>JAFJYJ010000045.1:0-2612500 GCA_019022615.1 Acacia melanoxylon | reverse complement strand
ATGATTTGTTTTTCAAAAATGTAATAGGGAGAATATTGGTTAAGTAAGATCCTTGTTAGAGAAGTATTAATATTTTAGTCCTTTGAACCTGAATTTATTAGAATTCACAATACATTTTTTTAAAAAAAAAAAATTAAAGATTTAAAATTTTAATAATTTCCTTGTTATCATTTTCCCCAAATAAATATGTCAATATATCTTTAAGCGCGTACACGATGAGGCATCTTTTGGCTCCAAAGTCCAAATCCCAACTCATCATACACCTAAACAGTTTCTTATAAAAATTCAATAATTATATATATATATATATATATATATATATATATATATATTAAAAAAAGACGTTTAGAACAAGACACCGAACGTACAATCAAAAGTGGTTAATTCATACGTGGAGATACACGAACCATAATTTCTCCAACTTTGTGGCGATAGTGGCGATCAAACATTTATAAATATATATTATAAAATAAAAGATCATGTGAAACACTTTACTAAAAGTAGTATTCATGGTGGTCCTTACTCCTCAGTGTCTTTACTTATCTCTCCCACTAATGTCGGAGGCCCACTTTTGTTAGTATTCTCGGCTAAAATTATCTAACCATACAATATCACAACAACAAAAAACCTACCATGTTGCTCCACATCCATCTTCTTATACATTATACTATTTTAATTTATAACCATTAAATTTATATTTAACAGGTACTGGTCTTAGTTGTTGTTTGTTCCTAGATAAGATCAAGAAGTACTGAAAATTTCATCGGTCATTAAGCTTGTCGAGACTGTTAGTTAATTTTGTCTATTACATAATTTTCATGTAAAGTTTCATAAGGTTGAAAATAAAAATTTTGTTTAATCGTTTGAAATCTCGTAACTCCTCGTGGTCCTCATGAATTAGGGATAAAGTGGTCTTGGAAGTTTTAAGCCGAGAGCAGACTATTTGGGTGACGGAAGTTTTTTTTTTTACCAAAATTGCCATGGATGTTAACAAAACGTAGCAATTGCGCCCCTTCGTTAATTTTGACCGTTAAGTTTAACTGAGTGCATACGTGGCATGCCACCTCATCAATCTAATAAGAGTTAAGTATCATTTTTGCCCTAAAGTCTTCATTGAGGAGCAATTTTGCCCTTCTATCCCCCAATATTAAATTTGATTATTAAATCGATCAAAGAACACACATGTAAATGCGCTGAAAGGTCGAATTTGAAGTCAAAGAGGAGATCCTTCAAACGTTGAGCTTAAAGGCGGCGGAATTTGTGAAAATGAAGGCTGGTCGAAAGGGACTGAAAGGTCTATCGCAAAACCCAGAGGAAGTATCACTTATAATCTAAGGAAATGAAACGCAAATCGAGAAAATGAATTATCTCAAAAATTGGTTCAGTAAGACAAATCAATAGTAATAATATTTGCCTTTGTATAGATTGATTTAGGCCACACACTATGTCCTACAAGGTAAATCTACACAGCTTCTAAAAATTCCAGTGATTTTAAGTGATGCTTACTGAACCAATTTTTAGGATGATTGATCACACCAATTTTGGGACAATTCATTATTGATTTTTCCTAAAATTTGGTTTGATCAATTGTCCCAAAAATCGGTCTGATCAATCGTCCCAAAAATTGATTCAGTAAGCATCACTTAAAATCATTGGAATTTTTAGGTGCAGTATAGATTTACCTTGTGGGACAGGGTGTGTTGCCTAGATCAATCTATACAAAAGTAAATACTATCACTATTGATTTGTCTTACTGAATCAAATTTTTGGGACAATTCATTTCTCATTTTGCGTTTCATTTGCTTAGATAATAAGTGATGCTTCCTCTCGGGTTTTTGCGACAGACTTCCAAATCCTTTGATTAGTTCGGCTTCACAAATTCCGGCCGCCTTGAGCTCAACGTCTCAAGGATCTTCTTCTCTGACTTCTAGTTCGACCTTTTCAATGCATGATATGTGTGTTCTTTGACTGATTTAATAGTCAAATTTAATATTGGGGGATATAAGGAAAAAATTGCTACGTTTTGTAAACTTTCGGGACAAAATTGCTCCTTAGCGAAAACTTCTAGGGAAAAAATGATACTTAACTCTTATTTGATTGATGAGGTGGCATTCCATGTGTACACTCGTTAAAATTAACAGGGGTAAAATTGCTACGTTTTGTTGACTTTCGTGGCAATTTTGGTCCAAAAAACACTTTCGTCCACCTAATGCTCCTCAACCAAAACTTTCAGGGAAAATAAGACCCTTATCCCTCATGAATTGTTAACTTTAACTCATTATGTTAATCAGTTATTGATTATTAATCCGTGACTCTTTACGGTGCTCATGAGAATTCATAACAATTTATAATATTCATGAGCTTCATGATTACTCATTAAAACAACTATTGGGGATTAGGATAACCTGATAACACAACTATTGGAGATTGGGATTAACTTAAATCACTTGAAGACCTTAGTGTTGTTGATGTCCTCTAACGTTGATCCACACGACTATCCCATGATCACAACAAGAACTCCTTCTCTTGAAACCTCTCACTTTTTGGATGCTTTAGGCGAAGACAAGGTTGAATTTTGGTTTCCTTGGGTTTTTATTTTTTCAAGAAGATGGTGGTTTCTTAGGATTAAGTTAAAGATAGGAGGAGCAAGATCATTGAAACCTTGCCCTTGTGGATGGCGCCCTTTTCTCTCTACACCTTGGTGAAGACCAAAATTTAGAGAGTACAAAAGCCTCTTATTTTTCTCCTAGAAAAACGTGCAAGAGAGGGACACACCAAAAATCAAAGACTTCATAAGAGTCTAACCCTAATTTAAATGCTTACAAGAAAGACCTAATTCAAGCTTGAATTGGAAAATCTAAATCACACCGAATTAAATTTATATCTTATTTGATTGATTTAATTTAAGATAATGAATCACATTAATATTGTGATTGATTGATTGAATCAATCATTTAAGATGATGGATCACATTTATTTCTTGATTGATTGATTGAGTCAACCATTTAAGATGATAGATCACAT
This sequence comes from Acacia melanoxylon, assembly GCA_019022615.1. Lineage (NCBI taxonomy): Eukaryota > Viridiplantae > Streptophyta > Magnoliopsida > Fabales > Fabaceae > Acacia > Acacia melanoxylon. The sequence goes on along the minus strand of JAFJYJ010000045.1, from coordinate 2,609,476 downwards.
TTAATTGATTAATTGATTAATAATTTAAAATGATGGATCACATTCATCTCTTAAACTAAAATTCAAAAATAATTTTTGATTCAATCTTCATTTATTATTTCTCTTATCTTCATCCAATCATTATTGGATATATATATATATATATACTCCCTCCGATCTTAATTATAAGAGCTAGTTGACTTTTTTGGAGAGATTAAGGAAATTAATTAAATTAACTTAGAGTATTTTTATTTTTATTTTTTCTTCAAACTAAATAGTTTGACTAATAAACTACTCCGTAATATATAATCTAAAAAAACACAACATAAGAAATGATTAAGTAATTTATTTAGCTTCCTTAATCTCTCCAAAAAAAAAAGTCAACTAGCTCTTATGATTAGGACCGGAGGTAGTATTAGATAATTCAGAATTATCTTTTATAACCTAACCTTTTAAATTTAAATTCAAATTTAAATTTCAAACTTAAATTCAAAATTCGAATTTCAAATTCAACTTGGCCTAAGACCTTGTTGGGTCTTCCAACACATTTGGGCCCTTTTATGGAGAAACTGATTTCCCACTGGGAACCATATATGTGATGTCATTTTGCTTCTTATTGGGCTTGGAGTCGCACTCCAACCCAATTACACATTTACTCTTGATAAAGCCCAATAACAATTATTGGCCCAAGCTTACTAATTTTAAGCAATCGGGAATAACCTTTGTGAGTGACCCGTTAGGCCCAATTAATCACTGACATAAATGAACTTGGACCAATTAAAACTCCTTCAACGGGCCCAAATTATCTAATGACTTCATAAGACACTAGCAATGCTCTGTGACCTCAGAACTAATTGAGTTGATAAAGAGATCTACCTTTCATATTTTGATACCATGCATGCATCATCCCTCGGAACGTCATTCACATTTAGTCGAGAGCAAAGATAGAGTATCGTCTCTCTTTATTGACTAAATGTAACTAATTCACAGAACTAAGAATCTTCTTATATCAACTCTATAATGGATCATAACTCTTCATGATCACTGCTGTGCGCATAGACTCCTAAGTTAATTAGAAACTATCAAAGCTCTACCGGTCTTGTGAATGACTAATCCCTTGTAAAGGACAGTGAGTCCTCTCAACATGTCCATCTATACTCATGTATTCGAGTTACACCTAAGAGTACATTGTTTTCCCCATTTTCAGGCGGATAGAGTTGTACAGTCAAAGTATAACCCTAGGACATAGTGTTCGATGACAGCCTTAAGTCCAGGACGATCCGCACTACCAAACAATGAGAGACTTTACATTGATACTCTCTATAATGAATATTTGTGGAGTCTCTTGGCGGGCCAGTTCAATGCTATCTGTTCTCCAACAGATCCACCCATGACATCAGTTAAGGCATCACCATATGTATTTCATGAGATCCCTACCTTGTAGCTCATACATGTAGATGATGTCATACTAGTCTTATTGGATTATCAATGCCCTTTCTTGCTGATTCAAGACTAGGAACAAGTTTTAGGTAATAGATATCAAGTGTTCTCGAGTCCTCATAATCTGTATCATTGATCCTCAAGAATAACACATGTTCTATTCCTAGGGCTTTTATCTTCAAACACATATTTATCTTAAAATAAAGGCGAGACATAAATATGATAAAGATAAAATATGATCATTTATTAATAATGAAATACTACAACGTATAAATGGTGTTGATATGTCCTTATAGATTGTCTCTAGGACACCTAAATACTAACAGAGACAATGGTTTAAAGGTTAATGGTCTTATTGTGATTAAACCGAGATCAATAATTCAATAATATAATTAAAATGTACAAAATATTCATATGTAACCTGAAAAGAGTAATGTTTAAATGAAAAATGTATTAATCCACAGATAAACTAAACATTCATTTAGAAACAACAGATAATTCAACAAAATAAAGTTAATAAATCATAAATATGGAAAAATGTTATTTCTTTTTACTCTCAAAATGACATTGTTTCAGTAAGAAGAGAAATATGAAATCTGACCCAACCAACCAATGGCGGATCTTCTATGTGGCCACCCCCCCCCCAAAAAAAAATGTTCAAAAAAATTAATCATGCAAATTAAATGTGGAAATGTGGGATCTTTTGATTTAAGTTACATGGGAATTGTTCAACCAATTAATTAAATTTAATGGACAATGAGAAATTAAATGTGATTGATTGATTAATTATTCCAATTATGTCAAAATGAAAGCTGGATACTTTGAATGTATTAATCATACTCCTTTGGCCCCTCAATTATTTTTAAAACACTTTCCCCCTTTTTTTCATTCCCTCCTGCATTCCCACTCACGTACGTTAGACATTGGGGCACGATTATTCTCTCAATCTCCCTTGATAACTCAATAATGAGAATAAGAGTGAGGAACGAGCCTATTATTCTCCCAATCTCACTTCCCTTGATAACTCATTTGTGATTTTTCGGCTCTTGCTTGCTACAGGTAAATTGTCTCATCTTATTTCTTTGCTCTGATTTAACTCCATATGTACTTTGTTTGGTCTTGATTCTTTTCCAATATAAGAAATTTCCTACTTTATTTCCGTCTTTCTTTTCATCCTTTGATTTTGTTTGCTGTCGGTGAGAAATGATAGTAATGGATATCTTTGTTGTCTTCACAACTCAAACTGGATTTGTCACTCCCCTGTATTTTCCTATTCTATACCAAATATTAGATTTGAGAAAGAAATTAGAATTTTGAACCCTGATTAGACAAGTCTTTCTAATTAGCACTGCTGCCTTAGGGGCCACAATTCAAGAATCCGTTTATTATTTTTTCTATATTTTTATTTAGTATGATAATAGTTAATTATATTGTTTAAATTGTTTATAGGTTATTTGAAATTCCATGATATCTTCTCATTTTGTAATTGATATGACATTCATACTAAAAAAGTTATGTTATCTTATACATTAGAATTGTTAAAATACTTTTATTATAACTCTAAATATTTTAAACATATTATATGATCATAAAAAAAATTAATTGGTTAATAAGTATCGTTTGGCTCCCCAAATATTTATCCCATTATCCGCCACTGCAATCAACCCATTTAAAACTATTGGCCAGTTCGGTCAAGGCATTGATTTACCAATTAATTGGTCTAATCGACCATCCCAAGTTAGGTTGAGTCTTAATTCCATGAACAAAATGCATGATCTCTCAAATTAGAGCTTCAATAAATTCTTCAAAATATGAATGGAGAATATAGACATAACATAAAGTTTCTAACTTTATTATTAAATTGAAAAACTCGATTCTCCTTCGACAAGATCAAGAGTCTGTACCTTGGGGATGAAACAAAATTGTAGGAGTTACGTCAATTAATCATTAAATCTAATAATACTTAAATTTGACGTAATTGTATGAGAAGGTGATTAATTAATGTGTTAAAAAATATGCTATAATTTAGTTAGTTGTGATTGTAATCACAATTCAATTATAATTTTATTGTGTTTCAAATTATGCAATTGCATTATTGACTATTTCTTTATTGTAATTCATAAGGGTTAAATGCAAGGTTGTTAAACTCTAGAGTTTGCTTAAATCATGAGATGGACATAAACTTTTGGATCATAAAGCCACAAGAGTTTATCTTTATCTATAAATAGGTATCAGAGATATATGATTAAATAATTAAAGGCTAAAGTATACTTTTAGTCCTTTAAGTTTACGTAATTATACTTTTGATCCTTAACTTTATAAAGTAAACTTTTAGTCCTATAATTCTAACATTAATTTTGCTAACGGAAAATTCAAACTCAAGTGATAATAATGTAATTTTAAATGATGATTGTGTAATTAAATACTATTAAACTTAAATTAAAAGTATGGTAAATTGAAAAATATATAAAATTTGTATAATTAAATGCTTGTTAATCATCACTCGAGTTTGCCACGTTAAGCGTTTTCCGTTAGCAATATTAACGGTGTTAGAATTTTGGAACCAAAAGTATACTTTATAAAGTTAAGGGACCAAAAGTATGTCTTGTGTAAAACTTAAAAGACTAAAAGTATATTTTAGCCATAATTAAAATAAAAAATTGACAAGATTAGGTATTAACTATCTTTGGTAAAATAAAAAATTAGATATCTTCTTGAGCCCGATCCATTCTCATCCAAAGAGCAAATTAGATATCTTTTTATAGCCAAAAATTGCAATAATTATGCTATTGAATAGCAAAATTAGGTATTAACTATCTTTGGAATCTTTCCTTATTTATTTATAATATTACAAAAAAATCATTATGACTCATTCTATTTTTGGCTTTATTTCCTGTGCGAATCCACCAACAAAACTGAGGAAACATTCATGCATATAAACAGTTCCTTTCAATCCCCCCCCCCCAAAACAATTATGGGACCAATTCATTTGATCACATTTTTTCCCCCTTACCAAATAATTCTGGCTAAAAATTTTCCAAAATATTTATTTTGAAATTGAATTTGAGCCGCGTCGAACCGTAAATAGAAGAAACTCTACAAACACCAACTTTTTTCCTTAAATAGTGAAAAACCACATCGTCACTGGTGATTAGGTCAAGTGGAAGGAACTTATGAGAGGAGGGGGAGGGAAAGTAAACTTTTTATGAGTTGAATTTAAAAAAACATTGAAGTGTGGTTATAAAATTTTAATAAAGAGAAGATGTAAGATGAAATAGTATGAAAAATTAATTTAAGAATTTCAACCCCACTTTTCTAATCTTGTTAAATTGAACTAATAAAAATCCCCCCCTCCAAATCTCTCATACCAAACAAGCCCTAAACAAAACCAAGTCGAACCCCTTTTTTATAACCCTGAGTCTCCTGGTGGTCAACACTTTTTCTAGATTATATTACCAGGTATCTGAGCAATCAACTGGTCTAGATCATGCTTTACGATCAAGATGCCACTTTGAGCAAGGTGAAATTCAAACTCAGTTTGCACACTTTCATAGTCTAACTAGTGCACCATTAAACCAAATATCTCTGGGTATGCCAAGTCAAGCCTTATCGATAGAAGAAATCGCATAAGGGAGTTATCTCCAATTGAATTTGATAGTGCTTAAATTTCACCCAATATTACCAAATCCTGTTTAGGTATAACACGAAAAAAGGAGGGGGGGGGGGGGGGGATCACACAACTATTATTAATTCGACTTAACAATGATCAAATATGTTTGGGAAACTGTCAAACCATAGTTTTGGAAGCCTTTTTTCGCAAGTCGAGATAAAATTCTTCTACATATGCTTACCTCAAAATTCGGAAAGGAGCACTTATAAAAAGCTAAAAAGTATATCCTTATATATTTATTTATGTTACACACACACTCACTTTCTGGTCAAAAGAAAAAACACTCACATAATTCAGTGCATTGCACCTTGCTAGTGTTTGATAGATCATAAATGGAAAAATATACTCCAATAATGACACATGATCGTCGATACTTCGTTGTCCATATATATATATATATATACTTGTGTAAGAAGAAGGCTCACCATTCAAAATGATTTTTAAAAAATAAACAATTCTAAATTTTTGTAAAAAAATGGTTGTCACTAATTTGGAGCATATAGCTTCAGATAAGTGGATAGCTACAACATGTGAAAGATTCCTTTTAAAACACATATAATTGTACCGTATGCCTCTCAAAGTCAAAATGAAAAGCTTATTATGCATTCGTACACGTATACCCTCAATATTTCAAATTTATTTCGTATTATAGTAATGCTTCTGAATCTGATCAGTGTCCAAGTGATAGAAGTTTGACCTTTTAAAGAAACAAAACTAATTGCTACTCCTATAGGAATAAAAATATTATAAACTTTGTATAAGTTAACTTTGAATATGGTAAAAATTAGACCGGTCATTCTTGATTAAATGATATAATTTTACTAAAATATACAAAAAGTTCATATACAAAGGTAATATTTATACACACACACGCAAAGGGCACGTTCATATAAATCACATATTCCTAAAGTTTTATTCAAAAGGTAGAGAGGAAATTTTTTTTATCTTATTTATAGGGAAGAGAGATATTTTTTATATGAATGTACAATTTTAACTATAATTCATTATTGTATTGGTTTTGTTCTTATATGATGCAATATATATTAAATACGAGTAAAGTTGAAAAGTTGTTAAATTTCAAGGTGGAACTAATAAAGTTTGATATTTTTCTTTATATGTGTGAAACATGTTAAAATGACTTATAAATAAGACTGAAGAAATATAACACAACGAGAAAGAGTTACAAAAGCACAAATATAAGGTATACTATTTTTATTAAACTCAAAATGAAGTCATTTCAAGCTCAAGAGAGGGAGAAAAAAATATATAATTCAAACCGTCCAAAACTCTTTACCGGACCGATCAGGGGATGGTTTACCGATTCATTGGTCTGACTAGCCGATCCGAATTGAGTTTTAATACCATAATTTTCAAAACTACAAATGAAAATTCTCCTTCAAAAAGGGAGGTACCAACCGCCTATTGTCACATGTTCTTCGGTGACCCGTAAGTCTCTAAATTTTCTAGTAAAACAAAACGAGATGATGTTCCATTAAGATTACTCCTCTCTAATGAGATAAGGTTTTGAACAAATGGAATAATTCTGACAGAAGGAATGGCTAGGAAGCAATAATTATTAATTTGTTTTGGATCACTTGTACAATAAAAAAAAAAAAAGATAACTTTTCATCATCTGCAAAAGAATAATTATATATGAAGTCCAAAATTGGAAAAAAAAAAAAAAAAAAAAAAAAAAAAAGAAGAAGAAGAAGAAGAAGAAGAAAGATGTCTTTAAAATGATCACTATTTGGGAAGCTTCATGGCTGTTTCTAGTTTCCTAATAAAGTTCAATTACTCAATGTGCATAAGCATTTTTTTTAGTAAGCTTCCCATTTTTAACCTATTTTTCCTGTATCTTAGGCCTTTTCCCTTAAAAATACATATGAATCACATGGTACATCATCAAAAAAATAATTCAAAGCCATTTCAAATTTTAAAAATAAACAGTAATATTCAAAAACAAAATGAATATAAGTCGATCCAGAATCTAGAGAGTAGCTCTCTACTATTCCTGGTTAGTTTGGATTGAGGAAGGGGAGGGAAGGAGAGGGAGGGGAGAGAAAAAAAATGGGGGAGAGGAAAATTTTGTAGGCCCCACTAGACTAAATTCAAGTATAATTTTCTCCTCCCCCAATTTTTTTTCCCTCCCCTCCCCTGCCCTCCCCTCAATCCAAACTAACCCTAAGAGAGAGACAGACACAAGATTATGTATCAGATAGTTACACATACACTATGCATTGTACGGAATCTGAAAGGTAACTATTATTATGCATAGTTCATGACTAGTGCATAAGTTTTCAGTGTTTTAATATTATATATAAATACATATATTTATATATTAGATAATTATTTCATGGGTTAAGGTGCAATTTAGCCGAAAGTTTTCATTCGTAAGTAATGTTGTCCGAAAATGTTCAAATAAAGCAACTTTGCCCCTTACCATTAAAATTGTTAAGCGTCAATATTCACTTTATAATGGTCGCGTTAGTTTTTTTTTTTTTAATAAGGTGGAATAACATTGTCACATTTTAAAAATTTCGGAACAATGAGCCCGTAAAAAACTCAAAGCATCATTGCTTCTGAAAGAAAACTTCAAAAAAAAAAAAAAATTATACCTTAATCCTATTTTTATTTACAACGAGCATGTTATATGTTTAAAAAAAGATTATATAATACTCAATTTTGTAAGTGTAAGAAGTTTGAGCCCATAAAAAAAAAAAAGTTACTTGTAAATACCCACCCAAGAGATCAAACAAGAATTTTCCAGAGAAAGATTGATATGACCATTATAAACTCTCACATGCAAAAAAAAAAAAAAAAAAACTCGATAAAATTTCAAAGGTGGGGAATTTTGTTCATGTTAAGGAAGTGATGAAGTTGCTCAGCCCCTTCCTACACATCACTTTCCGCTTAGAAAACACAAAAAAAAAAAGGTTGAGTTGAAGAAGAAAACTTGTGAAGAATGCGTAATTAATGCGCTTTAGTGGCAGCGCCCTTCTGAGTCGTCTGGTCAAAGTTTCAAGAAAGGAATTCAGCCACCAAAGTGGGGCCCACATTCCCAATCCCTTTCTAGCTCTCCCAACATCAGATCTGGACCGCCAGATCTAATTTGAATGGCTCAGATATGAGTTTTTAAAATTCTATATTTTTTAATAAAAATTATTTTAAATCTAAAATAAAAATGATCTATTAACAATTATTCTTTTAAAATTAAAAAATCATTATTTTCTTTTAAAAAAATCAAATTTAGACCGTTTAAAATCATATCTGGACTGCACATATTTAATGAGCCGATCAACTAAACACAGTGTTTAACACATAAACTAAGTCCAAACCAAAGTGGTAAGCCAATTCCATAACGTAACCAAAGCTATCTATCTATATTAGCTGTCTTTAAATGAAACTCAACCACATTAAATGAAATATATATAGTTTAATCAGATATTATATAATTTTCAAATATTTGTGTCCTAATCCCCAGACCATCTCCTATAAATACCACCTCACGAAGCATTAATCTGCATTGAGCACAGTAAGCTATTGAGATAGAAAGAGAGTGAATCACAGAGAGAAAGTAAGTGTTCCTAGAGAGATGGAGAACTTGAACTTCCCAGTTATTAGCTTGGACAAGCTCAATGGTGATGAGCGTAAGGCCACCATGGACAAGATCAAAGACGCTTGTGAAAACTGGGGATTCTTTGAGGTATATATATAAGAACTTTCTGGGCTTTTTTGTTTTTAAAGTTATCATAAGATTCAGATCTCTGTTTCAGTTTTGTTGGGTTTTTGTCTGATTTGGCTTTCAAATCAAAAACTCTGTAGCTGGTGAATCATGGAATACCACATGATTTCATGGACACTGTGGAGAGGTTGACCAAAGAACACTACAGGAAATGCATGGAAGAGAGGTTTAAGGAATTAGTGGCGAGCAAAGGGCTAGACGCTGTTCAAACTGAGGTCAAAGACATGGATTGGGAGAGCACCTTCCATTTGCGTCATCTTCCCGAGTCAAACATTTTTGAGATCCCTGATCTGACCGATGAGTACAGGTATAATAATATAACAAAACTTCATTCATTCGATCCATCCCACATGCCCTTTATGAATTTATGAATCTCCCATGTGAAAGTATGAACAGAATTCACCAAATAACAAATATAATTTGACCCCAGAAACAGAGGGAGAGGTCCCCCATGTGAAAAGAAATAATTCCCACACCTTGATGCGATCTGTTTATGATGTATTCTGAGTGCCTAACTATAAATCACTGTTCATTATGATTTATCATGCAGGAAAGTGATGAAGGAGTTTGCTGTAATGATAGAGAAGCTAGCAGAGGAGCTTCTAGACTTGCTATGTGAGAATCTTGGGTTAGAGAAAGGCTACCTGAAGAAGGCCTTCTATGGATCAAGAGGTCCAACTTTTGGAACTAAGGTTGCAAACTACCCTCCTTGTCCTAAACCAGAGCTTGTCAAGGGTCTTCGTCCCCACACCGACGCCGGCGGCATCATTCTTCTATTCCAGGACGACAAGGTCAGTGGCCTTCAGCTGCTCAAAGACGGCCAGTGGATCGATGTGCCTCCAATGCGCCACTCCATCGTCGTCAACCTCGGCGACCAGCTGGAGGTAAAATTAAATCATCCACTCTCATATCTCTCTGATAACACAAACAGCAAGGAATTACTCACAATCACAAGAAAACATTAAAAAAAGAGGATTTATTCCTCCCAGACATTTCATCGAACACCTTACCTGCAACTTCCAAAAACTCAACCAAAGTTTTCCACGAATACACGCAGGTGATCACCAATGGGAAGTACAAGAGTGTGGAGCACCGTGTGATCGCACAAAACGATGGAACCAGAATGTCTATAGCTTCATTCTTCAATCCAGGAGGCGACGCTGTGATCTACCCAGCACCAACATTGGTGGAGAAGGAGAAGAACGTCGAAGAGTACCCAAAATTTGTGTTCGAAGATTACATGAATCTCTACGCAAGGCTCAAGTTCGACGCCAAAGAACCAAGATTTGAAGCTTTCAAAACATCAAATGTGAATCTGGGTCCAATCGCAACTGCTTAAGAAGAAGGAACTGAAGTTAATAAACTGTTGTTTTACATGAAAGTTATATTCTGTATTACCACAAATTAGGAAGATTCTAGTTTGAGAAGACGATATCTCAAACTGGATATTATATATTATTATATTAGAGTTTTACTCATAGTTGAAGTGTGGGGGTTCTGGAAGTTGTTTTCTACTTTCTTGTATGAAGCAAAGAAATCATTTTATAAATTTTAAAATATATATTAATAATAATTTATTAGCATAAATTGTTATGGTCTTTGTCACATTTCTTTTTCTTCGTCTCGCTGTACGTGTACGTGGGACTTACCTGGAGTGTTAGACTATATTATACAAGTCAAAATACAAAGTCATCAGTATAACTAATTATTGAAAATTTTATTTTACTAAAAGATAAATTGACCAAGATTATTATTATTTTATTCTGACTTTTCATATGTAATTTAAAATAAATTTATTCCTGCCCAACATATCATTGACACTAATGCAGAGAAAAGTGACTATTACAATTTACAATTAGAAGAATAATAGCTAAATTGAGTAAATTAGGGAGATTTTTCGTAAATATTATTAAAATGATATTTTAGTTGCAAATATATTTTCGATTTACAAGTTTATTAAAAGATAAAAATTTGAAGGAATAACAGCGAATTTTTATGTTTGGATAAAGGCCATATAAAATCTAAACTATATTTGTTATTTAAAATATTTTGAAAATGTTGAGAGACATCTATGTGAATTATTAAAATAAATCTTTAGCAATACAAGATATAAATATTTTCTTAATTATCTCTCTCTTTCAGTTAAATAATTTAAAAAACAAGCAAGAAAGTAACTTTGATTCGAATTTATACGACGGAGTTTTGGCACTAAAAGATCTTACTTTTAATAATCTATTATAATTATGAGTTTATGACACACACATATTTGCAAATTATTTTTTAAAATCAATATTTTAAAACTTAATTATTGATTTTTAAACCTAATTACTTGTTGGGAAAATATCGGTGAGTCCCCAAGGTAGATAAAAAATATTAAAAAGTCTCAACCCCAAATTTCCTCTCGGGATTTTTTTATATTAATTACGGAATTAACCACAAAAAAAGCCTCGTTGTTAAAATGAGCTTTTCACGTATTTGTCAAAATGACTTTCTATTAGTTGTTAAAATGTCCCTATGAAAATCTCATTGTCAAAATGGCGTTTCATGTTGCCAAAAAATTTCTCGATCTCTAAAATTCTACACGCTGGAGGAAAAACTCAAAGAATTTTTGACAACATGAAAAGTCATTTTGACAACATTAGAAGCCATTTTGACAAGAATATTTTTATAGGGACATTTTAACAACTAAAACAGTTATTTTAACAGTATGAAAAACCATTTTGACAAACAGACTTTTTTGCGAGAAAAATTTTGTCATTAATATCAAAAAAGTCTCTAAAAACTTTTTTGTGAGGGATTTAGTGTCAAGACTTTTTTGATATTTTTTATCAACTTTGAAACCCCACTCATATTTTCCCATTATTATGCCCATTCAAAATACTCCGTATTATTTAACTAGCACCAGTTGTCCAATTGTATTCTTGCCTTTATTACATTTCCTTTTCTTTCTATCGCTGTACAACAGACCCACCTGGCTTTGGACCATTCTTCAAATCAAAACACGAAGCCATTAGGTATGATATGACCGATTTATTAAAGTTGTTATTATAATATAAAGAAAAACTAAAAAGAAATTAGCTACTTTTTATATTTTGACTATTTTAGTCAGGGGTTGGATAGAAGATCTCATGATCAGCACTAAAATCTAAAATCCTTTCGAGAAGTCGAAGGGATTAATCATTACAATTAGAAGTGGATACCCGGCCCTGACCTTTAAAAAATAATAATACAGAAGGATGATTGTGTAAGATAATGAGTATAAAATAAATTTCATTGATTTTTTAATCAAGTATATTAAAATTATATCACAATTGTACAGGTTTTTGTTTCAAAATAAAGTTTCAATTCTTCAATCCCTCTCTCTTCATTGGTAAGAGCATCCTTCTTCTTCTCTGATTGTGGGAGTCTTTCATGATCTTCTATGATATGAGTGACGGCAAGACGAGAGGGAAAGGACGGTTTTAAGAAGACTAGTTTGAAGGCTTCATTGCAGTGGACCGAAGATTCCAAGTGAGGTGGTGAATCTTGAGTTTTAAACTTTCAATATTTCAAATTCATTTTGGGCTGACGACAGATTTTTAATTGATGGCTTTGTATAGATCTGGCGGAGTCCGGCTGGGGCAAATTTGGTGATTTTGTTTGGTGTTGCTGATAGCTAATATGCTGTCGTCGCTAGTGGCGGATCCAGAAAAATACTGAAGAAATATTAGTAGCATGGCGAGTTGGGGGTTTCGATTTTTTTTTAAAAAGAAAGTTTTAAATGTATTAAAAAACAAAAGAATAAAAACAAAACAAAAAATATTAAATGAAATCAAATGAATCTTGATAATGTAATAAGAAAAAGACAATTATTTTACAAACTTTTCATTTAAAAGCGAAATTTAAGTGTTGTTAGAAATGCATTTACATAAATTACAATGAATGGTGACACTCAATAAGTTGAAGACATATATTTTAATAACAAAAGTATATTACAATAAAAATAATTACAATCCATTCTTCTAGCCTTATTTTTTAGAATTTGATCATAATTGCCTTATTATTAATACTATCAAATACATCTTTTTCAATATAAGGCACTAAACAATCATTTAACCATTAATCTCTCATCCGATTACGAAGTGCAATCTTGATGTATTAAGGGTGAGCACTTAATTTAAGGGTGGGTAATCATTCAAACATGTATTAATTCAAGGAAAGTAGACAAATAATGCTAATGCTAATGGAAATTTAAAACCATTATATTCAAGTTATTAATTCAAACTCGTTTAACTTGAAATTTTTTTTTTATAAAAAAAAATCCCAAATTCAAGGGGGCACTTGCCCCCCAATCTACAACGTGGGTCCGCCCTTGGTTGTCGCTAGTCTTGGTGCTCTTCACCTCGTGACAGTAGTCGTGGTTCTTTTAAATTTTCTCTGAGGATAGCTTTTATGTTCTAACATTACTATAGAATCACCGATATATAACGGTTATTATGAAAGCAGGAATATCACCAAGAGGGGGGTGAATTGAGATATTAAATTTTCTTCTAAACATACTTTGGAACAGACTCAATAAAGCAGAGCTAAACAAGAAGGAAATAGAAGAGAGTAGAACACGAGCAATTTATACTGGTTCGGTTTAAATCCTCGACCTACGTCCAGTCCCAAGACTCTCTGGGATTTCACTAGCTCAAATGATTACACACTCTGTAACTCTCAGAGTAATTCTCTCACTAGAACTTACTCCCCCTTACAAGTTGCAATCAAATAACCCAATCTCCAAGTCCCACGACTTGAGATTTTTACAATGAAAGCTTTCAAATGATAAAGTCACTAAAAGAGCAAATTAATAAATACTGAAGAATAAATATCCGAAAATATTAATGAGGAGATGAAACAGCAAATTGCAATAAGTTCGAATTGAATGCATAATATTTCGGTAGGTTGCGAATTCAATGCTTCTGCTATTTATCGATGTTGTAATAAATGACCGTTGGTGAAGCTTTGAATGTAGTCGTTGAGTCTCTTTAATATGACCGTTAGAGATGAAGCGCGAAGTGTCTGTATGATCGCCGTTAGGATATTCTTTTATTCTCTTGTTCCTACGGTTATGACCGTTGGAAGCCGAAAGAAAGAAAATGAAATAATCTTGTTCACAAATGTCTTTTTGATGCCCAAAGGTATGTTTGTTGGTTGAGGTCTCGAATAGGTAAGTGCATTAAATGCTCTCGACACATCGACTGCTTTATTCAAAATCCAGAAATAATCTCTGTTATAATCATCTGTAACTCACTAACAAACTGATTAAATGAAGTTAAGAACATTGATGATAGATTATATGAAGAATCTAAAGCATACTTAGAGATTTTAGGATTGCAGAAAAACATTCTAAAAAACAGAGATGAACTTGGCTCGAGTCATCATTCTCATAGGCTTGAGTCAACACATCGATAAAGATAAGATGGACATTTGAAAATGTTATCAGACTCGAGGCAGTAAAATACTTGGCTCGAGTCTAGCCTTAGGCTCGAGTCACCAATATGCAAGGCTCGAGTCTATCTTAGATGATTGATCAAAGATGATGAAGGTCTTTGACCCAAGGAAAAATATGAGGCTTGAGTCAGGCTCTACACTCGAGGCACAAAAATAGGCTCGAGTCAGAATTGACTTTTGAATGTAACGGTCAAGATTTTGGCTAGAGTCTATCCTTACTAGATCAAGGCACAAGTTTCATATTTTGAAAATTATTTTAGAATTAAGACATCTAACTCGAGTCTCTGAAAGTACTGGCTCGAGTTTAGCCACAAACTCGAGGCCGGCATTTTATAGGCTAAAGTTAATCGACCCATATTTTAAAAAATACTTTAAGATCAAAGATCATTGGCTCGAGTCTCTGAAAGATTAGGCTTGAGTCTAGAGCCAGACTCAAGGTAGCCTTTTGTCAAGCTCGAGTCAATAAGGCATTTTGGCAATAGATGCATAAGGGATTGACTCGAGTCTGCAACATTGGCTCGAGCCAATCGGACAGCAAAGTGTTTTCTCTGATAAAACGCGATTTTGACTGAGTTAAAATTATTTTGCTTACATTTCTTAAACATACATTGTTTCCAACCTTAATCATCATCAAAACACAAATAGGGAACTAACATTCTCCCCCTTTTTGATGATGACAAAATTTGTGAAAGAAGCCAAAATAATTTTAACCATAAAAAGTTTTTCACAGGAAATGCAGTCAAAGGTAACAATTGCTCGAAGCCAAAAATGAAGTAGTAAGAGATATAATAAGATACATTGGAATGAGTAACTTGATTAAACCTAAGAAGCATTAACCACAGAACGCTTAGTCAGAAACATTAAGGTAAATGTCATACAAGCTGTGAAGTTAAAACCAAAGGTCTAGGGCAAAATATCAGCAAGCAAAGATTGATACAGAGTAAAGACAAAAGCTTGCAAGACAAAATAAGACAACATATCAACACTTAATACATAAGTCGGCTTCTTTCTTCACTTCACACAGAACCTCTCCCTCTTTGGCATCTATCAAAAAGAGGGGAATCACAGAGGAGGTCACTGGAACTGATATGAGAATGGATGAGATGAGCTTGGAAAGGGCAAAGGGGAGTATGGAATGATTGAGAGGTTCGGAGATGGCGAGATGGAAGTGTCTAGATCATCCTCACCAAAAAAATTCTGCTGTGGAAGTTCCAGAATAAGTAATTTTCATAGGAGAAGTGGTTGATAGAGGAACAGGGACAGTGGCAGGGGCAGAAACTGGTGGAGATGAAATGACAGGAGTGGTGAGATTAGGAGTGGTGGTGAAGGCAAAGGAAGGTGAAGGGGATGGAGGTGGGGAGGATTTGAGAATTGGAGATGAAATGCCAAAGCCAGAACTACCAGACTGAGAGAGAAGCTTATCAACCTTGTTGGAGAGAATCCAGAGTGTGTTATGCATGTTGGTAATCGATGTGCCATGGTCGTCTATATGCCCACTCAGGTTTCCAACTTCTTCCTTCAAGTCCTCTTGGTTCTCTTGAATTGTGGTTACTTCTTTCACTAGTTTCCCAATTTCAAACTCTAGCTTGACAAATAGGGAATTTTGTGCAGCCAGGGAAATGTGGAGAGGGTCCAAACTATCTGCAACAGCCTTGTCAATGATAGCTTTGATGTGGGCTCCCATATAGAAGGGACCAGGTTGTGAAGTTAATTCTGGTCCAAGCTTAGGATGCTTAGGTTGACCAGAAATAGGTGCTCTTGGCTTGGAAGCTCTGGATCTAGAAGGTCCTGGAGCTCTAGATTGACCAAACCCTTCTTGAAAGCTTATCTTCATCAAGTTAAAAATGTGTTGCCCGAACTCTTCAGGTTTCTTGGCTACTTCATCTTTCTCCAAATACCAAATTTTCTCATGGAATAGGATGACAGACACCAGACTAGGAAAGGAGATTGTGGAGTTTTTCTTAGAATGCATGGCATATTTTTTCATCTCACCAAAAATTCAATGACCAAGGTTATGAGGAACTTTGGCCACAATGGAAGAGAACATTGTATAATCACGGGTTAAATGAGTAAAATTTTTGCCTTTCTGTAGAAAGTTCCTTGAGTAGATATACCGCAAGACTCGATGTAAAGGTGGCATTGTAATGGGAGGAAAGGTAAGGGACCCTATTGGTTCACTTAAGGGTTCTCCTGGACGAAGAATTTGGAAAATTTGTTCATTGTCATAATGAATTTCAGGGACAGGAGGTGGATTTGGAATTTGCAACAAATCATTCAAGTATTCAGCTGTAATGGCAATTCTCTTCCCTCTCACAATGGTAAAGATTTTCTCCTCAGCTATATGATTATGCTTGTCTAAGAGGGTGTTGACGGACATATTAAAATAGAAGACTCTAACTAGAGTGGGACTATATGAAGCATGGATGGACAGAAATGATGCATAATATTTATACCAGGGATAAAGGTCAAGATTGCATTCAGATTTTAGCTTATCTAGATCCACAGACACCACAGGGTAGAAATTTCTAAGAGCGTAGTCTTTACTAAATTTCTTTCCATCCTCATATATGAATAGAATAGGACTAGAGACAAAATCTAAAGGAGGATGATCTATGGGAGCATGGTATATGGAGACAAAAGAAGGTACTTCGAATACCTTTGAAGCAGACTATTGTACAGAGGCCTTGGATGCAGAAGTAGAGCCCTTTGATGCTGAGACAGATGGATGGCTTTGTGACGTTCCACGAAACTCAGAGGACACGATTGCATATTTTTTCTGTCTGTTTTGAGCTAACAGCAACCACGATTTCCTTTGCTTTTGAGTCAGAGCTTCTTTGTCGATGGGCTTCTTCGGTGGAATTCTTTGAAGGTTCTTCAACCTTCAATTTCTTGGGCTTTTTAGGTTCGCCTTCTTCGAATGACACTTTTGGGCGATATCGTTTTGCAGCCATCTTCGTTCACTTAGGACGCTCTAATGGAGGAGGTGAAGGTGATTCAGAGACCACGAAATCTGAGTCTGAGTTTTTGGATTTGGCTGGAGATTTAGGGTTTGTTTTGGGGGGCATTGTCAGAGAATGAGAGAACGAGAGTTAGGGTTTTGGTTTGAGAGAAGAGAGAAACAGAGAAACTAAGACCAGACGAGGAGACGCAAGAATGTGAAGAGTGAAGAGTGAAGAGTGAAGAGTGAAGCGACACGGGGAGGCATATAGAAAAATCAAATTTTTAACTCGAGGTTAGTAGTATTGACTCGAGGTACCAACTTGAGGTGATACTTACTGACTCGAGGTAGCGAAGAATTTGTACTAACCTGGACAGCGAAAATAAATGGTTGACTCGAGGTTACACTTACTGACTCGAGGAATAACTGCTCTGCATTCTTCGAACTCTCTGTTTGCCTTTGACTCCAGGTTGGCGTTCTGGCTCGAGGTAAAAACTGCTCTCAAACTATCTATCTCTCTGCCTTCATGTTGACTCGAGGTGCTTCAGTTGGCTCGAGTCGATGTCTTCCTTTTTCAACTCTTTTGGTCTTTGACTAGGGCGAAACTCGAGGTGGTTCTTGGGTTGGCTTAAGGCAGGTTCTTCTTTGATTACCTCTGCTTTTTCTTCATGTAACAGAGTCCTACAAAAACATTAGCTAGATTCTCCGATGCTAAAGTTAGTCTTTGTTAATCATCAAAACATAGTTAATTCCATTGAACTAACATTACTCACAGTTTATTGGGATTTACCATTCCCAATTCTCTTCGGATGAAATTGAACTGTTCTTTTGCCAGCGGCTTTGTGAAGATGTCTGCTAGTTGTAGATGGGTTGGAATGAACATTACTTTGACATCTTTCTTTTGTACATGATCACTGATGAAATGATGTCTCACATCAATATGCTTGGTTCTTGTATGTTGAACTGGATTCTTTGCCAAGCTTATTGTGCTAGTATTGTCACAGAGGATTGGAATCTCCTTCAGATGAATTCCCAAGTCAAAGAGTTGTTGTTTTAGCCATAGGACTTGAGCACAGCAACTTGAGGCAACAACATATTCAGCTTCAGTTGAGGATACGGCCACAATGGTTTGCTTCTTGCTGAACCATGATACGAGTGATCCTCCAAGAAACTCACACTATCCACTAGTGCTTTTTCTATCAGTTTTGTATTCAGCATGATCTGAGTTTGAATATGCAACCAAAAATTCTTGTTGGCCTTTTGGGAACCAAAGTCCAAGCTCCTTTGTGTCAGCAAGATAACAAAAGATTCTTTTCACATGCTCGGCATGTGATTCCTTTGGAGCAGATTGAAATCTTGCGCACATTCATACACTGAATTGAATATCTGGTCGGCTTGCAGTCAAATATAGCAGAGATCCAATCATTCCTTTATACTTGGTTATGTTGAAATCTTTCCCTTTTTCTTCATCAGCATCCAGAGTCTAGAGCCATATTTTGAAAAATACTTTAAGATCAAAGATCATTGGCTCGAGTCTAGAGCCAGACTCGAGGTAGCCTTTTGTCAGGCTCGAGTCAATAAGGCATTTTGGCGATAGATGTATAAGGGATTGACTCAAGTCTGCAACATTGGCTCGAGCCAATCTGACAGCAAAGTGTTTTCTATGATAAAACACAATTTTGATTGAGTTAAAATTATTTTGCTTACGTTTTTTAAACATACATTGTTTTCAACCTTAATCATCATCAAAACACAAATAGGGAACTAACATATTATATTGACCATAAATCATGGTTCTAAACCATCATATATACATATACTATATATGCTCGGCACATATGCATAACAGTTCAAAATCGTGATTTATTCAGTATCTATTATAACGGTTCTATTATTACATTTGTTATGCCTTGAGACTTGGTGAGGTTATGATATGCACAACTCTGTAATAATAAATAACGACATATATAAACTACTATTATAATACTTAGTAATACTTGCATAATATATAATAGTCTTGCATTAACAATCATTATATATGTAGTAACATAAATAATGTTTCTTTAAAAACCCCTTACATATTTATAATAATGCTAACAGCTTTATTTAAATTTATAGTTGACATAAATAATAGTTCACTACTACAAAAAAATTGTTATTACTTCCCTAAGAGATGTCTTTTTTTTTTTTTTTTTTAAAAAAGAAAAGTAAAAAATAAAGACGATAACATTTTTGTAATTATATGGAGAACTTTTTGCCGTCTTAATTTTTTTAAAAGAAAGGACGTTTGGCGTCCTAATTTAAAATTGGGACGCCTAAATGGACTCTTTAAGTAGCCCAAATTAAATTTAGGACTCCAAAAGAAGGGGATTGACGGGAAAAGGAGTATTTTTGGCGTCCTAAAAAGAATTTAGGACGCCAAAAGCAATATTTTTGGCCTCCTAAAATTAATTTAGGATGCTTTAGTAGTTTTGAAATTCTCGATGGTCTCTCTCTATTCACACCCATTCCCGTCACCTACGCACACACCCTTCACAATCACACATCAACCATTATGGATCGTAATTGCTCCCTGCACCCTCCACACTCTCTCAAGCGCCTCGTCCTCCCTCCATCTTCCCTCCCTAGATGCTTTTTGAAATTTCAAGTAGCTACACGGCGTCATTCCAGCAGATCGTAGTCGCTGTTGTCCCCCAGATCTGACTTCGATCACCACCTATAAAGCCACTCTGGACCGCCGATTGTGAAAACAATTTGGGCAACCACTTGACTTGCCGCTTACGAAGTTAGGGCTTAACGTCATTGGCTACTGAAACGAGCTACGCCGGCAACGCTACCTTTCACCGTCAGCGTTCAAAATTCAATACAAATCAAATATTTTACGTCAAAATAAAATATTATTCAAAAATACAAAATTGGAAAAAAAAAAAAGATTCCTACGCTATATATTATAATTTATATAAATTATCCATATGCTTTGAATGAATCCAATGGACAGATTTAATTGGATGTTGCGACGCGACAACGTAGTGCCATTGTCTATTCATTAATAGAGGAACACTACTTGCACATTCTAAAATATTCTTTTATCCTTATTATCTCATCATTGATTAAAGGGTGAACGACACTTGAGGACATCTACATAGAAACAATTAAAAACAAACAAGAACCTTGAAATTATGGAATGATAATAAATAAAAAGAACAATAGTGGTTCAAAAATTTCAAAAAGATAAAATTATACTCTCAATTAGCTTCTACCTCATCGTATTTACTTTTTTAAATGGTTATGGTGTAAATACACTACTCAAGTTTTTACTCAAGGGTAATGTTACCCCAATTTTTTTTTTTACGTCCAAAGTTAACCCAAAAGTATTAAAATATAGTAATGTTGTTCTTTATCATAAAAAATGTTGATGGTTTGTACCCAAAAAAATGTTAACAATCAACATCAATAGTTTTTTTAATAGTCTACTTTAGTTTTTTTTTTTTTAAAAAAATGAGATGAGATAACATTGAACTTAAAAAAAAAAAATTGGGACAACATTGCTTCTGAATAAAAAATTTTGAAACAAATTTACACCTTAACTTTTTTTTTTTTTTAAATATAGCCTATAACATATTAAAAAAATTAAATTATAGTGTTTTTATAGTATCTGTAGTGACCGAAGATAAAATATCACCTAGAGGGGAGTGAATATGTGATCTCAAAATTATTTTACAAACCCACACAATGACAAGCAAGGAAACAGAAACAGAGATATGAAGCAGAGAAGTGAAATAGACACAGACGGTTTATACTGGTTCGGTCCAAAATCACTGACCTACGTCCAGTCCCCGCACACGGATTCCACTATCTTTCAAGATCTATTACACTCTTTGTAAACGAAGGATGATCCTCTCACTTTCGGACTCCACTCCCCCTTACAAGTTGTAATTGATACACCCTCTCTTATGGTTCCTCAACCTTAAGATTCAAATAATAATAAGGTAGCTGTTTATGAACTCCTTACGAGCAGATGAAGTATTAAACACTGAAGTACAAATTGATGAAACAGTCGAAACTCAAATAGTATCAACTCGAATTAATTGATCAGCGATTCGGTGGTTGGCGAATTCAATGCTTCGACTATTTATATATCTTTCATTTAATGACCGTTGATGAAGCTTGAAAGTAGTCGTTTGAGTTTTCTTCAATATGTCCGTTGGAGTTGAAGTGCGTAAGCTCTGTCTATAATCCAGGCTTCCTAGTTGGAATATTCGTTAATTCCTTTTGTTGCTGCATTATGACCGTTGAAGGTATGAAAGAAGATTTTCCCAAAGACTATCTTCGAATGACCAGAGGTTGTCTGTTGGATATCATCTCGAATAGGCAACTGCATTTAATGCGTTTTGACACAACTGCTTAATTCAAAAATCTTGGGATAATCTGTCTTAATCAACTGAAACTTACTAACAAACTTTATTAGATGAAGTTAAGAATATTCATATAAGATAATATGATGAATCTATAAGCATATACAAAGAAATATGGAAATCAAAATATCATTTATTAGAACAGGGGCAATCTTGCCTCGAGTCATCACTTTTCTAACCTCGAGTTCCTGTAGTATGAAAGGCAATATGAATATTGGAAAATGATATTTAACTCGAGGTACAGATCTCCTCACCTCGAGTTACGTATTAGACTCGAGGCATACATAAGTGAGCCTCGAGTTGAATCATCGGATAGATAGCAAGAAAGATTCAAAAAATGAACTTGCCTCGAGGCATAAAAGATTCACCTCGAGTTGATGTGAAGATAAATATAGTAAGAATAAGTGATAGCATATATTGACTCGAGGCACAAATAACTCAGCCTCGAGTTTGGACTGAACCTCGAGGTAGCTTGAGGCTAGACTCGAGTTAATTGTTCTCGTTATAAGAAATCATATTAAAAGAGCAACATGATTACCTCGAGGCTACAACTAGGTAGACTCGAGACACGGCTTAGACTCGAGTTTCTTCTATTTGCCCCGAGTCGAAATGAGGCTTTGATGATGCATTTTTAAGGAATCAACTCGAGGCTGCAACATTGCCTCGAGTTAATGTGACAGCAACGTATATTTTTTGATAAAACGTGATTTTATCTAATTAAGTTAAAGCTATTTTGCTTATCTTCCTTGAATTTTCAACTTTAGTTATCATCAAAACAATAATAGAGAACTAACAGTGACCACTCATATATTTTCAAATTCATTTAATCAACAAATTGGTAGTTGATGTGTTAAAAACCTCACCTAGGAGAAAGCATATTTAAAACTCGAGAAGAGTATTTGTTGAGAGAGACAAAAATAATTTGCGTTCCATGCTTCAAAAGGAAAAATCCTTGATTAATAATAATAATAAAACTCTTTAAACATAATTTTTATACATCCACAAAATCCAAGTTCTTAATTTTAATTTATTTAAGGAAAATCAAGTTATTTCCACAATTACAATTACAATTTTTCATTTACGCTTTAAGCCTCGTAAGAGAAACCTTTCATATTATAAAGAAAATTACAGTATTATTATTTTTTATTATGAACTAGATTGATACCATGTATAATAGTGATCAAATTAAAAATTAAATGTATAGTTGTTCTTAAAAAATTTATCAGAATAGACACCACGTCCACGATTTGAACAAAAATCATAAACAAAAGTGTCATGCATCGAATGAATCACTGCTACAATCTTTCATTGAATGCCAACTTATTATTAGAAATTTATTCCAAATTCATTTAATCAACTTCACATAAGACATATAAATTAGTTGACATCTGATCAACACACACACACACACACACACACACACACACACACATATATATATATATATATATATATATATATATATATATAAAATTTTTCGTATACAATATATGTATATAAAATTTAAAGCAGCACATGGGCAGCTCAAATAATAATATTCATAATGTCAATTAATTATGAGCAAGGACTGAAAGTGACTATTACCTATCCAACTAATTTTTAGAAATATAAACTTTGCTATTTTTGTTCGTCTTCTGACTTTCAACTTTCAACAAATTAAATTACGTGTATCTGGTGTTCGACCACTATTACACGTCAAAAGACAAAGCCATGAGACATTATTAGTTAATTATAACCGATTTATTGTATATTTTAAATTTTAATAAAAAATAATTTAGTTGTTGTTTTTATTATTGTTGTTGCATTACTTCCTAATTAAGGGAAACTCCTCTGGACTGTGGTTCAGTTCATTTAATTTACATCACTTTTTTACTTCCTGAGGCATAAAAATATAATTTTTTTTTATTTAGTTAAACTATATTATTGAAAAAAATATTCAAAATAAAAATTCTGATAACAACATATAAATTTTAAAAAAAATACCAAATATAGTATGTTATAGGGAGATAAAAAGAGCATGTATGGTTAATTATAAATAAACGCCAATATTATATGATTATTTTTAGATAAATAATTAGGTTTTAAAATCAGAAAAAAATACATTTATGAATATTCTTTTATTCTTACCATTCTATCACTCAAACATAACAAATTCTCTACGATATTTTGTTCATTTGTTGGGATCATTTATGAATATTCTTTTATTCTTACCATTCTATCACTCATTAAATAATATATTAAAACATATTTTATTTGTGTGATCAAACTCTCTATCTCTAAATTTTTTTATACTTTAAACTCTAGGGGATTTACATAGATTAATAATTAATTAATTCAAAATTGTATTGCCAATAAAATAGAAAGTACTTGAATTATAATTGAAAATGCATCAAGTACTTATGTTAAGGTAAAATAATGAAAAACAAATAAAATATTTGGAGATATAAGTTTTTTTGTATTATTCCACCAGTATCTTACGCTGACTAATTCGATTTGTGGGAACGTACGTAGGCCCATTATGGGAGGCACATTATTACCTCCAAATAATTATCATGACTGCATATCTAGGACTCAAACATGATACCACTAGTTAAGCTGAAACAACCACTTTACCAATTGATCTAAGCATTTAGGGCAGAGATATAAGTTTTCAACTAGTAGTTTTGCCAATAATATATTGAGCTAATTTCTTCAAGTTGATTTCCAAAAATTTATTGAATAAGTTTAAAATAATCATGTAAAATGTATGGATTGCATTACTCATAAGCTGTATATGTTCTTCATCATTTTTTATGTAAATATTTTCACATATTTTATTATGTTCTATCTATATTTTTTACAAATAAAGGTCTATATTTTTTAATTTTAAAGATATTTTTAGATTTTAGGATGTTCAAATATTATAATCTTACTCTTCCTCTTTATTTCCCTTTTACCCCCATTTTCTTCTTCAATAGTGTGTGGCGTGCGTGTATTTATAATGCAGCACATGGGCAGCTTAAATGTATTCACTGTCCCGCAAGGATAGATAGTGGGATCCAGTTTCTTTACCCATCCAAAGGATGAGTAGGAGAAATTTTTTCTATCTAAACCATCTAGATAAGATTTGGGATCGCCTCTGCAGATGGGATATAGAAGCGATCTAGATATAATTTTTTTTAACTGCCAATTTTTAAATAAAAAATCATTTTCAAAAAATGTTAGTTGAAAATTTATTTTTATTTTAGATCCTCTACCTATTAAAATAAATTTTTTTTTAAAAAAGTAGAAAAAATAAATAAATAAAGCGTCTAGATGGGACCCATCTAGACGGTCGAGAAGAGGAAAGCTTCTTCGAATGAGTAGGAAAACTGGATTCACAGATAGTGACCTCTGATAATTTTTTTATTAAACCGACACACATACACACACATACATATATTCCACTACCTAGTTCTTTTTAATAACTCATGCGTCCTGCTCAAACTCACAACCTCGCCTCATACGAAATAAGCCATGAGAGAGATGGTTGATGTCATTTTTTTGGACCAAAATGCTGGTTGTTATTTGAGCTATAATGTCCCAACCCGTTTAACTACCCATTTAATTTCTTAGTTATAAACTATATATGGTATAACTCATTTTAAAATCTATATAAAGTATTCTACTGTAAAGAAAAAATCACCACCCAAAATACACGCCCATATAATTTAATTTTATTCAAAAAAAATTATTTTCAGATAAAAAATTCGTATTCTAGATGTTTCAAAGCCAAAAATATTTGATTAATTATTTTAAGTTCAAGTGTTCAATATTCTATCTAAGCATAATACTATTTTCAAAACAATTTTTTTCCCTCAAGAATCACTTTTTTGCCATGTATATATTTAAACATGTTCTGAGGCGGAACACAAATGTCTAACCCCTTAGGGCTAGTTGATAATTAATGTAGGATCTAATGGCTCTCGAGGATATACAAGTAGTTAAACACCCCGGAGGGATTTATCCAATGCTATCTATAGATAAGATAACACCGAATAAGAAGATCACTGAGCGACACGAAGACGGAATACCGTCAAAGGAGTGGGGTGTGTGCTCAGTGGGGCAGTATGTAAATAGTAAGGGAGAATACTTGTGTACCGTTCACCTGGAGAATGTCTCCTTATTTATAGTGAGGTTATGAGAATCCGATCACGTTCCCATCACTAACACGTTTTATTCCCCAGTACTTGCACTATTACCTGATCGTGGGATAATGGGTCCTTTTCTGATATATCGTGATTTCAGTCATTGTGTCCTTATTTGGGCCTGACCTTTCCAGGCCCATTACTCGGATCCATAACAGTTGCCCCCAAGCTCGGTTGCTCGGGTTTCCGAACTGCCGAGTTTATTTTGACGCAAGATCCCGACTTTTTGGGGCCCAAGTCCTCACCAGAAGTTTTGCTCTCGTGACGTCCCGGCATCATTTCGTCGAGGTGCCCATCCGAGTTCATCCCGTTTTCCGTCATGCATTTTCATCCCCTATCCGGGGTACCACGTAAAAGCGTCGACACTTCTGCAGGCACGACTGTTCGCTTAACTGGGGGTCTTTTCGCTCACCCGCTTCGCAGCGTATAACCGCCATTCCCAAACTTAAAGCCACGCGCCCCCAAGAGCCGCCGTCGGTTATCATGCCCATTAATTTCCCACGTCATTTCGTATCTGTCATGATTGCTTTCTTAGGGTTTTCACCTTGATCCCCTCGTAAACGTCGAGACAACTGGCATTCCAAACGTTACACCTCTAGCACGTCTATAAATACTCCGCAGTACTCCTCATCGTCACTTTACACAAATCTGCTCTTTCCTGCGGAAAAATTTGACTGAGCCCTCTCTCTTCAAAGCTTAAGCCTTCTTTATCTTCTTGCTCCCAGGTATATTTGAAGTTCCTAACTTGTTCTTCACCTCTATGCTATATTTTCTTTTCTTTTTGGTTCCAAACCAACTATTGTATATGTCGTTCGCCATCTCTACTACCTTTTTCATTTTGGTGATTATCTTCTTACTCTTGTTTTTGAGTTTGCCTGGGTGTTGAAGGACTGTGATGACCCACACGAATTCCTCTCAGAACGAGAAAATGTTGGAAAACCATTGTGAAGCATTATCCCCGTTAGTCTGAGTCTCTGTAACACCCTGGGGCTTTTGCGTTTATTTTGCCTTTTTTCCTTGACGTGCTCTGGGTTGCTTATCTTGCATTTGTGTAACCTTGGTCTTTATCTGTACTGGGTTCTTTGCATTCTGGGTAGTCTGGGTTTTGTGTGCATAACTTTATTTGTGCTTTTAACATACCTTGTCAGTTGTTTATTAAGATGGATCTCAAACCCGATGCGCTAGTAGACATGTACGGTAGGCCTATCCTGGAGGAAGATAGAGAAATACTTGAACGTGCCCCTGATCGAACTAAACTCTGGCTTTGGGCCATCCTCCCTAGTGAAGAAGAAAGGATGGAAAATTTGCTTGGTTCTTCTCGGGGAAGTGGAGGTAGGGAAAATATCCGATTTCCCACTTCACCGATCTCTAGGCCACCCGCTACTCCTTTATCTTCTTTGTCAGCTTCTCAATCAATCCCCGAGGTTCCTACCTTGACTCCAATGGTTTAGGACTCTACTCCCTGTGAGGAATGTTGTCATAAGGCGATTGAGCTTGTCCGCCTTGGCCACGAGAGAAAGGTCGAGTTACTCTTGGACAAGTGCCATTGCAACAACAAACTTCGGACTACTTTAGCTGTTGCTTTGCGGACTCACCATGTTCCCTTGTCTTTTGATGCTTGCCGTGACATCCCTATTATGTCAGGTATACTTCATGGTTCTGACTCTAGCCTTTTGTCTTTTTTGTTATATGTATTAGATGTCTACCTTCAAACCACAATCCGAGACCGGAGAATATGCCCCTTCTGGGTCTTCACGAATGTCTCTTATCAAGGAATATACTGTGAGCAGCGCCGTAATTCACATAAGGAATAAAATGTCTGCGAAAGAGCTTTCATGTACCGTCCGAGGTGGGGAGGGGTATGACATATGTCTGCCCCAAGTGAGCGAGTTAGTGGCCTCTGGTCGATTAAGCGATAAGGATTGCCATTTTTTCTATTTTTACCGGGATATAATTACCCGTCTTGCTCTACAATTTCCATTTTTTGACTTCCAGATGTGCCTTGTCCGCCACTTTCACCTCGTCTCTTCACAATTACACCCCAATGGTTGGGCCTTCGCCATAGCCTTTGAAAATTATTGCAAGAAACATGAAATCAAGTGCTTCGTCCCCGTTTTTTGTAGCTTTTTCTCTCCTTTGGAGACTAATGTCACCACGGAGGTGGAAAAGATGTGGTTTGGCTGGACATTGCTCCGAGCTTCCCATGGCCGTAAATTTCTCAAGCCCTTTACCGATTCCTGGAAAGGCTTTAAAAACTCTTTCTTTAAAGTCATTGCCAAACCCGGGGAAACGCCTTGGTTCCTCCAAACCCTTCAATCGGGGGAAACTGAAGAGCGCTTCCCTTTGTACTGGTGCGATGGGCACCACAAACTTCTTGCCAAAGATTTCTTACCTTCCGCCTCCCGATGTTCTGATTCCGAGGATGAAGCCATAGTTGCCCTTACCAAGCTTGCCAGTAAGAAGGGCAACCTGGTGGACTCGGCCGACTATATTTCACCTTCTATTAACAAACGGCCCGTCTCGGGTATGGTGACTTATTTTTCTGTTGTTTTAATTTTTCGTTTGTTTTATCCCAGCATTTGACCTATGTATTGTGTGTTACAGGTAAACAGATGGGAAAGAGGCCCGCCTATCTTGACGTAACATGCCGATCCAAGGAAATGGCAGTTCCTGCACCTCACCCAGTGACCCTAGGCCAAAAACGAACGGCCCCCAGCAGAGAGCCTGCTAAACAAGCTGTCGCCAAGAAGGCTAAAACTTCGAGGAAGAAGGCCACCATTCCATCGACAAGCGAAGCCATTCCCACCCCGTCTTCTCCAGTTCTAGATCCTGAACTTCAGTAACCTGAATCCCTGGTGTCTGCTCCGGATCTTGCAATTCGACTTCCAATCTCTTACATCTAGGAAAATAGAGTTCCTGTCAATCTTCGCAAAGCTATTCATCC
Organism: Acacia melanoxylon; assembly: GCA_019022615.1. Lineage (NCBI taxonomy): Eukaryota > Viridiplantae > Streptophyta > Magnoliopsida > Fabales > Fabaceae > Acacia > Acacia melanoxylon. Next base: position 2,580,707 of record JAFJYJ010000045.1, on the reverse strand, counting down.
ACCCTCACACTATTTTGATGGGAAGACCTTGTCGGATTTTGAAGTTAAAGAGCTTAAGCAGATGGAGCATCTCAATTTGAAGAACACCGGTCTTTGTCAGCTCGTCGCCCATCTTAAAGAAAAAGTCGGCCTTAATGAAGAAGATTTAGACTTTGTCGAGGCCGAGAAGAAAAAGGCCGACGAGTTGTTAACCCGGACCCTTGAAGACTTGGAATGGTGAAAGCCGAGAAGGAAAGCCTGTTGGAAGAGCTTCGTGTGACTCATGATAGTCTGCATAAAGCCGAATCTGAAGTTACTCGGAGGATACAGATTCACGAGAACGACGTGGATTCCATGGGCAAGCATAAGGCCATGATTACAGGATTGGAGTCGGAGGTTGAATCTTATAAGGAGGCCCTTTCTGCCGCTCATGCTGATGTCTCCAAGTTGAAGTCTGGTGTTAAGGATGCCTTTGACAATGCCTTGGAGCAAGTTCAATTTTGGAACCCCACAGTGAACCTGAACCTGGAAGGAGTACACGTGAACGCGTATATTGATGATGGGAAATTTATCCCGGCTCCTTCTTTAGTTGTCGGTCCATCTGTTTCTGGTCCTGAGGTGGTTCAAGAGGATGACGGTGAAGGCCAATCTCCTCCTCCCAGCCAATCATAGCTTGCATCTCGTCGGCTTTAGAGCTTGATAGCCGTTTGCTTTTGTTAACCTTTGTACTTGTAACTTTTAAGTGACTTTATCATTTTGTTGTTGAACATTGTTGTGCCCGTGTAGGGCTTTTTTGTAAGTAACTTGGATTAATGTCGTACTCCACTTTATATCTTTATTTGCATTTTCTCCCTTATTCGCTTCTGTGCTTGCTGCGAGTTAAAACACTTATTGCGAGATGAAGGTTTCCAATCCAACGTGATCAAGGTTGGAGAAACACCTCATTTTTAGCTCGGTGTTTTTTAGTTTTCTTTATTCCGGTTTCCTTCGTTTTTGAAATCCGGCTAGTCATGTGCACATGATATTGAATTTGGCGGTTATGCCGCTACGACATGATTCACGAAAATGGGCGTTTGCTTAGATTCGTGCGTGTTTATTAATTTTGGCCATTTGCTGCGATACGATAAACACAAATTGGATAACCCGGGTTCCCGCTCACTTTTTAATCGGCGGCTTTGCCGCTACATGATCTATGAATAAGAGCATTTCACTTAGATTCAGACATATTTTATCGGCGGTCGTACCGCTACATGATAAACTCAAACTTTTATCTCCCAGCTTATACATGCCTTTTATTTGACGGTTCTACCGCTACATGATTTATGAATGAGTTTCGAACTTCAATTCACACATGTTTCTTTATGCCTAGTTACTCTTATAAGCAGGTTGCAAAATACGGGTTCCATGGCCCTATATTCTTTATTCACCCAGTCAGCGGTATTACATCAGATTAGATTCCCGTATGAGTCCTTGTACTCGCAACCGAGTTGTCTGAAAATAAAGTTAACAAAAGGGAATTGCAAAAAATAAAGGAAAACAAGAAAACTTTGTAAACTTATCCATCATGGCTTCAACTATAGTAAGCTTTAAGCTTGTCCGCATTCCAGGTCCTCTTAATCACCTTCCCTTTCAATGATTCCAATATGTAAGCCCCCCTTCCGAGTTCGTCTCTAATGCGGTATGGACTTTCCCAATTTGCGGCGAGCTTTCCATCCCATGCATTTTTGTTGCCTACGTCGGCCCTTCGAAGTACCAAGTCGTCTTTTTTAAACGATCGTGGTTTTACCTTCCTATTGTACCGAGCAGCGATGAGTTGATTTGTGGCTAAATCCCGAAAGTGAGCCGTGGTTCTGACTTCGTCAATCTAATCCAACTCTATCGCAATAGCCTCATTATTCTTCTGCTCTTCATGTGAAGCTTTCAGTGAGGGCTCGCCGACTTCGACTAGGATCATTGCTTCTTATCCATACGTTAGCCTAAACGGGGTTTCTCCAGTGGATGTTTGTGTGGTGGTCCGATGTCCCCATAATACTGAATACAGATGCTCCACCCAACTATCATTGACCTCTTCCATTCGTTTTTTTCAGTCCAGCAATAATAACTTTATTGGCTGCTTCAGCTTGTCCATTGGATTGTGGGTGTTCAACAAAAGCAAAGTGATGCTTAATATGAAGATCGGATACCATCCTCTGGAAGCCTTTATCCACAAACTGGGTTCCGTTGTTTGTGACTATCTCAGCCGGGATTCCAAATCGCGATATTATGTTTTTTGCAGGAATTTCTGCACCCTTGCCGAGGTGATTGTTGCCAGAGGTTCCGCTTCAATCCACTTGGTAAAGTAGTCAACCGCAACGATCAACCACTTCAATTGCCTTGGTACCGCTTTAAATGGTCCCAACAAGTCCATGCCCCATTTGTGAAATGGTCATGGAGCCGAGATTTGCGTTAGTTCAGCCGGCGGGACCCATATTATCTTGCCGTGTTTTTGGCAATAGTCACATCTCTGGACATGGTCTTTGGCATCTTGTACCATGGTAGGCCAATAATAACCGGCTCGTATTGCTTTTCGAGCTAATGCCTTCGCACCCATGTGTTGTCCATTTATACCTTCGTGGATTTCTGCTAAGACATACTAGGCCTCATCCTGGTTAAGGAATTTCGCCATAGGGGAATGTACGCCTTTGCGATACAACTGATCGTCCACCATCACATAAGCAGCCGCTGTTCTCACCAGCTTCCTTGACTCAGCAACATCTTCCGGGATGATTCCCCTTTCCAGATAATCGGTAATTGGTTTTCTCCAATCACTTGAATCTGATATAAGCATCACACAACTTGGTTCCAGTAGGTTCTGCTAGATTATTGTGCGGAGATTTCCCGGACTTTTCGTGCTAGCTAGCTTGGAAAGTATGTCGGCTCTTGCATTCTATGCCCGAGGAATGTGCGCAATTGTCACCTCATCAAAGCTTGCTATAATATCTTTTACCTTCCCTAAGTATTTGGCCAACAACGGTCCCTTTTCTTGATAAGTTCCCTGGATCTGGGAAGCTATCAGTTGAGAATCAGTGGAGACGTGTATTTGCTGAGCTCCATTTTCCTTTGCCTGAAGCAACTCGGCCTGATTAGTTAACGTTGGGAAATCAAGTCGGAGGGAAAGTTCCATTGTGATTCCTTCGGGGCTCTCTACAATGACTCCTGCACCACTTCCCTTTAAGTTCGACCAACCATCTACAAACACTTTCCACGGCTCCATTCCTGCTTTCTTTCTCTTGTTTGAAGGAGTCAACTCCATTAAGAAGTCGGCCAAAGCTTGTGATTTAATAGCTTGTCGGGCTTCATAGGTGATATCAAATTCGGACAATTCGATTGCCCAGCTTATCATTCTGCCGGCTAAGTCCGGCTTATGCAGAACCTGCCGTATGGGCTGATCCGTCTTGACGATGATAGAATGACCATGGAAATAATGGCGAAGTCGCCTCGCTGTAGTTAGCTACACAAAAGCCATCTTCTCTAGCTTCTGATATCTCAACTCAGAGCCTTGTAAAGCCCAGCTCACAAAGTATACTGGTTTTTGTCCTTCTTCAGTTTCTCGAACCAACACGGTGCTGACTGCCTCTTCACCAACCGATAGGTATAGGATCAAGTTTTCCCCAGGTCAGGTTTGGACAAAACCGGTGGAGACGCCAAACATTGCTTTATTTTTGTAAACGCATCTTCACATTCTGAGTTTCATCCTCCTTGGGCTTCCTTCTTCAAAAGTTTGAAGAAAGGAAGTGATTTCTCAACTGACTTAGGTAAAAACCTCGTCAAGGCCGCCAATCGCCCGGTCAACTACTGGACCTCTTTATTGTTGGATGGAGCCTTCCTTTCCAACACTGCCTTACATTTTTCCAAGTTGGACTCGATACCTCGATTGGTCAATAAAAAACCCAAAAATTTACCTAACGGTACTCCAAAAGCGCATTTCGCCGGGTTCAATCAAATCCAATACATTCGCAGTTTTTCGAATGTCTGTTGCAGATCGCGAATGTGGTCGCCCTGCTCTTTGGACTTCACTATCATATCATCAATATATACCTCCACATTCTTTCCCAGCTGATTCGCAAACACCTTGGTCATCATTCTCTGATAAGTTGCCCCGGCATTCTTGAGGCCAAATGGCATCACGTTATAGCAATAGTTTGTGTTGTCCGTGATGAAAGATGTCTTTTCCTGATCATCAGGGTGCATGGCAATCTGATTGTATCTCGAGTATGCATCCATAAAAGATAAAAGTTGAAAACCCGAAGATTTATCAACCAATTGGTCTATGTTGGGCATAGGGAATGCATCCTTTGGACATACCTTGTTTAAATTTGTGTAATCCGTACAAACACGCCACTTTCCATTTGGTTTTTTTAACCATAACCACATTGGAAAGCCACGTTGTGTACTGCACTTCCCTGATGAATCCGGTCTCAATCAATTCTTCAACATGTGCTTCCAGGGCTTGAGCTCTGTCCGAACCTTGCTTCCTTTTCTTTTGTGCAACCGGTGTAGAACCGGGATGGATCGCCAACCTATGGCAACAGAACTCGAGATCTATCCCAGGAATTTCAGATGGTTTCCATGCAAACACGTCTTTGTTTTCCAATAAGAACTTTTCTAACTCCCCTCGGATCTCAGGATCCAATGCCTTCCCAACTTTTGCAGTCTGTTCTGGCTCATCTCCCAAGATACAGTCTTCTAGTTCTTCATTTGGTTTTGCCCTTTGCATTTTATCTTCCTCCCTCAAGTCCAATTTGACCACATGAACGGACTTACTATCCGACTTTCCTTTCTCCTTATCCACATCCCCAATCTTTGAAGTGTTACTTTCTTTGACCGCTTCAAAATAACGTTGTCAGGAATCTTTTTGGTCACCTTTGATGATGACTACTTGGTTTCTCTTGTTAATGAACTTCAGCCTTTGATGCTTCGTGGACACCAACATATCCCAATCATGAATGGTTGGCCTTCCCAGAATAATATTGTAGGGAGAGGGAAAGTCGGCCACAACAAATCGGACCACTTCTGATTTAAACACCTCCTTAGTCCCTAAAGTCAGCTTCAAATCAACGAATCCTTTTGGACGAGTATCATGCCCATTGAATCCCGTTAAAGTGGTCTTACACGGCTTCAAGTCTTCGGAATCAAATCTCATGCATTTGAACGCATCCCAAAGGATTATATTCACCGCACTGTTGTGGCGACCAATCCATCGTGATGTCCTAGGACCATATCTTCCAATGATCTAGGAATTAAATTTTACAGGATCCCTACAGACGGCGCCAATGTTCCGAGGCAGAACACAAATGTCTAACCCCTTAGGGCTAATTGATGATTAATGTAGGATCTAATGGCTCTCGAGGATGTACAAGTAGTTAAACACCCAGGAGAGATTTATCCAATGCTATCTATAGATAAGATAACACCGAATAAGAAGATCACTGAGCGACACGAAGACGGAATACTGTCAAAGGAGTGGGGTGTGTGCTCAGTGGGGCAGTATGTAAATAGTAAGGGAGAATACTTGTGTACCATTCACCTGGAGAATGTCTCCTTATTTATAGTGAGGTTATGAGAATCCGATCACGTTCCCATCACTAACATGTTCTATTCCCCAGTACCTGCACTACTACCTGATCGTGGGATAATGGGTCCTTTCCTGATATATTGTGATTTCAGTCATTGTGTCCTTATTTGGGCTTGACCTTTCCAGGCCCATTACTCGGATCCATAACAAAACCAAACTATTGAAAAGCAAATGCGTTGAACTAATCAAGGCAAACTTTAAGGGTGTGTTTGGTTTGAGGGGAGGAGATGAGAGATAAAAATTTGATCTCACCATGACTAAATTGCAAATAGAAATTTTTCAATATTTTGGCACCTATCCTTCAAGCTTATTGCCTCCAGCTTCTTCACCATCTTCTCTTTGCAGGTGAGGAAAGCCACGAACGACTGAAGAAGAGGCGTCAGGGACTTAATCGCGTATTGTCTCTCCCGGTGGCAGTGTATGTGCCTTCTTTGACATCATTGGCACACACGACACCCTCTTGGGCTCCCAGATCCACCTTGGTCACTACCTTCGGCTCCACCTGAAACCAATTAGTAACCACAACCGGCAATGCGAGCTTTTCTGGTGGCTTTGGGGAAAAACGATGGTCTTCCATTGGAGGGGCTCCATCAGTGATAGAGCATATCGGATCAGAGGAAATTGATGAATCCAACAAGGAGTGAGGTAGTGAGTTTTGCGTTGGAAGAGAGAAGTGTTTGTCGAGGGTGGAAATGGGGGAGCAGTGACCCTTGGAAATCAGTGATTCTGAAGAAGAATGGATTGGCGGTGATGAGGATTTGCGGCTTCGAAGAGAAGGAGTTGTGGTTGGCAATAAGTTTATTGAGAGTGTAGCTATGAAATATTGAAAATTTGCCATGAGAAATTTGGTCAAAATTTTCTCTCCCCTTCCATCCCCCCTCAACCCAAACACACCCTCAAAGAGAACCTTTAAAGCACACTTGTTGGGAGAGGTGCAAATTCTTTCGTTTTCCTTCTAAGCCTCAAGGGGGACACCTTTGATCTAATAAAAAAAAAAGTTGTACTTAATAATCATGAAAAGATCTTATAATTTGAAAAAGTACTTCTCTCATCTTATGTTTCATCATAACAAATAAAAAAAAGATTGAATCTCATCAATTTCATCTAAAAATTTAATAACTTTTCAACTTAGCCCTAGCTATTTAATAATTGAGAAGTACCGAGAAAATTACAATATACAAAATAAAAATAAAATTAGGGAAAAAACTGTGTATTCATATAATAAATTTAATGAAGTGACTTATATTAATTAAGGATAAAACATTATTTTCTCTACTTTATAAATAAGGCCAAAGGAATATTAGACTAACAACTTTCTTTTTACAGAATTGAGAAATAAAGTAGTGAGAAATTTAAAACCTAATTATAGGACTAACATTTAAATTTTCTTGTAACTTATGAAAAGTTAAGTTACAATTTTATAATTCTTACGTAAGAACCAAGTTAATACATAAATACTAAGAAACTTATCAAAACTTGGAACCAGTAACTTGGTAATGCTGCCAATAAGGGATGTATTAATTAATGGAACGGGCTGGTTCCTTAGAAAATGTTGAACCAAGGTTCGAATTATTACTGGAAGAGTTGCCCACATTTAGTAATTAATTGCACATCGAACATGATTACTTTTAATGGGAGAATATCAATAAGATAAAAAAACCAACCGTTAAGAAAATTTATGCTATAACCTTTTGATGTGGATATTGAGAAATAAGATTAAAATAAATCTAAAAATTTGCATTAATATTGACACAATTTATTTATAGTTCTAGAAAAATATGGCCAAAATTTCTTATAATTATTTAAAATTGTTTTTTGTTCCATTTCAAAACAAAATCCAAACCATTTTATCCTTAAAAGTAATTAAAAAATAAATAAATTCCTTACCGTAAAGTTCATCTTCGAGGATATGGATCCTCTAGGAATCCATCTCTATCATTTTCTTTTTTCAGAATTTCATCTCCACTCCTAGATTAAAAAAAATGAAGAATTCAAATCTGATGTTTTATAACATATTATTATAATATTACATAAAAAATAACTTTAAACTATTAAATTTGGTTTGGATGGATAGTTAAAGACTATAGTATATTGAGAAAAAAATGATTTATAAAATATTATAATAATTTTTATATAATATTAAATCTAAATATATTTTTTGATCTAAATTTGAAGATTAGATTATAAGAGAATTGCTTCCAACCTTTGCACGTAAAAAGATCGTAGTACATGTTTATAACTTATAAAGTAACTTTTTTTTTTTAAGTAGATTCTATGAGGGGGAAAAAGGAAAGATAACTTACAACTTAAAACCAAAATAATAATTTTTTAATTAAATAATACCTCCCGTCTTTTTAACAAAAATTTCTTAAGAGTTGTTTTCTTATTTCTCTATTTATAAGAAATAACAACATCTTGCCTCCTGCATTTATTCAAAATTTTCTTTTATACCCCATTAAAAGGAATATTTTTTATTAATGAGATCGATTATTAAAGTTCATCATCCAAGTATTAAATCAGAATAAATCTCTGAAAAAAGTTGTATTTTTAACATATTTATTAATCCAAACTAATTTAACTTCATTTTTTAATCCCTGAGAATTAATTATTTTTCTCTTATAAAAATGATGAAATTGAGTAATTTAGAGCCTGTTTGGATCCTCTTATTTTTAAATTAAAAGCTACTTTTAAGCTAAAGCTAAAAAAAGAGCTTTTTTTAAAAAAACACTAAAGGCTGTTTGGTGATTATATAAATTTGTTAGCTTAAAAGTTCTTAAAAGTGAAATTAAAAATAAGTTGTTTGACAAAAAATTTGTAATAAGCACTTTTCTAATAAAATTTTTATTCTCGCTTGATTAATGAAAATGGTTTCATATCACGTATTAAGAATTGGAGGTAGTATAAGCCAACGACAAATACTTACCTTGCTCAATAAAAAAATTAATTATATATATTTCAAAATTTGTGGAAATTAAATTATTTTTAATTTAAATTTTTCAAATACAACTTAAAATAAATTATATTAAAATCATAGTACATACTAATTTTCATTTATTCTATATATAATTTTATCTGGAAAAAATATTTAAACTCGACAAAAAAATTTAAAACATATTATTACGTTTTTAGTTTACTTGTAAAAAGATAAAATATGCAAACTTTTAATAGCACATGTTTTGAACTTGTATTATACTTTTGAAACGAGGAAAATGAATAAAATAATTACATTGGATATACTACCATAAAAATAGTAAATTATGTGTAGACCAAGGATAGATTACGGTTTCTCTTTCTTTTTTTTTTTTTTAAATGCTTATAAAAAAAATCCTATGAGGAGCTTATTTTTAAGCTCTTTTTTCTTCAATATAAAATAAGCTCTTGTAATTATAATTTTTTGTAAAATTCTGTTTAGCCTAGCTTATGCTTATAAGGAGAAGATAAGCTAAAAATACGCTAGGCCAAACAGGCACTTAAACATCGGCTTAAGGTGGGAAACCCAACAAGAAGATCATGTACAAACACTTTTGATTTTAGAATAATGTCTGTGTCTTTTGCTCTCAAAGGATCCTTCTTTTAATTATTGTGTTAAAGGTTATTAATTCACGGGATAGAATATTTCTTAAACCATGATAATATACTTCCCCCTTGGACACAAATTTAAATTTCACAACCATATGAGATACGAGAGTCTGATCTCATTAGAAAAGGCTCCTCAGCAAATCTTAGCTTGCTTTATATGTAAATCAGCTAATCAATTCAAACTTGAATCAAGTTGTGATTCGGGTATTTTCTTTTTTATGAAAATAATAAATTAAAATAGATTAATTTTAATATTAACAGCCAGAGTATTATTGACTGTTTTGTTAAAATAAAAAGAGTTAAGGTGCATCTAGCATACTGAAGTATTTTTCAATGTGGTAAACGAACCTTAAAAAATCTCTTAGGGTGGTAAACGAACCTTAAAAAATACTTCATGGTGCACAACTCTGAATAAAAAGTGATAATTATCAATGGATGATGATGACAATGAATATTGATTATCCCAATTTTGTGTTGTGTGTTTTTTCCCCTAAAAAGATCTATCCATTGCTCTTGTGGAAAAAAAAAAAAAAAACCTAAGGCTAAAGTAGTTAGTGGTAGATTTTACTCAGGAATGAGGTGAATTGGATGATAATGAAATTTAATTGAAATTAACTCAGATAATCAAAACTTTAAACAATCACAGAGAAAAAGTAAGAAATATCACCTAGAGCTTTCAAATTAAAGCATGTAAGTTAAAATATCACCAACGTTTGTGAAAAAACGATCTTATTCTGGCTCAGTTCACCAACTGACATCCAGTTCCCAAAAAATCTAACATATTGTGAGTGAGAGTCACTCGTCAACAATTAAGACTGATTTCCTTACAAATTAATAGATTATTAATAATAAAATTAATACTTATAATTGAGAAAACGAAAAGACTCGATAAAAAGGAAAACACTACAAATATATATGATTAAAATGAGTTGAAATTATAGATATTTCTTGATTAATTTTCGTATATTTATTAGACTATTGCTTGACTCTAGTTGCGTGGTAAGAAACATATAATTGAGATAATTTTAATTTTGCGTTGAGTATTGGGAAGTTTTGGTGGGTAGTATATGATTCTCTTCAATTCAAATTGCTAATCCTCATGTAATCTTAAGCTCAATAATCAAATTACACGGTTTAAAAAAACAATTAAAATTGGTTAAAAAAATAAGTATGTCCAAAATAAACTTTATTTTTCTAGTATTCCCTTATTTATGAGAGACAAATATGAGAGAGAAATAAAGTAAATACAAGTATCATTAACCTTTTAATTAATGAAATATATATAATTAATGAGGGGTAAAAATGAAAAAAAAAACATTAAATGTCCAGAAAATTCTTATTAAGTTCTTGTAAAAAATACCAAGTCAATTAAAAAAATTATATTATAAAAAGGACGGAAGGAGTTTTTTTTTTTTTGGCTGAGTTTAAAATGGTATTAATTCTCTTGTCACTTGTCCCAATTGCCGTTATACTTAACAAGTAATGTCTTAAAATTTTTAAAGCTTAATAGTCATATTTTAAAATTTTTTACAAATAAAATAACTTCTTTTAATTAAATTTTATTTTACTAATGGATGGATATATGTTGAAATAGTTGTTTACATATAAATTAAAATTCTAAAAAAAGTTATTTTGATATATTAAAAGAATTAGGCCCAAAATAATATATTAAATGCAGCTCTGGTTTGGCCCAAGAAAATGTAGGTCTGGTTGCAGTGCGAAATAAAATGATGATGGTTGTCGGCCCAACATGTGATTATGGAGTCCTTTTGGTTTTCTATTTATAATTGGGCCTCACATAGCACACTGAGCTTGGGCTTAATTAAATTTTTATGGGTCTTGCTGTTGAGTATTACCGGAATACTAAAGAAATCAAAGCGCATACACAAAAAAAAAAAAAAATTGAAAACATTGACGGACGTCATTCATAAGCAAGCAAACACTCATAATATGATATCATTTTCATTTCTCAAGTTTTCATTACAACGAAAGTACTAGATAAAAGACAACATGAATAATATAAAACAGAATCAACCCAAAACACCAACCTTAAACAATCAAAAACACAAACTCTGTCTACTCTCCCCCTTTATCATCAGTGAAAAGGGGACCCTGGAGAGATGGAGAAGGAGGAGCGTTATCAGGGAAGTCAGAGGAGGAGGTAGAGGGGAGCTTGACTGTCGAAGGATCAATAGGAGAAGCCAACGATGAAGGTAAAACTACTGTCGCTGGAGTAGGATCAACCAAGGGTGAAGCAGCAACAATAAGAGTGATAGCCTCAATGGGAGAGGGAGAAGTAGTAGGCATGGCAGATGATGAAGGCTGTACAGAGGAAGAAAATGTAGTACCAAGACTGGTCAGGAAGGCACCTAGAACATCTACAAACCCTTGTTTTTGATCAAACACTTTCTGAACAGATTGCTTGATTTCCTGTTGTTGATCAAAGAGGACGGAGGAGTTGGTATGCATTTCCTTTTTCATATCAGTTAATTCACCATCCAAGTACAAGTCGAGGCGAGCCTTCAAATTAACCATCTCCGTCGATAGAGCCTTAATCATCTCCTTTGTCAATTTCTGATAGACCTCCAAGGATTGCAGCACAGGAGCCATAGCTTTCTGGATAGAGTGAAAGTGAAGGAAATCACCAAGAGGGGGGGTGAATTGGGGATTTCAAAAATTCTTTTCGATCACCCACACAACAGATGGAAACCAAGGTAAAGTGGAGATAGAGTAGAAGAGCTTGACACGAAAGATTTATCTTGGTTCGGTCCAACTCCTTGACCTACGTCCAGTACCCAGACACTCTGGGATTTTTCACTATCACTCAAATACAATTACACACTCTGTACTCAGGATGATCCTTTCTCCCTAGGACTCACTCCCCCTTACAAGTCGTAATTGTATACAATCGGATACACACTCTGTACTCGAAAGTTATCCTCTCCCTAGGATACACTCCCCCTTATAAGTTGTACTCTGATTATCCCAATCTCCAAGTCCCACGACTTGAGATTCTTACAATGAATGATATACACGAAAATGAACTCTCTCTAAGAGTAGATATTGATAAACACTGAAGCTCAATGTATCAAAGATACACAAGAAATAGAACAAAGCAGTAATAAGACTAAGCTTGTGTATTTGCGTTTTGTATTTGTCTTCTCTGCTGTCAAACTTCAAATCTTCACTATTTATACTTGATTTGAAGTAGATGAACGTTATAGATCCGTTGTGACTCTAGCCAATTTGAAAATATAGTTTGTTGTGAGTGTTTCTCCATGGATCTAGTTTTGTTATGACCACTTTTTGTTTGAATATAGTTGTTGGGAACTTTTGCAGATTTGAATATTTAAATTTTTGGCTCTTCAAGAATGTGTCCCATGTGGTCTTGTCTGAAGAATGATGATGTTCAGCTTTAGTTGGTGGAGGCATTGTTGTTTGCATTGAGAAATGGCTGTCCATCTTTCCACTGTCACCCATTTGCTTTAGATAAGAAGATACATTAAAATAATGCAAGTTGCTCAAGTTGTTGCTTTAATGTCTTTCAAAGCAAATCTGGATCTTCTGCAATATGAAGTTAAAGCATATCAAGGATATTGAATATTCAAATCCATTAAAGAACATTACTGCTGAGTGTTCAACTTCATTTCTTCAAGTTCCTTGTTGAATTCGATCTTCTTTGCGGTGAAAGACGGAATATCACCAAGAGGGGGGTGAATTGGGGATATAAAAATTTCTCGCGTAAATACTTTTTCCAAAAGTTCATTTCTTCTATAGCCGAAAGTGAAACAGGGATAAACGAGTAAGGGTAAGAGAGATTGAACACAATGAATTTATACTTTATGGTTCGGTCCAAATCCTTGACCTACGTCCGGTCCCCGACTCTCCGGATTTCACTAATCCAAATGATTACACACTCTGTAACTCACGGAGTAATTCTCTCTCTAGAACTTACTCCCCCTTACAAGTTGTAATCAAATATCCCAATCCCAAAGTCCCAATACTTTGAGATTCTCACAAGAAGAATAATCAATGATGAACTCTCTAAAAGAGCAGATTAATAAACACCGAAGTATGATATATCCGAAGATATTAACTCTTTGAGTAGAAACAATAAATGATCTTAATGACTAATTGAATGCACAAATTTTTTTGGTAGGTGGAGACTTGAATGCTTCTCCTATTTATAGATTGGCAGCATTGATGACCGTTGAGAAGAACTTAATGAGCCGTTGTGGGTAATCAATATATCCGTTGTAATTACTTGCTCGGTTTCTTCGTAAGCTTCCGACATTCGACCGTTATTCTCCGTTGACATTCTTTATTCAATTTGTCCGTTGAGAGACAAGTAAGAATGTTGTCTAGGAAATAGCCGGATTGCTTTTTGATTGTCCGAGTTCTATTTCTTCATTTAGCTTTGATATCTGGGACAACATTTAATGCTTCTGACAGGAATTTGCTTTTCGTAATTTCAAATTTAAAACATGTTAAATATATCTGAAATACACTAGCAAACTGATTAAACTTGGTTAGGAACAATAATAATCAATTATATCAAACACCCATTACTTAATCGGCCGAATATCGATTACGCGAGATGAAGATTCAAATATTGTCATACTTGACTCGAGTCATGCCTAGAGTCATAATTTCAAAATCCATTAAGTTGACTCGAGTGATGACCGGAGTCATTATGAAGCAATTTCTATGAATAGAAAGTATTTTCAATGATGTGACTCGAGTCATGCCTAGAGTCATATTCAAAAATTATTTAAATGACTTGAGTTATGACTTGAGTCATTGTCAAAAAAATTTCAAACTGAATTAATTTGTGCTCGAGATGACTTGAGTCATGACTTGGAGTCATGTCGATAAATTTCAAACGAATCAATTTGAGCTCGAGATGACTTGAGTCATGAGGAGTCATGTCGATAAATTTCAAACAGAATCAATTTGCGCTGAGATGACTTGAGTCATGACTGGAGTCATGTCTGAGATACATGGCTGACTCGAGTTGATTAATGATGACTCGAGTCATGATCAATATTTTGTGTTGAGATGACTTGAGTCATGACTGGAGTCATGTCGAAATTTCAAACGAAACTCATTTGTCTTGAGATGACTTGAACATAAGCGAAGAGTGAAAAAAGTAATTACACTAGATGACTCGAGTTATACCAAGGATGCCTCGAGTCATTTTGTCGAGGAAGTCACTTTGCAAAGTTTAAGTACAAAGATGACTCGAGTTGTTTAATGATGACTCGAGTCATAGTCAATATTTTCAATTGTTTTCAAAGCTCTAATGACTTGAGTCATGACTAGAGTCAAAATGTGATTTTATAAATTATCTTTTAAATCAAATTCTTTTGACTCGAATCAATTTACAATTGTCAATCATCATCAAAACATATGAGAACTAACATTCTCCCCTTTTTGATGATGACAACACTTGTAATATGAATTTATACAATTTCATAAATGATTTATGACTCAAAGACAGATGCCATTTGTAGAAACATTTGAAGTTCATGGATGGCTCATGTATTGCAAATAATAAATATAATGTAAGCTTAATAAAACTAATAGCATCTCGAGAATGAGAGAACAACTTAAATTGCAAACTTTGCACACTGAAACAAGTTGTAATAAGTTGAAACAAGTTAAAAGAATTTGCGAAATAGAGATTGCAAGGAACAATTGCGAAAATTGAAAGTGCTAGAAATTGAAATTCAAATTGCAAACAACCATAAATTATAGCAAACAACCATAAATTCTTCATTTCTTCTCATTCTCTCCCCCTTTGTCATCAGGCAAAATGGGAGGAGTGGAGGACAGGGAAGCACGCAAAGCCTGGAGAATGGGCAGAGGTGAGTAAATGGAGAGAGTGAGAGATGGAGGTGTAGGTGGAGAAGGGAGAAGTAGAGGTGAGTTTGGGTTAGGAGAAGAGGGTGTGGTGATGGAAGTTCCTGAGGAGTGCTCATCAAACAAGTCTGCGTGTCACCCGAAGATGATTTGACAAAGGTGGAGGTCGAGGAAAAGAGAGAATGACAGTGGGAGGAGCGGAGGAAATGGGAGGAATATAAACTGGAGGAGTGGGTAAGATTGGAGTGGATTCGGGAGGAGGTGGAGATGTGTGTGGTGAAGTTAAGATGGGAGAGTGTGTGGGAGAAAATATGGGAGAATGGCGTGGAGAGGGATCCATCCTAGAGGGACCGAGAGTGTCTTCCTTGAGTAGCTTGGAGAGCTTAGAATCCAAAAGCGATATAAACCATGCATGCTCTCAAATCTCTGATCAAGATCTTCAAAGTGCCCTGCAACAGCCTCAATTGACTCATCCACAGATTCTATCTTTGCATTCATGGAGGTGAGTGAGGCAATCAATTTTCCAACCTCTGATTCTAACTTATCAGAAAGCTCATGGTATTGAGCAATGTGGGTTGACTGGAGAGTGCTGAAAGTCTCTTGCATAGCCTTGGTCACAATTTGCTTGATTTCAGCATTAAGATTTGAGGACCTTGGTGAAGGCTGAGACTGAGAGGATTGGACTTCAATTGGCTCAGGCATAGAAGCTCTAGACTTGGAAGGGGCTCTGGAGTGTCCTGAACCTTCTCTAAAGGAGATTTTCATAAGGTTTAAATGGTGTTGACCAAATAACTGAGGCTTGACAGGTTTTTCAAAAAGATCAAGGTACCAAATTTTATTGGTATATAACAGAAGAGACACCAAATTTGGAAATGGGATTGTGGGTGAAGGAGAGGATTCAAATTTGAATCTTTTCATTTCTTGATAGACCCAAAGTGTCCTATGTTAAAAACTACTTTGTCAACCGTGATGATGCAAACAGTCGTAATCATTTGAATTGAAGTGAGTAAAATTCTTGCCTTTCTGAACTAGGTTCCTCGAATATATGTACCATAAGGCCCTATGAAGAGGAGGCATATCAACAGGGGAAAATTTAAGTTTCCCATCAAATGGAACACCAGGCCTCAGGATTTTGAAAAATCTTTCTTTGTCATACACAATGTGAGGCACAGGTGGGGGATTTTCAACAAAAAGAAGAGAATTGATTATATTGGCGAGAGAGTGTGATGGATCTCCCTCTAACAGATGTGATGCATTTATCCTCAATGATATGACCCCTTTCATTGACTACATTAGCCATGGACATATTGAAATAGAAGTGCTTGACTAGTGAGGGAGTGTAAGGAGTGTTTATAGCCAACAAATTCTTAAATTGATCTAGCCACGGGGATAAATCAAGATCACACTCATCTTTTAGTTTGACTAAATCCACATACACCGTGGGACGAAACCTCTAGCGTAATATTTTTCTTTAAACTCTAGCATCTCGAATTAGACATTGGAGTGGGTTGACAGATGAAATCAGAATTTGGAGGTTTCACAAGATTGGGAGGATTAAAAATATATTTGGTAGGTTGAGATACCTTAGAGCCAGATGGAACTGCTTTGGAACCAGCTTGATTCTTAGAGCCAGAAGCTTGAGCATCAGACACCATGGTTACTGTTTTCTTCTTCTTCTTGAGAGCACCCACCACTGGTTCCTTATCTCTCCGCTTAGCAGCTTCAGGATCAATAGGCTTTGGAGGAGGAACCTCAGGAGGTTCTTGAATCGTTAACTTCTTGGGCCTTTTTGAAGGAGTTTCGCGTATTTTTGTCCTTGAGCTTTGTCGAAGGCTTCCTCTGTCTTTTGGGTCTTTTTGATTGAGGAGGGGATGAAGATACGGTGGCTTCATAATCGAGGATGATTCTTTCGTCGGTTTGGAGATTTTAGGAGCCATTGGAAGAGGATGCGAGAGGTAGGAAGAGGAGAAATTAGAAGGGCGATGAAGAACGCCTCGAGTTAGGGTTTTCGAAACGGCGAAGTGAAGAGCAACAAAGTGCGACGATATATATATAAAAACAAAGTATGACTCGAGTCATTAAATGAGTGCCTCGAGTCATATGTGAAAAATACTTAACCTTTCGCTTACCAGTGACTCGAGGTATGACTCGAGTGATGTTCGACAAGCTTCTGGTTGCTTTGAGTATTGCCTCGAGTTACTTCTGGATGACTCGAGGAGCGCCTCGAGTGAATCTTTTCTGACTCCAGTCATTTTTCATTCCAATTGGTTTGATTGCCTTCTGTGTTGAGAGTGACTCGGGGTAGTCTATCTGACTCGAGTCGTATGCAAAATTTCAGATCATTGTCGGTGTTTAGAATGCATCATGACTCGAGGCATTTATCAAATGACTCGAGGCATATCGATTAAGATTAGATATATGGTTTAACGATATAGTCCCGCAAAAACATTCTCGTAAACACTCCGAAGCTTAAGTTAGTTACTTTTAACTCATCAAAACATATAACTAACATTGTTGGAAGAGAATTAACTTACAATTCATTGGGATTTACCATTCCCAATTCTCTTCTTATGAACATGAATTGTTCTTTGGCCGAGGTTTAGTGAAAATATCGCAAGTTGCGAGATGTGTTGGGATGAACATCACTTTGACATCCTTTTTCTAACATGATCTCTTATGAAGTGGTGCCTCACATCAATGTGCTTTGTTCGAGTATGTTGAACTGGATTCTTGGCCAAACTTATAGTACTTGTATTATCACATAGGATTGGTATCTCCTTCAAGTTGATCCCTAAATCTAATATTTGTTGTTTGAGCCAAAGCACTTGTGCACAACAACTTGATGCAGCTACATACTCGGCTTCAGTTGAAGACACTGCCACACTTGTCTGCTTCTTGCTGAACCAAGATACTAGTGAACCTCCAAAGAACTCACATTGTCCACTTGTACTCTTCCTATCAGTCTTATATCCAGCATGGTCTGAGTCTGAATATGCAACCAGAAATTCTTGTTGACCTTTTGGGAACCAAAGGCCTAATTCTTTTGTGTCGATAGGTAGCGAAAGATCCTCTTGACATGTTCGCATGTGACTCTTTTGGAGCTGATTGAAATCTTGCGCACATCCCTACACCGAATTGGATATCTCGGTCTATCGGCGGTCAAGTATAGCAAGGAACCAATCATTCCCCTATATTTGGTTATGTTGAAGTCTTTGCCTTTCTCTTCATCGCATCCGGAGAGAGGCCGTTGAGCTCATTGGTGTGTCTCGCACCATTGCAATTTTCAAGGCCAAATTTCTTGAGCAAATCTCTCGAGATATTTTGTTTGAGAGATGAATATTCCATCCTTCCGTTGTTTAATTTGCAAACCAAGGAAATAATTCAATTCTCCCATCATAGACATTTCAAATTCTCCCCGCATTTTCTTGGAAAATTCTTCACAAAGAGAATCATTAGTAGCACCAAATATAATATCATCAACATATATTTGGACAATTAAAATTTCATTAGACTCATTACTCTTTATGAAAAGTGTTGTGTCGCTTTTCCTCCGATAAAACCTTGATCAAGAAGGAATTTGCTTAATCGCTCATACCAAGCTCTTGGAGCTTGTTTCAGACCATATAGGGCCTTCTTGAGACGATACACATGATCTGGATGATTATCATTTTCAAAACCGGGAGGTTGTTCTACATAAACTTCTTCTTGAATAAAACCATTTAGAAAAGCACTTTTCACATCCATTTGATAGAGTTTGAAACCTTTTACACAGGCAAAGGCAAGAAGGACTCTTATGGCTTCCAATCTTGCCACTTTGAGCATAAGTTTCTTCATAATCAATTCCTTCTTCTTGATTATAGCCTTTAGCAACCAATCTTGCCTTATTCCGACAATGATTGCTGATTCATCTCGTTTGTTCTTGAATACCCATTTAGTGCCAATGACCGGATGGTCCTTGGGCCTAGGTACCAAATCCCAAACTTGATTTCTATCAAATTGATGTAACTCCTCTTGCATTGCTATCACCCAATCATTGTCTGAAAGGGCTTCATCAATCTTAGAGGGTTCAATGTGAGATATGAATGCAGAAAAAGGTTACTTCATTCAAAGTGCTATTTCTGGTTCTTACTCCTTGATTTACATCACCTATAACTTGATCCAGAGGATGATTCCTAATGAATCTCCAAGCTTTAGGTTGAGATTGAAAATCATTTTCAGAAGCATTTTCAAAAACATCTTCAGAGTTTTCAAGAGAGGCAGGAGTAGTCTTTGAAAAGAACTGATTTCTATAAATATTTTCTTCATCATCATCCAAAGGTTTCTCAGATTTGGTTTCACTAAACACAATATGGATAGACTCTTCAACAATACGAGTACGAGTATTGAAAACTCTATATGCTTTACTTCTATTAGAGTAGCCAAGAAATATACCTTCATCGATTTTGAGTCAAACTTACCCAAATGATCCTTACCATTATTGTGCACGAAACACTTGCACCCAAAGATGTGTAGATGACTCGATTGGGCTTTCTTCCTTTGTACAGCTCATAGGGTGTCTTCTTGAGTTTCTTTCGGATGTATGCACGATTTGATATGTAACATGCCGTACTCATTGCATCGGCCCGAGAAGACTTGAGAAGTTTGATTCTCATTCAACATTGCTCTTGCCATTTCGTGAGAACTCGATTTTTTCTCTCCACCACACCATTTTGTTGAGGAGTCCTTGGGGCGAGAGAAATTGTGGTCTATCCCATGAGCATCACAAAATTCTTCAAAGGCATTATTCTCGAATTCTCCACCATGATCGGTTCTTATTCCCGAAATAGAGATACCTTTCTCATTTTGGACCTTTTTGGCAAACACAACAAACGATCAAAGGTTTCATCTTTTGATGATAAAAACATAGTCCAACAAAATCTTGAGAAGTCATCAACAATAACTAAAGTATAGAGATTTCCACCGAGGCTTCTCACTCTAGCGGTCCAACTAAATCCATGTGAAGTAGTTGAAGAGGCTGTTAGATGAAATTTCATTTTTGGATTTGAAAGATGATTTAGTCTCTTTTTCCTTTCGACATGCATCGCATATCATATCATTTTTGAAATTTAGTTTTGGTAAACCAATGACCAAATCCTTTTTCGTAACTTGTCAAGTTGAAACATATTGACATGAGCTAAACGCTTGTGCCAAAGCCAACTTTCTTCCAAGTTACCGATAAAACAATTTTCGAGGGAAAGTTCATTGAAATTGTTAGAGAGGTTTAGAGTATAACAGTTACCATCTCTAGGAGCTCTAAATAAAGCTTTTGATTTGAGGTTGATTAAGGGCGAGATCATCTTTGCTAACGATCAAGCACTCCTCTGAGTCGAAGATGACAAGATTGCCTTTGTCAGTACTCTGACTTACACTGAGGAGATTATGACACAGGCCTTCTACAAGGTAGACGTCCTTGACTTGAGGTCCATTGATGTTCCCAACTTCACCAATTCCAAGAATCCTTCCAGATTGATTACCACCAAAAGTCACAGTACCACCATTTTTGGTCTTGAGAGTAGCAAATTTTGTATGATCTCCCGTCATGTGTCTAGAGCACCCACTATCAATATACCACCTGTTGGATTTTGATGCTCTCAGACATACCTGCAGATCTCAATAAATCAGGTTTTAGGTACCCATCTTTTCTTGGGTCCTTTCGGGTTAGTTTGTGACTCAGGAACTTTATAAGATCCCTTAGGTACCCATTGATAGTTACCTATAGGTTTACTCTTTCTTTCCTTTTTGTGGAAACAGGAAGAAGTAGTATGACCTTTTCGGTTACAATAATTACAATGAGCAAAAGGATTTGATGAATGAATGGATTTTCTGAAATAGTTCATGTAGAATTTTTCACCAAATTTCTTTTTGCCTTTCTTCTTATCAAAATCGGGCTTATAGCCAATTCCCGATCTGTCATTTGTGAATCTTTGCTTTGTTTTAAAATAACATTGAGCATTTCACTTCCTTTAGTGAATTTCTCAAGTGCTTTTGTAAGATGTATATTCTTTTTCTCTAAATCAACACAATCCTCGCAAATGACATTTACGAAAGATTATTAACTTGCATTTCAAGAGTGATGTTCTTCTTTTTCAAAGCAATATATTTTTCAAAGCAAGTTTTTCAAATTCAGATTGTACAAGACCATATTCAACAAATAATTCATCATAGGATGGTTGAAGATCATATACCTCATCATCATTTTCGGTTTGCTCCTTTTCTTGAGCTACTAGGCATATGTTGGCTTTTTCTTCGTCCTCAGCTTCATCATCGTCGGATGAACTGTCTCCCCATATGGCCGATACATAGGCTTTCTTTTTGAAGTTGCTGAATTTCTTCTTTTCTTTCTCCTTGTTCTTCACCGGGGACATTCGATTTGATGTGGCCGGGCCTTTCACATTCATAGCGAGATGATTGGCTTTTTCGTCTCAACACTAGAGCCACCTTTGTGAAACTTCTTGAATCCTTGGTCCTTCTTATAGAATTTTTTGAACCTTCGGACTATCATGCCCAACTCTTCATCTTCATCTACCTCTTCATCATCTTCTGCCTCATTTGCTTCTTTGACAGCTTTGAGAGCGATTCCCTTGTTTTTGCTGCTGATCTCATCTAGTCCTTTTCTGAACTTCATTTTGCCTTCATACTCGGACAACCGCCAAACAAGGTCACTACTGAAACTCATTGACTCTCCACGAGCTTCTTCAATAGCTGTTACCTTGGCTTCCCATTCTTTGCTAAGGATATTAAGAATCTTCCTCACTTGGACAAAGTTGTTCATAGTCTTTACCCAAGGCGGCGAGTTGGTTGATCAAGTGAGTGAACCTTAGTTGAAACTCAATAATAGATTCCCCGGACTTCATACGAAGCGAGATCGTATTCGGTCATGAGGGTGTTTACTCTATTCTCCTTGACTCCGGTTGTTCCTTCATGAGCTATTTCCGGCATCCCACATGGCTTTAGCGGATGGCAATGTACATATACGAAAATACTTTTGTTGACTTAATGCGCTTTGCAACATGAGGACAACTTTACTGTTGAGAGTGATATTTCTCCTGTCATTGTCATCATAGGTATCTTCAGGCTTTGGGATTCTAAGACCATTTTCGAGTATTGTTGGATTATAGTCTCCTATCTCGAATACTCTCCACAATCCATATTCGATGCCAAAACAAAGACTTTGAATTTGGCTTTCCGGAATGAGTAATGCTCTCCACTAAAACCAGGCGGTCTGTTGATAGAAGCTCCGTCAGGTAGGATTCCGTCCATACTGATCCTTCTCGAGATGTTAATCTCTTCAGAGAAGACCTGCTCTGATACCAAATGAAAGACGGAATATCACCAAGAGGGGGGTGAATTGGGGATATAAAAATTTCTCGCGTAAATACTCTGTTAGCCGAAAGTGAAACAGGGATAAACAGAGTAAGGGTAAGAGAGATTGAACACAATGAATTTATACTTGGTTCGGTCCAAATCCTTGACCTACGTCCGGTCCCGGACTCTCCGGATTTCACTAATCCAAATGATTACACACTCGTAACTCACGGAGTAATTCTCTCTCTAGAACTTACTCCCCCTTACAAGTTGTAATCAAATATCCCAATCCCAAAGTCCCAATACTTTGAGATTCTCACAAGAAGAATAATCAATGATGAACTCTCTAAAAGAGCAGATTAATAAACACTGAAGTATGATATATCCGAAGATATTAACTCTTTGAGTAGAAACAATAAATGATCTTAATGACTAATTGAATGCACAACGTTTTTGGTAGGTGGAGACTTGAATGCTTCTCCTATTTATAGATTGGCAGCATTGATGACCGTTGAGAAGAACTTAATGAGCCGTTGTGGGTAATCAATATATCCGTTGTAATTACTTGCTCATTTTCTTCGTAAGCTTCCGACATTCGACCGTTATTCTCCGTTGACATTCTTTATTCAATTTGTCCGTTGAGAGACAAGTAAGAATGTTGTCTAGGAAATAGCCGGATTGCTTTTTGATTGTCCGAGTTCTATTTCTTCATTTAGCTTTGATATCCGGGACAAAGATTTAATGCTTCGACAGAATTTGCTTTTCGTAATTTCAAATTTAAAACATGTTAAATATATCTGAAATACACTAGCAAACTGATTAAACTTGGTTAGGAACAATAATAATCAATTATATCAAACACCCATTACTTAATCGGCTAATATCGATTACGCAGATGAAGATTCAAATATTGTCATACTTGACTCGAGTCATGCCTAGAGTCATAATTTCAAAATCCATTAAGTTGACTCGAGTGATGACCGGAGTCATTATGAAGCAATTATGAATAGAAAGTATTTTCAATGATGTGACTCGAGTCATGCCTAGAGTCATTCAAAAATTATTTAAATGACTTGAGTTATGACTTGAGTCATTGTCGTGGAAAATTCAAACAAAATTTGTGCTCGAGATGACTTGAGTCATGACCGGAGTCATGTCGAGAAATTTCAAACGAATCAATTTGAGCCGAGATGACTTGAGTCATGACTGGAGTCATGTCGATAAATTTCAAACAAAATCAATTTGCGCGAGATGACTTGAGTCATGACTCGGAGTCATGTCGAGATACATGGATGACTCGAGTTGATTAATGATGACTCGAGTCATGATCAATATTTTGTGTTGAGATGACTTGAGTCATGACCGGAGTCATGTCGAAAAATTTTCAAACGAAACGATTTGTTTGAGATGACTTGAGTCGAGTGAAATGATGACTCAGTCAATTAAAAGTAATTACACTAGAGTGAAATGATGACTCGAGTTATACCAAGGATGATGCCTCGAGTCATTTTGTCGAGAAGTCATTTGAAAGAATTAAGTACAAAGACTCGACTCGAGTTGTTTAAAGATGACTCGAGTCATATCAATATTTTCAATTGTTTTCAAAGCCTAATGACTTGAGTCATGACTAGAGTCAAAAATGTGATTTTATAAATTATCTTTTTAAATCAAATTCTTTTGACTCGAATTCATTTTCACAATTGTCAATCATCATCAAAACATATGAGAACTAACGGTGGATACTCTACCTCATCGTCCGAGAGATACCATATGTTGTGAACCTCCAATATGCGAGAAACCAACGGAGGGTAAGGTATGGTGGCACAAAGTTTTACCTTGGCCTCAGAAATGAAGGATAGCATCTCATTGAGAATCCATTTGCCAAGATTCTGTGGCTCCTTGGCAACTAATGAAGCAAAACGTTCAAAATCCTACTGGACGAAATGAGTAAAGCTCTGCCCTTTTTGAACCAAACTCCGACCCTAGACATACCAAAGCACTCTGTATTCATCCTTCATCATTGCAGGGGTCACATTGACTTTCTTGTTGGCTTCCAATGATATATGAGGAAGGAGAATCTGATGACACTCTGCCGGAGATAACTTTGGAGGATCCTCTGGAGGATCAACAATGCCAAGAATGACATTGAGATCATGAGCGGTAAGCTTGATCTTTTGACCCCGAACCTTGGTAACCAAGACGTCATTGTCACCTTTGTGAACCTTCTGTTGAAGATACATGTTATGGTAGAAGAGGCGAACAACCTGAGGAGAAAATGGCTTGCTAATACCGAGGAGTGGCATAAACTGAAGAAGCCAGTCTGTCATATCTAAGTTGCATTTCTCCATGAAGTGTGCTAGATCAACATAAACGATTGGGCAGAAAGGTCTAGACTCGTAATAGCGAGCAAATAAGGCATGATCATCAACAGCTATATCACCAGTTATCATACCCGGTGAAGGTTCAGGCAACTGTCCATCTGGGGGGCGACTTGTCGCCACTTGCTCTCTCTTACTGTCGGAAGCTTGTGATTTTAGTGAGAACAAAACTTTTGCTTCTTGCTTCCTGAGGCCTGAGATTTCTGACTAATGGATGCTTTGGGATTTAAAGGACGATCTTCTTGTGCCTTAGAACGAGCCTCGTCGAGTGTTTTCTCAGAATCATCGGAATGTGGTGGAGATGACGACTTTGTGCGTTTCCCTTTGCCCTTAGGTAGAGAGCTAGTCTGAAATCGCGTTGTTGGCTTCTGGGATTCTTGAATGGTTACTCCCTTGGTCGATGGCTTCTTAGAAATCGACGACGATTTTACATTCGATGGCTTTTGGGGATTTTCTGATGAGGCCACCTTGGGTCGATAGAACCTTGATTTCTTCGCTGGAGGTGGATTAGAAGGGGACTTTATCACTGGAATTAGCCATCGATTGAGTAGAAAAGGAAATTGAAGGAGATAATGCTGATGGAGATGAGAATGGATTCGTGGGAAAAAGAGGAAATTTAAAGGAGATGAATCGGTGGAATTAACGATCACGTCGAAAGAGAATAAATTTTCGGTTGAAATAGTAACGACAATTTACTAATAGACGAAACGGATGGGAGAATTTAGGAGAAGAGAAGCTAGGGTTTTGACGGTTGAGGAGAGGAAAATGACGAAATGAAACGACAGGTTTATTTTTTAAAAAATCAATCCCCGATGATGCTCGAGCAGGGTTTATTTCGTGCTCGAGCAGGGTTTGTGCTCGAGCAGCTTTCTAGCCTTGCTTGAGCATGGATGAACACATGCAATTTTAATTTTAATGCTAACCCAAATGACTGAAACTTACCTCCCATCAAGTATGTTCTGTGAATACTTGATGCATGAATGAGTGTGAAATAATAGAATAATGAGATTAAGACTTCTACTTTTTGAGACAAAATTGCTCATCAGCGTCGTATGCTCGGGTAGCTAAGTGAGGTTGCTCGAGCATCATTCCTCAATTTCAATTTGCTTTTCATGTATCCCGTTGTTGCTCGGGTAGGCTTTCAGGGGTGCTCGAGCAGCGGCTGTTAACTTGATTTTTTTTTTGATATTTCTGGCTATTGCTCGGGCAAGCTCCTATACCTTGCTCGAGCAAGGGCCTTCAAGATTAGGTAGCAACCTGTCGTTGCTCGAGTATGACTTATGGGCATGCTCGAGCAGGGTTCTGTTTCCTTGTTTTCTTTGATAGAGTCTCATTGTTGCTCAAGCAAACAGAATAACTATGCTCGAGCATCTCCTTCTCTGTTGGCCTCTGTTCTTGATTATCAAAACAGAGTGTCCTGCATAAACTGGGCTAGAGACTCTGATGCTAAAGTCAGTAAGTATTTTATTAAATTAAATCATTTGAATAGAAATACTCACATTTCGTTGGGATTCACCATTCCCAATTCTCTTCGGATGAAATTGAACTGTTCTTTTGCTAGTGGCTTGGTGAAGATATCGGCCAATTGAAGATGTGTGGGTATGAACATTACTTTGACATCTTTTCTTTGAACATGGTCGCGTATAAAATGATGTCTCACATCAATATGCTTGGTTCTTGTATGTTGAACCGGATTCTTTGCCAAGCTTATTGTGCTGGTGTTGTCACAGAGGATTGGTATCTCCTTCAGATGAATTCCCAAGTCAGAGAGTTGTTGTTTTAGCCATAGAACTTGAGCGCAACAACTCGAAGCAGCAACATATTCAACTTCAGTTGAGGATACAGCCACGGGTTTGTTTCTTGCTAAACCATGATATGAGTGAGCCTCCAAGAAACTCACATTGTCCACTTGTGCTTTTTCTATCAGTCTTGTATCCAACATGATCAGAATTTGAGTATGCATCCAGGATTGTTGACCTTTTGGAAACCAGAGATCCAATTCTTTTGTATCCGAGAGATATCGAAAAATTCTCTTGACATGTTCAACATGTGATTCTTTAGGAGAAGATTGGAACCTTGCGCACATTCCCACACTGAATTGAATATCAGGCCGACTCGCAGTTAAGTATAATAATGATTCGATCATTCCCCTATATTTGGTTATGTTGAAGTCCTTGCCTTTCTCTTCGTCTGCATCCAAGGAAGCAGTTGAGCTCATCGAAGTGTCGGCTTCATTGTAATTCTCTAGTCCAAACTTCTTTAACAAATCATGGAGGTATTTTGTTTGTGAAATGAATATTCCATCCTTTCGTTGTCTGATTTGCAGGCCGAGAAAGTAGTTCAACTCTCCCATCATGGACATCTCGAACTCTCCCTGCATTTTCTTGGAAAATTCTTCATAGAGAGAATCATTAGTAGCACCAAATATTATGTCATCTACATATATTTGTACAATTAGAAGTTCCTTTAAGCCTATTAGTTTTGATGAAAAGTCTTGTGTCTGCTTTTCCTCTAACAAAGCCTTGGTCTAAAAGAAATTTACTTAGACGTTCATACCAAGCTCTAAGAGCTTGTTTAAGACCATATAAGGCTTTCTTGAGGCGATAAACATGATCTGGATGATGATCATTTTCAAAGCCAGGAGGTTGTTCAACATACACTTCCTCCTGAATAAATCCATTTAAAAAGGCACTTTTCACATCCATTTGATAGAGCTTGAATCCCTTGATACAAGCAAAAGCTAAGAGTACATGTATTGCTTCCAATCTAGTCACTGGAGCATACGTTTCCTCATAGTCAATTCCTTCTTCCTGATTATAGCCTTTGGCAACTAATCTAGCCTTGTTACGGACTATAATGGCGGATCCATCACGTTTGTTTTTGAATACCCATTTAGTGCCAATGACCGGATGGTCTTTAGGCCTAGGTACCAAATCCCAAACTTGATTTCTATCAAATTGATGTAACTCCTCTTGCATTGCTATCACCCAATCATTGTCTGATAGGGCTTCGTCAATCTTAGAGGGCTCAATCTCAGATATGAAGGCAGAAAATGTGACCTCATTTAAGGTACTTTTATGGTTCTTACCCCTTGATTTACATCTCCTATTACTTGTTCCAAAGGATGATTCCTAATGAACTTCCAAGCTCTAGGCTGAGATTGATCAGAATTTTCAAAGGTGTTTTGAGAATTATTTTCAAAAACATTTTCTGAGTTTTCAAGAGAGGTAGGGGTAGTTTTTGAAAAGAATTGGTTTT
Source organism: Acacia melanoxylon (assembly GCA_019022615.1). NCBI lineage: Eukaryota > Viridiplantae > Streptophyta > Magnoliopsida > Fabales > Fabaceae > Acacia > Acacia melanoxylon. The sequence goes on along the minus strand of JAFJYJ010000045.1, from coordinate 2,552,693 downwards.
TATCAGAAACTTCCTCATTATCATCCAGAGATACATCAGATTTAGATTCACAGAACACAACATGTATTGATTCTTCAACTATACGAGTACACTTGTTAAAAATTCTATATGCTTTACTTCTATTAGAATAACTGAGAAATATACCTTTATCGGATTTGGAATCAAACTTTCCTAAATTGTCCTTACCATTGTTATGCACAAAACACTTACAGCAAAAAATATGAAGATGAGCCAAATTCGGTTTCCTTCCTTTGTATAGTTCATAAGGAGTCTTATTGAGCTTCTTTCGGAGATAGGCTCGGTTGGAGATATAGCTGGCCGTGCTCATTGTATTTGTCCAAAAGACTTGTGAAGTTTGATTTTCATTTAGCATGGCACGAGCCATCTCAGTGAGCACACGGTTCTTCCTTTCCACCACACCATTCTATTGTGGTGTTCTTGGAGTAAAGAAATTGTGATCAATTCCATGGGCTTCACAAAATTCTCCGAACGATTGATTGTCGAATTCACCTCCATGATCTGTTCGAATGGCTGTAATGCAAATACCTTTCTCATTTTGTACCTTTTTGGAAAACACAACAAATAGATCAAATGTTTCATCCTTAGAAGATAAGAAAATAGTCCAAGTGAAATGAGAGAAATCATCTATAATCACCAGAGTATATAAGTTACCACTAAGAATCTTTACCCTTGCAGGTCCAACTAAATCCATATGTAGTTGAAGAGGTCGATTTGTCGAGATTTCGGGTTTGTTTTTGAAAGATGATTTAGTTTGTTTACCCTGTTGGCATAAATCACAAATCATGTCATTTTTAAAATGAAGTTTGGGTAAACCAATCACCAAGTCTTTTCTTAACAACTTATCCAGTTGAAACATGTTGACATGAGCTAGATGCTTATGCCAAAGCCAACTTTCATCTAAGTTGCTAACAAAACACATTTCAGAGTTTACTTTAGGGAAGTCTAATGTGTAGCAGTTTCCTTCACGAGGAGCTTTGAATAATACCTTCAGTTTACCTTTAGTAATTGGGAGATCATCTTTGTTGACAATGAGACATTCTTCTGAGTCAAAGATAATTTAGTTGTTCTTATCAGCGCTTTGACTCACACTTAGGAGGTTATGGCAGAGACCTTCAACAAGATACACATCTTTGATTAAAGGCCCACTCTTGGCATCGATCTCACCAATCCCATTGATTTTTCCGGATTGATCTCCTCCAAAGGTGACTTTGCCACGATCTTTTGATCTCATTGCAACAAACTTGTTCGCATCCTCTGTCATGTGTCTTGAACACCCACTATCAATATACCACTTGTTGATTCTTGATGCTCTCAAACACACCTACAGATCAGAAGAAATTAAGCTTTAGGAACCCATTTTTTCTTGGGTCCTTTGGGGTTAGTTCGGGGCTTAGGAATATAAGTTCCCTTAGGTACCCATTTATAGTTGCCAAATGATTTATCTCTTCTATCTTTCTTGTGGAAACATGATGAAGTATTATGCCCTTTCGATTACAGTAACTACAATGGGCAAAGGGATTCGATGAGTGGACAGTTTTTTGAAAATAGTTTAAGTAAGATTTTCCACCACGTTTCTTTGTCCCTTTCTTTTTGTCAAAAATGGGATTGTAGCCAATGCCTGATCGATCATTTGTAAATTTTTGTGCTTTCAAAATAACATTGAGCATTTCACTACCATTAGTGAATTTCTCAAGTGTTTTTGTGAGAGATAAATTTCTTTTCTCTAAAACCAGGCAATCATCACATAAAAGGTTTTCACAAGAAAGATTTTCAATTTGTAGTTTAAGAGTCATGTTTTCCCTTTTCAAGGCTATACATTCCTCAACTACTTTTTCAAATTCAGCTTGTATTTCATTGTACTCATCGAATAATTCATCATAAGTGGGTTATGATTCATATACCTTATTGTCATTATCAGGTTGTTCTTCCTCTACTACTAGACAGACGTTTGCAGTTTCTTTTTCCTCTTCACTTTCTTCATCCGAAGATCCATCTCCCCATATGGCGGATACGTAGGCCTTCTTTTTGAATTGATTGAACTTCTTCTTCTTCTCTTTGTCATTTTCTTTCAGTTGAGGACATTCAGATTTATAGTGACCCGGCTTTTCACATTCATAACAAATGACTTGATCTTTATCTCTGAAATCATGTCTGTTACTCGAACTTCCTTTTTGAAATCTATTTCGAAAACCTTGGTCCTTTCTATAGAATTTCTTAAATCTACGCACGAACATCGCCATCTCATCATCATCCTCGTCATCTTTGCCTTTTTCTTCTTTTTTCTTTCACAGCATTGAGGGCAAGGCCTTTGCTCCGACTATTATTCACCTCGTCCAAGTCCTTCTTGAACTTCAATTTGCTTTCATACTCAGATAAACTTCCGAACAAGGCAGCAATTGAAGTCATTGACTCTCCACGAGTTTCTTCTATTGTTGTGACTTTGGCTTCCCAATCTTTTGTTAGAACATTGAGGATTTTTCTAACCTGGGGTCCTTGGTCATATGTTTTCCCCAAGGCTGCCAATTGGTTGATGAGGTGAGTATATCGAAGTTGAAATTCATCGATTGATTCTCCAGACTTCATTCCGAGCAAATTGTACTCAGTTGTCAGGGTACTGATACGATTTTCTTTTATCCTAGAGGTTCCTTCATATGCTACTTCCAAAGCCTTCCACATTTCTTTTGCCTTGGACAGGTTACATATACGAAAGTACTCCTTTTGACTCAGAGCACTTTGCAACATCAGAATAGCTTTACTGTTGAGAGTGATATTTCTATTTCCATTCTCATCGAATTCATCTTCCGTCTTTGGAACAACAATTCCTCCTTCAATCTTTGTGGGCACGTAGTCTCCAGTTTCTATTACCCGCCAGAGATCATACTCCGTTGCTAGAACAAACACTTTAAATTTAGCCTTCTAAAATGAATAATGCTCACCATTGAATCCTAAAGGTTGATTGATTGAAGCACCATCAGGAAATATTCCTTCCATGATCTATCTCGGGTTGTTAAGCCCAACTGAGAAACCACGCTCTAATACCAAATGAAGATGGAATATCACCTAGAGGGAGGGTGAATAGGTGATCTCGAAAATCTTTTGCGAATTAAAAGTAAATGGAAATAAAACAGAGACAGAGAAGGAAAGGTAGACACATAACATTTTATACTGGTTCGGTCTAATGCTTCGACCTATGTTCAGTCCCCAAGCACACTTTGGGATTTCCACTAACTCTTAACAACAATTACACACTCTGTAAACAAAGGATGATCCTTTTACTCTCGGACTCACTCCCCCTTAAAAGTTATAATTGTACACCCTTACTTAAGGTCCCACTACCTTAAGATTTGACAACTAAACAGATGATCAAAAGGTGTTTAAACTCCTCACTGAGTAGATAAATGTTAATCACTGAAGTACAGCAAAATATCCGAAGATATTAACGAAACAGTAGAAACAGCAAATTGTAATAAACTCAAATTGAATGCACAGCATTTTGGTAGGTGGTGAATTCAATGCTTCGACTATTTATAGGTGTTACAATAAGTGACCGTTGATGAAGCTTGGAGAATAACCGTTGTGAGTCTTTGAATGTATCCATTAGACAGATGAGACCATGGTTAAGATTTTCGCCGTTTGAATTTTCTAGGTGGATTTGCACTTCTGACATTCCCTTCATTCCTTTTGATTCTTTCCGTTGTGAGACGGCATTAAATGTGCAGTTGGAATGTAAGAGAAACTTTTATACCAATCAGAGTATTGGTAACCGAGATTATCACCGGTTTTGGCAAACGCATTTAATGCTCTTCTGACACAAATTGCTTTATGTTAATATGATGTTTAACTCATGCTTAAGTCACCTAAAACTCATTACCAAACTAGTTAAAAGCATTTTAGGATTAGTAATGAGTAACATTTAGAAGTAATAAAATTAACACAATGATTTCATGAATTGCGCAGACAGAGATTTCAAAACAGAGGGGTCTTGCTCGAGCAATAGTTTATGCTTGCTCGGGCAAGCTTCTCTTGAATCAGTTAAAAGAACATCAACGTCGCTGATGCTCGAGCAAGGATTCTTGTCTACTCGAGCATGGTGCTGGAGCATGATAAAATCATGCTCGGGCAAGCTTCTCTTCAAGAAGCTGAGAAGTGTTCTGCTACGCTTATGCTCGAGTATGACATTATGCTTGCTCGAGCACGACATTGGCAGAGGCGAGAGATTGGTCATTCAGGGACGCTGCTCGAGCATGACTTCTTGTCTACTTGAGCATGGTGCTCGAGCATGACATATTCATGCTCGGGCAAGAGACAGACAGAGGTGAAGATTTGAGAGTTCAGCGATGCTGCTCAAGTAAGCTTTTACCCTTGCTCGAGCATGGATTTTCTCATGCTTGGGCACAATTTGTTCCAAGGGGAGAATAGTGCAGAAGACGTATGCTGCTCGAGCATGGTTTTCCTCCTGCTCGAGCATGGTGCTCGAGCAAGGCACATTTGAAGACATTCTTTTGCTTGTGCCTCGATGCTACTCGAGCAAGGAATTTATCTTGCTCGAGCATGATTGTTCAATCATGCAACTCTCGTTTCTGACTCGATGTTGTTCGAGCAAAATCATTGTGCTGCTCGAGCATGGTCGATCAAACATTACTTCTTCTTTTCAGATGCCTCGATAATGCTCAGGCAAGCTCATAGTGCTGCTCGAGCAAACCATGATCTAAACACATATGACTCAATATGAAAACTTAGAGTTTGTAATCATCAAAACACTGAGAACGAACAGATATGGGTTAGAAAATCGCCATAGGCATATGGGAGAAGTAAAGCTTGGATTGTATGTCCAGGATGCGAAAGCTTCTGTATAGCATAGTGGTGGGTTAACTGAATCACATTGCGAAGGCGGCTATGCTGTAGCATTGCGGAAAATGTGTAGCATAATTGCTATAGCAATGCGTTAAGGTAGACTGGGGGAGTGATATGGTTAGGATGAAATCTGAGCTCAGCCTATCTTTTAACTGATATCTTCTTACGACTACAATCATTTATTTATTTTCCTATTTGTAGTTATAACCACAAATCTCCCAAACCAATTATACTTTTCTTCATTCTTTACACACAACCATTGCACAGATTAGTGTCATCATCGGTATCTCAGTTTCTGTGGGACGATACTCTACTTACTCTTTATTACTTGTTCAACTAGTTCACTTGCCATCAAGGAAATTGACCAACAAGTTTTGGCGATGTTACCGAGGACTGTAGATACCTTTTGTGATTACAAGTTTATTGTTGCACAGTTGTGTTCTATCCAATAAAACTCACCGTATATCTATTTTTGATTTTTAGGTACATTTTGTAGCGTATGCGTAGCTCGCCATCTGTCAATCTTGAGTCGTACAATCCTGAGATCGAACGCAGTTATAAACAAAGACGTAGGAGACAGAAGCGAATAGGTCACCCCTGTGACTCCGTAGACATGGCGGATATACCAATTAATCATGACTAGGGACGAAGGGAGCAATAAGTGATAAATGGAGACAATTAGATTCCTCCGCCACTAAATCCAGATTTGAACAAGGCCATTATGGAGTTTGGGATCCCATATTTGACCAAACTCAATTCAGCTATCACTCCCCTGACCTTCAATGTAGGACACTTTGAGATTAAAGGTGTCATGATTCAAATACTAAATTTAGCTAGGCAATTTGGAGGACTCCCATCTGAAGATCCTCATCTGCATCTAAAGTCATTCATGGAGGTCTGCGACTCATTCGTTATTCCAGGAGTCATTCCTGAAGCCTTTCGCATTAAATTATTCCCATTCTCTCTTCGGGACAAGGCTTGGACATGGTTGAACAACCTACCTGCTAACTTTATCACCTCTTGGAATGACCTGGGGAGCAAATTTCTCCTAAATTTTTTCCCACCAACAAAAAGGCCCAAGTGAGAGAAGATATCACTAGTTTCCGACAGAGATCTGGTGAGTCCATATATGAAGCATGTGATCAATTTAAGGACCTTCTCAGGAGGTGCCCACAACACGGGTTGATTGAATGAGTCCAACTGGAAAATTTTTACAAGGGACTAGATGGACAAACGCGTTCAATTGTGGATGCTTCTATAGGTGGTTCCATTATGATGAAATCATATGAACAGGCTCATGAACTGTTGGAACGAATGACAATGAATAGCCACAAATGGCCGGCTGACAGGGAAACTCCGTCCAGAACTGTTGCTGGAATACACGAGCTAGATGCTATGATTGCCCTCACAGCCCACGTGTCATCTCTCACCAATATGGTGAAAGGATTGACCCTTCCTCCAAGTAACACACCGATGCAGTCAGCTCAGATAGCTTGTGTGTACTGTGGCGGAGAGCACCCTTATTCTCAGTGCTCTGCCAACCTTGAATCAGTCAACTATGTTAACAATTTCAACAGGGGCAGTAACACCAACAACCCTTACTCTAATACGTACAACCTAGGATGGAGGCAGTACCCTAACTTCTCGTGGAGCTCTCAGGGACAACAATCAGGACAGTCAACTAGCTCATCATACTCTAATAGACCATCAAACCCGCCAGGGTTTACCCAACAAGTAAGGTAGCAGGGCGGTGACTCAAACCCATAAACTTCTATGACTAACCTGTTGAAGGAGTACATGGCAAAGAACAACGCAATCATCCAGAGCCAGCAAGTAACCCTTCAGAACCTTGAAAACCAAGTCGGACAGTTAGAAACTGCTCTTAACAGCAAACCCTTCGGATCTCTGCCGAGTGACACTTAAGTCCCCAGGATCCACAGAAAGGAGGAGGTCAAGTTAATAGAACTCAGAAGCGGCAAAAGCTTGGAACCCATGAAGGCGAACAAACGGCCAATCAAAGATACTGACCCTAAATTTTGTCAAACAAAGAAAGGCAAGGAAACTGCGGACTAACTCCCTAAAGAAAAGCAGCAACATCCAATGCCATAGCAACTAGATAGGGGTATCACCGCTACAGCATCGCCTTCACTCGTCACACTAGACAAGCATGTACCAGAGCCAAGGAGGAATGCTATAGCATCGTCGTCGTGGTAAAACCTCGATCCAGGACCACCTCGGGTGATAAGGCAACCTCCTCCATTCCCATAAAGACTACAAAAGCAGAGCCAAGAGAAGCAGTTTAGGAAATTCCTTGACATGCTAAGGCAACTGGATATCAACATCCCCCTGGTGGAAGCCTTAGAACAGATGCCCAGCTACATGAAGTTCATGAAGGACATTTTGTCCAAGAAAAGAAGGCTGGAAGAATTCGAAATTGTAGCATTGACCCAAGACTACAGCACCTTACTGACGAATCGGCTACCCCCGAAGCTAAAAGACCCTGGTAGCTTCACAATTCCTTGCGCCATTGAACCTCAATACGCAGGAAAAGCACTATATGACCTCGGAGCTAGCATTAATCTAATGCCCATGTCTGTATTTAAAAGATTGGCAGTCAGGGAGGCAAGACCCACGACTATCACACTACAATTGGCTGACCGCTCCATTGTCCTACCTGAAGGCAAAATTGAAGATGTCCTGGTAAAAGTAGATAAATTAATCTTTCCTGTGGATTTTATCTTTCTTGACTTCGAAGCAGATCGAGAAGTCTCAATTATTCTGGGAAGACCATTCATGGCAACTGGGAGAACATTGATTGATGTGAAAAAGGGAGAGCTCACCATGCGTGTCAATGATGACCATGTGACCTTCTCAATTTTAAAGACAGTGCAGTATGCAAACCCAGCATAGGAATGCTTACTCCTACAACAGAGGGACACGGGGAGAGTCAGTATTCTCGCTTCCCCTCTGAACTAAAATGTTGTAGCAAGGTCAGACTGAAGACTATAAACCAAGCGCTACTGGGAGGCAGCTCAGCTTCCTATTTTTCCTTTCTTTTTCTTCTTGTCTTTTCTAGGACTAGCAGACACATAGAAGGTGAGTCCAACATGGTCAATGATATAGCATAATAAAAAGCATTTTGGCTACAGCGAAGTGGCATCACATTACCCAGGTATGTCCTTATCTATGTGTATACGAGGGTTATGTTTAATCTTGTTATTGGGCCACCACTTCTGGGCCCAACACACTTCGAGTCATACCAGCTCACCGCTCCAGCCTCACGTCGTTTTTGCCTTCTACCCTTCAAACCCAACACTCCCAGCCACCACCTTTTTCATCGTCCACACACACGCTCGTTAACCTCGTCTTTTGTCCCTGCATTTTTTTCCTCTCTTAAAATCCCAGCGTCGACCTTACCCCCTTTTCACCTGCCCACCATGCCAAGAGTCAAGCAAGCGGCGCGGCGAGGCCGTTTGCCCCCACCGTGTACTCCCGCCGCTTCCCAACTCTACCATCACCGCCACTTGCCCCTGTTCCTGCCGCCCCCATCGAGGTTTCTTCCGACTCCAATTCCTCAGCTTCATCTGGATCTATAGACTCGTCCGACAAATCCTATATTCTCACACATGCCCTCCTCTACTGGCACCTTGACATTGATACGAAGTCCACATATTAGTTTCTCAACCGCCTCGACACCCTACGCTTGGAGATAAAGACCCTCCGTTACGACCCGCGTGTTTTCCTCGCTGTTCATCACCGTGAACCCCCAACGATCGTCTCTCTCCCCTAGTCTCACTCAGGGAACCCGGTTGTCAACAACAAGGACGGGACCTCCTCCGACAAGGACACGGCCACCAGCGCTCGTGACTCTGCTAGCCCCTATGCCCCCTAACTGTCATTTCGTTTTCTTTTTATTATTTTTCGATTATTTCTCTGTCCCTACCCTGGGAATTTGCCTAAGGGCCCTTTTGTGCATGTTTATTGATACTGGTTGTGAATGTTGTTTTCTTATTGTTTCCGAGGTTCTCTCTTCGCACACCTTTCGCTTGCTTGCTACAATAGGGGCATTGCTCCATTTAAGTATGGGGGAGGGGGATGATCTTGGATGTGCTTGCAAATTGATGATTAATATGCTCAAATCACCCCTAAATTTAGCTTCAGCACAAACTGATTTTTTTAAAAAAAATTATGATGCATGATAGAGCACGAACAGAAACCGATAGCAGTAGAATGATTATCTGTATGACTAATCATAACATGATTTCTTGAAGGAAACTGAACTGTGTAGGCTTGGGAAATTGACAGTATTAGATAGTTCTATGTAGGATGAAGTCACGGTGAGGAAGAATATAGAGAAACCCCACTTTGGAAGGATTTGTTTGAGCCAAATTGTTTCTATTTCAGTGTGCATGTCAGCTAACCCTTGTATGATCTTTGATTTGTCTTAATTCTCTACTAAACTATTGGCATATGAGTAGTAATGGTAGGATGAAGGCATTCATATCTTGTCTCCAACTCCTATACACAAACCAGAGAAATCATTCTCCCTTTGCTACCCCCTTTGATCTTTATAGACTTTACTACAGTAGAAATAGTTAGACAGCCCAAGTGTGAGAAAACCGAGCAAAATGCTATAGTATCGTGCCCCCTATTAAAATGCTACGAGCAGTTTGTTAGTTAAAAAAATAAAGCAGAGTGAAACAAAGGTTTAAATGGAGCACTAGGCAACTTTAACACAACTTGGAATTGTCTAAGTATCTTGCTACAGCAATGATCATTCTTACCATCCCCACACACATATGACCATCCATACACTACAACCTAAGAAGCCCTTTTGACGTATGAAAACTCAGATGTGAGGAAGTAATCTTAGAACTTTGACAAGGCTATAGAGCATCTAAGTTAGCTTGACAGGAGAGAAATTTAAATCCCCAAGGTAAGAGAGAGTAAACACCAAGTCCGAGAGTCTCTTAACGCTTCCTTGTCTAAGCAATATCTTGCATCATGAGCCGTTGGTACTGGGCAGTGGGATTGCCTACATGGGGATGTGAACTAAGGGTAATAACAAAAGCATGGTTGTATAGATAGGAATACTACCGTTGTGGGTTGACGTTTCGCTCTATTGTCTCTATCTCTATTTTGCCAAGGAGTGCAAAAAGCTAAGTGTGGGGGTATTTGATGAGTACTATTTATGCCATGTTTTCCTTATGATGTGTGATTGTTTTGTGTAGTGAATATGAACTTAAATGTATCTAATCTAAACAAATATGTCATAATTCATGCATATAGGGAAATGTAGGTTGAATCTTATAAATCATGGTAATTGCATAATTATCCTGAACATGTGCATAAAAAAAAGGCAAGTTTAAAGTTTATTATGAACGCACATAGCACAGCCGATACAATGCTATAGAATCGAGTTAGTCACATCAATCCGCAGTACAAAGCAACCCAAATGCGATAGCAGCGTAAGTGAAGCAATGTTATGCGCTATATGTTTTGACTTTTCCTCGAGGCTTTTTCAGGAAATAAGTGCAGGTTAATGGATAGACGTTAGTTGACGTTTAGATTGCTGACGTATTGGATTAGAAGATGTGGAGGATCAAAGTTAAGATTTAGAGAATCACGTAGTATCTGTAGAAGCAATCTATCGAATTTGGAAAGTTTGACCAGTTGGACCCAAGAGATTTGGAAATAGCCCAGCTCACTGAGCATACACCGCAAATAAACTTGACTATAAAAGGAAAAGACTGCCAACCCTAAAGGGCATCGAGTCGATGGAGAGCCAAAGAAATTCTTATTCGGCTAGGCTCGAAGAAAGAGTGAGGGACGTTACGAAGCATAAGAGATCCAGAAGAACCCAACACCCTTTCTACCAGTACAATGAAGAAGAGAAGACATAGGGACGTTCTGTGACAAACGCCTCTCACACCGTCGACTCCTCCAGTGAACTTTTTGTTATTTGTTGATTTTTAGTTTACCTTTTTCTATGGGCTATTCTGTTGTGATTGGTTTTGTGATTCCCTCATTAGTCATGAACTAAATTTCCTTCGGCTGAGCGAGGATGAATTCTTCAGTGTAGAATGAACCTAGTTTGCTAGTTCTTTAATTTAATACATTTAGTTTGTTTATCAGTATTTTAATCTCTTGTCGGTTAGCGAAAGCTAAGGGCTAGATCAGTGGCCTCGACTTACTGGAAGGGAATCGGGGTTAGACATCTGATAGGCAGTGTTTGCTGGGCAGGTTGGTACAAGGCCTGACCTATCATTGTAGGCTTCAGGAATAGGTCTACCACTGATAACCATAACACCTTGATTTGGAATGATGATATGGGTTAGAAAATCGCCATAGGCATATGAGAGAAGTAAAGCTTGGATTGTATGTACAGGATGCAGAAGCTTCTGTATAGCATAGTGGTGGGTTAATTGAATAACATTGCGAAGGCGGCTATGTTGTAGCATTGCGGAAGCTGTACAGTATAATTGCCATAGCAATGCATTAAGGCATACTGAGGGAGTGATATGCTTAGGATGAAATCTGAGCTCAACCTATCTTTTAATTGATATCTTCTTACGACTATGATCATTTATTTATTTTCCTATTTGTAGTTATAACCACAAAACTCCCAAACCAATTATACTTTTCTTCATTCTTTACACACAATTGTTGCACAGATCAGTGTCATCATCGGTATCTCAGTCTCTGTGAGATGATACTCTACTTACTCTTTATTACTTGTTCGACTGGTTCACTTGCCATCAATGAAATCGACCAACAGTCACCCTCATTGTATGAGCGAGCGAATCACTAAATGCTTTGTACACCATCTTAACAATCCTGACAACATCATCTTGGCCAAAATTTAACCCAATATAGTTAAAAATAATTCTATGAAGTTTTGTGAAGTAACTAATTATAATGTGAATTGGCACATGCAGAATGCATAAAATATAACTTAATGTAGACACATAAGGATACAAAGCACAAACAAACTGATATACCATTCCTAAATGCTCTTTAGTGAGTCAAGTATGGAAGGCTTTAAAACCAATAGTGAAGGAAGTTGAAAAGATGAAAGAAGAAAAGGCAGCAAAAGTTAAGCTTACATCATTTCCTCCCATGGCTGGAATGAGCAATGAAAAGGTATCATCACACTTGTCCCTTGCACCAATATGTATTTTTGAAATCCTAATATGATAGTTTCCACAGAAACATAAGGCATTCATCACTATGAGCAAGAAAAGGGACACAAATTGAAAGGAAAAAGAATAGAATGTAAAGAAGCATCAAACTATACCAAAGCATGTACCTCTTCACTCTCTAAATATTAGAAGTTCTATACTGTAACTTAGATCATATGTTTTTTAAAAGTTAAGAAAGATATATAGTACTTTTCAGATATTACGATACATGCAGAGTAAAAGAATCCAACCTCTCTCTCTCTCTCTCTCATACACTCAAATGCATGCGCGCAAGAGCACTCAAAATAACAAATTATGGCTCAGTTGAAACATGATTAACATAGCTATATGGTAATGTAGCCAAGATTTGTGATATCTCCCAAACTTGAAAAATGTCAGTAGCAGAATATAAGAATGGCTTCTTTTTATCATTTGACTTGCACAAGCAATATATCACGCAAGTTACATTCATATGCTTAAAGTACAAACGGAAGGCTAGATTTGGACACATGTTTTTTTATGCAATAATTCGGCTAAACCTCACTCACTCACACGGAAATATCCAAGTGAATCTTTACACACCAATAGAATATGTGATATAGGCATAATTTTTCAAAATCGTGGATGGCAATTTTCTCGTAGCTTCCACTTTACAACCTTTGAGTGACACTGAGTTTTGTACGATACATATTAATATTATGCTAATCCGTTTTCCATGATAGAGGTTTGAGGTATTCACTATCTAGTTCTCCACTAAAAACATAACAAGAGGATAATCGTCATAACTCAAGAAACACATGATTGAGTATTCCTAACATTTCTCCACATCTCATGTTCTTACAAGAAAACACCCAATCAAATTCAGCAAAGAATTTCCAAACAACACACAGTTCTGAGTAGTTATTCCAATTCCAAATTCTGGAATATAAAGTCAGTAATTATTTCTCATTTTTACTGCTATGACTAGTGACTACATCTCTCAATCCCAGATATCCCAGTAGCTTAAACCTTTTAACTATACAAGCTGATTCGAATTCCCAATAGTTTCAATGTAGGAATAATCTACAGCAAAAAAAAAAATCAATAATATATAACTCAGCTATTGTAGATAGAGGAACATCAACTCATGCCAAGTTTACTAACGTATTAAGTTAAATAATTAAGGGGTTAATCTTAGATAAATATGTTGGGCTACATTATTCTCTTCAGTAATTGATTACTCATTCACCAGAACTAGCTAGAAGGAGAAAGTTGCTTAACCTAAACAGGGTAAAAGGGCAACTTAGCGTGATATGATCCCATTATTTCTGACGCATGGTTATTATTCTCCATGGCCAAGGACAGGTAAACATGGTAATGAGGCGCTACGAAGCTCGGGAAACTGATTTTAAAGCCAAAACGCACAGTGTAAGCTTTTTTTTTTTTTTTTTTTTCTGAGCAAACAGAGTCAATTTTATTAATCAAGAAAATCATTTACATTCACTAATATCCCTGCAAATGGGGAAAAAAAGGAAAGGAAAGAAGTAAACCGAGAACACAACCTACAAAATACAATAAAGCATAAAACCGAGAATACAACCTATGCTCAAGAAACAAAACCCAAACTAAACATAAGCCTATTCCTTCCCAAATTCAAAAGCAAATTCCATTCCAATCCTCCTCAGCTATACCATTCCAATCCTGCATCGGCAACAAATTCAAAAACGCAGAGTGTAAATTTGATGACAAAAAGTATAAACAAAATTATACTCAGTGTGCAAACAAAATGAAACATAAAAATTTGGACTTTTAATCCAAACCCAAAAGGACAATTATAGAATATTTCCACAATTCTTTATTTACTCAGAAAACTCAAGATAAATAACATTATGGGAAAATTCCAAGAAAATAGCACTTAAACTTCAAAATCTCAAATAGGTGATTTCCTAACAAAACGAGTTGTCGATTGTTTTTTCTTGTTCTTGTTAATTTTAATTGTTGTTGTCAATAGGATTTTGAAGTTCAAGTGATATCTTTATGTCATTTTCCCTTCAATTAAGAAAATTAACCCTATGTTTGGATGGGGAGAAAAGTGAAGAGAAAATAAGGGGAGAGAATACTAGGAAGAAAAACTTTTATAAATGATAAGAAAATTTACTATTTTTGGGTGGGGGTTTCCCTCCTATTTTTCTTTTCCCCTAATTTTCTCTCTATCCAAATATGGGGAACATCTTATTCCTCCTTCTCAAGTAACTTGTCCACCTTCTCGTTCAAAAAGCAAAAGAGAGTGGTAAGTTCCTTCAAGCACCGGTTCATGTGTCCTTACTCTCATAGGTAAACCTAAATCATAAAATGGAGCTCATAGGTCGCATGTAGAGACCTTTAAGGCATGTTAGTAGAGAGAGTTCATCTTTCGATTTGTACCTAGATGATGAAGCAAAAGTTCTCTTGCGTTTGTCCATAATTTTGGTGAAGTACAACAAAAGCTTGAAGTTGGCTATAAGAAGTTGAAATGGAAGTAGAAAAGTGAAGTTCACTTTTCTGACATTTATATAGAGAGGGTTTCATGAATTATCGAGCATTTACGTCCTCTAGTTTTACATATCGTTATATTTTAAAATAGTGATGGTTGTCTTTTTTTTTTTACAATCGTCCCGAATTTGAAGTGATATTCTAATAAGTGATGGGGGTTTTCTTAATAATTGTTATTTATTTGCAATTTTTATTTTTATTTAAAAAAAATTAAAATATGTTAATTAATTAGAGATTTATGAAAAGCTACTTTAAATAACAGTAGTTGGGCGAGAGTAGTTGAGATAGACAAATTGTTTGAAAATGTTACCTGACGGTTATTGTAAGAACTGGATGAACCCAAAAGGAGTGAATTGGGTGTATGATAAAAACTTATGAGCTTTGAAAATCTTTTCGCATCTTAGTAAATGCAGTATGTATGACAGTAGTGAGTTGTAAACCAACAGTCAGTCATTCAAATGATTATGCTAGAAATATAGGAGATAGGGAAAGAGAATATGCAAACTGTAATTTATCCTGGTTCGGTCCAATCCTTGACCTACGTCTAGTCCCCAAGCTCCACTTAAGATTTTCAATCCACTATCTTCTTGTTTAATCCAGGCACAAGAGAAAATCATCTACAATCCCACAAGTTCACCTAGGAACTTGTGAAGCTGAATCTCTTACCAAGATACTCCCCCTTAGACACCGTAAGGTTACAATTTTTTTCCCACACAAGATCACTCAATCTTGAGTAACTCTCAAATAAAATGATTACAATGAATCTTCTTTCTCTCAGAAGTGAATGAATAAATATT
Source organism: Acacia melanoxylon (assembly GCA_019022615.1). Taxonomy (NCBI): domain Eukaryota; kingdom Viridiplantae; phylum Streptophyta; class Magnoliopsida; order Fabales; family Fabaceae; genus Acacia; species Acacia melanoxylon. The sequence goes on along the minus strand of JAFJYJ010000045.1, from coordinate 2,537,329 downwards.
GAAGTACAATACAAATCATTTCACTCTCTATGATGAGCTATATAAACATTGAGAACAGAGAGCGCATGAGCTATAAATGTTGGATTTAGAATGTTGACATTTCAACAGTGCAAGCCTATGTCTCATCGTCTATCTTGAATGCTTCTTATTTTATAGTTGATCGTTATTAATGATCGTTTAGCATTTTCAATTTATCCATTGTGAGTATTGAATATAGTCGTTAGTCAGTAAATATCATTCGTTACTCACACATTCGACTTTGTCGAAAAATTTGTAGTGCTTTCATCTTGTTAGTTGCTTCGTCATTCCCTTTGTTTTTCCCGTTGAGTTGCATCAATTAATACGGAATGGGTATAGCAGAAAGTGTTCTTTTGGTCTGCTCTGAGTTGGTTGTCGTGTTGGTGCTTGCTTTCTGCAACTGCATTTAATGCTCTAACGTAATCATATGCTTTTTGGTAACTTGCTGTTAATCCTTCATATAATTATTTGTAACTCATTAATACACTGGTTAAATATAGGTAGGAATAGTAATGAGTGATGATAAGAAGGTATGAAATCATAATCAATGATTTTAACTTTATGAATACGGTGATTTACCGATGCATAGATAACAACTCAAGTTTTCAATAACTGACTTGAGTTGTTCCTCCAACACTCGAGTGGAGATGATTTTCTTCTTAAATAAAAGCTTGTTTGAAACAGAAGTTAAACTGAGAAGATCATTTTGCAAAGCATAACTCGAGTCTAAAAATACTGACTTAATTAGTTGATGACTCGAGTCAAGTCTTCCTAACTCGAGTTGTGAAGATTTGCTCACAAACTGAAGATTGCGAGTTATATTGAAAAATGAGTTCAAACAAAGGACACTCGAGTTCTAAATTGCTGACTCTAACGGATGACTCGAGTGCACAATGTAACATCCTGAATTTTTATTTTGGAACTATAATATTATAGGATAGATTAATTGATAATAATTAATTTATTAGGTATTCAGTATGAGTAAATTGTCTAAAGTTAGAATATATATATATATATATATATATATATATATATATATATATATATATGTAAGTATGTATACACACATAAATATTATATTTTAATTATATAATAATATATTTTATATAAATGTAGGGTAGAGACGAAGAAAGAGAAAAAGGGAGAGAAAAAAAGTGACGGAAGGAAGAAATGAAAGAAAAAGGGAATAATGGGCGGGGTCCACACTTTTGAAAAATTTGAGGGAAGGTGCCTACCCTCTTTGAAAATGAGGAGGAGCGCACCTACCCTTTTGAAAAATGGGTGAGTGATGCCACAATTAACGAGGGGCATCATTTCCCGCCCATTGAAAAGGGGTTGGGGATTTTTGTATAAATACCCCGCACCACGCACCTCAATACACAAACACACACACACTTTCGTCGTTCGTAGAGGAGAACGTGAGAGAAAGAGAAGAGAGAGAAGGAGAGTAAGGTGGTATATATTTGGGAGCCTTGTAGTAGCTTTTTGGTGATTATTTGGGAATTAGTGAGTAACATGTAACTCTGAATATTCTTCCATATACTTATGAATTGTGTATGATTATAAATTATATTTTTATAGATTGATTCATATGTATATGTATTATAATATTATTATAATGAAAACTGAATATTACATTTTTGTACCCACGAAAATTACAGTTTTGTGCCATGAAAATTACGGTTTGTGCCGGGAAAAATTACGGTTTGGCCCCGAATTTCAGAATTGACAGTTTAGTCCCGAATTTCAGAAATGATAGTTTGGTCTTGAATTTCGAAATGACAATTTGGTCCGATGAAATTTTATGAGCTGTTTGGATTTACCTTGCGATGATATTTTATATAAATGGAAGGTTGTTTTAATATACTTTATTTTTATTGAATATAATTATCATGGTGGCTGTATTTGTGATGGGTTGGAGTAAGGAAGAACTTGAATGATAAGATTTCTTTATGCCATCACTCAGTGCACAGTGGATGGTACTTGTCAAGGTCCCTTCTTTCATGTTTTTCTCTGGCCTGGATTGCATTGGAGCTGTGGGATATGTGATACCTCCTTAGTTGTTATTTTTAAGGAGGAAGCCATAGTCCATACTTAAGCTCTATACCTTTGGCCGAGTGTATCTTAGGTTTTGGTGATTTTGGAACCATCCAGTCAAATGAATGAGTTTATGTTGGACTATGTGTTAGCCTATGGCTCCAGTTAGCGGTACAAGGGTGGACGGTGTGCACGATGTTTAGCAACTCACAAATGGAAGAAGTGGATGAAGAGTTGGCGACATCTGTGCAACATCAATGGGAGAGTAAATACATATAATGACTGTAAATTTCTAGATACTGATGATTTGTTTGTTTTAAAGTTTTGATTCTAATAATGTATACATGTACATGAATAACTCGTAAATATATTATAATTTTTTGTATTGTTTTTTATAGAGTAAAATACTATAACCACCTCTCTATTTTACGTTGATTACACAAACTTCTCCTCTATTTTGAAAACTCATATAAACCTCCTTTAAAATTAAAGTGTATGTTACACAAACCTCCCTTATATTTTAATATTCTATTTTCATCCACCCAAACTGTTAGTTGATTGTTAAGTTTGACTTTTGAACTTTTATTTTACCACAATGCCCTTATTTAACATTCGAGCTATTTTAAAAATATATATGTATGTGGGAAAAAAATGATACCACCAAATTTTTATCCTAACAGATATTTTTTCACTTTCTAATATGTTAAAAAGTTATGAATTTTGAGATTATAAAGTTTATAATTTAAATTTTTTAACATATTTATTGAAATTTATTTATTTTTAGTTTCATAAATGGCTAAAAATATATATATCAAACACATATTTTCTATCCAATATAATAAACTATATATGCATGAGAGATTGTATTAGGTCATTTAAATAGATATTTTGATTTTTTTCTACAAACATTTAAAAAACTTACTCAAAATTTTAAAAATTTGTGATATTTACAAGTTGTCAATTAAAATTTAGGCTTTCGCATTAAGGGCAAATTAGTAAATAAATTTTATTTTTATATAAATTTTAATTAAAAATATATTTTTAGAATATTCTTAACGGAGTTAACGATTTAAACTTAAATGTATATTTTCAAAATAGAATGAAAGTCTGTGTAACTAAGGAAAAACAAAAGGGTGGTTAGAGTATTTTACTCTTTTTTATATGAATGAATGTAAATAGCATAATGGTTAAGTTTATAACATTTTTTTTTTTACTAGCTTATAACAACATGGGAAAATCTTATATAAAGACAGTTGAATTACTCAAATTCTAATTTGGGTTACTAAACTTAACAAATTATTAATTATGTTATGTGACACAATTAGAGATTTAGAATTTGGGCTAAATTATCTCTATATCCCCTAGTTATTAAAAAAAGAAAAAGAAAAATTGGAGACATAACAGTATTGTTTACGTGCTACCTAATAACCCTAACTATAGAAAATTCATTGGAAGCCTCGATAGCATTAGAAAATTGGCAAAGAAGGCTATGGTGAATTGGTTCTAATGTTAAATCTTCATTCTTTAATCCCTTTTAGTTAATTTATATATTGGAGGTAGTATAGCATATTAGTACTACATTTTTGTTATCAACATAATTAGACAATCTCATAGACGTCATTGGGGATCGAACGACCAAGGTGGAGATTTTTTTCCTTGCCTTCGATTCCATGACAAATTATATATATCACCTCCCAACCATCGATCAAACTCAGCACAATCAATCAACCGTAGGTCAGTATGAAGCTTCAAGTCCATGTGCATTGTGATTTATTTAGTTACAGGTTTTATGAGGTTTTGATAGTAGGATGTTGGAATTTAACTGGTAAACGCTTCAGATATTTATCTGATATAAACTTGAAGAAGGAAGCTAAGTAGTTCAATGATGGAAAACTTTTACAGGACACTCAAATTATAAGTTATCATAAAATCTGAACAAGATGATCTTAACCCTGGTTCATCCGTGGTCTAGGGAAGACCCTGAGCAATTGGTATTATCTGTTTTTCTTCTTCAATCATCCCCTCCTGTAACTTCTTTATAAATTCTTCCTCTTTCAACTTTTCCCTTTGCTACAGTATCAACTTACCAAGTGTCACCATCCAAATTCAAAATGTTGGATTAAAATTCAGATCAGTTTGTGGTCCTAAACTACCTCTGTTCTCAGCTTGAATGGTTTCTGGCTTGTGGCTTTTATGTGCTTCTTCTTCCGCCTCCTTCCCTCATAAGTGCATGACGATTCCAAGGGAAGCCAAAGGACACCAGGGGATTTGAATGACTATGGGCCGATGTACGAGTACGACATCCGACTAGCTTGGCATTTCCTCTTTTCTTTGGATGATAGGTTAGGGGTATTATTAGAAAATAATCAACATTTAAATATTCTAAATTGAGTTATTGATCCAAGATTTATTAAGTTTACTAACCCAATATAGGATTTTTCTATTTAAACCATCTTTATACAAAATTTTCGCTAACAACATTATCAATTCCATCCTATGTATTAATGAATCAAATTTGTCAACCCCTTCATTCATTTTATATTTATGAAGTATAAAATATTAAACCGAAATACTTTCCTTGATTTGTTTTTGTTAGAATGAATTGAGTTTGGTCGATTCACTTGGGTTGACTTGGTATTAAAACACCGACAAAAAAGGAATAGAAAAAAGAAAAACTTATATTATAGTTTCAAGTTTCAACCAATGTTCTGGTAAAAAAAAAAAAAAAAGTTTCAACCAATTTGAATTTCAAATGACAGAATTTAGCTGGATTTGATTGGTTTATAATGATAAAGTTAAAAAAAATGAATAAACATAAACAGTGTAAATAAAAAATTGTAGCTTTTCTCACCTGAAAAAAATTTCGTAGCTTCATAACTCACAAAAAATAATTTAAAATTAAAAGTAGTCAAATCAATGACCATTATATTTTTGAAATTATTATGAACACTTAAATTTCATTTTTTTAAAAAAAAAAAATCATCAATGAGACCCCAAATCCTTTTTTTCTTAATTTTAAATATTTCATACAATTTCAGGTTTTAATGCAATTCAATATAAATATTTCTAACTTTATATATATGTGTGTGTGTGTTAGGTTTACATTTCTCATGTTATATGAGAAGAAGATTCCTACCTACACATAAAATGATGGGACCCACATTTTATATATATATATAAAAAAACTCAAGCGGAAATGGTGGGACCCCATCTTTTTTGTATTTATGACGTGAAGATACAATTCTCCTACAATATGAGAAGTGTATTTCTATATATATATATATATATATATATATATATATATATATTCCTCAATCTCCTATATTTTATAAACTTAAAAGATTAAAATAGTACCTCATGTAAATTTAAAGGACTAAAAGTATATTTTAACTTTAAAAAAAGAGAAAAAGGAAAAGAGGGGGGAATCAAATACAAATTTTGAGAAAGAAAACATAAGGAAAGTACGATTCTTATGTTGAAGAAAATAATTTCTACTACTTATAAATAATAATAATTCAAAAATAAATGTTATAATTATATTTAATAAATAGTAACAAACAGAATATATTGAAGCAAGGCAGAAGGAAAAGGAGAACAAAAATCAAATACAACTGAAATATATAACTTAAATAACCATGTAACCCATAATTTAAATAAACACATCAAATTATTTTTTTTTTTAAAAAAAAAAAAAAACTAAAACTAAAACTAAAACTAAAACTAAAACGATACAGAAAGAGGCGTGAATTAGTATGTGTGGATGAATAATGAATAATTAAATAAAAGAACAGAGTGCAAAGTACCGGTCGGAGAAATAAAGTCATTAATTATAATAAATAGATGGATTATTAAAAGTAAAAGATAATGATTACTGGTTCAATAATTATTCATAAAAAATGTTATAATTAAAAAATAGACACTGTTACGGTCTGGCCAGACGGCCCATATGTGTGGACGGCCCAATGCTAGTCATATCATATGGCCTTAACACCTACAATCCAGGAGAATCTATCATACACAATATCAATAAGATATGATAGATCACACGGTTAGGATATCAAAGCCACCCTATATATACGGGGCATGACGCTAAGGTGCACACGTTCTAACTTTACCCTATTTACATTAAGCATCATCAAGACGATCCCCATCGAACACATCCCCCATCCCCCTTTTGTGGCGGATAGCCTATAGTGTCCGTGATCCCGACCCTTCCCGAATATCTCTTCCATAGACGATCCGGCGGTCATCCGATCCAAGATCAAAGCACTAGCCCAACGGGCTGACATCCGGTTCCATACCAGAACATTGGCGCCCACCTTGGGGACCGTAAATTTCGATCCCCGTGACCATCGATGGCAAACACGAGAAGTTGCAGTCGGAACACTCAACCCGCAAATCCGCAACAGGTTGAGGCTACTGGAAAGAATCAGGCTCAAAAGCCACCAGTGGAAGTCCAGGAGGGGAACGTCTCAAATACGGCCTCCTCCCCTCCGATAGGTCAAAAAACCCATAATGTAACAACGACGCCGGCTACGGTCCAGAAACCCGACGTCGTCCTCCTGCAGAAAACGCAGGAGTCAATTCTGAGACGCATAGAGAACAATGAGAAGCGCACCAACCTCCAGCGCCAAGAAGACCTCAGAATTATGCAGCAGATGGTGGAGGATCGGTTTAACAAACTCGAGTCGTTAGTTGGAAACCGAGAGCGAGGGGACTTGCGGGAAAGCTGGGAGAGGGAATCTACCGATACAAGCAGTCAGTCCCCTGGTAAACATCCGAGGCATGGACGCCGGGATACCAGCCGAGTTTCTCGCGGGACAGGTTCACCTCGGACTCGTCCTTTAGCGTCAGATGCAAAAAGGTTATGCCTAGAAAAGATCACGCAAGACCGAGACTGTGGTAGGAGGAAGGAACCCCGGTCTCGGGGGTCCCCATAAGAATATAAGATGAAATATTTGACTGACCTCAACCGAGGCCCCTTTTCTGAAGAAATTGCCAATGCCCCATATCCAAGGAAGCTGGACTTGACGCATCTCCCTAAATATGATGGGACCCAGGACCCACGTACCCATCTCGACACGTTCGAGCTCGAAATGTTTGTCCGTTTAATTAAGAGCCTGGTCATATCAAGAATCTTTGTTGCAACGCTTCCGGACCGGCCCGAGGTGGTTTCATACCTTACCTACTGATTCAATCCACAACTTTGAAGAACTCGGTCGGAAATTTGAGTTGAATTTCGCGACCAGTAAAAAGCAACCGAAGTCTCAATTCACGTTGAGCAAAATCAAGCAGAGAAAGGGGGAGACCCTCCAGAAATACCTAGACCAGTTCAAAGAAGTAGCATTGCAAGTTCGCTCGCTCCCTGATGACGTCCATGTACACTGCATAGTAGATGGTTTGGATCTCTCGTCCCGATTGGCTAAGAATATCTTCAAGAATCAAGTCCGCACGCTCACTGAATTCCACACCCGAGCTAAGCAATACTTAGACGTTGAACAGATGGAGATAGCTAACGAGGCCGGGGCTGAGAAACGAGGAAATATATCGCCAGAGCAGAAACGCCAACCGCGTAGGTCGAGGGGAGAAGTCCCCCAACGAGCTTGGAACCGAGATGGACGCAATCAGGAAGAACGACTTGAGGCAAAAGGACGATATGAAAAGTATACCCCCTTAAACGCCTCCCGTTCACAGATCTGGAAGGAGGTGGCCCAGACCGAGATGAAGAGATTGAATAGACCTCGTCCTCCCAGAGTTCGATTCGCGACCGATCAGTCCAAGTTTTGCGAGTTTCACGTTGGACCGGGGCACAATACGGATCAGTGCTTTGAACTCCGAGATGCCATAGAACGATTCATCAAAGAAGGCAAGCTACGACAATACCTAATACAAACTCAAGGTCGTAAAGGTCCCAAACGAAAGCAAGGAGTCCGAAGTAGGAGTCCAGACAAAAGCCTGAAGAAAGATGAGAAGCGTCGGAGGTCGGTTGACGAGGAAGATGAGTACCCGGAAGCCCAATTCCACTGTAACGTAGTTAGCGGAGGTTTTGGCGGGGGAGGGGACACGGCCAGCCAGCGCAAGAAATATTTGAGGGAAGTACTTTCTGTCAGAAATACCCCAAAGTTCAAAGACGATCCAACGAAACCGACACCACCCCCTTTAGTCTTCACCACTGAAGAACTAAAAGACGTGGTGCCAGGACACCAGGATGGATTGGTTATTACAGCAACCGTGGCCCAATGCTTGGTGAAAAGGGTATTTGTCGATGCAGGAAGCTCGGCAGACATTATTAGCTGGGATGCTTATAAAAGAATGAATATGGATGTAGAAGATTTAAAGCCGTGCAAAACAACCCTTATAGGATTCAACGGGGAACATTCACCTCCCAAAGGATATATCGACCTAAGACCGACCTTGGGAACCGGGAGGCATTCCAATCCGAACGGGTAAGATTCATAGTCGCCGAGTTCCCTCGCCATACAACGTCATACTCGGCCGGCCGACCATTCATAGTTGGGATATGATAGTATCCACGAAGCACCAGAGGTTGAAGATGATAAACAACAAAAATAAGGTCGTGGTTGTTAAGGGAGATCAGAAGGAATCTCGTCAATGTTATTTCGAGACAATCCGAGCTGGAGGAGGGGGACCGTCGTCCCCACCCCAGATCCCAAGAGGCAAACAAATCCAGAATCCCGAAAATCGGAGAAGAGACGGACGACCCGTCAGCATGGTAGAGCTCGACCTTAGGGACGAGCCCGAGATCCCACGTCCTGAACCAGAAGGTGAATTGGAAGAGCTAATCCTCGGAGGAAATCCAGCCAAAACAACGAAGATCGGAGGGGCAATGGATTAGGATTTAAAAGATAGGTTGGTCAAATTCTTAAGACAGAACCAGGATGTATTTGCATGGACGTCATCCGAGGTCCTAGGTATCGATCCTGGCTTTTGTTGTCATAGGCTGGCCATCCAGCCGGGGTCTAAACCGATAGCACATAAAAAGAGAAATATCGGGGCCGACAGGCGAAAGGCGTTGGAGCAGCATATAGAGGAGCTCCTGGAAGCCGGGTTCATCAGGGAAATACAATATACTACGTGGCTTTCTAATGTAGTTATGGTAAAAAAGCCAAGCGGAAAGTGGAGAGTATGCACGGATTATACTAATTTGAATAAAGCCTGCCCAAAAGATTCATACCCGATGCCTAACATCGATCAGCTGGTCGACAACTCGTCGGGTTTTCAATTGTTATCCTTCATGGACGCTTACTCCGGGTACAATCAAATACCCATGCATCCGAGTGATCAAGAGAAGACAGCCTTCATGACCGGCAAGGCAAATTACTGCTACAACGTGATGCCCTTCGGTCTAAAAAATGTCGGGGCAACTTACCAACGGATGATGAACAAGGTATTCGCCGATTAGATTGGACGAAACATTGAGGTGTACATCGATGATATGATTGTGAAGACAACCGATCCACAAAACCATGTCCGTGATCTAGAGCAAACATTTGATAAGTCGAGAAGGTTTCAGATTCAATTGAACCCGGCCAAGTGCGCATTCGGAGTCCCGGCCGGCAAGTTCTTGGGTTTTATGTTGACAAACCGAGGGATTGAAGCCAATCCGGATAAATGCAAGGCCATCCTCGATATGCGGCCGCCGAGGACGAAGAAGGAAGTACAACACTCACCGGCCGATTGCGCGCTAACCGGTTTCTACCGAGATTAGCGAGAACACGCTCCCTTTCTTCCGGTTACTAAAGAAGGAAACACAAGTAGGATGGAACACATAATGCAAGGCGGCGTTAGAAAAGATCAAACTTTGTCTCGCAACCCCACCAGTTCTATCAAAACCCGATCCGGGTGAGTCGTTGTTCTTATATTTATCGGTGGGAGAGGAAGCAGTGAGTCCGGCCTTAGTAAGAGAAACCGAGGCCGGGCAGTCACCGGTTTATTTTGTCAGTAAGGCGTTACAGGGCTCGGAATTGAGATATCAGAAGCTAGAAAAAGTGGCTTTTGCCCTGCTCATCTCGACAAGAAGATTGAGGTTGTACTTCCAGGGGCATCGTATTATTTTTGGAGTAGCCAACCGCTCCGGCAGATCTTACACAAACCAGATTTGGCAGGGAGGATGACCAGTTGGGCCGTCCAGCTATCTGAATTCGACATCTCCTACGAGGCCCGACATGCAATCAAATCCCAAGCATTAGCAGATTTCGTCAGGGAACTCACCACGACGGGCAGAGCCGAGGGCGTTCAAAACAAAGTATGGAAGGTATACGTGGATGGTTCTTCGAATGCAAAGGGAAGTGGAGCCGGAATCATAGTCGAGAACCCATAAGGTATTGCTATTGAACATTCCCTCCAACTAAAGTTCCCGACCTCAAATAACCGGCCGAATATGAAGCTCTACGGCGGATTATTGCAAACCAAAGAAAATGGAGCGCAGAGAGTAAGAGTTTTTACCGACTCGCAGCTCGTAGCCGCGCAGATAGAAGGCACTTATCAGACGAAAGGCCCATTACTGGCTAAGTATCTCAATAAAGCAAAAGATGTGATCTCCGACTTCGATGAGGTTATAGTCACCCACATCCCAAGAGAAGAAAACAGCCGCGCTGACGTCCTATCCAAACTCGCCAGTACCAAGGGCCCAAGAAGTTTCCGAACCGTCGTCCAACAAGATTTGACCGAGCCGAGTTGTGTCCTGACAATATCGGTTACTACAGATTGGAGAAAACCATTAGAAGATTACCTTGAAAGAGGAATTATACCGACGGATTCAGTCGAGGCAAAAAAGTTAATACGGGAAGCAACCGTCTACACAATGATTGATGACCAACTCTACCGGAAAGGTTTACACTCTCCGATGATGAGATGTGTGGATTCATCCGAGGCCAGATATGTGTTGGCCGAAATACATCACGGTGTGAATGGCCATCACATGGGAGGCAAGGCCCTTGACAGAAAAGCTTTGCGGTCTGGATTCTATTGGCCGACAATGAAGATTGACGCCATGGAAACAGTCAAAAAGTGCAAGAGTTGCCAGAAACATGCCAAGATTATATGGCCTCCGCCGTCCGAATTAAGCGGCATCTCGGCCCCGTGGCCCTTTTACAAATGGGGAATGGATCTCTTAGGGCCATTTAAGGCAGCCCCGGGCCAATTTAGGTGGCTCATCGTAGTGGTAGATTATTTTACTAAATGGATCGAAGCCGAGCCGTTAACCTCTATTACCTCGGCACGAGTTCAAAGGTTTTTTCGACACAATATTGTCTCCCGATTTGGAATTCCGGCTGAAATAGTCACGGATAACGGGACCCAATTTCTAGACAAAGGATTCCAGACCATGGTCTCGGATCTGGATATTGTACAACACTTCACCTCAGTAGAACACCCACAGTCAAATGGCCAGGCCGAAGCCACCAACAAAGTCGTCCTAGACGGCCTAAAGAAGCGGATGCACGACGCAGAATCCAACTGAGTCGAACAGCTCTACAGCGTACTTTGGGGGTATAGGACCAGCGTGCAGACCTCGACCCTGGAAACCCCTTTCAGGCTGACCTATGGATGTGAGGCGATGATCCCGGTGGAGATAGGGCTTACATCTTGGAGGGTGGCCAAAGTAATGCAGGAAGGAGAGGAATCGAACGAGGATGCCTTAAGGACCGAATTGGATTTGATTGACGAAATAAGAGTCAGGGCGCACTGTAAGGAACTGGCGGCCAAGCAACTCATCGCGGCAAAGTATAATCGGAAAGTAAGACCCCGTTCTTTCAATAGGGGCAACCTAGTACTCCGACGCGCGGACATCGGAAATAAAAACGCCAGACAGGGCAAGCTGGCAGCGAATTGGGAAGGTCCATACCGTGTCAAAGAAAAGCTGAGCAATGGGGCGTACATACTGGAAACCCTTGGAAGGAAGCCCGTCAAAAGAACCTGGAATGCCGATAAGCTGAGGGCCTACCATAGCTAGACCTCGGTTCGGAAGACGCCCGCAATGGAACTTGTTTTAGCTTTCTTTATTTAAATTTGTGTCGTTTATATTTGGCTATTTTTGTTTAACTCCATCAACTCTTTGAAGTTTTATCTTAAGGAAGGAACCCGCATCGGAGTTCTTATTTCAAGTACGTACTGTTTATAACTTAAGTTTGTGACACCGAGGTCCATACACCCGGTTACACCGCGGTCCTAGAACCCGGTTTATATTGACACATCTAGATGGCTGACACTAGGGCCGATGGGCCTTGGTTTCGAGCACTGTGAACCCACCTATAAAGGTCTTCACAAAATTGACGCGTCAACGCTCGTTCCTTGATAAGAAGATGAATTGTCATAACCGATCCTGATCAGGCCCAAATGTTTGGCTTGGAGTTAGGATAATTCGGCCAAACATGTGACATTTTGCCCTTATCTTGGTGATTGAACTCGGACGAGGAGCCGGAACTCGGTAGTGCGTTAAATAAACACCCGATGTGGTTAACTAAGAAAACCCTACCAAACTTCCCCGAGATGGCAAGTCGGACGATAAAACGCAGATCGCAATATAACGACCTGGCCTTGGTCAATTAAGGTTAGCATTTTAAACGATGCTCAATCAAATGGAACAAGTTAACTTTTATAAATTAACAAGCCGAACCATAGCGGCAACATCAAAGAATTACAAAAAAGGGCATTAACGCCCAAAGATGATAAAAGAAAAACGAAAAATTAAGCATCCGGGCGGGTGGGTTGGAAGGTTCCTTTGTTAGGACGGCGGGCGAAGAGTGCCCTCCCCATCACCCGGTTGATCTCCATCATCAAGAAGCGACGCCGAGGTCGGTTCGGGAGAAGCAGGGGGGACGAGGCTGGTTGCCTTGTATGTATGTCGGATGGTGAAATCCCTCGATGTTAAGTGTAACGTCGGGGGTTCAAATGGCGAATTTGAGCCGGGGCCATTGTGAAGGCATCCTTAGCCGTTTCCTGAACAGTATCGGAGCAATCGGCATAAGCCTTCTGAGACTCTGCAAGGGCCGCCTTGGTCTCCTCCAACTTGTCCGCCAGGACCCCACGTTGAGACTGCAGTACCCGAAGGGCCTCGATGTCCTACGCATGGGCCTTTTGTAGCTTGACCAGCTCTTGATTAGCTTGGTCAAGAGCTTCGCGAGTCATCAGGAGCTCCTCTGCGAGCTTACCCTTCTCAGCTTCCATCCCTGGCAGAGCATCCTCGGCTTTCTTTTTCGCCTGCTCGGCTTCCTCAAGAGCCTCCTCTGATTTTTTCCTGGCTTCTACAGCGTGGTCCCTCTCCTCCTGAACCTTGGTCAGAGCAGCACTAGCGTTCACATAATTTCTTTTTACAATCTCGAACGCCCGCACCATCCCTACAGACTTGAGAGTAGCCTTCGGATGCTCCAAAGCTCGGCCTCATCAACCTCGATAAGAAACAACATCAGTATAATGCCGAGGTGGAAGGAGAGAGACCGCCAATTCATCAGTCCGCCCTTTACTCCAAGTAAGCCCGCGAGGAAGCTTCGGCAGCGATGGAGGAGGAGGTAGAGTCAGAGGCGAAGGCTCAGGAGCAGTCTTTGATGCAACGGGCGGCGAAGTAGAGCCAAAAGGCGCAGAACTGGCTGAAGGTCCAGAGGGGGGGACATCAGTCGATACAAGAGGGCTTTCTTTCACCCTTTTTGCCTTTGCCAAGGCATCCGCCACCGTTCGGGATCTACGGGGCTCCGGGGCCGACCTCTTCTTTTAACCTTGGGTCGCCTTCTGACCCTAGTCGCGTGAGTAAGATAACGAGGCAGGCTCCATCGCGTGGGCTGCGCATAAAAGAAATCAAGCTATCATTAGCAAAACCATCCAAAATAAAAGACTTGTCTCGAAAAAGTAGTAACATGGTCAACAAAAATTTATATACGTGGAGACAGATGAAGCTCGGCGGGACGGGCTGAGAGAATGGAAGCAACGATCTGCACTCCATGGCGCAGGATGTACGACGCCAGCTTAGTGACATTAATGACGTCCTCAGGGGAAAGATCGTCAGGATCCACCTGATAGCTAGACGAAACGTTATTGTGGTGATCGTAAGTCCAGTAAAGAGGGAATTTCCACTCCACCTCTTTGGATTCTGGCCCTAGAAGGAACCACGGTTGCTCACCGGATTTGGCGGAACCTTGAAGAAAGAATTTTTGAAGTGCTTAAAAGAATCGAAATAGGCGTGAAAAAGTTTCCTACCAGGGACTCCCCGGATAGAAGTCAGACCTTTTAAGTCTGAAGAGTTTTTTCCAGAACTCGGCGTAAAGGGGACAAAGAAGTAAAAGAAGACCGTGGCGGAACAAGGAAGGGGCTCTAGAAAGGATTTACAAAGTTTCTCGAAGGCTAGCATGAAGCCCCACCCGTTAGGATGGAGCTGAGAGGGGGCCAGACGGAGGTAGTTCAGGACCGAGAGTTGGAAGTCGGTAAAGGGAAAGCGAATACCGAGGCGGGTGTGGTATTCACGATAGAAGAAAAAGAAGGAAGTATTGTTTCCCTCACGGGTAGACCATATTGGTTCCTCGTCTGACGGAGGACACAGCTGGCAGTTATCAGTATCACCCAGCTCAAGCTTATCAATGTCGGCCTGAGACATTAGGGAGTGCGTAGCCAAGACGCTATGAGTAACCCAGGAATATTTGCGAACCAGGACAGGGTCAAGACTCCCAGAATTCGACTCCCCAGTGGCGGAGGGTGTTCGGTCGGAAGACGCAGGTGAACCCATCTATACCTAAAAACATAAATAAAGAAGATCGAAGTCGAAGTCTATAAATCATACCCGAAGAATGCAAGTCGGGCGAGGAGATAAATTGACAAGATCGGGAGGATAGGTGTTACGAACGGACGATCTTTGGAACTAAGTTGGACCGATGTTGGCACGTGCCAAGGGTAGTATTCGCCAGGGAATCCCAGTCGTTAGCAATAAAATATGAGCTATCGGCGAGACAATCCCAACAGGGGCCGAGGTATCCCTCAGACATAGATTCTACCCTGGCACGTGGTCTGGGCGCGTAGAAATTAAGAGGCTCAATTTGAAGGGCTTGAGGTAGATCTCGGCCTACGGGGTTCAGCAATCCACTCAGGAAAGGACGAAGGGACGGACTGCTAACAGAGGCAGGACGGGACCCTCGGGAACTTCCCCCTCTCGACCCACCATGGAGTAATCGGTTGGACCGTTCTCCCTTAGGCAATGGGGAACCCAATATCCAATGACTCATCAGAGGCGCCTCTTCATCATCTGGGTTTGGGGTTTGGGTCGGGAAGGATGGAGGAGTAGGCCTAACCATCGTAAACAGACGATGAACCTAGAATGGGTAGGAAAAACAGGCAATGAGGAGTAGAGTTGGAAAAAGCAAACCAAAAATAGACAAAGGAAAATCTAGCACAATGGGGGACACGAACCTAACGGGAGAAAATCAAAACCCCATGAATACCCAAACCTCTCACCAGAACTCACCAAAACAAAACCAGACAGAAGTATACGCAGAATAAAAGTAGGAATGACTGATCAAAGCCATAAAAGGTGTAGAAAGAAATAAATACGGCAATCCAGAAGAGGAGAATATACCTGATTAGAAGGGAGGCTTGAAGAGACTTGAAGAACGGAGAAAGGAGTGAAAGAGGCTTGGTCGCAAGAAAACCGCCGAATCGAAGAATAGAGGGAGATGGGAAAGCGAAGGCCAAGTAATTTGAAAGGTTTAAAGAAAAAAATGGGGGTAACGGAGGGAAGAGCAGAGCAAGAAGTTCAAATGACCAGGGTAAAAGGGGAAATTTACCCTAGGCGAAGGAATGACGTGTGACGCGCACTGAGCGAAGTTAATACGCACAGAATCCAAAGACGGCGGATCAGGGCGGTTAAAATCCCCCGCTAGTCCAGGGACGCCACATGGCAGGGGGCAATGATGGGGAAGGCGGAAGGTTTTTTCACCTCCAAACATGCCCCAACTCTTAGCCTTGTCTCAGGTCCCGACCCAAGGACAAAGCGCTGGTTATAAGAATGACGGGATGATGTCATGAACCCGATAAACCGCCAGGCATGATCGCGGATGGCCAGAATGAGGACCTCAGATTAATAGCATGAAACGACCAAAGCTAATTGGGAACGGGCTCAGGCTTTTGTCATACGCCACCCGGTTAAAAGATTAACAAACATCTCGAACTACGGAAGCTTTGATCCCTTTATAGGGTACGTAGGCCCTAGGTGGCAATCCTAGGTCAAGCACAATCAAATCACAAATCCAACACGTTAGGCCAATGGATCCAATCAACCTCGGTATCGCACCTCGGACAAAAAAAGCCAGGGCAGGATACATCTCGGCAGTTTAAACATTTATGCTACCGAGCCAGGCAATCACATGCGGTCCCCGGGCGGCCCATATGTGTGGACGGCCCAATGCTAGTCATATCATATGGCCTGGAACACCTACAATCCAGGAGAATCTATCATACCCAATATCAATAAGATATGATAGATCACACGGTTAGGATATCAAAGCCATCCCTATATATACAGGGGCATGACGCTAAGGTGCACACGTTCTAACGTTACCCTATTTACATTAAGCATCATCAAGACGATCCCCACTGAACACATCCCCCATCCCCCCTTTTGTGGTGGATAGCCTATAGTGTCCAGTGATCCCTACCCTTCCTGAATATCTCTTCTATAGACGATCCAGCAGGGTCATCCGATCCAAGATCAAAGCACTAGCCCAACGGGCTAGACATCTGGTTCCATACCAGAACAGACACAAATATTATATAATTTAACTAATTAAATATTAAATTTGAGCAAATGAATGGTAAATAATCAAAACGAGAAAAAGCAGAGAAAACAGTAAAAGAATAAAATTATTCACGGTTGTAAATAATAATTAAATATTAACTTTAAACTTAACATTAAATGGAATATCTTGAAAATCATTAAAAAAGAAAAATCATTTCTGAGGGTAAAATAAAAAGGGAACATATCAAAGATGCAAAAAGAACGGTTATTATAAAACCCGCAAAAGAATACTTATTTCAAATTTCAACAAAAAGCACATACCACAATTGAGACAAACTAATAAGAAATCAAAATCAAAACAAGAAAAATTCAGAGTAGCGAAACCAAAAGAACAGAATGTGATGCATGGTCATAAAAATAATTTAAGATACATTAATATAAAATACAACATACTCATTTTCTCATGCATATCCCTAAACACAAATTAAAGAAAAGCCAACTACTTTGAAAAAAAGACAAAACCATTGAATTTCATATCAAGCATGAACAGCCAACCAAGTACAAGGAACAAGTGCAGTAAATTTCAAGAGTAAATTAAATCATAGATATTCAAGTGGTATGGTGATTAGAATCCATTTAAATCAGATTTGGGTAGATTTAAATGAATTCAATAGATATTGTATGATGAATGGGCTTTTTAAAGCTAATTCCTAAAGATAATATAATAATACCCTAATATGCCTTATTTAGTTATATAATGGCACCTAAGACTTTCAAAAGAAATAAGAATTTCATTTTTGACTTTATTAATGATGTTCAACCCATTACAACTTAAATATTCAAATAATACTCAATTTAAAACAAAATGGACATATGACTGCCACTTGCAACTTGGACACACTTATAACTGATCCAAGCTCGTCTGTTTAAGTCTTTGCATGCCCTATAGCTCTTCTTTATTAGTTCTCGGTTTTAAGTTTTGATGATAAAAACCATTTGCCACGAAAGAGAACTTAATGATTCAAGACAACTCGATTTTACATTTGTAAAACTCAAGTTCTCAAACTGTTATTAAAACTGTCTTGAGTCAGGACGTTAGACAACTCGAGTTCTTAATATTAAAACTCAAGTTATGATTTTCCAAAGTTAATTTAGAAGTGCTCCAACGGCTACTCCTACTTATTTTGGAACAATAAGGTTGTTAGTTCTCGGTTTATAAGTTTTGATGATAACAACCACTTGCAATGATTTAAAGACTTGATAATTCAAGTCACTCGAGTGCAAAATACTTATTGAAACCAAAAGTTAAATCAGAAAGCTAGTTTCAAAAGTGTCTGCTATGGACACTCAAGTTTTACTCTTCAACACTCGAGTGTTGATTTCTAAATCACAGGAAGAATGCGTTATGTTTGCTCCTGTCATGAAAAACCTGATGAACACTCGAGTGTTCAAACAACACACTCAAGTGTTGCTGTAAGATCCAGAAGTGCTAGGACTCTACACTCGAACTTATTCTGGTTCCAACATTCAAACACTCGACTGTGTACATTAACACTCAAGTGTCAAGGTAATATCCAGGTTTGTGCGTGTTACTATTTGATGAATTGTTCTGTTTGTGACACAGTTGAAGTGTTAGTTATGACACTTGAGTGTCTGGCATAGACTAACTCCTCTTCCAATCTCTATGTCTTTAAACCAATAGCTCTACCACTTACAAACATTAACACTTGAGTGCTAAGATAAGACACTCGAATGTGAAATTTTAGCACTCGAGTGTCAAGAAGAATTCACTTGTTTTCCAACTAAGCTGATCTCGAATAGACTTCTTCTATAGTAAAGTTCATCAACACTCGAGTCTTGGATGATTGACACTCGAGTGTTTCTTGTATTTGAACTCAATCTCCATCATCATAAATTCAAAGTTACTGATTATTCTCTTGATACCTCTAATTAATATTCACATTTATTCTCAATGCTTTTAATTATGTTTATTAGTGAGTTTCAGATAATCAAACAAAGGATTACATGAAAATCTTCAAAAAGTAAGATTTGTGTCAGAAGCATTAAATGTAGTCGCAGAAACAGAGCATGAACATGAAAAAATGATTTCGAACAAACAAATGATCTTATGCTCAGAAGACCCATTCCGGCAAAAGCGAAAGCGACTCTTCCTTAGTCAAATACACGGACCAAAAGCATGTCATGCGAATTCTGTCAACGGCGATACGAAAACGACATTTCTGTTAAACCTTCTAACAACTCCGGAGTGTGTCTAACAAAAAGCTTTTTGAGTCTAACAGAGATTTGAAATCTCTTAATAGATAGTTTGAAGCTTCACCAACGGTCATTAATGAAGCCCAACTATAATACGAAGCACATTCAATTCGGAGCCAACAACCAACAACGATCATATTAATTGTTCAGTTAATTGTTCACCAATGGTCATTAATGCTTAAGTTAATTTTAATTTTTTTATAATCCACCCAATTCACCCCGCTCTTAGGTGATTCCTGGAAATAACACAGGTAACAACTTGAGTTTTGGTGTAATAACTCGAGTTACTTGTGTACAACTCGAGTTCTAAGGTATCTCTTCAAACTCTTCTCTAATATTGTCTATACTCGATGAATGCTGAAGAACTAGAGTTTCACTTTATGAAATTTGAATTGGTAACTTGAGTTTAAACAGTGACAACTCGAGTTCTTATATATTTCAAAGGACTTCTGATTTCAACTTCAAAATGCTAAGAACTCGAGTTCCTTTTATTTTTCAAAGAGTTATGATTTCAGCCAAATGCTACAACTTGAATTATATTTGATCAACTCAAGTTCCCCCTTTGAAAGAAAATTTATAAACTGAAATTGTTTTGTAAGAATGTTATCCAAAGAATAAAAATCGAGTCAGTAACTCGAGTCATGTTTGTCAACTTGAGTTCTTCTGGCTCTAAGAGTTGATCATCATTTTCGTAAATTCAAACTCTCTAATCTTTATGCCGTTACTTTTGATTATCATTCACAACTATTCTCAATGCTTTTAATCATGGTTGTTAGTGAGTTTCAGATGATCAAACAAAAGTTTATGTGAAAATCTTCAAAAAGCAATTTGTGTCAGAAAGCGGAAATAGAGCATGAACACGGAAACTAATTTAGAGTAGACAAATGATCATATGTTCAGAGACCCATTCCAGAGAAAACGAAGGCAAATCTACCTTAGTGAAATACTCAGACCAAAAGCATGTCTTGCAAAGACTGTCAATAGTGATACGAAAACGATATTTCATCAAATCTTCTAACGACTCTTGCGTGTGTCTAACGGAGTATTTGAAATCTCTTAATGGATAGTTTGAAGCTTCACCAACAATCATTAATGCAGCTCAACTATAAAGAAGAAGAGCATTCAATTCGGAGCCAACAACTAACGACGATATCATTTATTGAAAAAGTTATTGCTCATTAATACTCTTTAATATCTTTTGATATTCAATCTTCAGTGATTATACATTTACTCTGTGAGAGAGTTATCTTCATTCAATTGTTAAATTGATTATTGAGTGGGTAGTTCGATTACATTTATAAGGGGGAGTGAATTTGGTTAGATTACTCAGTGTCTATTATGATTGTCTTTGAGAAAGTTAGTAGAAATATCAGAGGAGCTTTGGGGACTAGATGCAGGCCATGTTGTTAAGGCTAAACCAATATAAATCTGTGTGCACTCTTCGGTGATATCTTTCCAACCTTTCCTTCCAGATTTAACTATTGCTTAAGTTTGGTTTTAATTTTTATAATTCACCTAATTCATCCCCCCTTAGGTGATTCCAATAACTAACATTTAGTATCAGAGCGTAGGTTTTCTCTTACAGGCTTTGAAAAACCAGGCTATCACCCAAGAGGGGGGGTGAATTGGGTGTTTGTTAAAACTTTAGGAACTTTGAAAAACTTTTCGCAACTTATTGAAAGTAGTTTGAATGACAATAATAATGATTGATAAAGCAATAGTCAGTCATTCAAACATGTATAGATATTCGAGATATATATGCGGAAATATAAGAGATAAGGGAAGAGAATATGCAAACTAATTTATACTTGGTTCGCCCAATCCTTGACCTACGTCCAGTCCCCAAGCTTCACTTGAGATTTTCAATCCACTATCTTCTTTCAACACGATTACACGTTCTGTACTTAAAGTAATCCTCTCACTAGGATTCACTCCCCCTTACAAATTGTAATCAATACACTTGTTTGATTACACACTCTGTACTCGAAGTAATCCTCTCCCTAGGATTCACTCCCCTTACAAGTTGTAATAAACACAATGTGTTTCCCACTCAAGATTACCCAATCTTGAGTATCTCACGAATAGAATGATAGGATGTTTACAAATAAATCTTCTCTCTCGAAGTGAATGAATAAACACCGAAGTACAATACAAATCACTTCACTCTCTATGATAAGCTATATAACATTAAGAACAGTAGAAAAAGATATGAGAATCGAGAATATTAGCATGTTGAAGATGTATTCTTATGTCTCGCCTTTCTTTCTTGAATCTGTCTTCTATTTATAGACAACGAGATGAATTTGTTTGAAGCATTTGTCTCGTTGAAGTATATTACCATTATGAACAAGAACCGTTGCATAATTTGAATTAAATCATTGAGAAATCGAACGTTATGAACAAGAACTGTCATGAACAAGAACTTTGAATATTGTCTTCTATGTGGTCTTGGTCTCGAAGATAACTTAAGAAAATCATATTCGATTTGAATCCATTCGAAAATCTAGTCATTGTGATCATATAGGCGCTGGGAACATTTGCGATTTGAATATTTGAATATTATTTCTTCAAGAATGTCTCCCATGTGGTTATGCTTGTAAAATGATCATATTCAGCATTAGTTGGTAGGAGCCTTGTTGTCTGCTTTGAAGAATGGCCGAGTTTCTTTCCAGGCTGTCATCAACTTGCTTCTGTTCAGAAGATATATTTAAAAAACTAATACAAGTGGGCTTTGAATAACAACTGTCATGAAAAGGTGAATTTCAAATGTTGAATCGATTTGAAACTTACGTCCGTTGGAGCATTTCACCATTTGAATGTTTGAATCCATTGGAGAACATTATAGTTGTGTATTCAACTTTACTTCTTCAAGTTCCTCATTGAATTCTGTCTTCTTTGCTGTTTCTGAATTTTTGCAGCAAATGTCATCTTCATACTCTTGACAGATCTTGATTTCTGTCAAGTTGATGTTATCTCAAACTTTAATCACCTGAAACTTATACACAAATGATATAAATGATGTTAAGAAGTAGTATAAATCATTTGAGTAATCATCTGGATGTTCTTGAAGAGATATGATGTTTCGATCATGGTGATTTTTCGAATCGAGGGTGTAAATTTGTTCGGTGTTCCAAGCTCGAGTTTACATAGGTAAGCTCGAGTTTGATCTTCATTTAAACTTGGAGTTTTGCCTCCGGAAGTCTCAAGCTCGAGCTTATAACTTATAGACTCGAGTTTGGGTGTTCATCGAGTTTACATAGGTAACCTGCTTGCTCTCTGTCTGAGCTAAACTCGAGTTTGTTCACTTATAGGCTCGAGTTTGGCTTTTTCCAAAAGTTCATTTCTTCTCTGGAACTCTCGAACTCGAGTTTGTAGCTTCAAGCTCGAGTTTGGACTTCTTCAAAATCAGCATTTCCTCTCGTAACCCGTAAACTCGAGTTTGCTACTTGTAAGCTCGAGTTTGCTACTTGTAAACTTGGCTGGATTTTGATTTTGGACTTTGTTGTCCCTGGTCTGAACTTAGCTTGCAACTTCATCCACTTTCGAGGGCCATATCTCCCTGGTCTGAACTTCGTTTTGGTTGGTTCAACTCTTGATGGAAAGATCTTTGAGTCTACTTTCAAATGCCACTGATTTCAGCTCAATTGGATTTGTAGATTGTGAGTTACACGCAAAACATTGAGCCAATCCAACTTCCATATGATCTTGGAGGCTTCTAGCATCAATATAAGAACTTGAATAATGATATATTCATTCCATTCAACAAGTTCTTCCTTTTTCCATCTCCCAACTTGATCATTCTTCATTATTTAACTTAGCATCTACATTAAATACAAGAATTAGTCAAAGTAGAAGATAAATGTAGTATGCAACCTTTTTGCTCTCAAGAATGGCATCTATATAAGACATCATTAAAACTAATCATAACCAACAGGCTTAACATCCTAAGAAGGATCCATGGAAGGAATATTGCTCGACGGTGAATCCATCAACTGACTACGAGGCTTCAATGGTGAACACTATTCATTCTGTAAACCAAAGTTTAGAGTGTTTGTGTTGGCAACCGAATATGGTCTGTGGCAAGTGATCGAGAAAGGAGATTATGTACAAATAAAAATAGAAGGCGGAATTCATGTTCCAAAGCTTGAGTAGAGTTTGACAAAAATGACAGAAGGCAGATAACGCTCAACAGTAAAACTATCCTATTGATTCAAAGTGTATTAAGTCAGAAGGAATATTTATGGATATGCAACCTGTAAACTGCTAAAGAAGTGTAGAAAGCTATGGAGATAGCTCATGAAGGAACCACTGGTAAACAGGAGAATAGAATAAATACTCTTATGACTAAATACGACTTACTCCATATGAAGTCTGGCGAACCTATAGCAGAATTTGAACTACGTTTCACCCATCTGATTAATCAACTATTAGCCTTGGGGAAGACGTATGATCAAAACTCTCAGGTGAGGAAAATTCTGAACATTCTTACAAAAGAATGGGAAGCCAAGGTCACGACCATTGAAGAAGCTCAAGGTGAATTAATGAGCTATCCGAATATGAATGAAAATTGAAGTTCAAAAAGGGCTTAGATGAAATCGATAGTAAAGGCAAAGGTGTTGCCTTCAATGTCGTGAGAGACAGAGGCAAAAGAAGAAGATGAAAATCAAGATGGTTATGAACTCGGCATGTTTGTCCGAAGGATCAAAAAAATTTACAAAAAGGACCAGGGGTTCCAAAAGTTTCACAAAAGAGGACAAAGCAACGGACGTGAATTCAAAGACAAAGATCAAATCGTCAGCTATGAATGTGAGAAACTTGGACATAATAAATCAGAATGCATGTAGTTGAAGAACAAAGAGAAGGAAAATGAAAAGTACAACAACTTCAAGAAGAAAGCGTATATGTCTACCATCTGGGGAGACAGTTCCTCGGATAAGGAAAGCAAGGATGAAGAAGTTGCAAACATATGCCTTATGTTAGTTCTCATGTTTTTGATGTTTTGATGATAACAATTATAATGTAATTAATTCTTAATTTTCAATGAAAATTTGAAGTTTCTGATTTACCTCAGTTAAATAAATAAAGCCTCGAGTTATATGCTTCAATGCTTAAATGATTTTCACTTGCTACCTCGAGGTAAAAGTGTTTTGACTCAAGGCAATAAGTGTTGAAAAGGTTTGCCTCTAGGTAAATCTATTTTGCCTCGAGTTAATTGATCCTATTAAAATGATTTTAAAATGATATGCCTCTAGTCATTTACTTTATGACTCTAGGCATTTCCCTTTTAACTCAAGGCATTTTGGTTTATGACTCCAGACATCAATCATCATTTTATTTCATATAATGGCAAACTCGTAATTACGCTAAAATCCACTTTTTGCCTCTAGTCATTTAGTGTCTTGCCTCTAGTCAATATGACTCAAGGCATCATATATATGACTCTATGCATATCTTCTTACATTTTTCTCAACTAACGTCTTTTACGTGAATTGCCTCTAGTCACTCCATACTTGCCTATAGTCATTTAATATTGCCTCTAGTCACATGATTCAAGGCATCAATTAATTGACTCTAGGCAAACTTGCCAAACCCGTCAAACACGCTAAAGTCGAATTTGCCTCTAGTCAAATATTAGTTGCCTCTAGGCACATGACTCTAGGCATCATCAATATGACTCAAGGCAACATCTTTACAACATGAAAATTCAAACGATTTATTCTTACCTCGAGTCAATTAAAATTCCTCCAGTCAATATGCCTCTAGGCATGTTCTTTTTAACTAGAGTCATATCTTTCTATTTTTCAAATCACTGTCTCCGGAAAATCTAAATCAACTGATTATGATTTTATTTATTTAAATCATCACTCATTGCTATTCCTAAATGCTTTTAATCAGTTTGCTAATAAGTTTCAGATAATTAAATCCCGGATTAACAACAATTTTCCTTGCAGCTAAAGAAGAACGTGAAATTGATTAGGTATATGATTCTAAACCCACCTATGATGAACTGCTTTCTAAATATAATGAAATACATTCTGAATTTAGAAAGGTTACGAAAGAACTCATAGCTTCGAAGAAAAGAATCAAGTTGCTTGAATCATAAGTTCAAGATACTTCTCTGGTTTGTGAAAAATGTCCTGATTTAGAGAAAAGAAATTCTAATATTAACAAAACTCTTGAAAAATTCACCAGGGGAAGCGAAATGCTTAACATCATTTTGAAAACTCAAAGATTTACAAACAACAAGTCAGGAATAGGTTATAGTCCTAAACTTGATTAAAAAAAAAGGGCAAAAAGAAGAGAGGAGAAAAATCTTATCTAAATTATTTTCAAAAATCCGTCCACTCTTCTAATCCTTTTGCTCAGTGTAACTATTGCAATCGAAAGGGGTATAGTACATCTTCATGCTTTCATAAGAAGGAAATAAAGGATAGACTTGTAGGTACTTATAAATTGGTACCTAAAGGATCATATGTTGCTTCTGTTGGAAATTATGCCTGATAATCTTTGAATTCATATTATTTTAAATGCAAAAAGAAGCTAAAAACTCTGTCATTATCATGCTTTAATGGATCAATTAGTTAAATATATGATTTCATCTTCATAATGAGTTTTTAGACTTTATTTGCATTAATCTTGGTCACATCTTGAGTTTGGATTCAAAATTGAACTTGAGTCATATTCTTACTACAATTGGGTAGTGAACACTGTTCGGTATTTTGGGTATAACTTGAGATTTAGAGATCCAATGGCTCTGCAATTTATATTTTCAGAAAGCTAAAATGAAGATCTACAAACCATATGAAGAGCCCAAAAGCTAAATCAAATGTTTAAAGGACCAAATTGGGCCTGGAATACGGAACAGGGGCGCTGAACTGGGCTCCGGAACAACGTTCGGTGTTTGATCCATATCTGGCGCTACAGAACTCCAAATGAGGTCCGGTTTGAACGACTGGAAAGCTGACATCCAGGGCAACATTTCATATGAAGACCACGTGGTCCAGATCCGCCGTTTCCGTGGTGTAATCCAGCTTTCAAAAGGACGCGTTTTGGAGGTGTAAAGTGGTTCAATGATTCTTCCATGTTGGCCACTAAGTAAAGTGACGAAATGAGTTGTAAAATGGATGAATGAGATACCAAATTTTCCTATAAATAGATGGAGAGGCTGAAGAGAAACACACACCTTGAAGAGACCAAGATCTCTCCCATTCTAAGTTCCTTCTTTTATTTCTTGCCTCCTACTTGGGATGGCTTAGTTTTGCTTTATTAGTTTCATGTATTGTCTTTAATTCTTGTCTTTAATTTCTTGCCTCCTACTTGGTATGGCTTAGTTTTAATCTTTCCTTTTAATTATTTTATTTTGATTTTATGTTCTTCATCTTTTTCCTTTATTCGTTCATTATGTTTTTGATATTTACTTTTATATTGGAATAGAAGCTTTCATTTTCTTTAATTGTTCTTTGTGTTCTTCATGTTCATGATGAACTTGTTCATGTTCTTCGTGGTCATGATGAACATCTTTATTTCTACATTTTCATCTTACATAGCCATGCTTGGCTAAGTTTTTGTGATCGACCCATGAGTTGAGGATTCCATGGTGTCATCCGGAGGACTTATGCTTCAATCGATAAGCGACTTGTTTCTTTACTTTAATCGGATTCGAGTTTAGAAATAGATTGGATGTTAGATTTAATATCCAGATTGAAATCCCAAGGACTTAGGTCGGACCAGGTTACGAGAAACGTTGTATGATTGCACAAATGAGCTCGCCACATGTTCGATCATATGCTAGGCGATTGTCTAGTCGAGGGGAGCTTCGGACAAATGCGAGATTTCGGTTTGTTTAGAATCAATCACGGGTTACGTTATTCTATTTCTTTGTCCGGTGATGGAAGGTCTTGGAATCCCAATTACGAGTTGATCGTTTTTCATTTGATTAATCTCTCCTTTTCATTCGTCTTCAATTTCTATTCTAATTCCATCAAAACCCAATCCCCCTTGTTTTTATTTCATTTGCATGACATCTAGATTACTTAGGATTCAATAAAAAGCTCCTCGAAAAGAGAGAACGATCCTAGGTTTGCCTATACGCAATCCTTGGTCAATTGTTGATTGTGGACCCCAAGGCTAATGAAAAAAGGTCTTCATCAAATGGCGCGCCGTTCTTGGGAGCTAAGTAATTGGCTCCCTAGGTAATCTAATTGTCAAATTGACTTTTGACAAGGGGTTTCTCGTGTGATGCTTGTTAATTTTGCATTTTTTTTTTCATTGCATATAGTTCAAGATTTTTGCATTGTCTTGACTTGGTAGCTTCGTGTGGTGTGTTTGTATCAAATTCAATATGATCTTGAGCTTATTTGTTTGATTTCACCATGTCTCCAAGTTAATTCATAGCATACTTACATCTTTAATCATTTTTTTCAAAAAAAAACAAAAAAAACCTCCTTCTTTTCTTTTACACTTGCATTTGTATTTTATTATATTCTTTTTCTTAATTTTTATAGTTAGATTGTTATTTTGTAATTCACTGGGAATTAATTGCATTGAACTTTCATGGCTTGGTTTTATGATAATCATGAACTACCTTTCAATTCTCACTCTTTTGTAGGCAATCAAAAATGTGATGGCTCATTCCACCACCAATATCATGAACCTTACCAACAACCTCCATTCCAACAATATCATCAAAACTCTCACTTACCATACCATCATTCATTTCATCCCACTTCCATACCATGCCATCCATCTCATGAATCCTTATACCCAGTTGAGCCACCTTATGAACATCATTATCAACCATGTGTACCCAACCAAGAACCCTTCAATCATGAAGTCATTGGAGATTTCCAAAATCAAACGGCTTGGGTCAGAAATGAGGAGTGGTCACATAAGGATGACTTTCATCAACAAATGGACTCTATTTTTAGAAGAATGGAACACCAAGCGGAAAGGTATGAGAGATTAGGAAAAGAAATTGAGCGTGAAACACAAATGTTGAAAATGAAATTTCAAGAAAATCCTTCTCTCATGGTCACACATGCACAAGAAGTGAAGCAAGTACAAAAGCATATTGAAGAGTCTTCTCTCCCATTTGGTAATGATCCTATCCTTATAGAAGTAGACTCTCCTACTACTTTGGCTAACGAAGCAATTCATGATTTGAATGATAAAGAGGTGGATGAGGAAATTATTATTGAATCCCCTCAATTTTTTGAAAATGCAATTGCTCAACCAATTGGATTTAGTAGTAGTGATTTGACCGTACTTGTTGATGAGTGTGTTCCTATTTCTTCATGTGATGCTTTAACGATGAAAATGCTTCTCTTCATAGTACTATGGATGAATGCGATAAATGGAATGACATATTTTCATGCTCTTGTGAGGAATATCAAATGTGTATAGATTGTTATCATGAAAAATGTCATTTACTTGTTGAGCTTCAAAAGAAAGCATTTAGTGAAGTGGTTGATTCTACCATTGATCGAATGCACCCTCTTGTACTATTGATGATAGTAAGCA
This sequence comes from Acacia melanoxylon, assembly GCA_019022615.1. NCBI lineage: Eukaryota > Viridiplantae > Streptophyta > Magnoliopsida > Fabales > Fabaceae > Acacia > Acacia melanoxylon. The sequence continues at coordinate 2,508,747 of JAFJYJ010000045.1, read as the reverse complement.
TGTCAAGTTTGAAAAGATTGAATCAAGCATGGATACCAATGTTGTTGATGATGTTCTTGCTGAATTGTATCTTGATTATCCCAATTTTGCATCTATGAGTGACTCGTTAATTGTGCATGTTCTAATAATGAATTTTGTCCTATTTGCACCGAGATTAATGATGCATTATACGGTGATTTTGAATCGATCAGTGATTACGCTTTGATTATGGATTCATTTGTTGATGTGAGTGAGAAAGATCATAGCCTAGAATGCCAAATGCATAAAATCCCCATTGAATTATTTTCTTGTAGTCTTGTTGGAGACAAAGATTCTGAAATTTTGATTGATAAAATTCTACATGTTGGTGAATCTTTCCAACAAGTGCTTTCGTGTGATTTACCACCGACTTGGAAAAGAAAAATAATTGTTTTGAATCTTTAAACACTGCGGTGGTAATGATTTGAGAAATTCTCTTCTTTCTTCCACTCTTTTACCTTCCATCTCTTGTGATTGCAAAGATGATGTGGTGTACCCCAACACTAAGTTGGATTCTGCACCTTCCATTACGCAAACACAAAATAATCTTCCAAATAATACTTGGTTGCTTGACTCCTACCGATGGGAGTATCATTGATTTCCTTGGATGTGATAGTTACTTGGAGAGTTTGGAACTTAACATGCCCTTAATTCATTTGAAATCTCTCTATGTCTCTATATTTGGATGGGATACTTGCTATTTGCTTGTCTTATTTGCGGGCACATTCTTGGAAAGGTTGTCGATGGAACCAACAACCACCGTACATTCTTGGACCTCTTCCAATAGATCCTAAGCCACCTCCACCAAGGAAATTCAATGTGGGAGAAGATGTTCCAAGGGAAAAATTCATGATTCACATCGGAGATAAGAACTTCTTCTTCAAGCGACTCAAGATACTCTAACAAAGGTTGTCTCTTTCCTTACTTATTTTCTTCCTAATTCATATGATTACTTGGGCTTAATTGTTGTACGAGGAAGATAAGTGTGGGGAGGGACATATTCCGATAGCAAAAGTAAAAATAATGTAGTTTATTAAGTAGAATAAAAAGGAGGAAAAATATATTTTGAATCCTTTTGATTATTGTTTTATTTTTAAATGAGAAAGTGCAAAAAAAAAAAAAAAAAAAAATCTCCTTCTATGATTGCTCCATATTATGAACTTGGACATTTTGGTTTTGATGGATCATTCTATTTAGATTGAAATTTTGGACTCTTGGATTATAATATCTTGGTTGTTAATTCGTGGTGCTAATTGCATGATTTGGTATTTTCCTTTGTGAGATCTTGGGCCTACATGAATGGAACTCATCTTTTACCATTCTTTCTTTCTTGTGTGCATCTGCTCATGATTTATGTTCTCTAGAACTTGCTCTCATTCTTTTCAAAACTACATTTTTCATTTGCATGCATAAATATGATGGAGGCTTGTTTTCTTTCTTTTATTTCCTCACTCTGACCAAATAGCATTTCCCTTGCATTATATCTCCTTTGTTAGCCCTTTGTGCCTTTTTGACTCATTTCTTTCAAAGCCACATTATTAGCCTAAATGTCACACCATTTTATTCCGCACCTTAGAAATTAATTGCGCATTGGTTTTGTGGTTAAGTGTGGGGGTTGCCCGGAGTGCAACATTTTAAGTGTGGGGGAAGTATTTGATTATATGTCATTCATCGTTTGGCATTTATTGTAAAAGAAAAAAAAAGAAGAAAAAAGAAAAAAGAGAGGCATTTATTGTTTAACAAAAAAAAAAGAAAAGAAAAAAAAATGTTATTTGAGTGGTTTTATATTGTTACTCTTTTAAAGTTCTTGGGTATTTAACCTTTCATTTCCATACTATTACCTACCCTTATCCTAGCCCCATTACAACCTTAATAATAAGTCCTCTTGATTTTTGCAAGCATGTGTTACAAGTGGTGGAGAAGTAGAACTTGAGCAAGCTTATGGTAGAACAATTTCTTTGAGTAGAATTTGAGCGATACACTTATTAATCATATACACTTGAGAGATTGATTAAGGGCATCCCTTGAGAGACTATCTTGAGTGATTAGCATCATTGAATGATATTGCCATGATTAGTAATTTGAGATGAATAGATTTCTGTCTTGATTGGTTGATCTTTTGAAGCTTTTGTGATCCTTGTTAAGTTTTGAAATTTCAGCAATTGTTAGAAAAGATATTTTTTTTTTATATATCTTTTAATTTTGCTCAGGAGTGCAAAAGAATAAGTGTGGGGGAGTTTGATAATCTTTGAATTCATATTATTTTAAATGCAAAAAGAAGCTAAAAACTCTGTCATTATCATGCTAACTTTAATGGATCAATTAGTTAAATATATGATTTCATCTTCATAATGAGTTTTTAGACTTTATTTGCATTAATCTTGGTCACATCTTGAGTTTGGATTCAAAATTGAACTTGAGTCATATTCTTACTACAATTGGGTAGTGAACACTGTTCGGTATTTTGGGTATAACTTGAGATTTAGAGATCCAATGGCTCTGCAATTTATATTTTCAGAAAGCTAAAATGAAGATCTACAAACCATATGAAGAGCCCAAAAGCTAAATCAAATGTTTAAAGGACCAAATTGGGCCTGGAATACGGAACAGGGGCGCTGAACTGGGCTCCGGAACAACGTTCGGTGTTTGATCCATATCTGGCGCTACAGAACTCCAAATGAGGTCCGGTTTGAACGACTGGAAAGCTGACATCCAGGGCAACATTTCATATGAAGACCACGTGGTCCAGATCCGCCGTTTCCGTGGTGTAATCCAGCTTTCAAAAGGACGCGTTTTGGAGGTGTAAAGTGGTTCAATGATTCTTCCATGTTGGCCACTAAGTAAAGTGACGAAATGAGTTGTAAAATGGATGAATGAGATACCAAATTTTCCTATAAATAGATGGAGAGGCTGAAGAGAAACACACACCTTGAAGAGACCAAGATCTCTCCCATTCTAAGTTCCTTCTTTTATTTCTTGCCTCCTACTTGGGATGGCTTAGTTTTGCTTTATTAGTTTCATGTATTGTCTTTAATTCTTGTCTTTAATTTCTTGCCTCCTACTTGGTATGGCTTAGTTTTAATCTTTCCTTTTAATTATTTTATTTTGATTTTATGTTCTTCATCTTTTTCCTTTATTCGTTCATTATGTTTTTGATATTTACTTTTATATTGGAATAGAAGCTTTCATTTTCTTTAATTGTTCTTTGTGTTCTTCATGTTCATGATGAACTTGTTCATGTTCTTCGTGGTCATGATGAACATCTTTATTTCTACATTTTCATCTTACATAGCCATGCTTGGCTAAGTTTTTGTGATCGACCCATGAGTTGAGGATTCCATGGTGTCATCCGGAGGACTTATGCTTCAATCGATAACTGACTTGTTTCGTTTACTTTAATCGGATTCGAGTTTAGAAATAGATTGGATGTTAGATTTAATATCCAGATTGAAATCCCAAGGACTTAGGTCGGACCAGGTTACGAGAACGTTGTATGATTGCACAAATGAGCTCGCCACATGTTCGATCATATGCTAGGCGATTGTCTAGTCGAGGGAGCTTCCGGACAAATGCGAGAGATTTCGGTTTGTTTAGAATCAATCACGGGTTCGTTATTCTATTTCTTTGTCCAGTGATGGAAGGTCTTGGAATCCCAATTACGAGTTGATCGTTTTTCATTTGATTAATCTCTCCTTTTCATTCGTCTTCAATTTCTATTCTAATTCCATCAAAACCCAATCCCCCTTGTTTTTATTTCATTTGCATGACATCTAGATTACTTAGGATTCAATAAAAAGCTCCTCGAAAAGAGAGAACGATCCTAGGTTTGCCTATACGCAATCCTTGGTCAATTGTTGATTGTGGACCCCAAGGCTAATGAAAAAAGGTCTTCATCAATGCCCTAGGGGCAAGTCATTCTCCTTTAGTTATCATTTCATTTGCATGTTTATAATGATAACAGTATCCCTGGATATATCTTATAGATTATCCTAAATGTCCCTGGTCGGTCATCTACATGGGAGAGAAGATGAAATAAGACCAGTATGACTTTGATGAGTATGGAGATACGAGTCAAAGTCATAGGCACTTGTAAGAGTACAAGGTGTTGAACCGACCCACTACGAGAAAGCTGCATGGATTAAGTCATAAGCTTTTCTCATGTATAACCGCGTCACAACGCCCTTTGACCTGAGATCATCATGAATTCCTACATGATGAGTCGATGGTCTTTGACCTAGTCAAAAGTCACCTTTGACCGGGTGATGATAAAGGCTTCGATCGGGATCAGTGGTTCTCATGGAGAGGAATGTGAATGATCGAGATGAAATTTGTCCCTCATATTTGTAGAGAGATAATACTGGGCCCCTCGATGAATGAGTCTGAGAAATGTATGGCCATACTACGATGGAAAGGAGTTTCCATTTCAATTAGACTACTCAAGAATCGAGAAAGTACTGGTCAACAACAGGAAGTTGACATTATCCATGCTTCATCCTTGACCAAATTATCGCGTGACAAAAGGGACGTGACATGGTTGTATGAAATGTTGTATCGTATCATCGATCCCCATATGAATTGGGTAGTCGCAATGTCTTGCTAGAGGCCGCTTGCGACTTGTGGTTTGGTACAATATTGGCCCACCAATCTCATGTGGGCTCATAGGTCGCACACAAAAATAGCCCAACACGAGCAAAAAAGTGTCAGATTTATTGAATCTTAGATATGTATAAGATTTAATGAATAAAACATTTAATCTAGGATAGATGGATATATATATATATATATTTATATTATTAAATTCAAAATTAAATATATTATTATTATTTAATAGAGATTATAATATTATTATATAATATTTGTTTTATATTTAATTTATTTGATAAATTAAATATCTAAAACAAATAGAGATATTGTATCTCGAGATATAATTTTCGAATAAAGATATAGTATCTCGTATTTAATTAAATTGAGATACAACATCTCATATTTAATTAAATAAAAAGATATCATATCTCATATTTAATTTATAAAGATAAATTAAATATGTAGGCTTATAATTCGGATTAAATAAATATATTAGATTAGATATATTTGATATATTTAATTAATATATTATTTTAATTGAAATTCGAATTTCAAAATTGATTGGATTAATTTTGAATATTTCAATATGACTTATTAGGGTTTTAGAAACCCTATAAATAGATATTGATCTAGTCATATTCAGACAACCGATGAATTAGAAAAGCCGCGAGAAATCCTAGAGAGAAAAAAAGGTGAGACGCGAGAATACCGAGGCGCTAGCACGCGGCCGTCCGTGTTCAAGGCTATTCGTGTGGATACCGTAGAGGGAGGAGATTCGCAGTCTTCTCCTCGTTGATCGAGTAGGTAGCCCACCGATCAAATCGGAAGAGACGCACACCGCCTCGGCATAGGTACGATTCAGATTCTTTTAACCTTGATTTAAATGCGGTTGAGCGATCCTCAGAAGGGATTCGTAAAGTTTTATAATTCCGCTGCGTGTACGGATCCCAACAACTTCTACCGTGTGAACTAACAAAAAAAGACTCAAGAAAAGATAGGTACCTAAAACTTGATTGCCTATAAAATTGCAGGTATGTCTAAGCATAAAAAACCAGTAAGTGGTATATTGACAGTGGATGCTCTAGACATATGACAGGAGATTAATCCAAGTTTGTTGCAATGGGACCAAAGGATTTTATATATATTTATATATATATTACAGTAAGTGGTATATTAACGGTGGATGCTCTAGACACATATAATTTTTGTCTTTTAATATTTCTCCATAGGTAGCAACTGACTATTTTTAGCAGCTACAATTGATAACTCTCCAATTTTAGAATATTTTAAATTATATTTTGATGATATTTAGAGAGTTATCTATGTAATTTTGAGAGATTCAAGAGATTATATTTAGTAAGTTCAAATCAAAATGGTGCATTTTTTGGTGGATTTCATTGGGTCTGTTTGGAGAGAGCTTTGAGTAGCTTAAAGTCAGAAAAAAAAAAAGTACCAGTAGAAAAATAGACGAAGTGTAGTGTTTGGGTAAGTTCATTGGTTTTTTTTTTTATTTTTTTTTTTATTTTATAAAAAGCTCTTAAAAGTCGGTTAAAAAAAAAACTTCATGAGGTAGTTTTTTTTTCAAAAAGCTCTCATTTTTTTAACATGAGCCCCACCACTTCTACCATTATCAATCCAAACACAAATCATATTTACAACACTTATTTTTTAACCCGTTGCCTAAAAAAAGTCGCTTTAAAAATAAGCCACCACTCCCAACCAGTAACCCAAACATGCCCATTATAAACACCAAACTTTCAAATTTGAATAGAAATGGTATAGTTTTGAAAAAAAAGAAGAAGAAGAAGAGAATGATTTGAGTTTTATTTAGTTTACTTTACCCTATGTTAAGTTGTATTTTTTATTAGTTTTTTTTTTTTGAATTGTTTTCTTTTCTTTTTACCAGAGGCAGATAACAACCTTTGGAAAACCTAAAAAAGGAAAAAGAGAGTTACGGGTTCAGCAGCAGCACCCGGAGAAAACGAGAGAGGCGGACTTCAACGCCAGGCGGGGGGCGAGAGAAAAAGAGGCACAGTGACAGCGCCGCGAACCTGAGAACCAGACCTGGACCGACCATAGATCTTCATCCATTCCATTCGCTTTCGACACCATCGCATCACCATCGTCGCCGGCGACTCTCGCCCTCATCCCCATCGTCGCTGGTGACCATCCATCATCCACCATCTACTCCAAACCCGAGCTCCACAGAGATTCGGACGGCAACAAGAGGGGACACAGTGGTAGCTTCATCTTCCTAGTGGAGACGCCGACGGACGGACGACGGAAAGAAAAGAGAAGCAGAGGCGCGGCCATTTTTGGGTTCCTGTTCATCGCCTTCTTGGGCTACGCTTTGAACGGAAGGAGACGTTTTTCCAGAGGCTGAAAAACAGAGGAGCCGCCGACTGTCTCTGTTTCCTTCATCTTCATCGGCAATCTGAACCAGTTTGAAACAGATTGAGAACCAGATCGGACCTGAGGAGGGATCGTCGTCGCTGGTCTCTTCATTAACCGCCGGAGTTGCACGCCGTCGACTGAACCATAGGCAGCTATTTCATCCTTCACTGGTTCACTTCTATTCCCCTGTCACATTGATTTTCATAATGGTTTTGTAAGTTGAATCTATTGTTGCTGCCTTGATTCTGATTACAGTGATGTTTGGCTAATTTTTCCTTGCTATATGAACTTGAACTTCTAGGTGGATTATACTTTGTTTTCATTAGTTATAATTAATATTAATTTTGATTACTTAATCATCTTGTTTTGCTTTATTTTATCTAGTTAGTGATGACGTAAATATGAATTTGAGGATTAGGATTTATCTTGACGAAACTAAGGGAATTTTAATTAGGCTATGAGATTAAGTAGTATGAGATTATATTATGATTTAATTTGCGATTAGGATAGATATATACCAAATAGGCCCATATAATTTTTCAAGAGTGCGTTTTAGTTATGTTGCCTCTTGAGTGATAATATATTTATGTTAGACATAACAATTTACACTTAAAAGAGAGGGTTGTAAGTGGACTGATAGGCATTTATAGCTATTTATATCTGAGATTAACAAAATTGACATTAAGACTAATTAAATTAGTGGAACAAGAAACTAACAAGGGATTGGTAACTCTGAGTTGCTCATTTGATTATTGTGGTAATTTGTTTATTTTAATTTTATTTTTAATTTCTTTTCTCTTAATTAAATTCAGTTTGGTTGCTCAAAAAGTGTAAAATTAATGCTTAATTGAAGTTGGGTACTAAGTCCTTGGGAATGATACTTTACTCACTCTTTGTTATTTGATAGGATCCGTATACTTGCGGAGTTTGCGGGGTTATAGGCAATATATTTTTCCCCTATCAACAATATGTATAATATTTGTATAGTTGTTTACTTGATTATTGTCTTCCACATGTTTTTGGATTATGCCTTTTATTTTAATATTATTAATAAAACATTAATATTCTTTCAATAATTTTGTGAATATATTTTAATTTAAAGCATGTTTCGAAAAAGGAAGTGAGGAATATATGCCAAAAGCCAAATCTTATAAAATAGCGCGGGTAGGTGCATTGCATTCCGTATTATTTAGGCGCTATCTATTTGATAACGATTCCAAGGATAATCATATAATATTGATCAGACTGTTTCACTTTGGTGGAGGAAAGGATGGGAGAGGCAAGTAAAGATGACGTTTTAGCATCAGTTCACTCCACTGTATTCAAGCAATCAGAAAACCTAGAAGGAAAATCCATCAAAATTGAGGGCTACGACTTCAATCAAGGTGTGAATTATCCACAGCTTCTCAAGTCCTTTGTCACCACTGGGTTTCAGGCTTCCAACCTTGGAGATGCTATACAAGTCATTAATCAAATGGTTTGTTTTGTTCTGGAAATCCCACCTTGACTTTTTTTACTCATACCTCTATTTAGTTTGCTGTTTTGAGACTGCCCTTTTTGTGGTTGAATAATTCTCACAAATTTTTCATTTGTGTCCTTGGTAAATTAATTGGAGTGAAGCTAGATTGGAGTCTTGCTGATGAGGCCATAACAGAAGATTGCGATGAGGAGGAAAAGGATCTGGCTTACAGAAAATCTGTTAGTTGTAAAGTTTTTCTAGGCTTTACTTCTAATCTTATCTCATCTGGTATTAGAGATACAGTTCGATACCTTGTTCAGCATCATATGGTGAGTTTCTTTTGTGTGCGTGCATGTAGCAAAGAATTTGGTTCCTCAAGTTTGGATTTTGTATTATAAAAGATTAATGTCTAGCAAGATCGGTTTTAAGAGTGGTGTGTTGTCCTGTGTTACTTTTCATATTTTGTAGGTTTAGATACTTAACTCCCATTGTTTTTTATCTACTTCTACAGGTTGATGTAATTGTTACAACAACAGGTGGCATAGAGGAAGATCTTATAAAGTGCCTTGCACCAACTTATAAAGGAGATTTTTCTCTACCAGGTGCCCATCTTCGTTCTAAAGGATTAAATCGTATTGGTAACTTATTGGTCCCTAATGAAAACTACTGCAAATTTGAGGATTGGATCATTCCAGTTTTTGATCAAATGTTGAGGGAACAAAATGAGGAGGTATTCTTTTTTATGCCTGTGTTTCAATGCATAATGGGATTTAAATAGTACATTTTTTCCTGGATCTAAAGCTCATCCATGGAAATGTTTGATTTTTCTGTTTCTCCTATTATTAGGACTAGGCCATGTGCGATTTGTACTTTTGAAATCAACTGAAAGGTTGATTTGTTGTTCATTTAATGGTGTCCTTTGTCTAGAAGCTCCCCCTCCCCCATAATTGTGTCGTTTGAGTGTATATTTGATCTTTCCTGTCTTCTTTACCTTGTCCTATTATGCTTTCAGCATGTAACATGGACTCCATCAAAGTTGATTGCTCGGTTAGGAAAAGAAATAAACAATGAGAGCTCTTATCTTTACTGGGCATATGTGGTAAGTTTGAGATCATGTTTAGATCTTCTATAGTTAATGCTATTTTCCAGTCCCTTTCTGATTTAAATATTTTATTTTGGTAGTAGTATTACTTATCATATTTTCCTTGTATGCATTTACATTGCATTTTAACCTTTATGTTAGTGGTGATTTTATTGATTAAAACTGTCCCACATGGAACATTGTGAAACCAAGTTAGTTTCTGTCACAATATAATCTTGGGTCACTTGGATTGAAATATGAATTCCTGTAACATGAAATATGTCGGTGCTGCTATGGGCCTTGGGCTCAGCCTAGCCATAATTAAATTATTAATTAGGGTTGTTTAGTAGATGCCAAAAGATCCTAAAATCTCAGCATATTTAAATTTCAAAGTTTTGAATTATTTCCATGATCCTAGTGAATGTAATATAGGTGATTCGACCAACTAACCTAGACAGTAACCTATATGTACCGCCTATCATTACTTGATTAAAATATATTTTTCATGCTTGAAGAATGTGCTTTGGAAAAGAGATCAGACCAATTGGTGAAATTGAAAAATGTAACTAGAGGTGCACTTTGTTTCTTGCATTTATACACTGGTACATTCATGGGCTACCTGTTTATAGCATACACATGAAGCTAATTTGTTCTTGTTATGTGTTGTGTCATCTAATTTGCATCAAGTTAGTTTTATATGGAACTCTACGTTCCAAGAATGCATCAATGATCTACGAATTTACCGAGCCTTATAATAAAAACATATCACAGCTTTCATTGTCAATATTTTGTGCGTTGTGTATTTACAGGATGCGACCTAGTTACTTTGCTATTTTGCTGCTTCGTTGTTCTAGAATATAACAAATAATATCTTTTACTTTGCTGGATATATTCCAGAACAATATTCCAGTTTTCTGTCCGGGCTTAACAGATGGTTCCTTGGGGGACATGTTGTACTTCCATTCCTTTCGAAGCCCTGGTTTGATTGTGGACATAGTGCAAGGTATGGTTTTCATTGTTTGAACTACATGAATGCTTGCCTATGGTATGGTAGTTCAATAATGTAATTAACAATTGGAATAATATTAGGGCCATGATTGGTGATTCTTCTATGTTATGGTAGTTCAATATTGTAATTAACAATTGAACAGATATTAGGGCCATGATTGGTGAAGCTGTACATGCAAGTACTAGGAAGTCAGACATGATTATTCTTCCATGGTATGGTAGTTCAATAATGTAATTAACAATTGGACAGATATTAGGGCCATGAATGGTGAAGCTGTACATGCAAGTCCTAGGAAGACAGGCATGATTATTCTTGGAGGGGGTCTTCCTAAGCATCACATTTGCAATGCCAATATGATGCGCAATGGTGCAGATTATGCAGTTTTCATAAACACTGCTCAAGAATTTGATGGGAGTGATTCCGGAGCTCCTCCAGATGAGGCTGTTTCATGGGGAAAAATACGAGGATCTGCTAAGACAGTCAAGGTAACATTTTGTATATCTTCATGACTGGATTGCTTGTTGCCAAAATCCACTATACTTGTGCCATAAAGTTCTTGAGAATTAAAAAAGTGCTTTTATTTCATTAAACAGGTACATTGTGATGCTACTATTGCATTCCCTCTTATAGTTGCTGAAACGTTTGCCACAAGAGGGAAAGCTCGCTGAAGTATATCTAGATCCGAATGTCCTTATACCCTTGTACTTCTCAACCTACATCTTGCTTATTGTTTGGGGAAAAAATCACACACACATCTTGTCAGCTAGGTTGAAAGCCTGATCTGATTTTCATCTCTGATATGTACCTCCACCCCCTATCTTCAATTGATGTGCGGTACAGAGAAATCACTGTAGATGAGGGTTTTGACCTCTCACCCGTGGAGATCTAGAAACTTATTTATTTTTATTTTCTCCTCTCTCTTCAAAGAAGTACATTAATAGGACATTAACCTTCGTCTTTCTTGAGGATTGGCTCATTCTCTTGGAGCAGTGATTCAAACTTGGCTTTGTCACCTGCAGAAGTGAAGTTTGAAACGTTGCTAGTTGGACCTTGTTGATCTCAAATCATATGGGTCACTTTGGTGTTCCTTTTAGCCCTATGTTTTTGTTATTTCCAATTGCTTTTTAGTTTTTCTTTAGTTTTTGTTGCTTTAGCAGGTGCTGTCAACAGCCTCGGAGTTTAGTTTGCTTAGTCAATTTCTTATTGTGCCAAGAGAGGGATAGAAGATCTTGATTGATTTGCTGGTCAGTGGGATTTACTTTGTTCCCAAGAACCACTTGAGAGCAGATAGAGAAGACCATGTAAACTTCATCGGATGCTACAATAAGATATATTATTGTTGTTGTTATTTATAAGTGATGTTAAATAGTTTTTAAATTTTCAAGTCAGAGATGTTATACGTGTTTTAATTTTTCTTCCAAGTATATTCCTTCTTGCGGTGCTGAGATTAGTTTTGTTGGTATTATAAGTGACTATGATGGCAAGGTCTTACTTGAGCCGCATTCTTTGCTCACTGTTGAAGAGGGTTGAAGGAAAGCATCTCTCTGGAAAACGTTTGAACAGACTATCTAGTATCTGAAACTCACATGTGATGACATGAATTGTTTCTTAGCATTTACGAAGCTCATTAGACTTGAAAAAAAAACGAAATCATTGAATATTTGAGAAGCTGATTTCTGGCTTATGCCCAACCCATGGATATAGTGTTATGTCTTGGTATTGCATACTCCTCTGTTGAGTTGCCTGAGGCTTGTAGGCCATATTTATATTTGTTTTCTTCCTTTCACACGCAGATGTTATTTTCTGCTTGTTTTCCTGTCAGTACACTACCTTTCGGAGTGTTGGTCTACTAAGGATTTGATCTAGCTAATCTGTTCACTTAAGTGGCATTTGATTGCCATTTTTAACTTCCTCCCTTGTATTATTCTTGTTGACATGTCAAGGTAATTCTTTTGTTTAACTGGCATATTCTTGTGGGGTCTGGTATTGTTGTGTAGTTTCAAGCAAACAGGAATGTAGAACTTTACCATTGACCCTGTGGACTTGAACAGCTTTTTTGATGATAATGGGAAAATCTATGGTTATGAAGATTTAAAGGCAATGATCATTATAGACGAAAGCTAGAAGTATATTTACATAGAATCATAATTGAATTGTCTTCAGTGCCATTTATTTTTTCCTTGAAAAAATTCTCTGTTCTTATTACTATTTGGGTTAGCAGCGTGTCTTTTCATGCCTATGCTGACATAAGTTCTAGAGTTCAATTGATTCTCTTAAAAAGGACCTGTATCTCATGCTATGAGACTTGAACATTGTGTTAGTATTTTATAATTCATTGAATTCCTAATTGAGTTGTCATGGACATTAATAGGTTGATGTTATGGTGCAATCTGCAATTTGGAGCAGCTGTACTGTAAATCATGTGAAGCTATTTTGTCCATAAAGTCAAGGACATAAATATAACAGTATTGTATATTTTTCTCACTTGTTAATTTATGCAAGTTGAAATCCTGAAAATAACCTATTAAGTTGTGGTGGTAAGATTGTAAATTTGACCCTTCCAAGATTTCACCTAGTGGGAGTCTTGTACACTGGGCCACTCTTTTAATTATTATATGCAAATTTGTATTCCTTAGTAGATAACCAATAATCTTTTGGAAAAAAATAAATAAATATCATTTAAACTTGTAAAACCCTTAAAAGCTTGTTACTATATTGAAATGACAAAAAAGTGATGTGGTAGGAATCATGAATTTTGTAGTTTATATGTTTTTACTAAAATGCCCTTGATATTTTTTTTTTAAAAAAAAAATTGAAAAAGGCATCCTAGCTGGAGCATCACCGTCGGCAGACCAGCGGCCAACTTTGGCACTGATGGCTATTTTTGTTGGGGGAGGGGATTACTTTCTAAAAAAATGTGTGGCCGTGGGATTTGAACCCATCCCACCTTATTTCCTATTTTATTAGAATATTTATATGTATAATACAAATAAAGGCATAAAGGTATTTGACTAAATGAGTAATGGAAATTATTAAAGGTGTAATAATATTGACAAGAGGAGTAAATGTATTGACTAGAAAAGTAATGATGTTAATTAAACGTATTGACTAAAGGCGTAATGATATTGACTAAATAAGTAATAGTATTAACTAAAGGCGTAACGATATTTACTAAATGTATAATGATATTACATTTACGTCTTTAATCACTACGCCTTTAGTCATTTTCATTATTCATTTTGTCGGAGGCTGCTGGTCGGCCGGCAGTGGTGCTCTAGCAAGGGTGCTTTTTTTTCTTTAAAATTAAAATATTAGGTGCGTTCTGGTAAAAACTAATAAACTTTAGAATTTCATATTCTTACTATATCACCTTTTTGTTATTTTAATGTGTTAACACTTTTGGAAATTTTACAAGTTCAAATGGTATTTATTTGTCATTTTCCTCATCATTTTCTATAATTGTATGGTATGAAGTTATTTCTATTATAAAACCATCAAATTATGAAAGTGGAAGGAAAAGTTGATGATCAAAAAGATTTTTACAATAAACTTTGTAAACAGTACTTTTAGAAATATTAATGCCATACACACCAAATGCCCAAATTCAGATGGATTTGAACTGTGTATTTTGTGACAATCAACGGGGGACCCAAGAACACTTTTTCTTGGAATGTCATTGGGCTTAAGCTGTTTGGTTTGGAAGTTCATACGTACAAGGTTCCATTGTACAGGAAGGGTTGGCTTATATAATTCGTAATGTTCCTCTTGATATCAAACTTCTTGTGTGTGAAATGTTATACAACTTTGCGAGCAAAAAAAAAAAAAATTGTTATACAACTAATGGTGAACCCCAGGAGGTTTTGGAATGAACACGTTGGATAGCAAGCTGATAGTAGCAATTTAAATTGGATGGTTAATTTTAGTTTTTTTTTAAAAAAACAAAAATAGAAATTGGATGCATTCGAATTCACATTCCATGCTTTTCCTTTACATGCTTTTTAGGTGCTTGTCCCTCTAATTAGAACGATGGAGGCATTATTTTATATATATTTTATTTATTTAGATTAAATTATATGATGCATCCTATTTTTTTTTTTTTTACACCCAAAGATCTCAAATTAATTAATTTTCGAATACGGGTGTTACAGAAAAATATTTTTGAATGTAAGACTAAAAATTATTTACTTTGAGATACTATGTGTAAAAAAATTTAGAATGCATCATATAATTTAATCTAAATAAATAAAAAATATATATATAAAAAAATGCACTTATCCCTCTAATTAGAGGGACAAGCACCTAGGAAGCATGTAAGGGAGAAGCATGGCATGTGAACTAGAGTCATCTGTCAATCGTAATTTGGCCGCCCTAACAGGGCCGTCCTCCGGCCGGAGTAAGAAAAACACATGTTTTTCAAAGCTCGGCCCGAGAGCACTAGGGCCAGGGCCGGCCCGCAGGCCCGGAAATTACTATTCCAAATTTTAACTATTTTTCCTCCATGTGTTTCAAAGAAATATAATTAGTAAATTACAACACGAATCATCTAATAAATAAGCACAGTCACTAATTCATAATCAAAAGAAAACTATGTTTACAAATAACTCACATAAAACATAAAAAGCATATCACTAAGCGACATTAGTACGATGACTAGTATTGTCGTCATTTTCGTCACTATCACCAATTTTAACGACATTTGATTGTTCTTCATTTTGAGTAGTAGCCTCTGGCTCATGAGTAAGAATATCATGAAATTCTTCTCTCGCATCATGAACACATCCATAATCTTTATTTGTAACAAATAATAAACCAAATCATAAAATTAAAGTATAGTTATTATGTATTTGTAGTTAAATGGATAAACAACTTTATAACAAATACAAAATATATATAAATTAATAAATTTAAAAAGGAAAAAAAAAAAAGCTACAAAGTGAAAAGGGCGCAGGCCGGTCCACGGCCCCCTAGGGCCGGCGTGTGGCAACGCGTGGCAGTGCCGGCCTCCGCGCTAATTTCAAATATCTCGTCCATTTTTCAAACCCGCCCTTGAAGGGCAAGGGCCATGGGTCTCCTTTGCCTCTAATGTGAACCTTGATTGATCAAAGATACAAAAAAATTATCCTAATCGAAAGATATATTAGCTAATTAGTCCGCAATTACTAGATTTTCCCTAAAACATTGACTAATTGAAATCTGCTAGTCCCTTTGAAAATGCAATTTAGCATCATTTAAAAGGATGATTAGTATTACATCTCCTTAGGAGAAATTTATGGCCTATAAAGAGTCTGTGCAGAGAACAATGCTCCTATAATTCCTGCTCCGGCATATTTCGAGTCCATGTATAATTCAAATGAAGGAACTTTGGTGAGTTTGCCTCCCGGAGAGAGAGAGAGAGAGGCTTCATAATACACTTTTGGAGCTCATGAGGTTAATTCTATTCATCCTCAGACAACAATCAGTTGAAAATCTTCATAAGTATCAGATTCAAGTGAGTGCCAGTAATTCTATTCTCTGGGAAAATGTTCAAGTATTGCGGACATGTCTTGTGGTTGCAGATATTAGAAAACTGCTTTATGTATTTTCCTCTTTTTCTTCTTTGTATCAAGTCAGTTTGGCTATTTAATTTGCTTGTTTTCTTTCCAAAAATTTTATTTCATTTTTAAATATTTTTCATGCAATGGAAATTAAGTTAACTACTTTAATGAAAATAATAGGGACACGTTTTTTCTTAGAAAAATCAAAATCTTGTTTTTATCAAATATGAAATATTAATATATGTTCCTCCGTTCCTCATTAATTACTTGTCCACGCAGATAAAAAAACACAGACCAATTAAGAAGAAAACACAATCACTTTTGTAAGGATCAATTTATATTTTTCAGTTTTGCCTTCCATGTAATGCCACATTATTGTCATGGAACATGAATCAATCAGAAGCAGGTCTTCATTTCTTTTCCAAATGTTTAAGAGCCTCATTATTCCGGATTCATAAGTCTGATCTGATAGAAGTTGACATAAAGACATGCCTCATAATCTATTGTATCAAGAAATGCTTAATTTATCTTTCTGTTTTATCCTCTAATTCATTAAATATCACTTGGCATGAGATTTTGACATTACTTTATGATTTTTCTTTCATAGGTGTAAAGACCATCACATTACCTAATTTTCTTAAATTTTTTAGATTTCATATTGGTAATTTAACTACATGTAATTTGTAAAACTCTTATAATACTTTATTTGATCCTTAATATAAGACATATTTACTTAATTTGATTAGATTATAAAAGTTAGTTAATTTGATATGTATTTTTTAAAACATTATAGTCATCTTTCTAATTATAATTTATTCTCCTTGATTATTATTGATGGAGCAATAATAGGAGTTAATTAAGAAACGATCGACAAATATGAAAATTATGTCTTATATTTGGAATCAAGATCAACTCCCTAAATATACCTTATATTAAAGATTGGAAGAGTAACATTTTGTCTTGATTTAAAAGAAAAAAAAGCTTTACCGTGAGCAAATGATGAGTGACCATGGTAACAGTTGCCTCTAGTGAAGCCTACCATGTTTGGTTCACGTTACAGACGCCAAAATGAACGATTGGGGCAGAAAAAACCATTTTAATTCAAAATGTCAATGGCTGCTTTAAATCGTCTGTTTGCTTTACTAAAGAAAAAGATGAATAAGATAAATCATGTCCTTTTCTATCATTTTAAGTCTAAATATGCTTTTCAATTGTATCATTCGTCAAACTAATTTTTTTCAAAAAGCGTACCAAATATAAATCACCTTATACTAAATGACTTAAGTTTCTAAAGGACTGGAGGGAGTACTATTAACACCGCTAATCCAAATACACTTTTATTTTTTTAATCTCCTCCTTTATAGCTCCTTTTTTTTTTCTTTTTTTTTTTTCATTTCTAATCTCTAGTGTCTTCCTCTTCGTTTTTTAAAACTATTTCGCTTTTTCTTTTAAAAAAATTGGATGAGACATGCCATTCTCGTCCCGACCAGGATCGTGATGCCCTTAGGACGGGAAGGGACACAAGACAAAAAACATATACCGTGAACTCTCCTACTACCTACTTGAATATAAAAATGACAAAGATTCTATATTCATAAATTTAATTTGGAAAATTTCAGTTAGTTTCTAAGGATGTGATATAATTTCAGTTAACCTTCAAAACTTTCTGAAACTTTATTGTACCTCTTTGGGCCAAAATGAAATTAAATTTTGAGGGTGAAAAGACATTGGTACCCTTACTTTATTTGTCTTTTAAATTGTCTTATTTATCTTGTGAATATTTATATTTGTCTTGTAAATGGTTAAAATGATTTTAATTTCCTATGTTCTCATAAATCCCTTTATTTGTCTTTTAAATGTCTTTATTTCTCTTGTGAATTTTCATATTTTTATTGTAAATGGAAAAAATGTTTTAAATTTCTTAAGTTCTTTCGAATCATTTTATTTGTCTTGTAAATGCTCTTTTAAAAAATAAAGAAGGGCATTATTATCTTTTTACTCACAAAACATAATTTCATTTTGACTCATGGGGTGCATTAAAGTTTAAGAAAGTTTTGGGGTTGATTGAAATTATGTCACATCTTTGGGGTCAATGAAATTTTCCCTATTTAATTTGTAATTACTAATGTATAAATTATATTCACTGCGTATATTAATTTTCAAAATGACAAAAAAAATGAAATTAATTTTAGATAGTTGAAAACTTGAATTATCTTGATAAAGAACTTTAAAATTTTTATTACGGCAAAACATGTATAGATTGTGTTACGGATTCCCATCAGGCCCAACGCTAATATGGCCCATTGAGGGACAGACCCAATCACGGGATACTCCGATGATAATTGGGTAATCTCGCAATTATCTATAATATCAGTATATCGGAAACCATATCTGAGATATGATATAACGGCCATGAATTACGATAGATCCTGGATATCCTGCCTAAGGTAAACTCTATAAATACAGAGGTCAAGCCTTAAGGTACACACGTTCTAACTAAAACCTATTTACATTCAGTATAACTGTGCACTCTCCCACTGAACACATCCCCCATCCCCCTGGCGAAGAGCCTATTGTGTACAGTGATACCGAGCTTTCCCGGATATCTTGACCATAGATACTCCGACAGGGCCAGTCGATCCAAGATCAAAGCACTAGCCCATCCGGCTAGACATATCTGGTTCCACACCAGAACATTGACGCCGACCGTGGGGACGTTAAATTTCGATCCCCGTGACCACCGATGGCTAACACTAGAAGCAGCAGTCGGAACCCTCAGCCTGGAAATCCACCACGGGCCGAGGCTAATCAACACCATCAAGCTCAAGAGCAGCCGAACGATATCCCAAAGGGGAACGTTTCTGACACGGCGTCCTCCCCTCCTGTCGTCCACAAAAGTCATAATGTAGCGGCAACAGAGAACTCGGCTCCCAATCCAGACGTCATCCTCCTGCAAAAAGCGTAGGAGTCAATGCTAAGGCGAATGGAGAACAATGAAAAGCGTAATAATCTCCAGCGCCAGGAAGACCTAAGGGTAATACAGCAGATGATGGAGGAACGATTCAAGAAGTTTGAGACGTTCTATGAGAGAAGGGGCCATGAAGACCCACAGGGAGGGAAGGAAAGGAGGACGCAAGATACCAGTAGCCCGTCTCATAGCGGAGGACCGAGGTCAGCACGGCAGGATACAGGTAGAACTAAGACTTTGAAGAAGCTGCACCTGGAACGCATCTCGGAACTTGAAAACCGAGATACAGAGAGAATATCCCGGCCTCGAGGCTCTCCCAGAGAGTATAAGATGAAGTACTTAACCGAGCTCAACCGAAGCCCTTTCTCCGAGGAAATTGCCAGTGCGCCGTATCCAAAGAATTTAGATTTGACGTACCTCCCGAAATACGATGGGACTCAGGATCCACGCGCTCACCTCGATACGTTTGAGCTGCTCATGTTTGTTCGATTGATTAAGGGCCCGGACATATCACGGCTTTTTGCAGCAACATTAACCGGACCGGCTCGGAAGTGGCTCCATACATTGCCCACTTATTCGGTGCACAATTTTGAAGACCTCGGACGCAAATTCGAATTGAATTTCGCAACTAGTAAGAAGCAGCCGAAGTCCCAATTCACTCTGAGCAAAATCAAACAGAAAAAGGGGGAGACGCTCCAAAAGTATTTAGATTGGTTCAAAGAGGTAGCCTTACAGGTACATTCACTCCCGAAAGATGTTCATATACATTGCATCGTAGATGGGTTGGACCCCTCGTCCCGGTTGGCTAAGAATATCTTTAAGAACCGAGTCTACACTCTCACCGAGTTTTATACCCGAGCAAAAGCAGTACTTAGACGTAGAACAGATGGAGATCGCCAATGAGGTTGGGACAGAGAAGCGGGGAAATATGTCACTCGAGAATAAGGATCAACTCGGTAAACCAAAGGCAGAGGTCCTTCACCGCACACGGAACCGGGATGTCCGCACTCAAGAAGCAAGACCTGAAGGAAAAACAAGGTATGAAAGATACACCCCCTGAACGCCCCTCGTTCCCAGATTTGGAAAGAGGTAGCCCAGACTGAGATGAAAAGAGCCGACAGGCCCCGGCCTCCCCGAATTCGACCCACCACTGATCAATCCAAGTTTTGTGCGTTTCACGACGGATCGGGGCACACTACGGATCAGTGTTATGAACTTCGAGACGCCATTGAGAGGTTCATCAGAGAGGGCAAATCACGCCAATACGTAATACAAACCCAGGGGCGCAAGAATTACAAACTCAAGCAAGGAGGCCGCAGTAGAAGCCCGACCACCAACCCAAAGAAAGACGAGAAACGTCGAAAGTCGGCCGGCGAGGAAGACGAGTTCCCAGAAGCCCAGTTCCACTGCAACGTTGTCAGCAGAGGCTTCGGTGGGGGAGGAGATACCATAAGCCAGCGTAAGAAATACCTGAGAGAAGTCCTCTCTGTTAGGGATCTCCCCAAGTTCAAAGACGACCCAACCAAACCGACACCCCCGCCATTAGTCTTCACTAATGAAGAATTAAAAGACGTAGTACCGGGGCATCAGGATGGCTTGGTTATCACGGCAACCCTGGCGCAGTGCCAGGTTAAAAGGGTTTTTGTTGATGCAGGGAGCTCGGCAAACATCATCAGCTGGGATGCCTTCAACAGGATGAAGAAGATTTGAAGCCGTGCAAAACGACCCTCATAGGGTTCAATGGGGAACACTCACCTCCCAAAGGGTATATCGACCTAAGACTAACGTTGGGAACCAAGGAGGCTTTCAAATCAGAACAGGTAAGGTTCATAGTGGCTGACTTCCCTTCCCCATATAATATCATATTGGGCAGGTCGACCATCCATAGTTGGGACATGCTAGTATCCACGAAGCATCAGAAGTTGAAGATAGTGAACAACAAGAATAAAGTGGTTGTTGTTAACGGAGATCAGAAGGAGTCCCGGCAGTGTTACTTCGAGACGGTCGGGAGGAGAGACGGACCATCATCACCACCTCAGATTCGAAGGGGTGAAAAAATATTGAATGCAGAAAACCTTAGGACGTCCGGATGACCTGTAAGCATGGTAGAGCTCGACCTCAGGGACGAGCCCGAGATCCCACGTCCAGAACCAGAGGGCGAGTTGGAAGAATTAATCCTCGGAGAGAATCCCTCAAAAACTACAAAGATTGGAGGAATAATGAATCCGGATTTGAAAGTTAGGTTGATTGAATTCCTAAGGCAGAATCAAGACGTATTCGCATGGACGTCATCCGAGATCCCGGGGATTGACCCTAACCTGTCATCTGGCCGGCTATCCAAATAGGGATCCACACTCGTGGCGCGAGAAAAGAGACATATTGGAGCCGATAGACAGAAGGCTTTGGAGTAGTACGTCGAGGAGCTATTGGCAGCCGGGTTCATCAGAGAAATACAATACACTACGTGACTCTCCAACGTGGTTATGGTGAAAAAGCCAAACGGAAAATGGAGGGTATGCACGGATTATACCAACTTAAACAAAGCCTGCCCAAAAGACTCCTACCCGATGCCAAACATTGACCAATTGGTCGACAACTCGTCAGGTTTTCAATTGCTATCCTTCATGGACGCCTACTCCGGCTATAATCAAATACCCATGCATCCGGATGATCAGGAGAGGACGGCCTTCATAACTCGTTGTCTTAAGTTCATTTCTTCTATATAGATAATCCCACTGCTCAGCACTTGGTTAACCGACATTCAGGGCGTTGCTCTAGCAAAGGAACGTTTAGAGCTCTCAAATAAGGTGTTAACCGCTCTCTCACACTGGGGAATTTATCTCTCTATCCTTACTAATCTAGTCTATCCATAGGTTTATCAAAGTTTTATGGTCTATGTGTGCATCTGAGTTGATCTATATCAAAAGGACTTCCAGGGTTGTAATGTAGGGTATGGCCAGATGAATGGTTTAGTAGGGCTTTTATGAATCAAATTTTGCTATAGCAGGAGGACATACAGATTTAATATACTTCGTTCTGTAGCTTTCTCTATTTTGTTGATTGTGACCTCGATTCCTTTGTTACACAAGAAGATAACCCAATTTTTTTTTAACAGAAGGCATTGTTTTGTCACAGCAACTTCATTTGGTTCAGTATGCTACAACAATTATCGTGACAATATGTATCTGTCCAATCTGGTCATAACATCGTGCAAAGGCTCAAGAGGGTTGACAATGGAATATGTGTTAGCAGTGTTTTGTGTATGGGACTTTGGGTGAAAAGTGAATGCCTTTATCCTATACATTTCTACTCATATACTTGATAACTTAAACCTAAGAACTAAGACAAATCTAAACAGTTCTAAATTTAGCAGGTATGCTCACTGAATAAGAAATTTAAGGCTAAAAAATCCTTCTATGTGGTTTAACTCTGTATTTTTCCTAGCTGTTACTCTTCCCTATATGGAGCAACCAAGTGTCGACAATTTCCCAAGTCTACACAGTTTCGTTCTCTTCAGAAAGATCTATTTTACAAGGTTCTGCAAACATTTGCTCTACTACCAAGTGGTTTCCGCTCACTGAAACATTTTTCCAGTTTAAATTTTTGCCCAAAGTGTTGCAAGAAACTAATTAGGGGGTATAGTCATGTATCATACAGTCAGCACACGTATCAGCACACACAATAGGCACAAACCTCCCCACATTGAAATGTTGCAATGTCTGCATTGCAGTTGAGAGTCAGCTTGAGGGGAAAGCAAAAGTAGGATAAGCATATGTGTGTGAGGTAAGGAGATGATTAGCGAGAAGGAGAAAAAATAGAATGAAGAGCAGACCACAAACCAAAAAAAGGAGAAGATTTTATATATGGTTTTATCAAAAACTCATGCTGCCTAGGAAGGGTACAAAAGACATCAAAAATGAAAATGAAAGAAAATACAAAAAGAGTGAAAAGAAACTAGGTGCTGGGAGGACTAGGATGAACAGGGGCAACGCTCGTGGTGGTGTCCTCCATCGAGGAAGAGTCGGAGACCAAACGCATGTAGGGGATGGTTGAGTGCGAGGCAAAAAGAGAGATGGATCTGGGCGGATTGTGGCGATGTGCAACAACAAAAACATCATAATCAACCCGAATGGCTGTGAATTCGGCCCGAAGGGTGGCGAGGCATTCCACATAAGTGGATACGGAAGGTGGAGGTACAAGAGGGTGTCGGTACAAGTGACGGTGTACCCGTAGATAGGTCCTCAAGTCAGAGTCATCAGAGAAACAGAAAATGGGTGAATCAAGGAAAGGAAAGGCGATAACGAGGCGGGCGGAGGATACGGGGGTAGGACAGGAGGTAGTGGAGCTCAATGGAAGATGTGGGGGTACGCCATAGGGGGTAACGGCCCCGCCAGGCTGTCTATTTGAACCGAGGCATGGGAGATAGGGTGAATTGAGGGTTAGGGCTCTGCTCAGAATAGGCAATTGAGAAGGTCTAAATAGTGAAAAAGGAATTTAAGGGAAAGGAAGGCATCGAGAAGCGAAATGGTGCTATATGAGCGGGTGGTAGGTGGTGGAAGACGAAGGGATTGTGTAAAGGAGGGGGGACTCTTGGGGTTGAAGATGCACGAGTTAAGGTGAAAAGACTGGATTTATGACTGGGACCCATCCTGGAGAGAGACGAATGGCGGAAGAGAGGTGTTGTTGTGGATGTTGTGGGCTAGATATGAGTGGGCTGCACGCACAATACAATCTTGGGGTTAAGTAAAAATTAAGACCCATTGGAAAAATAAGGTAGGGAGTGAATGCAAACCTGGCCAAACAATGCTCTCTTCAGTGCTCTTTACCATGATAGAGTGCTGTCATAGCAAATCGCGTCACCCTACGACAACGCCTCAGCAATCTTCTTTGATCTCAAGTTCATCCTACTAGAGAAATATTAAAGAAAATAAAGAGAAATATTATTAGAAAAGAGTAAGAATTTTAGGCTGCCTCCCAGTAGTGTTTGGTTTTAAGTCTTCAACTTGACTTTGTTATAGCTTCTAGGCCTAGTAACCAAGAAGCAGGATGGCCTTCCCTTTATTCTCATTTCCATCCCAGCAGATTCTGAACTTTGGGTCATCCGGTGGCATCCATGATAGCAATTGCTTGTATTTTCCTGGTGATGCATGCCCTGGTTGAGTTGTGAGGATTGGGCAGATGCAAGATTTAGGTTGGATTTGCCCAGTATCAGGACTACTCACAATTGTGAGAGTGGAACATTCCTCCCTATCATCCAGATACTACGCGGTCCTTAGAACTTTGAAGGTTACATGATCACCATTGACTCTCATAATGAGTTCGTGTTTCTCAAAATCAATCAATGTTCCGCCCGTGGCCATGAATGGTCTTCCCAGAATAATTGGGACTTGTCGATCAGCTTTGAAATCCATCACAATGAAATCAACTAGGAAAATAAATTTTTCCACCTTTACCAGGACATCTTGCCAGAGTCACTGTTGTTGGTCTTGATTCACCGACTACCAGCTTTTTGAATATAGACATTGGCATGAGATTTATTCTTGCCCCCAGATCACAGAGTACTTTTCCACAGTAGTTCGGGCCAATGACACATAGAATTTTGAAGCTGCTAGGATCCTTCAGTTTTGGAGGCAGTCTATTTAGCAATATGGCACTACTTTCCTCAGTCATGGCTATAGTTTTAAATCCACCCAGCTTCCTTTTCTTGGACAAAATATCCTTTATGAATTTTACGTAAATGGGCATTTGTTCCAAAGCTTCTACCAGAGGGATGTTGATATGCAATTGTTTAAGCATGTCCAGAAATTTCTGGAATTACTTTTCTTGTTTCTGTTTCTGTATCCTATGTGGGAAAGGCGGTGGCTGCCTAAAAATTCATGATGGGCTTGGATCGGAAGCATGCAATGATGAGTATGTTGTAGCATCCCCTGATTTCTCAGGAATGTGAATTTCTGGTGTAGCATACATTGGGAATGCTGCATCATAGTAGGGTGCTGTTGTGTTTCTTGGAGGTCTTCTGTAGCTTCTCGTCCCTTCTTTGTCTTCCCCAATACTAGTTCGACATCTTCAATAGGCCTTTTTGGGACCTTCAGTTGTTCAACATTTTTGCCGCTCCTCAGTTCTATGTCCTTGACTTGTTCCTTTCCATGGCTCCTAGGGACTTCAGTATCGCTAGGTATAGAGCCTAATGGTTTATTGTTGAGTGTTGTGGCAAGCTGTCCCACTTGATTCTCGAGATTTCGCAGGGATACTTGCTTGTTTTGTATAATGTCATTGGTCTTAGCCATATACTCTTTAAGTAGACTTTCCATGGAGGGTTGAGGAGTTGGATCAATACCCTGCTGCCTTGCTTGCTGGTTGAATCTAGGGGGATTCGATGATCTATTGGAGTATGAGGGGCCTGCTAAAGGACTGGCAGGATGTTGGCCTTGAGGATTCTAAGAGAAATTTGGGTTCTGTCGCCACCCTGGATTGTGCGTATTGGAGTATGGGTTGTTGTTGTTATTGACCTTGTTGTAACTACACACGTAGTTGACAGATTCAGGATTGACAAAACACTGAGGGTAAAGACATTCTCTTCCATAGTACACACAGGCTACTTAATCAGGTTGCATCGACGAGGTGTTAGCAGGGAGGCACATTGACTTTATCATATTGGTCAGTGAAGACACTTGAACAGTAAGGGCTGTTATCGCATCAAGTTAATGAACTCCATCTACAGTTCTAGAGGGAGTGAGTCGATCTGCTAGCCATTAGTAGTTGTTGGTAGATTTTCTTGATGGCAAGTGAACCAGTCGAACAAGTAATAAAGAGTAAGTAGAGTATCGTCCCACAGAGACTGAGATACCAAATGATGACTCAAAACTACAGAATTAGTTGTGTATAAAATCTGATTGGGTTGGGAGTTTTTATAGTTATACTTAATAAACAATAAAATAAAGAGATGATCATAATCGTAAGAAAATATCAGTAAAAAGATAGGCTGAGCTTAGAATCCTTCCTAAGCATTTCAATCTCCTAGTTGCCTGTACGCATTGCTATAGCACATATGCTGCACAGCTCTCGCAATGCTACAGCATACACACCTCTTACAATGTTATTCAGTTAACCCACCACTCTAATCTATCAAAGCTCTCGCATCCGATATGTACAAACCTAACTTTACTTCTCCCATATGCCTATGGCGATTTTCTAGTTAGATTATCATTACAATCCAAGGTGTAATGGTTATGAGTGGTAGACCCATTCCTGAAGCCTACAAAAATAGGTCAGACTTTGCACTAGCCTGCCTAGCAATCACTGTTTCTCAGATGTCTAACCCCGACTCTCTCTCGGTAAATCAAGGCCACTGATCTAGCCTTTAGCTCTCGCTAATCGACGAGAATTTAAATCACTGATAAGCAAACTGAATGTATTGAATTAAAAAGTAGCAACTGGGTTCATTCCAAACTTAGGAAATCATCCTCACTCAGTCGTATGAGGTTTAGTTCATGACTGAAAAGGGAATCACTAAACAGAGTACAACATGATAGCCCATTATCACAAGATTTACTAGAATGAATTAAAGAAGAAAAAAAGAAAGCTTGATGGAGGTTTCGACAGCATGGAAGAAGCCCTGTCACGTCACAACTCCACGTCTTCTTATCTCTATCTCATTGCAAGGAAGGATGTTGGGATCTCTTGGAGTTCTCGTGCCTATTAACTTCTCTCACTCTTCTTTCGAGTCTAGCCATATGGGAATGGTCCTTGACTCTCGACGATTTCGACCCCCTTTAGGGTTGGCTGTTGTTTCCTCATATAGTCTGGCCTACTTATGGCGTACGTCCAGTGAACTGGGCCTTTCTTAATCTGTCGAGGTCCAATCGTATCTTTCTTTCCAATCTCGGTAGATTGATTTTGCTGATCCTGCGGGATTCTTCAAATCTTAGTTTCGATTCTCCGCATCTTCTATTCCAATGCGTCATCAATCTAACCGTTACTTAACGACCTGCACAATATTTCCTGAAACAATCTCGACAAAAGGTCAGAACAGATGCCGTATAGCATTGCTTCGATTACTCCGCTATAGCCTCAAGGATGCTTTGTATTGCACTTCGATGAGGCTGTCCTTATGCTATAGCATTGTATTGGCTATGTTATGCGCCTTTTTCATAAAACCTCAAAACTTGTTCTCTTCTCAGCGCATGTTTAGGATGGATGTGAGATTTATCCTTAAATTCCCTATATAATGAATTAATGCCTTTTTGCTCAGATTAAATGCAGTAAAGATCATATTCACCATATAATACAATATAGGGAAAACATGATATACATAGCACTCATCAGTAGTCATGGCCATTCGTTCTAGAAGTTCGTATGCCTCGTTGTAAGACTTCATCAGTATAGATCCACTGGCAGAGGCATTGACTATGGACCATGTTTGAGCGTCGAGGACTTTGTAAAATGTTTCCAGTTGCAGCCATTCTACCAGTCCATGTTGTGGACACTTCCGTAGCAAATCCTTGAAACGCTCCTAGGCCTCATATGTGGACTCTCCAGTTCTTTATCAGATACTGGTGATGTCTTTTCTCAGCTGGGCATTCTTTATTGGGGGAAAGAGCTTCAATAGAAATTTCCCAAGCAAATCATTCTAGGATGAAATTGAATGGGCTGGTAGGGTGTTCAACCACGTTCTGGCCTTGTCACGGAGTGAGAATGAGAACAGTTTGATTATGTGGGCGTCAGCGGGTACTCCAGGGATGCCAAAAGCATCACAGACCTCCATAAAGTTTTGAGATGAAGGTGAGGGTCTTTAGATGGGAGTCTATTGAAATACCCTTCCGCATTTAGCATATGGAACATGACAATTTTCAGCTCAAACTAGCCTGCGGTGATATTTGGTGGAGTGATAGCTGAGTTGAGTCTATTCAGGTATGGAATTACAAACTCCATAATGGTTCGATTCAGGTCAGTATTGTCACGGTTTGGTGGTGGTAGTGGTTGTAGAATATGGTTACCATCATGGAGTAGTTCGTGCTCCTCTCGATCTGAATCCCAATTGCATTGCGCTTTCGCCATGTGTGCAAAGTCACTAAGGCGACTCCTTCGCCTCTACTTTTTGCGCCTTTGTTTTTAGGTTTGTTCAATCTCAAGATCGTACGGCTCAAGATCAGCAGAGGGCGAGCTGCACATATATTACAGAAGGTACCTGGAAATCAGAGATAGAGAGAGTAAGTTTAGTAAAGTGAAACTCAACTTATCAAAACGAAACTTACAAGCATAAAAGGTATTTTCAGTCCCTGGCAACGATGCCAAAAACTTGTTGGTCAAAATCTACTTGTGGCAAGCGGACCAGTCGAACATGTAATAAAGAGTGAGTAGAGTATCGTCCCACAGAGACTGTTTATACCGATTATACAACTAGTTTCCTTGTGAAAGTTGTGAGATGAGAATAGAGTTGGGTGATGTTTGTTTTTCTATTATTACTAACAAAAATAAGTGAACAAATTGATCGGGAGTTCGGTTATGAGATATCAGATTAAAATAGGTAGAGCTCGGATTTCATCCTAAGTCACATTAATCCCCCAGTTTGCATGTGACGCATAGCTACAGTATTTTGTTGCACAACTTCTGCAATGCTACAGCAAAATGCCTATCACAACGTTATTTAGTTAACCCACCACTAATCTGTACAGAAGCGTCTGCATCCTGTAAGTACACTCCTTACTCTACTTCTCCCTTATTTCTATGGCGATTTTCCAGTTTAGAGTGTTAATTTAACCTAGGTGTATTGGCTATGTGAGGTAGATTTATTCCTGTAGCCTACAGTTTGGATCGAGCCCTATATATGCTCACCTAACGCACACTGTTCAACAGAGTTTAACCTCAACTTCCTTCCAGTAAGCCAAGGCCACTAATCTAGCCTCCTAGAGGCTAATTAACAGACAATATGTTATTTCAAAATTGAACAAACTGAATTTATTGAATTGAAAACTTAGCAAACTGGGTTCATCCTACAACTTAGAAATCCATCCTCGCTTAGGCAACAAAAATTAGTTGATGACTGATGAGGGAAACAAAGTAAGGACTACAGCAGAACAACCCATGGAAAGATTAAAGAAACAAATTAAAATCAGTGAAGCTCGTTGAAGTAATCGACGACATAGGGATTGTCTTGTCACGCAACGTCTCTATGTCTTCTACATCCCTATCTAACTTCAGGAATGGATTGGGTCTTTTCCGTAGCTCTCTCTCGATGAATCTCGATCTCTCAACATGACTTAGGTCGTATCTAATTTGTACTTTGTATTCTTGACTTTTGACCCTTACAACTCCACAATAATTTAGGTCTAGCTGTTTTTTTCTTTTATAATTAGGTCATTGGCGCCGTACATCTAGTGAGCTGGGCTTTCCTATTCTGTTAGGCCTAACTCCCAATATTCGGTTGATTGATTCTCTTAATTATGCAGGATCCTGTAGATCTTCTATTCTATTCATTGCATCTTCTATTTCCGTCTTTTTCCAATCAAACAATGTCTTAACGTCCAACTTGATGACCTGTATTTATTTCTTGAAATAACTTGAGAAGAGATCAATATAACATATCGCATAACAGTTCATCCTTTACGATGCTATGGCATTATGGTGACTTTGTGGTGCTAGTTCAGAGTAAAGATCCACAATGTGGTAGCATTACATCAGTTCTGTTATGCGACCTCAAAAGCGCGCTAAGGCGCATCCTTTTCTATTGCCTAATGTGAGATAGTGTTCAAAATACAACATCTTACTGCATCCATCCCTTATTCCTACAAATGTATGAATTCCAACATATTTCATCAAATAGCATGCACTAAAGCTCATAATTACCATACAAAGTAGTCATAACACATGGAAAATATATGGCAGAAATATGACACATCAATCTGTTAGTTCTATATGTGTTTTGATGATAACTGACAATTGTAAACTAAATGAAGTTAATGATTAAGTTAAAATTGTTTGAAATTTGTTCAAACTTAATTAGTAACTTACTGTCAAACTTGACTCGAGTTTAGAGTTGTAAAACTTGAGTCAACACAAGATAGAGACTTGTCAAAGTATTTTGAACTTGACTTGACTCGAGTTTAGAGTTTCAAAACTCAAGTTAACTCAAGAAAGAGAGTTATGAAAATATTTGAACTTAACTTGACTCGAGTTTCGAGTTGATTAACTTGAGTCGATGCAAGGCAGAGAGTATTCAAAGTATTTTTAACTTAAAGTGACTCGAGCCTGTTCTTGCTAACTCCAGTCATACTTTGTGGACTTAAACTTATTTTCAATCACAGAAGTCCTTGACTCGAGTTAGTCACTTAATGACTTGAGCTTACACGGGTTCAAAACTTTTCAAAATGCTATTTTGAAGTTCATTTCTGAAACAAGAGCTTGACTCAAGCTAACCTTACTAAACTTGAGTCATGCACTGAAGTTAAACATTTTAACCTCGAGCCAAAGTCATATAGAGATATCTTCATTTAAACTGCAAACTTATTTTCAAAGAAGATGAATTAGTGACTCGAGCCTAGAATGTTAAACTCAAGTTATGCACTCCAGTTTGCTTGAAACTAACTCGAGCATAACGCTTCTCTGTTTTACAATCATTGTGTCATAAATGTGAAATCTTCATGTATGATCTGTAAACTTCATATCTTCACTCATTATTGTTCCTAACTATGTTTAATCAGTTTGTTAATGAGTTTTAGAAGATCAAATGAAGGATTAACTGAAGATTAATAAAAAAGAAAAGTGATTACGTCAGAACATTAAATGTTGGGTTCAGAAAACGAAACACAGATTTGGCAATTCATTCTCTACACATTCCAAAGGTTTTAATGTTTTCTTTCCTCACTTGGACGCCAGATCACCCAACGGATTAATCTTAAGGAAAGTCAACAAGGAATGTCTGAGCACTTGGGTTGAATTTAAGCGTTGAATAAAAACAGTCTAACGGCTATTTATTGCTTCCAACGGCTTCCTTGAATCTTCAACGGTCATTAAATGCTTCCATCATATATAAGTTGAAGCATTCAATTCCATCAACAACGACAACAACCAAGAATATCATAAACTTAAACACTCAACGTGATATAAGCATTTACTGTTTCTACCCATCTGTATAGTATCTTTGGATACTCCAAACTTCAGTGTTTATTCATCTACTCTTTTAGAGAGATCATTATTGATTTTAAATCTTTGTAAGAATCTCAAAGTATTGGGACTTTGAGATTGAGTTATCAGATTACAACTTGTAAGGGGGAGTGTTTCCTATTGAGAGGATAACTTTTGAGTACAAAGTGTGTAACTGATTGAAGTGATAGTGAAAATATCAAAGAGTCTGGGGACTGGACATAGGTCAAGAGTTTAGACTGAACCAGTATAAATCTTTAGTATTCATCTTTCTTCCTCTGTCTCTGTTAGCCTCTGTTTTGTGCGTGAAGTTCAGGGTTCATCCAAAAGATTTTTTACTCCTCAATTTACCCCCCTCTTGGTGATATTCTACCATTTACACAATCATCACACTCAAGTGGTCAATTATCCACTCGAGTGTGCTAAGCTTGTCACTCAAGTGATGAAATCCATCACTCGAGTGATCTACCATAACTTCCAAAACTCTTGTGAGTGACTTGCTGATTTCCTTTAAGTGACAAGGGATCACTCGAGTGCTCACTTAGCTCGTCGAGTGATCTTGCGTTACTCTCATTCTGTTAGTGAGTAACTTGTAAAATCACTTGAAGTTAAGGATCATCACGTAAGTACATTACATGTGTAACATCCCAAATTTTGGGATTTGGCAATTAGAAATATTGAATGGAAATTAATGGAGAAAATTTGGCCTAATATGAGTATGAAAATAATTTTTGGAATTTAAGGCCTATTTTTCCTTGGACTTTCGGGAAAAAGAATAAATTCAAGGAATATTTGTAAGAGATAATTTATGGCCTAAAATAATTATTGGAAGTCAAGGCCTATTTTCCATGAAGTTTTGGGGAAAAGAATTATTGAAGTTAATGGCGTAGAATAAATTTCTGGAGTTTATTTGACATTTATGTGTTGAATTATTCTCCATTACTTTCATGCTACATGCGCAAGTCACATGCTTCGGTTTATGCGGAACCAATATGGACTTGAAACACACTCGTGGGACCAAGGATTAAATAATTGAACTATATGGTCAATAAACCAAAAGCAACACGTGAAAGTCATACTCCCTCTTAATAATCATTTAATACATTCAACCCAATTCATTTGATTTCTCGGTCCATGGTTCAAACTTATTATTCATTCTTCATTGGACGGCCCAAGACGCAAGACACATATACTCCTTTGATCTTTCTTATCTCATTCGGCCCATGCTCTTGGCATAATACTCACCCCAATTCTCTCCACATATTCCCTATTTAAACAAACCACTTTCCATTGCATATTTCGGACAACGAGAGGCGGACATATTCTTATCGAATTCGGCATGCACAAGCACTCATGCTCCACTACTCCTCCTTCTCTTGAAAACAGCAGCTCGTGCGCACCATCTCGGACAACTCATCTACATGCACGCCCATGCCTTATTGTTTTCTGATCAGCATGTTAACACTTTGATCCACTACTTTTCTTGTGTCTCCAACATGTCTGCCTTGCTCCACCATTTCTCTTGAACTCTGCAGCACGCCATATACTCTTCCATTTCCTTTTGCTTCCCTTCGGCCCGGAAATGAAAACGCGGAGGGTGAGAGAGGGGAGCGACACCGAGAGTAGGAGAGTTGGAGGAGCTAAGAAAACACAAAGAAAATCTGAACCTAGTGCTGCATATAGAAGAAACGGGAGCCGTGATCGAGGGAGGGAGAGCCCACGAAAAGTTGGACCGAGAGGGAGCGTTGGGGAAGACAGATGATCCACATGCAAGCTTGATCTGCATTTGAAGATTAAATGGTGTTGTTTACGGTTGCATGTGGAGAATTACTATGGTTTGTTTCTGCACAAAAACGAAATGAAATCAGAGGGAGTCGACTGTTGGAGGAGAAGGAAATCTTTGGAAACTCGGAATGCGAGGTTGAGTTCTTTGAATCTCTTTCCTCCAAGCTGCGCCAAACTGCGCACGTTAGCTTTACGTACTTCATCACGTTGGTTTTACGCACGATGGGTCTCCGGTTTTAAGTGCGAAAATAGACCATTGGAAAGCTTAAGGTGGCATGCATGAGCTATGAGTTCCGAATGGCTCCCGTTGAACCATGGCTTGCTTGTTTTAGTAAAAGATGGACGTGCATGGAAGCTTGGGTTCAAACAAGGTGAGTCAAGCTTCATCTTTCTAGCCTCGAGTTTCCAACGTTGGTTTCGATTTTGAATCTTAAGAGACGTGGTTATGATCCTGCATGATTGCTTTGTTTTTCGATAGCCGAAACAAAGAACTTTGGAAGTCTAAGTGCATGCATGAAGTTACGTAGTGGTTGAAGTCGAAGCTTAAACGTTCATGCATGTGGCTATGTTTTATGAGCATCAAAACAGAACCTTGAATGTAAGATTAAGGTTAAGGACTGAACCTATTCATCTCTGTTTTTGAGTGCGAAAACGAGTCAAAGACGTTAGCTACGAAAATTCGTAGATGAACAGTGCATGTGTGAACATGAATTATATGCTGATGTCATCTGCTGAAAACTGAACTTGCAGCTGGAGCAATGAACTTTGACAAAGGTAAAACTAGGGTAAAAGAACTCTTTTGACCCTGAAACTTTGTGGAAAATTAGTACACATCTTTATCTTTAATATGAGCTTTGGATCACCCAGAAATGAGGTCTACAACTCTAGTTATGATTTTTGGAAGATGAGCTAAACATTCTGAAAAGTTTTGGTATGGTTCTGGAGCAACATAATGACGTTGCATTTCGGACCCAGTAAACATTTTAGTTTTTCCTTGAAATGTTTACAGTAAATAGTAGAGATCTCAAGGTTTCTAAAAAACTAAAGAACACCTAAATCGGAGTTGTATCCAGAGAGATACAAATATTTGAATTTGACCTATTAACCTGAAACATATTTCTGGACAGCAAAGGATAAATGAAAAACTGGGAATGATACGAAAGATATAAGTCTAGTGATTATTTGACCATGAAACTAGACTTAATTAGTGACAAATAGAAGTTTGAACCACCCTAATCGGAGTTACGTAGAATTAATAATGAGTTTTCAAAGTTTGGCCAAATTTAGCTACCATGTGAAATTAAGAAAGAAATGGCCTAAGTAATAAGAATGAACTTCAAGGGTGTGAGAAAGCCTATGAGGCTAAGATAACCCATTAGGTATTCATTTTCCATGGCTCTAATAACATGAACATGTGTTTAGGCCATGAGAAGTCAAGAAAGAAGAAGAATGGAATGTGCTTCAAGCAACTCCGTAGTTGGAAGCAAAGGTACAAGCGGAAGACAAATGCTAAAGTGGTGGGTAACTGTTATCTTGTTAGCTTGTATGTATGTATTTCTTGTATGACTGATCATGTTTGCTAGATGATTTACATGTTTATTTCCTAGCTATGGAATTGAGGCTGCGGTCTCATAGGGCTGCGTGTCCTAAAGGGTCATGCGGTCCTTGGCCGTTAACTTCTTGTTACGGTGCGACTTGTTTATTGTGAATTAATCTATGCTTATACATGTGTTATCTTGTTATTTACATTTCATACCGCATATGAGATTAGGCTACCCACAGGGTTCATTCATTTGAACTCCGAGATCACATGAAATAGACGGTGAGCACATGCTAGTAGTTCTGCACCAGACTCCAGACTAGAGTATTGCTTGAAGGCGGCACACTGAAGGTAGTGCTTGAAGTTGCTGTAGAAAGAATGAGCAGAGCAGAGAGCAAAGACACTCTGATAGCTATGACAACGGCCCTGAAGAATGTTGACGCTTCCGTATGAATAATAAAAGGCCGGGTGTCTAATTTTGAGTATGTGCTTTAGAACGCTTTCGCATATGCCAAATAAAGGAGATCCAGATGGGTTGTTAGAATCACACTACCCACCACCCGTGAGGGCGAGGCCGGTAGGGGTGTTACAACATGCCACTCAAGTGATCATCTCAGATCACTTGACAAGTCTTGTTGATTCAAGTTTTAGTTCAAATATAGTT
Source organism: Acacia melanoxylon (assembly GCA_019022615.1). NCBI lineage: Eukaryota > Viridiplantae > Streptophyta > Magnoliopsida > Fabales > Fabaceae > Acacia > Acacia melanoxylon. The sequence continues at coordinate 2,473,570 of JAFJYJ010000045.1, read as the reverse complement.
CTATCACTCGAGTGTCTTGAAACACGGAACTTGAGTGACTTGAATCATCAAGTCCTCATTGTTTCCCAAGGTTTGTTTTCATCAAAAAATAAACGAAGAACTAACAATAATGAGCATCCAATTTAATGAAGTAGTATACTTACCCTTGGCAGTATGACAACAAGAAAAACCGTTCTTTTTCTTTGATGCCCTTCTGATGACCATATTTGCAAGTTCCCTCGCTTTTCTCTCTACAAAATGTGACTTACTGCCTCCTGTCCTAATTATAAGAACACTTTTGTAGTACATTTTGCATTACAAAGTGTTCCTATAATTAGGACCGGAGGGAGTATTGCCTATGTCTAACATTCTTGAATAGTGGTGGGGGTTGATGAATAGCAACATGTCCTTTAGGCCATTGCGAGCAATGTGCTCCTTGTAAAGGTACCTTACATAAAAAGAAAACAAGAGAATAAATATATATAAATACTATTTGTAGCTAATTATTCATTTACAGTAGAAGAAATACTGGATATAAAAGTTAGAGTAAATACCATTTTGGGTCCCCGACAAAAAATACGGACCCCATTTTAGTCCCTATGAGATTTTTTTATGGACTAAAAAGGGCTTTTTGGAAATTTTTGAGGGACCAAAATGTTCACCAATCGACCATTATTCGTCCTTTTCAGTGACTAAAAGGGCATTTCTTTGTGTGAGGAACCAAAATGGCGGACCCAAAAGGGTATTTACTCTAAAAGTTATGAGCACTCATGCTGCCACAACCCCCTTCGTTCACATGTCATGCATCTTGGCATACAACAAAATTAAGCATATAATATTGTTTGGGCATAGAATACTAATTTCACTAATAAAACTACTCTGTCTATATTCTAGAAACAACTTCTCAGGACCATTAAAATTATAGTCATCCAAAATAGAATTACATTGCTGTCTAAAATCTCCCATTTGAACTAAATAATACAATTCAAATATAATACAACTAACCACTCCAGATTCATCACCGACTAGCCTTCAGCTATGCTTCTTATCCACTATTTTCCCCCTAGAGCTCTACTCACCACTGTGACCCCTTCCTAAACTTTTAGGCAGGTCTGTGATTCAAGTTGATGAATCCCAGAGTAGCAGGTTAATCTCATATTCAAAGTATATTCAATATATGTTAGTCCACCACAATCATTAAAGCAACAAACATAGCATTCATGATCTACTCACAAATCATCATGCAACAACAATATAATACATCATAACACATATGCAATGCTAACTGTAAAAAAAGTAGGTCCCTACAAGTCTCGGATTACAGCGGTAGGAAAAACAACAACTGGGCCTGGAATCCAGAACAACTAAATGTAAAAAATGTGTGTCCTAGACACGGATTACAACCATGGTACAAACATGCATACACAGATATACAAAGCATATGAGATTAAAGTTACTACTTGTTTAATTAGTAATGAAATAATGTTCTGGTTCTTTGGCTGGTCTTGGGCACTTGAAAATTCCTATAAACACAAAATAATCAACAATATACATTACTTATACCATAGCATGATAAGAGGTCTTAATTATCATGTAGAAATTATCACCACCTTTGAATGATAAATGGTATAACATTGACCATCTTTGATGTCATTTTCGAGCTTTGACTAGAAATTTCAAAATTTTCACTAATCTTTGAAAATTCATAATTAATTGTACAAATTTCTAATTAAGGTGGTTCCAAAGGCTATGTTACCTTTGATAAGTATATTTTCAAATAAAATATCACAGATAGTTAACCATACACACACTAGTACAAAATTAACCAAACAGTGCCACTACCCAACTTAACATTCTAGATTTAAGAGTCATTTTTAGAGATTTATATCTCCACGTATAGAACTCATAAATAGGCTCATGACCAATCAAATTAAATATTATAATGTCTACTTTGATTATGCAAACTTTCATAGCTATTGGATACCATTTATGTATCCAAAAAGACGTTACAATCCAACTACCTCGCCAGAATTCTTCATTTGACAGTTTTGAGGTTTTCATAATTTAGTCAGTATGCTTCCAAAATGACTATTTAACCTTTATCCTACACAATTTTCCATTTTAAACACATTAGAAGAAGCAAATGGACAAAATCCAATTATTTCCCCATGCCCTGTTCTGACAAAAAAATTGCACGAAGAAGACATACATGGTTTTTTCCAATTTCACTTCACATACTCCTTGATTTTAGCCCTAAGTTGTCCTTTAGCTTGTTATTTAGGCCTCTATCATGTCTTAACCCATCTTTAAACATTTGGACAGCACCTCCCCTTAGGGTTTAATGCTTCCATATCCACATGAAAACAAGAAGAAAGTGATTCCATATACAACAACTTTAAGAATAAGTGCAAGAAGGTAAGAGATGTTACTTACTTGTCTTATTCTTGATCTTCTTGTCACTTTCTCTTCTTCTTTGGCTCTCTAGGGTTTCGGCCTAGATCCATGAATCACCATGCAAAGAAGTTCATTAGGGCTAGAAGCTCGTATGAAATAATGAGGATATGTGTTGCAAGATTCAATTATGCAACTTACCTTGAATCTTTAGTTTTCCTTCTCTCTTCCTTCCTTAATATTTCAGTTAGCTTCTTGCCTATGGAGACTTAGTGTTTGGTCGACTAAAGTTAGGCAAGAAGGAGAGTATATGGTGTTTTATAATTGGTGGAGAACTCACCTAAGAGTCCCCCTAATAATTGACCTAAAATGCCCTTACATATTATTCTCACATGTGGCCAATTTCTACATGCTTCTTGAATTTTCTTCCTCATTTGTGATTTGGCCTAAATTCTTGGCTTGTTGGGAAAATAATTAAGTCATCATTTTGCATTAAATATCCATGCTTAGGTGTCCCTCCATTAAATCAACTTGTCATCCTATCAAGACATGTGGCAATATTAATTAATTAAGTTGACTCTTTGACTTGTACCATGTGACAAAGTTTCAAACCTCATTTAATTCTCTCCTCCTCCACTCTTATCTGAAATTATGGTCCTTACAAGAGGTTTTAAATTCCCTCCATTACATGAAGACACATGTGCACATAATTTATTACAAAGCCAACTCATCTCCCAAGCATGGCATGAGGCAAATTCTAGCACAAGAAGGAGTACTTGCTTTGACTCTAATCTTGACATGTGGCATATTCTTAATTGAGAATCCATTTGATCTTTTGCTCCTCCTTGATGACTAAAATTCATGACTTGTTAAGCAAGTATATGAGTCATTATCCTGTCTTAATTATACACTTGGCAAAAATCTAAGTCATGCACATGTAACTTATTTAATACTCCTCTTGACTTCAATTCATGCTCCTTTTGCACAATTGGATATTCCATTATTCCATTCCTTTGTCTTATTGGCCGAAACTTTGGCCCTATTTGAAAGTCTTAATTGTGGAATTTTATTGATCATTAGTCCATATCCATTAGACATGGACATGTAACCGTTATTCACAATATTACAATAGGACAAACGTTCTTCCTCTCCTCCTTGATCAAAAATAGCATACCAATAGGACTTAATAAATGCTTCCCAAGATTAAGTCAAGCTTTCTTGACTTTCTTGCCTATCCCATATGTACACTTGTCACAATTCCAATCATGTTCAAGAAGCTTCTCAAATACACTTCTTTGACTTTTTGCACTTGCCTCTTTAAGATTGCATATTTCATTTTCTCTCTTCTTGTCTTTGTTAGCCGAAAATTGGCCACACTGGGAGTCTCCAATGTTGTCTTTTATTGGCCAATTAATTCATAATCTCATAGTCTTTAAATTTCCCATTTAACCCTAGCATTTGTTCTTCCTTTAATTGGTCTAAAATTTAGATTTCAAGAAAAATTAACAATTGACCAAAATTTACTATTTCATTTCATTGAAACGTCAAGGGAAATTCCTTTCATAATATTTTTCATAGTATTTTTTTTTTCAATCTGATGCTCACACCTAAATTTAGCCACACTTACAGGTTACATAATCAATGGCAAATCGGAACAATCAAAACTTGTCAGAAACACATGAGGAAGATGAACAGTCTCAAGTATTATCTCTTATAAATGATGAGTTAACAGAGTATGAAGAATTAAGTGTTACACCCCTACCGGCCTCGCCCTTTCGGGTGGCGGGTTAGATGGATTCCTTTTATTGGTTACCTTTCCATTATTATTTGGTCCTTTTATTTTATATCAGAGTGAGCGCAATAGAGTATTATACCGGTTTGGACTACTTACTGTACTAGTAAAAGCGCAATAAGCAACAAGTAAAAGTCCTCGAAGGATTAAGGGTACAGTCATCCAACAACGAAATACCAAAACTTAAGTAAAATATTTTAATCCCACTTTTCCAATTTTGTTTTTAAATTTTACTCACAAAACTTTCCCTCCCCTTCAAATCCATCGTACCAAACTCAAGTCATGGAGACTTAGATAATAATAATAATAAAAATAAAAAATCATCCGTCCAAAATCCACCACTAAATATACATTTCATGTTGGTAAACTTATTTATCGGGATTTTGTTTTTTTAAAAAACTCAATAAATAGAGGTACACGCATAAATATTTTATAAAACATTATGGAATTTTAAACAAGAATTAAGAATGCCTTATAGGCAATTTATAATGAGGGATTTGGGGTGGAGTGCAGGGAGAGGGAATAAAGTTTTTATGAATTGGATTTAAGAAACACTACTATAAAAAATGGATATTACTTCCCTAAAGGATGTCCATTTTTAAAAGAGTGAAGTAAAAAGTGAAGACAGTGACATTCTCATAATTATTTGCTTGAACTTTGACACTTTAGGCGTCCTAAAATGTTTTTAAGAGGCCTAAAATTAATTTCGGAGTCCCAATTTCCGAGGGACGCTAAAATTTTGTGAATTCGGAGGATTTTGGGCAATGTTTTAGCGCTAAGGGGAATGGTTTTGGCATCCTAAATTATATTAAGGTTGCCTATTTTGTAACTTTAGACGTCTTTGGCATCAATAAATTTTATTTAGGACGCCAAACGTGTCCCTAATATCACAGTTCCCCTAGCATTCCCTGGCACTTTTCTTACACTCCAGTTGAGCATACTTCTCTGCCCTCCTTCCAGAAATCTCTAGCATTTCTCCCTCCCTCTCCTACCATCGCACCGCTGCCCTCCCTCCCAGTTCCCATCGTCCCTCCTCTCGTAGTTCGTCAGTCCTCGATAATCACTCCGTCTCTCACACTGTTGAACTTATGTCCTCCTTCCCTTTCCACCTTCGCTGTTTATCCCTCCCCGTCCTGCATCTTCCCTCCTCTCTTACTCTCTCAGACGTTCGTGCACCCTCCCTCTACCACCGTTGTCGCTGCTCGTCGAAAGGTATGCTTCCTTAATTTTTCATCTCTTTTTCAAATTGTCTCATTCATTGATTCATCAACAGTAGTTTCAATAGAGGTTTTAAACATGGGATTTTTTTATCAGAATTTGGGAATTAGCTTTTTTTCGGTTGTAAGTTTAATTATTGTGGGAAGAGACCTTACTGGATCGAAAATTCCATCCCATGAATCCAGATATTGGAACAAAAATTACATTTTATTGCTATTTATATTGTTGATAAGCAATTGGTTTCGCCATCGGCTGTAACACTTGCAATCTGATAGCTTCCTTTTCGTTGGGTACCCAGCAAATATAAGAGAGTTAAATTCTCGAGTCTCACTAAAGCAGCAACTCTATCTCCATTGAATTTATGATTTAAAGTTCTAGAATTTCTTTGTTTTGTTCATTTCATTGACCCATCTTGCCAGCTCAAGGAAATGTTGACGATTATGCTTACCCGTTCAACTTTATGGCAAAGATGTTGATACTCTTTAAGTCTTTTGCTTAGTTTAATTCTATATCATAGCCTCTCTCTCCATCTCTCTATACACAGATTAAGGCGATCGAGTTAAAGCATATTCTCAAATTTCTATAGATCGATTTGATTTTTGTATCGTTGTTGCTATTATTCATATAATAATTCCACTTATATTCTAAGAACATAAGTTTTTTCTAGGTTGTGCTTTATTGTGTTAGTGATATTGGGTATTATAGTCGTGCCTTAGCCATTTACTTATAATTTTTGGAACAATGCTTAGATTTGATATGCAACTACTCATTGTAATTTCAAGCTGGTTATTGAACTAAATTAATCTATTGTTTTTAGATTTTTTAGTTGATATAACTTAAAAGAGAATGTATAGATCACTCAGAAAACAGGGATGAGATTTTCCTTATAAGATGTTATGATATACGTATCATAAAGAATAAGATAACATGTCCTTTTACAATGCTAAGAAGGACATGTAAATCAGATGATTTGTTAGTTTCCTTGTGACTATACCTTGAGACTTGTCAAGGTTAAAAACATAGCATACAAATTTTGAATGAAAAACCTCACTTTTGTCTTATGATTCAACTCCCTTATTTCTCCTATGTTTGTATTGCTTATTTTGCCTGGTCATATATGCTTCTTGGTTGTTTGTTTCTTTTTTGATATGGTTTTAGTTTGTGGCCCATATTGTGTGATGAACTACTTGTTTCTTTTCCCATCTAGTGGTTCTTTGTTTCTTTTCAACATATATGAAATACTTGTTCTGAAAATGATCACAAGAGTTACCCCTCTTCCTAACTAAAGTAGAATGCAAGTATCAGCAAAAGCAAATAAGGAGTTTTGGTGGATGTTATCATTCTTATTCTCTCTGCGGTCCAATTTACCTTAAGGTGGATGTACCCTTTCTAGCGATACATGAAGATCTTAAAAGGGTATTCTAAAAATCCTTATCAACCTGAAGCCTCAATAGTTGAAAGATATGTAGTTGAAAAGACTATGGAATTTTACAAAGATTATCTATTAGGGGCAACGGTACAATCTAAGCATGAAGAGTTGATAAGCAAGGGAACACGAGGACTCAAAGTGAAGAATATGCCTCGAGAAGAAGTGTTGCAAGCACACTTGTATATCTTGAATAATATGGAAGAAGTTCAACCATATATAATGAACATAAAAAGAGTTTGAAGAATATAAATCCAAGGAAGAATGACATGCAGATAGCTAATGAGCAAAAACAAGACATTCATAGTGATTCGAGGAAAAGGTGTCGCACGAGACTGGTGTGTCTAATACAATCGAATGGTTCGCCTAGCGGCCTTCTTTTCAGGTAATCACTTGGAACAGTTATGATATAAATAGGTATTCTTTCTACACATAAGACCGAGATGATAGAAGTTCTATGCAAAATAGTGGGGTGATGGTTGAAGCAGAATACATGCACTTTTCAAGTTCGAAAGACAAAAACCATATATTAGCATCCATGGCCTATTATGGAGTTATTGAACAAATATAAGAGACCTACAACAAGTTCAAAGTTGCTTTCTTAAAATGTAAGTAGGTTAGAAGCAATGTTGTTGTCATAGATCCACAATTTGGATTTGTCTCAATTGATCTTCAAAGAGTTGGTTATAGAAATGAGCCATTCGTTCTAGCAAGCCAGGCGAAACATGTGTTTTATATCAAAGTTAATTGTACTCCACAATAACAAATAGAGGTATGGTGAAGAATCCCTCAACCTTGATGATACACCACCTTTCACAACAAATCCTCCTACAACATGTGAACTAGAATGGGTAGATAATGAAGAATATACTACAAGAAATGATCATTGTGAAGGAATATGGGAAACCATATAAATTAAGACCTTAAGTTATGAAATAGTACAATGTTGTTTTTGTGGTGATTTAACATGTTAGTTCATTTTATTAATTTGTTTACAATTTAATAACCTATCTAACATTGATTTGTCTTAACATAGCATGAATATGGCCAACTCTAATGAGTCACAAAGTAATAAAGATGAACCTGTTGTGAGAAAGGGTAAAGGTAGCACAAAGATGGGAGACCTAGTTGCATGTCATCAAGGTCAGTAAGAGAGGCTGCATGTGGACTTTGATGCTAATATGAATGCAATTGGTGCCGAGGAAGACAAATTCATTAGCTATTTAGGCTATTTGGGTTGAAGCAAAGTTCACATTGTGTACTCTACTTGGAAGTTGGTTCCATCGAAAACGAAGGAGTTGATTTGGAAACAAGTTTTGGTATGTCACTTTCAATGCATTTGTATCTTTAGTCTATTACTTGAAATGTAATTATTTCTCTATTTCCTTGCAGCAAACTATGATGTCCCTGACAATAAGGCGATGTACAAGCACTGGATGGGGGAAGTTCGTCTATGTTGGAAAGATTTCAAGAACAAGCTACCAAAAAGTATAATCGAGGGGCAAAGAGGAATGAGGATCCATGTAAGAAATATTCAAACATTTCTCTAGAGGACTGGACGGAGTTTATGACATCACGACAAGATCTTCAATTTCTTGTAAAATTTCTTTAATATCTTATCTTTTATTTGAATCTACTTGACATCACTGGCTCAATTTTCTTTATTTTCATGTCATAGGAAATAAGTCAAGCAAATAAAGATAGGCAAGCAGGAAATAAGTATTTGTGTTACATGTCTCAAGGTGGTTATAAAAAGCTTGAATGAAGGATGATGGAATAAGAGTTAGATAGAATGAAGGAAGCTGCCAAATCATATCCTAGCATTATTGTCCAGGCCCCTGATCGTCCTCCTCGTTACAAAAAAAGGGAAAGCTGCGAGAATTAAGGGTGACAAATACATAAATGTGAAAGTGGAGTAAATCACCAAGAGGGGGTGATTTGGGGATTTTAAAATTCTTTTCAAAGAACTCTGTTTTTAAATATTAAAATAGAGTATAACAGAGCAGTAGGAGAAAGAGAAAGACACAAGGAATTTATACTGGTTTGGTCCAACCTCTTGACCTATCTCCAGTCCCCAAACACTCTGGGATTTCACTAACTCAAATGATTACACACTCTGTAACTCTCAGAGTAATTCTCTCACTAGAACTTACTCCCCCTTATGGCTCTGATTGGTTTGAAGGAAGGTTAGGGGAGGGAGGGGAGGGGAGGGGAGGAAAATTTTTGAGCAAATTACCCCTGATAATTTTTAAAAATTACATAGCTTTTTGCATCGTTTTTCATGCATTAACTTTGAAAGCATGTCACATAAGGGGCATATCTGACTTTTCACCCTAGGGAGGGGCACCTCCTCTCCCTCCCAAACCTCCAACCAATCACAGCCTACAAATTGTAATAAAATAGCCCAATCTCCAAGTCCCACGACTTGAGATTCTTACAATGAATGATTTCAATAAATGTTACTCTCTGTAAGAGTGGATAATGATAAGCACTGAAGTATAAATGTATCAAAAGATACTTTACACAAGAAAACTCAAAGAGTAGTTGGAAACTTGAATGATTTTTGTTTTCTGCAGATTAGTTGTTAAGAAGAATTGTATGCAGCTCTATTTATATGGAGAGAGCATTAAATGACCGTTGTAATCTTTAATGTGATCGTTGTCAGCATTAAGGAAGGATTAGGTTGAGCTTTGGTCTTCTTCTCTCTCTACTCTTTGGTTAATCCAGTTGCTCAAAGGATTAGGGTTGACTTCTCTTGAAATTAGTCCGTTGGAAGAGCAGCTACTGGATGAGGAAAAAAACATTAATCCCTTTGCAACGTGTGTAGAATGATTATCCAAAAGAGTGCAAGCTTTCTGACATTGCATTGCATTTAATGTGCTGACGTCACTTTTTGCTTTTATTCAAATCCTCATTTAATGTCTTCTAAATCATCTGAAACTCACTAACAAATTGATTAAATATAGTTAGGAATAGTAATGAGTGATGATAAGAAGTATTAAAATCAAACATGAAGATTTCATAAATTCGTGCAATTTGATTTTCAAACTTAGCGACACAAACTCGAGTTTTTTCTTACAAACTGGAGTTTGTAACATTGCTTCAGAAGCCAAACTCAAGTTTCCAAATCCTAACTCGAGTTTTCTTCTTCCAGAGAAGAATGTCGCAAATTGAGCTTTGGAGCATATTTTTGAATAGTAGCCAAACTTGAGTCATTAAGTGACAAACTTGAGTTTTAGACCCTTAAGATGAATAATGAGTTTTAGTCCACAAGCTCAAAACTGGAGTTTCCAATCTTAACTGGAGTTTTCAAAATCATTGAAAGATAGCAAAGCTTTACGCTTGGCACAAACTCGAGTTAACTAAACCAAACTTGAGTTTCCTTTTAAATTTGAAAACCTTTGAAATCTTTGCCAAGTGAAAACTGGAGTTTTCTAAATAAACTGGAGTTTTCTCAAAATGGGTAAAACATGAAAGCTTTCTGTTAGATCCAAACTCGAGTTTACTCAAGATTTTGGAAAACTTAAAAAATCCTTGGCCAAATGCAAAACTAGAGTTTGTCATAACAAACTGGAGTTTGCTCAGGATGAAAAGCTTTAAGACTTTTGGCCAAGCCCAAACTCGAGTTTTGAAAACATTAACTCGAGTTTCGTCAAGTTCACAAAACTTGACAAAACTCTTCATTTGGCGCAAACTGGAGTTTCCATATGAAAATTGGAGTTTGCTTAAGTTCAAAACTTTGGGAACTCTCTGTATGACCAAAACTCGAGTTTACTCTCGCAAACTGGAGTTTTGTTAACTTTGGAAAATATTGAAGAGTCTCTGTGTGGTTCAAACTCGAGTTTGTCTTAATGTGAAAACTTGGAGTGCTCTCTGTATGTCACAAACTCGAGTTTGCCTATGCAAACTGGAGTTTTCTCATTTCATTAAAATTGAGCTACTCTCTGTCAAGTGCAAACTCGAGTTTTCCTTTCAAAACTTGAGTTTGCCTTTGACAGTAAGTTTTTCAACTTACCAAAGACAAACTTCATCTTGATTTTACAATTGCCAGTTATCATCAAAACACATAGAGAACTAACAAAATGCAGATATTTCCAAGGTTGCCGCAAAGATCGTAAGTCATTAAATTAGAAGTATTTAATATCCTCAATTGTTTCATATTATAAGCATTTAGTTTTTATTTACGAAAAATTTTATGATACAGGATGAACTTCAAGTGCAAAGCAGCCAAGGTTCATTTACGCCAAGTAGAAATATGGACATCTTATCAACGACGATTGGGAAGCAAGATCACCCTGATCGTGTTAGAGGGGAGACAAGGGGAGTTGGTGTCGCAAAATATTTTGGACGAAGTTCACATTATTGTTTACATGATGACGAACCTAGTCCTCAGCTTGTAGCCAAAATTCGAGCGAAACTTCAAGTAGATCTCTTGAGACAACTACGTGGTGATTTGAGATCTATGGTGTAAGAGAAGGAAAATTTGGAATGTACAACCCACAAATCCTTGGCCTTCCCCAATAGCAAAGAAAGTTATAACCCTCCGGATGCACTTCTTGGCGAACCTTCTCTCACTCCACAGGGAGGAGAACCTTGCAATCTGTATTTGGATGCCGCACACTTGCGTCTTGTTGCTGATGCTCACGTTCACATAGAAGCAACCACCCACCATCATAAGCAAATTCCAGAAGATCAACGTAGGGTGACTGTGAAATGTGTTTGAGAGGGGGAAAAGATACAGACATCCTGATTCATGATGAAGAGGTTCCCACGCTAGGCAAGGTGATAGATCATTCATCCTTTGGCCGAAGCATCTTATTCAGATGGCGGCGACACCACAATTGGTAGGAAATACATTACTAGAACTTGATTTTTCTTGTTAACCTACTCATAATCTGTTTCTTATGTTTTAATAGGTTGAACAAGCTACAACAAAATTTTCCTACTTATAACGATTGCAAGAGCTGTACAAGGACATTGATTATATCTCCTTGTAAATGGGTGAGGACATTGCCGGCATAAGACTGTCATATCCCTTAACAATTGACATGACAGATCTGAGCCAGTTTATACATTTGGAGGTGCTAGATGTAGGATTTCTTAAACTTGCAATCATGTAAGTGTTTTTTGTCCTTTAATTAATGCATTGATTTTCTTGTTTTATATATTCAACAACATTTATCATTTTAATTCGATCATAGTGTCTTCCACAACTTATACGTCTAAAGTGGAAGAAATGATTCATATGGACTCTTATGTCCAACAAACATGATGAAGAAGAATAATAAGTTAGAACTAAGGACGATTTATGTGGGTTATACAATAGGCGAGACTAAAGGGTAAAGGTGCAAAAATACACTTGTGTTTTACCTGAGGAGCGCCCAACACCAAAATTTTTTTAGGTGCAAAACTACACATGAACTTTCAAAAGTGGGGCAAAAATACCATGACCGTTAGTTTAGCTTAATTCACGTTACTTTTTGCAGTAGGCCCCACATTATTAAAAAAAATGAAAAATGCCTATTTTTCTTTATTTACCTTACTGCCCTCCACTCCATTACACTACGCTCTCTCCCTTCTTCTTTCCTATCAGTAGCTCAGTTCATACCGACTCAATCCCTAGACCACTATCGCAAGCCCAAAATAGAGACGCCGACACGATATTCGGTGAAATTCCGGTCATCGATCTCTCCCTTGGGAACAAACAACTGGTCTCTCAAGTCAGCTGTGCGTGCGAGGCCTGGGGATTCATCCAAGTCATCAATCACGACGTTCGATTAAAATTTGGGGTTTCGATTCATCAATCATCGTCGACGTTCTTCAGGTATGTGGATGTTGGTGTTCAATTCTAATTTCTTCTTTCTTCAATCTTGGGTTTAGGGAAGGCAACATCCACAAAGTTGAACTCGAACCCTAAGCCCCAAATGTTCCTCCTTTTTTCTTGCTCGCTTGCTTCTTTTCTTCATGATCTATCGTGGCTAAGGAAGATACTTTCAAGTGCTTTATTGGTTTTGGTTTCTCTTCAAAAGGGGTTTTATTTTTTAACCTCACCTATACTTTGAAGTTTCTGAGCTCAAAAATCGTAAATCCTCTATATATATCAAAAGGGGTTTTGGAATCACCATCTTCTTCGTGTTCTTCGGCAGCATCGTCCTCAGTTTCTTCGTCTTCTTCTCGGAGGTTAAAACAAATAATCCCTTTTTTCCTTTTGATTTTCCGATTTGATTTTTATATTGATTATTGGATTTGATTTCTGGATCTGTAATTGGTATCGTGATGAATCTCTCTGGATTTTCTATTAATTTGTTTAAAATCTCTGCTCTTCTATCCTGCAATTTTGTCTCGGATGATGATGAATTGAGATGAATTGAGAGTGGAGGGTGATGAATCTTGGAGGAAGAGGGTGTTTTTTTTATTGATTTGAGGGGTATTTTAGTATTTTCAAAGTGTAATTAACGTCTGTCAAGCTAAACTGACGGCCATGGTATTTTTGCCCTACTTTTGAAAGTTAATGTGTAGTTTTGCACCTAAAAAAAGTATTTGGTGTTGGGCACTTCTCAGGGTAAAACACATGTGCATTTTTGCATCTTTACCCTGAGACTAAATAGCCCCAATACTTGAAGGGTACGTGTTTTAGTTTTGTCTATTTACGATTTTTAAGAATAAATTGCTTTCTTATCTTAATTTAAGTTTAATATGTATATGTTGTAGTTATCATTGGACCCTGTGTGTTGTTTGCCCCTCCAACAACTTTTTTTTATTGGTTTGATCCCTTCGGTCACAGGAGAAACAAAGAAATAAAATCCTTGTTTAGCATGTAAGTAAATCTTTGTCTAAATATTGATTCTTGATTTAAATGAATTGTTTTAATGTCTGTTAATTTTCATTTCAATGATAGTTCCCTCAAGACGTATAGAATTCTTGGTGGGAAACGAGAGGGTAAAAGTAAAGAACTGAAGTGGGTTTATCTAAGAGTAAGTAGTTTCGGTTCAAGTTATTTCATTGCATAGTAGCTTTCGATATGCCTTTATTCATTTTAATAATTTGCTTTTGATTTATAGTGCCCTCGACAACCAAGGAGCACTGAGTGTGGATACTATGTTATCATTTATATGTATTACATCATTCAGAGCGGATGTACTATAGATTTTGAAGACGTACGTAATCGCTCTTTGATTCTCAAATTATAATATTTTTGGTGTTGTACTTTAGTTGTTAATTAATTCATTCACTTCATTGATTTATCTTATACCTTGTTTTCCGACTTATAGATTTTTGGTAATGAGGAAGTCTACTTGGAGGAAGACATCAATTTGGTTCAAGACGTTTTGGCAAGACATCTTCTTCAACACATAGATACATAAAGTTTACTTTTTATATTACTTAGTAGCTGCATAGACAACATTTTGACACTTTATGGTGATTGTTGTATATAGAAGTAGTAGTTACACTAGTACAAAAAATGTTTTTAAGACCGGACGCAAAACGTCTCGTAAGACCAGATCTACGACCAGTCTTGATATATGCGGTCTTAAAAGTTTGTTACTTTTAAGACCGGATGTGCAACCTATCTTAAAAAAACTTTTCAGACCAAACCTTTAAAATATAAGGTCTTAAATGTCGAACTTTTAAATATTAGGTCTTAAAAGTCTCTTTCTATCCAAAAAAAAAAGATAGGACTTTAAGACTAGATGTGAAAACACATTCGGTCTTAAAAGTCTCTTTCTATCACAAAAAAAGACTTTTAAGACTAGATGTGAAAAAACATCCAATCTTAAAAGTCCCTTTCTATCACAAAAAAAGAAGGGACTTTTAAGACCAATCTGAAAAAACATCTGGTCTTAAAAGTTCCTCTATATAAAAAAATGGAAATCTTAATCACTTCGATATCGACGAGGATGGCAAGATTTCTTGCGAGGAGCTCATGCAATACCTGGCATCGGCAGGCGATATTGACGCATAACGAAGCTAGAAGGGTGATCTATCACTTCGATTCAAATGGCGATGATTTGTTGGTGTACGGGGACTTCGTGCGATTGTTAGAACAGAAAGACACTGATGAATCCAATGTTGATGTTCTGAAGAGCGCATTCTAGAGCCCAAGGGTTTGTAACAAATGTTGTGGCAATTGGGGACTTGAAATCCCATAAGGAGTGCGCCGCCATGATTTGAGTCTTTGATCTTGACGGTAATGGATCTCTTGATTTCGATGAATTCCAGTAAATGATGATGTCATCATCTTGTTGATTCTCTTTCTTTGCTCTTTATGTCATTTTGTTTGTTTTTCCTTCACAAACATTCTTTTGCAGCATCCAACATCTAAGAAGAGTAAGCCACGTCAATCTGAAACATGCACTACCTTTCAGGTGGCTAGTCAAGGCTCTTTTGAATTGTAAAGACAATCAACGCAACAAGTTAAATAAATAAAATAACATGTGTTGCAGTTAAATAAAATAAACCCATCTAGAATTCCGAACTTTAAAGATCAGAAATCTCAATCTTGACTTGCAGATCCTCAGTGACTGAATAGCGCAAAACAATCGAAGAAGGAAAAATGAAATAGATCAAAGAAGACAAAGTAAAAATTGCGAACCTGGAGAAGCTAGATCCAAAACAAGAGACAATGAGATCAAAGAAGACAAGAGCAATTTTCGCGGCGTCAAAAAATTTGTGAGCAAGATCCTTGAGATGAGGTTGATGAGAGTGTGAGGCGAGATTTACAAGGTCAAAGGGAGGTTCAGAGAGCGAAATTCAATTTATGGTGCGGGAAAATAAAAGATTCATCTTTTAGACATTTTATACCAGACTTTTTAAATATCCGGTCTTAAAAGTAGACTTTTAATATTAGACTTTTTAAACATTTGGTCTTAAAAATAAGACTTTTCTTATATTTACAAAATTGCCACCAGTCATTCTTTTTGGACCGAACTTTTAAACTATTAGGTCTTAAAAGTAAGACTTTTAAGACATCATATTTTATAATCCGGTCTAAAAAGTTCTTTATATATTTATAAAAATGCCACCGGTCATACTTTTAAGACCGAAGACTCAATACTCCGATTTAAATGAGGTAGTCTTAAAACCAATTTTTTGTACCAATGTTACCACATTAATTAGTTAGAGTTGGATGCTTCAGTTAGTATTTAGGTGTCCTAGAGACAATCTATAAGGACAGATGAGCACCTTTTCTACATTGTAGTATTTCATTACTAATATATGAGCACATTTTATCTTTATCATATTTATGTCTCGCCTTTATTTTAAGGTAAATATGTGTTTGAAGATAAAAACCCTAGGAATAGAACATGTGTTAATCTTGAGGATCATTGATAGATATCATGATCATGAGGACACAAGAACACTGCATATCTATTACATAAAACTTGTTCCTAGTGTTGAATCACCAAGAAATGGCATTAATGATCTCAATAAGACTAGTACGACATCATTTACTTATATAGAGATACAAGGTAGGGAACTCATGGAATAAAGGCATGGTGATGCTTCAGCTGATGTTGTAGGTAGATCTGTTGGAGAACAGATAGCATCGAACTGACTTTCCAAGAGACTCCACAGAGATTCATTGTAGAGAGTATCATTGGAAATGTAAAGTCTCTCATCGTTTGGTATTGCAGATCGTTCTGGACTTAAGGATGTCATCGAACACTATGTCTTAGGGTTATACTTTGACTGTACAACTTTATCTACCAGAAAATGGGGAGAACAATGTACTTTCGGGTGTAACATGAATACATTAGTTTAGATGGACATACCGAGAGAACTCATAGTCCCCTACAAGGGATTAGTCATTTACAAGACCGGTAGAGCTTGGATAGCTTCTAATTAACTCGACAGTCTATGCGCACTGCAAGTGATCATGAAGAGTCATGATCCATTATAGAGTTAATATAAGAAGATTCATAGTTCTGTGAATTAGCTACATTTAGTCAATCAAGAGAGATGATACTCTATCTTTGCTCTCGACTAAATGTGAATGACTTTGCGAGGGATGATGCATGCATGGTATCCAAATATGAAAGGTAGATCTCTTGATCAACTCAATTAGTTCTGGGGCCACAGAGCATTGCTAGTGTCTTATGATGTCATTAGATAATTTGGGCTTGTTGAAGAAGTTTTAATTGGTCCAAGTTTATTTATGTTAGTGACTAATTGGGCCTAACGAGTCACTCACAAAGGTTATTCCCGATTGCTTAAAATTAGCAAGCTTGGGCCAATAATTGTTATTGGGCTTTATCCAGAGTAAAGGTGTAATTGGGTTGGAGTGGGACTCCAAGCTCAGTAGTGAAAAAAATGGCGTCACATTTAGAGTCCCCAGTGGGAAATCAATTTATCCACAAAAGAACCCAAATGTGTTAGAAGACCCAATGGGGTCTTAGGCCAAGTTGAATATGGAATTCGAATTTTGAATTTAAGTTTGAAATTTAAATTTGGATTTTAAATTCAAGAGATTAGGTTGTAAAAGATAATTATGAATGATCTTATATATATATAAGGGTTAAATGTTGGAAATAATGCCCTAGGGGCAAGTCATTGTAGTTTAAACGTTTATGTTATTTAAAGTATTCTCCTTTAGTTATCATTTCATTTGCATGTTTATAGTGATAACTGATCCTTGGATATATCTTATAGATTATCCTAAATGTCTTTGGTCGGTCATCTACCCGGGAGCGAAGATGAAATAAGACCAGTATGACTTTGATGAGTATGGAGATATGAATCAAAGTCATAGGCACTTGTAAGAGTACAAGGTGCTGGACCAACCCACTATGAGAAAGCTGCATGGATTAAGTCATAAGCTTTTCTCATGTATAACCGCGTCACAACGCCCTTTGACCTTAGATCATCATGGATTCCTACATGATGAGTCGCTGCTCTTTGACCTAGTCAAAAGTCACCTTTGACCGGGTGATGATAAAGGCTTGGATCGGGATCAATGATTTTCATGCAGAGGAATGTGAATGGTCAAGATGGAATTTGTCCCTCACATTTGTAGAGATAATCTTTGGGCCCCTCGATGAGTAAGTCTGAGAAATGTATGGCCATACTACGATGGAAAGGAGTTTTCATTTCAATTGTTAGACTACTCAAGAATCAAGAAAGTAATGGTCAAGAACAGGAAGTTGACATTATTCATGCTTCATCCTTAACCAAATTATCGGGTGCAAAAGGGACGTGACATGGTTGTACGATAGGTTTTATCGTATCATCAATCCCCATATGAATTAGGTAGTCGCAATGTCTTGCTAGAGGCCGCTTGCGACTTATGGGCTGGTACAGTATTGGTCGGCTGCCAATATCATGTGGGCCTACAGGGTCGCACACAAGAATAGCCCAACAAGAGCAAAAGTGTCCAGATTCATTGAATCTTAGATATGTCTAAGATTTAATGAATATTGTATTTAATCTAGGATGGAGATATATATATATATATATATATATATATATATATATTAATTATTAAATTCGAAATTTATAATGATATTATTTATAGATAATAATATTATTATATATAGAAGAGTAAATACCCTTTTGGGTCCCCTGGAAAAAAACACGGACCCCATTTTGGTCCCTCACACAAAGAAATGCCCTTTTAGTCCCCGAAAAGGACAAATAAGGGTCGATTTGTGAACATTTTGGTCCTCGCAAATTTCCAAAAAGCCCTTTTTAGTCCATAAAAAAGTCTCGTTTTAGTCCCTAGGGACGAAAATGGGGTCCATGTTTTTTGTCGGGGACCCAAAAGGGTATTTACTCTATATAGTATTTAATTTATTTGACAAATTAAATAACTATAATAAATTGAGTATTGTATCTCGATTTAATTAAATTGAGATATAGTATCTCATATTTAATTAAATAAAAGATATCATATCTCATATTTAATTTATAAAGATAAATTAAGTCTGTAGGCTTATAATTCGAATTAAATAAATATATTAGATTAGATCTATTTGATAGATTTAATTAACATATTATTTTAATTCAAATTTGAATTTCAATATTAATTGGATTAATTTTGAATATTTTAATATGGCTTATTAGGGTTTTAGAAACTCTATAATAGATATTGATCTAGTCGTATTAAGAAGACGGGTGAATTAGAAAAGCCGTGAGAAACCCTAGAGAGAAAAGAGAGAGACGCGAAAAAATACTTAAGGCGCTAGCACGCTGCCGTCGGTGTTGGAGGCTTTTTGTCTAATACTCTAATTTTCATAACTCATATAAGTGTTATATTTTGATAAATAATACCTATAAAATGAAGGTGAATATGTGTCTCAAATTTGTGTAATTTGTTAATTATAATTTTAGGCAAATTTCCTTGAGATTAAATTAACAAAAGGCTAGATATGAGACCAATATTAGGGATCATGTAATGTGATAAAAGTAGCACATAAAATGATAATTATTTATGGCTAAAATAAGCAAGAAAATGTTGTGAAAACACTTCAACAAGTTAAAGGAAATTAACAACAATAAATGAACAATTTAACTTGCACTAATTGAAATTAGTTTCATAATTCTTCATGATGATTAGAGGCAAATAGAGATCATCAAAGAAGGGCTAATTAATTCGAAATAATTAAGGGCCAAAGATGAAGAATTAAAGCTTGAATAATTAAGTATTAATGGCCTTGATTAAGTAGCAAATTAATTAAGCCAATGAGAATGAAATAATACTTGCCTAATTAAGCACTAATTTTTATGATTAGTTAATAAATCAATTAACTAATAGCAAATGCAATTAAGGGTGAAGATTGGATTTAAACAAACACAATTGAATACAATGGTCCTAATTAAACCTATAATTAACCTTAATCCTTATGTAATGGAGTTAGCCAATGAGAAATCAAAGAATTGAGCTTAATCCTCATAAAATTAAATGGACCAATGAGAAAATTAAGCTATGGATAAATGGTGAGGATCTATTTTTGAACTAACACAAATTGATCCAATGGTTAGGGATCAAGATGAGAGGATAAAAGATGAATTAATTATATTTAAGATATTATAATTACATAAACACATGGGATAATTGAAGTTAAACAAATGGAAGAGGATAAGGTACTTGTGATAAGCAAGCACATGGGGTCATTAAAGCTCATTAATGCAAAATGGAATAGGATGAATGAGAGAGGGAGAGGGGGACGGTTGTGAAGGAAAAGAAGAGGAAGGAAAAGAAAACTTGAATGAGGAAGGAAAGATTATAATGGTAAATGCACATGTGGGGCCCACAAAACTTAAACCAACCAATAGGAAAAATCAAGAAATAATTGGGCTTAATCCTATGTAATTAAGAACAACCAATGAGAGCTTCTTCTTCATAATTTGTGTCTTCAAGAAGACCAAATCAACATGAACCATTGATAAAGAAGTATGATCCAATGGTTGGAGATCTTGAAATTTCCCTATAAATAGAGACATCATCCCTTCACAATTCTTCACACCAAACTCAAACCAAATAGGTGAGTTTAAGAGAGAAGTGAGAGCTAGTGAGAAGAAAGAAGGAAGAAGGAGTAGCAAGGTTCTTCAAGGGTAAGTTCTCTAGTTCTTAAGTTCTAGTCTTTAGTTTTGTAGTTCTTAGCATAAATGTTAGTTTGATCTTGAATCTTCCAATATAGTTTTGATTTCATGTTTTTATGATTAAAAATGGCTTTATTTCGAAAATTTGATGGAAAATATGATGGAGCAAAATTTTTGGAAGCTAGAGATCAAAGTAGCAAAACTTTGGCATATTTTCGGTTTAAAATTCTGGGCAAACAACGAATTAAATGCTATTATTTTATGTTGAAAATAAAGCCAATAAATCACGAAATTTTTCAGAAATAAAGTAGACATCTATAGATTTTCAAATATACCTAGAGTATAGCGTTTT
The DNA here is from genome assembly GCA_019022615.1 of Acacia melanoxylon. Classification (NCBI taxonomy): domain Eukaryota; kingdom Viridiplantae; phylum Streptophyta; class Magnoliopsida; order Fabales; family Fabaceae; genus Acacia; species Acacia melanoxylon. The sequence continues at coordinate 2,452,873 of JAFJYJ010000045.1, read as the reverse complement.
GATTTTTGTACAAAGAGATACAATCGGTTGAAGTTAAGCTATTGTTCTGGAAGAAAATCTGAGTAATGTTTGAAAACGCAAAACCTGGGAATGATCTGGGATGTTCTTGATTCTGGGAGTATTTTTCCTTGAAAATAGACATGACAAGGTTTCCGAGGAATTTTATGGAACCTCGTTTCGAGTTTTCTAGAATTAATTATGATTTTCCAAAGTTGCAGCAAAATCTGCCCAGAAAATTCAGTATTGCGTTTTTAATAAAATGTAAGGTAAGAATAGAATAAATAATCCACCGAGGGTAGAAGGGTAAACTAAACCCTTTAGGATATTATTCTAAGCAATATGATATTTATCAAATATCATATAATAATCCGACGATAATGTATAGGATATCCGGAAAGTCCGGAGTCGGGCATTTTGGTAACTACACGGTGAAAGGTACGTTCGCGTACAGTAACTTTAACTCTGATGTGTCTTGTATACATGTATGTGGTAGTATGATTCATAGGGTCATGGACAGGACTATGTCTTGGATCATGTACCGTAGCTAAGACTCTGTCTTAAGTCACTGTTTATACATTCAACTTTATATGGGTTATAGTCTTGATAATACCGTTGAGTTTTCCTAGCGCTGAGGACACGAGGGCCATTGTGGCGCTGGTTTGTGCAGACGTAGATAACGTTACGTGTGCTATGTGCTATGTACTGTTATTGTGACTAATCTTACATATGTTGTGTGCTTATGTATTGCTGTAATGTAATGAACATCTGTCATACATATATTGTTATACTTTTCATATGAGGTTAACTGTTACCTGAGGTCCGATGGGTATTGGACCTTAGCTTTGACTAAAAGTAAGGGAAGGAACCTGGATCAGAGATGGCACTGGTAGATAGAGCCATGAGAAGGCACCGATGGACAAAGACGAAAAGGAGCATTGATGGGTGTTAGCCGGGAAGAGGCACCGGACAAAGTAAATGCCAGAAGAGCATCATCGGACCATTCATTCTGGCACGAATCTGATAAGGTGACCTCGAACAGTTTGGTGCCGAAGGCAGGGCTAGTCTATGTGGATTAGTCAATAAGTCGCCATGAACTCGGTGAGACTGCCACGATAGACACCTACCTGGCCAAATTGTTTGATTAACTGAGTTAGGTTCATTGCCCCAAGTCTAGCTACGGATTGGTTGAAGATTGTATAGTTACCATAAAGATTTGTAATTATACAAAGCTCTGTACTAATGTATCACATGAATATTCCTTTGGGAAATTTTAAATATATTAGTTTATGTCGAGACATCAGCATATGTCTGGGCATTTTATCTCAGTTACTCATTGTCTAAACATAAGTGCATGCTCTCCGTTTCCGCATTACTCTAAGCTGTAGCACCTCAAACTCTGTCAATTTTCTAAAACTAAGTGTCACCCGACACGATTTCAAGTATGGAATTTGGGGTGTTACAGTTCGTGTGGATACCGGTAGAGGGAGGAGATTCGCAGAGTCTTCTCCTATTGATCGAGTAGGTAGCCCACCAGATCAAATCGAACGTAAGACGCTCATGAATTTCGCATAGGTATTGTTTCTAACGAACCTTGATTTAAACGCCGTTGATGAATCCTCTCAAGGGATCCATAATTTTTTAAATGGATGAGAATCCTTCCGCTGCATGTACGGATCCCAACATTAAATACCAATTTTTCCATGGAAGTATTGGCTAGGGAGCATTCAGCACCCGAAAGTTTTTGTTGGTATCATTTTTGCCCCGGAAGTTTACAAATATAGCAATCTTGCCCATCGGTTGATCTTGATCGTTGAATTGTTGCTCTTCTTTGTAAACTTCTAAGGCAAATTTGTTCCTAAAAAAAAAACTTCCAAATTTGTTCCTAAAAAACTTCCGCATATTTGCTCCTTTTTGTAAACTTCCGGGCAAAAATGATACCAAAAAAACTTTCAAGTTCTGAATACTCCCTAGCCAATACTTCCATGGAAAAAATGATATTTAACCCTATATATAAAGATCCAAGAAAGATTGGATGAAGGTAGGAGAAATAATAAATGAATTAAGATTGAATTAATAATGATTTTGAATTTTAGTTTAAGATGTGAATGTGATCCATCATCTTAAATGTTTGAATCAATCAAGATTTGAATGTGATTTATCATTTTAAATTCAATCAATCAATCAAGATATAAATTTAATTCATTATGATTTGGATTTTCAAATTCAAGCTTGGATTGAGCCTTTCTTATAAGAACTTAAATTATGGTTAAACTCCTATAAAGTGCTGATTGTTTGGTGCCCCTTTTCTTGTACGTTTTTCTAGAGAGAAAAACAAGACACCAATTTGATGTGCCTCCAATTCAAGAAAAAGGTAAGTTCACAATCTTGTTCATCCTATTTTCAAGCTAATTCCAAGAAACCACCGTCTTCTTGAAAAGAGGAAAAACCCAAGGAAATGAAACCTCAACCTTGTCATCTCTAGCAAGCATCCAAGAAGTGTAGGTATCAAGAGAAAGAGTTCTCATTGCAATCTGGGGATAGTCGTGTGGATCAACGTTAGAAGACATCAACAACATTAAAGTCTTCAAATGATCTAAGGTAATCCTGATCTCCAATAGTCGTTTTAACAAGTAATTCAAATCCCTAATAATTGTTTTAACGAGTAATCCTAAAACTCATGAATATCATAAATTGTTACGAGTTCTTATGAGTGCCATAAAGAGTTACAGATTAATGAATAATAACTAATTAGTGTAATGGGTTAAGGTTAATAATTCATGAGGACTGTTAGGAGTTACAGGCCTTTGCAATAATTAAAATAAAAGTTTTGTTTTCAACCTCATGAAACTTTGCATGAAAGTCGTGTAATAGGCATATTTAACCAACAGTTTCTTTACTTTATCAACATTTTGGTTTATAATGATCTGAACATTTTGGTTTATGGTGATCTGTTCAATGGTTTTTATAGGCTTTAATTGCTGGGCAGTGAAAAAATATGTAACAGTAATTTAAAAAAAGTATAATTACAGCATCCAAAAAACTCATTTAGGACACCTTAAACCTGATTTTTGGCGTCCCAAAATACATTTGGGACGCCTTAAACCTGATTACTGGCGTTCTAAAAAACATTTGGGATGCATTAAATAAACTTTTTGGCATCCAAAATTCACTTTAGGCCAGGACACCTTAAACAATGCTTATGTGTGTTTAATGAAGAACTTATGGTGTCCCAAAACATTTTTGGGACGCCTTAAACATGATTTTCGGCATCCCAAAACAATTTTGGGACACCTTAAATGCTTCTTACGGCATCCTTAATTTGTTGGGGATGTCATATCTCTCTCTTACTATGTCCCCCTCAAAGGCATCTCCAATTTAAGGGACGTAAATTGTGCCAAAAAATGGATGTTAAAGACCTCTGTTGTAGTAATGAAAATTGGGAAAGTGGATTATAAAATTTTAATAAAGAGAATATGTAAAATAAAATAGTAAAAAAAATTAATTAAAACATTTTAACCCCGCTTATAAAAATTTTCTCTTCCCTCTCTCCTCCCTTCCTAATCCATCATACCAAATAGCCTTTAAAGGAAGTTCTTAGCACCATTTGGGCCATAAGGCCCCGGAAGGGCTTAGAAATAATATTTCGATACAAGCAATCTTCCGCCAATAGAGAGCTGAACAAACCATATAACATTTATAATTTCAATCTCATTTATGGAGATAAAAAAACAAAAATCATTGAAAATCCATATAGGTCAGTGGAACCTTTTTTTCGAGATGTTGCATGTGGGTGTCATTTTCTGTTTCTCTTTTAACTTCAAGAAAGAAGTGTGTCTCACTTTAATGGTAACTTTATTCCACGAATAATTAAAGAACATGTTCGTAGATGTCCGTTTTGTAAGCTTTAGTCAGCTCAGAATATTAAAAATACAGCCATTCATCTATGGCGATTGAATCGCCATTGGTAATCGTATAAACTTTTTTTATTTTATTTTTATTAGCAAAATATTTAAGTGAATTTGATCTTCAAGACTCAATATAATTCAAGCAGCCTTCCTTTTTTTTTTTTTTTTTTTTTTTTGTAAAATATTATTCATAAATACCATACAATTATGTGGAAAAAGTTACAAATATAAAGAAATTACGTGACGGTTATGGCATAAAACTGTCAATTAAGACAATATAATGTAGTAACCTCCCATGCAAATAAATGGTAACCTTATTTTTTTTTTGGGTCAAAGGATACGTCTATTAATACTTCAAAAAGGATTACACAACAACCACAAAGCAGGGAACTAACAAGAAGCGAAGCAACAATAAAGAAACGACAAGCCTAAGAATTACAAACACAACAGAATACATACAAATAAGAAAAACTACAAACGATCACCAAACAAAGTGTGATTGGGAAGAGGGACATCAAGAGGATCAGCATTCGCCTTCTGGGCATCCAAGGCTAGAATTGACAACAAAGAAGGTGTTGGTTGTGAGACCCACCCAATCGGGCACACCTCTTTATAAGCTTCTGCTGCAATAAGGTTAGCAGCACGATTACCCCCCCTAGGGGTAATGGAACAAAAGAACCCAACCTTGGACACCAAAAGACGAATAATATCGAAGATAATGCTCCTACTCCTCCAATCACACAAATATGGTGATCTAGCATCAACACAATCAAGGAGAGAAAGACAATCGGATTCGAAAACAACATTTTCATGACCGAGATCAACAGTGAGCATCAGCGCCCTCTTCAGAGCTAAAGCTTCAGTCATGAATGCAGAAATGGATTTCACCTTATCCACAAAACCCCATTTGAAATGGCTAACATGATCCCTACAGATAATTCCGATAGCAGCGCCAGTCTTATTAGCCGAAAAAGCCCCATCACAATTGTATTTAAACTTGCCAACAGGTGGAGGGGACTAGAAGACTAGATGAGAAGGAACAACTCTTTGGCCCACCAGGTTCTTGTGCTTATTCTCACAATTCACCCAGAAGTCAAAATTGTTGTTCCTCGCACATTCAATGACATCAATAGGGTTAGGATCTTTATGATTAAAAACCAGATTATTTCTTTGTTTCCATATGAACCATAAGATCCAACAAAATAATGAGAGGTTTTGCTTACTCAAGGAAGACATACCTGTAAGATGAATCCACCAGGCATTGAAGTTCATGATACGAGCAACATCAAGCTTAGCACCGAGGGAACACCCGAACCAGACACACCTAGTCCAGGGGCAATGGAAAAACAAGTGCTCCACCGTCTCCACAGCATTAGAACAAACGGGGCAAATGTTACTCTGAGATCTCTTCCTCCTGTAAAGAGCATCATTGGTAGCGACAACATTATTTAGTATTCGCCAGATGAATTGCTGTACTCTCGGGATAATCTGAATCTTCCAGATCGACTTCCAGCAGGATGAAGTAATAACTACTGAAGACCCAACCTTGTTACATTCAGCCAGCGAGTTCCCTTTACTGTTATGATACCCCCCCTTTCACAGAATACACCCCGTTCTTGGCACTGGTCCACACCAATTTATCAGCCAACCCATTAGTTGGGATATCAATCTTATATATAGCACTCTTGACCTCCGGCGATACATACTGGTCAATGGAAGAAAGATCCCATTTACCATTGACAATCAGATCACAAACTCTACCCTTCGTAATAATAGGGACATTTATGTTACTTGGTTTCTTTGGGAAAACAACATGAGGAACCCATTTATCATCCCAGATTCTAATATCAGCACCATCACCCACATCCCAACACAAGTCTTGCGCTAGAAAAACCCTACCATCCAAAATGCTTGACCAGCACCACGATGCTTTATGTCCTTTGTCTGCCAAATGGTAACCTTATTACTTGACGATTTCTATTGTTTAATCAATAAATAAGTTACCCCTTATTTGACGGCAGAAAATCATCAAGTATAGGCTCAAAGTTTGAATGACACATGCATATAATAAAACCGTCAAATAAGGAAACAAAACCGACAAGTATTATCTTTTCTCGTAGTATTGAAAGTAAAATTAAATTTTGATGCGTTTTAATGAGATATAGCCTAGTCAAAGACAATAGAACTCACATAGGTAAAATTATACTGTTAATCAAAACTTACTATTGAAATATTTTAAAGAGTAAATACTCTTTTGGATCTCCGACAAAAAACACGGACCCCATTTTCGTCCCTAGGGACTAAAATATGACTTTTTTATGGACTAAAAAGAGATTTTTGGAAATTTGCAAGGGACCACAATGTTCACAAATCGACCCTTATTCGTCCTTTTCAGGGACTAAAAGGACATTTCTTTGTGTGAGGGACCAAAATGGGGGTCCGTGTTTTTTCCAGGAACCCAAAAGGATATTTACTCTATTTTAAAGTAAAGAGCTATGATTTTGGTAAAGTTACACCCTTATAAAATAAAGAATTTAAATGAAGAATTGTCTAAGGAGTTATAATACTAAAAGTCACCAATGTTATGTATCTTTAGTTCTTAAAGACACATGTGAAAGGTTACAATTATCCAAAGGTGAGGTATAACCAATGGCGGATCTTCATTAGGGCCAGGAGGGGGCCATGCCCCCCCCCCCAAAATGTTTAATTTTTTTTTTTAAAAGGGACTAAAGTACAAATCTTTGAAAACTTTGTAGAGAGTGCTATAATTTCTGAAAAATATGGGTATTTTTTGTAATTTTCCTTAGTCCTTTTTCTTCATTGATTACAATTTTCAGAAATTCCGGGGACTTTTCTATAACGTTTTCCTAGTCCTCAAAACATTCATTTTGACCCTCCAAAATCTCAAATTTTCTTATTAAACACTTACAATGCAAAATTAAAAACAAGTAGTATCAAAAGTCTAAGAAATAATTTGTATGAATAATTAACAAATTATCATCATTTTACTCCTAATATCAAAAGTCCAAGAAATCATGACAAACCTCATATTGTTTTTAAAATTTAATATAATGTAAAATTTAATATAATATTTTAAAAATGTTATATAATCATAAAAAAATTAATTAGTTAATAAGTATACATTTGGCCCCCCCAAACATTTTCTCCAAGATCCGCCACTGGGTATAACCACCACACCACAGAACTAATTGGCGAAATGTTGTGTTCTTTATAAACAAACTCTATATATATTATAAAGGTGTAACATTTCATATGTTAGTTCATGAACCAACATATGGGGTTCATGAATTTGATATATAGGTATGACTTTTAATTGAAGATGTGTTGCTTTAAGAGGCACCATTTCAAGGCATTACTTCATGGCCTATAAATATCTATCACCATCATTATATTGTTGCGCGTGTTTGCGTATTTATAACAATTAATATATAATGGTTACAACAAATAAACATAAAGCATGTTGAGGCAGAGGTCACGTAAAGATATATAACACTTAAAAGTAATGGTTAATTATGCGCACAGTCATATACTGTAAGGTGGAATTCACGAAACCACAAAAATAACGGTTGATTTAAGTATCCTCATTTATTTAGTGACGAAATTGAAAATTCTTTGAAACAACTACCATGTAACATTTACAAACAATTCGACTTCTAGCCTCTTATATTAGTGAAGAAAAAACATAACGATCTTAAAAAACAACAATCATGTAACTCTTTTAAATGATCTGTCGTCCCTAATAAATCATAACCCTTCGAAAAATCTATTAGACTTTTATTTAAGGGTTAAATACCATTTTTGCCACGGAAGTATTGACTAGGGGGCATTCAGCACCCGATTTTTTTTTTTTTGTATCATTTTTCCCCCGGAAGTTTACAAAAAGGAGCAAATATGCCTCGGAAGTTTTTTCTAGGAGCACATTTTCCCCAGAAGTTTTTTTAGGAGCAAATTTTTGTAAACTTTCAGGGCAAAAATGATACCAAAAATGATCAATCCAACGGTCAAGATCAACCGATAGGCAAGATTGCTATGTTTGTAAACTTTCGGGGCAAAAATGATACCAAAAAAACTTCCGGATGCTGGGTGCTCCAAAACCAAAACTTCCGTGGCAAAATTGGTATTTATCCCTTTATTTAAACTCACATATTTCTTATGATTATTACTACTTTTCTTTATCAGCCTCCTCCTTTTCTCCACAATGTTCACATCCCATGAGAAGATACGTGTTTGCCCCAATGATTGTGTCTTATTCAATAATGAATATACATCGCTAACACATTATCCCATGTGTAAGGAGCCACACTACTTATAGCACAGGAAGAGCTTGAATAACACATTATGGTATTTTCCCATTATACCTAGATTTAAACACTTGTATGGCAATCCTAATGATGCAAAAAATTTAAAGTGGCATGCAGATGGAAGGATAGATGACGACATGCTTTAACATCCAGATGATTTTCCAAAATGGATGAAGTTTGATATGAATTTGCTAAAGATAATAGGAACCTACGTCTTGAATTAGTTACTGATGGGATGAACTTGTTTGGGATGCAAAGCAATACCCACATCACATGGCCGGTAATATTGTTTATATGCAACCTTCCTCCATGAATCTTCAAGAAGCACAAGTATTCCATGTTGTTAGTGCTAATCTCGGGGCCTAAGCAGTATAGGAATGACATAGATGTCTACTTGGCTCCACAATTGAAGACTTGAAGCATTGTAGTATGATGGGGTCATGGTGTATGATGCTCATGAGAAAGAAATATTCAACTTGAGAGTCATGCTCTTAGGAAATATCAATGACTTACCTACATATGGTAATTTGTCAGGATACAACATTAAAGGCCAACTTGGATGTCTAATTTGCGAAGATGGTACACATTCAATTAGATTGAAGCATGGCATGAAGAATTTCTACATGTGACATCAAAGATGTTTGGTTTGAGAGAATCATTACCAACGTTTAAGAAAAACATTTCAATGGGAAATCAGAAGATGGCAAGGCACCTCAACCTTTGACCAATGGACAGGTATATCGAAAGGTGAAAGATATAAAATGTCTATTTAGCAAACCTTTTGCAAGAGATGTTGGGACAAGCGGGTGGAAGAAGATGTTCATTTTCTTTGACTTCTCTTATTGGAGGACCCTTAATGTTATGCACATTGAGAAAAATGTGTGTGATAGTATTGTTGGCACATTACTCTATATGCTAGGGAAGACTAAAGATGGTATAAATGCTATGCTAGACATGGTTCAGATGGGAATATGGGAAGAATTAGAACCAGAAGAGAGGGAAGATCATACATTTCTTCGTCTCATGGATCACACTACTAAAGGAAGAAAAACTAGTTTTTGTTAGTTCCTTGTTTTAATCAAGGTGTCAGAGGGTTACATTTCAAACATCAGAAGAATCATATCAACAAATTAAAGAACTTAAAACTGACAGGATTAAAATCTAATGGCTGTCATGTTTTGATGGTGAACTTGATTCATGTGGCTATACGGGGTATCTTGCTTTAGGAGGTACGAGCTACAATCACCAAATTATGTTTCTCCTTTAAGTCACTTTGTAGTAAAGTGGTCAGCAAACGGTGTTTTTTTTTTTTATACATTTTTTGTATGATTAAATCTAGTGAGATCACAAAGATATGATATGATTCTGAATGATGATAAAAGTAAGTATCATTCATAATAGAAAAATATTATCTACATTTTTTAAATAGTGGGAAATGTTTTTTTTTTTTTTTTAAAAAAAAAAAACTTATTTAATTAGTCGATTCAATCAACTCGAAGAATCTATAGGTCCAAAAAACAATAGGGCTAGTTTGTTTCCAGATGGCGCTTACTCAGATCAGATTCGCACGGCAAAGTCTATTTTAGGTCAGATACTCTTTTTCAATTTTACCTTTTCACAAGAAAACCATTTAAATATCAATTTCATTTGTTTATTTAGAATATATAAATTGAAGTAGTTTATGTGCAGTGTGCGAGAGGAAAAGTTTCACTTTTCTTGTGCTAAAAGTTGAAGTATATGTGCGCATATTATACACGAGTAAAATGTAATATTAGGCATTTTTTTATAAAAAATTATTTTTGAGAAAACGCAAAATTATTTAGAAAAGAGTGCTTACCGGTAAAACGGCCAAGAACAAATGTCAAAAACATATAATCGTCCATAAAACCAATGATTGAATCCTTGATTTAATGTGTTAATTGTTATCCAATGGTCACCTGGGTTTGCTTCATATAAAGGCAATGTTTGTGGAAGTTCCAAGCACACTGCTTTTGAGCTTTTAAGCTCCTCTCCTTTGTTCTTTTGTTGAGTACTATTTTCAATTTCTGCTATTATGCCTTTCTATTTTGCCTATATTTTTGTAAAAGGATTTGTCTAATTTTAAGGAGTGTTGCATATTATTCTATTATTGGCATATTATATCTATGAGACGGGTGAATTGTGTGATTGAAACTTAAGGCATACTCAAATCACTAATTAAATCTTAAACAAAGACAAGTAAGAGATAACCATATAACTTCAATACAGGAAATGTAAACATTATAGGCAGGGTGAAGAGAGAATATCACCTAGCTAGAGGGGGCGGGGTGAATAGGGGATTTCAAAATTCTTTTTAGGATTAAAAGGATGAGCAATAATAATGGAGATAGAGATAGAGAGAATGGACACAGAGAATTTATACTGGTTCGGTCTAACTCCTCGACCTACCACTAGTGCAAAAAGGGGGCTTTAAAACCGTCTCGTTTAGAGCGAAGTAATGACGCACTGGTCTTAAAAGTATAACCGGTGGTAGTTTTGTAAATATCAAGAACTTCTTGGACCGAATCCTTTATTAATGGGTCTTAAATATATTATTCAGACCGCTTAACAAACCAACCGGTCTTCAAAATGTTATTAAAAAATTGAAATATCAATTACTTTATAGAGAAATCTCGTACAGCCGACTTATATTTTCTGCGGACCAAAATAATAAGGAAAAATTTAAATATAAAACTTTTAAGACCGGACATATATAAAAAAACGGTCTTAAATGTTATACTTTTAAGACCGGACTTAAATTGTGGCTCATGTAATACCGGATTTTAGCAAATGCTGGAATTCTTGAGATAAGAGAAATTAATGAATATTTTGATGAAGCAAACTCATGAGTTTAAAACTATTATAGAAAATTGTTATAATTGTCGAGTAAATTGTCGAAAAAGTTACGGAAAAAATCGATGAACGAGAATGACTAAAATTGCAATAATGGTGATAAAAGCGGTCTAAAAACATTATGATAAATACGAAAGATCATGAAAGATTATGAGAAAATTATGGGAGTATTATCTTTAATTATAAGAATTTAATAAATTATTTTAGAGGAAATAACATGAAGAAATGTTTAAAAAGCATTCCCGAAACCATAAAGTAACTTTATGGTGTAAACATTTTTAATATTTTACATAGGATATAAAATGACAATGTCGTATAAAGTTTGTAAGATAATAATATACTGTAAATTATAGAATTATCAACCATTGGTAAGAGAATGATTAGATAATTACTAGCTAATTGATTCAAAAACAAGAGAAATATATAAAGTTAAGTTTATGGTAAAATCCTTAATTAAGAGATTAAGGCTAGTAATTAGCATAAAATATACTTACTAATTATGATAAAAAGATTAAGAAAAAATTAGTAAATATAAATGTATGAAGAAACCTAATCCTAAAAAAATCACTAAACGAAGAATTTAGGCTGATTAAGCCTTAACGAAGCGGGGGTAAAACGGAATTTTTGGTAAAAAATATTATATTTTTAAAAAATGGAAAAAATTATGAAAAAAAATTAAAACTGAATTTTAAAATAAAAGGGGCGAACTTCTTGGTATTTTTAATTAAAATGAATTGTTTAAATAATTAAAATGATAATTAGAATAAAATAATGATATAATGCGGTGAGTCAGCTTATAGGTAGACCGAGGGGAAAGTTAGAAATAAATTCTACAGGTAAACCAGAGGTAAAAGTCTTTTCGGACTGATCAAATTAAGAACAAGTAAATTTTTACACGAAGAAAGAATTTATCGACGTGATTTCCGCAAACAAAAACCCTAATTCCTAATAAGACGGAAAGACGATCGGATAGAGTAGAGCCAGATAGGAAAAATGAGAACCTATAGAAACAATTGCATGTTTTCAAACACGGGATTAAGTTAGGCAACAACTGGATGTTTTACGATTCATTGAATTATTGTCCAGAAGTTGGTTCTATCGGAAGCGATTTACATAACCGGACGCGTTTGTCCGAATATCTTCCGACGCACCGGAGAATACCTGGATATTATCAAAAAGAGGATCCAAATAGATAATATGAAAGAGGATGAAAAGACCTTCAAAGTTACACGCCCGGATTTTTGAGTTTCTGCGAAATCGCGTGAAACGGACACCGATCGGGTAGCTTTATCGGGCCGGAGGCCATAAAGCAAGAGCCATCATTGGATGACAACTCATCCTTTGACTTTTGGGGACCAAGAGGTCGGCCTTGACCATGGATGGCCAAGATTGCTTTGTCCTCAAAAATGCGATCCAATGGAATCCGATCCGAAGACTTTTGTGTTAATTCCCACCTTGTCCCTCCCTTCTTCTATAAATAGCAAGCACCTCTCCTCTCATTCTTCACACCAAAATTTGAAACCTAGAGAGAGGTTCTAGAGAGAGAAGCTCGGAAAAGTTGTGCCTTGCTCCGAGTAAGTTCTTCTCGTCCTTAGCTTTTAGTTTCCGTAGTTCTTTCGGTAGTTATAGTAGAACTGTTGTTTTGATCTAGGAAGTTTCGAATATATTCCTATACTTGTTTTTAAGCCTCATTGCATTGAAAGATGCCAGACGAGGTAAAAACCTAGTGGGGATAATTTTGAAATGGAATAAGGTCAAAGTAACGAAGTTCTAGCGAAATTCCGCCAAATAGGGGTAGTAGGGGCAAAATGGTCTTTTTCACCTAAAATGCCATTATGCTGCCAAATGTTCATAAGTGTGTTATTATTCTGATTAGAATACTTCTAACGTCGAACGGCGTCGAAATTCCATCGTTCCGCTGTTTGCCGCTGTTGAGCCGCTGTTTCGCTGTTTTACGTACGGCCGTCAAAAAGTACCGTTTTTAGCCGGAAGGGCCGGATATCTGCAACTAAGGTACGGACGGGTACTGTAACCCTAACTCTATGCTGCTTATATACTTTTGCGTTATAGATACGTTCATAGACTGAGGTTTTGTTGAGAATCGTCAGAGATACTTACAGCTTTACCCACGGATTATAGTATTGGTAATGCCATTTGAGTTATTCCTAGCGCTGAGGACACGTTAGTGGCGTGGCACTGGATATGTGCAGAACTAGTCGAGAGAGACTTTACATACTTTGCTTTGTGCTTATGTTCTCGTCCATGTTATTGGTCATACATCTCGCTTGTTTGCTTTTGTGATGATATCTTGTATTGAAATGAATATATGTTGTACGTATCTTGTTTTATTTGAGCGTAAGGTTAACCGTTACCCGAGATCCATATGTGGAATGGATCTCGGTTTGTAGCATCGTGGTCGGAGGACCGATGTTTGGCGATCGAGGCAAGCGGAGTAGGCCAAGACGTGTCTACATTATTTATCGTTTTCTTTAGTTTCTTTAACTTTTGAGAATTCTCGGATGACCGTAATCCGATACATTTACACTATGGTCCATATTTTTAATGTAATGTAAATTACTTACTCGCTCCAATGCTCTACTCGATTACTTCCGCTTGAAATATTTGGAAACGTTTTAAAAAAAAAAAAAGGAAAATCCGCCATTTTCAAATGGGATCTTACATAGCCGTACAAAATATTGAAAATTTTTTTTTTAAAAAAATTATTACTTTTAAGACCGGATTTTATTAAATGATGGTCTTAAATGTGAACCTTTAAGACCGGCGTTTTAGTTCATCCGGTCTAAAAACAAAAGTGCCAAATATTCACGCGAAACCTTACCTTAGGACTTATACGTTGCTCTCTCAGAACTCTGAAACCCCTGTTCTTGTTTCGAAACCCCTCTTCCTGTTGCATTACCTCTCTTCCTCGCCCACCACCACCATCCTCTATTACTCTCTCACATTCTCAGGCGTTCCTCTTTCCTACCACCACTCTCAACCTCTCTTTCTTTCTCGAAAATGAATGAAGATAATGGTTCTTGTCCTGTTTGTTCAACGCCAGTTACTGGTCTTACTTGTGTGAGTCAAAATGAACCCTCGTCATCTCACAATGAGCCTCGTAACCACCCTGCACGCCGTGGTAGAAGTGGCACACGAATGAAAGACGTATCCGTAAGTCGGACCTCTGGGTCAAAGCTCGAGATTCAGTTTGATGAAAAGTTGGCTCATTTCGGTCCTAATAAAGGCAATTATAATAGTTTTGTCGGCTATCTAGCACGCATGAAGGCTAGCATTTTAACAGATGAGTGGAAAAATATGGACCTTCGCACAGTAAAGGAACCTATTTGGGACACTATCCGGCTTACCTACACTGTCCCTGACCGCCAGAAGTTGAAAGACAAGACATTGTCTTATTGTGCTGATCGGTGGAGGAAGTTTGAGACCTTTCTAGCTAACACCTATATTTTTGCCAAAGTTCAGCCTGACCATAATCCTTGGGACAAGTACACATTTATTGATGAACAAACTTGGCAACAATTTGTTCAACTGCGGACCACTCCTAAAGCTTTGGTGAGTTTATATTTAGTTTTGTTTGCCCTTTTTTGTTTGTTTATTAACCTATGCGGATATGTGAATGTTATTGTGTTCATCTAATCCTGTTAGTTAGATGGTTTGGTGTGTGAATAGAAGTATATATTTCCATCTTTTTTCCTGCATAAGAGGAGCATGTCTTAGTTCTATGCAAGTCTGATATGTAAATCGTGCAAAGGTAAAATACTAAAGCATGTCTTAGTTCTATGCAAGTCTGATATGTAAACCGTGCAAAGGTAAAATACTAAGTAGGTAATTAGGGAAATAATTTATAGTCTTAGCTAGTTACGTTATAGTAGGTAGTGGTTACACATTGCTATTAATTAGTTAGTATGTTAACTCGTAAAGGTTTTCGGTGTAGTTACTCGCAACTCCCTTTTCTCTGGTTCTCCCAATTTCTTCTACAATTCTACATCTTCCTTAAATAAAATGTTGAAACTTGATGAAGTTAATTTGACTAGTGTTTGAGGATCATATCAAGTAGAAGTTATCTAATTTCTATTAGTGAGATGGCTGGAATTCATAATTAATAGTTGTTTTCAATTCTGATTCATAGAAAAGAAGGGAACAAGCACAGGAGATAGGGAGAAAGAATGATTGCCCGCATAGGGCTTCTCGCGGTGGATATGAAAAGGCTGAAAAAGAATTGATGGTGGCCAAGCGGAAGAGATTGGAAGATGAATCTGAATCCAATCCTTCTGCGATACATGATCCGCCATCTCCAATACGTCGCGTGGAGTTGTGGTTGCATATTCGACAAAAGCCAAGCGGCGCCTACATGAGTAAACAAACTCGTCTAGTTGCTGAAAGAATTGTAAGTATCGTTATTGTTATTTTTTAGTTACTAAACATGTTTCATTACCAAGCTTCTCGTTATCTGTATCTTACAGGAAGATTTTAAAAAGAAAGAAACGGAGGGATCTTTTGTGTCGGACGGGAGGAATGATATTCTGATCGTTGCGACCGGAAAACCGGATCACTCGGGGTGTGTAAGGGGGATTGGAGGATGGGTAGGCCTAAAGCAATACTTTTTTAAATCCAAACGCCATAAACAAAGTATGATTACCCGGGAGGAGATGGAACAAACGGTGGCCAAACTAAATGAGGAAGCAGCGGTCAAAGCAGTGGCTCAAGAAGCTTCATTGACTGCAATGTTTCAATCCCGGATGAGCAAGTTGGAGGAGGAAATGAATGAATTGAAGCTACTTTTAAGCTCTCGTCCAGAGACAAGTGTTCCCTTCACACATTCACCTGCACCTATGCAACAGAGCACTAGAGGGAGCTGCATTGTTGGACAGCCAGAGCAACCTTGTGACCTTTGTGTGGAGGATCCTGATCATCATGATAGATGATTAGTTGCAAAAGGGGACGTCCACAACTTGGGATCAACTGTACACCACCAACAAATGGTCGATGATGAAGTCAGAGTGTCAGTTGAAGAGGTCATCATTGATCCACCTGTCCCTCTCCTAATTTATCAGGTGAAGGTTGTGAGTGATGTCATTAGAACCTTCATCTCGTGGCCAGTGAAGCTGTACATGTTTCTACTCCTCCTGAATCTCCAGCCCCTCCTGAATTGGTTGGCACGGCTAAGTTGAGTGCCAAGGACAAAATTATCCTTATGGTATCCAATAAACAAGTTGGACTTAATCAGTGGCCTGTCAATACAGAAGTAGGCCTCCGTAATAAGCACCCGGTTTTGGTTGACCAAGATGATCTAATTTCCCTGCTGTTTGATAAATAGGAGCTTATTGATTCAATTATTCTCATGTTTATAAAGTAAGTATCTTCTTCTATGAGTACATAACATAAATGTGAGACACTCACATATGTATATACTAATTCCCTGACGTCATTATTGTAGGTTCATGCATCGTGAATTGGAACAGTAGGCCATAAGCCAAGATATTGGATTCTTGTGCCCATAGTACATAAGTCAACCACCCTTAGCGGAGAGACAATCATACATAACATCAAGGTTATTGTCCCCCAATAGGAGAAAGTGGTAATTGGCACCATACTACCAAAGGTACATATCATAATTCTTTTCTGCAATTCCCTTAATTCTGCTACATATTACTTATTACTTGTCTGTTGTGAATTTTCAGTCGCCATTGGCAGTTGGTCCTGATTTGCGTGAATGAGAATAAAGTGGTCTTTCTATGCTCCATTCACAATGATCCACCGCCTACATTGAAGCAGATTGTGAACAAGTAAGCATGTCATTTTGATTGTCTAGTCTGAAACCTCTGCTGTAAATTTTCAGTGACCATTATTGAAAAATTTGTCATTTTGACAATAGGCCCTTGAAATCATTCCAACAAAAGGTCAAGAAAAGGTTTGGGGCTGAAGTCAAAGAGCCTACATGGATCATACCAAAGGTTAGTACATATTTGGACACCGGCACACTGGCTTGTGAAGTTGGTCAGTAGCAATATATGCTCTTATATATTTCTTGTTCGCTTTTAGACCCGTCGGCAACCAAAGGAGTCCAACCTTTGTGGCCATTACATCTTGACACACATGTATAATATTGTCATGCAACCAGTGACTACCATCACTGAAACGGTAAATATATTGCATAATTTTTCCTGTGCGCTGACCCCTTTGATGAAAGGAAAGACGACTAATATATTTCTGTCTTTGCTACTACAGATGTTTGACTTTACTGACCCCTTTCCTGATGGTGAGATTGAGCGCACACGCAATGTGATTTGTGAATATCTATATGATATGATGATCTCAGAAAATTGAAAAAATAATTGATTTGTGAATTCATTCGTAAATATATGCTGTTTCAACAATCATCTCCGGTTGTAAATGAACAGTTGTCCAATTTGTGATAGTATACAATAATAATTTGTTAATTCATTTCAAACAATTTCCTTGTGTCTATATGTGGTTGCTGAATGTATTGGATGGTGGATAAAACTATTTATTGCTTAATTTTAAAAAATATTGCGAGAAGTTTAGGATCGGACTTTTTATAAATGCCCGGTCCTAAAAGTCTTCGTTTCATCACAGACTTTTAGGACCGTAGATTTACTTAAAGTCCGGTCCTAAAAGTCTTATAAAAAATAGCCAGACTTTTAGGACCGTAGATTTACTAAACGTCCGGTCCTAAAAGTCTTCGTTTAATTTAAATTTTTATGCCTGACTTTTAGGACCGTATATTTACTCTCCTAAAATTAATTTAAAAAATATGCCAGACTTTAAGGACTGTTGATTTATTAAATATCCAATCCTAAGAAGTCTTCGTTTAATTTAAAAAAGATGGCCACACTTTTAGGACCGTAGTTATGTTCAACGTCCGGTCCTAAAAATATGGGCAATATATTTATTAATATATTTTTATATAAAAAATCACTTAGATATTTAAGGAATAATTATATTATTAAATTAAATATTTATTAAATATTGTGTAACTATATCATCTCCATTATCCATATTTCATAATTGCCTTGGTTTTTATTTTTTTATTTTTTAATTTTAGTGTTTTGATTCTACCATTTTTGCTGATGTACGTGTGTTGGCTAGAGATCAGATTCTTACTGCTCTACTTGTATATAGTTAAGATTAAGATTGCTTTCCACAACCAGATATTCAAATAATGCATAAACGTAACTAAAACACACACGAGAACAAATTTTAAAAAGATTTTATTTATTATTTATTATGTTGCCCTAAAAAGGGCAGCAACTATTACAACAATAAAAAAAACCATAAAAAAACTAATCCACCCTATTGGAGAGGGAGGATGCGTCGGAGGCGTCGTCTTCAGAAGGATGGTACTCCACGTCATTGGCGTGGAGTACCATGTTCAGCTTGTTGTTGACGGTATGAACAAGCTGAACCAATTGGCCCAAGCATTGGTCGATGTAATCGACGCAGGCCACCACGTGCTGTACCAACTCCTTGACAGTTGGATTTGGAGGCGATGGAGGAGGGGGCTGAGGTTGAGGAGGAAGAGGAGGAAAAGGAGGACCTGGTGGAGCAGCCATTACAGTGGAGGCTAGGCGGTGGAGGATGCCATGTAGAAGTGATGGAGAAGAATATGAAGAAACTAAAGTAACAACGGGTTTAAATAGAGAACCCATCCTGAAGAATATGAAACGCCAGAAACTTTTTACGAGGAGATGCATAGTTGGGCAGTTTAGCTGGAAGCTAAAGAGACTCTGGATCGTGTGAACAGAGTGTAAGGATACGACTCTGCTATCTGAGAAATTTTGAAGTGACTGAACATTTAATACCGGATTTTGTAAAAGATCCATTCTTATTAGAAGTAATATTTTTTTAAGGAAAAATTCTTACTTTACAAAAATAAATAATTGAAAAAATAATAATTGACTTTTAGGATCGGATATAAGATAAAACGTCGGTATTAAAAGTAATTGAATTGATTAGAAAAATAAATAGTAGACATTTAGGACTGGATATATGATAAAATGACGATCTTAAAAGTAATTTAATTGAAAAATAATAATATACTTTTAGGACCGAACATATGATAAAAGGACGGTCTTAAAGTTGAAACACAAAAATCATAATCAATTGTGTATCTCAGCTCTCTGCCCCTAAGAACTAAGCTTTTGTCTTTTTTATATTCATATTCTCCAGTAATTAAAGAAGCCTAGATATTCTCCAGTTTTACTTTAATTTATCTTATTCATTCAGTTGCTGCTGCGCTCGCCAAAGCCAATCCTCTTTTTTTAGTTTGGTTAATGCATTTGGAGTTGCCTTATTTTATAAGCAAGTTTCAATTTTTTTGGATTATGTATGTTAAATCTTTCTGTCTACAGGAATTCTACTATGGATCACAGTTGGATAAATAATGCTTTACGAACGAGTGTTGAATATCAGAATGGGGTGAGGGAATTTATAGAATTTTCTAAACAAAATGCTCATGATGATAGTTGGAAGTTTTATTGCACTTGTGTAGAATGTTTGAATGAGAGGCGACTAAGTCCTGAAGTTATATACACACATTTAATTTGTGAAGGATTTTGTAAGACTTATACCGGACATTGATATTGATGACGAAATTCATTCAAATTTTTGTGGACATGAACGAAGAAGATGAAGCAGATAATGAACCCGGATAAGAAATGATCATCAAGAAGGGATATGGGAGGATATCCCTTTATAAAAGAGTCAATTCATAAGGTAATATTCATATGCAGAATTCTTTGAAAACTTTAAGGTTTTAACTATATTCCTTCTATATATGTTCTTAATTAAACAATGTCACTGACTATGAAGTTTGTTCTTATGTTTTATTTTTGTGGCAGGATCCGATCCAAAGGGGCATGTTATATGTAAAAGATCGAGGATGTTAAGTTGTTGGGTGGGAATCAGATGAAGGCATGGTGAATATTATATTATTGGGCATGTATGTTGATTTACGTGCTGTATTTGTAACTCATTGTATTTGTAAGTAAGTTATCTTATTGTATATATTCATTTAGGTGTTGTACTGTCATAGTATAATCATTAATTAAGAGGCCACATAACTCATGGTGAATAATATATGTATTCTTTTCCCAATTCAATTTATTCACAATGGATTGTTCATAGCTTGTAGCTTATAGTATCAAATTTTATGAGCTGGATAATGTATTGGATTTGTGTATTGTATGATCAGGAACTACAGAACAGGGAAAAAATTCAGGAAAATTTGGACTGGAAATAAATACGCCGGTCTTAAAAGTTCAAATTTTAAGACCAGATGTTTTTATATGTCTGGTCTTAAAGGTCTGGTGTACATATTTGACATAAGGCCGGTCTTAAAAGTTGGTCTTTTAAGACCACTGTATTTATACATCCGGTCTAAAAATTCAATTTTTAAGATCGGATGTATTCTTCATCCAGTCTTGAAATTCAGTCTTTTAAGATCGTATAATTAGTCGTCGGGTCTTAGAAGCCGCTATTTTTTTTAGACCAGATTAATTTTTGTCCGGTCTTAACATTCCGATCTTTTAAGAGTGGCCTATTTTATATCCGTTTTTAAAAGTTGAGTTTTAGGACCGAACAAAAAATATTTCAGGTGTATATAGTACGACTTTTAAGACCTAATGTTTTAAATGTCCGGTCTAAAAGAGATTTTTAAGACCGGTTTGAGTCCAGTCTTAAAAGTTAGACTTTTAATACCTCCTGGAACAAGACCGGTCGCGGTTCGGTCTTACGATGCCTCTTTTGGCCGGTCTTAAAACCCTTTTTTCCACTAGTGTATGTCTAGTCCCCAGACACTCTGGGTATTTCACTAATTCACAGATACAATTACACACTCTGTACTCGAGATAATCTTATCACACTAGGAGTCACTCCCCCTTATAAGTTGTAATCATACACTCACACTTAAGGTTTCTCAACCTTAAGATTTAAATAGAAAAATCAAATAAGTGTTTAACAACTCATCACTGAGTAGATAAGTGATAATCACTGAAGTACAGAAAATATCCGAAGATATTAAATGGAACTAATGAAACAGTAAATTACAATAAGTTCGAATTGAATGCGTAGAGTTTCGGTATGTGGAAAATTCAATGCTTTTGGTATTTATAGAAATTGCCATTAATGACTGTTGGAGAAGCTTGAAGATTATCCGTTGTGACTCTTCATAAATAGCTGTTAGATAGATGAAGCTTTGATAGTCACATTCGCCGTTTAATGTTCCAAGTAGAATTGTACCATCACGACATTCTTTCGTTCCTTCTGTTTTGCCCGTTGTGAAACAACATTTATTATATGAATGGAATAGAAGAGACTGATTTAGAATGGTCAGAGAAATGGTTGTTGAGATTGTGTCTCGAATAGGAAAATACATTAAATGCGCTCTGACACCCAAATTTCTTTATGAAAATTTGTTGTTAATTCTTTGAATAATCATCTGAAACTCATTAGCAAACTAATTAAAAGCAATTAGGAATAGTAATGAGTGATGATATAAAGTAATGAAATCACACAAGATGATTTTAGATGTACAAAGACGGTGATTTCAAAAAGAGTAAGATTAACTTCTAGTTAAGATGATGTTGCCTTGAGTTAATGACTCGAGGTGAAAATATATTTAACTCAAGTCAATGACAATTTTAAAGAAAAATTAAAGTTCAAAAGAAGTTAACTTGATAACTTGACTAGAGGCAATTTCTTTCTTCAAGAGTTAAAAACACAAGTTCAAAAAACTAGAACTTGACTTGAGTTAAAAAATAATTGCCTTGAGTTAATGTGACTGGAGGCAAAAACCAAAATGACTTGAGGCAAATGTTGGCAGGCGCAAGTTGAGAAAAGATACTTAACTTGAAAGGTGCCTTGAGTCAAAATGACTTGAGGCATTTATTACCTTGAGTCAAAATGACTTGAGGCAAGCATTATCACAAGTAAAAAAACGCAAGTAAGATCTAAGTGGAGTTAAAATATAAATGCCTGGAGTCAAAATGACTTGAGGCAATTATAATTTGACTCGAGGAAAACAATAGCACTGAGCAAAAAATCATTTGAATCAAAACATTACCTCGAGGTAGTAAATATTTGACTAAAGGTAAAGCTAAGTGCGAAATAAATATTCAAAACATTCAAACCAATTAACTCGAGGTAAAGTGAATTTAACTCGAGGCAATTCTTTTTCAAACTAATTAACTTCAAGTTAAAATCAATCTGACTCGAGGCAACTAAAGATAAAACATTTTTCCTTTGATAGTTTAAATCAAATGACTCGAGGCAATCTAAACTTAACTGGAGGTAAATATTTTAACAATAACTCCAAAGTACTTTTGAATCTTAAAGATGATTTACATTACAATTGTTATCATCAAAACATCAAATATAGGGAACTAACACAGGGAAATACTTTACACAATGATGTTGTCCTAATTTGGTCTCTCCACTAACCTACATCCATTCCCTAAAAACCCTTGGAGCTTTTTAATCCACTTTTCCTCCAAGATCCAAATGAGTTATTGGTGCCACAATACAATCCCTTTAGTTTTGACCTAGGTATTTGAGAAACACTTACAACCCCACTAGTTTGACCTGGGCACTAGCATGCAAAGACACATTCTATCCCCCAAATTTAACACAAGTACTTGAGACCCCAAACTCCCCTTACTACTTGTAAGGTATCAACCCTCAGTCTCATTACCATGAGTAACTCTTGAAGTTAATAAAAATTACAAGAAAAACTCTTTCTTACATGAATTCAATTATGTGTATCATTGAAGTACAGAGAGTATCTTAACTCAATAAATACAACAAATTAGGAATAGTATGGTAAAGAGGTATGTCGTATGATCTCTATTTTTTTCAAGTCTCTTTCAAAAAATTGTTTTTCTCTTCAACATACTTCTATTTATAGTTGGTTGAACTTGATTTATCTAATATTCATATTAATCCATCCGTTAACTTGATAATCTTCTCATTGGAGTCTTGTCTTGAATTGATAATCATCAATTCATTATCATTAGCATCAATATCATCATAAGCCATCAAATATATGCAAGATGAGTTAAAATGCATGCAGCCTCCCTTATTGCTCAATCCGGCCTTATTCTGCTAACTTGGGGCCATAGGCTTATCCACAATATAATCCACACACTAAATCGACCAAGCTACTCCAATGCTTGAGATGTACGTGTTAGGACCGGCTATCACCAAAGAGGAGGTGAATTGGGTATAAGATAAAAGTTTAAGAACTTTGAAAATCTTTTAGCATCATATTAAAATCAATAAGTATGAAAGTAATGAGTCATAAATCAACAGTCAATTATTGAAATAATACATGGTGTAAATATAAGAGCTTAAAGAAGAGAATATGCAAACTATGATTTATCCTAGTTTGGTCTAATCCATGATGACCTACGTCTTGTCCCCAACCTTCTCCTGAGATTTCAATCCTCTATCTCCCATAAGTTTAACCGGGTACTTGAGAACCGCTACATTCCTACAAGTTTGATATAGGCACATGTCAAGCCTTTAAAATTTGTGCACTGATAAGGATTCTCCTTTACATACAATCTATCTCCCACTCAAGATCCCCCAATCTTGAGTAACTATCACGAAGATAGAATAATTACAATGAAAGCATACTTCTCTCTATGTTAAGTAGATAATCATCAATACTGAATTACAAGGTGGGAGTATGAATAAAGAGCTTCAATTTGGAAAAATTCAGAGTATCAGCATATCAACATTGTGTGCTCATTCTCTCTATCTTCGTTTAACTTGAATGCCTCTCCTTTTATAGTAGATGAAGAGTATTTGATCGTTGAGCACATTCTTCTCGTTAAGTATCATACTATATGACCATTGGATGTCTAGTGGAAGTAGCTATTGAAGTTTTTTACAAGAAGTTTGTTTTTAGTCGTTGAGCTTTAATCCAAGTTAAATCATGTGTAATATTCATATAAACTTGATTATTGATGATTAGGAATAATTAGAACCAATGTAATCAAGGTTTTAATGAGTTTGCAAGAATATTTAAAAAAATTGAGACGGTGATTTAAAAAATTTGTGAACAATATTACTTGAGTCATTTGGCAAGTGATTCATACCACTCGAGTAATCTTTATATTTTCGCACTTTCGGTTCACTTTCAAGTGCCCTACAAGTGATCATTGATCACTCTAGTGATTTTCCAAATCATTGCAAGTGATCATGCATCAATCGAGTGATTTCCCAAATTACTGTGAGTGATTCTCGCATTACTTTCTGATTACTTGCAAGTGATCATGGATCACTCAAGTGATTTCCCAAATCACTCGAGTGATTCTCGCATCACTTTCAGATTACTTGCAAGTTCCAAACAAGTTATCATTGGATTACTTGAGTGATTTCCCAAATTACTACAAGTGATTATGCATCACTAAAGTTATTTCCAAAATCACTCGAGTTCCTTTTTCCTTTTTAGAACATAGACAATTTAAGACAGAGGTCAACTTCCAATTGGCATAACTCTTCGAATATAACTCCAAATTTGGAAAATCACTTATCACATAAAGAACTTGAAGTCTATGTTCCAAATAAAAAATTGGCATTTCCAAATTCATTGTATTCTGAAAGTTTCAATCAAATTAATAGCAGCTAGTCTGAAGAAGCATCTTTATAGAACAGTGAAATTCCAAAATTCATACCTCTTCCAAAAGTACTGCATTGAGTGTGATCTTGATGTCGTTGAAACACCTCTTAAGTCTAGTTTTATATACATCAAGTTTCAGTCCTAAACTTATTGTCTTCTGAAAGTTATGATTCAAAGAATGACAGCTGTTCTGGAACATCGTGAGAACATCGAGCGTCAATTTCAATTTCAAGATCTATATCTCTTTTGTCTAAGCCTTTTTGAGCTTCATCTCAAATTCTATGCAACGAATTTTGAGTATTGTTTCATATGCAATAAGGTTCACCTCAATTCGATGTGTCTTGTGTGAGATACATCCAAATTACTGAACCTGTTTTGAAATGATGTGAAACATTCCAGTGTCAAATTCTAAATGTCCTATCTCTTCCATATGAACTATGTTGACTTTATCTTGGTTTTTGTGTGTTGAATTGGGAGTCTACTTTCATATAAAACAAGTTTCCTCTCAATCGGATTTATGGTTTCAAATATATGACAAAATTACCAAACCTTTTATCATGCTGAACGAAAACGGAGCTAAATAGAGTATGTTGAAACTTGATAATCACTCGAGTAGAGCTTCTATAACTTGAGTGAAACATGTAGAAATCACTTCTGGAGGTGGAACTTGAGTGATAATGAAGTGTGATTCGAGTGATAATAAAGAATGACTCGAGTGAAGATGAAATAGCATCAATGCGAGGTATTTCAACTTCTAATTAAGCCATTCCACCAACTTCCATTTGGACCAAAGAATGGCCCTCATCAATCCTCAAAGTCCCAGCTTTCATCCTCTACCGCTTCTTCATAAAGCTCTTCCATAGAGCATATCTCAGCTGGCTCCAAGAGGTCTTCCTCTTCCTTTGTATGTTTTGTTGCTTTGAAGGTTGCCTCCAATATATTTATCTTGATTGAGATTAAAGCATCTTTCTACAATTTTATATTTTCTCCTTGTAGTGTGTTAAGGAATGTCCTTGCATAGAATGAATTTTCCGGCCACAAATTCAAAACTTTCTTGCAAAAGAGAAATATTAGTGCAATCAAGTACCAGAATATTCCGTCTTATATGATATTTTCAAATTAAGATAATGAATGGAAAATATAAGAGCTATTCATCATTAAAACCAGTCAATTGACGGTGAATGTAGATGAGTATTCTATATAGATTTTCTTCAAATAAAAGATATGAGCTTTTAAGATATAATACACATGTAAATGTGAAGCTCCCCCTTAATGAAAGCATGACTTCAAAAAATATGAAGAATAGAGTTAAGAACTCTCCCTGAATTGAAAAACCATTGGAAGTTTTGGAGAGGAATTGAGTATGAGAGTCAGAATACTTGGATAGGGTTTAAGTCTTGCTTGAGGTGATGAAAATGAGAATGGCATCTCACTCCTTGTCTTATTTCCTTGTGCAATTGGTGCCAACTTGTGAGTACTACTCCATTAGGCATTTACTAGAGCGGTTACTTGTATGATGCAACCATTTTCCACAAGACTGTAGTTATCACTTGCAGTTCACTCAAGTGGACTTTATAAGTGTAGCATCCTCTATTTGTCTCTGTTTTTCATTGATAGA
Source organism: Acacia melanoxylon (assembly GCA_019022615.1). Classification (NCBI taxonomy): domain Eukaryota; kingdom Viridiplantae; phylum Streptophyta; class Magnoliopsida; order Fabales; family Fabaceae; genus Acacia; species Acacia melanoxylon. The sequence goes on along the minus strand of JAFJYJ010000045.1, from coordinate 2,426,497 downwards.
AAGAGAGAAACCTTGGGCAGGCATTCTTTCTAGTTCTGCTTGCAGGAGCTCATCTTCTTTTATGTGGAAGACTTTAGGTGTACTTTAACTAATATCTTGACCCAGCGATGATTTATTTCCCTCATTTGCTCAATCAATGATATCCTTCAAAATCTGTTAACTCATATTCAATATAAGCTTGTTTTGAAAACATTAATATGTTTCATAAAGTGAAATTTTCAAGATAGGATATACAACTTGAAATTGGTTTAAATAAATTACTTATGCTTTCTATGATGATAAGAATATTAAAGATATTAAAACATAAGGAACATTGGATAAATGACTTTTCTTAGGATCTCGTTAAAATTCATGAAATAATAAAATTGAAATCAATAACATGTTAAGCACAAGCGGTATGTAGGTCTCTCTCTCGACTAGTTCTCGATCATGATATATGCTTATTATTTTAAATAATTCAAAATAAAAAATGCTTTTTAAACTTTTCTTCATGTTATTTCCTCTTCCAAATAATTTATTAAATTCTCATAATTAGGATAACACTTCCATATTTTTCTCATAATTTTTCATGATCTTTCAATATTTATCATAATATTTTTTAGTGACTTTTTTATCACTCATTATATCATTTTTAGTCATTAAATTCATGATTTTCCTGGAACTTTTTGACAATTTACTCTATAATTATAACAATTTTCTATAATAGTTTTATCTAATGAATTTACTTCATTAAAATATTCATTAATTTTCCTTTATCTCGAATTCAGTTGCTAAAATCGGTATTACATTTCTCCTTAAACAAAATTTCGCCCTCGAAATTTAATCTACACTAACTAGACTATGGGCCATAAACTCGGGTACTTCTCCTTCATGTCACTCTCGGTTTCCCAAGTTTCCCCAGTTGCCTCGTTTTGTAATCCCTTCACTTCGCTGCAGGTATAGTTTTAGTCCTAAGCCGTTTCTCCCGGCGTTCGAGAATTTGCTCGGCTCGACTACAAAGGTGTTATCATGCCGTACTTCAACATCATCATACTTTATGACATGGTCTCGATCTCGTAGGTATTTCTTCAGTTGTGACACGTGAAAACATCGTGGAGATTACTCGGGTTCGGGGTAACGCTAGTTGATACGCAAATCGGTCCTCACTCGCTAACACTTCAATTGGTCCAACGTAACGCGGACTAAGCTTCTTTCTCTTCTTCGAGTGTTCTACCGACACCTTTTCGGGAGATAATTTCGGGAAACACATGGTCTCCGACTTCAAACTTCAAACTATGCCTTTCCTCTTATCTCGCATAGCTCTTCCTCTTGTGCGGCAAGGAGTCTCTTCTTGATCGGCGATCTTCCCTGAGGTCTCTTTTAGCATATCCGGTCCAAGCAACTCGCTTTTCGAGACGATTGTCTGTCAGATAAAGGCGATTAGGCACTTTCGCCAAGCCCATAAAGCCTCGAACGGGGCCATTTGTATGCTTGAATGATAACTATTGTTATACGCGAATTACGCTGGTGAGAGGTGTTCGTCCCAATTTCCTTTGAAATCCGGGGCACATGCCGTGAGATATCCTCCAACGTCTCGTATCGTCCTCTGGTCGATTGGCCCGTCGGTTTGAGGGTGATAAAGCCGAATGAACTTTAGCTTGGTACCCATTCCTTCAGCGTAGTGCTTGCCAAAAGCGGGATTGGAATCGAGTATCCCGATCGGGAGATAATACTCTTAGGGACTCCGTGCGCTCTCACGATCTCTTTGATGTAGATTACGACAATCGTTCGAGAGTAGTGGATGCTAATGGGTATGAAATGTCTTGAGCTTGGTTAATCGGTCGACGATTACCCAAATGGTATCGTGATGCGATCTTAGGCAGACCTACCACAAGATCCATGGTCACATTCTCCCATTTCCACTCCGGCGATTCTAGTCACTGCGAGAAGACCGGTCGCCGGTGCTCAATTTTTACTTTACGCAAGTTAGGCACTGTCTTTGAGTTACGTCTTTTCATTCCGGCCACCAAACTTGCCTTCAAGTTTTGGTACATCTTGACCATTCCTGGATGTAGAGTATACTTACTCTTATGAGCCTCATCCAAGATATCTTCCGCTTCATTTCATCAACTCGCGGTATGTAAATGCGCCCCTTGTACGACCAATCCACTCGATGAAAGGTCGTGGTCTTGGGTTTCACCTTGAGAGATCTTCCCGCATGGAGATTGCCATCATCTTGTCTCTCCGAGCTTCATCAACTTCATCTCTCGTGTCGTACTCCCTTGACTTACAAAAAGATTTGCAAAGGTAAAGCGTCACTTGATGCGTTGAAATTCATGCGATTTGGTTTGAAAGATTCGGGTCTCCGAAATCTTCAAGTAATTTTGCTCTTGTATCATCATGTGTGATCTTTGCACCTCTTCCCCGCAGAAAGCATACGCAATAACGTTTGCTTTCCCCGGTGATACTTGATCTCCGGTTGTAGTCTTTCAGCAATTCCATCCAACGACGTTGGCTCATTCGTCTTACTTTGATCAAAGAGATACTTCGGCTCTTGTGGTCGCGGTATAGTTCTACGGTCGTACCGTACGGATAATGCCTCCATATCTTCAAAGCGAACACGATGGCGACAAGCTCCAAATCGTGTGTAGGATAGTTCGACTCGTGCGGCCCGACGGTTTCTTAGGACACAACCCATCCTTGCCCACTGGCATCATTTATATGTCTTCGGATATGATCAATTCAACCTCTCCCTCGATCTCCGAAAGCTCTATTTGTTTCTTCAACTCCCGCATCTCATTTGGAGCCATACGATACGGCGCCTTTGAAATTGATCTGCCGTTCAATTCAATGGTGAACTCGATTTCTCTCGTAGGAGGTAACGCAGAACACGTCGAAAACTCGTTTACAATTCAGCCTTTAACCGAAAAGATCATATATGCTTGGCATCCCTCCTTCATGCATCTGCGCCTTCGTAGCGAGAAAAAATTGTGCTCACATCAACTTTATCTCGCTAGGTGAATCGAAGAACGTTATCTTCTTCTCACGATTGATCATCGCACCTCGTTGCTAGCCAATTTAACACATCTATGCCATGAAGTGGCGATCGGATAAGGTCCACTTCCAACTTCCATCGCTCACTTGTGTACAATTAATACATGCATCGAAGCTAAGGATTTCAAGCCAAGTGGTGTAGATCTTATCGATCATAAGACAATCTAGAGGCATGCATTTCTAGACGATTTGCACAATCATAGGAAATAAACGAATGACTAGCACCCGTATCAAACAATGCTTGCAGTTGATTTTCGTTGATAATAACGGTACCTTGCACCATCTCCGGAGACTTAAACCCGCCTTTGGTTATGCTCTTGCCACCTTCTGCAATCTCGGACAAAGTTTTTGGCACTTGTAGCAGATCGGCTTCCATCATCACTAGTGGATCCCGGGATGGTCCTTTCGCACTTTGGGCAAGTTTGGGTCCCTATTAACCTTGTTGCCCTTGTTGGAACGGCTTCTTGCCTCCGCCTCGGGAGTTGTTCCATGGTGCGGTCCTCTTCTCGAGAGGAACCTCCGCGACTTGATCCGCCACGGTTTGCATTGTTGTTGTTGTTGAGATGTCATCCTCCCGAGCTCTTTCGATTACGCTCGACTGACGCATGATTCAACCGCTTGAATCGGATCCGAAATTGCCGTGACACCGCTTTTCCCGAATTTCAAACCTCGTACCATCTACCAATCGACTACTTTCCGGTTTTCGTTGTCGTTGGTCTTCGGATATGACGATATCGAGATAGGTTGGTGAATTGACTCATCATGGTTTTGTCGAATATGTAAGAATTCCGACTTCTTTTATTACTTGTAACGAGGGAGGGAAATATTGTTCGTTAAACTTTTCCAAGAACTTCTCCCAAGTCACAGAAACGCGTGCCGTAATGTCACCGCCACGGTCTTCCACCAACGGCCGGCATCTCCTTCCCGGTTGTAGATTGCCCGACCTGGCCTTGCAATCTAAGACCACAAAGATCTTATCTAACCTCATCGCCGATCTTGAGTGAATCGGTCTTCCGCGGAAAAACCGGGGTTTCAACTTACGGGAATGAGTTACCCAATGTTGCATGGTTTCCACTCTATGCGTTGCGGTATATTTACGGCTTGTCTTTCCTCCGAAAGTACATTAATAAGAGCTCTTTGCTCTTGCGGCATTTGCTTTACTTCTTCAACTCTCGGTCTGTCGGGCCGGTTATTCTCGGGCTCGGGTGTTGGACTTCTTTGAGGTTGTTGCCTTTCCTCGACCCACGTCCTCTACCTCTAGTTTGGCCTCGTCCACGGCCCCTATTTCTTAGGTTCGCCATTCTTTAGGTTTATACCTTTTTATTTATAACAAGAGATAGGAATAAGGAATTAGTACGAAATAAGCACACAAAACAACATATATTATTAATGCATCTTATTTGTACAAGTTGACCTCGACGTTGGTCATATCCTAAACTATACAAATTCTACAATCCCTTTTATTCTAACGGAATATCTCACAATCTCTCGGCATTTAGAGAGTTTTAAAACAATACAATACTATATAGCCTCTATCTATGGTTCCACTTTCTCTCTTTCTCTCGCTCTTTCTACATGCACTATGCTTTTCGATAACGAAGATAGATACGAGCGTACGCAATAGGGCCTTCGTCCAAATAGTTAGTTAGTGAGTCCGGCCCAAAAAACGGGTCACGAGGGAAACGAAGAAGAGTGGATCTAACCCGATCTCCCGAAAGCGAATGTGGATTCCTCCGGTTTTGAGAATTTTGAACTAAATGAAGGAAGTCGATTATTTATCAAAGTTTTTTGAAAAAGGCTAATTTGAACATAACTCTAGTTAACCCAAATGTACGGATAAGTGTCTATCATGGGACCTCACCAACTCTATGGCGGCCCGATTGGCCACACCCACATAGACTAGCCTTAATACCATACTTTACTTCAAAAATATGGACCATAGTGTAATTGTATTGGATTACGGTCATCATCCAATTCTTAAAGGTAATGTGAGAACTAAGGATAACGATATTGTAGACACGTCTGGATTGCTAACCGAGATCCATTCCACATATGGATCTCGGTGTGTTAACCTTATGCTCAAATAAACAAAGATACGTACAACGTATATTCATTTCGATGAATCATCACAAAAGCAAACGGAGATGTATGATCAATAACATGGACGAACATAAGCACAAGCGGTATGTAAGGTCTCTCTCGACTAGTTACCATCCAGTGCCACGCCACAACGTGTCCTCGGGCGCTAGGAATAACTCCACATTACCATATATCTTTAACGTAAAAGTATATGAGCAGCATAGAGTTAGGGTTACGATAAGTTGCGATATGTCCGCTCTTTCTAAAATGGTACTTTTAAGTGGCCTGTACGTAAAAACAAATAAACAATTATCTTAATAACACACTTATGAATATTTGGCAGCATAACGGGCATTTTAGGTGAAAAAGACCATTTTGCAAATTACCGTATTCCATTTCAAAATTATCCCCACTATGTTTTTACCTCGTCGGGCATCTTTCAATGCAATGAGGCATAAAAACAAGCATTTATAAGGCACAATTTTTCCGAGCTTCTCTCTCTAGAACCTCTCTCTAGGATCTGAATTTTGGTGTGAAGAATGAGAGCAAGAGAGCTTGCTATTTATAGAGAAAAATAGGGACTGGGAATTTCCAAAAGTCTTGAAAATGATTACAGATATTGTCTTGGCCGATTTTGGCCCAAAAAGTCAAAGAATGAGTTGTCATCTTGCTATGGCCTAAAATATTAAAAATGTTTTTCATCCTCTTTCATATTATCTATTTTGATCCTCTTTTTGATCATATCCAGTATTCTCCAAAGATATTCGGACAAAGCGTCCGAGTTACGATAAAATCATTTTTGTCTAACTTAATCTGTGTTTGAAAATACGCAATTGTTTCTATAGGTTCTCACTTTGCCTATATCTGACTCAATCTGATCGATCGGCTTTTCGTCTTTGAAATTAGGGTTTTTCGGTTGCGGAAACAACGTAGAATTTCACTTGTACTTAATTTGATCGATCTGAAAAGACCTTTACCTGCAGTTTTACTGTAGAATTTATTTCAACTTTTCCCTCGATCGCTATGGTTCAATGCTAATTATCATTTTAATTATTTAAACAATTCTTTTAATTAAAAATAACCATAATTTCGCCCCTTTTAAAAATTCAGATTTATTTATTTTTCCAAACTTTTCGGGATCGGTTTCTTCATATATTTATCTTTACTAATTTACAGAGTATATTGTTATCTTACAAACTTTTATCTTGATATTGTCATTTTATATCCTATATTAAAAATGTTTACCCCGTCAAGTTACTTTATGGTTCTCGAAATGCTTTTTAAACTTTTCTTCATGTTATTTCCCTCCGAAATAATTTATTAAATTCTCATAATTAGGGATAACACTTCCATATTTTTCTCATAATTTTTCATGATCTTTCAAATATTTATCATAATATTTTTAGACCGTTTTTATCACCATTATATCATTTTTAGTCATTCTGCTCATCGATTTTCCTGGAACTTTTTTGAAAATTTACTCTATAATTATAACAATTTTCTATAATAGTTTTATCTAATGAATTTACTTCATTAAAATATTCATTAATTTTCCTTTATCTCAGAATTCCAGATTTGCTAAAATCCGGGTATTACAACTTTTCTTAGGTTAAAATTCATGAAATAATAAGAATTGAAATCAAGTTAGCCTAGCATGATCATGATATATGCATATTATTTTAAATAATTCAAAATAAAATACCTTACTCGAGTACATCATGTGAGCACTCGAGTCAGTGAACATCTTGTGTCACTCAAGTGTTGTCTCACCTACTCAAGTGATCTCCTTCTTCCAGGGTGATAAGTCTTATCAATCGAGTCCTAATTTGCCTCACTCAAGTTCTCCCTTAAATTAGATTTGTTGTTTTCTGCTTTTCCCTTATTACTCGAGTTCTCTTATGAATCACTTGAGTTATTTGCTATTACTTTCATAGTCACTTGAGTTACTTTTACAAAGTGATCCCTTCTCTGTTTATCCCTCTGTTCCAGCATAAGAACATAGGATCCTGTAAAACAAAAATACATTCTCTTTGATAGCCGACTTCTTGGGTCTAGTTAATAGTAGACGTAATAACTCTTATGCTTGCTCTTACATAATTGAACCATATTATATTTTAGCAAAGAGTATATTAAACCAATAAATACCAAATATAACTTTACCCATTTGATTAAATTCAAGTTATTGAACATAAAAGGTAACAAGTAAACTATACCAAGAATGTCATTTCTAAATGACAATTTGTAATACATTTTATGTAGAAAAGAAGTCATTGATAAGAGTCTCATGTAATGCATGAATGAGATCAAGTTTGTCAAAAATGATAATGAAATATGCAAATTGTTTAAAATCTCAAATGTTCTTTCAAACCATGATAATGCATTATGAATTTGAGATTTTGAGTGTATGAGAAAAACTAATTTTTTGAACATGTTTAAAATCAATGCTCACGCTAAATATGGTGGAAGTCAACCAGTTAAAAAATATTACAAAATGCTTAAGCTTTGGAGAACATGTCAAATATTGAAGTTAACATGTTGAAGAATTTTCCCAAGAGCAAAAGTCATAAGGGTAAAGCATTGACATGTGGAATAATGTCAATTTCCCTTCTTTGCACTTTTAGAACCAAATTCAAGTTCCACTTATTCAGCTTCCTCAACACTTGAATTCATATAGCCACTATGTTGACATAAAGCTTTCTCTCATTTTTCCTACAAAATAGCATGACTTTTTTCTTTCCTTGACATCCAAATTCACTTGGTTCCAGTGCAATTCACATCCTCTTGTAGTATAAGGAAATCAAAATAATTGGGCACAATTAATCAAAAAAATATTTTCTTTTCAAAATCAGGTATGCATAAAGAACTAAACCATAGAACATTGTGATTATATTAGAATGGATTTTCAAATCAGAATACAATTTTCATTCCTAAGGTCACAAGACGTAAACTTCAATGGATACTAAAGATAATAGTGTTGGAGGTTTTAGCATTGTATACCTTTACTTTAGGTACTTCGATGATTGCATTTTCTTACCCATTGTATCTTTCTCTGATGTTGATATTTTAAATCCCTTGTTTTGGGTGCTGGCAACATTATCTCAAAAGACCTAGACTTTAGGAGTCTTCTACTTGATGCTTGAGAGATCCTCCATCTCTTGTTCTCATCAAGATAGTTGAATGGCACCTTATAATAGTTCATTCTCGGGTGGAACATAGTCCTATTCTCCATTACTTCTCTTTGTGATTAGACTTTGTAGTTCTAGCAATGGATGCTCCGAGAGTTCTCCTATTTTATATAGATGGTATGAACCTATTTATTGGTGCATGAAAAACTCTTGGCTTCTTCTTCATCTTCTCAGTATCCTTAGGTCCATTCCTAGAATAAATGTGCACACATAAAGTACTAGATGAACATTTTGGTAGGCATTTATACTTGGGTCCTTAATTGTTAGCATTAGACTTTACTTGTCTTTTTGAAACCCAAACATATTTATTTCTACATTAGAATTTCTTCTAATAATTGCAAATTGTATGATGATATGCGTTATGAGATTTTATGCAAGTATTGTGCCGATCATGAAAGTAAAAACTCAACTAAATTTCATTTGAACATTATTGTTTCCCAATAATTTTTCAATATGATTGAAAACATTTTTACTTCTAACAATAGAATCAATGATTGGGTGAAAAACAATTTCATGAAAACTTTGAAAATCACTTTTCTTAAATGCACAAGAAGAATTTAAACTTTTTTACCATAACTTCATCTTGATCTTCTGATAAAGATTTATCAAATTCGTTCACGCTGAGCTCTTCTTAGATTCGTCTTCCTCTTATTCTTCTATGTTGACTAGATCATGGAAGTGTTTTATAATTTGTCCTTCTTCATTTTCAACTTCCAATAGTTTATCAATCGTGCGTATGCAGCTTATAGTTTCTGATAAATTGTCAACACTTTCAACTTCAAGATAATTGTTAGAAGTATAAGTAGAATCAAGAGTATCCCAGAAATCTTTAGCACTAGTGCAAAATTTGATTTTCTCAAAATCATTTTTGGTTAAAGCACTATATAAATTTTCATTACTTTAATGTTCAATGAAAACATTTTCTTTTCTTTTTCTATCCAATCTTTTCTCAGTTTGAAATCAAAGGCATTTGAAAAAAAAAATTCCACATATGAAAATAAAAGGTTTTTATAAATGATGTCATTCTAGCTTTCCAAAATCAAAAATCAATATCTTTTAAAAATGTAGAACGGTATAATCAAACATGTATTGTGCTTGCATTTTATGTGAAATTAACTATTACTCTGAGATTCATTTGAATCTCAAACATTTCCTCTATTCTAGGGCTTTAGCAACATGGTGGATTCAACTCACAAGGCAAGGTGGTTGATACTGGTAATTGATGATTCTGGGTCGGGACAAGAGCTTCTGTTGGTTATCTATATTTTTTTATAGACTATTTTGAAAATTTGTAAATATTTGAATGAACCCTGTGGGAATTTCAATTATGTAACAAGATCTTAATACCAGTATATTACGCTAGAACTGTTTTGCCATTGAGCTATCTATAAATACTCTGATAAATGTCAAGATATCAAAGCGGTATGACAAATGCAACCTTGATGATGAAGAATTACAATGATCTTCACTCTCACACAGGCAGTGATCATATATACATAAACAGTATAGTAAGATCCCTATTTCACGTGCAGCACACACATATATTCTAGCAAGGTTTTCATTTCAGTTTCCATCCCAATGCTATTTATATATCAGTAAGTTTCCCCTCTTATTTCCTAAGTGTGCAGTGTTTTATCAGAATATTAGCAATACACAGCAAAGCTTTTGGTTTCCACACACACACACACACACACAAAGGTAGCAGCAGCTATATTTAGCTTAATGGCTTAACTTTTTAGTCTTTTAGATATGCCCAGGCTTGCTACTTCACAACATTACACCAACCTCTATTTTCTAGAGCAAGAATAGAGCAACAAATGCTTGAACTCTCTCTCTCTCCCCTTGGGTTCTCACTCTCAGTTTCCCACTTGCTCTCAGTTTCACTTGAGCTGAGCAAAGTGAATGAATGAAAGATCAAGGAACAATATTTAAATAAGGATGCACGGTTCAGTTCGAGAGGTATAAGTAGGCAGAGGAGAAAACACGTTTCCATTTGTGACGTTCAAAAAGCATGGAGTTATTGTCATCGCATAGGGCAGCAGGGCATGGCGCTGTGATCTCTATTTCCACCATTCCGTCACTACTACAAAAAATGGATATTACTTCCCTAAAAGACGTCCTTATTTTTAAAAAGGAAGAAAAAAGTGAACGTAGTGGCATTCTTGTAAAATAAATACTGATACTCTCAAATTTGGCATCCTAAAATAATATTTAGAACGTCTAAAATAATTTAAGGCATCCTACAATATTTTAATGACGCCTAATTTAAACTTTTTTGCGCCAATAATTAATGTTTTAGCTGCTTGGCGTCATTTGGCGAATTTTTTTGGCGCAAGCTTAAAAGTTTGAGTAATAATTTTTTTTTATTGGCGTCCTGATAGATGTTCAGGACGCCTTAATTTATTTTTTGGCGTCTTAAGGCGTCCTGATAGAACTTCAGGACGCCTTAATATAATTAAAGGCGTCTTGTTTTCATATCAGGACACCCTAAATAAATTTTAAGGCATCCTGTATTCATATCAGGACGCCCTAAATAAATTTTAAGGCGTCCTGATAGTGGTTCAGGACGCTTTAATTACTTTTTGGCGTTCTGAATCACTTTTCAGGACGCCTTAATTGACAAATAAACCATTTTCAAACCCGCGCCTGCCTCCCACATGCTTAATTTCTCAGCTGAGCCTCCCTCAACCTTAAATTTATCTCCGTAATCTCACACTCGATTCACGCCCTCACCGTCTCCTCCCTCAACCCTATCTCTCGTAGCGTCCGTTGTTCTCGTTCTTTGTTTCCGGCGACGCCCCCACCGTCTCCTCCGTCTCTGACGCCCCCACCATCTCCGACGCCCCCACCGTCTCCTCCCTCAACACAAACAGGACGGTTCAAGGCTCCCTCATTGTTTCTTCTTTCATCAACATCGTCCTTGGGTATAGTAGGGCGTGGGGAAGTTTAACAAGGTAAATCAACCTCAATATTCCGTATTAATTTGCTTTTGATGTTTTCTTGCCCCCTTAAATTCTATGCAGTCCGTTGTTTATATTTTAAAAGCAGCAAGAAATATTGCAGCTTTAGTTTATTATATTTTTTATAATTCTCTGTGGTTCTTTTTAAACCAGATGTTTTAGCCCAATAGTCATTGTACCAGTGGTTTGTGTGGTAGGTCTTGGTCTGTTCATGAGGGGCTTTCCACTGGTAAATATCCCTAATGCACTTTCGACTTTGAAAATATTGTTATTCATAATAGAAGATAAAAGGATAAAGTGTTAACGGTGTAACTTATTCTCTTAAATGCAGCTGGCAAATTGTGTGGAGATTGGATTACCTATGCTCATTCTACTGGTCATAGTCCAACAGGTTTGTAATTCTACAGTCCCTTCAAATTCATATATTCTATTTTTATAGTGGTATTCAATACTCAATAAAGAATTAACACAAATGACACATGCAACTTTATCTCTTGATATTTGGATCATGTGCTTGAGTAGTGCAGAAACTAGAATACATTTTCTTGCAATGTTGTGCGGTTCATCTGTGAGGTGTTAGATTTTATTTATAGCAAAATAGGAGTTGGGTGTGTCTACTTCTGATGGACTTAGAGTGGTTTCTCCTTATTTGGTTCAAAGGTGTTTGATGGACAAAGAGGGTAGAACTTTGTGGCAATTCAGAGTTTTCATTATGATTTAGAATATTTTATTGGATTAGAATGCTCATATTTTCAAGTTTATCTCCATGTCATTAGTTGCACTATGTTGCGAGATAATGCTTGTGACTTCTTATTCAGTTTAATGTTTTTTAAGGGAGTGTGTCTCTCTTTGGTAAGATTGATCTCGCTTTGAAGAAGGTTTAAATTTCCATTTTATCTTCTTTTTGTTTCGACCTCTTCTCTCTAAAACCTATTTACAATCTCTTCATGATATCTATTTTTATTGTGTGTTTCCACTTATAAAATTTTGGTTATGATACTTTGGGAATCTGAACTAGTTAATACAGTTTGTCATTTTAGACCTAATTACTTGACCACTTGCTGGTAAGTGATCTCTTTTGGTTGCGGGTGTAATTTAGTTATTTGTTTTTTGAAACAAGATTGTTTCCTCATTTCACATGGTAAATTTGGTGGAAATTTGAGCTTGCATAAGAGAAGCATTCATATAATTTAGCCTAGAAGCAATAAAGTAAGAAAAGAAATTCCTTAAAGGGGATGACTTGATTTGGTGTTTGAATAAGAATAGTAGGTAAATTTTCAACCTATCATCCCAAATTTTTAATAGTTTCTGTTTAGCTTAATCCTATAAGCAATGACTTGATTAGTTGTTTGGATAAGTATAGCATATAAGTTTCCACCCGTACAAATATTTAATATTTTCTGTTCAACATAATTGCATATAAGGATAGCAAATGAACAGTGAGGGGTGAGATTCCCTCCATTTCATTCTCATTGTTTTACCCAGCTTGTTCTTATTAATTTTAACCTTTTAAATTTGAAACACTACATAAATAAAGAGGAAAGTCATTAGTCATCATAGGAGTAGAAAATAGACTCTTGCTTTTGAAAACAGAGAGTAACATGTTTTAAGACTTCAAAACATTTTTCTCATGGCTAACATTCATACTAATGGTGATTGATGTTCTTAAATTATCTACGGTTCTTCCCCTCTAGACATTTGATTCTAACGGCCATATTATTCATGATTCATACGCTATCATCAATTCAAGTGTTTGACTCTTCATTTTGGCTTCATATTAGCTTTAAATGTGTTTTAAATCAGCTTTTTCTTACTTCCATTTGGTTGATGCGAAATTTATTCTTGGTGGCCAAGAATTTTGACTTCAAATAGCCCTTAATTAACTTGAAGTACTCTTTTACTTTGTCTTCTCAAAAGTCCAATTTATCTCCCCCAAGTTGCAACATCTCCTTCTATGTTCCTTTGTTTTTTGTATTTCTGCATGTGAATTTCTTTTGCATTTTTGAAAATTGATACATTCTTTTGTCAAAGATGAATTAGTATTGTATGAACTTTGGGTGGAATTTTCCACAATTTCATTAAAACATGTTTCTTGGAAATTTTCCACAATTGCATTGAAACATGTTTCTTTGAAAGTATATTTGATCAATTTTACTTATCTGGAAATTTGTAGTGTTAAGTTCTTACTTCTTTTTTGACTTGAGGAAGCAAATAACCCTTTTGAGTAAAGTGACTTTGTCACGACAACAACTCACAAGAGCTTGAGGGATGCTAGGGTAGGTATATTTTATCATGTTCCTTTTGTCATAAAATTATTCCCTCTCATATGTTAGTTTGAATAATTCTAATGTTGTCTTTATTGTTGTTGTCTTTAGGTTGAATAGAGTAAACAAATTTCAAGCATCAGAATTTAAAGTTGAGGTAATTACAGTTAAATATTGTTGTTTTTTTTTGTTGATGTGCATTGATCTAGGTAAACTTTGTTGTATGAATAAAGATGCTTAGAAGTCCATAATTAATAGTTTATGACTTAAAGAATTTAGCTATATTTTTATATTTTGTATTGATGAAACTGTTGGAATTAATAGTTGATGTTGATCTGAATTGCCCTAATTAGTAAGTTTTGTTGAATTAAGCTGAGATGGTTTGTTGTTGGAATTTTGGGATGTCTTACTTGTTGAGGGGAAATCTTTGCCGATTTTTTTTTAGGATTGAGAAAAAAGCATGTAGTTCTTGAAATTGTTATGAACTTGACTGTTGTTGGAAATGTCTTAGGTGGTAATAAAATGGGTCATAGTTGGATGAATGCTTTGAGAACTAGTGAAGAATATGAGAATGGGGTGGAAGAGTTTATTGAATTTGCTACAAGGAATGTGCCTACAAAAAATATGATGTATTATTGTCCATGTGTGAATTGTTTAAATGGGGTTCGACGGGATATTGCTGATATAAGGGATCACCTAATTTGTGATGGAATAAACCTCCGATACACAACGTGGATATGGCATGGTGAGGAGGTAACTACCAGTGCGTCATACGAAAATGAAGTTGAGGTAGATGATGATGGAATGGAGAGAATGATTCATGATGTTGAGGCCGAATCTTTTGCACAACCGCATGAATATGATAGCGTATGGAGTGATGCAGAGACACCTTTGTTCCCTGGGTGTAATAAGTATACACGGTTGGAGTGACTGGGACCTTACATTTGGTCAACTTAAAGGCAACTTGTGGGTGGACCGATAGTAGTTTCACATCACTGCTGAAATTGTTGTGTGATATGTTGCCAGACGACAATGTACTTCCAAAACGTATGTATGAGGCCAAGAAAATCTTGTCTACGATGGGTATGGAGTATAAAAAGATACACAGTTGCCCTAATGACCGCATATTGTACGAAATGAATATGAAGGCCTCGAATTGTCCGAAGTGTAAAACTTCACGATACAAAGTGAAGAAAGGTGGTGGTTCTGGAGATCAGACAACAAAAAGGCAACCTTTGAAGGCATTGTGGTATCTTCCAATAATACCGCGGTTTAAGCGTCTCTTTACTAGTGAAGCAACGACAAAGAAGTTGAGATGGCATTAGGATGAGAGAATATCTGATGGAAAATATCTTCGGCACCCGGCTGACTCTCCGCAATGGAAGAAAATAGACAAAATGTTCCCTCAATTTGGCGCAAACAGCCAAGAAACCTTTGGTCAGGGCTTTGTATAGATGGCTTCAATCCGTATCGAACTCTTAGTAGCACCCATAGTGCATGGCCTAGGTTCTCCTTGTAATATACAACTTACCTCCCGGCTATGTATGAAACGCAAGTATGTGATGCTTTCTATGATGATTTCGGACCAAAACAGCCCGGAACAATATCGATGTGTACTTGGCGCCTCGGTTGAGGATTTGAAGAAGTTGTGGGAGGAAGGCATAGATGTGTTTGATGCATATAAGAAGGAGTCCTTCAATTTGCGTGCAATGATTTTTACCACGATAAACGACTTTCCTACATACGGAAATTTGTCAGGGTACAGTGTCAAGGGGCATAAAGCATGTCCAATATGTGAAGCGGACACAAACTTCCATCAACTAAAGCACGAAAAAAAACGGTCTACCTAGGTCACAGGAGGTTTCTTCATCGTTTCCACCCATTTCGTAAGTTAAAAAAGCGTTTTAACGGCATACCGGAGCATAGAACGGCTCCAAAGGCATTAACCGGAGAGGATGTTTATAGTCGGGTGAAACATATCAATGTCATATTGGGTAGGTAGCGGAGGATTACGGGTGAGAAGAATATATGGAAGAAGAGATCAATTTTCTTTGATCTTCCATATTGGCGTAGTCTTGATGTGAGACACGGTCTTGATGTGATGCATGTGGAGAAGAACGTGCGATAGCCTTGTCGGTACTCTTTTGCACATACCAAGGGAAGACTAAGGATGGAATTAGTGCGAGACTAGACCTGGTTGATATGGGAATAAGAGAACGGTTACATCCACAAGTAAGAGAAGATGGTAAGAGGGCATACTTGGAGCCAAAGAGCTCATACACTATCAAAAGCAGAGAAAAAAAGTTTGTGTGGGTGTCTATATGACATTAAGGTTCCACAAGGATATTCTTCTAATTTCAGAAGGTGTGTTTCAATGGATGATTTGAGGTTAGTTGGGATGAAGTCCCATGATTATCATGTGTTGATGCAACAACTATTACCAGTAGCTATTAGAGGCATTATGAAAGATAAAGTACGAACCACTATAACAAAATTGAGTATTTTCTTTAATGCTATCTGTAACAAAGTCATTGACATTGAAAAGTTAGATGAATTGGAAAATGAGGGTTATATTATTTTGTCCCAACTAGAGATGCATTTTCCTCCTGCATTTTTTGACATAATGGTGCACCTGATAGTGCACTTGGTAAGGGAGGTTAGGCTTTGCGGTCCAGTTTACCTAAGGTGGATGTACCCTTTCGAGCGATACATGAAGATCTTAAAAGGTTATTCTAAAAATCCTTATCGACCGGAAGCCTCAATTGTTGAAATATATGTAGTTGAAGAGGCTATGGACTTTTGCAAAGATTATCTATCAAGGACGACGATACAACATCAGTATGACGAGGGGATAAGCGAGGAACTCGAGGAATCAAACGAAGAATAAGCCTCGTGAAGAGGTGTTGCAAGCTCACATGTACATCTTGAATAATATGGAAGAAGTTCAACCATACATTGATGAACACATAAAGAGTTTGAAGAATATGAATCCAAGGAAGAGTGACATGCGAGATAGCGAATGAGCAAAAGAAGACGTTCATAAAGTGGTTCAGTGAGAAAGTATTGCACGAGACCGGAGTGTCGGATACAATTGAGTGGTTCGCCTGGGGGCCTTCTTTTCAGGTCATCACATGGAGCGGTTATGATATAAATGGGTATAATTTCTACACAAAGGACCAAGATGACAAAATTTCTGTGCAAAATAGTGGGGTGATGGTTGAAGCTGAATCCATGCACTTTTCGAGTTCGAAAGACAAAAACCCGGTATTAGCATCAATGGCCTATTATGGAGTTATTGAAGAAATATGGGAGATGTGCTACACCAAGTTCAAAATTGCCTTATTGAAATGTAAGTGGGTTAGCAATAATGCTATTGTGATAAATCCACAATTTGGGTTTGTCTCAGTTGATCTTCAAAGAGTTGGTCATAGAGATGAGCCATTCATTCTAGCAAGCCAGGCGAAACAAGTGTTTTATGTTACAGACCCTGCAAATAAAAAAATGTCCATTGTACTTCAAAGTAAAAAACAAAAGTATGGTGAAGAATCATTCGACCTTGATGATACACCCCCTTTTACAACAAATCTCCCTACAACACGTGAAGTAGAATTGGTAGATGATGAAGAATATGCTTTGCAAGAAACGATCATTGTGAAGGAATATGGGAAGCCATATAAAGTAAGATCTTAAGTTATAAAATAGTACTATCTTATTTTTGTGGTGGTTTAGGGTTTTAGTTCATTTTATTAATCTTGTTTACTATTTAATAACCTATCTAACATTGATTTGTCCTTGATGAACATGAACATGTCTAGCTCCGACGAGTCGGGGAGGTGATAGAGTTGACGAGCCCGTTGTGAGAAAGGGTAGAGGTAGTACACGAGATGAGTGCGCTAGTGGCCCGTCGTGAGCATCAAAAAGAGAGGCTGCATGTGGACTTTGATGAGAATATGAATCCAACTGGTGCAGAGGAAGACAATTTCATTAGCCATTTAGGCTATCTGGCTCGAAGCAAAGTTCGCATTGTCTACTCTGCTTGGAAGTTCGTTCCTGACAAAACAAAGCAGTTGATTTGGGCACAAATTTTGGTACGTCACCTTCAAAAATATCTGCATTTGTATCATTTGTTTTATTGCTTGAAATGTAATTACCTTTCCTTTTACCAAGCAGCAAACGTACGACGTCCCTCCCACTACGGCAATGCACAAGCATTGGATGGGAAAAGTCCGTCTACGTTGGAAAGACTTTAAGAACAAGCTGACTAGAAAGTGGGTTCGAGGGGAAAAGAGGAACGAGGATCCATGTCGATATATCCTTATATTTCTCCCGAGGACCGGAAGGAGTTTGTGGCGTCACGCCAAAATCCAGAATTTCTTGTAAAATTTCTTTCATATATCATATATTTTATTTTAACCTACTTGACAACTTAGATGTGGTTTTATTTGTTTTCGTGTCACAGGAAAAAAGTCAAGCCAATAAAGAGAGGCAAGCGACAAATAAGTATCCGCATTGCATGTCTCGTGGTGGGTATAGGAAGCTTGAACGGAGAATGATGAAAGAGCAGTTAGAGAGAATGAAGGAAGCTACCCAATCCGATCCTTCCACTGTTGTCCAGCCCCCTGAACGTCCTCCTCGTCACAAAAAATGGAAAGTTGCGAGGAAGAAGGGCGACAACTACATAAATGCAGATGTTGCTGAGGTTGCCTCAAAGATTGTAAGTAGTTAAATTAGATGTTTTAAATAGCCTCAGTTGTTTCATATTATAGGGTTTAGTTGTTATTTATGAAACATCTTATGATACGGATGCACTTGAGGAGCGAGTTCCCAAGGTTCATTTACGCCGGGTGTACGGATGGACATTTTGTCAACGGTGATTGGGAAGCCAGATTACCTTGATCACATTCGAGGGGAGCCTAGGGGAGTGACTGCCGCGAAATATTTTGGACGGCGTTCACGGGTGTATGACGAGAAGAACCCTAGTCCTACGCTTGTAGTCTCAATTCGGGTGAATCTATTTGACGAAATCATGCTACTAGTACGATCTGAAATGAAAACAATGCTAGAGTCGAAGGACAATACGGAACATACAGCCCGTGAATCCCCGGCCTTCCCCAGCAGTAAAGATAGTTTTAACCCTCTGGATGTTGATCTTGGTGGACCTTCTCACATTCCACAGGGAGGACAACCTTGCACTCTCTATTTGGATGACCCACGCCAGCGTATTGTTGCCGATGCCCTTATTTACACAGATCACACCACCCACCATAATATTGAAATTCCACAAGACCTACGTAGGGTGACTGTGAAATGTGTTCGAGAGGGGGAAGGAGAAACAAACATCCCGATTGATGATGACGAGGTTCCCGATTTAGGCCAGGCAATAGGATTGTTCATCCTTTGGCCGAGTCATCTTATTTAGATGGCGGGGACGACACCTCCAATGGTAAGAAATACATTACTAGAACTTGTTTTTCATTGGTAACTCACTCATACTAATATGTTTGTTTATGTTTTCATAGAATGAAGATGAGGTGGGCAAATTTCCCTTCCTAGCACAGCTACGAGACATGTACAAGGACATCGCCTATATCCCCTTCAAGATGCGTACGGGAATAGTCGGCGGAGAAAAGACATATGAGTTTACCGTTGACAAAAAAGATCTGCACGAATTTCTGCATATGAAGGATTTAGACTTAGTCGTTCTTGAAGTTGGGATAATGTAAGTTTTTGTTTCCCTTTAATTATTGCATTGATCTTTTTTGTTTTCTATACTCAACAACGCAGTTGATTTTATTTAATTTCGATCACAGTGTCTGCAATGACATATGCGTCCAGAAAGGCCGAACGAGTTTGTATGGATTCTTAAGTCCAATAAACTCGTCGTCAACTCGCAATACTACGTTAACCAAAAGGACGCTTTATGTTGGTTATACAATTGCCGAGGACGACTTTCCTGTTTATCTAGCCCCAATACTTGAAGGGTATGTTGTGTTAGTTTTGTCTATTTAAGAGTTTTTAGAATAAATTCCTTTCTTATCTTAATTTAATATTAAAATGTATATGTTGTAGTGGTCATTGGACCCTGTGTGTCGTTTGTCCCGCCAAGAACGCTTGTTATTGGTTCGATTCCTTAGGTGGCAAACCAAACGATGATATCAAATCCATGTTTGCCAAGTAAGTAAATTTTCGTTAAAATCATTGATTCTTCATTTATATAATTTGTTTTCATGTCTTTACTTTCCATTTTAATGATAGTGCACTCAAGTCGGCTAGATCGATTCTTTGAGCACGGGAGCGGGGTGGACCGAAGTGGTATTATCCAAGAGTAAGTAGTTTCAATTCAAGTTATTACGTTGACACATTAGCTTTCGATATGCCTTTATTCGTTTTAACAATTTGCTTTTGATTTATAGTGCCCTCGACAACCAGGGAACACTGAGTGTGGATACTACGTTATCTATTATATGCATACCATCGTTAAGGGCGGACGGACGACAGGTTTTCTGAACGTACGTAATCGCTCTGTGATTCTCAAATGATAATATTTTTGTTGTACTTAAGTTGTTAATTACTTCATTCACTTCATTAGTTTAACTTATACCTTGTTTTCCAATTTATAGCTTTTTGATAGTGTGGATCCGTGCTCGGACGAAGACATCGATACGATTCAAACGCTATGGTGAACATTTTCTTCAAAACATAATATAGATATGTACGTCATGTATTAACTTTTTCCATATAATTGATAGACATGGATGATGTTTGGAATTCGTTGTTGTATAATCAGTTATTACTTAAGTTTAGAAGGTAAAATTCAGAAGTTGATGATACAACCCCCTTTACTTACATATTTCATTTTCAAAGTAATTAAGTGATTGTCATTTACATAGGAGGTGCCTTTTTCACTGAACTTCTGATCTTGCATTATTGTGAAATACTTTGCTACACAAATCCTATAGAGTAAATATGTTTTGTCACTTCACTTTGCTGCACAAATTGTAGTTGCTAGCATTCTTAATTGTCTATTTTCGCTGCCTCTGTTTGATGCTCTAAATGGCAGATTTGTTCTTCCCTCTGTGATTTTTCGGTTTGTTCTTGATTCGGGTTGCTTATCTTCTCTAGCCTAAACTGAATTTATTAGGCTTTGGGTAAAAGATTATCGATTTCTCCCTTCTCTTCATCTATGATTAGCTTCTAGGAGGGGTTGAGTTTGTTTTTATTTTCTTCTTGCTGCTTTGGCCCAATCTGGGGTTGGGTAAGTCTTCATTAGTGTTTTGTTTAAGAAGATTTAGATATACGATATTATTTTGGTTCTGTGCGTTGCCGTCATGTCTGAAAATTGGGGTTTAGGAAATTTCCATTTTTGTTGTTATTGTGTTGATGGTTAGTCAAGGAAGTAAGGGTTCTTGTTATATATATAAATTGTTGCAAATTGATTCTTGAGGTATTTAGGTAATGAAGGGACCAATTTGATGAATGTTGGGTAAATGTATGTATAAAATTGGCTAGACGAATAGCAGGTGGTACTTTTGAAAAAAAAAATACCTAAGGCGTCCTTAATTCAGGATCAGGACGCCTATATACCATATTTGGCGTCTTGATTACTCATATAGGACGCACAATATAAGGCGTCCTAATATAGGTCAAGGACGCCTTATAGACGCCTTAAAAAAGGCGTCCTTGATTAAACACAGGACGCCTTTTTTAAGGCGTCCTGTATTAAACGCAGGATGCCTTTGTTAAGGCGTCTTGTTTTAACCATAGGACGCCGAAAGGCTTCAAATTACTACTTCCCCTGGTTAGACGTCATTCCAAAAAGGGGCGTTAATTGCCTCTAATTCAGGACGTCTTTTCACTTTTTTGTAGTAGTGCGTGAAGTTCGCTGGCGGTGATTTCTTCCCTTTGTATTTACGTGATCTAGCGCTGCTTGGGTTAACGTGTTTTAGCTGATATATTTCTTTACTGTTGCTACGTTTTGGGTGAGGTTGAGGTTAAATGAGCTGGTTTGATTTAATGGATTGGGGTATTTCTTGGGCTTTTATTTGCTGCCATCTGAAACATGTGTGGGCTAAATGAGATTAAATGAATTGGGCTTTAGTGCTACTTGGGTTTTATTCCAAAATTCTTTCTTGCAATTATTTCCTTGTTTTTATTTTTTCGAAATTGTTACAAGGAAAATAATTCCTAATTTTTCAAGTAATTATTCTCATAATTATTTTAAACCAAAATTTCATAATTAATCTCCATATAATATTCAAATTTCAAATCCCCAAAATTTGGGATGTTACAGCGAGTTGAATGTTGAGTGTGTGGCCAATAGCCCCAAGAGGCATATGGTAGCTACGGGCCTCTTGTACAACTTACCAGGGTAGAACACAATCCACAACTCGCCTCTCCCTCAAAATCATGTTAGGATAGAGCTAAGATGGTCATCAATCTTAAGTATGCCCTTCTTATACCCACACCAAATGCAGATATAGTAGAAGGAGCTGTACCTAGCCATGTTGCGTGCCCATACCACCTTATTGTCGTACCTAGGAAGACAAAAAAGGTATATCGTTGCCTTTTGAGATTGCCAATGAATTTTAGAGTAACCATTTTCCTAACTTCTCAACTTGTTTAGATGAAGAGAAGGAAGGTTAATATGGGAGCTTAGTCGGCCATGGTTTAGTGTCTTGTGCGTCAAAGAAGACCGATGTGCCTGTGCCTATGCTCAGCCGCTAGATCCACCAATTTCCAACAAATTTTGGATAGCTCTTGAAGCACAGGATATCATAGTCGTCAAAAAATACCCTGGGGGAGATTACTATACCAAATAAGTCTCTTTTGAGTAAGATATCTACGTGAAACAAGGCGTGTTTGACATTGTCAATTTGCTGCTAGTCAAAGAGATCGTCATGGGTGATATGGCTAGCTTGAGTTCTTGTAACTTTTATATCCAATATGTCTTCTATTGCAAATGAGCACTTATAGCAAGATATCTATGGCTAGCTACTAATAGCATTTATATATACTTTTTTTTGTATGTAAGATATTGTGGCCCCCAAAATTTGAAAAATATGGAACTGCCACCAAAATTTTAAAACAAGGATGACTTTAGAAACCTTTTTGAAAAATGAAAATGAAATAAGGTTAGGAGTTGATTGTGCATGGGGAAGGCGTTATGCACCCCCACAACACCCGTTCATAAAACAGTTAGCCTAAGTTAATTATTTAAAAATGAAAAAAAAGGCCTTCAATGGTATTATAATTACCCAAAAAATATTTACAAAAATAAATAACATGAACAATAAAGAAAACATGTTTATTTACAAAAACAAAGGGGGAAAAGGGAAATATATTTATTTACAAAATCAAACTTGGCCTAGGAAGAAAACCTAAGGCCTACTTACCATCTAAGGGATCAAGCCCACATAATTCAGAGTATAAAGGTGTATCATTTTGTTGATTTTTTTTATGGAAAATGTTTATTTAATTTATTTGGGAAAATAGTTTTTTTGTTTGTGTTTTTTATTTATTTATGAAAGCAATTTCTTTCTTTTTTTTTATTTAGAAATCATTTTTTAAAAAGGCTTTGGATTAAAATTCCCGAGGAGGTTCCCATAACCTCACATGGAAGAATAATTGATTTTTTCCTGAGAAGGCTTTTAAAACCTCACATGGCATAAATCCCTTTTAAAATCAATTTCATTTATTTTTGTCAAATGAAACTTTTTCCATTTTATTTTCATTTATAAAAATGAGTCAAAATCATTTTTCTTCTTCCCTTTTTATAAAGAAAACTTAGGCAACCCCATTGGTATTCTTGAGGAGACACCAATAATCTCACATGGTTTACCTATGAACCCAAATGCCTGAGGTCCTGAGGAGACTCTAAAAACCTCACACAACACCAGTAAAAAAGATGGGATGCAATGTTAGGGAAGAACAGAAAACACACAATCAATTCATCATGAAATTATTTTGAATGAAGCACAATAGAAAGGGAAGAGATGGGAAAACATATACTTCATTCAGTTCTAAATATAAGACGAGTTTACTTTCTTTGAGATATTAAGAAAGCCAATTAAATTACTTTAAAATATTGAAATTTTTCATTATATATAATATTTTTAATGATATATAATTTAAGCTAAGGATAAACTGTTGGTTATGATTAGTTTTTATGATGTCTTATATAGATGTCATTCTTGAGAGCAAAAAGGTTGCATACTACATTTATCTTCTACTTTGACTAATTCTTATATTTAATGTAGATGCTAAGTTAAATGATGAAGAATGATCAAGTTGGAAGATGGAAGAAGGAAGAACTTGCTGAATGGAATGAAGATATCATTATTCAAGTTCTAAGATTGGTCCTAGAAGTCTCCACGATCAAACGGAAATTGGAATGGCTCAATTCGAGTTAAAGTCAGGAAATATGAGTTTCTGGATGAGCAAACTTGAGCCTCCAAGTATTAAACTCAAGTTTACTACCTTGCTGAAGTATTTTGCCTTTCTGATATGAACAAACTCGAGCTTAGCACTTCAAACTCGAGTATATAAGTGTCTTCAATAACTCTGGCGTCTCTGGATGGTCCAAACTCGAGTTACACTTTCAAACTCGAGTTTACGGTGATCAACTCGTTTCACATTCAGCACAGGCAATGTCTGGTAATATGATGATATCTTCCAAACCAGAGATCCTATTGAGGTGAAATCTAGTGGCATATGAAACTAGACTCCCAATGTCATTTTGATATAAAATGCAAGCCCAAAGGATTTTCTATCAAGGAGTTATGAATTGTGGAAGTTGACGAGAAAATCCACAAAGACACGAAAACCAAGCCTCAAAGTTTTGAGTATAGCTCCTAAAATACAATGCTGATGGAGCTGAAATTGGTGGCATATGAAAGTAGACTCATAGATATTTCCATCAAGTATTGAACGAACCAAAACAGAGTTCAAACCAGGGAGATATGGTCTTTCAAAGTTGACAAAGTTGCAAGCTCGCTGAACAAAGTCCAAACTCAGCCATGCCAAGTTTACAAGTAGCAAACTCGAGTTTACGGGTTACAGAGAGGAAATTCTGATTTTTGAAGAAGTCCAAACTCGAGCCTGAAGTTACAAACTCGAGCTTGAGAGTTCCAGAGAAGAAATGAACATTTGGAAAAAGCCAAACTCGAGCCTATAAGTGAACAAACTCGAGTTTAGCTCAGATAGAGTGCAAGCAGGTCCCGAAGAACACCCAAACTCGAGTCTATAAGTCACAAGCTCGAGCTTGAGACTTATAAAGGCAAAACTCCAAGTTTTAAATGAAGACCAAACTCAAGCTTGTTATAGTAAACTCGAGCTTGGAGCTTCTGCACAGATGAACGCATCTGAGTATACTTTGCTCGCTTTGATTTCGCTTAAGCTTGATTCTCGTGAAATGGTTGCTTATGATTTAAATGATTCATATCAATTTTTCTAACCAGATTTAACCAGTTTGCTTATGAGATTTCAGAAGACCTAAGATTTTCTTTAGGAAACATTAAAGCATTCAAGAAGAGAGATGATCAATCAATGGTTAATTTCAAATAAGCTATTAATGATCAAAGATTTCCGTCAATCTGTGTCAACGCCTTAATATCAATTGGAGATATCTCATTCTGCCGAGATTGGTGCAATCAATTGAAAGCTCTCAACCGATAAATTCAAATATTCAATTAAAAATACTCCCAACAGACTATATTCATCGACATGAACCCAACAACTAGTAATTTCGAATTGGTTCAAGTCTCGAATGGATCTATAACGGTCATAAACTTCAACTAGCATAAATACCTGAAGATTTGAAGACTCCATACGGAATACAGAGTACATAGAGCAGAAAAACACAAAGACACAAGTTGACATCTTCAAGATGCTAATACTCTGATTCTCATATCATTTACTCCATGTTCTTAATGTTTACATAGCTTATCATAGAGAGTGAGATGACTTGTGATTGTACTTGAGCTTATTCATCTACTTCGAGAGAGAAGAGTTATTGTACACATCCTATCATTCTATCTGTGAGATACTCAAGATTGGGTGATCTTGAGTGGGAAACACATTGTGTTGATTACAACTTGTAAGGGGAGTGAATCCTAGGAAGAGGATTACTTCGAGTACAGAGTGTGTGATTAAGCAAGTGTATTGGTTACAGTTTGTAAGGGGGAGTGAATCCTAGTTAGAGGATTACTTCAAGTATGAACGTGTAATCAAGTTACAAGAAGATAGTGGATTGAAAATCTCAAGCGGAGCTTGGGACGGGCGTAGGTCAAGGATTGGGCGAACCAAGATAAATCACGGTTGCATATTCTCTTCCCTTAACTATTACATTTCCAGCATATAAGTTTGAATGACTGATTATCGCTTTATGAATTATAATTGTCATACAAACTATTTTCAGTAAATTGCGAAAAGATTTTCGAACTTCCAAAAGTTTTATCATACACCCAATTCACCCCCATCTTGTGTGATAGCCTGGTTTTTCACAAACAACATATCATATGATTAAGTAATTTATTTAGCTTCCTTAATCTCTTTTAAAAAAATCAACTTGGTCTTATATTTAGGACCGGAGAGAGTACCTATTAGTGCACCATCCTTGCAGACTACCCTTACAACGCAGAGAAGACACAAATGCTGCCACAGCTCCCGTTCATGAGGAAAACCAAGTGATTCAAACAAAACAAATGCTATTTTCACACACGGAACATGTCCTCATAAGCTAGTTAAGAGGTGTCAAAAAAAAAAAATAATTGTCTTGACATGGTGAACCTTCACAAGACGTGATGCTGACATTAAAGGAAGGAAATTAAAGCATGCTCTCACGCTACTCATCAATAAATTAATCACAACTAGGCCACTTGTGGCCAAGCATGCAATCGTCTCAACGAATCACAGCAGGCAACATTTATAAATAAAATAATGAAATTAAATGACACAAGGTGGTATGGCTATTAATTCACTTGAGAAATCAAAAGACGTTGAAAGAAGCAAAACATGTCTAAAGCTGTACACATGCCTCATTTGTTCATCGGCGCAGTAGAAATACGGTAGAAGAGATAATGGCAACTTTGATTGAATTTCTATTCCCCTTAAACTTAGAGAAAACCCTTTTATTTAGAATTACAAATAAGCAATTAAGGAGGTAGAGTAATTGATGAAAAAATAGTTGGTGACACAGATTAAACGTCTACTCCAAAGGACACATTCATGAATGAACTAGCATTAATTAGTACAAAATAGGCTTTCTAGACCACTACATTTAGACCGGTTATAGAGGATAAGATTTAAAAAGTATGAACTGTGGCAGCTTTGTAATTATATAGAACTTTTGAGACCGGCTCCTTTAAAATATAAGGTCTAAAAGATATTATTTAGACTAGATTTCTGAACTCTAAAAGAAAAAAAAAAATCATATATAATATATTTTCTAAACCGGTTCTTTGTATAATAGGTCTAAATATATTTTTTGTATTACAAATAGTTAAAAAACAATATATTTGTTACTTTTTGGACCAAATGTCTCTAATAACCAGTCTAAAAGATGAAACTTTTTAGACTTGATGTTTCAAATAACCGGTCTAAAAGATTTGTAATTAAAAAATAATATATTCATTCCTTTTAAGACCCGATGTTTCAAATAATCAGTTTAAAAGATAACTTGTTAGATCTGTTCATGTTTTGTTTTCACTTTTTGCTCTAATTAATTTACTTTTGGTGATCCGTAATTTGGATTAGCTTTTAGTTTCTGTAATGTACAATTTTGTATATATACTTTTTGATAATTGCATAGAATGTATATATGTTTAAATGGTTTCTATATTTGGTTTCTGTAATCAATTTTATATGTATGTAATATGCATATGTGTGCTTATCTCCAAAGTGTTATGCCCAATTTTTTAAAAAAATTTGTCACACATACTTATTGGTTATTCGCCAATGACGAACACATACATAACGGTTTTTCTAAATAATTGTCAAATAAACCCCTTCTTAGGGCGATCAATACTTTATTATCATAATTTTAACCATTAAGTATTGTACATAATATATCATGATTGTTAATAAAAAAAACAGTTAAATATAGATTGTTATTTTTAACCTTCATTGTCTTACAACTGTTAAATATAGTGAACTATACATATTAACAATTGTATTTGAAAAACAATAAAATATGGTGCCCAATATTTAACGGTTAAAAACCATCACATATAAATATTTGACGTTCAACCGTTAAATATTAAAAAAACGGTTATATATATATAGATAAATCTGTAGTAGTGTTTGAGAAGTAAAATTCAACTTTCAATAAATGGATTTTTAAAATTAATTACTATAGTTAAGTCTAATAGAAAGAGGCTAATTTCTTACAATGTGATAAACTAAAGTTTAAATCCTGAATGAGAGAGCTGATTAAATTTAGTATCTTTAAAGTACCTCATACACGATTACCTCTAATAAGAAAATGCTTGTGGTTGATGGGAAAAAAGACTTTAAAAAACTTTGCAAATGACCTTCCTAACTAGAAAGAATTGCCCAAAAAAAATTATTTTTGAAAGTTTTCAGAAGAAAGTGAAAACCTTTGGTTTCTAACATATCATGCTTCTTTGAGTTTATAAAAAAGATAGTCTTGATTGGACCGACATGGTGGTGGCCATCTCAACTAATGTAAGTTGGCCCCACCAAAAAAAAAAAAAAAGAAGAAAGAAAACTTTGACCGAGCCTAATATAAGGTAAGACTAAGAAGGTTTTTAGTGTTACTTCCGATTTTAATTATAAAATAAAGTTTATAGTATAATTTTTACTATAAATTTTTTCATTTAATTAAGACCAGAGTACTATTTATATTAAGAGCTGGAGATAATACTATATAGTTTCTGACATTTGTCATTGCATTATCTCTAAGAAAGAAAATCCAACACAACAAAAAATAAAATCAATAAAACAGTTCAGGCATGTTTGATTTTATATAGGCTAAAACTAAAATTTGAGTAAAATTGACTTTGCAAATTTACTCTGTTCTAATTTTTTTTTTTTAATGTTTCGTTCTTCTTTTTCACTGTGTTTTGAGTTTTGAAAAAAAAAAAAAAAAGGTAATTTCTTGGAGAGAAATGGAATTGGATTTTCATTTGGAGTAAACTCCTTTGTGTTTGGTTTGAAGGGGGAGGGGAGAGGAGATGAGAGGAGGGAAACTTTTTAACCAAATTGTTCATAGAAAATTTTCAAAATTCTTAAAATATACTTTTAACAAAAAGGAAAATTTTTTTATTAATGTAATTTGGTCAACATCTTTCCTCTCCTCTCATACTCTCTTCTCAAACCAAACATGTTGTAATTAATTTCAACATGTCTTCACTCGGAAGTAGATATTCACGGCGCTTTCTCATAATCTATTATTCTCTTTATATCTTAACCGTCCAATTTTGATCCAAACGTCCAGAGAGAGACACATAATCTATTTCAAATAATTTAATTTGAAATAGGTGATGTCTCTCTTTCTAGATGCTTGGATCAAAATTGAAGGTTAGGATGTTAAGAATAAGAGATTATAAGAAAGACATTAGTGAGAGAAACCGGACACCTCTTCACTCTAGCCTCAAATTGTTGCCATTGAAAAAATTAAAATGTACAACTATAAATATATCAATATGTTGGCAAAATTATCTCTATTAATACACATATATACTATTTGCATTTGCATTGACATTTTTAAGCCAGTATTTTAAAAGCTTTTCTTCTCTCTACCCATAAGTTATTTTACAGAATTTTTTTCTGTATTAATACCAAGTTTTTTTTATAATGTTGTCCTTGTATGGATATTGTGGAACAATTACGATAAAAAATGACAAAATATAATTTATTACACCAAAAGAAGTTGGGTCTAGTTAGAAGGACTGTTCCTTGCAAATAAACTGATTTAGTGTCTAACTATGCCTTGAATATGATTATGTTCAACAATAAGATACATGTTCTTATTAAAAAGGTTTTTAAAGAAATTTGTTTTCTTTGCTTTTTATTTCTTTTAAAATTTCCCCTTGGTTAGCAAGAGTTAAGACTCCATTCGCTGGCATCCCAATAAATCCCCAGCCAAACACGGTGTTCACTCTTCCCCTCCCCCTTTCTTTCTCAGGGATGTCTCCCTCAAAAATCTGTATATATAGCTCTCCCTTTCACTTCAATGGTCTACACCATCATCCACAGCCCACACCACAACACACCCACTTCTATTCTCTCTCTCTTTTTACTCTCCAATTATATTCTCCCTCTTCCAGTAAATGAACTCTTTTTCAATTTTCAACTCCTCAAAAGCCTTCTGTGTACTACACCCAAAGCAGCCAAAGGAATATACTCTTCGATCCCAATCTCCCTCTCTCTTCCCTTTTCTTTATAAATAATTTTGAATTCCTTCCTGTTATTCCAGTCTCCGTCTCCCTGGCTCCTGCCTTCCTCCACAGATCTCCGTTGTTTCTTCTTCGGTTGAATTTTGATTTGATATGAAAGTTGCGGAACTCCAGTTTCAGCTTCATCACACCCATCATCATCAACACCAACAGCAGAAGCTGAACAAGCAGAACGAGACCGCCCAGATGTGTAGGAAGATCCAATTGTCTGTTGCCGACCAACTCTCTCCACCAATCCGCTCCGACGCCGCCGATGACTGTGACATGGCAGACGACGGCGAGGAATTCTTTGTTCCGCCACTCAATTTCGCTGTGGTGGATAACGGCATTTTCAGGTCTGGCTTCCCTGAGCCCGCCAATTTCCCCTTCCTGCAAACCCTCGGCCTTCGTTCCATCATGTATGTGCACAAACACCTTATCTTATTGGATTTTCGATTCAGTCTTTATATATATATATATATTTTTGAATTAAAATAACAATTGAGGCTTTCCCTTTGGTTTCTGATTTAGCCATCATTTTTTTAAAAGAAAAATTTTATTGTCGAGCTTTTAATTGATTGAGTCAGATTTAATTTCAGAAAACGGAGGTTATCGATTGACATTAAATTTTGGATAGAAATTACTAAAGAGACAAGCATTCCAATTACTAAAGGACTCAATTTTGACTTTGAAGATCAAGATAAACATTACCCAAAGATCTCTTTTCAAATTTGAATTACGTTTACTTGCGTTTGATGGCTGTTTGTGGCCAGAGCTTGAATTTTCTGTTGGGTCTTTGAGGAATCCATTAATTAGTTTAAATCTTTGCTGGTTGGCTGAATTTGTTTGAATGGATATCTTTCAGATATCTATGTCCTGAGCCGTACCCGGAAGCAAACATGGAGTTTCTGAGATCAAATGGGATTAAGCTTTATCAATTTGGGATCGAAGGTCGCAAGGTATGTAACTCTCTGTCTTCATGCTAAATTTATCTTTTGATTTCCTTTTGTGGGTGGTCTCTTTCCGTTCTGATTGTTCTATGATGCTTGGTTTTTTTTTTTTTTTTTTTTGAAAGATGAATGGATATCTAATTTAATAGATCTGTCTCTATCATGCTTTTGTTTTAATTATTATTTTTTGTGATATATACTTTGGGTGAAGCTAGATATGAATTCCTTCAAAGCTTGAACTGTTTTGCTGTTGTATTGTCTCATGTTATTAAGTAATCAAAAGTTATCATCATGATGCAACCTTTTGCCCTTTTCCACCGAATTATGCAATCACTTCTATTTAAGCATCATTATTGTCAGTGGTTAGATCAATTATCAGCACGTTTGTCTGGGGTATATACTCTTCATTCATTTGTGCACAATAAAATTTGTATGAACTTTAGAATTTGAAAATCGTGGTAGATGGAAATCCCAGCTGGCAGTGGTCTGTTTCTTATGCCTTCATTATGAAAATTGAAGGTCAGATGAATTCAAATGCGTAAGGGGTCTGTTTGCCTTTTCTAAGCTTGAGGGATGAACAGTGTGTGATTGATTGATTTTTGCTTCCTCCGGATCCTAAAAGTAGTTCATTGAATCTATATCATAGTCAGTTCTGAAATTGCTTAAGAGTATCTTTAAATTAGCTCCCTGATTCTTTGTACCTTGTCTACCAAAAAATCTTAATTGAAAAATGATCTTGTATGGGAGTTTAAGTGTTGTGCTGTCAAATAAAAGTTCATGTTAACGTCAATTAATATCTAGCCTCATGAACTAATACTGAAAATATTGTGCTTCCAGGAGCCTTTTGTGAACATCCCAGAGGACACAATCCGTGAAGCACTGAAAGTTGTTCTAGGTATTACAAACAATAACCATTGCTTTCACACTTTGCAGATTGATTGAAAGATTCTTGACTAGATTTTAGGCAAGGCAAATATGAAGAGACTTTTAAGCATGTTAGAAACCCTTTTTGGTTGAAACTCACATCTTTCATGCTTGCATGTCCATTCATATTTGGTTGATCTATACGTAAGTCTTGGAACTGCTCAGTTTCATTAACTAAATTAGCTAGAATTAACTTTTGGCCTTCAATAATGCAGATGTCAAAAACCATCCGGTTTTAATTCACTGTAAGCGGGGAAAGGTGAGGACTTTCAGTGGATTTTCTTCTCTTAGATAACTCACCTATTAACTCCCGTACTAATTATGTTTTGTAAATGCTCTTCTCTTACCATATGCAGCACCGAACAGGTTGTCTTGTGGGATGCTTGAGAAAGCTGCAAAAATGGTGCTTATCATCGGTGTTCGACGAGTACCAGCGATTTGCGGCTGCCAAAGCGAGAGTTTCTGACCAGAGATTCATTGAGCTGTTTGACATTTCCAGCCTGAAGTATTTGCCCATGTCATTCTCATGTTCAAAGAGGTAACAAACACCAACCCAGAGACATGTTGAGTTTCCTTCCTTTTTCCTTTGGGGAAGCGAATCCCATGCCCTGCTCTTTTAAACAATAAGTAGGATAAGGTGATGAGTTCCTTCATTGCATCTCGGCGGCAAAGGAATAATTCTTCTCCAAATTTTGATAATAAGAGAAATGCAGAAATTAGTAGTTAGCACATTGATTACCCCATTGTCATCGATGTGAGTCTCATTTGTATTTTTTGTTAATTTCGGCTTCGATGGGAATTTGAACTCAGATCTTTTAGTTCTAGAGACAATTCCAATAAAATCGAGCCAATGTCGTCATTTTGGCCCCTCTTTGAGCGGCCTGCGTTTTGCTATTTTCTTCACTTCATTTTTGATTGCTGCTCCTATTCATCAGGAATGAGTGTAGATATATCTTGACTTTTTTCCAGAAAATTCAAGAAGTCTACCCAAAAAAATCTTGGCGGGTAGTCGAACCGAGAAACTGCTATATTTGATTTGCTAGTAAGATTGATGATTATCATGTACTGTGATCTGATAAATAGTACCGAGGCCCTTTCGGAGTTTTGAGAGAATCATATATTGGAAAGTACTTAAGTTCTTTATATCTATTGAGTTTTTCCATATCATACATGGCCATGTGTCATATTTTTTCATACGAGTTTATAATGAAATGATAATAGCTGGTCTAAGTATTGTCCGTAGACATATTCTTATGTGCATTATATAAAGGTTAGAATAAGTCACGTTATTTATATCTTATGGATAATGTTTAGTTTATGGCTAAAGCTTGACCCTGAGAAGCCTAGTTGGCATAAGACAAGTAGGATGACATGGCAACTGTGGTTGTATTTCTTTTAGCCTCCCAGAAGGTTTTTTGTTTTTTGTTTTCCCGTCTCTGCACCATAGATCTACAAAAATTCAGATTACCAACTGCAACATTATAATTATGATAACATCTTAAATTCTGACGAAGTTCTGACCTGAAAATCCCAGAAATAACATATAATCAGCAACAAGCCAACAACGTAACAATTCGAACACGTTCCACCTTTTGCATTGTCCCTTTTCTCGCACATACATTTTCATCTCTGCCCTTTTGTTTATCAATTTCATTCTACTGTCAGAGAACAGTTACAGAAAAAGCAATAAGAAATTGAAGGCCCTAACAACGCTGTTCAGAGAAAGGAATAATGGATCCGGCAAAAAAAGAAAAAAAGAAAAGAATAAACAAGGAAGAAAAATGTCGGACGGAATCAGTAGACAAATGAGAAGAAAGAAACCCAACATATTAATGTTTTCTGTGTTAGAACTAAGATTCAATAAGAAAACAAACCCTAATCAAAGGTTTTATCTTACAAAAACACCAACCATGCAGATCTCAAGAAACCCCTAAAGGTGGAAAAAGTGAGGGCTCACATAAAGTGTAAATTTAAACTAGAAAGATCCGTCACGGTGGGAGAATTCAGTTGAAACAGAGGAGAAGACGAAAGGCCCAGATACCAAAGCTAAACCCTTCCCGCGAAGAGCGTCGGTGGCACCTTCTCAGGCTTTGTCGGTGGTCATCCATAGATCGAATCACACCCACTGAAGAATCTATCTTATCTTTGAAATCACAGCCCCAGAATAATCGATGAACCAAATGGAAGTCAAATATCCAGAGTTGAAAAATGTTCTTTCTCTGTTTTTTTTTTTTTTTAAAAAAAAAACCACCACAGTAATGTCGTGTCATTTGTCTTATCATTTGCCAACTAAGCTCATATAGTCATATTGGTCAAATTCCAGCCTAGTAAGCAATTTAACAGTCAAACTTGGGAAATTTACCAAAATAATATTTTTTTTAAAAAAAAAATTACCAATTTAGAGCATATTTGAAACTATTTATCAAATTAACGCTGACGTCATCAATCGCGTTGTAGTTCTAGCGGGACTACACAGTAACGTGAGATAGTACAACGACACTGGATGGCGTGAGATTGACTCTCGTATGATTGACGCCTAACGCCTCATTTTTTTAAATATAATTTTATAAATATATTTAAAATTATAAATAATAATTCTATTTACTTATAAATAATATAAATAATAAATAATAATTTTAATTAATAATTAAGAAAATTAAAATATTTAAAATTTATATAACTCTTAAGATATAAGACTAATTAGTGAATTTATTAGTCATATAAACCATAAGATAGATATCTAATTAAGTAGTCATCTATCTTATAGTTTATAATAAATTCACTATTAGTCTTATATCCTAAGATTTATAATAAATTTTAAATATTTTAATTTTCTTAATTATTAATTAAAATTATTAATTATTATTTTTATTATTTATAAGTAAATAGAATTATTATTTATAATTTTAAATATATTTATAAAATTATATTTTTTTAAAAAATTATAATTGACGCCCTTTGAGGCGTCAATCATTGACGCTTCACGAAGGCGCCTCTTTGCGCGTCCGATCACGCCCCCGATGGCGTTGTACTTTCTCCCGCCACTGTGTAGTCCCGCTAGAACTTACAATGTCATTGATGGCGTCAGCATTAGTTTGATAAATAGTTTCAAAAGTGCTCTAAATTGGTAATTTTTTTTAAAGAAAATATTATTTTGGTAAAAAAACCGTCAAACTTAAAGGATATGTTAAATTGGATGAGATTGCTCTATTTTGAAAACGTGCAATTGCAAACACTAATAACTCTAGGATAACTAAAAAAATAAAAATAGGATGCTGAATGCATATTAAACTTTTCAATTTGTCACAATATATGTTTCTCATTTTCCCAAAAAAAAGTAATCATACTACAAATTCAATGCGCCTCTAAATACTTTTTTTTTTTTTTTTTTTTAAAGTATATTTTTAGTCCTTTAAATTTATATGATATACTTTTGGTTTCTTAACTTTATAAAGTATACTTTTAGTCCTATAATTCTAACACCGTTAGTTTTGCTAATCAAAAATAAAATAAAATCTTTAGAAAATCTTTGCATAAGGAGAATTTGGGATTGTTTGCTTTAGAAGCTCGATAAACGTAATAGTGTGTCTTGGAATTTCTTACGTGCCCCCCCCCCTTTTTTTTGATAAAGAAATTTTTAAAGAGAACATTTCACCCATGGTTTAAGCGGTCTTGCCGGCTTTACTCCCCATAGCATACATGACTAAGAGCAGAGGCGGAGCTAGGATTTTTTTTTTGTGTCCGCACAAATAGTAGGGGAGATTTGGGGGTTCGGGGACATCGCCCCCGAATATTTTTTTAACGAAAGTTTTAAATGCATTATCGAGTTCTGTGCTAGGTTCTCTAAGTTTTAAAATAGAAAAGAATGAAAATGGACCAACACAAAACAGGACAAAATTATTGCTAGGAAGCAACACAAGATTATTCCTAAGAGTTGTGTGCTGTCAAAATATTATCGAGCCCCTTAATACCAGAGAACGTTTTAGTATGACATCAGCTCATATGTGCTCAATGAAACAGCTTTAGACCTTCATTGGTTTAATTCGCCAGTCATCTATATTTCACAATACATATGTGAAAAGTTACTAATTTCTGATCTGACTCAGGAATGCCAAATTGATAGTTATTTGTAGGATTCTGTGCTATCAAACTATCATATTTAAGCTTAAAATCTCATGAAAACTCCTATTATATATCCAATGAAAACATATGCCAGCTATGTCCAGTAAAAAAGCTGCTCAAGTCCTTACCTAAAATCCCAGACTTGAAATTTAATGTTGTTATGTTGCACTGTTTCAACATTAAACCCAATTGCTGCATCATATATCAAAATAAAACTGTCAGTAACTAACCGCACATAAGGAAATGTCTAACAACATATATACAAATTGTCCGCATTCTAGTTCTAATTTTCCATATCTTGGACCAAGAAATATGAGGATCCAAATCATACATATCAGACGGTGGAATGATTTAGATTTAACAGGATGAGTTCTCAGAAATATAACAGGATAAAAAAATTCCACACTAAAATAAAAATTCAAAATTTAAAACATCTGCTCTAGAGCTGGCAACCAA
Source organism: Acacia melanoxylon (assembly GCA_019022615.1). NCBI lineage: Eukaryota > Viridiplantae > Streptophyta > Magnoliopsida > Fabales > Fabaceae > Acacia > Acacia melanoxylon. The sequence goes on along the minus strand of JAFJYJ010000045.1, from coordinate 2,390,130 downwards.
TGTAGACAAATTCAAAAAGAAAGCATGATTCGTCCAAATCTAAAATGAGAGAGTACCAACTTGGAATAGTGGAGACAACTTCGCCCATCTGAAGTCGATCTATAAAGGTAGGACATAAACAACCCCGTATCAATTACCCCAAAAAAATTATCAAATCCAAATTCACTCAGTATGGACCAGCATTGAGCTCAGGTGCATATAGAGAATTGTTGTTTTTCACTCATTGTCGAGACCAAGAACAAGGATTCGAGCTTCCTTGCTACCGAATAGGGAAGAAAACAATTTCATAAACACCAAACCCATGTTCCGATTCCGCAGAGGGATGGGCAGAATGCTCTTAGTGCGTGGATAGCATTAATTCACTAGAAGAACATACATAAGTTCTCCGCCAAAAATCAGATCAGATCCTTAAGCAGAGCCCAGATGCTCCCTGCAAAATCACGAAGAGTAACCAATGTCACTATGACTATGATTCTGACAAGCTTAAAACTATGAGTGAGGGAGAATTGGTGTGCCAGAGAAAAAAGGGGAGGGCTTGCAATTGAATTCCGAGAACAAGACTCCTTTTGAACAAAACACGAATTCAACAGCGTAAAGAGACCTATTTCAGCGAATCCAACATTGACCCAGATTTCAAACAAGGGAAAGTATGAACTGAAGTCAAATCGAAAAGGAAGACACAAAAAAAAAAAAACCCACAAGATTGTGCACGAAAAGGAACCAAAGAAGGGAATAGGGTCTGCACAGCACACACAAAAAAAAAAAAAAAAAAAAAAAAACCCTCAAGATTCATGTCTGCACTTGCGGTCACCTGCAAAAGTGTGGCTCTGCCACTGACTAAGAGTACACATACCTCCACCTCAACTTGCGTTTCCATAAGTTGACATCACTTAGGATGCCTCCTCCAGCGTTTGACCAACTTCAGATCGAACCATCTCCCTTTGATGAGAGTGTCCGACCCGTTTGCTATGCCTTGTTTAATTATTCGTATGTAGTTTCCACCTATATGGATTGATATGTTGATGTGGTGTGTTTCTTGGGCTTCCTAGCAAATTCTAGTTAATGGGTCTCCGTCAGATATGTTTTGGTCTTCTCGTGGTCTAACCCACTATCCGCATACTTTTTCATTCTGGCGACCAATGTATTATCATGCATGATTTCATAGGAACCGGAGATATGGCAATGAAAAGGTCTTTCAATATCCACGGCATTATTGCCTCAAACTCATCTTGTGTATGCTGATTATACACTTTTATTTGCTCAGGCTGAACATCATTTTCGTTACATAGGGTCTCTTAGATCTTAAATAAGCATGGCTTTCTTTCAGGACAACAGATAAATACATGGTGCATGTCTAGTCCAAAACATCTCTCATTTCAAGTTTGGTGTGTATTAAATTCTCCAATCCCATTGAATCAAACAATTTGATTCACTAATAAAAATCAGTTTGGTTGGAGAGTGCGAGATGGTTCTCACAAAAATTAATTTGTTTGGGTTAAATACCTAATTTACCACGGAAGTTTTGCTAAGGGAGCATCCAAAGACCGGAAGTTTTTGTGGTATCATTTTTGCCCCGGAAGTTTACAAAATGGAGCAAATATGGCCCGGAAGTTTTTTTTAGGAGCAAATTTTTATAAACTTCCAGGGCAAAAATGATACCAATCCAACGGTCAAGATTAACTGATGGGCATATTTGCTATATTTTGTAAACTTCCGAGGCAAAAATGATACCACAAAAACTTCCGAGTGCTGAATACTCCCTTAGCAAAACTTCCGTGGCAAATTAGGACTTTAACCCAAATTTGTTTAGTCTTCTCTGGTGGCCAATGCAAATGATTACTCCTCTATCAATTTCCACTGTGTGATTGATCTTTTTCTGCAACATTGTGGATCATGGAATATTGTGTTACTGTGTTAGTTATACAGTCCACATATCGTTCAATAAATCACTTTCACGCCGATAAAATAATTATATCCCTGACAATTGCCAATAATAATAATAATAATAGTAATAATAATGCCCATTAACTAACCTTTCAACTTTATTCTTCTTAACTTTCACATTGATCATCACCTTATTATCATTGGCATTCTTTTTGCAGCTTTCTCAAAGTTCAAATAATAATATTGTAAATAACTTATACTACAGTAATAATTTGACACGAAATAGTAATGTTTAAGTTAATTATTATTTAAAATAGTAATTAATTTGATAATTAAGCATTATTAAATTTTTAATTATTATGCTAGATACTATGTGACTAGGGGTTTATTGCTAAGCTTTTTCCCCTTAGAGAAAAGGTAAGTTAGAATTAATAATTATGTGGAACCTTGTTAATAAATAATTAAATATAATCAATAGTTAATAATAGAATATATCTAAAATCATTCTCTCTCTTGCCTCCCTTACTTGAGGGACTTTTTTTTTTTTTTCGCGTTAAACCTTTTTTGCTCACAGTGGAATTGTTCTCCTAAGATTTCTTAACAAGAAATAACTCCTTATTTTAGGTTTTTTGCTTTTTTGATAAAATGATCAATTTCATTTTTTTCCCACCATGAAAAGATCAATGTCATATAAACATAGGAGATTATACAGCTAGAGTCAAAAGAGAAGGGACTAGGGAATCGGGGACTAATAATACATCAGTTTTTCACTACTACAGACTTGAGATTTTATAAGGCCTAATATATAAATTTATATCTAATAAATATTATGTATGTCAAGACGGAGGTTGCTCAAGGATATATAACATTTAAACATAACGGTTAATTATACGCACTGTCATGTATTGCGAGGCTGAATTCTCAAAACGCAAAAATAACAATTGTAGTTAATAATCATCATATATTTGTGACAAAAGTGATGGTTCTTTTGAAACAACTGTCATGTAACTCTTACAAATGATTCAATTTCCAACCTCTTATATTAGCGAAGACAAAACTTAATAGGTTTCAGAAACAACCATCATGTAACACTTTCAAACGATTTGGCTTTCCCAAGTACCCGTTTATTGGTCATAACTCTTTGTAACATTGTCGAACCTTTGTAAGTCATAACCCTTTGTAACATCTGTTAGACCTCTATTTAAACTCACATATTCCATGTGATTCTTACTACTTTTTTTATTGGCCTCTTCCTTCTCTCCATTATATTAACATCCTAGGGAGCTCCACCGCCACCACCACCACCTATTGGTTTCAATGAATCACCCAGAGTATAGGGAAGAATAGCAAGACACAAGAAACTTATTTTAAAAATCTTTTGTTCGGTCCAATCTCTTGACCTACGTCCGGTCCCTCTTGACACTACGGGATTTCACTATCTCGATTGATTACACACTCGTAACTCAAGAGTAATTCTCTCACTAGAACTTACTCCTTCTTACAAGTTGCAATCAATATCTCAATCTCCAAGTCCCTTGACTTGAGATTCTTACAATGAAATGATTTACAATCAATGAACTCTCTCTAAGAGTAGATAAAGATAAACACTGAAGATCAATGTATCAAAAGATACTTTACAAGTGAAAACTGAAAGACTAGTTGGCAAACTTGAATGCAATTCATTTTCAGCAGATGTGTTGTTGAGAAGAATTGAATGCTACTCTATTTATACTAAGAGAGCATTAAATAACCGTTGCTAACTCCATTATATCCGTTGGTGCACTAATCTAGTCATTGGAGGCACTTTGGTGTCTTCTCTCTCTACTCTTCGGTTAATTCCTTTTGTCCAAAGGATTAGTGTTGACTTTCCTTGTAATAGATCCGTTGGAAGAGCAGCTACTTTTTGGGAAGTAGACATTAATCCCTTTGCAACGTGTAGAGAATGATGGTACAAAAGGATGCAAGTTTCTAGACTTTGCATTTAATGTTCTGACATTGCTTTTTGCTTTTGTTCAAATCTTCATTTAATGTCCTCTAAACACACTGAAACTCACTAACAAACTCATTAAACATAGTTAAGAATAGTAGTGAATGTAGAGGAGATGTATTGAGATCAAACAAGAAGATTTCACAAATTCGTCAGATTTGATTTTCAAACTCTGCGACCTATACTCGAGTATGTTCTTCAATACTCTAGTTTGTCACTTTGTGCACTTATATCAATACTTGAGTATCCATGATGATACTTGAGTATTCTTCTTCCAAAGAGGAACAACGTGATTTGAGCTTTGGACCATATCTTTGAAATAGGACAAAACTCGAGTTTACAAGCCCAAACTCGAGTTTTGGACTTTTGATATGAAAATAAGTTTAAGTCCAAAACCTCAATACTTGAGTTTCTAAATCATTGAAAAAGAGCAAAGCTCTCTGTATGTCCGATACTCGAGTTTCTAAATCAATACTCGAGTATTCAGAGATTTTGAAAACTTTGAGAAGTCTATGCCAAGTCAATACTTGAATTTTCAAAACATTTGAAAAAAGAGCAAAGCTCTTTGTATGCCCGATACTCGAGTTTCTAAATCAATACTCGAGTATTCAGAGATTTTGAAAACTTTGAGAAGTCTATGCCAAGTCAATACTTGAGTTTTCAAATGATACTTGAGTTTTCAAATCATGTGTAAAACTTGAAAACTTTCTGTCAATCCGATACTCAAGTATTCAAACCCATACTCGAGTTTTCTCACTTTGAAAAACTTTGGTGACTCTCTGTAAGACCAATACTTGAGTTTTCAAATGGATACTTGAGTTTTGAAAACTTTAGGAAATATTGAAAGAGTCTCGTATGATGCATACTCAGTATTCAAACCAATACTTGAGTTTGGCTCGGGTGAAAAACTTGGAGTGCTCTCTCGTAAGTTCAATACTTGAGTTTCCAAAGGAAACTTGAGTATTGCTTTGTTTAATAAAATTGAGCTACTCTCTGTCAAGTCAATACTCGAGTATTGAGACCAATACTCGAGTTTGCCTTTGACGAAGTTTTTCAACTTACCAAAGACAAACTTCAACTTGTGTTTACAATTGTCCGTTATCATCAAAACACATAGAGAACTAACATTCTCCCCCTTTTTGATGATGACAACACTTGTAAACCAAGACTTCACGAATTTGAGAGAGTTTGTATTTTAAATTATGTTTTGCATTTGACAGAGTTTTACAAACCTCAGAAGTGTTCATTTTGAAAGACTCAGGTATTTTGAAATCATGATTTTGCTCATAGCAGTATTCAAGAATTACAGAATATCATAGATGAGCAACAGAAGCCAGTAAACATGTAAATTCACAAAATGCATTCATTCATTGATACTTGGATATATAATTTCAAAATGCACAACTAGTAAACCAAAACATAATTGATACAATTGCTACAAACTCTAAGTTCTACTCTTGGGCTTTCTCTCCCCTCTTTGTCATCTTCAAAAGGGAATGGAGCTGAGATGGAGGGTTCATGGAGAGGGTCGATGATTGGAGTAGAAGGAGGCGAGTGAGGTAGGACCTCAGTAGTGGGAGTGAGAGAGGGATGAAGAATCTCAGTGGATGGGGTAATTGGAGATGGAGAGGCTAGAATTTCAGTGGTAGGAGTGGAGGCAGGCATAGGAGACGAGATAGGAATCTGAGGGCTAGTGAAGGTGAATGAAGGTGATGAAGAGGAAGGCTCAAAATCAGGCTTCACAGCAGGACCTGCAGAGGGACCAACACCAGAAGAGGAGCCAAGATGCTTCAAGATCTTATCTAGCTTATCACTCAGACTCACATTGGACACCATTAAGGTAGTGAGCTTAGCATCATGATCCATCATATGTCCAGTGAGATCATCAACCTTTTCCTTGAGAGCCTCATTTTGATTAGAAACACCTTCAATTTAGACCTTCATTGCATCCTGAGCATCAACCATCTCATGGTTGCCTCTGGTTACTTCATGCACTAGCTTCCCAACTTCAAACTCAATCCTTATTGACATAGCGGCTATTGCGGCATCCACAATGCTTTTCACTCGAGCATCAAAATCAGAAGGTAGAGATGACTGAGGAGGTGGAGTAGATTGAGCTTCCTGTGCTCTTGCCTATGAAGCTTGGGATCTTGAAGGAGCCCGAGATTGGACAGAGTCTTCAGCTTCAAAGTTAATCCTCATGAGATTGAGTTGAGCCTTGCCAAATAATGGAGGATTCTTCAAAGACTCAGCGGAACCAACATACCATATCTTGTGGTAAAAGAGGATAACTAAAATCAAAGATGAAAATGGTATGTGGGAAGGCCTTCTGGATGAAAATTTGAACCTTATCATCTCCTGGAAAATCCAGTGGCCAAGGTTTATAGGATTCTTTTTCACAAAGGAAGTGAAGAGGGGATAATCTTTTTGGGAAAAATGTGTGAAGCTCCCTCCCTTTTGAATGAAGTTCCTGGAATAGATATACCAGAGAACTCGGTTTATAGGAGACATTGACCCTGGTTTGAAAGAAAGCAACCGCTTGTTGGTTTTCGGGAAATGGCTCATTTGGGTCTAAGTGTGGTGAAAATCTCTTGGTTACTGTAGTTTGGTGAGGAAATAGGAGGAGGGTTGTCAATTTTCAAGATGGTATTAAGAATTGAAGCAGACAAGGTGAATTTGACACCTTTGACATTGGTAGTCACGTGTTCCTCAACCAACTCACCATCCAAATTTAGGATTTTGTCAGATTCCATATTGAAGTAAAATAGCCTAACAAGGTTGGGAGTATAAGAAGCAGAAATAGATATGAAAGTGTTATAAGGTTCAAGCCAAGGAGATAGGTTGACATTACAATCCTGTTGAAGCTGAACTAAATCGACCGCAACAACTGGACAAAATTCTTTCTTCATGTATATCTCTTTAAACTTAGCATTCTGTTTAAGAGTTGAAGAAGCAATGGTAAAACCTTGAGGAGGAGTAGGATGATGGTAGATGTCTTCCACTGCATTGGCCATCATTGGAGGCACCTCCTTTGGTTGAGTGTGATTCGATGAAGCGCCTTGGAAGAGGTTTGACCCTTTGATGTATCGTGGATTGAGTTGCGGCCCTCTTCTTCCCTAGCGGGCTTCGAAGCCTCAATTGCCTTTGCCTTTGCCTTTCCTTTCCTTTCTGGTTGAGGGTCTTTTCTCTTCTTCGAAGAAGTCACATCCGGTTTCTTAAACGAAACCCCCTTCGATTTAGGGTTAGGAGAGGGAGATTCTGGAATATTTTCGCTTACTCCTCTAATTGATCGATCAACTCCATAATGGTAACGTTTGGGAAGCGATTTCATCCTTCTGGGTCGTTGAGGAGGTGGAGGAGGAGGAGGAGACCAAGACTTTGACCCTTCTTGGTCGGAGCTAGTGTCGTGAATCTCCTGGGGATTTGATTTGGAAGCCATTTATGAGTTTGGAGTGAAGGGTTTGGTCGAGAAAAGCGAGAATCAGAGAAAGGAAGAGAGAACGTCTAGGGCAAAATTTGAGTTTTGGGGCGAGTTTAGAAGAACATGAATAGTGACCTATATATAGACGCGACAATACTCGAGTATTCATGATACTCGAAGAATGGTTACTAACCTACTTCAAAGGTGTAAGGTGAACCTTTGAACTTCCGTGACCAATACTTGAGTATCCAACTTCAACTCAAGTATATCTTCTTCAAAACATGGTTGTTCTCTGTGACCAATACTCGAGTATTCAACTTACATACTCGAGTATTCATCTTCTCCAAAAATCAAGGTTGCTCTCTAACCCCGACATACTCGAGTATTGTTTCCAATACTCGAGTTTGCTTCTTTCGACAGCAAACATCAGTATTTCAAGCATCCTGCATAAAACATAACTAGATACTCCGATGCTTAAATTAGTTTCTAACAATCATCAAAACCATAACTAACATTGAGAGAGAGAGAGAGACTTTACAACTCATTGGGATTTACCATTCCCAATTCTCTCCTTATGAAATTAAATTGTTCCTTGGCTAGGGGTTTGGTGAAGATGTCAGCAAGTTGAAGATGTGCTGGGATGAACATGACTTTGACATCTCTCTTATGAAATAATGCCTCACATCAATATGCTTGGTCCGAGTGTGTTGCACTGGATTCTGGGCCAAGCTTATTGTGCTTGTGTTGTCACACAATATTGGAATCTCCTTCAAGTTGATTCCCAAGTCTGATAGTTGTTGCTTGAGCCAAAGGACTTGAGCACAATAACTTGAGGCAGCTACATATTCAGCTTCAGTAGAGGATACAGCCACGCTTGTTTGCTTGTTGCTGAACCTGGAGACAAGTGAGCCACCAAGAAACTCACATTGGCCACTTGTGCTCTTTCTATCCGTCTTATACCCAGCATGGTCTGAATCTGAATATGCCACCAAGTGTTCAGGTTGACCTTTGGGAAACCATAAGCCAAGGGTCTTTGTGTCAACAAGGTATTTGAAGATTCTCTTCACATTCTCAGCATGAGACTCCTTGGGAGCAGATTGGAACCTTGCACACATCCCCATACTGAATTGGATGTCTGGACGACTTGCTGTGAGATAGAGCAATGATCCAATCATTCCTCTATATCTTGTGATATTGAAGTCTTTGCCCTCTTCATCAGCATCCAAGGCACTGTTTGAGCTCATTGGAGTGTCAGCTCCATTGCATTGGTCCATCCCAAACTTCTTCAGCAGATCATTGAGATACTTGGTCTAAGATATGAAGATTCCATCTTTTCTTTGCTTGATTTGCAGACCAAGGAAATAGTTGAGTTCTCCCATCATGGACATCTCAAATTCTCCCTCCATATTCTTAGCAAAATCTTCACACAAAGCATCATTAGAAGCACCAAATATAATGTCATCAACATATATTTGAACAATTAAAATTTCACCAAGCTTATTACTCTTTATAAAGAGAGTTGTATATGCTTTTCCTCTAATAAATCCTTGATCAAGAAGGAATTTTCTTAATCGCTCATACCAAGCTCTAGGAGCTTGCTTAAGACCATAAAGGGCCTTTTTGAGACGATAAACATGATCTGGATGATGATCACATTGAAAACCAGGAGGTTGTTCAACATAAACTTCCTCTTGAATAAAACCATTTAGAAAAGCACTTTTTACATCCATTTGATAGAGCTTGAATCCTTTAACACAAGCAAAGGCTAGAAGAACTCTTCTGGCTTCCAATCTTGCCACTGGAGCATAAGTTTCTTCATAATCAATTCCTTCTTCTTGATTATAGCCTTTAGCAACCAATCTTGCCTTGTTACGGACAATGATTGCTGACCATCTCGTTTGTTCTTGAATACCCATTTAGTGCCAATGACCGGATGGTCTTTAGGCCTAGGTACCAAATCCCAAACTTGATTTCTATCAAATTGGTGTAACTCCTCTTGCATAGCTATCACCCAATCATTGTCTGAAAGGGCTTCATCTATCTTAGAGGGTTCAATATGTGATATAAAAGCTGAAAAGGTCACTTCATTCAAAATGCTATTTCTAGTTCTTACTCCTTGTTTCACATCACCTATTACTTGGTCCAAAGGATGATTCCTAATGAACTTCCAAGCTCTAGGCTGAGATTGATCAGGGTTTTCTAAATCATTTTGAAGATCAGCCTTGAAAACATTTCCAAGATTTTCAATAGAGGCAGGAGTAATTTTCGAAAAGAATTTATTTTTGAAGGTATTTTCCTTATCATCATCTAAGGACTTATCAAATTTGGATTCACAGAATACAACATGTATAGACTCTTCAACAATACGAGTACGAGTATTAAAGACTCTATAAGCTTTACTCCTATTTGAATAACCCAAAAATATACCTTCATCCACTTTAGGATCAAACTTTCCCAAATTGTCCTTACCATTATTATGGATGAAGCACTTACATCCAAAAACATGCAGATGAACCAAGTTTAGCTTTCTTCCTTTGTATAGCTCATAGGGAGTTTTGCTCAACTTCTTCTGGAGGTATGCCCGATTTGAGATGTAGCAAGCAGTACTCATTGCATCAGCCCAAAACACTTGAGAAGTGTTGTTCTCATTCAGCATAGCTCTTGCCATCTCGGTGAGGACTCGATTCTTTCTTTCTACAACACCATTTTGTTGAGGAGTCCTTGGGGCTGAGAAGTTGTGATCTATTCCCATGCTGTCACAGAACTCGGCAAATGCATGGTTTTCGAATTCTCCTCCATGATCAGTTCGAATTCCTGAAATAGATAACCCTTTCTCGTTTTGGACCTTTTGGCAAAACAAACAAACGATCAAATGTTTCATCTTTAGAAGATAAGAATATAGTCCAAGCAAATCTAGAAAAATCATCAACTATGACCAAAGTATAAAGATTGCCACCAAGGCTTTTTACTCTAGCTAGTCCAACTAGATCCATATGAAGTAGTTGAAGAAGTCTATTAGTTGAAATTTCATTTTTAAATTTGAAGGATGATTTGGTTTGTTTCCCTTTTTGACATGCATCACAAATGATGTCATTTTTAAAAAGAAGTTTTGGAACACCAATAACCAAATCCTTTTTAAGTAATCTATCAAGTTGGATCATGTTGACATGAGCTAATCGCTTGTGCCATAGCCAACTATCATCCAAATTACTAACAAAATATTTTTCAGAAACCGAACCATTTCTAGAGAGATTAATTGTATAACAATTTCCTTCTCTAGGAGCTCAAATAAAGCTTTTGATTTTAAATCTTTCAAAGGGAAAATATCCTTACTAACAATCAAGCATTCCTCAGAATCAAAGATAACTATGTTAAATTTATCAATGCTTTGGCTTACACTGAGGAGATTGTGACAAAGTCCCTCTACTAGGTAGACATCTTTGATTTGTGGTCCTTCATTGTTTCCAATTTCACCAATGCCAGCAATCTTTCCAGATTGATTTCCACCAAAGGTTACCTTGCCACCATCCTTGGGCTTGATTGAAGCAAATTTGGATTGATCCCCCGTCATATGTCTAGAGCATCCACTATCAATATACCACTTGTTGGGATTTGATTCTCTTAGACAGACATGCGGAACACAACAGATCAGGTCTTAGGTACCCATCTTTTCTTGGGTCCTTTGGGGTTAGTTTGTGTCTTAGGAATCTTGTAAGATCCCTTTGGCACCCATTGATAATTTCCTAAAGGTTTATTCTTTCTTTCCTTTTTATGAAAACAGGAAGAAATAGTATGACCTTTACGATTGCAATAATTGCAATGAGCAAAAGGATTTGAAGAATGAATAGATTTTCTAAAATAGTTCATATAAGTCTTTTCTCCAAATTTCTTTTTGCCTTTCTTTTTATCAAAATTTGGTTTGTAACCGATTCCTGATCTGTCATTTGTAAATCTTTGCTGTTTCAAAATGACATTGAGCATTTCACTACCTCTAGTGAATTTTTCAAGTGCCTTTGTAAGATGCAAATTCTTCTTCTTTAGATCAGGATAATCTTCACAAACATTTTCGAGACAGGAAAGCTTTTCAACTTGAAGTTCAAGAGTTATATTTTTCTTTTTCAAAGCAAGATATTTTTCAGCAAGTTTTTCAAATTCAGATTGCACAAGGTTATATTCAGCAAATAACCCATCATAAGTTGGTTATGAATCATATACCTCATCACTATTTGCAGAGGGCTCTTCTTCTTGAGCCACGAGACATATGTTAGCTTTGTCCTCTTCTTCAGCTTCATCTTCATCGGATGAGCTGTCTCCCCATATTGCTTAGACATAAGCTTTCTTCTTGAACTTATTGAATTTCTTCTTGTCTCTGTCTTTTTCCTTTAGCTAGGGGCATTCTGATCTGATTTGGCCAGGCTTTTCACATTCATAGCAGATGATTGGCTTCTTTGTCTCAGTGCTGGAGCTACCTTTGTGAAACTTTTTGTATCCTTGATCCTTTCTGTAGAATCTTTTAAATCTTCGAACAATCATTCCCAGCTCTCTTTCTTCATCTTCATCATCATCATCATCATCTGTCTCCTTAGCTTCTTTGACAACTTTAAGAGCAACGCCTTTGAACTTGCTAGTTGCTTCATCAAGTCCCTTTTTGAACTTGAGCTTGGATTCATATTCACAAAGGCTACCAAAGAGGGCTGCAACAGATGACATTGATTCACCACAAGTTTCTTCAATTGCGGTTGCTTTAGCTTCCCAGTCCTTGTTGAGGATATTGAGAATCTTCCTTACTTGTGCAGGTTGCTCATATTCTTTGCCCAATGAAGCAAGTTGGTTGATCAGATGAGTGAATCTTAATCGAAACTCGTTGATGGATTCACCAGGCTTCATTCGAAGAAGATCATATTCTATTATGAGAGTGTTGATTCTGTTCTGCTTTACTCTAGTAGTTCCTTTATGAGCTACCTCCAAAGCATCCCACATGGCCTTTGCATTTGGCAATGTGCAAACACGAAAATGCTCTTGTTGACTCAAGGCGCTTTGCAGCATGAGAATAGCTTTACTGTTGAGTGTAATATTTCTCCTATCATTCTCATCATAAGCTTCTTCAGGCTTTGGAACTCTAACACCATTTTCGAGCACTGTTGGTTTGTAGTCTCCAGTCTCAAATACTCTCCATAAGCCATATTCAGAGGCCATGACAAAGACTCTGAATTTGCCTTTCCAGAAAAAATAATGATCTCCATTGACTCCCGGTGGTCGGTTGATCAAAGCTCCATCAGGTAGAATATTCTCCATAGTGATCCTTCTCAAGATATTAATCTTTTCATAGAAAACCTTGCTCTGATACCAAATGAAAGTGGAGCTTAATCACCAAGAGGGGGTGAATTGGGGATTTTAAAAATCTTTTTGGATTGCTCTGTTTTCGAACACTAAAACAGAGCTAGACAGAGTATAGGGAAGAATAGCAAGACACAAGAAACTTATACTGGTTCGGTCCAATCTCTTGACCTACGTCCAGTCCCCAGACACTCTGGGATTTCACTATCACGATTGATTACACACTCTGTAACTCAAGAGTAATTCTCTCACTAGAACTTACTCCCCCTTACAAGTTGCAATCAATATCCCAATCTCCAAGTCCCCTGACTTGAGATTCTTACAATAAATGATTTACAATAAGTGAACCCTCTCTAAGAGTAGATAATGATAAACACTAAAGCTCAATGTATCAAAAGATACTTTACAAGTGAAAATTGAAAGAGTAGTTGGAAAACTTGAATGCAATTCGTTTTCGCGAGATGTGTTGTTGAGAAGAATTGAATGCTACTCTATTTATACTAAGAGAGCATTAAGTAACCGTTACTAACTCCATTATAACCGTTGAAGCATTAAACTAGCTGTTGGAGGCACTTTGGTGTCTTCTCTCTCTACTATTCAGTTAATACCTTTTGTCCATAAAATTAGTGTTAACTTTCCTTGTAATATATCCGTTGGAAGAACAGCTACTGCTTAGGGAAAGTAGACATTAATCCCTTTGCAACGTGTAGAGAATGATGGCTCAAAAGGATGCAAGTATCTGGACTTTGCATTTAATGTTCTGACATTGTTTTTTGCTTTTGTTCAAATCTTCATTTAATCTCCTCTAAACCATCTGTAACTCACTAACAAACTGATTAAACATAGTTAATAATAGTAGTGAATGTAGAGGAGAAGTATTGAGATCAAACAAGAAGATTTCACAAATTCGTCAGATTTGATTTTCAAACTCTGCGACCTATACTCGAGTATGTTCTTCAATACTCGAGTTTGTCACTGTGCACTTATATCAATACTTGAGTATCCATGATGATACTCGAGTATTCTTCTTCCAGAGAGGAACAACGTGATTTGAGCTTTGGACCATATCTTTGAAATAGGAACAATACTCGAGTTTGCAAATCCATACTCGAGTTTTGAACTTTTGATATGAAAATAAGTTTAAGTCCAAAACCTCAATACTAGAGTTTCCATTTCAATACTTGAGTTTTCAAATCATTGGAAGAAGAGCAAAGCTCTATGTATGCCCGATACTCAAGTTTCTAAATCAATACTCGAGTATTCAAAGATTTTGAAAACTTTGTGAAGTCTATCCCAAGTCAATACTTGAGTTTTCAAAATGATACTTGAGTTTTCAAAACATGTGTAAAACTTGAAAACTCTCTGTCAGTCCGATACTCGAGTTTGCAAACTCATACTCGAGTATTTAGAGAATTTGAAAACTATGATAAATCTATGTCAAGTCAATACTTGAGTTTTCAAATCAATACTTGAGTTTTCAAAGACATGTGTAAAGTTTGAAAACTTTATGTTTATCCGATACTCGAGTATTCAAACTCATACTCGAGTTTTCACAAGTTGGAAAACTTTGGTGACTCTCTATGACCAATACTTGAGTATTCAAATGGATACTTGAGTTTTGAAAACTTTAGCCAAATATTGAAATAGTCTCGTATGATGCATACTCGAGTATTCAAACCAATACTCGAGTTTGGCTCGGGATGAAAAACTTGGAGTGCTCTCTCGTAAGTTCAATACTTGAGTTTCCAAAGGAAACTTGAGTATTGCTTTGTTTAATAAAATTGAGCTACTCTCTCATCAAGTCAATACTCGAGTATTGAGACCAATACTCGATATTGAGACCAATACTCGAGTTTGTCTTTTGCCTTTGACAAGTTTTTTCAACTTACCAAAGACAAACTTTAACTTGTGTTTACAATTGTCGTTATCATCAAAACACATAGAGAACTAACACCTTACCCCCAAACATGGGAAAACTTCATGATTTATTCCATGTTTCTCAGGTGAAAAAACATCATCCAGACCCTGAGCATGTCATAGAGTTTGAGGATGTTGAACTCTTATACGATAATACTTTCGTGGTTGAGCCGACGGAAATCATTGATCATCAGGAAAAGCAACTCAGGTATAAGAATATCTCATTTGTGAAAGTGGTCTAGAAAGGGCTATCTCCAAGAGAGGCAACATGGGAAACGGAGGAAAGCATGAAGAAGAGGTACCCAGAATTTATGGCTTAGAGTTTGCAAAACATGTAGCAAATTTTAGGGTTCAAATTTAAATTAACGGGGGAAGAAATGTAACATCCCAAATTTTGGGATTTGAAATTTAAATATCATATGTAAATTGATTTTTGAAATTTGGCTTAAAATAATTATGAGAATAATTATTGGAGAATTAGGCTTATTTTTCCCTTAATTTATTTTGGGGAAAGAATAATTCAAATAAGGAATAAATTATGCCTAAAAATTATAGAAATAATATATGAGAATTAAACAATGAAAATTGGCCAAATGATTAAATTAGTTATTTGGAAAATTAGGAATTTATTTTCCTTATAATATTTAATATTAAAATTATGGAAATATTTGCAAAAGATAAAATGTTGAATAAGCCTTGTAACATAAGCCCATCCTATTAACCCCAACCTCACCAAAAATATCAACAAAACACTCAACCCATTTATTCATGTTCAACACATTTAATTCATTAATCTCAGCCCAACAGCAAAATACATACCAGCCCATGAAGCCCATTTCGCCTTTTAATCTATGACCAAGCAATATCCATTAATTCAGTATTCCAAACTCACACTCAGAGAGAGAGACAGAGCAAGCTGAGAAAGATCCTAACATGATATGGACTGAAACACGTAATAGCAGATCACGCCATGCTCTTCCTTATCAGTGCATCTTCTCGGCTAGCAGTAACTGTACACAAACCAGCAACACCATACATCTTGAGCTCCACACCGTGAACTGCTGGTCACTCTTCTTCTCGGACTGGACCATGAATCCTTATTTAAACATTGTTCCTTGATCTTCATTCATTCACTTTGATCAACCCAAGTAAAACCGAGAGGGAGAGGGAAACCGAGAGTGAGAACCATGAGAGAGAGAAAGAGTCAATCGTTTTTGCCCTGTTCTTGGTTCAGAAAACAAAGGTGAGTCTGACGTTGAGAAGCAGTAAGCCTTGGCATATCGGAAAAGCTAGCTAGGTAAGTCTTTAGGCTACAAGTCGCTATCTTATATATATGATACCATTGGGAAAGCTTATTGAATATCTTATATGTGTGTGTGTGTGTGTGTGTGTGTGTGTGTAGAAGAGATCCTTACTATCAATATAGTGCTGATATAGATATTAGGAAAAGAAACCAAACATGTTGTATCATTGTTGCATAAATATTGCTTTCAGGTTGCTAGGCATATATATATATATTGTTGTATGTATAGGAACGAAGGAGATGAAGACTCACTATATCAACACACACACACACACGTTGCAGCCTTGGGAAAAGGGATGAGAGAGTGTTACTATAAACCTATTGTCAAGCTACCTATATTTATATCTATATGCCAAGGTACCTGGAAAATAAGAAAGAAAATTTTGCTGCCATATAAGCTGTTGTCATAAGAGACATACACACACACACACACACACATCGTTGCACACATATAAAAGGAGAAGAAAATCTTACTGTTATGTGTGTGTGTGTGTATATCATTGCAATCTGGGTAATTGTTGATCGTTTTACTAAGACAAACACTTTATTCCCATTAGTGCTAGTTATTCTCCTGATAAATTGGCTAAGGTCTACCTCAAGGAGATAGTGAGACTCCATGGTACACCAAAGAGTATTATTTTTGACAGAGATCCTTGATTAACATCCCGATTCTGGCAAGCATTACATTAAGATCTAGGGTCAAAGTTAAAATTTAGCACAACTTATCACCCCCAGACTGACAGTTAATTTGAACGGACCATACAAATGCTAGAAGATATATTGAGAGCGTGTGTACTGGACATTAAAGGGAATTGGGATCAATATCTCCCATTAGTAGAGTTTGCATATAATAACAACTATCATTCGAGCATTCAGATGGCTCCGTTTGAAGTACTATATGGAAGAAAATGTCAATCACTCATTTGCTGGGCAGAGTTGTCCAAGAGGAGGCTAATTGGGCTAGATATAGTTGACAAAACCTTAGAAGGTATTGAGCTAATCAAGAAGAGGCTCTTAGCAGCACAAAGCAGGTAGTTAAGCTATGCGAATAAAAGGAGAAAACCTCTGGAATTTGAAGTGGGAGACCATGTTTTTATGAAAATATCTCCAGTTACAGGGGTTGGTAGAACATTAAAGAGGAAAAAGTTCAGTCCTTGATATGTTGGTCCATTTGAAATATTGGCGAAATGTGGACTGGTAGCCTACCAGCTAGTCTTACCCCTAAACATGGGTAAACTTCATGATGTATTCCATGCTTCTCAGCTAAAGAGGTATCAACCGGACCTTGAGCATGTCATAGAGTATGAGGATGTAGAATTTCGGTATGATAATACTTTTGTGGTTGAGCTGGTATGGATAATTGATAATCAAGAAAAACAGCTCAGACACAAGAGTATCTTGTTTGTGAAAGTGGTCTGGAAGGGTTTATCTCATGGAGAGGCAACATGGGAAACAGAGGAAAGCATGAAGGAGAAGTACCCAAAATTTATGGCTCAAAGTTTACAAAATGTGTAGCAAATTTCGGGGACAAAATTTAAATTAGGAGGGGATTGTAACATCCCAAATTTTGGGATTTTAAAGTTTGAATAATATATGGAGATTTATTGTGAAATTTTGGCATAAATATTTTATAGATAGTATTTAAGGCCAAAATATATTTAATTGGGAAAGAAAATCCTTAAAAGTAATTAGGGATTTAATTTTAATAATTATCCAATAGTTGCAAAGATGAGTCTTGAAGAGGATCAAGTGAGATAATCTTTAAAGTAGCCTAATACATATAGATCAGCCCAAAGCTTCAGTCCATTTGACTTGCACCAAAACGCAGCAGCAGAAGCAATACCTAATAAATCAGTTTTTCTCTTTCTTCATTGCATACTTGATTCTGATCATGTGAAAGACACTGAGTACATTCCACAAATCAGAAATTAGCCATACTTCACCAGCATGAATAACTCATTCTCTAAACACACAAAGGCAGTGGCGCCATGCTTCTCCAGACTCCCACCATGTTATACCCCTATCGGCCTCGCCCTTTCGGGTGGTGGGTTAGAGGGATTCCTTTCATCTATTACCTGTCCATCATTACTTAGTCCATTTAACTTATATCAGAGTGAGCGCAACAGAGCATTATACCGGTTTGGACTACCTACTGTACTGGTAAAAGTAAAATAAACTGAAAGTAAAAGTCCCCGAAGGGTTAAGGGTACAATCATCCAAAAGTAAATATCAAAATATAAATACAGTCATCCAAAAATATAAGTACAAAATACAATAGAGCATCCCATATTCTTCAACCGCACTGCTATGCCCTACCTTTCCAAAAAGGTTCTTCCTCTTCAGGCACGTCCCCCTGTATCTACAGAAGTGTCTGGAGTTCAAAAGTGAACTCAAGAGTAACTTGTCAATACTCAAGTATTATATGTGTATAGTGTATGCATGCATCCATGTCAAGTAAAGCACAAATAAAAGGCCAAATATACCATATATGCGGATAGAAACATAAACAACAACTGACTACCATGCGCCATCAGGCTGCCCTACCAAGGCAAGGCTTGGACTTACTGGAGTCACGACCCGTAGAGCCGCCTACACTAGGCCAGCCCCAGCCCTCTCCTCAGTGCTAGGAACACAATAGTTAGGGACTCGAACCCCAACATGCTCTTTGTGCATATTTGGGCAACAACATACAAACGCACATGGCAAGACAAACATACCGCAAACACATAAAAGTACTTGAGTAAAACAGTTATTACCTAGTGAGATATGCACCGCCTTAATATTTTAATGTGCCTGATAGCTTCTCCAAGTATGCCTTAACCCTGGATAACACCCAAAATACCTTATTATAGTATTTACGAAAATAACCTTACATTTTTCCTTAAATTCGAGACTTTTACAAATTTTCCAGAAAATCCGGTGAATCCGGGCCAACTTCAAACATTTTTAATAAATTCCAAAAAACTCCATTTTGTACGAAATCAGTGCCATATGATCCATTAAGATGTCTAGAGTTCAGTAAAAATATTTCCAAAGTCCAAAAGTGTTCATATGTTGGCGTGTAGCCAAATCTTTATCCTCTAGTCAGAAAAATCCTGCAGCTTTCTGAACAAAATTTACTAATTTATTTCTCCTAGTAGGAAAATAAAAAAGACTTAAAGTTATATATCACGGTGAATCTCAGGATGTCTAATTTATGCCTATAAACGTTCAGTTCAAACCAACTTTGTTTACTATTTTTGAAACTTGGTTGAATTTTCGCTGCCCAGAAATTCCAGAAGCTGGCAGCAAGCTTCTTCTTTGAGTTTTCAGGGTTTCTCAGTTCGTAAAGCATATTCATGACCTAACCCCATACAAAATCACGTTTTAGACTCATTGGAACCCTGAAAAACACCAAAATCAGATCACAACACCAAGCCCTAACTCCATGGACAAAAACCCTAACTTGAACTTCAAAGAATTGATTTTTTGGTGTTTACCTGAAATCGAAGATTTGCTTGGTGTTCTTGGTGATTTGGCTCTTTCTCTAAGTGTAGAAAGCTTGCTGGACATTCCCTTTTGCTTCATAAGGACACGCCACTTTGGGTCCAAAAATGAAGAGTATAAGTCCTTTTAATAATAGCTAAAATGATCTGGGCAGCCTGAATTATCTGGTCTATGTTTTTGTCCATTGGTAAATAATTTTGGGTCAGGCTTTTGACTTAACCTCCAAGAAATTCTAGAGAATTCCAGAGTATCGACATGTGGTGCATCCCTACCCAAAGGTGGCAGATTTTTACTTTTCAAATGGTGAAAATTACTTGTTTTGGCCCGAAACACCTTTTTGTCCAGTAGTTAAAGGCTTGTACCCTAATTATTGGCTTATTTTCTCTCCATAATTCTAGATAATTCCAGAGATCTTTTAGGGGAATATGTGGCACCTTTTGGGCCCCACACAATCTGATCCCTTACTTTTTATCTACCTTATCGACTTTATCTGGTCCAACCTTTCACCACTGGTTCTTGTAATGCACCGTTGGTTAAAAGGGTGCTCCCTTTTGCACTTCTCTTCAACTTTTCAGATATTTTCCCCTGATTGGGCATACATATATGACGCCATTTGATTATCCAATATGGCCCCACATCTATCTCATTTAATTCAAAAAGAAGCCCTTGATTCATCCCTATCGGTCCCTTTCTCACTAGTTAACTTCCCGTGGGACCCACAATTTATGTTTGGGCCTGAGTACAGATAAAATCATCTGATTTTCCTTCTCTCTCCTTGTGTGGACGAAAATGAAGCCTTAAGGGATAAGGATTTGACTATTTTGCCCTTACTTTTCCTCTTTTAACCCTGTGGTGAAACGTGTCCTAATGTAATCATTACATTGACTTTTGCTTTTTGGCATGTGTCTTTTTCAGTGTCTCTTCCTCTTCCCTGACTGTGTGTGGTGCATACACACTGACTAGGGGCAAAAATTTGTGTTCTGTCAATATTCCCGGGTCCCACTTCATTGCATAGGCTTATATTACACCGGTGTTTTGCCTTGGGCACGCTCTTTTCAAATCAGGGCACCATTTTGATCACTTTTTCCCCTGAATGCACTAGGCGACATTTTTTCTCTTTTTGGGCATAATATTCTTTCTCCCAATAGTTTGACATCCTCATCATAATTATTATTAAAATAAAATATTACAAAAAAATAATGTTAACAAAATTAACAATCAAAACTTTTTTATTATTTCATCAGTGCTTATAAATGCATTTTTTACAAAAGTAGGGGTGTTATATTTTTCCCCCTGTAAAATAAATTTTGACCACAAAATTTGAACGTCCAAACTTGGGGAAATCATTCTAGGCACATTGCCTATCTCTTTCTTATGCATGTTCACTAAACACACAATTTATCATATCACATCCTTATCTATTCTGTACCCAGGTGTGATACTCAACCATCCAGGATCCTTTAATCCATCCTCATAGCGCATGGTTAGGTAGGCTTCATTGCCTTACTTATTTTACCTCTCGGTTTATCACATACTGGCCTTCCAACTTATTCTATTATCATAACGTGGGACTTTCTAGCCTTACCGTCCAGGGAATCACCCTAAGGCCTTAGGCATCTCATCTATCACCTGGTACAGATCCAATGTTTTGCCATCCTTAAGATGTACTCTAGACATATTGGTTTAAAGTTACCATGCTAATAAGCATTCAACACAGTGCTAAGCATCAAAGGTCTTACAGCTTAGGGACATTGTCCCACGCACACTTGCACATCGGGTCTTACTACCTTGAGCCTCTGCTCATCAACTTTGTCTGAGCTTCCTCAATTCTAAGTTATAAAATCATTTTCCTCTTACTTGGCACAGTAGCTGGAAAATACTATCTGATTTACTCAGTTCAAATTTGTAGACCATTCTATCAGTTTCTGTTTCAGTATTAACATAATAACCAACTGCACCGTTTTTCATTTCAATACAATAGTGATGACAGTCATGTCACCCCTTACTATGTTGTCTCATATTCAACATTTCAAATTTTCACATATTTGAAAATCTCTGTGGTCGCAGTACATTTCATAATTTGCACTATACAAAAGTAGTGGTGCTATCACATTTTCAAATTCAATCGCTGCCAGCTCAAATTTTTATGAAAACAAATCATTGCCGGGTTATTTTCTATAACATTTACTACCAGTATATATATGGGGATTATCCATTTCACAAATTTAACATTCAAAAGCTCTTGCCACCACTTCAACCTTTCGGTACAGCGGCATACCCCAATCCTTTCACATAAAACCACTGCACTTGTCGGCCAATGTGGGAGAGTTTCCATCCCTTCTCGGGACCCAGTGTCCACACTAGCACATACAAGATCAGGCCACCCACTAGAATCCCATACCAGGATAAAGGACCATAATCCATGGAGCCCTACTCCAACGTCTGCATGGGTGCCAACTAGATAAGGCAAAACACGCGTCCCTACAAGGCGAAACTACTTAGATTGGGTGCATATGCTGCTGGTGCGAGTATTAGCTTCTCAAAAATTAATCCCCTCAAAAGAACTTTCCAACAATGGTCAGCGATTTCAAAACATTTTTCAAACATCTGCAAGATCCAGCAAACTGAGTATGTCTACTAATAGTTTCTGGCCTCTTCCAGTTTTGTACTACTTCCACCACAACATGATTCACAATTCAATTTTAAACTTGGTTCACAATCCAATTTCAAATCGAGCTTCCATCAAGACACCCTATTTATGAGACAACATAGTTCAAAAATAACCATTTCACATTGTTCTTAAATTCTGAAAAACATTTCATTTGGAAATTTAGTTCAAAAAATAAAATTTCACAAACATAGCAAGTGCATTAGTAAATTCAAAATTCAATTTTCACACATACCAGGAACTTGACAACTGATATAGAAGGTCATCAACTCCAATTACATCTCGGCTCTATCCTTGGCTACTCAAGTCATTCATAGGATACTCAGTCCATTCCATTCCATTTATCAAGCCATTCTAGAATAATGCATGTAACTCTCAGGCTTACAACCTCTTCGGCACTCTGCCCAGTATTCATGGTTTAGTATCTGTAGGTTTCTGTCGGCCTATGAACATCTCAGTCTTCACAAGACTTAAGTCTTCTCATTGAACACATATCAAATTTATCAACCCTAAAATCATATCAATCTAGTAGGTCTCCTTACCCACTGTATATTCATATTATAATTCTATTACATAGAGTGCTGGAACACCTCATAGCAATACATTGCATCGTATTATATAAGTCTCATCTTTGTAAATTTTTCAATAATAATCCAACTCGAGGCATAGTCTCAGATCCAATTTTCCCCCATTAGGTGTTTTACCCACATCTTAGGGATCTATTAGCCACTATCATATCTACAATTATCGATCTCAATCATAGGACCATAACCTGTGGCTACCAAGGTTCTAGCTATCATTCGGTTCCATCAAGGAACATCTTGTTGGAATCCGTACACGCAACGGATTAAAATATTCTACGAATTCCATCGGAGGATCTCTCAACCATCGTCGAAATTAAGGTTAGAGAACCGAATATTACCTATAGTGAACTCGTCCGCGTCTCGTTCTCTTTGAACTGGTGGGCTACCCTCTCGATTAGCAGAAGTCGACTCCACGAATCGTCTTCCTCTATTGGTATCCACACGAATAAACACCGAACACAGACGCGGTAGTGTGCTAGGGCCTCGAACTGTGCGTCTCTCTATATTTAGCTCTAGGGTTTTTTCTCGCAGCGTTCGATAAAAGGTCCCGTTCATTCTAAACCCGATCGGCGTATTATATTCAAAATTAATCCTCATTAATTTTGAATTTCAAATTTCAAATATGGATTAAAAATATATTAATTAAATCTATCTATTTAGATCTAATGTAACATATTTATGTAATCCGTATTAAAAGGCTGATCTGAAATTCGAATTTTGAATCTAGATTAAAAAAATATATTAATTAAATCTATCTAATAGATCTAATCTAATCTATTTATTTAATTCAAATTAAAAGCCTTCGATTTAATTTATCTCTATAAATTAAATTCGAGAAATGATATCTATCTTATTTAATTAAATCGAGATACTATATCTCAATTTAAATTAAAGAGATATATGATATCTTTATTCAAAAATTAAATGAGATACAATATCTCTATTTGTTTTAGATATTTAATTTATCAAATAAATTAAATACAAAACAAATATTATATAATAATATTATAATCTCCATTAATAATATTAATATATATTAATTTTGAATTTAATATATATATATATATATATATATATATCCTAGATTAAATTCAAGATTCATTAAATCTTATACGTATCTAAGATTCAATGAATCTGGACACTTTTGCTCGTGTTGGGCTATTCTTGTGTGCGACCCTGCAGGCCCATATGAGATTGGTAATGAGCCAATACTGTATCAGCGAACAAGTCGCAAGCGGCCTCTAGCAAGACATTGCGACTACCCAATTCACATGGGGATCGATGACACGATACAACCTATCGTATAACCATGTCACGTCCCTTTTGTCACGCGATAATTTGGTCAAGGATGAGGCATGAATAATGTCAACTTCCTTTTCTTGACCATTACTTTCTCGATTCTCAAGTAGTCTAATAATTGAAATGGAAATTCCTTTCCATCACAGTACGGCCATACATTTCTTAGACTCACTCATCGAGGGGCCCAGTATTATCTCTCTACAAATGTGAGGGACAAATTCCATCTTGACCATTCACATTCCTCCGTATGAAAACCACTGATTCCGATCCAAGCTTTTATTATCACCCGGTCAAAGGTGACTTTTGACTAGGTCAAAAACCAGTGACTCATCATGTAGGAATCCATGATGATCTCAGTCAAAGGGCGTCGTGACGCGGTTATACATGAGATAAGCTTATGACTTGATCCATGCAGGCTTTCTCATAGTAGGTCGGTCCAAAGATCTTGTACTCTTACAAGTGCCCATGACTTTGATTCGTATCTTCATACCTCATCAAAGTCACACTAGTCTTAACTCATCTTTGCTCCCGCGTAGATAACCGACCCGTGGACATTTAGGGCCGTGCATGGCAACCATTCTGTTGCTCAGCACTGTTTCTGAGATGAAACAGTTTTTTCTGATTCTGTGCTTTGGAAGAGTTCTGAGAATCAGAATTACGTTTGTTAACCCATTTTATTTTTACTCCGAGAATCATAATTACGTTTGGTAACACATTTTTTTTTTCATTCCGAGAATCAGAATTACGTTTAACACATTTTATTTTTATTTCGAGAATTATAATTACCTAATACAATACAAATATATTTCTTTATTTTTTTTGTTTACAAATTTCATCAACGATAAAAAAAAAAACCAAAATGCCAACATTTCATATTTAACAAAAAATATCTAAAAAATATAATTCATATCTTAACCAAAATGTCCTTTTCTTTAATAATTAATATAATTATTATACTTTACAAATAAATTTAAATTTCCTAAAAAAATTATTTATGTAATTTTTATATTCAAAAAATTATTTATGTGGCGGCGACGGTGGTGGGGCGGCGGTGGTAGTGGTGGGGTGGTGGTGGCATTGGCGGTGGGGTGGTGGCGGCGGCGGTGGTGGTGGGGCGGTGGTGGTGGGGTTGTGGTGGGGTGGTGGCGGCGGTGGTGTTGGCGGCGGTGGGGGTGGCGGCGGTGGTGGCGGTGGCGGTGGTGGTGGGGTGGTGGTGGTGATGGTGAATGAGGGTAAATTTTTGCTTCGAAGAGGAAAGAGTCTTTTTTTTTTTTTTTTTTTGGAGAAAAATGATTCGATTTTGTGTCCTGGAACGGAAAATTTGAAAATTTTAGCTTCTTTTTTTTACTCCCGGATAAAAAATAAACCGGTTCATCCGGGAGTAAAAAAAACCGGATTTACCAAACACAATTCTCATCTATTTTTGTTCTTGGGCACGAAATTAAGAAAAATTCATTCGGGAGCGTTACCATGCACACCCTTAGGATAATCCACAAGATATATCCAGGGATACAGTTATCAATATAAACATACAAATCAAATGATAACTAAAAGAGAATACTTTAATAAACATAAATGTCTAAAGTACAATGACTTGCCCTAGGGCATAATTTCCAACACATCTCTCAATCATTCTTCCTAAGGGAAAAATCATGAGATTAAAATAATCCCCTAGCAACTAGTAACCTCCAAATACCTTATACATATGGGTATTATACTCTAGTGCCTTAATATGTTTTAAATCAATCAAATGTCTAAGGAATCTCTCATTATCAGATTTCTAGGTCACTATTCGATTGACAGTAACCTAAGGATGCCTACCAGATCTTAGGTTCATCAAACTAATTCTAAAACCTCAATCATACCCAATAAACATGCTACGATCATCATGATTCATAGCTTACAACATTCAGGCACTATCCTCAAATAACCCCAAACAGCAATCGTCAAATTCACCATTTGACTCTTAGAACCTCAACATTAGTTAGGCTAAGGAATTATATTACTTCAACAATACCCAAAATACAAATTAGGATCATAATTCATCTTCCAGTCTAAATCTCAAAACATTCAATTAACATCAGCATTATTCACGAGGTTCCAATTCTATTTTAATCCTCAATGTCATAGGGGTATATCCTATAATATCATTCTTTCACCTCAAGGTTAATCATCAATCCTCGATCATACTCAAGCATTGCTGACTACTCAGCATTAATCAACATGCAGAAGGTTCATATTCTTAAGCATCAGAATCTAGGGTAACCTTAATCATACCCAAATGAACATGTTGACTATTCAGCATTGATCAATATTCATAGGGTTCCTATCCTTAGGTATTGGAACCTTAATACAACCTTAATCACTTTTAACCTAGGCACTAATTCGATTTGAGATTAAATTCAAGCCTAGTCTCAATCATTTCCTTATTCAATCTAACATCCTTACAGTATCTCTAAGAATCCTCATAAGTCATACCTCAAGGTACTAAAGCCTTAATTCAAGGAAATCTTAAGTTCCCAGGAGGTCACCCATCCCGAGATTCCCCTTGTCAAAGCACGCTTAACCTTAAACCTCTGATAATATTTGGGGATCTAAATCATATCATCAAGAGTCCTAGGATTAGCAACACAGTCAACATTTTGTGCCACCTCAGCTATCCCCAAAGTATCAACTTTTGGAACTTGAACCCTGCTCCTCTAGGTATATCTCTATTGCTTCATTTCCTGATACAATGGTTGGTCTCTATATTTCTTTACTACCATGATAATATTTACGCATCATTAACATATCATACATCATGCTTCCTTACATATACTGTACTTTACTTAATCCTACTACTAACCTTACTACTAACTTCTGCATCATACATCCCCATATACTACTTAGGAATTCATTTCACTACCTTCTCCATACTATTATTTACACAAGTGATTTACTACATCATTATACTACTAGAGTGGTAGACATATAAGGGAAATTACGGATCTCCATAAGAAACGGCAAAATGTCATCAGATTCATTTACTTCGTTTAAGAGCTGAGCATTGTCTCCCACTGATGAGTGGACTGACACATTATCCTCTTCCACTTCCTCCAATCCTTCTCCTCCTACCTCTTCCTTACCGGTTCTAATTTTAACTCTAGTTCCAGCTCAGGCTCAGGTATGGGCATTGGTTCGTGCTCATGTGGGGGCACGATTGCAAGAGGAAGAGCATGTATCGCTTCATTCTTAGGGTCTAATGCAAGAAATGGGAATAACTAAAATATCAGTTCTGGATCAATTGGGATTTCGGGAACTGGTGGGTATTCAATCATCTGTGGGGATTCAAGTTCTGGTAGGGGAGATTCAAGTTCTATTAAAAGTTCAGGTGCCAATGGGAACTGGGGTATAATTATAGGTTCGAGATTTGCTGCATGTTCAGATTCCACTGCCAGATTGTGGTCAAAGGCAAACTGTGGCATTGGTGCAGGTATCACATTTATAGGCATAGGTGTTCGGACTGGTAGAAGTTCGGTATAGATGGTACTGCTTGTTGCCTAGCTCTGCTCGAGAACTTTGTTCCCTTGTGCTCCCCTTCTCTGGTATACTTGTCCAAATCTGTGTTCCATTCTCTTCCTACTCCATTCATAGTTACGTTAGTACCCTTAACCGATAATCTTTTACCAGTATTGCCCAAACCGGGATGTGATACCAAAACTGTTACACCCCTACGGCCTCGCCTTTTCGGGTAGTGGGTTAAAGGGATTCCTTTTATCTATTACCTTTCTATCATTACTTAGTCCATTTAACTTATATCAGAGTGAGCGCAATAGAGCATTATACCGGTTTGGACTACCTACTATACTTACTGGTAAAAGTAAAATAAATAGAAAATAAAAGTCCCCGAAGTGTTAAAGGGCACAATCATCCAAAAGTAAATACCAAAATATAAATACAATCATCCAAAAATATTAAGTACAAAATACAATAGGGCATCCCCTATTCTTCAACTGCACTGCTATGCCCTACCTTTCCAAAAAGGTTCTTCCTCTTCAGGCATGTCCCCCTGTATCTACAGAAGCGTCTGGAGTTCAAAAGTGAACCCTAGAGTAACTGTCAATACTCATGTACTATATATGTATATTGTATGCGTGCATCCACATCAAGTAAATCACATATAAAATGCCAAATATACCATATATGCGGACCAAAACATACACAACAATCGACTAACACGCATCGTCAGGCTGCCTTACCAAGGCAAGCCCTGGACCTATCGACCCGTAGAGTCGCCAATTAAGGCCAACCCCGGACCTCTCCTCAGCGCTAGGAACATAATAGTTAGGGACTCGAACCCTAACATGCTCTGTGTGCATAGGCAAAAAACATACAAACACACATGGCAAGACAAACTTACCGCAAACACATAAAAGTAAGGTTAAGGTGTGATTTGACCAATAAATTATTGGCTCTGGAGCGTCCAACATAATTAACTATTAAGTGGACCAAATATACCAACAAACTTTTAAAAAGGAGCGTCCAGCACAACACCGTTAGAAAAAAGTTAACGTCTGCTATCTAAGGTGCAGATTGACCAACGAACTTTTACTCCCGGAGCGCCCAACACAAAATTCTAAATTTTACTAAATTAAATAATTTTTTTCTCAATTGTCATTATTCAAAACTACTTATATAAATATCTATGGAGAAAAATTACTCATTATTCAATTTTGTCAAAATTATAATTTGCTAAAATAAACAAAATTTTTAATTAAAAATATAATTATATGATTTCAATAAAACTCTAGTGATTTATAGTTTATTATATATGTTAAACAAAAAAATATATGCTTTATTTTTATTTTAGAAGAAATTTATGTGAGTTAAAAAATTCATTTAATGTTAATAAAATTTAATAAATATAAAAAATCTATCATATCTTGAAAGAAATGAAATGATTTTTATTTTTATTTTTACAAAAAAAAAGCTTAATGGATATCAAAGTTGATACTTAATAATATAAATCCGACAACTTGATGATATATTTGTTAATTAAATGATCTATTACTTATATGGTTTCGTAGGCCAAATTGCTCCTTAACCTATTATTAAATTGTCCTTCCTCAAGCCTCCTAAGTTATCTTTTTTTTTTTCAACAAGTCCCATATTCATATAATCAAGTTGCGGATTTATATTATTAAGTATCAATGTTGATATTCATTAAGCTCTTTTTATAAAAATAAAAATAAAACTCATTTCATTTCTTTTAGGATATAATAGATTTTTTAAATTTTATTAACATTAAATGAATTTTTTAAATCACATAAATTTCTTCTAAAATAAAAATAAATCATAATTTTTTTTGTTTAACATATATAATAAACTATAAAACACCTTGATTTTTATTTAAATCATATAATTATAAATTAAAACTTTTGTTTATTTTAGCAAATTATAATTTTGACAAAATTGAAGAATGAGTAATTTTTGTCCATAAATATCTATACAAGTAGTTTTGAATAATGACAATTGAGGAAAAAAATTATTTAATTTAGTAAAATTTAGAATTTTGTCTTTGGGCACTCATGGAGTAAAAGTTCGTTGGCCAATCTGCACCTTAGATAAAATGACGTTAACTTTTTTCTAACGGCGTTGTGCTGTCCTTTTTAAAAGTTTGTTGTGCTAGCTCCTTTTTAAAAGTTTGTTGGTATTTTTGGTCCATTTAATAGTTAATTGTGTTGGACGCTCCTAAGCCAATAGTTAATTGGCCAAATCACACCTTAACCCCATAAAAGTACTTGAGTAAAACAATTACTACCTGGTGAGATATGCACTGCCTTAATATTTTAATGTGTCTGATAGCTTCTCCAAGTATGCCTTAACCCTTGCTAACACCCAAAATACCTTATTTTAGTATTTACAAAAATACCCTTACATTTTTCCTTAAATCCGAGCCCTTTACAAATTTTCCAGAAAATCCAATGAATCCGGACCAATTTCAAACATTTTTAATAAATTCCACAAAAACCCATTTTGTACCAAATCAGTTCCATCTAAACCATTAAGATGTCTATTTTTCAGTAAAAATATTTCTAAATTCCAAACGTGTTCATATGTTGGCGTGTAGGCCAATCGTTATCCTCTAGTTAGAAACCTCTTGTAGCTTTCTGAATAAACTTTACTAATTTATTTCTCCTAGTAGAAAAATCAAAAAGACATAATATTATATATCATGGTGAAGCTCAGGATGTCTACTTTATGCCTATAAACTTTCAGCTCAAACCAACTTCGTTTATTATTTTTAAAACTTGGTTGAAGCTTTGCTGCCCAGAAATTCCAGAAGCTGGCAACAAGCAGTTTTCGGGGTTTCTGAGTTCGTAAAGCTTAACCATGACCTAACCCCATACAAAATCACATTTTAGACTCATTGAAACCCTCAAAAACACCAAAATCAGATCACAACATCAAGCCCTAACTCCATGGACAAAAACCCTAAATGTAGATAATTTGCTGGACTTTACCTTTTGCTTCAGCTGGACACGCCACTTTGGGTCCAAAAATGAAGAGTATAAGTCCTTTCAATAAATGCTAAAATGATCTGGGCAGCCTAAATTATCTGGTCTATGTTTTTGTCTACTGGTAAATAATTTTGGAACAGGCTTTTGACTTAAGCTCCAAGAAATTATAGAGAATTCTAGAGTATCAACATGTGGCTCATCCCTACCCAAAGGTGGAAGATTTTTACTTTTCAAATGGTGAAAATTACATGTTTTAACCCGAAACACTCTTTTGTCTACTGGTGAAAGGCTTGTACCCTAATTATTGGCTTATTTTCTCTCCATAATTCTAGATAATTCCAGAGATCTTTTAGGGGAATATGTGGCACCTTCTGCGCCCCACACAATCTGATCCCTTTTTTTTTATCTGCCTTATTGACTTTATCTAGTCCAACCTTTTATCCACTAGTCCTTGTAGTGTACTGCTGGTTAAAAGGGTGCTCCCTTTTGCACTTCTCTTCAACTTTTCAGATATTTTCCCCTGATTAGGCATACATATGTGACGCCATTTTAATATCCAATATGGCCCCACATTTGTCTCATTTAATTCAAAAAGAAGCCCCTGATTGGTCCCTATCGGTCCCTTTTTCACCAGTTAACTTCCCGTGGGACCCACAATTTTTGTTTGGGCCTGAGTACAGATAAAATCATCTGATTTTCCTTCTCTCTCCTTGTGTGGACGAAATGAAGCCTTAAGGGGTAAGGATTTGACTATTTTTCCCTTACTTTTCCTCTTTTAACCCTGTGGTGACACGTGTCCCAATGTAATTATTATACTAACTTTTGCTTTTTGGCATATGTCTTTTTCGGTGTCTCTTCCTCTTCCATGACTATGTGTGGTGCATACACATTGACCAGGTCCAAGAATCTGTGTTCTGCCAATATTTCTGGGTCCCACTTCATTGCATGGGCTTATCTTAAATCGGTGTTTTGCCTTGGGCACGCTCTTTTCAAATCTGGGCACCATTATGATCACTTTTTCCCCTATCTGCACTAAGCGACATTTTTGCTCTTTTTGGGCTTAATATTCAGTCTGCCAATAGTCCGACATCCTCTTCATAATAATTATTAAAATAAAATATTACAGAAAATTATTGATAACAAAATTAACAGTCAAAACTTCTTATTATTTCATCAGTGTTTACAAATGCATTGTTAACAAAAGTAGGGGTGTTACACACCATACAATTTGAATTCAACACCCTTTTATCTCTGAATGATTCCAGTTGGACCGGACCCTTGAGTCTATATATATATATTGTTGTTCCTGGAAGTTCATTCATTCATCTTTCTGCAACCAAAACTGAGACTAAGAGCAAGAGGGAGAGCGAGAAAGAAAGAGTGATAGCTGTGAAAGATCATCATTCATATTTCTCTACGTCTTGCACCAAAAATAGGGGTGAGCAATTCCAATGAAGATCACGACGTGCAAGTTAGCAAACTGAAGGTAATCATCGATTCTTTCTTCCTTCTAGTTTCTATCGATTTCTAGCGTAGTTTATGAGTAATAAACCATAGGAATAAACCTAGGAAGTTTATGGTTAAAAAGAACCATAGAAGCCAAGCCATAAGAATTCTATGATGCATAAATTGTATATTTGGGGTTGTGTTGAGAAAGATAGATTTTCTTTTCCAAATTACATATATCAATGTTGTATATGCATAATAAGGGAAGGAAAACTTGGGTAGTATGCATATATGTATGGAAACCAAAAGCTATGCGGTGTATTGCCAACAACCTCTATTAACCCGTCACCTTAACCCATATACTCCATCATGAACCTGGCAACAACAACTTACCACATCAACACATACACACAAACTTGATCCCGGCAACAACAACTTACCACGTCAACATATACACACAAACTCAATCCCGGCAACAACAACTCACCACATCAACCAATACACACAAACTCGATCCCGGCAACAACAACTCATCACATCAACCAATACACACAAACTCAATCTTGGCAACAACACATACAAACTCTATCCTGGCAACGACAACTCAACATCAACACATGCACACAAACTTGATCATCAACAACAACAACAACCACATAAACTCACACACACAAACTCCATCCCGGCAACAACTCATCACATCAACCAATATACACAACTCAATCCCAGCAACCACACACACAAACTCTATCCTGGCAACGACATCTCACAATATCAACACATGCACACAAACTCGATCCCGGCAACAACAACCAATACATACAACTCAACACATCAACCAACACACACAAACTTGATCCCGACAACAACTTACCAACTTAGTTCATATGCACCATCACTATCCCAACAACTACCCTTAACTCCACCTCAGCCCATACACAATATCTCCAACCCAATATCCTTTAAGGAATCGATAAACGTTGATATGTAGGAATGAATGACCATATAAAGAGGGTATTATTATATAGTCATGTAGTTAAGTACTTTGCAAAGTGACTAATGACAATGATAAATGTTTATAAACATACTTTGACACCTATACTTGTTATCTTATTAGCTTGTATGTATGTATTACATGTATGACTAATCATGGTTGCTATATAATTTGCATGTGTGTATCCTAGCTATGGATTGAGGCTGCGTGTCTCATAGGGTTGCGTGTCCTAAAGGGCTGCGGTCCTTGGCCATTAACTGTGGTTACTATACAACTTGTTTACTGTGAATTATTCTATGCTTATTGATAATTGAATTTTATTTCACTTATTTGTATCTCTTGTTTAATAAATTAGGAATGTTTAATTGAGAAATAATGGGTTTTATTACTTAATTGGGCTTTACGCTTTTAATTAGATTAAATTCGTTTTTGGTAATAAAATTCCAGATTTACAATGCTTCCCTATTTTCGCCATAACTTTTGATCTAGATATCGGATTAGCCTCATTCTTCTTTCAATATTTAGATTATTCAGAGAGATACAATTGTTATGAAGACTCGGAAGGCTGATTCGGACAAGAAGATGGACGAAATTAGAGCTAAAGACTGATGCATTTTTCTGAATTTTTATTTTGCCCGAATTTTGTAATAAAAGCCCAATTATTAGAGCTTTCCTATTTACTAAAGGATTCCTATTCTTAGTGGTTTCCTATTTATTAGAGGTTTCTTATTATTAGAGGTTTCCTATTTATTAGAGGTTTCCTATTTTTAGGCCAATATTGTAGCCCTAGTGTTTCCTATTTATAGGTTAAATTAGATGGCTGGAAAACATATTCTCAATTACGCTTTATGAGATTTTTGGGATTAAATTAGAAGCTTATTATTTTCTCTGAATTGTTCATCATGTTCATGTTCTTCTTCATCTTTTCTTCTACGTTTTGCCTAGCCATGCTTGGATAAGCTTCTGTGATTGACCCATGGATTGAGGATTCCATGAATCCATAGGGCCTGCGCTTCAATCGGTAACGTAATTCATTTCTGTTATTTTAATCGGATCCGATTATAATTGCGGATTAGGTATTAGATTTAATACCTAGGTTGATATCTAGAGGACATAGGTTGGATTGGGTTCTGAGAGAGCGTTGTGCAATCGCACAGCGAGCTCGTCACGTGTTCGATCAAATGCTAGGCGATCGTCTAGTCAAGGGAATATCGTGACAAATCCAGAGATTTCGGTTTGTCTAGAATCAATCACGAGTTTGGTTATTATCTTTTTGTCCGATGAAGGTTATGGAATCCCAATTCTGGGTTAATCGTTTTTAATATGATTAATCTCGTTTTCTTGCTTTCTGTTTTAGTCTTTGCTTCGTTTAAATTGCATTGAAAAACTCCTCCATTCTGGTTACTGTGTTACTTGTTTACTGTTGATTTTGGACCCACTGTGAATTGCTTGAGAGAAACGATTCAGGTTCTCTATCCTGCAATCTTTATTGAACTTGGTTATTTTATGAGGGCTTGGCAACTCTCATCAAAATTTGATAAGCATGTGTTATACTGTCAATTACATTATGTACCTGCATATGAGATTAACTGTTACCCCTGGGGTTCATTCATTTGAACTTCAGATCTCATGAAAGAAACAGGTAGTAGACCGGGATCAAGAGGAAATATGCAGCTATAAGGGATATAACAAAAGAGATATTTTGGTGATAATATAAGTAGTTGGACTGTAATTACCGTTTGTCATTTGTCTATTTTGGATTATTGTATTAAGATCCCCCGTATGGGATAAATTCGAATCGCGAAAAATTTATCCTTATAATTTCAAATTAAGTTATTTTTAGAAAGTTTGTATTCTATAATTAAGTCATCCAAATTATTTCGATGCATGTGCACTCTAACTTTGATAAATAAAGGTGTATATAGTAAGGGCGTCACAGTGGACTCGCGAAATTGATTGAGTTTATAGCTAGCACGAGTTTAAGAGTGACTCGACATGATTTTGTAAGGTAGAAATGTAAAAATGATAAATTCAAAGAGTCAAGCCACGAGTTTACCAAATAATGCATGTAATTATTTAATATAGGGGGCAACCAATCCAATGCATCTTCTCAGTCTATAATAGCAATTTTCAGAGGTTATTCAGAATTCATTGCATTTTCATTGCCTTTCTTCTGATTCTTTGACATGTGACTACAATGTAGATAGTGTAGAGAATGACCCGTGAATAAAGCACAAGGAAATATATAATGACCAAAGATTTTTTTCCCAATGTATTTTTTTTGGCAAACATACTATCTTTATATATATATATATATATATATATATATATATATATATATTTGTTGATTGATTGAATTATATACCATTGAAAATAATCTTATAGACAACATTCCTAATATAGTGTAATCCAATTTCTTCACACAACACAAAGAAAATACTCCATCCGGCTCTTAATACAATACCTATTTACCTAATTTTATAATATTTGCATGTTTGTAATTAATTAAATCTATTGGGTGCCCACCTTATCTTTTCTTTTGCCATTCTCATGTTATCACCTCAGAAGTTCAAGCAAACTCAGGACGATAATGAATAATTGTACCGTACAGTCAAATGGTGAACTCGTAAGAGTTTACTTTTTCAATAAATAAATATTAAAAGTATATAATTAAACAACTAAAATTTTAAAAGTGGTAACAAATTGATTTAAATATATATTTTTATTCCAAATAAATGAAATTAAATCCAAAAACATTCATAATTTATCATACTCAATAAAGTTATTTTTATAAAATTCATATATATAAGGGCATTGAGTATGATTGAATCAAAAAAAGTAAGTACAAGTTCAGAGTGAATTAACATGATTTTGTAAGCTAGAAACATAAAAATGAAAATATCAATGTGTGGACTCGCAAAATTGATTGATGTTACGGCTAGCACGAGTTTAAGAGTGACTCGACATGATTTTGTAAGGTAGAAGTTTAAAAACGATAAATTCAAAGAGTCAAGTCACGAGTTTACCTAATAATGCATGTAATTAATTAATGTAAGGGCAACCAATCCAATGCCTCTTCCCAGTCTATAATAGCAATTATGAGTGACTTGATTTGCATGCAATTAATATCTTTTAAGAGGTTATTCAGAATTCATTGCATTTTCATTGCCTTTCTTCTGTTTCTTTGACTAGCGATTACATTGCAGATAGTGCAGAGAATGACCCGTGAATAAAGCACAAGTAAATATATAATGACTACAGATTTTTTCCCAATGTATTTTTTGGCAAACATACTATGTATGTATGTATGTATGTATGTGTGTGTGTGTGTGTGTGTGTGTGTGTGTGTGTGTGTGTGTATGTGTGTATGTATGTATGTATGTGTGTGTGTGTATGTATGTATGTATGTATGTATGTATGTATGTATGTATGCCTCATCCTTGACCAAATTATCGCGTGACAAAAGGGACGTGACATGGTTGTACGATAGGTTGTATCGTATCATCGATCCCCATATGAATTGGGTAGTCGCAATGTCTTACTAGAGACCGCTTGCGACTTGTGGGTTGGTACAATATTGGCCCGCTGCCAATCTCATGTGGGCCTGCAGGGTCGCACACAAGAATAACCCAACACGAGCAAAAGTGTCTAAATTCATTGAATCTTAGATATGTCTAAGTTTAATGAATACTGTATTTAATCTAGGATGAATATATATATATATATATATATATATATATATATTATTTAATGGAAATTATAATATTGTTATATATAATATTTGTTTTATATTTAATTTATTTGGTA
This sequence comes from Acacia melanoxylon, assembly GCA_019022615.1. NCBI lineage: Eukaryota > Viridiplantae > Streptophyta > Magnoliopsida > Fabales > Fabaceae > Acacia > Acacia melanoxylon. The sequence continues at coordinate 2,353,497 of JAFJYJ010000045.1, read as the reverse complement.
AATTAAATATCTAAAACAAATTGAGATATTGTATCTCGATTTAATTTTCGAATAAAGATATAGTATCTCGATTTAATTAAATTGAGATATAGTATCTCATAATTAATTAAATAAAAGATATCATATATCATATTTAATTTATAAAGATAAATTAAATCAGTAGGCTTATAATTTGGATTAAATAAATATATTAGATTATATCTATTTGATAGATTAAATTAATATATTATTTTAATTCGAATTTGAATTTCAAGATTAATTGGATTAATTTTGAATATTTTATTATGGCTTATTAGGGTTTTAAAAACTCTATAATAGATATTGATCTAGTTATATTAAGACGACGGATGAATTAGAAAAGCTGCGAGAAACCCTAGAGAGAAAAGAGAGAGACGCGAAAATACTGAAGGCGCTAGCACGCTGCCGTCGGTGTTGGAGCCCATTCGTGTGGATACCGGTAGAGGGAGGAGATTCGCAGAGTCTACTCCTGTTGATCGAGTAGGTAGCCCACCAGATCAAATCAAGCGTAGGACGCTCACGAATTTCGCATAGGTATAGTTTCTAACGAACCTTGATTTAAACGCCGTTGATGGATCCTCTCAAGGGATCCGTAAAATTTAATGGATGAGAATCCTTCCGCTGCGTGTACGGATCCCAACAACAGGTATGTAGTTAATAAAATCTATTGGGGGTGTACATTATCTTTTCTTTTGCCATGCTCATGTTATCACCTCACGAGTTCAAGCAAACACGCGACGATAATGAAAAAGCGTATTGTACAGTCAAATCGTGAATTCGTAAGATTTTACTTTTTCTATAAATAAATATTCATAGTGTATAATTAAACATTTAAAATTTCAAAAATGATAACAAATTGATTTAAAAATATATATTTATTCCAAATAAATGAAACTAAATCCATCAACATTTATAATTTATCATACTCAATAAAGTTATTTTTATAAAATTCATATGTAAGGACATTGAGTATGATTAAATCGAAAAAGGATGTGCAAGTTTGGAGTGAATTAACATGATTTTGTAAGCTAGAAACATAAAAATGAAAATCCCAATGTGTGAACTCGACAAATTGATTGAGTTTACAGCTAACATGAGTTTAAAAATGACTCGGCATGATTTTGTAAGGTAGAAATGTAAAAACGATAAATTTAGAGAGTCAAGTCACGAGTTTACCAAATAATCCATGTAATTAATTAATCTAGGGGCAACCAATCCAATGCCTCTTCTGAGTCTATAATCGCAATAATGAGTGTAACATCACATTTTCAAAAGCAGTATATTTTTTTTTCGTCAGAGTAGAGCATCGAAGCGATTGAGTAACTGATACATTTATTCAAATTGCCATAAGTCCGGCTGTTTACGAAGCGGTACATTGACCGAGAGTTTTCAAAATGAATAACAACGAAAAGAGAGTCTTCGTCGGGACTCGTACGGCACGCTCGCCTTTCTCCTCGGTCCTCGGTTCTTGAACCCGACGCTATGATAAGAGCCGAGATCCAATTGCAATTTGGATCTCGGGTAACGGTTAACCTCATGCTTAAATACGACTACATATACACGACAACAAAGAATCAATACAACAGTCCACAACGATGTATGATTAAAAACACATAACCACGTATACAAGATAATAACCACGTATCTAACATAACCTCGTATGATACAACAATAATAACCTCGTATGTGACATAACCTCGTATATAACATACCGTGTATATAGCATAACCTCGTACACTACTACACAACAAACAGAACACAACAAACATATATAATCATACAATAACCATCAGAGTTAGTGTTACAGTACGCGAACATACCTTCGTTGACGGAAAACAGTACTTTTACGGAAAACGGTAAATTTCCGACAGCGGGAAAAACAGCGGTGTGACGGCGGCACAACAGCGGCTCGACAGCGGTTCGATTATAACAGATATCCCAGAACTCGGCTATACTTTCTCCGGGCTCTTCCTTCTCTCTAACCTCTCTCTAAGGCACGAAATTTTGGTGTAGAAATGAGAGGAGAAGTGCCTTCTATTTATAGAAGAAGGGAATGGCAATTCGGTAAATAAGTTGAACTTTATCAGATCGATTCTGAGCCGTCGGATCGCACTTCGCCACGTGGCTCCATCTTGGCCCTCCATGTGTTGGATGACATCATCCCTTCTAGAAGAAGATGATGTCATGCATGACATCACATGTGCTGACTTACCGATAACGTTTCCCCGATCGGTGTCTGAATCGCATAATTTGCCGAATCTCAAAAATCCGGGAACGTTGTTTTGAAGGCTTAATCTTTCTCTTTCACAATACCTGGGTTAACTTAATTTTTGATCCTATTGAGGGTATTCCGTTACTGGCTGAACATTTCAGGACAGACGCTCTCCGTTACGAAACTAAATTCCGAAAGCATAAGCGTCTAGACAAAAATCCACTGGTTTGAAATACGTTCTGACTCAAGACACTAGATTCCTAATTCGCGGCAACTACTTGTTTCTGTATTGCCTCTTTTTCCCCTATCTGTATTTTCTCTCTCCTACCCTGTGTCTTAAATACCCCGTTGGTTTTAAACCGACCTCGGAGACAGTCACTCCGGATAAAATTTCACCTGGTTTATGAAAAGTCCAAATGACTTAGGCTATATCCCTATATTTTGGTGTAGGATTTTATTTCTATCCATTCTCGAATGTCCCCTGTTGCTCTGTATCGATTATATTATTATTATAATCAAAATATCTAGATATTTATTTTTATTTTTTATTTATTTTTCTAAGCATAAAATATTTTTTTTATTATTTTATTTTTTTTATTTTTTTTTATTTAATAATTTCGAATTTCTCCCATTAAAATAATTATTTTTAATTCATTTACTTTATACCTTAATTATCCCATTAATTACCGATTAGCCACTTACTAATTTTTGATAATTTTCTTAATTAGGATAAATCATTATCTCACAACTATTTTACTTACATTGGTATTTTATATCCCATGTAAAATATTAAAAATCATGGGGTCACTTATGATCCCAAAATAATACCTAATTTTGCCTCATTATTTTTCAAGGGAAATTATCCCAAAAATTCCTAAAATTAGAGACAACATACTTTCTAATTTTTTATAAATATTTTACTACCTCTTGGGATTTATCATAATATTTTTAGGCCATTTAATGCCCTAAAAATACACTTTAGCTCTTTATCTCTCCTAATTTCCATAGTAATTACCTTAGAAAATAAGATAATTATTACTTATTATTTGAAACCACATGTTCACCTATTTTCAATAGGTATTATTTATCGAAATATAATATTCCGGATAAATAATTATCCTATATTACAATGAGTGACTTGATTTGCATGCAATTAATAGCTTTTAAGAGGTTATTCAAAATTCATTGCATTTTCATTGCCTTTCTTCTTATTTCTTTGACTAGCGATTACATTTTAGGTAGTGCAGAGAATGACACGTGAATAAAGAACAAGGAAATATATAATGACCAAAGATTTTTTCCCAACGTATTTTTTTTTTTGGCAAACATACAATGTTTGTGTGTGTGCACACACACATATATATATTTGTTGATTGGTTGAATTATATACCATTGAAAATAATTTCATAGATAACATACCTAAATTAGTGTGATTCATTTTGTTCACACTACGCCAAGAAAATACTCCCTTTGGTTCTTAATATAATACTTATTTACCTAATTTTACAATACATGCATGCATATAATTAATTAAATCTATTGGGTGCACACGTTATCTTTTCTTTTGCCATGCTAATGTTATTAAGCTCACGAGTTTAGGCTAACTTGCGACAATAACGAAAAATCATAGCTTATACTTGAATGGTGAACTCGTAAGAGTTTACTTTTTTTTAGTAAATAAGTATTGGTATGTATAATTAAACAATTAAAATTTCAAGAGTGACAACAAAAGGATTTAAATATTTTTTAATCCAAATAAATGAAATTAAATCCATCAACATTCATAATTTATCATACTCAATATATTTTTTTAAAAAAATTCATATATAAGGCCATTGAGTATTATGAAATCAAAAAAGTAAGTAAGAGTTCGAAGTGAATTAACATGATTTTATAAGCTACAAACAAAAAAATAAAAATCTCAATGTGTGAACTTGCGAAATTGATTTTGAGGTAGAAATGTAAAAACGAAAAATGCAGAGAGTCAAGTCGCGAGTTTACCAAATAATGCATGTAATTAATTAATCTAGGGGGCAACCAATCCAATGCCTCTTCTCAGTCTATAATAGCAAATATGAGTGACTTGATTTGCGTGCAATTAATATCTTTTAAGAGGTTATTCAACATTCATTACATTTTCATTGCCCTTCTTTTGATTCTTTTACTAGCGATTACATTGTAGATAGTGCAGAGAATGACCCGTGAATAAAGCACATGGAAACATATAATGACCAAAGATTTTTTCCCAATGTATTTTTTCTTGGCAAACATACTATATATGAGTGTGTGTGTATATATATATATATTTATATATGTATATACATATATATTACATATATATATATATATATATATATATATATATATATATTTGTTGATTGATTGAATTATATACCATTGAAAATAATCTCAAAGATAACATTCCTAATATAGTGTAATCCATTTTATTCACACAACACCAAGAAAATACTCCCTCCGGTTCTTAATACATTACATTATCTATTCTTTTGCCATGCTCATGTTATCACCTCACGAGTTCAAGCAAACTTGAGACGATAACGAAAAATCGTACCATACAGTCGAATAGTGAACTCGTAGGAGTTTACTTTTTCAATAAATAAATATTAATAGTGTATAATTAAACAATTAAAATTTCAAAAGTGATAACAAACTGATTTAAATATATATTTATTCCAAATAAATGAAATTAAATCCATCAACATTCATAATTTATCGTACTCAATAAATTTACTTTTATAAAATTCATATATAAGGGCATCAAGTATGATTAAGTCAAAAAATAAGTACAATTTCGGAGTGAATTAACATGATTTAGTAAGCTAGAAACATAAGAATGATAAACTCAATGTTTGGACTTACAAATTTGATTAAGTTTACAACTAGCATGAGTTTAACAATGACTTGGCATGATTTTGTAAAGTAGAAATGTAAAAACGATAAACTCAGATAGTCAAGTACCGAGTTTTCCAAATAATGCATGTAATTAATTAATCTAGGGGCAACCAATGCACTGTCTCTTCTCAGTCTATAATAGTAATTATGAGTGACTTGATTTGCTTGGAATTAATATTTTTGAAGAAGTTATTGAGAATTCATTGCATTTTCATTGCCCTTCTTCTAATTCTTTGACTAGCGATTACATTTTAGGTCGTGCAGAGAATGACTTGTGAATAAAGAACAAGGAAATATATAATGACCAAATATTTTTTCCCAGTGTATTTTTTTTTTGGCAAACATACAATGTGTGTGTCTATATATATATATATGTATGTATATATATACATGTATATATATATATATATATATATATGGATTTATCGTTTGTCATGTCACTTGACATAAGGTTTTGTCATGTCACTTGACATAAGGTTATGTCAAGTCACCCCCAAAACTACGTCGTTTTGGGAGTTAAGGGAATTAATGAAGAGTGTTTTGGTATTTTTGTTTTTATATTTATTATATGAATTTTACCAAAGACCCTTCATTAATTCTCCTAACCCCAAAACTACGTCGTTTTGAGAGTTAGGGGAATTAATGAAGGGTGTTAATTTTACCAAAGCACCTCTCATTATTAATTCCCCTAACTCTCAAAACAACGTAGTTTTGGGGTGACTTGACATAACCTTATGTCAAGTGACATGATAAACGATAAACCCTATATATATACATGTATATATAAACAATCACATATACATATACGTATATATATATATATATATGTGTGTGTGTGTGTGTGTGTGTGTCTCTATATATATGTATAGTTGATTGATTGAATTAAATACCATTGAAAATAATTTCATAGATAACATACCTAAAATAGTGTAATCCATTTTCTTCACACAACACCAAGAAAATACTCCCTCCGGTTCTTAAAACAATTCTTATTTACCTAATTTAATAATATATGCATGTATGTAATTAATTAAATCTATTGGATGCTCATGTTATCTTTTTCTTTTGCCATGCTCATATTATCACCTCACGAGTTCAAGCAAACTTACGACGATAATGAAAAATCGTATCGTACATGTTGAATCGTGAAGTTGTCACAATTTACTTTTTCAATAAATAAAAATTAATAGTGTATAATTAAACAATTAAAATTTCAAATGTGATAAAAAAATGATTTAAATATATATTTATTCCAAATAAATGAAATTAAATCCATAAGATTCATAATTTATCATACTCAATAAAGTTATTTTTATAAAATTCATATATAAGGGCATTGAGTATGATCAAATAAAAAAAGTAAGTACAAGTTTAGGAGTGAATTAACATGATTTTGTAAGCTAGAAATATAACATTGATAAACTCAATGTGTGAACTCGCAAATTTGATTGAGTTTGCATAATTAAGACGAGTTTAAGAGTGATTCGGCATAATTTATAAGGTAGAAATATAAAAATGATAAACTCAGAGTAGTCAAGTCACGCGAGTTTGTTAAAATAATGCATGCATGTAATTAATTAATCTAGGGGCAATGAATCCAATGCCTCTTCTCAGTCTATAAAAACTCCCAAACTATTGCCACACTTCATACAATGTTACTAGATCTCACTTGTTCAAGTAAAAGTAGGTTTGTCTTCAAAAATGGCTGGAGCTTTCTCTGGTGAAGCAGCCAAAAACATCCCCATTGCTTTTGCTTCAGTGGAGAGCTTACCTGAATCTCACACTTCGTCAAACAATTTCTCCGACGTCGTCGACGACATGTCGATCTCCATACCGGTGGTGGATCTCCAGGATCCAAATGCTGTGGAATCAATCAGCCTTGCATGTGGGGAATGGGGTGTTTTTCAAGTCAAGAACCATGGAATACCCTTGTCTCTATTGAAGGAGGTGGACGATGAGATCAAGCGCTTTTTCTCTCTCCCAGCTGAGCAAAAGGAAAAAGGCGCAAGGGCTCCTGGGAGCATCTCCGGCTATGGTTCACCCAAACTCAAACCCTTCTTCTCAAATGCCCAGTGGCATGAAGGCTTTGTCATTATGAGTTCACGCTACGACGATGCTAAAAAAGTTTTTCCTGAAGATGATTATGCTCGTTTTTGGTATTTATGTGTGCGTTGTTCTCTTTGTGCAACATATTTATGTCGTAATATTGCTTAATAAAAGTGATTATGCTTTTGTGGAATGCACATGCAGTGAAACAATGGAAGAGATTCAGAAGAAATTGAAGCTGATGGTAGAGAAGTTGACTAATATAATACTAGAGTTACTGGGGGTACGTGGTGAAGAGGAGAAATGGGCTAAGAGCGACAACTATGCTTTTAAAATGTACAAGTATCCGACTTGTCCAACCTCAGATCGAGTCCTGGGCTTGGATCCACACAGAGACACCTCCATAGTCACACTCCTGCACCAGACCCAAGTGGAGGCCAAGACCGGCAACGAGATCCGAGCAGAGGACCAAACCCGTGGGTTCCAAGTTTTCAAGGAAGGAATTGGATGGGTTCCGGTGCACATGGATTCAAATATGTTTGTGGTTATTGTGGGTGATGTTCTTGAGATACTATCCAATGGGAGGTTCAAATCAAACCTACATCGTGTCACAGTAAGTGAGACAGCTTATCGATATTCGTACGCATATTTTCAAAGGCTCTCACGTGAAGATCTCCTCTGTCCTATTGGCTCTCCTCCTCGTTTCCGTGCTATCACTCTGGGGGAATATGATGTGGTAAAGTTCAAGGATCCACATAATGCACTGGCTTCCATCTCCATTTGAAGCTTAAACTGAGAAATTTTCGTTGCTCCATTTCAGAAATAAAGGGTGGTTGTTAAACTTATAAATCTGTGCTTTTGTTTGTTATGATAATAAAAAATAATATATTTATTTATTCGCATTCCGGTTATGTTGACCCACACATAACCATGGGTTGATTAAAATTGCCTCCACAAGTCTAGTTATTAGTTACTCACTTCAATTCTTAATTAATATATAAGACATATTTACCCGACCTGCAGATTAGATTTGGAAAGTTAGTTAAATTGATTAATATGACATTTAGTTTCTAGAAAATGCTAGTCATCTTTAATTCTCTCCTTCAATCTTCTTCCTGAATATTGTTAAGGGAGATCTATAGAGGTTAATTAGGAAAAGATTAACAAATTGAAAAAACATGTTATATATATAAAATCAAGAACAACTCACCAGAAATATCTTATATTAAACATGGGAGGGTAAAATTGGCGGGCTGTGGGCAGAGGCGGTGCTTCTCATATACAGGGGACCATCCCCCCCCCAAAAAAAAAAAAATCCAAAAATTTAATGAAAATTAGAAATTTTTTTATACATTTGTCCCAAAAAGTTATACATTTGGCCCCTCAAATATTTTTTCTTTTTAATTAGTTAATGAGTATATATTTGGCCCCCCAAATATTTTTCTTAAGCTCCATCCCTAGCTGTGGGTGCATTGGCTCTCTAATATCAATGGGATGGGAGGGTAAAGTTTGCTAAAAGAAAGAATAACAATGAGACTTTGGATTTTATGAACAGTGTTATTCTTTTATAAATTTTATGACCCAATTTTTGTCTTTAAAAAACGATATTTTAGATACTAGTTTCCTTTTATTAATCTCATAGCCTCGCCAAACTATTTCTTGAACAAACTTTTCATATTCATTTTTCTTATGATACTATATAATATCCAACTACGTACACAACCAAAGCGGACACCATCGATTCAAACTCAACGACCATCCTCACCAAACTCTCATTTTAAGAGGATATTCTATTTTGGAACTGATATTATTCCAGTAGTTGATGGGGTAGTTTCTTCAATTATTCACTGGTTTTACAGGCTATTAGTTTATATCCAAAAAACTTCTCCAAATGAAATGGCTAGTAAGTCTGTGTCACCTCCACTTCAGAAGCTAGCCAGACAGATAATATTCTTTGATATATTGCTTTAATTTTGAGATCTCTGCATTATTCAGCAGTGATTAAAATGAGAGATTACAAATAAAAGCAAGCCCGTATCTTTGACTCATGAGGCCTTTCATATGTCATTAGGCAATAGTAATTGACAAATAAGGTAGTTATTTTGTATATTACTGAAGATATTACTTTAAGAAGAATTCCTTAAATATTTATGGCATTCCATAACCTAGAATTTGGCACCCAGGGCTCACTATTACATGATGTTCTTAAATACTACTAATAATCAAGTATGACTTATTCAGGTTTTGTATAATTTCTTTTAGTTTTTATTTAAAGAAAATTTCATGAATAATGTACCTAAAATAATGCGATTTAAAGTTCTTATACAATATAAAAAAAGATACGATTCAAGCACATATAAAATTATGATATGATGCCTGTGTTTTAACTGGTAGATGCAACATAAATTTAATTTATTACACATATTGCATCAATAGTATCCACACTACAAAAAAAAAAAAATAAGTCCATTCGTAGCGATTAAAATAAACCGCTACAAATATGCGAATTTGCAGCGGTATATACCAAAACCGCTACAAATTTATAGCAGTATGACTCGCGCCAAGTGGCGCACTAGTTCGTGAACGACATTTGTAGCGGTTATCATATACTAACCGCTACAAAATATGGCGCCAAGTTTGGCACCTTATGGCACACCATTAGTGGTGGTTTATTTATAGCAATTTTTGTCAAAAGCCCACCACAGAATGCCAAGAGTCTAAACTTTTGTAGCGGTTATAGAAAACCGCTACAAATTTGTACGATGCACGAGTTAGAGTTTCTTCATTTGTAGCGGTTGGGGTAGCGATGAACAGTTTGTAGCGGTTTTTTTAGTTAAACCGCTACAAATGTGAAGTCCTTAAACACGTCATAAATAGAAGTTATACAATTTTTTTAAAAAATAAAATAAAATACGTTCATAATTGTAGTGGTTATTTAACTAAACCGCTACAAATTGTGATATTTTAAAATTTATTTATTTTTTTTAAAAAAAACCAATGAAATTTTATTTGTAGCGGTTTTGTAACGGCTACAAAACAAACAAAAACCACTACAAAAGTGAAATTACTACAAAAAGCGTAACATAAACCTACAAAGTGTATAATATTGAAATTTGAATATTTCATATCCCGCCAAAGATCATGAAGTTTGTAGCGGTTTTAGTAGATAAACTGCTACAAAGTGTAATTTTGAAATTTGAATATTTCAAATCCTGCCAACTTTCATTAATTTGCAGCAGTTTTTAGTATAAGAGCTACAAAATGTGCTATTTTGAAATTAATTTATTTTTTAAAAAAATACCAATGAATTTTTGTAGAGGTTTTGTAATCGCTACAAAAACCGAAAAAATCGCTACAAAAATCGTCACATCAACCGCTACAAAGAGTGTAATATTGAAATTTGAATATTTCGTATCCCGCCAAAGATCATGAAGTTTGTAATGGTTTTAGTCGATATACCGCTACAAAGTGTGTAATTTTAAAATTTGAATATTTCAAATCATGCCAACGTTCATTAATTTGTAGCGGTTTTTAGTATAATAGCTACAAAATGTGATATTTTGAAATTTATTTATTTTTTAAAAAATACCAATGAATTTTTGTAGAGGTTTTGTAACCGCTACAAAAGCGGAAAAATATCGCTACAAAAACCGTCACATCAACCGCTACAAAGAGTGTAATATTGAAATTTGAATATTTCGTATCCTGCCAAAGATCATGAAGTTTGTAGCGGTTTTAGTAGATAAACCGCTACAAAGTGTGTAATTTTGAAATTTGAATATTTCGAATCCCGCCAACGTTCATTAATTTGTAGTGGTTTTTAGTATAATAGCAACAAAATGTGATATTTTGAAATTTATTTATTTTTAAAAAATACCAATGAATTTTTGTAGAGGTTTTGTAACCGCTACAAACGTTAAACCGCTACAAAAACCATCACATCAACCGCTACAAAGTGTCTTCTAGCTATTTCCTCTCCCTCTGTGAGAGTTTTCTTTCTCCTCTTTTGGTGGAGTCTCCTCCTCTCCTCCGGCGAGAGATCCTTCCCTCAAGACTGTGTTCCTGCGCTAGAATCGTAGTAGTCTGGCTTTGTTCTCAATGATCGCTACAAGTTCTGTGCTAGTTATTTTCTTCCCTCAATCATCAGAAAAAACATGAGTGGCAATGGAAACAAACATCCATCAGCAGTGAAATTGAAGCTGGGGTCTCCGGCAAATGTGCAGAAGGGGCGAGCTCTTGTTGGACACCTGGAGACAGATAAAAATCTCAATAAAGGAGTAGTTGTTTCAATGATCAAGAAGGGTTGGGGCCTAGACAAGGGAATGGAGATTCATGAGATGCCTGATAAAAACATTTCTCTCTTCCGGTTTACAAAACAAGAAGACTATGTGCGAGTGCTGAAGGGCCGCCCATGGTCAATCCTAGGTACGTTACTGAACCTCCAGCATTGCGACGATTAACAATCCTAAGTGAAGTGGAGTTTGATTGGTGTCCCTTCTTGATACAATTCCATGGCCTTCCACATGTTGCCTTTGACTGTGAGAATGCTATTATCCTGGGCAACACGGTGGGAAAGTTGGTGATGTATGAGTCCCCACGGCTACAAAACAAATTATCTCGAACTTTCATCCGGACCAGAGTTAATGTCAACATTCGAGAACCTCTCCTTCCTGGTTTTTGGGTGCCTCGTCCACAAAAGGAGCCGATCTGGGTATCTGTCAGGTATGAACGTCTACAAAACTACTGCTACGATTGCGGACGCATTAGGCATGAAGCAAGGAACTATAAGTTCCAGCTAGAAGGTGCTGCTGCAGAGGAAGTTGAGGTAAGGTATGGCAACGGGCTGGGCATAACTCATGTTAAGACGATAGAGGAGGCATTGGTGGTCCATGATCGGAACTGGGATGAATCAGTGATACTCAGGGATAAGCCGTCGCTGACGGCAGCTAGGCAACCTGCTAGAAGACAGACCATTGATGCCTTTCCTATACATGGAAATAACCAGGATCAGGGCGACAATCTCGCCACGACACCTCAACGTCATAAAGACCTGTATAACGATCTTGCCAGCATTGATGAAACAATTATGGTGACTAATTATTCGGTGCCTAGAATTACGGAGGCTCCCCCATATACGGCCCCAACGATCCAAAATCCTCTCCCATCACCTCAAATTATGTAGATCACGAAAGACAAGGGAGTCATTAATGTGGACGACACAATCGGCTTTGATTTAGGAATCAATAATGACGTTGCCAACTATGGAAACATTATGGCGGAAACAATTATGGTGACTAATTCTTCGGAGCCTTGAATCACGGAGGTTCCCTCATCTGCGGCCCCAACGGTCCAAACTCCTCCCCCATTGCCTCAAATTATGCAGATCACGAAAGATAAGGGAATCACTAATGGGGATGACACAATCGGCTTTTGATTTGGGAGTCAATAACGACGTTGTTAATGATGGAAACATTATGGCGGAGATCTCTTCGGGATGCAATATTTCATTGACCACGTCTTTGGCATCCCCTCATCCCACGGGTCAATCCCTGCAATCCAGCTCCTACATGTCAGCATCAACAATTTCTAATCCTAGTAATGATCATTACTCGTCTCTTGCGCACGTGGTTGTCACCAGCCCATAATCTTCATCTTTAATCAAGTGCCCGAATTATCATGTGGAATCCCCGCCATCTGTATCTGAAAATAAGGCCGCCACCATCTCGCACGCCGGCTTGTCTCCTCTCTCGGCGGTCACCTCTGGTTTGAACAAGATCCAACTGAAAAGGCATCAGGATCAACTTGAAATGGAAAAGAGCCCTACTCCTCTGAAAAGACGCCTCCTCTACCTTGAACCTACTCAAGAGGCCTTGAATAATACTAGCAATACATCTGACACATCGTGGCATAAGCGGGTAAATGTTCGAAAGCTCAAAAATTCAATCCGTGGAAAGAGAAATACTAATAATACCAGGAGCTCTAATGTGAAACCCTCTTCTCCATCTATGCCCCATCATGCTACCCCTATGAAGGACCCGAAGGAAAATTCCCCAGTAACACTACCCCTGACATGGCTTATCCGAGTACTACCGATGGTTACCACCAAGCAGCCATCGGTTCACCATGAGTCTTATATTTGTGTAGTTAGTTACTGAACGTAACTTTAATCCTCTAAAATAATTCGTGTAGTTAGTTACTGGGGGCAAGTCCAGGGGTAACTTTAATCCTCTAAAATAATTTGTGTAGTTAGTTACCTTGCAACGCAAGAAGTGACTAATGACAATGATAAACATTTATAGGCATACATTGACACCTCAACCGATCCCAACACTTACCGGACAAAAGTTAAGGAATCAAGCTTGAGGTGGGTAACTGTTATCTTATTAGCTTGTATGTATATATTCATGTATGATTAATCATGGTTGCTAGATAATTTGCATGTGTGTATCCTAGCTATGGATTGACGCTGCATGTCTCATAGGGTTGCGGTCCTTGGCTAATAACTGTGGTTACGGTACGACTTATTTACTGTAAATTATTCTATGCTTAACATGTGTTGTACTGTTGTTTATATTTCATACCTGCATATGAGATTAACTGTTACCCCTGAAGTTTATTCATTTGAACTCCATATCGCATGAAAGAGACAGGTAGTGGATCGGGATCAAGAGGAAAGACGCAGCTGTAAGGGTTACAGTAGAAGGAACTTTATGGAAGAATAAGAGTAGATGGACTTTATTTTATTGTTTATCATTTGTCTATTTTGGAATTATTGTATTAAGTTTCCCGATGGGATAGATTCGAATCGTGATAAATTTATCCTCATGTTTTCAAACTAAGTTATTTTAAGAAGGTTTTTATTCTGCAATTAAGTTGTCCAAATCATTTCGGTGCCTGTGTGCTATAACTCTAATAAATAAAGGCGCATAAAGGTGCATTTAGGACGGGTGTCACATGACATGTATGATCTAAAATACCCTAGTCATCTGCTTTGAATCCCTCCTACCAGCATATACATAGCACACAACCTCTAGCGTTAAGTATAATGAATTGGCATGTACCGAGAGTCCTCAATCGGGACATTCAACTAGAAATATTCAATTGATAACTACCAAGAGTCCTTTCTGGAATCCACCAACATTCGCAATTGGAGCCCCAAGAAGTCCGAATGCAACTAGGATAGCCACCTAAGAACCACTGGTCCATAAGGCCTTACGCTTAGTTCTAACCACCAGGAAGGTACTCCATGTTCAGCCCTTCCGCTTAATCGAGACACGAGTGGTACTAGTCCCATATGGGACGGGACAATCACATATTTGATTCAATAGTCATACACATCTATACAGAGTATGTGAAATTAAGGTTACTACCTAATATCTTTTAAATCGTCCGGGTCGTTTCCAAGTACTTTGCTTGTTCGGGCGATTATAAGTTCCTATAAGAACACTTTATGGACAATGGTCATTACTAATCCCCATTCTTGAAAATTGAAATGTCATCTAATACATTATAACAAAAACATGAATTACTAGACTTAAGTTATGTCCATGATTCCATTGTTTTCGTCATTTTTGCTCATTTGACCCTACTTTCCAGAATTTTTGCTGTAACTTTCAAAACTCATATCTCATAGCACAAATGTCTAAATGAGGTGATTTCAAAGCCTATGGACTCCTTATTAATTCAAGTTTCAAGGAAAAATGATTCCAACAGATATTCAAATGTGCATCATTCCCAGTTTGATAAAACAATAGCTGTTGTCCATATTCATTCCAGAATTCAAGGCCATTTTTCAAAAATTCATAACTCGGTGTACACAATTCCAAATTCGATCAATTACTTATCAAGTTAAATTTTATTATATCTACTTTAATCCTATAAGATTTCATGGCAATTGGACATTCTTTACTGCCCCAAAAATGTGTCACAAGATTACTACCCAAACTAAAATTTTCAAGGTAGATTTTGGGCTTCGGCAAAATTCAATCCTAGAGCTTCCAAAATTCCTACCAAACCTCTACCCCACACAATTTTTCATTTTAAACACAATGGAATCATCAAATTGGCCAAAATGAAACTCCTAAAGTCTACCCTTTACCCAACCGAAATCAGGGTTCAATATGGCCACAACCTTTTTGACAATTTCACTTTACAACACACCCTAATCTTGTTTCCTAACCACATTTTATCTTGTTATTTGAATCATAAACATGTGTTAGCACACTATGGAATTTCAAGCAAAACCTAGTCCTAGGGTTCCAATTAGCCAAAATTCAAAAAAAGCAAAGAAACGACAAAAAATTTATTGGTTTATAACCCATGCTCATGTGCCCATAAATTTTAAATAATTATGAGACATACTGTGACGCATGTCCTTAATACGCCTATATTCATCATAGTTATAGCGCACATGCATTGAATTAGTTTGGACATCTTAATTGCGGGATTAAACTTCTTTAAAATTAACTTGGTTGAAAACATGAGGATAAATTTTTTGTGAGCGATATCTATCCCCTAGTGGGACGTTAATACAATAATCCAAAATAGAAAAATGATAAATGATAAAATACGGTCTATCTACTCATATTTTTCCAAACAATTCCTTCGTTGTAACCCCATACAACGATCTTTCCTCTTGATCCCGATCTACTATCTATCTCTTTCATGCGGTCTTGAGTTTAAATGAATGAACCCCAGGGGTAACATTTAATCTCATAAGCAGGTATGAAATATAAATGACAACATAATGCAGTTTAGCATAGAATAATTTACAGTAAACAAGTCGCACTGTAACTGCAGTTATCGGCCAAGGATCGTAACCCTTTAGGACACGCAGCCCTTTGGGACACGTAGCCCAAAATCCATAGCTAGGATACACATATGAAAATTATCTAGCAAACATAGTTAGTCATACATGAATACATACATACAAGCTAATAAGAAAACAGTTACCCACCTCAAGCTTGAATCCTTAATTCCTCCGAAGGTGTTGGGATCAATAGATGTGTCAAGGTATGCCTATAAACGTTTATCATTGTCATTAGTCACTTCTTGTGTCGCAAAGTAACTAACCACGCGAATTATTTTTAGAGGATTAAAAGTGGTTATTAAACCCTAAAAATTCCATAATAATAATACCTTTTTTTAATTATTATTAATTGTAATAACACACTTTTATTTATTATTAATCAATAACTCCCTTTATTATTTATTCGCTTTTTTACTAATAATAATAACAATATTTATTTTATTATTATTATCATCATCATCATCATCATCATCGTCATCATTATTATTTTAGTATTTATCATTATTTCTCTACAATTATTTTAAACTCTAAGAGGCTAACCTAACACTTTAAATTAGGAGTTTATAAATACCAATGATCATATAAATTATGATTTAATCCATTACATACATACATACATACATACATACATACATACATACATACATATAAGCAACTAAATGTTTCTCATGGTTTTGCAAAGCATCTATATATAGAAGAAATTAATTGATTTAAATATATATTCAATCCAAATAAATGAAATTAATCCATCAACATTCATGATTTATCATACTCAATAAAGTTATTTTTATAAAGTTCATATATAAGGGCATTGAGTATGATTAAATTGAAAAAGGAAATACAAGTTCGGAGTGAATTAACATGATTTTACAAGATAGAAATATAAAAATGAAAATCTCAATCTGTGAACTCGTGAAATTGATTGAGTTTACAGCTAGCACGAGTTTAAGAGTGACTCGGCATGATTTTGTAAGGTAGAAATGTAAAAACGATAAATTTAGAGAGTCAAGTCAAGAGTTTACCAAATAATGCATGTAATTAATTAATCTAGGGGCAACCAATCCATTGCCTCTTCTCGCCTATAATAGAAATAATGAGTGACTTGATTTGCATGCAATTAATGTAACATCCCAAATTTTGGGATTTTAAAGTTTGAATAATATATGGAAATTAATTATGAAATTTTGGCTTAAAATAATTATGACAATAATTATTTGGAAAATTAGGAATTATTTTCCTTGTAACATTTAGAAAATAAAAACAAGGAAATAAGAGCAAGAGAAAATTTTGGAATAAAACCCAAGTAGCACTTAAGCCCAATTCATTTAATCTCATTTGGCCCATACGTGTTTCAAATAGCAGCAAATAGAAGCCCAGGCAATACCCCAATCCATTAAATCAAATCAGCTCATTTGACCTCAGCCTCACCCAAAATGTAGCAACAGTAAAGAAATATATCAGCTAAAACACGTTAACCCAAGCAGCGCCAGATCACGTAAACATAGAGAGAAAAGATCACCGCCAATGAACTTCACGGAATGGTGAAATAAAGATCACAGCGCCATGCCTTGCTGCCCTTTGCGATGACAGTAACTCCATGCTTTTTAAACCTCACAAACGGAAAAGTGTTTTCTCCTCTGCCTACTCTCTGTCTGGACCATGAGTCCTTATTTAAACTTTGTTCCTTGATCTCCATTTATTCACATTGATCAGCCCAAGTGAAACAGAGAGTGAGAACTGAAGGGGGGAGAGAAAGTCCAAGCATTTGTTGCCCTGTTTTTGCTTCGGAAAACAGAGGTTGGTGTGGAGTTGAGAGGCAGCAGGCTTTGGCATATTTGAAAGACTAACAAGGTAAGCCATTAAGATACATATATCTACTACTACCTATGTATATATATTGATGTATGTATGAAAACAAATGAAAGGAAAAGTCATTGTATCGATATATATATATCTGTGTGTGTGTGTGTGTGTGTGTGGGTGTGTGTGTGTTGCTGCTTTGGGAAAAAGGAATGAGAAAGTTGTTGTCATAAGCTTATATATAAATGCATCATTGCTCTGTATAAGAAAGAGTAAAAACTTGATTGTGATATATTGTTGGTCGATTTCCTTGATGGCAAGTGAACCAGTCGAACAAGTAATAAAGTGAAAGTAGAGTATCGTCCCACAGAGACTAAGATACCGAATAGTGATGCTCAATTGCTATGATAGTTGCAATCAAAAAGTAAATGTAATTGGGTTGAGAGGTTTTTGATGATTACGCTAATAACAGAAGTAAACAAAGTAAACTTAAGAAGATATCGGTAAGTTAAATTAGAAACTCGGACTCCTCCTTAAGTGCATAAATCCCCCAGTTGCTCTACCCATTGCTATAGCATCTATATCTTTGCCACCGACTTCCGCAATTGCTACAGCATAACTACTATCTACAAAGCTATTCGATTAACCCACCGCTATGATCTATCAAAGCTTCCGCGTCCGATACATATGATATTAACTATACTCCTTCCATATTCCTATGGCAACTTTCTAGTTTTTATCTGCATTATACTCAGGGTGTACTGGTTATAAGAGGTAGACCCATTCCTGAAGCCTACAATAAATAGGTCAAGCCTTGCACCGGCTGCCTAGCAAACACTGTTTCTCAGAGGTCTAGCCTAAACTCCTTGCCCGTAAGCTGAGACCACAAGTCTAGCCCTTATATTCCTCTAATCGACTAGTAATTAATTCACTGATAAGCAAACCGAATCTATTAAATTAAGAACTTGCAACTGGGTTCATACACGCTTAAGAATTCATCCTCGTTCAGCCATCAGAAAGTTAGTTCATGACTGACGAGGGAAGCACAAAACAGATAGTAACAGAATGACCCATGATCTAACAATTGAATTAAAACAAATGAAAATAGAAAGCTCGACGGCGTTCCGATAGCGTGGACGAAGCCCTGTCATATCATCACTCCATGTCTTCTTCCCTCCGTCTTACTGCGAGGAATGATGCTGGGTTATCCTGGAATTCTCGTGCTAGTGAAATCTCTCACTCTTCTTTTGGGTCAACCGAATGTGAAATCTTGTGTTGGCTCTGTCCGACTCCCTTAGGGTTGTCCTGCTGTTTCCTTTTATATTCAGACTTTCGTGTGACGTAAGTTAGGCTAGCTGGGCTTTCCAAATCTGTAGAGATCTATCACATCTTCTGTTTGTAGATTGATTCTGCGGGTCCTGCGGGATTCTTCAAATCTTTCCGTTTTGATCCTCCGCATCTTCTATTTCATTATGTCGACAATCTACTGTTGATCTCGATCTTTTATTTCTATTCCCCGAAATCGCTAGATAAAAAGGTCAGAAAATATGTTGCATAGCATTGCGTCCTTTACTTTGCTATAGCTTTGGTGATGTTTTTTTATTGCATTTCGAGTTGCGGTCAGAATGCTATAGCATCGTATCAGCTTTGCTATATGTTCTTTAAAACAATGTAATTTGCTTCTTCTTAGCACATGTTCAGGATGTAAATGGTTTCCATCCTTCAGTTCCCTATATCATGAATATATGCCTTTTTGCTTGGATTGTTTGCAATTTAAGCTTTCATTCACCATACAATTCGGTCATGAAATACAGGGAAAACATGGTATGATTTGTGCTTATCATATATATGATGATATTTCCATGATCATCGAAGAAAAAGGAATGACGGAAGTTGTTGTTATATGTTATATAAATAGATTCGCTGTTATACCCCAACCACTCACCCCCTCACCTCAGATCCCGGACCATTAACCTCTAACCCCGGATCCCAGACCCCTCAACCCTCAACTCGGAACCCTCAACCACACACCACTCACCCCGGATCCGACCCCTCATCCATCAACCCTTAACCCTCACCCTTCTACCCGAAACCCTCAACCCCTCATCCCTCACCTCGAATCCCGGACCACTCACCCCGGATCTCGGACCCCTCACACCTCACCCCTTAACCCGGACCCCTCAACCCCTCACACCTCAACCCAGAACCCAGACCCCTCAACCCGGATCCCGGATCCCGGACCCCTCACCCCTCAACCTGGAACCCCACACCCCCTGGAACCACTCCTAATTTAAAGTGTTAGGATAGCCTCTGAGAGTTTAAAATAATTGTAGAGAAATAATAATAATTAGTAAGATAATAATAATAATAATAATAATATTATTATTATTATTATTAGGAAAGGAATAAATAATAAAATAGATTAATAAATAATAATAAATTATATTATTATTTATTAAAAAGGGTATTTAGTTACTTTGCGACGCAAGAAGTGACTGATGACAATGACAAACGTTTATAGGCATACCTTGACAGCTCTACTAATCCCAACATCTTTGGATGAAGTTAAAGACTCAAGCTTGAGGTGTGTAACTGTTATCTTTTTAGCTTGTACGCATATATTCATGTATGACTAACCATGATTGATAGATAATTGTGCATGTGTATCCTAGCTATGGATTGGGGCTGCGTGTCCCAAAGGGCTACGTGTCCTAAAATAGGGTTGCATGTCCTAAAGGGCTACGGTCCTTGGCCGATAACTGCGGTTACGGTGTGACTTGTTTACTACAAATTATTTTATGCTTAGCATGTGATATGTTAACATTTATAATTCATACTAGCATATAAGATTAACGGTTACCCCTGGGTTCATTCATTTGAACTCCAGATTGAATGAAAGAAACTAGTAGTGGATCGGGATAAAGAGGAAAGACGCAACTGTAAGGATTACAGCAGAATGGATTTTTGTGATAGTATAAGTAGTTGGACTGTACTAATTCGTTTATTATTTGTCTATTTTTGGATTATTGTTTTAAGATTCCCTTATGGGATAGATTCATATAGCGAAAAATTTATTCTCATGTTTTCAAACTAAGTTATTTTAAGAAAAATTTTATTCCGCAATTAAGTCGTCCAAACCACTTCGATTCATGTGCACTATAACTCTGATGAATAAAGGCATATTAATGACTGTGCGCTAAAATGTTGTTTCTGTCATAATCTTGAAGTTTTTTTAAAAAAAAAATACTGTCATTTGATTTCAAATGCAAATCCTTTCAAACTCTTGGAACTTTGGTTTACAAGTGTTGCCATCATCAAAAAGGGGGAGAATGTTAGTTCTCTATGTGTTTTGATGATAACTGACAATTGTAAACACAAATTGAAGTTTGTCTTTGGTAAGTTGAAAAACTTACTGTCAAAGGCAAACTCGAGTATTGACTTGATAGAGAGTAGCTCAATTTTATTAAACAAAGCAATACTCAAGTTTCCTTTTGGAAACTCAAGTATTGGACTTACAGAGAGCACTCCAAGTTTTTCACCCTCAGTCAAACTCGAGTATTGGTTAGAATACTCGAGTATGCATCATACAGAGAGTATTTCAATATTGGCTAAAGTTTTCAAAACTCAAGTATCCATTTGGATACTCAAGTATTGATCCTACAGAAAGTCTCCAAAGTTTTCAACTTGTGAATACTCGAGTGTAACATCCCATTTGAAAACGGCGGAATTTTTTTTTAAAAAAACGTTTCCAAATATTTCAAGCGAGTAATCGTCAGTAGAGCATTGGAGCAAGTAAGTAATTTACATTACATTCAAAATATGGACCATAGTGTAAATGTATCGGATTACAGTCATCCAGAATTCTCAAGAGTTAAAGAAACTAAAGAAAACGATAGATAATGTAGACACGTCTTGGCCTACTCCAGTGATGCTACTAAATTTTTAACGAAGCACCGCAAGTGTATGGGTCATGAAAATAATAAGTGACAAATCAAGGTCATCCCACAGGGACTCAATTCAGCTAGTGATTAGATAATAAATTTCCTTATTTCGTTTTAGTTGGGTAAATCGTAGTTGTTTTCACAAGTTAAATAATTGTAAGAAAATTAATATGTGCAAGACTTTTCACAAGAGCTTTCACTTTTCAAAGGAATCAACCTAGAGTCACTAATCCCTTGTTTGTTCTTAGATTTTATCCCCACTAAAATTAATTCCGATTTAATTTAATCGGCCAATCTAGAGTATTAATGTTTATAAATGCCCGTCCGGTCCATTTATAAACCTACCTCAATTAATTATGTGATGTCTCACACAACTAAATAAGGCGCAAATTGATCGGCTCACTCTAATTTGATTATGCGGAGCTTCTAGGTATATGTCTATCCTAGATGCAAATTAGATTAAAATCTAATTCCACATTATTTAATCTCAAGGTCAATTTAAGATTTCCTTCGTCAAGTTCAATCATAAATCCCCAAAACATACTTAAGGGTGGCCAATCATTAAGTAATAACACTAAAAATAAGATTAAATAAACTGAAATAAATTAAGGAAACTAATTAGTGGGAATAATTTCTAAAACTCAAACAAGTTCATAGGTCTCTAGGTTGAATAAAAACTTTAGCCACACATGATTTTAATCCAAATCATCAAAGTAAAATCAAGACCGTAATACAAGATATAAAAATAAAATAAGAACTTGCAAACCAAATCTTTGCTCCAAATCCGAGTTCTCACCGTCGATGTCCAGGAGTGTACAACATGTCGTGAACAGTTCTCCCAAACTCCCAACACCGTCCGCCTCGATGAAAACGAAAATGATGATTAATCCTAGCAGCTCCCTTGGTTCAGCCGATGAAGAAACGAAGACGATGAACAAGCTAATGTTCCACCTTTGTTCGGTCTCGGCTTTGCGGCAAGGAGTTCCGATTCTTTGCTCTGTCTGTTCCGTCAAGTCCGTCTCCACCAAGAAGTGAAACTGCCGCTTGTGTCCAGTCTCCTTTGTGCTTCGGTTCCAGCTCCTTTTAAGAACATTGATTGCGTACAAACAATTCTCACCTTCCCCGCACTAAACACGTCCATGTGTTTGCTTTTCCTTGTCTCTCTTTACTTTAGAATAATGGTGATTTAGACAACTATGCTCATTTTTTCTTCCACTCATGTGCTCCATCTTGTCTTTTATTGTTTTTTTAAATATTTTGTGGAAGACCATCCACCAAGCTCACCTCGTGCCCCATCTCTTCTTTTTTCATCCTTTCAATTAAACAATATTCCTCTTCCTCCACTAACATATCCTTCTCAATTTTTTTATCAACTACGCTGGACCCAACTTCAATTCTATTATCCAAATGATCCAACTTACATGCTGGGAACATGGATATGTTTTTTTTTAAAAAAAATATTTGGACCAACAATCCCATTAAGAATAAAGTGCCAAATGATGCCAATTGCCAACTCTTCTTAATGCTCACCTCACTGTCCGTGGATGTGCTTTGCAACATGAAGAAATAATTTCAACTTGTTTTTATTTATTTATTTTTATAAACTTAATTTTTAGATTTAAATCCCATAATTAATGTACCACATTAATTTTTCTTAAAATCTCTGAAAAATCCGTTTATTTTTACAATAATGACTTCCCAAATACATCAAAATACATCTCAAATATATTAAAAATGGGAAGTCATCATCCAGCTGCTTGCCTCGATCGCCAAACATCGGTCCTCTCCGCACCACGATAACAAAAGATCCATTCCACATATGGATCTCGTGGAACGGTTAACCTTATGCTCAAATAATACGATACGCATACAACGAGATATTCATTTCAATACAAAGATATCATCACAAAAGCAAACAACGATGTATGATCAATAACATGGGATAACATAAGCACAAAGCGGTATGTAAGTCTCTCTCTCGACTAGTTCTCGCACATATCCAAGGCCACGCCACAACGTGTCCTCGCTAGGAATAACTCAAACGGCATTACCAATACTATAATCCGGTAAAGCCGTAAGTATCTCTCGACGATTCTCAACAACCTCGCCTCTATGAACGTATCTATAACGCAAAAGTATATAAGCAGCATAGAGTTAGGGTTACAAGTACGCGTCCCGTACCTTAGTTGCGAGATATCCGGCTCTTCCGGCTAAAAACGGTACTTTTTTACGGCCAGTACGTAAAAAAACAAAAGTGCTCAACGGCAAAAACAGCTCGATGGAATTTCGACGAATGTTCGACGTCGAAGTATTCTAATCAGAATAATAACACACTTATGAATATTTGGCAGCATAACGCATTTTAGGTGAAAAAGACCATTTTGCCCCTACTACCCCTATTTGGCGGAATTTCGCCGTAACTTCGTTACTTTGACCGTATTCCATTTCAAAATTATCCCCACTATGTTTTTACCTCGTCAGCATCTTCCAATGCAATGAGGCATAAAAACAAGTATAGGAATATATTATGAAACTTCCTAGATCAAAACAACAGTTCTACTATAACTACCGAAAGAACTACGGAAACTAAAAACTAAGGACAAAAGAACTTACTCGGAGCAAGGCAGAATTTTTGCAGAGCTTCTCACTCTAAGTTTCGGCCAAGGAAGAGAGAAGAAATGGTGTGAAGAGTGAAGAAGAGGAGAGGGCTATTTATAGAAAAAATTCGGACGTATCGGAATTTTCTCGCTTTGTTTTTGAACCGTTAGATCTAGGGTTTTGGGAGAAGCAATCTTGACCATTTAAGGTCTTGGTCGACATCTAAGAGCCCAAAAAGTCAAAGAATGAGTTGTCATCCAATGATGACTCTTGCTTTATGGCCTCCGGTCCGATAAAGCTACCCGACGATGTCCGTTTCGCGCGATTTCGCGAAACTCAAAAATGCTAGCGTGTAACTTTGAAGGTCTTTTCATCCTCTTTCATATCATCAATTTGGATCCTCTTTTTGATCATATCCAGTATTCTCCGTGCGTCGGAAGATATTCGGACAAACGCGTCCGGTTCTTTAAATCGCTTCCGATAGAACCAACTGACAACAATTCAAATCGTAAAACGTCCGCTTGTTGCCTAACTTAATCCCGTGTTTGAAAACACGCAATTGTTTCTATAGGTTCTCACTTTGCCTATCTGACTCTACTCTATCCGATCAACTTTTCGTCTTATTTGAAATTAGGGTTTTCTTTTGCGGAAACAACGCTGTAAATTCTTTCTTCGTGTAAAATTTCACTTGTTCTTAATTTGATCACCAAAAGACTTTTACCTCTGGTTTACCTGTAGAATTTATTTCTAACTTTTCCCTCTACTTTCCTATATGCCGACTCACCGCATTATATTATTATTTTATTCTAATTATCATTTTAATTATTTAAACAATTCTTGTTAATTAAAAATAACCATAATTTCGGCCCCCTCTTTTAAAAATTCAGATTTATTTATTTTTCTATAATTTTTTCCATTTTTTAAAAATATAATTTTTTTTACCAAAATTCCCGTTTTACCTCTCGCCTTCGTTAGGGCTTAATCGACCTAATTTCTTCGTTTAGTGATCTTTTTAGGATCAGGTTTCTTCATATATTTATCATTACTAATTTACAGTATATTGTTATCTTACAAACTTCTATACTTGATATTGTCATTTTATATCCTATGTAAAATATTAAAAATGTTTACCCCATCGGTTACTTTATGGTTCCGAAATGCTTTTTAAACTTTTCTTCATGTTATTTCCTCTGAAATAATTTATTAAATTCTTATAATTAAAGATTATACTCCCATAATTTTATCATAATTTCTCATGATCTTTCAAATATTTATCATAATATTTTTAGACCGTTTTTATCACCATTATATCATTTTTAGTCATTGTGTTCATCGATTTTTTCAGAACTTTTTTGAAAATTTACTCTATAATTATAACAATTTTCTATAATAGTTTTATCTCATGAATTTACTTCATTAAAATATTCATTAATTTTTCTTTATCTCGAAATTCCGCATTTGCAAAAATCCGGGTATTACATCGAGTATGGGATTAACAAAAAGTTTTCAAACTTTACACATGTCTTTGAAAACTCAAGTATTGACTTGACATAGAGTTCTCAAAGTTTTTCAAATTCTCTGAATACTCGAGTATGGGTTTACACACTCGAGTATCTGACTGACAGAAAGTTTTCAAGTTTTATACATTGTTTGAAAACTCAAGTATTGACTTGGCAGTGATTTTTCAAAGCTTTTCAAAATCTCCGAATACTCGAGTATTGAGTTGGAAACTCGAGTATCGAGCATACAGAGAGCTTTGCTCTTTTTCCAATGATTTGAAAACTCAATATTGTTTAGAGGACATTAAATGAAGATTTGAACAAAAGCAAAAAGCAATGTCAGAACATAAAATACAAAGTCCAAAAACTTGCATCCTTTTGTACCATCATTCTCTACACATTACAAAGGGATTAATGTCTGCTTTCCCTAAGCAGTAGCTGCCTTTACAACGGATCTATTACAAGGAAAGTCAACACTAATCCTCTGACAAAAGGAATTAACAAGAGTAGAGAGAAGACACCAAAGTGCCTCCAACAACTAGATTAGTGCACCAACGGTCATAATGGAGTTTGCAACGAATCTTTAATGCTCTCTTGGTATAAATAGAGCAGCATTGAATTCTTCTCAACTAACACACCTAATTTAATAATATATGCATGTATGTAATAATTAAATCTATTGGGTGCTCACGTTATCTTTTCTTTTGCCATGCTCATGTTTATCACCTCACGAGTTCACACGTACAAACTCGCAACGGTAACAAAAAATCGTATCGTACAATCGAATCTTGAACTCGTAAGAGTTTACTTTTTCAACAAATAAATATTAATAGTGTATAACTAAACAATTAGAATTTCAAAAGTGGTAACAAATTGATTTAGATATATATTTATTCCAAATAACTAAAATTAAATCCATCAACATTCATAATTTATCATACTCAATAAAGTTATTTTTATAAAATTCGTATATAAGGGCATTGAGTATGAATAAATCGAAAAAGTAAGTACATGTTCGGAGTGAATTAACATGATTTTGAAAGCTAGAAACATAAAAATGAAAATATCAATCTATGAACTCGTCGAATTGATCGAGTTTACAGCTAGCACGAATTTAAGTGTGACTCGAC
Source organism: Acacia melanoxylon (assembly GCA_019022615.1). NCBI lineage: Eukaryota > Viridiplantae > Streptophyta > Magnoliopsida > Fabales > Fabaceae > Acacia > Acacia melanoxylon. The sequence continues at coordinate 2,326,531 of JAFJYJ010000045.1, read as the reverse complement.
ATGATTTTGTAAAGTAGAAATGTAAAAACGATAAATTCAGAGAGTCAAGTCACGAGTTTACCAAATAATGCATGTAATTAATTAATCTAGGGACAACCAATCCAATGCCTCTTCGCAGTCTAAAATAGCAATAATGAGTGACTTGATTTGCATTCAATTAAGATCTTTTAAGAGGTTATTCAGAATTCATTGCCTTTCTTCCGATTCTTTAACTAGCGATTACATTGTAGATAGTACAGAGAATGACCCATTAATAAAACACAAGGAAATATATAATGACCAAAGATTTTTTCCCAATGTAATTTTTTCTTTTGGCATACATAATATGTATGTAACGAATATATATGTGTGTGTATGTTTGTTGATTGATTGAATTATATACCATTGAAAATAATCTCGTAGATAACATTTCTAAAATAGTGTAATCCATTTTCTTCACACAACATCAAAAAAAACAATACTCCATATGGTTCTTAATACAATACTTATTTACCTAATTTAATAATATATGCATGAATGTAATTAATTAAATCTATTGGGTGCTCACGTTATCTTTTCTTTTGCCATGCTCATGTTATAACCTCACGAGTTCAAGCAAACTCGCGACCCTAACAAAAAACCGTATCGCTACAAATCGTTAACCCATAAGAGTTAACTTTTTTAATAAATAAATATTAATAGTGTATAATTAAATAATTTAAAAGTGATAACAAATTGATTTAAAATATATATTTATTCCAAATAAATGAAATTAAATCCATCACCATTAATAATTTATCATACACAATAAAGTTATTTTTATAAAATTCATATATAAGGGCATTGAGTATATTTAAATCAAAAAAGGAAGTACAAGTTCGGAGTGAACTAACATGATTTTGTAAGGTAGAAACATAAAAATGAAAATCTCAATCTGTGAACTCGCGAAATTGATTTTGTAAGGTAGAAATGTAAAACCGATAAATTCAGAGAGTCAAGTCACGAGTTTACCAAATAATGCTTGTAATTAATTAATCTAGGGGCAACGAATCCAATGCTTCTTCTCAGTCTATAATAGCAATAATGAGTGACTTAAATAGCATGCAATTAATATCTTTTAAGATGTTATACAAAATTCATTGCATTTTCATTGCCTTTCTTTCGATTCTTTGACTAGCGATTACATTGTAGATAGTACAGAAATGACCCGTGAATAAAGCACAAGGAAATATATAATGACCAAAGATTTTTTCCTAATGTATTTTTTTTTGGCATACATAATATGTATGTAACGAATATATAAACAATGTGTGTGTATGTATTTGTTGATTGATTGAATTATATACCATTGAAAATAATCTCATAGAAAACATTCCTAAAATAGTGTAATCCATTTTCTTCACACAACACCAAGAAAATACGCCATCTGGTTCTTAATACAATACTTATTTAAGTAATTTAATAATATATGCATGTATGTAATTAATTAAATCTATTGGGTGCTCACGTTATCTTTTCTTTTGCCATGCTCATGTTATAACCTCACGAGTTCAAGCAAACTCGCGACGATAACGAAAAATCGTACCGTACAGTCGAATCGTGAAGTCGTAAGAGTTTACTTATTCAATAAATAAAAATTAATAGTGTATAATTAAACAATTAAAATTTCAAATGTGATAAAAAATTGATTTAAATATATATTTATTCCAAATAAATGAAATTAAATCCATCAAGATTCATAATTTATCATACTCAATAAAGTTATTTTTATAAAACTCATATATAAGGGCATTGAGTATGATCAAATAAAAAAAGTAACCAAAGTTTAAGAGTGAATTAACATGATTTTGTAAAAATAAAACATAACATTGATAAACTCAATGTGTGAACTCGCAAATTTGATTGAGTTTGCAGCTAGCACGAGTTTAAGAGTGATTCGCATAATTTATAAGGTAGAAATATAAAAACGATAAACTCGCAGGAAATGCCACGAGTTTGTTAAATAATGCATGCATGTAATTAATTAATCTAGGGGCAATGAATCCAATGCCTCTTCTCAGTCTATAAAAACTCCCAAACTATCGCCACACTTCATACAATGTTACTAGATCTCACTTGTTCAAGTAAAAGTAGGTTTGTCTTCAAAAATGGCTGGAGCTTTCTCTGGTGAAGCAGCCAAAAACATCCCCATTGCTTTTTCTTCAGTGGAGAGCTTACCTGAATCTCACACTTCGTCAAACAATTTCTCCGACGTCATCGACGACATGTCGATCTCCATACCGGTGGTGGATCTCCAGGATCCAAATGCTGTGGAATCAATCAGCCTTGCATGTGGGGAATGGGGTGTTTTTCAAGTCAAGAACCATGGAATACCCTTGTCTCTATTGAAGGAGGTGGACGATGAGATCAAGCGCTTTTTCTCTCTCCCAGCTGAGCAAAAGGAAAAAGGCGCAAGGGCTCCTGGGAGCATCTCCGGCTATGGTTCACCTAAACTCAAACCCTTCTTCTCAAATGCCCAGTGGCATGAAGGCTTTGTCATTATGAGTTCACGCTACGACGATGCTAAAAAAGTTTTTCCTGAAGATGATTATGCTCGTTTTTGGTATTTATGTGTGCGTTGTTCTCTTTGTGCAACATATTTATGTCGTAATATTGCTTAATAAAAGTGATTATGTTTTTGTGGAATGCACATGCAGTGAAACAATGGAAGAGATTCAGAAGAAATTGAAGCTGATGGTAGAGAAGTTGACTAATATAATACTAGAGTTACTGGGGGTACGTGGTGAAGAGGAGAAATGGGCTAAGAGCGACAACTATGCATTTAAGATGTACAAGTATCCGACTTGTCCAACCTCAGATCGAGTCCTGGGCTTGGATCCACACAGAGACACCTCCATAGTCACACTCCTGCACCAGACCCAAGTGGAGGCCAAGACCGGCAACGAGATCCGAGCAGAGGACCAAACCCGTGGGTTCCAAGTTTTCAAGGAAGGAATTGGATGGGTTCCGGTGCACATGGATTCAAATATGTTTGTGGTTATTGTGGGTGATGTTCTTGAGATACTATCCAATGGGAGGTTCAAATCAAACCTACATCGTGTCACAGTAAGTGAGACAGCTTATCGATATTCGTACGCATATTTTCAAAGGCTCTCACGTGAAGATCTCCTCTGTCCTATTGGCTCTCCTCCTCGTTTCCGTGCTATCACTCTGGGGGAATATGATGTGGTAAAGTTCAAGGATCCACACAATGCACTGGCTTCCATCTCCATTTGAAGCTTAAACTGAGAAATTATCGTTGCTCCATTTCAGAAATAAAGGGTGGTTGTTAAACTTATAAATCTATGCTTTTGTTTGTTATGATAATAAAAAATAATATATTTATTTATCGCAATTAAAAAGAACTTCTAACCATGTTGTTTTCACATGCACGCACAGACCTCTCATTGGGTTTGCCTTTTTTTTTTTATATATATATGTGACAAAGATGAAGAAAGAATGAATGCATATATGGGTTAACTAGTTGAGATTGATTAACAACAAAGATGGAGTTGGTCAACTAGTTGAGGAAAAAGGATCTGTGGGTTGATCATATACACAAAATTCGCATTCCGGTTATGTTGACCCCCACATAACCATGGTTTGATTTGCCTCCACAAGTCTAGTTATTAGTTGCTCACTCCAATTCTTAATTAGGTGAAGATTAACAAATTGAAAAAATATGTTATATATATAGAATCAAAACAATCTTTAATTCTCTCTTTCAATCTCCTTATATTAAAGCATCTAGGGTAAAATTGGTAAAGCAATGGGCAGAGACGGAGTTTCTCATATACAGGGCCATCTCCAACTCCCCAGAAAAAATAAAATCAAAATATTTATTGAAAATTAGAGTTTTTTTTTTTTTTTTATTTTTTTTTTTTTTACATTTGTCCCAAAAAAGTTATACATTTGGCCCCTTAAATATTTTTTCTTTTTAATTAGTTAATCCCCCCCCCCCCCCCCCCCAAAAAAAAAAATTATTTTTCTTAAGCTCGGGTGCATTGCCTCTCTAATATCAATGGGATGGGAGGGTAAAGTTTTCAAAAGAAAGAATAACAATGAGACTTTGGAATTTATGAACAGTGTTATTCTTTTTTGTCTAAATTTAGTTTCCTTTTATTAATCTCATAGCCTCGCCAAACTATTTCTTGAAAAAACTTTTCATATTCATTTTTCTTATGATACTATATAATATCCAACTACGTACACAACCAAAGCGGACACCATCGATTCAAACTCAACGACCATCCTCACTAAACTCTCATTTTAAGAGGATATTCTATTTTGGAACTGATATTATTCCAGTAGTTGATGGGGTAGTTTCTGCAATTATTCACTGGTTTTACAGGCTATTAGTTTATATCCAAAAAAAACTTCTTCAAATGAAATGGCTAGTAAGTCTGTGTCACCTCCACTTCAGAAGCTAGCTAGACAGATAATATTCTTTGATATATTGCTTTAATTTTGAGATCTCTGCATTATTCAGCAGTGATTAAAATGAGAGATTACAAATAAAAGCAAGCCCGTATCTTTGACTCATGAGGCCTTTCATATGTCATTAGGCAATAGTAATTGACAAATAAGGTAGTTATTTTGTATATTACTGAAGATATTACTTTAAGAAGAATTCCTTAAATATTTATGGCATTCCATAACCTAGAATTTGGCACCCAGGGCTCACTATTACATGATGTTCTTAAATCCTACTAATAATCAAGTATGACTTATTCAGGTTTTGTATAATTTCTTTTAGTTTTTATTTAAAGAAAATTTCATGAATAATGTACCTAAAATAATGCGATTTAAAGTTCTTATACAATATAAAAAAAGATACGATTCAAGCACATATAAAATTATGATATGATGCCTGTGTTTTAACTGGTAGATGCAACATAAATTTAATTTATTACACATATTGCATCAATAGTATCCACACTACAAACCAAAAAAAAAATATACCAATGAATTTTTGTAGAGGTTTTGTAACCGCTACAAAACCGGAAAAAAAATCGCTAAAAAAACCGTCACATCAACCGCTACAAAGTGTGTAATATTGAAATTTGAATATTTCGTATTCCGCTAAAGATCATGAAGTTTTTAACAGTTTATTAGATAAACCGCTACAAAGTGTGTAATTTTGAAATTTGAATATTTCAAATCCCGCCAACGTTCATTAATTTGTAGCGGTTTTTAGTATAATAGCTACAAAATGTGATATTTTGAAATTTATTTATTTTTTAAAAAATATCAATGAATTTTTGTAGAGGTTTTGTAACCGTTACAAACGTTAAACCACTACAAAAACCGTCACATCAACCGCTACAAAGTGTGTAATATTGAAATTTGAATACTTTATCCCGCCAAAGATCATGAAGTTTGTAAATGCTTTTAGTAGATAAACCGCTACAAAGTGTGTAATTTTGAAATTTGAATATTTCGAATCCCGCCAACGTTCATTAATTTGTAGCGATTTTTAGTATAATAGCTACAAAATGTGATATTTTGAAATTTATTTATTTTTTTTAAAAATACCAATGATTTTTTTTAGAGGTTTTGTAACCGGTACAAAACCGGAAAAAATCGCTACAAAAATCGTCACATCAACCGCTACAAAGAGTGTAATATTGAAATTTGAATATTTCGTATCCCGCCAAAGATCATGAAGTTTGTAGCGGTTTTAGTAGATAAACCGCTACAAAGTGTGTAATTTTGAAATTTGAATATTTCAAATCCCGCCAACGTTCATTAATTTGTAGCGGTTTTTAGTATAATAGCTACAAAATGTGATATTTTGAAATTTATTTATTTTTAAAAAATACCAATGAATTTTTGTAGAGGTTTTGTAACCGCTACAAACGTTAAACCACTACAAAAACTGTCACATCAACCGCTACAAAGTGTGTAATATTAAAATTTGAATACTTCGTATCCCGCCAAAGATCATGAAGTTTGTAGCGGTTTTAGTAGATAAACCGCTACAAAGTGTGTAATTTTGAAATTAGAATATTTCGAATCCTACCAACATTCATTAATTTGTAGCGATGTTTAGTATAACCGCTACAAAATGTGATATTTTGAAATTTATTTATTTTTTAAAAAAATACCAATGAATTTTTGTTGTAGTTTTGTAACCGCTACAAAATCGGAAAAAAAAAATGTTACAAAAGTTACGCATATCCCTATAAATACCCCTACCACACCTCATTTCACACACTCTCATTCATTTCTTCCCACCCCCTTCTCTCTCGTTTTCTCTCATTTCTTCTCACTCCTTACAGAATCTTTGATTTCAATGTTTTATTTTTTTCCTTCTTATAATATTGATACTTATTTTTTTTCTTATCTAGAACTTTAAGGATATTTCCTCAATAATATTCCTTCTATCATCATCAACATTCTTTCATAATCAAATATCATCTGATGAACAACATAACTTTTTTGCTCAGAGGTGGACAACACAATAAGTCCTTATTATCTACACATTCTCAATATTATACCTACATAATATTTATACTTATCTAACTTAAGTTAATCATTTTTTTAAATATGAACTATTATCATTTAATTTTTCACTTAAATAATAAAAATATTCAACATAATATTGTATGAATGGACTCAAATTATGATTTTTTTTTTTCATTTTTGCAATATTTCAACCGCTACAAATTTTAATTCAAATTCGGATTAAATATTTGGCTCAATTTATGAAATTTTATCCAATATTTTTAGTGGTTTTACAACCGCTACAAAATTTTTGGCGCCAACTTTTTTGAAATTCGTCATCTTGATCACATCTTGTAGTGGTAACTCAAAACCACTACCAATATAGTAGCGGTTTTAGAAAACCACCACAAAACATCTGGCAACGGTTTATTTTGTAGTGGTTCTTTGAACCGCTACTACTGTCATTTGTAATGGTTAAAACTGCTACAAATACGTAATTTTAACCGCTACAAAACGTCAGTTTTTTTGTAGTGCCAATTATAAAAATGGCATCCATAGTAGCTAAAATAATGTAGTTCATGGTTTTCATAATGGAACTTTTTTTGTTCAAATATAAATGGACTTTTGTTCTCTATGACCAAAGAATAATGAGATGCTCTCTCTGATCCTATATTTTGGCCATATTTAATTTTGGAGAGAAGTCATTTTATTATCTCCTAAAAAGACATTTAATAATTTATAATTCTCCTCTTATACTTATTCCAATATAATATAAAAATATTTTATAGTGTTTGTTGCAGGGAAATATAGATAATGATGCAAATTTAACACAATTCAATTGTTGTAACCAATATATTGATATATTATTGATTTTGCCAGATTCTCCCACATGGTAGTCAAATGATGCATTTGGGTTGTGCCAACCCACACCCAACCATGGGCTTATTTAATTTTGCTCCACAAGACCTGTGGGTCTTGTAATTAATTACTCCCTCTAATCATTAATATAAAATATTTTTACCAAATTTAATTATAGTAGGGAGTTTTGTTACCTTCGTTAATATATATGACATGTAACAGCCTGAAGTTTGGGCATGGAAATTTAAGAATAAGCCTAAATTAGGTAGACGTCTAAGCCTAGTTCAGGAGGAGTGACATTCCCGAATAGAGCCATAACTTCGGCCGAGGGACAAAAAGGAGAAAAATTATGAAATAATATTTCAAGGATATAGAATTATTATGATGGAATTATTGATGGAAAATTTAGCCTTAATTATTATAAAGCTAATTATTGGAATTTAAGGCATATTTTCCTATAAATTAAGGACAAATGATTAGAGAATAATTTTTGGCATAAATATTTTAGAGATAATATTTGAAGGCCAAAAGAAATTTAATTGAGAAAGAAAATCCCTAAATGGAATTAAGGATTTAATTTTATCACTTTTCCAATATTTGCAATTAATTGAGCTAAGTACCTAATTGCAAATAAAGGTTTGGAAGAGGATCAAATAGGTATTAAAATGGGCCTCACAACACAATATTCACCATAAGCCCATTATCCCCATTAACTCCCTCAACTGAAGCATGTGTCAGTGGAGAGCTATGAGCAAAAAGTCATTAGCCATACTTCTTCAGCGTGATTAACTCATTCTCTGATCACGTAAGATCAGAAGCACCATACTCTTCCAACGGTTTAAATGCTCACGACAGTAGACTCTCCATATGTTCTTATTTATGTTAGTTCTCTATGTGTTTTGATGATGTCTAACAATTGTAATAATTGGTACTCCAGTCAAAGTATCCTTAAGTCTTTGAAAAATGATTTGAAAACTTAGTAACTCGAGTGCAAACATAACTCAAGTCATAGTTTTAAGAGAAGTCAATTTTACAATGAACATAACTTGAGTTGTCACTTAACAACTCGAGTCATGAAGTGTACTTCACCTTTTCAAAAGACAATCTCGATATCAGCTTTTTCAAGAACTGATATAACTTGAGTCACTTTACTTAACTCGAGTCATGAGCAAGATAGAATACTTCATCTAGATATAAAAATGCTGATATGACTCGAGTCATTATAACTAACTCGAGTCATGCATATGTCAATCGATTCTATGTGAAATAAAATTGCATTGTTAACTCGAGTTACCATGATTAACTCGAGTCATATTATTTCACTTAGCTTTATGTGTGAAGACTTGCAACTCGAGTCACTATGAACAACTCAAGTCATCCACAATACAATCACTTCTGTCTGAAATAAGATTGAACTAGCACTCGAGTCACTATGAGTAACTTGAGTCATTTTACCTCACTTAGCCTTCTGTATCTGAAAGATTGATGTGCCAACTCGAGTCGTCCTGGATAACTCGAGTTATCTTAATTGATAATTCTTCTCTGTCTTTCCTATCACCACAACGATAACTCGAGTCAGTTTGTAATACCCAAATTTTAGCAAATCGGAATTCTTGAGATAAGAGAAATTAATGAATATTTTGATGAAGCAAATTCATGAGTTTAAAACTATTATAGAAAATTGTTATAATTGTCGAGTAAATTGTCGAAAAAGTTACAGAAAAATCAAATGAACAGAATGACTAAAAATGCAATAATGGTGATAAAAACAGTCTAAAAACATTATGATAAATACTGAAAGATCATGAAAGATTATGAGAAAATTATGGGAGTATTATCTTTAATTATAAGAATTTAATAAATTATTTCGAAGAAATAACATGAAGAAATGTTTAAAAAGCATTCTAGAACCATAAAGTAACTTTATGGTGTAAACATTTTTAATATTTTACATAGGATATAAAATGACAATGTCAAGATAAATTTTGTAAGATAATAATATACTGTAAATTATAAAATTATCAACCATTGGTAAGAGAATGATTAGATAATTACTAGCTAATTGATTCGTTAAAACAAGAGAAATATATAAAGTCAAATTTATGGTAAAATCCTTAATTAAGAGATTAAGGCTGGTAATTAGAATAAAATATACTTACTAATTATGATAAAAAGATTAAGATAAATTAGTAAAGATAAATGTATGAAGAAACCTAATCCTAAAAAGATCACTAAACGAAGAATTTAGGCACGATTAAGCCTTAACGAAGGCGAGGGTAAAACGGGAATTTTTGGTAAAAATATTATATTTTTAAAAATGGAAAAAATTATGAAAAAATAATTAAAACTGAATTTTAAAATGAAGGGGCCAAAATTCTTGGTATTTTTAATTAAAATGAATTGTTTAAATAATTAAAATGATAATTAGAATAAAATAATAATATAATGCGGTGAGTCGCCTTATAGGCGTAATCGAGGGGAAAAGTTAGAAATAAATCCTACACCAAGGTATAGGGATTTAGTCTAAGTCATCGGACTTTTTATAAACCAAAGTGAAATTTACTCCTGGAATGACTTGCCTCCAAGGTCGTTACGAAACCAACAGGGTATTTAAGACACCGGGTAGGAGAGAAAATGCGGATAGAGGATTTAGAGTTAATACTGAAACAAGTAGTTGCCGTGAAATAGGTACCTAGTGACTTAGGTCAGATCATATTACAAACGGTGGATTTTTGCCAGATCGCGACGCTTCCTAATTCAATTAAAAAATGCAGGGGCGTCGACCTAAAATCTTCAACGAGATAACGGAATGCTCTTAATGGGATTAAGAATTTAGGCAACCCAGATATTATGATTAAGGAAGTTTAAACCTTCGAAACACCGTTGTCGGAATTTTGAGTTTCGACAAGATTACGAAATCGGGTACCGATCGGGGAGACGATCGGGGAGTCGGCTTAGGGTGACATCATCAATGATGATGTCACAAGATGGGGGAGATGTCGACCAAGTCATCCAAGGGCCAAGGGAGTGCCACGTGGCGAAGTGCGATCCGACGGCCGAAATCCGATCTGGAAACAAATTTGGAAATTTCCACCTTGTCCCTATTTTTCCCTATAAATAGCAAGCTCTCTTGCTCTTCATTTCCATCCCAAAATCCGAGACCTAGAGAGAGTTCTAGAGAGAGAAGCTACGGAAAAGTCTCGAGCAAAAGTCCGAGTAAGTTCTTTTGTCCTTAGCTTTTAGTTTCCGTAGTTCTTTCGGTAGTTATAGTAGAGCTGTTGTTTTGATATAGGAAGTTTCGAATATATTCCTATACTTGTTTTTAAGCCTCATTGCATTGAAAGATGCCTGACGAGGTAAAAACCTAGTGGGGATAATTTTGAAATGGAATAAGGTCAAAGTAACGAAGTTCTGTCGAAATTCCGCCAAATAAGGGTAGTAGGGGCAAAATGGTCTTTTTCACCTAAAATGCCTGTTATGCTGCCAAATATTCATAAGTGTGTTATTATTCTGATTAGAATACTTCGACGTCGAACCGTCGAAATTCCATCGTTCTGTTTGTTTGCCGCCGTTGAGCCGCCGTTTATTTGTTTACGTACGGCCGTCAAAAGTACCGTTTTTAGCCGGAAGAGCCGGATATCTGCAACTAAGGTACGGACGCGTACTGTAACCCTAACTCTATGCTGCTTATATACTTTTGCGTTATAGATACGTTCATAGACTGAGGTTCTGTTGAGAATCGTCAGAGATACTTACGGCTTTACCCGGATTATAGTATTGGTAATGCCGTTTGAGTTATTCCTAGCGGCGAGGACACGTTAGTGGCGTGGCAATCGGATATGTGCAAAACTAGTCGAGAGAGACTTTACATATTGCTTTGTGCTTATGTTCGTCCATGTTATTGATCATACATCTCGCGTTTGCTTTTGTGATGATATGCTTTGTATTGAAATGAATATCTTTGTACGTATCTTGTTTTATTTGAGCATAAGGTTAACGTTACCTCGAGATCCATATGTGGAATGGATCTCGAGTAGCATCGGTCCGGAGGACCGATGTTTGGCGATCGAGGCAAGCGGTGGAGTAGGCCAAGACGTGTCAACATTATTTATCGTTTTCTTTAGTTTCTCTAACTTTTGAGAAATTACGGATGACCGTAATCCGATACATTTACACTATGGTCCATATTTTGAATGTAATGTAAATTACTTACTCGCTCCAATGCTCTACTCTGATTACTCTGCTTGAAATATTTGGAAACGTTTTTTAAAAAGAAAAAAATCCGCCGTTTTCAAATGGGATGTTACACAGTTTATGTAACTCGAGTTACCTATGTCAGAATTTGAATTCATCGTCTTTGTAATCTATAAAAAGCCAGAAGCATTCAAGTCTCCAACCCCCGAAACTCTGCGCATTCAATTAGCGATTAAGAGCATTTATTGTTTCTACTCTAAGAGTTAATATCTTTGGATATATCAATCTTCAGTGATTATTAATCCGCTCTTTTACGAGTTCTTTATTGATTATCCTCTTTGTAAGAATCTCAAAGTATTGGGACTTTGGGATTGGGTTATTTGATTACAACTTGTAAGGGGGAGTAAGTTCTAGTGAGAGAATTACTCCGTGAGTTACAAAGTGTGTAATCATTTGAGTTAGTGAAAAACCCAGAGAGTATGGGGACTGGACGTAGGTCAAGGATTTGGACCGAACCAGTATAAATCCATTGTGTTCAATCTCTCTTACCCTTACTCTGTTCATCCCTGTTTCACACTTTACTGTAACACCCCAAATTCTGTAGCATAAATCATGCCGTTGACACGTGGTTTTATAAAAATTCATCAGAGTTTGAGGAGCTACAACTTAGCGTTTTGCGGAAACAAAGAGCATGTACTAAAAATTTTGAACCGTGAATTTAACAATGAGTTTAACAATGAGTAACTAATATAAAATACTCAGACATATGATGATGCCTGACGTATACTGATATATTAAAAATTTCCCGAAGGAATGTTCATGTGATACAGTAATACAAAACTTCATAATTACAAATCTTCTATGTAACTATACCCTCTTTATCCGAGCCTTGAGTAGACTTGGGGCATCGAACCTAACTCAGTTAAATCATCCCATTTGGCCAGGCTGGGTAGGTCTAGTAAGAGTCTCACCGTGCTAGGGTGACCGATTGATCGAACCACATAGACGACCCTTTCTAGTTTAAGCACCAAATGATATGAAGTAACCTTATTAGATTTATGCCATAAGGTAGGTTCCCGTTGACTTTCTTCCCGCATTTACTTTGACCGACCAGCCTTCTCACGGCTTCGTCTCGGCGTCTATTTACGGCTCCATCCCCAGGTGCCTCCTCGATTCATGACCCTTTCCCCGTCTATTCATTCGGGCGAGGTCCAATGCCCATCGGACCTCAGGTAACGGTTAACCTCATGCTTATGTACACAATATATGTATGACAGGTATTCATGACATTTTCACAAAACTACTACAACAGCCCATAACAGATGTATAAATACATAAATATGTATATAAGGCAATAACAATACACAGCCCCCTGCAGTATGTTTGTTATCCCTGGTGCACACTCTCGGTGCCACGATGTACGATCGTGTCTATAGCGCTAGGAAAACTCTCAACGGTGTGAACAATACCATAACCCGTGTATTCATGATTGCATTAAAAACAATTGAGACGAGTCTCGATGCAGAACACAAACAATCATATATAAGCATAACACAAGCACCGAGTTAGTGTTACGATGCGCGAACGTACCTTCGTTGACGGTACTTTCGGCACGTTTTACAAAAAACTGTATTTTTTACAGCAGCCCAACAGCGGTACGACAGCGGTATGACAGCGATACGATTTTCACAGATATCCTATAAGGATAAGATTTATCAACATTTAGCACTATAATAGGCATTTTAAGTACAAATTACCATTTTGCCCCTAGTTGGACTAATTGGCGAAATTTTGCCAGAGCTTCGCTACTTTGGCTCTATCTCTCTAGAATTTTGACATATCTCTTTTCCCCATATATTTTCAAAATAAATATCATATCTACTCCTAAAACATGATATCTAACTTTTTTGAAAATTTAGAGATATACCTAGCAATTCTACTATATCTACCGAAAGATCTACCAAAGCTAAAGACCAGGGACCGAAAAACTTACCCAAGGCTCCGCTAGAATTTCTCCGGGCTCCTCCTTCTCTCTAACCTCTCTCTAGTTTTCAATTTTGGGGTGAAGAAATGAGAGGAGAAGGCTTGCTATTTATAGCAAAATCCCGACACTATTCATCACTTTATCGATCCGGGATTTCTACCGTCGGATCGCACTTTGACACGTGGCACTCATCCTTGCCCTTCATGCCTTGGATGACATCATCCTTCTAGAAGAAGATTACATCATCCATGATGTCACCCATGTGCTTTATGCACTGCACCGATAAAGTTCCCGTTCGGTGTTCTAATCACGCAATCTTGGAGAATCCTAAAAATCCGATAGCACACTCACGAAGTTCTAGTCTTCCTCTTTCAAAATACTTGGGTTAACTAAATTTTTGATCCCATTAAGGGTATTCCGTAGTCTGCTGAAGATTTTCGGATAAACGCTGTCGGTTACGGAAATTACTTCCAGTAGCACCAGCTTCTGGACAAAAATTCACTGGTTTATAATATGTCCTGACCTAAGAAACCTTATTCATGGTTTGTCACAACTATTTCGTTTTCTATGAGTTCTCATTTCTACTATCTGCCCTTTTCCTTATATACCCTGTCTTTTATTTACTCCGTTGGTTTGAGAAATGACTCGAGGAGGCATTTCACTCCGGGATAAAATTTCACTTGTTTATATTAAGTCCAGATATTCCCCGACTTAGTTCCTATATTTTGAGGTAGGATTTTATTTCTATCGGTTCTCGTTTCTCTGTTGGCTCTTTAACAATATAGTATTATTTAATTATAAATATCTAGATATTATTTAAAATAACCACAACCCTTTTCACACTATACTTAATTAATTTCATTATTATTTTAATTAATAATTTCGACCCCCTTAGTATATTATTATTATATTTATTTTCCTAATTAATTTACTTAATATCTTAACTTAAGTAATTAGCCATTAATTACTTAATTAGTCATTTACCAATTGTTGATAATTTTATTATTTAGGATAAATTATTATCTCAACTATTTTAATTACATTGGTATTTTATATCCTATGTAAAATATTAAAAATCATGGGGCCAAAAAGGGCTCATTAAAATAATATTAAATTTTCCCTTTATTATTTCCAAGAAAATAATTTATTAAATTGCTAAAATTAAGGACAATACTTTCCCTAATTTTTAATATTTATTTCACTCGCCCTTTAAGATTTATCATAATATTTTCAGGTCATTTCATGCCCTAAAATACATTTTTGGGAGTTTTAGTTCTTTATTTCCACGAGACTTTTACCTTAGAAATAAAATAATTTTGCTCAATAGTTGAGACCACATATTCACCTATTTAAATAGGTAATATTGACTCAAAGGGAATATTTAAAATAAATAATTATCCGGTATTAAATATCCGGGTATTACATTTACAAACAGAGCATTTTTGCAAGAAAATTTTATATCCCCAATTCACCCATCTCTTGGTGATATTCTTCTTTCAATTTAAGCATTGTTCCTTGATCTTTATTCATTCACTTTGCTCAGCAAGTGAAACTGAGAGCAAGAGAGAAACGTGAGAGAGTGAGAAAGAAAGAGAGCCATAGCCAGAGAAAACGAAGGAGTTGATCGTGAAGCTTGAGGAATGAACTAAGGTGAGTTCCTTAAGCATTATCCCTCTTATTTTTGTAGCTTTAATCTGGTTCAAGTGGTTTAGTTAGAAGAAAAGTGTGATCCTACTCTGTTTTTCTTGTCTGAAACATAGAATCTTGTGTGCTTTTGTTTCATAGTCGAACGTTTGAGTTTTTCCATGAAATTTTTACAGTAGATAGTAGACTCAATAAGGTTTAAAATGAGAAAAAGAACAACCAAAACGGACATGTAAATTGGGAGTTATGAATTTTCAAAGTTTGACAGCAAAACTGGAAACTGTCATTTTCAAGAAATGAACAGTGATTTTCGTGAGAAGTTTTGAAATAGTAAATGATCAAATTTTGTCATGAAATTTTCTAGACATAAAGTGGACACAACAAAGTTTAATTTGATAGGTCACACGCCTTATTCGGAGTTGTATCTAGAGAGATATGAATTTTTGAAGTTGACATGTTAGATATGGATTTTTTGGACTGTATGTAGGAGTATATATATATGGCGCTGAATGTGTTTAAGTGTAAGGAAAACTTGGTATTAACCCGGATCTCGGACACCTTACCCTTCCACGCTCAACCACTCACCCCTTAACCTGGATCTCGGACTACCCATCTCGGATCTCGAACACCTTACCCCTCCACGCTCAACTGCACACCCTCAACCCGGATCTCGGACTACCCATCCCGGATCTCGGATCTCGGACCCCTTACCCCTCCACTCTCAACCACTCACCCTCTAACCCGAATCTCGGACTACCCATCTCGGATCTCGAATCCCAGACCACCTATCTTGGCACCCCATCCCAGCAACCCCATCCCAGCGACCACATCTCAACAACCTATCCCAGCAACCCCAACCCGAAACCCCTCAACCTAGAAACCCCCTCAACCTGGAGAAATAATTACAAAGAAAATAATAATGATAATAAATATTATTATTATTATATTATTAGGAAGGGAATAAATAATAAAATAGATAAATAAATAATAGTAAATAATATTATTATTTATTAAAAAGGGTATTATTGTTTTAGGGGTTAATAACGACTTTTAATCCTCTAAAATAATTTGTGTAGTTAGTTACTTTGCAACGCAAGAAGTGACTAATGACAATGATAAACGTTTATAGGCATACCTTGACACCACAACCGATCCCAACACTTATCGGACAAAAGTGAAGGAATCAAGCTTGAGGTAGGTAACTGTTATCTTATTAGCTTGTATGTATATATTCATGAATGACTAATCATGGTTGCTAGATAATTTGTATGTGTGTATCCTAGCTATGGATTGAGGCTGTGTCTCATAGGGCTGCGTGTCCTAAAGGGCTGCGGTCCTTAGCTGATAACTGTGGTTACGGTACGACTTATTTACTGTAAATTATTCTATGCTTAACATGTGTTGTACTGTTGTTTATATTTCATACCTGCATATGAGATTAACTGTTACCCCTGGAGTGTAATCCATTTTCTTCACACAACACCAAGAAAATACTCCCTCCGGTTTTTAATACAATACTTATTTACCTAATTTAATAATATATGCATGTATGTAATAATTAAATCTATTGGGTGCTCACGTTATCTTTTCTTTTGCCATGCTCACGTTATCACCTCACGAGTTCACGCAAACTCGCGATGGTAACAAAAAATCGTACCGTACAATCGAATCTTGAACTCGTAAGAGTTTACTTTTTCAACAAATAAATATTAATAGTGTATAATTAAACAATTAAAATTTCAAAAGTGGTAACAAATTGATTTAGATATATATTTATTCCAAATAACTGAAACTAAATCCATCAAAATTCATGATTTATCATACTCAATAAAGTTATTTTTATAAAATTCGTATATAAGGGCATTGAGTATGAATAAATCGAAAAAGTAAGTACATGTTCGGAGTGAATTAACATAATTTTGAAAGCTAGAAACATAAAAATGAAATCTCAATCTGTGAGCTCGTCAAATTGATCGAGTTTACAGCTAGCACGAGTTTAAGTGTGACTCGACATGATTTTGTAAGGTAGAAATGTAAAAACGATAAATTTAGATAGTCAAGTCACAAGTTTACCAAATAATGCATGTAATTAATTAATCTAGGGGCAACCAATCCAATGCCTCTTCGCAGTCTAAAATAGCAATGATGAGTGACTTGATTTGCATTCAATTAATATCTTTTAAGAGGTTATTCAGAATTCATTGCATTTTCATTGCCTTTCTTCTGATTCTTTAACAAGCGATTACATTGTAGATAGTATAGAGAATGACCCGTGAATAAAGCACAAGGAAATATATAATGACCAAAGATTTTTTTCCCAATGTATTTTTTTTTTGGCATACATAATATGTATGTAGCGAATATATGTGTGTGTGTGTGTGTTTGTTGATTGATTGAATTATATACCATTGAAAATAATCTCATAGCTAACATTTCTAAAATAGTGTAATCCATTTTCTTCACACAACACCAAAAAAATACGCCATTTGGTTCTTAATACAATACTTATTTACCTAATTTAATAATATATGCATGAATGTAAATAATTAAATATATTGGGTGCTCACGTTATCTTTTCTTTTGCCATGCTCATTGAAATACCCGAAAATTTTAAATATGATATTTTGATATAAAAAAATACCTATTAAGAATAGGAGAGTATGTTGTCTCTAAATTGTGTAATTTAGTTATTATAATTCTTGGGTAATTTCTCTTTGAATTTTAATGAACCAAAGTTCAACTTTCTAATTTTCCTTTAGGGATAATAAAATACCTTATAATTTCCATATTACAACATAGTTCATATTTAATCACAAAGAGCCATAAAATGTTATGAAAATACCTAAACCAATTAAAGAAAATTAACAAAAATTAATGGACAACCAAATTTACATCAATTAAAATAATTGGATTAATTTCCATAATTAATCTAGTGGCAATTTAAAAATCATCAAATAGGATATTATGGCTTAATTAAAATCAAGGACCAATGGGAGGCTTTAGATGCTATATATGAGAGACGATGAAAACACACATTGTTGGAACCAAAGGTAAGGGGGGACGGTGTAAGCAATTAGAGGATAAGGGAGGATATTTTGATTTAATGTAATATTTAATAAGAAGCACATGGGATAATTAGGAGGGGACAAATTGGAAGAGATGGGATAAAGCAATTAAAGGAATGAAGAGACGAAGATTCATGTCGGTACACAAAATGGGAGGAAAGAGAATTTATCATATAAAGAATTGGTTGAAAAGTCAAATATTGCAACTCACCAATTAGGTAATTGAACCATGAAAGTAATTAGTTAATTAAAGCTCAATGAATTGGCTGATTGTGGAGGTGCATGTCCACCAAAACTTGGAAGGCAAGGATTTAGTTTCATAAAGCTATTTTTGATCCAAAGGTTGGGGTGAATGTTGGTCATATTTAAATGCCAATTGTGTCCTTAATTTTTCCCTATAAATAGAGCTCCAACCTCTTCACACCATCACCACAAATACCTCTGATTAAGAGAGTGAGAGTTTCTTGGAGCTTGAAAGAAGGAGCAAGGTACTTCAAGGGTAAGTTCCTAGTTCTTGAGTTTAGTTTTTTAAAATTCATAGTTAATTTATGCTTTGATCTTAAATCTCCAAGAGCAATTTTATTTTCATGTTTTTATGGTTCAAAATGTCTTTATTTCGAGAAATTGATGAAAAATGTGGTGGAGCAAAATTTTTGAAAGTTGAAGATCAAAGTAGCGAAGTTCTGACGAAAATTTTTCGGTTAGGAATTTCTGGGGTCAGTTTTAAAGAGGCTATGATCTTATGATGAATATGATGTTATTTTAATCTGAAATTTTTCATGGTTAAAGTAGACATATAGAGATTTCCAAATATACCTAGATTGTGTCATTTTGAATTTTTTGCAAGGAGATAAAAATTCTCAAATAAAGGCTACGTTTTCTGGAATTTTTCTGGGCAGAGGTTGAGAAAATGAAAACTGGGAATTTTTTGATGAATCTGGGTAAAAACCAGTATTTTTCCTCAAAAATAAACATCCTAAGGATTCCGAGGAATTTACGGATCTTCGTTTTGATTTTTTTAGAATTAATTATGATTTTATGAAGTTAGCGAAAATTCTGCCCAAAGGCTGAAATCAACGTTTTTTGGAAAATAAAGGGTTATAATTGAAATAATAAATCCACCAGGGGTAAAAAGGTCAATAGTGACTATAATATCTCTTAAGATATTATTTATGAGGAAATAATGCAGTAATACTATTATGGGCTATCTGAGAGAACGTACCGCTATCTGAACGGAAAAAGGTACGGACGCGTACTGTAACTCTAACTCTGATGCTTATTGTGTGCTTATATGTGATAGGATTTCATAGAGTGATGGTCAAGACTAGGTCTTGGGTCATGCACTGTGACTAAGTTTATGGGGCTTAGATCACCTGTTTATACATTCAGCTTGATACGGGTTATAGTCTTGATAATGCCGTGAGATTGTTTTCCTAGCGCTGAGGACACGAATAGCTATCGTGGCACTGTTAGTGCAAACGTGGATAACTTTACATGTGCTGTGTGCTATGTACTGTTGTGTCACGGGTGGAAAAAAAGATTTTAAGACCGGACAAAAGAGGCACTATAAGACCGGACTAGCTGCCGGTCTTGTTCCAACCGGTATTAAAAGTCCGTCACTTTCAAGACCGGATTCGAACCGGTCTAAAAGAAACTTTTTTAGACCGGACATTTTAAAAGTTAGGTCTTAAAAGTCGTACTAAATAGACCTGATATGTATTTTATTCGGTCCTAAAAATCAACTTTTAAGACCGGACATAAACATAGACCGGTCTTAACATATCGACATTTTTAAGACCGGATAAATAATCTCGGTCTAAAAATACCGACTTATAAGACCGACGACTAACTAATCTGGTTCTAAATTTAATTAAATTTAAGACCGGGTAGTTAGTAAAGCCTTGTCTTAAAAGTTGAACTTTTAAGACCGGGCTAGACTTTTAAGACCGAGACTTATAAATGCATCTGGTCTTAAAATTTGAACTTTAAGACTGGCAATATTATTTCCGGTCCAAATTTTCCAGAATTTTTCCCTGCTCGTTCTTCCCGATCATATATATATTACACATCCACCACACAATCCAACACAAAAATTAGATACTTTAAGCTACAAGCTATGAACAATCCATTATGAATAAATTGAATTGGGAAAAGAATACAAATATCACCATGAGTTATGTGGCCTCTTAATTTAGTACAACACCGTAATGAATTATCTTACAAATACAATGATGATTTACAAATAAATACCGCATCATGCCTTCATCTGATCCCACCCAACAACGTAACATGATATCCCCTTTTATAACATATATATCGGATCCACCTTACAAAATAAAACAAGAACAAAAGTTTCACATCGTGTCGTTTAATTAAGAACGGTACAACATCGTAATGATGAATATATACATGTAATAAGATAACTTACAAACACAATGATGAGTTTCAAATACCGCACCAAGCCTTCATCTGATCCCACCCAACAATGTACGTAACATTATATCCCCTTTTATAACATATATATCGGATCCTGCCACAAAATAAAACAAGAACAAAACCTTCATTGTTTAAGAACATGAAATGAATATAGTTAAAACCTTAAAGTTTTCAAAGAATTCTGCATATGAATATTACCATATGAATTGACTCTTTTATAAAGGGATATCCTCCCATATCCCTTCTTGATGATCATTTCTTATTCGGGTTCATTATCGCTTCATCTTCTTCGTTCATGTCCGGTATACCCCTTGAAAAAGGAGTACTCTCGGGAAGACCGTAATTGAATGAATTTCAACATCAATATCAATGACCCTTTTTCCTTGGAGAGCTACGAGACCACATTTTATTTTCTTTCGATCAGTGATATAGAACACTTGTTTTGCACAGGTACGCCATAATAAAAGGTTCATCTCCAAAACATCTACCATTGATATCGACTAATGTAAGTCCTAGCCGATCGATCCAAACACCATTTTTGACATTAACCCACTTGCATTTGAAAATGGGAAATCTAATTTTAACATAGTCCACCTCCCAAATCTCTTCAATAACCCCATAATATGGCATGACTGCCAATAAAGGCCTCTTGTCTTTCGAATTGGAGAAGTGCATAGATTCAGCCTCTAACATAACACCACTGTTCTGGACGGTGCTCCTATCATCTAGGGACTTCGTGTAAAATGTATAATCATTGATCACATACGAATTCCAACTTATGACATCAACCTCAAGACCACGGGCTAACCATTTGATTGTATCAGAAACACATTCCTCTCCCTCGACCTTTTGTTTGAACCAGTTTGCAAATGTTCGTTATGCTCCCTAATCAACATTTGTTCGGTCATTCGATGATTTTCTTTCCTTACGGCTTCTTTATGTGCAGCTATGCTTGGCTTGAACTTCATCAACATTATTCAAGATGTATAAGTGGACTTGTGACAATTCATCGGAATCCACACTCTTTACCGAAGCACCTCGTCTACCCCCTTCAAAGATCCATGCGCGTTTTGGAAGCCCAATATGTCTTACTTTGGCCAAATAATTTTGACAAAATTACATGGCTTCTTTAGAAACATATTTACGAACAATTGATGCTTAAGTAGGTATGCGTTCTTCACGTACCCTTTTAGGAATTTCATAGATCTTTCAATTGAGTACATCCACCGTAAATGGATAGGGCCGCACAACTTTATCTCCCTCACTAGATGAACAATTAGATGAACCATGATGTCAAAAAATGTAGGAACAAAAAGCTTCTCAAGGTGGCACAAGATAAGATATCCTTCATTCTCCAATTCATCCAACTTTTCAATCTCAAAAACTTTACTACAAACCGCATTGAAGAAGAAACAAAGTCTAGTCAAGACGACCGAAGATCATATTCGGCGATGCCTCGAATAGCTACTCGGGAGTAGCTTGTTGCATCAAGACATGACAATCATGAGACTTTTGGCCTACTAATTTCAAGTCTTTGATCAAAACAAGCCTCTTAAAGTTTGAAGAATACCCCGAGGGAACTTTTGTGCCATGTAAACACTCACAAAAACTTCGTTTCTCATCCTTAGAAAGAGTATGAGAAGCCGGGGACAATAAGTTCTCTTCCCATATGGCCTTGGATGTAAGTTTTTGCGTATACCCATTGCTTGCAAATCCAATCTTGCCTTCCACACCATCCTTTGAACTACCTTGTATGTTGAGAAGCGTGCCAACAATACTATCACATACGTTTTTCTCCACGTGCATGACATCAATACAGTGTCTCACATCAAGATTGCGCCAATATGGAAGATCAAAGAATATAGATCTCTTTTTCCATATATTTGTTTCTTTTCTACTCTTTGCGGTCTTACTGAAGATGACAACGATATTTTTCACCTTTTCATAAACTTGCTCCCAGTCAATGCCACCGGAGCATCTTCATACTCCTGGCCACCAAAAAAGGCTTTCTTTAATCGACGATATGGGTGGTCCCGTCAAAGAAATCTCCTATGTCCAAGATAAACCGTCTTTCTTCCATGTTGAAGTTGATGGTAGCGTGTGCCTTCTTCACAAACCGGACATGCTTTGTGGCCTTTTACACTATACCACGACAAGTTCCCATATCTTTGGGAAGTCGTTTATAGTACAAAATATCATGGCTCGCATTTTAAACACCTCCTTCTTGAAAGAGTCAAAAACATCGACACTTTCTTCCCACAACTCCCTCAAGTCTTCGATCAAGGGTCAAGGTAAACATCAATGTCATTTTCGGGTTGTTTTGGTCCCGAAATCAACATAGACGACATGATGTACTTTCGTTTCATGCATAACATAGGAGATAAGTTGTAAATAATCGGGAGTACGGGCCATGAACTATGTATCTTTGCTAAGGCTACCATAGGGATTCATGCCATCTGTGCTAAGTGCAAGCCTAAGGTTCCTAGGTTCTTCGCCGAAGCTTGGAAATAATTGATCGATTTTCTTCCATTGAGAAGAATCGGCCGGATGTCGAAGCTTTCCATCAGAAATCCTCTCATCAACATGCCACCTCAAATTTCTTGCATCACTTTCATTAGCAAAGAACCGCTTGAACCTTGGTATGATTGGAAGATACCACAACACTTTTGCGGGCCCCTTATTTGACTTGTACCTTGGGGTTTCACATATCGGACAATTAAGCTTTCTCTTCAAACTTTTTTCTATACAATATGCAATCATTCGGGCATGCATGAATCTTTTTGTACTCCATCCCTAGTGGACAAAGTATTCTCTTAGCATCATAGTATCGATGCGGCAACACATTATCATCTGGAAGCATGTCCTTAAAAGCCTCAAGCATTTCAGAGAAACTCTTGTCGCTCCATCCATGATGTGCCTTCAAGCTTACCAATTTCAATACAGCGTTCAACAATTGGTATTTTTTACACCCAGGGTATAGCGGGGTCTCTGCATCACTGCACATTTACCATATGCATGTGATTGCTCAAAAGCCTCTTCTCCTACATCACGAATAATGTCCTCTATGTGATCATCCATATCTGTGTCATTATCATCAAAGGCCACTTCCTCATGTTGAGACCCACTTGGCATTTTTTCATCATGCCATGACCATACCGTATAAGTCTTACAAACTCCTTCACAAATTAAATGTGTGTGGATAACTTCAGGACTTAATCGCCTCTCATTCAAACATTTTACACAAGGGCAATAAAACTTCCCACTATCATCATGGGCATTTTGTTTAGAAAATTCTATAAATTCCCTCACCCCATTCTGATATTCAACACTCGTCCGTAAAGCATTATTTATCCAACTATGATCCATAGAAGAATTCCTATATATAGACGGAAAGATTTAACATACATAATCCGAAAAAAATTGAAACTTGCATATAAAATAAGACATACATAATCCAAATGCATATATATGCTCAAATGTCGATTATGTCTTTTTTCTTTACGGAGAAACTTGCCCATTAAATGCATAACGAAGAATCACTTTTGGTCATAAATGTATCACGGTGAATCCAAGAAGCAAAATAAATGCATGACGAGGAAATTAAATGCATCGCATGAAGGTCTTGTGGACTCACCTATAGTATATAAATTCAAATGGGTTTGCTGAGTCTTTCTTCTCCGGCCACGAACGTTGATGTTGCAAACAGCAAGAGTAACCTAAAAACACTAGTTCGTCAGCTCGGTAGGTCTAAAGTGCAAATATAATCTTCAATATACAATATTCATTAACAACAGAGAAACCCACAAAAACATTTCATCGATTTCGTTCAACCCATGAAAAACCCAGAACCACAACTAGGAAAATAATAAAGTTATATAACCAAAACACCTCGTACGGCTGGGTCTATAGACGTTTAGCTAAGGAACCAGGAAAGTGATTGTCAAGAGAGCAACGCGAAGCGGCGACGACGCAACAAGCAAAATGTGGAGACGAGAACACGAGTAATCACTCTCGGCGCGACAAGAGAAGTTACGAGAGAGAAATTTAATTTTCCCCGAAAGAGACAAGTTTTAGTATTTTGGATTTTATTAAGACCGGTTAATTATAAAGTGTTCGGCTCTTTAATAACCGGCTTTTAGAACCAGCTCTTTAGTAAACATACGGTCCTAAAATACTGGCATTTTTTAATAATAAACGAAGACTTTTAGGACCCGCTACTCAGTAAACATGCGGTTCTAAAATACTGGCGTATTTTACGATGAATCACGAAGACTTTTAGAACCGGCTCTTTAGTAAACATACGGTCGTAAAATACTGGCAAATTTTCACAAATAAATAAACGAAGACTTTTAGGACCGGCTACTTAGTAAACATGCGGTCCTAAAAGACTGGCATGTTTTCCAATAATAAACAAAGACTTTTAGGACCGGCTATATAGTAAACATACGGTCCTAAAATACTGTAATTTTTTCACAAATAAATAAACGAAGACTTTTAGGACCGGCTACTTAGTGAACATGCGGTCCTAAAAGACCGGCGTATTTTCTTGTGAATCACGAAGACTTTTAGAACCGGCTCTTTAGTAAACATACGGTCCTAAAATACGGCATTTTTGAATAATTAAACGAAGACTTTTAGGGCCGCCTACTTAGTAAAATACGGTCCTAAACTTCTCGCATTTGTAAATTAAGCAATGAATATTTTTTTCCACCATCCAATACATTCAAAGCAACCACTAATGGACACAAGGAAACTTGTTTTAAATGAATTAACAAATTATTATTGTATACTATCACAAATTGGACAATTGTTCATTCTGACCGAAGATGATTGTTGATACGGCTAGCATATATTTACAATGAATTCACAAATCAACTATTTTTCCGATTTTCCGAGATGATCGAGATCATACGGATATTCGAGATAACACATTGCGTGTGCGCTCAATATCACCATCGGGGAAAGGGTCGCACAAATCAAACGTCGTAGCATCAAAGACGAAAATATATTAGTCGTCCTTCCTTGCATATCAAAGGGTCGGCACGAGGCAAAGTTATGTAATACATTTACCTTTGCTTGGATGTTAGTCATTTGGTTGCATGACAATATTATACATGTGTGTCATGACATAATGTTTACATAAGTTGGACTCCTTCGGTTGCCGACGGGTCTAAAAACAAACAAGAAATATATATAAGAGCATATATTTTTTCTGACCAAGTTCACAAGCCAGTGTGCCATAGTGTCCAAATATGTACTAACCTTTGGTTTGATCCATGTAGGATCTTTGACTTCAGTCCCAGACTTGTTCTTGACCTTTTCTTGGAATGATTTTAAGGGCCTATATATTGTCAAAATCACAAATTTACTCAATAATGGTTACTGAAAATTTACGAAGAGATTTCA
The DNA here is from genome assembly GCA_019022615.1 of Acacia melanoxylon. Classification (NCBI taxonomy): domain Eukaryota; kingdom Viridiplantae; phylum Streptophyta; class Magnoliopsida; order Fabales; family Fabaceae; genus Acacia; species Acacia melanoxylon. The sequence continues at coordinate 2,300,479 of JAFJYJ010000045.1, read as the reverse complement.
GACTAGACAATCAAAATGACATATGCTTACTTGTTCACCATCTCTACTGCAATGTAGCCGTTGGTTCGTAGTGAAGGGAGCATAAAAAGACCACTTTATTCTCATTCGGGCAAATCGGGACCAACGGCCAATGGTGACGAGAATTCACAACGAGACAAGTACTCGATAATATGTAGTAGAATATAATTAAGGGAATTACGAGAAAATAATTATGATATGTACCTATTGTAGTATGATGCCAAGTACCAATTTTTCCTATTCTTCTTGGTCAACCTTGTTGTTATGTATGATTGTCTCTCCGCTAAGGGTGGTTGACTCACGTCTTCATGCGGGCACAAGAATCCAATATCTTTGCTTCGCCTGTTGTTCCAATTCACGATGCAATAACCTACAATAATGACGTCAGGGAATTAGTATATACGTATGTGAGTGTCTCACAATTATGTTATGTACTCATAGAAGAAGATACTTACTTTATAAACATGAGAATCATTGAATCAGTAAGCTCCTGTTTATCAAACAGCAGGGAAATTATATCATCTTGGTCAACCAAAACCGAGTGCTTGTTTTTAAGACCTACTTCTGTATTGACAGGCCACTGATTAAGTGCAACTTGTTTATTGGATACCATAAGGACAAGCTTGTCCTTGGCACTCAACTTAGTCGTGCCAACCAATTCAGGAGGGGCTGGAGCATCAGGAGGAGTAGAAACATGCACAAGCTTCACTGGCCACGAGATCAAGGTTCCAATGACATCACTCACAAGCTTCAGCTTATCAGTTGGGAGAGGGAGAGGTGCATCAACGATCACCTCTTCAACTGACACTCTGACTTCATCATAAGCCATTTGTTGGTGGTGTACAGTTTATCCCAAGTTGTGGACAGTCCCTTTTGCAACCAATCGTCTATTATGATGTTCAGGATCCTCCACATAAAGGTCACAAGGTTGCTCGATCGTCCAACAATGCAGCTCCTCTAGTGCTCGTTGCTTAGTCAGTAGGTGAGAGTGGCAAGGGAACACCGGTCTCGCACGAGCTCACAAGCACCTTCATTTGATTCATTTCCTCCTTCATCTCCCTCAGCTGGGATTGAAAATAGGCAGTCAATGAAGCTTCGTTAGCCGCTACTTGCTCATTCAATTTGGCCACCTCCTGTGCCACCGTCTGTTCCATCTCCTCCCGGGTAACCATACTTTGTTTCTGGCGTTTGGCGCTACCAAAGTAGTCCTTCAGGCCTACCCTTCCTCCAATCCCCCTTACACGCCCCGCGTGATCCAGTTTTCTGGTCGCAACGGTCAGGACATCATTCCTCCCGTCCGACACAAAAGATCCCTTCACTTCTTTCTTCTTTAGATCTTCCTGTAGGATACAAATAATGAGAAGCTTAGTAATGAAACATGTTTAGTAACTATAAATTAACAATAATTATACTTACAATTCTTTCAGCAACTAGACGAATCTGTTCACTCGTGTAGGCGCCGCTTGGCTTTTGCCGAATATACAACCATAACTCATCACGACGTATTGGAGATGGCGGATCATGTATCGCGAAGGATTGGATTCTACTTCGCCATCTTCCAATCTCTTCCGCTTGGCGCCATCAATTCTTGTTCAGCCTTTTCGTATCCGCCACGAGAAGCCCTATGCGGGCAATCATTCTTTCTCCCTATCTCATGTGCTTGTTCCCTTCTTTCGTGAATCGAAATGAAAACAACTATTAATTATGAATTCCAGCCATCTCACTAACGTAAATTAGAGAACTTCGCTTGATATGAACCTCAAACACTAGTCAAATTCACTTCATCAAGTTTCAACATTTCATTTAAGGAGGATGTAGAATTGTAGAAGAAATTGGGAGAACCGAGAGTAAAGTGAGTTACGAACTGCACCGAAACCTTTACACGGTTAACATACTAACTAACTAATAGCAATGTCTAACCACTACCTACTACAAAAGAACTAGCTAAGACTATAATAATGGTTTGACTCTTATGCCATTATTATTTCCCTAATTACCTACTTAGTATTTTACCTTTGCACGGTTTACATATCGACTTGCATACAACTAAGACATGCTCCTCTTATGCGGGACAAAGGATGGAAATATATACTTCTATTCACAAACCAAACAATCTAACTAACGGGATTAGATGAACACGTACAATAACATTCACATATCCGCACAAGTTAATAAGCAAACAAAAGAGGGCAAACAAAACTAAATAACAACTCACCAAAGCTTCAGGAGTGGTCCGCGGCTGAACAAATTGTTGCCAAGTTTGTTCATCAATAAATGTGTACTTTTCCCAAGGATTATGGTCAGGCCTAACATCGGCAAAAATATATGTGTTAGCTAGAAAGGTCTTAAACTTCCTCCACCGATCAGCACAATAAGACAATGTCTTGTCTTTCAACTTCGGGAGTCGGGGACGGTGTATGTGAGCCGGATAGTGTCCCAAATAGGATCCTTTCTTTGCGAGACGGTCGACATTTTTCCACTCATCTCGTCAAGATGCTAGCCTTGCGTGCTAGATAGCCGACAAAACTATTATATTTTTGTTTATTAGGACCGAAAGGAGCCAACTTTTCATCAAACTGAATCTCGAGCTTTGACCCAGAGGACCGACTTACGGATACGTCTTTCATTCGTGTGCCACTTCTACCACGGCGTGCGGGGGCGGTTACGAGGCTCATTGTGAGATGAAGAGGGTTCGTTCGACTCACACCCGCCGCACCGAATCGTCGTTGAAGGAATAGCGGAAGAACCGTTTTCTCCGTTCATTTTCAAGAAAGGAAGAGAGGTTGAGAGTGGTGGTGCGAAGAAGAACGCCCGAGAAAGTGAGAGAGTAACGAGAGGATGGTAGTGGTGGGCGAGGAAGAGAAGTAATGCAACGGGAAGAGGGGTTTCACAACAAGAACAGGGGTTTGAGAGTTCAGAGAGCAACGTATCAGTCGTAACTCTTACGGCAACGTCGCGCGAATATTTGGCGCTTTAGTTTCCATACCAGACGAATTAAAAGGCCGGTCTTAAAGGTCAAAATTTAGGACCGTCCATTATTAAAAGCCGGTCTTAAAGGTAATAAAATTTTCGAATAGTTTTTTTCAATAGTTTGTACCGGCCATACTTTAAGTCCGGTCTTAAAAGTATAAAATTTAAGACCGTGTTTATATATGTCCGGTCTTAAAAGTTTTAACTTTTATATTTAAATTTTTCCTGATTATTTTGGTCCGCAGAAAATATAAGTTCGGCCTTGTACGAGATTTCTCTATAAAATAATATGAATTTTAATTACATTTTAAAGACTGGATGGTTTTATAAGCGGTCTGAATAATATATTTAAGACCTATTAATAAAGGATCCGGTCCAAGAAGTTCTTAATATTTACAAAACTGCCACCGGTCATACATAAGAAGTTCTTTATATTTACAAAATTGCCACCGGTCATAGCTTTAAGACCGTTGCGACGAATGTCCGGTCTAAATGAGGCGATCTTAAAGCCCTTTTTTGCACTAGTGTGTTGTTATAACCTTACATCTGCTGTGTGCTATGTATTGGTTAATGCTGTAATGTTATGAATATCTGTCATACATATATTGTTTATACTTGAGCATGAGGTTAACCGTTACCTGATGTCCGATGGGCATTGGACCTCAGCTCTTACCATAGCCTCAGGTCTGGAGGACCGAGGGCCGATGACAAGGGTAAACAGAATGCGTGAAGGCCCGGCTGGAGATTTTTACTTTGTAGAGAATGTTATTTGGGATATGTACTATGGTAATATTAATACTCGGATAAATGTACCACTTATGTAAACAACCGGACACACCACAGTTAATATTTTATCGGTTACTCACTTGCTCCGATGCTCTACTCTGATAAAAATACATTATTCCGCTTTTGAAAAATGGGGTGTTACGCTTTTGGTATCAGAGCATTCATTATGGCACAGATTTAACAAAGTTACTCCAAACAGTTTGGTGTCAGAGGTAGGGCTAGTCTATGTGGATCAGTCAATAAGTCGTCGTGAACTCGGTGAGACTCCAATGATAGACACCTACCTGGCCAATCTGTTTGATTAACTGAGTTAGGTTCTAAGCCTTCAACTTAGAGCGTGTTTTGAAAATGAGTACTGATATAACCCTGGTGGTACCATGCGGTAAAGATGGACGGAGATGTACCCTCCCACAAAAACCACTATGGACGAATAAGACGTACTGCACGAAGAACTGTCAAGAAGAAAGTAATACTGATATACAACCCTAAACTAGTGTAATCCATTTTCTTCACACAACACCAAAAAAATTCCACATCTGGTTCTTAATACAATACTTATTTACCTAATTTAATAATATATGCATGAATGTAATTAATTAAATCTATTGGGTGCTCACCTTATCTTTTCTTTTGCCATGCTCATGTTATAACCTCACAAGTTCAAGCAAACTCGCGACGCTAACAAAAAATCATACCCTACATTCAAATTGTTAACTCGTAAGAGTTAACTTTCTTAATAAATAAATATTAACAGTGTACAATTAAACAATTTAAAAGTGATAACAAATGATTTAAAATATATATTTATTCTAAATAAATGAAATTAAATCCATCAACATTCATAATTTATCATACTCAAAAAAGTTATTTTTATAAAATTCATATATCAGGGCATTTAGTATATTTAAATCGAAATAGGAAGTACAAGTTCGTAGTGAATTAACATGATTTTTTAAAGTAGAAACATAAAAATGAAAATCACAATCTGTGAACTCGCGAAATTGATTTTGTAAGGTAGAAATGTAAAACCGATAAATTTAGAGAGTCAAGTCACAAGTTTACCAAATAATGCATGTAATTAATTATTCTAGGGGCAACCAATCCAATGCATTCAATTAATAATCTCAGTCTATAATAGCAATAATGAGTGACTTGATTTGCATGCAATTAATATCTTTTAACATGTTATACAAAATTCATTGCATTTTCATTGCCTTTCTTCTGATTCTTTGACTAGCGATTACATTGTAGATAGTATAGAGAATGACCCGTGAATAAAGCACAAGGAAATTTATATTGACCAAAGATTTTTTCCCAATGTATTTTTTTTGGCATACACAGTATGTATGTAAAGAATATATATATATATATATATATATATATAGTTGATTGATTGAATTATATACCATTGAAAATAATCTCATAGAAAACATTCCTAAAATAGTGTAATCCATTTTCTTCACACAACACCAAGAAAATACGCCATCTGGTTCTTAATACAATACTTATTTACCTAATTTAATAATATATGCATGTACGTAATTAATTAAATCTATTAAGCGTGCTTACGTTATCTTTTCTTTTGCCATGCTCATGTTATAACCTCACAAGTTCAAGCAAACTTGCGACGATAACGAAAAATCGTATCAGCATACGATCGAATCGTGAAGTCGTAAGAGTTTACTTATTCAATAAAAAAAATAGTGTATAATTAAACAATTAAAATTTCAAATGTGATAAAAAATTGATTTCAATATATATTTATTCCAAATAAATGAAATTAAATCCATCAACTTTCATAATTTATCATACTCAATAAAGTTATTTTTTAAAAACCTTGCAAAAAGGGCATTGAGTATGATTAAATCGAAAAAGTAAGTACAAGTTCAGAGTGAATTAACATGATTTTGTAAGCTAGAAACATAAAAATCTCAATCTTAATCTGTGAACTCGTCAAATTGATCGAGTTTACAGCTAGCACGAGTTAAAGAGTGACTCGGCATAATTTTGTAAGGTAGAAATGTAAAAACGATAAACTCAGAGAGTCAAATAGCGAGTTTACCAAATAATGCATGTAATTAATTAATCTAGGGGCAACCAATCCAATTCCTCTTCTCAGTCTATAATAGCAATTATGAGTGACATCATTTGCTGGTAATTAATATCTTTTAAGAAGTTGTCGAGAATTCATTGCATTTGCATTGCCTTTCTTCTGAATCTTTGACTAGCGATTACATTTTAGGTAGTGCAGAAAATGACTCGTGAATAAAGAACAAACAAATATATAATGACCAAATATATTTTTTCGAATGTATTTTTTTGGCAGACAAACAATGTGTGTGTGTATATTTGTTGATTGATTGAATTATATACCATTGAAAATAATTTCATAGATAACATTGCTAAAATAGTGTAATCCATTTTCTTCACACAACACCAAGAAAATACTCCCTCCGGTTCTTAATACAATTCTTATTTACCTAATTTAATAATATATGCATGTATGTAATTAATTAAATCTATTGGATGCTCACGTTATCTTTTCTTTTGCCATGCTCATGTTATCACCTCACGAGTTCAAGCAAACTCGCGACGATAACGAAAAATCGTACCGTACAGTTGAATCGTGAAGTTGTAAGAGTTTACTTTTTCAATAAATAAAAATTAAAAGTGTATAATTAAAAAAATAAAATTTCAAATGTGATAAAAAATTGATTCAAATATATATTTATTCCAAATAAATGAAATTAAATCCATCAAGATTCATAATTTATCATACTCAATAAAGTTATTTTTATAAAACTCATATATAAGGGCATTGAGTATGATCAAATAAAAAAAGTAAGTACAAGTTTAAGAGTGAATTAACATGATTTTGTAAGCTAGAAACATAACATTGATAAACTCAATGTGTGAACTCGCAAATTTGATTGAGTTTGCAGCTAGCACGAGTTTAAGAGTGATTCGGCATAATTTATAAGGTAGAAATATAAAAACGATAAACTCAGGGAGTCAAGTCACGAGTTTGCCAAATAATGCATGCATGTAATTAATTAATCTAGGGGCAATGAATCCAATGCCTCTTCTCAGTCTATAAAAACTCCCAAACTATTGCCACACTTCATACAATGTTACTAGATCTCACTTGTTCAAGTAAAAGTAGGTTTGTCTTCAAAAATGGCTGGAGCTTTCTCTGGTGAAGCAGACAAAAACATCCCCATTGCTTTTTCTTCAGTGGAGAGCTTACCTGAATCTCACACTTCGTCAAACAATTTCTCCGACGTCGTCGACGACATGTCGATCTCCATACCGGTGGTGGATCTCCAGGATCCAAATGCTGTGGAATCAATCAGCCTTGCATGTGGGGAATGGGGTGTTTTTCAAGTCAAGAACCATGGAATACCCTTGTCTCTATTGAAGGAGGTGGACGATGAGATCAAGCGCTTTTTCTCTCTCCCAGCTGAGCAAAAGGAAAAAGGCGCAAGGGCTCCTGGGAGCATCTCCGGCTATGGTTCACCCAAACTCAAACCCTTCTTCTCAAATGCCCAGTGGCATGAAGGCTTTGTCATTATGAGTTCACGCTACGACGATGCTAAAAAAGTTTTTCCTGAAGATGATTATGCTCGTTTTTGGTATTTATGTGTGCGTTGTTCTCTTTGTGCAACATATTTATGTCGTAATATTGCTTAATAAAAGTGATTATGTTTTTGTGGAATGCACATGCAGTGAAACAATGGAAGAGATTCAGAAGAAATTGAAGCTGATGGTAGAGAAGTTGACTAATATAATACTAGAGTTACTGGGGGTACGTGGTGAAGAGGAGAAATGGGCTAAGAGCGACAACTATGCATTTAAGATGTACAAGTATCCGACTTGTCCAACCTCAGATCGAGTCCTGGGCTTGGATCCACACAGAGACACCTCCATAGTCACACTCCTGCACCAGACCCAAGTGGAGGCCAAGACCGGCAACGAGATCCGAGCAGAGGACCAAACCCGTGGGTTCCAAGTTTTCAAGGAAGGAATTGGATGGGTTCCGGTGCACATGGATTCAAATATGTTTGTGGTTATTGTGGGTGATGTTCTTGAGATACTATCCAATGGGAGGTTCAAATCAAACCTACATCGTGTCACAGTAAGTGAGACAGCTTATCGATATTCGTACGCATATTTTCAAAGGCTCTCACGTGAAGATCTCCTCTGTCCTATTGGCTCTCCTCCTCGTTTCCGTGCTATCACTCTGGGGGAATATGATGTGGTAAAGTTCAAGGATCCACACAATGCACTGGCTTCCATCTCCATTTGAAGCTTAAACTGAGAAATTATCGTTGCTCCATTTCAGAAATAAAGGGTGGTTGTTAAACTTATAAATCTATGCTTTTGTTTGTTATGATAATAAAAAATAATATATTTATTTATCGCAATTAAAAAGAACTTCTAACCATGTTGTTTTCACATGCACGCACAGACCTCTCATTGGGTTTGCCTTTTTTTTTTTATGACAAAGATGAAGAAAGAATTAATGCATATATGGGTTAACTAGTTGAGATTGATTAACAACAAAGATGGAGTTGGTCAACTAGTTGAGGAAAAAGGATCTGTGGGTTGATCATATACACAAAATTCGCATTCCGGTTATGTTGACCCACACATAACCATGGGTTGATTTGCCTCCACAAGTCTAGTTATTAGTTACTCACTCCAATTCTTAATTAATATACAAGACATATTTACCCAACCTGATTAGATTTGGGAAGTTAGTTAAATTAATTAATATGACATGTAGTTTTTTAAAAACCCTAGTCATATTTAATTCTCTCTTTCAATCTCCTTCCTGAATATTGTTATGGGAGCATCTATAGAGGTTAATTAGGAAAAGATTAACAAATTTAAAAAACATGTTATATATATAAAATCAGGAACAACTCACCAGATATGTGTAAATTAAACATGGGAGAGTAAATTTGGCGGGCTGTGGCATATTAGAGAGCCAATGTACCCATATATATTCAATACAAGTTACAGTCATTTAATATCATTTATATTCAGTACACATATTTATCCACACAATGCTCTACATGTCTTATAAAAACAACAAAGTTATCATTTGGGCCGCTTCCTATAATCTTGTTTTTCTTCCAATTCCAAAATGCAGTATCATGGAAGAAATATAATACCATGTGAACCCAAATGTTATCAGGAAATTGGAGACCATAAACTTCTTGTTTCGCATACAGCAGTTTCACATCTTTTAAATACGAGTTATATTGGGCTATGGGGATATTCCTCCTTTGTACTGCTTTCTCATATATGATTCGAATAGCCCCACACAGCTCCGGATATGGTTCCAATTTATTCTTCACTAGCACAATTCATGATACAGATTCTACTGTAAATACAGAATCTGAAGATTCTGACAACTATTCATTTTTTGCCTTCCAAGTCATTGTCTCCAACAGATGAAGTCTTAGACAAAGTGGCAGGTCCAAGTGTATAAGTGGATGGTGGCAGTGGAACTCTTTTTCACAGGGTAAACATTGTTCTGGTACGTTTCGGGAAATAAAAATGAACTATATATTCTTCCGCGATTCTTTACGGACTAGGCTGGTTTACTGATGGAGGTGACTCGCTCCTACGATACCTCCGATCACTGGTCTCCTGAGAACTCATTTCCTGTCATCACAGAACCAAGACTATATCATTTATACTATTCTGATATTGCCCAAAACAACTACTCTGATACCAAAAATGTTATACCCCTTGTAATTACGACATTTATCAGAGTAGTACAGCGAATTTTAGTGGGCAACAGGTATAGAATATTACACTGATAACTAAAAATATTCTTGGTAATGTACATGAATACATATAGAGTTCTCAAATATAGTGATTGATAAGTATAATTTCTTCTATATATTTCCACTGTGTTATAATTTCTGCTATATATTTCCACTATGTTCTGACTGGTTTTCAAGGAAAATCTGTATCGAAAATGTGTTTGATGTGATCAATTATGATAGAATTCATGCATATGTGGAAATAGGGAGCAGCTGTGCTAAATTGTTGCATTTTAGAAGTTATCAAGCATATAGGCAGAAAAAGGGCTTAAATATGATGTATTCCTGAATTGGCATGTAAATGTTGTCTCAATGCTACAGCATAGTCATTGCTACAACATAGTCATTGCTATAGCATCGTCATTTCTACACATTAGGCATTGCTACAGCGTAATGATGATGTATCAATGCTATAGCATCATAAGTGACTCTGTGATAATCTGTTATGCGCTAATATTTTCTCAATATTATTTCAGTAATTAAACACAGGTAATCGAGCTAGACGTTAAGATCGCAATTGACTTAGCAGTAACGGAAATAGAAGACGCGAAGGATCAAACAGAAGATCTACAGAATCCTGCGGAATTAAAAGAAGATCAATCAACCAAATATTGGGAGTCGGGCCTGACAGAATAAGAAGGCCAAGCTCATTGGACGTATAACGTGAAGGACTTGGTTTATAAAAGGAAAGGACGGCTAACCTTAAAAGGTCGTCGAAGTCATGAGAATCAAGCAGTCTACACAATTCTAATCTGATTGGAATCACACCGAAGGAACGAGAGAGATACTAATCAAGAGAACTCAGACCAAACCCAACTCTACCTTGAAGTAAGACAGATCGTAAGAGACGTAGAGACGTCCCTTGACAGGATGCCTCTTATGTTGTCAATGTGACACCCGTCCTTAATACGCCTTTATTTATCAGAGTTATAGTGCACAAGCATCAAAATAGTTTGGACGACTTTATTGCGGAATAAAACTTTCTTAAAATAACTTAGTTTGAAAACATGAGGATAAATCTATCGCGATTCGAATCTATCCCATCGGGGAATCTGAATACAATAATTCCAAAATAAACAAATGTTAAACGAGTTAGTACAGTCCAACTATTTATACTATCACAAAAATCCCTTTTGCTTTAGTCCTTAGAGCTGCATCTTTCCTCTTGATCCCGATCCACTACTTGTCTCTTTCATGCGATCTGGAGTTCATATGAATGAACCCCAGGGGTAACAGTTAATCTTATATGCAAGTATGAAATATAAATGACAACATATCACTTGTTAAGCATAGAATAATTCACAGTAAACAAGTCACACTATAACCGCAGTTATCGGCCAAGGACCGCAGCCCTTTAGGACACGCAGCCCTATGGGACACGCAGCCCCAATCCATAGCTAGGATACACATGCAAAATTATATAGCAATCATGGTTAGTCATACATGAATATATGCATACAAGCTAATAAGATAACAGTTACCCACCTCAAACTTGAATCCTTAACTTTTTCCGAAGGTGCTGGGATCAGAAGAGGTGTCAAAGTATGCCTATAAACGTTTATCATTGTCATTAGTCACCTGCGACATAACTAACTACAAGAATTATTTTTAGAGGATTAAATTGGTTATTAAGACCTAAAAATTTCCTTTCTTGAATAAAGTCGTTTATCTATACTTACGCGTAATTTGAACCTATGGAGGGTGTCGGGTTCGAGATATGGCTTAAGGGCTAAGAAGGTGACGGGCTATGAGAGGGTGTCGGGATCATGTTAGAGTGTATGGGCTGAGGTGATAAGTTGAGTGGTTGTTGGGATAGTGATTGGGTGTATGGGCTTAGTTGATGGTTGAGTGGTTGTCGGGATTGAGTTTGTGTGTATGGGCTGAGGTGATGAGTTAAGGGTGGTTGCTGGGATAGTGATTGGGCGTATGAGCTTAGTTGATGAGTCAAGGGTAGTTGCTAGGATAGTGATTGGGTCCAGACCAACTGAAAGTATTCATATGTGAATGTAGTTGAGTTCAAAATGTATGGTGGGGAGTCTGGAGAAGCATGGCACCGCTGATCTTGTGTGTTCTGAGAGTGAGGTAATCACGTTGGTGAAGTATGGCTATTGAATTTTTGTTGTCAGCTTTCTCTCTCTTCTATCTGATTGTTGCATTTTGATACACTCATATTGCTGTTACACATTTTGGGCTGAAAAGGTTTAAATGGGCTGATATGGTTCTGCATGTATGGGCTGAAATGAAAGACTTAGAATATAGAAAATATGAGTGTATGTGTTGTGTCATGGACCCATAATAATACCTACTTGATCCTCTTTAATCCTTTAATTTACATTTGGGTCTTCTATTCATTTCATGGAAAATATTGGATTAATACTAAAATTAATTCCTTAATTTCCATGTAAGGATTTTACTTTCCCAATTAATTTCTTTAAGCCTTGAAATATTATCTCTAAAATATTTTTATGCCAAAATTTCATAATAAATCTCAATATATTATTCAAACTTTAAAATCCCAACATTTGGGATGTTACAGTCAACCTTTCCGAGAAGCTTCTTTATTTCTTTATTTTATTTTATTTCCATGGGCTATTCTATGTTACTTCATTTTGTGTTTACCTCATCAGTCATGAACTAAACTTTCATTGGCTGAGTGAGGATGAATTTCTAAGTTGTAGAATGAACCCAGTTTGCTAAGTTCTTAATTTAATATATTCAATTTGTTTAACAGTAAGTTAATCTATAGTCGGTTAGCAGACGCTAAGGGCTAGATCAGTGGCCTTGGTTGCCCGGAAGGGAGTCACGGTTAGACCTCTGTTAGACATTGTTTGCTAAGCGAGCCAGTGCACGGCTTGACCTAAAATGTAGACACTAGGAATGAGTTTACCGCTCAAAACCAAAATACCTAGGTTTAGACAGACAGACTAAACTTGAAATCACTATAGGAATATGGGAGAAGTAGAGCAAGGACTATATTTATAGAATGCAGACGTTTTGGTATAGGATAGTGGTGGGTTAACTGAATAACGTTGTGAAAGGCAGTTTTGTTGTAGCATTGCGAAAGTTGTGCAGCATAATTGCTATAGCAATGCATTGTAAGCAAACTGGGGGAATAATGTGACTTAAGATGAAATCTAAACTCAGCCTACTTTTAAACTGATATCTTCCTTCAACTTCTGATCACTCATGTATTTCTTGTTGTTAGTAATAGTAAAAACAACCAACACAATCATAGTTCACTTTTACACAATTGTCATTGGAACTGGCATTATCTTTGGTATCAATAGTCTCTGCGGGACGATAACTCTACTTACTCTTTATTACTTATTCGACTGGTTCACTTGCCACAAGGAAATCGACCAACAAGTTTTTGGTGTCGTTGTCGAGAACTGAAGACACCTTTTATGATTGTAAGTTTCTTTCTGATAAGTTGTGTTTTACCTCACCAAGCTTACTCTCTCTATCTCTGATTTTCATGTACCTTCTGTAGTGTATGCGTAGCTCGCCCTCTGCTAACCTTAAGCCGTACGATCCAGAAATCAAACAAACCTATAAACAAAGGCGCAAAAAGCAAAGGCGAAGGAGTCGCCTGAGTGACTCTGCACACATGGCGGATATGGAAGCTAATCAAGATATGGATCGAGAAGAGCAACACTTGTTCAACAGGAACAACCAAATCCCTTACTAACAGATCGAACCATCATGGAGTTTGGAGTTCCCGACGTGACCAGACTCAACTCGGCCGTCACACCCCCAGACCTTACTGCAGGACACTTTGAAATTAAAGGTTTCATGTTCTAGATGCTCAATTCCACCAGATAGTTTCGAGGACTCCTATCAGATGACTCTCATCTGGATCTCAAGTCATTCATGGAGGTTTGTGACACTTTTGTCATTCCAGGAGTGACAGATGACGCCCTTAGAATCAAATTGTTCCCATTCTCACTCAGGGACAAGGCTCGAGCATGGCTAAACACTCTGCTTGCTCGCTTTATCACCTCCTGGAACGACCTGGGCAGCAAATTCTTCCCACCAACAAAGAACGCTCAGCTGAGAGAACACATTACCAGCTTCTACCAGTACTCGAGCGAATCTACTATGAAGCTTGGGAACGATTCAAAGACCTACTCAGAAGATGTCTACAACACGGACTGGTTGAATGGGTGCAACTAGAGACCTTCTATAAAGGTCTGGATGGACAAACCCGATCAATAGTTGATGCCTCTGCAAATGGCTCACTCCTGATGCATCTTATAATGAAGCTCACGAGCTCTAGGAACGTATGGCTATAAACAGTCACCAATGGCCAGCAGATCGACTCCCTCCTTCCAAACCAGTAGTTGGAGTTCATGAACTTGATGCCATGATAGCCCTTACTACTCAAGTATCTTCACTGACTAACATGATCAAGTCAATGAGTCTCCCTACTAACACCTCGTCAATGCAGCCCGCTCAAGTAGCCTGTGTGTACTGTGGTGGAGAGCATTTTTACGCTTAGTACTCTTCTAACCCTGAATCTATCAATTATGTGAACAACTACAACAGGGGCAGCAGCACCCACAATCCATACTCCAACACGTATAATCCAGGATGGCGACAATACCTAAATTTCTCTTGGAATTCATAGACTCAACGGCCTCCTGGTCCCTCAGCAGGCCCTTCACAGGATTAACCGCCTCCTGGGATCGGTATTTACCTCTGGTTGAGTTTGCTTACAATAATAGCTACCATTCCAGTATATAAATGGCTCCTTACGAGGCCTTATACGGGAGGAAGTGTAGATCTCCTATCTATTGGATAGAATTATCTGAGAGGGAATTGTTCGGACCGGAGATGGTTGATGAAATCTCAGAACAAATTAATTTAATCCGGAAGAGGCTTCTCGCATCATAGAGCAAACGAAGAGCTATGCTGACAAAAGAATGAGACCTCTAGAATTTGAGGTAGGAGATCATGTCTTTCTTAAAATATCTCTTGTTATTGGAATTGGAAGAGCAATAAAATGGAGAAAACTAAATCCTCGACATATCGGACCTTTCGAGATACTAGCTAAGCGTGGATTAATGGCATACCAATTGGCATTACCACCCAATCTTTGTAGGTTGCATGACATTTTTCATGTTTCCCAATTAAAGAAGTACCGACCGATCCGTAGCATATTTAGAGCATGAGGATGTGGATGTTCAGGACAATCACACTTTTGTAGTTGAACCTAAGCAAATTGTTTATTATCAAGAAAAATAGCTTTGGCGGAAGAGTATTCCTTTTGTTAAAGTAGTCTGGAAGGGATTGACCCCCAGGGAAGCAACGTGGGAAACGGTTGAAGACATGAAGAACCGCTACCCTGACTTTATACCTCAAAATATGATCAGTGTGTAGTCAAAATTTTGAGGACGAAATTTATTTTATGGGGGAAAACATGTAACACCCCTACTCTTGTAAATGATGTACTTGTACAAACTTATGAAATAATGAGAAGCTATTGACTACAGATTGAATTACTGTTTTTTGCAATATTTTATAATAATTATTTTAAGGATTTGAAAGACCACTAGGGGACAAATTATTGAACCCTAGATAGGCCAAAAAATTTGCCTAATAAGACCAAGGAAAAAGAAGTGATTATTGTACCCTAATTTGAAAAGGAAGTGAGCTAAACATTAAATCAGGGCATATGAACAACTCAAGAAAACCTCAAACCAATTGGTTCAAAATGAAGCATACACTTACCTTATCGTGATTTCGTGATCAGTTCAGAAATCCGGTAGCACTTCTACCATGTAGTCAGCACCAAGCACCTAAGATCAAAAATCCGATATAGTATAAATGTTGCTATCTCTAAGAGGAACAACGTTAGAGAAGGCCTCGGGAGTTAGAAATGCCAAATCGGAGGTGAAATCGGTGACAAAGTGTTTCTCTTTCCTCTTGCTCTCTCCAACCGACCGTCCCTCTATTCATTTTTTCCTTTCTCTCTACTCTTCTGCCTTACTTAAATGGATGAGAAGGACAAAATGGTAATTAAGGAATATTCATAACACATGTGTGGTCCAAAGCATGCCATGTGTCCTTGTTCGATCGGTTAGAGGGAGCTTGCCAAATAAGCAAGAAGGAGAGGTGAGGTGGCTTCTTTTATGCAAGCTAAAGAAGGTAAGGTGGCACCTTCCCTGACTTCCAGGTTCGGTGTTCAAAAAGTGAAGTCCGTGATTGGGTTGGAGACTAGTAGATTGACTCGACTCAAACGCTACGTGGTGCGTTCTAGTGCTGCCAACACAAAAATGCTTCCCTACTTTGTAATCATGAAGGGACACATGTCACATTTATATCAGAACAACACAAAATTAGCTTTATGCTTTGTTGGGGCAATCTACTTTGTTTCCTTCATTTTGAGGACTATTTTTAGTTAATGGAGAATTTGATATGATATACATAGGGTTATCATGAAAATAAAATCCATCAAGGAAGGCACAAGTTATGAAGAGTTTGAAATAATGATATCATTGATTGTGTGAAAAGCGTATAATGAAATTTTCTTATAAAGACTTCAAATTAATCCAAGCTAGTGCTTTTTGTTATTTTCTTTATAAATGCATTTAAGAGTCAATTTTTTAAAAAATGTCATTAGACAAATCTCAAGTGAGGAAGTTATTGAAAATGCAACATGTATGGCTTTATTGGATAGGTTGTGAAGTTGGTGTGCTCACACTACATATGCATATGAAGCTCTAAATGAAATTTAGATATAGTATGATTAATATTATTTGAAGGGATAAATACCAATTTTGCCACGGAAATTTTGATTTTGGAGTACCTAGCACCCAGAAGTTTACAAACGTAGCAATCTTTCCCATCGGTTGATCCTGACCGTTGGATTGATCATTTTTGGTATCATTTTTGCCCCAGAAGTTTACAAAAATGTGCTCCTAAAAAAATTTCGGGGCATATTTGCTCCTTTTTGCAAACTCCGGGGTAAAAATGATACCGAAAAAACTTACGGGTGCTAGGTGATCCAAAACCAAAATTTCCGTAGCAAAAAAGGTATTTAACCCTTATTTGAAGTACATTTTGTTCTAATTAGCTGCACCAACCATTGTCAATACATGCCCTTTCACTTGTCAATTCATACCCTTCACTTATTAGTCCATCTTAATGCAAAGTCTAATATAAACCTTCCATATAATTACAATTTACATATTCTTATCAAACTTATATAACTTCAAATACTAAATTTTGTTTAAAATTTCATATAATTTGGGCCAACTTTTTAGAAATAAATAAAATTGTCATTTTGGCTCCCTGTCTTGTCAATGGATGAACATGAAGTTGTCAACACATGCCCTTTCACTTGTCAATCATTCATGTTAATAAATCTAATATGATGTAATTTGATAAAATCTTTTCATTACACATTAGTTAAGTCTAAAAACCTTCATTAACCACTAAAATTATCTCAATACAATGATGTCCCTAAGTTGATCATCAATTAAATTACAAAACACATAATATGAATATTCAGAGTTCATGGTGAAAAGGAAGTGTTAAGGAGCTCAAATGGCTTGTAAGTTTTTGCATTTGGGCATTGGGCACTTGGAAGTTTTTGAGGGGGTAAATATACCTTGGAAGTGCTAAAAACAGGGTCAATTTTGCTCTTCATGGATGGAAGCTTAACATTGATGACCTTTAATTGAGCATGTCTAACTTAAAAATGTAAGGCTAGAAAATGATGTGGCTATTAATATTACAACTTATCGCCATCTTATCATAACCTTCCCTTTCCCTCAATCACCTAGTCCCAATCACCCTCTCTATGACATGAAGAGACTAAGAGGAGCACTCGCCTGACATTGACGCAAGCCCTAACATGACGAGGGTGGCGGGAGTATTAATCTGAATGATGGCTTCAATCTAGTGTTCAATGACAAAGATGGCTTTCATCCAGGCGTGTTGATGAGTTATATTTATGTCATGTTTTCCCTATGTGTTTTGACTGTTTTGAATGCTGAATCTAAGCCCACTTGTGCGTTATCTGATGAAATGTTTGAGAATTCGTGCATATAGGGAAATAGAGGATAGATCCTATAAAGTGTTGCATCTATATCATCATCCTACTCATGTGCATAAAAAAAAGGACCAGTTTATGGTTTATTGTGAAAGTGCATAACAAAATTGATATAATGCTATAGCATAGGGTATGCTTACATCTATGCCAGCAATACAATGCGACCACTGATAAATGCCAATTTTCATATATTTTATCCCACCTTAATCATTTATTTTGGGGAATATTTTAGGCTAATTTGGATTTATTAGATAATATTTGGGTTGTTAGCCAATTTTAGGAAATAATATGATTCTAAATTAATTATGAAATTATTGGGCCTAAATTATTAATATTCTGATTAATATCTTGTGATTAGATAATATTTCTAATATATGATAGATCATGATTTTATCATATTAGAAGATCCTATAGTGCAGAATTTTTCAGGGAAGCTAAAAGAAAATCTAATGGCGAAATTATATTGGGCTTCTTAAATTTTGATGGGCTCAAGTTGTTATCCAAAAATCTATCTCTTTCTTCCTATTAATTAACCTAGCAGCCAACATCAAACTCATGCTCTCATTGAGAGCCGCCACAAGGACTCGCGCACGCTGAGGGAAAGACGCTCTCAAAGAGAGCCACGAACGGATACGCACAGAGGAGACGCAGCTGCAACACTCAGAAGATTGATTTGATTATTCATCCATTCATTCATCTATTACACGGGCTCACCACTGTTCCTTGGATAGCCATTTAATCTCCAATGTATGTGACTTGTTCTAAGATTTTTGAGGAAGAGCATATCATGGTAGCTTAATCTCTTTTGGGAGACAACTTGGGAGGAGTATGGAGGAAGCTAAGGCCTAGGAATTTACACTTGAAGATTACAAGGGAGTGTTGTTCTTTTTTATCTTTTTAATTCAAGACTTGAGATAATTTAGTTTTAAAGGATTTCAAGTTATGTTAATTGAGAACAATCTAGTTTTATATTGTAAACTTATTTCTTTTGGATTAGATTGATAATTTGAAGTTTTTATGCTTATTGTTGGATTCTTGTTTGCAACCTTTAGATTGTCAATTGAATTAATAATTGAGTTTTCGTTATTAATTTAATTGCCAATTGGGTTTATCGATTTAATTGTTTAATTGAGTTGATAAATTGTCTAGTTGTTTAATTGGATAATTGTAAACAAGATTTCAAATATTTAGAAATTAATCGTGATTGGGTTTTAATAAGTTTAATTAACTATCACTCATTCCATTATGAGTTTTCTAGTGGATTAGGTGTTATTGAACTTGAGGGTTTCCCATGTTTGAATTAGTTAATTAAATTCATTAATTCCAATTTTTCACTAATCTCCCTTTGGTCTAACTAATTGATTTGGGCTAGGAAAGTTAACTCCATGTGAATCCTGAGTTGTTCCCATTCACCGTACCTGAAGTAAACCTTTTGTGTCTTTTCTTATTTGATTTTCTTAATAGTTAGTTAATTTCTTTTCTTAGGATTTTAATTATTCTCTCATCACAAAAACCCCCCCAAATTTGCATCTACATCTAGATTAGTTTCATTCTCATATAGGTTTTAGAGTCATTTTCATCTTGCATTTAGTTAGTTTAGTTTCACTTCATTGCATTTTTCATCACCTAAATTCAACCTAAAGAAAAAAAAAACCCACAGATTGCTCCTTGGGAGAATGACCTAGGTTGACCCTAAACTGCATAATTAATTAGGTCCTAGTTTAATTGATTGCTTTCGCGACAAAAGTAAACGCATCAATTTTGGCGCCGTTGCCAGGGAGCAATGGTTAGACTTTAGGTTTGAGTCTAGGTGATTTGTTAGGTAGTTGTTTATTGGATCCAATCCACTCTTGGAAAATTGAACTTGATCCCTCCTATGATGGCTTGGCATGCTTCAGTTTATGGAAATAACTATTATACTTCTATGCCTTATCATTATGACTACGGTGTTGAACAGATATATGAGGTGGGATTACTTTCTTCTAATTATGAGTCTTGCCTGGAGAGCAAAATTGATAAGCTTGCATCTATTGTGGAAAAAATGGCTATGTCCCATATGCAAAATTCTTCTAATATGATCAATCCTATGGGGCCCTCTACTTCTTTTACCCCACAACCTATGTCTTCTGCTTTAATAGGGCCACTTTGTCCTATTTGCTCCCTAGCCACTCATGCTACTGACTCTTGCCCCTACCTGAATGACGAAGCTGAATCTTGCAATGCAATATATCCTTCTAGACCCATGACTCAAGTTGAGCATATATATGATCCATATTCAAATGCATATAATCCTAGATGTCATGAGCACTCAAATTTTGGATATGTCAATCAAAATGTTCCAATTCATGACGAGCATTCAAGATTATTAAACCAGATGGATGTTATGATGAAACTCCTTCAACAAAGTGGAGAGAAGCGACTTGACCCATGTGGAAATATACTTTCACCCCTCTAATGATTCATCCTTTTTTTCTTCTACCACTTCAAATGATGGGTTCAAACTCTAATTAACAATTGACAGAGTGAAGATTTAGAAGTTCAAAGTCAATTTCCATGTGGAAATATACTTTCACCCTCTAATGATTCATCCCTTTTTTCTTCTACCACTTCAAATGATGGGGTGATTGGTACATTAGATGAGTATGCATGCATGCATTGATTCCTCCTATCCAAACGCACTTCCAGTGACTTAAGCCTTTTATCCAATGGTCCTTGTAAAATGAGAAAATTAAAAATATTTTGGTTTTTACTTTGCACCGAAAGAAAATAATGTTAAAACTACAAGTTTTAAGTGACTTTAGTATGATGCATTCTTGATTTGAAAAGTGATTGATCATGTATTGTAAAAAGGGTGCTCCTTTTTCCATTTTTCTTCAAATTTTCAGATCTTTTTTCTCTGATTGGGCTTGCATATGTGGCGCCATCTTATATTCCCAGATGGACAAATATTTATTCCATTTTAGTTAAAATCAAGCCCCTAATTGGTCTTTATCGGTCTCCTTTTTCGCCAGTTAACTTCCCTTAGGATCTGTACTTTGTGTTTTGCTTAAATACAGATAAAATCATCTGATTTTCTCCCATGATCTTAAGTGGTCAAAAATTTCTCCTTAAGGGGTAAGGAATTGACTTTTCTACCCCTGTAATCATTACTTACTTTTTTCTTTTTAATCCCGTAGTGACACGTGTCCTCAAGTAATGATTACAATTGACTTTTCACTCCTATCTTCTCAAAAACGCAGAAAATCCTCATCAGTCCAGGAAATGTCATGTGCACATCTATTTTAGCACATTTTTTCTTAGCTTATCGTCTCATACCTTAGGGCATAGCTAAATATCATTTTTACCAACCGATTAACACCGTATAAGTGTTTTTGGTGCTCTTCTGCTCAATCACTTTCACTTCTGTGGCCCTTGAGCTCTTGGTCAAAAGACTCATGTAAAAGGGAGTGCAAAATATCTTAAACTATGTCAATAAGGAACTTAAAAATCTCCCAAATCAAATGACCAAAGTGCCCTTACAAAATATCCTCTTAACTTGGCTTATTTTGCAAATTTCGTTGACTTTTCTCTCTCCCCCTTGCTTTGCACGAATTTGGGCTTATTGAAGAAGCCTATGACTCATCCTTATGACATAAACACATGCCTAGGTGTCTTCTTTCTACTAGACCAATGTAAAAGTAGCTTTATGCCTTGTCATGATGACAAGACACATGTCATGCTTTTATTAGACCAACACATAAACATGCCATCATGGGTCATCATGACTTACTTTATTAAAGTTACTTTATCGGTGTCTACTCGGATCCTGCTCGGGTTTTACTCCGGATTGGGACACGAATGCCGAGACCCGACAAACAATGCCACCTACTGGTATTTTCTCAAAAACGCAGGGTATACCCGACTGCCCTAAAAATGCCATATTCTTATTTATACCGGCATATTTTCACTCAACTAATTGTCCTATACCTTAGGACATAGTTTGGTGGCATCTTTTTTAACCGAATTTATTCCATATAGGTCTTCTGTGCCCCTTTTCCATTAGCACTTTAATTTTACGGCTTATACAAAATAGGTCCACTAACCCGTATAGCCAAGTTACTTAGTCCCTGAGAGGCTTCCTATCTCTCGTCATTATTGGGACTCTTCCTATCCGGGCTTGGTCGTTTGCCTACTTTAGGCTTATTCCCAATTCTCAGGGTCCAAAATTCAGGATATTACATTTGTCAGGCTTAGATTCACAAAACACAACATGAGTTGACTCTTCTACCGTATGAGTTTGCAAATTAAAGACTTTGTAAGCCTTACTTCTATTAGAGTAACCCAGAAAAATGCCTTCGTCGGACTTAAGATCAAATTTTCCCAAGTTATCCTTACCATTGTCATGGACAAAGTACTTGCAGCCAAAGATATGTAGATGCGCTAAATTTGGCTTCCTTCCTTTATAGAGTTCATATGGAGTATTGTTGATCTTCTTTCGAAGATATGCTCGGTTTGAAACATAACATGTCATGCTCATTGCATCCACCCAAAAGACTTGAGAAGTCTTGTTCTCATTCAACATCCCTTGAGCTATTTCAGTAAGAACTTGGTTCTTTATTTCAACCATACTATTCTGTTGTGGAGTCCTCGGAGCTGAGAAATTGTGGTCAATGCCATGAGCATCGTAGAAGTCCTCAAAAGCTTGATTCTCAAACTCTCCTCCATGATCTGTTCGGATACCTAAAATGCAAACACCTTTCTCGTTTTGCACTTTCTTGGCAAATACGACAAATAGATCATACGTTTTATCTTTGGAAGATAAAAAGATAGTCCAAGTAAATCGAGAGAAATCATCGACAATGACTAGAGTATACAAATTGCCACCAAGGATTTTAACCCTTGCCGATCCAACTAGATCCATATGTAGTAGTTGGAGAGGTCTATTGGTCAAGATTTCAAACTTGTTTTTGAAAGATGATTTAGTATGTTTACCTCTTTGACGCGAGTCACAAATCATGTCATTTTTAAAATGTAATTTAGGCAAACCAAGAACTAAATCTTTTCTTAACAACTAGTCTAGTTGGAACATGTTCACATGAGCCAGATGCTTATACCATAGCCAACTTTCGTCCAAGTTGCTAACAAAACAATTTTTAGAATTGACTTTAGGAAGGTTTAAGGTATAGCAATTATGTTCTTTTGATGTTTTAAACAAAGTTTTAAGGTTACCTTTGTCAATTGGAAAATCATCCTTGTTCACAATGAGACATTCTTCTGAATCGAAAATGATCCAATTGTTCTTGTCTACACTTTGGCTTACGCTTAAGAGATTATGACAAAGTCCTTCTACATAATACACGTCTTTGATCAAGGGTCCTCCTTTCTCACCAATTTCGCCAATTCCAGCGATCTTTCCTAATTGGTTTCCCCCAAATGTTACTTTGCCACCATCCTTTATTTCATTACCGCGAACTTGGATTGATCCCTTGTCATGTGTCTGGAGCACACGCTATCAATGTAACACTTATTGGTCTTCGTTTCTCTCAGACATACATGCAATTTAGACAAGATCAAGTCTTAGGTACCCATCTTTTCTTGGGTCCTTTTGGGTTTGTTCGGGGCTATGGGAAAGTATAGGTTCCCTTAGGTACCCATTGATTAATTTCAACAGGTTCATCTCTTCTATCTTTCCTATGAAAACAAGATAAGGTATTATGACCTTTGCGGTTACAATAGTTACAATGAGCAAAAAGGTTCGAAGAATGAACTAACTTTTGAAAGTAGTTTAATTAGGATTTTCCACCACTTTTCTTTTTCCCTTTCTTTTTGTCAAAAATGGGATTGTAACCTATGCCTAATCGATCATTTGTAAATCTTTGGGCTTTCAAAATCACATTGAACATTTCACTGCCTTTAGTGAATTTCTCAAGTGTTTTCGTAAGATAAATGTTTTTCTTTTCAAGATCAGGTCACTTTCACAAATGGAATTTTCACAAACCATATGGGTATCTTTAGCTTGTTGCTCAAGCAATTTGATTTTCCTTCTTTAAGTAATAAGCTCTTTTGCAATTTTTTTTAAACTAATAATGCAGTTCATTATACTCAGAAAGTAACTCATCATAAGAGGGTTCAGAATCATATACTCATCGTCGTTTTCACATTATTTTCTTCTTCAACAACTAAGCACACGTTCCATAACGTCTTCTTCCTCACTTTCTTCATCTGAGAAGTTATCTCCCATATGGCAGACACGTATGCCTTCTTCTTGAAGTGATTGAATCTCTTCTTCTTATCCTTTTATTTTCCCTTCAACTGAGGAGATTCGGGCTTGATATGTCCTGGCTTCTCACATTCATAGCAGATGATTTGTTCTTTATCTTTGAACTCTTGTCTATTGCTTGAACTTCCCTTCTGGAATCGATTTCTGAAGCCTTGATCCTTCTTGTAAAACTTCTTGAATCTTCGCTTGAACATCCCCATTTCATCATTGTCATCATCATCATCTTCGTCTTTAACTTCCTTCTCTTTTACAATATTCACTACTACAAAAAATAGCTTTGACTTCCCTAATTAACATCCTATTTAAAAAAAAAAGTAAAAAAAAATGCGGTGGCATTTTTGTAATTATTTAGAGAAAATTTGATATATTAGGCATCCTAATATTTTCTAGGACGCGGAAAGTGGACTTAAAACGTCCTAAAAATATATTAGGACGCCAAACGTGGCCCAAAGAAAAGGAAATCCGGCGGCAAAAAAAAAGGTTGGCAGGAAATGGATTAAATAGTGGGCTTTTTGGCGTCTAAATAAGATAATTAGACCCCAAAAATAAATTTTTAGCGTCTAAGAAAAGTAAATAGACGACAAAAAGAAAATATTTCATCGGGTTAATTTTTTTAAGGGCTAGAGTGAGAGTACCAGCAGATAGAGAGCAGAGTGCTTCTTCTCCATCTCCATCGTCTTTCCCTCCAAGTCGTGTGTACTCCTTCCGCCTCTAGCCGCCACTCCATCGGACCTCCCCTCTCCCACCGTCGGTGTGCTCTCTAGCGTCTTCTGCGTTCCACATTTAAGTCGGCAAAAAGGTATGTACTCTATCCTCTTCCAGATCTCCTAATCTAGGGTTCCTTCATTATCGATTGATTAGATCACGTTTCTTGATGTGTTTTCCTTTTCTATGCATTAGTCCAGGCCTGAGGCCTCCACTGAACTCCCCCCAGTACGCTTTGAGTTGGTTTGAGACCGTGGAAGCGTTGTGCAAAGGTGAAATCGGGCTCCGAACCGCCTTAACTCGAACGATTGCAGGCTCTTTGTCTCCATACAAAGACTTTTTCTCCTAAATTAGTTTGTTCATAGAGAAGACGAATGCCGTGTAGGTTGTTTGGGCTCATCAATTTGAGGTATGTGAAGTTATTTGTTGTTATAGTGGCTCGTCAATCTATTTCTTTATTGATTATAATTGGACCTATGGTCTATTAGGTTTTTGTGGTGTGAGCTCATTTAGATGAATGCTTCTGAACGATTATTTGTTGATTGGTTTTCGAAGTCAACTAGGTTATACTTCTAATTGCATTTGGTGTTCGTAAATTGGTCTTCGGACTCTGCATGTGATGATGATTGGCTTGTCCATTGATTTGTTTCAGGAGAAGCTCTGTTTGAAATGCGGGACTACAAAGTTGTTCAATGTGTATAATGATTTACCCTTGAATCTCTTGAACGGTGAAGCCCAGCAACCTCAATCCTCAACCTTTCTCACCACTGGACAACATCTGCAAAGTACAACGGCTCTTAGCAGTCCTCAAGCATAGAAGCCTCTCTCTCTCTTGAAGCAAGGTTTTATTTCCTATTCTTAACGGGTGTTTGTCGACGAAGCTCCTCAATCTCACGTTGCGCTCACCATATGTTCTCTTTTCCATATTGTAATGTGATTTGGCTGCCAAATCAGTTATTCCTGCCATGTTTTCCTCTGTATAAAACTGTTTATCTACAGCAGCAGGAAACTATAGGGACATCACATTTTCTAAACATGGAGATTAAAACTCTGTATAGTATAGGAATGGCTTTAAAAAGAATTTATCCACAGGGAGTTAGGAACCTAAATGGTAGCAATAGCTGACTTGGACTACCATGTTTGCCCATAGTACTACCATGTTTACAGAATTGCTGAAAACTAAAACATCAATTTTCCATACTCATAAATATAAATGGCATAAGCATAAAATGACAATATAATCAATTGGCATATGTAGCCTTTTGTCGAATGAGTCAGCCTATTTGGAGGATATTATGCTAGTTAGTTGGGTGATTATTGCGCATACTCAACGCGTGTGCAATGGAACCTACTAGTTGGATGTTATGTTGGAATAATTTTTGACCTAACTCAAAGCACATAAGTCCGTTCTTCACGCTTTAAGTGGTTGGACTTGGAAGTTTTTTCTGCAGTTGACTACATTTTTGTAGTCTCTGACTTACCATGCTTTATTTTGATTGTTATGGGGTTTCTTCTATTTCCCATTTCTTAAAGCTCATTTCAAATTTAAGATTCTATGAATTTAAACTGATGCTTACTCATTGAAATGTCATTGGTGCTTGACTAATACTCTGATCCCAGCTACTTTGGGTTTCTTCCGCAACAGTAGTAGCCACAGTTAACATTTTATAAATGGAAGCCCTGTACTCTAAGCTCTATGACAAGTATACCAAGCTAAAGGTGTCTCTCTATCCCTTTGTTGATGCTAACTCTGAATTTTTTAGTTTTGCAACCTCACATTCACTCTCTTTTTGTCATTTAGAGTTAAATAACCTCAAAGCTTTAAGAAAATATTTTTTAGGTATTTGAATTTGATGTTCAAACTTTGTTTTGCTAAAATATTCAGTCATTGGTTCAAAAAATTAGTTAAACAATGCATTCGGGTGTGAATTAAAGCTTTGAGATGAACATAGGTGAATAAAATTGAAATTTCATCTGGTGAATGATGCAGCAAACAAAATGAGTTTGGTTTTGTTATTGATTCATAATTTTCTTTCTTGTTCCAGGCGAAGAAACTCTCTGAGTTTGATCAAATAAATAAATCTCAAGAAGTTAAGTTTATGAATTTTATGTCTGGTATGTATCTTCTTTATGCTTTTCACTTAGATTCCTTTCTTTAAGTTTCTGAAGACTGTAATTATAAATTTATGGTAATGAGTTTACCGAAGAATTTGCAATACATTTTCAAGTTCAGTCTATATAAAATGGCTCTTAAAACTCATGTTTATGAGGTCTTGCAAACTCCTTCCTTTTGTTATTCAATTCCTGGTTTTTGACTCTGACCTGTGTTTTTCCTCTGTAGTTTTGGCGTATGATTTTTAATAGTGTGGTGCAAAATAGTTAATTGCATTGAACTGTGTCTAATAATTAGGAATAGCAGTTGATTTCTGCAAAATTATTTATTTATTTGGTACTTCTAATTTAGAATTTTTTTTCTTGATTCTCTTGGTTCAAACATCTTGAGAACTATTGTACTAATTATTAGCAATCTCTTTTCAAGTCACTACTACACTACTACAGCTGCAGATGAGTTGATGGAGCACTTGAAGAGTGAAAATAACCAGTTGCATGAAAAAGCGAATGAATGATAGGTACAACAGTCCCAGTGTTGACCTAAAAACATTTTCTACATAGCAAGACTTAGTAATCTTTTTATTTATTAGGTATGTTTAACTTATATGGGTACTCATCACTGTTATAAGATTTACCTTGTGTTTGCATATAGTTTTAATTATTTAGATTTTAAATTTTGAACTCAGCATTTTTAAATAAAAATTATTTCTTTAAAAAATAGAAAGTTGAGAGATTATATATCTTTGTTTTATATTTTGTATACATTAAAATAATTTTTTATGAAGTATACACTCTTTATTATTGTTGTGACACAATAGTTTGTAGAAAATGAACCTTTAGACACTGGGTATTGCTTTGAGTTAACAACTTTCTTTTTTGGGTTATTAGGTAACTATTTCTATGTAAGTGATGTATGAGTTGTCTAAGGATGATTACAGTTTTTAAAACTGGTAGATTATATATCTTTACCTTTATTCAAGGATTGGAGTGGCTGGCAGTGGGCAGAAATTGTCTTTAGTTCATTTCGGTTTCCCTATTGAATAGCTTGATCCTTCTACATTTGTGCCATTTGTAATATGCATTTGTAATCCATTTTACATATGGTGCTGATAAGTTGGTCTTTGGAAGCTGTCCAACACTGACTCAAGGTTATCCCTTTTTAGTTTAATATCAAATGTGGTTAAGACTTGAGAAAATATTGTTTGCTATAGTAATTGTTGAACTTGGTTATGTTTTTGTTTATATTCTTCAAGAATCTCTACCTTAAAAGTGACAACTCACAACCCTTTTAAAAGAATGAGACATCAAACTCCTAATTGGTCCAGTGAACAAATTGATGGAACCAGTGAACAAATTGACTCCGCTAAACAGTTGGTTAATCATGTCATTAGTGAGGTATTTTCACTAGGATCTTTGAGTTTGATTTGGCCTTGGTTAGCATGTTTGCCATGTGCCAATTCTATTTGTTCAGAATTCTGTTGCATTTTGCATTTCCATTCATACCGTTTGATGTTTGTGTTTGCTTATTTATTTACTCTTATTATCTTGCATACTTATGCAAAGATAAACCTGGTGCCTTGTGACATTATGCTGAACTGTGTCATATAATCCTAATTACGCAGGGTTATTTCAATGTTTCTGCTGGATTACTGTAATCTGTTTTATTTTGGTGGTATTGTTATAAAAAAATCAGTTACAAAGGCTTAGTAATATTAATATTCAATTAGCTAATGTTTAAGATATTTTTTTACATTATTTGCGCAAGTGTTCTTCATTTGTCTACATTTATTAATCATTAGTAATAGTAATTAGCAATTATGTTTACCAAGCTTGTCGTATTCTGTTTGATATTTAGGAGTTAAGAATTTATTGTCCAGACATTGAGGCCGCTGGATTGCAATATACATGTGTTTTATTATTGTTATTATCTTCATATCAAAAGCAGAAGAGCAGTGGTGTTAGGATTTTCAGAATTTTCAGGTTCCTTTTTTTAATTTGCTCGCTTCATCCTTGTTTCTATGCCCTTTCATATCAGGACTGCTCACTAGATACTTTCATATAAATAGAAAATACTCTTAAACTGATATATGTAGGGTGTTTTATTGATAATCTCCACATTGTAGTTGCATTAGCTTATCAAGTGGAATTCTGAGTAAGGATGGATATATGAGCTTCTGCTGTAGTTATGTAGGGTGTTTTCCATGACTTACTGTGACATTACATTTATGAAGGTACATGTGATATTTTATATTCTGATTTCATAGGCTTGGGAGAAATGGAGGTCACAAATCACAAAGCTTGATTACAGTGCATTTTGGATTCAGTGTGATAATCATCAAACACGGGAGGGCTTGAAAGGAATGGTTCAAATTATGCTGGGTAACATTGATAGTATCGGTATATGTTTCCCATTTTCTTTACATTAGGCCATTTACAAGGGTAAGTTTGATCTGATATACTTGCGCAACTATTCAATATTATAGGTGTTGTTACTACTTTCCTACCACTAGTCCAATTCATCATGAACTATGTGTCTTGGGATATTTGTTATATATACATACATGTATTCTGTTTCTGTCTTCCACTTTGTTGTTACACTTTCGAGCCAAAAATATAAGGTTAGCTGAGCTAACCTTTTGGCATATAGGTGTTGTTTATTTTATCACATTGTGGTGATTATTGCTTGCTGATATGTAAGAAAGTTTTTAAAAGGGATTGTGGGTAGTGAATATACGAAGTAAAAAAATATATTTTTAAAAAAATTAACACTTAAGAAGTCTAATTTTTAAAATAGGATGTCTTAAGTCTCAACTTACGGCGTCTAATTATAAAAAATTAGACGCCATAAGTTGAGGCATAAGACGTCCTATTTTAAAAATTAGACGTCTTAAGTGTACTCTGGTAGGGTATTTATGCTGTACTTATGGCGTCTAATTTTTAAAATAGGACGCCTTAGGTCTTAACTTACGGCGTCTAATTCTTAGACTTAGACGTCGTAAGTTTCCCCTATTACGCCCCCTACATAGGCGTCCCTTGAAAAAAGGACGTTAAATGTACAAAAAATAGGACGCCGTAGCCCTATTTTGTAGTAGTGATTGAGGGCAACACCTTTGCTTCTATTTATGTTGATTTCGTCCAAGCCCTTCTTGAATTTCAGTTTGCCTTCGTATTTAGATAAGCTTCCGAACAAAGCAACTACTGATTGCATTGATTCGCCATGGACTACTTCGATCGCTGTGACTTTGGCTTCCCAGTCTTTCGTCAAGACATTGAGGAGTTTTCTGACTTGAGGGGCTTGCTTGTACGTTTTACCCAAAGCTAACAGTTGGTTGATCAAGTGGGTAAAGCGAAGTTGAAACTCTCCGATGGATTCTCCAGTCTTCATACGAAGGAGATCGTACTCTGTCATCAATATTTTGATACTATTCTCTTTATACCAGAAGTTCCTTCATATGCAATTTCCAATGCTTTCCACATCTCCTTTGCACTTGACAGATTGCAAATACAAAAGTACTCTTGTTGACTAAGAGTGCTTTAAAGCATTAAGATAGCTTTGCTATTGAGAGTGACAAGTCTTCTGTCATTCTCATCATATTCTTCTTCAAGCTTTGTGATTTGAACTCCATCATCAACTTACGATGGTTGGTAGTCTCCTTTCTCGAACACATTCCATAGGCCAAACTCAGTAGCCATAACAAAGACTCTAAATTTGGCTTTCTAAAAGGAGTAGTGTTTTCTGTTGAAACCAGGAGGACGGTTGATAGAGGCTCCATCAGGCAATATTCCTTCCATGATCTTTCTCAGGATATTAAGCCCAACTTAGAAACCGTACTTTGATACCAAATGAAGATAGAATATCACTTCAAGGGGGGTGAATAGGGGATTTCGGAAAAAAAAATCTAATTAAAAGATGAACAATATGAACAGAGACAGACACGAAGACAAAGAGATTGGACACAGAGAGTTTATACTGGTTCGGTCTAACTCAACGACCTGCATTCAGTCCCCAAACACTCTGGGTATTTCACTTATCCACAAAGATACAAATACACACTTTGTACTCGAGATGATCCTATCACACTAAAACTCACTCCCCCTAACAATTTGTAATCATACACCCACACTTAAGGTTCCTCAACCCTAAGATATTTTACTATCATAAATGATATTTTACATACAAACCTTTATTTTGATAATTACACAATAACTTCATGTATCATGATTAATTAATTTTTCTTGTTTGTAATTAAATCCTAATGTAAAAATTAGGATGTTACAACTTGAGTAACAACATTTTGTTACTTAAGTAATATCCAATATTACTTGAGTAACAACATGTTGTTACTTGAGTAATTTCGCAGGAGTTCAAAATAATAGTCTCTGTAGTGTGATTACTCGAGTAACACTTCTTATTACTTGAGTAATATCGTGTAAGTTAAAAAATGATTGTTCCAGCAGCAATATTACTTGAGTAACTAATTATACTTACTCGAGCAACATGAGCAGAGACTTCTGATCTAAGCTTGAAAAAACGACATTACTAGAGTAACACTTAGGTTTACTCGAGTAATTTTTTATTGATAAGGCCAACTGACATTTTGCATCCTTTGAACACTTAACAATCTTATTAGATGGAGGTTGCTTGAGTAACATAAACGCTTACTCGCGTAATACACACTTAACACAATGAATATTTACTGTATCAAAAAACTCAACCTTTTGAATATAAAATCTTTAACTATTTAAGTGTTGTTATCATCAAAAACTCCGAGAACTAACAAGTATATCCAAAGATATTACACAGATGTAAGAAACAGCAGGTGTGTAAAGATAGTTTTTTGCGTTTTTGTTTCTTGTTGATAGGTGAAGAAATTGAATGCTTTAGCTTATATATGGTGAAGACAGTTTAAGACTATTGGAATCCTTCAATGCACCGTTGGAGATAATGAATATGATCGTTGTTCTTCGAAGAGCATTTATTGTTCCTGCTTGATTTATTCCTTAATCTCAGTCATTCTTCATTGACATTCTTTGTGTCCTTTACCATTGGATAATCTGATATTCAATTAGGGAAAGAACCCATAAATGTTTTCTGGATGTGCAGAGAATGATCGACCAAATCCGTGCTTCAATTTCTGAACTGGCATTTAATGCTTATGACGTAATCACTTGATTTTTGCTCTTTCTTCAATTAATCCATCATGTAATCATCTGAAATTCACTAACAATATGATTAAACATAGTTAGGAATAATAAAGAGTGATGATATGAAGTCTACAAATCATACTTAAAGATTTCACAATTATAAACACGCTGATTGTAAAACAGGGATACCTTGCACCCAAGGCAAATTCAAGCAAATTGGATTGCATGACTCGAGTTAAGCATTCTAGACTCGAGTCCCTGAAATAAGTTTGAAGTTTAAATGAAGATATCTCTATATGACTTTTGCTCGAGGTTAAAACGTTTAACTCAAGTGTATGACTTGAGTCAATTAAGGTTCACTCGAGTCAAGTTCCTCTTTCAAAAATGAACTTCGAAAAGGAATTTTGAAACAAGTTTGAAATCACGTCACCTCGAGTCATTAAGTGACTAACTCGAGTTAACTAATTCATTTGGAAAATTGTTCACAAATGCAAACTCGAGTTAGAAAGCATTGGCTCGAGTCAGGAACTATATACATTCAAAATAAGTTTCAGTCCATAAAAGTTGGCTTGAGTCAATTGGCATGGGTTTGAGTCACTTTAAGTTTAAAATACTTTGAAAGCTCTCTGCCTTGCACTAACTCAAGTTAATGAAATTGAAAAGTCAAGTTAATGAAACCGAAACTTGAGTCAAGTTAAGTTCAAAACAACTTGATAACTCTTTGTCTTGTGTTAACTCAAGTTTTACCATGACTAACTCGAGTCAAGTATAAATTCAAATACTCTTGAAAGCTCTCTCTTGCGTTGACTTGAGTTTTACAACTCTAAACTCGAGTCAAGTATGATAGAAGGTTACTGGTTTAAAATTGATCAAGTTAAAAACATTTTGACTTAAACCATTAACTTCATTTTGTTTACAATTGTCAATTATCATCAAAACACATAGAGAACTAACACCATGTCCAGTACATTACTCAATACAAACAGAATGACATGGGCTAGGATCCCAAAGAACCCCAAGGTAAAAGTTAACCTCACATAATATGCGTGCACGGTACATGAGAGGGAACAATAAAACCATCCAACCAGCATTCAGAATGTACGTAACATAAACAGTACTAAATGCAAACAAAGATCACATATAATACCACAAGGTTCACACATACATATATGGCCACACGTAGAATATGAGAAGAGTTACCACCTGAATACTTTACCATTTTGCCCTTACATTTCTTATTTTCGCACAAGAAGTCAAAACTAGCAGAATTTCAAACCAACTTTGAAAATTTATATCTCATTATACAAGTGTCAATTTGCAGTGCTTCCAAATGCTATATGACCCTTATTGAGTCTAGTTCTAGGTAAAAATATTATACATAGACATTTGGATGCACAACATTCTATAATTACAACTTATTGGACATTGCCATATAATGTTACCAGTTTCACATTGCCAAATTCATAAATTCACAACAACCAGTATACAGATCCAATCGGGCCATATTATATATCACATCAAAGCTTAGGATGTCTACTACAATCTTACAACATTTCGGGGCCATTAGACAACATTTACCCAACCCAACACACGACACAATCAAACTATCTCGTAGGAACCAACACGGGGCAGGTTTGAGGTTTTGCACAATTTACATCCAAATGTTCCAAATTCACATCTTAACATTTACCCTACACAATTTTCCATTTTAAACTCATTGGAAGCCTCAAAACTGACAAAATTATAGCCCTTCATGCCCAAACAGTACAGAGCTAAAATCAGGGCATATGAACAACTCAAGAAAACCTTAAACTAATAGGTTCAAAATGAAGCATACACTTACCTTATCGTGATTCCATAATCAGTTCGAAAATCTGGTAGCACCTCCACCATGTAGACAACACATAGAACCTCGATCAAGAATCCAAAATAGCATAAACGTTGTTCTTGCCAAGAATAACAACGTTAGAGAAGGCCTCGGAAGCTAGAAATGCCGAATCGGAGGTGAAATCGGCGCTGAAGCATTTCTCTTTCCTCTTACTCTCTCCAACCGATAGTCCCTCAATTCATTTCATTTTTCTCTTCTTTCCCCTCTTTTTACCTACTTAAATGGATGAGAAGGACAAAATGGGAATTAAGGAATATTCATAACACATGTGTGGTCCAGAGCATGCCACGTGTCCTTGTTCAATCAGTTAGAGAGAGCTTGCCAAATAAGCTAGAGGGAGAGGTGAGGTGGCATCTTTTAAGCAAGCTAAAGGGGGTGAGATGGTGCCTCCCCTTACTACCGGGTTCAGTGTTTAGAAAGGTCAAGTCCGTGACTGGGTCGGGGACCAGTAGATTCCCTGGACTCAAACGCTACATGGCGCATTCTGGTGCTACCAACACAAAAGTGCTTTGTAATCATGAAGGAACACATGTCACCTTTCTATTAGACCAACACAAAAGCAACTTTATGCTTTGTCATGATGAGGGACACATGTCATGATCTTATTGTAACAACTCAAAAACTATGTCATTATTAGTCATGATGAGGGGACACCTATGATATTTCTATTGCACCAATGCAAAAGTTTGTTATCATGACCTTTTTTATTAAAGCTACTTTATTGTTGCCTTCTCAAGATTTTGCTCGTGTTTCACTCAGGATTATGGCACGCATACCAAGACCCGTCAATCACACCATGTTAGACTGTATGTGGGCCCTATATGGCACCACATACCGTCGTTAAGTTCTAAAAACGTAAGGTACAAATATGTTCTCTGGAAATGTCATATGCGCACCTATACCGTGTTAGTTCTTGATTTAAGCATTGATGATAACAACCACTTGCCTGTATTCCATGAGGTCCCTACCCACGACATCAACTAAGGCATCACCATGCTTATATTCCATGAGGTCCCTACCTTGTATCTCTATACAAGTAGATGATGTTATACTAGTCTTATTGAGATCATCAATGCCCTTTCTTGGTGATTCAAGACTAGGACCAAGTTTTGTAGAACAAAATATCACCAAGAGGGGGGTGAATTGGCGATTTATAAAAAAAAAAATCTTTTGCAAATACCTAGAAATAGACGTACGAAGTATAACAGAGATGGAGAGAAAGAGCTTGACACAGAAGATTTATACTTGTTCTATCTCAACTCTTGACCTATATCCAGTCCCCAGACACTCTGAGATTTCCACTATCTTTTCAAATGATTACACACTCTACTCGAAAGTAATCCTCTCACTTTGTAAACTTTCAAACTTTATATCTTAGACTCGGGATTTTTTTATTATAGTTTATATTCATGTTACAGAATATATCTTTTTTTTTTGTTGCCCATCCGATATCTAGAGCTTCGCTCGACTAATCCGGATCCGAATCCGGTCGCCGCGCACCCGACTATGGTGAGTGAGTCTCCCAGCAGGGCTTTCCTGCATTCACAAGGCTCGAACTCAAGACCTTGCTTAAGCGACACAAGCCGTTTACCACTTTGTGCCAACCCCGTTGGTTACAAAATAGATCTTATGATGATAAGATCTAACTATAAACTAAGACTAAGCCCATACAAAGTATGTCTAAACTCGACACCCAAATGGTCACATTTGAAGTTTTAAAACCAAATTTTTGGTTCAAAAATAAATCCCAATCTTATAGGCTTATAAGGACTATTCCAAGAAGTCGTAAGACAACCGAAGAGAAATCATGAGAATTCAAGTCACATCCATGTGCTAAAAAATGACCACAACAAAATTTGCTCATTCAAAACCTCTAGTAAGCAAGCCAAATTTTCTAACATTTAAATATCAAACATAATAAATATTACTACTTCCGCCGCTACTTAATATAAGAAAAAGTTGACTTTTATTGAAAATATTAAATAAAATAAATACATTTTTTAATCATAGCATATATTGTACATTATTAAATTATATACAAGTTTATAAGTGGAACAAATTAATTTAGAAAAAAATAATAAATATATATATATATTTGCATTACAATGGCAGACACTAACGTTCAGAAGTACAAAAGGTATGATTGAACCCATGACCTCCCCGACTATAGGGAGTAGGCATATCACTGGGCTTCTTGGCCCGTGGTAAAATACTTTAATCTAATTTATTTAGTTTTCCTAATATTTCTGAAAAAAGTTAACTAACTCTTATAATAATGATCGGAGGTAGTACCATCTGCAACTTAAAAACTACACTTGATTTAGAACACACTATCCACAGATCATGGCCAAATGATGCAAGACCATCCAACCACTTAATAAGAGTATCAAATGCGCGCTTTAATTTCAACTCCTTAAGAGGGCATTCTTGCAGGCAATATGAAGTCAAGATTATGAATTACAAATATTTACAAATCCAAAGTCATTACTCATTTGTAAATAAATAAATAAAAAACCAGCACACACTATATATGTTGTTTCCTCATTTTAATACCAGCATTAGCCATTTAGGACTTCATGGGGGTGAATACAAGAGCTTTAAGAATTTTTCTCAAATAAAAACGTTACTTTTATTAACTTCGTTAGCTAGCATTCTGCACATTTTAGGGCTACGTCCGAAAAGTTATATTTAAATCTAGAACACTTGTATGACGGCGTTCAAAATTTTATTTGAAAGCCCTTGAAGTTTTTCACGTGATGAAAATTTAATTCTGGTTTAGTTTTGCTTGGAACAAAACTAAACTAGAATTAATATGAAACACACATTAATATGAAATTTTCACTTATTATACGCCTTTGGACTTTGGTTTTGCTCGTTCTTTAGAATTGTTGCTATAATATTATTATATATTTTTAATTATTCATTGATATTGATGATGATAGACACCACGCATATAATTGTAGAAGGAAGAATGAAAATTGCAGAAGTGTAGAGAAAATCCAGTCACAGAGACAGTGATGATGACCAACGAGAAGAAAGACACAAGAGAAGGAGAAGAGATCGGACTTCATAAAACTCATGCACACCTTTCCTGATGCAGCCACTCTCATAATATAACCCTATTTTCCATAGGCCGTTTGGTATGAGGGATTTGGGGAGGCCATATTTTTGTAAGTTGGATTTAAGAAAATTGGAAAAGTGATATTATAAAATTTTAATAAAGAAAATATGCATGATAAAAGAGTAAAAAAAATTAATTAAATTTTTTTGACTCCACTGCTCTTTTTTTTTTTTTTTTTTTTTTTTTTTATTTTTTTTTTTAAAAAAAAAAATCAACTAAAAAAAAATTCTTTCCCCCTCCCCTCCCCTCATGCCAAACAGTTACTTTCCTTCTAACGAATTGGGCCTCTTTAATTCCTTCGCCCATTCTTTCCCAAACCACCTTCCCAAACAGTTCATGACAGTATGTATGCAGCTTCTAGCAAGTTACTTCATGACAAATTTTTTCTTATTTTAGCCATTTAAAAAAGTTGTCTACTAAAGCTCACGAATGTTGCATTAGAATTGATAGGTTAGCGAGGAGGTTGGTTGAGCAAATTAAAGTCATTTGGAATAATGCTCAGTTTTTACTTATCAAGACGTATGTGTCCTTTTTGTCCATCGCATTAACAGGTTGAGATATTTATTTGAAGAAACAATTAAATTAATGATACCGAAATGTATTTCCCTTTTCAGTGTCTTGGTTTTCATGTTAAAGACTTCAATTTTTTTGGCCGGTGACTTGAATCTCTTTGGGCAGGTGTTAAGAATTAAAAATAGAGATAAAACTTCTCACATACTTGCCTTTATCCAACATAAAATCATATTGTACTCTAATTTTTTTTTCATTTTTTAAAGAAATTATGTTACAACAATAAAATTCTTATTTTTTTTGCCAAAATAAAATTCTTAATTTAAGACAGAAATATTATCAAAGAATTAATTACTTTATTTTTTCCAATAAATAGAAAAAGTGGTTGTTTGCTTTGAAACAAAATTCTTGACAAAGACGTACTCTACCTTTTCATTGTTTAATACATGTGTGTTATTGGCTTCTTTTTTATAATCTTCATCCTATTCGGTCCTCCTCAAATCCCCTTGAAAAATTGTTCTCCCTGTTTATCTTACGCCAATCAAGATTTTTATGTCAATATTTTATGAGGGAAAATTTCTTTGTTGAACTATTAATAGCCAATTGAAAGATTCTTAAAAATCAATGAGAAGACCTAATAAAATAAACAACACTTCTTGTAAATATGTGTTGAAAAAGTATAAGGAGTTAACAAAATAAACAACATTTGTATTAATATTTGCTTAAAAAATACAAGTGAGAAGATATGAACAAAAAAATCACTAGAAAATAAGTCATAAGATTACAAAATCAATAAGGATACTTATGAAATAAGAAATATCTTTTATAAATTTTAAAACTTTAGGGTTCATAATACAAAATGTTCATATAAAATTTAATTTTAAAATGATAATGACAACTAAATATTTGTAGAAAATAAATAAAATTTGTATTAGAAAACGATTTTTTTTTTAAAAAAAAAAAAAAAAAAAAAAAAAAAAAACAGGTCAACCCTTTTAGGCCCGTTTTCAAAATTATGGCTAAAATCCCAAGCACGCCCTTGCTTTTTTCAAGCTTAAATGGACTAGCTTGATGAACTCGCCTGTTTTCTAGCTCTAGTTATAAAGTAGGTGTTATTAAATAAGAGATATGGTTAAATCATTAAATTTGTCTAAAACTTTTTTAAAAAATCAAATTAATTATACTCGTTGGATGAGTTTTAGTAAGGAATATGTATCTATGGTTTGTTTAAGGTGCCATATAAAAAAGAAACGAAGCAATATATATGTGTTAAATTTCTAATTTGCTAAGGCTAATGGGAAGGGAGGAAAAAAAAACAAAGCTTTCAAAAAAAAAGATTAGTGTGGGGATTTGTTTTCTTACTTTCCCTTAATTTTGCTTTATCCTCATGATTGGTGAGATCTTTCGTTATGAGAGTGGCATCAACTCTCAAAATGCTCGAAGTTTTTTTGGGAAGCATAAAGGTAGAAAAAAGAAATGAGAAGCGCAAAATGATACATGAGAGAAGTAATAGTTCGTATCATCAAGGATAAGTCGAGCAGTCTCAACTTGGGTATAACAAACAGACTACCGTTTCGTCGTTCACTGATGGGGAAGGTGTTAGTAAATAGGTGTCCTAGAGACAATCTGCTCTGACAAAGGAACACCTTTTTCTATTTAGTATTTTATGATTTATGTATTTGAGTACATTTTATCTTTATCATATTTATGTCTCGTCTTTATGTTAAGGTTAATATGCAATTAAAGATAAAAAAACCCTAGGAATAGAATTGGTGTTCGCTTGAGGATCTATGATAGGATCATGATCATGAGGACTCAAGAACACCAAATGTCTATTGCCTGAAACCTCTTCCTAGTCTTGAATCACCAAGAAAGGGCATTGGTGATTTCGATAAGACTAGTACGACATCGTCTAGTTGTATAGAGATGCAAGGTAGGGACCTCATGGAATACGTGGCATAATGATGTCTTAGCGATGTCGTGGGTGGATTTGTTGAAGAACAAATAGCACCGAATGCACCCACCAAGAGACTCCACAAAGATTTGTAGGAAGTATCATTGGATATAAAAGTCTCTTAACATTTGGTAGTGTGGATCGTCCTAGACTTGAGGATGTCATCGAGCACTGTGTCCTAATGTCATACTTTGATTGTACAACTCTATCCGCCTGAGAATGGGGAGAATAATGTACTCTTGGGTATGACTCGAATGCATGAGTGTAGATGTACATGCCGAAAGGACTCACTTGTCTCCTACAAGGGATTTGTCGTTCACAGACCTAGGTAGGGCTTGGATGACTTCTAGTTGACTCGAGAAATGCACACGTAAGTGATCATGAAGAGTCATGTTCCATCTTAGAGTCAATAGAAGAAGATTCCTAGTTCTATGAAAAAGCTATATTTAGTCAACCAAGAGAGATGATACTCTATCTTTGCTCTCGACTAAATGTGAATGACGTAGTGAGGATGAAGCCGACACGGTGTCCAAATTAGAAAAGGTATATCACTTGATCAACTCAATTAATTCTCGGGGCCACAGAGCATTGCTAGTGTCTTATGTGGTCATTAAATAACTTGAGCTCATTAAAGGAGTTTGATTAGTTCAAGGTTATTTATGTCAGTGATTAATTGGGCCTAATGGGTCACACACAAAGGTTATTCTTGATTGGTTAAGATTAGCAATCTTGGGTCAATAATTGTTATTGAGCTTTCTCGAAAGAATGGGTATATTTGGATTGGAGTTGGACTACAAGCCCAATCTATTAAAATGGCGCCATATATGGTTATCTAGTGGGAAATTAATTTTTCCATTAATAAGCCTAAATATGTTAGAAGACCAAACGCGGTCTTAGGCCATTTTGAATTTTAAATTCAAGAGAATATATTATAAAAGATAATTTAGGATTATCTAATATAAATATACCTCCAATAAAGATATGGATAAGATCCATTATCTTGAATTATTAATTCAAGAATTAATTAAAGATTTGGATATAAGATCCATTATCTTGGATTATTAATTCAAGAATTAATTAAAGATCTGGATAAGATCCATTATCTTGAATTATTAATTCAAGAATTAATTAAAGATTTGGATGAGATCCATAATCTTGATTAATTAAATAATACCAATTAATGGGCCATAATTCTTTTAACCCTAAATTAAGTTTTTGACCGTGTAAATTATAAGATTTTGAATCTCATAATTTTCGGCAAGAACTAAAAGAAATGAGGGGATAAGCCGTGGAAAAAGATTTGAGATTTTATTAGTCTCATCTTTTAAGTACGACTTGGTGGATCTAGGATTTTAACTATTGGAATAATAAGATATAATTATCTTATTATTTTTAGTAGAAATTTAAGGGATCTAGCTCACTACAAAGAAAAACGAATTTTAGCGGCAGTTTATTTTCAATTTAGCGTCGGTTTGAACCGCCGCTAATATATTTTATGGCATTTTTAAACTCGACGTGGAAATTGGCGACATTAAATATTTTAAAGTCGGTTTAACACAACCGACGAAATAACCGCGTTAAACTCGAAACCGTTGCTATATCTATAAAACCATCGTTGAAATTTAATTATTTAATAAAATTATTAAATAATTATAGCGACGGTTTTGAACCGTCACTAAACTAGAATAGTTTTATTTGCCACCTGCTTTCTTTTTTTTACATGGAATACCTGCTTTTTTTTTTTGAGAACTATTTGTTGTTTGATATTGCAATATTTATATCATTACACAACATATTAATGATTGATCAAACATTTAAACAGTAATTTTATTATCATCTAATTATGTATTAATTAAATGTAATACAAAATAAACACAAATATTGATAACAAACCTAAAATGTCTTAGCATTAAAAATC
Organism: Acacia melanoxylon; assembly: GCA_019022615.1. Classification (NCBI taxonomy): domain Eukaryota; kingdom Viridiplantae; phylum Streptophyta; class Magnoliopsida; order Fabales; family Fabaceae; genus Acacia; species Acacia melanoxylon. The sequence continues at coordinate 2,259,200 of JAFJYJ010000045.1, read as the reverse complement.
AGTAGATCCAAATACATGATAAAACAAAGTAAATGTGCATCACAATGGAATCAAAATATTAATAAAACTACAAATGTTTAAACCTAAGTAATCTTACAAATTAAACATAAATGGAATCAAAGTTCCAACAAAACAACAAAAAATTAAACCTAAGTAAACTATTAAGGCTGATGAGTTGCGAGAATGTGAAGAAGGTTGCTCACGGGGATTTAACTCCATTGATCGCATTAAAAATAATTAAATAACAATTTTAGTAAATGAATTAAAAAATATATGATGTTCATTAAGGAAAATAGTAACTTACTTGGTCATTAATAACAGCATGTAGTTCAGTAGGAAGAGGTATAGACATATTTTGATAAAGTTTAGCTAGCATAACTTCATTTGATTTCCTTTTCTGGACCTCTTGCTCTAATTGTAATTTTAGGTGGTCAACTTCTTGTTGCAAGCAAGTATCAGTAGATGACACCCCACTTGAACTACTACAACCACTCACATTTTGCCATTTATAACCAGATCCAAAAACTTGAGAAGGATAAATACCATATCCTACACCCCGAACTCGTCCTGGATGTTCCTTGCCAAACACTTGGCCAAGAGAATCATTAGGTGCAAGTGCTGAAGTAACATTTCCACTACTTTCAATCTCACTAATCTTCTCCTGCATGTTTATGTTTACAAAAAATTAACTATTGTCAAGAAACATAAGACAGAAAAAACAATGACTACTTGATTAGTCTCCACAATGGACATGCACCGATACCAAACATATTCCATGTAACTAAAGTCCATAATAACATGATAAATAATTAAATCTTTAGACTTACTTCCACTCATGCATGTGTAAGAATTAGCATATTGATGGGGATGAGTTCAAGGTGGTAAATGATGGGGATGAGTTCGTGAGGATGAAAGATTTGGGAGATCATATTATATTATTAGATGACTGGCATTCTGAGATGATTGATGTTAAAGACTGTTGCCCCTCTGATTTTTTTAAAGGCAACCAAATATGTTTCAAGAATTATTTTCATCATAATGTTGGGATCTATTCGCTCAAAAATAGAATTACTATTTGGAAATATCCACACAATGCCACACAATGCCGTCATTGGATATTTCCCACACAATGCCATCCTATATAACATCATAATTCTTGCATGTTACACAATATTTCATCTGCAAGAATTTTAAAGTTGCACTTAATATCTAGCTAAAATATCGGCAGCTGCAAAAAAAAAACTGGAGTAGGAGAAATATAAGTAAAACACACAACAAGATTTTCCTTCAATTTAGAGTTTCATAGTTTTAGTTTCCGTAGAAGCTATCTTCCCACATTCAACACAACTTAAAATCATGTAATAAAGCTAGCATAGAAACACTTCCTACACTTAGTCTTGCAGAATTATTGAACAGTACCTCTTTTCAAAATTGCACAAAATAGCTAGAGCATCCTCATTGACATGCACCGATACCAAACATATTCCATGTAACTAAAGTCCATAATAACATGATAAATAATTAAATTTTTAGACTTACACAAATAGCTAGAGCATCCTCATTGATGTATGTTCCATCTCTCTTCTTATGAGTGTGGATGTACAAAGTACCTCTACTCACTTGCTCTCCAATTTGACTCATCTACCATAATAATATTTTCCAATGTTAACTACACATAATGGTGTAAAAATAAATGAAAAGATCAACATTGTCAAATTTCTTAAACTTACAATCTCTACAGCCTTTCTCCTAAGATTTTTAGAACCACCTATATGATTAATGGTAAGCTTTGCTCTATTGCGAGCATTTTTTTGACATATCTCCTGCAAAATCATAGTTATATGATTCCAAACCAAAACCAATAAACTATATGTCATGATCAATCATCAAGAAACAAAAATGGGTGAAACAGTTTACAAATATGATTATACCTGAGTCTTCTTATCCAATCTGTAATCTAGAAATGAAGCCCATTCAGTTTCTGGAATTGACAATGGTGGTTTACTAATATTTGATTCACGACTTTTGGTTGAATCATAATGTTTATCGAACAATTTTTTTCTATTTTCCTTCCACTTCTTGCCAATATCCTTCATTATGTATTCATATGCAATAGTTTCATGAATGGGATCCCACCATAATTTTCCTGAAAATTAAATATTGTGTTAGTTAAAACATTACATTATGTTCATAGTTATCTAAAATATACAATTAGTAACAAAATTGTTAATGTATACCTTTATTATATTTTTCCAAACCTTATCTTTGTATTGCTCTCTAGGAACTTTTTGCCAGCTCTTAAAACTAATAGGAAAGATCTTATGGTCCGCCCCAAGAGGCCATCAGCATCTACACCAAGTGGCTGGTATTGATCAAAAGGAACAACAACCCTTTCTTCTTTTGGAAGCAACCAAAGATCATTGATTGTTAAATGAGCTTCTCTCAACTTTCCTTCATTATCTGTAAAAGAATAAAGTTAATCTTTAATCAACATAATCGATTGAGCAATGAAAAAATAAAAATGAAAATACAAAATAAGAAAATTAAATGACATACCTCTAACTTGCACTATCCAATATTGTTTCTTTGTTTTAGCCATAGCATTAGCTAAAGTAGCATCCAAAAACTGTTGAGAGGGTTGTGTCTCTACTGAAGCAGAATGGGATGTCTGTGGAGTAAAGTGTGATGCTTGTGGTGTCTCTATACTAGTTGATGTAAATGCTACTTGTTTCCCCTTTGGTGGCATAAGGTACACTATTTTAAACATAGTCAAACACACACGGTGAAGTATGAAATACAAATAAGAGAACATGTTACATAAATTTGATAAAATGGTAATTAACGATAAAATGGCAATGGTAATTAATCATACAAGAAATTTTTTTGATTAAACCTAGTCAAATTCTACATGTACACCGGGCCTATATGATTGAGCTTCAGTGTTATCATTAGGATAAAGCATAGCCAATTGTTGATGAGGTTCACTCTCGTAAGTTGTCTCTTCAACATCTTGCCCCATATCAAACAAATCTCTAGGTTTGAGATGTACTGGGGTGCACCATCCTTCATTAACTTTGTCCTCAACATAATAAACCAATTGAGCTTCAGAAGACTTAATAAATGGCTCATCATCTTCTCGTACACCTGCATGGATGTAATGAGAAAAATTGATTGAGGTGAAGCCTAACACATCCTTTTTAATGTATCTCCAGTTGGTAGTATTAGCCCATTGGCACTTGAATAAAGTCACCACAAATCGGCCATAGTAGTTTAATTCAATGATGTCAATCAATTTCCCATAATATGGCACTACACCTTCAGTCGGCTTATTATCACTAACACTTGCATAACTTTTAGTTCCAAAATTACCATAGACACCACTATTTTGAGTCCTCATCCCTTGCTCCCGTTGTAAGGTTCGAAATTTATATCCATTCACGTTATATGAAGTAAATCTCCTAGCTCGTTCAAGCGGGCCTCGTGCAAGTATATCCTTCTCTATCTCATTAGATGATCTTGTTTGATACCTTAGTCTTTTCTTTGTGAACATTCTAAACTCCCTAAATTAATCAAAACGATAAAAATTATAACTTGATACAAGTTATATGACATAATGAATATTTTTTTATAAGACTTACTCAATGTAGTGCTCCACTTCTTTACAATTAATCAATACATGACGGTGTGCTTGTAACATTTCCATAGGTGTTAAGGTAAAATATGATGCTCCTCCAATAGCTTTGCCAACATTGGGGAATATAGATGACCAAGATTCAGCGGGACGATCATCAACACGACCAATTCGATTGAATCTTGTCTCAATTTCATTGTCTAAGTATCGGAACAAAATGTAAGAATCTCTTCGATATCCAAATTTCTTCAGATATTGAGCCCTCGTGTTCCGCTTTGTTACGCACAAAGGACTTTAATTTTCCTAAGAACCTATAAAAAAAAGCAACACATGCTTTATTATCATTCGACTAATAAAACAATGCATGCTTTAAATAAATGAATTTGGGTTTACCTTTCTATAGGATACATCCATCGATAATGCACCGGTCCTCCAAGTTTGGCTTCATCAGGAAGATGCACAATGAGGTGAACCATGACCGTGAAAAACGATGGAGGAAATAACATTTCCAAATGACATAGTGTACACACAATTTGCTCCTTGAGCTTATCTAATTCTTCATGGTTCAATACTTTGGCACAAAGTAGTTTGAAGAAGGTGCATAAATCAATCAAGACTATAGAAACTTGGATAGGCAACACATTTTTAATCGACAATGGTAGTAATTGCTCCATGAGAATATGAGAATCATGACTTTTCAATCCAGAAATCTTAAGTTGAACCATATCAACACATCTAGATATGTTGCTTGCATAACCGTCCGACAAAGTCACGTCCTTCAAAGTATTGAGCATAATGTCAATCTCATCCTTGGACATTGAGTATAGAGTTGTGGGGAACTTTTTTCCATCTTCTGGTGGCCAAAGTTCTTTTCTTATTTTCATTGCACGCAAATCTTTTCTAGCCTCAACATGATCTTTACTTTTCTCCTTGTCATTAATCAATGTAAAGATTACATTGTCACAAACATTTTTTCAATATGCATCACATCAAGATTATGATGCAATAAATTAAACTCCCAATAAGGAAGTTCAAAAAATATACTTTTCTTCTTCCATTGTTGAGTTTGACGTTGATTAGTGTTTTGCCTACGTTCTCTCTTTCGATTCTCTGATGATTGTGGCTGTTTTCCAAATGTGACATCTATATTTTCCACTTGTTTCAGAATTTCGAGCCTAATAACTGTTTTGGTGGATCCCTTTCCTCGATTTCCATCAAAGCGAACCCGATTCAATCGAAATTTGTGTCCTCTAGCCAAAAATCGTCGATGACCCATAAAACACCATTTTTTACTAAATGGTAGGCGAATAGGAATAGAGTCAAAGTTACAAGTTGACAGATAATCCAAAGATAAGTGTTCCATCCAGATAGCATTCCAAGACCAGGAAAATCACTAATAGTCCATAAAAGACATGCTCTCATGCTGAACACTTCATTTTTCAAGCATCATATGTCTCAACACCTTTTTCCCACAACTCTTTTAATTCTTTGATTAGTGGTCAATGTAAATATCAATGTCATTGCCCTATTCGCTTTCTGGAATCAAAGTTGAAAGCAATAAGTTTGTTGGTTTCATATATATCCATGGAGGAGTATTGTAAGGAATGAGAATCAATGGCCAAATGCTATAACTAGCGCTCAAAGACCCAAATGGATTGAATCCATCACTTGCAAGGGCAAGTCGTACATTACGAGGATCTGAAGCAAAATCTGGATGTGTCAAATCAAAATTATTCCAAGCCTCAGAGTCTCTCGGATGCCCATCATCCCATCATTGATTTTATTCTCAGCATGCCATACCATATTCTTAGCTGTCATTGAAGACATAAACAATCTTTTCAATCTCGGGATCAACGGAAAGTAACGTACTAGCTTTGCAGGCAATTTCTTTCGTGGCTTAGCAGTGGTTGATCCCCGATCACATCTATTTTCATTACCATGTTGCTTCCATCTAGAGGTTTGACAGATTTTGCATAAATCTCTACCTTCATCCTCTCCCCAGTATAACATACAATCTTTAGGACATGCATGTATCCTTGTGTAACTAAGACCTAGCTTGTTGATGATCTTCTTTGACTCATAACCAGATGAGGGGATATTTGCATGTTCGAAGGCATCATGCAACAATTCAAGAATCATTGTCATTGATTTGTCACTAATTCTGCACAAACACTTAATGTGATATAATTTGACTAAGAAAGACAATTTGGAGAACTTGGTACATCCATCATACAGTGGCTGCTCTCCATCCTTAAGCAAATCATAAAATTCTTTAGCATCCCCACTTGGTTCATGATGTGAGTCTAACATATTTTCTTCACCATCTTCTCTCGGTTCGTTGATGGTGAAAAGATTCTTCATTATGACATGGTGTAGAAAATCCAAATGCATCATTTATCATATTTCGCATAGGATCTTCATTGGGCATATCATTTATTGTGTCATACAAACAATCTTCATTTCGTTGGCTCTCATTTATTATAGGCATATCCCCATTTAATGTCTCCCCATGTCGATACCAAAATGTGTAATTTTCAGAAATGGCTTACATATTAAGTGGTCAAACACTTCTTCTCTAGTCTGCCACTTTCTAAAACAACATTTAGTACATGGACATATTATTCTCACGGCACTAGATGATTGTTGAAAGGCAAAATCTAAAAACACATTCAACCCAAACTTCATACTCCAAAGTATTTCGTGGCATTTTAATCCAAGATTTATCCATCACCGAATACAAACAATAATATACAAGTCTTTATAGAATAGGAAACTTGGAGAAAAATAAGTGTGAAAACAAAGATCGAGGAACTAATGCTTCGAAAAAATCTATATATCTCATACACATAGCAACCATGTTTAAAATATACAATTTAGGATATTTGCAGGAAAGAAAAGGAAGAAATCAAGCCAAAAAGACAGGAAAAAACCCGAAGATGTAACTAAGAGACCTAAGAAAACAAAGAAGAATACGAAGAAGAAAACCGTGGGCCGGAAGATGCTAGAGACTTTGCAGATCCACCTTCTCGGCCTAGAAAGACAACGAAGATGGACTTGCCATCTACACTGAAGATGAGTTGAGCATTAACAAAGCCGACACTGGAAATACCCCACTCTGTCCATTTGATTGCTCATGTTGCTTTTGATGGTAGCAATCATGACTTTTTTAAGGGCTAGACGTGATTCCTAGATACTCTAGTATATCAACTACTTCTGAAATCATGTAGTGTATTAATTATTGATTACTAACAAGAAAATATTTATGTGCTTCAATCCTGTGACAATGTGTATCTGTTGTATTTTCAAAAGTTCACATGCTCCAAATGTCATTATACATACCTCTCGGTTTCAAGTGCTCTTGCATTTCTCTCGATCAAGCTAAGCTATTTGCCCCATGATTGTGAATGAGCTATTAACGAACCATTTCCCCCCCCTCATAGATTACTATCTTCTTCAATAATAGTGTCATGGTGTGAGTCTATGTGTGTAATGTTGGGTCATATATATATTAGGTAAAGTCCTCGGTTATTAAAAGGTCAACTATATGTTTCAATCTATATATCTCATACACATAGCAAGCATGTTTAAAATATACAATTTAGGAAAATTTTCAATAACTTGTTTTTTTGTAATGAAATATCCACTACAAGAAAAAATGGATTCAATAACAGGATCGTGCAAAACTAACATACAGGAAAACAAATTCTCTAAATTGATCATTTAGTGGAAAGGTCCACATAATCAGTGCGTCCATAAGGTTCGAAAAGTTCTGCAAAAATTCAGCTAAGCAATGCAAAGAATTAGCAAAGCACATCCATTCAGTAACCATAAACAAATTAATGAAGCACAGCCAAAGAAAAACCAAAGAAAAAGAAATCGCAAATGATATATATGTTAAATCCGTTGAAAGAGAAGAAGCGCAAAGAAACACAAGCGCATAATTGAACTTTGAAAGAGAAGAGGGAGATCCTTAACGTGGCTAAGAAAATGTCCAATGCATACTTTTCAGATCTGTGTGATTGAGATTTCTGATGCAAATGAGCATATAGAAATGTGAGACGAAGACAATGGCCTTCAAAATTGAGACAATGCTACTGTTGTCGTTTATAGTGTTCCTCCCAATTGTGTGCTCGTTTTCCACATTATACAGTAGCAGCAGCAGAAGCAGAAGGGGAGGAACCAGGTTGGCACTGCAGAATATGAGATCGAAACACAAATGAGAATGAAACGAAGGAAAAAAAACGAGTGTGGCGCTCTGTTTTAGGGTTTCAATGGGAAGGGTTTTTTTTTTGTCGGAAATGGAAAGGGTTTCAATGTCCAATTGATACGCTTTTTTTTCCTTTTTCAAACCGCCTCTGAGAAACCGTCGTTAAATCCCAATTTTCCTTTTGGTCGGGAATGGGAAGGGTTTCACTCAGGATTATGGCACGCATACCAAGACCCGTCAATCACACCATGTTAGACTCTGTATGTGGGCCTACATGGCACCACATACCGCCGTTAAGTTCTAAAAACGTAAGGTACAAATATGTTCTCTGGAAATGTCATATGCACACCTATACCGTGTTAGTTCTTGGTTTAAGCATTGATGATAACAACCACTTGCATGTATTTCATGAGGTCCCTACCCACGACATCAACTAAGGCATCACCATGCTTGTATTCCATGAGGTCCCTACCTTGTATCTCTATACAAGTAGATGATGTTATACTAGTCTTATTGAGATCATCAATGCCCTTTCTTGGTGATTCAAGACTAGGACCAAGTTTTGTAGAACAAAATATCACCAAGAGGGGGGTGAATTGGCGATTTATAAAAAAAATCTTTTGCAAATACCTAGAAATAGACGTACGAACAGAGTATAACAGAGATGGAGAGAAAGAGCTTGACACAGAAGATTTACACTGGTTCTGTCTCAACTCTTGACCTATATCCAGTCCCCAGACACTCTGGGATTTCCACTATCTTTTCAAATGATTACACACTCTACTCGAAAGTAATCCGCTCACTTTGACAACTTTCAAACTTTATATCTTAGACTCGGGATTTTTTATTATAGTTTATATTCATGTTACAGAATATATCTTTTTTTTTGTTGCCCATCCGATATCTAGAGCTTCGCTCTGACTAATCCGGATCCGACCCGTTCGCGCACCTGACTATGGTGAGTGAGTCTCCCAGCAGGGCTTTTCTGCATTCACAAGGCTCGAACTCAAGACCTTGCTTAAGCGACATAAGCCGTTTACCACTTTGTGCCAACCCCGTTGGTTACAAAATAGATCTTATGATGATAAGATCTAACTATAAACTAAGACTAAGCCCATACAAAGTATGTCTAAACTCGACACCCAAATGGTCACATTTGAAGTTTTAAAACCAAATTTTTGGTTCAAAAATAAATCCCAATCTTATAGGCTTAGAAGGACTATTCCAAGAAGTCGTAAGACAACCGAAGAGAAATCATGAGAATTCAAGTCACATCCATGTGCTAAAAAAATGACCACAACAAAATTTGCTCATTCAAAACCTCTAGTAAGCAAGCCAAATTTTCTAACATTTAAATATCAAACATAATAAATATTACTACTTCCGCCGCTACTTAATATAAGAAAAAGTTGACTTTTATTGAAAATATTAAATAAAATAAATAATTTTTTTAATCATAGCATATATTGTACATTATTAAATTATATACAAGTTTATAAGTGGAACAAATTAATTTAGAAAAAAAAATAAATATAAATATATATTTTTTGCATTACAATGGGAGGCACTAACGTCCTGAAGTACAAAAGGTAGGTATGATTGAACCTGTGACCTCCCTGACTATCGGGAGTAGGCATACCACTGGGCTTCTTGGCCCGTGGTAAAATACTTTAATCTAATTTATTTAGTTTTCCTAATATTTCTGAAAAAAGTTAACTAACTCTTATAATAATGATCGGAGGTAGTACCATCTGCAACTTAAAAACTACACTTGATTTAGAACACACTATCCACAGATCATGGCCAAATGATGCAAGACCATCCAACCACTTAATAAGAGTATCAAATGCGCGCTTTAATTTCAACTCCTTAAGAGGGCATTCTTGCAGGCAATATGAAGTCAAGATTATGAATTACAAATATTTACAAATCCAAAGTCATTACTCATTTGTAAATAAATAAATAAAAAACCAGCACACACTATATATGTTGTTTCCTCATTTTAATACCAGCATTAGCCATTTAGGACTTCATGGGGGTGAATACAAGAGCTTTAAGAATTTTTCTCAAATAAAAACGTTACTTTTATTAACTTCGTTAGCTAGCATTCTGCACATTTTAGGGCTACGTCCGAAAAGTTATATTTAAATCTAGAACACTTGTATGACGGCGTTCAAAATTTTATTTGAAAGCCCTTGAAGTTTTTCACGTGATGAAAATTTAATTCTAGTTTAGTTTTGCTTGGAACAAAACTAAACTAGAATTAATATGAAACACACATTAATATGAAATTTTCACTTATTATACGCCTTTGGACTTTGGTTTTGCTCGTTCTTTAGAATTGTTGCTATAATATTATTATATATTTTTAATTATTCATTGATATTGATGATGATAGACACCACGCATATAATTGTAGAAGGAAGAATGAAAATTGCAGAAGTGTAGAGAAAATCCAGTCACAGAGACAGTGATGATGACCAACGAGAAGAAAGACACAAGAGAAGGAGAAGAGATCGGACTTCATAAAACTCATGCACACCTTTCCTGATGCAGCCACTCTCATAATATAACCCTATTTTCCATAGGCCGTTTGGTATGAGGGATTTGGGGAGGCCATATTTTTGTAAGTTGGATTTAAGAAAATTGGAAAAGTGATATTATAAAATTTTAATAAAGAAAATATGCATGATAAAAGAGTAAAAAAAATTAATTAAATTTTTTTGACTCCACTGCTCTATTTTAAAAAAAAAACAAAACAAAACAAAACAAAAAAAAAAAAAAAAAAAAAAATCAAATCAACTAAAAAAAATTATTTCCCCCTCCCCTCCCCTCATGCCAAACAGCTACTTTCCTTCTAACGAATTGGGCCTCTTTAATTCCTTCGCCCATTCTTTCCCAAACCACCTTCCCAAACAGTTCATGACAGTATGTATGCAGCTTCTAGCAAGTTACTTCATGACAAATTTTTTCTTATTTTAGCCATTTAAAAAAAGTTGTCTGCTAAAGCTCACGAATGTTGCATTAGAATTGATAGGTTAGCGAGGAGGTTGGTTGAGCAAATTAAAGTCATTTGGAATAATACTCAGTTTTTACTTATCAAGACGTATGTGTCCTTTTTGTCCATCGCATTAACAGGTTGAGATATTTATTTGAAGAAACAATTAAATTAATGATACCGAAATGTATTTCCCTTTTCAGTGTCTTGGTTTTCACGTTAAAGACTTCAATTTTTTTTGGCCGGTGACTTGAATCTCTTTGGGCAGGTGTTAAGAATTAAAAATAGAGATAAAACTTCTCACATACTTGCCTTTATCCAACATAAAATCATATTGTACTCTAATTTTTTTTTTTCATTTTTTAAAGAAATTATGTTACAACAATAAAATTCTTATTTTTTTGCCAAAATAAAATTCTTAATTTAAGACAGAAATATTATCAAAGAATTAATTACTTTATCTTTTTCCAATAAATAGAAAAAGTGGTTGTTTGCTTTGAAACAAAATTCTTGACAAAGACGTACTTTACCTTTTCATTGTTTAATACATGTGTGTTATTGGTTTCTTTTTTTTTATTTTTCTTTTTTATAATCTTCATAATATTCGGACCTCCTCAAATCCCTTGAAAAATTGTTCTCTTTGTTTATCTTACACCAATCAAGATTTATATGTCAATATTTTATGAGGGAAAATTTCTTTGTTGAACTATTAAAAGCCAAATGAAAGATTCTTAAAAATCAATGAGAAGACCTAATAAAATAAACAACACTTCTTGTAAATATGTGTTGAAAAAGTATAAGGAGTTAACAAAATAAACACCATTTGTATTAATATTTGCTTAAAAAATCCAAGTGAGAAGATATGAACAAAAAAATCACTAGAAAATAAGTTATAAAATTACAAGATCAATAAGGATACTTATGAAATAAGAAATATCTTTTATAAATTTTAAAACTTTAGGGTTTTTAATACAAAATGTTCATATAAAATTTAATTTTAAAATGATAATGACAACTAAATATTTGTAGAAAATAAATAATATTAGTATTATAAAACGATTTTAAAAAAAAAAAAAACCAGGTCGACCCTTTTAGGCTCGTTTTCAAAATTATGGCTAAAATCTCAAGCACGCCTTTGCTTTTTTCAAGCCTAAATGGACTAGCCTGATGAACTTGGCCCGTTTTCTAGCTCTAGTTATAAAGTAGGTGTTATTAAATAAGAGATATGGTTAAATCATTAAATTTGTCTAAAAATTTAAAAAAAAAAAATCAAATTTATTATACTTAATACTACAAATTGCATCTAGAAAATCATAAAGTGGAAATTAATGAGATTTTAAATAGAATAATTTTGGAAAAATTTGATTAATTATACTCGTTGGATGAGTTTTAGTAAGGAATATGTATCTATGTTTTGTTTAAGGTGCCATATAAAAAAGAAACGAAGCAATATATATGTGTTAAATTTCTAATTTACTAAGGCTAATGGGAAGGGAGGAAAAAAAAAAACAAAGCTTTCAAAAAAAAGATTAGTGTGGGGATTTGTTTTCTTACTTTCCCTTAATTTTGCTTTATCCTCATGATTGGTGAGATCTTTCGTTATGAGAGTGGCATCAACTCTCAAAATGCTCGAAGTTTTTTTTTTTTTTGGTTTACAATAGGGACTGACCTTCAAAGATCAGGAAATACTAAAGCAAAATCTTTCTCGTCCGATACCTTCTACATCCTGTAGGAGGAAGCGTTGAAGATCAGCCGGTGGCTCGTCTAATAAGTGGTATCCCCTCTCCAGATTTAGAGCATAAGTAGCAAGAAAATCAGCACACTGATTACCCTCACGAAAAGTATGATTAATAGTTACTAACCAATCTTGGGCTAGAAGACGTTGAATCTTCCGGATCAAACACATGTGTGGACTAGCGTGGCCTTCCCCACTAAGAATTAAACTTAGTGCAACCAAACAATCTATTTGAACTTCCACCGTCCTGAAGCCTTTATCCCATGCCAGTTGAAGGCCATCCATGAGGGCCCACAGTTCCGCCTGGAGAGAGGTGCAGGTACCAATGTGTCGGCAACATCCAGCTATCCAACGTCCTTCATGATCTCGAAGTAAACTTCCTGCACCTGCAAGTCTAGAGTCGCTCTTTCTCGCCCCATCACAGTTTAAGGAGATAGTATTACCTGAAGGTTTACGCCATTTTATAATCCTCTCTGTTCTCCTCTGGCGGTCACCTCGTGCTGAACAAACGAGTTCCATTGCTTGTTCATTGAGATCAGCTAAAAGCATCACTTCTCGAGTGAGTTGAGCTGGTTAAAGATGAACATTCTGAAATACAACCTTGTTTCTAGCTTCCCAAAGTTTCCAGCATGTCAAACCAAATAAGCTTGCCCATTTGGCTCGCCCGTTAAGACTTTGACGGTTGGTTCCAAGATTCTGTAGCATCCAACTCATGAAATCAATGTTGGAGAAACGTTGTATCTGATCTATGGGCATCAAGTAACTCCATACTTCCTGGGCAAACCTGCATTTTCGTAATACATGATCTGTATCCTCTACAACGTCTCCACAGCGCATACAAAGATCCAAATCCACCATATGGCGTCGGCGCCTCTCTGCATTGGTAAGTAATCTTTTCTGTGCCGCTAGCCAGAGGAAAACTCTAACTCTCTGGACACCATCCCACTTCCAGATTACCTCCCATAGGCGATTAGATTCCTCGATCTCAGTATCACAAAGCATGTCATAGGCGGAGGAAATAGAGAAATGTCCATCAGGTGATCGATACCAAAAACATCGAGCATCACCATCCTCCCCATCCGGGCTTTGCAACCCGAAATTAAGGAAAGAATATGCTCGGGAGGTCGCCCGAAACCGGTCCTGCCCCAATTACCTTCAGGGGTAACAAAGTGGCTAACTGGTAGGAAGCCTCACTCTCCGTGATATCTCCGAATGCCAAAGAGGTTTAAGGGACCTGTCTCCGATAGCCAATTATCGCCCGTAACCGAGTACGAGAACCATCACCAACATCCCATCTTATGCCAAGTTCCACATCAGACCATAATTTCTTAATATGCCTCCATAAATAAGAACAATTGTGATTTTTCCTGTGAGGACCCTGGTAATCATCCCACCCATATTTTTTCTGAAGGACCTGTACCCAAAGAAGCTCCGGTTGAGATCTAAGAGTAAAACCAAGCTTCATCAGGAACGCTTGATTTTGTTGTTCTAGTCTCTTAAAACCGCAGCCACTCGCTTTGTAAGGTTTACACATCTCATCCCATTTCACCAAGCTTGGCTTCCGTTCATTACCCATGCTACCCCACACAAAATTCCTGATATGTCGGTCAATGCGGCTACACATCCCAGGTGGCAGCTTCGTTGTCTGCATTGCATATACTGGTATAGCAGATAATACTGATTTAGCTAATGTGATACGGCCCGCGAGTGATAGAGTCTTCGCTGCCCAACCAGACAGTTTGTTTTTAATTTTATCCTCTATATACTCATAGGTCCCAGTCCGTACACGTTTATGGAGTAAAGGAACGCCAAGGTACTTCCCGAGATCATCAGTTCGATTAAAGCCCAACTCCTCACTCACCCATGTTTTGACACCATGAGGAACATTGTTGGAGAAGAACACCTCAGTCTTATGACTACTAACTTTGTGACCCGAGCTGGAACAAAAGTCGTTGAGGATATTATTGATCAAGTGTACCTGTGAGGCTTCGGTAGAACCAAAGAGCACTAAATCATCTGCAAAAAATAGGTGGGAGAGAGGAGGACCTCCACGTCCCATATGAATTGGCTTCCACCGATTTTCTGTCACCATTTTGTTGATCATTTGAGATAACCTCTCCATACGAGGACAAAAAGATAAGGCGAGAGTGGATCCCCTTGTCTAATACCTCGGAGGGATAGAATCTCTCTAGCTGTTTGCCATTCCATTCAACCTCATACTACAAGTAGAAACGCATAACATCACAAACTTTGACAAATTTGCTTGGAAGGCAGAAGGCGTCATAAAGTGTTTCTTCTATAAAGTCCCAGCGCAATCGATCATATGCTTTTTCAAGGTCCACTTTAATTGCTAACCACCCCTCTAGACCCTTTTGGATCTCATTGAATGAATAACCTCTTGGGCAATAATGATATTGTCGGTTATCCGCCCCCCGCAACAAAGCTAGATTGGTTCTAGGGAGGACTAACTCCGGGTAACGCTTCTTGAGTCTATTGGCCAGAACTTTTGTAAGGATCTTGTAGGGGACCGTGCATAGACTTATCGGACGGAATTCTTTAAGCCTCTCTGGAGATGGAATTTTGGGGATTAGAGTGATGAGCGTCTCATTAAGTTCAAATGGGAGAATTCCTTCTTCAAAAAACTGGATAACCATGTGATATAGAGAGGAACCGACAAACTTCCATTGATTACGGAAAAGGCGGCATGCAACCCGTCGACCCCCGGAGCCTTGAGGGGCTTCATTTGAAAAAGAGCTGTATGCACTTCACTTTGCAAGATAGCGAATCAAGAGATTGAGTCGAGATCTGTCTATAATCGGGAAGAGGCCTCTACCCGGTATCGTGAGACAAAGTCTCCATCTTTAGCATACGTTTCTTGTAAACCGACTCGCCCAAGACCGGAGGGTAGCATCATCGGTGCACCAGGTCCCATTGTCACCTTTCGAGCCTTAATTAATTTACCTCGGCCTCGACGGACTGTTTTTGCATGGTAATAAGTCAGTGTTTACGTCGCCAAACTTTATCCAAATCACACCGGCTCGTTGTGCCCATGTCAAATTCTCTTGCTCACATATTAGCTCAAACTCCCTACGTAGTTCGCCTTCCAATCGATCCAAATGAAGCGGTTAGATGAGTCTCCGTGCTTTTTGAATGCCACCTAGCCGTGCCAAGATTCTACGCTTGCGTTGCTTGATACTTCCAAAAACCTCATGATTCCAAATCTTAACCGAATCCGTGAATTTCTTGATATTTTCAACAATGGGCTCTTTGCTAGACCAACTGTCCTGTACTACTTTCCCAAAAGACTCAGAAGTGGCCCAGGCTGCCAAATACCTAAATGGTTTATGCTGTTGAGGAAGACTTACATGCCCACCAACCTGTATGCACAGCGGACGATGATCAGATTTGATTTTGGGTAGATGCTTCACAACTGTTGTACTGAAGGTATCCATCCAATGAGTGTTGCCAAGTGCACGATCTAAGCGCTGGAGTAAAGTACCCCATCTCCATGTATACTTAGGGCCACAATAACCAAGATCTCGTCAATCCACGTTAAAAATAAAAGTACGAAAGAGTTCACAACCACGGGCTCTCGCCTCGGAACCTCCAAACTCGATCCCCACTAGTAAGAATTGCATTAAAATCACCCGCTATAAGCCATGGGTCGATACATGATCCCGCAACATTTTGTAGGGATTGCCATAGCTCCTTTCTCATGGTATTGTTAGGACTTCCATAAACCGCTGTGAAGTGAAAAGGTCTAGTAGCCCCTGAAGTAATGATTTTGCAATGAATGAATTGTGAGTGGCACAGTTCGATAGAGACATTAATATAATCCTTCCACAACAACCGATACCGCCCGAAAAACCTCTTGCTTCAATCCCGTATGAATAATCAAAACCTGAATATCTAATAAACTCCGTCACCTTCATTCCGTAAATACGAGGTTCGACTAAAACACCATGGCGGATGATGCTCTGCCATGAAAGTCATGAAGGTCCTAAGAAAACTTTTACTAGCTGCTCCCTGGCAGTTCCAAACAAATATTTGTGTAATCATAAAGACATTAAGGATTAGATACAACCATACCAGGCCCCGATGGGTCATCATCGTGCTCATTCTGCCTTTGAATTTGATCAGAGGAACATACCGGAATTACCTCCAATTCCTTCGGTATCTCAAGCTGCTCACGGAGAACCTCTAGTGCATCCTTGGAGATATGCGCTCCTGAAGGCTTCTTTCGAACTTTTAGGTTTCGCTTAATACTAGATTGTAGTTTGATGCCATGCGGCGGTGACTTTTGGTCAGGAGGCTTGGGCACCTTATTTTCCTTGCCTCTTCCGAAATCATCCGATGCTGGTAAATTGGGTATGCTGCCAGAGTTAGTTTCCATAAACATTGAGTTTGCCTCTTCAAGAGCGGGTCTGTTGCGTTGAATTTCTACCACAGTATGTTTACTACTGTCCAAAGTCGATTCAGTCTCCATAGCTTTAAAAGCCTTAAACGCCGATGTTGTAAAGATTGACTCATTGGATTGCTTAGTCCCTGGGTCTACCTTCTTTCCTTTCTTCGCTCCTTGGCTCGTTTCATATCTAGGTGCACCTGGAATATTGGCCAAGTCAGTAGGCAGGTTGGGATGCGGGGCCTCATTCTCTAATGACATGGGTTGATGTATGCTGGGAGTCCCATCCATCGGTATCTTCCTTCTATATTCCTGGACCACTTTTAGAGCGCTCTTTTTGGATTTGTTATTATTTCCCAGCTTAGTAATAGCATTACCAGTGCATGATTGGTCTCTCTCGGGTTCCATTCGTTGGTCTGTCTTGTTTCTTGTGACCAAATCTACTACATGTGGATTATTACCCTTCCGATCAGCCTCTATCTTTTGTGTTGAATTAGCCTCTATATCCTCATCCTTAAGAACAGTAAAACGAGATCCCCCAGAACTATTTGAGCCTCCAGGCCGTGCTTCTTTTCCAACATACTGCTTAGCTACTTTCTTCGGATATTGCACAAGCATCCATGAGCCATACGGCGACGAACTTTTTCCAGATCCGCTATCAACGAGGGACATAGGGCTATCCGTAGTGTGGGCAAGATTGTGTGGTGTCTGGTTTGTTGCTTCTTGATGACTACGTTCACCCTGACTATCTTGTTGTACACCTGCTTTGCATTTCTCCTTAGTATGGCCATATTTACCACACTCAAAACAAATAAGCGGCAAACCTTCATATTCCACGCAAGAAGTCAATCCATCAACCTTAATCCTTGGAACAAGCGGCTTCAATAAATCGATAAGCACTGCTATTCGAGCATACTTCCCACGCCCCCTTGTTTCTGTCATATAATCAACTTTAACAACATCACCAAGTAAGCCCCCAATCGCCTGTAGTGTGCTCTTATGGTAGTATCTAAAAGAAAGTCCCGGAATCCTTAGCCAGACCACTACCTTGGAGATCTTTGTTGAACATGAGTCAAATTCAGGTGACCATGGTTGCACTGTAAGATAAGCCCCAAATATCATCCACGGCCCTCCTGTAAGCACCTTTGTGTAATCCTCTTCTAAATCAAAAGTGGCGAAGTAGAAATTCCCTTTGACATCCACTAACTGATAAGAACCTTTCGTTTGCTAGAGGGATTGAGTTTTAATAAACAAATCTCTATATGTGATAGATCTACCCAGTAATTTAATGACTAGAGTCTTCTCCATGCCTTTCATCAATACACGACGAACTTCCTTGGAAAAATCAATCGATGGAATATCCCCGTCTTGATTAATTGTGTAGTCTTCATCGGTTATTGCAAGCTCTATCAAACTGCAACTCCCAGTTGTAGCCTTTTCCGAACTCATCAGTTTGTTCAGGTATGAGGTCCCTTTAGGGTTACCCTGTTCTGTTATTTTTGCGGTAGTCTCGTCCATTTTGCAGTCCTTCATTCTTCCGTCACCTTCCGTTCTCCCATCTCCTTCCAGATTGCTCATAATCAGGTGTTTGTTCACTGGAACAGAGCTCAAACGTACCTTGAGCCGTAGATGGATCAGATTCGCCTCTTGTGTGATTCCAACAAACTCAGATCAGAACCTTCCACCACCAATCACCACGGCTTCGTCCTCAAATTGGAAACAGAAAGCAGATTCAAAAATGTGAGGGGCGATCTACACACGACAGAACAAGACCCAGGAGGTTCCGAAAAGCTAAACCACACAAAGAAAGAAACTCGAGTCCGAAACGAGGTAGTGATAATTTGAAAGAAACCACCACACCGCACGACAGAGGAACCCCAAAGCAAAGAAGTGATCGCACGAGAGGAACCCCAAATGACGAGGATGCGGCAATGTACGTACGTACATGAAACCCAAATAAGCACAACTAGCACTAGTTCCACAGCGACGTCACCTGCAAACGGTTAGATCTCAGCCACTAGCCCCTTGAAGGTGAAATATCACCTAGAGGGGGGTGAATAGGTGATTACACACTTCTTTCGCGATATGAAGAGTAGACGGTGAAAGCAGTAAAGAAGTAAGTAAAGATGACACAGAGAAATTATACTGGTTCGGTCTAACTCCTTGACCTACGTCCGCACCCGGACACTCCGGATTTCCACTATCTCACGATACAATTACACACTCGTACTCGGGATGATCCTTTCTCCTAGGACTCACTCCCCCTTACAAGTTGTAATCGTACACCCACACTCAAGATACCACTACCTTGAGATTTGAATGAATTGTGAAACAAGTAATGAAGCTCTCTCTCACGAGTAAATGATAAATACCGAAGCTCACTAATATCCGAAGATATAATCTGAATACGTATGAACAATTGAAAGCTTTTTCTATTTGTGCGCGGTTCTGTCGTGTCTTGTGAATTCAATTCTTCTGGTATTTATAAGTTGAAGTTTTGAAGACCGTTGGAAGAATTTGAATCTTGCTTAGGTAATTGAAATTGTCCGTTGGGAATGTTTAGTCACCCGCGCCTTCTGCTTGCCCATGTTTGTGTGTTTGCTTAGTGGAATGTCTTTACAGCTTGTTTACTCACATGTTCTTTGATGGAGGTTGGTTTAGAATATCGATACGGTTGCTTTTGCGGTATGGGCACTTTAGAATAATAATATCTTTGTTAGGCTCCGTCTTTCGTCATTCTTGATGTCCCAAGCTTTAGTGATATTGAACCCGGGCCGTGTACTTTGGGAAATTACTAAGAAAGATAATTAGTAATGTGATTGATAATATGGAGAAGATAGAATCTGAATTAACAAAGCATATAAAATACAATCGTAAACTTTCACAAGAACAGTAGACTGCGTTACCTCGAGGTAAAATGATTATAGGCTCGAGTTAATCAATTGATAATAGTTAAACAAGAGAATCCAGATGGGTAAATAACTCGAGGCGAACTTTACCTTCACTCGAGGTGCCGACCTCGAGGTGACATACCCGTTAACTCGAGGTGAAATACAATTTCGAAATGCAGCTTCAATGAGCTAACTCGAGGCACCAATTACCATAACTCGAGGTGACAGACTCGAGGCGATCTTCCAGGAAACTAGAGGTAATATGTAATACCATATATGCAAAAACAAAGCGCGGACTCGAGGTAAGGTTTATCACACCTCGAGGTGGAAGACTCGAGGTAACATCTCTGATGACTAGAGGTAAAAACGCTCTTCGAATTGGTTTTTAAAGGGCTCGCCTCGAGGCCGCGCAATTGCCCGGAGGTATTTTGACAAAGAAATCTTCAACGATGCAACGTGATTTAGACAATGAGAAAAGCATTTTCCTTATCTTTGTCAATGAATATTTTCTTGTAAATCTTAGTTATCATCGAAACATCAATGGGAGCTAACATTCTCCCCCTTTTTGATGATGACAAGATTTGAGAAAGAAGAAGTTCAAATAGATTTAGGATTTTATAACTCACAGTTGATACAGATTAAGGAGACAAATGCATGAAAAACTTAATTAAGCTAAGTCAGATAATCACAAATAATAAAACCTATAGCTTAATTTGTTTAAGGAAGTATTAACCAGAGAATGCTTTAGCAGGAGTTATGACAAGAAATATCCAGGGGTACAGAAGCCTATACAACAAAATGACTTAGCAAAATGCGAATTGACAACATCACAGCAAAATGCAAAAGATCAAAAGTTGGCATCTTCATTTCTTCGCCTCTTTCTCACAGTCTTCTCCCTTTGTCATCTATCAAAAAGATGGGTATCACAAGGGAGGCTTCGGTAATGAGAGGAAAAGGGATGAGAGGTGATAGGAAAGGGCAAAGGTGAGTAAGGGACGATAGTGAGGATATGTGATGTGGATGGGATAGGAGTGACGAGAGAGGATTGGAGATGTGGAAATGAGAGTGACTAGATCATCTTCTCCAAATAACTCGCACGTGGAAGTTCCGAATATGTAATTTTCATATTGGCGAGGGTAGTAGGAGGAATGGAGATAGAGGCCGGAGCGAAGAAGGGAGTGGGTGATTGAAAGGCAAATGATGGTGAAGGAGATGGAGGTGAAGATAGCGTGGTAGAAGGAATTGCGAGCCGTAGCCACCACCCATAGAGAGAATTTTGTCAACCTTGTGAGAGAGGACCGAGTGTATTGTGCATGTTGGTGATTGAGGCGCCATGATCATCCAAGTGTTCTTGAAGGCCGCTAACTTCATCCTTGAAAGTGCCAACATCTTCCAAGAAATCCTCTTGGTTGTCTTCAAGCTTGGTAACTTTTTGCATCAATTTACCAATTTCAAACTCCAATTTGACAGAGAGAGAGTTTTGAGCTGCCATAGAGATGTGCAAAGGATCTAAGTTTGTCCGAGATTGCTTTTTCCACAATAGCCTTTATTTGAGCTCCCAAAGAGAATGGAGCAGTGAGATGTTAATCCTGACCAGGCTCGGATGTTCTTGTTGGCCAGAAAGAGCTTTTGGTTTGGAGGTTTTGGACTTAGAGAGCGCAGGAGCTCTAGATTGCCCAGAACCTTCTTGAAAATTGATCTTCATTAAGTTGAGGATGTGCTGACCAAATACTTCAGGTGTCTTTGCTTCCTCATCTTTTTCCAAGTACCAAATACGCTCATGGAACAAAATGATAGACACAGGACTTGGGAAAGGGATTGGAGAGGTTTTCTTAGAATGCATGACATATTTTTTTAGTTCCCCAAAAATCCAGTGACCAAGATTATGTGGAATCTGGTCAATAATGGAAGAGAACATGATCAGATCTCGTTGAGTGAAATGGGTAAAGTTTTTGCCTTTACGAACAAAGTTCCTTGAGTAAATATACCACAAGGCTCGATGTTTGGGTGGCATGTCAACAGGGATTGAAAGAAATAGGCCCTATAGGTTCACTCAATGGTTCATCCGGTCGAAGAATTTGGTAAATCTGTTCATTATCATAATGGACCCGAGGGACGGGAGAGGTGGATTTGGAATTTGTAACAAGTCATTTAAATAATCGGGGTAATCTCAATCCTCTTCCCTCTCACGAAGTAAAAATCCTTTCTTCTCGCAATGTGATTGTGCTTATCCAAAAGAGTATGCACAGACATATTGAAATAGAAGACTCTGACCAAAGTTGGACTGAATGAAGCATGGATTCCTAGAAAAGACGCATATTTTTCATACCAAGGGAAAAGGTCCAGATTACACTCAGTTTTCAGTTTGTCTAAATTCACAGAGACTACGGGACGAAACTCCTAAAAGCAAAGTCTTTATCGAATTTCTTTCCATCCTCGTAGGAGAATAGAATAGGATTACTAGCAAAGCCTATTGGAGGATGAAATGGGGACATCATAAATGGAAATAATGTAAGGAGTTACGGATACCTTTGACCCTGATTGATGAACAGAGTCTTTAGAGGCTGAGGCAGATGCTCTGGAAGGAGTAGCATAGGGCTTTGAAGCTTTTGAAGCAGAAACAGAACCTGCTTGACCCTTGGAAGTTCCTCGAAAATCAGAAGAGGCAATGGCGAATTTCTTCTTTGGAGGAGTAGATTTGACAACAACCACTTCCTTCTGTTTCTGAACTAGAGCCTTCTTGTCAACCGGTTTCTTTTGAGGAATTTACGACGGTTCAGCAATTTTTAGCTTCTTTGGCTTCGGCGATCTTCGAAGGAAACCTTGGGAAGAAATCGTTTGGGGGCCATTTTTGAGCGTTGAGGGCGTTCGACGAGGAAGAGAAGGCGAGTCGAGGCTATGAAATCGGGTCCGAGTCTTTAGATTTGGACTTGGATTTCGTTGGAAGAGAGGGGTTCTTTGTTTTGGGAGGCATTTGAGAGAGTTAGGGTTAGGGTTTGATTTAGATGAGATAAAAGTGATAGTGATGAGGAGACGAAGAGACGCGAGAGAGAAATGAAGAGCCAAGAGACACAGACAAGCATTTAATCAGAAATTAAAACAGTTGACTCGAGATATGCATGTTCGCCTCGAGCTATCTAACTCGAGATTCCACTTACCAGCTCGAGGTAATTAAGAGAAATGTATCAAACCTGATGCGAAGTTACCTCGAGGTTCCACTTACTAACTCGAGAGAAAACGAGCTTTCCATTCTTCAAACTTTATGTCTTCATTCACCTCGAGGTGGTTGATTTACCTCGGGGTAAAAACTGCTCTTCATTGCTCTATCTTTCTCGTTCGCATTTGCCTCGAGGTGTCTAGCCCGACTCGAGGTAAATATGTCTTTCCTTTGTTCTATCTTTCGTCTTTCGTTGCTTCGAGGTTGCCTCGTCGACTCGAGGTAAATTTCTTTCTCTTTGAGTTCTTTTGAAATTTCGTTGAGTAGACTCGAGGTGCTTATCTAGTTGCCTCGAGATACTATATACTCCTTCGTGTGACATGATCCCGCAAAACATTTGCTAGATACTCCGATGCTTAAGTTAGTTTCCAATAATCATCAAAACATATTTAACAAGATTGAGCTAACATTTTACTTACAGTTCATTGGGATTTACCATTCCCAATTCCCTTCTAATAAAAGTGAATTGTTCCTTAGCCAGAGGCTTGGTGAAGATATCAGCAAGTTGCAAGTGAGTGGGGATGAACAATACTGTCACATCTTTCTTTTGAACATGGTCTCTGATAAAATGATGTCTAACATCAATATGCTTGGTTCGGGTATGATGAACTAACTCGGATTCTTTGCCGGGCTTATTGTGCTTGGTATTATCACAAAGAATTGGAATTTCCTTGAAATGGAATCCCAAATCTTGAAGTTGTTGCTTGAGCCACAAAACTTGAGCACAAAGAACTTGATGCGGCAATATATTCAGGCTTCGGTTGTTGATACAAAGACAAGATGTTTGTTTCTTGTTTGAACCATGAGACAAGTGATCCACCAAGGAATTGACATTGACCACTTGTACTCTTTCTATCTGTCTTGTATCCAGCATGATCTGAATCTGAATATGCTACAAGGTGTTCTGGTTGACTTTTGGGAAACCACAATCCAAGGGTCTTTGTATCTGCAAGATATCTGAAGATTCTTTTTACATTCTCAATGAGATTCCTTTGGCGCAGATTGAAACCTCGCACACATTCCAACACCGAATTGAATGTCGGGCGACTTGCGGTGAGATAGAGCAATGATCCAATCATTCCTCTATACTTTGTAATATTGAAGTCCTTCCCTTTTTCATCAGCATCCAAAGTGAGGTAGTTGAACTCATTGGAGTATCGGCTCCATTACACCGATCCATTCCAAACTTCTTGAGTAGATCATTGAGATACTTGGTCTCAGGATATAAAGATTCCATCCTTCTTTTGTTTAATTTGTAGACCAAGGAAATAGTTGAGCTCTCCCATTATAGACATCTCAAATTCACCCCGCATCATCTCGGAGAGAATTCCTTGCAAAAGGTATCATTAGTAGCACCGAAGATTATATCATCCACATAAATTTGCACAACTAAAATTTCATTGATTTTATTATTCTTAATAAACAATGTAGTGTCTGCCTTTCCTCTGACAAATCCTCTATCAAGAAGAAATTTGCTTAATCTCTCATACCAAGCTCTAGGAGCTTGTTTGAGACCATACAAGGCCTTTTTCAAACGAAAAACATGATCGGGATGAGATTCACTTTCAAAACCGGAGGTTGTTCAACATATACTTCTTCTTGGATAAAACCATTAAGAAAAGCACTTTTAACATCCATTTGATAGAGTTTGAATCCTTTGATACATGCAAAGGCTAAGAGTACTCGTATAGCTTCCAATCTAGCCACTTTGGAGCATATGTTTCCTCATAATCAATACCTTCTTCTTGATTATAGCCTTTGGCGACCAATCTAGCCTTGTTTCGACTATGATTGCAGATTCATCTCGTTTGTTTTTGAATACCCATTTGGTGCCAATGACCGGGTGGTCTTTAGGCCTAGGTACTAAATCCCAAACTTGATTCCTTTCAAATTGATGCAATTCCTCTTGCATTGCTATAACCCAATCATTGTCGATAGGGCTTCGTCAATCTTAGAGGGTTCAATTTCGATATAAAAGCTGAAAAAGTAACTTCATTAAGAATGCTTTTTCTGGTTCTCACACCTTTATTGACATCACCTATTACTTGATCTAATGGGTGACTTCTACTATATTTCCAAGCAAGAGGTTGAGATTGAGGATGTTCTTCGCAAGCATTTTCAGGTTCAACTTCTGAAATACTTTCTGAAGATTCAGGAATAGTGGACGTTTTTGAAAGTGTTTGAGTTGGAAAAATAGGTTCATCTTCATCAAGAGATTTGTCAGATTCAGATTCACAGAACACAACATGAATTGATTCTTCTACAATCCGTGTTCGTAGATTAAATACTCTGTAAGCTCTACTTCTATTTGAATAACCAAGGAAGATACCTTCATCGGACTTAGGATCGAACTTTCCTAAGTTATCTTTACCATTGTTATGAATGAAACACTTACATCCAAATATGCGTAGATGTGCTAAGTTTGGCTTTCTTCCTTTGTATAACTCATAAGGAGTTTTGTTAAGCTTCTTTCGAAGATATGCTCGGTTTGACACGTAACATGCAGTACTCATTGCATCTGCCCAGAAGACTTGAGATGTCTTGTTCTCATTCAGCATTGCACGGGCCATTTCGGTAAGAAGAACACGATTCTTCCTTTCAACCACACCATTCTCATTGTGGTGTCCTTGGAGCGAGAGAAGTTGTGGTCAATACCATGAGCATCACGAACTCCATGAAAGCATGGTTTTCAAATTCTCCTCCATGATCCGTCCGTATACCCGAAATACACATACCTTTCTCGTTCGTATTTTCTTGGCAAATACAACGAATAGATCAAATGTTTCATCTTTAGATGATAGAAATATAGTCCAAGTGAATCGAGAGAAATCATCAACTATAACTAGAGTGTATAAATTACCACCAAGACTCTTAACTCTAGCCGGTCCTACTAAATCCATGTGAAGTAATTGAAGAGGTCTCGTTAGTTGAAATCTCAGGTTTATTTTTGAAAGAGGATTTAGTTTGTTTACCTTTCTGACAGGAGTCACAGATCATATCATTTTTAAAACGAAGTTTGGGTAAACCAAGAACTAAATCTTTTCTTAACAACTTGTCTAGTTGGAACATATTTACATGAGCCGACGTTTATGCCATAACCAACTCTCATTCAAGTTGCTAACAAAACAATTTTCAGAATTCATATTAGGAAGATTCAAGGTATAACAGATTACCTTCTCTTGATGCTTTGAACAAGGTTTTGAGATTACCTTTGTCGATTGGAAGATCATCCTTATCCACGATGAGACATTCCTCGAGTCAAATATGATCCAATTGTTCTTGTCTCGCACTTTGGCTCACACTCGAGAAGATTATGGCGAGAGTCCTTCCACATAGTATACGTCTTTGATCGGGGTTTCCTTTTTCACCAATTTCGCCAATCCCAAATATCTTTCCGATTGATTTCCCCCAAAGGTTACTTTGCCACCATCCTTTGCATTCATTGTTATGAACTTGGATTGATCTCCGTCATGTGTCCGGAGCATCCACTATCAATAAACCACTTACTAGTTTTTGATGCTTTCGAGACATACCCGTGATTCATATAAGATCAAGCCTTAGGTACCCATCTTTTCTTGGGTCCTTTCGGTTAGTACGTGTTTCGGATATATAACTTCCTTTAGGTACCCATTGATAATTACCAATAGGTTTATCTCTTCTATCTTTCTTATGAAAACAGGATGAGATATTGTGACCTTTACGGTTACAATAGTTGCAGTGAGCAAAGGGATTTGAGAAATGAACAGACTTCTGAAAGTAATTCAAATAAGTTTTTCCTCCACTTTTCTTTTTCCCTTTCTTTCTGTCAACAGTAGGATTATATCCTATGCCTGATCGATCATTTGTAAACTTTTGTGATTTCAAAATAACTTCGAGCATCTCACTTCCTTTGGTGAACTTTTCAAGAGTTTGCGTAAGTTTGATGTTTTTCTTTTCAAGATCAGGGCATTTTTCACAAGAAGATTTTTCGCAAGATGTAGAAGCATTTTCAGCTTGTTTTTCAAGTAATTTGATTTTCTTCCTTGAGGAAATAAGTTCTCTAGTAATTTTTCTAAACTCCGTATATAGTTCATCATATTCAAGAAGTAGTTCATCATATGTAGGTTCGTAGTCGCTTACCTCGTTGTCATCTTCAACCCGTTCTTTAGCAACTAGACAGGACATTTGCTACTTCTTCCTCATCACTTTCCTCATCTCAAGAACTATCTCCCCATATGGCGTATACGTAGGCTTTCTTCTTGAATTGATTGAATCTTTTCTTCCTATCCTTTAGTTGAGGACATTCAGATTTGATGTGCCCCGGCTTCTCACACTCGTAGCAAATGATTTGTTCTTTGTCTTTGAAGTCTTGTCGATTGCTAGAGGTTCCTTTTTGGAATCATTTCAACCCTTGATTCCTCTTATAGAACTTTTTGAATTTTCGAACAAACATGGCCATTTCATCATCATCCTCATCTTCTTCATTGGGTTCCTTTTCCTTCACAGCATTCAGAGCAACACCTTTGTTTCTACTGTTGTTAATTTCATCCAAGCCCTTCTTGAATTTCAGTTTACTTTCATATTCAGATAGACTTCCGAATAGAGCAGCAACTGACTGCATTGATTCTCCACGGGCTTCCTCGATTGCTTGTGACCTTAGCTTCCCAATCTTTGGTCAAGACGTTGAGGATTTTCCCGACTTGAGAATTTTGCTCGTATGTTTTACCCAAAGCTGACAATTGATTTATCAGATGAGTAAAGCGAAGTTGAAATTCTCCTATGGATTCTCCAGTTTTCATACGTAGGAGATCATACTCGGTTGTCAGCGTGTTGATGCGATTCTCCTTAATTCCAGAGGTTCCTTCATAAGCAATCTCCAAGGCTTTCCACATGTCCTTTGCATTTGACAGATTGCTAATTCGGAAAAACTCTTGATGACTAAGAGCACTTTGAAGCATTAGAATGGCTTTGCTGTTGAGAGTGGCAAGTCTCCCGTCATTCTCATCGTAATCTCTCTTTTGCTTAGGAGTTCGAACTCCATCTTTGGTGACCGATGGTACATAATCACCTTCCTCGAATACCTCCCACAAACCAAATTCGGAGCCATAACAAAGACTCTAAATTTGACTTTCCAAAAGGAGTAATGTTCTCCGTTGAAACCAAAGTGGACGATTGATAGAGGCTCCATCGGGTAATATTCCTTCCATGATCTTTCTCGGGATGTTAAGCCCAACCGAGAAACCTTGCTCGATACCAAATGAAGGTGAAATATCACCTAGAGGGGGTGAATAGGTGATTACACACTTCTTTCGCGATATGAAGAGTAGACGGTGAAAGCGGTAAAAGAAGTAAGTAAAGATGACACGGAAATTATACTGGTTCGGTCTAACTCCTTGACCTACGTCCGGTCCGGACACTCCGGGATTTCCACTATCTCACGATACAATTACACACTCGTACTCGGGATGATCCTTTCTCCTAGGACTCACTCCCCTTACAAGTTGTAATCGTACACCCACACTCAAGATACCACTACCTTGAGATTTGAACGAATTGTAAAACAAGTAATAAATCTCTCTCACAGAGTAAATGATAAATACTGAAGCTCAGTAATATCCGAAGATATAATCTGAATACGGATGAACAATTGAAAGCTTTTTCTATTTGTGCGCCGGTTCGTGTGTCTTGTGAATTCAATTCTTCCGGTATTTATAAGTTGAAGTTTTGAAGACCGTTGGAAGAATTTGAATCTTGCTTAGGTAATTGAAATTGTCCGTTGGGAATGTTTAGTCACCCGCGCCTTCTGCTTGCCCATGTTTGTGTGTTTGCTTAGTGGAATGTCTTTACAGCTTGTTTACTCACATGTTCTTTGATGGAGGTTGGTTTAGAATATCGATACAGTTGCTTTTGCGGTATGGGCACTTTAGAATAATAATATCTTTGTTAGGCTCCGTCTTTCGTCATTCTTGATGTCCCAAGCTTTAGTGATATTGAACCTGGCTGTGTACTTTGGGAAATTACTAAGAAAGATAATTAGTAATGTGATTGATAATATGGAGAAGATAGAATCTGAATTAACAAAGATATAAAATACAATCGTAAACTTTCACAAGAACAGAGACTCGTTACCTCGAGGTAAAATGATTAGAGGCTCGAGTTAATCAATTGATAATAGTTAAACAAGAGAATCCGAGATGGGTAAATAACTCGAGGCGAAATTTACCTTCACTCGAGGTGCCGACCTCGAGGTGACATACCTGTTAACTCGAGGTGAAATACAATTTCAGAAATGCAGCTTCAATGAGCTAACTCGAGGCACCAATTACCATAACTCGAGGTGACAGACTCGAGGCGATCTTCCAGGAAACTAGAGGTAATATGTAATACCATATATGCAAAAACAAAGCGGACTCGAGGTAAGGTTTATCACACCTCGAGGTGGAAGACTCGAGGTAACATCTCGATGACTAGAGGTAAAAACGCTCTTCGCATTGGTTTTTAAAGGCCGCCTCGAGGCCGCGCAATTGCCTGGAGGTATTTTGACAAAAAAACTTCAACCGATGCAACGTGATTTAGACAATGAGAAAAGCATTTTCCTTATCTTTGTCAATGAATATTTTCTTGTAAATCTTAGTTATCATCGAAACATCAATGGGAGCTAACACCCCTTACCGTCGTTACCTGTCACTGGATCACTCCTCTCCAAGTCGCAGCAGACGCTGGAGGTCGATTAAAGCTATTTAAACACCAACCAGATTTCCTAGATCTGGAGGAAAACAAAAGAAGAACAAAATTCCTCACACACTCAGGAACCTCACCGCCTCCGATTATAAAAAGATATATTCATGCCTCAGAAAACTTATTATCCCTTCTTGTCCCTTTGCTCTCTGTCTCTTTGCTTACACTTCCCTTGGGAGTTTGAATTCAGCTGCTCGAAGTTTTTTTGGTAAGCATAAAAGGTAGAAAAAAGAAATGAGAAGTGCAAAAGGATACGTGAGAGAAGTGATAGTTCATATCATCAAGGATAAATCCAGCAGTCTCAACTTGGGTATAACAAACAGACTACCGGTTCGTCGTTCACTGATGGGGAAGGTTCGTCGTTGACTGATGGGGAAAAGCCGAATGGCCTCTGAGAATCACAGTCAAGGTTGGAGCCATACTCTACACCAAGTATGTCACAGTATCTCTTGTAAAACGCAACTCGATCCCCATCCCTCGAGTCCTGACTTATCATCCTACACTCCTGCCCTCCGTTGATGATGTTAGTGGTAGCTCCGTACCCTGGAAGGCGACCCGCCGCAGTGTCATCACTGGACGGTGTCCATCTCCCCGTGATGACGTCGTGGCACGACGGCTTTGGTGACTGTGCTGTCATCCAAAACCACAGAGCTGTCTTGAAGGATATCACCGCATCACTCGCCACCAGGTCAGGATTGTTGAGTAAGTCCACTCCTATCGCTTTTCCGCTCTGTCCATAGTTGAAGTTCCTATTGTCCACCCATCCGGCCATCCCACAACAAAATATATCAAATAAGTTAAAATTACGTAGATAGATCACATTCAGTCTCTATTATATATCTATATATATATATATATATCACATACCAATAGAGTTGGAAGGGTCCGCGGCCATAGTATTTCTTGCCAGGAGCACATGGATATTGGGAGCTTGTTGAACAATAGTCGCCTGGGTGATCTTCTTTTTTGTAGCAATAACCCCATGCGTAAGGACCGTCGAGAGCGTTGTTCCAACCGCCGGCGTTTTCGTGCGAAGTTTGGCCGAAGAAAGCTGCGATCTCCCTCTTGCGCGTGGCAATATCGCCGGTGGCGCCGAATGCCGGGAAAGACTTGGCAGCTTGAATAA
Source organism: Acacia melanoxylon (assembly GCA_019022615.1). Taxonomy (NCBI): domain Eukaryota; kingdom Viridiplantae; phylum Streptophyta; class Magnoliopsida; order Fabales; family Fabaceae; genus Acacia; species Acacia melanoxylon. The sequence goes on along the minus strand of JAFJYJ010000045.1, from coordinate 2,228,276 downwards.
AGGAATCATAGGTGTAGAAGCCTCTGGCCGGGCAGGCACTGTCGTTACGGTGCTTGAGCATCTCGTTGAAGATATCGCTGGAGATGATGCCGCTAAGATCGCCGGCAGGAGGAGCACCACCGTTGCATTGGCTTCCCACTATGAACCACACCATCACATACAAGACTACCCACATCTTGTTATAATATTATATCCTTCTTTTGGTTTTGACAGGCTATACATTTTATATTGGGTGTTGACGATGTAAATGTATAGGAGGGATAAAAAGGGTTTACTTGGAAATTCCCAGTCGCAAGAAGTTGCAGCGAGAAGGGCGAATAGGATGCATTGTGGGGCCTACTGCGGCCAAAACTTGTCAGTATTATATTCATGAACGTGGTCAAGGGGTTTAATTAATTAATTAATTAAACTCACCGACATCACCATACAATGATCCTGGATGGTCTCTCCTGTTTTTATTAATTAATTAGTTTTTTTTTTGAATTTTAAACCATAAGAAGAACCTACAGAAACACATTTCAGTGTAACAACTTGTTATGGACTCATATATTGGGTCAGTCAGTTGTTCGGCCCAATAAGAGGGCTTGCAGTAAAAAGCTCATTTAACCAGGTAAATGGTTCACCACTACTACTCCATCGTGTCTGTTATGTGCAGGACCGTACAGGTAGTGGAGCAGGTGTCTGCAGAACGTGGGAGGCGCATAATGGCTTATGGATAGATGTATTTGCATGGGAGTGAAACCTTAGGTAATCCCTATAAATAGGAGATTACCTACCAGGTGCACTCTGGACTCTCTCGATTCCATTATTTACCATTCAGTTACACTGCGTGCACACACCACCCCTCTGGCAAAACGCCTCACCTGTGTAGCACTGTGATCTGAGTTTCTCGTTGGTATCTCCCCCGTAGATATCACCGAGTTGAAGTCTTATCCTTAATACTCGACTCTAGAGTATCATCAAAGGGCTCATTGATCCAACATTAACCATTCCTAGCTCATTGAAGCTAGACATCTGTGTTCTACACCAGAACATTGGTGCCGACCGTGGGGACCATAAACTTTGATTCCCAGACCACACAAAACCACTAGTAACGACCACTGAGGATGGCCGCGAGCACCAGAAGCCGCAGTCAGGCACCTCGGCAGGGCCAACTACCAGAGGAACCTCAGCGGCGCTCACAATAGGAGCGCATAATCCAGTATTCCGACTCAGTTGTTCCGAATCCCAACCACGTAACCATGGTGATGAGGGCGAAACTGAGGATACAGCACACTCTCCTCACCCGAGTTTAGTTGCTCAGCAAGGGCAGCCGCAGGTTCAACGTCTGAACCTCCACCCCCCCTACGTGTGAATTCCAAGAGGAGCACCCTGGCACCAGGGTGTTGCATAAGACGATGGATTCATTGATCCAACGAATGGAGAATATGGAAACTCGTCAACGACTTCAGAGAGAGGAAGATATCCGACTTGTCCAAGAAAACCTGGACCTCCGAAATGCCGTTTGGCAGCAAGAAGAGCAGAAGCGGATATGGCAAGATTGGGAAGAGCGTGTAGGGCAAAAGGGGAAACAGGTGGAAGCTACAAGGCGGGATGGTGCCGGTACAAGTCGGGTCATGACCTCGACGTCACTACATACCAATGAAGAAGAGCCTAGCGAATACCATGAGGAGGAAAATCTAGTCGGTCATGACCGAAATAAAATCACTGAGAAGGAACGCCGGGAGATTTTGTCTCTGAAGGAACTAATAAGGGTGCTGGAAAACCCTACTCAACCTTCCACCCGAGATACTGGAAAGCCAAGCCGGGCTAGCGATATGACGGCCACCGAAATGAACGAGGACATACGCCGACTTACTGGAGTCGACCTGTCTCGGGCAAGAGGAAAGCACTCGATGGAGAACTCGGGCCTGAACAAGCAGGAGACAACTCCCCCGTCATTCAGCATGCCTAAGACGGTTGAGGAAGGGCATTGCGGAGATAGCATTCTGCACCAGTTTTCGAAAGAAATTATGGCCGCTACTTACCCCAAGGGCTTGGATTCCCGGGAATTGCCAAAGTACAATAGGAGTCAGAACCCGTTGAACCATCTAAATAACTTCAAAATGGAGATCGGGGTGAAGGGGATTGTTGGGCCCATAATTCCTCGGTTATTCTCAGGAACCCTCCAGAGAGCTGCTCAGACTTGGTTTTATTCTTTGCCGTTGCAGTCCATCCATGATATGAAAATCATGGAACATAAGTTTTTGCTCAATTTTGCAACAAGCAGGAAGGAGCCAAAGACCGAGTTTCAACTGGATCAAGTCAAACAGCTGCCTACTGAAACCTTACAAAAGTACTTGGATCGTTTCAAAGACACGGCCCTCCAGGTGCCCGGGTTGAAGGAGGATGTGCATCTACACTGTGTGATAGCCGGCCTTATTAGTACATCCCGGCTCAAGAAATCGGTGATGAAGAACCGTCCTCAAACTTTGGCCGACTTCCGAGATCGGTCAAAAACATACCTGGAGTTAGAATATATGGAGATGATGAGCCAAGTGCCAAGGGAGAGGGGTAAGAGCCGACCTCCCAAGGCCAAAGAGCAAGATAGCGATCGTAAACCGAGAATCTCGCGGGCGTGGCGGAGAGAATGCAGGACAAGAGGAAGCAAACCCGAAGGAAGATTTGATAAGTACACGCCGCCGAAGGTGTCACCGAGATTTGGAAAGAGGTGTCGGCAACCGAAATGAAAAAGGTTGAACGACCCCGGCCAATCCGAAGGAGGCTAATCTGGATAAGTCCCGATATTGTGAGTTTCATGATCAAGACGGGTCACACCACGGACGATTCTTGGGATCGAGAGATGCCGTAGAAAAGTCTGTCCGCGAAGGAAAGCTCCGTCGATTCGTCATTCAGACGCAGGGGTGGCAGAATAAAAAGCGCCAGGGGGGCCGGAGCAAGAGCCCACCCCCGGAGAAGAAAAGGCGAGAGCAAAGAAAGAAAGAACCAGACAATGGTGACGAGTTTCCGGACTCTAAATATGATTGCAATGTGATTAGCGAAGGCTTCGGAGGCGGGGGAGATTCGGTAAGTCAGCGGAAGAAATATTTAAGGGAAGTCCTCTCAATCAGAGATCGCCCAGACTTCAAGAAGGATGCCGCAAAACCCGAACCCCCGGTCCTAAGTTTTACCGGAAAGGACTTAGAAGATGTACCGCCAGGTCACCACGACGCAATGGTCATCACGGGAACTGTGGTCAACTGTTCTATGAAGAAGATTTTCATTGATAATGGGAGTGTTGTAGACATCATCCTATGGGACGCATTCAAACGAATGCGATTTGACCCATAAGATTTGAAACCCTGCAAAACGACGTTGACCGGGTTCAATGGCCGTGATACATGCCCAAAGGGTTATATCGATTTGAAATTGACGTTGGGGACGAAGGAAGCTTTTAAGTCCGAGCGCGTCAGATTCATTGTAGTTGATTTTCCTTCCCCGTACAACATAATCCTGGGACGTCCTACTATCCATGATTGGGACATGCTGGTATCCTCAAAGCACCAAAAGCTGAAATTGGCCAATGGAAGGAATCAGGTCGTCATGGTTAGGGGTGACCAGAAAGATTCCAGGCAGTGTTACTTTGACACAGTCAAGGAAAGTAAGGCGGATCCATTATCTCGGAAGGGAAAGGGCAAGGCGTCCTAGGAGGAGGATAAAGGAAAATCGGTCAATCTCGTGGAACTGGATTTGCGCGAGGAAGAAAAGATGCGAAGAACGGAACCAGATGGGGAGTTAGAGGACTTTGCCCTAGGAGCCAATCCCGGGAAAATTACCAGAATCGGGAGGAATTTAGCTCCGGAGGTTCTAGCAGAACTCGAGGCTTGCTTAAGGGGCAACAAAGACATCTTGGCCTAGCAACCATCTGAGATTCTGGAGGTAGATCCTAGCGTATGCTGCCATAGGTTGGCAATTTGTTCGGAGTCAACCCCGGTAGCCCAAAGGAAGCGGACAGAAAAAAGGCCCTGGAGGCACATACTGACAAGTTGCTGGAAGCCGGCTTCATACGTGAAGTGCAGTACACTACCTGGCTATCGAATGTCGTAATGGTGAAAAAGCCCAATGGCAAGTGGCGGGTGTGTATCGACTACAAGGACCTTAACAAGGTTTGTCCGAAAGATTCTTTCCCCATGCCAAGCATAGACCAACTGGTGGATAACTCATCTGGGTTCAAGTTGCTTTCCTTTATGGATGCGTACTCGGGTTATAACCAGATTCCCATGCATAAGGACGATCAGGAGAAAACAGCGTTCATCACGAAAAAGGCCAACTACTGCTATAATGTCATGCCTTTTGGGCTGAAGAACGCGGGGGCCACATACCAGAGAATGATGAACTGAGTATTCGAAGACCAGTTGGGAAAAAACGTCGAGGTCTATATCGATGATATGATTGTTAAATCTTCCTAGGCGGGAGATCATGTCCAAGACCTGCAACAAACGTTTGACAAACTGAGAAAACATCGGCTGCGTCTCAACTCGGCAAAATGTGCTTTTGGGGTACCGGCGGGGAAGTTCTTGGGCTTTCTGCTCACCCATAGGGGGATCAAGGCCAACCCGGATAAATGTCAGGCCATTTTGGACATGCAACCGCCGAAGAATAAAAAGGAAGTACATCAGCTAACGGGAAGGTTGGCGGCGCTAACCAGGTTTTTGCCGAGGTCAGCCGAAAACTCTCTCCCATTCTTCAAGTTATTGAAGAAGGAGACATCGGGAGAATGGAACGCCGAATGTCAGGAAGCTTTTACAAAGATCAAACAATGTTTGTCAACTCCACCGGTGTTGTCTCGTCCAAAGCTGGGAGTAAGCTTGATTTTGTACTTAGCTGTGGGTGAGGAGGCCGTCAGTGCCGCGTTGGTTAATGAGGGAAAGGAGGGCCAAACTCCGGTCTACTTTGTAAGTCGAGCTCTACAGGGATCCAAATTGAGATACCAGAAACTGGAAAAAATGGCCTTCGCTCTACTCATGGAGGCAAGACGGCTACACCCATACTTCCAGAGCCATACCGTAGTGGTGCGCACCAACCAACCAATCCGACAGATTCTCCACAAGCTAGACTTGGCGGGTCGAATGGCCAGCTTGGCTATAGAATTATCTGAGTTCGATATAATTTATGAATCCCGGCACGCTATAAAATCACAAAGCTTTAGCCGACTTTGTAATGGAGCTAACCCCTGTGAAGAACCCGGGTGAAGAGGGCGGCCACAAAGACGACATAACTTGGAAATTGTTTGTCGATGGATCATTGAATGAAAGAGGAAGCGGGGCAGGAATTATTATCGAGAGTCCAGAAGGCGTCTCCTGGGAGCACTCCCTCTGTTTTGATTTCACAACCTCAAATAACCAGGCAGAGTACGAGACGCTTATCGCGGGATTACTACAGGCTAAAGAGAATGGGGCCAAGAGAGTTCACGTATCCACCGATTCTCAATTGGTCGCATCTCAAATAGAGGGCAAGTACCAGGCCAAAGGCCCTTTAATGGTCAAATACCTGGGAAAGGTTAAGCAGTTGATGGTCGACTTCAACAACGTAACAGTGATACATATCCCAAGGGGAGAGAATATCAGGGCAGATGTTCTGTCAAAACTAGCAAGTACCAAGAGCCCCGGAAATCACCGCACGGTTGATCAGCAGAACCTGTTGCAACCAAGCTGTGTTATGCTAATCTCAGAAGCAAGCAACTGGCGGAAGCCAATCGTCAATTACCTGGAAAGAGGAATCCTCCTGGAAGACACTGCGCATGCAAGAAAGATAGTAAGAACGTCAGCTTCTTATACTATGATAGATGACGAGTTATATCGGAAAGGTTTTCACTCTCCATTGATGAAATGCCTCGATTCGGCTAAGGCCGACTATATGTTATCCGAGATTCATGAGGGAATAAATGGGCACCACATCGGTGCCAGGGCATTAGAACGGAAGGCGGTGAGGGCCGGATACTTTTGGCCCACTATGGCGGAAGATTCCAAGGAACATGTGCGTAGATGTAATAGTTGTCAGAAGCATGCTAACGTCATACGCACTTCCCCATCTGAATTGACAAGTATCTCGGCTCCCTGGCCGTTTTACAAATGGGGCATGGATCTGCTAGGCCCATTTAAGAAAGCTCCCGGGCAGTTGCGCTGGCTTATTGTGTCGGTGGATTACTTCACCAAATGGATAGAGGCGGAACCGCTAGCGACAATCACTTCGGCGCGGGTGCAGAAATTTCTCAATCGGAATATCATATCCCGATTCGGAATACCGGCCTAGATCGTGACAGACAACGGGACCCAGTTCGCCGATAAGGGTTTCCGAGAAATGGTAGCCGACCTCCATATTAAACAGCATTTCACCTCTATTGAACATCCACAATCCAACGGGCAGGCCGAAGCGGCTAACAAGGTCATCTTGGACGGATTGAAAAAGAGAATGGAGAATGCCGAGTCGAACTGGGTGGAGCAATTATATCCTGTCCTGTGGGGACACTGGACCACCATCCAGTCTGCAACGTACGAGACCCCTTTTAGGTTAACCTATGGATGCAAGGCAATGATCCCGGTCAAGATCGGTGAACCATCATGGAGAAGAATCAAGGCTCTACACGAAGAGGATGGAAATAACCAATCAATCTCAGTAGAGTTGGATCTTGTAGATGAAGTCAGAGTAATGGCACATTGCTGAGAGTTGGCTGCCAAGCAACTCATTGCTAATCGATATAACCAGAAGGTTACACCCCGGTCTTTTGCCAAGGGAGATCTCATCCTGCGCCGGGCCGACATCGAAAACAAGAATGCCAGCCAAGGTAAACTCGCTGCAAACTGGGAAGGTCCATACCAGATAACGGAGAATTTGGGCAAAGGGGCTTACAAGCTAGAAACATTGAAGAAGAAAGCCATGAAGCGAACATGGAATGCATACAAGCTTAAGACCTATTATAGTTGAAGAGGTTTTTGTAATGCTTAATCTGATGTTTTCCTATGGGAAGTAATGTAGTAATGGCTTTAAAGCGAATCTTTTTAATAAATTTCGGGTCTAGAAACCAGTTTTCAGAAATTGCATGACCACACTATAATTGCCAAAGCCAGACGCGCAGCAAAGCATGTAGGAATCTGAGGTTTGCAAACCCATTTCCAAAAATCATGCAAAGATTAAAACATGTAGGAATCCGAGGTATTCTAACCCGGTCCGAAGACCATGTTCCGATTAAAACATGTAGGAATCCGAGGTATGCTAACCCGGTTCCGAAGACCATGTTCTAATTAAAACATGTAGGAATCCGAGGTATGCTAACCCAATTCCGAAGACCATGTTCCAATTAAAACATGTAGGAATTCGAGGTATCCTAACCTGGTTCCGAAGACCATGTTCCAATTAAACATGTAGGAACCCGAGGTATGCTAACCCGGTTCCGAAGACCATGTTCCAATTAAAACATGTAGGAATCCGAGGTAACATGTAGGAATCAAGGTATCCTATCCCTCGTTCCAAAGACCATGTTCCAATTAAAACATGTAGGAATCTGAGGTATGCTAACTCGGTTCCGAAGACCATGTTCCAATTAAAACATGTAGGAATCCGAGGTATTCTAACCCGGTTTCGAAGACCATGTTCCAATGAAAAACGGGTAAGAACTTGAGGTATTTAAACCCGGTTCTAAAAATCATGTTGACATCAAATCATAAATGAATTTATGGTCAAATAACCAGTTTTCTAACGACATGCTTACTTTGAGTGAATTTATGGTGTTCTCACCAATTTTAGGAAATCATGTTCAAGATAAGCGTGGCTGAATTCATGGTGGAGGCTCCAGTTTTTAACTTCATGAATTCATGTTTCAATATCAAGCAATGATTAAGCAACGCGGTTGCAAGCTCTGACGTTAAACGAAAATTTAGTCGGGCTAACGAAAGTGCATTAAAGTAAAGCGGTTGTAATTGATGAAATGTCATACAAAGAGATTTACAAAAATTCAAGCCGGGTTAAGACCACGGCAACAAAAGGGAGGCCTAAACAATAAAGGATTCTAAAATAATGTGCTGCTAAGGTTGAACTCAAGCTTAGGAAGAAGGGGGTGGAACTTGTTCTTCTTCCTCTTCATCCTCATCCACGCCAGGAGGAATCAATTGTCCTTTCTTGCCAACATACGATAGGAAATTCAATCTAGACATGTTGAGAGCAGTTCCGGGGTTAAGAGCGTGAATTTGTGCCACAACGTTGTTAAAAGACTCTACGGCCGCATCAGCACATTCAGTGAGTTCCGATTTGGCTTGACCAAGCTCACCTTCCTTTGCCGCGAGCTCACTTTCTTTTGCCGCAAGCAGAGCTTTATAGTGATCGGCGTCAGATTGCGCCTTCTCCACAGTTATGACGTCGTTGGAATGAAGATCCTCCAGACGGTGGATATCTAGCTCGGCCTTGGCCAATTTTTCCTTAGCCTTAGACAAGTCGTTCCTAGAGACCGTCAGTTCTTCGGTCGTGGCCTCTTCCTTAGCTTTGAGGGACTGTAGTTCCTCTTGTTGTGTGTCCTTAATGGCCTATAGGGACTGGAAATCCTTTTGCAATTGGGCGTGTAATGCCGCTAGGGCGTTCAGATCAACAGAGGCTCGATCCCTGTCCTCGGCAACTTTCGTCACCTCGGCGTTTTGCTTCAGGGTTGAATTCTCCTTCTTCAGTTTAAAGAGTTGTGCGTTGGCCAAAGCATATTTCACCTTGAGGAGAGCATAAGGTCGGATTAAGGAGATGGCTCTGTAGCCATGTAATTCCATCAAGGATAACTTCTTCTTTGCAGCTCAGTCAGTCCTGTGGAATCGTGAAAATGGGCGGGAGGGCGTGTTATATCTAATACTTCTTGTGCTAACCCTCGCTCCCACAGGACGCCTTCAGGAAGGTTGTCTACCGTAATTTGGCCCATTGACGAGGTCAAAGCCGAGGTTGTTGGTACCGGAGAAGATCCGGATGGAGTTGGCGAGCCTTCTATGGCCGGCGTTGCGAAGGGCTCTATGCTCTGAGCAATTTTCCCCGTCACGGCTTGTTTGCCTTTGGCCTTTTTGCGAGCTGCAGCTTCTTCGGCATCCGTAGGTGCAGAGCATTTTTGGGAGGCATTCCCTGTTGAGGGACCTTGGGGTCATTTGCAGGGTTGATGGGAGTTTCCTCGGCATTCTCAGAACATGGTTCTTGAATACATTCATGAACCCGGGTCTTCCCATAGCTCGGCCTGTGAAATAACATAAGGATATCAGTATGATAAAATTGATACGAAGAGCAAATTAATATACATAATGGGCAATGTCCTACTCGTTGACGGACGTTGCCTAACTAAGGGTGTAACTATATACTCGGCCGGATCCATGGGATCCTCTAGAGAACCTGCAAGTTTCACGAGTTCCACTAAAGACTTTTCCTCGTCATCAGAAAAGCTTTTAGCCTGAGGAATATAGTCTTCGGCTTAAGAGTGTGATGATGTATAGACCAATATAGGGGAAACCTTTCTTCGGTTTCCCCAGCGTCAGTCCTTCGCACAAACCAAGGTGCTTGGCCGGGACGGGCTTCAATCTTTATAAAGGTCGATTTGAAGTTTTTCCACGATTCACGAAAAGGCCTGAAGAGTTTCCGATCGCGGATGCTTCGCAAAGTCGTCCAGCCAAACCACTTCGTTGAAGCTGTAGTTTGGACGTTGGTCTCTAACGGAGAAAAGAAAGACATGAAAGTTGGAACACTACAGACGAATTCTTTCTCCTTGCATAAGCTCTCAAAGGCAACAGCGAATGCCCAGCCATTGGGATGAAGTTGTGAGGGGGCAAGATGCAAATGATTCAGCAGTTGGATTTGAAAGTCGGTGAAGGGAAGTTTCACACCCAGGAGAGTGATGACATCCCGGTAAAGGAAAAAGAAATGGGGATCCTTCTTCTGGGGACGGCAGGAATCCACTGATTCGCTTCTCAGAGGCAGTCGAAGGGTGTATCCCTCTCCGTCCCCGATCCCAAGTTGGAGAAGATCATTGTTGGTTAGGGAGTTCTTTATTTCCGAAACGCAACTGCTCACGGCAGGAGTTAACTCGGATGGAACTTGGGAAGAGGCAGAAGCGCTAGACTCATCAGTCGGGGATTGGCCGGGTTGGTTTGATGAAGCCATGTATACCTAAAAATAAAGTAAGGTAAGGATCAGAGAATAATATATACCTGGGGTAGTAGAACTATCCTGGTGGCAGGATGAAGTCATTTGACCGAGGTAATTGAAGCCGGGATAGGCCGAGGTATGTAAAGGAGTTATGTTGCATCGGCATTTATCTAACAGTAAGTCGGCATCTCGATCCCGTCCTATTCGAGCTAGTTCAATACTTTTGTGGCAACACTCGTCACAGGGTGTGGGACCCGGAGTTGGTAATCAGGGGTTAGGAAGGTTTTTCTTTAAGATAGGACTTGGAGTTACGGCAGGAGTCGAAGGAGGAACGATGGATGACTCAAGAGGCGAAAGTGTTTTTTCTCCATCGGAAGACAATTCCCAGAATGAAACCTTCTTAGGTCTAGGAAGGCTCCTGGGTTTTCTAAAAACTTTTGGTAAAGGGGGCCGCTATCTGTACCTAAGGGAATGTCGTTGGGCTGAGTCCCTGGTTATCTGAGGGGCAAAAAATCCTTGGGTTTGAAGACATACGGAAAGGTACGGGCCATTCTGGACACCTAGAAAAGGGAACAGAAGCTAAGAACCTACCCAGAAAACCCAAAAAACGCATCAAGATCCCAGAAACGCGCTCAGAAAAACCAGAAGCATATCAAAAACCTAGAAATGTAGTTGATAATGCAAGGGTCATGCAAGAACAAACAAGTAAGAAAACAAGAGGCAATACCTGTTGAAGTGGGAAAACATAGAAAGATTGTTGAACGAAGGCGATGACTTGGGCGCAAAGCAAGTTCCTCTGAGGCAGAAGGGATAGTCGGAAGTATACAGTAAGACTACCAACTCGTAGGAAGAAATATATATAGACGTTGTGAATTTGAAAGGTCAAGGGTCACGACGTCATTACACTCTACTAACGGAGTTAGAAACCCTAAGACGAATGACGTTTCAGGTGAAACGGCGTGAACATTAAATGCGCATGGATATCGAGGTCGTAGAAATAACCACTCTGCAAAGGCGCCGGATGAACGTCATGATGTGTTAGGACACGTGGCTAACATGTGGTTGACATATGAAGCTTCGTCAAAGACCATTCAAATTTTTAAACCCAACCCGGATTGGAGGGCTGTTTGTTTTAACTCAATCCGGATTGGAGGGCAATTTGTTTGAACTCAACCCGGATTGAAGGGCAGCGTGTTTAAACCCAACCCGGATTGGAGGGCTGTTTGTTTTAACTTAACCCGGATTGGAGGGCAGTTTGTTTTAACTCAATCCAGATTGGAGGGCAATTTGTTCGAACTCAACCCGAACTGAAGGGCGGCGTGTTTAAGCCCAACCCGGATTGGAGGGCAATTTGTTTTAACTCGGATTGGAGGTCGCACAGATTAGGTTTTAAACTTGTGTTAGGCCAAAGCTAAGAGAAACGTCCGAAGTTAGTAATGAATGGTTTACATAACGTTCTTACAGGAAAATAAGCTAAGGAAAATAAAAAGTTAAAATACAACTGAGTCCGGTTTGACTATTTCCTAGGCAGATCTTTTTAAGTTATGACAGAGTCTGGGCGCCCAAATCCAGTAGCAACAAGCGAACGATTCATATGAAGAACTCTCTACTGCCGAATGAACTCCCAGATGCGCAGTGGTGCAGATCCCTATTGGATACGATGGACCTATTGATAGGAGTTGACTTCAGGCCAAGGAACCACCGTAAAAAGATCTCTGAGTCAGAGATCTTTAGGATAAAGATCTTCACCAATAACCAACGGAACTTGATTGAGATCCCAGATGGAATATTTTTCCAGGCAGATGAAGACTGGCAAATACATCTAGACTCCCAGAAGCTCGTTGGGGAATGTGGATGAAGACTGGCAAATATATTTGAAGATTGCCGACGGTAACGGTTACCCGCGGCCTTCTAATCAGCGTATGACCTTTCTTCCATCACTTTTTGTCTACTCATACTGAAAAATTGTCATTGAAAGGACAAGGGGCTAGAGCCTGATCTCCAATTCATTATATGAAAATTTCGACACCAAAGAGAACAATATAAGAAATAGAAGTTCCAAAGGTGTGGAGGGATCGAACAAGAGGAAGAGGCAAATGTATATATGGGCATCCTGATATGGGAAACGCCAAAAGGCAATTAATGTCTCTTCAATTCTGATATTGGGAAGAGCAAAGACGATTACTGTCTTTTCAGCCCTGATATGGGGAACGCCGAAGGTCAACAATAGTTTTCCAAATCAGATACTGAAAGCACTGGAAGATAATGCTTTTACAAGTGAAAAGGCAAGTATCACAATTAATTAGTTCTCGTCTGGCGAAAAAGTGCAATGATGGTTGGATGCGAAAAAGTGCGGGTATTGAAGGCGAACGAAACCCAAGAAAGATTACTGAGAGAAGGCGGCGGGTGCATATCCCAAGAAGAATAGATGAACAGTCACCGTTACTTTTACAAAATCATACCTGCGCATATGACCAACTTTTTATTAAAACCCAGATTGGGGGCAACACGTGGCAGGAATCCGTAACCCCGGTTATGGATGAGTTTGGAAATTGGCGACATCAATCTCGATTGTCATAAAAAGTAGCGAAGGATTCGTCAAAGCCGACCTGTCATTTAAAGCAAGTGGGGAGTCGGCAAAGTAATCTAGAGCTCATAGCCGGTTATGACCGAAGTCGTAGCAACGGTTTAACCAAAGATCACTAGACGATGGTCGATAAAGTGACAGGAGCTCATAGCCGATTATGGCCGGAGTCATAACTACGGTTTTGACCAAAGATCACTCGTCGATGCAAATGCCGGTCGCCATAAAATTAAGTAAGTGCCCCTTGAAAATGAGCCCGTCATTCATGACAGAGAGCGATAAAGCAGGGCGAGCAAGGAAATGATCCCAAGGATTCTTTCAAAACTTGAACTCGGATAAACGAAGGCCGGGTTAATTAGTACACTAATCTCGGCACGGCAGAAACCTGTCATACCAAGCTTGGGGGCAACTGTTATGGACTCATATATTGGGACAGTCAGTTGTTCGGCCCAATAAGAGGGCTTGCAGTAAAACGCCCATTCAACCAGGTAAATGGTTCACCACTACTACTCCATCGTGTCTGTTATGTGCAGGATCGTACAGGTAGTGGAGCAGGTGTCTGCAGAACGTGGGAGGCGCATAATGGCTTATGGATAGATGTATTTGCATGGAAGTGAAACCCTAGGTAATCCCTATAAATAGGAGATTACCCACCAGGTGCACTCTGGACTCTCTCGATTCCATTATTTACCATTCAATCACATTGCGCACACACACCACCCCTCTGGCGAAACGCCTCACCTGTGTAGCACTGTGATCTGAGTTCTCTCGTTGGTATCTCCCCCGTAGATATCACCGAGCTGAAGCCTTATCCTTAATACTCGACTCTAGAGTATCATCAAAGGGTCCATTGATCCAACATTAACCATTCCTAGCTCATTGAAACTAGACATCTGTGTTCTACACTAGAACACAACTCAAATCTACTTCTCTAATTGTCCACAGTTCATGCCGTTGAAAGAACCATACCAAGACATAGATTTGTAGAAGAAAGCAAGGGAAGCTAATGTGCTTTAGCTTGCTTGGGTCAATAAGACGGTGGCGTGCAGAGACAATAGGGTCCCACAGTTTTCGTTATTGAAGAGAGAAAATATTAGACTGAACCAATTTTCAAAGTCTCCCCAAACTTGCCCCACCAACTCTTGACTACAGTTGATGGTATGTGCATTGTGCATCTTCGTCCGTTCTAAAATAAACGTCAAAACGACTTCTTCTTTTTTTCCTCAGAATCAAAACGACTATTCAAATATGATAATTTTAAATGTTCCTAATTTTTTATGAAGCGCTAGGGACTATTCTGAATTTTTTTTTATGAAGTTACCTAATTTTCCTCATGTGAAAAAAATCTCCCCACTTTTTAATCTCTCCACAGAAGTTTGACATCCGGTGACTAGAGAATTTTCGGGAAAGGGCTGTCTTGCTACACATTCTACCACTTTTTAATTCCCAAAGGCAACATTCTCTAAATTTACATTAAGACGATTCAATGTAGCCCTTTAACTTTTTAAAGTGTATTTTTAGTCTCTTAATCTTAATATCATTGATTTCATTTAAAGAAGAATGTTGTCCGAACAAATTTAAACGGTGACTTTATAATTAAATATTCATAAAGCATCCCTAAATTTAAAATATAAAAATTACTATATTAAATAATTAAAATATTTTCAATTTTTTAAATTGTACTGACGTTTTTCGTTCCTTTCCTTTAATCATAAATTAAAAAATAATCATATTTTAATTTTATGCTGTGCCCTGAAATATCTTTAGCATCTGATATCTCGTGTTAATTAATTTTTAGTCCAACATTTAAATATATTTTTTATATAATACCAGTAAATCGTGAAATATTTTGGTAGGAAGTTTGGCCAAAGAAAGCTTTGATCTCCCTCCTGCCCGTGGGAGTGACATTTCCTGTACCGTCGAACGCCGGGAAAGACTTCGTAGATTGAATGAATGCATCATATGTGTAGAAGCTTCTGGCCGGGCAGGCATCATCGTTACGGTGCTTTAGCATCCCGTTGAAGATATCGCTAGAGATGATGCACTAAGACCGCCAGCAGGAGGAGCACCACCAATGGTGGACGCGTGCCCCCCAACTTTTTTTTCAATCTGTCAATATTTTCTTTTTTCCCTTCTCTATTTTCCCCCTTTGTCTCTTACTTCCTCTATTGCCACTATTCTGGCTTACTAAATCACTGTGGTCACCGGTTTCACCTCAGTTTGGCTTTTCTTATTATCCAGTCACAGAAAGGGACCCATGATAATTTCTTTTGACGTGAAGTTACAGCTTCATTTCCTGACCCTTCTGCTCTCACTCTGACACTTTCTTGTGAGTAATAAAGCTTGCTTTAAATCTCTGCTTAGCACTCATTATTTCAGTCGGTAAACTTTGTAGAAATTTTGAATTTGACCATACCATAGATTATCTGTGTGAACACAGCAATTCCAAGCTGAAGGAACAAACTGGGATGCGAGAAAATCTTTTTTTCTTTTTAACGTTGTACTAAACAGGGACTCACCATGATAAGATTTTATTGTAATATACTTTTGTTATTAAAATATATGGTGTAAATTTTTACTATTTCTAACAAATGCTTGTTACTTTTTTCTCTTTATATTCTTTTACTTTTTTAATGCATTTAAAGTTTTGCTTAAAAAAAAAAAATCCCCACATCCCCGCCAATGGTGCCTCCCGTCCCATAAATTTTTGGATCCGCTCCTGAGCACCACCATTGATTGCATTGGCTTCCCCATTATGAAACACACCATCACACACAATACTAATCATATCTTGTTATAATATTATATCATTCTTTTGGATTTAGCCTCCTATACATTTACATTTACATTATATAGCGTTGGCGATGTAAATGTATAGGAGGTATAAATAATGTTTTCTTGGAAATTCCCAGTCTATAATAAGGGCCCGCATGTCCTACTCATCACATTTATGAGCTAGGCATGTTGATCCCCCAATTTTGGGGTTACCGACCTTTTTATTTTTTGCATTATTATTTATTTAGATTAAATTTTCTGACACTTCCCTGCTCATATCCCAAACCCAGAGAAACGTCTTTTCTTTATAAATTAATATAGGTTAGATGCATATTTAAACAATGAATTTAAACTACTAAACCAGGTTTGGACTTGAGAAACAAAAACTTTTTCTTAAAAGTTTCAAAAACTTAACCCAATTGTAGATTCCAAAATTATATATAGTTCGAATGAGGTTTTCTAAAAATTTTAAAACCTTTGAAAACCTTTTTATAAGTGGTTCAAACTCCTTATTTAAAAATCCATCATATCTTAAACTTTAAATTGTATTGTCCGAGTTCTTCTTTATTATTTATCTAATCTAGTACTCTAATATTCACTTAATCATCCATTTCATTATAAGCTTGTGATATACGTGCCCCTCGCTATAGCAATATCATACATATATAGGTTCTACTACTGTTAAGTCATAAGTGTCTAAATAAATAAACATCCCAGTAGCCACATTAGGCTATCTCAAAATAATCTCTAGGTCATAAGGAATGAACACACACAAGTTCTACTACTATCAGATCATAATTATCTAAATAAATAAACATCCCAGTAGCCATATTAGACTATCTCAAAATAATCTCTAGGTCGTAAGGAATGAACACACGCACACGCACGCACGCACGCACGCACGCACACAGAAGGTGTATCAATATCACCACCAACACCTTCTTAGAGTTAAGTGATTATTACGTCCTTACCTCTTCCTCCTTACCTACTAGATTGCCCACTTCTTGGATTTGAGTTCTGAAATTCAAATGAACACCTTTCTTCATTTTTGTATTTCATGATTAATATAAATAAGCACATTTTATCTTTATCATATTTATGTCTCGCCCTTATTTTAAGGTGAATGAGTTTAAAGATAAAAGCCCTAGGAATAAAATATGTGTTCACTCGAGGATCTATGATAGGTATCATGATTATGAGGACTCAAGTGTTCGATATTTGTCTAATCTCATGGGTTATGAATAAGAAGTCGCATCGGTTCACCACCGCCAGTCGCGTCGGTTTGCCGAGGAGACTCCATCTGATCATTTCATTGTCTATAAATAGACATGCATATGACAAAAAAATTATCTCGTTTTTCTAACACTACGCTCTCATACATATAGTTTAATGCATTTTGCTATAATTAAGTCACATCCGTGCGATTCTGAAAGCAGACTCGTTGGATTCGCTTGGGCTTCAGATTGATAGAGCCATCTTTCTGGAGATGAATAATCTGCTCTATCCTGGGAGGCAATTGCTTAGAAACATTCGACATCCGTATTGAGGGAGCAAAATTGTCTTAAGGACACAACGTGAGTTGGGCCCGGATTTCTGCATTGTTCATTACCATATTCGGCAGTCTTGTGAGTTTTTACTGATTTCCTTCTTAGTGTAGTAATATTGTATGTTTACAGATTATGCATATTAATTACCCAGATTCTTATCTTAGTGATGTTTCTATCTTGAAAGTATTTTCACCAACAATCTTAAGACAATTTTGATTGAATCTGTGTTTAGTATTTTAAATTATGTCCTTATTTAGTAATTTATGTTTTCGATATTATGAATTGGATTCTTGATTTTGAAAATCAATCTGTGAATTACTATTATATTTTGCATAATCATGAGGGACACACATATCTGGTGTATATGAATAATAACTCCTGCATATCTGAAAAGTTCATGAACATGCCTCTTCAAGTTTTGTTTTTTCTTCATGATTTCTGAAAGAATATATCGTCTGTATGAACCAGCACTACTTATATTCTTTGTTTTCTTAGTTGTTCTTCGATAGTGTCTTCTTTTATGTACATATAGATTCCACTATTGGTGCATTTTTCCCATTCAGTTATATTTCTTATGCCACATATTGTTTTAAAAGTTAATAAAGAGGTAGCATAAGACAAATTAGAAGCATAAAACAGAAAGGAAACCATGAAAGGTTTTTGTTCACGGTTGTTGTATGGTTATTAGATTGGGTTATCAGAAAAACTAAGAATTTAGGCTGTGAAATACGTACCATAGAAATATATGTATGAATCTGGAAATCGATATGCTTCTATATATATGATTTTAAGTATGAGAAATTTGTGAAGTTTGGTCATAGTTGATTTCCACGTTGGATTTTTCCATTTGAACCATGAGTTTGGAACTATATCAGTTTTTCCTATGCTTGTTAGACCCACAAGTTTCTTATCTTTCTTATGATCTTAGAGATGTGATTTGCTTCATAAATATGTGCAAAGGTCTGTTTTTACTTCAGAGTTTCATATGAAAATTTAGAACCCGTAAAAACCGAAAGATAGGGACTGCCAAAATAATGTGGGTTGAAGTTTTTGAGATTGGGTCATGATAAAACGGTATTTTTAGACCGCAAAATTGGTGTCATTACGTAGATCTCGATAATACTAAGAGATAGACACCAAGAACGCGAAAAACCGATGTCAGAAACGCTAGTTCTAAAGGGTTGAAGAGTCGGGTCCATCATGATCCAACCAGGTCAAAATGACCCGACTGGAGGTTGAAGATGATACCCCAATCTGAAGCAGCGTGTTTTATATTGTGGGAAGTCACCCACTTTCAATACGTCCTACGTTCGAACCCCCACGGTTGCGTTTTGTGCAGCATGTTTGAATAAGTGTTTCATTGTTTTTTAAAAGAAAAAATCCTGGAAACACGACTGTCAGGTTCGAACACGCGACCAAGGCATTGAAACGAGACGCCGTACCAGGTGAACCGTAGGTACATCTTTGATAAAGATTGGGCCAAAATATATTTAAAGTATATTTAGCGTGGGGGTTCATTTCTTGGGCCAGACTGTTTTCTGTTTGGGCTAGCTAATGTTGTGTGCTGCACGTTTTTTAGGCTGCACTTTTTCTATGGGCTAGAAAAAATATTGTTAGGCCGAATTTAGTTTTTTTTTTTTTTTTAAAAAAAAAAATGGCAGTTTATAGATCTCCTACTATCTCTCCTTATTTTAATAATCTTAAACTATACTTTTAGTCATTTTAAGTTTATATGGATATACTTTTGGCCCCTTAACTTTATAAAGATATCTTTTAAATCCTATAATTAACAATCGTTAGTTTTTAACTAAAATGCAAACTCAAGCTTCGATAATGTAAATTTAAGTGATTACATTGTAATTAAATGTCATTAAGCTTAAATTTAAAATATGTGTAAATTGAAGAATATATAAAATTTGTGTAATTAAATGTTATTAGTCATTACTTGAGCCTTCAAGGCCATCATTTTCCGTTAGAACGTTAACGTGTTAAAATTTTAGGACCAAAAGTATACTTTATAAAGTTATGGACCAAAAGTATGCCTTATGTAAAACTTAAAGGACTAAAAATATACTTTAGCCTTTTAATAATGATATAATGATATTAAATTAATAAAGTAAAGATCATGTATATCTTATGCCTTGGTTTCATCGAGAGATTTTCCTGGTTGTATTATTTAATATTGTGAATTACATTAGTTATAGTATGGAGATGAAATTTTGATATGATAATGAAATCATTATTTAGTTCATGCTTGTTATTTTATTATTTGGTTTCTAGTTACAGAAACTAAATATATTTAATGGTTATATGATGAGCTTTATTAAGAAATCCTAAAATTTTAGGATGAAAGGGGAATTTATTCTCGTTTAAGGCTTTATTATTGTTATAGACTTATGTAATGGGCCCGGCAGAATTTAGGCCCAATAAGGGTACTTTATGATTAGATCATCCTCAATCAGGTAAAATATCAATCATCCCATGATCATGCCTATAATCCTGTATAGTGCAGGTAGTAGAGCGGAAGTTATGCAGGTCGTGAGAGGACACGATTGGGGAGGAGGCGAAAGCACAGATGGGAGACTGAAACCCTAGGTGACCACTATAAATGGGAGGACATTCACCAGGTGCTATGACTCCATTCTCTATTCCATTACTTTATATTCAGTCACATTGTGCTCACACCCCACCTCTCTGGCAAAACGCCTTACTTGTGTAGCACAATGATCTGAGGACACTCTGTGATATCTTCTTCATAGTTATCAATCACCTTCTCATTGGAGTTTCACTCTGGACATCCTTTGAGGAGCCTACTGATCCAATATCAACCAATCACTAGCCCTAAAGGCTAGACATACGTGTTCTGTACCAGAACATTTATCAATGGAGATATCAATTTGTTTGATAATTTCTAATCTCCTAAACTCTTGTGAAGCTTTTTGAATTAATAATGGTTGAATAAAAATGATGATATTTGTGAATATCTTAGCCATTATTTAATTTATTAAGAAGGATTTCTTATTTTCTATTGAAAGTAAATGTGGTAAATTCTCAAATATTTTGTGACAAGCATATGGCATGATATGAAAATTTAATCATTTATCTAGTGTAGAGATAAATGTGTTCTAATTTTTCATAGTATTATGATAAGCATGCATGGTTTTATGTATTGGTAAAAATGCAATTATAGCCTTAATTTTAATTTTATTTTGTGGCTATGATTTTATGTTTTTTAAATATTATGAACATCAATTGTATGAATGCTAAATAATGGAATTACGTATGGTAGATTTATTAATCACCAAAGTGGTCAACTCTTTATGAATCATTACGGTGATTACCCATAACCTTGATGCTATAATGTTATGTCTGTATTGTGGGTGAATTAAAGTTTGTTATTATAAGGTGTTTATGGATCAACCCAAAGGTTGATTATTGTCTTTGAAAGTGGAGCTTAATCACCAAGAGGGGGTGAATTGGGGATTTTAAAATTCTTTCAGAAAAGCTCTGTTTTTCGAACATTAAAACAGAGTAGACTATGGAGTAGAGAAGAATAGCAAGACACAATGAATTATACTGGTTCGGTCCAATCTCTTGACCTACGTCTAGTCCCCAGACTCTCTGGGTTTTTCACTATCACAATTGATTACACACTCTGCACTCAAGAGTAATTCTCTCACTAGAACTTACTCCCCCTTACAAGTTGTAATCAATGAACCTAATCACCAAGTCCCCTGACTTGTGATTCTTTACAATAAATGATTTACAGATAAAAACTCTCTCTAAGAGTGGATAATGATAAGCACTGAAGCTTTGAGTATCAAAAGACACAATACAAGTGAAAACAGAAAGGTAGTTGAAGAACTTTGAATGCTATGCGTTTTCAACAGTTGTGTTAGTTGAGAAGACTTGAATGCAGCTCTATTTATACCAAGAGAGCATTAAATGACCGTTGTAATCTTTAATATAACCGTTGCCTTCATTAGACAAGGTTCTGGTTCAATTTTGGTCTTCTTCTCTCTCTAATCTCCACTTAATCCAGTTGTGCAGAAGTTCAGAGTTGACTCTCTGCAAATTAATCCGTTGGAGTAGCAGCTACTGGATGTGGTAGTTAGACATTAATCCTTTGTAAGCGTGTGCAGAAGGATTACCCAAAAGTATGCAACTTTCTGGGTTTAACATTTAATGTTCTGACATGCTTTTTGCTTTTGCTTTAAACCTTTAATAAACACTCTCTAATTCATCTGAAACCCACTAAAAAAGTGGTTAAACATATCTAGGAACATTATAGAATAATCATAGAAAGTATTAAGTTCAAACAAGAAGGTTTTACAAAATCATAGAATTTGAAATTAAGACGCGTTGAAACCTCGAGGTTTGTTCTTCAAACCTCGAGTTTTGACCGTAGCATGTAAAGTTGATTTATGTCCAAAACATCAAAACTGGAGGTTTCAACCCAAAACGGAGGTTTTCGAAATTGCAAAAGCGTCGGCCTCTCTGTTTGACAAAACCTTGAGGTTTTATCAGAAACCTCGAGGTTTCATTTGAATATGAAACCTTTGAAAAATCGCGCCAAGGCAAACCTGGAGGTTTTCTGGGAAATTGGAGGTTTTCTAAATCAGAGGAAAGGTGTGTGCTCTCTGGATGCCAAAACCTCGAGGTTTCTCACCAAAACTCGAGGTTTCGCTCAAATGTGGAAATTCTAAGTTTTTGCGCCAAAACAGAAAACTGGAGGTTTTGAAGTAAAACTGAAGGTTTCCAAAATTGGGAAAGCGCAGATGCTCTCTACTGACAAACCTCGAGGTTTGTCCTCAAACCTCGAGTTTTCACAATTTTGAGAAAACTGGACTAGACTCAAACCCGGAGGTTTTTTACAAATCTGGAGGTTTTGAAAAACGCCCAAAACATGAGCTTTCTCTGGCAGGTCAAAACCTCAAGATTTCTTACCAAACCTTGAGGTTTCACAAAACTTGTGAAACCTGGAATTTTCATGTTAAAACATAACCTTGAGGTTTTAGACAAAAACTGGAGGTTTTCAAGTGTTCAAAACTTAGGAGACTCTCTGTAAGTCCAAACCTCGAGGTTTGAACAGACACCTCGAGTTTTCCATTTTCCGAGAAAATGTTGAGAAGTCTCGTATGAAAAAACCTTGAGGTTTCTCCGAAAACCTCAAGTTTTGCTCGATCTAGAAACCTTGAGTTCTTCTCTCGTAAGGCCAAACCTCGAGGTTTCTATGCAAACCTCGAGTTTTGCTCTTACAAACAGTTTTACAATATTTGTGAGCAAAACTTCCTACTTTGTTTACAATTATTGGAGATCATCAAAACCTTTAGAGAACTAACAGTCTTTATAATTATTGAAACTAAACGTTGCTAGTTTTATTTTGACACCCAAATATGATAAATATTTCTAGTTAGGGTATGCATTACTACTAAATTATGTGAAATATTTATAGCATCATTGTGGTTGAATGTTGTGTATTGAAAGAAATGATGAATGCAATGTTGATTACGTCTAGTTTACCAAAAAACTTGTGGGGGGGAAGCCATTTTAATGGCTAATTTTCTAATTAATAGAATGCTCCACAAAATGATACAAATTATACCATACAAAATATGGAAAGGAAAGAGATATTCCTTGAAATATTTGAAAGTGTGGGGGTGTTTGGCTAAGGTTGTGATTTCTAAACCCAAAAGGTTGAGAGTCAAACCTAAGACAATGGACTATGCGTTTATTGACTATGCACTTGACAATAGTGCATATCAGTTTTTGGTCTGATGTATCAATTATCCTGGTTAATACGGTTATTAAGTTAAGGGACACTACGTTCTTTAAGAATGTATTTCCGTATAACAAGGGAAGTGAAGCAAGTGGTAATAATGATAACAGTACTGTGCTACCATAGGATACTACGACAAGTGATAATCCTGTAGAGAAGGAACATAAACGTAGTACAACACAAAGGACCAAAATATCTTTTGGTCTTGATTTTCTGACCTTTTCGTTGGAAAATGAGCCTCGAATATATGGAGAGGCTATGGGCTCCCCTGAAGCACCATTTTGAGAAAATGATATTAATAGTGAAGTTGAATCCATTCTGTCAAACCACACCTGGAAATTGGTTGACTTTCCTCCTGGCAATAAGCCTCTAGGAACTAAGTGGGTCTTCAAAAAGAAGTTGAAAGTGGGTGGCACTATTGATAAGTACAAAGCTAGGCTGGTAGTGAAAAGGCTACAAACAACATGAAGGCCTAAATTACTTTGATACCTATTCACCTGTTACAAAAATTACATCCATTCAGATGTTGATCGCGTTAGCAGCTTTGAATGGGTTGGATTTACATCAAATGGATGTAAAGGCATCCTTCTTGAATGGTGAATTAGAAGAAGAGATTTATCTAGAACAACTTGAGGGATTTGTTGTCTCAGGACAAGAGTGAAAAGTTTGTCGCTTAATAAAGTCCCTTTATGGACTTAAGTAAGCTCCAAAACAATAGCATGATAAATTCGATGAAGTTATCACATGACTTTAGTATTAAGGAATGTGACAAGTGTGTTTATAATCAGAATATTGAAAATGGTTTTTCCATAGTCTGTCTTTATGTAGATGACATGATTAAAGCTACTAAGCGGTTGCTTAATAGTAAGTTTGACATAAAAGATATGGGTCTAGCAGATGTTATTTTAGGAATTAAAATTCATAGAACATCTGTTGGGTTGGCTTTATCGCAAGAACCTCTATATTGCTAAAAATTCTTGAGAAATTCAAGAGTTTAAACATAGCTCTTGTGATGAATCCTATAAACTCTAGTCTTTGTTTGTCAAGAAATACTGGCGAAGCTAAAAAAACAAAAGAAGCATGCTCGAGTGTTGGGCAGTCTTATGTATGTTATGAACTGCACTAGACCTGATATTGTCTACGCAGTAAGCATGTTGAGTCGCTTCACAAGTAGTCCAAACGAGCTTCATTGGAGAACTATGATAAGAGTTTTGGGTTACTTAAAGCAAACTCAAAACTTTGATTTTCATCATGAGAAGTATCCTACATAGCTAGAAGGGTATTGTGATGCAAATTGGATCACCAGCTTTAACGACACAAGATCCACAAGTGGTTATGTATTCACCCTTAGTGGGGTGCTATGTCTTGGAAGTCACCCAAACAGATTTGCATTGCAAGATTAACTATGGAAGCAGAATTTATTGCTTTAGATAAAGCTGGTGAGGAAGCCGAGTGGCTTCATAATTTTCTTGAGGACATTCCTAATTGGCCAAAGCCGGTACCGGTAATGTGTATACACTGTGATACTAATAGTCAAGCAGCTATTAGTAGGGCCAAGAATGTCATGTACAAGAGCAAGTCTAGACATATATGTCATAGACATGATACCGTTAGACAACTACTCTTGAATGGAATCATCTCAATTGATTATGTAAAATCAAAATAGAATATAGCGGATCCATTGACTAGAGGGATTCCTAGAGAGTTAGTTAGAAATTTCTCCAAAGGAATGGGTTTAAGGCCGATCCATTGTTGATTATCGCGGTAACTCTACCTAGAAGAGTGGAGATCCCACGAATTAGGTTCAAAGAGACAACTAAGTCTTAATCGACTGTTAACACTGTGGAGTTTTAAACTCATACTCATTCCTAGACAAGACAGTGCATATAAATAAGGGTAAGCTTTTAGGCTTTTAATGGTTTCTTAATCTGATGTGTTCAGACGATGTATGTTGACTTACATCACAAGGAATCACCTATGTGAGTGTGAAGTGTGAGCCGCTTCTATGAGAACTTAAAACGGCTGATTCTCTAGAACACTCGCAGAACCAAGCGGTGTCCAGGGCCAAAATGGACACAACATGAGAACCAATGATGCTAGAGGAGCAACTGTGTGACTCCTATTGTCTTGATATACGCAAAATGGTCGACGATTCAAGACAGCGCGTCCACTGATTGACCAATATATCCGATAGGTTTTTACTAGAGAAGGTTCAAAGGTAACCCCTACCTTTTTCGATGCAGTTGCTGCTC
This sequence comes from Acacia melanoxylon, assembly GCA_019022615.1. Lineage (NCBI taxonomy): Eukaryota > Viridiplantae > Streptophyta > Magnoliopsida > Fabales > Fabaceae > Acacia > Acacia melanoxylon. The sequence continues at coordinate 2,203,202 of JAFJYJ010000045.1, read as the reverse complement.
ATAGAGGAATCGCATTTTGCATACATATTCATTTGCACTTGGTCATGATGGACTGACTTCTTATCCATGTGGGGGATTGTTGGATATTTGTTTAATCCCATGGGTTATGAATAAGAAGTCGCATCGGTTCACCACCGCTGGTCGCGTCGGTTCGCCGAGGAGACTCCATCTGATCATTTCATTGTCTATAAATAGACATGCGTATAACAGAAAAATTATCTCGTTTTTCTAACACTACGCTCTCATACATATAGTTTAATATTTTGCTATAAGTCACATCCGTGCGATTCTGAAAGCAGACTCGTTGGATTCGCTTAGGCTTCAGATTGATAGAGTCATCTTTCTGGAGACGAATAATCCACTCTATCCTAGGAGGCAATTGCTCAGAAACCTTCGGCATCCGTATTGAGTGAGCAAAATTGTCTTAAGGACACAACGTGAGTTGGGCTCGGATTTCTGCATTGTTCATTACCATATTTTGCAGTCTTGTGAGTTTTTACTGGTTTCCTTCTTAGTGTAGTAATATTGTATGTTTACAGATTATGCATATTAATTACACATATTCTTATGTTAGTGATGTTTCTATCTTGAAAGTATTTTCACCAACATCGAGGACACTGCATATCTATTGCTTGAAACTTGTTCCTAGTCTTGAATCACCAAGAAAGGGTATTGATGATATCAATAAGACTAGCATGACATCATCTATTTGTATAGAGATACAAAGTAGGGACCTCATGGAATACAGGCATGGTGATGCCTTAGCTAATGTCGTGGGTGCATCTATTGGGGAACATATAGCACTGAATTGATCTGCCAAGAGACTCCACAAAGATTCATTATAGAAAGCATCATTGGATTTGTAAAGTCTCTCATTGTTTGGTAGTAGTGCATTACTCGCCGCAGAGATATTCTCCTTGCCATAGTTCATAGTGTAATACCCGGATTTTAGCAAATCTAGAATTTCTGAGATAAAGGAAAATTAATGAATATTTTAATGAAGTAAATTCATGAGATAAAACTGTTATAGAAAATTGTTATAATTATAGAGTAAATTTTCAAAAAAGTTACGGGAAAATCGATGAACAAAATGACTAAAAATGATATAATGGTGATAAAAACAATCTAAAACTATTATGATAAATACGAAAAGATCATGAAAAATTATGAGAAAAATATGGAAGTGTTATCCCTAATTATGAGAATTTAATAAATTATTTTATAGGAAATAACATGAATAAAAGTTTAAAAAGCATTTCAGAACCATAAAGTAACCTGATGGGGTAAACATTTTTAATATTTTACATAGGATATAAAATGACAATATCGGTATAGAAGTTTGTAAGATAACAATATACTGTAAATTAGTAAAGATAAATATATGAAGAAACCTGATCCTAAAAAGATCACTAAACGAAGAAATTAGGTCGATTAAGCCCTAACGAAGGCGGGGTAAAACGGGAATTTTTGGTAAAAAATATTATATTTGTAAAAAATGGAAAAAATTATAGAAAAATAAATAAAACTGAATTTTTAAAAGAGGGGGCCGAAATTATGGTTATTTTTAATTAAAAAGAATTGTTTAAATAATTAAAATGATAATTAGAATAAAATAATAATATAATGCGGTGAGTCGGCTTATAGGCGGCGCCGAGGGGAAAAGTTAGAAATAAATTCTACGGGTAAACCGAGAGGTAAAAGTATTTTCAGACTGATCAAATTAAGAACAAGTGAAATTTTACACGAAGAAAGAATTTACCGGGCGTTGTTTCCGCAACCGAAAACCCTAATTTCAAATAAGACGAAAATTTGATCGGATAGAGTATAGTCGGATAGGCAAAGTGAGAACCTATAGAAACAATTGCGTCTTTTCAAACACGGGATTAAGTTAGGCAACAACGGACGTTTTACGACTCGGCGAATTATTGTCCGAAGTTGGCTTTATCGGAGAAGCGATTTCCGAATAGACGCGTTTGTCCGAATATCTTCCGACGCACCGGAGAATACCTGGATATGATCAAAAAGAGGATCAAAATAGATAATATGAAAGAGGATGAAAATATCTTCAAAGTTACACGCTCGCATTTTTGAGTTTCTGCGAAATCGCGCGAAACGGACACCGATCGGGTAGCTTTATCGGACCGGAGGACATAAAGCAAGAGTCATCTTGGATGACAACTCATCCTTTGACTTTTGGGACCCCAAGAGGTCGGCCTTGACCATGAATGGCCAAGATTGCTTTGTCCTCAAAAATGCAATCCAACGGCCGGAATCCGATCTGAAGACTTTTGTGTTAATTCCCACCTTGTCCCTCCCTTTTTCTATAAATAGCAAGCACCTCTCCTCTCATTCTTCACACCAAAATTCGAAACCTAGAGAGAGGTTCTAGAGAGAGAAGCTCGGAAAAATTCTGTCTTGCTCCGAGTAAGTTCTTCATCCTTAGTTTTTAGTTTCCGTAGTTCTTTTCGGTAGTTATAGTAGAACTGTTGTTTTGATCTAGGAAGTTTCATAATATATTCCTATACTTGTTTTTAAGCCTCATTGCATTGAAAGATGCCTGACGAGGTAAAAACATAGTGGGGATAATTTTGAAATGGAATAAGGTCAAAGTAACGAAGTTCTGGCGAAATTCCGCCAAATAGGGGTAGTAAGGGCAAAATGGTCTTTTTCACCTAAAATGCCTGTTATGCTGCCAAATATTCATAAGTGTGTTATTATTCTGATTAGAATACTTCTGACGTCGAACCGCTGTCGAAATTCCATCGTTCCGCTGTTTGCCGCTGTTGAGCCGCTGTTTTACGTACGGCCGTCAAAAAGTACCGTTTTTAGCCGGAAGAGCCGGATATCTGCAACTAAGGTACGGACGCGTACTGTAACCCTAACTCTATGCTGCTCATATACTTTTGCGTTATAGATACGTTCATAGGCGAGGTTACGTTGAGAATCGTCGAGATACTTACTGACTTTACCCACGGATTATAGTATTGGTAATGTCGTTTGAGTTATTCCTAGCGAGGACACGTTGTGGCGTGGCATTGGATATGTGCGAGAACTAGTCGAGAGAGACTTTACATACTGCTTTGTGCTTATGTTCTATCCATGTTTTGATCATACATCTGCTGTTTGCTTTTGTGATGATATCTTTGTATTGAAATGAATATCTGTTGTACGTATACTGTTTTATTTGAGCGTAAGGTTAACCGTTACCTGAGATCCATATGTGGAATGGATCTCAGCTGTAGCATCACGGTTTGGAGGACCGATGTTTGGCGATCGAGGCAAGCAGCCGGAGTAGGCCAAGACGTGTCTACATTATCTATCGTTTTCTTTAGTTTCTTTAACTTTTGAGAATTCTGGATGACTGTAATCCGATACATTTACACTATGGTCCATATTCTGAATGTAATGTAAATTACTTACTCGCTCCAATGCTCTACTCTGATTACTCTGCTTGAAATATTTGGAAACGTTTTTTTTAAAAAAAAAATCCGCCTTTTTCAAATGGGATGTTACACATAGTGTTGGTGCCGTTGATTAGATTAGCTTCACCGCATTGAGGTTGAACAGTCTGCTGAAGAGTATTCGCATCGAGCTCGCCGGTGACGTTGAGATTGAAGTCCTTCTAATAAGTTTTAATGGCGGACTCAAGGGTGTCGTCAGTGAAGTTGGAAGGGAGGTTAGGGATGTAGCAGAAGTATAAGTACTTCTTCAGTTTACCCAAATCGTCGAAGTAACTCCCCTAGTGGCAGCTGGAGAAGTTGCAGAAGGCTACCAAGCTCCGGGAGGGATGTTTTCGAAGTTGACACTTACTCTGAAGCTTGAGGAATGTTGGCTAGGTTATTGAAATGTTTGGGATATTCTCAGTGATGATGTAGCGCATTATGAGTTTTTAAATCATTTGAAAAGATAAATTTGAAGACTTTGAAGGAAAAGCTACTAAGAGGATCAAAACCTAGTATTTGACGAGTTCGCATTCCATGCTTATCACAGTGATGAGCAACTAATTTCTCATCACTATAATGAGATTTCAACTGTTTAAACTTTGATCTGAATGGTTCAACCGTAAAATTTTTAATTATGATTTTTTAAATGATAAATTCAGTTTTATGAGAAATGATAGTTATAAGATTATTTTTATTTTTAATTCTGCGTATAATAAAATAAAAATTTATTTAAAATATAAAAATTAAATTTGTTACGGTCCGGACGGCCCATATGTGTGGGACGGCCCAACGCGGGCCATATCATATATCCGAGAACACCTACAATCCCGGAAGAATCTATCCTATCCAATATTAATAAGGATATGATAGATCGGAATCTATCCTATCTAATATTAATAAGATATGATAGATCACACGTTAGGATATCAAAGCAAGCCCTATAAATACAAGGGCACGACACTAAGGTGCACACGTTCTAACTCAAACCTAGTAAATTCTATATCACTGTGCACATCCCCACTTGACACATTCCCCTTCCCCCTTAAGGCGAATAAGTCTATAGTGTACAGTGATCCCGACTCCTCCAGTATTTCTACCCCATAGAGTGCGGTGGAGCATATTGATCCAATATCAAAGCTTTAGCCCATCGGGCTACACATCAGTTCCCGGACGAACATTAGCGCCGACCGTGGGGACCGTAAATTTCGATCCCGTGACCACCGATGGCAAACACGAAAGTTGCGGTCGGAACACTCAACCCGCAAATCCACCACGGGTTGAAGGTACTCGGAATAATCATGCTCAACGGCCACCGGCGGGAGCCCGGGAGGAACCTCTCGGATACGGCATCCTCCCCTCCGATAGTTCCCAAACCTCATAATTTAGCTACGACGGAGGTTTCGGTCCGAATCCCGACGTCGTCCTCTGCGAAAGCGCGGGAATCAATTCGAGACGCATGGAAAATAACGAGAAGCGCTCTAACCTCCAGCGCCAAGAAGACCTCAGAATCACGCAGCAGATCATGGAGGACCGGTTTAACAAATTTGAGTTGTTAATCGGAAACCGAGAGCGGAGAGACACGCGGGGAGGACGGGAAACCGAATCCTCAGATACAAGCAGTCCGTCCTCGGGTAAACGTCCGAGGCAAGAATGCCGGGACAAAAGCCGATTTTCTCACGGGACAGGATCAGCTCGAACTCGTCCTTCAGCATCAGAAGCAAAAAGGATACGCTTAGAAAAAATCACGCAAGACCGAGACCGTGATAGGAGGAAGGAACCTCGGTCTCGGGGATCTCCAGAAGAATATAAGATGAAATATCTGACCGACCTCAACCGAGGCCCCTTTTCAGAAGAAATCGCCACTGCCCCATATCCAAAGAAAGCTGGACTTGATGCATCTCCCCAAATATGACGGGACCCCGGGACCCACGTACCCATCTCGATACATTCGAGCTCGGAATGTTTGTCCGTTTAATCAAGGGCCCGGTCATATCAAGAATTTTTGCTGCAACGCTTACCGGACCGGCCCAGAGGTGGTTTCATACCTTACCTACCGATTCGATCCACGACTTCGAAGAACTCGGTCGGAAATTCGAGTTAAATTTCGCCACTAGTAAAAAGCAACCGAAGTCTCAATTTACGTTGAGCAAAATCAAGCAGCGGAAGGGGGAAACCCTCCAGAAATATCTAGACCGATTCAAAGAGGTAGCGTTGCAAGTTCGTTCACTTCCGGATGACGTCCACGTACACTGCATAGTAGATGGCCTAGATCCCTCGGCCCGATTAGCTAAGAATATCTTTAAGAATCAAGTCCACACGCTCACCGAATTCCACACCCGAGCTAAGCAATACTTGGACGTAGAACAGATGGAGATAGCTAACGCGGTCGGGTCGGAGAAACGAGGAAATATATCACCAGAACAGAAAGGCCAACCGCGTAAGTCAAAGGGAGAAGGCCCCCAACGAACCTGGGGCCGAGATGGTCGCAACTGGAGGGACGGCTTGAGGCAAAAGGACGATACGAGAAGTATACCCCTTTAAACGCCTCCCGATCCCAGATTTGGAAGGAGGTTGCCCAGCATCGAGATGAAAAAATTGAATAGACCTCGACCTCCTAGGGTTCGATTCTTGATCGATCGTCTAAGTTTTGTGAGTTTCACGATGGGCGGGGCATACTACGGATCAATGCTTTGAACTCCGGGATGCCATCGAGCGATTCATCGGGGAAGGCAAGCTACGCCAATACCTGATTCAAACTTAAGGGCATAAAGGTCCCAAACACCAACAAGGAGGCCGAAGTAGGAGTCCAGACAAAGGCCTGAAGAAAGATGAGAAGCGTCGGAGGTCGGTCGTCGAGGAAGATGAGTTCCCAGAAGCTCAATTCCATTGTAATGTAGTTAGTGGAGGATTTGGCGGGGGAGGTGATACGATCAGCCAGCGCAAGAAATATTTGAGGGAAGTGCTTTCTGTTCGCAATATCCCAAAGTTTAAAGACGATTCAACCGGACCGAAACCACCCCCATTAGTCTTTACTACGAAGAACTAAAGACGTGGTGCCGGCCACCGGGACGGATTGGTCATAATGGCCACCGTGGCTCGGTGCCTCGTAAAAGGGTTTTTGTGGATGCCGGGAGCTCGACAGACATTATTAGTTGGGATGCTTACAAAAGGATGAATATGGACGTTGAGGATTTAAAACCGTGCAAAACAACCCTTATAGGCTTTAACGGGGAACATTCACCTCCCAAGGGATATGTTGACCTAAGATTTACTATGAGGGCTAGGGAGGCTTTCAAATCCGAACGGGTCAGGTTCATAGTCGCTTATTTCCCGTCCCCATATAACGTCATACTCGGCCGGCCAACGATTCATAGTTGGGATATGATAGTATCCACGAAGCACCAGAGGTTGAAGATGGTAAACAATAAGAATAAAGTAGTAGTTGTTAAGGGAGATCAGAAGGAATCACGTCAATGTTACTTCGAGACAATCCGAGCTGGAGAAGGGGGTCCACCCTCCCCACTTCGAATCCCAAGAAACGAACAAATTCTGAACCTCGAAAATCAGAGAATAGACGGACGACCCGTCAGCATGGTAGAACTCGACCTCAGGGACGAGCCCGAAATCCCACGTCCAGAACCAGAAGGGGAGTTGGAAGAGCTCATCCTTGGAGGAAATCTAGCGAATACAACAAAGATCGGAGGGGCAATGGACCGGATTTAAGAGGCAGTTGGTCAAATTCTTGAGGCGGAACCGGGATGTATTCGCATGGACGTCATCCGAGGTCCCGGAATCAATCCTAATTTTCTTTGTCATAAGGTGGCCATCCAAAGGGGTCCAAACCAGCAAGGCACGAGAAAAAGAGAAATATCGGGGCTGACAGGCGTAAGGCTTTGGAGCAGCACGTCGAGGAGCTTTTGGAAGCCGGGTTCATCAGGGAAATACAATATACCACCTGGCTATCTAACGTAGTTATGGTAAAAAAACCCAAGCGGAAAGTGGAGAGTATGCACGGATTATACCAATTTGAATAAAGCCTGTCCCAAAGATTCATACCCGATGCCAAACATCGATCAGTTGGTCGATAACTCATCGGGCTTTCAATTGTTATCCTTCATGGACGCATACTCTGGTTACAATCAAATACCTATGCATCCGAGTGATCGAGAGAAGACAACTTTTATGACCGACAAGGCCAACTACTGCTATAACGTGATGCCCTTTGATCTTAAGAATGCCGGGGCAACTTATCAACGGATGATGAACAATGTATTCGCGGATCAGATAGGGCGAAACATTGAAGTCTACATTGATGATATGATCGTGAAATCAAAGGACCCCGAAAACCATGTCCGTGATCTCGAACAGACATTTGAAAAGTTGAGGAGGTTTCAGATTCGTTTGAACCCGACCAAATGTGCATTTGGAGTCCCGGCCGGGAAGTTCCTAGGTTTTATGTTAACAAACCGAGGAATCGAAGCCAATCCGGATAAATGCAAGGCCGTCCTCGATATGCGGCACCAAGGACAAAGAAGGAAGTACGACGGTAACCGGCCGGCGCGCGCTAACCAGGTTTCTACCGCATCGGTAGAACGCGCTCCCCATTTTTTAGGTTGCTAAAAAAGGAAACACAAGGAGGATGGGACGGGAATGTGAGCGGCTTTTGAAAAGATCAAGCTTTGTTTGGCAACCCCACCGGTTCTATCAAAACCTAACCGGAAGAGTCTCTATTTTTATATTTATCGGTGGGTGAAGAAGCGGTGAGCGCGGCGCTAGTACGAGCAACCGAGGCGGGCGGTCCCCCGGTGTATTTCGTGAGTAAGGCGCTACAGAGCTCGGAAGTCCGATATCAAAAGTTGGAAAAAGTGGCCTTTGCCCTGCTCATTTCAGCAAGAAGATTAAGACCTTACTTCCAGGGGCACCGTATCATAGTCCGTACAAGCCTTCCGCTCCGCAGATATTACATAAACGACACCGCTGGAAGAATGACCCGATTAGGCGATCCCGGCTATCCGAGTTCGACATCACCTCTGGCCGACACGCGTCAAATCCCAAGCGTTGGTGGATTTCGTCAGGGAACTCACCGTTATGGACAGAGCCGCTGACGTTCAAAGTAAAGTGTGGAAGGTATATGTGGACGGTTCGTCAAATGCAAAGGGTAGTGGAGCCGGAGTCATAATCGAAAACCCGGAAGGTGTCGCCATTGAACATTCCCTCCAACTGAAGTTCCCGACCTCTAATAACCAGGCCGAATATGAAGCCCTACTGGCCGGATTATTGCAAGCCCGAGAACATCAAGCACAGAGAGTAAGGGTTTTCACCGACTCGCAGCTTGTAGCCGCACAGATAGAGGGCACTTATCAGACGAAAGGTCCGTTATTGGCTAAGTATCTCAATAAAGTGAAGGAGTTGATCTCCGAATTTGACGAAGTTGTAATCACCCACATCCCAAGAGAAGAAAACACCCTCGCCGATATCTTGTCGAAACTCGCCATTACCAAGGGCCCAGGAATCTACCGAACCGTCATCCAGCAAAATCTGACCGAGCCTAGTTGCGTCATGACGATATCAGCTGCTACGGATTGGAGGAAACCGATTGAAGATTACCTCGAAAGAGGGATTATACCAATAGATTCCGTTGAGGCAAAGAAGTTAATACGAGAAGCCGCGGTCTACACGATGATGGATGACCAACTATACTGGAAAGGTATACATTCTCCAATGATGAGATGTGTAGATTCATCCGAAGCCGGATATGTGTTGTCCGAGATACATCGGGGTGTGAACGGCCATCACATGGGGGTAAGGCCACGGCCGAAAAAGCTTTGCGTCTTGGATATTACTTGGCCAACAATGAAGATGGACGCCATGGAAGGCTGTCAAAAGGTGCGAAAGTTGCCGAAACACGCCAAGATTATTTGGCCTCCGCCATCGAAATTATGTGACATCTCGGCTCCTTGGCCCTTTTATAAATGGGGAATGGATCTCTTAGGGCCATTCAAAGCCGCACCGGGCAATTTAGGTGGCTCATTGTGGCGTAGATTACTTCACCAAATGGATCGAGGCCGAGCCTCTAACCTCGATTACCTCGGCACAGATTCAAAGGTTTTTTCGACATAATATTGTCGCTCGATTCGGAATTCCTGCTGAAATAGTCACGGACAATGGGACACAATTCATAGACAAAGGATTCCAGACTATGGTCTCAGATCTTGATATCGTGCACCATTTCGCCTCGGTAGAACATCCACAATCAAACGGCCAGGCCGAGGCAGCAAACAAAGTCGTCTTAAACGGCCTAAAGAAGAGGATGCAAGAAGCGAGTCCAAGCGGGTCGAACGGCTCTACGGCGTACTATGGGGATATAGGACCGGTGTACGGACGTCAACCCGGAAACCCCCTTCGGGTTGACTTATGGATGCGGCGATGACCCCGGTTGAGATAGGACTTCCGTCATGGAGGAAGGCTAATGTAACCCAGGCGGGAGGCGAATCGAACGAGGATGCGTTGAGGACCGAGCTGGACTTGATTGACGAAATCAGAGTCAGGGCGCACTGCAAAGACCTAGCTGCTAAACAACTCATCGCGGCAAAGTACAATCGGAAAGTAAGACCCCGCTCCTTCAACAGGGGCAACCTCGTACTTCGACGCGCGAGATATTGGGAACAAAAATGCCCGAGATGGCAAGCTGGCAGCAAATTGGGAAGGTCCGTACCGCGTAAAAGAAAAGCTGAGCAATGGGGCCTACATACTAGAAACCCTAGGAAGAAAGCTCGTCAAAAGGACCTGGAACACTGACAAACTGAGGGCCTACCATAGCTAGACCTCGGTTCGGATGTCGCGCACGATGGAACTTGTCTTATTTTTTCTTATTTAAATTTATGTCGTTTATATTTGGTTGTTTACCATTAACGCCTTCAACTCTTTGAAATCTTATTTTAAAGAAGGAACCCGCATCGGAGTTCTTATTCAAACGCACGTGCTTTTTATAACTTAAGTTTTTTACACCGAGGTCCACATGCCGGTTACACCGCGGTCTCGAACCGGTTTCAATTAACACATCTAGATGGTGACACTAGGGCCAATGTGCCTTGGTTTCGAGCAATGTGAACCCACACAAAAAGGTCTTCACAAAATTGACGCGTCAACGCTTGCTCCTTGATAAGAAGATGACTTGTCATGCCGACCACGATCGGTCCAAATGTTCGGCTTGGAGTTAGGATAATTCGGCCGAACATGTGACATTTTGCCCTTATCTTGGCGATTGAACCCGGACAAGGGAGGCGGAACTCGGTAGTGCGTTAAATAAACACCCTTTGTGGTTAACTAAGAAAACCCTACCAAACTTCCCCAGATGGCAAGTCTGGACGATAAACGCAGAACTGCATAACGACCCTGGCCCGGTCAAATAAGGTTAGCATTTATACAGTGCTCAATCTAACAGAACAAGGTAATTTCTATAAATCAGCCGAACCATAGCGGCAACATCCAGCAATTACAAACAAAGGGCATTAACGCCCAAAGAAGATAAACAAAAAGCAAAAAACTAAGCATCGGCCGGGGATGGAAGGCTCCTCGGTAGGGACGTCGGTTGAGATGTGCTCCTCCCCATCACCCACTTGATCGCCGTCATCAAGAAGGGATGCTGAAGTCACCTCTGGAGAAGCAGGAGGGGGGACAAGCTTATCGCCCTGGACATATGCCAGATGGTGAAATCCCTCAATATTCAGCGAGACATTAGGGTTCAAGTGGCGGATCTGAGCCAGGGCCATTTTGAAAGCATCCCTGGCCGTCTCCTGAACCGTGTCAGAGCAGTCAGCATAAGCTCTCTGAGACTCTGCTAGGGCCGCCCTGGTTTCGCCCAATTCCCTCGCTAACTCCCCACGCTGCGATTCCACCACCCGAAGCGAGTCGATGTCCTGTGCATGGGGTTTTTGTAACCTGACCAGCTCTTCGTTAGAGAGCTTGCTCTTCTCAGCCTCTATTTCAGGCAGAGCATCCTCAGCCTTCTTTTTCAATGCTTCAGCGGCCTCAAGAGCCTCCTCGGCCTTTTTCTGGGCCTCGACGGCGCTATCCCTCTCCTCCGAACTTTGGTCGGGCGGCACCGGCATTAACATAATTCCTTTTGACTATTTCAAACGCACGCACCACCCCCGTGATTTCGGTGTAGCCTTACGGATATTCCACAACTCGGCCTCATCAATATCGGTAAGAGCCACGGCATCCGTATAACGCCGAGGCGGGAGGAGAGAAACCGCCGGTTCTTCGGTCCGCCCCTTACTCCAGTAAGACCACGGGCGCTTCGGATGCGGAGGAGGAGGTGGCGGTAGGATCGAAGAAGAAGAAGCGCGACCATAATTTTAGCCACGGCGGGAGGCGAAGTCGGCCCGTTAGGGCAAGAGGCGCGAGGGTCGGAAGGGGGATATCCACTGATTCCAAAGGGCTCTCTTTCTGTTTCTGTTTCTTTGCCAGGGCATCCGCTATAGTTTTGGACTTGCGCGACTCCGGGGCCGACCTCTTCTTCTGACCTTGCTTCGAATGAGTGAGATAGCGAGGTAGAGGCTCCATATCTTGAGCTACAATAAAAAGATGAGGAAGATGATTAGTTATCGCATACATTAGGAAAGGAAAAAGGTTAAAGCAGGGCATATACAAAAGCCATACAAATTACATATCTCGACTTGGAGCCGGTCCGGAAATAAAGTAAGCCGCGCTCACGTGTTGCCGTATGTAGTAAAATATGACACCGGCCGATCTACAAAAACAACTTCCTCGGCGGGAAGATCGTCGGTTCAACTTGGTATGAGGTAGAAGCCACCTTGTGGTGATCATACGTCCAATACAAGGGAAACTTCCACTCTACTCCGTCCCCTCGGCCCTTTCAAAAACCGGGGCTTTTGCCGGGTTTGGCCACGACCTTGAAAAAGCCGTTCTTGAAGTGCTTGAAGGAATCCGAAAGCACTCAATAGCTTTCGGTCGGATCACTCCGAAGGGAAGTAAGCCCTTCAATTTATCCACTTTCTTCCCGAACGAGGGGTATAAGGACCGAAGAAGTAAAAAAAGAGGCGGGCGTGCAAGGAATAGGGTCTTGGAAAGAATTGCATAACTTCTCAAAGGCCACAATGTATACGCCCGGCCATTAGGAAGAAGTTGTGAGGGGGCCGGATGAAGGTAATCTAGGCAAGACATTTGAAACTCGGTAAACGGGAAGCGAATACCGAGCCGGGTTATATAAGCTTTATAAAAGAAAAAGAAGTTTGTACACCCGGTCACCCTAGATGAGCAAACAGGCTCATCAACATCAGGAGGACTCAGTAAACAACCCTCGAACTCCCCAAGCTTCATCTTACTAATCTCGGCTACGGTCATTAAGGATCGCGTAGTGAGGGCTTCGTATGTAACCCAGGGAAACCGCCGAAGAAGGGCGTTGGAAGGAGCAGAGGAATCTGCCTCCTCAGGATCAGACCGGCCACTAATTTGAGAAGAGGATGACTCCATTCAGACCTAAAAAAATAAATGGAAAACGAAGGCATAAATTAGTTGCTCAAGGGAGTACCTGGCGTATGCAATATAGTTTGAGAAGAAAAAAGTCCGGTGTTATGTGCCGAGGTCGAAGGTGCCTTAGTCCTATGTTGACAGGAGCCGAGGGTAGTGTCCGCCAGGAAATCCCAGCCGTTCGCTATGAAATATGAGCTATCGGCAAGACGGTCCCAACAGGGATCGAGGTATCCCTCGGGCATAGGTTCGACCCGGGTACTTGGAGTAGGCTCAGGTAAGTTAATAGGCGCGAAGGGGATACCTTCGGGTATATCTCGACTCAATGGGTATGGCGACCCACTCAGAACAGGACGAACACTCGGGCCCCTAGACCAATTCAAGCGTGACCTCCCGGCGCTCCCCCCACGTGAAGCACCATGAAGCAGAGTACTAGATCTAATGTTCTCGGGCAAAGGAGAACCCGGTACCCAGTAGCTGGCCTTTGGAAAATGAGAGCGTATCGCTTCTTCTTCCTCTTCGGGGGTTAGTGGTGGGTTTGAAGATGACGAAGGTTTATTCCCACCCATCAAAAACAGAGAAGGGAAACCTAGAATATGCATAAAAGGGACGATGAGACGCAGGAGGAGCCAAAGGGGGTACGCAAACCGTAAAGGGGGCAAACACCTAAGGGAAAAAACTTAGACACCCATATCGACCCAAGGGCAATCGCTGGAACTCCCCAAAGCAAAACCCGGACCCAAAACCGGAAAAACGGGGCGAAACAGAAATGGTCGCAGAAGGAAAAACATGAATAAGCAATCAAAACCATCAAAGTCGCAACACAGCAAATAAGTGGAGAAAAGGAAAACAAGATGAGCACGATAAAGAAGAATGCGGGAGGAACGAGAGTACGAGCGGTAGAGCTTCTCCACGGCAAAAATATCGAAACAACTAAACGAGAGAAAGTTAGAGGAAGAAATAACGGGTAATGCGAGATGGGAGGAAAGAGTAAGTCGAAAGTGTAAGCGACAGGGGTAGAAAGGGAAAAATTCACCCTATTCGTAGGGGTGACGTGCGACGTGCGCAGAGAGCATTAAATGCGCACGAAATCCAAAGACGACAAAGCGGGCGGTTAAAATCCCCCCCCATCCGGGGACGCCACATGGCAGGGGGCAATGATGGTGAAGGCGGAAGGTCTCTTGACCTTGGAAATGCATCCTAGACTCTTGGCCTTCCCTCATACCTCGGCCCCAGGGGATAAATTTCTTGGACATGGAAGAATCCAGACAATGTCAGGGATTCGGCGAACCTCCATGAGGGACCTCGGATCTTGAGATCGGACCTCGGATTCTCGAACGTAACATCCATGGACGAGGTTAGTAGTGAACCGGTTCGAGGCCATCACTAAACGGCACCCGGCCAAAGGATTAATAATACCTCGAACTACGTGGGCTTTGATCCCTTGAAAGGGTACGTAGGCCCTAGGTGGCAATCCTAGGTCAAGCCCAGTCAAATCAAAAATCCAGCATGCAAAGCTAATGGATCCAATCAACCATGCTATCCGCCGACGGATCTAATCAACCTCGGTATATCACCTCAGACAGAGAATGCCATGGCAGGATACACCTCGGCAGTTCAAACCCTTGAGCTACCGAGTCAGGGGCAAGCCCCATTACGGTCGGCCGGGCGGCCCATATGTGTGGACGGCCCAACGCAGGCCATATCATATATCCGAGAACACCTACAATCGAGAAGAATCTATCCTATCCAATATTAATAAGGATATGATAGATCGGAATCTATCCTATCTAATATTAATAAGATATGATAGATCACACGGTTAGGATATCAAAGCAAGCCCTATAAATACAAGGGCACGACACTAAGGTGCACACGTTCTAACTCAAACCTAGTAAATTCTATATCACTCGTAACACATCCCCACTTGACACATTCCCTTCCCCCTTAAGGCGAATAAGTCTATAGTGTACAGTGATCCCGACTCCTCCAGTATTTCTACCCCATAGAGGCGGTGGAGCATATTGATCCAATATCAAAGCTTTAGCCCATCGGGCTACACATCTGGTTCCAGACCAGAACAAAATTAAATTTAGAAATGAAAATGAGTGATGAAAATAAAAATAAATTTTTATTTTTGGCAGTAACTTTTTTTGAAGGGTTGGACGGTTTGGGTTTTGGGGGAAAATTCGTGGTTTAATGTATGTCACGTGAAGGAGGCTCTGCGATATGTTGAAAGTTTAGATACTCCGTGTCTGCATTGAGATTGATTTTGAAGAGTTATGTAGGTGCCTAATTGCACGAACAATTAATGGAGTATAGTGGTGAGTGTGTCTACCCTGTCGATTTTCTTTTTCTTTGGTTGAGAATAGGTCGAGGTAAGCTTTTCCTTGGTGGCTAGCCAAGGTAATCATCTTCGATTTATTAGCAGTGCTTGGAAGTAGGAAGATGGAACCAAATGGGTGGCTGGAAACGCACCATCTCTCCCGAATGAGGTTTTGTTGGGCGACTCAAACATGGTGAGAACGAAGGACGGAAGTCCGCGGAAAGTGAAGCCATAGGTTAGGATTTGAGGTTTTAAGGGTAGTTTCCTTTGTTGTGTTTGATTCTATTGCTCTATTGCTTTTATAGGATGTATCCTAGGTTTATCTCGCTTTCTTTTTTGGTTTGATGAATTAGTGAGTGCAATATTTTTTTTTTGAATATTAATAAAATTGAATGTTTTTGTTAAAAAAAAATAATTTTAAGGTTCAAATCCACGTGTATGTACATAAAGAAAGAATCTAGATTAACCATTATATTTTTCAATCATACCGTCATATTTGTTGTTTGTCTCGATTTCTTTCATTTTCTTTTTGTTGTTTTTATACGAAATTGTTCCGATGGTTATAATCATTCATGCACACCTACACTTCACGGTATTGAGTCGATTATCATGAAAAAAGAGTAATGAGTCAAAGAAGCCATACTATTTATACATTTTGTGTGCCCGTGACCGTAGCTATTTGTTTGAGCAACTCCTCTAGGTTTCACTTGACTCCATTTTGTCTCGCGAAGCTTTTGTAGTTTTACGTGTCTCTTTTCGGTGTATAGTATCAGTATACATAAGCTTTAAATTTCAAGTTATTGGGTATATATGGGTTAGTGGTGGGAGAAGTGATTTATTTATTTTTTTTCAATTTGACTTTTGCAGAAGGAAGATAAGATAAAAGTTAGATTGTAAATGAGATTTTTGTTTGGATTGACGGTAACAAAAGTGGCTTTTTTCCAAATTGAAACGTGTTTGGATTATTATTTCAAAAGTCAGTTAAAAGGGAAAATGATTGAAAAGGTTATGAATCTTTTATATATATATATATATATAGTATTCAATAAGATTAGTTAATGGCATGCGCATTGTGCATCTTCGTCTGTTCTAAAATTAACGTTAAAACGACTTTTTTTCTTTTTGTGGTCAGAATCAAAACGACTATTCAAATATGATAATTTTAAATGTTCCTAATTTTTTATGAAGCGCTAGGGCCTATTCTGAAATAGGTTTTTAATGAAGTTACCTAATTTTCCTCATGAGAAAAAAATCTCTCCACTTTTTATTCTCTCCACAGAACTTTGACATCCGGTGACTAGAGAATTTTCGGGAAAGAGCTATCTTGCTACAATTTGATTCTACCACTTTTTAATTCCCAGAGGCAACATTCTCTAACAATGTAGTCCTTTTTAAGTACTTTTAGTCTCTTAACCTTACTATCATTAGTTTCATTTAAAGAAGAATGTTGTCTGAGCAAATTTAAACGATGACTTTATAATTAAATATTCATAAAGCATCCCTAAATATAAAATATAAAAATTACTATATTAAATAATTAAAATATTTTCAATTTTTTATATTGTACGACATTTTTCGTTCCTTTTCTTTAATCATAAATTAAAAATTAATCATATTTTAAATTGTATCTTTGTGTCATAAAATATTTTTAGTATATGATATTTCATATTAATTAATTTCTAGTCCAATATTTAAAAATATTTTTCGTATAACACTAGTATCGTGAAATATTTTGGTAGGAAGTTTGGCCAAAGAAAGCTTTGATCTCCCTCTTGCGCCTGGTAGTGACATCGCCTGTGCCGTCGAACAACAGGAAAGACTTGGCGGCTTGAATGAATGCATCATAGGTGGAGAAGATTCAGCTACGGTGCTTTAGCATCTCGTTGAAGATATTGCTAGAGATGATGCGCTAAGACCGCCAGCAGGATCGGAGGAGCACCACCATTGCATTGGCTTCCCCATTATGAAACACATCACACACAATACTAAACACTTCTTGTTATAATATTGTATCATTCTTTTGGATTTAGCCTCCTATACATTTACATGTATATAGCGTTGGCGATGTTGATGTATAGGAGGTATAAATAGTGTTTTCTTGGAAGGGAAATATACGCCGCGGAAATTTTGGTTTTGGAGCACCCAGAACTTAAAAGTTTTTTGGGTATCATTTTTGCCCAAATAGTTTACAAACGTAGCAAAAGTTTGCCCATTAGTTGATCTTGACCGTTGGATTGATCATTTTTTGTATCATTTTTGCCCCGAAAGTTTACAAAAGTGTGATCCTAAAAAAACTTTTGGGGCAAATTTGCTCTTTTTTGTAAACTTCCTAGGCAAAAACGATACCAAAAAAACTTCTGGGTGCTGAATGGCCCCTAACCAATACTTCTGTAGCAAAAATGGTATTTAACCCTTCTTGAAAATTCCCAGTCTACAATAAGGGCCGCATGTCCTACTCATTGCATTTATGAGCTGGGTATGCTGATCCTCCAATTTTGGGCTGACATACCTTTTTTACTTTTTTATTTTTTTGCATTATTGTTTTTTTGGATTAAATTTTGTGACACCTCCCTGCTCATATCCGGATCCAGAGAGAGACGTCTTCCCTTTATAAATTAATATAAGTTAGATGCATATTTAAACCACCAAACCATTCAGCAAATCAGGGTATTCATAAAATGACGATGGTGCTCTCGAAAATAGGTTCTGCCCTAGTGCCTCCGTCATCGGAAGATGATGATTTACTTAATCGTAGCTCTAAGAAGATCAAGAACGACGGCATGACTACGGCGATGAAGAATGGCCTAAGCTAGGCACGGCGGGAAAGATCAAATGGAGCTCTGGACCTTCCTGCGGAGAAGCTTCGGGGTATTCATAAAGAAAAGAATGATGTTGAGATCTTTGGACGGAGACAATACAAAATCGACGATTCTATATCGGACTCGATAATGATGATGAACCTACTGTATTATCAAAGAGGACCCAAGCGGGAATTTTCCTATCTTCTCATTCTCGGAAAAGATGAAGAAGCGGGCCAAGGCTTGGAACAGGCTGTCATCGTGAAGTGTTAGGAAGGAACATCGGGTATATGTCTCTCCTCTCTATTCTGCAATCCTTATGGGCTAAGCGCGGAGTCATAAGCCTGATAAACATTGGAAATGGGTTTTTTGTGGTGAAGTTAACAAACAAAGAGGACTATATTAATGCACTCACTGGGGGGCCATGGATGTTATTTGATCATTACCTTCGTGTCGTCCATGGGAGCCCCATTTTCGTCCGAAGCGAGCCACGATTGACGAGTTGCGGTGTGGGTTAGAGTGCCGAATGTGTCTCTGGAATACTACGACAAGGAAGCTCTAACTTGGATTGGTAATAGGATTGGAGAGATAATTAAAATAGATATTAATACTTCTAGCCATCTCCGCGGTCACTATGCTAGGATCTGTGTACTGGTTGATTTGGGGAAACAACTTATGTCGGGATTCACCCTTGGCGAAGAAGATTTTCTGGTTGAATATGAGGGCCTCCATGGTCTGTGTATAAATTGTGGCATGTATGGCCATAAGATTGAGAATTGTAAAACCATGCATGCGGTCTTGAAACGATCTTGAATCCCGATATGCTGCGATGGAGAAGGAGCACGCAATGTCGAGCGCCGAGGCGATAAGAGCGATTCGGAGGTGTGGCGGGTGGTTAATAAAACACTCCGGCCAAAACGCAATAAGAAGGACGGTGGTTCCGCTGTGCCCCGATCGCGAACGGTGGCTCAGTTCGGTGTCTTTGTTGTTGAGGAGGCGGGAAAGGATGGGGTCACCGAGGTAGTCGCTGTGGGTCCAATTCTGACAGTTAATGAGGTAGTAGTGGGAGGACCTAGTAGTGCTATTGTCGTGCGCAGTGGTAAAGGGAAAAAAGGTGGTGCTCATAATAAAAATATTGGGAATATCCTAAGTACCCATGCGATAGTGGTATTGAGGCTTGTGAAATATTCCTCTCGAAAAGAAAAACGTCGAGAGAAAATGTATCTAAAAGAAGAGACAAAAGGCGAGCCTCGGGGGACCAATATTGAGAAGTCGAAGGATGAGGTAATGGGAGTAAATGAGTTGGAGAATATTGAAGAAGTATTTTTTGATACAAACATTGAAGATGTCGTCTTGAATCCACTTACACAGCCCCCAGAAGACGAATACATGTCGCCGACCTCTTTTGATCCAAGTAACTCTGGCAAAATAGATGGCCCTACAAGTAAGTTTTGGGCTGGCACAGGCCCAGACGATCCTGATTGTGAAATGGTGTTGGAGACACCGTGTGAGAAGCTTGTGGAGTCGTCTTTACCAAAGCCCAATTGTTAGGAGGTTTTTGGGGTCTCTAGTAATGTCTGCCTCTTGTCTTAATGGGTAGTATTTTTTATTGGAACACTAGGGAGCACATGGGTCAAATCTCCTTCAAAATATCAAAGTAGTCTGTCATGGGTCCCGACCTTGCCTAATGATCCTTTCGAAACGAAATCGAGGAAGAAACCAAGTTTCATTGTCTCCGAAGCACGGGGTTCGATGAGTTAGCGTTCGTTCCTAGTTCCGCAGATCGGGAGGTATTGTAGGCTGTTTGGAAGAAGAGTTTATGCGACATCTCGGTTACGAAGAAGGCGGCAATTCATCCAGCTTTCGTTGCTCTTTTGGTAATGGTGAGAATTTTTTGTTGACGGCTATTTATGCAATTCCACATTCTAATTTGAAACAGGGATCTATGGAGAGAATTGCTAGTACTTAATACTTCTATTTCGGACCCATGGGCGGTTATCGGGGATTTTAATGATATTCTCTCGCGGATGAAAGGACGGGAGGTCGCAATGTCAATAATATCCGTATCCGATGGTTTTATGACCAAATACGGATGTGCAAGCTCTCGGACCTAGGCTTTTTGGGCCCCAAATTCACTTGGAAAGGACCACATTTGCCCGGGTTGTAGGAGATTATTCGAAAGGCTTGATCGGGCCTTTTCGAATGAAGAGTTCTGTTTAAATTTCCTAATTGTTATGTCAAAGTTTTGCCTCGGACCATCTTCTCCAATCATAACCCTATCTCTCTAAGGTGGACTTGGACATTGCTCGGTGGTAGGAGACTGATGTTTTTAGATTTGAAGCCATGTGGCTCCAACACGATAATTTCCACGATTTCCTCAAGAACTCTTGGCCGAATGAAGGGATCTTAATCAATCGCTTGAGAGATTTCGTAATTTGGTAGGAACCTGGAATAAAGAAGTTTTTGGTATGGTGGAGAAGCAGAAGCAGTCATTAATGGCTAGACTAAACGGTATCCAACGTTCTGTAGATTACCCTCGATCTCAGTCGTTATGTAAGCTTGAGGCGGAACTTCAGTCGGAACTGGGAAGATGGCTCAAAATTGAAGAAATTAAATGGTTTCAAAAAGCAAGAACAGATTGGGTTACCAAAGGGGATCGGAATACTAGATATTACCACCTAAAATCTAAGATGAGGAAGAGAAGGAATAGGATAGTAGCCTTGAAGAATGATAGAGGCTTGTGGATAGAGGAAGAGGAAGAGTTGAAGTTGTTAGTTACTTCCTATTTTAAGACTTTGTTCACTTCGGAGGATGCTTCTCTTACTCCCCTTGTTACGAGATCTTCTTTCCCTACTATTGATCGATCCAGATTCTCTTCTATGTCCGGGTTACCAAGTGTTGAAGATATTAGACAAGCCATTTTTTCTATGGGTTGCTATAAAGCTCCTGGGGTTGATGGCTTTCCCCCGATCTTCTACAAAGTGAATTGGAGGACTGTGGGCCCATCTCTTTGTAAGTTTGTTCAACAAAGCTTTCAAGGTATAATTTCTCTATCCGAGTCTAATAGAACCCTTATCTCTCTGATCCCTAAGATAGATAATGTGGAGTTTGTCACACAGTTTCGGCCAATTTCTCTGCTCTTGTGCATTATAAATGTCTTACTAAACTAATGACTTCTCGTCTAAAGGAGGTTATTGATGATTTAATTTCCCCTAATCAAGCTAGTTTCATTAAAGGGCGAAATATACAGGATAACATTGTTATTGGCCAAGAGATCCTCCATATAATGAATAAGAACAGAAGTAGAAAAGGTCTGATGGCTGTGAAGATAGACCTTGAAAAGGCGTATGATCGAATTAGCTGGGAATTCTTAAAGCAAGTTCTTATAGAAGCTGGCTTTGAATGTACTTTTATTCGATTGATTCTTAAGCGTGTTTTAAATGTCATCTCTTACAACGTGCTTTGGAATGGGGCTAAGGCCCGATGATTTTCTCGCCTAATAGAGGTTTGAGGCAAGGAGATCCGATGTCCCCCTTGTTATTTGTATTATGCATGGATAAAATTTCCCATTTAATTAATGATGCGGTTGCGAGATGGTTCATGGAAGCCAATTTATGTCTCTAAGGAGGGCCACACATTTCACACTTATTATTTGCGAGATGATTTATTCTTTGTTTGGTGCTTTGCTACGGAAGCACAAACGGGTGTGTATGTTAGAATGTGTTGACAAGTTCATGAAAGCGTCGGGGGCAAGGTGAACAGATGAAGTCCTCTATTACGTTCTCCTCAAAAGTACCATTGCATACTAAGAGACGAATCCGGGATGTGAGTCAAATGCGATTACTACCGAAATTGGCAAGTATCTAGGCTTTCCTCTCTCGCGTTCCCGAAAAAACAACGCGGTTTTTAGCTATGTAACCCACCGTGTAAGACAAAAGCGGTGGCATGGAAGGCAAGCTGTCTTTCTATGGCAGGGAGAGTTACCCTTGCCAGATCCGTCCTTAGTTCAGTGCCTTTGTATCCTATGCAAGTAGCTCGGTTACCTGCTGCGGTGTGTAAGGAAGTGGAACGGATGCAACGTAATTTCATATGGGGTCATGATAATACTACTCTCCACTATCATTCGATTGCTTGGGACCAAATCACCAAACCTAAAGAATTGGGAGGCTTAGGTTTTCGTAAGCTACAATCAGTAAATCGGGCGTTCGGGGTTAAACTCGCATGGAAGCTAGTGGTTGGTGACAAGGGAATGTGGGGGTGATGTTCTTCAATCCGGTATATGTTAAGGGATGAATCTTCATTATTCTCGGCCCGAACGGGGATTCTAAGATATGGCGGTTCATTTGCTCTCAAAGCGAGTTTGTGGATAGTGGCTCTAAATGGCAGGTTCGCGATGGTCAGTTGATAAACTTCTTCACTGATAATTGGGTAGGGGATGGCTGTACCTTACGAATTTTGTGTTAGACAGGCGACGGAGGAGGAACTTCATTCTTACGTGGTGATCGGTCTACAACGGTGGATGGGACTTTGCGAGGTTAATCGAAATCTTAAATCCGGAAGGTATCAAATTAATTATCCCTCAAGTTCCTCCTAGTCCGGATCTTTGGGGTGACGGTCTTGTTTGGGGAGGAAGTTGTGATGGAGGCTTCACGATTAGGAGTGCTTACGCATTGATTGAAAAGGATAGTTCATTCTTGGGATAGACTTCGAGATTAATTTGGAGATGGAGTGGTGTTGAAAGAGTTAAACTGTTTATGTGGAAAGTTTTTTGAATAAGCTCCCAACTAATGTTTGGAGGAGCTCCTGGTCTAATGCGTCTCCTTTATGTGATTTGTTGCAAATGCGAGGTCGAAGATATCCTCCACATTTTAAGAGATTGCCCATATGCGAAAGGTATGTGGGGCAAACTTATCCATCCGAGTTATGAGCAATTGTTCTTTTCCGCGAACCTCAAAGAATGGCTATCCCTTAATCTTTCTAGGAAGTTAGGATTAAGATTGGGAGGATTTTGGGATAGGGTGTTTCTTTGTTGGTATATGGAAACTTTGGACTTGGAGGAATTTATTTTTGTTCGATCATAGTTTTGTTAAACCTCCCGATCCCGCATTAGTTTTATCTTATTCTTGGAAGGATTTTGCTATTACTCCCTCCTATGCCTCTATCTGGTGCCACTTCGACGGTCCATCTGCTAGGGTGGTATCCTCCCCTAATGAGTGGGTCAAATTGAATACGAGATGGAGCAATGGAGCTAAGGTCTTCTAATGCTTTGGTTGTGGTGGATTATTGAGGAATTGCCAAGGTGCTTGGATTGCGGGTTTTGCGAAGAAGCTAGGTAGGTGTAATCCATTGAAAGCGGAATTGTGGGCTGTACTTGAAGGCCTATGTCGACTTGGGACATGGGTTTCAAATCGCGTTTTGGAAGTAGATGCCAAGGAAGCTCTTAATTTGATTTCTAATAACAGTACCCTCCCGGAGGATCGGTTAGTTTCTAGAATTAAAGCCATGTTGGCCAAGGATTGGAATGTCAAGCTTTGTCACATTCCTAGGGAGTCCAATAGAGTAGGCGATGCTTTAGCTAAGTTGGGTATCTCCTCAAATTCTATTTTAGCTAGTTGTCCTACTCGGTTGAGGTCATGGGTAGATCAAGAGTCTATGGGATTAATTTCCCCTCTGTTGTAATTTCTTTTTTCTGCTGGCTTTTTAGCCCTCATCAATATCAAAAAAAAAACCACCAAACCAGGTTTGGACTTGAGAAACAAAAACTTTTTCATAATAATTTCTAAAACTTAATTCAATCATAGATTCCAAAATTATAGCTCGAATAAGATTTTCTAAAAAGTTTAAAACCTTTTGAAAACTTTTTTATAAGTGGTTCAAACTCCTTCTTTAAAAATCCATCGTACCTTAAACTTTAAATTGTATTGTTAGAGTTCTTCTTTATTATTTATCTAACCTAGTACTCTAATATTCACTTAATCATCCATTTCATTATGGGCTCATGATATTCGTGCCCCTCCCTACAACAATATCATACATATATAGGTTCTACTATTATAAGGTCATAAGTATCTAAATAAATAAACACAATAGGCTATCTCAAAATAATCTCTAGGTCATAAGGAACACACACACACACACGATGTATCTAAAAATGAATCAAGCTTCACTATCACCACCACCACCTTCTTAGAGTCCAGCGATTATTACGCCCTTGCCTCTTCCTCTTTGCCTACTAGAGTGTCCACGTCTTGGATTTGAGGAAGGTTATGAGATTTAAATGATGAATCCAGAATAACAGGTTAATCTCACAAACCAAGTATATACAATATACGTAAATCAACTACAATAAAGTAATCCACATAACATATAAACCATTTAGGGATCATACAACGTATTATAATTCATAAGCAGCATGTAATACAATAATCAACATAAGATCTATTACCGTAGCATTAGGAAAATACATTTGGGTGAATTAACTGTTAATAAGTAGGTGTCATAGAGACAATCTCTTTCGACAGATGAACACCTTTATGCATTTCAGTGATGATGTGGCGCATTATGAGTTTTTAGATCATTTGAACATATAAATTTTAAGACTTCAAGGGAAAAGCTACTGAGATGATCCAGACCTAGTATTTGACGGGTTCGCATTCCGTGCTCATCACAGTGACGAGCAACTAATTTCTTATCATTGTAATGAGATCTCAACCGTTTAAACTTTGATATGAATGGTTTAAATGTAAAACTTTTAAGGGTTAAGGTGCGATTTGGCCAATAAACTATTGGCTCAGGAGCGTCCAACACAATTAACTATTAAGTGGACCAAAAATACCAACAAACTTTTAAAAATGTGCAGTCAGCACAATGCGTTAGAAAAAGTTAACATATGTTATCTAAGGTGTAGATTGGCCAACAAACTTTTACCCCAGGAGTGCCCGGCACAAAAAAGTTTTACTCAGGAGCGCCCAACACAAAATTCTAAATTTTACTAAATTAAATATTTTTTCTCAATTGTCATTATTCAAAACTACTTGTATAAATATTTATGGACAAAAATTACTCATTCTTCAATTTTGTCAAAATTATAATTTGCTAAAATAAACAAAAGTTTTAATTAAAAATATAATTATATGATTTAAATAAAACTCAAGGTGTCTTATAGTTTATTATATATGTTAAACAAAAAAAATATGATTTATTTTTATTTTAGAAGAAATTTATGTGAGTTAAAAAATTCATTTAATGTTAATAAAATTTAAAAATCTAAAAAATATATTATATCCTGAAAGAAATGAAATGAGTTTAATTTTTATTTTTTATAAAAATAGCTTAATGGATATCAACATTGATACTTAATAATATAAATCCAGCAACTTGATGATATATTTGTTAATTAAATGATCTATTGATTATATGTATATGAGACTTGTTGAAGGACAATTTAATAATAGGTTAAAAAGCAATTTAGCCTACGAAAATTTTATTAACATTAAATGATTTTTTTAACTCACATAAATTTCTTCTAAAATAAAAATAAATCATATAATTGTGTTAGGCGTTCTTGTGCGAAAGTTTATAAAATTTAAATTAACTTTTTTAAATAATAAATTCATTTTTATGAGAAGCAATAGTTATAAGATTATTTTTATTTTTAATTCTACATATGATAAAATAAAAATTAAAATATTAAATTAAATTAAATTTAGACGGTTTAAAATCAATCTAATCATTTTTACTAAAGTATAAAATGTGCTCCTTAACTAGTCTTTTCAGGCAAATGGTCTTTACGTCTATTTCATTTCGTATTTTTTTCGCTTCAAACGATGCCGTAATATCCTAATGAGACAAATTGAGTCCTTCGGCTTCCCTCCTGTTTGATCATCTCTGTGGCGATTCTCCTCAGTCTCCTCTGACTGAGCAGGAAGGGGGACGGGAGCGGAAAACTACGAGCAACTTCATTTTCATATGCTCCTACCCTCGCTTTCAGTGAAACCCTACTGAAGAACCTCATTCTCAGAGTGAAGGCTACGGGTACGGTTTTGCTTCTCTTTCTGTCTAGTTTCCTGCATTGTTTAGCATCTGTTAGTGGGGTTTTTTCTGTTCTGAGGTGCGTGGCTTAAGTATTCTTCTCTGCTGGAATTTGAGCTGAAGCTTATCGCCTAAAAATTATAAATACATTTTTCTCCAACTTGTCAGAATTTGTTTTTTGTTTTTTTCAAATTTCACGTAGTGAAAATGCGGTTTAAATTTGGTGCTGTTTTGGGCGAGATATTGTGGTTGTTCCGCTATTTTCTTCTCTTGTTATTGGATTTATTCTATTAAAAAAATTTCTTCCTGAAGGTTGTTTGGCAGTAAATTTTTTGAAGGGTTGGACGGTTTGGGTTTTGGGGGAAAATTCGTGGTTTAATGTATGGCTGTGAAGGAGGCTCTGCTGATATGTTGAAAGTTTAGATACTCCAGAGTCTGCATTGAGATTGATTTTGAAGAGTTATGTAGGTGCCTAATTGCACGAACAATTAATGGAGTGTAGTGGCTGAGTGTGTCTACCCTGTCTGATTTTCTTTTGCTGGTTGAGAATAGGTCTGAGGTAAGCTTTTCCTTGGTGGCTAGCCAAGGTAATCATGCTGCAGATTTATTAGCAGCTGCTGGAGGTAGGAAGATGGAACCCAATGGGTGGCTGGAAACAGCACCATCTCTCCTGAATGAGGTTTTGTTGGCTGACTCAAACAGTAGTGAGAACGAAGTGACTGGAAGTCTTCCAGAAAGTGAAGGCATAGGTTAGGATTTGAGGTTTTAAGGGTAGTTTCCCTTCTGTTGTGTTTGATTCTATTGCTCTATTGCTTTTATAGGTTGTATCCTAGGTTTATCTGCTTTCTTTTTTTGGTTTGATGAATTAGTGAGTGCAATACTTTTTTTGAATATTAATAAAATTGAATGTTTTTGTTAGAAAAAATAATAATTTTAAGGTTCAAATCCACGTGTATGTACATAAAGAGAGAATCTAGATTAACCAATAAATATATTTTTCAATCATACCTGTCATATTTGCTGTTTGTCTCTGATTTCTTTCATTTTCTTTTTGTTGTTCTTATCTGAAATTGTTCCTGATGGTTACAATCATTAATGCACACCTACACTTGAGAGTATTGAGTCAAAGTTTATCACGAAAAAAGGAGTAATGAGTCAAAGAAGCCATACTATTTATATATTTTGATTGCCCATGTGGACTGTAGCTATTTGTTTGAGCAACTCCTCTAGGTTTCACTGACTCCATTTTGTCTGAAGGTTCAGTAGTTTTCTGTGTCTCTTTTCAGTTTGTAGTATCGGTATACATAAGCTTTAAATGTCATGATATTGGGTCCGTTTGGGTTAGCGGTGAGAGAAGTGGTTTTTTTCCAATCTGACTTTTACAGAAGTAAGATATGATAAAAGATATGTCATATTGTAAATGAGATATGTGTTTGGATTGATGGTGGAATCTTATTGAAGTATGTAAAAATTTAAAATGATATTTGATAAAAAAAAAAAGTTAAATTATTATTAAAAAATTTAAAAACAATAAAGTCCTTAATTAACAAACAAAAGATATTTCTGGCTAAAAAAAAAAAAAAAAATTGTCCCTAAAACTTTTGTTTAATAAAATTCTAAACAAAAGTCCTTAATAAATGGGCAAATTATAATAAAGGACCTAAGAAAAATAATATTTATTAAGAAGGACCATAAAAATGGTAATTATTTTGAAGGACCAGAAATTAAAACATTAAAATAGAAAGACTAAATTACCCTTTGCCAGATTTCCTATATTCTCTCTAACAAATCTGGAATGATTGATAGATAATGACAAAAAGAGGCTAATTCAAATAACATCGTTCTTTTTCGATTGCATAAATTTAAAACTAACCCTGACTTTTTATATTTCATATCAGATTAAGCTGCAATTACCGAAAAAGTTCTTAAATGGGTGTGAGTGGTCATTATTGTCCATAAAAGAACAAGAACCATTGCAGTAACTGCAGTAACCGAGGGTACGAACCATGTGATCAAATTGTTTTGATTACAGACATCAAATAGACAATCTTTTAGACTATTTTGAAACTATATAATAGAATCAGCAGAAAGGAAGAAGAAATGCAATGCACTGGTTTCTAATTGAATCAAAGCAGAAAAAGGATATGACCCTTTTTGAATCCCAAAACAAAAATCCGACATAAGTGCCAGTTGAATGGAGGCGGGTATTATATGTCTGATGAGATCCTCCTTTGTTACTATCGTAAGCCCATAATCCGTCCATCTGCAGTAACAGCTATTATATTTTGCAGTAACTGTAGATTAATCTGATATGAAATATGAAAAGTCAAGGTTAGTTTCAAGTTTATGCAATCGAAAAAAAACGATGTTATTTGAATTAGTTTCTATTTGTCATTATCTATCAATCACTCCAAATTTGTTAGAGAGAATATAGGAAATTTAGTAAAGAGCAATTTAGTCTTTCTATTTAATGTTTCAATTTTTGGTCCTTCAAAATAATTACCATTTTTATGGTCCTTCTTAATAAATATTATTTTTGTTAGGTCTTTTATTATAATTTTCCCTTAATAAATTGTGATTTATTAAAATTCTTGTCCTTAATTAACAAAATAAAGTCCTTAACTAACTAAAGAAAGTCCCAGATTCACTGTAACTTCCCTCTCTCTCTTATTTTCTCTTCCCCATACGCTGCAGAAAAGCAGAAAAGCCCTGGACACTGCAGAGCCCAACGCTCCCAAAGCTCCCATCGCTAGGTCAGTGGAAAAGTTACTTTTTGGGTATAAGCCTAGTCAAAAATAAGCTAACCCAAACACTTCCATAAACCTCAAACTGGGCTTTTTTCTCACTGATTTTTTTTTTTTTCTCCACCGCTCAGCCCACCGCTACCTAACGTAAATCCAAACAAGCTCATTATGCGTAGAGCCTAGTTATGTTTTTGTCTGTATGTTCATATTTATTTGAAAGTTTGTTCAAGAAAGCTGCTAACTTATCTTCGGATGCTTTTCCCCTGTGTTCTTATAATGTTTGAGTTTCTCCTCAAGGTTTTGTTGACTCATTTCTTGTCTGAATTTTTTGTTACTGTCTGTGTTTCTCCACTATATAGTATCAGTATAGAGGCTGTTGTCTGTTTCCCCAATGGATTAATTAGCTTTTGCAAAAGGAAAAATGAAAACTGTGAATTACTCATATAAAACTTGCTCATTCTCAACTGAGTTATATAGTGTATTGTATCCCTAATCCCTTGCCTATAGTCATAGATAAGGAAACGGAGAAAAGAAAATAAACTATGCTCATCATGTAAGCTAGAAGTTTTCTAAAGCAAGTAGAGAAACTTCATTTTTGTTTTTAAATTGCAGCCATACAAGGTGCTTTATGACATTCTCTTTATCGCTACATTTAAATTATGATATCTGCTAGTGAAAAAAATGCTTTAGATATGATTATACACATTAGTTGTTTAGCTTTAAATTGTCAAACAATAATATCAAATGCTCAATTTGTTTTTTGTATAAGGCCACCTTGGTGGCTTGATTAAAGAAACAAATAAATTTTATCAAGCTTCAAGGACCTAACTTTTGACCACTTGGTCAAAGAGGCTATATTACTAAAGGTCTAAAGCTACAACCTCCCAAGGTAAGTTTATTTTTTTTCCACAAAAAATTGTAGGAATGGGACTAGCTTTTTTTATTTGGTGTTTTACCAGTCACTTCCTTAAATAGAAAAAAGATTTTATAAATTCTCATTTGAAGTGGACAAATAGTTGAACAATCATTGGGAACAATAATTTGTATTCATCTGGTCTTTAGCTTAGTTTGTTTTCTCCATTGATTTTGATTGATCACTTCTGAATAAAGGGAAAAAGATGGAGAAAGTTGCTCATACTGATGAAGCTGATGAGATGCCAGCTTTGCATCCACCAATTTCCGATGTGCCATCATACAATGCAGAGCCCAAACCGGCTGTCCCCATTAAGTATTCTGTTGTCAGTAGGCGTGGGCTTGGGACTTTGGGGAAACACATGCCAGTGCTTGCCAATCAATTCCAAGTTTCTGTTGGTGTTCCAGATGCTGTATTTTTCCAGTATAGTGTATGTCTCCCTTTCCTGTCCTGTAATTTTCACATCTTGGGCATGCTCTTATGAAGATGAATGATTTCCAGGTTTCTATTACTTCTGAAAATGATAGAGCTGTCGAGAGCAAGGGCATTCGGAGAAAACTGATTGATAGGCTTTACCAAACCTACTCTTCTGAACTTGGTGGTAAAAGGTTTGCCTATGATGGAGGGAAAACTTTGTATGCAGTGGGTCCTCTGCCACATCAAAAGCTTGAGCTCACAGTAGTACTTGAGGAATCATTGGCAAAATGGTAGTTACATAATTTATGAGTCTTGCCTGTGCCATATTTTTGTTTTAAAGCTTAAGCTGTCCTGCTGTTGCAGCAGTTATAGTAGTCCTGGTGCTGATGGAAACCCTAGCATGGAAAATAAAAGGTCAAAGCATTCTTTTAAGTCAACAACTTTCACTGTGAAGATAAATTTTGCTGCCGAAGTACCCCTACGGTCCGTTGCTTTTGCCCTGGAAGGAGTTGAGTCAGATTCTATTGCTCAGGATGCTTTGAGAGTGCTTGATACTATTCTGAGGCAGCAAGCAGCTAGCATGTACTTACTTTTAAGATGTTCTTTAATAGTTCTCTCAAGACTGTCTTGAATGTCATTCACCTGTTCCCTGTTAGCTTTAACCTAATTTAACTAACCTTTCCAAATGTCAAGGAGCTGTCTTTTGGTAAGGCAATCATTCTTTCGTGATGACTCGAGGAATTTCACTGATGTTGGAGGCGGGGTAACAAGAGTTCAAGGTTTTCACTCCAGCTTTCATACTACACAGGGTGGATTGTTTCTCAATATGGGTAGGAGCACTCTTTTTCATATCATAAATTTTCCTTATCATTAAATTATACCTTCCCCCTCAGAGTTCCTCATCATATTTTTATGACTAGATGTGTCCACAACAATGATCTTAACCCCTGGACCTGTAATTAATTTTCTTCTATACAACCAGAATGTGAGGGAACCCCGTTATATTGACTGGGCAAAGGTGACTATGTTTTAACCTGTGTGCACGATGTTCATGCTTCCAGATTTGTATCTTTTATTGAGGTTTTCTTTTCTTGATATTATATAGGCCAAGAGAATGCTTAAAAATTTAAAGGTGCGCGCTTCTCATCGCAACCACGAATTTAAAATTATTGGCTTGAGTGAGAAACCATGTAATCAGCAACTGTAAGTTCTTTCATTCTAAACTTTAGATATCTGTTCTATTTCTTTCATTCTAAACTTTAGATATCTATTCTGTTTCTTTGTAAAAAGAAGATAAAGACTTATTCATCTTATTTCTTTCCCCCAGTTTCAGTATGAAGGTGAAAAACAGTGAGGGCAATAATGGAGTCGAGACGGTGGATATTACTGTTTATGAGTATTTTGCTAAACACTGTGGCATAGAACTGGCTTCTGCATATCTTCCTTGCCTTGATGTGGGGAAGCCAAAACGGCCCGTCTATCTGCCAATGGAGGTTTTCAAGTTTTATTCTTTATAGAACCTTTTCTTCCTTCTCTTAGATTCATTTGTTCTTTCTAACTATATTTGTTTTGCCCCCTAATTTTTTCTTTTTCGTTTGTGTGGACTAGATTTGCTCACTCATCCCCCTTCAACGTTATACAAAGGCATTATCTCCAATGCAGAGAGCTTCTTTAGTTGAAAAATCACGACAAAAGCCGCAAGATAGAATCAAAACCATAACAGAAGTAAGTTCACATGTATTGATGATTTGTTTTCTTCATTTTGATACTATATTAAGCCTCATCAGAACTTATAGGCTATGGCACATCATAACTATGATGATGATCCTGTTCTTGCGGCATGTGGCATTTCTATCAAGAAGCAATTTACACAAGTTGAAGGTCGAGTTCTTGAGACTCCAAAAGTAAGGCTTAGGGTGAATAAATTGTTATTTGTTTTTGCAATTGAGAGAGAAATACTAGGAAATAGAAGCAAAAAGTGATGAGGAGTTTGTTTTCTATTATATTATTTCATCACTAAAGACACTCTTTACTGTTTTTGTATTTGAGACACACAGTTGAAGGTTGGTAAGAATGATGAGTGCTTCCCTCGTAATGGACGTTGGAACTTTAATAACAAGGTACTGTATTATATTTTGAATTAATAAAGAATTATTTTTTTAAGACAGCCCTTTTTTCACTGTCATGTTAAAAAATATGGTTATCTAGTATGAAAATTGGTAATTTTCACTTTCCTTCTTTGCAGACACTTCAACAACCAGCTCACATTGGACACTGGGCTGTGGTCAACTTTTCAGCTCGTTGTGATACTAGTTACCTTTCAAGGGAGCTTATTAAATGTGGAATGAACAAAGGAATTGTATGTCACCTCACAACAATTTTAAGGCATTGTAATTTCACTGTGCTGTCATCTCAGTGTTTATGTGATTACCTGTCTCTCAAAGCTACCTTTATTTGTAAACAGAAAATTGAACGCCCATATACTTTAATTGAAGAAGATTCACAAATTAGAAGATCTAGCTCTGTTGCAAGAGTTGAAAAGATGTTTGAGCTGCTATATGCTAAGCTTCTTGAAGAACCAGACTTCATTCTTTGTGTCTTGCCAGAGAGGAAAAATTGTGACATTTATGGCATGTCATTGAACACATTTTCCTATTTCTTTATGGCTATTTTACCGACAACTCAATGTTATTTTGTTTAATTTTAGGACCTTGGAAGAAGAAATGTCTGACAGAAGTTGGTGTTATCACACAGTGCATTTCTCCTTTGAAGATCAATGATCAATACCTTACTAATGTACTTCTTAAAATCAATTCTAAGGTAGATGATTGATTCTTATGTTGGTATATTATTATCTTTCGATTTAATAATTCTTTTAGACCTTCTAGTTTCATTGAAATTTAAATTTAGTCCTATGATTTAGAAACAAGTATTCGATCCGTATTTTAATAAAATAAAATAAAATAAAATCAATGTAGTTTCTTCCGTCAAACTTATGTCAGTATTCATTAACCTATGTTATCAAAAAAAAAAAAAAAAATCAATGTAGTTTCTTCCTTCAAACTTCTGTCAGTATTTCATTAACCTATGTTATCTTAGCATGTTGCATATGCATGATTCATTGATTTAAGACGGCAGAAAAGAATAGGAGCAGATAATAAAATGAAAAGAATAAAAATAGATAACAAAATGAAAATAAGTCACCCAATTCGCATGTGATACAACATATAGTGAATTGGGTGAGTTGGCTTGAATCATGCATAGCTGTTCGTATCATTGCTAATTTTAGGTGAAACTTTGATGGTAAGGAGACAAGGAGTAAATTTGAAATTTTTAGAACTATAAGGATCCAAGTACCATTTTTTTAAAAAATAGGGATTAATTTGAAATTTGAGTAAGACTATTGGGACCAGGTGAATTATAAATTGTTTAATATATTTTGTCATCACGAACATTAAGATAAATTCAGATGATTTATATTTTGTTTCCTTTGTAGCTTGGCGGAATAAATTCTTTGTTGGCCATAGAGCATTGTGGGCATGTTCCCCTAATAAATGATACTCCCACACTGATTTTAGGAATGGATGTCTCTCATGGTTCCCCTGGCCGATCAGACCTTCCATCAATAGCAGCTGTAATGTTATCTTTGTACCAACTTTCAGCTGAAGAACATTTCTTTTTGTTTGCTTTGTACTGTCACCACAACCTGTTTGGATTCTCACTGTATCATTATACTGTGTTATGTAATGTCACATTCTCAGGTTGTTGGATCTAGATGCTGGCCCCTAATTTCAAGGTATAGAGCATCTGTGCGAACACAATCATCTAAGGCGGAGATGATTGATGCTCTATTCAAGCCTTTGGAGGATGGGAAAGATGATGGCATGATCAGGTATTGAGGGAAAATATATGGGACTGCTGTTGACTGTTTTTATTATTTTTCCTACCTTTCCCCAGCATGAGATGACATGATTGGTGACCATCTGTGCATTAGGATCACTTTTTCCAATCCTGGGGTTCCAATATGTCAAAATTTCTTTGGTTTTGGAGTTTTTCGGTTTTCGCAAATTACTAAGGTTATAAAATTCGTTGAATAAAATGCATTGGCCCACAATTTAATCCCTATCTGCGATGGCTAGAATGATTTTTTTTTTCTTTTATGTTATTTTAAAATTAAAAGATTTCTATTTTCAGTTATGTTATTATAAGACTTGAAGGTTCATCCAATTTGCTTATCTATGGGTGTGCTCAAGTGTTTTTACCCATAAGAAGATAAACTTAGGAATTCCCAATAGGACTGTTTTTACACAGTACTGAAAAAGGTAAACTTCACTCTCACAGTCCTAAAAGCGAAATGTTTTATCTGTCAATTCATTTAGTATGAATATATATTGCATCTTCATACATTCAATGAAATGTAATAAGATGATATGATACATTTATTCTATTTCTTTATCCATTAATTGTGAGTTCATATGTATGGGGCCAACAAATTCCTTATACTGTTATAACCTGAATGCTATTGCTTTTGCAGAGAACTACTTTTGGATTTCTATCATTCAAGTAATGGACGAAAACCAACTCAAATTATTGTTTTCAGGTTTCACGATTTAACTTTTTCTTCTCAATTCACAATATATTACTTGGTAAGGTGTTCATCGGCAGAACTAACCTCTTTTCTGCTTGCATAGCTTTTACCTTCCCCTTTCCCCTAATGTTATGCGGATAATATCTTTTGCTAACCTAGTTGTCTTTTTTCTATATCTTCAGTAAAACGTCTTTCATAAAAATAAAGTTTATGACATGGAACAAGTCTACTATTTGTTCTTTTTAAAATTTGAGAACATAATCTGATAAGATCATTCTTCATTATAGCAAATGCTGTATTTTTTTTTTATATATATAAAAAGTTTCACTGATTGCTTCTGTATCTGTCCTCTCTTGCTTCTTAGTCTTGGGAGTGTCTACAAATACGCTGGTTGTTTTCAAATATTTCTTATGAGGCTCTGTATAAATGTAGTGAAGTTAAATTAAATTTCAATTTTTCATGTGCTGATTAATTTCCCTGTGTTTGTATGTTAATTGACCAAATGTGTAATTGGAATCCTTTTTTTGGCTTTCAATTTAACCTGTTGCAAAGTTTTAAGAGGTCATAGACGACAACCAAATTCACTAAGCAATCCAAATTGTCTCAATTCTATCCATTTTCAATTTTGCTCTTCTTGAAATTTCTAAGCATTACTATGAGATGGGCCAAGTATTTTGTTCAGTGGTTGCACTGTTTATGATGTTTAAATTGTTCAAAATATGAACTCACATTTTGTTTCTTCTCTTTCTAATTATGTGTTTGATACCTTTTATTTAGCTATCTATTTTCTGATCTGTGTTTTATTTTTAGGGATGGAGTTAGTGAATCGCAATTTAATCAGGTTTTGAACATTGAGCTGGACCAAATAATTAAGGTTTTACTGGAACCTAACTCTTCCTCTTGTATCATCTACATTTCAATTTGTGTTAGGGTTGTTAGATGTAATTTTTTGTTTCTGTGATAATTATCATGGTACTGTTTTTCTTATGACTTCTAAATACTGTTATAATACACATTGTTTCCATCGGAATGATAGCCTCTAGTTGATAAACTTCTCTTATTAATAGGCCTATCAACATCTTGGAGACGCTGATGCTCCCAAGTTCACAGTAATTGTGGCACAAAAGAATCATCATACAAAGTTGTTTCATGCTAATGGTTCAGATAATGTCCCTCCTGGTATGCAACTTCTCACTTCCTTCTTATATACAGTTCAAACCAAGCGTTAAAACTCAAAAGAAATCCAAAATTCCTCTTCAGGGACAGTCGTTGACACACAAATTGTGCATCCGCGGAATTATGATTTCTACCTGTGTTCACATGCAGGGAATCTTGTAAGATTGCTGCCCTAGTTCTTTCTCAACTTTTGTTTGTTTGTTTTTTGGGTTTCCCTGCAATGAGTACCTTTGATTACCTCAATGCCACTTTTTAATCACTAATGTTTTATCCCGTTATGTTTCCTTTGTTCTCCCGTTTCTTTTTGAACAATAGGGAACTCCGAGGCCAGCACATTACCATGTGTTACTAGATGAGATTGGTTTCTCAGCGGATGACTTGCAAAATTTAATCCATTCTCTGTCTTATGTGTATGCATTTAATCTTCAACTTCTTGGCATGTTCCTGACTTTAATTTTATGTTATAATCTTTTTTACTGAAACATATATTTACTTCAGGTACCAGAGGAGTACAGCTGCAACTTCAGTTGGTAATTTCACCATTTATTGATTGTCAAATTCTTAGAACAACTGCAGAAAAATAGTGGCCAATGACCTGTAACTCATATAATTAACGATCAAGGACATCAAAAGATGAAATCTCCTAAGGATCATAGGAATAAGTTATTATTAGTACTTTCTAAAGTAATTACTCATACTTCTGCATCTAGAAGATGTAGTTGTGATTTATGGGAACGTGGGTGATTATTTTGAAAAGCACCAATAATGATTTATTTTTATGGTCTTATGCTGAAGGATTTTGGATTTTAAAGTCATCATCCATCTATTTTTTAACGAATGAGTCTTGAAGTGTCATTTCCTGGGCTATTGCCATTAGTTGCATTGAAAACATGTTTTTAGTTCTTCTTACAATCTTCTTCCTTTCCTAATTTTCTCCTTCAGTGGCACCCATATGCTATGCCCACCTTGCCGCTGCTCAGATGAGGCAATTTTTGAAGTCTGATGATTCATCAGAGACACCCTCAATTTTGACCACTGAACTAGATGTTCCAATCCCAGAGCTTCCGAGGTTGCATCACAATGTTCAGAGTAGCATGTTCTTCTGTTGAGGTGTTGTGTGCCGGCTAACTGCTCTTGGTAAATAATCTAACTTTTTATTGGCCATTGATTTTTGACACTGTACATTGCTCAGACCAATCCCCGATTTTCTTTCAATGGAGTGGCGAGAAGGAATTGAACATTAGTTTTATTCTCTGAGACAACATTGATGTGCTATTTTTATTTTATTTTATGCTATTACTGACTTGAAGTTAGAAACAGTTGGCATTTCAAGTTGTAGATTTAAAACTTTCCAAATATATTTAGTTTTTTTTTTTTTTTTTTTTTTTTGGTTGAGTGAGAAGGCTTTTGTTGTTTGATTCTGAACATGTTCACCTGTTTGTGGAAAGTGAATGGCTTTATTTCGTCTCAGTATTGTATCTGGGGCAGTATTATTTAATTATACTTATCTTTTGTCCGTGGATTAAGTTGTTTTGAATATTGAGGTTATGACATTTTGATTTATGTGAAATGCCTGGTGGAAATTCTTAGAAGTGAAATTTAAGCAAGGGTTTTCTTTTTTCTTTTTATTTTTTTAATTGGTTATGGATGGAATCAACGACACTTTGATCTGGAATGTTCATGGTAAGTTTTGAATCTTATGTGAAGCAAGATGTAGGGACTCTTCTATGGATTTTTTTTTTTTTTGATAATATTTTTCATTGAATGTTAATGAACTTGAGCGAGCTATTATAATATTTTTTATATTTTTTTTAATTTAATTGATTTAGGAAAGCTTTTGTAAATCCTTCCATAGTATGTTCTCAAATATATCTTTTTTGGGTAATTCAAATATTTTTTTTGGCAAAAAAAAAAAACTTAAATATCTTCATGGATGAATATATGTCTTCAATTCTTCAAAAGAAAAAGAAAAAAAAAATCTTCAAAGTTATGGAATTCTCTTCAACTATAATATGTTTATAATGAAATATTTTTTGAGATTTCCCATTGAATGATTATCAAGTGCTACTTAACACAATATTTTCTATGTGATTTTTTTTTTTAAAAAAAACGTTAGATTAAATCTGAAAGCTAAAAAAACTAGATTTTTATAAAATTCTGTTTTCATAAAGTAGTTTTCTTAAATCACTAAAAAAAATTATTTTTTTTAAAAAAATAATGTGAAAGTAACTTAGTTTATACTCTTGAAAAGACTTTAAATATATATTTGAAATCACCTAAATTTGGTGGTTAAACTAAACACGGATTGGTTTTCCAGTATGAAACGTGTAAAAAGCTCAATTTTAAACTTGAAATTAGAGAAGTTACGCAGGACAAACTCCAGAAGAAGGAAAAAGAAAACTTAGATTATGTTTAAGGTTTATAAGAAGTATGCAAGTGAAAAGCTACAGCAACTTATTATAAAGATTATTGGATCAAAATTTTAATTGGGCAAATATGTATCACTGGGTCAAAACTCAAAAGTTTAATGATCTAAAATTATGTAACGGTCTTAATCATATAATATATACTATTGGGTTTAAATTTCATATCAATTACCAACATTTATTGAGAGCAAGTGTTAAAGGACCCACGTCTTCGGTTTGAGACGTGAAAATGGAAAAGATGGTGTTGGAAGCTTTTTTTCCACTACTATGGGCCGACGACGCAAATCCGGATTAATCGGAGCTGAAGGTTCTAGTGAACCGGGTGGGCAACCAAACACCAAAACCTTCAGTTCCGACTAATCCGAATTTGCCCGAGTTGGGCCTACGAACGTGGGAGAAGAGCTCTCAACACCATTTTCTCCATTCCCACAATTCGAGCGTGGTTAATGGAGAGTAAGTCCCTTACCACTTGCTTCCAATAGATGTTGGTAATTTCATGTCAATTTTGTTGTTTAGAAATTGGCCAAAAGAATTAATTATATAATTGAAGTTTTATTGGGCCAAGGAAATATCCATTTCTTTAGCAGAATGCCCAATAAAGCTGAAGAAGGAGGAGAATGGCGTCAGAGAGAAGGAGGGATTTTGAAACAATTTCCATCAATTTACTTGGCCAGTGACAAAGTAAAAATCACGTGGTTGAAAATTGAAGAGAAAAAGAGCAAGTGGAAAAGTCTCGTCGGTAAAAGTAAAAAATTACTATCATTACCCTATCTTTAGACAGAAGAAAATTCTAAAGGAAAGAATGCTAAGAAGAAAACTCACAAAAATAGTACTACTCTGATTTATTATATAATTTGGGGAGTATACGTGTATGTGGGTTTGCAATACACACACATGTGTGTGTCTATAAACATATATATATGTATGTATGTATATGTGTCTGTGTATATATGTGTGTGTGTATATATATATATATATCTCAGTGTGTAGATATATGGGTGTGTCTATATATATATACATATGTATGTATGTATGTATGTATGTATGTATGTATGTATGTATGTATGTATGTATGTATGTATGTATGTGTTACGGACCTGACCCTCGGCCCAATTAGGGGGCGGGCCAACGAAGGCACGCCCGAACCTCGGCCCAGTAGAGGGATACCGAGTATCCCGGGTTCCCCTACAATCATGGGGCAATATATCATATCTATAATCCAGGGATATGATAGATTGTGCAGTTAAGATACCGTGGAACACCCTATAAATACAAGGGGAGAACACCAAGGTGCGCACACGTTCTAACTCTAGCTTTATTTACTTTCGCCTCACACAATACCCCACCCACATACCCTCCCCCCTTGGGCGAAAGGCCTTGTGTTTAGTGATTCATTGCTCACCGAGATATCTCCGCTCATAGATATTCCGGCAGAAGCAACCCAATCCAAGATCAAACCACCAGCCATCTGGGCTGGACATCTGGTTCCACACCGGAACATTGGCGCCGACCGTGGGGACCGTAAATTTCGATCCCCGTGACCAACAATGGCTACTACTAGAAGCGCGGTCGGAACCCTCACCGGAAAGTCCATCGCGTGCGCGGTGGAGACAAGTCGGCGGCAACAACGACTCAAGGACCTCCTCGGCACGAGGGTATCCCCAATAACAATGATAGAAAGAACGGGAACAGTGTGTCGGACACAGCCTCGTCTCCTCCGCAGGGAGATAAATGCAACGACACACCAAACCCAGATCTCCTCCTCCTCCAGGAGACACAGGAATCAATCCTGAGGAGGATGGAGAATATGGAGAAGCGAAATAACCTCCAGCGCCAAGAAGATTTGAGAGTAATGCAACAGATCATGAAAGACCAATTCTGGCAAGCTAAAGCGTCGAAACACAAACAAGACCTAGGCAAGAAGAAAAGGGAAGTAAGGATATCCCGGAAACACAGAAGCCCTCGGCCGGCCAAAAAAATAAGGCATGACCGGTATGCAGAGAAAATGACCTCTCCAGAAACGGACTCCGAGCATGAGGAGATCCGAGACCACATGTCGGCTCGAAAGAAACGTTTTCTAGGAAAGTCCTCAGATGACGAAGACCGAGATAGAGAGGGGCCGCCCCGACCAAAGGGCTCGCCCCGGGAATATCACGTGAAATATATAGCGGGCCACAATAGTAGCCCTTTCTCGGAAGAAATCGAGAATGCTCCATACCCTAGCAAATTTGAGCTGGCCATTTTACCAAAATATGATGGCGTGTCCGACCCGAGGGCCCATCTCGACGCCTTCAAACTACTCATGTTCATAAGGCAAATCAAAGGTTCGGTCATTAGTCGGATCTTCGCGGCCACATTGATCGGACCAGCTCAAATCTGGTTCCACACGCTGCTGAGAAGGTCCATCCATGGCTTTCAAGACCTTTTGAATTGACCGCAACTCGGGAGTAAGATAAAGCAACGACCGAATACAAAAATACTGGACAAGTTTAAGGAGGTAGCCCTCCATGAGATCTCTCAAAAAGCGTTCACCATTGCCTCGTCGACGGCTTGAATCCTTCTTCCCGGCTAGCAAATTCCAATTCAAGAACCGGTCTCACCGAGTTTAACACTCGAGCGGCGATACCGAGATGGAGATCGCCAATACTAATGGCGATGATAAACGAAGAAGTACACCACCCCGATAAGAATCAACGAGTGGTCGTAAAGAAGACTCCCGGTCGAATCGGGATAGCAAAAATACAAGTCGGAAAAGAGGCCGAGGTATGAGAGATACACCCCGCTCAATGTGTCGTGGGGCCAGTTATGGAAATAAGATCCTTCCGAGAGAAAAAAAGTTCCCCGTACATTGCCTCGGATCATTCAAAGTTACGTGACTTCCACGATCCTTCTTCACCACGGATCAATGCAAATTCCATCTTGAAAAATTCATCCGAGAGGGTAAGTTGCGCCAATATCATAAAAACATAGGGTCGGAAGAACAACAAAAGGAAACAAGGTTTAAGTCCCCACTCGATCGGAAGGTCGATGGAATAGGACGACAATTGTAATACCCGGATTTTAGCAAATCTGGAATTCTTGAGATAAGAGAAATTAATGAATATTTTGATGAAGCAAATTCATGAGTTTAAAACTATTATAGAAAATTGTTATAATTATCGAGTAAATTGTCGAAAAAGTTACGGAAAAATCAGATGAAACGAATGACTAAAAATGCAATAATGGTGATAAAAACGATCTAAAAACATTATGATAAATACGAAAGATAATGAAAAATTATGAGAAAATTATGGGAGTGTTATTTTTAATTATAAAATTTAATAAATTATTTCAGAGAAATAACATGAAGAAATGTTTAAAAAGCATTCCGAACCATAAAGTAACTTTATGGTGTAAACATTTTTAATATTTTACATAGGATATAAAATGACAATGTCGGTATAAAGTTTGTAAGATAATAATATATTGTAAATTATAAAATTATCAACCATTGGTAAGAGAATGATTAGATAATTACTAGCTAATTGATTCAAGAAACAAGAGAAATATAGAAAGTTAAATTTATGGTAAAATCCTTAATTAAGATATTAAGGTCGGTAATTAGCATAAAATATACTTACTAATTATGATAAAAAGGATTAAAAAAAATTAGTAAAGATAAATGTATGAAGAAACCTAATCCTAAAAAGATCACTAAACGAAGAATTTAGGCACGATTAAGCCTTAACGAAGGCGGGGGTAAAACAAGAATTTTTGGTAAAAAAAATATTATATTTTTAAAAAATGGAAAAAATAAAAAAATAATTAAAATTGAATTTTAAAATGAAGGGGCGAAATTCTTGGTATTTTTAATTAAAATGAATTGTTTAAATAATTAAAATGATAATTAGAATAAAATAATGATATAATGCGGTGAGTCGACTTATAGAAGCGGACCAGGGGAAAAGTTAAAAATAAATTCTACAAGTAAACTAGAGGTAAAAGTCTTTTCAGACTGATCAAATTAAGAACAAGTAAATTTTTACACGAAGAAAGAATTTACCAGTTACGTTGATTTCCGCAACCGAAAACCCTAATTCCTAATAAGACGGAAAGGCGATCGGATAGAGTAGAGCCGGATAGGCAAAGTTAGAACCTATAGAAACAATTGCGTGTTTTCAAACATGGGATTAAGTTAGGCAACAACTGGACGTTTTACGATTCGGTGAATTATTGTCCAAAAGTTGGTTCTATCGGAGCGATTTCCATAACCGACGCGTTTGTCCGAATATCTTCCGACGCACCGGAGAATACCTGGATATGATCAAAAATAGGATCAAAATAGATAATATGAAAGAGGATGAAAAGATCTTCAAAGTTACATGCCGGATTTTTGAGTTTCGCGAAATCGTGCGAAATGGACACCGTCGGGTAGACGATCGGGGGAGTCGCGGAGGCCATACATCATCAATGATGATCATTGGATGACAACTCATTCTTTGACTTTTGGACATCCAATGTCGGCCAAGACCTTGGATGGCCAATATCTCATCTCACAAAACCCTAGATCTAACGGTCCGGAAACAAATTTGGAAATTCCCTTTACGTCCCGAATTTTCACTATAAATACCCCTCCCTCTTGCTTCTTCAAAATTCCATTCTTCTCTCTTCCTTGGCCTAAATTCTAGAGTGAGAAGCTCTGCAAAAATTCTGCCTAGCTCCGAGTAAGTTCTTCGTCCTTAGCTTTTAGTTTCCGTAGTTTTTCGGTAGTTATAGTAGAACTCGCTGTTTTGATCTAGGAAGTTTCGGAATATATTCCTATTCTTTTTTTAAGCCTCATTGCATTGAAAGATTCCCGACGAGGTAAAAACCTAGTGGGGATAATTTTGAAATGGAATAAGGTCAAAGTAACGAAGTTACGGCGAAATTCCGCCAAATAGGGGTAGTAGGGGCAAAATGGTCTTTTTCACCTAAAATGCCTGTTATGCTGCCAAATATTCATAAGTGTGTTATTATTCTGATTAGAATACTTCTGAAGTCGAATCGCTGTCGAAATTTCATCGTTCCGCTGTTTGCCGCTGTTGAGCCGCTGTTTCGCTGTTTTACGTACGGCCATAAAAAAGTACCGTTTTTAGCCGGAAGAGTCGGATATCTGCAACTAAGGTACGGACGCGTCTTTGTAACCCTAACTCTATGCTGCTTATATACTTTTGCGTTATAGATACGTTCATAGACGAGGTTACGTTGAGAATCGTCGGAGTTACTTACGACTTTACCCACGGATTATAGTATTGGTAATGCCGTTTGAGTTATTCCTAGCTACGAGGACACGTTAGTGGCGTGGCACTTGGATATGTGCGAAACTAGTCGAGAGAGACTTTACATACTGCTTTGTGCTTATGTTACGTCCATGTTATTGATCATACATCCGCTGTTTGCTTTTGTGATGATATGTTGTATTGAAATGAATATCTCGTTGTACGTATCTTTGCTTTATTTGA
Source organism: Acacia melanoxylon (assembly GCA_019022615.1). Classification (NCBI taxonomy): domain Eukaryota; kingdom Viridiplantae; phylum Streptophyta; class Magnoliopsida; order Fabales; family Fabaceae; genus Acacia; species Acacia melanoxylon. Next base: position 2,159,365 of record JAFJYJ010000045.1, on the reverse strand, counting down.
GCATAAGGTTAACCGTTACCCGAGATCCATATGTGGAATGGATCTCGGTAGCATCGTGGTCTAGAGGACCGATGTTTGGCGATCGAGGCAAGCAAATGGAGTAGGCCAAGACGTGTCTACATTATTTATCGTTTTCTTTAGTTTCTTTAACTTTTGAGAATTCGGATTCTTTGTAATCCGATACATTTACACTATGGTCCATATTTTGAATGTAATGTAAATTACTTACTCGCTCCAATGCTCTACTCTGATTACTCGGCTTGAAATATTTGGAAACGTTTTTTTTTAAAAAAAAATTCCGCCGTTTTCAAATGGGATGTTACATTAACACTCGAGCGAAGCAGTATTTGGAAGTAGAGCAGATGGAGATCGCCAATACTAATGGCGATGATAAACGAAGAAGTACACCACCCCGGAATAAGAATCAATGCCGAGTGGTCGTAGGGAAGACTCCGTAGTCGAAATCGGGATAGCGAGGCCAAAAACCGACAAGTCGAGAAAAGAAGCCGAGGTATGAGAGATACACTCCACTCAATGTTTCGCGAGGCCGATTATGGAAAGAAGTGGCCTTCACGAGAGATGAAAAAGTTGACGAGACCTCGGCCCACACGGTTTTGGCCCACCACGGATCATTCAAAGTTACGTGACTTCCATGATGGACCAGGACACACTACGAATCAATGCTACGAACTCAGGGACGCAATTGAAAAATTCATTCGATAGGGTAAGTTGCGCCAATACTTGATAAAAACACAGGGTCGGAAGAACAACAAAAGGAAACAAGGAGGTCGAAGTCCGAGTCGACCCCACATGACCGGAAGGTCGATGGAATAGGACAAAGTCATCTTCCGATGACGAGCGAGTTCCGGAAATAGACATGAACCACGGGTGCAATGTAATCGGTGGAGGCATGGGCGGAGGAGGAGACACCGCAAGTCAAAGAAAAAATACTTGAGGGAGGTACTATCGGTAGAACCCCCCAAATTCAAGGATAAGCATGACCGACCGACGTCTCCAGCATTGCAGTTCACCGCCGAAGACCTAAAAGACGTTGTATCGGGACACCAAGACGGATTGGTAATTACCGGGATCCTGGTAAATTGCCTTATGAAAAGGATTTTCGTTGATTCGGGCAGTTCAGCGGATATTATTATGTGGGACACCTTCAAAAGGATGAACTTGGATAAAGAAGACTTGCGTCCATGCAAGACAACACTCGTAGGCTTTAACGGCGAACAATCCAGGCCAAAGGGGTACATCAACCTAAAGCTGACTTTGGGAACTAAAAAAGCCTTCAAAGCCGAGAGGGTAAGATTCATCGTGGCTGACTTCCCCTCCTCATACAATATGATATTGGGCAGACCAACCATCCACAGCTGGGATATGATTGCTTCCACCAAGCATCAAAAGTTAAAAATGGTTAGCTCCAAAAACCAGGTAATCACAATAACTGGGGACCAAAAAGAATCTCGACAATGTTACTACGAAACTATGCGCGAGAACGGGACCGAGAAGACATCATCATCCCAAGACCAAAGTGTTGAAAGACCCTCGGGCGGGGAAAAAGGCAAACAACAGAGCCGGCCCGTCAGTGTGGTGGAATTGGACATAAGAGATGAGGAGCCCGAAAACCCAAGACCCGAGCCAGAGGGGGAGTTGGAAGATTTAATCCTGGGAGAAGATCCGACCCAGGTCACAAAGATGGGAGGCGCGATGACCCCAGAGCTCAAGAAGGAATTAGGCGATTTCCTAAAAGCAAACCGAGATTTGTTCGCATGGAGGGCCTCGGAAGTACCCGGAATAGACCCCAACTTCTGCTGTCACAAGTTGGCAATTAAACCGGGATCTACCCCGGTATCACAAAAGAGACGAAAACAAGGAACCGACAGGCAGACCGCCTTAGAAAAGCATGTGAAGGAATTATTAGAGGCCGGATTCATCCGGGAAATACAATACACCACATGGCTATCCAATACGGTCATGGTCATAAAGCCTAACGGGAGTTGGAGGGTGTGTATAGATTACACCAATTTAAACCGAGCCTGCCCCAAAGACTCTTACCCGATGCCGAGCATCGACCAGTTGGTCGACAACTCATCCGGATTTCAACTATTATCCTTCATGGATGCTTACTCCAGATACAATCAAATAGCGATGCATCTGGAAGATCAAGAACGGACGACCTTCATAACCAAGGGCAATTAATTGCTATAATGTCATGCCGTTCGGATTGAAAAACGTCGAGGGCACCTATCAACGGATGATGAACAAAGTCTTTGAAGACCAGCTCGGTCGAAATGTAAAAGTGTACATTGACGACATGATCGTCAAGTCAATGAAGCCAAGAGACCACATCCAAGACCTCGAACAGACGTTCCAAAAGTTACGAAACACCGAATAAGGCTAAATTCGGCAAAATGTGCATTTGGAGTCCCGGGGAAAGTTCTTCGGGTTTATGCTCACACACCGAGGAATTGAAGCAAACCCGACAAATGTAAAGCGGTGTTGGAGATGAAAGCACCGACCAACAAAAAAGAGGTACAGCAACTAAGCGGGAGATTGGCGGCAATGACAAGATTCTTACCCAGGTCGGCCGAACACGCCTTACCCTTCTTCAAACTGCTAAAGAAGGAGACAAGAGGCGGATGGAACCCGGAATGTGAGTCCGCATTTGCAAAAATCAAGCAATGCCTGGCAACCCCACCGGTCCTATCCAGGCCTGACTCAGGCGAGACGGTTTTCCTGTACTTGTCCGTCGGCGAAAAGGCCATAAGCGCCGCTCTGGTTCGAGAAACCCAATCCGGACAAGTACCGATTTACTTCGTGAGCAAGGCACTGCAGACCTCGGAACTCAGATATCAGAAGTTGGAGAAGGTAGCATTCGCCTTGTTAAGGGCAGCAAGACGCCTACGCCCATATTTCCAGGGGCACAAAGTCGTGGTACGCACCAGCCAGCCAATCCGACAAGTTCTACACAAGCCAGACCTGGCCAGGTGAATGACAAGCTGGGCCATAGAGTTATCCGAATTCGACATTTCCTACGAAGCCCGGCACGCGATAAAGTCGCAAGCCCTGGCCGACTTCGTAAGGGAACTTACCCCGACCCAAGCTGGAAGGGAGGACGGTCTTAAAGAATGGAGGGTATACGTCGACGGATCCTCAAATGCAAAGGGGAGTGGAGCTGGAATAATAATTGAAAATCCAGACGGAGTCGCCGTCGAACACTCTCTCCACCTCAAATTTCCGACATCCAACAACCGGGCGAGTACGAGGCGATCGGCGGCCTCGAACAAGCGAAGGAGCACGGGGCACAGAAAGTCAAAATCCTGACCGACTCCCAGCTCGTAGCGACTCAGATACAAGGCTCATATCAAACAAAAGGCCCGTTATTGGCAAAGTACTTGAACAAAGCCAAGGACATGATAGCCGAGTTCGAAGAGGTAACGATCACTCATATCCCTCGGGAGGAAAATACTAGGCCGACATACTATCAAAGTTGGCTAGCACCAAAGGTCCGGAAATTACCGAACCGTCGTCCAACAAAATCTGGACGAACCAAGTTGTGTCATGTCCATATCATCGGCCTCGACCGGAGGAGAAAACCAATCGAGGACTATCTAGAAAGAGGAATTATACCCGTCGACAAGACGGAAGCTAGAAAGTTGATCCGACAAGCCACCATGTACACTATGGTGGACGATCAATTATATAGGAAAGGATTACACTCTCCCATAATGAGATGCTTGAATGCGATCGAGGCCGGCACGTTCTCGCCGAGATACACGAAGGCATCAACGGTCCAGCATATGGGGAAAATCCTAGCTCGGAAATCACTTAGAGCGGGTACTTCGGCCAACGATGGCGGCGACTCCATGGAAACGATAAGAAGGTGTGACGGTTGTCAAAAACATACCAACATCCTTTGCGTTCCCCATCAGAGCTGAAAAGCATTACGGCCCCCTGGCCTTTCTACAAATGGGGGATGGATCTTCTCAGACCATTCAAAACAGCCCCAGGACAGTTAAAGTATCTCAATGTCGCTGTCGACTATTTCACCAAATGGATAGAAGCCTAGCCGTTGACCACAATCACCTCGGCCCGCATTCAACGATTCTTCCAGCATAGCATCGTCTCTCGGTTCGGGATACCGGCCGAGATAATTACGGACAACGGGACTCAGTTCGTTGACAAAGGGTTTCAGAGTATGATGTCGGGCCTCGACATCATCCATCACTTTGCATCTGTCGAATACCCCCAATCCAATGGGCAGGCCGAGGCCGCCAACAAAGTCATTATCGACGGGTTAAGAAGACGTATGGAGGACGCCGATTCTTCCTGGGTCGAGCAACTCTACAACGTTTTGTGGGGATACAGGACTAGCATCCAAACCTCCACTCAGGAAACCTCATTTCGTTTCACATACGGATGCGAGGCCATGATCCCGGTCGAGATAGGCCAACCGACGTGGAGGAGAATGAAAGCTAGCAGGGGAGCAGAAGACTCGAACAGTGACGCCTTGATGACAGAGTTAGACCTCATTGACGAGGCACGAATCATGGCGCACTGCCGAGACCTAACTGCCAAGCAACTCATCGCAAGTACTACCGAAGGTGAACCCTCGCTCCTTCAACCGGGAAACCTAGTGCTCCGACGCGCGACATCGGGAACAAGAATGCCAAAGATGGCAAGCTAGCGGCAACCGGGAGGGTCCTTACCGCATAAAGGAAAAAGCTGGAAAAGGGTGCCTACGTCACGGAGACCACGGCGTAAAGCCGGTCAAAAGGACTTGGAATGCCGACAAACTAAGAATCTATTACAGTTAGACCTCGGTCCACCTACTAAGATAGGACCGACGGGCGCATTTGTTTTCATGCTTTTTCAAGTTATTTAGTATTTTCAATTCCAGTTTTATATTTTGCTGAAAGACAGCACGCATTGTTTCTTTCATACATTCTTATTTAAGACTCCCCAGTGGAAGCACCAATCATGCTTTGGATTGTTAAATAAATTATCACCGAGGCATAAGAAGCCCCGGTCAAACAAAAACCCCATTAAATAAGTTATCACCAGGCATAAGAAGCCGCGGTCAAACGAAAATCCCAACGCCCAATACACCGGACTACCACGCCCCGGTCGCGAGATGGTAAAAACACTATTTCTTTTATAAAGATGCATCGAAAAATGCTCCTAAATAGGGAGGTGAATTGTCACGCAGGTCCCGATCAGGCCGACATGTACAAACGCGTTTCTACACCACGATTATGCATCGACACTTTGCCCCTATTCTGGAAAAACATCCCCCTGACCATATCCGGATCTCGGTAGCTCGGTTTACTCCCCTACCCCTATTCCCGAAATCAACCTATCGAAAGTAACACTTAGTAGATCTGCGCATATAAAGGCCCTGGCCCTAGCCATAAAAAAAAACATAATGTTAACTAAATAAAGTTGACAAAACAAACCGATTGGTTGAAATCAAGTTTATATATAATTAAAGTAGCAATTTTACAAGGCTACAAAGACAACCCGGTACAAACCACCGGTACAAAAAGTATAAAGCTACAATAATTAAACGGAGGGTTATCTCCACGAAGCCACCACCTCAAAATAGCCACGACATCCGGAATAGCCACCTCGGCATCCGGAGCAGGACTTGGAGCTCCCTCTCCACCGTCGGCTCCTTCGGCACCCCCGACCTTCCCTTCCCCGTCCCGATCCTCCTCGGACAAAGGAGTCGGAGTCGTCCGCGCGCAAGGTGAGGGGGGCCGGATGGAAGACGCCGTCCTTCACATACGCCCGATAATGATACCCAACCGTCTTAAGTTCTACCTCGGGATTGAGATAGCGGATCGGGCTAGGGCCATTCAAAGCAATCGGCGGCCTCCTCCCTCACAATGTCTTCGGCTCGAGCCGGGCTCGCTTCTCCTCCGCAAGAGCCACTTGGCACGCTCGAGTTCGAACATAGATCCGCCCGTTGGCCCCGAAGGACTTGAGGGAATCTAGGCCGCGTGGGCCTTTTGAAGAGCCGTATAGTCCGAGGAAGTCTTGTCCAAAGCTTCTTTGGAAGAAGAAGCTCCTCGGACGCTTCCCGGTGCTCGCCCTCGCGACCTCGAGGTCCTCTTGACCTTCTCCTTGGACCTCCACGTCTCGTCTTTTTCCTTCCGCGGTGGCGAGCCTCGGTGAAACTTATTCACGTATTTGGCCTTCAAGTGCAAATATGCACGGCCAAACCAACACCGCGGCGGAGCGTGTCCCGGATGTCATCGTGAACCACGGCCTCATCAATATCGGCCGGTGGTAGGGCATTCATAAATTGGCGAGGCGGCGGAAGGCAACCTCAAGCTCTCCCGATCTTAGGCCCTTTCTCCCAAGCAAGACCTCGGTTGATTTTCGGGACGGGAGGAGGGATAGGAGTACCTTGAGGAGATGACGGACCCTCGGAAACCTCCTTACCCTTGGATAGAAGCGGCTTATGTCGTACGGGCTCGCCCGGGGTGACGAAGGCGTCCGGGCGGGGACGCCTTGGCCTTCTTAGCCGTCCGTGTCTTGGTTTTCCTCAGAGCGGCCCTTTCGAACCTCGAAGAAAGACGCTTCGAGAACTCTTTTAGGAGGAGCATCGGGATCGGGCGTCACGAGCGTAAGATACCTCGGCGAAGCTCCTTCATCGTCTGAGCTGCAAAACAAAAGTGAAAGTAAAGAAATTAGTAAGACAATAAAGTCAAAGAATAAATACAGTAACGAAAGAATCACAAGCCGCATACAAATTACGTATCCCGGCTTCGATACGGGACCGGTGATGAAGAAAGCCGCGCTCCTGGCACCATATGTGTTAGCATAAGATACCAATCGGTCAACAAATATGACCTCGTCGGCGCGGAAGGTCGTCGGACTCCACTTGATAGAGGCGGTCAACTTATGATGATCCTTAGTCCGAAAAGGGGAACCTCCACTCCACATCAAGGGCCTCGGCCCCCCAAGAACCACGGGTTGTTGGCCGGGTTTGGCCACCACCTTAAAGAAACTATTCTTAAAGTGTTTGAAGGAGACTCGGAAAAGGCGGTCCAGAGTTTTTGTCGGGATCACCTCGGAGAGAGGTAAGCCCTTTTAACTTCTCATCCTCTTTACCCGGGAGCGGGGAGTAAAAGGACGAGAAAAAGAAGAAGAATAAGGTGGTAGTGCACGAAATAGGGTGCCGAGAAAGACCGACATAGCCGCTCAAAAGCAACTATATAGGCCCACCCGTTGGGATGAAGTTGAGAAGGGGCTAGATGGAGATGGTTGAGACAGGACATTTGAAACTCGGTGAACGGAAAGCGAACATCGAGCCGAATTCATATAAGGCCTTATAAAAGAAAAAGAAGTTGGTAAAATCTCCAGTCCTCGAAGCGCAGACGGGCTCATCCCCACCTGGGGGGCAAAAGTAACAGCCCTCCATGGCCGATAGCTTCATCTGGCGGAGGGCCTGGACGGTGATCAGGGAATGGGTCGTCAACACGTCCTGGGTCACCCAAGGAAATCTTTCCACAAGATCTTGGGGAATGGTGGGGGAGTCCGACCTCCCAGCGTCCGAAAGGGCATTACTTGGCGAAGAAGACGACTCCATTTACCTATAAAAGCAAAAAACAAAAATACTAAAGTCAGTAGGTGCGAGGGTACCTGGCACAGAAGTAACAGCCGGTCGAAAAGAAGGGATGGGCGAACCAACAGCAAGACGACCCCCAGAACCCGCGGCCGGGACAAAGACCGACATATGACGGCATGAGCCTAAAATGGCGTTGGCCCTAGAATCTTCGCCTCTGGCGACATAATATGAACTTGATTCTATACAATCCCAACAATGGCGGCATATCCCTCCGGCATAGGAGCCAACCTAGGGCGAACGGGAGGGTATAAGGGTTGACGGGTTGTGGGACGGATACCTCGACCGCTCTCCGACCTTCGGAAATGGTCTAACCGGGGACGAGACCCTCTAACGGCCCTCCTACCCGGCTACCCGAGCCGCCACCCGGGGAAGGAGGCCGGCCTTTGCTCCTCGGACGGAGGAGTACCCGGTAGCCAATGGCTCAGTCGAGGGTAACGGGCACGAAGGGCTTCCTCCTCTTCAGAGGTTAAATCATGACTCGAAGTCGAAGGTCGATTAGCCCCATTCATTGTCACCAAAGAATGCAGACCTAAAGAAACAGGAAATGGCAATAAGGAAAAAAAAAAGCGATAACCCCTCTGGGAATATAGGCAGGTGGTTGTAGGCAGAGGAAGCAAACCTAACCTAACAACCTAAAACCTACCCGGAAACCTCTACAAACCACAAGCATACTGGGTTCATACTAGAACTGAATGAACAAAGTGAAGAAACAAAAAATCCAATAAAGGTTGAAGACAGAAGAAGAAGTGACTCACCGTGATAAAGAGAAGGTCGAGTGGAGGACAGTCGCCGGAAGGAGAGAGCTTGAGCTTGAAAGCCGCCGGAAGTAGAAATCCCGTTCTTCGGAGAAGATGGAGAATGAGAGAAAAAAATCGAAAATAAACGAAGGTGGTAGACGAAAATGAGGAAAAACAAGGTTAAAAACCTTCAAAATGGTAGGGGAGCGCGAAGAGGGCGCCGGGGAATTAAGGGTAAAATAGGAATTCACCCGCAAAACGGGGAGACATGCCCCGGAAGCACGCGCATTAAATGGTGCACGGAAACCGAAGGTGGCGGGGAATGACGTTGCGAATCCTCTCCACTCCAAAGACGCCGGGTGGCGGGCGTCATGATGGCGAAGTCGGAAGGTTTCGTCGCCATGATGGCGAAGTCGGAAGGGCTTTCGACCTCGAAACCAAGCAAACCACCTCGGGCCCCTAAAGTCACCAACATAGATGCCGACCTTCGAGAAACGATCTCGGGTCCTAAGATCGGGCACCACCTCGGATCCACGCACGGATAGGTTACCGACGAACACCCCGGTCCGGGGCAAGGACACGTCCCGGCCCCGAGAGTGAATACACCCCGGCGGCTCAAAACCTTGAGCTACCGAGCCGGGGGAACATTTACGGACCTAACCCTCGGCCCAATTAGGGGGCGGCCCAGCGAAGGCACGCCCGAACCTCGGCCCAGTCAGGGGACGGCCCAGTAGAGGGATGCCGAGTATCCCGGGTTCCCCTACAATCATGGGGCAATCTATCATATCCATAATCCAGGGATATGATAGATTGTGCAGTTAAGATACCGTGGAGCACCCTATAAATACAAGGGGAGAACACCAAGGTGCACACGTTCTAACTCTAGCTATTTACTTTCTGCCTCACCGCACAACCCCACTGAACACATACCCCTCCCCCTCTGGCGAAAGGCCTTGTGTCCAGTGATTCATCGCTTACCGGGATATCTCTACCCTTAGATATTCCGGCGTAAGCAACCCGATCCAAGATCAAACCACCAGCCATCTGGGCTGGACATCTGGTTCCACACCGGAACTGTATGTATGTATGTATGTAGATAGATCTATATGTATACATATATACATACACATATATGTATATATAGCAAGACCATTATTTCAATTAGAAAGCGTGTGGAAAGAAAAATTGGTCGGAGAGATATGTGGTAGGGTTGTTGATTCACTTTTACTTATATGTCATTTTAAATTTATATGAGGGAATTTTAGGAAAATGAATAAAATTAACTAATTTAACTTCTCTCCTTAATCTCTCCAAAATTGGTTAAATATGTCCTTAATTGGGGCCGGAGGGAGTACTACGTACTACTCGATTCTTAAGACGTATTATATAATTTGGGGAGAAAGGACTCTAAATAAATTATTTATTTGTTAAATATGTGACAAGATCTCTTTAAAATATTTTTGTCTAACATTAGATTATTTATGAGATTTTAAGTTAGAGAAATTAGCTTGAAAAAAATTATAAATATAAGAGATAAAATCAAAAAATATATTATATTTAATATTAAGATTCACCCCTAAACTAACTCCTACATCATTTAGAGCCTGTTTGGAAAGCATTATAAGCCAAAAAAGCCCATCAGAAGTGAAAACTTGTTTTTTGGGGTGTTTGTGAAAGCTTTACCATGTGATGGGCTTCAAAGGCTAAAGTCACTTTTGGGCTGAAACAATTGATCTAAGCTTTTGATCCCATCCGAACCCATTACAATAGCTTAGGCCTTTTATTTTTAATTTTTTATCTCAAATAATCACATTATATATATATATATATATATATAAATTCAAATGTCATTTTCGGTCGTTTTTCATCTCAACTATCTTTTCAAAAGCTTATCTTAAAACAGTCTTTAAGAAAAAAAATCACTTCGCCACCGCTATCCCAAACAAAAATCACTTCTACCACTTTATCCCAAACAAAAATCACATTAAGAAAAGTCCAGTGAGAAAAAGTTAAATCCACGGAAAAGTCCATCGAAACAAAAGCTACTTCAACACCGTTATCCCAAACAGGCCCTTAGCTTGTATGAGTATTGTTTCTTACTAGTATTTTTTAAAATTTTCTTTCATCCAAATATAGGTTTAAACTTGACTCATTTCCCTATTTTCCTCGCAGTTTTTCTTTCATCAATTTGGTCTAACTTGAAGAAAGCAGTGAAGAGAGACAGAAAAACAAAAAAAGAAACCTAGAAGCTCTTGCATGTTAGAGGGGCAGGGAAAGCCATTGTCAATTTCTATACCTTTTTTCCTCACACCAAAAGCTTCTTGTTGGCGGTTTTGGTTTCTTGAAAAAGAGAAGTTAATTTCTTAATAAAGGAAGAAAAATATAATTACTATTAAAAAAACCTACTGAGGTTGGTTTGGCAGGGTGAAAATAAATCTTTTTAAGATACATTGCATCGGCTAGGCCTTTAAAGCCCTTGAAATTCCTAGTGAGTCACGTTTAAGAATAACATGGATTAATGTTTAGCGTGAAGGGTCTTGAGAATAAATCATTCATCTCGTTAAGGCTTTTTCTTATCCTTCTACATGAAGAACAAAATGAATGTAATATTATTATCTTAAAACGTTTTAAAAAATAATAAATAATTATAGGCTAAAATGATTAGTTATTAAATAAAAGGATAATCTTACTTATTTATACAAATAATTTCAGAAATTAAAATTTTTATTTTAGTTCTTAATTATAACTTTCCCAAATAAAAATAATCAAATAAAATATTATATTCATATTTATAAATATAAAATGTTTTTGGGCGTGCCAAATGAAACGTGAAGAACAAATGGCCGGACATGAAAGAAGTAAAACAAAATGAGAAAAAGCCTTTTTGGATGTATAAAATAATAAATAAATAAATATTAGCCATGATGTGACGTAAAATAGTTAAGTGCAGTTCACCAATCACCATAACTGAAATACATTGAACATCCCATCATCATTCTCTCTTTTCGCACAATGCCTCCATGCAATGAATCTTCTCCTTTACCTCTTCCACTCAACTTGTCCTCTTTTTACATTTTTTTTTTTAAAATTTAGCCCGCCAATGAATTACATCGGTTTTTTCAACAAAGAACTTTATTTATTTAAAAAAAAAGTTTTTTTCCCCATAAACTGATCTATTGTATATAGGGTTAAGTACTAATTTTGTTCTGGAAGTACACGCTTAGGAGCAATTTTATCTTGAATTTTTTTTTTTGGAGCAATGTTATCCAGAAATTAAAAAAAACGTAAAGATGTTGTCTATCATTAATAGCTTTGGCCATTGACGTTAGTTAATGACGCATTATCTTTGATACGTGGATTCTACGTGATCTTTGTCACTTTTTTAAGTAGCAATTTTTCTTCCGACACGCTTTATGAAAGCAATTTTGTCGCCTGTAAGTTTTTTTTTTTTTAAAGAATTTTCGCCTTGAAAGTATATAATTCACGTTATCTAATGGGGTCAACTAACGTTTGATCGCTTCTGGCCGATTAACGGAGGAATATCATTCTTATGTTTTTAAACTTACGAGGCAAGAACGTTACTCCAAAAAAACTTCTAGAATAAAATTGCTCCTAGACCTATACTTTTAGACAAAATTGATACTTAACACTTATACAATGGTGGAAAATTATACAACTAAAGTGAAAATAAAATGGGAAGAATGAATGAGGGATTAGTATTACCACACTGCGCGGTTGATCCATTGGGTGTGAGTTGTTCTATTTTAGTCAGTGTTTTCATATTTAAACTTTAAATATATAGTCACAATATAATTTGATGTTAAATAAATTAGTTGAAAGAAGAAATATAAATATAAATATTTAATATAATTTAATTAGCTTCTTAATTATTATTTTTTTTAAAAATGAAGTTGGTTTTATATTAAATACTACATGGATGGTAATGAATTCGCTTGACCTTGGGATTGTTTTAGTCAGCAAAGTTCATGAGAATAAAAAAGGGGAAAAAAAAAACTCTAAGAAGAAATAAATGGAAACGGGAAGAAGGAGTGTACGTGCAAACACGCGCCTAATGGTGTAGAAACAGTGAGTCGCCATCACAGTCCGTGATGCTTTTGCTTCTCCCACTGCACTTTTCGCTAATCCTTCTCACTATAACTTCCTCCTCCTCCTCCTCCTCCTTCTGATGGAAGGATGCGTCCTCCTACCCAAATGGGCGTCTTCTATCATGGAAACGTTCCTCCTTAGCTGATCTGCTCTTCGATTGCTTCTGCTTGGTAATGTTAATTACCTCATCACTTCCGAATTTGGCTAAGGATCTATGTACGAGTAGCTGTAGTTTATTTATTTATTTATTTTTGATTTGTCATGTTCTTGATCGATGCATTATTCATTATAACATCTGAAGACTTCGTTCGACTATTAGAAATAGCAGATGGTCATTAGCTAGCAAAGTGGTAGGATCATTCTCGTAGTTGCATAGCAATATAGCATCGCTTGCAGTAAAACCCTCTTTTTGAAAGTTAAGGAAGTAGTTTAGTTTCTCTCCTCTGCCTTTCTCCAATGTTTTGAAACTGCGATCTGGATTTTTTTGTTTATTCTGAGATGCGTGTTTTATAATATTTATTGAACTTAGACTTTTTAAGTCGTTTATGGAATTTCTGGAATTCATTTGGTGTGTCAATAAGCTCGAGTACGGTTTGTTATTTTATTCTATTTTATTTTCATTTTTTGCTGGGGTGGGATTGTCTGTTTGCTCTGCATTGTTTGATTTCTTACCCTTTTTTCCCGTGTTATTTATTTCTTTAGCTGTTACCTGAAAGGTGTTTGGAACTAAATCAGGGGTTGGATGACTGGAAATTTAGGTGAGAAATAAGTGGGTTTTCTGTTACATTGCGTTTTGGTGATTTTGTCATTATTTAGCTTAACTGGCCCCATTTTATATATTTATAAGTAACTAGGGACGATTTAAATAGTAAGGGGTTTGAGTAACTAGAGTCTTGGAGATTTTAAGTTTGATTATTTAAGGATCATGTAATCCACCTGCGTCATGGGATTAGTCTCTTCAGATGAACCAGTCTTCCATTTTGATGACCAAATTTCAGGAATATGACTCTCTTTTTCTTTTTTCTTTTTTGCCAACCAGGAATTTGACTCTTTCCATCATCGTTCTTTATGTTTAAATTTAAAATATGAAATTTCAGTACTAGGGACTTGTGCTTGTGAACATTACAGGGGGCATCTTGTAACTTACAGTATAACTGTTAAGATTTTGAGTGTTCAATTGAATAAGTCTTTAGCAGTGGTTCACATGAGGCATGAAGTTCAAATCTATGTATTGTCATGAGATTATAATAAAATTTTCTGTTTGCGAAGGACTATAATATCAAAGGTTGTGTCAGGTGGTTTCTATTTTGTTAAAATATCAATTGGCAAGCATCAAAGTTCTATACAACATACATGGAGTTATCAGCTAATGTTGAAGTTTTTACTTCTGAAGGTGTTTGGGTTATAAAAAAGCTTTTTTCGGTTTCTGAATGCATTGATTTTGGGATATATTACGCTGATTGTTTGGATTCTTCAAATTATAGTTGACCACCACAAGTGCAAATCAATAGTTTAGATTGGGGTCGTTCAATTAAATGCTAGTTTATGAACTAATATTTTCTGCCTCCTGTATTTGTTCTCCTTAACTTTTTAAATTTTTTGTTGTTATGATCATTTTGCAATAACTCATCTTTTGTTATTGCCAGATTCATTCATATGTTTATATGATGTTGGAGTCTTGTGATTGCATTGAGACACAATGGCCCCAGGATGAGCTTCTTATGAAATATCAATACATCTCAGACTTCCTGATTGCCCTTGCATACTTCTCAATTCCTGTGGAACTGATCTATTTTGTGCACAAGTCTGCATTCTTTCCATATAGATGGGTGCTTATGCAGTTTGGTGCTTTTATTGTTCTTTGTGGAGCAACTCATTTCATAAACTTGTGGACATTCTCAATGCACTCTAAAGCTGTTGCTTTGGTGATGACTGCAGCGAAAGTCTCATGTGCTATTGTGTCTTGTGCAACCGCACTAATGCTTGTCCACATTATACCTGATCTGTTGAGTGTGAAGACTCGTGAGCTAATTCTTAAGCACAAGGCTGAGGAACTTGACAGGGAGATGGGACTCATTCTTACACAAGAAGAAACTGGAAGGCATGTTAGAATGTTGACACATGAGATTAGGAGCACTCTTGACCGGCATACTATTTTGAAGACTACTCTTGTTGAGTTGGGTAGGACTTTGGGCTTGGAGGAATGTGCGCTTTGGATGCCTTTAAGAAGTGGTCTGAATCTGCAGCTTTCCCATACATTAAACTACCAAGTACAAGTTGGATCTTCTGTGCCAACAAACCAACCTATCGTCAATGAAGTTTTCAATAGCCCCCGAGCAATACGAATACCACATACCTGTCCTCTGGCTAGAATCAGACCTCTTGTTGGAAGATATGTACCTCCTGAAGTTGTTGCTGTCAGGGTTCCTCTCTTACATCTGTCAAATTTTCAGATTAATGATTGGCCTGATCTTTCTGCCAAGAGTTATGCAATTATGGTTTTGATCCTCCCTACTGATAGTGCTAGAAAATGGCGAGATCATGAGTTGGAACTGGTTGATGTTGTTGCAGATCAGGTTTTCTTGAGATTTCTTTTCTCTTATTGGCTACAATTTATTATTCTGTTCTTATTTTTTATGTATTATTTTCATATTGTTATAATTTCTTCTTCCTTGCTTGGGTGGTGGAGAATAAGAGGATTACAAAATGGCTAGTAGTACTAACTATTGTCATTTCCTTAAGCAAAAACAGCATATATTTTAATCTCACTTTGATTCCATGTGACTTGGAGGTCACGGGTTCAAATCTTGGAAACAGCCTTTCCACTTGGAAGGGTAAGGTTGCGTACATCTATCTCTTCCCTGACCTTATCCGGTGGGAACCTTGTGCACCGAGCTCCCCCCCCCCTTTTTTTTTCCAGATAGAAACTAACAATACTTGTTAAATTTATTAAAAATGTATTGAGGGGTAGATTTAACCATTTTCCATCCCATCTTATATAATTTTAATTAGTGATAATGTCAAATATGTCGATGACCAACTGCCTCAGTAGCAATTGTTTCTCTCCATCACAATGTAGAGGTCCTGGGTTTGAGCCCAGCACCTCTACATGATGTGTGAGTGTTTAAATTGTTTGTTATAGAAAAAGATAACTTCAAATGCTCCCCTCCTCACCCAAGAAAAAAGAGGGCGCAGTGTGCAGGGCCCCTCTTTTATTTATTCATTTTTTAAAATAATTTTATTATGATGATGCTCAACTACCTGTGCCATAGTTCAATTGTAATCTTTCCTGGATATTTCGTTACTTAATATTTTTGATGATGTTCAACTACCTGTGCATGATATTTGTAAATTACTCTTATAGCATCACTATTACAGAAGTTGTCTCGCTCTTTCAAATATTGTAAAGCCATATATTCCTTTACAAGCTGAACTTATTTTAAGTTTCCAAATAGGTAGCAGTTGCCCTTTCACATGCTGCTATTTTGGAAGAGTCCATGAGAGCCCGTGATCAACTCATGGAACAGAATGTTGCTTTAGATAGAGCTCGACGGGAAGCAGAGATGGCAATCCATGCTCGCAATGATTTCCTTTCTGTCATGAATCATGAAATGAGGACACCAATGCATGCAATTATAGCACTGTCATCACTTCTCCTGGAGACAGAACTGACTCCAGAGCAAAGGGTTATGATAGAAACAGTATTGAAGAGTAGCAATGTATTGGCTACACTTATTAATGATGTTCTAGATCTTTCTAGACTGGAAGATGGTAGCCTTGAATTAGAAATGGGAAAACTCAATCTTCATGGGGTTTTGGGAGAGGTAATTACCATTTGTTTTCTGCTTCAATGTCTTGAAAAATTGAGCGATCACATTTTGTTAATACAAGTCTCCATTGGTGAGGGAGGCAGTTTTGATTCCTGCCTCCTCCATCTAGTCGTGGCTTGTTTGATATTACTCCTGAAAAATATTTTCCTTGAATTAATCTTAGATATGTATTCATTGTGTGATCTCCTAAATGTAGGTTATCAATATGATAAAGCCTATAGCTACTGTAAAGAAGTTGCTCATGACAATGATTTTGGCTCCTGATCTGCCAATGTATGTCATTGGTGATGAGAAAAGGCTTGTGCAAATCCTCTTAAATGTTGTGGGTAATGCTGTCAAATTTACCAAGGAGGGCTACGTTTCTGTAAGAGCATCTATTGCAAAACCAGAATCTTTACAGGATTGGCGACCTCCTGAGTTTTATCCGGCATCAAGTGATGGTCATTTCTACATACGCATACAGGTTAAGGCTGAACCATCTGACTATCTAAATTAGAAATACCGTGGCTCTTGCATATTTAATTTCTGTACCATCTTCATCTATTTTATAGCCATATATTGTATTACTTTTGATATGGTAATATTCTGGCCATTTATTAGAGCATGGGTGCCCAGATGAGCAAGGATTACCAAGAAAATTATCTTTTTTATTCTTTCAATATTCAATGAATTTAAAGTAGTAGCGTTACACGTACCATCTCCTTGGCTGCTGACGTAAGTATCCTTGTTTATGCAGGTTAAGGATTCTGGATGTGGCATTCTCCCACAAGACATTCCACATCTTTTTACCAAGTTTGCTCAATCTCGAAGTGGTCCAGCTCGGCCTAGCAGTGGTGCCGGCCTTGGGCTTGCCATTTGCAAGAGGTAGATACTAAATCCTATCTCTTTATACAAAAAGCTTGTTAAAATCGTTCACCGCAAATTGCAGAATTTTTTATGGTGTTCATTGCTTAGTACAACACATACTTGCATTTAATCCCATGGGGATACACAATTCATTACACATAAACTTCTTTTCGTTCTTGACTTATCTTCAAATTGAATCAGATTTGTAAATCTCATGGGAGGCCACATATGGATCGAGAGCGAGGGCCTTGATAAAGGAAGCACAACGACATTCATTGTGAAACTTGGGATCTGCGGCAACAATCCAGATTCATCTGGTCACCAACCTGCGGATAGAAGCCAAGCATATAGTGGAAGTGGAAACCTCACTGGATATAGACCCTTTGTCAAAGATAACGATGAGCAAGGCTTTCCTAACCGACGATATCAAAGGAGTCTGTAGCAGCCGAAAACACCAGCATTACATCAGGGGATTTGAATCAATGGTTTCAATTTCATTCTGAAACCAAGTTTCATTTTGCAGTTGAGAGTAAAATTATCAGCTTGCCGACGTAGACTAGAAATGCTGTGTCAGGTGTTTTTAATAGTCGTGAAATATATCTTCATATTAGTTATTATGCGATTTAGGGTAAGAGGATCATTAGTCCGCTCTGATGTATCAGTTATTTGTAATGCTGTTTCTTGCCGCATTCACGCAAAAGGTTGCGCTCTGGGATGATATTTGAGTAACTGAACGACTCTATTGAGGATATGTGAAATATAACTGACTCTTAAAGTTAATATTTAAACTTGAGACAACTTAATTCTTATTCAGGATAGGATATTGTCACTACCATTTTTTTTCACTACCAATGTCACTACCACTTTTTCACCGTTAGATCAGAATCTCATATACCTTTATCATTTATCTCTCATATTGAGATTCGATCTAACGGTGAAAAAGTGGTAGTATGCGATGTGAAATGATATCCTATCCTATAGTTTTAACTTGATTAAAACTCATTTTTTAAAATTTGATTTGATGTGATTTAGTTTCCATAGTTTTAACTAGAGTATTTCATCTAATACCCTAATACTCCATTATTTATGGTTTAGGGCATTCGATGTACTATATGTATATAGGATTACAGTATTAGAAGCACCAAAAAAAATAATATTGATGGGTTTGATGCACCATAAATAAAATCAGAGTAATGAATACAACTGGAAATTTTTTTTAGGGTGTTCGATGTTACATTGTCCTTTTAATTTTTCAAAATATCCATCTCTAACATTTGCGAAATAGCTTTCGTTTTTTTTTTTTTTGGATTTATTTTCTGAAATCTGGGAACTCATATTTTTAACAGTTAGGTTTAAAAACTTGAATATTGATCGGGACAAAATTATAAACATTGAATCAAAATTCATGGATTAAGTTGTAACTAAGAAAAAATTATAAGCATCAAGTAATTCATTCCCAGTTTTTTCCTTCCAAATTGAATACGCTTATCATTCGGCGATCATGGAAAATTATTACCCACATCTAGGGTATCAGAGTTTTCTGAATTACTACCTCTGATCCTAATTATAAAAACATTTTTGTAGTGCAATTTATGCACAAAAGTGTTCCCATAATTACGACCGGAGGGAGTATTTGGACAAAAAAAACATTTTCTGAATTTAGTGAAAAGGTTAAGGGAAAATTCCATTTAAATACCAACTGAATTTGCAAAACCCTCAGAAGTCATCCGAATTTGTAAAAAGACTCAGAGGTACTAAGGACCTATGATGAATATGCAAATCGGGTGAAATTACCTTTTTGCCTTTACTTTTAAATAAATCAAAAATAAAAATTAAAAAGCCCCCGCCGGGAGGGCCGCGCCACCCGGCCGCGGAGAACCACCGGCGGCCGGACGCGGAGGGCCGCCGCCGCCCGGCGCCACCGGTGGGGTGGGGGGTTTTTTTTTTTTTGGGAGGGGGTGGGGTGTTTTTTGAAAAAACAAAATATTGTATTGAAAGTGTGGGGGCCCACCCCAACACAAGAACCAAGTAGCCCAACCAATTGGGCTACTTGGTTTTTTAATTATATATATATATATATATATTAATAAATATATATATTCTTCTTAACATTTTTTTAATTGTATTTACCATTCCACAAATGCGAATTACCATTCCACAAACATCATTTATCATTCCAGAAACGCCAATTACCATTGTTTTCCCAGGGTGTCATTTTTTACTCTATCATGTATGTTATGGATAACAAAAAAAATGACACTTTAACCATTCCACAAACGGTATTTACCATTCCACAAACGTCATTTACCATTCCAGAAACGCCAATTACCATTGTTTTCCCAGGGTGCCATTTTTTACTCTTTCATGTATGTTATGGATAAAAAAAATTGGCACTTTAATCATTCTACAAACTCTATTTACCATTCCACAAACGTCATTTACCATTCCAGAAACACCAATTACCATTGTTTTCCCAGGGTGCCATTTTTTACTCTTTCATGTATGTTATGGATAACAAAAAAAAAGACACTTTAACCATTCCACAAACCCCAATGCCACACACATGTAAACATAGCCCTAATCAATAGCCTTCTTTCCTTTGTCGTTGTTGGCTCGAAGTCGTGATAAGAGCTGTGACGTTGTGAGACATGGTTCTCCTCTCCATTGCAAACCTCGAGGCTGAAATGGAAGGTCGGACGATGGAGCAACAGTGACTGATTGAGGTTGAAACTGAATGGACCTTGAACCTGTTGGCTCACTGGAGTTACTGCCTCGAGACAACCTCATTTCCCTTTCATTTGGAATGGGAAATTGGGTTTGGGGATTTGCATTCCTGCGCAAATAGTCATGGAAGGATTAGATATGCACTTGTCAATCACTTGTCTCATTGGATACGTTATTTAGCACATCTTGACCAGTAAACAAATGCATTAATGAGGAAGAGGTTAATATGCACTCAATAGTTTCTCTTTTCATTCAAGAAGGCTTCAGAGGAAGTATGTGGGTGTGTTTATACCTTTGATTCTCAGGCGGTTGGCTGTCAGAAGGATTAGATAATGTTGCTTCCTCAACTGCTTCAGATATTCGAGCTTTTGATTTCTCGTTCGAATAACTGAAAATGGAAAGAAAAATACATGACTGAGTCATACAAAACAAATTCCTGATGGTTCCAACCACTCAAAAATGGAAATGACAAGGTGGATTCAAGTGTAACCAAATAAAATATAAACATTAAAATAATGCTTGAGCGTTGTTACGTTGAAAGTATTGTGACCCAGATAAGCTCAACGCAGTCCACCCAAAGAAGCCTTTGTTCCACAGGAATTACACCATAAGTGATCAGATGTGCAAAAGGCCAAAGCTTCCACCCTGCCTGTGAGGTATATCAGACCAGTGTTAAAAGCACATTTTATTAATGGAATACAGTAGAGCACTGTTAATCGCTAAGAATGGAGATAACAAATGAATCAATCAATTGCGTGGGGATGACAATAGAAGTTTATCATTATTTCTAACCAATTAAGCATATGCGTACTGTAAAAAAAAAAAAAAAAAAAAAAAAAAAAAAAAATACAAACGCAAACACTTTGGTTCACCATCAATTAACTATTTACCCTTTAAAATGTTTATTATACTAAATTTTCCGTCTCTCCTTGCTTCTTTCTCGCTCTTTTCCCCTTACCTCTTTCAAGTCTCTAGGCAAGGGGAATAGAAATAAAGTACAATTATAATTTGTTTTCCCTTTTCTTAAATGGGTGAGAAGAATTAACTGGAAAGTTCAAAATTAAGGATTAATCAAATATAAAAAGGAAGAACATTAACATTTTAAACGAATGCTTAACTTGCCACAACCGCGGTTATTTGCTCACAAAAGGTTTTTCAATTTCACAACCAACTTTAACATAAAACCCCAGAACCAAAAGAAAGAACCAAAATGTTGTCTTCAATCAGCTGCATGTTTTAGTTCACCAGATGAAAAAACTCAAGCAATAGAACAGATAAAACATGGTAAGCAAGCAAGATTGCGTAGAATCGAAGATCCCGAAGATGCAATGTGACCAAGCTGTCTTCCAAGCTTTCGGGACCAACAAACAAACCCAAGACCCATCCTACGCTACAACACATTTTTGAATCTAGGAGAATGGAATACACATCAATCAAAGAAAGCAAGTTTTCAGATTGGCAAAATTTGACATCCGATGAACTTACAATGTCATTAAAACCAAGTCCACAAACTGATAGTTAATCATCGATGACATCTGAGTTGGCATAGGTATTAACATGACAAATTAACGGTTATGGTTTCTTACAGTCAGCATGGGCCTAAATGTTGACTTCAGTTCACCATATATGTTACTTATGGATTCTGCTCGTAGCAACCCCAGAACCACAAAGTAGCTACTGTTCCAAATTGAAGGAGCAGGAACAACACAGATAAAAGGAAAAAGAAAAACAAATACAACAAGCATAGACCGCCACTGTCCTTACAGGTTCTTAAATAGAAGAAGCATACCCAGAAATTTCAGAACGAAAAACAAGAAATGAGAAAATCACAAATCGCAATATAGAAATTAATAGCCTTGCATTTGCAGTTGCTATAATCGTATGCAAAATCACTCCAAGATCGATCAGAAGGTGTCGCTCTAATTGTCTCGCAAATCACAAATCGTTCACTTCAGTCCGGTGGTCGAAGATCTTTCACCTTGTTTTGTAGATGATTGTTGGTGACGGACAACAGAGGCAACGTCCGTTGAGGGAAGAACGGATGTCGGAGATGATGAAGGACGGTGGTCGGAGCTGATGCAGGACGGTGGTCGGAGCTGATGCAGGACGGTGGTCGAAACTTTTAGGGTTTTGTCTTTTCCCCAATCGATCGTCGAACCCGGCGATCATGTGTGAATGAGCCCGACTTTGGGTGTTTAATTTAAGTTTTTTTTTAAAAAAATTAAGTTCGAATCCTAGTCAGCATTTGTTCTTCTTATTTGGCTTCTTGTCAGTCCAAATAAGCTTCCACGTCAGCGTCACTGTTCATGTCCATCCAAATGGACGTTGACAGATTTCGTCAACTAACCCCCATGCCACTTTTGATCCCAAAGCGTAACCTCGTGAGTATTTTTATCCGAGAAAAAGGTCGTGGTCTTTGTGCTCACTCCCGAAAGGTCGTGTGTAAAATTGACCCTTCACCCTTAAAAGTAACGGACGTTTGCCTTAATTAATAGTGGCGTAATTTTTGCCCCTATTCAGAAAAATTTATTGGCGTTTTTGTATCTAAATAAAGTTCTGGTGCTAATTTATATATTGCACCTTTACCTTAAATAATGAAAGTTGTCCGCGTCCTACTTTCTAAATAATGACCACATTTGACATTTAAATATTTGAACGTTTGAAGACTTCAATCTTACTCGTGAGACAAAAGAAGTTTCTCGTGAACATTAACTTGTGCAGTCAAAAATATATATAGTTATATCAATTGTGCGATTATAAATCGTTGAATACAAATTTGGTAATTTCAAGAATTAGGTGCACCTTAATTCCAGCGAACGAAAACGGGGACCAAATTGGGAGGTTTGATTAGAAGATTATTGGGGTTAATCGTCAAAGTCTAGAATAAGTGGGAAAGGAGAGTGCAGGCTTGCTAGTTTCTCTGAAGGTGCCTCGTGAGTAACATGAATGGAGTTCATTTGTGGTTGCGTAGTGATCGGAGATGGCGGTGAATGGTGGAGGAGCAATTGTAGTACCCATTCCGTCATAAAATCAGTTTAGTAATGGAATTAAATTAGTGACAGAATAGGATCAGCGATGAAATTTGTTTCGTCACTAATTGATTAGCAACGGAATTTTGAAATCCTTGAGTCATAAAGTTGGAATAGGTTATCCTCAAAATTAACAACGGATTATTGATAAAAACTTTTGTCATTACGTGTTCCTGTGGGCATTGCCACCTCATTGTTGAGGTGGTCTCCCTGCTAGGGAGGTGTGTCCTCACCCAAGAATGCCACATATGTGCGTTTATCCACATCATCGCCACGTCACAAATTGGTTGCATTTTGTGACCAAGTTGGGATTTGAAACCATGACATCTTGCACATGCCAATGCCTTTACTAGTTGAACTAAAAAGTCTACGAGCTTTTGTATGCAAAATTACACACACACATATATGTATCAAAAAAAAAAAATTACACACACACATATAATATTTCACTTCACAATTATAAATATAAATTTTAATATATTATTTATTTTTCTTATTCTATTTTATGTAAATATGTTATTAAAAAAATATTTTATATACAATTTTTATTATCAATTAATATATATTTTTCATTCATTTAGTTATATATTTTATATTTGGGAAAATGACAAATAAATAATATATGAATTTGCAAAACTCCTAAACCCACCGAATTTGTAAAAGACGAGAAGTGATAAGGATCTATGAGGGATATGCAAATTCAAATGAAATTACCCTTTTACCCTTAGTTTTAAATAAATTCAAAAAAATAAAAATACTCCGTTGGAGAGGCCGCCGTGGTCGAGCGTCGGCCACCGCCCGGGGGTAGGTTTTTTTTTTTTGGGGGGGTGGGATTTTTTTCCTTTAAGAAAAATATATTTATTGAAAGTGTGGGAGGTGGGGTTGAACCCCCCACCCCCACATCCACGCTAAGCCGAGTTGACTTGGCTTGGTTCCTTTAATATATATATATATATACACACACATTAATAAATATATATATTCTTCTTAACATTTTTTCAACGATAGTTACAAATCTTTCAATGGAATTTACAAATCCTGCAACGCCATTTACAAATTTGGCAATGACATTTATAATGTTGTTTTTTTTTTTAAGTTTACATTTTTTACCTTTTTAATGCCTCTGAGTGAAAAACAAAAGAATATGCACTATCAAAAAAGCGGCAACGGAATTTACAAATCCTGCAACGCCATTTACAAATTTGGCAACGACATTAACAACGTTTTTTTAAAGTTTACATTTTTTACCTTTTTAATGCCTCTGAGTGAAAAAAAAAAAAATTGGCACTATCACAAAACTTGCAACGGCATTTACAAATCCTGCAACGCCATTTACAAATATGCACTATCAAAAAAACGTTGTAAATGCCATTGCTAAATTTGTAAATGGCGTTGCGGATTTTGTAAATGTCGTTGCAAGTTTTGTGATAGTGCATATTTTTTTTTTTTCACTCGTAGGCATTAAAGAGGTAAAAAAGGTAATTTTTTTTTTAAAAAATCGTTGTAAATGCCGTTGCCAAATTTGTAGATGGTGTTGTAGGATTTGTAAATGCCGTTGCAAGTTTTGTGATAGTGGATATTTTTTTGTTTTTCACTCGAGGCATTAAAAAGGTATAAAAGATAAAATTTAAAAAAATGTTGTAAATGTCGTTGCCAAATTTGTAAATGGCGTTGCAGGATTTGTAAATTCCATTGAAAATTTTGTAATTACCGTTGAAAAAATGTTAAGAAGAATATATATATTTATTAATGTATATATATATATTAAAGGCAAAATGGCCGACAAATAGCCTCATGGTTTTGTGGGGGTGGGGCGTTTGAACCCTACCTCCCACACTTTCAATGAATATATATATATATATATTAAAAAACCCCACCCCCCTCGCCAGTGGCCTAGCGCCAACCCTCCGACGATGGTATTTTTATTTTTTTGAATTTATTTAAAACTAAGGACAAAAGGGTAATTTCGCTTTCGAATTTGCATATCCTTCATAGGTCCTTGTCACTTCTCGTCTTTTTACAAATTCAAAAGGTGGGTCGGGGGTTTTGCAAATTCATATGGTATTTATTTGTCATTTTTTCCTTTATTTTTTTTTTGTATTTACCAAATCTTTATTTTTTATATAATATATTATTAAAAATTCACATATATTATATTATAATTTCAATAGTAAATATGAATTAATTATTTTATACTTAAAAGGGAGAATCCGTATAAAAATGGTTGAAATAGGAAAATTTTATATAAGGTTAGTGAACTCAACAAAAATTAGGTCAATTACCTAATCTAAAATATTTAAATGTTGGGTATTTTCCAATAATGCTTCTAACCAATCCAAAGAAAAGAAGAAAGGAAAAGCAAGAAGCTGTCCGCACTCGTTACCATCGTCACTCTCTCTCGTATGCCCTAACAGCATGAAAGCTATAAGAAGTCGCCACTGTCGCCGCCGTGAGAAGTTGCCGCTTTCTCCGCCGTTAGAAGCCGCCGCTGTTGAAACAAAGGTCATAATCTTCTTCATTCTTCTCCAAACCAATTTTCATTCTCAAGCATTAGGATTGTGTAAAGTAATAATGGGAGAAAATCATCCCCGTGATGATTCACAAACATCTTAGGATCTCTCTGCGAATATTAAGAATCAAACTTATCTAACTCAATCATAAATACAAAAGAATCATCCCAAAACCATTGTAGTTGCTTAATTCTCTTGCAAACAAACACACGATTCACACTACTCAAGTGAGTCTCTGTTTTCTCAATAACGAAACAGAGCCCAAAATGATTCTTGGTTTTAACATCTTCCTAACTACACAAAATGACTCTCTTAAATCCAATTTGCTTATTAAAAAGATTTACATATGCATCATTCAAATTTTAAATAAATAAATTAAGTTCCTTTTATGATTTATCGATTCACAGAAATTGAACTATATGTAAATGGATTGGTATAAAAAAAAGAAGACGTATTTTGTATTTCCCACAAATTTAAAATGGAAATACCCTAACCCTCTCTTGGTTCGGTTTTCTTAGGAACGAAAAAGGTGTAAAAATCAATTCACTCTATTTTCTCAGAAACCAAATAGAACATTATTAAAACCTAAAAACGCAGCCAAGCAGACTGAAAATTACCATTTTTTTTTTCAAGAGTTGAAGTAGGAAGTATTATCTTGAAAAGTGTGCAGGTTTCCCCTCGAGCAAGCTTGATTGCTGCCGGCGATTTGCTCCCTCGTCTATTCTCTTGAATAGCACGTAAACAATATTGTTATATCTTTAATTTTATTTCTTTTCTTTTTTTAAAAAAGAATCTAACGGATATAGAGGTAATTTGGCCAAATTCTAAATCCCTAATTGTATCACATAAATTAATTAATAATTTTTTAAGTTTAGTAACCCAAATTAAAAGTTGGATAATCCAACCGCTTTATATGAGATTTTCTACTTAAAATTAAAAAATTATAATTACTAAAAAAAATTAACTAGAAAAAAATTAATTATTTTAAAAGTTAACTATTATAAATTTTATAATTTTATGTAACTAAATCAAATAATTTGGGGAGATTATAATAAAATTTAGTTATTCCATATTCAAGTTTTAATTAAGTCAAAATACCTTTTGGACTGGATATGATTTTAATTCAATCCATGTTTTAAAATTATATTATCTAAACAAAATATATTTTCAACGAAGTTATTCCATCACCATATAATTAGAAAAAAGTCTAATTACAAAAAATCTAATTATGCTATATAACAAAATCAAATAATTCAAAAGAGGTTTTATATAGTCGCTTAACTTATTCCAATACGAACCAGTTTCCCTACTAAGCACTTTGCTTTGTAGGGAAAGCTATCATATCTGGGGCTGTCCAAATTTGATTTGGAATGCCCATATTCAAGTTTTTTTTTTTTTTTTTTTATATATATAAAAAAATCTCAGTAGTGGCGAGCATAAGCATGAAGTGCCAGTTCGGCTCGAGCTTGTGAATGTAAAAAACCTCCGCTTGGAGACTCTCATACCATAGCTAGGTGCGCGATGTGGGTCTAATCCGGATTAGTCGGGCGGAAATTCCGTGAACTGGGTGGGCAACCAATTTTTTTTTTTAAAAAAAAATGATGATTTTTCAACTAAAAAGTTATTGTTTTTGAAAAAGTAATAGTTGAAAGATTATCTTTATTTTATATTTTATATTTCTTAAAATATATTTTTTAGAAAAATATAAACTTTTTAGACGACAAATCTAGACTGTCAAATCGATTTGAACCATCTAGATTTAATTAGCTCTCCTTGCTAAGCTTGTTCGAGTAAATCGATTGCTATTCCCTTTGGATTATACTCTTCCTATAATCGATTATCTTCATAACTCATTCCATTAGTCATGTCTTTTCTAATAATACAAAGGATCATAATTTAAGTATACGGTGGTTTTGAATTGGAACAGTGGTAATGATAGGAGGATTGCAAGTGATGATGCGGGATTTATATTATAAAAACGAAAAAATAGTGGATTTGATTAGCTAAAATCCTAGAGAAATTCGTCCTCTAGCTATAAAAAGATGATTAATTAGATAAAACCCTAGACTACGTAACTTGTCTCTAGATCATTAGCTATAAAAAGGCCCCACAAGAGTTGATTAGACTCTTGCAACCTACCGGTATTCTATACTGAATACAAAAACCGAACCAAAAGCTTGTCAATGAGACTTCTCATTCATAACTTCATAATGTCATTGTCTGAAAATAACTGAACATAACTCGACATTTAAATAAAGGTACTAACCGTCTAACCCTACTATAACTCAAATATTTTAAAAAATATATTCTAAAGATATTCATATAATAATAAGATATTAAATATTAGGGAAAATTACGTGTAGTGCCGAGGAACAAAAATAATTACAAAAAAAGTCTCTTGAAATCATCAAATTACACAAAAGTCCCAAAGGACTTTTTTGTAATTATTTGTATGGAAAAAAATCCAGGTTTTTAAATGTTATTGTAAATATGACTTTTTCTGTTGTAAATGACCATATTTTAAATTTTGTTGTAAATATAACATTTCTTGTTGTAAATATAGCATTTTTCTATTGTAAATGACTTTTCATGTTCAAAATTCAGTGTTTAAATGTTATTGTAAATATGAATTTTTACATTTTGTAAATATCGCTTTTTCTGTTATAAATGATCATATTTTAAATTTTGTTGTAAATATAGCATTTCTGTTGTAAATATAGTCTTTTTACGTTGTAAATGACATTTCTAAGTTCAAAATCTAGGTGTTTAAATGTTGTTGTAAATATGGTTTTTTCGGTTGTAAATGGCCAGATTTTAAATTTTGTTGTAAATATAAGCATTTAGGTTGTAAATCTATCGCTTTTTTGTTAATACAAATAATATTAAAAAAAGTCCCTTGAGACTTCTATGTAATTTGATGATTTCAAGAGACTTTTTTGTAATTATTTCTTTTCCTTGGGATCTACATGTAATTTTCCCTAAATATTATCCTTGAGATCCCTTATTGGAAATTCATATATATAGAATCTAATATCCAAAAAATAAAACTACTAATAAATTTAAAAAATTCTTAGGATAATTCAAAATATCTAAAAGACATATCAAATCTAGCTAATAATCTATGAAATCCAAAATGAATCTTATATATAATCTTTTTTTCGTCTTCCTTCATGACTTAATGGAATTGACAGTGGTTGTAGATCTAAGGAAACCATTGAATACTGTATTCGAAAGATTTCATAGTTTCTTCTCTTATTGTGGAATATAATCATTTTTACCACGGATCAAGGAAGAAATAGATCTGAAAACATATGGAATGGGGAGGAGATACTTGGAGGAGGGTGTACAATTGGACCAATTAATAGCATGGATCAGGTTATGATTCCAAAAGTTATCTGATAAACCAGAATCAATCACCCAATATAAACCTATAAGCGTGTGTAATTTTGTGTATAAGGTGATTGGAGTGATTACCACTATTATTGTTAAACTCATGAGATTGACTCTTTGAATTACCATTTTTATGTTTATAATTTACAAAATCTTATTAACTCGCTTTTAAATTTGTACTAATGATAAACTCAATTAAACTCGCTAGTTCAC
Organism: Acacia melanoxylon; assembly: GCA_019022615.1. NCBI lineage: Eukaryota > Viridiplantae > Streptophyta > Magnoliopsida > Fabales > Fabaceae > Acacia > Acacia melanoxylon. The sequence continues at coordinate 2,130,337 of JAFJYJ010000045.1, read as the reverse complement.
ACATCAAGCTTACTAATTTTATGTTTTTATCTCTCAAAATTATGTAAACTCGCTCTTAAATTGTGCAAACTTTTTCGATTTGATTATACTTAGTAGATTTACACTACTATAAAAAAATGTCTTTAACGTCCTAAATTTGACCCAATTAACGTCCTTTTTTTAGGGACGTCTATTTGGGGACGTCGTACTTACGGCGTCCCCATGAAAACTAAGGAAGTTAAAAGTGGGACTTACGGCGTCCTAAATTTAAATTTAGGACGCAAGTAAGTGCCTAATTTAAATAAAAAAATATTTTTGTTTTATCGCATCTCTCATATGGCTAATCACGATGACAGACAGTGAAAAAAATAAATAAATTTTGCTATTAGAAAGCTATCATTCATCAATGTTGCTAAGAGAATGACTGAAGATTAACAAGATGCCAGTATATGGAACTTTATAATTAATAAAGTCACTACATTGATAAATGGTTTTGAACAAGGAAGAATTCCCTTGAATTACATCTACTGGTTGCCCCAAATTTGCAAAAAAACAACCAACCACACAAAGCATCTTAGACAAGAACCAAATATATAGCCCTACACAAACATGAGTCATGAGCCTTGGCTACAACATAATTTTGAGCACCAAATATATGACCAAAGAAACAAGTAGTTCATCACACAATATGGGCCACAAACTAAAACCATATCAGAAAAGAAACAAATTGACAACCCATAATAAGTTAATAATGACTTCTAGACATTCAGCATACAAAATTAGGATGAAATGAGTCCACTTGCTTGTAATCAATGCATGCCACCATGATGTTTCTTTCTGCCAACTGCAATCTTTTGTTGGGGGGAAGTACCTACAAACCCCACATGCTTTTCCACTTGAGAGGGAGAAAACTTATCTCGAGGTCAAAGACAGTTCTAAATAGTGAACGCCAATTTTTTCAGATTTAACAAAATTTTATGGCCATTAAATCCTGTTGGATCTTCTGATCAAAAGAGAAAAAGCTTGATATTTCACCCTACATGCATGACAATAATGTATTTACCAACAAGACTTTATGAAAAAGATATAACGCGATAGGATACCTGCTGAAAGCTATTGTTGCTTCAAATGGAGTAATAACTGGGGCTAGATACTCTTTGCTATCCAGTAGAGCAGTTTGAGCACAGGATACATAAATGAAAACAACACACTGATGAAAAATCAAACTCTTAACAATAGACACTATATGTTCAGTAATAAAAAAGCTATGCTTGAAGTCTTGAACGAACCAGACATTACCTCAGGAAAGTTAGCAAGTTTAGATGGGTTTGGTCTTCCCATGACCAAAGTATAGGCCTTCTTTCCTGCCCCAGTAATGAGTTCTTTCATCTAGTGTATCATGTGAAGATAACCAGCTGCATCAGTAGTATCAAATCAAACCACTTTTTTGGTAGAACACAGTAGTGTCTGTATGTAAACGCTTGAAAAGCAAGATTTTTGTTCTTAGTCATTGAAAAAGGAAAAAAATAATAATGGATGCAGTGATATATGTTTTCATAAACTAATAGTACTTTGGCAATATCCTTGAAAGCAAAACCAATTTTCTAACAGGAAAACATACCAACACCTAGAGTTCCAACCAAAATCCCAATGATATTTGCATCTTTAGCCCTCTCGACTAGCTAATATCTACATAAAATATCAATCCAACTAGTGAAGACCAGAACCAAATTAACTAAGTATTATTTAAAACATAAGATAAACAGTGTTTTATGTTGGGATATGTACCTACGTTTAAGAATCCTCCTCTGTTGAGACAAGTCAGTCACCATTTGGTTCTCAGTTGCATCATATCTGATTGCAACTACCAGTATCACAATTAAAACAATGATATACTAAGAATCTATAGCAGAAAAATTAATTAGGATTGACACTTAACAAATACAAGATAGACACCATGAGCAAAGATTTTGCAATAGTAATCAAAAGATTAGATATTATAGTGTTAGATTATAGTGCAGCTATGAAGAAGGATTAGTCCCTATGTGCAACATATGGAGGCTGCACTGCATTGGATAAAGAAAACCTCATAAACACAAGAAGAAAAGTTGGAGGACTTTTGAAATAAGGTAAATAACCAACCTATTTCACAGGCATTGAATGTGAGCACAACATTTGCAAATGCTGAATTATCAAGTCCGATCCAAAAGATCAAGAAGTCATCCATGCTTTTCCCTTTAGGGAATTTCCAAGTCAATCCTCCAATGCTATACCTAGGCCTACTAGCCTCATTTGAATTGCCATTATTGGTCAAACCTTTAGCTGGTTCCTGCAACCCATTTAAGTTTTTGATATCTTTTGATGGAAACATAAATGAAGATGGAACATCAGCAATGAACTTCTGATTTCAACTCAGATCTACTTGACATTAATGCTTCTAAGACTGCTGTTTTAATGTGTTGTATCGAATGTGCGTATTCCAACCCAAAAAGGACCTGCAATTGAGATGGAAATCAGACCAAATGATAAATAAAATTTAAATGATAAAATATCATGCTTCATTTTCTACTCATTAAAAATCCAATTACTCTTCAGGAAAAAAATGCAATCACAGAAATATTTGATAATTGATCATACCATGATAGGCTTGCTACATGAAAGAGCATATCTCAATAGACTTTCAACACAATTAGCTATGCTAATAGAAGCCTCCCTAAAAACAAAGAAAGCTAAGCTGGTAGAGTTGTAGTCCTGCAAAGATCAAAATAAGACTTTTTAAGTCTTCAATAAGCACAAGTGCTAGAATTTGAATCCTCAAAGCAGATTAAAGAGTACATATATGAAACCAACTTTCGCTTCAGAAACTGAGAAAAAATTGCCAAAACAGAAAAAAGAAGCAGGACCTAAAGGGAACAATGAAATTGAGAAGCATGCATCTTCCATGTCACAGAAAATACAATGTAACATCCTAAATATTAGCATAAATAACCAGGGTGTATAATAATCAGATGGGAAAATCAAATACATATTGACAATTATTTATGCAGATAAGATACAGGAATCATAGCATTAACAAATTAAGGCAAAAATCAAAGCTCAAATTGTCTAGCTATGGAAATCTTGCAGAGATTATCAGAAGCACTTACGGGCTAAAACATGTTTGTCCATAATGAATGACACAATCAGCATTAATGTGTAATGCTGCAATTTCATCAACACAGCAACTGCCATACATCGTGTCAGCCATTACGTACAACCCTACATCTGTCACATTCTCACTTCCTGTGATATCAATTTCTCTAAAGCTATGAGACATGTGTAGCACAAATCGAACACGGTGACGGATTTACCTCTCGCGTAATGGATAAGTCGTCCTCCATGTTTAATTACTTGAAATATCTGGTTGATCTGTAGTGTGCAGATCGAAGAGCCATAGATTTGAAGCTGGGACAGAGGGCGAGACGGCAGGCGAGCGAGACGTGGGCGAGTAGGAGAGCGAGGGTTGAGGGCGACGCGGTGACCGAGCACCGTTACCGACCGCCGTGGCCGACGCGGTGAACGAGCGCGGGAAGGTTTGGAGAGAAGGAGACGACACGGGTGTATGTGAGCTCTGGAGAGTTGGGTGAAAAATGAGAAGCTTGGTGGTTTATTTTATTGGGAAAATCCATCTGGGCCTTTTTTGGGAAAAAAATCCCAAAAAGCGCTAAGATCTGGAAAAGCGAGAAAGGCCTGCAGGCCTTTTTGGGATTTTTCATTAAATGTTTTAATTGTAAATGGGGCGATATTGTTGCGAAAAAATGATTTTTAGTTGTAAAAATATTGTTATAAATCTGACTGTTTTTAGTTGTAAACGGGGGCGTGATATTGTTGTAAATATATTTGTTTTAGTTGTAAAAATTTAATGAATTTATCAAAAAGGGCCCGCCCAAGTTTTCTCAGTTTCGAATCTTGGGGCCTTTTTGGGATTTTTTTCCCAAAAAGGGCCCCAAGATAGATTTTCCCTATTTTATTTATGCGCTTTGTTGTTTTCGGCGTCCTGAAAATATTTTAAGGAGACGCTAAAAATGTTATTTTTGGCGTCCTATATCTAATTTAGGACGCCACAAAAATGTTCTACGTCAAATTTTTTCCCAAATTTTTTAAATTGCACTTAAAAATACTGATTTTGGCGTCCCGCAATACTCTTAGGACATCAAAAATCATACTTTTGACGTCCCAAAATTATTTTAGGACGCCAAAAATTTCCCGCACCAAAAAATATCCTAAATTACGCTAAATATTAAATTTTAGGCGTCTAAAATATATTTAGGACGTAAAAAAAAAAATTAGGCGTCCTAAATTTTTTAGGATGTCTAAAGTCTCAAAATCAAGTAAATAATTACGACAATGCCACCTCCTTCACTTTTACTTCTTCTTTTTTTAAAAAGGACGTCTTTTAGGGTAGTAGTATCCTATTTTGTAGTAGTGTTATATATTAACTTCATAGAAATTACTTTATGGGAAATACACTTCTCATGTTGTAGGAGAAGTGTATTCTCATGTCATAGATACAAAAAGATGTGAGTCTCACTATTTCCATGCTTAAGTTTTTTTTTTAAATGAAAAAAATGTGGGTCTCACCATTTCATGTGTGTGTAGGAATTTTAACTTCTTCTCATGCAACATGAGAAGTGTAAACCCTTACTTTATTGTATATAATGTTAGTGGCTTTAATTTCAATTGTTTGGATTAAAAATATATTTAAATCACATTATTGTCATTTTTATTTTTTAAATTTTAATTATTTAACTATACAATTTTAATTTCTATTTATTGATAAAAGTAAACTTTTATGAGTTTACAATTTGAATTCACAATCCAAGTTTACATCTTTGTCACAAGTTTTCTTAAACTTTAAGTTTGACAACTTTAATTACCACTACGGTAGGTTTTCTTATATTTAATGCTTAATACTTAATAGTTAAAGAGAAAGCAGTTAAATATGGTGATGGGGAGATCACACAAACTTATATCGATGGTTATTCTAGAGTTAATGGAGATATAGAAAAGGAAGGGAAAAAAAGGAACAATTGAAGTAAAGATGGTTAAGGATATTTGATTATAATGGTGTGATGATTTGACAATAATTTGTTTTAATTTTAACTTGATTGTTATCTTTTTTTTAATCAAATATTATTAGTAGTTAATTTTAGGGAGAGGAAGAAATGGAAGAAGAAATGAATAATTTTAGATTATTTAAGATTTGAATATGGCCAAGGAAATTTAGTGATTAATGGGACAATTTGGCAATAATTTGTATATTAATTTTAATTTGATTTATATATTTTATAATCAATTGTTATTTGCACTTAATTTTAGAATTTCTAAAATATTCTGCACTTATTGTCCACGGTTTGTGTTGAGGGCGCTATAAATAATCTTTAACATATCTCATTTTGTATGCTTAGCTTTTTGAATGAATTAATCATTAACATTCTGAGCAAAAAAAGAATTAATCATTAACATATCTCATTTTGTATGCTTTTGATAGGGTGAGCATAAAACCCATAATCTAGGAGTCCGCTATAACTTCGGTGTAATTGAAATTTTTTTTAGCCCACCCAAAAAGACCTATAATAGGGCATGTTAGAACCTATCTATTTAAGACTTAAATTAGCGGACTATGGGTACACCTATGGGCTACCCATACCACCATTTAGTGTAATATTTTTTTTAACTACATATCCCATTCTGCATTCTGACATAAGGTTAAGGCGTTCCCCGACTCCTTATTCTAAATAAATTTATGTTATGATGATACTTGTCTAAGTTTATGTTATTTTATGTTAATTGTGATGATTGAATTTTGAAGATTTAGATTTCAAAATTTAGAATGATAAATTTAGATGATGTTTTATGTTTATGTATGTTTTATTTCAAAAAAATAATAAACAAGTCAAATGTAAATAGGTTATCCAAAACCCAATTAGTCCACCCATTTATGTGATAGCTCGTTTACAAAGGTTTAACGTGTTGAGGTACGGATATGGGCTAACCCACACCTATTTTAAGTTAGATGGTAGGCTATGGATTTGGCCTCGGCTACCCGGCCCATTATTCTACTTTAGCTTTTGAATGAATTGAATAAGAATTGCTTTACCTTTCTCCGGTCTTCCAACAAATGTCTCTCTAAATCTCTTATCCCTTCCACTTCTTCGTTTTGCATCACAGTCATCGAGTAGCGGTGTCATATTTTTTGTTTTAAAAATAAAAATAAAAAACACACTTGACGGTTTGTTATAAACAACCATTGAGTAAATGAAATATATTATATTTCACAATTGTCATTAATAAATGTAAATAATTATACTACTTGACATAACCATCAAGTAAAGACTTAAAAATTATTTGACAATTGTAATGCTTAAAACTATTCTACAAGCCACACATCATATTTACAACACAGTCCAATACTGCATGACTCATCAAGAAATGGTTGATGGCCATCCTAAACAAACTCAACACTTTTGTTCCCACTCTTAATGTAAACATCACAATTTTTTCTCTAAGATTTAAGTAATATCAGGGAAGAATTATTTCATGATAAATGGAATCTACCAATAATTAGAGAAAATGTATCCAAAATATTAATGATACATATGTTATGAATATATTAATTATGTAAATGTCCATGGACTTTTGACCTCTCATATTCTAGTCACAATCCATGAATAGTAATTAGGAAACTAAAAGGCTATTTAATTTACATTCAAATACATGAATGATCCAAAGGGTCATAAAGTGTGCATTCATCTATATTAATTATATGTATTAATTGTACCATTCATTGTATCTTAGTGGTGAATGGTGATCCTTGGTGGTGACTCTTCTTGGAGGCCTATAAGTAGTGACCTTGCATAAAGCATTGTAGACACACAGAACACACAAGAAACTTGAATGAGAATTTCTCTCTTGAATTTCTCTCTTCTCTTGCTCTTGTTTACTATCTTTTATCACATATATATTTTTATTTTTATAACACGTTATCCGCACGAAAACTCTAACGAAGGTATGATAGTTTCTTTAACGAATTCATCTACCTTCTTTAGTTATATGTTTATTTTATCTATCTGGGATCATCGAGCCATTATATGAAATTAAATAGATACTTTTCTTGATTGTTTTAAACATCGAGTCTCATGGCTAACATTGAAGATTATTACTAATTTTATATCTTAGTTTAACCTTCTTTACAAGTTCTTTTATATATTGTTATTTTAGTATGGCTAGAAGCCATACACCTTTGCTTTCATATTCTGAAATTATATGACTAGAAGTCATATTGCTCTGATTTCCTATTACATGGCCATAAGTCATACTCTTTTTATCTCTACTTTGAGATCATATGGCGTGATCATATCACTTTGATTTATTATTTTGATATAATATGGCCGGAAGCCATATTCCTTTAATTTTTATTTTTATATTATATGGCTAGAAGTCATATACATTTGATTCCTATCATATGTCATGAAGTCATATACTTTTTCATCTTTTATTTTATCAGATGGCTAGAAACCATATATTTTTATCTATCACTGAAGATAAAAGGCCAGGAACCATATAATTTTAAATTCTCATCATTAGCCCGAAACCATGAGACTAATTAGCCTAAAGTCATGAAAATTAATTGGCCTGAAGCCATTAAAACTAAATGGCACAAGCCATAAGTTTTAATTTTGTTGTAATATCTTATTTTATGGATTATTTCTTGTATTTATGAATTTCCTATTATTATAATTATTTGTGTTATTATATTGAGTTTTTATATTTCATATTTTATGAGTTCTCTTTTATTGCATTAGTCTTAACTATGTTAAATCTTGTGAAATTTAAATTTGTGGCCCTTGTCATTATCAAAGAGAACTATTTATCTTGAATATCTTATCCATGATTTTTCTATGCCACCATTTGCATGAAGGCATCAAAATTGAATATTTGGCCTTAAAAGACCTCCTTGCCCTTTAGAACAAATTAAAGAAATTGTATGGCCACCAAAAGATGGTTGTTCTTTCAAAAGCTTCGTTATAAATGGATGTATTCGGTTCTTTCCCGCAAATGAAGATATTGTGAAAGATGCATTAAGAAATATCTTTGAATTATCTTCTTGCCCCCATGTGGCCAAACAAAACAATTAGTTTTTGTTGCAAAATCATAAATTTCGTCCAACAGACTCAACTCAATTTCTGAAGTGAATGAAGTAACGAGATGAATCTAATTTTGGCAATAGACATGTGTAAACCACTACAAAAAAACAAATGATTTAGCGACGGACAAAATCCGTCGGTAGACAAAGAATCTGTTGCAAACATGTTTTGCGAAGGAAAAAAATCTTTCGTAAAAATCTTCATTGCAAATGAAATTTCCGATGAATTTAAATTTCAAATTCCGTTGCAAATTACGATGGATGGATTATGGAAAAAAAATCATCACAAATAGAGGAATTAGAAAAAATTTATTAATAATTATTAGGCTCTTCCACGAAAGAACCACTCAAATAAACAAGAAAATATTATAATTATTATGGCTCTTCTACAACAACCACTCAAAATAAAGAAAAAATATTATGAAATAAACAATGCTGAATAATATATTTAAAAAGTGTATTTGAAGAAATATATACAGTAGAATCCTAAAAATTACACATAAACAAAACAAAATATAAACAACAATGTTGCCAACAAAATGAACTAAAAAGCACAAAAATCATAAATAAGTTATACACCAAGTAGCTATAGAATGAACAAATTAAAGCTTTGCATTCCACAAAAGACAAAAAAACCAGATAATACAGATATATATATAGATATTGTGCCTGTTTGGATTCACTTAAATTTGAGCGTTAAAGGCAAAAAAATGCAGTAGCTTAAAAGCCAACGCTCACACAGTTAAGGAAAAAGCCAACTGTCTGTTTGGATTGCCCATTGCGTTGGCTTAATTTTAAGTCAAAAAAGCTCAAAAAGTCAGTTAAGGAAAAAGCTCCAGAATCTAACTTTTTCCAAAACGCTCTCAGCTTTTTTATGTGGGCCCCGCCACTTCTACCACCATCAATCCAAATACAAATCATTATCTATAACCTGACTTTTTTCCTATCGAGCTTTTTTTAAAGTCAGATAGCTTTTAAGCTACCGCTCCTACCGCCAACCCAAACAGGTCCATTATTGAACATGAACCCTAAATTAGCATCAAGGTCATCCGCAGAAAGGAGGCCAAGAAGAGGCAGAGGCAATAATGAGCTAAGATTGCAAAGGATTATCAAAGTGGCCAAATTATCAAATCTATCCTTGGAAATGCCAAATATTTGAGTCAAACAAGCACCTATCAAGCCCCCAATAACGCTCCCTCCATTAGATATGGACATAAGAGCGGCAAAAAGTGTTGCCTCCATTCCTTCGGGACATAGTCTTGTTGCTAGCACAAGAACGGGCACGAAGGATGCCTGGAACAGACAAATATATTAAACGCAAGACAGATTTTGCACAAAAAGGAAATATAGCGGTTGATTAACGATCAATGTAGAATAAAGTAAATTTAATACTAACTGAAACATGACATTCTCTAGCATTATGTCCAAAATTATATAAAGGGCGCATATAGCTTTTTGATATAGAGCACAGAAAAAATTGGCCTTTCTGCAGTGGCAGAGACAAACGAAATGAAATGCTAATCTCTGAGAGATTAATCATGTGCAAAAATCACGCCTAAGAACACAACCGTGGCAAGGAAGGTTAGAATGTTAGATCTCCTTCCAGAGCAGGTAGTATCCTACAATGAGTAAAAGAGCACATGATAATTACCTGACTCAAAACAGTGAGAATTAATGAATCCCCCATTGCAAACTACTCATCGCTGATGCCAAGCTTCCGGTTTAGTCCAGTGACCAGGACAATCTGATAATTGACGAAAAAGATAGCATAAATATATTCAGAACAATCAGTCGAAATTAAAAGATATATGGACTTACTTGAAACATACTACAAACCTGAGTCATCCTAAGAGCTGAACCTACAATGATAGTTGCCAGAAATATTTTCCGTAAGGATACATTCTTCGAAAAATCCATTGTAGAGTCCAACACCAATCAGGGATGCAATTGAGGTAACAAGCTTCACACGGCCTAAAAATTCTGGGGTAAAACCAAGGGCATTTGTGCTGAAACGAATCAGGAAAAAAGATTCTGTATGATCAAAGGAAATGCTATGTCTAAATAAATACCAAGAAAACAAGGAACTCAGTTAAAACATGAAAGATTATAATCATGATTACAGTCAGGACATATGTAAAATAGAACACGGCAGAGTCAGATTGTGGAGTTGCTTGCCACAGGAAAATAAACAAGGCATGGTTAAGTTAGCAAAATCCAAACACAAATCTACCTCTTTTTTTCTCAGGAATTTGGATCTCCTCGTAACCCCAGAAACACAAACACTAGTTTCAGTTCTTCTTTCCCTTTCTTGTTTGGTACTGATGAGTAATAAGCCTCATCACAATTTCAGACAAGTCATAAGAACTAACTAGCACAAAGTCACCAATAAACACAATCTTGCACAAAATCATTCGGAACAAAGGGCTTTGAGCAATCAACAATTTAGCTGTTCCACTGGCACAACAGGGCAATACTTCTCATTTTGAAGGGGACAACAAACAGAAGAAAGTTTCAAACTTCAGAGATGAGATCCATATTGTTACAACAAAAGGAAAGAAACAAAATGATATCACAAAAATATAGAAATATAGAAATGTAAATATATTTAGCAGGTTAACCATGAACCTAAATTATAGAAATATAAATCAAACACAGAATGATATCACAAAGAAATGAACAAGCATGAACGTGAAAAATGTTGTACCTAATGAAACAACAGAGAAAAAGCTGCTCCTGTTATAGCAACGATAAAAATGATCCCTTCATGAGAACCAATCGGAGAGTTAAAATACGTTAAATCAAGAAACTGCTATTGGAAGCAGGATGTGTTGCAAATAAAACAATATTTAGAAGAAAGTTATTGCACTCACCTGGTTAAGAAGAGAAAAAGCACTTCAAATGGGATAGTGATCATCCATAAAGCCCAATGCACAAAGGCCATTTCTGTTGTGAGCATGCACCTTGTACTCTATAATTAAAAAAGAAAGAAAGCAAATAGATACCATGTATTCATGCTTCAAGAGGTAAACCAACTCAACCATTTGATTAAGTTGAAAACAACAAGTCCATCAAATCTCCACGTAAGATGTAACATCCTATTGACAAAGAACTTAAGGGTACACGAGCGCAAATTATACCATTAAATGTACAAACGGAAATTACCCATCCCAAAAGATAGATTCATATAATTCCGTGGAACTGATGCTCTCTATACAACAAAGTATAAGTTTTTTCTCGTAACGGGCAACGAGTGAAATTGAATTAAAACAACCAAATCCGACTTCGAAATGCAAATATTTCCCCAATGCCACAATCATGGTGGATACAGATATCACCGACCATAATTCATTAATAAAAGAGGCACAAAAAATTCTGACGAACAAGAAGAGTGTCTTCAAGACTCCGACCCAAATTAATCAATTGATCAGCCAAAAATTCGGAAACATAAGCTAAGCGGTGCATTAGGAAAGCTATTCAAAAACCATAACTCAGGGTTGGCAAAGAGACTCACAACGTATTACATCGCGAATTAAGGCATCATTCCGATGGAACCCTCGAAACGAAGAGAGGATCCCGACCTTGAAACGGAGGCAGACATGATAGAATCCAGCGGTTTCCGACGTGACTTCCGATGGAACCCTCTAAGCTGGAAGGGAGGTGGCATCTGCGCTGCAATGCGAATTCGATTAATGGAACAACGGATGAAGTGAAGTTAGGTTCAGACGAAGGAAAGGGAGGGAGAGGGATTACCACGGTGGTGAAAGTGACATTGAAGGACATGCCAGAGGAATTAAGGAATTGGGAGAAACAAGAAATGAGCCACGCCGGAGATATTTTTAGGAGAAAAAGGCATTGCCTGCCATTTGTGATGGATTTTTTTTTTTCAGTCACAAAAATTTGCGACAATTTTTTTCTGTCACAATTATGCGACCGATCTTATCTTTGCTACGGATTTTTTTTTCCACAAATTTTGCCATAGATTTTTTTTTTTACGACGGATATTATTTTCCGTCGCAGAGTTTTGCTACGGAATATGATATTTGTCGCAAGTTGCGATGAATATCTTTTTCCTTCGCAAATTCTGTTGCAAATTGCGACGGATTTTTATCCCTCGCAAATTCTGTCGCCCTTTCAATATTTTCTAGTAGTGAACGTGGCTATCGTCTTAGGTGTGGTCATGACTGTAATCATGGTGGTTCAAATTCCCATCTGTAGTGGAGAAAGACATTGAAAAGAACCACAAAAGGGAAACTAATAGGCATAATAAACATGCTGAAAATGCATGTTATCACTGTGATGACAAGGGTCATTGGTCTTGTACTTGTCGTATGCCAAGACATATTGGTAAAGGGTTAAATATTGAAATAAATCCTGTTGATAAGATAAGAATTATGAGTAAGTCAGCCTTAAAATCAGATTTAGCAGAGGAAGGCGTTGTTTTTCGAAAATATGGACTCATTTGGAATACTAAAATGTCATTTATGAATTTTGGGGTCTTGTGGCACTGGATTATTATAAATATTAAGGCCTTAAAGGTTTATGTTTCAAATATTGTACAATACAAAGTTCAAATATTATATCATACAAAGGGGTTTTTGTTAGCATTAGAAAGTGTACCCCACTCCAGAACATATAGTCGGTATATCTTCCTACTCCTAAATATCATATCACCTTAAAAACCCGGAGAAAGTGTGAGTGAGATTGTCTTGAGTTTCAATACCTGGAAGTCAAATCCTTAAACAGAGTCATAAAATAGTTAGAAACAAACCCCTGTAAACCACGAGTTATAGCATATTTCAAAGTGAAACCGATAACCTGAGTAATAATAGTGTCTAAAAGATTCCTTAAAAAGTAAGTAACCAATAGAGAGAATTGAGTTAGGAAAATCACCTGGAACTAATATTAGAAGCCCATGAAAACGAAATGACCCGTATTAAATAAACGGAATTAAAGATAATAGATTACAAACCCCTAAAGGAAAAACCTAATAAGACTCGAGTTCTCGTTATAATAATGCAGAGACAACGAACTGATGATAGTACTACTTATGGAATGTTGATCGAGAAGGCTACTTACGGGGAGGTTTGATCGGAAAGGGCTGCCCGCAGAGGATTCTGACCGGTATAGCTGCCCAATCGGAGGGATTGTGAGCGGGGCCGAGTGAAGTACTGTAGGGCGAAGCCACCGTGACGTCAAAACTGTAAAGTAAAAGCCGTCATTACAACGAACCATAAAGTAGAGCTACCAGTGTATCGAGCTCAAGGTAAGTACATCATAACGAGTCTCACATTTAATAAATTCCCTAGAGAAAAGTTTATGTGATCCAACAATAAACAATCCAGTGATATATATATTGTGCGATAGAATTCAAGTAGAACATTCAAAAATTGTGAACAAAGCTCCCTGAGATGCTTTTAGAAACTCTCAATGGGATACAAACAAAAAGCGAAGTAGAGTTCGCTATTGAAACAAAGTATGATATTGAACCAAAATCAAAGGTTCCATATCAGATGGTTCCAGATAACTAAATTTCTATGAGGTAGAAGCACACATCGAAACAAACACACCAAAAGTTTCAATTCCTACCAAAAGCAGAATGATATATAACTTACAACGATGGTCGGCAACACTAAATCCAAATGATTTAACTCTAATCTGGTAGATTAGGTAGAGTATGAGGCCGAACAAACGCGATAGTTATGGATCAGATAGATCCAACGGTTGCAGTTGAAGCTGCACAGGATTGACTAGGTTCTAGTAAGAACAAATTAGTAAGTTATAATTTTTGTATGCATAGTGAACAGTAGGACCTATGGGACCGGTATGTCCTCAGGTCAATAGGTAATATAGTTGGAAGCCCTAAAAATTCATGTAAGACAAAGTTGTTCATAGTCTGGCAGTATGCCACAGTTGTTAGACAACAAATACCGAAAAGTGTCCCGAGAAGTCTGTGAAACTAAGAGAAATAACAATGTCCGAAACTGTCGGAACATTAAAATAGAATAAAAGCATTTGAGTAGCCGAGGACAGAGGTCCGAACAAATATCAATAAATCTTCTAAGATTAGTTGTCTGGTTCCCTAGTAAAAATGCAAGTTGAATTTTATAACTTGTCAATACACCTGCTATATTCAAAATTGTCGATGTACCTCATGACTCTTATAAAATAAATTTTTGAATGAAATGTTTTAGTGATCATTATTTCTTTAAACTGTCAAACTTATGAATTATCAACCTGAATTGATAGAATGAAATATTTTCAATAGAGGATTTAGACCACAGTGTTAATGTTGTTATCATAAAAAGAGATTTTGTTAAAAACCTAGAGGTTAAGTTGAGTTAGCAACTATGTTATGTTAAAGTCAGTATAAAAACTGGAAGGACGGAAATCTATTGTAAAACAACTTGTTGAGTCATACCAGATGTTTTGAAAATAATTAAAAATTATTGTTTTATGTTAAAAGGTCTTTTAAAAAGTTTTTGAAGGAATCTGTTCTAAGAAAATGAAAATTCACACCAGTAAGGACATGAATACTCATAGTACCAAGTAGTTAAAGTAATAGCATAAAATTGTTAAAATTTTGTTAATAAGTTATCCTTCAAAAGATAATTACAGGTAGTAAATAATTTTTGAAATCATTTTTGTCAGTGAATGCGTTTTCACAAAAATTGTTTTGGTAACAATAAAATGTTGAGTTATGAGAACACTACTACTACGAGTGGTATGAAAGTACTACTACTAAATAAAATGATAAATACAATAAGTAAGAAATTTATAGCACCATTTCTATTGTAGATATATTTTCACGAAATTGTTTTGACAAAAGTTAAATTTTAAAATGCGATAGCACTAATACTTTCCAATATAGTGCAGATTGTGTAAGATATTGAGATCACGAAAATTTTTCAAAGTATGAAGAGTTTAAGATTTGATAAACATAATTTTTTTTTGAAAAGTGATGACATGATTGTCAATATTATTGTGTTAAATAAAGAAGCAGTGTAGTTGGAAATTTTGATAAAGGGACAAGAACTATAGAAAGGTCTAGAACACTGAACAAATTAAGTCAGATAGAGATGGTCAGCAATAGTGCTTAAGTAAGTAACGGTAGTCTGAGAAAATTGTATGAAAAGACTCAGATGAAATAGACGGGCAGAGGCTCGAGGCAGTAACAACTAGTAAGTACAGGGCGGTGTCCCTGAACCTTGATATCGAATGTGCTTGGCAATTTGTAAGATACTTATAAGTATGATAATTCTAAAAAGGCTAGAATCTTCAATGCTATAATAATAAATCAAGGCGGAAAGCCAACTATGTGTTAAGCTGAGGGCTGAATGAGTCAGGCAGTGAGGCCTATGTAAACGAGCACGGAGAAAGTGGATCGATAAATCCTGTGTTTTGATACTATATTTAAGTACGGTATGGAAGCAGTTCTGGACTAGAAAGAGCCAGAGATAGTAACATAGATATTTAATTTCTGGATCTAGCGGGATAGTACCGCAGATTTATATAGAATTTTCTCGTAACTTGCTTTACCATTGACAAGCTCGCAAATAAAAATTAAATCATTATGTGGACCAAAGACTGTGAGACAAGCTTACATAGACTGAGAAAGAAGTTGGTCACAGCACCAAGAGTTGGTTATCCCGAATCCAAGTAGATTGTATATAGTCTGTAGTGGTACCAATAGGTATGGATTGGGATATGTCTTGCTGCAGCAGGACAGCGTGATGACTTACACCTCTCGTCCGTTGAAGCCTCTCAAGTTGAACTATTCTACGCATGATTTAAAGTTAGTAATTATCGTGTGTGTTTTGGGAACATGGAGGCATTCCAAATTTTCTTTATCGTGTTAGATTAATTTTTGAATTTTCTTGTTAAAACAATCGAGATGTTAGAGAAAGTATGGATCAGATACTTACCAGTTAGTTTACCCCCAAACTTTAATGAATTTCACAGTATTTTCTATATTTCTCGGTTGAAGAAATATCACCTAGACCGTGATCATGATGTTGGTTTTGATTAGTTTTGATGATGTCTTATATAGATGTCATTCTTAAGAGCAAAAAGGTTGCACACTACATTTACATTATACTTTGACTAATTCTTATATTTAATGTAGATGTGAAGTTTAATGATGGAGAATAATCAAGAGAAGAGAAGAAAGAAAGAAGAAGAACTTGCTGAATATAATGAGAATATCATTATTCAAGTTCCTAGATTGATTCTACAAGTCCCCACGATGATATGGAAGTTGGAACGGCCCAAATCGGAGTTGAAATAAGCAAAATCAAGTTTTGGGATGAATTACCTCGAGCCAAAGGGTCTAGCCTCGAGTTAGAGGTGTTTCTAAAGTGGTTTGGACACATGGGACAAGTTGCCTCGAGTCGGGATCATCACCACCTCGAGTTAAAGTGTTTGCTACGTGTTTTTGGCTTCGAGTTGATTTACCTCGAGGCAGGGCATCGTCACCTCGAGTTAGCAACCTCGAGGCAAGAATTCAGACTTACCTCGAGTCAAATAGCCTTCAGCACACTGTTCACGTCCAGCTCTGCGACCTCTGGTAATCGATGATATCTCCCAAACCAGGAATTGGATTGACGGGAAATAAGTGGCATATGAAACTAGACTCATAATGCGTCATTTTGATATATAATTCAAGTCAAAAGGAGTTCAGATGAGAGATCTATGAATTCTACAAGTTGGCACAACAATCACCGTCACAGTCCAGACCAAGCTTCAATGTTTTGAGTGTAACTCACAAAATACAAATCCGATTGAGCTGAAGTTGGTGGCATATGAAAGTAGACGCACAGAGCTTTCCATCAAGAGTTGAACCAACCAAAACGGAGTTCATACCAAGGAGATATGGCCCTCGAAAGTGGACACTCGTGATTCTGGAATCATTTCAGCATGGCTTCGGATTTCTGGATATGGCTCACAACCAATTGAAGTTGTTGCCTCGAGCCAGTAGGAATGCAACCTCGAGTTGGTTAACTCGGGCCAAGAATTTATGCACCTCGAGTCTAAGCAGAGAGTTAGATACTTGGAGAAAGGAATTTACCTCGAGCCAGAAGATATACCTCGAGTCTGATGGCAAACAGAAAGTTAGACATTTTGAGAAGGGTTTTTGCCTCTAGGCAGAAGGTTCACCTCGAGTTAAATGGCCAACCAGAGAGTTAGAACAATGGAGAGCACTTTTTACCTCCAGGCAGAGAGTTCACCTCGAGGCAATTGCCAACCAGAGAGTTTGAACAATGGAGAGCACTTTTTACCTCCAGTGGAAAGTTCACCTCGAGGCAAATACACAAACTGGAATACTCGCCAAGCTTTGACGATGATTTAACTCGAGATAAGGAAGAATGACGCCTCGAGTTCACTCGCCTCGAGTCAGCCTAAGTGACACCTCGAGTGATTTTCTCATCTGGATTCTCATGTTTTAATATTACCAATCGATTACCTCGAGTCAAGTTCCTTTATGCCTCGAGTCGATATTTCGTAACTTCATCTCGCATTTTCGAAGAACTCGCAGTGCGAAACGTCAAGTTCGAAATCAATATTATCAATTGATTTCTACTTGCTATACTTCTCAATGCTATTAATCATGTTTGTTAGCAAGTTTCGATGATCAATCGTTGTTTGAATCTTGATGAGCCGTGAAGCACCGAAACTCACCGAGGAACGAGCCGACATAATTCAAATGACCCATAACCAAAAAGCGTATCTCTTCACCCGAGGTAACAACGCAAGATGACCCAACTAAGAAGACATTTGATTATGGGCAAGCGAAGGCGCGAGTGCTCTATTAACGGACATATTCAAATATTCCAACGGACACATTCAAATCCTTCAACGGTCTTCAACTTCAAGTACCATAAATACCCGAAGGTTTGAATTCATCAATGGCGGACGTAATAGACATACACGTACAAAGCATTCAAAGTGATCAATCTATATTCGTATATATCTTCGATATTATTGAGCTTCAGTGTTTATCAATATCTACTCTTGGAGAGAGTTCATTTTCGTGTATATCATTCATTGTAAGAATCTCAAGTCGTGGGACTTGGAGATTGGGATAATCGTAGTACAACTTGTAAGGGGGAGTGTATCCTAGGGAGAGGATAACTTTCGAGTACGAGTGTGTATCGATTGTATACAATTACAGACTTGTAAGGGGAGTGAGTCCAAGGGAGAAAGGATCATCCTAAGTTACTGAGTGTGTAATTGTTCTTGAGTGATAGTAGAAAATCCCGAGAGTCCGTCACGGACGTAGGTCAATGAGTTGGACCAAACCAAGATAAATCCTCTCGTGTCAAGCTCTTCTTCTCTATCTCTACTTTACCTTGGTTAATATCTCATGTGGGTGAATCAAAAAGAATTTTTGAAATCCCCAATTCACCCCCTCTTGGTGATTTCCTTCACTTTCATTTGGTATCGTAGCATTGGTTATCTCGTTAAGGATTAACATCCTAGATCAAAGATCCAATGGAAGGAATTCTACCCGACGGAGCTTCAATCAACAGACCACCAGGTTTTAATGGAGAACATTATTCCTTCTGGAAGGCTAAGTTCAGAACCTATGTAATGGCAACTGAGTATGGTCTATGGAAGGTGTTCGAGAGAGGAAACTATGAACCAGCATCAACAGAAGATGGTGTCAGAACTCCTAAGCTAGAAGAAGAGTATGATGAGAATGACAGAAGGCAAGTCACTCTCAACATGAAAGCAATCCACATGCTGCGAAGTGCTCTAAGCCAAAAAGAATATTCTCGAATTTGCACTTTGCCGTCGCTAAGGCTATGTGGGATGCTATCAAAATAGCTCATGAAGATGAAGTCAAAAAAGAATATAGAGCTAACATCTATCCTGTGGCCAAAGAGGAAGAATCAGAAAGTGAAGAGGTAAATGATTATGAATCATCTTATGATGAACTATTATCTGAATATAATTCTCTCTTCACTGAATTTCGAAAAATTGCAAAAGAACTTTTGTCTTCCAGAAAGAGAATTAAATTGTTGGAAGAACAAGCTCAAAATGATTCGTCTCCTACTTCTGGTTGTGAAAATGTTTCTGAAAACACTTGTGAAAAGATTTAGAAAGGTTTGTGACAATTGCTATGTTTTAGAGAAAAGAAACTTACATCTTACAAAAACTCTTGAGAAATTCACTAGAGGTAGTGAAATGCTCAAAGTCATTTTAAAACAAAAGGTTCATAAATGATAAATCGGGGATTGGTTATAGACCTGATTTTGATAAGAAGAAAGGCAAGAAGAAACTTGGACAAAAATCTTATATGAACTACTTTCGAAAATCAGTCCATTCTTCAAATCTTTTTGCTCATTGCAGCTATTGCAATCGTAAAGGCCATGCTACTTCTTCTTGTTTTCATAAAAAGGAAAGAAAGAGCAAGCCATTGGTAATTATCAATGGGTACCAAAGGGAACTTATGTTTTCCCTAAGGCTCGAACTAACCCGAAGGACCCAAGTATAAGTGGGTACCAAAATGTCCATCTAGTGCTTTATGTGTGCAGAATGATTATGAAAAGAATGGACCTAGATGTATAGAGAAGAATAAAAGTCGAAGAGTTTCTCATGAACCGAAATGGAGATTTACATCAGTTAGAAGAACTCGTGGAGAAACCATTGCTACAACTTTATCCTCAAATCAAAAGAAGCAATGGACACAGGCAAGAGGAGTATGTTCCACCTCAAGAACAAACTACCATAGAGTACCGGTCAATTATCTTGAGGAAAACAAGAAAAGGAGAATATCTCAAGTATCAAACAGAAGACACTTGAAGTTTATACCCTCTAAGAGAACTTTGCAGACACCCATGAAAAGACATATGAAGAAGATGCAGTGGGTAAGCAAAGTTGATCCTCCAAGTGCCTAAGGTAAAAGGTATACAATGGTAAAACCTCCTACGCTATTATGAGTAATAATTATTGAGGTTTTATACTTTGGATATTATGAATGAACATTGAAAACTATTTTGAAATTGATTTCCTTCTTATCTCTTGAAAACTCCATTTGACAGGATTGCAATGTTCAAAAAGTCTGACTTTTATGCATGTATAATGATTTGATAATTTCCTCTGTGAACTGCATTTCTTGATTGGTACTCGAGTAATAAGCTATCTTACTCAAAGTATTGTCGGGCTTTAATGAGTATGCTTAAGTGTTTCAAGCATCAATACTTGAGTAACGGTAAGGTATACTTGAAGTATTGGTTGGATAGATCATTTATCGCATATTGGTTCGAGGAGATACTCGAGTATGGGTAAGTAGATACTCAAGTATTGAATGAAAGATCAACCATCGTATACTGCTTGATAAGTACTCGAGTATTGATTCCTGAATGCTCAAGTATGGGTCTTCATCGCAGACACTGATCTTCTTATATCAGACAATACCCGAGTATGAAGATAGGTAATACTCGAGTATGGTAAGTTCCAGTATGACATTTGCCTTCTGGTTATATGATACCCGAGTATGGATAATTATCTTCCCAAGTATTAGCTGCTAATAAATTTCATCCGATTATGTGTTCCTTTCAGCGAAAAATATGTGATACTCGAGTATTAACATTTGAATACTCAAGTATGGTCAAGATGAAAGCATCTGATATAATTGAACCACTGAGATACTTTGGTATGACAAATGGAACACGCGAGTATGAGCAAGAAAGACCACTGACGTTGAGAATCTGATACATTGGCGCTAGATGCAAATTGAAAGGATAAGAGAAAGCTTATCAAGCATCCAAATATGTAAAGAAAAGCTTCGTGTCAGGACTGTGGTTGCATAAACTCTGATCAAAAGGAAGCTAAATAAATGGAACTTGAATTTGGCAACATTATCAAGCAAGCTACCACAAGGACAAGAGGAATTACGGTGATATCTAATTCTTACCCTATTTTGCACTTAAATGAATTACATATGTGGGTAATGAATACTTGTCCATTTTTGCATTCCATTAGCAATCAATCATTTATGGTTTGCAAAATGTTTTCCGATTGCTAAATGGACCATAATTGAATTTGTGCATAACCTTCTGAGTTTATGTTTTTGAAGTGCACAATTCTAAAATTTGTTTCAAATTTCAATTCACTCTTTTTTGTGAAAATGCATACATATGATTTGAAAACATATCCATACTTTAATTGCATTCAAATGATGTTTCAAAATTGGAAGTTAATATTGTATATTGAATGTCGGATATGCTTCAAATTTGTCTAGTCAGCTTTTCCCTCATTCACATATTGATCATCAATATTTAATGCGATACTTGAACTCCTTATTCTTTATTCTCTAACTAGTTAGACCTCATGTCTAACAAGTTAATCATATATGAGTTTTACATCTATCTTCAAGAAAAGATTTGAATTTGTGAATCTGTTATGCCTACTGCATAAATTCTTATTGATCAAGTTATTCCAAGCTTTATGTTCATTAGTGCATTTAATGTTAATGCATTAACTATTAGTGGAATAACTTACTAGGATAATATTATGGAACTCTAGTCATTTGGACTAATGAGTATGTATTTCATTATCATCATCATCCTAGTAGTCATACTGTTACTCATATACATCAACATTGTCTTCATCCATTCTTTTGAGTAACTATATTCAAATACTTGCCCTTGACCATTCACATATTTCTAAATTCAATTCCAAGAGGCAAGATTATCACTTGGACAATAGCAAAGTCATTGTACTCATATATTTCTGTTGAGCAAACCATGTTTCAATAAAACTCTACCTTCATGACTTTTGCTTTTCGAAAATCCTTCAACATGTTAACTCGCAATGTTCAACATGTTCTCCAAATCAAGCATTCTAATATATTCATTAAACCTATTGACTTCCTCCATGTTTAGAATGAGTATTGATTTCAAATATGTTTCAAAATGAATCATTCATGAAAAATTTTGATTTCATAATGCATTATCACATTTTGAAAGAACATTCAAGATTTGAAACTCTTGCATATTTCATTATCATTCTTTAAAAATTTGATTTCATCATGAACTGTGAATTGATAAATGCTTATCCTTGTGGATAAGATTTTTGAACAAACCTACATGTATTTTATCAATGACATCTTTTCTTCATAAAGTGTATTTACAAATTGTCATTGAGAAATAATATTTTTGGTATCATTTAGTTATTACCCTTTTCAATTCCTTGGTTTGAATTTATTTGATTGGGTAAAACTATGATTTGATCTCTGATTGCTCTTTGCTCAAATATCATATGCTTAAATTATAAGAGCATAAGGGTTATGTCTGATATTGTGTGGATCCAAGAAATATTTGGTACCAAAGACCATATAGCTTTGTAGGATCTTCCATTTTATATCGAATACAAAGCTATACTTTCGAAGTAATGTTAAACGATTTCACCTCGATAAATGCATTCTTATGAAACATACTCGAGTAGTGATGTTTGTACTCGGGTAATATCTGGTTTAATGTGTTTGGTAAGTGTTTCAGAAGAATGTACTCGAGTGCGAAAATTGGGATACTCGAGTAAGCTTAAGAAAAACACGATGCGAAGATTATGATACAAGTATACTCGAGTATATCAATGATGATACTCGATTATCAATCCAAAGGTCGAGACAGGACAAATGCATCAATGAACAACGAGAGGAATATGGCTCAAGTGATTACGATATTACTTGAGTGAGGTATTGTATTATGAAACAATATGCATATTGTATATCATAATCATGCTAGGCTAAATTGATTTCATTTTATTTCATTCATCATAGCCTGAGCACACATGTTTCAAAATAATTTTTATGCTTTAAACATATTTATCATCATAAAAAGCATAAATGATTTCTTCTTGAAAATTCGATACCATGTTGTGAGCAAAGATTTTTCCAAACCTCATAACATTTGGTGTCACATTATTATTCGGTATCTTTAAAGGGAACTTCATGTTTTTATCATGCATCCATTAAGGGGGAGCTTCACATTCTCATATACTCTTATATTTTAAAAGCTCTTTTCCTCTATTTAAAGAAAACCCTTTTAAGGAAACTCATCTGCATTCACTATCTTATTAGTTTTGATGATGAGTTAATATCATATTTTCCTTTCATTATGTCTATTTGAAAATATCACTTAGAAAGGAATACTTTGATATTTGGTTGCACTAACAAATTTGTTTTTGCAAAGAAAGTTTTCAATATGTAACGAAAGATTTTGTTATGTGTTACAACTTTCCTTAATGCAATACAAGGAGAATATATAAATTTAAGGAAAGATGCCTTGATGATTGAAGCTGAGCTATAAAGGAAGAGAGTCTACCCATTTCTTCATCTCAGGCCACGGATTCAACCGAAATGCATACAACAAGAAAATGGACTTCATCGATCATCCATCATCTCGCAAAATATACATGAGCATTTCTAATCTTTATCTTTTTATATTCGGTAGAAATTTTGCACATGTTTGGTATCTATATGCCTTAATTATGAAAGATTTATTGAAAACCTCTCCAAATTCTTTCAAATTTGTTTTCATAAAAACATTTCAAATTGCATCATATTTAGAATGAAAACACTTTCAAATCGAGGAGAGAA
This sequence comes from Acacia melanoxylon, assembly GCA_019022615.1. Classification (NCBI taxonomy): domain Eukaryota; kingdom Viridiplantae; phylum Streptophyta; class Magnoliopsida; order Fabales; family Fabaceae; genus Acacia; species Acacia melanoxylon. The sequence goes on along the minus strand of JAFJYJ010000045.1, from coordinate 2,106,572 downwards.
AATCAGTTCTTTGACTCTTCTAATCTGGTTTCATATTTGTCTCTATAAGCATTTCTTCTTTACTTCATCTTTTTGCTAATGACAAATAAGGGGGAGAGAATGGCAAGAAAAATATGTGTTCTAATATATTTTCATATTCATGTATATTTTTCTTAAGATATTTGCCATCATCAAAAAGGGGAGAATGTTGGTTTTGATTAGTTTTGATGATGTCTTATATAGATGTCATTCTTAAGAGCAAAAAGGTTGCACACTACATTTACATTATACTTTGACTAATTCTTATATTTAATGTAGATGTGAAGTTTAATGATGGAGAATAATCAAGAGAAGAGAAGAAAGAAAGAAGAACTTGCTGAATATAATGAGAATATCATTATTCAAGTTCCTAGATTGATTCTACAAGTCCCCACGATGATATGGAAGTTGGAACGGCCCAAATCGGAGTTGAAATAAGCAAAATCAAGTTTTGGGATGAATTACCTCGAGCCAAAGGGTCTAGCCTCGAGTTAGAGGTGTTTCTAAAGTGGTTTGGACACATGGGACAAGTTGCCTCGAGTCGATCATCACCACCTCGAGTTAAAGTGTTTGCTACAGTGTTTTTGGCTTCGAGTTGATTTACCTCGAGGCGGGGCATCGTCACCTCGAGTTAGCAACCTCGAGGCAAGAATTCAGCTTACCTCGAGTCAAATAGCCTTCAGCACACTCTGTTTCACGTCCAGCTCTGGCGACCTCTGGTAATTCGATGATATCTCCCAAACCAGGAATTGGATTGACGGGAAATAAGTGGCATATGAAACTAGACTCATAATGCGTCATTTTGATATATAATTCAAGTCAAAAGGAGTTCAGATGAGAGATCTATGAATTCTACAAGTTGGCACAACAATCACCGTCACAGTCCAGACCAAGCTTCAATGTTTTGAGTGTAACTCACAAAATACAAATCCGATTGAGCTGAAGTTGGTGGCATATGAAAGTAGACGCACAGAGCTTTCCATCAAGAGTTGAACCAACCAAAACGGAGTTCATACCAAGGAGATATGGCCCTCGAAAGTGGACACTCGTGATTCTGGAATCATTTCAGCATGGCTTCGGATTTGGATATGGCTCACAACCAATTGAAGTTGTTGCCTCGAGCCGAGGAATGCAACCTCGAGTTGGTTAACTCGGGCCAAGAATTTATGCACCTCGAGTCTAAGCAGAGAGTTAGATACTTGGAGAAAGGAATTTACCTCGAGCCGAAGATATACCTCGAGTCGATGGCAAACGAAAGTTAGACATTTTGAGAAGGGTTTTTGCCTCTAGGCGAAAGGTTCACCTCGAGTTAAATGGCCAACCGAGAGAGTTAGAACAATGGAGAGCACTTTTTACCTCCGAGAGAGTTCACCTCGAGGCAATTGCCAACCGAGTTTGAACAATGGAGAGCACTTTTTACCTCCAGCGAAAAGTTCACCTCGAGGCAAATACACAAACCGGAATACTCGCCAAGCTTTGACGATGATTTAACTCGAGATAAGGAAGAATGACGCCTCGAGTTCACTGCCTCGAGTCAGCCTAAGTGACACCTCGAGTGATTTTCTCATCTGGATTCTCATGTTTTAATATTACCAATCGATTACCTCGAGTCAAGTTCCTTTATGCCTCGAGTCGATATTTCAGAACTTCATCTCTGCATTTTCGAAGAACTCAGTAGCAGCAACGTCCAAGTTCAGAAATCAATATTATCAATTGATTTCTACTTGCTATACTTCTCAATGCTATTAATCATGTTTGTTAGCAAGTTTCAGATGATCAATCGTTGTTTGAATCTTGATGAGCCGTGAAGCACCGAAACTCACCGAGGAACGAGCCGACATAATTCAAATGACCCATAACCAAAAAGCGTATCTCTTCACCCGAGGTAACAACTGCAAGATGACCCAACTAAGAAGACATTTGATTATGGGCAAGCAGAAGGCGCGAGTGCTCTATTAACGGACATATTCAAATATTCCAACGGACACATTCAAATCCTTCAACGGTCTTCAACTTCAAGTACCATAAATACCCGAAGGTTTGAATTCATCAATGGCGGACGTAATAGACATACACGAGACAAAGCATTCAAAGTGATCAATCTATATTCGTATATATCTTCGGATATTATTGAGCTTCGGTGTTTATCAATATCTACTCTTGGAGAGAGTTCATTTTCGTGTATATCATTCATTGTAAGAATCTCAAGTCGTGGGACTTGGAGATTGGGATAATCGTAGTACAACTTGTAAGGGGGGAGTGTATCCTAGGGAGAGGATAACTTTCGAGTACGAGTGTGTATCGATTGTATACAATTACGCTTGTAAGGGGGAGTGAGTCCAAGGGAGAAAGGATCATCCTAAGTTCTGAGTGTGTAATTGTTCTTGAGTGATAGTAGAAAATCCCGGAGAGTCTCGGTACTGGACGTAGGTCAATGAGTTGGACCGAACCAAGTATAAATCCTCCGTGTCAAGCTCTTCTTCTCTATCTCTACTTTACCTTGGTTAATATCTGTTGTGTGGGTGAATCAAAAAGAATTTTTGAAATCCCCAATTCACCCCCCTCTTGGTGATTTCCTTCACTTTCACATGAGATAGAATACGAAGTAACGAAATACAAAATTTCAATATCTTTATAGTCAAACCGAAACGAATTCTCATCTTTAAGAGAAGTAACTCAGAGATAGTAGTATCCCAGTTGAAAAGATAGTTGAGAGAGGGATTGTCTCCGAATGAGACAATTTGGGGAAAAACGATAGTAGATATATTCTGAAATTATAGACTAGAAGTTTAGTTGGGATAGAATAAATTTCGGGACGAAATTTTATTTAACGGGGAGAAATGTAATACCCGAAAAATTATTTATCTTAAAACTTATATTTAGATAAATAATATACCTTAAATAATATTTTTGAATAAATAATACCGTTGAAGTTTTCCTAGCGCTGAGGACACGACTGTACATCGTGGCACTGGATTTGATAGTGCAGACTGGGATAACAAACATACTGCAGGGGCTGTGTATTGTTATTGCCTTACATACATTATTATGTATTTCCTACATTTGTTATGGGCTTTTGTAGTGATTATTTCTGAAATGTTATGAATACCTGTGATACATATATTGTTTACATCAGCATGAGGTTAACCGTTACCTGAGGTCCGATGGGCATTGGACCTCAGTCTTAATTAATAGTCAGGGAAGGATCATGAATCACAGAAGGCACAAGTAGATGGAGCCATGGAAAGACGCCGATGGACGGAGCCATGAGGAGGCACCGGTCAAAGTAGATACAGAAGAAAGATTAACAGAACCTACGTTATAACATGAATCTAATAAGGTTACTTCATATCATTTGGTGCTTAAACTAGAAAGGGTCGTCTATGTGGTTCAGTCAATCAGTCACCGTAAATACTCGGGAGACTTCCACTAGACTTTACCCATTCGGCCAAATGAGATGATTTTACTAAGTTAGGTTCTATGCCCCAAGTCTACCTAAGGCTTGGTTGAAGAGGTATAGTTACATGGAAGAACTGTAATTATAAAGTTTTGTATTATTGTATCACATGAATATTCCTTCGGGAAATTTTTAATATACCAGTATACGTCAGGCATCATCATATGTCTGAGTATTTTATATTAGTTACTCGTTGTTCAAATTTTTAGTACATGCTCTCCGTTTCCGCAAAACGCTGAGTTGTAACACCTCAGACTCTGACAATTTTTATAAAACCACGTGTCACCGGCACGATTTATGCTACGGATATTGGGGTGTTACACTATTGACTCTTGACCTTTCATATTCTAGTCACAATTCATGAAGAGTAGTTAGGAAATTAAAAGGCTATTTAATGTACATTTAGATACATGGATGATCCAGAGGATCATATAGTGTGCATTCATCTATGTTAATTATACCATTCATTGTATTTTAGTGATGATCCTTGGTGGTGACTCTTAGAGGCCTATAGATAGTGGTCTTATACAAAGCATTGTAGACACAGAACACACAAGAAACTTGAATGAGAATTGTTCCTCCCATTTCTCTCTTAAATATCTCTATTCTCTTGCTCTTATTCTCTATTTCTTTTCTGATATATATCTTTGTTTTTATAACAACAAATATTATATCAAGTCATAATTTAAAAAGGGGAAGAAATTATTGAAGTTTAATGAGGTTAAGTAAACATATAAGTAAATATTCATTAACATTGATTTTTAAGAAAAACATAAAATAAATAAAGTTAGCTTAAGGTAAAATAATAGTATTTAAGCTATTTATTATAAAATAAAAAGATGGGAAGTCCCACATCTACTAGAAACTGGGAACGACAAGAGCTCGATGAGCCTATATATAGGGATGAGACGGGATCCAATGTCATAAGTGTTGGAAATTATGCCCTAGGGGCCAATCATTATACTTTAAACATTATTGTTATTTAAAGTATTTCTCTAATTTTGTTATCATATCATTTGCATGTTTATTATGATGACTGTATCCTTGGATGTATCATAACGATTGTCCTAAATATCCCTGGTCGGTCATCTATGAGGGAGCGAAGATGAAACAAGATCAGTATGACTTTGATAAGGTATGGAGATACGAATCAAAGTCTTAAGCACTTGTAATAGTAGAAGGTGCTGGACCGACCCACTATGAGAAAGCTGCATGGATTAAGTCATAAGCTTATCTCATGTATAACCACGTCACAATGCCCTTGGACCTGATATCATCATGGATTCCTACATGAGAGTCGCTAATCTTTGACCTAGCCAAAAGTCACCTTTAACCGGTGATGATAAAGGCTTCGATCAGGATTAGTGGTTTTCATGCAGAGGGATGTGAATGGTCAAGATGAGATTTATCCCTCACATTTGTAGAGAGATATTATTGGGCCCCTCGATGAGTAAGTCTAAGAAAAGTATGACCATACTATGATGAAAAGGAGTTTCCATTTCAATTATTAGACTACTCAAGAATCGAGAAAGTAATGGTCAAGAACAAAAGGATGACACTATCCATGCTTCATCCTTGACCAAATTATCGCACGACAAAAGGGACGTGGCATGGTTGTATGATAGGTTGCATCGTATCATCGATCCTCATATGAATTGGGTAGTTGTAATGTCTTGCTAGAGGCCGCTTGTGACTTGTGAGCTGGTACAGTGTTAGCCCGTTGCCAATTTCATGTGGGCCTAAAGGGCCGCACACAAGAATAGCCCAACACGAGCTAAAATCTCTAGGTACATTGAATCTAAGATATGTCTAAGATTTAATGAATACAACGTTTAATCTAGGTAAGATGGATATATGTGTGTGTGTGTGTGTGTGTGTAAGCGAACAACCAGGTTATATGCTCAAATATAGAGAAGATATGGGTATGACGATACTATAACCAACCATCAAGCCTCAGGGTTTGACCAAATATGATCCGGGTCATGGAAGGATACCTGTCCTCTTTCATACAGGAATACATTTACAGAGAGTAAACATCTCTCGCACCTTCCTCCTTCGACCATATTCAAGACACACCTTCCTTCGTTTCCTACTGGAGGCGTAGCTAAAACTTGATTTTATGGCTTTTATATGATCATAACCAAACCTTAGCCTTATTTGAGCAAATAACCATGTGTGTCTTACTGGACCATAACTAATAAATTGCTGATAATATTACTCCCTAATTTGACCCCCTTAGAAAGTTAAAAGCTCATACCTTAAATTTGTTCCACAAATATTTGAAGTATGCTTCAAAAAAGGAAATGATTAAACTGCTGGAATTTTATTTCTGAAGTGAAGTGGGCACAATATGAGAGTAGTGAGGTGAGTGATATTTCAAACTCGGTGTTGGTGTGTTGTTACAATGCAGAATTACAATGCCTTATATAGACAGTCGGCATCCTAACTGTTTCCTATTCTATTCTGATACAATACCTAAAACACTTACACGTAATGGAATAATTCTAAGACATAGCTATGACAACCTATGAAAGCCTATGACATAAAGTTGTCTTGAAAGTAGTTGCATGCGTATCATTACAAATTGCAAGATGCTTTTCTTTCTGTCTTTTTCTGATTTCGTCTTTTTGTGACTTTTTTTTCCTTTTTTTTTTTACAATTTTGTACATTGTCGGCAATACTTCCACCGAACACATTGCACCTTCATTTCTTGCATTTCTTTGCCTTCCAGATTCCAAATTAGCCTGTCAGCACTTTGTCAGTGTCGGCAAGCTTCCTTCCTTGTCTTCTTGCATTTGTCTTCGAATTTTCAAAGGACACTGAGATCTGTCTCCGGATCTTCAATATCTTGCATAGCTCTTTCTCTTTCTTCACAATTCTTGCACCTGTGATTAGAGTACTCTGCCAAGAGATTACATATCTTCTTCTTTGTTTTTTTTTTTTTCGAATTTTCCATTTTGTTGGCTGATCATGTGAAGTTTTTCAAAGTGCTACAATTATTGTTGTTAATCCACAATAATATACCCATTGCTTCTCAGCATTAATAGCTCGGTCATTTCTTGAAAAATAATATGATAATTCTGAGCTTTAATATTAGACATCTTGTTCTGAAATTCCTCATCATCTTCAATGTCATCTTTAATTTCTACATCTGTCTCTATGGGTTTCTTTGTTGTTCCAAACTTGATTAAAGTAATTGGAGGATAAAACTTCTCTGGTGTGATTTCGAATCGCCGAATAAAATCTAATATATACACTGTGTTGTGTTACAACTCCAACATATATCTTGACTGCTTCTTGCAAGGCTGGTGGCAATTCTTTAACTTCTTTGGGATCAAGATTATTGGGAGATAAATAGCATGTAACATTCCATATTGGTATAAAATTCTTATCAGGTCTGGTGAAGTTCCTGGGTACGCTACAACTTTGTTAAAAGCAAAATGAGAGGCCTATTTAACATGTGGGTATGAAAGTTCCATGTTTCCAGTTTTCTTGACAAGTTTTCTAAAAAATTGATATTTAGAGTAAGTATCAAATGAATCTCTTCGGGTAATTCGGGGTTGTGAGGTTGAGGATTCTATGGCTTTTCCTTTTTCTTTTCTTCTGGCTTCTTCTTGCATTTGGGCTTTTATAATTTCATTGAAAGGGATTATAGGTTGAGGTGTTTGGGCTTGGGTTTGAGTTTGAGTTTGGGTTTGGGCAGTAGGCCCACTAACATTTTCTTGGGTAGATGACCCATTCCTCTTTGCCTGGGTTTGGGTGGATGACCCAATTTGACTGTATGACTCATTTAAGTCCATTTCAGTTTGTACTGGTGATTCAAGTGTACTTACATTTCTTTTTCCATTTCCTTCCAACTTCTCTACTCTTTTGAATAGAGTATCGACTTGTTGGGTTAGATGAGCAATATTACTTAGAAGATTTTATATAGTTGAATTGCACTGACTGTTTAACAGGCTAACATTCATTTTTAGAATGTTTAAATCTGCTAAAGTTGTCTGGCATCCATTACAAGTTTGATTAGAATTCATTTCTGAGCTGGATCTTGCGTTAGATTCCATCTGCTCATAAAATCTGCAATAAGATTATTCTTTCCTGGCACATACTCAATAACATAATCATAATAAGCCAAATCTCCTTGCCATTTAAATAACATTTTATTTGCTAATTTTTCTGTCTTTATTCCTTTATCAAGCCAAGATTTCACTTGTGTATTGTCAGTCCTAATAATAAATTGTGTATTTACTATAAATAATTCAAATTTCTCTACTGCTTTTACTATTGCTAATAACTCTTTCCAATTTGAATGATATTTCCATTGTGCTTCTAAAAATTTTCCACTTGCATACCTAGTGATAATTTCTTCTCCTTTTTCATTTTCATGATATAATGCTGCACCCCAATACTGATCAGAGACATCAGTATAAATTATCCATTTTACATCTTTTTGTAAAGGTATTGTTAATTTTGGTAAATTTTGACAAATTTTCTTTAATTGTTCAATAATTTTAATTGTCTCACAATTCCATTTCCACTCATTTTTTTCTCCTGCTAATTTAGAAATTTTTGATGTTAATTTTGCTAAATTGAACATAATTTCGACTTGATTAATTAGTCCTAAAAATGCTTATAAATCTTTTTTGTTTGTTATCCTACCAAATTCTAAAACTTTTTTACTTATATGATCTTTGTAATTCTATTCCATTTGTGGTTATTATCTGTCCTAGAAAATGTATTTCTTGTTTTCTTAATATTGATTTTTTGGGTGATATATTTAAACCTTTTTCTTCAATTAAGTCTACAAACTCATTTAAATGTTTTTCATGTTCTTCCTCATTATCTGAAAATATTAATATGTCATCTATATATATTACATTAAAATTTCTTATAGGTAATAATAATTTTGATACAAATTCTTGAAATATCTTTGGGACTATTATGATATCCCATAGGTAATACATTCCATTCATACAAACCTTCGATGTACTAAAAGTGTATATTTTTTACTATCTTCTTCCAATTTTACTTGAAAAAATCCTGATTTACAATCAAATTTACTAAATATTTTCTTTCCTCTTATAAGATTAAATAATAATTCCATTTTGGGTATTGGATATCTGTTTCTAATAGCTATACTATTCAACTTTTTATAATTTATAACCATTCTACTTTTTCCTCTTCTTTCTTCACTAAGACAATCATTGCTGGTGATGAATATTCAGATCTACTTTCTCTTATTAAATTATATTTTTTCATTTCATTTATATGAATTACAAATTCTTCTTTATCCTCACCGTCCAAGGATAAGGTTTACAATTTATCTCTTTACTATAATCTTTTAGTTCTATTTTTGCCATTGGTTTAGATTTTTCCCAATGTATTAAAGGGTTTTCATTAAAATTTTCTAATATTGTTTGTTCTATAGATTTTTCTTCTCTTATTGTTAACGTTGCTAACATATGCTCTATTGTTACTGGTTCATTATTTTGTAAGAATTGGACTTTTTCCTTATGTTTCTTCTTTTGAATTTTTTCATCTTTTCTTTTATATGGGCTTGTTATTATTACTTCTATAGCTTGATGTTTACAAGGTGTTGTTAATACTAAAGCTTTTTCTATAAAAGTAAAAGGATAATATTTTTCTAAAAAGTCTAATCCTAATATTATATCACATTGAGGTTCATTGTATTGATTTAATTCTTGGATTTTTAATTCATAATTTCCTATCTCGTATCATTACATTTTTTGCTTCTAATTCTAACATATGTATTTCTCTCCCTGCTGATTCCATTCTAATAATTCTACTTTTTCTTTTCCACATTTCTGGCGGTAAAACATTATATTTTGCTATTGTTAGATTTTCTCCTGTATATACTAAAGCATGATATTTTCTAGCTCTATATTTATCATAATTAAATTTTATCAATATATAATATAATGGTCTTTCACTCATATTCTAGATAATATTTCAAATTTCTTTTTAAATATCTTCCTTTTCACTTTTTCTTCATAAATGTATTCTTTAATTCTCCATTCTGTTGTGGGATCTAAATTTTGTGTTTCTAATCTTTCTTTTTGTCTTTTTATTTGGTCTTCTATTTGTCTTATTAATCTTCTTATATGACTTATTTCTACATTTGGTACTTTTCTTCTTTTATTATAAATTCTTTCTCTTCTTATAATTTTTTCATCTTCATGATATTCTTTCCATCTAATTATATGTATTCTTTGTCTATTATGGAACATAAAATTATTATTATTCATATCTTATTTAATAAATAATTTTCCTATTAAACTCTAGATAACAATTCCAATCTTCGTTTAAATACATTCATTGCTAAAATTCTTTTTTGCCAAAATTCATAAGCTTCTTGTATCTCTTCTCTTGCTTGGTTTGCTACAATTGGATTATTTTGTTCTTGTGCTTCCTCATATCTATTATCTCATAAAATTCTTGCATATTCTAGTCTATCAACTTCTCTTATAAGTTTTATCATTAATCTGTATAGACTTTTATCTCTTCTTTGGTACTTTTGTTTTATAGCTTCTTGCAACATATGTAAGTGTTGGGTTTTGATTCATATCCTAGATAGTAATTCTAATTTTTATTTCAAATGCAATTTTATAGTTTTACATGAATTCAATCTTCTCATGTTTTGGTTAAAATACATTGGATTATTAATAAAATTTTCAGTTTTTAATCTTGATTTATATATTGTAATCTTTGATTTTAGTTTCTTTACCAGTATTCTTATTAAATTTACATCTGCATCTGGTACTAATGTGGTTTTATCTATTTCTCTTTCTATATCCTGTCTTTTATATATAAATACAATTTTATTTCTATTTTCATCTCATTCAATAGTTATGTCTTCACAAATCATGATAATTTTGGTATTATAATTGTTTGATGATGTAAGTTTATCATTATTCTTGTATCTTGGATTCTATATGGTTTCACTAATTCTAAAAAATCTTTTCCTAATATTATCTTATAATTAAATCCTAAATTTTCTTTTACTAATAGGTCTAAATTAATTGTATCTCTATTATTAAATCTTAATACTACATTAGATTTTGTTTGGTTTCCTTCTAATATTAGATTATCTTATGTAAATTCTATATCTATTTCACTTTGTTCTACATATTCATCTACTTTTGCTATAATCTCTTTCCATGATGTATCTGATTTTACTTCTATTTTTATAAATTTTCGTTTTGTGGTCTAATTTCTCTTAAACTTGAACTTATTGGTCTTTCCGCTAATAAATTTCTTCGCTTAAAATTATCCCTAACTTCTTGTGTCGAATCTATTGTTCTAAGACTTAGAGTTCTATGAATTCCTCGACTAGATGATGGTTTATTATATTCTATACTTCTTCTTGGATTTATATTTATGTTTAATGTTGGATTTTCTGATGTATTTATTCTTAGAGATCTTTGTCCTAAAATATTATTAGTTATCATTCTTCTAGGATTATTTTCATAATAACTTCTAGTATTATCTAATTCTAGTTGTAACATTTCGGGTATAATAATTTGTTTTGGATCAGTTCTAATTTCTTTTATTACTCGGCATAAAATATTTATCTATTGTTATTTTTCCTTTATTTTTATTATAAATTTTATGTTCATTTGTAAATACTAATCCTATCATTGTCATTATACTTATACTTCTAGATCCTGGTTGTAATCTTACATTATGTAAATTATGATATACTAAGATTGATTTATCCATGTTTTCTTCCGCTCTACTAATTGCAAAATTTGTATTTAAAGTAAATTTTAATTTTTGATATATTAAATTTCCTGCTATCATTCCTAAAATACTGTCTTCTACATTACTAATTATTCTTCCATCTGTTATTAATAATTCTAATGGTGAATCTATTCCACTTTGAAAATAAGCTTTTACCATAACTTGCACTCCTACAATATATATTTCGATATTCACTAGTGCAAAAAAAGGACTTTAAGACCGACAAAAGAGGCATCGTAAGACCGACCATCGACGGTCTTGTTCCCGCGGTAGAAAAGTCCACATTTAAGACCGGACTATAACCGGTCTTAAAGAAACTCTTTCGACCAGGACATTTAAAACATTAGGTCTTAAAAGTCGGACTAAATAAGGCTGAAATATTTTTTGTTCGGTCTTAAAACTCAACTTTTAAGACCGGCAAAAAAACTCGGCCACTCTTAAAAGATCAAAATTTTAAGACCGGACAAAAATATAACCGGTCTGAAACATAGCGGCTTCTAAGACTTGACGACTAATTATACGCGGTCTTAAAAGACTGACTTTCAAGACTGGACAATAAATTGTCCGGTCTTAAAAATTGAATTTTAAGACCGGACGTATAAACACACCGGTATTAAAAAACAAACTTTTAAGACCGGCTTAATATCAAATAGGTACACTTGACCTTTAAGACCGAACATTTTGGTTACATCCGGTCTTAACAGTTGAACATTTAAGACCGGCCTATTTATTACCGGTCTAAATTTTCCCGAATGTTTTCCCTGTTTTGTTCTTCCTGATCAATATGCACAAATCCACCACCTAATCCAGCACATAAAAGTCGATACTTTAAGTACAAGCTATGAACAATTATGAATAAATTGAACTGGGAAAAAGAATACAAATAATATTCACCATGAGTTATGTCGCTTCTTAAATTAATGAATATATTATGACTACATACAACACCTAAATTAATTTATACAATAAGATAACTTACTTACAATCCAAATAAAATCAGTTACAAATACAACATACATCCCTAATATAATATTCACCATGCCTTCATCTGATACCTACCAAACAACGTAACATCCTCTTTTATAACATGCCCCTTTGGATCCGATCCTGCCACAAAAATAAAATAAGAACAAACTTCGCAGTCAGTGACATTGTTTAAGAACGTAGAAGCTAGGAATATAATATAGTAAAAACCTTAAGGTTTTCAAAAAAGTTTTCATATATGAATATTACCTTATGAAATATATTGACTCTTTTATAAAGCGATATCTTCCCATATCCCTTCTTGATGATCATTTCTTATGCCGGGTTCATTATCCGCTTCATCTTCTTCGTTCATTTCCTAGACCCCTTGAAAAAGGAGTACTCTCGTGAAGACCATAATTTGAATGACTTTCCTCATCAATATCATCAATGACGCTTTTTCCTTGGAGAGCTATAGACCACATTTTATTTTCTTGATCGGTGATATAGAACACTTGTTTCGCCTGGTCTGCCATAATAAAAGGTTCATCACCAAAACTTCTACCGTTGGCATCAACTAATGTAAATCCTAGCCGATCGATCTGAACACCATTATTGACATTAACCCACTTGCATTTGAAAATGGGAAATCTAATTTTAACATAGTCTACCTCCCAAATCTCTTTAATAACCCCATAATATGGCATGACTGCCAATAAAGGCCTCTTGTCTTTCGAACTAGAGAAGTGCATAGATTCACCTCTAACATAACACCACCGTTCGGACGGTGCTCCTATCATCTAGGGACTTCGTGTAAAATGTATAACCATTGATCACATACGAATTCCAACTTATGACATCAACCTCGGACCACGGGCTAACCATTTGATTGTATCGTAAACACATTCCTCTCCTCGACCTTTTGTTTGAACCAGGTTTGCAAAAGTTCATATGCTCCCTAATCAACCTTTGTTCATCATTCGATGATTTTCTTTCCTTACAAACTTCTTTATGAGCAGCTATGCGGCTTGAACTTCATCAACATTATTCAAGATGTATAAGTGGACTTGTGACAATTCATCGGATCCACACTCTTTATCGAAGCCCCTCGTCTACCCCCTTCAAAGATGCCGACGTTTTGGAAGCCCAATATGTCTTACTTTGGCCAAATAATTTTGACAAAATTCCATGGCTTCTTCGAAACATATTTCGAACAATTGATGCTTCCGGCCGGATGCGTTCTTCACGTACCCTTTTAGGAATTTCATAGATCTTTCAATTGGGTACATCCACCGTAAATGGATAGGTCCGCACAACTTTATCTCCCTCACTAGATGAACAATTAGATGAACCATGATGTCAAAAAAGGTAGGAACAAAAAGCTTCTCAAGGTGGCACAAGATAAGATATCCTTCATTCTCCAATTCATCCAACTTTTCAATCTCGAAAACTTTACTACAAACCGCATTGAAGAAGACACAAAGTCTAGTCAAAACGACCCGAAGATCATATTCGGCGATGCCTCGAATAGCTACTCGGGAGTAGTCATTTGCATCAAGACATGACAATCATGAGACTTTTGGCCTACTAATTTCAAGTCTTCATCGATACAAGCCTCTTAAAATTTGAAGAATACCCCGAGGGAACTTTTGTGCCATGTAAACACTCACAAAAACTTCGTTTCTCATCCTTAGACAAAGTATGAGAAGCCGGGGGACAATAAGTTCTCTTCCCGTATGGCCTTGGATGTAAGTCTTCGCGTATTCCCATTATTTGCAAATCCAACCTTGCCTTCACACCATCCTTGGAACTACCTTGTATGTTGAGAAGCGTGCCGACAATACTATCACATACATTTTTCTCCACGTGCATGACATCAATACAAAGTCTCACATCAAGATTGCGCCAATATGGAAGATCGAAGAATATAGATCTCTTTTTCCATATATTTGTTTCTTTTCTACTCTTTGCGCCTTAACCGAAGATGACACCGATATTTTTCACCTTTTCATAAACTTGCTCCCGAATAATGCCACCGGAGCATCTTCATACTCCTGGCCACCAAAAAAGGCTTTCTTTAATCGACGATATGGGTGGCCCCTTCAAAGAAATCTCCTATGTCCAAGATAAACCGTCTTTCTTCCATGTTGAAGTTGATGGTAGCGTGTGCCTTCTTCACAAACCGGACATGCTTTATGGCCTTTTACACTATACCCTGACAAGCTCCCATATGCTGGGAAGTCGTTTATAGTACAAAATATCATGGCTCGTAGTTTAAACATATCCTTCTTGAAAGAGTCAAAAACATCGACACCTTCTTCCCACAACTCCTTCAAGTCTTCGATCAAGGGTCAAGGTAAACATCAATGTCATTTCCGGTTGTTTTGGTCCCGAAATCAACATAGACAAGATGATGTACTTTCGTTTCATGCATAACATTGGAGATAAGTTGTAAATAATAAGGAGCACAGGCCATGAACTATGTATGCTGCTAAGGCTTCCATATGGATTCATGCCATCCGTGCTAAGGGTAAGACTAAGGTTCCTAGGTTCTTCGCCAAAGTTCGGAAATAAATGATCGATTTTCTTCCATTGAGAAGAATCGGCCGGATGTCGAAGCTTTCCATCGAAATCCTCTCATCTCGCATGCCACCTCAAATTCTTTGCATCATTTTCATTCGCAAACAACCGCTTGAACCTTGGTATGATTGGAAGATACCACAACACTTTTGCAGGCCCCTTATTTGACTTGTACCTTGGTGTTTAACATATCGGACAATTCCCGCTTCTCTTCAAACTCTTTTCTATACAATACGCAATCATTCGGGCATGCATGGATCTTTTTGTACTCCATCCCGAAGGACATAGTATTTTCTTAGCATCATAGTATCGATGCGGCAACACATTCTCATCCGGAAGCATGTCCTTAAAAGCCTCAAGCATTTCAAAAACTCTTGTCGCTCCATCCATGACGTGCCTTCAAACTTACCAATTTCAATACAACGTTCAACAATTGGTATTTTTTACAACCAGGGTATAGCGGGGTCTCTGCATCACTGCACATATTACCATATGCATGTGATTGATGAAAAGCCTCTTCTCCTACATCACGAATAATGTCCTCTATGTGATCATCCATATCCGTGTCATTATCATCAAAGGCCACTTCCTCATGTTGAGACCCACTTGGTATTTTTTCACCATGCCATACCCATACTGTATAAGTCTTACAAAATCCTTCACAAATTAAATGTGTGTAGAGAACTTCGTGACTTAGTCGCCTCTCATTCAAACATTTTACACAAGGGCAATAAAACTTCCCACTATCATTATGGGCATTTTGTTTAGCAAATTCTATAAATTCCCTCACCCCATTCTGATATTCAACACTCGTCCGTAACGCAGTTATCCAATAGTGATCCATAGTAGAATTCCTATTTATGACACGGATACAAAATAAGCAAGGAAACACCAAATTCATATTTATGAATGAACGAAGAAACTTGCCCATTAAATGCATAACGAAGAAACACTTTTGGTCATTAATATCACAGTGAATGCATGACGAGGAAATTAAATGTATCGTGTGAAATTAAATGTGGACTCACCTGTAGCGCAGCATATAAATTAAAATGGTTTGCGGAGTCTTTCTTCTCCCGCCACGAACGTTGATGTTGCAGACATCAAGAGTAACCTAAAAACATGTGTTGGTCAGTTGGGTAGGTCAAAAGCGTAAATATAATCTTCAAAATACAATATTCATTAACAACAAAGAAACCCATTAGAACATTTCATCGATTTCCTTCAACCCAGAAAACCATAAAATTATTTAACCGAAACACCTCTTATAGCTTGGTCGATAGACGTTTAACTAAGGAACCAGAAAGTGATTGTCGAGAGAGCAACGCGAAGCAGTCGACGAAGCAACACAAAAACACTGAGTAATCACTTTCGGCGCGACAAGAGA
Source organism: Acacia melanoxylon (assembly GCA_019022615.1). Taxonomy (NCBI): domain Eukaryota; kingdom Viridiplantae; phylum Streptophyta; class Magnoliopsida; order Fabales; family Fabaceae; genus Acacia; species Acacia melanoxylon. Next base: position 2,090,409 of record JAFJYJ010000045.1, on the reverse strand, counting down.
AGTTCTGAGAGGGAAATTTGATATTCCGCGCGTCAGAGATAGGTTTTAGTATTTTGGATTTTATTAAGACCAGTTAATAAAAACGTAGACGGTTCTAAATATATAATTACATTTTTAAGACCGAATGTCTAAAACACTCCAGTCCTAAATTTTTATTTTTCATTTAATTTTAAGACCGGAGTTTTATTAAACATCCAAATCCTAAAAGTCCTCATTTTTTTTAAAAAAGATGATTGGCTTTGGCGAGCGCAAAGAAGAATCAATGAAAAAAAAAATTAAAGGAAAACTTGAGAATATGAACAAAAAGAAGACACAAGCTTAGCGGTCCTAATGTTTTATTATTCTTCATTTAATTTTAAGACCGGAGTTTTATTAAACATCTGGTCCTAAAAGTCCTCATTTTTTTTTTAAAAAAAGAGGATTGGCTTTGACGAGCGCAACAGCAACTCAATGAAACAAAAATTAAAGGAAAACTTGAGAATATGAACAAAAAAGGGACACAAACTTAGTTCTTAATGCTTCATACATTACTGGAGAATATGCACGTACACAAGAAAAAAAACAAAAGAAAAACAAGTAGAAAATTATCAAAAACAAGAATCTGACTAAACATCCTTGGCGATATCGGCGTGAAAAACATTAAATTCCCGCGGATATCGTAAGTTCCCGTCTTATTCGCATTAGCCGCAATGCATCATTAGAGGAAAGAGGAAAGGGTTCAGGTAGTAGGCGCGCTGGGGCCAACTAGTCGGAGAGGGGAGCAGGAAACTCTTCATTATCCGAAGGGTGGAGGAGGGAGCGCGGAAATCTCTTCATCATCCGAAATAACAATGGGTCCAACGACCCGAGATTCCTCTCCGTCACAATAGAATGCACTCTTGATGGAGGAGGTGCACCGTATAACGATCTACGGAAGGCACGAGCATCGGAGTAAGAGCACCCCTACGAGCGGTTCTCTTGTATCTAACCATGGTTTGGGCAAATAGGGGCAGAGCCACGTAGTGTGGAGTTACGAGATTGTGAGGAGTTACTAATGACAAAGAGGTATATATGTTGAGTTACGAGGTATGAAGAGTTTAATAAGGACAGGGAGGTATGAGGAGTTAATAAATATGCGGTCTAAAATTTATTTCAATTTTTTTTCAATTCAATTGATTTTAAGACCGACCGTTTAAAATATATCCGGTCCTAAAAGTCTATTATTTATTTTTTCAATCAATTCAATTACTTGTAAGACCGACACTTTGTCTTACATCAGGTCCTAAATATCTTTTTTTTTTTTCAATTCAAGTTTTTTAAGAGCGGATCTTTTAAGGTTCCCCGAGTCATATCCCTACACTCTCTTTTCAAATGAATGATTCAGAATCTCTTCGACTTCCAGATAAAATTCCCAACTAGGCGTCTCCTCGTATTCGAGGAACTATGCGTCTCCTCGTTATTGTTTCCGGGTTTCACATTGTTCGCCGCAGTTCTCTATTTAAACCCGATGTTACTTTACTTCCTTCACATTCATCCCCATCACTTCGAAACATCCACAAGAATGGCTACTCCACCACCACGAGGTCCTCCACCACCACCAGTCCGCCTCCTCCGTTGCCTCCGGAACCAACACTCCACCCGATGATTCAAAGACATCCCGGCCCACCTCGATCATATATAAATTGACGCCGCGGCCAACGTTTTTCAGTCTATCACGCCGTCAACGCAAAGCCGCAGCGGTACTCGATGCCCGGACATTGAGTACCATTCTTCGATGACGACCTCTCCACCTCTCCAACGACTCCCTCCCCTCCGACAACGATGGAGGGAGTAGATATTTTTTTTGTTTGTACTTTGCCGCCGCCGCTCCTCACGGGCAACAGAAAAAAAAATAAATTAAAGATCTTTTTGTTTCCATATTCGATCGCATGTCCTTTTCATTATCTTCTTTCTTTTTCCGACAAAAAAGGAAACAAACAAAACATTGTCCTTGCTTAAATCAACATTAAAAATTTGTAGAATACAGTTAAGAACATAGGAAAAAAAACAAAAAACAACTGTTTACCTTATTCGAATAAAAACAAACAAAGTGACTATTCTTGTCAAGGTAGGACCATCGTTGTCTTCGGTGTTACCTCGACCTGAGAGGTAACATTGAAGACAACGAGGGTCCTAGCTTGAGCAGAACGCCAAAACCTCGGTTGTCTGGAACTCTAAAAATTTGATAAACGTAAAATGCGGTCCTAAAACTCACGAATTTTAAGAAGACTTTTAGGACCGGATGTGGAGATAAAATGCGGTCCTAAAAGTCTAGCCATAGTTTTTTAGAAGACTTTGAAGACATGAAGTAATGATTTGTCCTGGTCCCTAAAAGTCTTGCCATATTTTTAGAACTTTTAAGACCGGACAAGTAATTAAGTCCGGTCCTAAAAGTAACGAAGACTTTTAGCACCGCAGTTTTAATAACTATGCGGTCCTAAAGGTCTCGCCATATTTTTAACAAAGACTTTAATTTTCTCGCATTACAACATCCTGTACCTCAAATTTCAAGCATAAATAGAGAGAAAGTGAGAGTGAGAAGCTTTGGGAAAGAAGGAGCAAAGTTCTAGGTAAGTTCTTGAGCTCTAGAATGAATGAACGAATTTATTCTTGAATTACACAGTTTGTATGTTTATTTACAAATGAATGACTTGTTCGAAAAAATAAACAAATTTACAAAAAGAAACTCTAAAGACTTTTAGGACCGGATGTTCAAGTCAAATACGGTCCTAAAACTCTATCGAATTTTAAGAAGACTTTTAGGACCGGATGTTGAAGTAAAATGCGGTCCTAAAAGTCTAGCCATAGTTTTTTAGAAGACTTTGAAGACCAGACGTAGTGATTTGTCCGGTCCTAAAAGTCTTGCCATATTTTTAGAAGACTTTTAAGACTAGGCAAATCATTAAGTCCGGTCCTAAAAGTACAAACATAATTTTTTAAAATTAATGAAGACTTTTAGCACCGTTGTGTTTAATAACTATGCGGTCCTAAAGGTCTCGCCATATTTTTAACAAAGACTTTTCTCATTTACAACATCCTCGTATCTCAAATTTCAAGCATAAATATCTAGAATGAATGAACGATTTTATTCTTGAATTACACAGCTTTGTATGTTTATTTACAAATAAATGACTTGTTCGAAAAAATAAAAAATTTACATAAAATTATTTTTGCTACAACATATATTTACATCCACATTTAAGACTTAATTAGGCCATACAGATATTCACAAAACACATTGCGTATGTGCTCCACTTCATTATCGTGAAAGGGACCGTAAGCTCTAAACATCTCGTAACATCAAAGACAAAACCGAATTAACTTGTGTGCATATTTCATTAAGCCGTAAACTGAATTCAACCATAATATGCAACATCAAATACATTTACCTTTGATAACAATTTTGTCTTTCCTCCCCTGATAACATCATACATGTGTTTCATGATGTACAGGCCACATAAGTTGGACTGTTTTGGTTGCTGATGGGTCTAAAACGAACAAGAAATATAGGATAAGTGACAAGAAATATAGCATATATATAGCTTACGACCAAGTTTACAAGGCAAAGTGTTTCAGTTGTCCAAATATGTACTAACCTCTAGGGGGTACTACCCGAGCTTAGGTTTAATAGTGGCCCGAGACCCACGCTTCATTCTTACCTTGACTTGGTAGGTCAACATGGCACTATCATCAAAATCACAAATTTATCAATAATGTTCACTGAATATGCAACGTAGAGATTTCAGACAAGAGAATCAAAATGACATGCTTACTTGTTGACGGTCTCCACCAATATATTATTTGGCTTATTGTGAGTGGAGCATAAGAAGATAACTTTTTGATCCTCCATGCACATGAGGACCAATCGCCAAATGGGCGGCTGAAAATTCATAGCAAGAAAAGTACTCGTAGATATATGTAGATGAATTAAGTGAATTGCAGACAAGAATTGTGATACGTACCCGTGGAAGTATGGAAACATGAACACTTTTCTTATCACTTCATACACCCTGGTTGACATGTATTCTTGTCTGATCTTCTGGGCCGTTGTACTTGCATAGACCGGGTACAAGAATCCAAAATCATTGATTTTGCTCTGTTTGTCCAATTCTTGATGCAAGAACCTAAAATAATGACATCGATCAGGGAATTAGTATATATGTATGTATGTAAAAAGATGCAGTTAAATTATGTACTCATCATAGAATCGATACTTACTTCATAAACAGTTGAATGATTGGATTACTAAGCTCCCGTCCGAACCAGGGACATTACATCTATTTTGTCAACGTAAACATCTACAGGATTTAGGACGCCTACTACTTCTTGGACAGCCACGATTTATCTATAAAATAATTATTGTTTGCCAAATCATTTATTTTTTGCTTGGCGTCAAATGAGCAAGAGGGGATGGAACTTGAGGAGGAGGGATGCAGCTTGAGGAGGGGATGAAACTTGAGGAGGAGGTTGCTCGATCGCGTCCAACAATGCAGCTCCCCCCTAGTGCTCGCGCATAACCACAGGAGAATGTGTGACGGAACACCGCTTCGGACGAGAGCTAAAAAGCAGCCTCATCTGATTCATTTCCTCCTTCATCTGGCTCATCTAGGATTGCCACATTGCTTCTTTAGCCGCTGCTTCCTCACTTAATTTGGCAATCTGGGATTGAAGCATTGCTTCTTTAGTTGCAGCTTCATCACTTAATTTGACCAAGATTTGTTCCATCTCCTCCCGGTAACCATACTTTGTTTGTGGCGTTTGGATTTACCAAAGTATTCCTTCAGCCTACCCGTCCTCCAACCCCCCTTACACGCCCCGCGTGATCCTCGTTTTCCGGCCGCAACGGCCGAACATCATTCCTCCCGTCCGACACAAAAGATCCCTCTGCTTCTTTATTTTTAAAATCTTCCTGTAAGATACAGATAACGAGAAGCTTAGTAATGAAACATGTTTAGTAACTAAAAAATAACAAAACGATACTTACAATTCTTTCAAAGAACTACACGAGTTTGTTCACTCGTGTAGGCGCCGCTTGGCTTTTGCCGAATATGCAACCACAACTCCTCGCGACGTATAGGAGATGGGCCGATCAACTACGGCGGTTGATTGGATTCAGCTTCATCTTGCAATCTCTTCCGCTTGGCCGCCATCAATTCTTTTTCGGCCATTTCATATCCGTCGCAGAAGCCCTATGCGGGCAATCATTCTTTCTCCCTATCTCCTTGCTTTTTCCCTTCTTATCTCGTGAATCGAATTGAACAAAAAAACTATTAATTATGAATTCCACCATTGATGTCTAACAAAAATTAGAACACTTCGCTTCATATGAAGGTCAAACATTAGTCAAATTCACTTCATCAAGTTTCAACATTTTATTTAAGAAAGATGTAGAATGATAGAAGAAATTGGGAGAAACAGAGGAAAGGGAGTTGCGTAAATGCCGCTAACTCAACTCAATTCATTCATTCATCATAATTGGTTCCTACACATATTAGACTAACCTCTTATATATAGTTAGAGGCTTGACTCTTAAGCCCCAATAACAGCTTGCATCGAAACCATTACACAGTTAACATACTAACTAACTAACAGCAATGTCTAACCACTACCTACTATAATAGAACCAAGACTATAATAATGGCTTGACTACATATCAGCACAGGTTAATAAGCACACTAAAGGGCAAACAAAACTAAATATAAACTCACCGAGCTTCGTGAGTGGTCCGCAATGAACAAATTGTTGCCAAGTTTGTTGATCAATAAATGTGTACTTTTCCCAAGGATGTTCTTGAGGAAAAACCTCGGCAAAAATATAGGTGTTAGCTAGAAAGGTCTTAAACTTCCTCCACCGATCAAAGACACAATAAGACAAGGTCTTGTCTTTCAACTTTTTGCGAAAGGGACAAAGGTGTATGTAAGCCGGATAGTGTCCCAAATAGGATCCTTTATTGCGTCATGGTCCACACTTTTCCACTCATCTGTCAAGATGCTAACCTTGCTGCGTGCTAGATAGCCAACAAAACTAGTATATTTGGATTTATTGGGACCGAAAGGTTGCAACTTTTCATCAAACTGAATCTCTAGCCTTGAGCCTCCCGTCCAACTTAGGGTTACATCCCGCATTCGTGTGCCTCTTCTACCACGACGTGCGGGCGGTTACGAGGCTCATTGTGAGATGAAGAGGGTTCGTTTCGACTCACACCACCACAACAAGAATCGGCGTTCCCGAACAATGAGTAGAATCGTTTTCACCGTTCATTTTCGAGACAGAATAGAGGTAATGCAACGGGAAGGGTTTCACAACGTAAATGAGAGGTTCTTCAAATGATAGTAACAAAAGCTTTCGCGAAGAAATGTGTATTTGGCGGTTCATATTCAAGACCGGATAGACAAAGAGATTTGGTCTTAATAATTAACATTCAAGACCGGTCATGTTAATCTCCTAGGTCTTAAAAGCAATTAATTTTTTATACGCAACTCTTTTTCTATATTTTATACCGGCCGCATTTTATGTCCGGTCTTAAAAGAATAACTTTTAAGACCGACTTTTATATATGTTCGGTCTTAAAACTTTATTACCTTTATATTTAAATTTTTCCTTATTATTTTGGACCGCATAAAATATTAGTCCTATTTGTGTGAGATTTCTCCATAAAGTAATTGATATTTGAATATTTTATAATAACATTTTTAAGACCGGCTTGATTTTCAACGGGTCTTAATAATATATTTAAGACCGAACAAAATATGATCTGGTATAAGAAGTTCTTTATATTTACATAACTCCACGGTCATACATAAGAAGTTCCTTTTTTATTTACAAAACTACCACGGTCATACCTTTAAGACCTGCGTCCAATGTCCGCTCTAAATGAGGCGGTCTTAAAGCCCTTTTTTGCACTAGTGATTTCATCTTTAAAAGGTATTTTTTATATTTCATGTTCTATTAAAGCTTTGCTTATTAAAGGTATTCTTAATACTCCTTCGTTAAGGTTGATTCTATTGGATATTTCTTTTCTAATACTACACATTGTGATTTCTCTTTTTTCTTATTTTTTAATATTGTACTTACTTTATCTACGAATTTTTCATCTTTTATGCTATTAACTGTCATATCTAAATGTTTTTATTTTATTTTATCATATTGTTCTTTATTAAATGTTATTCTTCTTTCTATTGAACTTTCGTCGGTATTTATATATTCTTCATATTCTTGAAATTCTTGATTACTAATAATTTCATTGTTTTCTACTTCTTCTACATTCATCATATTTATATAATTTTTTCTTTGATCTATATATTCTTTTTCTATTTCTTCTTCATTTTCCGAACTTTCGATTCTTTTGTTTCATATTCATATGTTAATTTATATATTTCTAATTCATTTTCTATAGGTTCTTCAAATTCTAATAAATTTATATCTAAGGGTTCTAATTCGAATTCTTAGACTTTATCTAAGATATTCATTTTCTTTTTTAATTTTGGTTTATCACAGTTTGTTGCTATATGTCCTAAATCTCCACAATTATAACATCTACATTTATATGGTTTCTTACTCTTATTTTTATTGTTTTTTCTTCTTTTAAAATATTTATGTGGCTTGAATTTTATTTTATTTTTAGGATTATATTTTCTAAAAAACTTCTCTTTTGGATATCTTTTAAATTTATATATTTTTCTTTTCTTCCTATTTTTCGATAACCATTTATGTTGATTACATCCCCATTTATGTGGTTTTTCTAATTCTGAACAATTTACTATTAATTTATTTAATTTATAATATTTAATATTTCTCCAAGCTTCTTTACATCTTTTCGATAAATATTTTCTTAAATATTCTTCTCTTCTTCCCATTGTATCTATTACTCTTACAAAATTTGGATCATCTTGATTTTCCATTGCTTGTGTATATTCTTCCACTAAATTTTCGAGATTAATCTAGGTAATTTTCTATAAAACATATCTAAATAAAATTTTTGTTTTTCAGGTTCTACTATTTTTGCTTCATAATAATATTTCTTATATTCATAAACATATTGATTTATATGTGTTGGTTCTAAACTACAAATTTCCATTTCGTGTAAATATCTTATTGCTCTTAAAACATGTGTATATTCCACGCTTGCTACATTTGTTCCTACGAATTCATTTTTTAATACATTTTCATATTTTCCTAATATTGCTGCATATAAAACTTCTCTTCTTTCATATGATGTTTCATCTACTCTTCTAACTTCCATTCTAAAATCTAGTGTTCTTCCTTCCCACCAATGTAGTACATTTCCTATAAAACTTGCTTCAATTATCATATTTACAAACCGGTTCTATTTATTAATGCTATTAATTGAGATTTTCTTCATTCTTCTATTCTCCTTTCATTATCTAAAATACAGTCTAAATCTAACCATATTCCAGAATTTGGGATTTGTCTAGTTTCATATTGTTCTAGTGACGGTGGTATAAATTCTTTGTTGGATATGATTAGTTTTGATGATGTCTTATATTGATGTCATTATTAAGAGCAAAAAGCTTGTATAATATATTTATCTTTTACTTTGACTAACTACTATATTTAATGTAGATTAGTCCAAATTGAATTATGGAGAATGTCAAGGAAGGAAGAAGTTATCAAAGGATTTTGGGAATGATCAAGAGAAGAGAAGAAAAAAAGAGTTGAATTATGGAGAATGATCAAGAGAAGAAGAAAGAAAGAAGAACTTGCTGAATGGAATAAGAAAATCATTATACAAGTTCTTAGATTGATTCTAGAAGTCTCCATGGTCAAATGGAAGTTGAAATGGCTCGATTCGGAGTTAAAATAAGCTATAATTGAGTTCCTGAAGTCATGCTCAAGCAACAACAATGATTATTGTCGAGCAAGGTGCATTTCCAGCTCAAATCCGCTCTTGCTCGAGCATGAAAAGAAATTCTGCTCAAGCAAGGTCGATTTTTCAGCACTCTGTTCAGCTCTGTTTCACGTTTTAGCTGGCGACCTTCGGTAATTCGACGATATCTTCCAAACCAGGAATCAGATTGACATGAAATCAGTGGCATATGAAACTAGACTCCCAATGCGTCATTTTGATATAAAATCCAAGCCCAAAAGAGTTCATATGAGAGAGCTATGATTTGTAGAAGTTGCAACTGAAATTCACGTCACAGTCCAGAACAAGCTTCGGTATTTTGGGTGTATCTCACAATCTAAAAATCCAATTGAGTTGAAATCATGCCATTTGAAACTAGACTCACATACCTTTACAAAAACATCAAAACCATGAAAACCAAAGATCAATTGAAGGAGATATGATGTTTTGAAGTTGATGGTCTGTCGGGATCTTAAAAAACTCGATCAATAACAACCTCCATTCATCTGATGTTAATGGGCGAACTACAACTAGCTTGGAGCTGATTCTTATTAAAATGGAAAGAATATTTGAAGAGCTTTTTGAAATGGGATGATTTTCTAAATTTGGATTTATACCAAAGACGTTATATGCTCGCTGGAAATTGTTTCTTGTACTGTCAATGAGTTTACTTCTTGAAAATCTGATTTTTGCACAAGAACATAATATATTGGAGTCAGGAGTTTGACATTCGAAGGAAGTCTACTTGAGCAGAACATAAAGGGTTGCTCGAGCAACATCGGGAAATACTTTCTCTAAGGAAAGCATGCTCGAGCATACATTCATGCTCGAGCAACATCGATCCAGAAAGACTCTCTTCACCATGCCCGAGCATATCAAGTAATCTTTCCCGTGCATCAGGACCAAAAGGAGTCTTGCCCAAGCATGCCCGAGCATGATGAGAAAGCATGCTTGAGCTAACAAGGAAATAAGTCATGCCCGAGCAAGATCAGAAAGTATGCTTGAGGACCATGCTCGAGCAGACTTGAAAATGTTGCTTGACCAAGATCGAGTAACCTGTCTTCCTGCTTTAGAATGAATCTTACCCGAGCATAATCTGAAAGCATGCTCGCAGACTATGCCCAAGCAAACACAACAGAGTTGCTCGAGCAGAGACATCCAACCTGTTCTCTGGTCTCTGTATGAAGGTTGCCCAAGCAAACTCTGGTAGCTTGCTCGAGCATCATCGATAAAATCTCTTTTCAAAGTCTTTCTAAAAGACTTGCCCGAGCGTACTTTTGCTACTTGCCCGAGCAACGACGATGATGATTAAGTTTCAGAAGAAGCTTGCCCGAGCAAGCTTGGCTTTCATGCTCGAGCACTGGGTGATCTCGTTTTTTGAAAATACACTTTCTCGTAGCATGCCCGAGCACACTACTTATTCTTGCTCGAGCATGATCACGCTGTTCTTAAAATCACCGTGTTCGAAATCTTGACTTCTCATCAAGAACATCCAGATGAATTCCAAAAGAAGTTATACTACCTCTTAACATTATTTATATCATTTTTGTATAAGTTTCAGATGATTATATGAAGGACTCAAGCACATAGCTTATCGCATGCCAGAGAGCACAATTCCACGTCTCGTAGAATTCGAAATGATTGTTATCAATTGATTTCTGTTTGCTATACTTCTCAACACTATTAATCATGTTTGTTAGCAAGTTTCAGATAATCAAACGAAGGATTAACATCAGATTATCAAAAAGCAGATGATGACGTCAGAAGCTTCAACGACTAGTTCCAACGGTCATATTCTAAGAAGCTCAACTGAAGAATTGCTCTAACGGTCGAATGCTATTGGTTAGCTATAAAAGAACAAGCATTCAAACTTCAAGAAGAGATACGAGCTTGCTCTGTCAAAATGCTGATATTCTGAATCCAACATTTATCTCATACACTCTTTTTTCTCAATGTTTATATAGTTTGCGTAGAGAGTGAGATGATCGATTATGTACTTCGATTATTATTCATCTACTCGTGAGAGAGTCCAAACACTTATTTGATTATCTCGTTTAGTGATCAAATCTCAAGGTTGTGGAACCTTTGAGAGTGAGTGTACGCTTACAACTTGTAAGGGGAGTGAGTCCAAGAGTGAGAGGATCATCCTTCGTTCTACGTAGCCGGTAATTGTATTCTTACGGTGCATAAGAGGATATCTCGGTAAGAGATTGTAAAGGCTACACAAGTGCCCGACCAAACTTGTGAGGTTGTAAAGGCTTTCTCGTGTCTTGTTAAACAAGGAGTTAGTGGATTGAAAATCTCAAGTGGACCTTGGGACCGGACGTAGGTCAAGGATTGGGCCGAACCAAGATAAATCTCGCCACATATTCTCTTCCTTAAACTCTTACATTTCCAAGATATATGTTTGAATGACGATTATTGCTTTATAAACCGATTCTCGTCATTCGAACTACTTTTAGTAAGTTGCGAAAAGATTTTCAAAATTATCTAAAGTTTTATCACACACCCAATTCACCCCCTCTTGGGTGATAGCCAGTTCTTCATTCTTTTCCATACATTTTGGGTTTTTTTATAACTAATATCAAAAATTGCTTTTGAAATATTACTTAAATCTTCTCTTGCTAAACTTCTTTGTCTTCTTATTTCTTGTTCTCTTGCTTTCTTTGTATTTCTGGTGGATCTATATGATTTCTAGATGATGTTTCTTGTTCTTGTTCTTGTTGTACTTCGATTGGGTTGATTGCATATTAATTTGATTTTCATCTATTATTCTTAAATTTTGTAATTCTTGCGTTATTTCTTCTAAGTTTGTTTCATTTTGACTCATAAATTTCTCTATTTCATCTTCTCGAATCAATCTTCATTTGTACTTTTCATCATATTTAATTTTCTAGTTTCAGCATTATTAAATATACTTAATAATTCTCCAAATTTATCTCTTGTTTCTACATTTTTTAATAATTTGTTTTATATTTCAACATTTTGTATTACATTACTATTTTTATATTCCATTTTATATTCAGTTTCTTTTCCTTTGTTTTTATAAAAGTGTTCTAATTTTCTTAATCCATCTACAATATCTATTTTATTATTGTTCATAGTTTCATAAATTGTAAATAAATTATTATTAATTACATTTTGACCTGTTTTAATTTCTTCCGCTATTATTCTAGTTTGTTCTACATTTACATTTAGATTTTGGTTTGTTATATTATGTATTGTAGTGTCCGAATTTTCCCATTCATATAAAGATCTCATCATATTTATTTGAGGATTATTATTTATTGGTTCTAATTTTTCACATATTCCTAAAGCCTTTTTTATTCCTTTAATATCATTTTTTACTTCCTTTAAATCTATTGTATTTTGTTTTATCTCTGTTTTATTTCATATATCTTTTGTTCTAATGGTTTTGCTAATTCTCTTAATCTATCTTTTTGATTTTTAATATCTTCTTTTCCTAAAATTTCTCTAGATATATATATACATATACATATAGATGTATATGTATGTATGTACGTATGTATGTGTGTACGTACATACGTACGTACGTACGTACGTATGTATGTATATAATATTATTTATATTTATAATAATATTATTATGTAGTATTTATTTTGTATTTAATTTATTTGATAAATTAAAAAACTAAAACTAATAGAGATATCGTATCTCGATTTGATTTTTGAAGACAAATATCATATCTCGATTTAATTTATGAAGATAAATTAAATTAATTGGCTTTTAATTTGGATTAAAAAAATAGATTAGATTAAATTTGTTCGATGATTTAATTAATATTATTTTAATCAATTCAAATTTCAAAATTAATTAAGATTAATTTTGAATATGGCCCATTAGGGTTTGAAAACCCTGTAAGACAATGAGCAAGACGTATTAAAAAAAAAGCCGAAAGAGAAACCCTGGAGAAAAGAGAGAGAGAAACGTTGGAGGTGCTAGCACGCCGCCCGTGTTGGAGTCCTGTTCGTGTGGATACCGATAGAAGGAGCTGGTTTGTTCGTTTGGCTCCTAGTAGTCGAACAAGACGATACAAAAGGTACGATTCTGACTACTCAAATTTAAACACCATTGATAGATCCTTGATTGGGATTCGATGTTTCTTTTGGTAAATTTCTTCCGCTGCTTGTATGAATCCCAACAATAAGTTGGCAGCCAGAAATCTTAAGGAAGAGTTCCATCTATTAGGGCACGAACCTAAAAGACCTTCGAAATATCTTGGAAGATCCAAACATGTCGATCGAAGTATAACTAACCCTCTTGGATTGTTCTATCCATCTTAGAATTGTCATATCCAGGTTTTAGGTTAGTTTTTGAATCCAAGTTGGGGATTTATGGGAATACCCTCAATTGACTATTTTCTTCCCAAATTGACATTAATTAGATCCAAACTTCTAGGGTTAATCCATTATGTTCGGATATGATAGTTCACAAATCTATCTATCTTGTGATGATTTGAGGGAAAAATAGTTACTATAAGTTGCTCGAGTGATTGAACCATAATTTTATAATATTTTTTATTATGAATTTGGAGAATTTAATGTATTTTTTATGTCATTGTTATATGATTAAGTATTAATTTAAGTTAGGGCCATTTGTATTGAATTAAATCGAAAGTGAAGGAAATCACCAAGAGGGGGTGAATTGGGGATTTTAAAAATTCTTTCGATCACCCACACAATGATGCTTAACCAAGGTAAATGAAGTTAGAGAAGAAGAGCTTGACACGAGAAGATTTATACTTTGGTTCGGTCTTAACTCTTGACCTACGTCCGTCCCCGGACTCTCGGGTTTTTCTACTATCACTCAAATCGATACAAACTCGTACTCGAAAGTTATCCTCTCTCTAGGATACACTCCCCCTTACAAGTTGTAATATGATAACCCAACCTCAAAGTCCCACAACTTTGAGATTCTTACAAAGAATGATTTACGAAATGAACTCTCTCAAAGAGTGAATAAAGATAAGCACAAGCACAATGTATCAAAGATACAAATGAGAAATATAAGCGATAAAAGACCGATGTTCTTGTGTGCGTTTTACGTGTATGTCTTCTCTACTTGCGTACTTCAAAGCTTCATGTATTTATACCGGTTTGAAGCTTGTGAACGTTGTAGATCCGTTGAGACTTGATCTAATTCGAAAATATAGCTGTTGTGAGTATGTCTCCATGAATCTAGTCAAGTGAACAAATCTGTTTGAATATGGTTGTTGCAGATTTGAATATTTGAAATTTGGCTCCTCAAGAAAGTCTCCCATGCTTGTATGTTGAGTGGAGGCCTGAAAATAATATTGTTCAGTTGCTTTAGTTGGTGGAGGCTTGCTTTCTGTCTTGGAGAATGGTGGTGCTGTCTTCCAGTTGTAACCATTGTCTTGGGAGAAGAAGATATAATATAATATTGCAAGTTGTCCAAGATATTGCTTTAATGGCTTTTAAAGCATACCTAAATCTTCCGAAATCTCATAAGCAAACCGTTTAAATCAAGTTAGGAAATATTGATATGAATCATATAAATCATAAGCAACCATTTCGCAGAATCAAGCTAAAGCATATATCAAACTAAATAAGATACACTCAGATGCGTTCATCTGTTCTGAAGTTCCAAGCTCGAGCTTACTTATCCAAGCTCGAGTTTGCTCTTCTTTTAAACCTTGAGTTTTGCCTCTCGGAAGTCTCAAGCTCGAGCTTGTAAGTGAGTAAGCTCAAGTTTAGCATTTGTCGGAAACATGTTTGAAATCATTTTGAGAGCCAAAATGGAAAACGCAAGCTTGAGCTTATTAGTGAGTAAGCTCGAGTTTGGCACTATTCATGTCAAAAATAATTTTAGTTCACACAATGCAAGCTTGAGCTTAGAGGTGTAAACTTGAGTTTGCTAAGCTCAAAGTATGACATTGCTCTCTGTCTGACCCAAGCTTGAGCTTGCAAGGGCAAGCTCGAGTTTGTCACAAATGTTAACATCTTTGAAAAGTTTCTGTCAGACGCAAGCTTGAGTTTACTCTTTGAAAGGAAAACTTGAAAACTTTCTGCCTGGTGCAAGCTCGAGCTTGGGATGCCAAGCTCGAGTTTACAACTTTTGTAAACTCACAAACTCTACAGAAAAATGATAAGCTCAAGTTTAAAGGATTCTCGCGGAGGTAAGCTCGAGTTTGTAACTTCAAGCTCGAGTTTACATATTTGTAAACTTAGTGAGAAAAGTCTCTCGGAAGAGGCAAGCTTGAGCTTAAAACTAATAAGCTTGAGTTTGCAATTTGAGTAACTTGATAAAATCCTCAAACCTTGTAAGCTCAAGCTTACGGTGCAAGCTCGAGCTTACTCGCATATGAGTAAACTTTGAAAACCTTCAAGCTCAAGTTTATGGACCAAGCTCAAGTTTAGAAAATGCAAAATAGCTTGGTTTACTTTACTCAGAAGGGGCAAGCTCGAGTTTGGAGAGCCAAGCTCGAGTTTGGTGCTGACAGAATGTTTTTGAATTGCAAACAATATGTTTTACCAATCTTTAACAAAAATCATTCTCTCATGTTTACAATTGTTATTAATCATCAAAACACATTGAGAACTAACAAAATCTAATTAGGAGTAAAATAGATATAATTTGTTAATTATTTATACAAATGTTTTTCTTAGACTTTTGATCCTACATTTTCCTTAATCTTGTATTGTAGATGTTTAAGACGAAAAATTAGAGATTTGGAAAATGTGAATTGGGGTAAAAAATTAAGATAGGAGAAAATTACAGAGAAGGGCCTCAAAATGTCTAGAAATTACAAATAATGAAGAAAAGGGACCAGAGAAAATTACGTAAGAGTGAGGCCTAGAGGTTTTAAAAATTACATTTATGCCCCCACGAACTTCTCGAATTCCATCTTAGTCACCAATCAAAACGCCAGATTTTGACCTTCTTCTTCTTCCACAAGCTTGAGAAAATTGCGTCGTGAGACAACACCTCCAAACCTTCAATCCTTCACTCATCCTCTAATCACCCATCACCTTCTCTCCATCGTCGCTTGTGACCACTGCCATCCCACCATCCATTAACGCCATCGACCATCGTTCACTCGTCATCAACCACTGGTCCTCCATCTCCGGCGAACTTGAGATCCAGAAAGGGAGCCGTGAATTTGACACAGCAGCGAGACTGAGAGCTGGGACTGTTGGGGCTGTGATTTTTGAACCAGAGGGAACTGGACCTTGAGCTCAGGCCTTGGAGCTTGGACAGAGGAGGAGGATCTCGATGCTGACGAGAGCCCGACCTCGGAGCCAAAGACCACCAGTGTCATAGCCTCACCCTTTCGGGTGGCAGTTTAGAAGGATTCCTTTTGTTACACCCCTACCGACCTCGCCCTTTCGGGTGGCGGGTTAGAGGGTTTCCTTTACTTAGTTACCTTTCCTTCATTATTAGGTTCATTTAACTTGTATCAGAGTGAGCGCAACAGAGCATTTAACCGGTTTGGACAATCTACTGTACTGGTAAAAGTAAAATAAATAGAAATTAAAAGTCCCTGAAGGGTTAAGGGTACATTTATCCAAAATTAATACCAAAATAATATATATAGTCATCTCAAATATATGTACAAAACATAATAGGGCATTCCCTATTCTTCAATCTGCACCGATAAGCTCTTATCTTTCCAAAAAGAGTCTTCACTGCAGGCACGTCCCCCTGTGTCTATAGAAGTAACTAGAGTCCAATAATGGCCCCCCAGAGTAACCGTCAATACTCAAATACTAAATGTGAAGAGTGTATGCATGTAACCATGTCAGATATAAAATCAATAGTAACATGCCAAACATACCACATATGCAAACAGAAACAATCATACCACCGACTACCACGTGCCGTCAGGTTGCCTTACCAAGGCAAGCCCCGGACTTACCGGAGTCACAACCCGTAAAGCTGCCTGCACCAGAACAGCCCTAGACCTATCGACTCGTACAGGCGCCAATCAAGGCCGGCCTGGGACCAATCGTCCTCAGCGCTAGGAAACACATAAATCTGTATGCATATTTGGCAACACATACAAAAACACACATGACAAATACAAACATACAACAAAACACATAAAGATATCCGAGTAAAGCGGTTACTATCTGGTGTGCTATATACTGCCTTTAATATTTATTATGCCCCGTGACCTTTCCAAAAATGTCTTTGACTTAACAACACCAAAATACACCATTTTTAGTATTTCCAAAAATACCCTTACAATTCTTTTGTCAAAACCGAGCTTACATAGATTTTTTCCAGAAATTCTGTAAATCTGACCCAACTTCCAGGATTTTTAATAAATTCCAAACAAATCATTTTGCATGAAAACAACTCCATCTGAACCATTAAGGTGCCTATTTTTTAGGAAAAATAATTCCAGAAACCAAAATTACATATATTGTGGCGTGTTGCTCATTTTCCACACTCTGGTCAGAATTATCCTGCTGTTTTCTGGACTAACTTCACCAATTTATTTCTCCTTGTAGAGAAATCCAAATAACACAAAATTATACATCCCGGTGAATCTTAGGAAGTATAATTTCTTCCTGTAAAATTTTAGCTTAATCCAAGTTAATTTACTATTTTTAAGACCGTGATGAAGACTCGCTGCCCAAAATTCCAGAATTGACGGCAAGCTTGTTTTTAAGGGTATGTTTGGTTTGAGGGAAGGGGAGGGAAGGGGAGGGGAGAGAAAAAAAATGAGGGGAGGAGAAAAATGTATTAAAATTTAGTGTAGTGGGGCCCACAAAATTTTCCTCCCCACTATATTTTTTCTCTCCCCTCCCCTCCCCTTCCCTCCCACTCCCTTAAACCATGCACACCGTAAGGCTTTTTCGGTGATTTTGAGTTTGGAAAGTTAAACCATAGCTTAACCCCATACAAAATCATGTTTTGAACATATTAAGACCATCAAAAACAAAAAAAATCCAACCACAACACAAAGCCCTAACAGGTTGCACGAAAATCTCAACTTAAACCTTAAAGGGTTGAGTTTTCGGTGTTTACCTGAATCGGAAGTTTGATTGATGATCCTTGAAGCTTGGGACTTGATCTTGGCTATGGAAACTAGGCTGAAACCTTCTATATTCCCTCTGAAATTTCGTGCTCCTTCATGGTTTAGGAGAGAGGGACTTATGTCCTTTTAAATAATTAAAAGAATCCAACCAGTATGAAATAACAATGTAAAATCCTGTCCAGTAATTAATGAGTTTGATCTGGCTTCTTGACTTATTTCCCAAGAAATTCAAGAGAATTTCAGAGGGCTCTAGGGAGTGGACAAGTGGCACATCCTCCTCCTTTCATTCATATTTTTATCTTTCAAATGGAGCAAATTACCAACTTTGGCCCGGAATTTACGAAAATTACCAGTTTTGGCCCGAAACTTCTTTATTTTCTCTTTCTTTTTCCCCAAGTCGTTTTTAATGATTAGGGGGGTAGGTGGCGCCATCTTGGGCCCAAAAATATGATCCCTTTGATTTTTAATTAATTTTCCCAATTTATCCGATTTATCCCTTTTTATCCGAAAAGTGGGACCCACAATTTGACTTTTGGACTGATTTTGCTTTTTCTTTTCCTCCAAGTAAATTTTAATCATTATAAGTTCTAGGTGGCATCATTTGGGCCCCACCAAATCTGCCCTCATGTCTTTCCTCTATCTTTTCCACTTTGTCCGGTCTAATCTTCTTCTACCGGTCCACGCTGGCCCCGCTAGTTAACAGGGTGCTTCCTTTTGTACTTTTCTTCAACTTTTTCAGATATTTACCCCTGATTGGATATACATGTGTGGTGCCTTTTCACTTTCCAAAATGGCCCCACATTTGTCTTGTTCAATCCAAAAGAAACCCCAAACTTGTCCCCATCGGTCCCTTTTCTACCGGTTAATCGCCTGCGGGACCCACATTTAGTGTTTGGGCCTGAGTACAGATAGCATCATCTGATTTTTCCCTCTTTCTCTTGGGTGAACGAAATTCAATGCTTAAGGAGTAAGGAATTGAATTTTCTATCCCTATAATCATTACATACTTTTTGCTTTTTAGCCTCGCAGTGACACGTGTCCTCTAGCAGTGATTACACTGACTCTTTATCTTCAAAAACGCAGGGCATCCCTGACTGCTATGAAAATACTGTATACTTACTTATACCGACATATTTTCACTCAACTAATTGTCCTATACCTTAGGACATAGTTGGGTGGTGAAACGTCCTCCATTTTAACTTAACATAATAACTAATTAAGGATTCATTAACAACTAAGTAATGCTTCAACATTTACCAAAATATCCAAAATAAATCAGAGTATGCAAAATAAGCCCTAACGTGGCAATATAGAATCATCCAACATAAACAAAAAAGACAGAAGAACTACTCTTAGCAGAAGTAGCCTAAGCTTCCGAGGTCTTCCCTGATGGACCCGTACAGGAACTATCACCTGAAAAATATGGTAATCATCAATCCAACTTATCACGAATACTAATACGTGCTAGTGAGGTGCCAAGTGGAACAATTTATATAGAAAAATATTAAAAATATAATTCACCAATATCCACATCACAAAATTTCATATCATAAATTAGGTATTACAATTTTTCATTAACACAATTTCCAAGATGCCTCCCACCAATCCAACCGAACCGCCTTATTTCCTCCGACTAGACCCATGGGCTAAGTTACATCCATTTTACTGGTTATTAAAAAGCTCACTGATCATGTGATGAGGACCGGCCAAAATCTTCGTAGCACATGTCCTGCACACGGGTCTTTTCCCCTCATTAAACTAATCGGGTGTCGTAAGCCCTTATCAACTAGAGGGCCACCCCTCATTGAACAAAAAGTGGGACAATAGAAAGTCAACCATTGTGCACCAATGGAGGCCTTCACCACGTGGTGAAATAAATTACTCAATTTCTTTCCAATTCAACCCTTTCCATAATTATAATAATAAATAACTCAATAGGAATTTTTCCAAAATTTTCACATTCATAACATGTTATTTAAATAATTCTCATAACCATATCATAATATCTCAATTCCCAATTTTTATACATATATAAATATATGCATATATTTCACATTTCAAAATATAAGGTTCCACAAGGAAATTTTTATCAAAATATTCATAATTATTTCACAAAATACTCACAAACATAATACCAATATACATAACAAATGGAAAGTGGTTATCTCTCGCCGAAGCTAACTATTATTACACTCGCTCCTAATCCAAGAGCTCAAACACACGCCAAAAATCAATCTACCAAAACCAATTTACTAACCATTAATAACTCTTAAAAACTCTACATATTCAAAATTATAACTTATAATTTCATAAATTAAAAACATACAAATTTTAATAATAAATTTGGAATGCTTGAAGTAGGCAAATTATGACGGACTGAAAAAATTAAGGAGAATATTAATTCTCTTTCTATTTATTACTAATTAATAATACCATTTTCTATTTGTTATTAATTAATAATACCCCTATGTATTTATTATTAATTAATAACTCTCTTTATTATTTATTCCTTTGTTAAAAAAATAATAATTATCTATTTTATTATTATCTATTTATTATTATTATTATTTTACTATTTATTGGTATTTCTATTATTTATTTCATTATTATTCTACAATTAGTTTAAATCCTTAGAGGCTATTCCAAGATTACGTCATCCACATTTTAAATTATGAGTTTAAATAAATACTAACAACATAAAAATACATTTTATTATACTATATGTATATATATTGTAACTAATATTATAATTAAAATAATATAAGAATGAGTTAGATTATATCCTATTATATAGAAATAAGTTGGATTAGATTCTATCTTCTTCTTCTAAAATAACTTCCAAAATATAATCAGATTCCTATTTCACGTGGTATATATTACAAAAATCCACAAAACCCACGTACAAATGCCTCCTAACCGCAACTTTATATATATATATATATATATATATATATATATATATATATATATATATATATATATATATATCATCCTACTACTATTATTTTCAAATGCCTTTATATATATATATATATATATATATATATATATATATATATATATATAACAGCCACCAAATGCATCGGTGCATATATATATATATATACATATACATTACAGCAGCTCTTTGGAACCAAAACATAAATATATATACATCCGACTCACACAACAACATTTGCATCTTCATTTTGATATGTGCAGTGATGGCAAGCTCTCTCTTTAGTTTCCTAAGGTAGCGATGTGCTTATGTATAACAGCAAGTTTGTTTTTGAATATTACTGATATATATATATATATATATTATATTTACACACACACATGAACAAGGTGCAGCAATGACAACAAATTTATGACAACAAATGGTTTAAGTTTTCCTATTATTCCTCTGTGAAAAACATGCGAAACTAAAAGGAAGAACAATCCAATGACTTACCTAGGTTGGTTTCCGGCTCACACGTTTAATCTCCACAAATACCCAACGCCCATGTTTTGATGAGTTTTTGTAGAGGAAAAAAAAGTTCACAGTGTTGGAAATTGTTCCTCCATAAATGCATTGTGGGGTTCCAAGTTTGACTATTTGACTTATTTGAAAGTGGGTTCAAGACTCGAGGTTGACTTTATTGAACTTGGGAATGACTCTTCCTAATTTCTAGATTTGATTTAATTCCTTTATTTTCTCTTTTATATAGTGTGTGACTCTTAAAGAAATAGAGAGAGTGAAAAAAAAGGAGAGTGAGAAAAAAGCCAGAGTGCAAAAAGAAAAAAAAAAGTATGAGAACTCTGAGAGTTTGAGTACCACCATTGTTGGTGAAGCTTGAGTTTTCTAGAGGAAGTCTAGAGATTGAATGATAGATTGATTGTACCCATTATTTTCATAGTGGAAGTTTGATACTGGACTAGTGTCCCGTGGGTTTTTTCTTCTTCACCTTGAGGAAGGTTTTCCCACGTTAATCAAATCTGTCTGTGTTCTTCTTCCCTACTCAATTTATATTTCCGCAACAGTGGTATCTGAGCCAGGTTTAACGAAATGGAGACCAGTGGCGCTGCACTCGGTGTTGATATGTTCAAGCCGACGCGTAAAACTTTACTTACGGAGACCGATGATGGAAGATCATCTCGTACTACAAAGATCTCTATGAGCCCATCCTTAATCGTAACAAGCCGAAGGTAAGGAAGAAAAGGACCGGGAAGTTCTCGAATCGGAAGGCGGTTGCCATGATCAGAAAGTATATCGACAAAAGCCTCTTCGAGCATGTGTCCGAGTTCACAAATGCGTATGAGTTGTGGACGAAGTTGGAGTCCATGATTCAGAAGAAGACTCCCAGGAATAAAGCACACTTGGTTCGCCGACTTGTGAAGTTGGAGTTCAAAGACGGCATGAGTATGATTGAACACCTCAACATCTACAAAGGTATTGTGAATCAACTGTCGAAGGCCGAAATGAAGGTGGATGACGAGATGCAGGCTCTTCTGCTGTTAAGCTCATTGCCAGAAAGCTGGGATACTCTGGTAGTGACTTTGAGCAACTCGGCACCAGATGGAAAATTGACTATGGATGTCGTGGCGGATGCCTCTCTAAATGAAGAATCCAGGAGAAGGGAAAGAGGTGTGAGCAAAGCCAAGGCGAGGCAAACGTTGCTGTGCATAAAGGAAAATCTGAAAACCGAGGTCGAAGCAAAAACCGGGGTCATGATAACCAGGATAAGTCCAGAGGCCGGTCTAGAAAGAAATACGATTTGAAATATTTCTATTGTGGAAAGATTGGCCATAAGAAGGCAAACTGCAGGAATCTGCTGAAAGATGAGAAAAATGACGAGGTGAAACCGGATCAGATTGAACGTAAGAAGAGAGAAGATAAGAGCACCTCCGCGGTGATTGCTAATGCTGAGGCCGAGATCTTCTTACTCGGAGATCATCTTCTGAACGTTATCTATGATGACTGTACTTGGGTGGTAGACTCCGGTGCCTCCTTCCATGTCACTCCTCAAAGAAGTTTCTTCTCGTCTTACCGAGCTGGTGAATATGGTGTTGTAAAGATAGGAAATCGGGTAACTAGCAAGATTGTTGGTGTTGGAGATGTAACCTTGACCACGATGTTGGTCATCGTCTTGTGTTGAAGGATGTAAGCCATGTGCCTGACATGCGGTTGAATATAATCTCGGTAGGCAAGCTTGATGATGCCTAGTTAATGAATTACTTTGTAAAGTCAATGGAAATTGTCCAAAGGAAATTTCGTTGTGGCCCGAGGAAAGAAAGAAGGTTCCTTGTACGTGATGCGTGGAAAGATCAATGGCGGTGAAGCCAATTCTGTCCGAGATGATTCCAGTCTAGATATATGGCACAAGCGTCTCGGTCATATGTCGGAAAAAGGGCTACAGATTTTGAAAAAGAAAGAACGATTGACCGGGTTGAAAGGTCAAGTACTTGAAAGTTGCACGCACTGCCTAGCTGGAAAGCAGCACCGGGTTTCTTTTGCGAAACCGGATCAACCAAGACGACGGAAGAATATTTTTGACCTAGTTCATACCGATGTCTGCTCTATGTTGCAAAAGTCTCTAGGCGGAGCTCAGTATTTTGTTTCTTTCATTGATGACCACTCTTGCAAAGTGTGGGTCCATTTGTTGAAAACTAAAGACCAGGTTCTCCAAGCAGTCAATGAATTTCATGCTATGGAAGAACAAGAGACTGGCAAGAAGCTGAAAGCGATCAGATCTGACAATGGTGGTGAATATTGCGGTCCATTTGATGCTTATTGTCGAATGGCCGGGATACGACTTGAAAAGATGCCCCCCAAAACTTCTCAACTAAATGGTTTGGCCGAGAGGATGAATAGAACTATTGAAGAAAAGGTCCGAAGCATGTTGTCCAATGCTGAATTGCCGAAATCATTTTGGGGTGAAGCAGTAAGAACTGCAGTTGATTTAATCAACTTATCACCATCACGACCACTAGAGGGAGAAATTCCTGAAGAAATCTGGACAGGCGAAAAGTGACCTATGATCATCCAAGGTGTTTGGATGCCGAGCTTTTGTGCACATTCCAAAAGATGAAAGAGCTAAGCTTGACACAAAGACAAAGGAATGCATTTATCTCAGATCGCCGAGATGGGAGTTCGGGTTCCGACTTTGGGATCCGGTGAATAAGAAGATAGTGAGAAGCTGAGATGTGATCTTTCATGAGCTGGAGACCATTCATGACATCTTAAAGCCCAAAGTCCGGTTGTTGTCCGAGATGAAGAACCCAAGACTCTGTCCGAACCAAGCGTAGGGGAGAGAATGGTTCGAAAATGACCAACAGAGCCAACTATAGAAGTTGATGCCGAGATCCGAGATGAGACCCGATCCGAGATGAGAATGCTTGAATCGGATTCTCAACTCGAAGGACACACTAGAAAGTCGCATGTGAGAAAAGACCTTCTACAAGGTATCCACCGATGAGTACATTGTACTTGCAGAGGAAGGTGAACCTCAAAGTTATGATGAGGCATGGAAAGCCCCGACAAGATTGAGTGGGAAAAGGCAATGCAGGATGAGATGACGTCCTTGCATGAGAATCAGACTTATGAGTTGACCGAGTTACCTTAAGGAAGAAGAGCTCTTAAAAACAAGTGGGTATACAAGATTAAAAATGAAGAAAATGGACAGAAGCCGAGATACAAGGCCGGGATTGTGGTAAAAGGTCGCAATCGAAGAAAGGAGTTGATTTTGAAGAAATTTTCTCTCCGTCGTAAAGATGACTTTGATCCGAACTCGTGTTGGCTATGGCAAAGATCAATGGATCTTGAAGTTGAACAAATGGATATGAAGACGACATTTGTTCATGGGGATTTGAAAGAAGAAATATATATGGAGCAACCGAAGGGTTCCGAGTTCCGTGAAAAGAAAATGGTATGTCGGTTGAAGAAGAGTCTATATGGCTTGAAGCAAGCACCTCGGCGATGGTACAAGAAATTTGAATCATTTATGACTCGATCATAAATTTGAGAAGACAGATGTCGACCACGCGTATTTGTTAAGAGATGTGAAGCCGGAGATTTTCCGATCCCGATGCTATATGTCGATGATATGGTTATTGTAGGACAAGACAAGACAAATATAATTGCTTTAAAGAAGGCTTTAAGCTCGTCCTTCGCAATGAAGGATCTAGGTCCTGCAAAACAGATCCTCGGAACCAAAGTAATCCGAGATAGAAAAAGGAAGCTTCTGTGGCTGAGTCAAGAGAAGTATATTGGAAATTTTTTGAAGAGATTTAACATGGACAATGGCAATCCAGTAAGCACCCCCTTAGCCAGGCATTTTAAGCTTAGCAAAAAGCAATGTCCAAGATCAAAGAAAGACAAAGCCGAAATGAGAAAAGTTCCATATCAATCATTGGAAGTCCGATGTATGCGATGGTCAAGACAAGACCGATCTAACACATGCAAATGGGATGGTGAGCCGATATTTGTCTAATCCAGGGAAAGATCATTGGGAAGTCAGTGAAGTGGATCTTCAAGTATCTCGTAGGACAAAGAATTTATGTCTCCGATTTGGAGGAAGAAAGCCGAGCCGCTAGGCTTTACTGATGCTCGATTTAGGGGGAGATGTTGACTCAAGAAAGTCAACATTCGGTTACTTGATGATTTTTGCAGGAGGTGCAGTCTCCTGGCAATCTAAGTTGCAGAAATGTGTGGCACTCTCGACAACTGAGCCTGAGTATATAGCTGCTACTGAGGCCTGTAAGGAAATCTTATGGATGAAGAATGTGCTATTGAAACTCGATCATAAACAAGATCGTTACAAGCTGAGATGTGACAATCAAAGTGCTATTCATCTGGCGAAGAATTCAACTTTTCACTCCCGCACTAAACATATTGACGTGAGGTATCACTGGATACGGGATGTGATAGAAAATGGAGAACTTGAACTTGTCAAAGTTCACACCGACTTGAATTGGTCCGATATGATGACTAAGTCTGAATAAAGAAAGAAATTTGAAGACCGCCGTAAAGGAGCCGGATGAAGACGCCAATGAATTGAAGTCGGAAGGGGGAGATTTGTTGGAAATTGTTCCTCCATAAATGCATTGTGGGGTTCCAAGTTTGACTATTTGACTTATTTGAAAGTGGGTTCAAGACTCGAGGTTGACTTTATTGAACTTGGGAATGACTCTTCCTAATTTCTAGATTTGATTTAATTCCTTTATTTTCTCTTTTATATATAGTGTGTGACTCTTGAAGAAATAGAGATAGTGAAAAAAGAAAAAGAAAAAAAAGAGAGTGAGAAAAAAGCCAGAGTGCAAAAAGGAAAAAAAAAGAGTTTGAGAACTCTGAGAGTTTGAGTACCACCATTGTTGGTGAAGCTTGAGTTTTCTAGAGGAAGTCTAGAGATTGAATGATAGATTGATTGTACCCATTATTTTCATAGTGGAACTTTGATACTGGACTAGTGTCCCGTAGGTTTTTTCTTCTTCACCTTGAGGAAGGTTTTCCCACGTTAATAAAATCTGTCTGTGTTTTTCTTCTTCCCTACTCAATTTATATTTCGCAACACGCAGTAGACTCTCTCTCTCTCTATCTATCTAGAAGAACTATGTGCATGGGTTTATATACTGAACTGGAGGACTGGTCCGAGGGGGACGACGGACCGAGGGTATACATTGAGAGCCTCAAGAAGCATGGCTCTACTGGATTGTGGTGCTCGAGAAGGATGGAGGAGTGAGGATCTGCTGGTTGCATGGACTGTTTCACTGTGATCGACGCTGCTGTGATTTAGGCCGAGAGCTATCATGACGTGGATTTGCTTCTGCTGTGGTCTTACTTTGTTGAATGGGTTCTCTTCTGCGTTTTTGTTTTACGTGTTCAGAGACCTAATGACAGCTGATATAGATAATAGGATATTAAATGGAAAGTGGAATGGGCTGCGGTTTTATGGGCTTTTAGTTGCTAACTGATTTGTCACATATTGGGCTCAAGAGAGAAGAATAAAACAAACGAAGTGGACCTTACATCTGGTAGCATTTGGGCCGTGAGTGCAAGAGTATGGGCTTTTGTTGTCATGACTCCATTTATTAGGATGCTCAAGACGTGCTCTTGAAGTTGGTTGCTGTATGAACGATTTTAAAAGAGGTAACAATTATTTTACTCTTGGGTCCCACGAGCATACTTCCAATATTAGCTTGGTCATGCATAATTCATCCAACTCATAATACTACTAATTCCTACATTCTCCTTTTCTAATAAATATTGAGCCATAATCTATCTCTTGTAATTAATCCTTGGATTTATTCTTTTCTCAAATAATTTCTTTAGGCCCTAAAATTTTATTTCCAAAATATTTAGGGCAAAAATCAACCACTGACTTATTATCCTTAATTTTTCAGAAAATATGCCTAAATTTCCAAATATTAATTTTAACATTTATCCAAACTAAATTTTCCATAATTAATTCCACCATAATATTTCTATATCCTCGAAATATTATTTCATAATCTTCTCAAATTCTCAAGGCCCAAAATAATTTTAATAATTATCTTAAGTTTTTCTTCATAATAAGCTTAAGACTTTTGAACTCTACTTGCTAGAGCCTTCTTATCTCAGCTTTATTTTCAACCTTCTGGTAAAAAAAAAAAGTTTAGGATGTTACAGGTGGCATCTTTTCCAACCAAATATATACTGTATGGGTCTTCTGTGCCCCTTTTTTACCTGGCACTTTAATTCCACGGTTTATACACATAAGGTCCGCTGACCTGTATAGCCAAGTTACTTGTCCCTGAGAGACTTCCTATCTCTCGCCATTCTTGGGACTCTTCCTGAGCAGGGCTTAGTCGTCTACCTACTTTAGGCTTATTTTCAATTCTCACGGTCCAAAATTCAAGATATTACACCTTTTATTTGTTACCTTTCCATTGTTATTTACTTCGTTTTAACTTATATCAGAGTGAGTGCAACAGAGCATATTACCGGTTTGGACTACCTACTGTACTGGTAAAAGTGCGATAAACAAAAAGTAAATAGTCCCCGAAGGGTTAAGGGTACAGCGATCCATCATAAAAATACCAGAAATATACAGTCATTCCAAAATAAATACATAGTATATAGGGCATTCCCTATTCTTCAATCTGCATTGATATGCCCTACCTCTCCAAAAAGGTTCTTCCAGCTCAGGCACGATCCCCTGTGTCTATAGATCTATCTGGAGTTCAAAAGTGAACCCCAGAGTAACTGTTAAACTCATGTACTATATGTGTATAGTGTATGCATGCAACCATGTCATATAAAATCACATGTAAAATGCCAAACATACTACATATGGATTCAGAAACATACACAATAACCAATTATCACGCACCGTTGAGCTTCCTTACCAAGGCAAACCCCCGAATTACCGGAATCACAAACCTCGCACCGTTGAGCGAAACCAACCAGGCTAACTCGGAATTACCGGAATCACAATCCCGTCAAGCCGCCAATCAAGGCTAGCCCCAGATTAATTCTCAACACTAAGAACATAATAGTTAGGGACTCAAACCCCAACATGCTTTGTATGCGTATTTGGCAAAACAAACATACATACAAACAAACATACAACAAACACATATCAAGTACTTGAGTAAACAGTTACTACCTGTGGGATGTGTACTGACTTAGGGTTTTATCACACTTGATAGCCTTTGAAAATATCCCTTAACCATAAACAACAGAAAAATACCTTATTTTTAGTATTTCCAAAAATACCCTTACATTTTTCAAGAAATCCGAGCCTTAGACAGAATTTTCCAGAAATTTCAGTAACTCGGTCCAACGTCAAACATTTTTAATAAATTACAAAAATATTAAATTGACATGAAATAAGTGCCATATGAACCCTTAAGATGTCTAGTTTATAAGAAAAATACTTTCAAAGTCCAAAAGGGTTCATATTTTGTCGTCTTATCCAAACTTTACCCACCGGTCGAAAAACTCTTGTAGCTTCCTGAGCACTTTTCAAAAATTAATTTCTCCTAGATGAATAATAAAAAAGGTGTGGAATTTTATATCAAAATAAAGCTCAAGAAGTCTACTTTATGCCTGTAAACTTTCAGATCAAATGGGCTTCATTTACTATTTTTAAAACACGCATGAAGCTTCGCTGCCCAGCTAATTCTGAAGTTGACAGCAAGCTCTTATCTTGAGTTTTCGGTGTTTTAGAGTTTGTAGACCTTAACTCTAACCTAACTGAAAATGGAATATCACCTAGAGGGGGGTGAATAGGTGATTAAAAAAAATTGCTAACTAAAGAGAAACGTAAGTAAGACAAAGTGAGAGAAGAGGAAATGAACACAGAGCAATTTATACTAGTTCGGTCTAATACTTCGACCTACATCCAATCCCCAAGCACACCTTGGGATTTCCACTAATCTTTATGCGTGCTCGAGCATGCGGCTACCTCGTTGTTTTCTCTGACCCTTTCATTATTGCTCGAGCATTGATTTTTAGCATGCTCGAGCAGACTACTTCCTCTTCCATGCTTCTCGTTGTTGCTCGAGCAGGGCTAAGGGATGTGCTCAAGCAAGGTGCTTTAACTCAACTTTCTAGTATGCTTTTTCCATGCTTACTCGAGTAGAATCTAATGGTGTACTCGAGCAACAATTTCTCTATTAGACTCTGTTTTACCTCTTATAAACTGAGCATCCTGCATAAACACAAACTAGAAACTCTGATGCCAAAGTCAGTAATTTCTTATTAAAACTAGTTAAGTAGGAAGAAATATACTCACAATTCGTTGGGATTAGCCATTCCCAATTCTCTACGAATGAACATAAATTGCTCTTTAGCCAGCGGTTTAGTGAAGATATTTGCCAATTGCAGATGGGTTGGGATGAACATCACTTTCACATCTTTCTTTTGAACATGATCTCTGATAAAGTGATGTCTCACATCAATGTGCTTGGTTCTTGTATGTTGAACATGATTCTTTGCCAAGCTTATTGTGCTGGTGTTGTCACATAGTATTGGAATTTGTTTCAGATGGACTCCCAAGTCAGATAATTGTTGTTTTAGCCAAAGAACTTGAGCACAACAACTTGAAGCAGCAACATACTCAGCTTCGGTGGAAGATACAGCCACGATGGTTTGTTTCTTGCTAAACCATGATACGAGTGAGCCACCAAAGAACTCACATTGTCCACTTGTGCTCTTTCTATCTGTCTTGTATCCAGCATGATTAGAGTCTGAGTATGCAACCAGGAATTCTTGTTGACCTTTTGGAAACCAAAGACCCAATTCCTTTGTATCTGAAAGATATCGAAAAATCCTCTTAACATGCTCGACATGTGATTCTTTTGGAGCTGATTGGAATCTTGCGCACATTCCTACACTGAATTGAATGTTTGGTCTCGCTGCGCTTAAGTATAACGTAGATCCAATCATTCCTCCGTACTTAGTTATGTTGAAGTCCTTGCCCTTTTCTTCATCGGCGTCCAAAGAAGCAGTTGAACTCATTGGTGTGTCTGCACCATTGCAATGCTCCATTCCAAACTTCTTTAACAAGTCACGAAGGTATTTTGTTTGTGAAATGAATATTCCATCCTTCCGTTGTTTGATTTGCAAGCCGAGAAAGTAGTTCAACTCTCCCATCATGGACATCTCGAACTCTCCCTGCATTTTCTTGGAAAATTCTTTACAGAGAGAATCATTAGTAGCACCAAATATTATGTCATCTACATATATTTGTACGATTAAGATTTCATTAAGCTTATTAGTTTTGATAAACAATGTTGTATCTACTTTTCCTCTAGCAAAGCCTTGATCTAAAAGAAATTTACTTAAACGTTCATACCAAGCTCTAGGATCTTGTTTAAGACCATACAAGGCTTTTTTAAGACGATAAACATGATCTGGATGATGTTCATTTTCGAAACTAGGAGGTTGTTCAACATAAACTTCCTCTTGAATGAAACCGTTTAGAAAGGCACTCTTAACATCCATTTGATAGAGTTTAAATCCTTTGATACATGAAAAAGCTAAGGGTACACGTATAGCTTCCAATCTGGCCACTGGAGCATACGTT
Source organism: Acacia melanoxylon (assembly GCA_019022615.1). Lineage (NCBI taxonomy): Eukaryota > Viridiplantae > Streptophyta > Magnoliopsida > Fabales > Fabaceae > Acacia > Acacia melanoxylon. The sequence goes on along the minus strand of JAFJYJ010000045.1, from coordinate 2,059,472 downwards.
TCCTCATAATCAATACCTTCTTCCTGATTATAGCCTTTGGCAACCAATCTAGCCTTGTTACGGACTATAATTGCAGATTCATCACGTTTGTTTTTGAATACCCACTTAGTGCCAATGACAGGATGGTCCTTAGGCCTAGGTACCAAGTCCCAAACTTGATGTAATTCCTCTTGCATTGCTATCACCCAATCATTGTCTGATAGGGCTTCGTCAATCTTAGAGGGCTCAATCTCGTATATGAAAGCGTAAAACGTGACCTCATTTAAGGTACTTTTCTGGTTCTTACCCTTGATTTACATCTCCTATTACTTGGTCCAAAGGATGATTCCTAATGAACTTCCAAGCTCTAGGCCGAGATTGATCGAGAATTTTCAAGAGTATTTTGAAAATTATTTTCAAAAACATTTTCCGAGCTTTCAAGAGAGGCGGGAGTAGTTTTTGAAAAGAATTGGTTTTTATCGAGACTTCCTCATCATCCGTGAGGTACATCGATTTAGATTCACGTAACACAACATGTATTGATTCTTCAACTATATGAGTACGCTTGTTAAAAACTCTATATGCTTTACTTCTATTAGAATAACCGAGAAATATGCCTTCATCGGATTTGGAATCAAATTTTGCTAAATTATCCTTACCATTGTTATGCACAAAACACTTACAGCCAAAAATATGAAGGTGAGCCAGATTCGGTTTCCTTCCTTTGTATAGTTCATAAGGAGTCTTATTGAGCTTCTTTCGGAGATAGGCTCGGTTGGAGATATAGTTGGCCGTGCTCATTGCATCTGCCCAGAAGACTTGTGAAGTTTGATTTTCATTTAGCATGGCACGAGCCATCTCAGTGAGCACGCGATTCTTCCTTTCCACCACACCATTCTGTTGTGGTGTTCTTGGAGCAGAGAAATTGTGATCAATTACGTAGGCTTCACAAAATTCTCTGAATGATTGATTATCGAATTCACCTCCATGATCTGTTCGAATGGCTGTAATGCAAATACCTTTCTCATTTTGCACCTTTTTGGCAAACACAACAAATAGATCAAATGTTTCATCCTTAGAAGATAAGAAAATAGTCCACGTGAAACGAGAGAAATCATTCACAATCACCAGAGTATATAAGTTACCACCAAGAATCTTTACCCTTGCAGGTCCAACTAAATCCATATGAAGTAGTTGAAGAGGTCGATTTGTCGAGATTTCAGGTTTGTTTTTGAAGGATGATTTAGTTTGTTTACCCCGTTGGCATGAATCACAAATAATGTCATTTTAAAAATGAAGTTTGGGTAAACCAATCACCAAGTCTTTTCTTAACAACTTATCCAGTTGAAACATGTTGACATGAGCTAGTCGCTTATGCCAAAGGCAACTTTCGTCTAAGTTGCTAACAAAACACTTTTCAGAGTTTACTTTAGGTAAGTCCAATGTATAACAGTTTCCTTCACGAGGAGCTTTGAATAATACCTTCAATTTACCTTTATCAATTGGGAGATCATCTTTGTTGACAATGAGACATTCTTCTGAGTCAAAGATAATCCAGTTGTTCTTATCAGCACTTTGACTCACACTTAGGAGGTTATGGCAGAGACCTTCAACAAGATACACGTCTTTGATTAGAGGCCCACTCTTGGCACCACCCCGATGCCAGTGATTTTTCCGGATTGATCCCCTCCAAAGGTGACTTTGCCACCATCTTTTGATCTCATTGTAACAAACTTTTCCGCATCCCCCGTCATGTGTCTTGAGTATCCACTGTCAATATACCACTTGTTGATCCTTGATGCTCTCAAACATACCTACAGATCAGAAGAGATTAAGCTTTAGGTACCCATTTTTTCTTGGGTCCTTTGGGGTTAGTTCGGGCCTTAGGATCATGAGTTCCCTTAGGTACCCACTTATAGTTGCCAACTGGTTTATCTCTTCTATCTTTCTTGTGAAAACATGATGAAGTATTATGCCCCTTCCGATTACAGTAACTACAATGGGCAAAGGGATTCGAAGAGTGGAAATTTTTTTGAAAGTAGTTTAAGTAAGACTTTCCACCACTTTTCTTTCTCCCTTTCTTTTTGTCAAAAATAGGATTGTAGCCAATGCCTGATCGATCATTTGTAAATCTTTGTGCTTTCAAAATAACATTGGGCATTTCACTACCCTTAGTGAATTTCTCAAGTGTTTTTGTGAGAAATAAATTTCTTTTCTCTAAAACCAGGCAATCATCACAAGCAAGGTTTTCACAAGAAAGATTTTCAACTTGTAGTTTAAGAGTCATGTTTTCCCTTTTCAAGGCTATACATTCCTCAACTACTTTTTCAAATTCAGCTTGTATTTCATTGTACTCATCGAATAATTCACCATAAGTGGGTTGTGATTCATATACCTCATTGTCATTATCGTGTTGTTCTTCCTCTCGCTACTAGACAGACGTTTGCGCTTTCTTCTTCCTCTTCACTTTCTTCATCTCAAGATCCATCTCCCATATGGTGGATACATTAGGCCTTCTTCTTGAAGTGGTTGAACCTCTTCTTCTTCTCTTTACCATCATCTTTTAGCTGTGGGCATTCTGATTTGTAGTGTCTTGGCTTCTCGCATTCATAACAGATGATTTGGTCTTTATCTTTGAATTCTCGTATGTTACTGGAACCACTTTTTTGGAACCTATTTCTGAAGCCTTGGTCCTTTATGTAGAACTTCTTGAATATTCTCTCGAACAAGCCCATCTCATCATCGCCATCATCTTCTTCTTTATCTTCTTTTTCTTTCACATCATTAAGAACGATACCTTTGCTCCAAGTAGTGTTAACTTCATCCAAGTTCTTCTTGAACTTCACTTTGCTTTCATATTCGGATAAGCCTCTAAATAGAGCAGCAACTGAAGTCATTGATTCTCCACGAGTCTCCTCTATTGCTGTAACTTTTTCTTCCCATTCTTTCGTTAGAACATTGAGGATTTTTCTGACTTGAGGACCTTGATCATATGTTTTGCCCAAGGCCGCCAGTTGATTGATAAGATGAGTGTAGTGAAGTTGAAACTCAGCAATAGTTTCTCTGGTCTTCATTCGAAGAAGATCATACTCTATGGTCAGAGTACTAATCCGGTTTTCCTTAATGCCGGTGGTTCCTTCATATGCTACCTCCAGAGCCTTCCACATCTCTTTCGCAGTCGACAAGTTGCATATTTGAAAGTACTCCTTCTGACTGAGAGCACTCTGTAACATCAGGATAGCTTTATTGTTAAGAGTGATGTTTCTCTTGTCATTTTCATCAAACTCGTCTTCTGTCTTGGGGATGGCAATACCACCTTCGATTCTTGTAGGAACATAATCTCTAGTCTCTATTACTCGCAAGAGACCATATTCGGTAGCTAACACAAACACTCTGAATTTTGCTTTCAAGAATGAATAATGTCCGCCATTGAAGCCTGGAGGGCGATTAATCGAAGCACCATTAGGTAATATTCCTTCCATGATCTATCTCGGGATGTTAAGCCCAACTGAGAGACCTTGCTCTGATACCAAATGAAAATGGAATATCACCTAGAGGGGGGTGAATAGGTGATAAAAAAATAAAATTCACTAACTAAAGAGAAACATAAGTAAGACAAAGTGAGAGAAGAGGAAATGAACACAGAGCAATTTATACTGGTTTCGTCTAATACTTCGACCTACATCCAGTCCCCAAGCACACCTTGGGATTTCCACTAATCTTTCAAAAACAATTACACACTCTATAAACGAAGGATGATCTTCTCACTCTTGGACTCACTCCCCCTTACAAGTTGTAATTGATACACCCACACTTAAGGTTCCACAACCTTAAGATTTTGACAACTAAAAGAATTAATTGGTGTTTAAGAACTCCTCATTGAGTAGATTAATGCTAATAACTGAAGTATAGCAAAATATCCGAAGATATTAATGAAACAATTGAAACAACAAATTGCAATAAGTTTAAATTGAATGCACAGCGTTTCGGTAGTTGGCCAATTCAATGCTTCGACTATTTATAGGTGTTGCAATTAAAGACCATTGAAGAAGCTTTGAAGAGTAGCCGTTGAGTGTCTTGAATGTGTCCGTTAGACAGATGAAACTTCACTGGATACATTTGATGTAAATGCTTTGTCCTTTACAGACATTCTTTATTCCATTTGTTGTGTCCGTTGAGAGATAGAATTAATGGCGCAGACGGAATAGCAGTGAAAGCTTTAAATTGATCAGAGTATTGGTTACAGAGATTATCACCCAGTTTGGCAACTGCATTTAATGCTTCTCTGACACATGTTTTGCTTTATTCAAATCTCTATTTAACTTCTGAATAAATCACCTAAGACTTATTAACAAACTTGTTAAAAGTATTTAGGAAAGCAATAAGTAATAATCAGAAGTACTCAAATTGTTCTCATTGATTTGAGTTTTACGATAACATGATTTGTGAAGCAGAGATTACCTTGCTCGAGTAAGATTAAGAGAGTACTCGAGCAATAATATAGAATATGTGTTTGAAAGAATATTAAGCTTTCACAATGCTCGAGCATCATTCAAAAGCATGCTTGGGCAATAACCTGTAGAGTATTTGAAAAAAATTTGTTTATCGCTCATGCTCGAGCAAGGTCCAGAAGTGTGCTTGGGCAAATAACTCAGGCTCTTCAAATGGAAGAAGTTTTGTCGCAGCTGCTCGAGCAATCCAAAATTCTATGGTCGAGCAAGGTCCAGACAGAGGGGATAAATTTATTTTACTAACGCTGCTCGAGCATGGTTTTATTCCTGCTCGAGCATGACATTTTTCATGCTCGGGCACAAGTTATGCAGAGGCGATAGATAAAATAAGGTGATCGTTGCTCGAGTATACATTTACCTTTGCTCGAGCAAGTAATCTTTCATGCTCGGGCAAGCAACTTCCTTTTTGATGATTTTTGCTTAAACACGCCGATGCTCGGCACTCTTTTTCCTTTGCTCGAGCATGCCTTTTACTCTGCTCGGGCGCGACTCTTCAATTTGCTTTTGATCCGATGTTGCTCGGGCACGTCAAATCCTTTGCTCGAGAATAGCTTTCCAATTTGCATTTCTTTGCTTTAAACCCAATATTGCTCGGGCAACATAGTTTCCCTGCTCGAGCATGGTTCTTTGAAACACTTGAACATGCTTTTATATGAAAATGGAGCTAAATACCCAAGAGGGGGGGTGAATTGGGTATGATTAAAATTTTCCGAAACTTGCTCTGTTTTTGTAAATTAAAACAGAGTTAGACAAAGAGGAGAGTAGAAGAGCAAGACACAAGAGTTTATACTGGTTCGGTCCAACCACTGACCTACGTCCAATCCCTAGCCATACTGGGTTTTTCACTATATCAAAGATTACATACTCTGTACTCAAGAGTAATTCTCTCACTAGAACTTACTCCCCCTTACAAGTTGTAATCAATGAACCCAATCACCAAGTCCCCTGACTTGTGATTCTTTACAATAAATGATAATCAAGAAGAGAACTCTCTCTAAGAGTAGATAATGATAAACACTGAAGATTGAATGTATCAACATATACTTAGTACAGAAAGACTCCAGAGTAGATGGAGACTTTAATGATTTTCGCTTTTTGGGGTCTTAGTTGTTGAGAGAAATTGAATTCTACTCTATTTATACTAAGAGAGCATTAAAGATCCGTTGCAAGCTCCATTATGACCGTTGGTGCATTAATCTAGTTGTTGGAGGCATTTTGGAGTTTTCTCTCTCTACTCTTCACTTAATCCAATTGTACAGAAGATCAGAGTTGACTTCTTGAATATTAATCCGTTGGAATAGCAATTACTGGATGTGGTAGGTAGACATTAATCCTTTGTAAGCAAGTATTCAACTCAATACTTGAGTATTGAATTTGTTTGAAAACTTTGCGAAATCTTTTCCAAGTCAATACTTGAGTATTCTCTTTAATACTTGAGTATTCAAATCACTTGGAAATAGCAAACCTTTCGTATGGTCAATACTCGCATTCAACTCAATACTTGAGTATTGAACTCGTTTTCAATATTTGTGAAGTCTCTGTCATTTCAATACTTGATTTTTCATTTCAATACTTGAGTATTCATAAACATGTGAAAAACTTTGAAAAATTTCTGTTTGTCCAATGCTCAAGTATTCAAACCAATACTCGAGTATTCACATGTTGAATACTTTTGGTGAATTTCTGTATAACCAATACTTGAGTATCCAAATGGATACTTGAGTATTGACAATTTTGCCTTTTAGTGAAAAAGTCTCTGTATGATCAATACTCGAGTATTCAAACCAATACTTGAGTATTGACTCATTGTGAAAAGCTTGGAAAGCTCTCTGTAACCTCAATACTTGAGTATTGACAGTGAGTCATTCTCTGTCAACTCAATACTTGAGTATTGAAACCAATACTCGAGTATTCACTTGACAAAGCAAGTTTCTCAACTTAATTAAACACATTTTAATTTGCATTTACAATTGTCAGTTATCATCAAAACACATAGGGAACTAACATTATATTGGGTATGCTCGGGCATGAACTAACCCTTACTCGAGCAAGCTATAATTCAAACATACATATGTTAATTCCATAACTTAGAACTTGTAATCATCAAAATACCGGAGCTAACACTAACCCCATGCAAAATCACGTTTTAAACCCATTGGAGCCCTTAAAAACACCAAAATCATATCACAACACCAAGCTCTAACCAGGTAGACGAAAACCCTAACTTGAAACTTCAAAGGTTTAAGTTTTCGGTGTTTACCTAAAATCGGAACTTTGATCAATGATTTGACTTCTTCTCTAAGTGTTGGAGACTTTGCTGGACCTTCCTCTTGCTCTGAAAATTTCACCCCTTTCAGCCAAAAGAATGAGGGTTTGTGCCTTTATAAAATAATTACAATGATTTGGGTACACTAAATTATTTGGTGCATGCTTTTGTCCACTGGTTAATAACTTTGATCAGGGTTTCTAACTTTTAATCCTCAAGAAATTCCAGAGTGTTCCAAAAGAGGGCTATGTGGTGCAACCCTAGCCATAAAAGTCAGATTTTGACTTTTCCAAATGTGTAAATTACCTATTTTGGCCTGAAACACCCTTTTGTCCAGTGGTTAAAAGCATGTACCCTGGTTATCAACTTATTTTCACTTCAGAAAATTCTAGATATTTCAAGATAATTTTAGGGGTAGGTGGCTCATACTGGGCCCCACAAAATCTGATTCATTTGCTTTTTATCTGCTTTATTCACTTTATTCACTTTATCCTTTTATCCACTGGTCCTTGCAGTGTACCGCTGGTTAAAAGGGTCCTCCCTTTTGCACTTTTCTTCAGATTTTGAGATCTTTTCCCCAGATTGGGCCTACATATTGTTGGAAATTATGCCCTAGGGGCAAGTCATTGTACTTTAAACGTTAATGTCATTTAAAGTATTCTCCATTTAGTTATCATTTCATTTGCATGTTTATAGTGATAACTCAGTATCCCTAGATATATCTTATAGATTATCCTAAATGTCCCTAGTCGGTCATCTACGTGGGAGCGTAACCGAGATTTTTCGTATCTCCCAAAATAACCAAGTTCGAAAATGATTTGCAGAAATAGGGAACCTAGGTCGTTTCCCCAATGAATTCACAGCAGGTTTGAAAGGACAATAACAGTGAATAGAAACAGTAAAAATTGGGGGTTTTTGGTTCAAACAGAAACAGAACGAAATAAACAGAAACAGATTAAAATCGATCAACCCAACGTTCAGATTCCAGAGACTTCCATCATTGAACAAAATATGAACGAACTCGCGTTTGGTTCTAGACGAACCAAAATCTCTACGTTCGTCTAGAAATTCCCTCGACTAGACGATAGCCTATTATTTGTCCGAACATGGCGTCTCTCCGTGCAATCGCACAAAGAACACCGAAACCTAGTTCGAACTCGTCCTTGGGATTTAACCAAACCGAATATTAAATCTAATATTCAAACTATTTCCAAAATCGAATCCGATAAGATGAAAACAAACGAGTAAAATTATCGCTTAAGCACAAGCTCTCTGGACGAATCATGGAATCCTCAACGTTGGGTTAATCACAAAAGTTTAGCCGAACATGGCTGGAAAAAATGAAGAACACGAAGAACATTGCAGAGAAAATGAAACTTCTGTGTTTAATCCAAAAATGTGTAAAAAGATGAATGAAAAAAGAGTTTGTGGCTGCCATCTAACTTAACCTAAAATGGAAAAAATGAAATGGGGCTCCAATCCACAATTTAGTTCAGGCCCAAAACGGAAAAGAAATAAAGATGGGCTTAAGTTACAAAATTCGAGCCCAAATAAAAATCCAGAATATACATATGACTTCGGCTCCAAAATCGACTGCCCTCTTGTCCGAATTTGCTCTTCATGTTTTCATAACAATTGTAGCTCTTTAAATCATCTGAAATATGAAACAAGAATGAGGCAAATCCGATGTCTTGTTCAAGAGTTATGGTAAAAATAGTGAAGCAATATAAAACTGAAATTTTATTATTAAAAATGGCTAAAATATAATCAAAGGCCCAAAGCCCAAATAAGTATAAAGCCATTATTTATTAACGAAAGAGTCCTAAATTATTAATCAAGAGATAAAAAGAAGTGTATGAAATATTCAATTATCAAATTCCCTCATACTTATCTTTTTGCACTCGTGAGCAAAAGTCAAAGAAAAAGACTAAAAGGAAAAACTTTTCTTTTCTAATAATTGCCAACAATACAAAAATTGAACAAGGATGCAAAGCTTCAAAAGAATCAATCAATCAAGACCAAAATCCTTTCATCTCAAATTACAATCCACGGTAATCTCAATCAATGATGCTAATCACAAAAGATGGTCTCTCAAATGATGCCTCAATCAATCAATCTCTCAAGTGTTTAAGGTAAATAAGTGTATCGTTCAAATTCTACTCAAGAAAATTGTTCTACCATAAGCTTGCTCAATTTCTACGTCTCCACTACTCATAACACATTCATGCACAAATCAAGATAGCTTATTATTAAAGGTTGTAATGTGGTTAGGGTGAAGGTAGGTAATAGTATGGAATGAGAGGCTAAGCACCAAAGAAATTAAAAAGAGCATTGATTAACACAATCATTCTCTATGTATGAAAACTTTTATTTTACTCATATATCTCCTTTCTTTCTATGTATTTTATTTCCTTTGTCTTTCTTTCTTTCCTTTTCTTCCTTTCTTTCCTTTTCTTCCTTTCTTTCTTTTCTTTTCTTTTTCTGCTTTTTTTAGAACTATATAGATAATCACAATGTCAAAATAAAATATCTCCCCCCACACTTAAACTGTTGCACTCCTGAGCAACCTCCACACTTAAACACAAAAACCAAGGTGAAACCAATGCTTAATAAATTTCCAAGGTACGGAATAAAATGGTTTTACGCTTAGGCTTGTAATGAGGCTTATAAAAGAATGAGTCGAAAAGGCATAAAGGGGCTAGCAAAGGAAACATAATGCAAGGGACAGCTATTTAGCCAAAGTGGGGAAAATAAAAGAAAGAAAACAAGCTTCCATCATATTTATGCATGTAAGTGAAAAATGTAGTTTCAAAAAGAAAAGGAGCAAGTTCTAGAGAACACAAATCGGAGCGAGATGCACACATGAAAGAAAGAATGGTAAAAGATGAATTCCATTCAAGCAGGCCCAAAACCTCACAAGGTCAATACCAACTTAGGCAATCAACAACATCAAATCAACTACCAAGACATGTAATCGAAGAGTCAAGAATTGCGACAAACAGAATGATCCATTAAAACCACAATGTCCTAGTTCATAATATGTAGCAATCATAGAAAGAGAGACTGTATTTATTTTCGAAAAGCAAAGTGGAAAAATGAAAAAAAAAAGAGAAAGAGGGAGAAGAAAGAAGAATACTCCCCAAGGGTTTATGGAGAATAAGTGGCATCAATGAGGAGAATCTCTGCTTCCTCAGGCTGCTGCTGGGATCCCTCATGAAATTGCTTAAGGCGATGCCCATTTACCTTAAAGGTTCGTCCTGTAGGTGGATCACATAGCTCAACAACACCAAATGGAAATATGTTAGTGATCTCAAAAGGGCCATCCCATTTAGATCGAAGCTTACCAGGCATAAACTTCAAACGAGAGTTAAACAGAAGAACTTTCTGGCCCACAGAAAACTCTTTCCTTAGAATATGCTTATCATGGAACGCCTTAGTCTTTTCCTTGTACAACCGCGAACTCTCATAGGCATCCAATCTAAGCTCATCTAACTCTTGCAACTGTAGCTTCTGTTCCATCCCAGACTTAGCCAAATCCATGTTACACTACTTAATGGCCCAATAGGCTTGATGTTCCAACTCAACCGGAAGATGACATGCCTTACCAAAGACAAGCCGATAGGGAGACATCCCAATCGGAGTCTTGTAGGCGGTACGATATGCCCACAAAGCATCCTCTAATCGCTTACTCCAATCTTTCCGGGTAGAGTTAACAGTCTTCTGAAGGATTTGCTTAATCTCTCTATTTGAGACTACAGCTTGACCATTGGTCTAAGCATGGTATGCTGTGGAGACCTTGTGAAGCACTCCATACTTGCGTAACAAGGCACCCATGCTTGGGTTGCAAAAATGGGAGCCTTGGTCACTAATAATAGCTCTAGGAATGCCAAACTTGCAGAAAATGTTAGACTTAACAAAATCCACCACCACAGAAGAATCATTAGTTCGGGTGGCTTTCGCCTCAACCCATTTCGAGACATAATCAACAGCCAGCAGTATGTAAGTATAACCATGAGAAATAGGAAATGGACCCATAAAATCAATACCCCCGGACATCAAATATCTCACAAAACAAGATAGGGTTCTCGGGGGCATCTCATGCTTACGAGAAATACTCCCCCTCCCTACCGACGGTTATCACATGACTTACAAAACAAATGAGAATCATGAAATAGGGAAGGCCAAAATAATCCACTATCTAACACTTTCCTAGCAGTTCTTTGGGGTCCAAAGTGACCACCACAAAGTGAAAGCATGAGCAAAATGCAATATAGAGTGAAACTCATGATCGTGCACACATCTCCTAACTACTTGGTCACTACAAAATTTCCATAGATAAGGGTCATCCCAAACGTAATATTTAGACTCACTCTTTAATTTAAAGGTTTGGGCCCTAGTAGAGTCTACAGAAAAACACCAGCTACCAAGTAGTTAACCGGATCAAGATACTATGGAAGCTTACCTTGCAAACCGTAAAAAGCTGCTCATAAGGGAAATCATCCCGAATAGAAGAGGGGTGAGAGGGAGAATAGGTGATACGACTCAAGTGGTCAGCTACCTAGTTTTGTGCTCCACTTCTGTCTTGAATCTCAACATCAAACTCTTGGAGCAATAACATCCACTGAATAAGTCACGGCTTAGCATCTGCCTTTTTCAAAAGAAACTTTAAAGCAGCATGATCAGAGAAAACAATTACTCTACTTGCTAGTAGATATGACCTAAACTTATCAAAAGCAAATACAATAGCCAACAACTCCGTTTTAGTAGTGGTGTAATTAGACTGGGCAAGATCCAAGGTCTTGGAGGCATATGCAATGACATGTGATTCTCTGTGGACTCGTTGTGCCAAGATAGCACCAACTGCGTAGTTGGAAGCATCGCACATCAACTCGAAGGGAAGGTACCAATCTGGGGGCTGAATCACTGGGGTTGTGGTCAAGCAACGCTTCAAGTGATCAAAGGCCGCCATGCACTCATCATCAAATACAAAGTCAGTGTCCTTATGCAGAAGGTTGGACAAGGGTCTAGCAGTCTTGCTGAAATCCTAAATGAATCACCGATAGAAACCTGCATGACCAAGAAAAGAGCGAACTTCCCGCACATATGCGGGGTAAGGCAAAGCAGTAATTACATCTATCTTAGCAGGGTCTACCGTAATCCCTTTCCTAGACACTATGTGTCCCAAGACTATACCAGACTCATAAAGTGACACTTCTCATAATTCAGCACAAGATTAGACTCAATTCACCTATGCAAAACTCTAGACAGATTAGCTAAGCATGCATCAAAATTAGACCCATATACAGTGAAATCATCCATAAAGACCTCTATGCAAGTCTCTAGAAACTCGCAGAAAATACTTACCATACAACGTTGAAAGGTGCCGGTGCGTTGCGAGGGCCAAAAGGCATCCTTCGGTAGGCATATGTTCCAAAGGGGCATGTGAAGGTCGTCTTCTCCCGATCCTCGGGAGCAATATGGATTTGGAAGTATCCGAGTAGCCATCCGGGAGCGAATGAGACTTACCAGCTAATCGCTCTAACATCTGATCAATGAAAGGTAGAGGGTAATGATCCTTGCGAGTGGCTTGGTTGAGTCTCCTATAGTCAATGCAAACTCTCCAACTATTCTGAACTCGAGTAGGAATAAGCTAATTCTTCTGATTGGCTACCACAGTGACTCCAGATTTCTTAGGAACCACCTGAACCGGGCTAACCCACTGGATATCAAAAATGGGATAGATGATACCAGCTTGCAAAAGCTTAGTGACCTCCTTCTTTACCACATCAAGGATAAGGGGATTAAGGCATCTCTAGGGTTGCCTCACCGGCTTAGCTTCCTCTTCTAATAGAATTCGATGCATATACATGGAAGGGCTGATGCCAATGATGTCAGCTAATGTCCACCCAATGGCTTTCTTGTTCGCCCTCAATAAGCTTAGCAGCTTCTCTTATTGGTCAGGAAGAAGATTATTTGCCACAATGACTGGCAATTGATCATCCACCTCCAGAAATGCATACTTCAAGTGATCCGGAAGGGATTTCAACTCAAGTTTAGGTGGTTTCTTAGTGGAGGGGAGAAGCTTGGGCGGTTGTTGCAACAACTCTGATGTCATCACACTAGAAATGCCTGAAACCACATCAAAGAAGTAGAAGGACTGTGTCTATACAGCTCAATGTTAACATCAGAATTCAACCCATCAAAATAAGAGTTAAGCTCATCAAAATCAAAATCAGGATGTACATCAAGATCAGGATGAAGCTCAAATTCAGAATCAATATCAGAATCCACAAGCAATGTAGAATCACCAAGCAAGTCAGAATCACCAAATAATGCAGCATTAACCAAGTTAGTGTAAACAGAGCACCATTCATTATCAGCACATGCACAAATAGGAGAATCACTCACAGATGCAAAATCAAGGTAATCAGACACCAATCGGAAGAACATCATCTACAACATCATCAATCACATCAATGCGAGAAAAATGTAATGCTCTTCCCTAGGATGTTTCATGGCATCAAAGATATTGAAATTCACGATATATCACCAAACTCCATGGAAAGAGTACCAGAATGCACATCTATCTTAGTCCTAGCTATTTTCATGAAAGGTCTCCCTAGAATGATTGGTGACCTACTACTAGGAGACTCACCCTCCATATCTAAGATGTAAAAATCAGCAAGGAATATTAATTCATTAACTTTGACTAATACATCTTCAACTAAACTAGAAGGGTGGGCATTACTCCTATTAACTAACTGAACAACAACACGAGTAGGACGTAAAGGACCAAGACCAAGAGATATATAAATAGATGCAGGCATGACATTAATAGAAGCACTTAAATCTAGCATGCAATCATCAAATCTATAGTTACCAATAATGCAACGGATAGAAAACGTCCCTGGATCTTTGCACTTGCAAGGCATGGTAGGCTGGATGAGTGCTGATACATTCTGGTTCAAACTCACTCGTTCATTCCCCTTTAGTCGCCTCTTGTTGGTACACAACTCCTTCAGAAACTTGGCATATTTAGGAATTTGTTTGACTGCATCTAAGAGAGGAATGTTGATCTCTACTCTTCTAAATATCTCAAGTATATCATTCTCTTGTGCTTTGTCTGCCAACTTCTTGGATTGAGGGGCTCTCTGAGGGAAAGGAAGAGGAATGAGAATGTCTTCCTCTTCACCTTGTCGCACTGCCTTTTTATTTTTAGAGTCAATCTTCATATTTTCTGACTCTTTTTCTGATGTGGAAGTCACATCTGCAGCTTGTTTATGTTCCTCCAATTGCTTGCCAGACCGTAAGGTAATCGCACTCACATTCCCTTTAGGATTGGGAATTGTCTGTGAAGGAAGAGTATTGGATCCCTGAGGTTGAAGCTGATTCAATGATGTTGCCAATTGGCCAATGTGTTTGCAAACTCTGAATGGAAGTTTCGGTTCTTTGTTGGAACCGTATAGAGTTTGTGGCAAATTGTTTCATCATATCTTCAAGTAAGGAACCACTACTACTACTACTAGCCTGCTGTTGTGATGCCTGTGGAGGTGCACATATGGTTGGTTGAGGAGGTGGTGCAGATTGCTGCTGGAAATTCTGGGGTCTGTATTGTCTCTATTGGTAATTCCCAGAATTCTGCTGATATTGGTTACTTTGGTTTTGATTATGGTTCCAATGGAAATTGGGGTGATTTCTCCATCCCGGATTGTAAGTATTAGAATAAGCACTATTCTGCTGGTATTGTGGCTTTCCTGGAAAAACACCCACTGCAGCTACTGACTGGTCTTGATAAGCAGGATCAAGCAAGGTGGGACAAGAGTTAGTAGAATGATAAGGGTTAGAACAGAACCCACATGAATATCCAATCTGAGGAGGGGAAGACTGTACTATCTGTGTCACTGCCAACTTCCTCACTAGGAAGGTCAGATCATCAAGTCTAGTCTCTAATCTCTGAGAATCATACTAGACTGGAGGTGACTGAATCTGGTAAACAGGAGTACTATTGGCTCTGGTGCCAAACTGCTGAGAGCCCCACCATTAGAAGCATCCACCAAACCTCTATCTACAGGTAGCAAACCCTCATAGAAATAGGTAATCAAGAGTTGCTCAGTGATCTGGTGCTGTGGACAGCTTGCACATAACCTTTTGAACCTTTCCCAATACTCATGCATAGTCTCCCCATTAGCTTGTTTAATGCCACTAATTTCCTTCTTGATCGAAGTGGCTCTTGAGGCGGGAAAAATTTCTCCGAAATAATCTCGAATAGCGAGTCCAACTCCCAATAGATGAGGGTTGAAGGTAGAACAACCAGTCCTTAGCTCCACCTTCCAATGAGAAAGGAAAAGCTCTCAGCTTGATATGATCTTCATCAATGGCTTGTAGTTTCATTGTGCTACACACTACATGGAATTCCTTCAAATGCTTAATGGGGCACTCACCTGCAAGACCATGAAACTTAGGCAACAAGTGTATTAGACCAAATTTAAGTTCAAAGTTAGTAGCAAGGTCAGGATATTGGATGCACAAAGGTTGATAATTAACATCAGGTGCAGCCAATTCCTTTAAAGTAGGACGATTTCCTTGTTCTTCTGCCATAATTTTTGAGTTAGCAAAATTGCTACTCGAATCAGTGAAAACATCAAGACTATCAGAAACACAATAAAAAAGATCAACAGAATGGACACAATCAGAATGGTCACAATCAGACTCAAGTTCAATGTCTAATTCAGTATTAATCCCACGACTTAGCCTGACAACTCTTCTAGCAGTAAGAATTGTTCTTTCTATTTCAGGATCAAATGGCAACAAGTCTTCTGGATTAGTAGTACTCCTAGTACTCATGTAGCATAACCACAAGGCAGAATTGGTAAATTCTCGGAATTACGAAAATGCCACCAGACACTCAGAATTACGAAAATGCCACTAGACAATCAGAATTACGAAAATGCCACTAAAAGTGGTAAAAAGTAGAAAAACACTAAGATGACACAAACAAAAACACAAAAAGCAAAAACCTATATTGGAAATTGACCAAAACAAGTCCAAAACACTATCAAACGATTTTTAAAATTTATGGGACTTGGACAGGGCAACTTCTACACTATTGGGGAACCGAAAAATGGAATAAAAAAACTTCGAAAATTGAAAAAGTGGTCTAAACGATGGAATTTGGCTAAAATCTCAAGACCACATGGCGCAAGCGTGATGTGTCCTGTGAGTTAGGCCATTTTCTATCACCTTGCAAAATTTCAGACCATTCAGAGATACTCCGAAAAAAATGCCCTAGTAGAAATCAAAACTTAAAATAGCGAAAAAGTGGTCGAAACGTTAGAATTTGGGAAAATAGGTCGACCACACTTCCTACTTGGAAGTGATTCTTGTTTAGAATGCCAAATTCTTTGTGAATAAGACCTGGTTCGAGTGATCTCGGGTCGAAAAACATTCTCATCCAAATACCCAAACCACCGAAACGACACTATTTACACTACTGTCTAATTAAACCGATGCAAATTCCTCGGCAGTGGCGCCATATTTTGATAGAGATTTTCCGTATCTCCCAAAATAACCAAGTTTGAAAATGATTTGAAGAAATAGAGAACCTAGGTCGTTTCCCAACGAATTCACAAAGGTTTGAATGGACGAATGTGATGAATAGAAACAAAAAATTAGGGGGTTTTGGTTCAAACAAAATTAAAACGAAAATAAATAGAAACAAAACGAAATAAACAAATGATTAAAATCGATCAACCCAACATTCAGATTCTAGAGACTTCCATCATTGAACAAAATATGAACGAACTCGCGTTTGGTTCTGGACAAACTGAAATCTCTGCATTCGTCCAGAAATTCCCTCGACTAGACGATCGCCTAGCATTTGTCCGAACAGTGGCGTCTCATTGTGCAATCGCACAGTAACACTGAAACCTAGTTCGAACTCAGTCCTTGGGATGAACCAAACCGAATATTAAATCTAATATTCGAACTATTTCGAAATCGAATCCGATAAGATGAAAACGAAACGAGTAAAATTATCGATTAAGCACAAGCTCTCCGGATGAATCATAGAATCCTCAATGTTGGGTTAATCACGTTTAAGTTTAGCCGAACATGGCTGGAAAAAACGAAGAATGCAAAGAACATTGCGAGAAAATGAAACTTCGTGTTTAATCCAAAAATGTGTAAAAAGATGAATGAAAAAAGAGTTTGTGGCTGCCATCTAACTTAACCTAAAATGGAAAAAATGAAATGGGGCTCCAATCCATAATTCGGTTCAGGCCCAAAACGGAAAAGAAATAAAAATGGGCTTAAGTTACAAAATTCGAGTCCAAATAAAAGTCCAGAATATACATATGACTTCGGCTCCAAAATTGACTGCCCTCTTGTCCGAATTTTCTCTTCATGTCTTCATAACAATTGTAGCTCTTTAAATTATCTGAAATATGAAATAAGAATGAGGCAAATCTAATGTCTGGTTCAAGAGTTATGGTAAAAATAGTGAAGCAATATAAAACTGAAATTTTATTATTAAAAATGGCTAAAATATAATCAAAGGCCCAAAGCCCAAATAAGTATAAAAGCCATTATTTATTAACTAACGAGTCCTAAATTATTAATCAAGAGATAAAAGGAAGTGTATGAAATATTCAATTATCAGAGCGAAGATGAAATAAGACCAGTATGACTTTGATAAGGTATGAAGATACGAATCAAAGGCATGGGCACTTGTAAGAGTACAAGGTGCTGGACCGACCTACTATGAGAAAGCTGCATGGATTTAGTCATAAGCTTTTCTCATGTATAACTGCGTCACAACGCCCTTTGACATGAGATCATCATGGATTCCTACATGAGAGTTGCTGGTCTTTGACCTAGTCAAAAGTCACCTTTGACCGGGTGATGATAAAGACTTCGATCGGAATCAGTGGCTTTCATGCAGAGGAATGTGAATGGTCAAGATGAAATGTGTCCCTCACATTTGTAGAGAGATATTACTGGGCCCCTCGATGAGTGAGTCTGAGAAATGTATGGCCATACTACGATGGAAAGGAGTTTCCATTTCAATTGTTAGACTACTCAAGAATCGAGAAAGTAATGGTCAAGAACAGGAAGTTGACATTATCCATGCCTCATCATTGACCAAATTATCGCGTGACAAAAGGGACGTGACATGGTTGTATGATAGATTGTATTTTATCATCGATCCCCATATGAATTGGGTAGTCGCAATGTCTTGCTAGAGGCTGCTTGCGACTTGTGGGCTAGTATTGTATTGGCCCACTGCCAATCTCATGTGGGCCTGCAGGGTCGCATACAAGAATAGCCCAACACGAGCAAAAGTGTCCAGATTCATTGAATCTTAGATATGTCTAAGATTTAATGAATACAGTATTTAATCTAGAATGAATATATATATATATATATATATATATATTAAATTCGAAAATAATATAATAATATTATTTAATAAAGATCATAATATTATTATATATTATTTTTTTTGTATTTAATTTATTTGATAAATTAAATATATAAAACAAATTGAGATATTGTATCTCGATTTAATTTTCGAATATAGATATCATATATCTAATTTAATTTAAATTGAAATATAGTATCTCATATTTAATTAAATAGATAGATATCATATCTCGATTTAATTTATCATCTCGATTTAATTTATAGAGATAAATTAAATCAAAAGGCTTTTTAATTTGGATTAAATAAATATATTAGATTAGATCTATTTGATAGACTTAATTAATATATTATTTTAATCCAAATTCAAATTTCAAGATTAATAAGGATTAATTTTGAATATAATACGTCGATTGAGTTTTGAAAACCTACGGGACATTTTGTCAGACGTATTAGAAAAGCCATAAGAAACCCTAGAGAGAAAAGAGAGACGCGAAAATATTGAAGGCGCTAGCACGCTGCCGTCGGTGTTGGAGGCTGTTCGTGTGGATACCAGTAGAGGGAGTGGACGCTCGAAGTCGGTTCCTGTTTGATCGAACATAGGTAGCCCACGAGAACAAATTGAACGAAACGCTCACAAGTTCGCATAGGTATGGTTTCTAACGAACCTTGATCTAAACGCCGTTGATGGATCCTCTCAATGGGATTCGTGAGTTTTAATGGATGAGAATCCTTCCGCTGCGTGTACGGATCCCAACACATATGTGGCGCCATTTGGGACCCTTATATGGCCCCACATATGTTTTATTTAATCCAAAAAGAAGCCCCCTAATTGGTCCTTATCGGTCCCCTTTTCGCTAGTTAACCTCCTTTAGGACCTTTACTTTATATTTGGGCCTGAATACAGATAAAATCATCTGATTTTCTTTCTCTCTCCTCATGTTGACGAAATTAACTCCTTAAAGGGTAAGGAATTGACTTTTCTACCCTTACTTTTCCTCTTTTAACCCTGTGGTGCACATGTCCCTATGTAATGATTACACTGACTTTTCTTTTTTAGCATGTGACTTTTGCACTGACTTTTCCTCTTCTTGGCCATATGTGGTGCATACACACTGTCCAGGGGTAGGTATTTGTGCTCTACTAATGTTCTCTGTCCCCACTTAATTATACCGACTTATACTACACCTGTGTTTTACCTTGCGCCCGGTTCTTTTCAAATAAGGGCACTATCATGACCTCCTTTTCCTTGGTCATACTAGGCGACATTTTTGTCCTTTTTATGATCTAACATCCTGTCTCCCAAAAGTTTGACAGGCCCTATTTAATTATTATTATTATTATAAAATATTACAAAAAATATTTATGAAACCGAAATCAACACTTCTCATTAATTCGTCAATACATAGAAGTACATCTTTTACAATAGTAGGTGTGTTACAAGTCGGGAGAATAGGGAGACCAAGACACCACCGCCGAGCTCTTCAACTCACCATCATCAGAATCTTTTTCCGTCTTCGTCACCACTTCCCTCATCTTTCCAGAGAGTTTTATGCACTTTTCGGTGAGTTTTGTGATCTTTCCTAGGTGAGATCTATAATTCTCTCGCGAGTGTTGAAGTTTCCTGACGAGCCTTGTTGTTTGCCGTCAATCTCCATGATTTTAGTTTCGTAGTCTTTCTACTCTTTTTCAATGGATTATTTGAGTTTTGAAGAAGCTTTGATCACTATTAAGCTAATAATGAGATTCCTTTAGTTTTGGTGGTGAAGAATGTGGCTAGAGTTTCAATGTGCTACAAAGGGGAGTTTATTAGTTTTTAATTAGATTTTATCAAGTATTTAGATCTGTTGATGATGATTTTGTATTGATACATGAGTAGAAGACTTAGATGAGTGATTATTTATCTATAATGGATAGCTCTTGTGTTGAATTTTGTTGTTAATGCACTTGGATTTTGGATTTTGTATTGAACATATTTCTTTATGTTTTAATATTTCTTTATGTTTTAATGAGATTATGCATTATATGTGATTAATATGATTGTAGTTGATTTATTCCATATTGAGTGTTGTGATTATGCTCTCATTTAAGATAAAACAAGTGCATTAAAATGATTTTCAAACACACATCAAGTGGTTTTTAATAATTTATCTAAAAGATGACTATGAATACGATCTTAGGATTAGTTATTAATTAGATAAATTGAACTCAATACAATTTCTTGAGGTTTTCAATTTGATTTGATGATAAATAAACTCCCAAATAATTTGAAGAAACTTGGAAAGCCATTAACTTTGCTCTTACTATGCAACACCTCTCACTTGAAAAAAATTAGGTACTTTAGTTTACACACATTCACAACCTTGTCAAACTTAAAGATTTAAGTAGAGGTTAATTTTCCTTACTCCTACAACTCCACATACATTTAATAACGAAGCACACATGTTTTGCTCAGATTCATTCTTACACTGCACATAGGATAATCAAACTCCTAAAAGAATAGAACATAGTATTTTTTAAAAACAATATAATTTTAGTCTAACTTGTTTTAATCTCTTTTCAAGACTTTCTCAAAAGTAAATTGTAAATTTAAAAGTATTAGAAAAATATTTAATAGTCACACGTACAAAATTTAACTCCTAAATTTTTTTGTATATAATAACTATGAAAGTTTATGTCTTTTTTACTATCAAATTTTTTTATATGTGACAAATATAAGGAGGTAAATTATTTATTTTTGGTTTTTTATTTAATTTGTCTGTGTTATGTTTGATTTTGACATAAATTGATAAATTATGCATCAACTCTATATCTTCATTCATCGATCATGTAGAATACTTATAAGGTGATACAGAGAAGGGTTTAGTCTAACTAAACTTAACAGAATATCTCCTATAATCAAGGAGTATTCAATAATATTAACATGGTTTATTTTGTCGTGTTGGATAGGATTGTTAGCAATTTTAGTTGTTGACATATTATCAAACCACACTTTAAGAAGTCCATCGGTCTCATACTTTAATTTCATTTAGGTCTATCAATCTTTACATGCTTTATTTTGTCATGTTGGATAGGATTGTTAGCAATTTTAGTTGTTGACATATTATCACACCACACTTTAAGAAGTCCATTGGTCTCTACTTTTATTTCATTTAGGAGTCGTAAGATTCACATCCCTTCACATACACCCAAAGACAAAGCTCTATATTCTGAATCTGCTGAACTGCGTGAAAAAACTGGTTGTTTCATGCTTCTCCATGTGATATGATTTCCTCATACATATGTGCTATAACCTATAGTAGAATGTCGGTCAACCTTGGAACCACCCTAATCAGCATTTGTATATAACTCTACACCTTTGTTACTTCCTTTAGCAAAGGATAAATTGAGTCTTGAAGTTTTTTTGAGATATCTGAGGATTCTATAAACTACTATCATATGCTCCTTTTACTGTTTGTTCGAGAATTGACTCACAACACTAATAGGGAACCCTATATCAGGTTGTGTATAAGAAAGATAGGTTAACTTTTCCACTAACTTCTGATATCTTTTTTTGTTAACTATTGTACCATCTGGTCTAATGGTTAATTTATGGTTTAGCTCCATTGAAGTATAGGATGGTCTATGTAATATCATGAATTTTGAGCCTAGAGACCTAAGAATAAGACTATAAAAGGCATGCGACTAAGCCCAGTTCGAGTAGAGTCCCAAGAATGTGATAGGAAGCCTCTTGGGGGACTAAGTAACTCGACTATATGGGTTAGTGGACTTAGTATGTATAAGCCATGGAATTAAAATGCCAATGAAAAAGTGGCACAGAAGACCTATACAGTGTAAATCCGGTTGGAAGAGATGTCACACAACTATGTCCTGAGGTATAGGACAATTAGTTGAGCGAAAATATGTCGGTAAGTATACGACATTTTCAGGGAAGTCGGGTATGCCTTGCGTTTTTGAGCAAATATCGGTATGTGGCATCGTTTGTTGGGTCTTGGTATGTATGTTGCAATCCTTAGTAGGCGCCGATAAAGTCAAAGCATGGAAAAGAGACGAGAAAGAGAGAGAAAACGAAATAGAGAGAGAAGGATAAGAGGAAGAAGGAGCTAGAGGAGAGAGAAAGAGTACGGGGCTGATTTCGACTCCGATTTAGTGTTTTTAGCTCTTGAGGCCTTCTCTAATGTTGTTCCTTTCGATGAGAGCAACAGTTGTAAGGTTTTGGAATCTTGATCTGAGGTGTTTAGGGTAGTCTACATGTTGGAGGTGCTACCGAATTTCCAAACCGATCGTGAAATCAAGGTAAGTAGGACTTGAATTCTTGCTCTACTTCCTTCAATCTTCATAGACATTCCTAAGATCTTAATAAATGATTCTTGCATGGTGTTTTGAAGTCTTGACTGAAAATACAAGGGAGTTCAAGGAGGAAAGATTTTAAAGAAAAGTTAAGATCAAGGACAAGGAGTATTGTTGTCCGAAGCTTTAAGGAATTTTGGGAGTTGATTGTCAATTTAAGAATTTACCAGGTAGTAACTTTAATCCCATGTACTTTGTGTATCACTGTATGTGTGTTTACCATGATTGTACATGCATTCAATTATGTATTGTGATATTCCAAGCACTGTGGAACCGGAACACGCTGTGTGCGACTAGGGCTTTGCTATGTGCCGTGCCTTGCAGTCTGTGTTGTGTGCTATTAGGACTGTTGCAGTTTGTGCTGTGTGCTATTAGGACTGCTGGTTCCGAGATTTGGCTGTGCGCCTTGATGTGTGCATTATACTGAATGCTATGTGGTATATGTTTATTTTTCTTATTATGGTTTCTTGCATACTCTGTATATATTTTGTATATGAGATTAACCTGTTACTCTGGGATCCTTCGGGATTCCAGCCCGTGTTACTACTTGTGAATTATACAGCTTAATGGGCATAGATTCCAGGGTAAAGCAGCAGGAATGCTAGCAAATGGAGATACCGGACTGATTTCAGATTGGTTGAAGAATATTTGTAGAAATTATATGTAGTTGTTGTTTTAAATTTTGTAACCAAGATTTGTAATTTATCGTCAGTATACTATGGCCAAACTATTTTGCCATTGCACTGCGCTATAGTGCTTTGATCTGTGATATATTATTGGAAAAATGTGACAGTTGGATTTAATAAATAATAGGTATCACACTACCCGACACCTGAAATATGACGAGGTCGGTAAGGGTGTAATAGTCTTGCCCCTAGTATGCCTGTCACGCCCTAAAAACTAAGGGGTGCCCGACACAGAATGTGAGTGGCTCACATTCCTTGAGTCTTAAATTTATATATGGACATTAAATAATACTCATAATAACATTCAAAGCTATGCTCTATTATAGCATATACATGTACATATATTCCAATTTACAAGGGAAATCAGGGATCCTACCTATAGACTACGTGGAGCATCTAAGCTACATATAATAATATATACATAACATCTTAATTGCACATCCACTAGCAGTTGTTCCAAAATATAACTACAAGCTTGGTCAGCAACGACAGTCTTCACTCTTCAATTGAAGGTGCAAGGTCTGCAATGCTATCTGAGGCCAAAAAATTTCCAGTGAATAATGTCCCTTTTAAAATAAGTAATTAAAATACTAAATGAATAAATTAAGCGAGTAAAATTTCATAATAACGAAGTGACATTTATATTAATTTCTAAGTACAAAATCATAAACGTAGATGCCATTATACAAAAGGTTATTAATAAGAAAACACTAGATAAATGAAAAACTCATCGATAAAATTAAGTATCAACTGGTATGAAAAACTCATTCTGAGTGAGGACTTAAACAGAATGAGAAACACGCGTGGACACACAGTCCACGAGGATAAATAACCAAGCGCAGCTCAAAGCCACGAAAACAAGCGTGGACACACAGTCCACGAGGGTAAATAACCAAGCGCAGCTCAAGGCCACAAAACAAGCGCATCACGAGGCTACGAAACAAGCGCAGGTACAAGACCTACGAATAACAAGCGTGAGAACAAATCCCACGAATATCAAACGAGCTCGAGGTTAACCATGGTGCACCAAGGACTAACAAGATCTGTTAAGTAACCAGGCGTTATGTATTCAAATTTTCCGACAAATATTTACAAGAATGCCTGGGGCTAATTTATCAAAAGCAATAAAAAAAAGAGTCTTATTTTAAGCTAAAGACCATATACTTTGTAATAAAATGCCTCAGCATAAAGGTTTGCAATTAATATCTCAAAATTATACCTTTCCAAATTCCATACATAAACATTCTTTATTCTTCATCATAGTCTGTCATATTTTCCATTTGGAAAATCTTTCCACTGTATCCATGCATAAAAGACATTGATCCAATACTTCACTAAGTAAGTTAAAGATTCAAATATTATAGTTAAGATACAAGGAGTATTAATAGATACAACTTTCTTTCAAAAACGAAATAGAATAATTGAATACTTCAAATGATACAATAATTAAGATCACGAGAAGAATTATATTAAAATACATGTGAAACTATTTTAAACCGTATATTGAGATAAAGGAAAAACTTATCCATAAATCAATTGGGACGTTGTCCACTCACTTGATGTCTTCTAATTTCTATCATTTACTCCTTACAAGTTTCAACAAGAATTTCTTTCTTCGCACGCCCTATAGGAATATATATGGAAAGAGTTATAATTAACAACCTATAAATTATATAACTCCCTTCCAATATTAACTCAACAACAACCAATCATAATATTCCAAAGTTCCAAAACACCATTGTTTACATTTCAAGGTTTCTTCAAACACATGCATAGTTTTCATATTAATCACTCTCTACCTTACATAAATACTTTCTCAACCAAAGAATATATCATATTCGAACTTATTTTGCCAGCTCTTCTCTTAACATAAGCAACTAAACTCTTTTAATCTCTAATCCTTAGCCTATAATTTCCTCTAGTCATAAAGAAGCAACTTCACTTTCCAACTGTATCAGAATCATACAAGTTTATGAAAACTATAATCTACTCCCAACTACCTTAAGCACATTGATTTCAATCAATAAGTCACTACCAGTTTCTATTCCACAATTCTATAAAGTTCCTTTCTTAGACAATTCATCAAACACTTCATTGGTATTCTTTACATCAATTTAATCACTCCATATATGAGAAAATTAAAATCAATTGGCTAACACAATGAATATAAATTTTTCTTCTCTTGAGCATTTTAACAAACACCTTGAGTGCAATCACAATCAAGCCATGTTATCAAAACTTTTATTCTTCAAATCCTTAGTCCATTAATTTCCAAACAGCAATGTCGGAATTTACAAAGCTTCCCAACTAACTTATTTGCCATGGATAAATTTATACTAAAGAAAAAGAAAAAGAAAAACAAGACCGTGATGCATCTTCTTCCAATTATAGCAATAAAACGACTTCAATTGAGATTACCTATCCAAAATTCCAAATTACAGATTTTATATACTACAATTACATGCCCAATCATAACTAATTAAGGGCACTACAACTCAATTCCAAGCTGGTTAAAATAGCAGCCCCAACTTCTTCCTTTTTTTTCCTCCTAATCAGCAGTGCACCTCACGCACACATAAAAATTCAGCTCACAATCTACACACTCAATCAAAATTGAAAAACTATATGGAATTCATAAAAAGAAGGAGCTGACATACATACCCATGCCACTAATGTTTAAGAGCCGCATAGGAGTTCAGAAAATACTCCCCTGGAACCAATAGCGACAAAATAAAACAGAGGAAGATGGAGGAAAGAAGTGAAGCTTCGACGCAACATCTCCACACATTCCGCAGGTGGAAAGGAAGGATTTGAACGAATTACTCCCAACCCACTCCTAGGTCAAACCAAAACGAACACAAACAAAAATATAGAAGGAGCAAAATGTTTTGGCAATTTGGGTGGAGAACGAAGATGCCAAATGTCAGACTGACGGACGGCGGCGAACGGACGACCAACGTTGCCGGAAACAGACCGAAAGGATGAAGGAACACAGTCGGACGATGGACTGGGGTTTGGTTCAAAAATCCCGAAGCTTCTGTGCTCTGAAGAAGTCACGCGCTGAAGAAAAAAACAATCTGAAATTCCCATTCTTTTTTTTAACACACAAATAAGGGTATTTTGGGTAGTTTATGCTAAGCTGAGGCAAAAAAAAAAGCATATCTTGCCTTAATGAAGATTTGAACCCAAGACCCAAGGAATATTTGATCATCAATTGCATCAAGCTACAAGCTTGATTTTGACACCTAACTATAATAAATAGTAATATTCATGTAATTTAATTAATTAATTAATTTTAATTTCTTGAGCCATTACAAGTTAATTAATTTAATTAATTATTATTATTCTTTTTTTTTAATTCTCAAATATCTGGGTTATTACAATGCCCGGTTTATTTAAGATGTTTTATTGCAAATATCATAATTTTAGATTAAATTGGTGAAAGAATAAATAAAGTATAATAATTCAAAAGTGCAAAGAAAAAAGGGAAAAGATAAGGGTTCAGGCCCAGGTTGCTGCTGCTGCTATTGTTGCTGTTCTTCTTGCTGTTGCTATATTAATGGTTTCTCTTATTATTGAGTCAGGATGATGCCGTTTTGATTATACGATGGAGATATAACTCGAGCTACAGCACCCGATTTGCCAGCCAACATTCACCATTCATTCATCTCCTTCTTCGGGCTAGAGTGAGCGAGAACTAGAGAGGAGAGAGGCTTCAGGCTCTGTTTATCATCTTCACGGGAGGCTGAGAGGACTCGAAGCACCGAACTGAATAGAGAGGAGGAGATCAATTGAACCAGTTGCAGAGGTTGTCGATGAGAGATCAGAGGATCTCGTCAATTGTTGCGTTCTTCTTTTCTCATATAGGGGGAGCTGGCCGAACACTGTAGAATCGTCTTCTTCCATGGAGAGAGACAAATTTGTGTGTAACAGAACTAGAGGTCGTTAGGGAGAGGTTGATCAGAAGACTTGGAATAGAGAGCTCAATGCCATTCTTCTTCTTGGAGTCTGTCTCCTATCTCTTTTCTTCTTCCTTTCCCTTTGATTTTCCTATGATTAAGAACACTGCATTCGCTGATGTTGAGATGAAATTAATGATTATTATGAGTGGTTAGTTGGTTTGTTCTAGGATTATTTCAGCTCTTTGTATGCACTAAGATTTTATTACTCCTCTCTTTGAGTACTTAATGTATATGTGTTGATTTTATCTTGTACTTGATGCTTCTTAGTGTTTAGCCACCACTTGGATTGTTTTGTTTATCTAAACTTGACTTGAGAAACTAATTTAGATATAGAACTTTGATAAAAGCTTGACTTTAAGTTTAATTGTTATTGAATGAATAGTTTGTTGGCAAAATAGAAATATATTTGCTAACATTGCATTGTCATGTTAAGATTAAAGCTTAAAGTTAATCATCATTAAGTGTAGCAAAAGATTGTGCATTTTAATGAATATCTACAAAAAAAAAAACTGACATTTTGTAGCGGTTAAAATTACGTGTTTGTAGCAGTTTTAACCGCTACAAATGACGTTAGTAGCGGTTTTAAATAACCGCGACAAAATACACCGTCATAAGACAAGATGTTTTGAAAACCGCTACTCATGTAATAAAACCGCTTACTGATATTAGTAGCGGTTTTGAGTTACCGCTACAAGATGCCCTCAAGATGACCAATTTTAAAAAATTGGCACCCAAATTTTGTAGCGGTTGCAACCGCTACAAATATTTAATCCGAATTTAAATTAAAATTTGTAAGCGGTTTTTACAACCGCTACAAAATATTGCAAAATTGCAAAAAAACAAAAACAAAATTTATGTCCATTGTTACAATATTATGTTAAATATTTTTATTATTTAAGTGACAAATTAAATGATAATATTTAATATTTAAAAATAATAATTAACTTAAGTTAGATAAATATAAATATTATGTAGGTATAATACTGAGAATGTGTAGATAATAAGGATTTATTGTGTTGTTGACCTCTAAGAAAAAAAATTATGTTGTACATTAGATGATATTCGATTATGTAAAGAATGTTGCTGATGATAGAAGGAATATTGAGGATATATACTTAAAGTTCTGGATAAGGAAAAAAATAGTATCAATATTATAAGAAGGAAAAATAAAACATTGAAATCAAAGATTTTGTAAGGGGTGAGAAGAAATAAGAGAAAACGAGAGAAAAGGGGGGGAAGAAATGAATAAGTGTGTCAAATGAGGTGTGGTGGGGATATTTATAAGGATATGCGTAACATTTGTAGCGGTCGATGTGACGGATTTTGTAGCGGTTTAATGTTTTGTAACGGTTAAAACCGCTACACAAATTCATTAGTATTTTAAAAAAATAAATAATTTTCAAATTTTGTAGCGGTTATACCAA
This sequence comes from Acacia melanoxylon, assembly GCA_019022615.1. Classification (NCBI taxonomy): domain Eukaryota; kingdom Viridiplantae; phylum Streptophyta; class Magnoliopsida; order Fabales; family Fabaceae; genus Acacia; species Acacia melanoxylon. The sequence goes on along the minus strand of JAFJYJ010000045.1, from coordinate 2,030,876 downwards.
AAACCGCTACAAATTAATGAACGTTGACGGGATTTGAAATATTTAAATTTTAATATTACATAATTTGTAGCATTTATGTGACAGTTTTTGTAGCGGTTTTCCATTTGTAGCGGTTTTTTTTTTTTTTTTTTTTTTTGTAGCGGTTACAAACCGCTACAAAAATTCATTGGTATTTTTTTAAAAAAAAAATCAAAATATCGCATTTTGTAGCGGTTATACTAACAACCGCTACAAATATGAACATATTTTTTTAAAAAAAAATAAATTTGGCGGGATTCGAAATATTCAAATTTCAATATTACACACTTTGTAGCGGTTGATGTAACGGTTTTGTAGCGGTTCACATTTGTAGCGGTTTTTTTTTTTTTTTTTGCATTTTGTAGTGGTTACAAAACCTCTACAAAAATTTATTGGTATTTTAAAAAAAATAAATAAATTTCAAAATATCACATTTTGTAGCGGTTATACTAAAAACCGCTACAAATATGAACGTATTTTTTTTAAAAAAAATAATATTTTTTTGTATAACTTCTATTTGCAACATTTTTAAGGACTTCATATTTGTAGCGGTTTAACTAAAAAACCCGCTACAAACTGTTCACCGCTACCACAACCGCTACAAATGAAGAAACTCTACCTCTTGCGTCGTGAAAATTTGTAGCGGCTTTCGATAACCGCTACAAAAGTTTAGATTATTGGCATTCGCAAGCGGGTTTTTGATATAAACAATACGAGATAAACCGCCACTAATGGCGCACCATAAGGCGCCAAACTGGCGCCATATTTGTGACGGTTTATATAAATAAACCGTTACAAAATAATAGCTACAAATTTGGCGCCAACTTAGCGCCATATTTTGGAGCGGTTAGTTTATCATAACTGCTACAAATGTTGTTCACGAACCAAATGCACTACTTGGCGCGAGTCATACCGCTACAAATTTATAGCGGTTTCGGTATAAACCGCTACAAATTCGTATATTTGTAGCGGTTTATTTTGACCGCTACAAATTAACCGCCACAAAGTGGCATTTGTAGAAACTTGATTTTGACTTGATAAAGCTTTTTCAAGTACATGACAGTCTTAGGCTAATCCATGTTTTCATTAAAATGCTATATATTTGAGTAGAGGTCAATTAAGTTTTTGCAATCTGCAAAGGGGAGAGATAATCTTAACCACTTTTTTGTCTTGAAGTAAGGTTTTAACCTAGTGTTTGTCAATTTTTTTTTATTTTTGATATGATTAAATTTGGAAATAAAAAATATTTCAAATGGTTTACTCAACTTAATTGATAGCATATTTAATTTGTGACGGTTACTCTACTTTTGCCTTAATCGTCCTAGGAACTACACTTTTTTACGCTATGCTACTCGTTTTCGACCTGTGCGCTTGCACTAAGAAACACGGGCAACAAAGCAGCACCTGTGATCTGGATTACCAAATGGAGCCCTGAAGATCATATCTTGAATTCAATTTGGTAAGTTATTCTATCTCTAATTCGATTTAAACAATATTGATGGATCCTTGGGGTTTTCACAAAAAATTTGAATTTAGTCTGTTGTGTGTGGGCGCCTAAAAACCCATCAAAAGGCCCCATAGTATAGCCAATTCCATCTTTACATGTTGAAAATTTTGCGTAGAAATTCATCAAAATTCGGCCAAAAAAAAAAAAACGTGTTTTTCAAATCCTATGATAAATTCATGTTGAATTAGACAAACGTAACTAAGACTATCCATGACATTTCACCAAAGTTTCCAAGCGTCAAACATCAGAAAAATCGAAAATCGCAACATTTATTATAGGTTGGAGCAAATTAATAGCCACAATTGCACAATTTCCACCAATTGAAAATCATGTTAGAACGGAGATCAAGCTTATATAATATATACACCTAGAAAACCCAAACAACTTCTAACAGCACAGAAGATTTCGGATTGGTAGCAGCCAAAGAAATGGGAAAATGACATATAAATACTATTTGAACTTGCAAAATCCTAAAAAAGTCTTATGAAATGGGAAAAGGACAAAAAGACAATGTGGTAGGAATATGATATTTTGAAGTTTAAATGTTTTTACTAAAATCGCCGCTCACATTTTTTTTTTAAAGGGCAAGAGCCCTTGTTGGCTACCTGTGCCACCCCATTGACCGGCCAGCCGCTGGAGCTCCGGCACCCGTGGCTGAAGTTGTAGAAACAACTTGAGTATAGAAATTAGAAACTTGGGTATATATACAGATTGACAACTTGGACTCCCTAAGTTGTCAATATATATACCTAAGTTGCTAATTGCTATTCTGAAGTTGTCATTGTCTATACTCGAGTTGTCCATGAGGCCTGAAAGGGGTAAATTAAGACCTACAAGGTTTTTGACATTTGAAGATCTTAAGTTGTTAATATCTATATGCAAGTTGCTAATTGATATTCTTAAATTGTCATTGCTTATACCAATTAAGAATAACAATTAGCAAATGAGGTATAAATATTGACAACTTGAGTATATACAATAACAACTTAAGAATAACAATTAGAACTTAGGTATGATATTGGAAGTTTGATTTCTCCAAATGTGTCAACAACCTTGTAGGTCATATTTTATCTCTATCAAGAGTCGTGGGTAACTTAAGTATAGACAAAGACAACTTCATAATAACAATTAGCAACTTGGGTATACATATATATTGACAATTTGGAAAGCTCAAGTTATCAGTATATATATCTAACTTTCTAATTTCTATACTCAAGTTGTCGTGAGGCTTTGTGGCGGGACGGAGCTATAGCAACTCAGGGGTCCGGCGAGGGGTATTGCCCTTTTATTATTTTTTAAAAATTGTAAGGGGCATTTTTGTAAAAGCACCTAAACTTCAAAATCTCAAATTCTTGCCCCATCACCTTTCTGTCATTTCCCTATTTTATAAGACTTTTTGGGGTATTTCAAGATCAAATGGTATTTATTTGTCATTTCTCCAAAGAAAATCTTCAACCTTCATTTATCTTAAATTTTAAACCACTAAGTGAATGCCTTATTAAAAATATCAACAATTCTTGAAGAGATAAGTCAATTCCGCTTTAGTCACAATCTTTCATTTTGATGTAATCACATTCGTTAATTTAAATCACGAAAAACAATCTTTGCAATTGCTGCACCATCACATCTCATTCTGATTTTTCAATATATCAGCATCAAAACAATGTAATTTGTTTATAGGGGACCCATTTTGGGAAAAAATGAGAGGAACATGACTGGTCTTGATCATCAAGCATATTGAAATAATTGTTAGTCAAATAAATGAAAATGTCTTCTACATGGGGAACCAGTTGTTTCATTACTCATTGCAATGATGAGCACCAAAAGCTTATCACCATATTAGACTTTATTTTGGATGATTCAGATTGAAATTTTTTACTTTTACTTTTCTTTAAAAAATATTTTAAAGAGTATAGAATAAAAAATAAAGATAATATCTAAACTTTCAATTTTTTAAAAATGATTTTTTTATTTTTATTTTAAAATGATTAGTTGAAAATTTTAAATCTGAACTGTTTCATTTCTATTTAAACTTTGCAGATCTCACGGCCTAACTGGTTTTCTTTGATAATTTTATAAGCGTTGGGTGAATATAAACTTTTTATGTCATTTTATTGATAAATTTGAACAAAAGACCAAAATATAATTTGCGGGATTCCTTCAAGGCGTGCAAGAGGAACAAACCCTCAAATCCCGAAAATATTATCTTAATAAAGATATAAGTTGAATGATTGTTATAGGATCCTCCCTTTATAAAGAAATAACCCTAAGATATTACTTAAACTAATTTCCCCGGATACAGCTGCTCCAAAAATAAAGAAAATGGGTGAACGACAAAAATGAGAAAAATAGATAAAGAGACGAACTTGGTGATCCACAAATCCTTAGGTAAACTGAAGAGAACTTGGTAATAATATTGATACAGAAATTACACGAGGCATAAGATGAAACACGGAAGAAAAATATATAGGAAACGGCCTCGCAAAACCGCACTTGTATGTTGTTAAGCATAGAGTACACAGAAATTCGTGCTTAGTTTTATTTGAGAACCCAAGCAATGGAGTCTTGAAAAAGCAGGAAGTGGCATATGGGAACACTGCCTGGTTTCACTTTTAGCATTTGGAAGGCTAAATGTTTTGGGTTCCACCCTGACGTGTCTCTATGACATACACTCACAGCTTTGACTCTACTCCCATCAGCCCCATCCAACGACACCGTATAGGCAACTGTCTTCTCTATTTTGTGACAATAAAACACTGCATACACATAACTGAGCTTGTGGCACACCACCACTTTTGTCTCTCCCATCTTCTCCACTCCTTGTGTTATTGTGTATTCTTGCTTCTTTGTTTCGTTCCTAACCTCCGTAGACAAGACTTCCACGTTTTTCCCAAGCATCAGAATGGTGAAGTTTAGCATTGATTCTAAGGATGTTGCACAGTACTTCTCCTCTCCTTTAGGGCTAGTTTGTGTAATATCCCAAAATTTGCTCTGATAAATTCTTTATATGATGTATATGTAATTGGAGAAAATAAATGGAGAATTTTGACTAGAAGGTCAATTTTACGTGAAATAATTGATTTCGCCGAAACCAAAAATTTTGAGACATATGTTGGTACCAATGTATATAAGGAATCAATACTTATTTATTCCATTCTAGAGCATTAAATTGGACTAAAAAGGAATGAAAAGAAGTTGCTTGAGTTCCACTGAAAATTCTGAAAAAAATCAAAGGAAAGTTAAAATTGCACCTTTTACGAATATGTGCCATAAGTTCTATAATTATTTAAAATTTATGGATACTTGAGTAGGGTTATTGACCAATAAAATAGGTCAATATCTTCCTAAAAATGGCCCAAGAATTTAGGACAATTGAATTACAAAAGAAAAAGTTGAAATTCAATTAGATTTATAACTAAGGGCACAGTCGTAATTTCGCGGAAGATGAAGAGAAATTTTGTACAGCCCTTATAAACCAACTTTAACTTGATAATATTCATTAATTTCATTCTCCAAATTAGGTAGCATCAGCTTCTTCTATACACCTTCGGTCAAAAAGCAAAGTTTGGGTCAAAATGCATTGGTACATTTGTAAATAAATGGAAAATTAAAGTCCAATTAATTGGCTCCATATTTCCACCGACTTTGAGCCTTCAATATTAATTAATCATCATGTTTTATTTCACCTTCATTCGATCAGAATAAGCAAGAGGGAGAGGAGCTCAAATATTTCCGAAAATGGCGTACAAAATGGAAAAGGAGAGAGAAAATTAGTTTAGCCAAAATCACCTACCAAACCACCTCCAATCTAAAAACTCCCTTCACAAGCATTGTTCTACACCTTGAGAGCTTCAATTTTACGGTTTCAGTTTTCTCATAGGAGGAGTTTCAAGTCATCGGGTTAGTCGAGTTGCTGCCAGAATTCCAAACCGACTGTAGAATCGTGATTAGGTAAGCATAAGCTTCATTTTAAACCGATTGGTTTGAAGTTTGGATGAGTTTTTGAATACTTTGTAAAATCCCATATTTTGAGACAACTAAGGTTCTTGGAGCATCATGGTGATTTGTTCATGAATATGTGATTATATAATGATTTGAGAGCATATGAACCTAGTTTGATGGATAAATTGTGAATTTGGAAAAATTGTTATAATTGGACGTTAATGTTGGTCTGAACAGGGCATGGTTAAGGAATGGTATTTTGGTCATTTTGATGGTTCCATTGTGTTCAAAATGCAAATTTGTGTAGGGTAGAGGTACAGTAGAAATTTTAGAAGTTCCGGGATCAAATTTTTGCCGAAGCCGAAAATCTGCCTTGAAAATTTCAGTTTATGCAATAATTTTGTGATGAGTATTTTTGGTTGCAAATAGACATAATAAGGGTCAATTGGGCTTTTGAACTACCCCAAAATGATTTTTCTAGATTTAATTATGAATTTTTGAAGATCAGTCACTGTTTGCTGGAAATTCCTGAAAAATGACGAAAATAGAGGGAATATAGGCTCATATTAGATTCCTTAATGAGAAAAGGAATTTAATAAATATGGACACATGAATTGAGCTTATTTTAATTTATCAAAAGGGAATGTTTATTGAGGTAGATTTAATCATAATTATATTTTATTATTGTAGGTCTAATTGTGATATTTGGCGCTGGGGAAACTATTTTTATCTATAGTCGACTATCAGGTAATAACCTTAATCCTCATATACTTTGTGTGACTTGTGTATGTATGTTTTGCCATATATATATATATATATATATATATATTTCATACATTCGGTTATCATTTATTTCGAGCACTCGGGCAACCGAAACACGTGTGCATAAAGGACTTTGCTGTGTGCTGTGCCTAGAGGTCTGTATTGTGTGCTATTAGGACCACTGCAGACTGTGCTGTGTGCTATTAGGACTGCTAGTTCCAGATTTGGCCGTGTGCCTTGATATTAAATGTTATGTGGTATATGTTTATTTATGATTTTTCTTACATGCGTTGTTGTACATTTTATATTAGATTAACGGTTATTTTGGGATTCAATTTTGAGTCCTAGCCCATTTTAAGCCCTTTAGGTGGTTACTGACAGTGGTGGATCTAGGAAATTAATGAAGGGTGGGCACTAGTGGAGGATTTAAGAGTTTTTGTTTGTGTCTGCACAATTAGTGGGGGATTCGAGGCTGCCCTCGATTTTTTTTAAAGGAAATTTTTAAGTGCATTAAAAAACAAAAGAATATAAAACAAGAAAAGAAAAGAATATCAAAAAAATATTCATGAAATCAAGTGAATACTGATGATGTAATAAAAGAGATGGTTATTTTACAAACTGTCATCATTTAGAAAAGCAAGGCTAAGTCTTTGTTAGAAATGCAATACATAAATTACAATGAAGAGTGGACATTCAATAAGTTCAAGTACATATATTTTAATGACATAAGTATATTACAATAAAAATAATTGCAATGTCATCCTTGTAGGCCTTAATTTTTGGAATTCCATCATAATTGCCTTATTATCAATGCTATCAAATACATTTTTTTTCAATATAAGACATTTTCGTATCACAGGAAAATAAAATTCAAGGGTGGGCACTTGCCCCCCTTCTCTTGTACCTGCGTCCGCCTATGGTTACTGTGACGAGGAAATATTATCCCTTTATATTAGCATTTTTTAGATGAACGTTCTAATAGGAAGGGAAGAAATCTGTAGAGTGATCCTTGAAGGTTATTTTTTGCTACTCGAGCACATGTTAGGTTATATTTATTTTCCCTGATGCTAAGACTTTAATGTTCTATTTTGTTTACTAAAATATTTTTAGGATTTAAATAGACACAATGATATGGTTTTATTTAGATTGATTATGCATGTATTTTGGTTATTTGGATGTTGGACATCCTTTTTGGTTATATATGAAACACTTTGGTTAAGTATTTGGATGTTTATTTTGAGGTGTAGCACATGGCACCATCCCCTAGTACTTCTATCCTTACACCTCTCAACAAATTGGTCAGGCATAACGTAAGAACCACCATATCCTTGATTATGTCTGAGCCCTACTTATTTCCTTTTCTTATCCTAAACGTTTATGGGGTAAAGCAACATTGACTATTGTTTACTGCATTAATAGAGTCGCAACACTAGTCCTTGATAACATTTCTCCTCTTGAACGTGTTAATGGTATGCCTCCTGACTATAGTTTTCTAAACGTCTTTGCTTGTGTCTGTTTTATCATCCTTCTGTTCATGAGACCACCAAATTGCAAGCTCATGCATGAGTTTGTTGCTTCCTTGGTTATGATTATGAACCTAAGAGTTATCGCTGCTGGGACCCTGTCTAGCTCTCACCACATTCGAGTCTCTCATCATGTTGTTTTCTAGGAACATATGAAATTCTCATCTTTGACTGACCTTTCCTCATTTTCTCCTCCTTCGCGTTCTATTTTTACAAATATTTCTATTGTTTTTTTCCTTGTGACTCCAATATAAACTCACCTACTAAGATCATTCACACGGGTGATGCAGCACCCACTCCAAATGAGCCTACTATTTCTACTCTTCCTGCACAAGTTACGGCTATGGAGCCTATATCCCCCGCCACCACTCAGCACACCCATGTAAGACATCCTCCTTCCTACCTTAATGATTAACCATTATTTGTCAACCATCCTCCAATTTCAGGAACCCCAATCCTAAAAAGAAACCTCTTGTGATGCCCTTTGTCAGCAAGCTGTGTATGAAGAACTATAGGCCTTGGAGAACATGCACACTCGGGATCTTGTTGATCTTCCCCTAGTAAAAGTCTAGTTGGGTGCAAATACGTATATAAGAATAAGACTCACTCAGTTGACTCTCTCAACCTCTTGTGAAAGCGTATCACTTGAGTGCTAACTTAGCCACTCAAGTGATCTTTCATCATTCTTCATTCTTTTAGTAAGTGACTTGCAAAATTACTGGAAGTTTGGATCATAACCATCTCAGATCACTTGAAGTGAGTAATCTTGCTAATTCAAGTTTTGGTTCAAATACAAGTTTATCACTCGAGTGTTTAGACTTGAATCATCAAGTCCTCATAGTATTTCAACATTTGCTATCATCAAAACATAATCCAAGAACTAACACATATTGTGTTAGTCAAGCAGCTGTTAAGGTTGCTCACAATGATGTGTTCCATGAGGGATTAAAATCAAGATTGACTGGCGTTTCACTCTGTGACATATTGTTTGAGGCACCACCAGACATGTCCCCCATTTGATTGAAGCACTAACTGGCTGATTTGTTTACTAGATCTTTTAATTATGTTGCTTCTAGTTTTTAGCAGACAACCTCTATCAAGCCATCTTGAGTTCGAATGGGGATTTTTATTTGATATGTTTTTTTTATATGATTTGATTTGTATTTATTATTTTTCTTTAGGGCTTATTATATTTCCCCTGTATATATTGTTGTACTCTGCTCATTCTCAAATACAAAATTTTTTCTCCAATATTTCTCTCTCTTGTTTCTGACAGCGTCAAAGTCTGTTTTGGTGAAATGGAATGTAGGAATTAAATTGGGTGCTAATGGCTGACGACTTTGAATGGAGATGGAATATGGAGGGAAGTGGTGAAGTCAAAAGGGGGAAGAAGTGGCGATGGGTGATGGTGAGTGTGGATGATGGAAATTGTTGTTGGTGAAGGAGATGAAGGTCATGAATCTGAGATGGAAGGGAAGAGAGGTTGTGTATGTCAGCTTTCGTTCTCAGTGAATGAAGAAGTCTATTATTAACATTGGAATCAGTTTATCACCCTAGGTCCTCATGTATCGATTTGAAATCTACTGGTCCTAAAATGCCATTTTTTATGTCCTTCAACAACATTATCTTTGGTCCTCCACTGTTGTTTTGTACTTTCAGCTTTCAGCTCCAATTTCTCCCAATTGTCCTACAATACAAATTTGAAACCTACTGGTCCTAATCCTAATCAACATGATAAAATCCTAAAAAATGCATGGAAGTTTATATTAAAATAGGGGCTTATCACTGGGGTCCAGATTTGATAGGGCAGTTCATTTTTGTACTTTCTAGGAGTGATGATTTGTATATGTAGTCCAGCATTATGATTGGTAATTGTGATCTGGATGCTGAGACTTGTATTTGACATTTCTTTGAATTGAGTTGTTTAGCTGCATGTTAAAACCCTTGTTTAATCTAATAGTCTTCTCATGAATTCATGCTTTGGTTATTCAATTAGGTAAACTGTTAATACAAGTATAGAATTCCGTTTGCAAGTCCGATACATGCAGAGCCCGTCAAAACATTGCTGATGAACTGAATGAATCTACGTTTCTAGGTGAGGTTAGTGAATTGGCAGTGTTGTTTAGAAAGTCTCTTCACATTGTGTTGCACTCAGTTAAGAATCGAACTCAATCCGAAATTGGACTAGGATAGCAAGTGGATTCAATCATCAAGGACATTCATATATCATTGCATTTGAAACACACATTAAATTCATTCATTAGTTAGAAACACTCCATCTTCTCAAAGAGAAATGATCTAGGTTGTGCCACCTGCACACGTAATATGTAGTAAAGTAAGAGTTGAGATACATAATGGTAATGACACCAAGAAAGAAGACCCCAAATGCGCCTGCAAAACTACATGAGAAGGCAACTCGAAAGCCATCTTCTTCTGAAAGATATGGTGGTCCGTTTATCCCCGATGGTTTATCATTAGATGAACACTTTTGCAGAGGTGGACCACAGAGAAAAGGATTCCCTTCATAACAACTTGGGTCAAAAGTTGAAAATTGATTTTTCATGATAGGTGTCATACCAGATAAATTATTGTAAGCCACAGAGAAGACAGACAAATAATACAACTGTGTAAGTTGGGAAGGAATATGACCTGCCAATTTATTGTACGAAAGATCTAAACTCTCTATTTGCTTAAGGTTAGAAAATGTTTCTGGAATAGGCCCTGTCAAATGGTTGTTTGACAAATTTAATGTATGGATAGTGTTTAGGTATCCAATATGTAAAGGGATTTCACCTGTCAACTGGTTTTTTGAGAGATCTAGGCCAGACATGAAACGTAATATATTTCCTTTATATGATTCATACCTGCTTTTTGACATGAAGTTCACTTCTTCTTCCTGGTAAGATGAAGAATTTTTTTCATATTCACCTTGAACAAGATCCCCATTTGTGCGGTTGAATTCAAATGAAGAGCCTCTTATAGTCCAAGGGACATAATATTTTCCCAGTATGGTTCCAGTCACATATTTGCTTCCGAATGTGATGTTGTTTAAGCAATATGGTATCCCTCCTGAAAGCTTGTTCTGTGAAAGATCCAATATGCTTATGTTCTTGAGCTTACAAATATCCACAGGAATGGAACCTTCAAGTTTGTTTCCCTTAAGGAGGAGAACCCTCAAATTCAACATTGACACGAACCACCATGGAATTTGACTTGAAAATCTATTCTTTGTCAAATCCAAAGTACACAACAACGGAGATTTGGCCAAAACAGAAGGAATGGGTCCCACAAAATGATTGCCCTGCAAATGTAAGTACATCAATGATGGCATATTTAGGCAACTTGGCAAAGTGCCATTGAATCTATTTTGTGAAAGGTCCAGGTATTTCAGCTCAGCTAAATTGCAAAAGCTTTCTGGTATTGGACCTGACATAGAATTTTGGGATAAAATAAGGTAACCCAAATGCTTAAAGTTTCCAATCCAACTAGGTAATTCACCATATAGTTGATTCGCACTTAACTCCAACATTCTTAATTCTGAACTATTAATAATCCCATCTGGTACTTTTCCATTGAAGTTGTTGCTGCTTAGATCCATAGACAGCAAATGTGTGAAATTTGAACCTCCTGGTAAACATGGGCCACTTAAGTTGTTGTTTGACAACTTAAGAAACCTCAAGTCATTGCTACCCTTACCAAACTTTTGGGGCAAATAGCCAGACAAATTGTTATTGGACAAGTCTAGTGAGTTCAACTGCCTCATGTCACCAAGTGATGATGGAAATCCACCCTGTAATGAACTGGAAGACATGTTTAGAGAAAGCAAGTTGGGAAAAACATATCCAATATGAGGAGGGATTTCATCACTAATTGGGTTAGAGGAAGCCTCAAAATTTTGCATATCAAGTAGTTGTGAGGTGGAGTTAAGCTCAAAGGGACCAGTCAAAAAGTTGTTGCTGACGTAAATAGCACATAATTTGGTGTTGTTTGTCAAAAGCCAGTTTGGGAAACTTCCTGAAATGTTCAAATTGACAAGCTCTATAACTCTCAAATCATATTGATGAAGAAGAAAAGAGGGTACAATGCTGTGATTGCTGGCTTCGTTCATGGTGCATTCAACAACACTGAAAATCTTTAGTTGGAAGGAAGGGAAAAATTGGGGGCGTTCAGTTTCAAGCTTGAGATTGGGGTTATTAGAGCAGGAAATTGAGAAAACTTGAAGGTTGGAGTGGTTGGCAAACAAAGAAAGCGATGCAACGCCGGTAAAATAGTTTTCTTCTAGGGAAATGAATTTGAGGGACTTCAGAGAATGAAAGAGTGAGGAAGGGAAGGTTCCTTCAAAACCATTGTATTGAAGATCAAGTAGACGGAGAGAAGTCAAATTTTTCAGGCATGAAGGAAGCAATCCCTCAAACATGTTCACGCCAAGAGACAATATTTCTAGCTTCTTCAAATTGCATAAGCCTCCTGCAACATATGCATTTTTTTGTTAAATTGTTTTTTTTTTGGAGAAAATAATTAATAGTAAAACTTTAAGGATATATATATCTTAAACTTTAATTTGGTAGTAACAACATTTTAAAGATCTGGTGCATTCGCCCTAAATCAATAATTTACGTGATTGGACTTAAAAATGAATTTATGATTAAATATTTGAGCTAAAAAAAAGTCTAAAGTAAATATGAATTTTGGACTAATAAGATGTATCTAATGCCAAAAAGTCCACTTCAAAAGTACAGATAAATGAAGACTATACAGAGCCATTTAGGCCAGCCTAGATAACAAGAATGCAGTGGTGTGTGAGTAGAGGTCAAAAGTTCAATTATTCATGGTATAACAAAGAACAAAATAGAGGCTATATATATATAGAACAATAAAGAATTCGAAATTTTTATCTTGATATTTGTATTTTGATCTCAATACATAGTTTTCCTGGGTTTTCACTCAGTCTAAATTAAACAAGTTGCAGGAAAATTTGTTTAGATAAGTCGAGTTCTTTTTATTTTTTTAATAAAATAGCGGTTCTCTCTAGGACAAGATACATTACAATAACTATAGTTAGTTAGTACTATCCATTAAAATCAAGTCCTTACAGAGTCAATGCAGCTGATCTACGTTATATATATACTGAAGAAAGCCATAAATATAGTAAATTATAAGATTGTAGATAAAGTACTTTATCAATCTATTTTAATCTTAGAGGTTAAATATTCAGACAGTAAATTATTTTTGCTAAAAAAGCTACAAATATATGACCTTGCTGCGGTAGTGAGCCTTTTAGACTATTCTTGAAAAGGGACAATGTACGTAAGGAGGTGAGAGATGTGAGAGACATAGATTCTGGATGACCATGGTCCGAGTAATTCGAAGAGATCAATTCCAAAGTCTTCGAATTGTGTGAATGGAAAACATCTGTAAAATACGAAAAGAAATATTCAAACATTATCATAAAGATGTAAACAATTGTATACTAATTTTTGTATAATTACTCATATGATCTTATTTGTAAGTCACTTTTAATATATTTTTCACCGGAGTCAAGAAAATCCTTAACCATATAATTAAGTATGTCTCAAAATTTAATAATTTTTCAACTTTATTTATTTATTTAATATATACACTTTTCAAAAGTACCAAGTCAACATAATAATAATTGAAGTAAAATTGTATCTGTATGTGAAAAAATTAATGAAGTAACTTATAAATAGGTTAAAAAATTTATTTTATTTAGTTCAAAATTGTTTGATCAAGTTGCTAAATGATTTTAATAATCTCTTTTCTTCTAATTTTCTTCGGTCATGTTACCATAATACATTAAATAAAAACACAATCTTGTTCAACTTTCGATATTTTCAACATCTCTCTAAACTTCAATTGATTTTTTTAAAATGCAAGAACAAAAGAACATGATATACGGCATCTAACAGAACTTGGAACATAAAATTTAAGCACCGAAGAACGAGATTTCTGTGAGCTGATTATCTTCCAGATACAAAGTTTGCAAGTTCTCTGACCTAATTTCGCCATATAGCCCTGATCCAATAATAACACATGTATCGTAAGTTACTCTTAATGTTATTGTACGAACAACTTTTTATAAAAAACCATATCATAAATATAACCAACCTCTAGATGTAACAAGAAGTTAAAGATTGGCCCACAAAAACAATAATTCAAAGTAACCTTTTGTCTATTATATCATAAAACTAGAGACTAGAGATTTACCATGTGTGTGTGTTTGTTTGAAATGCTTTAAATTAGAGATATATACATATAAATATTAAAGACATAATATATGTGTAATATATTATTTTATTAAATATTTAGATGTTCTGGTACTTTCTGAAAGATCCAACTATGTCTGAGTAATATCAGCTTTTTTAATTAACTAAAACATGTGCTCCAAAATAAATAAATGTATTTATTTATTTAAAAAAAAAAAAAAACCAACTTATAACTATTTGATCGGTTCAAAGTTTGAGTAGCTTATTTTAAATGATTTTATGTTGTACCTAAATCACTTTTAATTACTTTATTAAACTCATTGGATCGGTCTTAAATTTAAAAAATTCCACTTTTACCTTAACAAAAAGCTTTTGAAAGAAAAAACTAAAAATACCAGAAGTCACATTTAAAAATTAATTATGGAGAAAAATTTAACAAATATGCATTAATTACCCTCTAAATGAGTTATACTATGGACTAAAGAATTAATGTTTTTATGTTGTAAACCAGAGGGTAGTGTCCGAAGTAAAAATATGTGGAAGGAATTTTATCTCTCAATCAAAAGTGCAAGCACAAGATAAAATCGAGATTATTAGGAAGGAATTCATACGTGATAAAAGCAGTAGTGCTTTCTTGATATAGTGTGTGTCTTTGTTCTAAATATGCACCTGAATAATAAATCATAAAATATCTAGTGGGAAGAAAAAAGAGACCTGACAAGTAATTTCCAGACAAATCCAATTCTTGAAGTTGGTGGAATGGGAGAAAATAGGAAACATTCAACGACCACTTGAAGTGTTCCAACTCTTTAGCTCTTGTATAATTTAGAAGAAGGCTTATAACCCACAGTGTGGAGTTGTCGCAGATAACACCCTCCCAACTACAGCAATCAGAATGGTTAAGGTTATTCCAAGAAGGAAGAGAAGAGCCATTTGGGTAATTGAAAGCTTCTTTTAGCTTCAGAAGAGCTTCTCTCTCTTCTTCCAAACATCCCTCACTCCGATCATTACAACCCAACATTATAATAACAGCCACCACCCACCACACTCGTTCTCTCACTGAAGATCCCATTTTTTAGTATGGTTCCTTACTTTGCTTTAAGAATCCTTCTTCGTCTCTTTATCCCAGCGAGGTCTATATATATAGGCCATTTGGCATCTCTTTTTACCTTTATTTTTTTCATAAAACAAAAAACAAAAATTCTGTGAATAGACTTTTCATCAGATTCAAAAGGTTAAGGTGCATTTTTACCAACAAACAATTATAGAAAAAGAAAGATCCAAGACAAATATTAATTAAGAGTATCTTAAATACCAACAAACAATTAAAAATGTGCAGTTGGCTAAACGAACTTTTAAAAAGGTGCGGTTAAGACAACGCCTTGCTTAGAAAAAAGATAATGTCATTATCTAAGGTCTTAGATTAGTAACGAACTTTTATTCCGGAGGACCCAAGACAAAAAAAGTTTTACTTTCGTAGCTCCTAACACAAAATTCTTAATTTCACTAAATTAATTTTTTTTTTCTCAATTGTCATTGTTCAAAACTACTTGTATAGATATCTATGGACAAAAATTACTCATTTGCTAAAAGAAACAAAAAAATTAATTAAAAATATAATGATATGATTTAAATAAAACTCGAGGTGTTTTATAATTTATTATACATGTTAAACAAAAAAATTATATGATTTATTTTTATTTTAGAAGAAATTTATGTGAGTTAAAAAAAATTCATTTAATGTTAATAAAATTTAAAAAATCTAAAAAAATCTATTATATCCGGAAAGAAATGAAATGAGTTTAATTTTTATTTTTATAAAAAGAGCTTAATGGATATCAACGTTGACCCTTAATAATATAAATATGGCAACTTGATGATATTTTTGTTAATTAAATTATCTATTGATTATATCAATATGGGACTTATTGGAAAAAAAATTGTTATTAATTAAGTATCTTGGAATAGCCTCAGCAAATTATTTATGGGACTTTTTTAATTTTTTTTTCAACAAGTCCCATATTAATATAATCAATATAATAGATTTTTTCAACGTAGACTTTTTTCAAAAATATCAATGAGTTCTTGGGATTTATATTATTGAGGTCAACGTTGATATCCATTAAAATCTTTCTATAAAAATAAAAATTCATTTCATTTCATTTCTTTCCTGGATATAATAGATTTTTTTAGATTTTTTAAATTTTATTAACATTAAATGAATTTTTTAACTCACATAAATTTCTTCTAAAATAAAAATAAATTATATAACTTTTTTGTTTAACATATATAATAAATTATAAAACACCTTGAGTTTTTATTTAAATCATATAATTATATTTTTAATTAAAATTTTTGTTTATTTTAGCAAATGAGTAATTTTTGTCCATAGATATCTATACAAGTAGTTTTAAATAATGATAATTGAGAAAAAAATTATTTAATTTAGTGAAATTAAAGAATTTTGTGTTGGGAACTCACGAGTAAAACTTTTTGTGTTGGGTCTCCGGAATAAAAATTCGTTGGCCCGTCTGGGCACCTTAGATAATAGACATTATGTTTTTAATCAAGTTGTCTTAATTCGCACCTTTTTAAAATTTAGTTGGCTAACTGCGCATTTTTAATTGTTTGTTGGTATTTAAAGTCTTACTTAATTAATATTTGTCTTGGATCTTTCTTTACGTAATTGTTTATCGAAAAAATCTTGCACCTTAACCCACTTCAAAAAGTAGGGCCACTACTTTAGTGATTGAAAGCAAGGGTGGAGCCGGGGGTCACGTGAAGGGGGGAAAATGTCTCAAATGGTCTCATTTGTCATTAAGTAAGGTTGAAATGATCGCCTTAGCGTTGAGTGTGGCGTTTCTGCTTTAACTGTCCTAATCGGTGGTTGATCAACTTTCTTTTTTTCTTTTTACCTAAAAAATTTCTATGCGATGAATGTGAACGAATCCATTAAAACAACAACAAAGCTTTATTTAATTGGGTGGGTTGGGTTATAAAGATTACACAACACTGCTCTATTAACATCTAACTCTAGATAAATTGTCGATCAAGTAGTCTTGCTCAATAACTTCACTTGTTCTCTCTTGTCTTCCTCTATCCCTTTTTATAGAACTTCATATTGTTTGATCAACCCTCTTCACCGCGCATTTAATAGTGTTCTTTGAACGTGTCTAAACTACCTCAAATGACTTTCTACCATTTTCTCTTCAGTAGGTGAGCCACTCTAAGTCTTCCATGTATCTATTCTTTACAAATATTATATTTTCTTATATGACCAAACATCCATCTCACCATTCTAATCTTGACTACCCTCATTTTATGCTCATGTTGTCCTTGTAAAAGCTCAACATTCACTACCATATAGTATTGATGGTCTTATAACAATACCAGAAAACTTCCCTTTCACCTTATTATTTACTTTTCAAAAAGAAGTAAATCGGTAGATTTTCTCTATTTAAATCACCTACCGTAAATTCTATTATTAACGTACATCTCCATCAGTTTCCCCATCTTTTTGTATATTTTATTCCAAATAAATCACCCAGCTTGAATTCTATGATTATCTTTTTTTCAAGGAGCCTTTTGTTTATGCCTATATGATCTAAATGCCATGCAAATGTAATAAAAAGTGGAAGGGGTTTTTGGTTTTGTTTCACTACTACATATTCGGGCATATAAAACGCTTAAAATATAATCGTCAAACGATTAATTATGCCCACCATAATGTATTGTTAGACAAAATTTGTAACATCTTTTTTAAAATATATATATATATATATATATATATATATATATATATATATATATAAGAAATAATATTATAGAAGATATTAATTTAAGCTAATTAAAATTTACCATGTAATTTCTCAATATGAGAGTAAATTTTTTAAAGTGAGAGTTAAAAAGTTGTATAAAAAAATAATTTATATTATTATATTATATAATATTATATATTATAAAAATAGATAGTGATCATAATTTGGGTGGGGTTGCCCCCACTATCATAATTAGAGGAGTGGAATACCCCCAACCCAACCCAACACATACCCACCCAACGACAGGAGAGGATGAGAGATATATATAAATAGATAGTGATCATAATTTGGGGTGGGGTTGCCCCCATTATAATAATTGGAGTGGAATTCCCCCCCCACCACACTAACACAACACAACGGCAGGAGAGGGTGAGAGAGAGGCACAGGTACAAAAAAGACTTTTAAGACCGGACGAAAGAGGCATCGTAAGATTGGATCTGCGACCGGTCTCGTTACAGGCAATATTAAAAGTCTGTAACTTTTAAGACCAGATGTGAACCAGTCTTAAAGATTTTTTTCGACCGGATACTAAAAATATTAGGTCTTAAAAGTCGTACTATATAGACCTGATAATTTTTTCTTTGGTCTTAAAACTCAACTTTTATAACTGGACAAGGCCGATCTAAAAAGACCGAATTTTTAAGACCGGACAAAAAAACAATCCGGTCTAAAAATATTGACTTTTAAGACCGGACGAATAATTATACCGGTCTTAAAAGACTGACTTTTAAGACCGGACTAATAAATACATCCGGTCTTAAAATTTGAACTTTTTAAACCGGACAAATAAATACACCGGTCTTAAAAGACCGACTTTTAAGACCGGACTAATACATACACTTGTCTAAAAGTACCGACTTTTAAGACCGAACTAATAAATACATCCGATCTTAAAATTTGAACTTTTTAGAGCAGCGTATTTGTTTCCGGTCTAAATTTTCTCGAATTTTTTCTCTGTTATGTTCTTCTTGATCATACACACATCCACCACCCAATCTAGCACCTAAAAGGCAGTACTTTAAGCTATAAGCTATGAACAATCCATTATGAATCAATTGAATTGGAAATGAATACAAATATTATTATTCACCATGAGTTATGTGGCCTCTTAATGAATATACTATGGCAGTACAACACCTAATTGAATATATACAATAAGATAAGTTACAAATACGATGAGTTACAAAGACAACACCTAAATGAACATACATGTCCAATTCACCATGCCTTCATTAGATTCCCACCCAACAACGTAACATCCTTTTTTATAACATGCCCCTTTCGATCAGATCCTGCTACAAAAATAAAAACAAGAACAAAAGCTTCATAGTTAGTGACATTGTTTAAGAACATATGAAGGAATATAGTTAAAACCTTAAAGTTTCAAATAATTATGCATATGAATATTACCTTATGAATTGTCTCTTTTATAAATAGATATCCTCCCATATCCGTTTATGATGATCATTTCTTATGCCGAGTTCATTATCCGCTTCATCTTCTTCCTTCATGTCTGGGAGACCCCTTGAAAAAGGAGTACTCTCAGGAAGACCATAATTTAAATGAATTTCCTCATCAATATCAATGACCCTTTTTCCTTGGAAAGTTACAGACCACATTTTATTTTTATGATCGGTGATATAGAACACTTGTTTCGCCTGGTCTACCATAATAAAAGGTTCATCTCCAAAACTTTTACTATTGATATCGACTAATGTAAATCCTAGTCAATCGATCTGAACACCATTATTTCTTCGATCAAGGGCTCAAGGTAAACATCAACGTCATTTCTGAGTTGTTTTGGTCCCAAAATCAACATAAACAATATGATGTACTTTTGTTTCATGCACAACATAAGAGATAGGTTGTAAATAATTAGGAGTACATGCCACGAACTATGTATGCTGCTAAGGCTACCATAGGGATTCATGCCATCCGTGCTAAGGGCAAGCCTAAGGTTCCTAGGTTCTTCGCTGAAGTTAGGAAATAATTGATTGATTTTCTTCCATTGAGAAGAATCAGCTGGATGTCGAAGTTTTCCATCAGAAATCTTCTCATCTGTATGCCACCTCAAATATTTTGCATAATTTTCATTAGCAAACAAGTGCTTGAACCTTGGTATGATTGGAAGATACCACAATACTTTTGCAAGCCCCTTATTTGATTTGTACCTTGGGGTTTCACATACCGGACACTTCTGTTTCTCTTCAAACTCTTTTCTCTACAATATGCAATCATTCGGGCATGCATGGATCCTTTTGTACTCCATCCCCAGTTGACAAAGTATTTCCTTAGCATCATAGTATCGATGTGGCAACACATTATCAACTAGAAACATGTCCTTAAAATCCTTAAGCATTTCTGAAAAACTCTTATCGCTCCATCCATGCCATGCTTTCAAGCTTACCAATTTTAATACAGTGTTCAACAATTGGTATTTTTTACACCCAGAGTATAGCGGCGTCTCTACATCACTGCACATATTACCATATATGCATGTGATTGCTCAAAAGCCTTTTCTCCATGTGATCATCCATATTCGTGTCATTATCATCAAAGATCATTTCCCCATGTTGATCTAATCAATAGATTATTTCATTTCCATACTGTATAATCAATAGATAATTTCATGTTGAAATGAGTTTAATTTTTATTGATTTAGTAAGACTTATACCCATACTATATAAGTCTTACTAAATCCTTCACAAATTAAACGTGTGTATATTGTAAATGGAGCAAATCACCAAGAGGGGGGGTGAATTGGGGATCTTACAAATTTCTTTTTAAAAACACCAAACATAAACAGCAAAACAAGGGCAAACAGAGGAAGAGTAGAGAAGTATGACACAATAGGATTTATACTGGTTCAGTCTTAACTCTTGACCTACGTCCACTTCCCAGACGCTCTGGGATTTTCACTAACTCACAAAATCAGTTACACACTCTGCATTCAAAAGTTATTCTCTCACTAGGATACACTTCCCCTTACAAGTTGTAAACTGATAATCCCAATCTCATAGTCCCACAACTTGAGATTCTTACAATAAATGATATTCAATGATAAACTCTCTAAAAGGGAAAATGCAATAATCACTAAAATACAATGTATCAAAAGATACTTTACAAGTTGGTAGAAAACACTAAATGCAGTTGAAACTTGATAACTTTTCATTTTTTGTAAGTTGGTTGTTGTAGAGACTTGAATGCTTGAGCTTATATATGAAGGAAGCATTAAATGACCATTGGAAAGATCAATGTAACTGTTGGAGACAGTAATCTAGCTGTTAGGTGCAACTTGGTCCTTTCTCTCACTAGCTTTCAGTTAATCCAGGTGCTCAGATGTTTTGGTTGATTTCCCTTGAAATAAATTCGTTAGAAGATGATGTTTCCATAGGGGAAAAGTCGACATTTAATCTTTTGCAAAGTTTAGGGAATGATTTTCCAAAAGGGTGCAAGGTTTTTTGGACTAGCAATAAATGTGCTGACGTCACCTTTTGCTTTAAACTTAATCTTCAATCCAACACACATTTAATCATCTAAAACTCACTAACAAACTGATTAAACATATTTAAGAATAGTAACGAGTGATGATAAGAAGTATCTAGATCAAACATGAAGATTTTGCAAATTCGAGAAAGCTGATTTTCAAACTGAGTGATACAAACTCGAGTTTGTTTAAGCAAACTAGAGTTTGCAACTTTTACTCAGGAGCCAAACTTGAGTTTGGAAATTCAAACTCGAGTTTGGTTCTTTCTAGAAAAGATCATCGCGATTGAGCTTTGGACAACATTTTGAAATAGGCGCAAACTCGAGTTAATAAGTGACAAACTCGAGTTTAGGACTTTTTGAAGTGAAAATATGTTTAAGTCCACAAAGCTCAAACTGGAGTTTACAAAAGTAAACTTGAGTTTTCTTAAGTTCAAAATAGTGAGGAGCTTTCTGCTTGACACAAACTCGAGTTTGCTCACTCAAACTCGAGTTTTCTTAAAAGATGAAAAATCTTGAAAACTTTCTGCCAAGAGTAAACTTGAGTTTGCAAATCCAAACTCAAGTTTGCTTAGCATATGAAAACTTTGAAAAACTCTCTGTTTAACACAAACTCGAGTTTATCATGACAGACTCGAGTTTGCTTTAACTTGAAAAACTTGGAGTGCTCTCTGTTTGATTCAAACCCGAGTTTGATAATCCAAACTCGAGTTTGTCTAAGTTTAAAGAACTTGAACAACCCTTTGTCAAGTCCAAACTCGATTTTGACAACTCCAAACTTGAGTTTGCCTTTGACAGTAAGTTTTCTAACTTAACAAAGATAAACTACATTTTTGAGTTTACAATTAGCAGTTATCATCAAAACACATAGAGAACTAACATATATAACTTCGGGACTTAGTCGCCTCTCATTCAAACATTCTACACAAGGGCAATAAACTTCCCACTATCATCATGGGCATTTCGTTTAACAAATTCTATAAATTCCCTCACCTCATTCTCATATTCAACACTTGTCCGTAAAACGTTTATCCAACTGTGATCCATAATAGAATTCCTATAGACGAAAAGATTTAACATACATTATCCGAAAAAATTGAAAATTGCATATAAACTAAGCCAACTCCAAATGCATATGCTCAATGTAGGTTATGAATTTTTTTCTCGAACGAGAAACTTGCCCATTAAATGCATTATAAAGAATCACTCTTGGTCATAAATGTATCACAGTGAATCTAAGAAGAAAAATAAATGCATGACAAGGAAAATAAATGCAACACATGAACGTCTTGTGGACTCACCTATAGCATATAAATTCAAATGCTTTTGCTAAAGATTTCTTCTCCATGAACGTTGTTGTTGTAGACAACAAAAGTAACCCTAAAAACACTTGTTGGTTAGTTGGGTAGATCTCAAGTGCAAATCTAATCTTGAAAATACAATATTTATTAACAATAGAGGAACTTACAAGAATATTTAATCGATTTCATTCAACCCATGAAAAACCTAGAACGATAAGAAGAAAAATAAAAAATTTATATAACAGAAACACCTCTTACAGCTTGGTTTATCGCCGTTTAGCTAAGGAACCAGAAATTGATAAGCCGACCAGCACTAGCTTGTTGAGAGAGCAACACTTAGCAACGACGAAGCAACACACAAACACTGGAGGCAGAACATGAGTTATCACTTTTGGCGCGACAAGAGAAGTTCAGAGAGGGAAATTTTACTTTTCCCATGACAAAGACATCTTTTAGCGTTTTGGGATTTTATTAAGACCGGTTAATTATAAAGTATCTAGTCCTAAAGGTATACATTTAATGGTTTCTATTCATTTAATTTTAAGACCGGAGTTTTATATAATATCCGATCCTAAAAGTCAATATTTAATTTTATCTTTTCAAATACTTTCAAGACCGGCGTTGTAAAAAGTATCCGGTCTTAAAGGTCCTCATTTACTTTACGAAAGAAAAAAAAAGAGAGGATTGACTTTGGTGAGAGAAGTAGCAATTGAATGAAAATAAAGGATACTGGAGAATATAAACAAAAAGAAGATACAAGCTTAGTTCTTTATGCATCTTACATTACTAGAGAATATGCACATGCAAAAAAAAAAAGAAAAACAAACTGAAAATTAACAACAAGAATGTGACTAAAAATCCTAAAGCTTATTATTAGCCAATGCCTTGGCGGCATCGACAATAGCAGCATTAATTTCTCGCCAGAGATTAGCAAGTTGTTGTCTTATGTGAGCCACAATGCATCATTAGAGGATAGAGGGGAGGGGTCAGCGGTAGGCGTGCTAAGGCCAGGAGGTTGGTGAATATTGGCAGAAGGTTGGAGAGGGGGAGCAGGAACATCTTCAACGTCTCAAGGCTAGAAGAGGGAGCGGGAACCTCTTAAACGTCTGAAAGTTGGAGTGGGGGAGCGGGCATGTATTCATCATCAGAAATAACAATGAGTTCCACGACATGGGACTCATCCGTTCTACGCAAGCCGCGAGCACCAAATATACCCCTGCGAGCGGTTGTCTTGTATTTAACCATGGTTTGAGTAGAGACAACGATTAGGGACAGAGAGGATTATGATCAGGACGTGGTGATGAGTTAGGGTAAAATGGTACGAAATGGATTAAATATGGAATGAATGGGAGTCTGTTGGTTTTTAAGTTAATTTACTTTTAAGACCGGATTTAGAAAATGTCCAATCCTAAAAATACTTTTAAGACCGGTGTTGAAAAATATTCGGTCCTAAAAGTTTGTCCTTAATTTTTTTATATAAGTAAGAATTTTGTCTTATAAAAAGTAATATTTATAAGACCAGTTGTTTTACAATATTGGGTCTTAAAAGTCCTATCGTTTCAAATTTCTCAAATAGAGTCGTATCCTTACATTCTGTGTTCAATGCTTTAGAGTCTCTTCGGCTTCCAAGTAAACTTCCCAACTACATGTCTCCTCGTATTCTAAGGCCACTCCAACTATGGTGATCTATTTAAGCCCCTTGTTACTTTAGTTTCTTCACATTCTTCTCCAGCCACTTTCTCCTTTTCCTCTACAACCTCCACGACCTCCTCCACTGCCTCTACATAATGTCTGGTGTACTAGGTCCTCCTTTTCCTCCTCCTCAACCTCAAAGGCCTCCTCCACTGCCTCCAAATCCATCTTCCAAGCGGATGCTTGAGCATTTGTTGGCCTGGGTCAATCACATAGACGATGCCTGGGCAAATTGGTTAGGCTTATGCATATCATCAACTGCAAGCTCAACATGGTAGTCCACATGAATGACGTGGAGTATCATTTTTCTCAAGAGGACTCCTCTGACGTGCCCTCCTCTGACTCTTCCTTCGGCAATGATATGGAAGATTGAATGTTTTTTTTGTCTGTTTGATGTTTTTTTTATCTATGTATTAGTCTACTAGAAGTTGCCCTTTATCAAGTAGCATAGAAAATATTATGAAAAAAATATTAAATAAGTTTGTTCTATCTTCATTTTTCAAGTGGTCCATACATAGCAGTAAGGTAACAAACAAAACAGTGTCCTTGTGTGTCAACTGCTGTAATAGTTGTGTGAACAGAAGGTAAAATCTGATTGACTTGGGGAGTTTTTTTGATTACGCTAAATAACAAGAAAGTAAACAAAGTGGCGTAGTCGTAAGAAGATATCAGTAGGAAAATAGGCTGAACTTGGAATCATTCTTAAGCATATCAATCACCCAGTTGCTTCACACATTGCTATAGCATTTATACTGCACAGCTTCCGCAACGCTACAACATAGATACTATTTACAATGCTATTCAGCTAACCCACCACTAGAGTCTATCGAAGCTTCCGCGTCCGATACATGTAATACTAACTTTACTTCTCCCATATGCCTATGGTAATTTTCTAGTTAGATTAACATTACAAAGCAAGGTGATATGGTTATGAGCGGTAGACCCATTCCTGAAGCCTACAATAATAGGTCAAGCCTTGCACCGCACCCTTTGCAATCAATCATTTCTCGAGAGGTCTAACCTCGACTCCTTTCCAAAGAAGCCGAGGCCACTAATCTAGCCCTTAGCTTCCGCTAATCGACAACAATTTAATTCAGCGATAAGCAAACT
The DNA here is from genome assembly GCA_019022615.1 of Acacia melanoxylon. Lineage (NCBI taxonomy): Eukaryota > Viridiplantae > Streptophyta > Magnoliopsida > Fabales > Fabaceae > Acacia > Acacia melanoxylon. The sequence continues at coordinate 2,005,493 of JAFJYJ010000045.1, read as the reverse complement.
GAATTTATTGAATTAAGAACAAGCAACTGGGTTCATTCCAAACTTAAGAAATCATCCTTGCTCAGCCATAGGAAATTTAGTTCATGACTGACGAGGGAAACACAAAACAGATAACAACAAAATGACCCATGATCAAAAGATTAAAATGAAAGAAAATAGAAAGCTTGACGAAGTTTCCAACGGCGTGGAAGAAGCCCTGTCACGTCACCATTCCACGTCTTCTTCTCTCCGTCTTACTGCAAGGAAGGATTCTGGGTTCTCTTGGGGTTTTCGTGCCTTGTGAACTCTCCATTTCTTCTTTCGAGTCTGGCCGTATATGAATGGAATTAGACTCTCAGCGACTTGGTGACCTCTAGGGTTGGCTTGCTATTTCCTTATATAATCAGGCTTTCTTGCGGCGTAAGTTCCAGCGAGCTGGGCCTTCCTAATCTGTCAAGATCTTGTCGTATCTCTCTTTCCAATCTGAGTAGATTGATTCTGCTGATCCTGTAGGATTCTTCAAATCTTTAATTTTGATCCTCCGCATCTTCTATTCCGTTACGTCAGCAATCTACCTGTTGTTCTCGACCTTCACTATATTTCCTGAAATAATCTTGACAAAAGATTAGAACATATGTCACATAGCATTACGTCCTTCACTTTGCTATAGCTTCAGAGATGCCTTGTATTGCACTTCAATAAGCTGTCCTGATGCTATAGCATAATATCAGCTTTGCTATACGTTTTCCTTATAAAATCTAGCAATTCATTCTTTTCTTAGCGCATGTTTAGGATATGTGTGAAATGCATCCTTAAGTTTCATGTATAATGAATTAATGCCTTTTTTGCTTAGATTTAACATAGTTAAGCTTATATTCACTATGCAATTTTGTCATTCAATACAGGGAAAACATGACATAAATTGTGCTCATCAATGATCTTGATATGTATGATCTATATACTTCATGTCATCTCTCATTACTATTCCTAACTATGTTTAATCAATTTGCTAATAAGTTTTAGATTAGCAAACGAGTATTAAATTGAAGATTAAGCATAAAGCAAATGATGATGTCAGAGCATTAAATGTTGGGTTCAAAAACCTAAGCACGAATTTGGAAAATCATTCTTTACACATTCCAAAGGCTTTAATGTTTTCTTTCCTCTTCTGGACACCAGATCATCCAACGAATTTATTTCAAGGAAAGTCAACAAAGAAAGCCTGGGCATCTAGATTAAATCAAAATGACTAAGTAAATGCACCTGGTTCAACCTAACAACTCTTTTGATGCTCCCAACGGTTGTATCAAGATTCCCAATGGTCATTAAATGCTTCCAACATATAAAAGCTAAAGCATTCAATTCTCAACAAAAACCAAGAAAGACAAAAACACAAAAACAACCAACTTGCATTTACTGCTTCACTTTCAAGTGTAATATCTTCTGATATATATATTCTTCAGTGTTTATCAATTTGCTCTTTTAGAGAGTTTATCTTTGATTATCAATCATTGTAAGAATCTCAAAGTTGTGGGACTTTGAGATTAGGTTATCAGTTTACAACTTGTAAGGGGGAGTGTATCCTAGTGAGAGGATAACTTTCGAGTACAAAGTGTGTAACTGTTTGAAGTGATAGTGAAAATCCCAGAGAGTTTGGGGACTGGACGTAGGTCAAGAGTCGAGACCGAACCATTATAACACCTTGTGTTCATCTTCTTCTACTCCTCTGTTAGTCTCTATTTTGTGGTGAAAATCTGGGCTTATCAGAAAGTTTTTTAAAATCCCCAATTCACCCTCCTCTTGGTGATATTTTGCCATTTATAAGTTGTAATTGTACATCCACACTCAAGGTCCCTCTACTATGAGATTAACAGATAAACAGATAATCAAATAAGTGTTTAACTCCTCACTGAGTAGATGAATAATAATCACTGAAGTATAGGAATATCTAAAGATATTAAATGAAGTGAATGAAACAGTAATTCATAGTAATGGCAAATTGAATGTGCCGAGTTTTGGTAGATGGTGGAATTGAATGTGATTAACTTTTATATCAACTTCCATTAATGCCGTTGAAGAGCGTTGAATATAGCTGTTAAGACTCTTCAAACTTTCGTTAGGCACAGATGGTTTCTGTTAGGTACAGCCGAACGTTGCTTCATTAATTGGCTTGTCGTCGACATACTTGTACTCAAAAGTTGACTCAGAACATTTGCTGGAATGGGTATGCCTCGAAGGAATGATTTCGTCTGCTACGAGGCTTCATTCCATTTTTGGGCTTCATTTTCAGAAAGCAATAAATGCTTCTAACACATGAAGTGGCTTTTGGTCTAATCGTATAGATTAATCCATTGTTAATAATTTGAAATCCACTAAAAAATATAGTTAGTAATAGCATAAATATGTTTGAGTAAGGTTTAAACAGAAACATCTGATAACGCAAAATATTTAAGTTTACGATTAACGTTACAGCGAAGCGTTCAGGAAGATGACTAATCATACTCGAGTAGCCATACAAAAATGTCTTCACATAAGCTCAGTGTTCATCCTTACTAGAGTAACATTATTACCTTACTCGAGTATTATATCAGTAAACCATATCAGATGCTTCTTCAATGCTTATACTTGAGTAGTATTATTTACTATACTTGAGTACCTTACTAGAGTATACCAAGTTCTGTACTTGAGTAGCCCTTGTCCTTTGCTCAAACAATACACTCAGAAATTTATTAGCAACTGATGCTTGAGTACTATTATGCTCATTCTCGAGTAGTAGTAAACTAGTGCTCAAGTACGGGCCTGTCTGGTATCATAAGTAGAAGCTTGATAATTGGGTGTTTGGATGCCTTCATTATTTGATGGGCTTCAAAGTCTGAAGCTGCTTTTTTTGTGAAGCCACCTAACCAAGCTTCAAGGTCTGAAGCCACTTCTATCACCACTATCTCAAACACAAATCACATTAGAAAAAGTCCAACAGAAAAAAAGCCCATCAAGAAAAGTCCATCACAAATTTATTAACAACTGATGGTCAAGTACTGTTATGCTCATACTCAAGTAGCAGTAAACTAGTACTCGAGTACATCTCAGGCAGAGAGCAAACTTAGAAATGAGATAAGTATACTCAAGTAATCCATTACCCTTACTCGAGTAGCTTACTAGAGTAACAGAGAAACTGTACTCGGGTATACTTCAAACAGGGAGTAGATTAAGGATGAAAGTATATCTGCTTGAGTAACAAATTACCTCTACTTGAGTGCCATACTCGAGTAGCTCTTACCATGTACTCGAGTAATGTTTTGACAGAGGCTATTTCTTGACGTGAAGCCTTTATACTCAGGTAGACAAAAAGGCCTTACTCGAGTAGCGTCCTCGAGTAAGCCATTATACATACTTGGGTACACTTGATGTGGGCTTTGTGAACTTTGCTCTGGATCAATATTACTCGAGTATCATAGTTGGTATACTCGAGTAACACTCTTCTGATATAGACATAAAGAGCTCTATCTGATATAATACTCGAGTAACAAATATATCATACTCGAGTCGTGTCTTGTGAACACTTAAACAAACTATTTGATTGATCATGCTCGAGTAAGAAAGATGCCATACTTGAGTACACTCTTAACTTAGGAAATATTCACTGATCCAAAAACTTGATTATTTACAATTCAAAACCTTAATTACATCTAAGTCTTGTTATCATCAAAACTTTGAGAACTAACATTCTCCCCCTTTTTGATTATGACAACACTTGATAAATTTTTGAAATCATTTTTAAAAAGAAGTTTTGATATCAGTGAATGCAATAAAGTACAGAGAATGTAGATAGACACAAATGATCATAATAACTGAATTGCATTTATAAGATAAACGTTAGTACAAAGCTAAAATACATAAGTACAAGCGTAGTGTTTGTACTAACATCAATACATAATCTAGATAGCAAAACATCACTAAACAACAAAAGTCCAAAACATCAAAAGTCTAATGGTTTCAAATCTCAATCACTTTCCCCATTTGTCATCACTCAAAGAGGAGAGAGGAGGAATAGTAGGCTCAATAACAGGAACAGAAGGGTCAGAAGATGGCTCAACAGAGGGAGGCACATCAGAAGGAACATGCTCAGATAAAGTAGGCTGAGAAATACTAACAGAAGCAACCTCAAGAATAGCATAAATGGACGGAGCAGATGAAGAGGTAGGAGGATAAGAAAACATTCTGACAGCCAAATCATCCAACTTCCTATCAAGTCTGAATACATGCTACTGAAGAGACTGAATCTCTTGCTTCTTCTCATTTTGAACACCGTACAACTTGAAACCTTGATTCAATGAACTTGGCCATCTTTTCTGTTACACCCCTATCGGCCTTGCCCTTTCGGGTGGCGGGTTAGAGGGATTCCTTTTATCAGTTACCTTTCCACAGTTACTACCCCTTTTAGAATACATCAGAGTGTGCACAACAGAGCATTTTATTGGTTTGGACACACCTAATATACTAGTAAAAGTACGAAAATCAAAAAGTAAATAATCCACATAGGGTTAAGGGTACAGTCATCCAAAAATAAAGGTACAAAATATAATAGGGCATCCCCTATTCTTCGATCTGTCCTTCACCGTATGCCCTTTTTCCAAAAAAGATGAATGGTCAACTATATCTGATTGTCTAGAGTTCAAAAATGTTTTGAAACTCAAGTACCATATGTATGCAGTGTGTTGGCTCTTAAATGTTTTGATGATAACTAATGTTTAAGTTTTGAAAATCATGTTGTATGTCCAGGAATAACTCTCGAGAATCAGATCTTGTATTCTCGAGAATGTCTATCAAAATCCTGTTAATTGTTAATCACAACATGGCAATTCTGGAGAATGAGGATTACATTCTCGAGAATGGTTCTGGAGAATGCACCAAATGCTCTCGAGAATGATCAGACCAGAAGAAGAATCAGACTTTGTTTCTCGAGTAATTCTCGAGAATTGAGAATCAATTCTCGAGAATGATTCTCGAGAATCGAAAATTGATTCTCGAGAATGGTCGACAAAGCTTCTACATTATCCGTTTCGAAGTAATTCTCGAGAATGAAGTTTTAATTCTCGAGAATGGTTCGAGAATCGAAAGGATTCTCGAGTATTTCATTTGTTTCATCGATATTCGCTTCGTGCTCTCTCGGTTTACAAGTGATTCTCGAGAATGAGGAAGTCATTCTCGAGAATGGTTCTCGAGAATGGACAAACAATTCTCGAGAATGCTCGATCGCATTAACTAAAGTTTGCTTCTCTCTTTGGAATCTCGAGAATTGAAATGCAATTCTCGAGAATGGTTCTCGAGAATCACTAGGTAATTCTCGAGAACGATCCAAATTGCTCAATCTCTTGATTGATTCTTTGAGTGATTCTCGAGTATGGCTTCGCAATTCTCGAGAATGGTCTCAACTGATCCATACCGGTTAGCGACAAAGAACCATTCATTTATAACTTTCTCTAGATGATCTAGTTAATTGTTTTAACCTCTCAAACATCATTCCTTATTAACTATGATATTACTAATCATCTTCCTAAGTGTTTTTCAGATTTATACATTAAGGTTTCACATTCAGAGGAAGAACACACGAGTATTAGCAAGAACATGTTTCTGCAAGAATACCCTCAATGAATACTCAGTAAACTAAACCTATCTATAACTCATTCTTAATCTGATTATATCTTATTCTAATCATCTCTGTGAGTGTATTTCAGACGTTGAATCTTGGTTCAAAGCATGACAGGCTTGACGCACTGAAAGTATGGAGAAACAGAGCCGACATAATTCAAATGACCCATAACCGAAAAGCATCTTTAAAGTTTCTCTTCACCCAAGGTGACTCTTTAATTTGATAATGGGTAAGCGGCGCGAGTGCTCCATTAACGAAATATTCAAATGTTCCAACGGACACATTCAAATCTTTCAACGGTCTTCAACTTCAACCTATACATATACACGAAGGATTGAAATCAAAAAAAACGAACCAGTGCATACATTGATAAAGTTTTCAAATAGTTCAAATTGTATTTTGATTATATCTTCGGATATACTAAGCTTCAGTGTTCATCATTCTATTTACTCGTGAGAGAGTTTTCTACAACTTGCTTTTACAATTCGTTCAAATTCTCAAGATAGAGGTATCTTGAGTGTGGGTGTATTGATTACAACTTGTAAGGGGAGTGAGTCCAAGAGTGAGAGGATCATCCCTCGTTTACGAGTGTGTAATTCTATTTGTAAGATAGTGGAAATCCCGAGTGTGTCCGGGGGACCGGACGTAGGCCAAAGAGTTGGACCGAACCAGGATAACTTCTCGTATGTCATCATCTTTACTTCTTTACTACTTTCTTTGTTTATCTATCATACAAATAAAAGATTTTTGAGATCACCTATTCACCCCCTCTAGGTGATATTCCACCTTCATTTGGTATCGAGCAAGGTTTCTCGGTTGGGCTTAACATCCCGAGAAAGATCATGGAAGGAATATTACACGATGGTGCCTCAATTAACCGACCCCCGGATTCAACGGTGAAAACTACTCCTTCGGAAAGGAAAATTCAGAATATTCGTAATGGCTACCGAATATGGTCTCGGGAAGTGATAGAAATCGGAGATTACATACCTATAAAGATTGAAGGAGGAATCTACTTTCCAAAGACGAAAGCTGAATTCGATGAGAATGATAAGAAGAATGTCACTCTCAACGAAGGCAATTTTGATGCTTCAAAGTGCTCTTAGTCAAAAAGAGTACTTTCGAATAAGCAATCTATCAACTGCGAAGGAAATGTGGAAGGCACTGGAGATTGCATATGAAGGTACTTCCGGCATCAAAGAAAATCGTATTAATACTCTCACCACCGAATATGACTTGCTGCGAATGAAGTCAGGAGAAACCATGGCAAAGTTCCAACTAAGATATACCCATTTGACAAATCAATTGGCGGCTTTAGGTAAAAACTATGATCAAGGTCCTCAGGTCAGAAAGATCCTCAATGTTCTAACAAAAGACTGGGAAGCTAAAGTCAACTGCGATAGAGGAGGCCCGTGGAGAATCAATGGCTTCGATTCTTTGCTGCTTATTCGGAAGCCCGTCGAATATGAGAGCAAACTAAGATTCAAGAAGGACCTAGACAATGTTAACAGGTCGGAACAAGGGAATTGCTCTTAACACCATAAAGGAAAAAGAAGAAAACGAAGAAGATGAAGAGGACGATGATGAGATGGCCATGTTTGTTAAAAGATTCAAGAAGTTCTACAGAAAAGATCGAGGCTTCAGAAACAGATTCCAAAAAGGAGACACAAGTAACGTGACGTGAGTTCGCAGGCAAAGGAACAAATCATCTCGTTATGAATGCGAGAAAACCAGGACATTACAAGTCGAATGTCCTCAACTAAAAGACAAGTGACAAAGAAAGGAAGAAGCACTATCAATTCAAAAAGAAGGCTTATGTGTCGGCAATATGGGGAGATGGTTCCTCGACGAAGAAAAAGCGAAGAAGAGAAAGAGACGCCAACGTCGTAATGCGGTGGCGAAGAAAGAACTAGCGAAAAACGACAATGAGGTACATGATTCGCAACCAACCTATGATGAATTATTTGATGAATATAATGAAATTCAATCTGAATTTGAAAAGGTTGTTGATGAATGTTTTGCCCTAAAAAGGGAGAACATAACTCTCAAACTACGTGTTGAAAACCTTTTCGATAAAAATCTTATCTCGTGATGAATGCTTGGATTTAAAGAAAAGAAACCTCCATCTTACGAAAACACTTGAGAAATTCACTAAGGGAAGTGAAGTGCTTAATGTGATTTTGAAAACTCAAAGGTTTACAAATGATCGATCAGGCATAGGATATAATCCTATCTTTGACAAAAGGAAAGGCAAAAAGAAAACTGGTGGAAAATCTTATTTGAACTATTTCCAGAAATCAGTTCATAACTCAAATCCGTTTGCTCATTGTAACTATTGTAATCGAAAAGGACACTCTACTTCATCATGCTCTCATAGAAAGAATCGAAGAGATAAACCTGCTGGTAATTACCAGTGGGTACCTAAAGGAACTCATACTTTCCCTAAGGCCCGAGCTAACCCGAAAGGACCCAAGAAACGTTGGGTACCTAAAGCTTGATCTTATTTGAATTACAGGTTTGTTTGAGAGCATCAAGAACCAACAAATGGTACATTGACAGTGGATGCTCCAAACATATGACGGGGGATCAAACCAAATTCGTTGCAATGAGATCAAAAGATGGTGGCAAAGTTACCTTTGGAGGAAACCAATCTGGAAAAATCTCTGGAATTGGAGAGATTGGTACAAAGGATGGACCTCAGATCAAAGACGTGTATCTTGTTGAAGGCCTCTGCCATAACCTCTTAAGTGTAAGTCAAAGTGCTGATAAGAACAACTGGATCATCTTTGACTCGGAAGAATGTCTCATTGTCAACAAAGATGATCTCCCAATTGATAAAGGTAAAGTTTGAAGGTATTGTTTAAAGCTCCTCGAGAAGGAAACTGTTATACATTAGATTTACCTAAAATTGATTCTGAAAAATGCTTTGTTAGCAACTTAGAAGAAAGTTGGTTGTGGCATAAGCGTCTAGCTCATGTAAACATGTTCCAACTGGATAAGTTACTAAGGAAAGATTTAGTAATTGGTTTGCCTAAACTCAGTTTTAAAAATGATATGATTTGTGATTCCTGTCAAAGAGGTAAACAAACTAAAATATCTTTCAAAAATAAAACTGAAATCATGACTAATCGACCTCTTCAATTACTCCATATGGATTTAGTTGGACCAGCAAGAGTTAAAAGCCTTGGTGGCAATTTATATACTCTAGTCATTGTCGATGATTACTCTCGATTCACTTGGACTATCTTTTTATCTTCCAAGGATGAAACATTTGATCTATTTGTTGTGTTTGCCAATAAGGTGCAAAATGAGAAAGGTACATGCATTACAGCCATTCGAACAGATCATGGAGGAGAATTTGAAAATCAAGCATTCGGAGAATTTTGTGATGTTCACGGAATTGACCATAATTTCTCAGCTCCAAGAACACCACAACGAGAATGGTGTGGTTGAAAGGAAAAACCGTGTACTCACGAAATGGCTCGTGCCATGTTGAATGAAAATCGAGACCTCACAAGTATTCTAGGGCGAGATGCAATGAGCACGGCCGACTATATTGCCAATCGAGCGTATCTCGAAAGAAGTTAAATAAGACTTCTTACGAACTCTACAAAGGAAGGAAACCAAATTTGGCTCATCTTCACATCTTTGGATGTAAGTGCTTCGTACATAACAATGGTAAAGATAATTTGGGAAAATTTGATCCCAAATCCGATGAAGGTATTTTTCTTGGATATTCAAATAGAAGTAAGGCATATAGAATTTTTAACAAACGAACTCGCATAGTTGAAGAATCAATACATGTTGTGTTTTGTGAATTTAAATTAGATAAACCTCTGGATGATGATGAGGAAAATGTTTTTAAGAATCAATTCTTTTCAAAAAATACTTCGCCTCTATTGAAAATTCGAAGATGTTTTTGAACCCGATTCTCAAAACAACTTTGAAAATCCTGATCAATCTCAGCCTAGAGCTTGGAGGTTCATTAGGAATCATCCCCTGGACCAAGTAATAGGTAATTTAAATCAAGGTGTAAGAACTAGAAACAGTACCTTGAATGAAGTAACATTTTCGCCTTTATATCACATATAGAACCCTCTAAAATAGATGAAGCCCTTTCAGACAATGATTGGGTGATAGCTATGCAAGAGGAGTTACACCAATTTGATAGGAATCAAGTTTGGGATTTGGTACCTAGGCCTAAGGACCATCCGGTCATTGGCACTAAGTGGGTATTCAAGAACAAACGAGATGAATCAGCAATCATAGTCCGAAACAAGGCTAGATTGGTTGCCAAAGGCTATAATCAGGAAGAAGGGATTGATTATGAGGAAACATATGCTCCAAAGCTAGATTGGAAGCAATACGTGTACTCTTAGCCTTTGCGTGCATCAAAGGATTTAAACTCTTTCAAATGGATGTTAAGAGTGCCTTTCTAAATGGATTCATTCGGAAGAAGTCTATGTTGAACAACCTCCTGGTTTTGAAAATAATCATCATCCAGATCATGTCTATCGTTTGAAGAAAGCCTTATATGGTCTCAAACAAGCTCCTAGAGCTTGGTATGAAAGATTAAGTAATTTCTTATTAGATCAAGGCTTTATCGGAGGGAAAGCGAGATACAACTTTGTTTATTAAGACTAACAAACTTAATGAGACTTTAATTGTGCAAATATATGTGGATGATATTATTTTTGGTGCTACTAAAGATTCTCTCTCGCGAAGAATTTTCCAAGAAAATGCGGGGTGAATTCGAAATGTCTATGATGGGTGAGTTGAACTACTTCCTCGGTTTGCAAATCAAACAACGGAAGGATGGTATATTTATATCTCAAACGAAGTATCTCCGTGATTTGCTCAAGAAATTTGGAATGGAGCATTGTAATGGAGCCGACACTCCAATGAGCTCAACTGCCTCTCTAGATGCCGATGAAGAAAAAGGAAAGGACTTCAACATAACCAAATATAGAGGAATGATTGGATCCCTACTATATTTGACTGCTAGCAGACCAGACATTCAGTTTAGTGTAGGAATGTGTGCAAGATTCCAATCAGCTCCTAAAGAATCGCATGCCGAACATGTCAAAAGAATCTTTCGATATCTTTCGGATACAAAGGAATTGGGTCTCTGGTTCCCTAAAGGTCAACAAGAATTTACGGTGGCATATTCGGACTCGATCACGCTGGATACAAGACTGATAGAAAGAGTACTAGTGGACAGTGTGAATTTCTTGGAGGATCACTTGTATCATGGTTCAGCAAAAAACAAACCACTGTGGCCATATCCTCAACTGAAGCTGAATATGTAGCTGCATCAAGTTGCTGTGCTCAGGTTCTATGGCTCAAGCAACAACTTCAAGACTTGGGAATTCATCTACAGGAGATTCCAATCCTCTGTGACAACACTAGTACAATAAGCTTGGCAAAGAATCCAGTTCAACACACAAGAACCAAGCATATTGATGTTAGACATCACTTTATCAGAGATCATGTCCAAAAGAAAGATGTTACAGTAATGTTCATCCCTACTCACTTGCAACTTGCTGATATCTTCACCAAACCGCTAGCAAAAGAACAATTCACATACATTCGAAGAGAATTGGGAATGGTAAATCCCAATGAATTGTAAATAAAATGCTAGCTCAATCTTGTTAATTATGTTTTGATGATGATTGAAAACTAACTTAAGCATCGGAGCTTCTAGATGTTGTTTTTGCAGGTTTTGGTCCATTAGTAAACACGATGCGAAGCGATAATTCTCAAGAATGAGTTTGTCATTCTCGAGAATTGATGGTGAGGTTCTCTTGTTCTTCCCAAGCATTCCCGAAAATTGGAACCAATTCTCGAGTAATATCTGTTGTTGCCTGGTAAGTATCATTTCTGGACTTAAACATTCTCGAGAATACAGGCTCATTCTCGAGAAATATCGGGTATTGGCTGATGGTCACACATGCTTATATTTTCAATTCTGGAGAATGGCTAAGGCATTCCCGAGAACTGTATCAGAAAAATAGGTTCTACAGAATTGGAGTTCTTCCTCACTGTTATAATTCTCGAGAATTAAGTCTCATTCTCGAGAATGGCTCTCGAGAATCATTTACTGATTCTCGAGAACTGTAGCAGATAGTATGCTCTGCTGAATGAGTCACTCTTCTTTTCTGAGATCATTCTCGAGAATGAAGTATCATTCTCGAGAACGGTTCTCGAGAATCAATTTCTGATTCTCGAGAATTGTCGAGCAGGAGATCCCAAGCGTCGCCAAGCCTTGTGTCGTTTCACTCATAACCCCATCGTTTCGTCCCTTCATTTCCTTAACCTTTATTCGTCGCATCTGTTCCCTCGACTCATTCTTTCTAACTCTCGAGAGCCTTTCCTCTCTTCATCTTTTCCGTCGTCTCTCTTCGTCTCTTCATCCTCCCAAAACTCATCATCCATCTGTGATTCTTTGTCGAGAGACCATGACGAAATCATCATCCTCTGAATCTCCTGAACAACCACTCAAGAAAAAGCCACGCACCAAGTATCGCCCTAAAGTTCAAGTTTCGGAGAAGACTGAACCATCGAAGAAGAAGGCTAAATCGGTAACGATCATGGACTCTCCTCATGTGACTCGCAAAGAAGACTCACTCTCCGCCATCCGACAAGGCCAAAAGCAAAGAAAGCTCCCGCCCTAAATCGCAATCCGTCGGTTACTTCCGAAGCAAACGAAAATGCAAACTCAAAATCCAAGTCTTGCTCTCAATCTCTCCAAAAACACGTAAGTTCTGCAACAACCAAGTCGTCCAAGCCTTATTCAAGTTCAAAACCACATTTTTATGAAAGAAGAACTAAGGAAATTGAAGAATGGATTCAGAGACCTCCCCACACTCATCATGAGATTCCTCTTTCAACTCTTCCTCCGTTTGCTTCCAAGCTAATTGGGCAACTCAATGTCCTTGATTGTCCTCCGGCTTCGTAAAGCTCCTCCGGTAATCCCATCGATCCTAATTTTGTTCTTTCATATGAAGGAAGACCTTTTTGTCCTACTTCTGGTTGAATCTAGATGACTTTAGGAGGGAGTGTAATTTGGATCTTTCACCATGGTTAAAGTCTTATATGCCGTTGCTAGATATCCGGACCCCATATTCTCCTCAAATTGTTAAAACTTTCTATTTTAATATGGTTGAGGAAAAGACCGATGATGTGAGATTCTGCGTATACTCATGTTAGAGGCAAATCCATTAAGATCACAAAGCAGCCACTATCAATTCATTTCGGGTGTCATTGATCCTCCGGAAGATCCTCCCACATTATCTCGAGAATGAATGTTTTAGACTTCTTCTCCCTACAAAGCAATATGATGGAAATCCCTTGAAAGTCAAGCCATCGACATGCCGGACACCACCGAATCCTTTGGTACCTTTACGATCGCAATTTAGTAAACAAAGGTCGTAGTTTTACACACTTTGTGAACAAAGACTACCAATTGATGGGCTCCATTATGGCCAAGCAACCACGTAACCTTGGCAACCTGGTTATTTCGAGATATCCAACTTTTTATCCAATTAAAGTTTCCAAGAAGAATACCATTCCATATCCTAACCTAGTCTCTAGGATTCGGGCTTGTTTAACATCCGGTATCTTCTTGACAATGACGAAACTGTCTTTCCCAAGAAATTTGGCAAGACTCATCTTTTATACATGAAGATCTCATTTACAGAAGCTACTGGGAAGAAGGAAGTCAAGTCCACCCCTGATCTTAAGCCATCAACATCTAAGCAGCAAGACGAAGGCCAATCTTCACAGGCAGCACCTGCTTCTACTTCTGCCCCTTCTTTTGCACAGGCTGCAATCCAAGCTCAGATCAACTCTGCAATTCAGGAAGCTATGGCTCCTGTAATTCAATGTTTGGACTCTTATGGCAATCTAATAAAAGCAATGATCAAGGCCATAAGTAATGAGATGATCAAAGTAGATGCTCATCTTGAACAACATGTGAACTTAGCAGTGGAAAACCTCAAGAAAGAGATGCACCTGAATTCTTCTGTCCTCTATGATCGGCAACAAGAGATTAAAAAAATCAGTTCAACGACGAAAGATTGTTTGGAAGCCCTCTTATTGAGTCTTCGAATCATACTAAATCCTCTGCTATGACCACTACATCCATTCCCGATCCCGAGACTATTCCCCACCGCCTCGATATTCCCATGTCGATCCTGTTCTGCGCGCTCCAAAGATCGGCTCTCAACCCGCTCCCGATTGTGTCTACACCTCCCGTTGATCCGATATCTCGATCCCGAGCCTCCATCTATTTCTACTCTAACACCTATTTCCCCCTTTTTGATGGATGACAAAGGGGAGAAGGAGAAGAGGAAGCACCACAGAAGCAATTGATTGAAACTAACTAGATCCTTGAATGTTTTTGGGCTTCTTACTAGATTCTAGCTTAGTCCATTCGATGAATCCATTCGATGTATCTCGTCTATGGAATTTTTTTTTTGGAGTTCACTTTGGTGTAGTGAATTATATATTAACTATGAATGGATTTTTATTACATCGTCATTGAAATGCTTTGCATTACATGATCATTGAAAACTACTTCGGTTTACTAATCATTGATTCCATTTTCAAAACTTTCAAAAGTCTTCTCTCTATATTGTCATCATCAAAAAGGGGAGAATGTTGGCTCTTAAATGTTTTGATGATAACTAATGTTTAAGTTTTGAAAATCATGTTGTATGTCCAAATAACTCTCGAGAATCGATCTTGTATTCTCGAGAATGTCTATCAAAATCCCGTTAAATGTTAATCACAACATGGCAATTCTCGAGAATGAGGATTACATTCTCGAGAATGGTTCTCGAGAATGCACCAAATGCTCTCGAGAATGATCGGACCAAAGAAGAATCGAGACTTTGTTTCTCGAGTAATTCTCGAGAATTGAGAATCAATTCTCGAGAATGATTCTCGAGAATCGAAAATTGATTCTCGAGAATGGACTCGACAAAGCTTCTCATTGCATTATCCTGTTTCGAAGTAATTCTCGAGAATGAAGTTTTAATTCTCGAGAATGGTTCTCTCGAGAATCGAAAGGATTCTCGAGTATTTCATTTGTTTCATCGATATTCGCTTCGTGCTCTGGGTTTACAAGTGATTCTCGAGAATGAGGAAGTCATTCTCGAGAATGGTTCTCGAGAATGGACAAACAATTCTCGAGAATGCTCGATCAAATAACTAAAGTTTGCTTCATCTCTGGACTCTCGAGAATTGAAATGCAATTCTCGAGAATGGTTCTCGAGAATCACTAGGTAATTCTCGAGAACGATCCGAATTGCTCAATCTCTTCGCAGAATGATTCTTTGAGTGATTCTCGAGTATGGCTTCGCAATTCTCGAGAATGGCAAAAGATCCATACCGGTTATCGAACCCGATTCATTTTAACTTTCTCTAGATGATCTAGTTAATTGTTTTAACCTCTCAAACATCATTCCTTATTAACTATGATATTACTAATCATCTTCCTAAGTGTTTTTCAGATTTATACATTAAGGTTTCACATTCAGAGGAAGAACACACGAGTATTAGCAAGAACATGTTTATGCAAGAATACCCTCAATGAATACTCAGTAAACTAAACCTATCTATAACTCATTCTTAATCTGATTATATCTTATTCTAATCATCTCTGTGAGTGTATTTCAGACGTTGAATCTTGGTTCAAAGCATGACAGGCTTGACGCACTGAAAGTATGGAGAAACAGAGCCGACATAATTCAAATGACCCATAACCGAAAAGCATCTTTAAAGTTTCTCTTCACCCAAGGTACAAGATGACCCAACCGAAGAGACATTTGATAATGGGTAAGCGGCGCGAGTGCTCCATTAACAGACATATTCAAATGTTCCAACGGACACATTCAAATCTTTCTACGGTCTTCAACTTCAACCTATACATATACACGAAGGATTGAAATCAAACAAAAACGAACCAGTGCATACATTGATAAAGTTTTCAAATAGTTCAAATTGTATTTTGATTATATCTTCGGATATACTAAGCTTCAGTGTTCATCATTCTATTTACTCTGTGAGAGAGTTTTCTACAACTTGCTTTTACAATTCGTTCAAATTCTCAAGATAGAGGTATCTTGAGTGTGGGTGTATTGATTACAACTTGTAAAGGGGAGTGAGTCCAAGAGTGAGAGGATCATCCCTCGTTTACGAGTGTGTAATTCTATTTGTAAGATAGTGGAAATCCCGAGTGTGTCCGGGAACCGGACGTAGGCCAAAGAGTTGGACCGAACCAGGATAACTTCTCCGTGTCTCGTAAATCTTTACTTCTTTACTACTTTCTTTGTTTATCTATCATACAGCGAAAAGATTTTTGAGATCACCTATTCACCCCCCTCTAGGTGATATTCCACCTTCACAGTGTATAAATGCAACCATAATCATGAAAATCACAGTCAACATGGCAAACATACCAGATATGCATTCAGAACGACAACACAATATCATATAGCCGTTGAGCTGCCTTACCAAGGCAAGCCCCGGAATGACAAGCCGTTAAGCAAGCCTGAACCAGGCCAGCCCCGGGATCACAGCACCGTCGAGCCGTCTAACAAGGCCAGACCCGGAAAATCCTCAGCGCTAGGAACAACACAATAGTCAGAGCCTCAAACCCCGACTGTTCTGGATGCATATTAGGGTTTTCTTGCTTTCTTCACAAGAAATTCCAGAGCCTTCCAGAAGCAACTAATGTGGCGCCTTTCTGCCCATGGAAATCAGATTGTTATAATTCTCCATGTGTAAATTACTTTAATTACCCAAAACGCCCTTTTATCTAGTTGTTAAAAGCTCGTTCCCTGGTTTTTTTTTTTTTTTGCATATTTTCTCCTTTCTTTATTTACAAGTAATTCTAAATCTTTCTAGGGCTAATGTGGCGCATCCTAGGCCATGAAAAATTTTATCCATGTTTTTTTAATTGATTTATCTAATTCACCCCTTTTTCCATTGGTTCTTGTTGTGCACCGTTTAAAAGCGTGCTCCCTTTCACTTTTCTTCAAGTTTTTCAAATATTTTCCCCTGATTTGACCCTTATGTGTGGCACCATTTTATACCTTGAGATAGCCCAATATTTGTTCCATTTGATTCAAAAAGAAGTCTATAATTGGTCCTTGTCGGTCCCCTTTCATCGATCTTTTCCCTTAAGGCTTGTACCTTGTGTTAGGGCTTACATGCAGATAAAATCATCTGATTTTCTCCCCTGATTTTGTGTCGCTGAAACCTACTCCTTAAAGGGTAAGGAATTGACTTTTCTTGCCATGTAATTATTACTTACTTTTTACCTTTTAACCTCGTAGTGACACGTGTCCTCGAGTAATTATTACAACTGACTTTTCCTTTCTAGCTTGTGATCTTTGCAGTGTCTCTTCCTCTCCCTGCCTGTGGATGTCGCATACACACTTTGCAGGGGAAGAATTTGTGTTCTGCTAATACTCTATGACCCTTATTCATTATACCGGCTTATGTCATTCTGGTGTTATAAGCTTAGCTTACTTCATTCTTAAGTTAAAGTGCGATTATCGTTGCCTTCCTCTTGACTTTTGTAATCATCAAGGGACACGTGTGACCATTCTATTTGGCCAACACAAAGTATGTCATTATTAGTCATTATAACCTTACTTTATTAAAGTTACTTTATCGGTGCTTGCTCAAGATCCTGTTCGAGTTTTACTTGGGATTTCTTCATGAGTACCGAGACCCGACAAACGATGCCATATACTGATGCTTTCTCAAAAACGTAGGCCATACCCGACTTCCTTGAAAATGTCGTATACTTACTTATACTGGCATATTTTCGCTTAACTAATTGTCCTATACCTCTGGACATAGTTGGGTGGCATATTTTCCAACCGAATTTTACACCGTATAGGTCTTCTGTGCCCCTTTTTATTTCTCAGCAGAAGATATGACCTTACTCGGGAATGTCACACCTCCTGAACTGGGCCTAATAGTCTGCTTAATTTAAGCTTATTCTCAAGTTTCAATGCCTGAAAATCAGGATATTACATTTTCCATTTTAGATCCCACAGTCTTGACCATGTTAATATTGAGTTTTTGAAGATTGTTTACAACATTTGTAACTTGATTGGCATGATTTATCAGAGGAGCTCTTCATAATAGTCTGGATAGCAGCGTTAACAAATGATGGAGGAGGGGCAGCATAGGTAGTTGGTGATCCGGCCTAAGAAGATTGACCCTCATCAGGGGCCTTAGATGCAGAAGGTTTGGATGGCTTCTTAACAACTTTCTATACTTTCTTATCTCCAGTAACCTCAGTGAAAGAGATCCTCATCCGAATCATATGCTCCTTGCCAAACCTCTGAGGGAGCACTACCTTGTCATCAGCGAGGTACCAAATATTGTTCATGGCATGAATGTGCGATACCACATTTGGGAAAGGAATGGTGGCCTTCTTTTGTTTCGGAGCCTAAAAAAAGAAAAGTAATCATTTCATTCATAATCCATTTCCCAATGTTTCTATATTCCTTGCAATGATAGAGGCAAATAAGTGATAGTCCTTTAAAACAAAATGAGTGTAACTCTCTTTTTGAACCATAATGTTAAAATCAGTGGCAGTGATCTTGATCTCTTTACCCCAAATCTTAGTGACTAATGTATCGTCATCATTCTCATGTACTTTAGGTTGAACATACATATTGTGATAAAAGATATGAACAATAGTCTCAAAATAAAGGGGTTTGAATGCAAAGCAATGACAGGTATTGATGTAGCCAAGGAGATTGTTGGGTCGATTTCCTTGATGGCAAGTGAACCAGTCGAACAAGTAATAAAGAGTAAGTAGAGTATCGTCCCATAGAGACTGGGATACCAACTGATGACACCGTATTGCAAAATTAGTTGTGCTTAAAAAGAAAATAACTAAATGATCGTAGTCGTAAGAAGATATCAGTAAAAAGATAGACTGAACTCGGAATCCTTTCTAAGCACATCATTCTTCTAGCTACCTATACGCAATGCTATAGTATTCATACTGTACAGCTCTCACAAATGCTACACCATGAACACCCTATGCAAAGTTATTCAGTTAACCACATCACGCTAATCTACCGAAGCTCTCGCGTTCGATATATACAATCCTAGTCTGTACTTCTCCCATATGTCTGTGGCGATTTTTCTAGCCGGATTATCATGACAAATCAAGGTGTTATGGTTATCAGCGGTAGACCCATTCCCGAAGTCTACAATAATAGGTCAAGCCTTGCACCAGCTCCCTAGCAATCATCGCTTCTCGATGTCTAACCCCGACTCCCTCTCGATGCCGAGGCTATTGATCTAGTCCCTAGCTCTCGCTAATCGACAAGAAATTGAATTACTGATAAGCAACCAAATATATTAAATTAAGAACTAGCAACTGGATTCATTCTATACGTAGAAAATCATCCTCGTTCACCCTCAAGAGGTTAGTTCATGACTGACGAAGGAATCACAAAACAGAGTACTATAGAATAATCCATGACAAAATATTGACTGGAATTAAAATAAAGAAACAAGAAGCAGAAGCTTGATGGATGTTCCGACGACGTGGAAGAAGCCCTGTCACGTCACAACTCCACGTCTTCTTCACTCCGTCTCACTAGAAGGGAGGATGCTGGGTTCACTTGGGGTCCTCGTGCTTTGTGACTACTCTCACTCTTCTTTCGAGTCTGGCCGTGTATGATTGGACTCTTTTCTCTTGACGACTTCTGACCCCTTTTTAGGGTTGGTTGTTGTTTTCTTATATAGTCTGGTCTACTTGAGTGTACGTTTAACAATCTAGGCCTTTCCTAATCTGTCGAGGTCCGATCGTATCTGTCTTTCAAATCTTGGTAGGTTGATTCTGCTGATCCTGCGAGATTCCTCAAATCTTTTAGTTCCGATCTTCCGGATCTTCTATTTCAGCAATCTAACCGTTATCATCGACCTACACTATACTTCCTAAAACAATCTTGACAAAAGATCAAGATATATGCTGCATAGCACTGCGTCACTTACTATGCTATAGCTTTAGGGATGCATTGTATTGCACTTCGATAAAGCTGTC
This sequence comes from Acacia melanoxylon, assembly GCA_019022615.1. NCBI lineage: Eukaryota > Viridiplantae > Streptophyta > Magnoliopsida > Fabales > Fabaceae > Acacia > Acacia melanoxylon. The sequence continues at coordinate 1,985,778 of JAFJYJ010000045.1, read as the reverse complement.
CTGATGCTATAGCACAACATCGGCTATGTTATGCGACTTTCTCAAAAAACCTCAAAACTTGCTTCTTTCTTTGCACATGTTTAGGATGTAATTCATCCTAAAGTTCCCTATACAATGAATTAATGCCTTTTTGCTCAGATTAAATGCAGTTAAGATCATATTCACCATACAATTAAGTCATAAAATACAGGGAAAAACATGGGATAAATCATGCTCATCAGAGATATATCCAAATTACACTCATCTTTGAAGCGATCCATATCTAGATAAACAGTGGAACAGAATGGTCTATTCCCATAATAAAAGTAAAAAATCTTCTGATCATGAATCACTATAGGACTAGTATTCATACTCAAAGAAGGTTCAAGAGCATTGGTAGCAAAATAAGATGTAGTAGGTCCTGTAGAGCCTACACTAGAGGCTTGTTGCTATGAACCAGAGGCTTGATGACTACCTGAGGCCTCTTGCCTCTTATTGCAAAAGCTTGAGATTTCTGACTTAGCGAAGGTTGAGGCTTCTGAGGTCTATCTTCAATACTTTTTGAACACCTCTCTTCAATAGTATCTTCAGAGTCTCTTGTCATAGAGAGAGACGGAGAAGGTGACTTTCCTTTACCCGACGGCAATGAATCAGTTTGAAATCTTGTCACCGGCTTTGACTATTCTTGAAATGCCACTCCTTTGGCTTTAGAATTCTTAGCAACTTTTGGTTTCACAGGTGTCTTTGGCTTCTCAGATGGTTTCTCCTTGGGTTTCTCCAAAGCCTTGACTTTGGGACGATAAGATGAACAAGGCTTTTTGGTAAGTGGATGTTTCGGCGATTCCGGCGATGATTCGTCACCAGAAGTACCCTTGGAAGACTTCGTGTGAGCCATGTGAGACATAACAAGGGAATTTTGAAATATTGAAGAGTGAAAGATGTTGTCGGTGAAAGTGGGTATTGGCGGAAATGAGAGTGAGAAATGTGAGGGAAGGAGGGAAATTTAAGGAGCGAGAAAGTGACTCAACGGTAGGGAACCTCAATCAACGAGTCCATTAGAAGAATCGTAATGATTTGTTTTAAGGAATGTAACAGATTGAGGGATTTTGAAGAGGTGTAAGGGTTTTCAATGAGCGGAGAGTAACGACGAAGAAACGAGAGTGAAAGTGAAATGAAACGACGAGTCTTATTTAAAAATATTGTTACACGACATTACTTGAGTACTGTCCCTTACTTGAGTAGGATATGGTTCATACTCGAGTACTGACCATTCACAAAATTTTTATAGAATTCAAAATTGCTAGAAATACCTCATCTCAAGTGTGTTTTATAAACACTTAAATGCATTTGAAGACAAGTTTGATCCTTGAAGATTAATTAGAGGATCCAAACTTAGCTTTTCTCTATATACATGTACATTACTCGAGTAGTACATGATAGTTACTCGAGTAGAGGTTGATTCTGAGCTTTCTCGCTGCTGAATTTCTCGGCATTACTCAAGTAGGGATTCTGATGTACTCGTGTACATAGCATTTTAGCTTCCAGCGATAGGCCTTACTCTCGACATTACTCTAGTAGAGGAATTGTTGTACTTGAGTAGAGATTAACTTTTCTCACAATGTTAGGGATCTTTCAAAGGTCACTCGAGTACAATATAGACGTTACTCGAGTAGCGAGTACCTGAAATACTCAACATACATGTTAGATCATGACATTACTCGAGTATGTGTTCCATTACTTAGTACTATACCATGTTTTGCAATTAACAAGAGAAATTTTCTCACCATTACTCGAGTATATCTTTAGTATACTCGGGTATCACTTAACCTCTGTAATATCCTGAATTTTGGACCTAAAGACTTGAGGATAAACTTGTATCAGGCAGACGACTAGACCCAGTTTAAGAAGTGTGAAAATATTATGAAAGGAATTTTTCTTGATATTTAGTGGAAAAAATGGAGGAATTTAGTTAATATTTTTTTTTCCAAAATTTTGATTTTTGGATATAATGTGAAATAAAGATATTTATCATGGAATAAATATTCCATTGATCAATTGGGGTCATAATTTTGGGTAAGAGGAGGCTTTTTAAATTATTCCTTAATAAATATAATTAAGGAAATGAACTAGCAATTAAGGCTATTATTTGCCAATTTAGGAAATTATTTGTTAATTTTGGTTAACAAGTGAATTTTAAAGATTTTATGTCCATAAAGGGATTATTTAAAGATGTGATATGGATACCATTATTTTTGAAATAATGGTAAAGAAAAAGGGGAAAAAGGAATTTATTAAATTGAGTCAAATTAATTGGACAAGAGAGCATGTGATTGGAAGAAATTGAAGACAATTTTTGATTCCTTTCCTATGGATGAATTTCGACCAAGTTAGGGTGAAGGAAGACAAGTGAAGACATATGCACATGGGTATGGTTTATATTGCTCCAAGTAGTCAAAAGAGAAATACAAGGAATTGTCAAAATTGATGACATAACCAAGGTAGTAACCATACAATTTCTTCTTTAACCCTAAAAGGATACATGCATGGCATGTTAGGGAATAATTATGTGTTGCCACATCATGTGGTAGGTGGAATATATGCACATAAAAGTGCCAACAATGCAAGTATAAGAAGTGGTAAAAGATGTAATAAGAGGTAGGTGAAAATTGTGGAACATGGAAGAGCCAACAAAGCAAGGTCAAAGGGAGTATAATTTTATGATTCATCCTCTTTTTTAACCATAGATTTTCGGCTCACTTAAAAAGAGACAAGTAGACCAAAATCTTACCACACTTCCAAAGTAAAATTGGAGGACCAAAGAGGGCCATATTTGGCCAACACAAGAGGAGAAGGGAGAAAAGATAAAGCAAGCCAAAAGAGACCCTAAAGCAAGGGTAAAATAGACAATTAGCAAGAGGGGCATTTGGGTCAATTACTAGCAATTATAAAATGCCATTTCATCCCTCTTGTTTTGTAAAAATCAGTCAAGGATTCCAAGGAAAATAAGGAAGGACGAAAATTTGGAGAAAGAAGGAAAGAAGGAAGAGAAATCTCAAGGAAGCTAAGGTAAGGTGTGATAACTTGAGTTCCTATTCTTCTTCTTCAATGTTTATGAGTATCATGTGGAAAGAAAAGCTAATGGTCATGTTGTTTTTCTTAAGAAGATTGAAAGTTGGAAGGAGAAGAAGAGAATCATAGGTCTTCACAAGTGCAAGTAAGTGTTATAGATGATCTTGTGCACTTGTACTTGTTAATATTTGAATTAATCTTCTCTTATTTTTGTAGATTTGAAGATCATAACTTGAAGAAGAGATTCCATATAAGGACTTATCATATGAATTTTAGAACATATTAGGCCTTAACATGGAATAAAAAGGCCAAATCTCACATAAAATCATAAGGATTATAAAGATGAAATAAGCTTCCATTAACATAGTGATTTTGGTTGGACCCAAGGCACAAAAGAACAATAGGATTTTGATTGTTTTGACCCTCCCAAATTTTTTGGAATGGAAAATTGTGTGAGATTACGGTTGAACCATAACTTTTTGAAGCCTAATGATTGAATTAAGAAAGTAGCAAAACTGTCCAGTAAAAATCCAATCAGAACAGTAAGTTTGTAACGTGTTTTTGGAAAATCAAATGAGGCCAAATAATTATGGAATTTTTCATAATTGAAGAGGACATCATAAGCTTTAATTTGATAGGTAATATGTAATTTTTGGACTTATGAATAAAGAGTTATGAATTTTTAAAGTTGACCCTTAATCCTAGAATTGAAATCTGGACAGCAAGGGTATTTTGGTAAATTGCAAAAGCACGAAATTTTGTAGTTGATGGAGATATGTTTATTTCAAATTAGACATATCAAAGGTTAATTAGGCTTTAGAAGTACTTGATTTTGATATGTGGATAATTAATTATGAGTTTTTCAAGATTAAAGACAAATTCTGGAAATTCTGGGAAAAAACATAAATAAAAGTGACAAGGGCAAAAATGGAAATATTGGCGTTTTGGAAATTAATAAAGGACTTTTAGTTAAAGAAGGACCAAATGGTAAGTAATACAAGTATTATTTGAATTTTTGGAAAGTTTACATAAGTGATGAATATTATTTAATATTTTAGGAAGTGACACCACCGAAGGATTTAAGGAGAGGAGAGTAAATTGTCGAATTAAAAATTAACTAGGTAGTAACTCTAATCTCACATACTCTGTATATCTTTGTATGTTTGTTTGTACCATGATTGTGATCCGTGTCTGGGACACGCGTTTATTGCATTCAGTTGTTTCTGGGTTTGAGGCTTAGTTGTTGTTGTTTTCCCAGCACTGTGGATCTAGGATTTATAGGGTCCTGCATTTCGCAGTCTACATGATTTGTGATGATATGTTGCATTATGGGACTGTGCATATGCTGAATGCTAGTTTTTATTTTCATGATTGTGGTTGACTATCATGCACTGTTCATACATTGTACTTGAGATTATTGTGTTACTCTGGGATCCTTCAGGACTCCAACCTCTGTTGCTACCTGTGAATTATACAGCATAGTGGAAGAGGCTCCCAAGACAAAGCGACGACTGTCAAAAAATGGAAGTGTCGGACTGGTTTTAGATTGGTTGAAGGATATTTGTAGAAAATTTATGTAAATTATGTTTTGAATTTTATACCCAAGATTTGTAATATATTATTAGTATACTATGCCCAAACCGTTCTACCCGTTGTGCTGCGCTATAATGCTTTGATGTATGATGTATTGATGAAGGGTGTGACAACCTCTATTTCTACACGAATAAAACAGAGCATCCTGCAAAACAAAATCCTAGATACTCCGATGCTTAAGTTAGTAATCATAATTCAATTAAATCATAAGAGTAACTAGTAAGAAGGATTACTTACATTGGGATTTACCATGCCCGATTCTCTTCGGATGTACCTGAATTGTTCTTTGGCCAAGGGCTTGGTAAAAATATCCACAAGTTGCAAGTGTGTGGGGATGAACATTACCTTGACATCTTTCTTTTGCACATGATCTCTAATGAAATGATGTCTCACTTCAATATGCTTGGTTTTTGTATGTTGAATCAGATTTTTCACCAAGCTTATTATACTGGTATTGTCACATAGGATCGGAATCTGCTTTACGTAGATTCCCAAATCTTGAAGTTGTTGCTTGAGCCACAACACTTGTGCATAACAACTTGAAGCGACAATATATTCAGCCTCACTTGATGACAAAGAAACAGTTGTATACTTCTTTCTGAACCAGGAAACAAGTGAGCCACCAAGGAATTGACATTGCCCACTTGTATCCTTTTTATTGGTCTTGTTACCAGTGTGATCCGAGTCAGAATAAGCCACCAAATATCCTGATTGACCTTTGGGGAACCATAGTCCGAGCTCCTCCATGTCAACAAGATAACGAAAGATTCTTTTCACATGCTCGGCATTTGATTCCTTTGGAGATGCTTAGTATCTTGCACACATACCCACACTGAACTGAATGTCAGATCTACTTGCGGTCAAGTATAGCAATGATCTGATCATTCCTTTATACTTTGTTATGTTGAAGTCCTTGCCATTTTCATTTGCATCCAGAGAGGTGGTTGAGCTCATTGGAGTGTCAACTCCATTACATTGATCCATCCCATATTTCTTTAGCAAATCACATAGATATTTTGTTTGAGATGAAGATCTCATTCTTCTATTGTTTGATTTGCAGCCCAAGGAAGTAATTGAGCTCACCCATCATGGACATTTCGAATTCACTCTGCATTTTCTTAGAAAATTTCTCACACAAGGCATCATTAGTAGCACCAACTATAATGTCATCTAATATATTTGAACAATTAACAACTCATTTATTTTATTTCCTTTAATGAATAGTGTTGTGTCAACCTTGCCTCTAACAAAGCCTTGATCAAGAAGAAACGTACTTAATCTCTGATACCAAGCTCTAGGAGCATGTTTAAGACCATATAGAGCCCTTTTTAAACGAAAAACATGATCGGGATGGGAGTCACTTTCAAAACCGGGAGGTTGTTCTACATACACTTCTTCCTGAATGAATCCATTTAGAAAAGCACTTTTAACATCCATTTGATAAAGCTTGAATCTTTTGATACACGCAAAGGCTAAGAGTACTCGTATAGCTTCCAATCTAGCCACTGGAGCATATGTTTACTCATAATCAATACCTTCTTCTTGATTATAGCCTTTGGCAACCAATCTAGCCTTGTTTCTGACTAAGATTGCGAATTCATCACATTTGTTCTTGAATATCTACTTAGTCCCAATGACTGGATGGTCTTTAGGCCTAGGTACCTTGTCACAAACTTGATTTCTATCAAATTGATGTAATTTCTCTTGCATTGCTATAACCCAATCATTGTCTGAGAGGGCTCCGTCAATTTTAGAGGGTTCAATCTTAGAGATAAAGGCTGAGAAAGTCACTTCGTTTAAAGTACTTTTTCTAGTTCTCACACCTTCACTAACGTCGCCTATCACTTGATCCAGAGGATGGCTCCTACTATATCTCTAAGCACGAGGTTGATATTGAATAGGATTTTCACAAACATTTTCAGGTTCAACTTCTAAAACATTTTTAGAATTCTCAGGAATAGAATGGGTTTTCGAAATTGGTTCATTTTTAAAAATAGGTTCATCCTCATCAAGAGACTTGTTAGGGTCAGATTCACAAAACACAACATGAATTGATTCTTCAACAACATGAGTACGGTTGTTGAAGACTCTATAAGCTTTACTTCTATTTGAATAACCCAAAAATATACCTTCGTCAGACTAGGGATTGAACTTTCCTAAGTTATCCTTACCATTGTTGTGCACGAAGCATTTGCATCCAAAAATATGCAAGTGTGCCAGGTTCGGCTTCTTCTTGTTGAGGTTAGAAACGTAGCATGTCGTGCTCATTGCATCTGCCCAGAAGACTTGAGAGGTCTTGTTCTCATTTAGCATCGCTCAAGCCATTTCAGTGAGAACTTGGTTCTTTCTTTCAACTACACCATTCTGTTGTGGAGTTCTCGGGGCTGAGAAATTGTGGTCAATACCATGACCATCACAGAACTCCATGAAAACTTGATTCTCAAACTCCCCTCTGCATCAGTCCGAATACCTGAAATTCAAACACCTTTCTCGTTTTGTACCTTCTTGGTAAACACGACAAACAGATTAAATGTTTCATTCTTGGAAGACAAGAAAATAGTCCAAGTAAATCTTGAGAAATTGTCAACAATGACCAGAGTATACAAATTTCCACTGAGGCTCTTTACTCTCGCAGGTCCAACTAGGTCCATATGAAGTAGTTGGAGTGGTTGATTAGTTGAGATTTCAAACTTTGTTTTGAAAGATGATTTAGTGTCTTTACCCCTTTAACAAGAATCACAAATCCTGTCATTTTTAAAACGTAGTTTAGGTAAACCAAGAACTAAATCTTTTCTTAACAACTTGTCCAGTTGGAACATGTTTACATTAGCCAGACGCTTATGTCACAGCCAACTTTCATCCAAGTTGCTAACAAAACAATTTTCAGAATTGACTTTAGGTAAGTTTAAGGTGTAGCGAGTTTACCTTCCCTAGGTGCCTTAAACAACTCTTTAAGGTTACTTTTTTCGATTGGAAGATCATCCTTGTTGACAATGAGACATTCTTCTGAATCAAAAAATGATCCAGTTGTTCTTATCTGCACAATGAGACATCCTTTTTGACATAGACATCTTTAATCGTGGGTCTTTCTTTTTCACCAATTTCGCCAATTCCAGCAATCTTTCCAGTTTGATTTCCCCCAAAGGTTACTTCTCCACCATCCTTTGCTTTCATTGCAACAAATTTGGATTGATCTCTTGTCATGTGTTTAGAGCATCCGCTATCAATATACCACTTATTGGTTTTTGATGCTCTCAAACAAACCTCATCATAATATTTAGGTTGTTCTTCCTCTTCTGCCATGAGACATACATTTGCCACCTCTGCTTCTTTACTTTCTTCTTCATCAGAGGAGCTATCTCTCCATATGGCAGATATGTATGCCTTCTTCTTGAAATGATTGAATTTCTTCTTCTCCTTTTCCTTGCCCTTCAGCTGAGGACATTCGGATTTGATATGGCCTAGCTTTTCACATTCGTAACAGATGATTTGTTCCTTGTCCTTGAACTCACGTCTGTTGCTTGAGCCTCCCTTCTAGAATCGATTTCTGAAGCATTGATCCTTCTTGTAAAACTTTTTGAATCTTCAAACGAACATTCCCATCTCATATTCCTCATCTTCATCTTCGTCTTTGACTTCCTTTTCTTTCACAACATTGAGGGTAACACCTTTGCCTCTATTGTTGTTCATTTCCTCCGTGCCTTTCTTGAATTTCGCTTGCCTTCGTACTCGCATAAGCTCCCGAATAGAGCAAAGAATCGAAGTCATTGATTCTCCACGGGCTTCTTCGATTGCTGTGACTTTGGCTTCCCAGTCTTTTGTCAGGACATTGAGAATTTTCCTGACTTGAGAGTTTTGCTCATACGTTTTACCCAAAGCCGATTGTAACACCCCTCACAAAAACAATGTATTTGTAAGCACCGATGAGGTAATAAGAAGTTTGCCTGTTGATTTAATTTAATTACTATTATTATTATTTTTCGTAATATTTTATTAATAACTATAAAGAGGATGTCATACATTGGTGAGACGGAATATTAAGTCTAAAAAGGGGGAAAATGTCGCCTAACATAGATAAAGAAAAAGAGAATATGATGGTTCCCTGATTTGGATTAGAACGGGCCCAGGGTGAAAACACCGGTGTAGGATGAGCCGGTACAATAAAGTGGGGATAGAGAGCATGAGCAGAGCACGGATTCCCACCCCAGGTCAGTGTATGTGCCACCTGTTGTCAGGGAAGAGTACAAGACACTGAAAAAGGCACATGCCAAAAAGCAAAAAGTCAGTGTAATCATCACATTGGGATACGTCTCACTACAGGGTTAAAAAAGGAAAAGTAAGGGTAGAAAAGTCAATTCCTTACCCTTTAAGGAGTCATTTTCGTCCACATGAGGATAGAGAAGGAAAATCAAATGATTTTATCTGTACTCAGGCCCAAACATAAAGTGTGGGTCCCACATGAGGTTAACTGGTAAAAAAGGGACTGATAAGGACTGATTAGGGGCTTCTTTTTGGATTAACAGAGACAAATGTGGGGCCATATGGGAGAGCAAAATGGCACCACATATGTATGCCCAATCAGGGGAAAATATCTGAAAAGTTAAGGAAAAGTGCAAGAGGGAGCACCCTTTTAACTAGCGGTGCACTACAAGGACTAGTGGGTAAAAGGTGGACTGGATAAAGTGGATAAAGCAGATAAAAAGGCAAGAGATCAGATTGTGGGGGCCCTAGGAGGCACCTCCTACCTCCCCTGAAAATATCTAGAATTATCTAGAATTTTTTAGAAGAAAATAAGCTAATAATTAAGGTACAAACTTTTAACCAGTGGACAAAAATGGTGTTTCGGGCCAAAATAGGTAATTTTAACAATTTGAAAAGTAAAAATCTAACCCTTATGGCTGGAGAGGTGCTACATGGTCTGGAAGCCTCTAGAAATACTTGGGAATTAAGCAAAAAACTCTGATCTAAATTATTAATCAGTAGACAAAAGCAAGCACCAGATAATTTAAAATACCTAGATCAATATAGATATTTTTAAAGGGACTTTAACTATTCATTTTTTGGTCCCCAAGTGGCGTGTTCAGAAGAGGCAAATGGAAGTCTAGAAAAGATTTCAAACCCTAGAGAAGAGCAAGAACACCAAGCGAAGCTCCAATTTCAGGTAAACACTGAAAACCCAAACCTTTGAAGTTTGTAGTTAAGGTTTTCGTTCAAATACTTGGGGCTTGGTGTTGTGATCTGATTTTGGTGTTTTTAAGGGTTCCAATGAGTTTAAAACATGATTTTTCTTGGGCTTAGGTCAAGGTTAAGCTTTACGAACCCAAAAACACTGAAAACTTAAGAAAAGAGCTTGATGCCAGTTGTTGGAAATTCGGGGCACCGAAGCTTCAACCATGTTTTAAAAATAGTAAATGAGGTCGGTTTGAGCTTAAAGTTTATAGGAAAAAATTAGACATCCTGAGATTTATCGTGATATATAATATTATGTCTTTATGATTTTTCTACTAAGAGAAATAAATTAGTAAATATTGCTTAGAAGGCTGCAAGATTTTGCTGACCAGAGAATAAAGATTGGGCTACACGCCAAAATATGAACCCTTTTGGACTTTGAAAGTATTTTTCCTATAAACTAGATATCCTAAGGGTTTAGATTACATTTTTTTTGTGTTAAAATGATTTTTTGGAATTTATTAAAAATGTTTGAAGTTGGGCTAGATTCACTAGATTTTCTGGAAAATTGGATTAGGGCTCGGTTTTCCTTAAAAGTTTAAGGGTATTTATAGAAATACTGAAAATAAGGTATTTTGGTGTTATTAAGGATTAAATCATATTTGGGAAGACCAAAAAGTGCCCTAAAAATTTAAGTCGGTACATAATCCACAGGTTGTAACTGCTTTACTCGAGTACTTTTATGTGTTTTTTATATGTTTGTTTTGCCATGTATATTTTGTACGGTTGTTTCCCAAATATGTATACAGAGCATGTTGGGGTTCGAGTCCCTAACTATTGTGTTCCTAGCGTTGAGGAGAGGTCTAGGGCTAGCCTGGTGCAGGCGGCTCTACGGGTCATGACTCCAGTAAGTCTGGGGCTTGCCTTGGTAAAGCAGCCTAACGACGCGTGGTAATTGGTTATTGTGTATGTTTCTGTTTGCATATATGGTACATTTGGCATCTTATCTGCAATTTACATGTCATAGTTTCATGCATACACTATACACATTTAGTAAGTGAGTATTGACAGTTACTCTGGGGTTCATATTTGAACTCCAGACACTTATGTAGATGCAGGAGGACGCGTCTGAGATAGATGTACCTTTTTGGAAAGGTAGGGCATATTAGTGAAGTTTGAAGAATGAGGGATGCTCTATTATATTTTGTACTCACATTTGGGATGATTGTATCCTTAACCCTTCGGGAACTTTTACTTTGTGTTTGTTGTACTTTTACCAGTACAATAGGTAGTCCAAACCGGTATCATTCTCCATTGCGCTTACTCTGACATAAGTTAAATGGACTAAGTAATAATGGAAAGGTAACATTTAAAAGGAATCCTTCCCGAAAGGGCGAGGCTGGTAGGGGTGTAACACTGATAGTTGATTGATCAGATGGGTAAAGTGAAGTTGGAATTCTCCGATGGATTCTCCAGTCTTCATACGGAGGATATCGTATTCGGTTGTCAACGTGTTGATGCGATTCTCCTTTATTCCAGATGTCCCTTCGTATGCTATATCTAATGCTTTCCACATATCCTTTGCACTTGCCAGATTGTATACTTAAAAATACTCCTTTTGACTAAGTGCACTTTAAAAGCATCAAGATAGCTTTGCTGTTAAGAGTTATCTTCCTTTTATCATTCTCATCAAATTCTTCTTCAATCTTTGGAATATGGATTCCATCTTCAGTTCTTGTAGGAACATATTCCCCATTCTCGAATATGTGCCACAGACCATATTCACTGGCTAACATGAACACCCTAAACTTTGCTTTCCATAATGAATAATGTTAACCACTGAAGCTAGGTGGTCGGTTGATTGAGGCACCATCAGGCAATATTCCTTCCATGAACTTTCTCGGGAAGTTAAGCCTAAATGAGAATATTAGCTCTGATACCAAATGAAAGTGGAATATCACCTAGAGGGGGGTAAATAGGGGATTTCAAATTCCTTTTCGTAATAGGATGAAGAACAATAAATATAGAGACAGTAAATGCATATTGATTGTTTGTGCGTTTGTTTTTCTGGTGGTTGGAACGAATTGAATGCTTCAGCTTAAATATGGTGAGAACAATTAATGACCATTGGAAGCCTTCAATGCACCGTTGAGAGTAATGAATTTAGCCGTTGGACTTGAGTCTCATTTGTTACTTGATTCTTGATTCATTCGCAGACATTCTTCGTTGACATTCCTTAAGTTTTTCCTGTTGGATGATCTGGCAACCAAATCAGGAAAGAAACCATTAATGTCTTTGGAATGTGCAGAGAATGATTAATCAGATCCGTGCTTCGTTTTCCAAACCAGCATTTAATGCATCTGACATAATCGCTTGCTTTTTGATTAATCTACATTTAATCATTCATTTGATCTTCTGAAACTCATTAACAAACTGATTAGACATAGTTAGGAACAATAATGAGTGAAGATATGAAGTATACAAATTATACTTAAGGGTTTAAGATTTACAGACACGGTGATTGTAAAATAGAGATATATCATGCTTGAGTTAATTTCAATCAAAACTGGAGCAGATGACTCGAGTTAAGCATTATATGCTTGAGTCACCAGTTCATCTTCTTTGAAAATAAGTTTGAAGTTTAAATGAAGAAGTCTCTATATGGCTTAGGCTCGAGGTTAAAACATTTAGCTCAAGTGCATGACTCAAGTCAATTAAAGTTAGCTCGAGTCAAGTTCATCTTTTCACAAATGAACTTTGAAATGTCTTTCTAGGAAAGATTTGAACTCGTGCCAGTGCGAGTCATTAAGTGATGACTCGAGTCAACTCAATTTATTTGAAAATTGATTTCAAAAAGCATGCTCGAGTTAAGAGACACAGGCTCGAGTCAAGGACTTTTGAATTTGAAAATAAGTTTAAGTTCTCAAAATATGACTTGAGTCAATTCTCACAGGCTCGAGGTTAAAATTTATTTGAAATATTAAACAAGAGCTTATGGCTCGAGTCAATATAAGTTCAAATATTCTTGAAATCTCTCTGTCTAGTATTGACTCGAGTTTTATAACCCAAAACTCGAGTTAATATTGACAGTAAGCTACTGGTTTAAGTTTGAACAAGTTAAAACATTTTTGACTTAAACCAATAACTTCATTTTGTTTATAATTGTCAGTTATCATCAAAACACATAAAGAACTAACATTCTCCCCCTTTTTTATGACGACAACACTTGTAAACTATTTGACAGGTTTTCAAAATTTTGAGCATATAAGGAAAGAAATGAACAGAACTCAAAGACATATATCGGTTTATCTCATTCAAAAGCTCATATGTCATTTTATAGAAAAGTAGCTAAATACATCATAGTTGTAGAAAATACATTAGCAAAAAATAATTGAAATACACCTAAACTCATTAGACTATAACTGATAACTAATCAGAAAACAACTAAGCTCAACTTCTCTACTTCTCTTATCCCCCTTTGTCATCACTCAAAATGGGTGGATCAGAGAGGGAAGTAGAAGGAGGGAAAGGAAATGGAGAGTAAATAGCTAAAGTAAGGCATGGTGGAGTAGACACAGGAGGCTCTGGCTGAGGTGGAGGGGAAGAGACATAAATGTCAATATGAGGTGTAGGTGGAGGAGAGTGGTGAGAGGTAGTGGAATCAGGAGGATGAGTAGAAGAAGCAGAGGACTTTCATCAAATAGATCAGCAGTAGATCTTGATGAAGAAATCCTTACAATTGAGGTTTGGGAAGGAGAAACAATTATGGTTGCTGGTGTAGTGGTGATGATAGGTGTAGTGAAAGTAAGAATGAGAGATGAGGGAATAGGAGATGAAATAATGGCAGTGGATAAAGGAAGAATAGGAGAAATAGGAATAGGTGAAGGTAAGGTGGTAGGAATGCTGAAACTAGGGCCAGCATGAATAGGTGAAGGATAAGAGGTCGGATCTCCAAGACCAGGCCCAGTACCAACTGAAGACTGGGCCTTTAACAACTTGTCCACCTTGGCACCCAGAGAGAGCATCACAACATGAAGGGTAGAGTTGCTAGCAGCTTGATCCTCAAAGTGTCAACTAAGGTTGTCAACCTTCTCAGTCAGCTCATCTTGAGCATCCACAAGTACATTGTGACCCTTAGTCACTTCTGATAGCAATCTCCCTACTTCATTCTCAATCATATCAGTTAAGTTAGAAATGACTTTATCTACAATTGCCTTGATCTAACCTTGTAAATAAGAAGAAGGCTGAGATGATCTGGTAGGAGGTGGAGCAGACTGAGATGATCTAGCAGGAGGTGGAGCAGACTGAGCTTTATTTACTCTAGATTGAGGCTGAGATGCCATGGAACTAGATGGGGCTCTTGATTTCCTTGAACCTTATTTAAAGGAGATCCTCATCAAATTGAGGTGATGCTTTCCAAACATCTAAGGCTTCACAATTTTATCATTGATAGCAATGTACCAAATCTTTTCTTGAAAAGTATTAAAGATACAAGGTTGTGAAAAGGAATAGTAGAGGTCTTTTTAGAAGCAAAACAAACTTTGGCCATGTCTTGAAAGACCTAGTAGCCTATGCAATGAGGGCATGACAACAGGAGGGAAGGAAAATGTATCTAATGGCCTATCAGGTCAAGGCTCATTAGGTCTTAAGATTTCAAAAATTTCCTTGTTGTCATAGTTCAACACAGCCATAGGAGGGGGTTTTGAAATTCTTAACAAAGAGTTGATATAGAAGGCAGTCGAAATAATTCTTTGTCCTCTAACATGAGTGACAATTCTTTCCTCTATCAGATTACCATCGCCATCCAAATGATTGGCTAAGGTCATGTTAAAATAAAATGTTTTAACAACAGATGGACTATAGGCAATTCGAATTGAAAGAAGATTTGCAAAAGGCTCAAGCCAAGGGGAAATATCAAAATTGAATCTTCCCTAAGCTTGGCAAGGTTCACATAGGTAGTAGGATAGAAACTCCTATTGCCCTAGTGTTCCCTAAATTGTTTAGCCTCAGCATTAGAAAACAGAATGAGATTGCAACAGAAAGAAATAGGGGCAATAGGGTGATCATAGATAGCCTGAAGATCAGGAGGTTTACTTGGTACCTTTGAGCTTGATTGCTCTTGAGCTTTTGCAGATTGGCTCTTTAAAGATTTGCCCTTAGGTGATCCTCTGAACTCAGTAGAAGTGACAGTCTTCTTCTTCTTCTTCTTAGGAACCTCAACTACTGGTTCCTTGTCTCTACGTCTCGCAGCCTTAGGATTAATGGGTTTCCTTTTAGGAACTTCAGGAGGTTCTTGAAGCACGACTTTGTTTGATCTTTCTTTAGGATAGGGGTCATCGACAACAACCTTGGGTTGGAACCTCTTAGGAGTGTGTTTCTCTATCTTAGGTCGTTTCAGTAGTAGAGGAGATGAAGATTCAGTAGCCTCGTAGTTGGAACTAGAATCCTTGGTCTTGGCGGAGCGTTTAGGAGGCCTTTTTTAGAGATTAGCTCGATTTAGGGTTTGAGAAAAGGGAAGGTTTCAGAGGAAATGAGGTTCAGCCTCGAGAGAAGTGAGAAGTGAAGAGAGACAGTTGAGCTAACATATATATAGAAAGCTCTCAACTTGAGTTAAAACTTAATGACTCGAGTTACCTACTCGAGTGTAGAAGAACAGGCTCGAGTTGACATAAAATTGTACTAACCTGGACTTGAAGTGTGCATATGAAAACACTTGAAAAATGCCTTTGCCTCGAGTGAGGAAGTTGCTCTACTTCAAGTTGCTCTCTGTCTCAACTTGACGCGAGTGTTCCACTCCCAGGCTCGAGTTAAATCCTCTTCTCAAAACATGGTTGCTCTCTGTCTGACCTTCACTCGAGTTAACCACGCCTAGGCTCAAATTAAGTTTTCTCCAAAAAACTTAGGTTGCTCTCTGACTGAGGTTGACTCGAGTTTTACACCTCTAGGCTCGAGTTACCCTCTTTTGACAGCAATCTTCTACAACTTTTCAAGTTGATTAGAGGTCCTGCAAAAACACTAACTAGACACTCTGAAGCTTAAGTTAGTATCTATTGATCATCAAAAAAACATAACTAACTAACATTGTGTAAAGCTTACTTACAACTCATTGGGATTTACCATTCCCAATTCTCTTCTAATGAATGTAAATTGCTTCTTGGCCAATGGCTTTGTGAAGATATTAGCAAGTTGAAGATGATTGGGAATGAACAACACTTTGACATCCTTCTTCTGAGCATGATCTCTGATGAAGTGATGTCTAACATCAATGTGCTTGGTTCTTGTATGTTGAACTGGATTGTTGTAATATAGAATTGGAATCTCTTTGAGGTGGATTCCCAAATCTTGAAGATGTTGCTTGAGCCAAAAAACTTGTGCATGGAAACTTGATGTAGCAATGTATTCAGCTTCGGTTGATGATAATGAGACCGTAGTTTGCTTCTTGCTAAACCAAGACACAAGTAAACCACCAAGGAATTCAAATTGGCCATTTGTACTCTTCCAGTCAGTCTTGTATCCAACATTGTCCAAATCCAAATACGCCACAAGATATT
Source organism: Acacia melanoxylon (assembly GCA_019022615.1). Taxonomy (NCBI): domain Eukaryota; kingdom Viridiplantae; phylum Streptophyta; class Magnoliopsida; order Fabales; family Fabaceae; genus Acacia; species Acacia melanoxylon. The sequence continues at coordinate 1,969,417 of JAFJYJ010000045.1, read as the reverse complement.
CAGCCTGTCCTTTAGGAAACCACAATCCAAGACCTTCTATGTCTGCAAGGTATCTGAAGATCCTTTTCACATGTTTAGCATGAGACACCTTTGAGGCTAATTGGTACCTTGAACCATTCCCACACTGAATTGGATGTTAGGCCGACTAGTGGTCAAGTATAGTAGAGATTGAAAGTGGAATATCACCTAGAGGAAGTGAATAGGGCATTTCAAATTCGTTTTCGGAATAAGATGAAGAACAATAAATACAGAGGCAGAGATAGAGAGAATAGACACAGAGGAATTATACTGGTTCAGTCCAACTCTTTGACCTACGTCCAGTCCCCAGACGCTCTGGGATTTTCACTAACTCACAATCACATATGCAATTACACACACTGTACTCGAAGTGATCCCTTCGTACTAGGATCCACTCCCCATTACAAGTTGTAATTGTTAAACCCCTACCGGCCTCAGCCTCTCGGGTGGCGGGTTAGAGGGATTGCTTTTATTGGTTACCTTTCCATTGTTATTTACTCCATTTTAACTTATATTAGAGTGAGAGCAACAGAGCATATTACCGGTTTGGACTACCTACTGTACTGGTAAAAGTGCGATAAACAAAAGTAAGGAGTCCCCGAAGGGTTATGGGTACAGTCATCCAAAATAAAATACCGAAAATAATATCCAGTCATCCCCAAAATAAAAACAAAATATAATAGAGCATTCCCTATTCTTAAATCTGCACTAATATGCCCTACCTTTCCAAAAAGGTTCTTCCAGCTCATGCACGATCCCATGTGTCTACAGATCTATTTGGAGTTCAAAAGTGAACCTCAGAGTAACTGTCAAACTCATGTACTATATGTGTATAGTGTATGCATGCAACTATGTCATATATAATCATAAATAATATGCCAAACATACCGCATATGCATTTAGAAACATACACAACAACCAATCATTATGTACCGTCGAGCTGCCTTACCAAGGCAAGCCCCGGATTTACCGAAATGACGACCACAGAGCCGCTTGTACCAGGCCAGCCCCAGACCTAACGACCCGTAGAGCTGACACTCAAGGCCATCCCTAGACCAATCCTCAGCGCTAGGAACATAATAGTCAGGGACTCGAACCCCAACATGCTCTGTATGCATATTTGGCAGAACATACAAACATACATGACAAACAAACATATAACAAACACATGTCAAGTACTTGAGTAAGCAGTTACTACCTGTTGGTTATTCACCAACTAAAATTTTATGACGACCGAATGTCCTTCCCAATTATGCCTTAACCCTAAGCAACATCAAAATACGTTATTTTTAGTATTTCCAGAAATATCCTTACATTTTTCATAAAATCCAAGCCTTAGTCAAAATTTCCAGAAATTCCAGTAACTCTGGCCCAACTTCAAACATTTTTAATAAATTCCAAAAATATCCAATTAACATGAAATCGATGCCATCTGAACCATTAGGATATCTAGTGTATGGGAACAATACTTACAGGCCCCAAAGGAATCCATATTTAATTACACAGCCCAATCATCACTTGCTAGTTAGAAAAATCCTCTAGCTTTCAGAGCACTTTTCAAAAATTAATTTCTCCCAGATGAATAATCAATAAAGTATCGAATTTGTTGATTATAGGTCATAGGTCATTTTAATCTTTTGATCATAGGTCATTTTGTTGTTATCTGTTTTGTGTTTCCCTCGTCAGTAATGAACTAAATTTCCTAAGGCTGAGCGAGGATGATTTCTTAAGTTTCGAATAAACCTAGTTGCTAGTTCTTAATTAAATAAATTCAGTTTGCTTATCAGTGATTTAAATTCTTGTCGATTAGCGGAAGCTAAGGGCTAGATTAGTGGTCTCGGCTTACTGGAAAGGAGTCGGGGTTAGTCCTCTGAGAAACAATGATTGCTAGGCAGGCTGGTACAAGGCTTGACCTATTATTATAGGCTTCAGGAATGGGTCTACCACTCATAACCATAACACCTTGCTTTGTAATGTTGATCTAACTAGAAAATTTCCATAGGCATATGGGAGAAGTAAAGTTAGTATTACATGTATCAGACACGGAAACTTCGATAGACTATAGTGGTGGGTTAGCTGAATAGCAGTGTAAATAGCTTCTATGTTGTAGCATTGCGGAAGCTGTGCAGTATAAATGCTACAGCAATGTGTGAAGCAATTGGGGGATTGATATGCTTAAGAATGATTCCAAGTTCAGCTTATTCTCCTACTGATTTCTTCTTACGACTTCAACACTCTGTTTACTTTCTTGTTATTTAGCGTAATCGCAAAAACCTCCAACCCAATCATATTTTACTTTCTGTTCACGCAACTAGTACAATAGTTGAGCGTCACTTCTTGGTATCTCAGTCTCTGTGGGACGATACTCTACTTACACTTTATTACTTGTTTGACTGGTTCACTTGCCATCAAGGAAATCGACCAATAAATCCCTTCAAGAGTACTTTAACTGAAGGAATGCTTTTTCGCCAAAGTTGCTTTTCTTGATAATCGAGGATCTGATCAGGTTCAACCACAAAGGTATGATTGTCCGGAACATCTAAGTCCTTATGTTCCAGAATATACTCCAGACTCGGTTGATACTTCTTCAACTGAGAGACATGAAATACATCATGTTACCTGCTCAAATTAGGCGGTAACGCCAATTGATACGCCACTGGTCCTCGCTTGGCTGGTATCTTGAAAGGTCCGATATACCGAGGACTTAGTTTTCTCCGCTTTATCGCTCTGCCAATTCCAGTAATAGGAGATATTTTAAGGAAAACATGATCTCCAACCTTAAATTCTAGAGGTCTCCTCCTTTTGTCAGTATAGCTCTTTTGTCTGCTCTGCGCTGCGAGAAGCCTCTTTTGAATTAATTTGATTTGGTCGGAGGTTTCTTCAACCATCTCCATCCAAACAATTTCCTTTCAGATAATTCGATCCAACAGATAGGAGATCTGCACTTCTTCCCGTATAAGGCTTCATATGGAGCCATCTGTATACTAGAACGGTAACTATTATTATAAGCAAACTCAGCCAGAGGTAGATACCGTTCCCAACTACCTTTGAAATCCAGAACACAAGCACACAACATATCTTTTAGTGTCTGGATAGTTCTCTCTGACTGACCATTGGTCTTGGGATGATAAGCAGTGCTAAATTTCAACTTTGTCCCCATTGCTCCATGCAAGGCTTACTAGAATCGAGAAGTGAACCGGGGATCCCTATCAGAAATGATACTTTTTGGTATACCATGGAGTCGGATAATCTCTTTGATATAAATCTCCACCAATTTCTTTGGAGAATAATTCACACTTATAGGAATAAAGTGTGCGGTTTTTGTGAGTCGATCAACAATCACCCAGATAGCATCATAATGTCTAATCCTGGGTAGACCCACTATCAGATCCATGATAACGTCTTCCCATTTCCATTCAAGTATTCCAATCCTTTTTAAGAGTCCCCCTAGCTATTGATGCTCGATTTTAACTTTCTGGTAGGTTAAGTATTTAGCGACATACCGAGTTATATCATCCTTCATTCCAGGCCACCAAAATTTTGCTTTCAAATTGTGATACATTTTAGTCGCCCCTGGATGAATAGTGTATTTGCTTTTATAAGCCTCATCCAGTATCTTCTCTCTCAGATCCTTTACTAACGACACATAAATTCGCTTTTTGTATCGGATTAGCCCATCTGATGAAAGATCGTAATCTGAAGATCTATTATCAACTATCATTTCTCGAATAGACTCAGCTTGATCATCTTGCATCTGAGATTCTTTTATTTCAGATTTGAAATCATTCTCCTCATGACTAACAAGAGATTTGCAATATGCACGTCATATGGCCCTTTGCTGTCTGTGAGGATTTGATTTGATAGATTCAAATCTCAAAAATCTTCTAACAATTTCTGCTCCACTATCATCATGGATGCCACTTGTACAACTTTTTTTGCTCAGGGCATCGGCAACAACATTAGCCTTACCTCGGTGATATTTAATCTCCAGATTATAATCTTTGAGTAGCTCCATCCATCTGCGTTGCCTCATATTTAGCTCTTTCTAATCAAATAGATACTTAAGACTCTAGTGATCGCAGTACTATTCAACAGTAGCGTCATACAAATAGTGTCACCATATCTTCAAAGCAAACACAATCCCTACAAGCTCCAAGTCATGTGTAGGGTAGTTCAACTCATGAGGCTTCAGTTGACGAGAGGCATAGGCCACAACTCTGCCCTACTGCATCTGGACACATCCTAATCCCTATAAACTTGCATCACTGTAGACTGTGTAAGTCTCAGTCGGATTGATGATAATCAACCGGGTGCCGTCGTAAGCCTCTCCTTCAGCACATGGAAGCTCTCCTCACACTGAGCATCCCATACAAATGACTGGTTCTTTTTAGTAAGCTTTATCAATGGCGACACAATCCACGCAAAATTCTGTATGAAATGGCGGTAGTATCCCGCAAGACCCAGAAAACTGTGAATCTCAAATACAGTCTCCGGTCTTTTCCAATTCAGTACTGCTTCTACTTTACTAGGGTCAACAACAACCCCATCTTTCGAGATTACGTGGCCCAGAAATTTAACCTCTGAAAGCTAGAATTCAAACTTGCTAAATTTTGCATAGAGCTTCTTTTCTCTTAAGACATTCAATGCAAGTCACAGATGGTGTTCTTGCTCTATCTCATTTTTTAGAGTAAATCAATATATCATCAATAAACACCACAACAAACTGATCCAGGTAAGCTCGGAATACATGGTTCATATAATCCATGAATACAACAGGAGCATTTTTTAATCTATTGGGCGTTACCAAGAATTCATAGTTTCCATATCTCGTCCTGAAGGCAGTCTTTGGAATATCCTCAGCTTTTACTCGCAACTAATGATATCCGGATTGTAAGTAGTCAATCTTTGAGAACACGTAGGAACCAAGTAACTGATCTAGTAGATCATCAATCCTGGGGAGTGGGTATTTTTTTTAATAGTCACCTTGTTCAGCTCCCTGTAATCAATACAGAGTCATAAACTTCCATCTTTCTTTTTCACAAAGAGTAATGGAGCTCCCCAACGCGAGACACTATATCTAATAAAGCCTTTCTCAAGTAATTCTTCAAGTTGCTTCTTCAATTCTGCCATTTCGTTAGGTGCCATTCAGTACGGTGCTTTCGATATTGGTCCAGTGCCAGGCATAAGGTCAATAGCAAATTCAACCTCTCTCAGGAGGTAATCCACTAATGTCATCCAGAAATACATCAAGAAATTTTTTTGCAACCGGTATCTTATCCAGTGAGAGTTCCGCCTCTGCCTGCACTGAAAGAAATATCACATACCCTTGGCAACCCTATACAATACATTTCTCTACTTCGGTGGCCGAAAGAAAGTTAAGACTGATTTCACCGTCTATGTTTCTCGATGATTCACGATATGCAATTGTCTTGCTTCCAAAATCCATAATTACATTACTGGCCGTCAACCAGCTCATACCCAGTATTACGTCGATCTCATGTAACTGTAAGCAGATCAAATCAATAGTCGTCTCACGACCATTCATAATCACCACACAATTCAAGCATACGTCAGCAGTTCTAGTTCTAACCCCTAAGGGTGTAGACACGTTCAAGTCATACAGCAATTTATGTACATCAAATTTCAAACGTGTCACACAATCACATGCAATGAATGAATGACTAGCACCCGTGTCAAATAATGCATGTAAGAGGTGACCATGGACATGAATCGTACCTTGTATCATCTCAGGTGATTTATGCACTTCATCCCTGGTCATTGCCAAAACTCTACCCTGATTCTGGGGTCTTCTCTCTGCATTCTGTTTTGGGCAATCCCGTTTAAAATGTCCGGGTTTCTGACAATTAAAGCAGATAATCTGTCCAGCACAATCGGTGCCAGGGTGATTCTTTCCTCATTTATTGCAATTTTGTGGCTCTACAGGCCTCTGGAAATTTCGTCGATTAGGTCGAAAAGACTTCTTACCATTGCCACGTCTATTCATTCCTATCCTTTTATGTTTAAGTGAATCTCCACAGCTAGATTCACCGCAGCCAAATGTATTCCTGAGAGCATGAAGGTCTTTAAGATTTCTTTCAACTGCCTGATGCAGTGTATAGAACTATCGAGCAATTAGCTTTTCTCTGATCTCATATTTTAATCCTCGAACAAGCACATCTGCTAAATTGTTTTCTGCACCAGGGTTTCTGTGATAAGCAGAATAACGAGACAGACGGGTAAATCTGGCATAATACTCCTCGAATGGCTCGTTGTCACCCTGTCTGATCATAAGGAATTCAAATTCTTTTGCAATCTGAATGGAGGGTGGCTGGTACTGCTCATTAAATTTCTCCTGGAATAGTTCCCATTTCACCAAGATATTCTGAGCACATAAGGTGGTCTCTGTGTTTCTCCACCATCTGCCGGCATCTCCTTCAAGCTTGTAAATGGCTAACTGAGCTTTTCTTTCATCAGGACAACCCAACACCTGGAAAATCTTTTCAAGTCTCAAAATCCAATCCTCTGCCATATCGAAACGCCCACGGAAGACATAAGGGTTTTTCTTGCAGAATTTTGAAACCCAGTACAAAAGAGTCTCTACATCCCTATTTCCTTGTGGTTCCTCGGGTATTTCCTCCTAATCACCATTATCAGCATCATCATAATTCTCTATTTCATTTATGTCTTGCCGCTCTTAATTCACTAATCTTTTCCCTCGTTTGTTGCATCATATTCCCCTGTTCTTGTAGCGTATTCATCATTTGTTCTGTCAGATTAGGTTCTAGAGGATTCTGCTCTGGCTCTCTTCATGTTCGAGTTCGTCATCCAGACATTTTAAATTACTTGCTACAACATGACAAAATAAGTAAATAACCATAAACACCAGAATTTACATAAACCATACTTATATTTATATTCACATAGTAATTTATACAGTCTGTTACAAGTCTCACCATTTTACAGTCATATACATCATAGGCAAACCACAGTACACACGTACAACTAGTTTCATCTTATACTGCATCTACTTTACATCAGTTCCCTAAAACCATCAGTCATCCACATAGTTCAAAGATAGGGAAAGGTGTGAGTTGAAATGTAAGTGATAAAGTCTTTCAAATCATACTCAAAATGGCCTTTTCGCTCCATGACCCTATTAAGTAAATGGACACACATAGGAGTCCGTGGAAAGAAGTGCAATATGATGCTCTTCCATTGGTCCAAGGGATAGTCCATTTCGTTAATCATTATATCATTATACAACATCCTCATCATTCTCATGTATCGGCGATATTGTCATTTCGGGGTAGGTTTCTCAACACAGGCCATCTGATATTGTATCCTTGCAATGCCTAACAGTCCCTCATCTACCAAAGTAGGAAAAGTATATGGCAGAATTTCTGCGTTATCAGACTCAGCCTCATTATCTGCTAACTGGGCGGGATTCTGGGGAAATACCGTAGGCTGATCTACGTCTCCCACCGATGAATGTACAAATTCATTTCCATCCTCCACAACTCCCATTTCATTTTCACCCACTTGTTCTACCACCTCAGGTATGGGAGGTACTACAGCGAGGAGAGGTACGAAGATAGGAGCGGGTTAAGGCTCAAATATAGGCATGTGCATCGGTTCAAGTACAAGTACGGGTTCAGGTATATCTTGTATTTCTGCGACCAACAGTATGTCAGGGACCGGGGGAAATGCTGGTATTGGAAAGTCAGACACGACAGCATCAGACTCGAGTACAACATAAGGTACAATCCCGAGATCTAATCCGGGTTCTGGGGGAAGTAGTGGTACAAAGGGTGCAATGTCTGGTATTGGTTTAGGAACTGGCGGAAAATTGAGCACTAGTACTAGCAGGGGTAAAAATGGAAAGTCTGGCTCCGGTGGAGGTGCAGGTACAGGCACATGTGGATCTGCTTGGTACCTAGCTCTCCCTAGTACCCTAGGCTCCCGTCTCCTTCTCCTTTGATACATTTGTACATACCTGGATCAGGATCCATCTTCCTCCTACTCCAATCAAAAGTTACGTAAGTACCCTTAACCGTTAACCTTTACCAGTACCGTCTAAACCATACTTTGATACCAAAACTGTTACACCCCTACCGGCCTCGCCCTTTCGGGTGGTGGGTTAGAGGGATTCCTTTTATTGGTTGCCTTTCCGTTGTTATTTACTCAATTTTAACTTATATCAGAGTGAGCACAAAATAGCATATTACCGGTTTAGACTACCTACTGTACATGTAAAAGTGCGATAAACAAAAGTATGGAGCCCCCAAAGGGTTAAGGGTACAATCATCCAAAATAATATACAGTCATCCCCAAAATAAATACAAAATATAATAGGGCATTCCCTATTCTTGAATATGCACTGATATGCCCTACCTTTCCAAAAAGGTTCTTCTAGCTTAGGCACGATCCCCTGTGTCTATAGATCTATCTGGAGTTCAAAAGTGAACCCCAAAGTAACTGTCAAACTCATGTACTATATGTGTATAGTGTATGCATGCAATCATGTAATATATAATCACAAATAATAAGCCAAATATACCACATATGCATTCATAAACATACACAATAACCAATCATCACGTACCGTCGACCTGCCTTACCAAGGCAAGCCCCGGATTTACCAAAATCACAACTCGTAGAGCCGCTTGTACCAGGCCAGCCCCGAACCTAACGACCCATAGAGCCGCCACTCAAGGCCAGCCCCGGACCAATCCTCAGTGCTAGGAACATAATAGTCAGGGACTCGAACCCCAACATGCTCTGTATGCATATTTGGCAGAACATACAAATATACATGGCAAACAAACATACAACAAACACATGTCAAGTACTTGAGTAAGCAGTTACTACCTGTGGATTATTCACCAACTAAAATTTTATGACGCCGCATTGTCCTTCCCAAGTATGCCTTAACCCTAAGCAACATCAAAATACGTTATTTTTAGTATTTCCAGAAATATCCTTACATTTTTCATAAAATCCAAGCCTTAGTCAAAATTTCCAGAAATTCCAGTAACTCTGGCCCAACTTCAATTTTTTTTAATAAATTCCAAAATATCCAATTGACATGAACTCGGTGCCATCTGAACCATTAGGATGTCTATTATATGGGAACAATACTTCCAGACCCCAAAAGAATCCATATTTAATTACAAGTGTAATCATCACTCGCTGGTCAGAAAAAATCTTGTAGCTTTCAGAGAACTGTTCAAAAATTAATTTCTCCTAGATGAATAATCAAAAAGTTGTCGAATTTTATATAAAAATGAAGCTCAGTAAGTCTAATATATTCCTGTAAAATATCAGATCAAATGGACTTCATTTACTATTTTTAAGACAGCATTGAAACTTCACTGCCCAGAATTTCCAGAAACTGGCAGCAACTATTTTTTAGGTTTTTTGGTGTTTTTGAGTTCGTAGACCTTAACTCTGACCTACCCCCATTAAAAATCACGTTTTAAACCCATTAGAACCCTTAAAAGCACCTAAATCATATCACAACACCAAGCCCCCAACCAGTTGAATGACAACCCTAACTATGAACTTCAAAGGTTTAGGTTTTCGGTGTTTACTTGAAATCAGAGGTTTGCTTGGTGATCTTGCTTTTTCTCTAAGTGTTGGAGACTCAGCTGGACCTTCCTATTTCTATGAATTGTTCGCCTTATTCAGCCAAAAGAATGAGGGTTTGAGCCTCTATAAAATTCTTACAATGATCTGGGTACACTGAATTATCTGGTGCATGCTTTTGTTCACTAGTTAATAACTTGGATCGGGTTTTGATGACTTAATCTCCAAGCAAATCCAGAGTCATCCAGAAGGGCATATGTGGCGAAACCCTAGCCAAGAAAAGCAGATTTTTACTTTTCAAAATGTGTAAATTACCTATTTTGGCCCGAAACACCCTTTAGTCCAGTGGTTAAAAGCATGTACTCTAGTTATTAGCATATTTTCTCTTCAAAAATTCTAGATAATTCCAGATATTTCCAGGGGGTAGGTGGCACCTCCTGGGCCCCACTAAATCTGATCCCTTTCTTTTTATCTGCTTTATCCAATTTATCCAGTTCACCCTTTTATCCAATGGTCCTTGTAGTGCACTGCTGGTTAAAAGGGTGCTCCCTTTAGCACTTTTCTTCAAATTTTCATATCTTTTCCCCTGATTGGGCCTACATATGTCGCACCATTTTACTCTCCAATATGGCCCCACATTTGTCTCATTTAGTCCAAAAAGAAGCCCCTAATTGGTCCTTATCGATATCCTTTTTATTGGTTAACCGCCTTTAGGACTTGTACTTTGTGTTTGGGCCTAAGTACAGATAAAATCATCTGATTTTCCTTCTCTCTCCTCATGTGGATGAAATTAACTCCTCAAAGGGTAAGGAATTGACTTTTCTACCCTTGCTTTTTCCTCTTTTATCCCTATGGTAACATATGTCCCCATGTAATCATTGTACTAACTTTTGCTTTTTGGCATGTGTCTTTTTCAGTGTCTCTTCCTCTTCCCTGACAATAAATGGCGCATAAATACTGCCCAGGGGTGGGAATATGTGTTCTTCCAATATTCTCTATCCCCACTTGATTGTACCGGCTTATGCTACACTGGTGTTTTACTTTGGGCCCGATCTTTTTCCAATCGGGGCACCATTATGACTTCCATTTTTGGGGTCATATTAGGTGACATTTTTAGGCTTTTTAAGGGTCTATTATCCTGTCCCCATATAATCTGACAGTCCCCTTTTTAATAATTATTATTATTATAAAATATTACAGGAAATATTTATTAGACTGGAATAAGCACTTCTCATTGATTCATCAATGCTTACATATATATCATTTACAAAAGTAGGAGTGTTACAGTAATTGTACACCCACACTTAAGGTCCCTCTACCTTGAGATTAACAAATAAACAAATAATCAAATAAGTTTTTAACTCCTCAATGGGTAAACAAATAATAATCACTGAAGTACAGGAATATCCGAAGATATTAAATGAAGTGAATGAAATAGTAATTCGTAGTAATGACAAATTGAATGTGCAGAGTTTCAATAGATGGCAGAATTGAATGTGATGAGCTTTTGTATCAACTTCCATTAATGCCGTTGAAGAGCTTTGAATATAGCCGTTGAGACTCTTCAAATTTTTGTTAGGCACAGATGGTACAGTCAAACGTTGCTTCATTAATTGGCTTGCCGTCGACATACTTGTGTTGAGAAGTTGACTCAAAACATTTGCCGGAATGGGTATGCCTCGAAGGAATGATTTCGTCTGCTACGAGGCTTCATTCCGTTTGTTGGCTCTGTTTTCTGAAAGCAATAAATGCTTTTGACACATGAAGTGGCTTTTGGTCTAATCATATAGATTAATCCATTTTTAATCCTCTAAAATTCACTCAAAAATATAGTTAGTAATAGCATAAATATGTTTGAGTAAGGTTTAAACAGAAACAACTGATAACTGAAAATATTTAAGTTTAAGATTAACATTACAGTGAAGCGTTCAAGAAGATGACTAATCATACTCGAGTAGCAATATCATAGTACTTGAGTAGCCATGCAAAAATGTCTTCATAGAAGCTCAACGTTCATCCTCACTCGAGTAACATTATTACCTTACTCAAGTATTATATCAGTAAACCATATCAGATGCTTCTTCAGTGCTTATACTCGAGTAGTATTATTTACTATACTTAAGTACCTTACTCGAGTACACCAAGTTATGTACTTGAGTAGCCCTTGTCCTTTGCTGAAACAGTACACTCACAAATTTATTAGCAACTGATGCTCAAGTACTATTATGTTCATACTTGAGTACAATACTCGAGTAGCAATAAACTAGTGCTCGAGTACATCTCAGGTATAGAGTAAACTTAGAAATGAGATAAGTATACTCGAGTAATCCATTACCCTTACTCAAGTAGCTTACTCGAGTAACAGAGAAACTATACTCGGGAATACTTCAAACAAAGAGCAGATTAAGGATGAAAGTATATCTACTCGAGTAACAAATTACCTCTGCTTGAGTACCATACTCGAGTAGCTCTTACCATTTACTCGAGTAAAGTTTTGACAGAGACTATTTCTTGACGTGAATCCTTTATACTCGGGTAGACAAAAAGGCCTTACGTGAGTAGCGTACTCGAGTAAGCCATTATACATACTCGGGTACACTTGATATAGGCTATGTGAACTTTGCTCTGGATCAATATTACTCAAGTATCTCAGTTGGTATACTCGAGTAACACTCTTTTGATATAGGCACAAAGAGCTCTATCTGGTATACTGCTCGAGTAACAAATATAGATCATACTCGAGTAGTGTCCTGTGAACACTTAAACAAACCATCATATTGAGCATGCTCTCGAGTGAGAAAGATGCCATACTCGAGTACACTCTTAACTTAGGAAATATTCACTGATCCAAAAACTTGATTATTTACAATTCAAAACCTTAATTACATCTAAGTCTTGTTATCATCAAAGCTCCAAGAACTAACAACGGCCCTACAGGTAGCAACACCACAGGTAAGGGAGGTGGCCCCACATGTTGAGGAGGCGACCTTACCGTTACCTAATGAGGATGATGGGGTTGAGATCAGTTTGGATGTCTTTGACTTCTTTATGCCCTTACACGATATGGAGCAGTGAGAGGATGGGGAGATGGTCGAGGAGCAGGGGCACCCATGACCGTCATCTTCACGCTCAACTAGATTTGACGTGCAAGTTGAGGGTAAAGTTCAATATTATTTTAATAAATGTAATTTTTAAATTCCATACAGTTTATTAAATGTGTTGTTAGATGTAATAAAAATGTTGTGAATTGTGCAGATGAGTAGGGGAACACACCACGAGAAAGCTAGAGGTGGCCGATTTGAATGCGATTAATAGGTCGCGTGTCATAGTACTGTGGAATGAGCACACGGACCAGCCGATCAAGAACGGTGGTCACCTCTTCAACCGCTGGCTAATGGAGTTTGGTGGGAATTGGTTGCAATTTCCTATCTACTTTAAGACATGGAAGCATGTTCCGACGGAACTAAAGAGAAGAGCGTGGGAAGATGTTGTTATGGTAATTAAATGCATTTAATTATAGTATAGATGTATATAGCTATAATGTACTTTATAATTAAATAATTAATAATTTATTTGTAATACGTAAGAAGTTTGCGGTTCGTGACAACAAGAAGAGGTACGCAATGATGAAGATAAGGGATAGCTGGAAGAATTAAAGGGGTTATATCTACCACGTGATGAATAAGGATGGGATGATTCCTTTGGACTAGATGATCATGAGCCCCCTCAGATGTCGTCCCTTCAACTGACTGGGCCAATTTTGCGCAGATAGGAGGAGTACAGAGGGGGCCAGGTACATTTTTACTTAATTCTATAATTTGTAAGAATTATAAATTTTATAATTATTATTGAAACATATTTTAATGTTTGTTCATTTATGTAGACTATTGCTCGAGAGGAATACCAGGATCCGAGAGCAGCAGAGGATCCACCACACGGCTGGATCCAAGACTTTTGTTGTCATCTACAGTTAGCTGGTACTTGTAATATCCTAAATTTTCGGCGTAGAGACTTAAAGATAAGCCTATTTCAGGTAGATGACTAAGCCCAGTTCAGGAAGTGTGCCAACTGCAAGCGTTGCTACAACAATCGGTTGCTAAAAAGTCTTTTTGCTACAACAATATTTATGCTGCAACAATCTTAGACTAACTTGTTGGCCAAGCTCGTCACTCTGGTTTATTCAGCAAGCTTTTTCTCTAATTTGCTGAAAATGGGACACATGGCAAGTTCTGGGCCAATACATGTATGACACATGTGTTATGAATAATTATTTATTCATTTCCCTACTCTCATTCATTTTAAGTCAGCCAGAACAAGAGAAAAGAGAGGGAGAGGCCGAGAAAGAGAAAAGGAGAGGCGGTGGAGAGAAAGGGAGGAAAGAGAAACGGTTTGGAGCCAGTTTCGCCTTCGATTTGGAATTTCTAACTCCCGATTCCTTCTCAAATGTTGTTCCTCTTGATGAAAGCAACATTTCTATGATTTTATATTCTTGATTAGAGGTGTTTGGTGCTTCCTACAAGGTGGAAGTGCAACCAAAATCAAGAACTAACTATGGAATAGAGTAGAGATATGTATAAGCTTTGATTTGAACAGAATATTTTAGGGTTTTCATGAGTTGTTCATTTGCCCTATTTTTTGTTAGTAGTGTTTAAGCATGAAGGGTTGTGATTTTGATAGTTTTGATGATTTCAATGAGTTTAGTATGAAAAGTTATATGGGATAAAGGTGTGAAACTGATCCCAGAAGCATCGATAGTGAAAACTGAATTTTAGCCCAAGAACCCCCATAGGTTCACCTGAATCAGTTCCTATGAAAGGGATTGGATTTTGTTTTTGAGGTTATAAATGGATTCTACACACGAAATTGTGTGAGAATAGGTTATGATCATGAATTTAGAAGGATTAGGTTGAAAACCCAAAGATTAAGATAAAGAAACAGTGTTACCATATTTGTTTCTAGAGGTAGTCTATGTGTACCGTGTTTTTGACCAACCAAATGATGTTCAATGGCCATGAAACTTTCCAAGACGTAGAAGACATCCTAGGCTTTAATTTGATATATAATATGTGCCATTTGGGTTAGTAAATTATAAGATATGAATTGTTAAAGTTCTGGCACTGAAACTGGGATGAATTGTGGAACAGTTTGGCTGATGGAGGATTTCTGGAATGTTGTAGCATTGCGGAAGCTTCGGTCAATAAGCTGCATAGCTTTGCTATAACATAGATTTGTTGTAGCATAGCCTTGTTACAACATTGAGATAGCAAACTAGGAGCCAAAGCGAGAATTGGTCAAGCGCCTAGGTGGTAACTCTTCTCTCACATTCTATGTGTGGCCTTGTATGCATGTGTGAACCGTAATGTGAGATATGTGTTGGGGACACGCAACAAGCAATAGGGCCTAGTGGACCGGTGGTTCTTGGGTCTCGAAACCTTGTTGGCAGTCAAACATTATGGGTCGATACCCAGCTGAATGCTCAGTGCTATGGTAACGGATCAGTGGGATCCTTTGGTTGTAGTCGATGCCATATGTGATATTTATTTGCATTTAGTACTATTTATGTTATGTGCTTTCTGAATACTGATTAGATTGTTTTATGGTTCCTTGACATGTACTGTGCATGCATATTATGTGAGATTGACTGTTACCCTGTGGTTCTTCAAAATCTCAACCCTTGTCAATATTGGTGATATCAACAGTGTACTGGACGTAGCTCCTAAGGCAAGGCGGTGCTGGGCCAAGCAGTTATGTCAACTATCTATAGTTGTATTTAGAACTTGTAAACATTATGTATAGACCCTGTGAGAATTCCTATGTAATGTAATCAAGTACTTTATATCAATATATTTCTACTATTTCTACTTTGCCTACCAAACTGTGTATTATTACTCTAATAATGCCCAGTGAGTTGTGCATCGATACCCTAATCAATGTCGATATACTAGTGGGGTATTATAGATAAATCAAGTGAGTGACACTTATCCCTTGTAATCATGATAAGTATTTTCAAATGAGTTTATTCTATTCTTTTCTACCATGGCTAACCTAAATTCGAAAAGGGAACTTTTATTACTGAGGTGATCATGTATTTGGAAAATTATGGTTTAAGAAAAGGATTTTACACATTCAACATTGATTTTTTTTTTTTTTTGGTCAAAACATTCAACATTGATTGACTTAATGGCAGTAACATTTTTATACCATATTGAAAATTTCATATGTATTTTGTACTCAATAAAGCTTTAAGGTATTAGATGCATATGACGAAATACATCATATGTAGATTTACACCTTAACCAAACGGTAATATCAAAAGATGATAATCATTAAAACAAAATCTAAAATCTCTAAAGTGAATCTTAAATATCCCAAATCTTCAAATAAATGTTAGATATTATGATAACAAAATATATTATGATTCCTATATAATATTATATTTTTAACATACTTTTCATAGTCAAAGGTTTCATATTTGTAACTCTTGAGAATAACAAATCATAATAATCCATTTTTTTCATATGCTTAAATATAATTTTGATATCTTCAAGCTTCAATGGAAAGTCAGTTAAAACGTTCTTTTTTTTTTCTTTTTCTTTTTTACCATGAAGTCGGTTAAAACTTTTGAATGCATGTATTCTTTAAAAAGATAAATGCATACATAAATGTTTAAATATAACTCATTTTTTGACCTGACGTTTAAATGTATTTTTTAAAAAAAAAAACATGCAGTGTATGTATTTATAAATATTAATGCTATGAATAGTGATAAATGATTTGTTTTAGCATCAAGTTTAAAATGATATATAAATACTAGATAAATAAAAATATGTTATTTTGAATTGATAAAGAACATTGATTATGCACAGTTGACAAAGTATATTCAAAGTTCAAAGACAAAATTAAATGAAATGATAAATTAAAATTTTTAATTTTAATGAATTTGATTTTTTTATACATTTTGTTCTCTAACGAAAATGTACCGGCTTCAAGTAAAAAAAAATGAAAATGTACTGGTTGATACAATAATTAGATTTATAAGAACCATAAATTCGAATGTGTCTCCTCCTCCTCTGCCGAAGAAGCTGAACCCTATATATAGGTTAGGTTCCTAGATCCTCATTTCATAAAGTGCAATATCCCTCTAGGAAAATAAAATCAAACAAAGACAAAAAAATCAAAAGATAAAAAATAGATAATGATAATAATAAATAATGATGATGATGATAGTAGTCCTGGTAGTGGGTGTGGGTGTGGTGGTAGTGATAGTGGTTGTGGTAGTGGGTGTGGTAGTGGCAGTCGTGGTGGTTGTGGTGGTGATAGTAGGTATGGTAGTGGTCGCCATAGTAGTAGTTATTTCAAATAAAAAAGATATATATTATACTCATGGTCCTATTTATAGACTACATAAATAAGAAATTTGTTCGTCTAATTTATAGGGCACACATTATTAAAATTTTCATATGAATGTGTAATGTTACCCTTCATTTATTATTGTGTTTATTTTATTTTGATGAGGTATAATGTATATTAAATAGGGATAAAGTTGGAAAGTTGTAAAATTTTTAAAAAAAGTTGATGAAGTTTAAGGTTTTTCATGATTTATGTGAGATATGCTGGCCGAGGTGATTTATTAATGGGACAAGAAGAGTACTGATGTATCCGATCCAAAATATAAAGCAATTTTAAGAAGAAATTATTAGTTCATAATATAAATCACCTAGAGAATTATTAGTTCATAATATAAGTCACCTAGAGAATTATTAATTACCATTTGTTCATTTTACCACTATTTATTTGTACGTAGTATACATTGGATGTCAAGGAAGAGGAGAAAGTGAGGTAGATTTGAATAGGGTAAGGTTGATTTTTATTTTCTTTCCAATTTTGCACTTATTTATTGGTAGTATACATTAGCTAGATATCAAGGAAGAAAGAAGTGAAATGGATTTGAATAGGTGTAAAGTTTAAGGAAAAATCCAATTTATGGCATATCTACAAGTTATTAGCAGCTCTTTTTTTTTTTTTTTTAAAAAAAAGGTTTTGATGAGGTTGTTATTTTTTTTTTTTTTTAATATTTTGGAGCAGAGGGTGTATATACTCACCCATACTTTTTCGTTTCGCTATTTGTGTCTCCATTCATAGTGGGGTTAGGCTTATCCATAGAAAAATGAGTTTCAGTAGTGCCAAGCAAACGTTGAGCCCCAAGAGCTTAACAATACTTAGCACTATCCTGACTTATTTTGGATGGTCTATATTACTTTTTTAAAGTATAGATTAATTTTTTTAATTTTATTTTAAAAAAATATTATTTTAATGAGTACATAATCTGAAACATATTAAAGATAAACTATTAACTGTTATTTTTCAAAAAAATTATTTGCGGATATAAAATTTTTAGTAAGCCTTGGGTGAATATAAATTTTTATGTTATTTTATATTGCTAAGTTTGAACAAAAGATTAAGATATTATTTGCGGATTCCTCCAAGGCGTGCGAGAGGAACTAACCCTCAAATCCCGCAAATAACAAACTAAGCCTCAGATATTATTTAACTGACTTGTACAATTTCCCCGTATGAAGCTGCTCAAAAAATAAAGAAAATGGGGAACGACAAAAATGTGAAAAATAGATGAAGAGAACTTGAAGATCCACAAATCCTTAGGCTTTCTTTGGGAGTTTGGAAGGAAGGGGAAGGAAAGTGATGCAAGGAGAATGGAGGAGAGGGGATGGAAGAGAAATGAAAGATATTTCCTCCCCTTGTTTAGGAGTTAAGAAAATAGTAAGGGAGGAAGATGGAAGATTAATGAGTTATTTTTATCATTTTGTCTTTTTATTTAATAATTAATATAATTATTATACTTTACAAATAATTTTAAATTTAAATTTTCTAAAAAAATTATTTATGTGGTGGTGGGGTGGTGGCGGCGGTGGTGGTAGTGGCGGAGGTGGTGGTAATGGTGGTAGTGTGGTGGTGGCGGTAGTGGGGTGGTGGTGGTGAACAAGGGTAAAAAAGTAATTAACCTATTTTTCCTCTTAAAACCCCCTCATTTTGGGGGAACTTTATTTTTAAAAGAAATAGGGTTTTGAGGGATTTGTAAAAATCCCTAATTTCTTCCCCTCTTATTTTTAAAACTTGCAAACAAGGGAAGAAACTACAAAAACTTTTCCTTCTTTTTCCTTTTCTTTCTCTCCAAAATGAAACTCTCAAACAAGCCCCTAGGATAACGAAAGAGAACTTGATAATATTCATACATAAATTACACATGAAATACGGAAGAAAATTACATAGGAAACGGCCTTGCAAATCACGGCTTGTATCTAGTTAAGCATAGAGGACGTAGAAATTCGTACTTAGTTTTGTTTTGGAACCCAGGCAATGGTGTCTTGGAAAAGGAAGTGGCATATTGGAACACTGCCCGGTTTGACTTTTAGCATCTGGAAGGCCAAATGTTTTGGGTTCCACTTTGACGTGTCCCTGTGACATACACTCACAGCTTGCACTCTGCTCCCTCCAGCTCCCTCCAACGGCACCGTATATGTAACTGTGCTCTCTATTTTGTGACAATAAAACACAGCATACACATAACCAAGCTTGTGGCACACTATTACTTTCGTCTCTCCTTCCTTCTTCACTCCATTCGTTATTGTGTATTCTTGCTTCGTTGTTTCCTTTTTCATCACTTCCGTAAACAATGCTTCCACGTTTTTCCCAAGTTTCATGATGATAAAATCAAGCATGGCTTCTAGGGAAGTTGCACAGTACTTGTCCTCTCCTTGAATCGCCGACTCCTCACATAATTTAATTGTATTCTTCATAACCTCTGCTTTAATTGAGCTCGGCTTCACAGCAAACTTCTTCAGTATTTCAGCTATCTGTGGGTAAAGAATCGTAAATACATGAATATATCATGGCTAAATATTGAACAATCTGACACTACCTTGGTTGAAGAAAAGGGAATGGATTTCACGCCATCACGAGGCAGAAAGGATGCTTTGATGGAGGTTTTCTCGAAGAGAAAGTTCATTCTGTGACCTGACTTCAAATTATTTTCCAAGAAGAAGAGAGCTGTGTTGGGTTTATTTTGGAGTTTGGACTCATTGAAACGACCATCCACACAATGACAATGATAACAATAGTTTATTGGACATGGGTTTTCTCTGCGTGGATTGCGTGATTCGAACCCACTGTGGACGGTGGAGCCTTTACCTGATTTGCCAGAATTAATTAAGTATTAGCACTTTAAAAAATTTAAATGGCATGTGATAGAAGTTCGAAATACGCAGAAAAATACGAACGAACTGTACAATACAAACCAGGTGGGTGAAGGAGAACTGCGATAGATTTAGGAATGGGAGCAGTGGGAAGCATGGACTTCCAGTAAAGCTCAGGAGGTAAGGCTGCATGCGTTGCCACCAAGTTTATATATAATATGAAAATACACGTTCGCATTATACTACGAGAACGGCAGCCATAAGTGGGGCTTGAATCTCCATTATTGAAGAAACTATGGACTGAAACTTCATATAATGCGTCCATTAATAGAATAAAAAGGAATCGAGAGAAACTTTATAAGGGGGAGAGTGCCAAGGATGTATGGGATTCTTCTTGTGAGATTTTTAAAATGTATAAATACACAACTATCTTAAATTGCATATTTAAATATCTAAGGAAATGTCAAAAGCAAAAAAATTATTTGCACTAAAGTTCAGTGAATTTTTTTTTTCTTTTTTTTTTTTTAAAGAAGACTACAAGAATAAGGGAAAAGACAAAAAATTGCTGGGAAATATGAATAGGACAAATCAAGGTGTTGAATTTCAATAATCCCAAATCAGTTGCAATGGATTTTCAAATAATGTTTGGAAATGACATCATGGTTCTCACTATTTTTTTTTTTAAAAAAAAAAAACCCTTGCCGGCTGGCAGTCACTAGAGTAATAAGTAGCGAAACAAAAGTAATTAGTAGAAAATAATAAGCAATAGAAACATTATCTACTACTTTAGTTTCGCTATTAACTATACTACAACAAAATGACACAGCTCAGCCATAAAGAAGCTCCGCTCCAAATCAACTGGCATATAAAACAAGAAGGTGAGGATTCTAACTATATTTTACGTGGAGACTACCCTAAATTACATACATAGATCCAAGTTTGCATCACATTAAAAAGGAATTCTTCAAACGACGCTTCAACCTGAAAACAAGAGTAGAATCCCTCAATGGCCAGTAGAAGAAGGAGATACAAGGTCAACTACATTATCGGAGGGCCAAAAATATACTTTCAAGTGAATAACGTCCCTTTCCAAATTTAATAAAATTAAATAATTAAAAAGAGTATATAATACGAATACATCTACAAAATTTACTAAAATAAAGTATCAAAATCATATACTTCACAATCCAAATAATTCTTTGGGAACGTTTGTATAATATACTAGATAACGGTGAGACAAGAACATTTAGGTTCAACAGTACAATCTTGGAAAACAATTAAAAGTAATATAACCATTGATTACAATAAACTAATTAAGTCCCTCGTAGAACAATTTTCTTAAAAGAATAATATTAAGACAATAAATCTCATTTTTCTGGAGGACATCAACATAACGGATGACAAGTGTGGATACATAGTAATTAACTAAGAGCAGTTCAAGGACAGAAACACAAGCTTGGACACGCAGTCCACGAGGGTAAGTAACTAAGCGCGGCTTGAAGCACAAACACAAGCGCAGGTAAAAACCACGAATAACAATTGTTAGAACGAATCCCACGAATATCAAGCGTAAGCATTGTGCCCACGAATGTCAAACGAGCTAGAAGTTAACCATAATGATCCAAGGACTAACGGTACTATTGTTAGTAATCATTATGTATTCAGTCCTCTAAAAAATGTTTCTAAATATGCTTGGAGCAAATTTATCAAAGCAATGAAAAGTGCTTCCTTCAATACCATGATAACTTGTATCAAATACAATATAAGAGAATACGACCCAGCATGAAAGTTCACAAACAATACTTCAAAATTTTCCTTCAAATTCAATCTGTTGACAAAAACCCTTCCCAAATAATAAAACTTGCCTACAAATCACTACTACAAAAAAGGGCTACGATGTCCTAATATTTTATTTAGACACCTTAAGTGCTTACTTATGACGTCCTATTTCTTTATTTAGACGCCTTAAGTATGGCGCAAATTACCTCAGAGAGAATACTTAAGGCGTCTCAATACAGAAATAGGACATTGTAAGTTAGCACTTAAGGCAAATAAATAAAATATTAGGACACTGTAAGTTCAACTTAAGGCGTCCTATAATTTTTTTTTAATGCCCTAAGTGAACTTATGGCGTCCTATTTCTTTAATTAGACGCCTTAAGTATTATTTTTTTTATAAAAAAATATTTGCTTCGTATATTCACTGCCCACAATCCCTTACAAAAACCTTCTTACATATCAGCAGGCAACCGTCACCACAATGTTATAAAATAAAGAACACCTATGTGCTAAAAGGTTAGCTCAGCTAACCTTATATTTTTGGCTCGAAAGTGTAACAACAAAGTGTAAGTGGCTAACTTCAAATCATCTTAACCAATTTGCTCTAACTAATTCAAGTGGTAACTACTACTACTATGTACAACAATCACCACAAAGTGTCAACAAGTTGTCTAGCTACCTGCTACTAATTAAGCAATGTAAAAGACTAACTTCATTCATCTATGTGTTGACGAAGATGCCCGGCCTGAAAGGCAGAATATTACCAAGATGTGGGTGAATTGGGTGATTTAAAAATTTCTCACTTGACTCTGTTTCTTACAAGTAAAACAGGGATAAATAGAGGATAGGATAAAAGGATAGAGAAAGATTAGACACACGAGATTTATATTGGTTCGGTCCAAATATTTTACCTACGTCCTATCCCCAGACTCTCCAGGATTCCACTAACTCAAATGATTACACACTACTCTATAACTCTCGAAGTAATTATCTCACTAGAACTTACTCTCATCTACAAGTTGTAATCAAATATCTCAATCTCGAAGTGCCAATATTTTGAGATTCTTACAAAGATTGATAATGGATAAAAAACTCTCTAAAGGAGTAGATGTATAAATATCGAAGATTTAAATATCCGAAGATATTGTCTGTATGAGTACAAACACTAAAAAGAAACTGACATTTTGTAGCGGTTAAAATTGTCTATTTTGTAGCGGTTGTGACAGTAGTAGAGGTTCTAAGAACCACTACAAAATACACCGTTGCAAGATGTTTTGTAGCGGTTTTCTGAAACCACTACTCATGTAATGAAACCACTGATAGGGCAAAACTTTATAGCCTATAACTCCGCAAGTATACGGGTCGTACCAAGTAATAAAGTGATAAGAAAAGTATCGTTCCCACGAGGACTTCGTACCCACAACTTTAGTTAAGCATTAATTTTACATTTTTGTTTAAGTTGAGCAAACCAAATTGAATTTAATTAAGAGAAAAGAAATTAAAACTAAAATAAAAATAAGGAAACTACCACAATAATCAAATGAGCAACCCGAGTCACTAAACCCTTATTAGCTTCATAAACCTTGATTTCACTAATTTAATTAGTCTTAATATCAATTTTGTTAATCTCGAGTATAAATAGCTATAAGTGCCTATCGGTCCACTTACAACTCTCTCTTGAGTATAATTTGTTATGTCTAACATAATTACTCAAGAGACAATAAAACTCAAACACACTCTTCAACAATTATATGGGGCCATTAGGTATATGTCTATCCTAATTGCAAATTAAATCATAATCTAATCCCATATTACTTAATCTCAGAGCTTAATTAAAATCCTCTTCGTCAAGATAAATCCTAATTCTCAAAATCATATTCAATGATGGCCAATCACTAAATAGATAAAGCTAAACAAGATTCAGTAACCAAAATTAATATTAATTATAGGGTTAAGTTGCAAAAATAAACATGTGCTTTTGTCAGAGAAGTGCCCAATAGCAAGTGTTTTTTTTTGGTGCAAAAGTGCACACGTGGTTATAAATTAGGTGCAAAAATATCGTTTGATAGTTAAGTTTGACTTTGACCGTTAAGTTTGACTTTTTTTTGCCGATCGAGCGTTGACGTGGCATTTTCAAAGCCGCAAAAATACACATGTGCTTTGGTCGGAGAGAGCCCGATGCAAGTGCTTTTTTGCACATGTGAATTTTTGACAAACCACATGTCTATTTTTGCACCTTTGAAATGGCACGTCATCGTCCAGTCAACAAAAAAAGTCAAACTTAACGGTCAAAGTCAAACTTAACGGTCAAACGATATTTTTGCACCTAATTTGTAACCACGTGTGCACTTTTGCACCCAAAAAAAGCACTTGCTACTAGGCGTTCCTTTGACAAAAGCAAATGTCTATTTTTGCACCTTAACCCTTAATTATAACTAATTAATAAAAACAAAATCCAATCAACACCTATAAGTTCATAGTTACTCTAGGTTGCAAAACAAACTAGCCACACATGGCTTTAATCCAAATCAACACAGCAATAAAAAATGAAAGTCTAGAGACATGAGGAAAATCACAGGAAAATCAAGTGGAAGGGAAATATATTGAAACAGTGAAAGATGGAAGGCCCTTATGGTTTGATTGATGGCGAAGCGAAACTCCACCACGGTGAATCACGTCTCTCCTTCAATCGCTTCGGTCAACCTCGGCTCCTCTCGTTTATCCGTCCGGTTCATTCTTGAAGATTTCCGGTGACGCCGGGGAGTGGATGAATCGAGGTGGTGGTCGGTGGAGATGGGGGAATCTCGCCGACAACGATGAAGGTGAAGGTGTCGCCGGCGAGGAAGAAGATGAGATGATGTGGGTAGCGAAACCGGATGTTCAATGTTTTTTCCGCCGCTCTAACTCGTTTTTTCACTTCCAAATCGTGCTCGTGCGTCTCCTCCTTTTCAATTCAAAAATGCCGCCTCCCCGTAGCTTTTTGCTTTTTTGTCTCTTAGGTTTTCAATTGATTATGATATGTGGGGCCCATTTTTCACCATTTGCAAATTGTAATTGAATCTCCTCCAATTGCCGGTTGCCAAAACGTGCGTACTATATGGCTGTGGAAACAAAAAAAGAATTAATAATAATAACTGATTTTTATTTTTAAACTTCTCATTACTATTATTTATTTCCTAAACTCAAATTTTTATTTTAAATTGAAACTCCACAAATAATGCATCCAGATTGATATCTCTTAAAATCTCTTTAAATCGGTAATAATGACTTCTCAAATATATCAAAATATATGTCAAATATATTAAAAATGAGAAGTCATCACACCCCCACACTTGCATCAAATCTTGTCCTCAAGATTTTTAAATTGTAAAACAACCAATTTCAAGAAAACCATGGAAGCAAGATTTTTTTATTTTTTTAAAGCAAGCACTATAAAATTGAAATCAATTCAAATATTTAAGAATCAATTTTTCCTCAAAAATATTTTCCACCTTCCAAAATTGCAAGTAGCAAGGCAATTAATTTGACAAAGATACATCAGAATAGAATGTCTCTCACAAATTAAGTGTTTACACTCATCTCTCAAAATATTCTAGGGCTTGTGTTTCACTTAATTCCACCTATTGCAACTTATCTACCATAAGCTTGTTTATCATCTCAATCTCCACTTTATACATTATCCAATTGCACACTCAAATCAAAAGGACTTTCTCGGGTTTTCATGATCAAGGTAGGATAATGAAATGAAAATGATCAAATGGCATGGGAGAATACTTTAATTAGTGCTAAGTAATTTAGTGAAAGTCATGATGAAGAATGAAAGAATACCCACCAAGAGAAAACAAACTCACTAACACTACTATATATAAACCACCTTTATTCTTTTGATCTCAACAATCTTTTTCTCTTTTTTTTGGATCTCTATTTTTGTTTCTTTTTTTTTTCATATATTCCTTTGTTTCTATCTTTCGTTTCTTTTTTTTTCTACACATACTCTTATAGTGTTGACTTTCTAACTCCTTCACTCTTTTAAATTGCTTCACTTAGCACTTACTAAAGTAAAAAAATGAATGGGAAGAAAAAGATGTAAAAATTGCATATCTCAAACAAAGGGCTATTTATTCTAAACATTTTTTTTTGTAAAAAAATAAAAATAAAAATAAAAATAAAAATAAAAATAAAGGCTCAAATGGGGTAAACAAAAGATTTTAATGTGATAAGGATAGACATTTGGCCAAACTAGCTATGAAATGAATGCCTAAACCATCTTTGTGCATGCAAAGGGATTTCAAACTTCAAAAGAGATTCAAGACCAGTTCTAGAGATGAAATCACAATAGGTGTACTCCCTCTTAGAAAGACAAAAATTTAGGCTCAAATTCCTCACAAGTTCTTTGACATCCTAAAGTAAAGTACCAAAACCAAATCTTTACCTCTTTACTAACATTCAAAGACATAGAATCAATTTCTAATCAAATTCACTCCTCTTCATATTCAAATCAAACCAATTGTGATAATGCTCACAAATAAAATTCAAACTTCCATAAGGTTTTTTTTTTTTAAAAAAAAAGAAAATCTGAGGACATGGAAAGTCAAAATGAATGATACCCTCACCCCCACACTTAAATGTCACATTGTCCTCAATGTGAACAAGTAACAAAAATTAATGGAAGTGAAGAGCAAACACATATAAGTGTAAGGGTAACACCAACTTCAAAGATTTCAAATTTTCACCAATTAAACAGCTCAAGTGCTAACAATCTCTCAATAATCATCACAAACAGTCATCTCATGCACATCCAACTAAGACCAGCACTCATTCCCAAGCAATATATCATCAACAATCAAAGAGAAGTGGAAGAAAACTCCCCTATTTGTCCTTGACATGTACTCTCAATCCTTGCTTCCAAAGTGGAACACCTTATCAAGAGCTTTCAACAGTCCTACAAAATCAAACAAAGCATCAACTCAAACCTTGGGTTGTCTCCCAAGAAGCGCTAAGTTTAAAGTCTTCCCAGACTTCTCAAAACAACTTCTAAATGAAGGTGGAATATCACCTAGAGGGGGGTGAATAGGTGATTTCAAAAACTCTTTTTGAAACACACACGATGATACAAAAATACACGAATGAGACAGAGAAGAGAAAATGAACACAAGATAATTTATACTGGTTTGGTCTCAATTCACTGACCTATGTCCAGTCCTCAGAACACCTGGGATTCCACTATTCTTTCAAATAATTACACACTCTGTAAACGAAGGATGGTCACTCCACTCCTCCTTACAAGTTGTAATTAATACACCCTCACTTAAGGTTCCTCAACCTTAAGTCTAACAATCTGAATGAAATAAATAAGTGTTTAATGACTCCTCACGAGTAGATAAAAATGAACACTGAAGAATACTCAATATCCGAAGATATTAATGATACAGTTGAAATAGCGAATGAATCAGTAATAGAATTAATTGCACAACGTTTCGGTAGGTGTCTGAATTCAATGCTCCGGCTATTTATAGATAACCAATTAATGACCATTGGCGAAGTTCTTCAAGTAGCCGTTGAGACACATGAATGTGGCCGTTTAGACAGAAGGAATTTTCGTCTGTCTTTCAAATTGATTCAGCAGAGTTGACATTCTCTTTTATTCCTTTTGTATAGCCGTTATGAGATAGCATTTATTGTGTAGTAGGAATAGCAGAGAGGCTTTACTTGATCAATTGCTTTATCAAATTTGTACTTGGTTTAAGCAACTTCATTTAATGCTTGATCGTGAGCAAATTGCTTTATCCTAATCACCGGTAATTAGTGTCTTGATAATCTGAAACTCATTAACACACCGGTTAAAAGCATTTGGTAAACTCAATAAGTAATAATCAGACGTGAAAAGCTAAGAGTAAAGATTTGAAGAATTACGCAGACAGAGTTTTCAAAACAGAGTCGGCCTTTGCTTGAGCAACACTTCAGGCTTGCTCGAGCAAGCTTCTTATGATGTTGTTAAAATGTCTTCTGCTCGCTGATGCTCGGGCATGGTTTTTCTTGCTCGCCAATGATGCTCGAGCATGATGATTTTCATGCTTGGGCAGGCTCTTCAAAGTACTGGAAGAATGGCTTCCAAACAATGTTGCTCGAGCAAGACTTTCTTCTTGCTCGGGCAAGGTTCAAAGACGAAATTGAGAAGTAGTCCAAAGGTCGCTTGGGCGAGCTTTTCCCTTTGCTCGAGTATGTGCTCGAGCATGATGATTTTCATGCTCGGACAAGCTATTCCATGTGAGGAGAAAATGCTTCAAGTCGATGTTGCTCGAGCAAGCTTACATTCTTGCTCGGCCAAACTCCAGGTAGTGATGATTCCAAGAGGAAAGGCCAAGTTTGCTCGGGCAGGCCTTTCTACTTTGCTCGAGCATATGCTCAGGCAAGTAATTTTTTATGCTCGGGCAAGACTATCTGACTTGTGGGTATTCGCTTCTGTCTTGATGTTGCTCGGGCAACTAATTGTGTTTGCTCGGGTAAGTGCTCGGGCAAGACATATTTGAAGTTCTTTCTTTGGCCTTTTCTATGATGTTGCTCGGGCAAGAGTATTACCTTGCTCGGGCAAGGTCATGCTTTCTGATGCTTTCGAAGATTGCTCGGGCATGTTCGCTTGTGCTTCACCTTGACTTTCTTCAGAACCCGATGTTGCTCGAGCAAGATTATTACCTTGCTCGGGAAAGGTCATGCTTTCGGATGTTTTCGAAGATTGCTCGGGCAAGTTCTCCTATGCTTTACTTCTATTTTTCACTGAAGCCCGATGTTGCTCGAGCATAGTTATGCTCTTGCTCGAGCAAGGTTACTTGAAGCCTAAAAATACTTAATTCAATACTATGGAAATTGTGATCATCAAAATACAAGAATTAACACTAATCATACGTATCAAACACCAGAATCACCTTGTCTTCATTCCTTTTCAACCAACAAGGTATCACACACAAAAATTGATTATTAAAGTTAATTACTTGTACTTCCTTAATCATAGACAATCTTGGAGTATAAGTATTCATTGAATTCAAATTAAGCACAACATGCATATCCTTGAAAATAAACATAGGCACTTCCAAGAATTTAGAGCATCCAATAAAATCAACTTGACTCTCCTCGAGAAAGTCGACAATTTAATATGAGAGTTATGAACAACAACTCTTGGGATATCCACATTAAATTGATCATCAAAATCACAAACCTTAGGCTCCACAATCGAAACCTCTTCTAGACATCCACTATTCTCATCTAATTGAATTTCAAGCTCACAATCACTTTCTACATTATCCACAATTTCATGCAATTCCACACCTTCAACTTTTTCACAACAATCACTATCAGCAGAAGAAATAGTCATCAAACTTAAGGACTTATCTTGCCCTATAGTCTCAAGAGTTGAAATAATTTGACTCGCATATACCTCAATATCTTGGACACTTACGCCAATATCTTGGACACTTGACTCAACCCTAGTGATAAATTTCTTTTGCTCTCTATTAAATCTCTTTGATGCTTCCGCACACTCTTCAAGTAATCTTTCTAAATTTGATTTTTCCTTATACTCAATTGTGTGTTCTTCAATATTTGGATAAGAGTAAAAAGGAAGGGTATTTTCATGAGAACAATAGACATGTGGATCCCTAAAATTATGTTGCTCAAAACCTTCACTAGGACAAAATGAGTTATCAAAACAAGCTTGGTTCCTAGTGAAATCATCTCTCACAAAAATGACTAGTTGTACTATATGGACAATATTCATATAAATGATTCCCTCCACAATAAACACAAGACATGCAAACATATTGAGAAGAATCAACATATGGAATACAACCATCATTTATGCTCCTTTTATGTTGCCTATTTTCATTCAAAGAATTTAAAATAGAAATCAATCCATCTTGTATAGAAGACAAAGAATTCATCTCTTTCTCAATATTAAGACCTGTTGGTTGCCAATTGAAATACATTTGTTTTTTTAATTTTTTTCCTATAAAATAAAAAAATAAAATATTTACGAACTCAAACTTAAACTACTAATACTCAATCAAATCTAACCAAAACAGTTGTGGCACACAAGTTCCCGGTAACGGCGCTAAAAACTTGATAGGGCAAAACTTTATAGCCTATAACTCCGCAAGTATACGGGTCGTACCAAGTAATAAAGTGATGAATCCCGTCTCTCCTTCAACTGCTCAGTCAACCTCAGCTCCTTTGTTTATCTGGTCTGGTTTGTTCCTGAAGATTTTCGGCGACGCTGAGGGAGTGGATGAATCAAGGTGGTGGTCAGTGGAGATGGGGGAATCTCACCGACGACGATGAAAGTGAAGGTGTCGCCGGCGAGGAAGAAGATGAGATGGTGTGGGTAGCGAAACTGGATGCTCAATGTTTTTTCCGCCGCCCTAACTCTGTTTTTTCACTTCCAGTCATGCTTCTGTCTTTGGAACGGTGATGCCACCTTCAACCTTTGTGGGAATATAATCTCTAGTTTCTATTACTCGCCAGAGACCGTATTCGGTAGCTAACACAAACACTCTGAATTTTGCTTTCCAGAATGAATAGTGTTCGCCATTGAAGCCTGGAGGGCGATTAATAGAAGCACCGTCAGGTAATATTCCTTCCATGCTCTATCTCGGGATGTTAAGCCCAACTGAGAAACCAGGCTCTGATACCAAATGAATATAGAATATCACCTAGAGGGGGGTGAATAGGTGATCTCAAATTCTTTTTGCACACCCACACAAAGACAAAAAAAAAAAGAAACAGAGAAATGAAGCAGAGAAGTGAAATAGACACAGGGCGGTTTATACTGGTTCGGTTCAAAATCACTGACCTACGTCCAGTCCCCAGAACACCTGGGATTCCACTATCTTTCAAGAACAATTACACATTTTGTAAACGAAGGATGATGCTCTCACTTTCAGACTCCACTCCCCCTTACAAGTTGTAATTGATACACACTCTCTTAAGGTTCCTCAACCTTATGATTCAACTGATAATGAAGTAAATGTTTATGAACTCCTCATGAGGAGATAAAGTATTAAACACTGAAGTGCAAATTGATGAAATAGTTGAAACAACGAATAGTATTAAGTCGAATTAATTGCTCAGCGTTTCGGTGGTTGGCCAATTCAATGCTCTGTCTATTTATAGATGTTTCAATTAAAGACTGTTGAAGAAGCTTTGAAGAATAGCCGTTGAGTGTCTTGAATGTGTCCGTTAGACAGATGAAGCTTTCGTTACGTTTTCCGTTATCTGAATATTCTAGATGGACTTTTAGTTCTGATATTCCCTTCATTTCTTTTGATTCTTCCCGTTGTGAAATAGCATTAAATGCTCAGTTGGAATGACAAAGGTTGCTTTACATTGAACAAGTATTGGTTAACGAGATTATCACTTGGTTTGGTAACCGCATTTAATGCTCGTCTGACACAATGTGCTTTTTGCCAATTTGAAGTTTCGCTCATGCTTGAATCATCTGAAAAACTCACTAACAAACTATTTAAAAGCATTTAAGATTAGTAATGAGTATCATATGGAAGTAATAGGATTAACAGATTGATTTCGCAAATTATACATATGGAGATTTCAAAACAGAGGTATCTTGCTCGAGCAGTAATCCTTGTTTGCTCGGGCAAGCTACTAACTAAAGTAGTTAAAATGTTCTTGGTCGCTGATGCTCGAGCAAGGGTATTTTGTCTACTCGAGCATGATACTTTTCATGCTCAGGCAAGCCTTTTATTAGATAGTGAAAATGACTTTAACTCGCTGTTGCTCGAGCAAGTCATAATTCTTGCTCGGGCAAGGTATAGACAGAGGCGAGAATTTGAAAGAGCAACGATGCTGCTCGAGCATGATTTTCCTCTTGCTTGAGCATGGTGCTCGAGTATGAAATATATCATGCTCGGGCAAGCGTCATACAGAGAGCAGAGAGCAGGTAGGACGACGTTGCTCGAGCAACCCTGTCGTCCTTGCTCGAGTATGGTCGGCGAGTATGCTTCCAAGCTTTGCTTAGGCAGGGTTCATCCTATGACGATAGGACATGTTGCTCGACTTTGCTCAAGCAACACTTTCATTCCTGCTCGAGCATTGTGCTTAAGCATGCTTTCTAGCTTTGCTTGGGCAATGTCCATTCACGCCTTTTGCTTGGGCAACTTCTTCACGTCTGCTCGAACAAGATATTTCAAATAGCAGACTTTTGCCTTTGCTCGATGTTGCTCGAGCATGACTCTATACTCTGCTCGAGCATGCTTCCCTGAAATGCTTAAAACGTTTTATTAGATCATCTTATCTTTGCTCACGTATTATGGATTCAATATCTTAAAAATTGTGATCATCAAAATACAAGAACTAACATTGTGCGTCTCCTCCTTTTCAATTCAAAAAATGCCGCCTCCTTGTAGCTTTTTGCTTTTTTGTCTCTTAGGTTTTCAATTGATTATGATATGTGGGGCCCATTTTTCACCATTTGCAAATTGCAATTCAATCTCCTCCAATTGCCGGTTGCCAAAACGTGCGTACTATATGACCGTGTGGAAACAAAAAAAAGAATTAATAATAAAAACTGATTTTTATTTTTAAACTTCTCATTACTATTATTTATTTCCTAAACTCAATTTTTTTAAAAAAAAATTGAAACCCCACAAATAATGCATCCAGATTGATATCTCTTAAAATCTTAATAAAATCTCTTAAAATCAGTAATAATGACTTCTCAAATATATCAAAATATATGTCAAATATATTAAAAATGAGAAGTCATCAACCGCTAATGTATTGGTAGTGGTTTTGAGTTGCCGCTACAAGATACGATCAAGATGACAAATTTCAAAAGAATTGGCGCCAACATTTTGTAGCGGTTGTAAAAGCACTACAAATATTGGATAAAATTTCATAAATTGCACCAAATATTCAAGACGAATTTGAATTAAAATTTGTAGTGATTTTACAACCGCTACAAAATATTGCAAAATTGAAAAAAATAAAAATCATAATTTGAGTCCATTGTTACAATATTATGTTGAATATTTTATTATTTAAGTGAGGAATTAAATGATAATATTTAATATTTTAAAAAATGATTAACTTAAGTTAGATAAGTATAAATATTATGTACGTATAATACTAAGAATGTGTAGATAATAAGGACTTATTATGTTGTCCACCTCTAAGCCAAAAAATTATTTGTCCATTAGATGATTTTTGATTATACAAAGAATGTTGATGATGATAGAAGGAATATAGAGGAAATATCCTTAAAGTTCTAGATGAGAAAAAAATTAGTATCTATATTATAAGAAGGAAAAAAATAAAACATTGAAATCAAAGATTTTGTAAGGGGTGGGAAGAAATGAGAGAAAACGAGAGTGAAGGGGGAGGGAAGAAATGAATGAGTGTGTGAAATGAGGTGTGGTGGGGGTATTTATAGGAATATGCGTAACTTTGTAGCGTTTAATGCAACAATTTTTGTAGCGTTCAACGTTTGTAGCGTTCTTTTTCGTTTTGTAGTGGTTACAAAACCGCTACAAAAATTCATTGGTCTTTTTCGTTTTGTAGTGGTTACAAAACTGCTACAAAACTGTTAGTTGACCGTTAGGGTTTTTAACGGAGGGGCAACATTGCTACGTTTTTAAACTTCAAGGGCAAAATTGCTACGTTTTTTTGGAGCAATGTTGCCCCTGAAGTTTAAAAACGTAGCAATTTTGCCCCTCCGTTAAAAACCCTAACGTTGACCATTAGGGCAGTTAACGGAGGGGCAACATTGCTACATTTTTAAACTTCAAGGCAACATTGCTACGCCGAAAACTTCAGGGGCAAAATTGCTCCTGGACGTATACTTTAAGGGCAAAATTGCACCTTAACCCTTTTTTAAAAACAAAATATATTTCAAAATATCACATTTTGTTACGGTTATACTAGAAACCGCTACAAATTAATGAACGTTGGCAGGATCCAAAATATTCAAATTTAAAAACTACACACTTTGTAGCAAATGATGCGATAGTTTTTGTAGCGGTTCAACGTTTGTAGCAGTTTTTTTTTTCATTTTGTAGCGGTTACAAAACCGCTACAAAAAATTAGTTGGTATTTTTTAAAAAAAAAAATCTAAATATCACATTTTGTAGCGGTTATACTAAAAACAAACTACAAATTAATGAAAGTTGGTGATATTCGAAATATTCAAATTTCAAAACTACACACTTTGTAGCGGTTGATTCAACAGTTTTTGTAGTGGTTTTTTTCGTTTTATAGTGGTTACAAAACCTCTACAAAAATTCAATGGTTTTTGTTTAAAAAAAAATCAAAATACCACATTTTGTAGTGATTTAGCTAAATAACCGCTACAAATATGAACATATTTTTTTAAAAAATAATTTTTTATATAACTTCTATTTACGACGTGTTTAAGAACTTCACATTTGTAGCGGTTTAACTAAAAAAACTGCTCCAAATTGTTCAACGCTACCCCAACCGCTACAAATGAAGAAACCCTACTTCGTGCGTCATGAAAATTTGTAGCAGTTTTTTATAACCGCTACAAAAGTTCAGACTCTTGGCATTCTGTAGCGGATTTTTGATATAAACTGGTACAAATAAACCGCCACTAATGGCGCGCCATAAGGAGCCAAATTGTCGCCATATTTGTATAAATAAACCGCTAAGAAATAATCGGCACAAATTTGGCGCCAACTTGGCGCCATTTTTTGTTGCGGTTAGTTTGTAATAACTGCTACAAATGTCGTTCACGAACCAACGCACCACTTGGCGCGAGTCATACCGCTGCAAATTTGTAGCGGTTTTCGGTATAAACTTCGCAAATTCGCATATTTGTAGCGGTTTATTTGTATCGCTACAAATTAACCGCTACGGATTGACATTTTTTTTGTAGTGAAACAGTAAAAGCTTAGATTGCTAATTGAATCTGCAAAGTTTCGGTAGTTGAAGAATTGAATGCTTCTGGCTTTTATAGTTGATGGCATTAATGACCATTGAAGAAGTATTAATGAGCCGTTGAGAGTAATGAATATATCTCGTTGAACTCGAACGTTACTCCGTCTCTTCATATTCTTCGATGTTAGCCATTATTCTCCGTTGACATCCTTTATTCGATTTGTCTCGTTAAGACTCAATTGGAGTGTAGAATGGAAATGGCCATAATACTTTATTGTTGCTCAGAAGATCAATTTTAGCTTTCGTGCTTTATCTCTGCTAAGAATTTAATGCGTTCTGACACAAACTTGCTTTAGAGTATCTGTTGAAGTCGAACGTTACTCCGTCTCTTCATATTCTTCCGATGTTAGCCATTATTCTCCATTGACATCCTTTATTCCATTTGTCCGTTAAGACTCAATTGGAGTGTAGAATGGAAATGGCCATAATACTTTATTATTGCTCAGAAGATCAATTTCCGCTTTCGTTCTTTATCTTTGCTAAGAATTTAATGCGTTCTGACACAAACTTGCTTTAGAGTAAATTGATGTTTAAACCAAGTTAAAATCATCTGAAACTCATTAGCAAACTGATTAAACTTTGTTAGGAATAGTAAGGATCAATAGTATGAAGTACCCAAAGAATAATCAAAGGTTTACAGATTACGAGAACGATGAATTTCAAATTCTGTGGAATATGACTCGAATCACCCAAACCATAACTCGAGTTGCTTTAACATAATTTCAAATCACAGAAAGATTTTAGAATAACTTGACTCGAGTCATCTAATCTCAAAATTCATTAGGAGCTCTCTGTAACATTCTTGACTCGAGTTAACTTAGATATGACTCGAGTCATATCAGTTTCTCAAAAAGTTGCTATCGGGCTTGGTTTTTGAGAAAACCTGAAAACGTGCCATGACTCGAGTCGTTAAGTGACTGACTCGAGTCATCCCCGAACGATAAGAAATATTTGAAAAAACTTCTAATTTGAAGCACAAACATATGACTCAAGTCATATATGCTTCACTCGAGTCATCAACTTTTCAAAATTTGTTTTTAGCAAAACTCTGACTCGAGTTAAATGGTTCGACTCGAGTCATTTCATTCAAAGGTTATCTTACTTACGACACAGAGAGGTATGACTCGAGTCATCACATATTGTTATTGAACCAAGTTAACTTTCAAATTTAAACACATTGGCTTGAATCAATAACAATCTTTTTTATTTTCAATTGTTAGTTATCATCAAAACATATAAAGAACTAACACAGCCAACAGGTTTCGAATCAAATCGATATCTTCCTCTGAGTAGGCTTCCTCAGTACCAAAAATTTGTAAAATGGAAAACAATGTATAAGATATCTACGTGCTTCACTTTCTTTCATCCGTCTATGGTTTACCTTTAACAAAAAGTTCATTAGATAATATACATAGCATTTTCCCCCTCTTCAACAACAGTCTATCCCTATCAAAAATGCTCTTGAGAAAATCAAAAATAAAAGAAAAAACACTAAATAAATGACGATATGAGAACAGAAAATAATTGTCGACGGATATATAGCACTATAGTCTATCCCTATTTTATTCTTTTCCTCAGAAATGCTCTTGAGAAAATCAAAAATAAAAGAAAAAACACTAAATAAATGGGACTAAAATATACTTGCTTACAATTTTGCCAAAGAGCTCTCCACCAGTCACAAACTCCAATACAATGTATATTTTAGTCTTGCTTCCCATGACCTGAAAATGAATAATGTAATTCAGCATTACACAATATCATTAATGGAAACTAGCAACGAAGTAAACACAACATTGAGAATAGCTAGGTCCCAAATCATGATAGTATTTTTTTTATAAAGTAAGATCATCTGATTTCCATCCATTAAAGTTTGTTTAATTGTCCAGAGTCCCAACTGGGGCGAAATGCAAGATGAAAGGCAAACATATCAAAACTATCAGCACATTTGAAATTGGCCAAAAGGACTCTATTTATTTTCTTCCTTCTATTGCCAGCAGGACTCCAAATTATGTGAGCACTGAAATCAATTTGTTAAATATTTGGGTTTTAGATAATTTCTTTTCCTATGACCATAGATCATTATGAAGGAGGTCTTGGAGGAGGTAGTGCTAGAGGCCTAGGCAAAATGTCAGATTTCATTCATTTCAGAAGTTCAAAGTTGTTCTCTGTAAATCAACTAATGATTTGGTAAGACTAGTGCAAGAATATAAACTAAAGACTATTCTTCATATCATAGGGACTTTATTAAAAATGATACTTCCATTCTTATCCATTTTACAAACACATTTCTCATATGCAAACTCATCTATGCAGGCCTTGGATAGAAACTTGACCAATAAAGTACAAGAAAAACAGTACAAAAAAAATGGATTAAATTGGACAGGGCAAAAACAGGACAAAAACAAAAGAATTGCATACCAAAGAAAAGGAAAAGGTTTACTATAATTAGGTGAAATAACACAAATAATGATTTAGTTAAACCTCTTACTGTGTTAGATGATCGAACTTATAACTTCAGCCAGAGATAACAAGCAACACTTCTAGAATAACTCTCTCTCTCTAGTTCTTTCTAAAAATAAAGGCTTTTCAAGATTCAAAGCCTCCAGTGGCTTTGAATATTGTCAGGATACAGAAATCTCCGTAATTGTAATAGAAATCATATTGAAAACGTTGAGTTCTGGACAATTTTATGCACACATCGATAAGCTATTTCTTTTATGAAGAGAAAAACTTCATGTTTGTAGAATCTAGAGATGAATGCAAGCACCAAAAGAAGATAAAATAGTTCATGATAAGGCCAACAATAATATTTTGTGGAATGGAGATTTGACATTTCTTTTTCTCTTCAACGTATGTGTCTAGAATTATAAACCAAATAGGAAAAAGAAGACTTAGTTTAAGAGAGGGAGGTTTTTGTTTTTTTTTTGGGGGGAGGGGGGATTTGGGTTAGAGAGAAACCTCGTATATTTGAACGACGTGTGGATGCTTGATTAACTTCATTGTTGCAATTTCCCGCCTGATCTGCAAAATCACATTGAAAAGCATTCAAGAGATTTGACTTCATTTTATGAGGGTCTAGATCAGCTTTGCTACAGAATATATGCTAAACATGAAGTTCCCATACAATGGACAAGAACCACCTTAACTTTGTAAACCCACGTCAAAAACTTGATGACAGATTTAGTGATAGTTTGAAAGCTTTTTGAAGACAGGAAAAACAATTATGATATATATCTGTAAGCCTTTTGTAAATTGAATTAACTAACACAAAATGGGGGGAAGCAAATTTAACTAACAGTAAATCTTAAACTGTTCAGCCATCTTGTGCTTGAAAACCTTTTCTTTGTCAAGAATTTTGAGAGCCACAGGTTCCCCAGTGTCTGAGTTCCTTGCAAATCTCACTTTTACCAACTCGGCGTTTGATTTTAGGCTGACTCATCTTCAACTATTGTTGAACTTTATGATCAGTTGAGCTCTTGCTCTCTTGTTAGGAATCTGCCTAAAGAACATACCACACTTCAATTCCTAGATAAATTTTATCAACAAATTGAAGTATAAATGAAAGTGAAATTTATACAGATCTTTTGAGCTAAATTAGGATGAGTGGTTTAATAAATGCTCAATATTCAAACAATAAGTTTAAGTCAAAGCGCCAAGATTCATATAATAAAGAAGTCAGCAATTCATTCTGCATGAATTCTACAATCATTATGTCCTACTATAATAGGAGTCCTCTACAGTTGCATGCACAATAAAGCTTCCCAGTGATCTCATTGTCGGCCACTAAAGAAGTACATAGAGACCATGGGAAACCATTTTTCGTATAAACGAAGCTTGAAGATGAAATATATTCTAACTCAGGGACACTCAAAAGAATAATGAAGCAGAAGAAACAAGAGAATTTAATCCACCAAAAAGAAAGGCAGAGAGGGTTGATAAAAAGACATAGGAAAAAAAGAGGGGAATGAGGAAGGAAAGAAGAAGAGAATTTAAAATTGACCTAAATCAGTGGTATCCAAAAGGATGAAGAACAAGAAAGTAAAGACCCAGCAATATACATCTAGGAGGCCTGCTACAAATGTACAATGAAATGCTATAACCAAGTCAAATAGAACATTATTTTGTTTCATTGTTCAAAGAAATTGTTGTACGCTAGATTTAAGTTACAGCAAAACGAAGCAACATAGATTGGATGAGGAATAACCTTAAGTTCTATCTAACAGCCTCCAATAAAATGATGGTCACCACTACCACTGACTTTGAGCTCGAATTTGAACAAGGGAAAACTAAAACAACGTTCTTCTAGTAAATTGTTAGGATTATTATTAGATATTTGGTAATAAGAGAATCAATGACCAAAATTGAATTGAAGATCTTCTACTCGCAAACTTTACACAGAAACCACCACAACGAATGTTATTAAATAGGTGTCCTAGAGACAATCTGCTTTGACATAGGAACACCTTTTTATATTTAGTATTTTATGATTTATGTATTTGAGTACATTTTATCTTTATCATATTTATGTCTCGCCTTTATGTTAAGGTTAATATGCATTTAAAGATAAAAACCCTAGGAATAGAATAGGTGTTCGCTTGAGGATCTATGATAGGATCATGATCATGAGGACTCAAGAACACCGAATGTCTAATGCCTGAAACTTGTCCCTAGTCTTGAATCACCAAGAAAGGGCATTGGTGATTTTGATAAGACTAGTACGACATCGTCTACTTGTATAGAGATGCAAGGTAGGGACCTCATGGAATACAGGCATAATGATGTCTTAGCTGATGTCGTGGGTGGATTTGTTGAAGAACAAAGCGCACCGAACAGACCCGCCAAGAGACTCCACAAAGATCTGTAGGAAGTATCATTGGATATAATAGTCTCTTAACATTTGGTAGTGTGGATCATCCTAGACTTGAGGATGTCATCGAGCACTGTGTCCTAGGGTCATACTTTGATTGTACAACTCTATCCACCTGAGAATGGGGAGAACAGTGTACTATTGGGTATGACTCGAATGCATGAGTGTAGATGGACATGCCGAAAGGACTCACTGTCTCCTACAAGGGATTAGTCGTTCACAGGACTAGTAGGGCTTGGAT
Organism: Acacia melanoxylon; assembly: GCA_019022615.1. Classification (NCBI taxonomy): domain Eukaryota; kingdom Viridiplantae; phylum Streptophyta; class Magnoliopsida; order Fabales; family Fabaceae; genus Acacia; species Acacia melanoxylon. The sequence goes on along the minus strand of JAFJYJ010000045.1, from coordinate 1,929,757 downwards.
GACTTCTAGTTGACTTGAAAATCTGTGCACAGTAAGTGATCATGAAGAGTCATGTTCCATCTTAGAGTCAATAGAAGAAGATTCCTAGTTCTATGAAAAAGCTATATTTAGTCAACCAAGAGAGATGATACTCTATCTTTGTTCTCGACTAAATATGAATGACGTAGTGAGGGATGATGCCAGCACGGTATCCAAATTAGAAAATGTAGATCCCTTGATCAACTCAATTAATTCTGGGGCCACAGAGCATTGCTAGTGTCTTATGTGGTCATTAGATAACTTGGGCCCATTAAAGGAGTTTGATTAGTCCAAGGTTATTTATGTCAGTGATTAATTGGGCCTAATGGATCACACACAAAGGTTATTCTTGATTGCTTAAAATTAGCAATATTGGTGATGACTTCCCATTTTTAGTAGATTTGAGACATATTTTAATATATTTGGGGAGTCATCAATGCTAAATTAAAGGGATTTATTGGAGATTTTGATAAGATATCAATTTGGCACATTATTTAGGGGATTTTATTGCAAATATCTCAATTTTAATTAAATAGAATTATTTAGGTTTATATATAAGAATAAATAAATTATAATGATATAAGAAAAGAAAAATAAAAATGTTTAGGTTTTAAGTATTAATATTATTATTATATAATTTTCTTCTACTTTTTTACAATGTCCAGAGAGAGCACTACGAGATTGATTCATGCGTCTATTGGATTTGGGTCTGCTTTGGGTGGAATGGATTGGGCCCATGGATTAAACGGAATTGAAAGACCTAATATACACAAAAGAGTCAACACGAATTGGAAAAGAAGAAGTCAAAGGCGCCATTTTGAATTGAAGTATAATTGATTAACAAATGGGCCCACAACATTGAGAATGAAAAGGAAGACGGAAGACCTAAAAAAGAAACAGGGGGCGGCATTTTGAATTGGAAGCAATAGACGCACAGAGCATTCTCGGGGAAAAAGGCGCAGAGGAGACGCACAGTGAACGAGAGAACAGAGCAGCAGCGCGGGTTCTCACCTTTGACCTTCTTCTTCCTCCCTCGCCGGCGGTTTCCCTCTCCACCACGGTCGCCGGTGAGCATCTTCACCATACCTCCATCCACCTCTTCACCATCGGCAGCTTCACCCAACAACCACCGTCGATATCCCCATCTCGGACACACACGGCTACAAATTAGAAGCTCCGAGGCGATTTGGACGAATTCCTTAATCGTTTTTGTTGTTTGAATCTGATTTTAATTTTTCTGTGCTGTTTGATTTTTGTTAAAGCCATGTTTGGCTAATTTCTCTTTGCAACCTAGAGGAACTTTGAACTTATAGGTGTGGATTAGACTTTGTTTTTATTATTTAGTTATAATTAATATTAATTTTGGTTACTTAATCTGTTTAGCTTTATCTATTTAGTGATTGGCCAACACTGAATATGAATTTGAGAATTAAGATTTACCTTGACGAAGGGAATTTTAATTAAGCTCTGAGATTAAGTAATATGGGATTAGATTTTAATTTAATTTGCGATTAGGATAGACATATACCTAAAGGCCCCATATAATTGTTGAGGAGTGTGTTCGAGATTTATTGCCTCTTGAGTAATTATGTTAGACATAACTAATTATATTCAAGAGAGGGTTGTAAGTGGACCGACAAGCACTTATAACTAATTATACTCGAGATTAACAAAATTGATATTAAGGCTAATTAAATTAGTGGAATCAAGGTTTATGAAGCTAATAAGGGATTAGTGACTCTGGGTTGCTCATTTAATTTTATTATTGTGCTAGCTTGTTTATTTTAATTTCATTTTAATTTTGTTTTCCTTTAATTAGATTCAATTTAGTTTTCTCAACTTAATCGAAAGTGTAAAATTAATGCTTAACTGAAGTTGTGAGTATGAAATCCTCGTGGGAACGATACTTTTCTTATCATTTTATTACTTGGTACGACCCGTATACTTGCGGAGTTGTAAACTATAAAGTTTTGTCCTATCAAGTTTTTGGTGCCGTTGCTGGGGATTCAAGGCAATTGGTGATTAGTATTAGAAATCCTTTAGTAGTTTTAGTTTGAGTATTTTTTATTTTTTATTTTTATTTTTTCCTTTCTTTTAAGCTTTTGGTGTTAGTTTGATACTTTGAGATTTGTTTGGTTTTGCAGGTTCTTTGATATATGACCCGTAAAGCCAAAGCTACTAAAACACCACAGAAAACAAGGAATATCCAAGAGCTTCGAAGCTACAACACCTCATATTCAAGAGGAGGAAGTAATACATTCTGAAACTGAAGAGATGGTTGAGGACGAAAATGATAATTTGTGTATCAATGATTTTCTGGGAAGACAATCTTGGGGCTATCAGTCAGGAATCAGAGTGCCTGATTTTCAAGCCAACAATTTTGAAATCAAGCAGACTATGCTTAAGATGCTTGAACTACAAGGTCAGTATTCAGGAAACGATTCAGAAGATCCAAATCGGCATCTGATACAATTCCTTGATGTTTGCAACTCCTTCAAGCAGAATGGAGTTCCTAATGGTGTGATCCGTCTTCGGCTTTTTCCTTACTCTATACAAGGGAAAGCCAAAGAATGGCTCAACAACTTAGAAAAGGCAGATAACCTCTTGGGAGACATTGGCGAAAAGTTCGATCAAGATTTTTCCCACATAACAAGATGGTGGATGCAAGAGAGCTGCTCTTACTAATTTACTCACAACAATTTGGGGAACATCTCGTATGAATCCGGGAGAGGTTCAAGTTGCTTGTTAGGCGAGCCACGGTCACAATCTAGAAAAGTGGGTCTTACTTCAAATTTCCAAGACTCGGTTGACTTCGAATCTAAATCGAATTAAATGTCATCACTAATGGGGGAATTACAAAGCAACCTGAATCATGTCTCGAAATGTTTGGATGACTTATCACCGACTTTATACAGAACAATAATGAAAGAAGGCAAGTGAAATCAGTTGATAAAGTTATTGAGGAACCTTCTTCACAGTTGATGGCAATGTTGACTACAATCAACAAGAGGTTTGATCACTTAGAAGCTCAAGTAAACCGATCTAATGGTAGACAGATGGGAGTCAATGCTATTCATGCTTCTTGTGATTACTGTGGAAATGATCATGATAATGGACAATGCCTCATATCTCAACAGGTGGAGCCAGTAAACTATGCAGGAAATTACCAAGGCAATAACTAGAACAATCCCTACTCAAATATATACAATTCTGGGTGGCGTAAAAATCCCAACCTCTCTTGGAAGTATGGAACGACTCTTAATGAAGCATCAACCTCTAGTACAAAACAAGTACTACCTCCTGGGTTCTTTCAATTTGAAAAGGAAGTCATTCCTGCCCAAGAACCTAAATCTAATCTAGAGGCAGTGATGTCTCAGCTTGCGAGTTTTCAATTAAAGAGTACTAAGGAGCAAGCTACTATTAATGCAAGAGTAGACTCATCTATTGCAAGAGTAGACTCATCTGTATCAGGTATAAACTCATCTATCAAGACTCTTCAGGTACAAATGGGACAAATTGCAAATGTTGTGAATGTTTTACAACAGAGACAATTGCCAAGTAATACTGTGCCAAATCCTAGTAGAGATGGGAAAGAGGAATGCAAAGCTCTTACATTGAGGAGTGGAAAGGAATTACCCGAGATTCCTCAACCAAAGAAGAAACCTTAAGCTTCTACTGATCAAACCAATCCTACAGTCACTATAGAGGATGATGAAGAGGTTTTACAGAAGGTGAAGGGAAAAGTCAATGAAGAGGAAGTTGAGATTGAGCTAAACAAGGTGAAGTGAAAAAGAAGGCAAACCAGGAGAATCTTCAATGGGTACCGCTGATAGGGAAAAACTTTAAGCCTATTAACTCCGCAAGTATACGGGTCATACTAAGTAATAAAGTGATAAGAAAAGTATCGTTCTCACGAGGACTTGGTATCACAAACTTCGGTTAAGCATTAATTTTACAATTTCGTTTAAGTTGAGCAACCAAATTAAATTTAATTAAAGGGAAAGAAAATAAAATCAAAATAAGCAATCTACCACTAATATTAAAATGAGCAACCCAGAGTCACTAATCCCTTATTAGTTTCATAAACCTTGTTTTCACTAATTTAATTAGCCTTAATATCAATTCTGTTAATCTCGAGTATAAATAGTTGTAAGTGCCTGTCGGTCTACTTACAACCCTCTCTTGAGTATAACTTGTTATGTCTAACATAGTTACTCAAGAGGCAATAAATCTCGAACACACTTCTCAACAATTATATGGGGCCATTAGGTATTTGTCTATCCTAATCGCAAATTAAATCGTAATTTAATCCCATATTACCTAATCTAAGAGCCTAATTAAAATCTCCTTCGTCAAGGTAAATCCTAATTCTCAAATTCATATTCAGTGATGATCAAACACTAATAGATAAATCTGAACAAGATTAAGTAACCAAAATTAATATTAATTATAACTAAATAATAAAAACGAAGTCTAATCCACACCTATAAGTTCAAAGTTCCTTTAGGTTGCAAAATCAACTAGCCAAACATGGCTTTAATTAACATCACAGAGCACAAAAATATAAATCCAGAATTCAACAACAAACAAAAAAGAAAAGCATCAAGGAATCAAATCTGTCAAGCCACTCTAAGGTCATTCAGCTTCTTCATTCTTTTCTTTTTGTTCTGTTCGAATCTGAGCTTCCAAATCGCGACTGTGGTCCGAGATGGTGAGGAGAGAGATGAAGTTGGATGGTGGTGGAAGAAGGGAGGATCTCGCCGCAACGATGAAGGTAGAGGTGTCGCCGGCGAGGAGAAGATGCGATGGTGTGGGATGCTAAGGTCGGACGCTAACTCGTTTTTCTCTTTCCGATTATGCTCACCGTGCGTGTCCGAATTCCAAAATGCCGCCCCCTGCTTCTCTTTTCTCTTTTTTTTAGGTTATTTCCCCATTCAAATTCTTGCTCCACAAAACGCCGCACCTCACCTCCTTTTTCGGTTTGTGTCCGGCCTCCATTTAATAAGTCTTCCAGTCCATTCAATTGTAGGCCCAATTGCATTTCAATCCCAAATTCAATTTCCACCCGAATCAATCTCGTAGTGCTCTGGACATTGTAAAAAAAAAACTTAAGAAAATTATATAATAATAATATTAATACTTAAAACCTAAACATTTTTTTTTCTTTTCTTATATCATTATTATTTATTTATTCTTATATATAAACTTAAATAATTCTATTTAATTAAAATTGAGATATTTGCAATAAAATCCCCTAAATAATGTGCCAAATTGATATCTTATCAAAATCTCTAATAAATCCCTTTAATTTAGCATAGATGACTCCTCAAATATATTAAAATATGTCTCAAATCTACTAAAAATGGGGACTCATCAACCGCCTTTACCATTCCCTCAGAGATTTCAGAACAAAGCTTTAGAGGAGCAATATAAGAAGTTTTTGGGGATTTTCAAGCAACTACACATTAACATCCCTATCCTTGAAGCATTAGAGCAGATGCCTCAATATGTGAAGTTTCTAAAGGAGATGTTGAGTAAGAAGAGGAGGTTTGGTGATTATGAAACCGTAGCCTTAACTGAAGAGTGTAGTGCTACTCTTCTCAACAAGCTACCCCTGAAACAGAAAGATCTAGGAAGCTTTTCTATAACTTGCATAATTGGAGAAAATTTTCAGGGAAGAGCATTATGTGATCTAGGATCAAGTGTCAACTTGATGCCACTATCTGTGTTCAGAAAATTGCAACTGGGTGAAGCTCAACCAACTTCTGTGACACTTCACTAGATCAAAGTTTAGTTTTTCCAAAGGGTATCATTGAAGATGTTTTAGTTAAAGTTGACAAGTTTATTTTCCCTGCTGACTTTATTGTCTTGGACTGTGATGAAGATAGAGATCTACCGCTCATTGTGGGAAGACCTTTCCTCGCTACAGCTCGAACACTGATTGATGTTGAAAAGGGAGAGATCAAGTTGAGGGTGGATAATGAAGAAGTTGTATTCAACATGAACAAGGCATTGAAGTATCCTAGGGATGTTACAGATTGCTTCAGGGTTGACATGTTTGATGAGATGATTCAAGGGACATTAGAGTCTTTTTCTATAAAAGAACCGTTAGCATCTATTTTACTTGGGACTGATGAAATTGAAGAAGAGACAATAGTTGAATGTAAGAAGTTACTTGAAGCTTCTCCTTATTACAGTAAATCATCACATCAGTTTAAATTGTTAGAGATTGAATCAAGGCAAACTACCTCTTTGAAGCCTTCTATTGAACAGCACCACCTCGGAGCTTAAACCCTTACCACCGCATCTTGAATATGCATACTTGGGTGAATCTGAGACACTGCCAATTATCATCTCTTCTTCCTTATCTGAAGATCAAAAAGAACGGTTGTTGAAAGTTCTCAAGGGTCATAAAGGCGCCTTAGGTTGGACAATTGCAGACATAAAAGGTTTAAGCCCATCAATTGTAATGCACAAGATACTCTTGGAAGATGATCACAAGAAATCTATCCAGAATCAGAGAAGATTAAATCCTATTATGAAAGAAGTGGTCAATAAGGAAATTATTAAATGGTTAAATGCCGGGATCATTTACCCCATTTCTGATAGCTCGTGGGTCAGCCCAGTGCAATGTGTTCCTAAAAAGGGGGTATGACAGTGATTACTAATGAGCAAGATGAGATTATCCCCACTCGCATAGTTACTGGTTGGCGTATTTGCATGGATTACAGAAAGTTGCATAGTTACTGGTAAAGAATTCTTTTGTTTCTTGGATGGGTATTCAGGGTATAATCAAATTGTGGTTTCTCCCGAAGATCAAGAGAAGACAACATTTACATGTCCTTATGGCACTTTTGCCTTTAAAAGAATGCCATTTGGTTTATGCAATGCTCTTGCCACTTTCCAAAGATGTATGATGAGTATATTCTCTGATCTAATAGAAGAGATAATGGAAGTGTTCATGGATGATTTCTCAGTATTTGGAGAAATCATGGTGCAGACTATGATGAAACCTTTTCCCAGTTGCAATGGCCAAATCCATCAGAATCCTTCTTGCCATTGCATCATATTATGACTATGAAATATGGCGGATGGACGTCAAAAGCGGCCTTCCTTAACGGAAAGCTCCTTGGGGATGTGTACATGACACAACCTGTGGGTTTTGTGCGTCCAGATGACTCTGGTAAAGTTTGTAAGCTTCAAAGATCTATTTATGGATTGAAGCAAGCATTTCGGAGCTGGAATCATCATTTTGATGAAGTAGTCAAAGAGTTTGGATTCATTCAAAACATAGATGAACCTTGTGTTTACAAGAAGGTTAGTGGGAGCACAGTTGTATTTCTAGTGCTTTATGTCGATGACATCCTACTCATTGGGAATGACATTCTTACCTTGCAGAGTGTCAAGTCTTGGTTAGGAAATTCTTTTTCAATGAAAGACTTAGGCGAAGCCGCTTATATCCTAGGGATTAGGATCTATAGAAATAGATCCAAGAGGCTGATAGGCCTAAGTTAGAATACATACATAGACAAGATACTGCATAGGTTCTGTATGCAGAATTCTAAAATGGGTAACATGCCCATGTCTCATGGCATCCATCTCAGTAAGGATCTGTGTCCTAGTACACAAGATCAAAGAGACTGCATGAGTAGGATTCCATATGTTTCCACCATTGGATCTATCATGTATGCCATGTTATGTACTCGACCGGATGTGTTATTTGCCTTGAGTATGACCAACAGATATCAACAAGATCCCGGTGATGGTCATGGATCAACATCAAGAATATCCTTAAGTACTTGAGAAGAACTAAGGACTTATTCTTGGTATATGGTGGTTTGGAAGATGAGCTCTGTGACTGGTCACACGATACAAGTTTCCAAACTGACCAAGATAAATCTAAGATCGCAATTAGGATATGTATTCCGTTGAATGGTGGTACGATAAGCTAGAAGTCTTTGCAAGCGAGCACTTTATCCGATTCTGCGATAGAAGCTGAGTATATAGCAGCATCAGGTGAAGCTAAGGAGGCCTTTTGGATTAGAAAGTTCGTTAATGAACTTGGAGTGGTTCCTACTATCTCAAATCCAGTAGACTTGTTTTGTGACAATAGCGGCGCTATTTCACAGACCAAGGAGCCTAGATCACATCAAGGACCAAACATATACTCAGGCGATTTCATCTTATCAAAGAAATCAATGATAGAGGTGATATATATATATATATATGAAAAGTACTAGGAGAAGACAATGATGCTGATCCTCTTACTAAGCCGCTTGCACAAGCAAAACATGAGCGTCATGTTAGGGCAATGGGAATTAGAGTAATTAATGATTGCGCCTATTGCAAGTGGGAGTCTGTTGGAAATTATGCCCTAGGGGCAAGTCATTTTCCTTTAGTTATCATTTCATTTGCATGTTTATAGTGATAACTGATCCTTGGATATATCTTATAGATTATCTTAAATGTCCCTTGGTCAGTCATCTACGCGGGAGCGAAGATGAAATAAGACCAATATGACTTTGATGAGGTATGGAGATACGAATCAAAGTCATGGGCACTTGTAGGAGTACAAGGTGCTGGACCGACCCACTATGAGAAAGCTGCATGGATTTAGTCATAAGTTTATCTCATGTATAACCGCGTCACGCCCTTTGACCTGAGATCATCATGGATTCTTACATGATGAGTCGCTGATATTTGACTTAGTCAAAAGTCGCCTTTGACCGGGTGATGATAAAGGCTTGGATCGTGATCAGTGGTTTTCATGCAGAGGAATGTGAATGGTCAAGATGGAATTTGTCCTCACATTTGTAGAGACATAATCTTTGGGCCCCTCGATGAGTCGGGGCCCGAGAAACGTATGGCCATACTACAATGGAAAGGAGTTTCCATTTCAATTAGACTACTCAAGAATCGAGAAAGTAATGGTCAAGAAAAGGAAGTTGACATTATCCATGCCTCACACTTGACCAAATTATCGCGTGACAAAAGGGACGTGACATGGTTGTATGATAGGTAGTATCGTATCATCGATCCCCATATGAATTGGGTAGTCGCAATGTCTTGCTAGAGACCGCTTGCGACTTGTGGGCTGGTACAGTATTGGCCCGCTGCCAATCTCATATGGGCCTGCAGGGTCGCACACAAGAATAGCCCAACACGAGCAAATGTGTCCAGATTCATTGAATCTTATATATGTCTAAGATTTAATGAATACTGTATTTAATATAGGATGAATATATATATATATATATATATATATATATTAAATTCGAAATTAATAATGATATTATTTATAGATAATAATATTATTATATATAGTATTTAATTTATTTGATAAATTAAAAAACTATAATAAATTGAGATATTGTATCTCGATTTAATTAAATTGAGATATAGTATCTCATATTTAATTAAATAAAAAAAGATATGATATCTTATTTTTAATTTAGAAAGATAAATTAAATATGTAGGCTTATAATTCGGATTAAATAAATATATTAGATTAGATCTATTTGATAGATTTAATTAATATATTATTTAAATTTAAATTCAAATTTCAAAATTGATTGGATCAATTTTGAATATTTTAATATGGCATATTAGGGTTTTAGAAACTCTATAATAGATATTGATCTAGTCGTATTATACAACGGATGAATTAGAAAAGGCACGAGAAACCCTAGAGAGAAAAAGAAGAAACGCGAGAATACAGAAGACGCTAGCATGCTGCCATCCGTGTTCGAGGCTATTCGGTGTGGATACCGGTAGAGGGAGTGGATTCGCTGAGTCGGCTCCTGGTGATCGATAAAATCGAGCCTATGCTGAAATAATTCCAAAATTTCATGTTGTATTTAGCGAAACCAAATCTGATAAACCTTTGGATGATGATGAGGACAATGCTTATAGAAATCAATTCTTTTCAAAAACCACTCTTGCCTCTCTTAAACATCTGAGGATATTTTTGAAACTGGTTCTAAAAATGTTTGTTAAAACACTGTTCAATCGCAACTTAAAGTTGGAGGTTTATTAGGAATCATCCTTTAGACCAAGTCATAGGTGATGTAAATCAAGGAGTAAGAACCAGAAAATGTACTTTGAATGAAGTCACTTTTTCTACGTTCATCTCTCAGATTGAACCCTCTAAGATTGACGAAGCCCTTTCAGAAAATGATTGGGTTATCGCAATGCAAGAGGAATTGCACCAATTTGATAGAAATCAAGTTTGGGACTTAGTACCTAAACCTAAAGACCATCCGGTTATTGGGACTAAATGGGTATTTAAGGAAAAATGTGATGAAACATCAATCATTGTCCGCAACAAGCCAAGATTGGTTGCTAAAGGCTATAATCAAGAAGAAGGAATTGATTATGAAGAAACTTATGCTCCAGTAGCAAGATTGGAAGCTATAAGAGTTCTTTTGGCCTTTGCTTGTATCAAAGGATTCAATCTCTATCAAATGGATGTCAAGAGTGCATTTTTAAATGATTTCATTCAGGAGGAAGTATATGTTGAGCAACCTCTTGGCTTTGAAAGTGATCATCATCCAGATCATGTGCATCGTCTCAAAAAGGCCATGTATGGCCTTAAGCAAGCTCCTAGAGCTTGGTATGAGTGATTAAGCAAGTTCCTTCTTGATCAAGGGTTTATTAGAGGCAAAGCTTATACAACTCTCTTCGTTAAGAGTAACAAGTTGAATGAAATTTTGATTGTTCAAATTTATGTTGATGATATCATTTTTGGTGCTTCTAACGAATCTATGTGTGAGGATTTTTCTAAGAAAATGCAGAGTGAGTTTGAGATGTCTATGATGGGCGAACTAAATTACTTCCTCGGATTACAAATCAAACAACGGAAGGATGGAATATTTACTTCACAAACAAAAAACCTCCGTGATTTGTTAAAGAAGTTTGGGTTGGAAAACTGCAATGGAGCCAACACTCCGATGAGTTCGACTGCCTCTCTGGATGCAGATGAAGAGAAAGGCAAGGACTTCAACATAACCAAATATCAAGGAATGATCGGATCTCTATTATACTTAACTGCAAGCCGGCCTGATATTCAATTCAGTATGAGAATGTGCGCTAGATTCCAATCCGCTCCTAAAGAATCACACGCTGAGCATGTTAAGAGAATATTTCGATATCTCTCGGATATAAAGGAATTTGGTGTCTGGTTTCCAAAGGGTCAACAAGAATTCCTAGCCGCATATTCAGACTCTGACCACGCCGTTACAAGACTGATAGAAAAAGTACTAGTGGTCAGTGTGAGTTTCTCAGAGGATCCCTCGTATCATGGTTTAGCAAGAAACAAACAACAGTGGCCATATCCTCAACTGAAGCTGAATATGTTGCTGCTTCGAGTTGTTGTGCTCAAGTTCTAGGGCTAAAACAACAACTTTCTGACTTGGGAACTCATCTGAAGGAAATTCCAATTCTTCGTGACAACACCAGCACAATAAGCTTGGCAAAGAATCCAGTTCAACATACAAGCACCAAGCATATTGATGTGAGACATCATTTCATCAGAGATCATGTGCAAAGGAAAGATGTACAAGTAATGTTTATTCCAACCCATCTACAACTGGCAGACATCTTCACTAAGCCACTGGCAAAAGAACAGTTCAATTTCATCCGAAGAGAATTGGGAATGGTAAATCCCAATGAACTGTAAGTAAAATTTCAATGAAATTTACTATGTCTTATGTCTTGACGATTAGTAATTTCAATTTCATCAGTCTTATGTCGAAACCCTAATCCCTAAATCTCCTTCCTCATCTATCTCTCTCGCTGCCCAAAATTTCACAATCTCACGATTATGGCTCGAACAATGGGTAATTCACGCCATCAATCATCGCCAAACACCTCTGAGAATCCACCGGTGAAGAAACCAAGAACTTGTCACATGAGCAAGACGATTAAGACCCCTTTGAAACCCTTGCCAAAGAAAACGTCATCGTCGAAGCCAACAGAGATGTCAAAGTTCACTGTGAAATTTGAAGCCCCCAAAAAACAAAAAAGAAAAGGCCATGGATCTTGACGAATCTTCCAAGCACTGTACCTGGCTCCAAACTCAATCTCTGCCATCTGGAAAAGGGAAGAGAACAAGGTCCCCTTCTCATTCGGACTACGAGGACACCAAAGAATTTTTCTATCAAAACTCCAGTCAAGTTTCCATGAGACAAAAATCTAAGAAACCTCATCCACCGTCGGGCGAGTCAAAAGCAAGCTTCATTTATTCGTCAACAGAGTTCTGGCGCAGCTGAACCTACAGCCTCTCAACGTGAAGAAATTCTTTTGGAACCTTCCCCTGGTATGAATACCAATCCAATAGTAGTTGATGACTACCAGAATTTTGCTTTCTATTTTGAGAATCGACCCTTCTGCCCTATAGTTTATGTTGACTTGGCCTATTTTAAAGATAAATGTAATCTAGACCTTACTGAGTGGCTTCAACAATTTATGCCTCTGCTTCACATTTCTCTTCCATACTCTCATAAGGTTGTTAGATGTTTTTATTATCACATGCGTCTTCAACAAAAAATCATTGAGGATGAGGATGATACCTTGGTCACAAAAATTTGAGGCTAGGAGATCAAACTTACTGCTTCAGATTTAAATGTCATTCTCGGTGTTGTTGATGCACCTGAAGAACCTCCAAAGCTATCTCCTGCTGCGTGCCACAAGATCCTCCTTCTAAACGTACCATGTGACGACAAGAAGGTTAATGTCACCCTTGCTATGATGAAAGATGAGTACAGGATTCTCTAGTATGTATACAACTGAAGCTTAGTGCAGAAAGGTTAGAGTTTCACACATTTTGTCAACAAAGATTTGAAAGATTTGCTTCACTTGTTGCAAAAGAGCCTAGGAACCTAGGTAAGTGGATCTTAGATGAGAGGATCACTTTTATCTCTGAGGCCCCTTTCAAGAAAAGAGCTACTATGCCCTTTCCCTCTTTGATCTCTCACATTCTTCAAACTTACAATGCCTGGTATCTCTCTGATGATAAAGAAGAATTTCCTAAGAGGCTTGGACCTGAACACATGATTAGGCTTCGCATCTCATTCACTGAAGCTTCTACCAAGAAGAGAATTAAGAAAGAGAAGCCAGTGGTCAAGCCCTCTAAGTCATCTGCCTCCAAGCATCCTGATAAGGCTGACTCTTCAAAGACTGGTCCTTGTTTATTAGCGCCATCGTTCTCCCAGACAGCAATCCAGACACTGGTACAATCATCTATCCAGAATGCCATGGCTCCAGTCTTGCAGTCTCTGGAAGTTTATAGGAAGCTAACATCAGAAATGATTAAGGCTATGTCATCTGAGATGGTCAACCTGAAGGCCACATTGATCTCCACATGGATTCTGAGTAGGCAGACATGCGAAAAGAAATGGAGGCAAGCTTCTTTGTTATTTTTGATAAGAAACAAGAAATATAGAAGGAGATTTAGACCCTCTCTCGGTAACAATACAGTCTCCACAAAGTTGTTCAAAACTTTGATTACACCTTGGACAGTTTTGTGACTAGCTTTGGCCCTGATGGTCCTGTGGAACTGCCTACACCTGCCTCTTCTTCTCCTGTTCCTTCTGCCTCTGAACCTTTCACTGTGCCTCCTTCTATTGTGAGTACTAGTGTGGCCTCCACCTAACCCTCTTCTCCCATTCCCTCTCCAGTTATAGCCACCACTCCTCTCTTAACCACTTCTCCTGTTCTTGAGACTACCCTCGCTACAATCGTTCTTCCCTCAACTCAATTATCTCCCATCGATGCCTCCACTGTCAAGCTTCTATCTCCTACACCTTCTTATTGCCCCGTTACCTCTTCACCTGTCAAAGCCCCTCTTTTCGGTGATGACAAAGGGAGAGAGTAGTGTGTGATGGGATTTATATGATTGGTGTATGCTCTGCTCTATTCTATTTTAATTTTCACTGATGTATGCTGATATTTTTTTACCATTGTCTTGTGAACACTGATTGATAGTTATTAATGAAGAACCATGTTGGTACAATTTCTGTTCATTTTACTTTCTATATCCTGATATCAATAAGACAATCCAAAACTTAGTATTATTCGGATCTCTGTTTACTCTAAAACAATGGATTACTGAATTCAATAACTCTTGTATCCTATATCCAACTTGTCTCAAATCTCACCTAAGAGTTGTCATCATCAAAAAGGGGGAAAATGTTAGTTCTCAGTGTTTTGATGATTACAATTCATAAGTTATTGAATTAAGTAAGTTTTGCACAAGTTGTTGGTTGCTCGAGGAAGGGTTATTTTATACCCGAGCATACTTCATAAAGTCTTAAGTGTTTCAGAAGTAGCAGAGATGCTCGAGCAAGATGCCTGGCATGCCCGAGCATAATCGGGGTGATAGCAGGATTAAATGTAAGATAAAGACCTTGCCCGAGCAAAGTGAAAGATACATGCTCGAGCAGGATGCCCAAGCAAGGATAAAAGCATGCTCGAGCAACATCGCTGAAGCTCTTGATCCTCGATCGTTCTACCTTGTGCTCGAGCAGAGTGTAAGTCTACTCGATCAGCATGCTCGAGCAAAAGTAAGTAGCTTGCTCGAGCAGCATCGCAAGATATCTTACCATCGCTTCTGTTTGCCTTATGCTCGAGCAGGATAATATCATGCCCGAGCAGCATGCTCGAGCAGAGTAAAAAGTTGCTCGAGCAAGCATGCATCTATATTCATATTACTCTCTGTCTCAGCGTTGCCTGAGCACCATATCTGACATACTCGAGCATCGGTGATATTTGAAGCTTCCTTGTTCCTTGACTTGAAGCATGCCCAAGCAAGCAAACTCAAATGCTCGAGCATGGTGCTCGAGCAGTAGCTCGACGTTGCTCGAGCATAGGTTGAACACTTACACTTCTGCCTTCATGTCTTCCTTATCTGCCCAAGCACATCAATATCCCTGCTCGAGCAAGATCACTCTCTGTTTAAGAAAAATTAAGAAGTCTTATATTTGAATTTAATAAGTTATCTTTGATTCTTCTTGTATATTACTTAAGACTACTCTGGTCATATACTAATCATCTTTTTGAGTATGTTTAAGGCCATTAACTATTGTTTAGGCAAAAAGCAGTATCTCTGACAAAAGCATTAAATGGAGTTGCCAAAACCAATGATCCTTCCGGCAACCACTTTTCAGTTCAACGTAAAGCATTCTCTGTTATTTTGCTCGCGTATTAAATGCTATCTCACAACGGTTAAAACAAAAGGAATATAGAATGTTGCTAAGACCAAGGTTTGTTGACGAGGATTATACGAACGCTTTCAACGGACATTTTGAAGAAGACTTAATGGCTACATTCAAGCTTCTTCAATGGTCATTAATTGCAACAACTATAAATACCAGAAGCATTGAATTCACC
Organism: Acacia melanoxylon; assembly: GCA_019022615.1. Taxonomy (NCBI): domain Eukaryota; kingdom Viridiplantae; phylum Streptophyta; class Magnoliopsida; order Fabales; family Fabaceae; genus Acacia; species Acacia melanoxylon. Next base: position 1,914,352 of record JAFJYJ010000045.1, on the reverse strand, counting down.
AACTATCGAAACGCTGTGCATTCAATTCGAACTTATTGCAATTTACTGTTTCATCAATATCTTTAGACATTCATTGTTCTTCATTGTTCATTTATTATCTACTCGTGAGGAGTTATTTAAACACTTATTCCATTTTCGGTTTAAATCTTAAGGTTGAAGAACCTTAAGTATGGGTGTACAATTACAACTTGTAAGGGGGAGTGAGTCCTAGTGAATTAGGATCATCTCGAGTACAGAGTGTGTAATTGTAACCATTTGTGATTAGTGAAATACCCAAAGGTTTTGGGGACTGGACGTAGGTCGAAGTGTTAGACCGAACCAGTATAAATTGCCTCGTGTCCATTTCTCTTTATTGTCTCTATCTTACTTACTTCTGTGAGCTATCCGCAAAAAGTTTTGGGATCACCTATTCACCCCCCGTCTAGGTGATATTCCTACCTTTCAAAAATGGGTGGGAAGGAAAGAGATGCCAACTGATCCTCAGGAACAAGTTCATTTACCTTAAGGTTTCAAAGCATTCCCTGTTACTATACTGAATGGTGGGAACAGGAGGTGGATTATGAATTTTTATAATGGAATTGATAATAGAAGCATACTGTTAGATATGATTAGTTTTGATGATGTCTTATATAGATGCTATTATTAAGAGCAAAAAGCTTACATGATATATTTATCTCCTAAATTGACTAACTACTATATTTATTGTATATTAGTCTAAATTGAATTGTAGAGAATGATCAAGAGAAGAGAAGAAAGAATGAGTTGAGTTATGGGTAACAAGAAAGAAGGAGATAAGAGATTTCAGAAAGAAGAACTTGCAGAGAATGTCAAGGAAGCAAGAAGTTGTCAAAGGATTTTTTGGGAATATTCATGAAGAAGAAGAGAGATTGAAGAAGGAAGAACTTATTGAATGGAATAAGAATATCATTATTCAAGATCTTATATTGATACTAGAAGTCTCCATGATCAAATGGAAGTTGGAATGGCTCAATTCGGAGTTAAAATCAGCAAAGCCAAGCTTCAGAATGATCAAACTTGAGTCTACTACTTTGCTACAATAATTTTCTCTTCTGGAATGAGTTAACTTGAGTTAATAAGTGATTTAACTCAAGTCAACTACTATTGACTCGAGTCAATATGTTTTTTCCAGCACTCTATTCGACTCTGTTTCACGTTCAGCTTGGGCGAGGTCTAGTAATTTGATGATATCTCCTAAACCAGAGATCCAATTGAGGTGAAACTAGTGGAATTTGAAACTAGACTCCAAATTCGTCATTTGGATATAAAATTCAAGCCTAAAGGAGTTAGATCAAGGAGCTATGAATTGTGGAAGTTGACAGTGAAATTCACACCACACAGCAGACCAAGCTTTGATGTTTTGAGTGTATCTCACAAACTAAAAATCCAATTGAGTTGAAATTGGTGGCATATTAAATTAGACTCAAACTTCATTCCACCACAATTTGAACCAACCAAAATGAAGTTCAGACTAGGTAGATATGGCCTTCAAAATTTGACAGTAAGTTCAAGCTGTTTCAAAAACGCTCAACTTACAATGAGTTTGGAATGAGTTGTTAACTAGGCTTTGATGACTCGAGTTAGGACTGGAAAACTTGAGTCAACGTTAGGCAGAGAGGAATGAATATTGAAAATATTTTATAACTCAAGTGAACAAGTAGCAACTCGAGTCAACAAAGAGCACAGTTGCAGAGCATTGTTCCACAACATCTTCAAGAATTCTGAAATTAATGTCGCAATTGATTACTACATGATATACTTCTCAATGTTATTAATAATATTTGTGAGCAAGTTTTAGTTGATCAAAAGCTCGGATCGAGGATCAATCCAATGCTAGCAAACACACGTGAGCTACTATCAGATGAACTTGTAACTCGAGTCAAGGCATGATAACTCGAGTCATTTGAAGATAGAGACCAATGAAGTTTAAGAAAAGGATTTTAACTCAAGTAACAGCTGATGCAACTCGAGTCAATACGAGACAGAGAGCAATCTGGAGTAAAACAACAATCTCTTAATTTGAGTCAGTTAATGATAAGTCGAGTTACCTTCTATGCTTTAGAAAATCACCGTGCTCATAAACTCAAAATCATTGATTGTGATTTCATTACTTCTTATCATCACTCATTACTATTCCTAAATATGTTTAATCAGTTAGTTAATGATCTTCAGATGATTATATGAAGGATTAGCATTAGTTTACAAAAAGTAGATGATTACGTAAGAAGCTTCAACGACTATTTCTCCAACGGTCTGAAACTTACAACGGTAATATTCTACAATGGACAAATGCTTCAACGGATTAATATCAATTGTCTATAAGTAGAGACACATTCAAAACGGAGAGAACAACGATGAGAGCTTGCACTGTCAAAATGCTAACATTCTGAATCCAACGCTTAACTCATACACTCTCTGTTCTCAATGCTTACATAGCTCATCATAAAGAGTGAAATGATTTGTATTGTACTTCAGTGTTTATTCATCTACTCTTTTAGAGAGAACATTTCTGATTATTAAATCATTGTAAGAATCTCAAGTCGTGGGACTTGGAGATTGGGTTATGAGTTTACAACTTGTAAGGAGGAGTGTATCCTAGTGAGAGGATAACTTCAAGTACATAGTGTGTAATCGATCGAAAGAAGAGTAAATACCCTTTTGGGCCCCCGACAAAAAACACGTAGACCCATTTTCGTCCCTAGGGACTAAAATGGGACTTTTTTATGGACTAAAAGAGCTTTTGGAAATTTGTGAAGGACCAAAATGTTCACCAATCAACCCTTATTCGTCTTTTTCAGGGACTAAAAGGGCATTTCTTTGTGTGAGGGACCAAAATGGGGTCCGTGTTTTTTTTCCAGGGACCCAAAAGGGTATTTACTCTTGAAAGAAGTATATCGGTGAGAGTTTTTACTTCACAAGTGCCTGGGAAAACTTGTGGGATTGTATAGGCTTCTCTTGTGCCTGGATTAAACAAGAGGATAATGGATTGAAAATCTCAAGTAGAGCTTGGGGACTGGACGTAGGTCAAGGATTGGTCGAACCAGTATAAATCTCAGTTTGCATATTCTCTTCCCTTATCTCTTATATTTCCAGTATATGTTTATTTGAATATCTAACTATTGATTTAAAAGACGCAAAAAGATTTTTAAAGTTCCAAGTTTTTAATCTTCACCCAATTCACCCCCTCTTGGGTTCAGCCCGAGTCTTACATTTGGTATCGAGAGACGGGTTTCATGTTTAAAGGGCTTAACCGTCTCAAGAGTTTTCAAATGATTGATTTTGGGTGTTGTTCATTTTCGAAGGTTTCGATTATACTATTCCACCATTTTTTAAAGATATTGACTTTTGGTTCTGGAAAGCTAGAATGACATCTTTTATAAAATGTTTTGATTTTGATAGGTGGAATGTTTTTACAAACGTCTTTGATTTCAAACCAAGAAAGGATTGGACGAGAAAAGGAAAAGAAAATGTTTTCATTGAACATTAGAGCAATGAAAATCCTTCACCGTGCTTTAACCGAAAATGATTTTGTGAAAAACAAGTTTTGCTCTAGTGCTAAAGAAATCTGGGATACTCTTGATTTTATATTAGCCTCTAACAACTCGTGTTGAAGTTGAAAGTGTTGACGAGTTAATCGAGACTTTAAGTTTTACATCTATGTCTGATGAACAACTGGAGAATGAAGAAGGAGAAATAATATATTACCTTCATGATCCAATCAGCACAAAACAAGAGGAAGACAATTCCCAAGAAGAGCTCATCATGCATAATTATGGTAAATCATCATCTGGAGCTCAAGATGCACATCCGGTAAACAATTCAAGTTCTTCTTGTGTAGTTAAGAAAAATGATTTTGAAAGTTTATATAAAATTCTTCTTATGTAGTTAAGAAAAATGATTTTAATCTTCACGCAATTCACCCCGCTCTTGGGTTCAGCCAGGTCTTACATAGACAAAGTGAATCTGACTCCCTTGACAGTTGTAGAGACTCTCTCTTCTACGAGGATTTTATCACAATCCTCTAAGTTGTCCCACTCCATATTAAAATAAAAGAGTCTAACAATGTTTGGAGTGAAAGAGGAAGAAATTGAGAGAAAAGACTCAAATTGTTTTAGCCAAGGTGAAAGGTCTAGATTACAATCATCTTTTATCTTGACCAAGGACAAAATTCTCTCTTAAGGAAAGAATCCTTGAATTTTACAGTTTCCTCAATAGATAAAATGGAAGTGGCAGAAACAAACCCTGGAGGAGGAGAGGAATGATTGTAGATTTCTTCGATTGCATTGGCACAGTTGATGGTTACTCAGCAGGTTGATTGGTAGCAGAAGTACCTTTGGACGAGGCTTGCCCTTTTTCTGATCCTTAGGCCTTAGAAGTTGTCTTCTTTCTCTTTGAAGGCTTAGAAACCCCTGCAACCTTCTGTTTTGCTTTTCCTCAACAGGTGCTGGTTTAGATTGCTTTTCAGGTTGAACCTTAGATGGTTCTTGGATAGAAACTCCTTTAGGTTTAGGAGATGAGGTAGGCTGAGATGAAGGAACCCCAGGGATGCTCTTATCGACCCTATAATGAAATATTCTGGGCACAGACTTCGTATGCCTGGGTCTCTGCAGAGGAGGAGGCGAAAGCAAGGGTTCATAATCTGAATCTTCGTCTTGAGTAGATCTGGGAGGTTGATTGACGGCCATTTTTGGGGTTTGAGAGGATGATTTTGGTCGAGAGTGGTGAGAGAGACGAAGAAACGAGAGAAAACTCTAGGGAAAACTTGAGTTTTGAAGATAGTGGAGACGAACAGGCAAGACCCACTTTGAATAAATAGTGATACTGGCTTACCTAGACTTCAAGGGTGTATAAGTTAACCCTTTAACTTCCACGACCAAAACTTGAGTTAATATTTACCAACTCAAGTTTGCACTTCTCTTCAATAGGTTGGTTGCTCTATGTCTGATGAAAACTCGAGTTACTCACTTAATGACTTGAGTTTTGGTTTCCTCCAAAACCATAGCTTGCTCTTTGTCCCCGATAAACTCGAGTTTGGCTTCTCAAACTCGAGTTTGCTTCTTTTGACAACAAACTTCAGCAATTCAAGCATCCTGCATAAGCCATAGCTAAACACTCTGATGCTTAAGTTAGTTTCTAATAATCATCAAAACATAACTAACATTAGGTAAGAACTACTTACAACACATTGGGATTTACCATTCCCAATTCTCTTCTTATGAAATTGAATTGTTCCTTAGCCAATGGTTTGGTAAAGATATCAACAAGTTGAAGATGAGTTGGAATAAACATGACTTTGCCATCCTTCTTCTGAACATGATCCCTTATGAAGTGATGTCTCACATCAATATGCTTGGTCCGAGTATGTTGAATTTGATTCTTCCCCAAGCTTATTGTGTTGGTGTTGTCACACAAAATTGGGATCTCCTTTAGGTTGATTCCCAAGTCAGATATATAGTTGTTGTTTCAGCCATAGGACTTGAGCACACCAACTAGATACAACAATGTACTCAGCTTCAGTTGATGACACAGAAACGATTGTTTGCTTCTTACTGAACCATGAGACAAGTGAGCCACCAAGGAATTGACATTGCCCACTTGTGCTCTTTCTATCCGTCTTGTATCCGGCATGATCTGAATTTGAATATGCCACCAAATGCTCAGGTTGACTCTTGGGAAACCACAAACCAAGGGATTTTGTGTCAGCAAGGTATCTGAAAATCCTCTAAACATTTTCAGCATGAGATTCCTTGGGAGAAGATTGAAACCTTGCAAATATCCCCACACTGAATTGGATGTCAGGGCGACTTGTAGTCAAATAGAGTAATGATCCAATCATTCCTCTATATCTTGTGATGTTGAAATCCTTGCCCTCTTCATCAACATCCAATGAAGTGGTTGAGCTCATTGGATTATCAGCTTCATTCCATTGGTCCATTCCAAACTTCTTCAGCAGATCATTGAGATACTTAGTCTAAGATATGAAGATTTCATTCTTCTTTTGCTTGATTTGCAGACCAAGGAAATAATTCAATTCTTCCATCATTGACATCTCAAATTCTCCCTACATATTTTTAGCAAACTCTTCACTCAAAGCATCATTAGAGGCACCAAAAATAATATCATTAACATATATTTGAACAATTAAAATTTCACCATGCTTATTACTCTTTATGAAGAGAGTTGTATATGCTTTTCCTCTAACAAAACCTTAATCAATAAGAAATTTGCTTAATCGCCCATACCAAGCTCTTGGAGCTTGCTTAAGACCATATAAGGCTTTCTTCAGACGATAAACATGATCTAGATAATGATCATGTTGAAAACCAGGAGGTTGTTCAACATAAACCACATCCTGAATAAAACCATTGAGAAAAGCACTTTTAACATCCGTTTGATAAAGCTTGAATCCCTTGACATAAGCAAAGGCTAGAAGAACTCTTATAGCTTCCAATCTTGCTACTGGAGCATAAGTTTCTTCATAATCAATTCTGTAACATCTCAAATTTTGGACCCTGAGGATTGAGAATAAGCCTAAAGTAGGCGGACGACTAAGCCCGGTTCGGGAAGATTCACAAGGATGTCAAGAGATAGGAAGCCTTTTAAGGGCTAAGTAACTCAGCTATTCAGGTCAGTAGCCCAGTATGTATAGGCTATGAAATTAAGTGCAAATGGAAAAAGGGGCACATAAGACCTATATGGTGTTAATCAGTTGGTAAAAATATCATTTAGCTATGTCCTAAGGTATGGGGCAATTGGCTAAGCAAAAATGCGCAAAAATAAGTGTGCACATGACATTTCCTGGTCGGGTGAGGATGTCCTGCGTTTTTTTTTTTTGAAGATATAAGAATGAAAAGTCAGCTGTAATAATTACCTAAGGACACGTGTCATATGGGATTAAAAATCAAAAAGTAAGTAATGATTACAGGGGTAGAAAAGTCAATTCCTTACCCCTTAAGCATTGAATTTTGTCCACCCAGGAGAGAGACGGAAAAATCAGATGATTTTATCCATGTGAATGTCCATTAGGGGCTTCTTTTAGACTGAATGAGACAGATGTGAGGCCATATGGGGTAGTCAAGTAGGCACCACATGTGAATGTCCATTCAGGAGAAAACATTTGAAAAAGTTGAAGAAAAATACAAAGGACAGAACTCAGTTGACCAGCGGGGCCCAGCAGGGACCGATAAAAGGAAACTGGACCGTATAAAGTGGAAAAGCCTGACAAAATGGGTGAGGGCAGATTTGGTGGGCCCAAAGTGGCGCCAAATAGCCCCCATAATTATTAAAAATAAGCTTGAGGAAAAAGAAAGAGAAAAATCAGTCCAAAAGTCAAGCTATGGGTCCCATTTTTGGAAAAAAGGGGAATAAATCAAATAAATTGGGGAAAAAAAGAAAATCATGGAATCTAATTTGTGGGGTCCAGATGGCACCACCTAACCCTAATAAACATCTAGAGAGCTTGGGGAAAAATAAAAGAATAATAAAGAAGTTCCGGGCTAAAATTGGTAATTTTCATAAATTCTGAGCCAAAGTTGGTAATTTTTCCCATAAGAAAGATAAAAATCTGAATGAAAGGAGGGGAGGCACCACTTGTCCACTCCCTAGAGCTCTCTGAAATTCTATGGAATTTCTTGGGAAATAAGTCAAAAAGCCAGATGAATTCTACTAATTATTGGACAGAAATGTACACAAGTTATTTTGAACTGCTTGGATTCCTTAATCATTTTAAAATGACCTAAGCTCTCTCTCTCCTAGCTAGAGGGCATAAAATTTTCAGAAGGAAGGAGAGGTCCAGCCAAGCCTCCATAACCATGAACAAGGTCCAAGCTACCAAGATCATCAACCGAACTTCCGATTCAAGTAAACACCGAAAAGCCACGCTTTTGAAAGTTAAACTTGTGATTTTCTTTCAACTGGTTAGGGCTTGGTGTTAGGCTCTGATTTTGGAGTTTTTGATGGTCCCAAAGTGTTTAAAACGTGATTTTGTATAGGGTTAGGCTATGGTAAGTTTCCGAACTCAAAATCACCGAAAAAGCCTTAGGAACAAGCTTGTTGTTAATTCTGGGAATTCTGGCAGCGGCGCTTCAACTCGATTTTAAAAATAGTAAATGGAGTCGGTTTAATCTTAAATTTTTCAGGTAGAAATTAGACATCCATATATTCACCTTGATGTATAATTTTGTGTCTTTTGAGGTTTTCTGCTAAGAGATAAAAATTGGTGAACTTCAACCAGAAGCAACAGGATGAATCTGGACCAATGAGTGACAACTTAACTACACGCCAAAGTATGAGCACTTTCAGGGTCTGGAAGTATTTTTCCTGAAAAATAGACATCCTAATGGTTCAAATGGAACTTTTATCATGTAATTATGAGTTTTTTTGGAATTTATTAAAAATCTGTGAAGTTGGGCCAGATTCATTGGATTTTCTGGAAAATAAGTAAAGGGCTCGGATTTATTTAAAAATGCAAGGGTATTTTTGGAAAATGCTAAAATAAAGTCTTATGGTGTTATTTAGGGTTAAATCATACTTGGGAGAGCAAGAGGGCATATTAAAATTTAAGACGGCACATACCCCACCAGGTAGTAACCACTTTACTCCGGCACTTTTATGTGCTTTGATGTATGTATTGCTTGCCATATGTGTGTTTTTGTATTATTGTGCCAAATATGCATATGGAACATGTTTGTGATTGTATTCCCTAGCGAGGGTGCCTTAGGAGTCGCCTATGTGGCGACTCAACGAGACGGGCTTGTGATTCCGTAATTCAGGGGGCTGTCTTGGTAAGCGGCCGCTTAAGTCATCAAATTCGTCCACCCAGAGAGAAGGAAAAGTTAGATGATTTTACCCATACTCAGGACCGGTAGAAAGGAGACTAATATGGACCAGTTAGGGGTTTCTTTTGGACTGAATGAGAAAAGTGTGGGGCCATATTGAGAAGTTGAGATGGCGCCACACATGAGTAGGAAGTTAGAGGAAAATATTTGAAAAGTTGAAGAAAAGTTCAAAAGGAAGCACCGATAAGTGAGGCGCGTGGGCCGGTGGAAGGAGATTGGACCAGATATAGTGGAAAAGACTGAGGAAAAGTATGAGGGCATATTTGGTGGGGCCCAAATGGCGCCACCTAGCCCTTATAATTATTAAAAATTTACTTGGAGGAAAAGAAAAGCAAAATCAGTCCAAAAGTTAAAGTGTGGGTCCCACTTTCGAATAAAAAGGATAAATCTAATAAATTGGGAAAAATAAAATAAAAATCGGGATCGATTTGTGGGCCCAAGATGGCGCCACCTGATCTTGTAACCTCTAGTTCTTCCTTTCTCCTACTTGCTCCTGAAATTCTTTTGTATAGTGACTCAAGAGGTGCTGGACCATATATGAAAGACGAGTGGGAGTACCATATATGAATATTTCAAGAAAAAACAAAATACTATTTTTATTTAAATTGTTGATTATGATACAACTTTCAATGAGAGTTCCTTCTTCAAAGGGCCGGGCTATTCCTTTTTACTTTAACTTGACCCCAATTATTCTATCCCTTTTCTTTATGAACCCTTTTTGTCTGTGGAATTAGTATAGACAAATAAACATGGGATGACATGAAATGTGAGGAAATTGAGAAATTATTACGGTGACTTGATTTGGTACCTAATTAAAAATCTTGGAAAAACTTTTTACTTTTATATTTTTTTAGTCAAGGATAACTTTAAATGGTCTCAATTCGCTCCACACGGTTTATCTTTTGCCTTCTATTATCAATTTCCTTCTAAATGACCCAACTTACATGGCAAACACGGTCAATCCATACTTCATTTATAAAAACACTTGAAGGGAGAGGTTGTATTTTTTATTTTTTTAAAAAAATTGTTGACGAGTCAAAACTTTTCGTTGATAAGATTAATGTTGTTAACTCTTTTAGTCAATATGATGTTAAAATTCTGATTAAAAAAATATGATGTTAAAATTAAGGGACTGAATATATTTTATAATATATAGGAAAGTCTGGAAAAATACTTGTATTAGAATTATTGTTTGGTTGTTAAAAAATTATTATTTTGAAAAATATAAATATTTATTCTTTTATTGAAATGGGTGTATTTTAGTTAAAATAAAGGTTTTTGAATCAAACTTAACGATCAACTAACACACCTGTTTGTCGCACTACTCGATGGTCTGTATCTATTGAAATAGATAGGTGTAGTGTCCTGAGGGTGTGACATCTACTCGGAGTGGTCTTTTTGCGATCCACATTATATCTTAGATTTACATCTTATTAGGTGTTTATCACCTCAATTAGAGGTATAAGTATATTTTTTTAATTTTTTTTTATATTGTATTTATTTATATTTAAATTATATAATGCTTTTTTGGGATGTTTTTTGCATCAAAGATCTCAAATTAATTAATTTTCATAATACTAGTGTTTCAGAAAAATGCGAACTCGGAAATTAATTAATTTGAGATCACTATCTATGCAAAAAAAAATCTCAAAAAAAAGCATATAATTTAAATCTAAATAAATACAATATATATATATATAAATTTAAAAAAAAAATGCTTATACCTCTAATTAGAGGTATAAGCACCTAAAAAGCTTGTAAATCTAAGCATATAATGTGGACTCTCTTTTTGCGAAAAGTTCTTGTCCGGGTTTGCCGAAAGGTGTAAAAGCGTAGCCTAGCGTAAGAACTACTTTTAGTGCCCCATTGGGTCAATGACTCATATATACAAGGAAAATTTCCATAACATGTATTTTAATTTTATGGGAGATTTATGCATGTTTTCAAAATAGAGGAAATGTTTTTGTAATTTAGGTAAAACATAAGATTAATCAATGAATTTTACTCAAAAAAATCATCATCTCATTAACTTCATCCTCGTAGTGGTGTGACATCAAGTAAACGATTACCAGACAAACATGAATTCAAAATTTTGCCCCATTGATTCTTTTTTTTTTTTTTGGGGGGGGGGGGGGTTGTTCAGTGAGGTGAAAATATTCAGATTATTATTTCAGATTAATCCAACAAGTTAAAATTGAGATGAATTTTTTTTTTTGCTCAAAAAAATTGAGATGAATTGAGGAGAACGATATGTGAGAGAATTCAGATTCACCGGGCCCATCATCTGAATAATATGTGTACATGCGATGACTCAACGTTTTGCATGGACCGAGTCGCTTAGAATAATTCGATTGTTGGGGTTTTAATTTCCAAAATAGCGCACTATGTTAGTCGTCTTTGTTTATGCAGTGAACTGAAGCATAAGTGTCGAACCTTTGCATTGACTAAAATAAACCCATTTCAAAGTGGGAACAAAAAAAGCTGTCCTTTCATAAAAGTCCTTGCTATCCATTTCTCAACGTCTTCAACACGGGACTTGACTTTTTCGGTCGAGTGTCGGCCATTACAAAGTAACTGTATATAAAGTGAAGGGCTGAAGGCTACCATTTCTTATTTGTCGTATTGGGAAATTTTTTAACAGTGTTATTTATTTATTTATGTGTTTCTAGATTCATGATAAAGGTAGTTTCCATCACTACATTAATCCACTATAGCTGCGGTAAATATCATTTTCCAAGAAATTTGAATTTTAGCCTTCTCTTTAAATACAGTGTTGGTTATATTTTGCCTATTACATGACTTTCATGTAAAGTTTCATGAGGTTGAAAACAAAAATTTTGTTTAATCGTCGTGGAAACCTGTAACTCCTTACAGTCCTCATGAATTCTTAACTTTAACTCATTACGTTAATTAGTTATTAATTATTAATCTGTAACTCTTTACGGTGCTCATAAGAATTCATAACAATTTATAATATTCATGAGCTTCAGGACTACTTGTTAAAACAACTACTGGGGATTAGAATAACTTGATAACACGATTATTGGAGATTAGGATTACCTTAGATCACTTAAGACGTCAATGTTGTTGATGTCCTCTAACGTTGATCCACACGGCTATCCCCCAATTGCAACGAGACCTCCTTCTTTTGAAACCTCTCACTCCTTGGATGCTTGCTAGGGGAAGACAAAGTTGAGGTTTGGTTTCCTTGGTTTTTATCTTTTCAAGAAGGTGGTGGTTTTTTGGAATTATGTTAAAGATAGGAGGAACAAGGTTGAAACCTTACCCTTTTATAGCCTTGGTGGGCCTAAAATTTAGAGACCGAAATTTAGAGAGCATAAGGAACATCAAAAAATGTCCAACCCTCCCCCTTTTTATAGCCTTGGTGGGCCTAAAATTCCTAGCCCTAATTGCCTTATGAATTTTCAGCTTATGCACTAAGAAAGGGGTTTTAGGTAATAGGTCCACTACTTGTCAACCAAGTCACATTAAATTCACATCTTAATTGATTGATTGAATTTAATATGATGAATCATATTCATATCTTGATTGTTAGATTGCATTTATGATGATGGATCACATTTATTTCCTTGTTTTCTACAAAAAAAAAGTCCATAAAAAGGGCACACAAAAAATCAACACTTTATAAGAGTCTAACCCTAATTTAAGTCTTCACAAGAAAGGCCCATGCAAGCATCATCCCTCACATCGTCATTCACATTTAGTCGAGAGCAAATATATAGTATCATCTCTTTTAATTGACTAAATATATCTAATTCACAGAACTAGGAATCTTCTTCTATTTACTCTTTAACGGATCATGACTCTTCATGATCACTTGCTGTACGCACAAACTCCTGAGTTAATTAGAAGCTATCCAAGCTCTACCGATCTTGTGAATGACTAATCCCTTGTAGGGGACTGTGAGTCCTCTCTGCATGTCCATCTATACTAATGTATTCAAGTTACACCCAAGAGTACACTGTTCTCCCCATTTTTTAGGTGGATTGAGTTGTACAGTCAAAGTATAACCCTAGGACATAGTGTTCGATGACATCCTGAAGTCCAGGACGATTCGTACTACAAAACGATGAGAGACTTTACATATCCAAAGATACTCTCTATAATGAATCTTTGTGGAGTCTCTCAGCGGGTCAGTTCGGTGCTATCTGTTCTCCAACAGATCCACCCACGACATCAGCTAAGGTATCACCATGCGTGTATTCCATGAGGTCCCTATTTTATATCTCGTACATGTAGATGATGTCATGCTAGTCTTATTGAGATTATCAATGCCTTTTTTGGTGATTCAAGACTAGGAACAAGTTTCAAGCAATAGATATCTCGTGTTCTCGAGTCCTTGATGAGCACAATTTATGTCATGTTTTCCCTATACCTTATGACTGAATTGTATGGTAATCACAAGCTTAACTGCAATCAATATAAGTAAAAAGGCATTAATTCATGAATATAGGGAACTGAAGGATAAAAACCATGCACATCCTAAACATGTGCTAAAAGAAGAACAAGTTACAAGGTTTTATGAGAAGAACGTATAGCAAAGCTGATACTAGGCTATAGCATTTTGACAGCATATCAAAGTGCAATACAAAGCATCTATGAAGCTATAGCAAAGTAAAGGACGCGATGCTATGCAGAATATGTTCTAATCTGTTGCCAAGATTGTTTCAGGAAATATTGCGAAGGTCGAGAAAAGACGGGTAGATTGCTACGTAACGGAATAGAAGATGCGGAGGATCAAAATTAAAAGATTTGAAGAATCTCGCAGGATCAGCAGAATCAATCTACTGCGATTGAAAGATACGATGGATCTCGACAGATTTGGAAAGCCCAGCTCGCTAAAACTTATGCCGCAAGAAAGCCTGATTATATAAGGAAACAGCAAGCCAACCCTAAAGGAGAGTCGTGAAGAGCCAAAACAAAATTTCACATTCGGTCAGACTCGAAAGAAGAGAGAGAGAATTCACGAGGCACGAGAACTCCAAAAGAACCCAGCATCCTTCCTTGCAGTAAGACGGAGAGAAGAGGACGTGGAGTGGTGAGGTGACAAGGCTTCTTCCACACCATCGGAACTTCGTCAAGCTTTCTGTTTCCTTTCGTTTAATCTTTTGATCATGGGTTATCTGTTTTGTATTTCCCTCATCAGTCATGAAATAAATTCCATATGGCTGAACGAGGATGAATCCTTAAGTTTTGAATGAACCCAGTTGCTCGTTTTAAATTCAATAAATTCAGTGTGCTTATTAGTGATTTAATTACATTGTCGATTAGCGGAAGCTAAGGGCGAGATTTGTGGCCTCGGCATGCGGCAAGAGTCGAGGTTAGACCTCTGAGAACTTGATGATTGCTAGGCGGTGGTGCAAGGCTTGACCTATTATTGTAGGCTTCAGGAATGGGTCTACTGCTCATAACCATTACACCCCATTTTGTAATGTTGATCTAACTAGAAAATTGCCATAGGCATATGGAAGGAGTAGAGTTAGCATTAGAAGTATCGGATGCGGAAGCTTCGATAGACTATAGTGGTGGGTTAACTGAATAGCGATATAGGTAGTAGCTATGTTGTAGCATTGCGAAAGCTGTGCAGTATAGATGTTATAGCAATGGGTAAAGCAACTGGGGGATTGAGACGCTTAAGGATGATTCCAAGTTCAGCCTAATTTCCTACTAATATCTTCTCACGACTACGAAACTCTGCTTATGTTTGTTTGTTACTTAGCATAACCACAACAACCTCTCAAACCAATTATATTTACGTTCTGTTTTTCACAACTGTTTTAGCAATTGAGCGTCACTTCCCGGTATCTCAGTCTCTGTGGGACGATACTCTACTTACACTTTATTACTTGTTCGACTGGTTTACTTGTCATTAAGGAAATCGACCAACAAGTTTTTCGCGCCGTTGCCGGGGACTGTAGATACCCTTAGTGACGACGCCCTCTTTGCTTAATAGTTTTGATTTATCTAAGAAAGCTTACTCTTTCCCTGTTCGTAATTTTCAGGTACATTATGTAGTGCATGCGCAACTCGCCGACAGCCAACTTAGAGCCTGACAATTTAGAAATCGAACGCACTTATAAGCAAAGGCACAGAAAGCATAAGCGAAGAAGTCAACCTTTTGACTCAGCAAGCATGGCGGATATGCCTTTCAACCATGAGCAGGATCGACAAGAGCCGATAGTAATAAACACGGACAATCAGATCCCTCCACCTCCAAATCCAGATGTTAACAAGGCCATCATGGAATTCGAGATTCCAGATCTAAACAAATTGAATTCGGCTATCACACCACCGACCTTAAATGCAGGACACTTTGAAATCAAAGGTGTCATGATCTAGATGCTGAATGCAGCCGGACAATTTGGAGGACTCCCATTTGAAGATCCTCACTTATATCTATTGGTTATGATTAGTTTTGATGATGTCTTATATACATGTCATTCTTAAGAACAAAAAGCTTGCATACTACATTTATCTTATACTTTGACTAATTCTTATATTTAATGTAGATGTGAAGGTTTAATACAATGAATAATGATCAAGAATGGAGTTTGAAGAAAGAAGAACTTGTTAAATATTAAGAGAATATCAATATTCAAGTCTCCGTGATCAAATAGAAGTTGGAACGGCTCAATTCGGAGTTAAAACAAGCAAGTTCAAGCTTCCGGATCAATACTGGTTTGTTGGAGGGCATTTATGTAATTTCAGCCCTTTTTTCTCACTTGAACTGTGTCTTGCTCGAGCAAATTGAGTTTCTGAAGTCATGCTCGAGCAACAAAAATGTTATGCTCGAGCAAGGTGCATTTTCAGCCCAAAATCCGCTCTTGCCCGAGCATGAAAACAAAACTCGCTCGAGCAAGGTCGAATTTCAGCACTCTGTTCAGCTCTGTTTCGCGTTCCAGCTGGCGACCTTCGGTAATTCGACGATATCTCCTAAACCAGGAATCGGATTGACGTGAAACTAGTGGCATATGAAACTAGACTCCCCATGCGTCAATTTGATATAAAATTCAAGTCCAAAGGAGTTCAGATGAGAGAGATATGATTATTGGAAGATACAACAGAAATCACCGTCACAATCAAAACCAGCTTCGGTATTTTGAGCATATCTCACAAACCACAAATCTGATTGAGCTGAAATCGGTGCCATTGGAAACTAGACTAAAATACCTTTCCAAAACATTCAAGAACATGAAAAAAAAGATCAATTGAAGGAGATATGATGTTTTGACATTGACGGTAAATTCAGAATGTTGCAAAAACGCTGATCAAGAACAACCTCCATTCATCTGATGTTAATGGACGAACTACAACTAGCTTGGAGCTGATTCTTATTGAAATGGAAAGAATATTTGAAGAGCTTTTTGAAATGGGATGATTTGCTAAATTTGGATTTATACCAAAGACGTTATATGCTTGCTGGAAATTGCTTCTTGTACTGTCAATGAGTTTACTTCTTGAAAATATGATTTTTGCACAAGAACATAATATATGGCAGCCAGAAGTTTAACATTCGAAGGAAGTCTACTTGAGCAGAGAAAAATTCATGTTGAATTGAATTATTGCTTCAAGTCAAGAAGAAGCAGAGAGCAAATTAAGAAGAGATTCAGCCTCAAGTCAGAGGAAGGCAGAAAGCTTGCTTGAGCAGAGAATCTGGAGTGCTCGAGCATCATCGAGCTAAACATGGAATTTGCAGTGTTGAAGAGTCATGCCCGAGCAACGTAAAAGGCATGCTCGAGCACCATGCTCGAGCAGAAGTAAAAGTGTGCTCGAGCAGCACCAATTCTCTTCACATTCTTAGCCTCTGGATGACCTATGCTCGAGCAGAGGAAATGGCTTGCTCGAGCATCAGCATGACAAGCAACAAACTTGCAAAGTTGAAGACTTTTGTCCGAGAAGAAACCAAGACTTGCTCGAGCACCATGCTCGAGCAGAAGAAAAAGGTTGCCCGAGCAACCATGTATCTGAACCTATTTTGCTCTCTGTCTATGCCTTGCCCGAGCAAGAATGATGGCTTGCTCGAGCAACAGCGAGTAGAAGCCTTTTTCACTGCATAAAGAAAAGTTTTCCAGAGCATAAAAATTATCATGCTCGAGCACCATGCTCGAGTAGAAGAAATGCCTTGCTCGAGCATCATCGATGGAAACCAAATACTATATGCGGCAAGAGAAGCTTGCCCAAGAAAGCTTGATTTGTTGCTCGAGCAAAGAGCCTTGTTTTCAAATCTCCGTCTGCGTAAACAATGAATCACTGTGTTTAATCTCATTGCTTCATAATGCTACTCATTATTAATCCTAATTGCTTTTAATCAGTTTGCTAATGATTTTCAGATGATTATATGAAGAATTAACAATAGATTACAAAAACCAGATGATTACGTCAGAAGCTCTAACGGCTACTTCCAACAGACATCCAACAGTCGAATACTCGCAACGGTCGAAACAAAAATACTTATAAATTGCAAAGTCTTCAAACCGGAAGGAGTGACGAAAAATGAACGATCAAGAAAAACGAAATCTCCTTCTCAATCAAAATTCCTTCTGACGTTTATCTCATTTCTCTCTGTTTTCACAGTGATCATATAGTTTATTAGAGAGTGAGATTATTTGTAATGCACTTCGGTGTTCATCTTATCACTTACGAGAGAGAAGATTATTTGTAATCATTCATTACAAAGATTGTATCCTTACGATGGGTAAGGGGAGTATATCGGTAAGAGATTTGTAAAGGCTACACAAGTGCCCGGCTAAACTTGTGGGTTTGTAGTGGTTCTCAAGCACCCGATTAAAGCTTGAGGGAGATAGTGGATTGAAATCTCGGGAGGAGCACTGGGACTTTGGACGTAGGTCATCGTGGATTGGGCCGAACCGGTATAAATCACGGTTGCATATTCTCTTCCCTAAACTCTTATATTTCCAGCGTATATGTTTGATTGAATGAATGACTATTTCTTTATAAAGTACTTCTGTCATACGAATTGATTTCAGTAAGTTGCGAAAATATTTTCAAAGTTCGTAAAGTTTTAACGGACACCCAATTCACCCCCCTCTTGGGTGATAGCCAGGTCTAAGATTTGGTATCAGAGCAAGGCTCTTGTTTAAAGGACTTAACCGTCTCAAGAGTTATAGATGACCGATTTTGGATGTTGTTCGTTTTCGGAAGGTTTCGATTATCTTTGTTCCTTCGTTTTTCAAAGATATTGATTTTTGGTTTTGGAAAGCTAGAATGACTAGTTTTATCAAAGCAACGATTTTGATATGTGGAATGTTTTTATAAATGTCTTTGATTTCAAATCAAGAAAGGATTGGACAAAAAAGGAAAAGAAAATTTTTTCGTTGAACATTAGAGCTATGAAAATCCTTCGATGTGCTTTAACCGAAAATGATTTTGAGAAAATCAAGTTTTGCTCTAGTGCTAAAGAAATGCGGGATACTCTTGATTTTATATATGCTTCTAACAAACATGTTGAAGTTGAAAGTGTTGATTGTTCATCGAGACTATAAGCTGTGTATTCACAATTGATGAACAATTGGAAGTGGAGAATGAAGAAGGTGAAATCAGAGAACACTTCCATGATCTGGTCAACACGAAAGAACAAGAGAATAAAGATTCTCGAGAAGAGCTGATGATGCACGATTATGATGAATCACTATCTGGAGCTCGAGATTCTGTTATGGTGAACAATTCCAATTCCTCTTGTGTTTTTAAGAAAAATGATTTTGAAAATTTACATAAAATTGTTTTTCAACCGATTACTGATTCTATTTTGAAAAACAAAAATGTTTTCAATCATGCTGAAAAATCTTGTGGGAAGAAAGAATTTACAAACATGAGTTATTTGATGCCGCATCCCTCAACCAAGACACGATATTTGCAAAATTGTTCATAATAAGCATCATTCTATTATTTGCAATTATTGTGGTAAATCTGGCCATATTTCTCACACATGTTATATTAGGAGAAATTCTAATGTGGGAAATAAATTTATTTGGGTTCTGAAAAAGTTAGATCCAATATTAATGTATAAGGACCCAAGTATAAGTGGGTACCAAAATGTTCATCTAGTGCTTTATATATGCAGGATGATCCAAAAATAAATGGACATAAGGGTACAGAGAAGATTAGCAAAAAGCCAAGAGTTCCTCATGGACCTATGAAGAAGATCATAGCATCTACAACAAATATTAGAACTCTCGGGGCACCCATTACTTGAGCTACAAGGTCTAAACATCAAAAGAAGCAATGGTTACAAGCAAGAGGAGTGTGTTCTGTCTCAAGAATGGACTACCATAGAGTACCATTCAATTATCTTGAGGAGAACAAGAAGAGGAGAATCTCTCAAGTATCAAACAGAAGACTCTTGAAGTCTATATCTTCTGAGAAAGCTTTGCCGACATCCACAAGAAAATATATGAAGAATCAGTGGGTAAGCAAAACCAATCCTCTAAGTACCTAAGGTAAAAGGTATACAATGGTAAAACCTCCTACGCTATTATCAGTAATAAGTATTGAGGTTTTATACTCTGGATATTATGAATAAGCATTGAAAACTATTTTGAAATTGATTTCTTTCTTATTCCTTGAAAAACCATTTGACATATATTTCATAAAGGGATTGCAATTTTCAAAAAGTCTAATTCTTTATGCAAACATGATAATTTGAAAAGAAATTATTTCTTTTATAAAGTCATGTTTAATTCATTATGCTCATTTGTTGTGATTAGATTATTCTCGTAAGAGCATATGAATTCTATTATGATTCCTACAAGCTAACGATGATTGGATCCAAGTAAGGTTGGATACCAAGAAAGAAAAAGATTTATACTTTGATCAGAGGATCAAAGAAAAAGCTTCTCAAGAATGCAACTATACAGAGAAACAATTTGACTCTTGAGGAAGCCAAAGAAGCAATGGTTGATGTTGATGGTGAACGTCGGAAAAGGAGTTATCTACATCAATTCATCTCAACCAAGCAAGATACTATAAGGACAAGAAGAATTACGGTGATATCTAATTCTTACCCATACTGTGATTACATATTCATTTTTGGGTAATGAATACTTGTCCATTATTGCATTCCATTAGCAATCAATCATTTATGGTCTTCAAAATGTTTCGAAATTGCTAAATGGACCATAAGTGAATTTGTGCATAACTTTCTGAGTTTATGTTTTTGAAATGCACAATTCTAAAATTCGTTTGAATTTCAGCTCACTCTGTTTTTGAAAAAATGCATACAAATGCGTTTGAAAAATATCCATGCTTTGATTGCATTCAAATGGAATTTCTAAATCGGAAGTTAACTTTTTGTATGTTGAATGATAGATATGCTTCAAAATTCTTCTACATGTTAACTTCAATGTTTGACATGTTCTCCAAAACTGAAGCATTCTGATACATTCTGATATATTCTTTAATATGTTGACTTCCACCATGT
Organism: Acacia melanoxylon; assembly: GCA_019022615.1. Taxonomy (NCBI): domain Eukaryota; kingdom Viridiplantae; phylum Streptophyta; class Magnoliopsida; order Fabales; family Fabaceae; genus Acacia; species Acacia melanoxylon. The sequence goes on along the minus strand of JAFJYJ010000045.1, from coordinate 1,894,039 downwards.
TTAGAGTGAGCATCGATCTTAAACATGTTTCAAAAATGAATCTTTCATTCATGAAAATTTTGATTTCATAATGCATTATCACGGTTTGAAAGAACACTCAAGATTTGAAAAAAATTGCATGTTTCATTATCATTTTTGAAATTTTAATCTCATCTATGGATTACTGAAATTCATATTAATGACATACTTTTCTACTTAAAGTGTATTTTCAAATTGTCATTGAGAAATAACATCTTGGTATCACTTAATTGTTACCCTCTGTAATTCATTGGCTTGAGTATATTTGATTGGGTAAAAATGTGCTTTTGATCTTTGATTGTTCTCTCTTTGCTCAAATACTATATGGTTAAATTATAAGAGCATAAGAGTTACTATGTCTAATCCCGTGTGGACTCAAGAAAAATTGAGTACCAAAAAGCATATATTTGTTTATGCGGGATACTCGGTTGAGATACGAAAAATAGGGGTTAACGAGAAAACTCTACTCGAGCACACCTCCTCTTTCTCGCTCGAGCAAGAACGGGAAAAGTCTCTCAAGGAAACAAAGTTGAAGAATCCTACTCGAGTTCTGCTCGAGCACGTCACACACCCTACTTGAGCAACATCGGGAGGTGGTCTTGCTTAAGTTATCTATATAAGATCTCTGCCCGAGTAGCAACATATCTCTACCCGAGCAGTGTTGCTATCATATGTCAGTGATGCACCAATGGACAACAGAGGATTATGACTCAAGTAATTACAATATTACTTGTTTGAGGTATAGTATTTTTGAAATAATGTTCATATATCATAATCATTTCTCTGCTCTCGCATCACTCTTCAAGCTAACTTGACTTCATTCATTCCATTTTATGAATTTTAGCCAAGCAAACTCATTTTTAAAATGATCCTTATGCTTTAAATTTTTTTTATCATCATAAAAAGCATAAGTGATGCCTTCATACCAATTTTAAGTCTACCCAAGTGAAATTGAAAGCTCTTAAATTCTGAGATACCATGTTGTGTCCTTTGGAGTAAGGATAACTCCAAATCTCATAACATTTTGGTGTCACATTATTACTTGGGATCATTAAAAGGAATATCATATTTTAAGTCATGCATTCATTAAGGGGGAGCTTCACATTCACATGTATTTTTATATCTTAAAAGTTCATCTACTTTATTTGATGAAAACCCTTTTTAAGTTTGCTCATATGCATTCTACGTGTTATTAGTTTTGATGATGAGTTAATATCATATTTTCCTTTCATTATCTTAACTTGAAACTATCATATAGGAAGGAACATTTTGATATCTCGGTTGCACTAACAATTCTCTCTTGCAAGAAATTTTTACAATTGTGACGGAGAATTGGGTCATACAAAAACTTTCCTTAATATACTACAAGGAGAAACGATCAAATTGAGGAATAATGCTTTCACGTTCCATCATTGAAGTTGAGATATGTCTTATAGAAGAACTCTATGAAGAAATGGCGAAAGATGGAAGGCCGAAATCTTGACCATATTCATTCATATGAGATACAACTCAAGAAGCCAGTACTTTAGTCTCATTCCACATCTCTAGGCTATTCAGAGCATATCACAGATCTCACACAAAAAGGAAGAAAGCAAATGGACTTCATCACACATTCATCAATTTGCATAACTTACATGAGCATTTCTAATCTCTATCTTTTTATATTCAGAAGAAATTCTACACATGTTTGGTGTCTATATGCTTTAATTGTGAAAGATTTCTTAAAAACCTCTCCAAATTATTGTTCAGATATAATTTCATGAAAACTCTTTTCTACTTGCTTCATATTAAATACTTTCAAAAAGGGAGAGAGAAAATTGCTTTCTTGACATATGATTAAGGAGAGACAGTCATTTCTAACTTGTTTTCATCTCTCCACAAGTATTTCTCCTTTATACTCCAACTTTTTGCTAATGACAAATAAGAGGGAGAGAATGGCAAGAAAAATATGTTGGGTCTAATATATTTTCATATTTATACATATTTTTCTTAGAGTATTTGCCATCATCAAAAAGGGGGAGAATGTTGGTTATGATTAGTTTTGATGATGTCTTATATACATGTCATTCTTAAGAGCAAAAGCTTGCATACTACATTTATCTTATACTTTGACTAATTCTTATATTTAATGTAGATGTGAAGGTTTAATACAATGAAGAATGATCAAGAATGGAGTTTGAAGAAAGAAGAACTTGTTAAATATTAAGAGAATATCAATATTCAAGTCTCCGTGATCAAATAGAAGTTGGAACGGCTCAATTCGGAGTTAAAACAAGCAAGTTCAAGCTTGGATCAATACTTGGTTTGTTGGAGGGCATTTATGTAATTTCAGCCCTTTTTCTCACTTGAAGCTGTGTCTTGCTCGAGCAAATTGAGTTTCTGAAGTCATGCTCGAGCAACAACAATGTTATGCTCAAGCAAGGTGCATTTTCAGCCCAAAATCCGCTCTTGCCCGGGCATGAAAACAAAGCCTGCTCGAGCAAGGCCGAATTTCAGCACTATGTTCAGCTCTGTTTCGTGTTTCAGCTGGCGACCTTCGGTAATTTGATGATATCTCCCATACCAGGAATAGGATTGACGTGAAACTAGTGGCATATGAAACTAGACTCCCAATGCATCATTTGGATATAAAATTCAAGTCAAAATCAGTTCAGATGAGAGAGCTATGATTTTTGGAAGATACAACAGAAATCACCATCACAATCAGAACCAGCTTCGGTATTTTGAGCATATCTCACAAACCACAAATCGGATTGAGCTGAAATCGGTGCCATTGGAAACTAGACTCAAATAAATTTCCCAAAACATCAATAACATGAAAAACAAAGATCAATTGAAGGAGATATGATGTTTTGAAGTTGACGGTCAATTCAGAACGTTGTAAAAACGCTGATAAAGAACAACCTCCATCCATCTGATGTTAATGGACGAACTATAACTAGCTTGGAGCTGATTCTTATTGAAATGGAAAGAATATTTGAAGAGCTTTCTGAAATGGGATGATTTTCTAAATTTGGATTTATACCAAAGACGTTATATGCTCATTTGGAAATTGCTTCTTGTCTTGTCAATGAGTTTACTTCTTGAAAATCTGATTTTTGCACAAGAACATAATATATGGCAGCCAGGAGTTTGACATTCGAAGGCAGTCTACTTGATCAGAGAACAATTCATGTTGAGTTGAATTATTGCTTCAATTCAAAAAGAAGCAGAGAGCAAATTAAGAAGAGATTTAGCCTCAAGTTCATATGCGTTGTGCTCCGAGTCAGACGAAGGCAGAAAGCTTGCTTGAGCAGAGAATCTAGAGTGACCGAGCATCATCGAGCTAAACATGGAATTTGCAGTGTTGAAGAGTCATGCCCGAGCAACATAAAAGGCTTGCTTGAGCACCATGCTTGAGCAGAAGTAAAAGTGTGCTCGAGCAGCACCAATTCTCTTCACATTCTTAGCCTCTGGATGACCTATGCTCGAGCAAAGGAAATGGCTTGCTCGAGCATCAGCATGACAAGCAACAAACTTGAAAAGTTGAAGACTTTTGCCCGAGAAGAAATGAAGACTTGCTCGAGCACCATGCTCGAGCAGAAGAAAAAGGTTGCCCGAGCAACCATGTATACGAACCTATTTTGCTCTGTCTATGCCTTGCCCAAGCAAGAATGATGGCTTGCTCGAGCAACAGCGAGTAGAAGCCTTTTTCACTGCATAAAGAAAAGATTTCCCGAGCATAAAAATTATCATGCTCGAGCACCATGCTCGAGTAGAAGAAATGCCTTGCTCGAGCATCATCGATGGAAACCAACTACTATCTGCGGCAAGAGAAGCTTGCCTAAGAAAGCTTGATTTGTTGCTCGAGCAAAGAGCCCTGTTTTCAAATCTCCGTCTGCGTAAACAATGAATCACTGTGTTTAATCTCATTGCTTCATAATGTTACTCATTTTTAATCCTAATTGCTTTTAATCAGTTTGCTAATGATTTTCAGATGATTATATGAAGAATTAACAATAGATTACAACAACCAGATGATTACGTCAGAAGCTCTAACGGCTACTTCCAACAGACATCCAACGGTCGAATACTCGCAACGGTCGAAACACAAATACTTATAAATTGCAAAGTCTTCAAACCGGAAGGAGTGACGAAAAACGAACGATCAACAAAAACGAAATCTCCTTCTCAGTCAAAATGCCTTCGACGTTTATCTCATTTCTCTGTTTTCTCGGTGATCATATAGTTTATTAAAGAGTGAGATTATTTGTAATGCACTTCGGTGTTCATCTTATCACTTACGAGAGAGAAGATTATTTGTAATCATTCATTACAAAGATTGTATCCTTACGATGGGTAAGGGGAGTATCTCGGTAAGAGATTTGTAAAGGCTACACAAGTGCCGGCTAAACTTGTGGGTTTGTAGTGGTTCTCAAGCACCCAATTAAAGCTAGAGGAGATAGTGGATTGAAATCTCGGGAGGAGCACGGGACCGGACGTAGGTCATCGTGGATTAGGCCGAACAGGTATAAATCACGGTTGCATATTCTCTTCCCTAAACTCTTATATTTCCACTGTATATGTTTGATTGAATAAATGACTATTTCTTTATAAAGTACTTCTATCATACGAATTGATTTCAGTAAGTTGCGAAAAGATTTTCAAAGTTCGTAAAGTTTTAACGGACACCCAATTCACCCCCTTCCTCTTGGGTGATATCCAGGTCTAATAATATCTAAAGGCCTTCATGGAGGTGTGTGACTCATTCGTCATTCCAAGAGTCACGGCCGATGCCGTCTGGATTAAATTATTCCCATTCTCGTTTAGGGACAAGGCTCGAACGTGGCTCAACAACTTACCAGGCAATTCCATCACCTCCCGAAATGATTTGGGGAGTAAGTTCTTTCTCAAATTTTTCCCACCTACTAAGAATGCTCAACTCAGAGGGGACATCACCAACTTTCAACAAAAGTCTGGAGAGTCTACCTATGAATCTTGGGACAGATTCAAAGACCTCCTTAGAAGATTCCCACAGCACGGACTGTGCGAATGGGTTCAGTTAGAAACATTTTACAAAGGTCTCGACGGACAAACACGATCAATTGTAGACGCCTCAGCTGGAGGATCCATCCTAATGAAGTCTTATGAAGAGGCCCACAACTTATTGGAATGCATGGCTATGAATAGCCATCAATGGCAAGCAGATAGAGCTACTTCCTCCCGAACTGTTATTGGAATACATGAATTGGATGCTATGACTGCTTTCACAGCTCAGGTATTGTAACATCCCTGCGGTTGTAACCAACGTACTTATGGTTATTGTGATTAATATTCCAGATTGGAAAAATAAAAATAAAATATATCTAGAAAATTTGAAGAAACCCCAAAGGAGATACCTGATGACCCGGCGGGACCCACGGGACCTAGATGGGGACCTAGGACCGGATAAAATGGAAAGATCGAGAGGATAATGGGAGGACGGATTGGGTGGGCCCAGAGTGGCGCCACCTAGCTCCCTCAAATGTTATAAAATGACTTGGAAAGCAAGAAAGAGAAAAGTCAACGAAAAAGTCAATTGTGGGCCCCGCTGACTAGATAAAAAGGGAATAAATCAGATAAATTGGGAGGAATAGGATAAAGACCAGGGGATCTGAATTGTGGGGCCCAGGAGGCGCCACTTAAGCTTAGGAAAAGTCTAGAAAACTTGGGGAAAAAGTCAAGGGTAATTATTGAACCCGGTAGAAATTGGTAATTTCCATAAATTTCGAGCCAAAGTAGGTACTTTTCCTAAATGTAAAGAAAAAAATCAAGATACTTGTGGAAGAGGAGGAACCACATGGAAGCCATCTAGGAGCCTGCGGAATTCTCTAGAATTGCTTGGAGAGGAAGAAAAGGGAAATCGGTCTGAAAAGTCAAACCGCGGTCCCACATTCGAAAAAAAGGACAAAATGGGAATAAATGTGCAAAAATTAATTGGACCAGGTTTGTGGACCCAAAATGGCATGTCATATGTCATTTTGGACAGGTCCAAGCACATGGTAAAAGTCAAAAATAATTAGAAAGTTCTAGGCCACAAATGCAATTTACGAAAGTTTCGGGCCAAAACTCGTAATTTGCCCCAAAGGCGAGATAAGGATCTGCACGTTTTTGGAAGGGGCAGTGACACAAGGAAGAACCCTAGGAGCCTCTGGATTTTTTGGAATAAATTGGGAATTAAGCCAAAAGCCAAATACATTTTAGACTGGAATTTACGCCTGTTAGCTCTAATTTTACCGGATCAAAAGTTACCTTTATAAATAGGTGTTTGGTTTCCATTTTCACCCCTAAAGGGGCGAAAATTCCAGAGGGCAGGAAGAGATTTTAGCAACCTATATATCCAAGCTTCAAGATCCAAATTTTCAAGAGCATCCACCGTTTCTCCGATTTAAGGTAACACCGAAAAACCTTATCTTCTTGAGTTCTTGATCAAGTATTTTCGTGCAAAAGTTTGGTGCTTGGTGTTAGGGTTTTATTTTTGTGTTTTTGAGGTCTTCAATGGTTCTGGAACAAGGTTTTTCAAGGGATAAATTCATAGCCTAAGTTTCCGAAGTCGAAAACACCGAAAAACCCCTTAAGCTAAGGTTATCTTCAATTCTGGAATTTCTGGCAGTATGTCTTCAACTGGGTTTTAAAAATAGTAAAAGAATTAGGTTTTTTCTGAAATTTTACAGATAGAAGTTAAAAATCATAAGGTTCACCGTGATGTATAATTGTGTATGATTTGGACTTTTCTACTAGGATATAAAAATTGCTCAAATCGGTACAAAAGTAACAGGTCGAATCTAGACCAGGAGGTGTAAAAGTGGGTATAAGTAAACATACGTGTACTTTCAGGGTCTGAATATATTTTTCCTAAAAAATATATATCCTTATGGTTTAAATGGCGTTAGTTTCATGTGAAAATTATTTTTTTGGAATTTACTAAAAATCGTTGAGTAGGGACGAAACACTTTGGATTTACGGAAACTTTGGTTATGCTCGGTTTTTGCAAGTAAGAAAAGGATATGAACCCAGATGGATTACGTAATTATTTTTACTATAAACTAGACACCCTAAGGGTTCCATTGACACTGATTCTGTGTTAATACGAGTTTTAGATAATTTATTAAAAATCAGCAAAGTTGGAACTGCAGTTCTAGAAAATTCTGGTGTAGGTGAAGTTCAAAGAGATTAGAAGTAGGGTTGGAATACATAATTGAAAGTGTGATATTTTGTTGTAACTCGGGTGTTAGCTCGTGTGGACCAAATTAAGAGAAGTGTTTGCTAATTTCAAGGAGTGCCAGGTAGTAACTATTGACTTGCATACTCTATGTTGCTTTTGCATGTGTGTTTTATCATGGTGTAGGAGATCGAGCTGTGGCACCTATTGGATTGCGTGTCCATAGGACTTTGCTGTAGTACCGAGGGCATGTATGATCGAGCTGTGGTGCCTATTGGACTACGTGTCCTTAGGTTCCTACTACAGTACCGAGGTATGTATGATAAGTAGGGCCTATGTGACTGTCTGTTTATAGGTTGCTACTGAACCCTCTTGGGGATGATAGTTAGGGTTGGCCGCCCTAACTATTAACGTCCCAGTAGCGTTGTAGCTCCGGGGCCTTGTCTTGATCAAGCGGTCCTGCGGATTGTGCCAGAGGCAGAACATGCATGCCAGATTATTGTGCCTGAGGCAGAATTATTCTCTTTATTTTCCCGACTGAGATTTGCATTGCATGCACTGCATACATATTGTATTTGAGTCTAACAGTTACTCTGGGCCTCAACTCTGAACTCCAGACCATTGTGAAGATACAGGGGTGAGGAAGTAGCTGGCGGAGGTAGGGTAGGATGCGTCGAGTCGAAGAAAAAAATAGGGAATGCCCTATCGCTTTTTGTATCTTACATTTTGGATGACTGTAACGATTAACGTTTTACTTGGATGACTGTAATTAACCCTTTGGGGATATACTTTTTTGTAAGTTTTATGTATGTTTATCAGTACAATAGTCTTGTCCAAGCCAGATCCCGTACCCTGCTGTGCTCACTCTGATATATAATCAAATAAACGAATAACCAGGGAAAGGTAACTAATTAAAGGGATCCCTCTAACCCACCACCCAAAAGGGTGAGGCCGGTAGGGGTGTAACAGGTATCATCTCTAACCAATATGGTGAAAAGACTGACCCTTCCATCAAGCAACATATCACTACAACCATCTCAAGTAGCCTATGGGTACAGTGGTGGTAAGCACTCCTACTCTCAGTGCTCTGCCAACCCCGAATCGGCTAACTTCATCAACAACTTTAACAGGGGCAGTAACAACAACAATCCATACTCTAATACGTACAATTCTAGATGGAGACAACATCCCAATTTTTCATGGAATACTAAAGGTCAAGCAGCGGGACAACCATCAGGCCCAAAGTACCCAAACAGACCATCAAACCCACCAGGGTTTACCCAGCAAGCAAGGCAGCAGGGTGGTGATTCAGAACCGCAGCACTCCATGTTGACCCTTCTAAAAGAATATATGGCGAAGAATGATACAATCATTCAAAATCAGCAAGTAACCTTGAGAAACCTGAAAAACCAAGTGGGACAACTAACTACTGCCCTCAATAATAGACCCTCAGGATCTCTGCCGAGTGACACTGAAGTCCCCAGAATCCAAGTAAAAGAGGAAGTCAAGTTAATAGAGCTCCGAAGCGGCAAGAGTCTAGAACCCATGAGAGTAACAAAGTAGACTATGGTTGTTGTTGACCCGAAATTTGGGAAAGAAAATGAGGGACACGAAAGTAATGAAAAATTCCTTGAAGACGAGCAGAGGCACCCAAAGCTTTCACAACCTGAACAAGATATTAACGCCGCGACCTTGCCTCCAACTGCCGCACTAGATGATAACGTGCAATACCTAACAAGGAATGCTACCACATCATCACAGCGTAACCATGATCTTGGGTCTTCAAAAATGCTAAAGCAACCCCCGCCTTTCCCCCAAAGACTTTAGAAGCAAGGTCAAGAGAAACAATTCAAGAAATTCCTTGACATGCTACGGTAATTGCACATTAATATCCCTATGGTGGAAGCTCTGGAGCAAATGCCTAGCTATGTGAAATTTATGAAGGAAATTTTGACCAAAAAGAGATGACTGGAAGAGTTTGAAATAGTGGTATTGACCCAGGACTGTAGTGCTATGCTAACAAATTGGCTACCGCCGAAATTAAAAGTCCCTGGCGGCTTCACCATACCATGTGCAATTAGACCTCAATATTCAGGGAAAGCTCTGTGTGACCTTGGTGCCAGCATTAATCTCATGCCTATGTCTATCTTCAAAAACCTGGCAGTTGGGGAAGCCAGGCCCACAACAGTTACGTTGCAACTAGCCGATCGCTCCATCGTTCTACTTGAAGGAAAAATTGAAGATGTCCTGGTAAAAGTGGATAAATTCATCGTGCCTATGGACTTCATTATTCTTGACTTCAAAGTAGATTGTGATGTTCCAATCCTCCTGGGAAGACCCTTCATGGCAACTGAGCGGACGCTAGTCGATGTGGAAAAAGGAGAACTTACTATGCGTGTTTATGACAATTGGGTCACCTTCTCAATCCTCAAGACCACTGGATTCGAAGACCCAGGTGAGAAGTACTTCACCTCTAAAGATGACAGACAAGGCAGTAAAGAATCAAGCAGCCCTTCTGCCATACCTCAGTATTAAATTGCTAGGGCAAAGTCTGGCTGAAGACTTTAAAGTAAGAGCTATTATGAGGCATCCCAACTTTTTGTTTTTCTCAGTATTGGCATGGCAGCAGAAGGGACGAGTCAGGCATGGACAAATGCTATAGCATGATAAAAGGTGCCTCTGCCTCAGCACAGTAGCGCAGCAGAAGCCCACTAAAAGCCAGGCACGTACCCAAATCTCTAAACATTATGTGCATAAATTTTGAATAAGTGGGCCACCTCCGCTGGGCCCACTCCGAGCCAAAGCACTTTACTGCTTCACTTAAGAATCGTAACTCATCTCAGTCAAAATCCTATCTATTCTCTACATCTATTCACCCCGCGTCTTTTCGCATTCCTACGATTCTCCTCCTCTCACCCACACACACACCATGCCTAGAGTAAAGAAGACGACGCAGCTTCACCAGGCACCCCCACTGGTCTACGCCCGCCGTCAACCAAATGTACCACCCGCACAAGTACCTCCCGCCCCTGTACCCACTTCTTTATCCTCCTCTCACTCTACCGACTCTTCAGCTTCCACGGGCCTTGCCTCCGAGTATGACAAGGCATATATGATCACCAACGCACCCCTGTACTGGCGCCCGGACACCGATACAAACACGACGGGCAGGTTCCTCAAACGTCTTCGCCGACTACGCACGGAGTTGAAGACCATTCACAGCGACCCACGCGCATTCACTACTTCCCATCGCCGTGGTTCGCCGAAAGCCCTCTCCCTCTCGCAGTCACATTCCGACATTCCGGTTGCCAACGGGGTAGATGACACTTCTGCTGAGGAGGACACCGCCAGCAGTGCCCCCGCCCCTCCTGCTCCTCCTACCCCCTAGTTTTAATTTCTTTTGTTAATTCTATTTTTTTTGTGACAATCTGCCAATGCCCTGGGCGTTTGCCCCAGGGCCATTTTGCGAATGATGCTGTGATTAATCCTGCGTTCTTGTGCTTCTCTTTACTCCCCACCGCCCCCTATGCGCGTCCTGTTTATGATTCCCCCTCATTCTATGCTGTTGCAATGAGGGCTTTGCATCGTTCAGGTGTGGGGGAGGGATTAGTTTAGTTTATCTAGATATAATCTAATGTTGTTCCAATGTGCTTAAATTACCCTGAATTTAGCTTGTGCACAAACTAATTTTTTTCAAATTGCATGATGACGCATGAACAGAATTTTGTAGCAATAGTATGAATATATGTATGATAAAGTATAGCATGATTGCCTATGGAAACTGAACCTTTAGGTTTGGGAAATTGACAGTGCTAGCTAATCTGATGTGGGGTAAAGTGGCAGTGTGAAAGTTTAGAGAGAAGAACCCACAATGGAACCTTTAGGTTTTATTCTAGTGTGCATGTCTGCTAGCCCATGTATGATCCTGGATTTGTCATAGTTATTTGATAAACTGTTTAGCATCTGAGTGTGAAATTCGTAGGATAAAGGCATTCTTATCATACCCATCATTCCCATACACAAACCAGCTATCGTCATCCCCATTTTGCTACCCCATTGAGCCCACACGATAGTGTTATAGCAGAACTAGTTCGACAGACAAGCTTGAAAGAAATTATGAAGAATGCTAGAGCTGAGCGCGCCTACAGAAAATGCTGCCAGAAAATGTTGCCAATAGAGCTATAGGTTGCTTAAATTGCTTATAAAAAAAAGATAGACTAAAAAAGAATAAAGAGCAGCAAGGAATACAAAGTCCAGAAAAAGGCACTAGGCTGAAGCCAAGAGACTTGTCTACATGTCCTGTTATAGCACTCTTCACCACTTCTCATCTAAACACCTATCTATCCATACCATAATAACCCAAGAAGTCCTTTGGAAGAATGGAGACTCAGATGCTAGGTAGTAATCTTAGAACTTTAAAAAGGCTATCGAACTCTAGGTTAGCATGACAAGAGAGAATGTTGAAATCCCCTGGGTAAGAGAGCATAAACACTGAACCTGAGAGCCTCTCGACGCTTCTTCACCTAAGCAATACCACGCATCGCGAGCCGCTAGTACTGGGCAGTGGGATTGCCGAATAGGGGACGAGAACTGAAAGCAGTTGTGTAAGCGAAGTTATACAGATAGGAGTGCAAAGACTGTGAGTGTTTGTTAACTTTATCTTATTTTGCCCAGGAGTGCAAAAAGCTAAGTGGGGGGTATTTGATGAGCACAATTTATGCCATGTTTTCCCTATATCTTATGACTAAATTGTATGGTAAATACAAGCTTAACTACAATCAATCTAAGTAAAAAGGCATTAATTCATGGATATAGGGAACTGAAGGATAAAAACCATCCACATCCTAAACAAGTGCTAAAAGAAGAACAAACTACAAGGTTTTATGAGAAGAACGTATAGCAAAGCTGATACTAGGCTATAGCATTCTGATAGCATATCAAAGTGCAATACAAAGCATCTATGAAACTATAGCAAAGTAAAGGACGCGATGCTATGCGGTATATGTTCTAATCTGTTGCCAAGATTGTTTCAGGAAAAATTGTGAAGATCAAGAAAAGATAGGTAGATTGCTGACGTAACGGAATAGAAGATGTAGAGGATCGAAATTAAAAGATTTGAAGAATCTCGTAGGATCAGCAGAATCAATCTACTGCGATTGAAAGATACGATGGATCTCGACAGATTTGGAAAGGCCAGCTCGCTGAAACTTATGCCGTAAGAAAGCCTGACTATATAAGGAAACAGCAAGCCAACCCTAAAGGAGAGTCATGAAGAGCCAAAATGAAATTTCACATTCGGTCAGACTCGAAAGAAGAGAGAGAGAATTCACGAGGCACGAGAACTCCAAAAGAACCTAGCATCCTTCCTTGCAGTAAGACGGAGAGAAGAAGACGTGGAGTGGTGACATGACAGGGCTTCTTCCACGCCATCGGAACTTCGTCTAGATTTCTGTTTCCCTTTGTTTAATCTTTTGATCATGGGTCATCTTGTTGTTATCTGTTTTGTGTTTCCCTCGTCAGTCATGAACTAAATTCCATATGGCTGAACGAGGATGAATCCTTAAGTTTTGAATGAACCCAGTTGCTAGTTTTTAATTCAATAAATTCAGTTTGCTTATCAGCGATTTAATTACATTGTCGATTAGCGAAAGCTAAGGGCGAGATTTGTGGCCTCAGCTTACTAGTAAGGAGTCGAGGTTAGACCTCTGAGAAACAGTGATTGCTAGGCAGGCTGGTGCAAGGCTTGACCTATTATTGTAGGCTTCAGGAATGGGTTTACCGCTCATAACCACTACACCCCATTTTGTAATGTTGATCTAACTAGAAAATTGCCACAGGCATATGGAAGGAGTAGAGTTAGCATTAGAAGTATCGGACGCGGAAGCTTCGATAGACTATAATGGTGGGTTAACTGAATAGCGTTGTAGGTAGTAGCTATGTTGTAGCATTGTGGAAGCTATGCAGTATAGATGCTATAGCAATGGGTAAAGCAACTGAGGGATTGAGATGCTTAAGGATGATTCCAAGTTCATCCTAATTTCTTACTGATATCTTCTCACGACTACGAAACTCTGTTTAGTTTTGTTTGTTACTTAGCATAACCACAATAACCTCTCAAACCAATTATATTTACGTTCTGTTTCTCACAACTATCTTAAAAATTGAGCTTCACTTCCCGGTATCTCAGTCTCTGTGGGACGATACTCTACTTACACTTTATTACTTGTTCGACTGGTTCACTTGCCATTAAATCGACCAATAGTTCTTATGATCATCTTCTCTATCATTGATCCTCAAGAATAATGCATGTTCTATGCCTAGAGCTTTTATCTTCAAACACATATTTACCTTAAAATAAAGGCGAGACATAAATATGATAAAGATAAAATATGCTCATTTATTAATAATGATACTACAATGTATAAATGGTGCTGATCTATCCTTACAGATTGTCTCTAGGACACCTAAATACTAACAATCTCCTACTTGGCCTAGAGCCAATTAGGTCAACGTGTTATACCCAAAGACTTGTAATGACTACCATGTTTTTCCTTAGAAACTCCTTTAGAGAGAGAATTAGCCAAGTTATCATTGGTAGGGATATAGTCCATCTTTATATCTTGTCTTTCAACAATTTCTCGGATGTGGTGATACTTGCGGGGCACATGCTTGGATCTTTGATGAGACCTCGGTTCCTTGCCTTGAGCTGTTGTTCCAGTGTTATCGCAATACAAAGGTATTGGGTCAACAATGCTGGGAACCACTCCAAGCTCACTGATGAACTTCTTGATCCATACTACCTCCTTAGCCACTTTTGAAGCTGCTTTGTATTCTACCTCGGTTATAGAGTCTGTCGTGGTCTCTTGCTTGGAACTCTTCCAAGAAATTGCTCCTCCATTTAAGGTGTAGACCACGCCTGTCTGGGATTTACAATCATCTTTATCATTTTGGAAATTGGCATCAATGAACCCTTTCACTTTTAGCTCACTACTACACCGTAAACCAGAAACAGATCCTTAGTCCTTCTTAAGTACTTTAGGATTGTCTTTACGGCTGTCCAGTGACCCTTTCCAGGGTCAGCCTAGTATCGGCTCGTAATGCTTAAAGCATAAGAGACGTCTGGTCTCGTGCATAACATGGCATACATGATGGATCTAATTGCTGATGCATATAGAATCTTCTCCCTTTCAGCTGGGGTCTTGGGACACATAGCTTTAGAAAGATGAATGCCATGATTGATAAGAAGAAAAACCCTTCTAGACCTGTTGTAATATCCTGAATTTTGGACCCTGAGAATCGAGAACAAGCCTAAAGTAGGCGGACTACTAAGCCCAGTTTGGGAAGAATCCCAAGAATGACGAGAGATGGGAAGCCTCTCAGGGACTAAGTAACTTGGCTATGCAGGTCAGAGGACCTAATGTATAAACCGTGGAATTAAGGTGCCAATGGAAAAAGGGGCACAGAAGACCCATACGGTATAAATTCGGTTGGAAAAGTTGCCATGTAACTATGTCCTAAGGTACATGACAATTAGTTGGGTGAAAATATGCCAAAATAAGTAAATATACATCATTTTCAGGGCAGTCAGGGGTGCCCTGCGTTTTTGAAGATAAGGAGTCAGGGTAATCACTGCTAAAGGACACGTGTCACTGCGGGATTTAAAAGCAAAAAGTAAGTAACGATTACAGGGGGTAGAAAATTCAAATCCTTACCCCTTAAGTATTCAATTTCGTCCACCCAGTAGAGAGAAGGAAAAATCAGATGATTTTATCTGTATTTAGGCCCAAACGCAAAATACGGGTCCCACGGGATGTTAACCGGTGGAAAGGGGACCGATAGGGACCAGTTAGGGGCTTCCTTTGGACTGAGTGGGACAAGTGTGGGACCACCTTGGGAAGTCAAGAAGGCACCACATATGAATGTCCATTCAGGGAGAATATCTGAAAAAGATGAAGAAATGTGCAAAGGGAAACACCCTGTAGACCAGCGGGACCCACACGGACCGGTAAACCAAGAACTGGACTAATTAAATGGGAAAAAGGAAAAAAAATGAAGGGGATCACATTTTTGGCCCCATTATGCACCACATAGCCCCTCTAATTATTAAAAATATTTGCTTGGAGAAAAAGAAAGAAAAATCGGTGTAAAAGTCAAACCGCGGTCCCACATTCGGAGAGGACAAGGGCAAAATGGGAATAAATGTGTAAACAATTAATTAGGGAAGATGTGTGGGGACTAAATGGCGCCACATAGGTCCTTTTGGGCAGGTGGAAGTACATGGGAAAAGTTGGTAATAATTAATAAGTTCCGGGCCACAATTGTAATTTTCAAAAGTTTCGAGCCAAAACGTGTAATTTGCTACAAAAGTAGGAAAAATCCAGATATTTTGGGAGAGGGATGCACCACTTGGCAGCACCCTAGAAGCCCTGGAATTTTCTATATTTTCTTGGGGAAAAATTCAAGAAAGCCAGATCCAATTAATTAATTACTGGACATGAATTTATTCCAATTATTTTGGACTACCTAGCTTCCTTTAATTATTATTTAAAACACATGGACTCTTCATTTTTGGCATCCTAGGGGCGTGCCCAGCTGGAGGAGGAGGAGAAACCAGAAAGTTTCCATACTTAGAGCAAGGGACCAAGATCACCAAGCCGCCACCGATCCGGGTAAACACCGAAAATCCTAAGCTTTTGAGTTTCTAGTTAAGGATTTTCGCTCATGAAGCTAGGGCTTGGTGTTGTGGTTTGATTCTGGTGTTTTTTAGGGTTCCACTAGGTCTAAAACATGTTTTTTTATGGGGTTAAGTTATGGTTTAAGTTTCCGAACTCAAAATCACCGAAAAAGTCTTAGGAACAAGCTTGCCGTCAATTCTGGAATTCTGGGCAGCAAGTCTTCATCATGGTCTTAAAAATAGTAAATGAACTTGGTTAAATCTGATATTTTACAGGGAACACTTAGACATATTAAGGTTCACCTTGATTTATAATTTTGTGTTATTTGGAGTTTTCTTCTAGGCGATAAAAATTGGTAAAATTGGTCCATAAAACAGCATGATAATTCTGCCCAGAGTGTGGAAATTGGGCTACACACTAGAATATGTGTTTGTTTGGTCTCTGGAATTATTTTTCCTGACAACTAGACATACCAATGGTTCATATGGCGCTAGTTTCATGTAAATATGATTTGTTTGGAATTTATTAAAAATCGTGGAAGTTGGACTAGACTCACTGAATTTTTCTAGAAAATTACAAAGTGCTCGGTTTGAACTAAAAAAGCAAGGGTATTTTTGGAAGTACTAAAAATAAGGTGTTATATAGGGCAAGGTATATCTGGAAAAGTGATCGGGCACATTAGAATACTAAAGAAAGTATATTCCCCACCAGGTAGTAACCGCTTTACTCAGATATCTTTATGTGTCTTGTTGTATGTTTGTATTTGCCATGTGTGTTTTTGTATGTGTTGCCAAATATGCATATAGAGTTATGTGTTTTCTAGCGTTGAGGATGATTGGTCCAAGGCTGGCCTTGATTGGCAGCTGTACGGGTCGATAGGTCCGGGGCTGTCCTGGAGTAGGCAGCTTTACAGGTCGTGACTCCGGTAAGTTCGGGGCTTGCCTTGGAAAGGCAGCCTGACGGCACGTGGTAGTCGTTGATATGTATGTTTCTGTTTTCATATGTGGTATGTTTGGCATATTACTTGTGTTAATATATCTGACATGGTTACATGCATACACTCTTCACATTTAGTATTTGAGTACTGACGGTTACTCTGGGGGCCATTATTGGACTACAGACAATTGTGTAGCTGCACGGTACGTGCCTGAAGAGGAAGAACCTTTTTGGAAAGATAGGGCTTATCAGTGCAGTTGAAGAATAGGGGG
This sequence comes from Acacia melanoxylon, assembly GCA_019022615.1. Classification (NCBI taxonomy): domain Eukaryota; kingdom Viridiplantae; phylum Streptophyta; class Magnoliopsida; order Fabales; family Fabaceae; genus Acacia; species Acacia melanoxylon. The sequence goes on along the minus strand of JAFJYJ010000045.1, from coordinate 1,876,958 downwards.
TGCCCTATTATGTTTTGTATTATATTTTGGGGATGACTGTACTTATATTTTTGGTATTTATATTTGGATGACTGTACCCTTAACCCTTCGGGGACTTTTACTTTCTGTTCATTTTACTTTTACCAGTACAGTAGGGCATCCAAACCGGTTAAATGCTCTGTTGCGCTAACTCTGATGCATTTTAAGTGGACATAATAATGAAGGAAAGGTAATCAATAAAAGGAATCCCTCTAACCCGCCACCTGAAAGGGCGAGGCCGGTAGGGGTGTAACACCTGTCCTTGCTAAACCTCTTTAGCATTTTGTCTATGTACGTGGATTGGGATAAACCCAGCAACCTTTTGTATCTATCTCTGTAGATCTTTACACAAAGTATGTAGGCTGCTTCTGTTGGGATCCGTACACGCAGCGGAAGATTCTCATCCATTAAAAAAATCTTACGAATCCCATTAAGAAGATCTATCAACGACGTTTAAATCAAGGTTAGAAAAGGAACCATACCTATGCAAACTCATGAGCGTCTCGTTCAATTCGATCTCGTGGGCTACCTACTCGATCAACAGGAGCCGACTCTGCATATCCACTCCCTCTACCAGTATCCACACAGAACAGCCTCCAACACCGACGGCAGCGTGCTAGCACCTTCAGTATTTTCACGTCTATACTTTTTCTCTCTAGTGTTTCTCGTGGCTTTTCTAATACGTCTTGCAAAATGTCCCGTAGGTTTTTCAAAACCCATTAGACAATTATATGTTGAAAATTAATCCTCATTAATCTTGAAATTTAAATTTGGATTAAAATAATATATTAATAAAATCTATCCAATAGATCTAATCTAATCTATTTATTTAATCCGAATTAAAAGCATTTTGATTTAATTTTTCTCTATAAATAAAATCGAGATACGATATCTATCTATTTAATTAAATCGAGATACTATATCTCAATTTAAATTAAATTAGATATATGATATCTACATTCGAAAATTAAATTTGAGATACAAGATATCTCAAGTTCTTTTAGATATTTAATTTATCAAATAAATTAAATATAAAACAAATATTATATAATAATATTATAATCTCTATTAAATAATAATATTATATTATTTTTGAATTTAATAATAAATATATATATATATACATACATACATACATACATACATACATACATACATACATACATACATACATACATACGTACGTACATACATACATACATACATACATACATACATACATATATTCATCCTAGATTAAATAATGTAGTCATTAAATCTTAGACATATCTAAGATTCAATGAATCATGACACTTTTGCTCGTGTTGGGCTATTCGTGTGTGCGACCCTGCAGGCCCACATGAGATTGGCAGCAGGCCAATACTGTACTAGCCCACAAGTCGCAAGCGGCCTCTAGCAAAACATTGCGACTACCCAATTCATATGGGGATCGATAATACGAAACAACCTATCGTACAACCATGTCACGTCCTTTTTGTCACGCGATAATTTGGTCTAGGATGAGGCATGGATAATGTCAACTTCATGTTCTTGACCATTACATTCTCGATTCTTGAGTAGTCTAATAATTGAAATGAAAACTCATTTCCATCATAGTTTGGCCCAGTATTATTGAGGGGCCCAGTATTATCTCTCTACGAATGTGAGGGACAAATTCCATCTTGACCATTCACATTCCTCTGCATGAAAACCACTGATCCCGATCGAAGCCTTTATCATCACCCGGTCAAAGGTGACTTTTGACTAGGTCAAAGACCAGCAACTCTCATGTAGGAATCCATGATGATCTCAGGACAAAGGGTGTTGTGACGCAGTTATACATGAGAAAAGCTTGTGACTAAATCCATACAGCTTTCTCATAGTGGGTTGGTCTAGCACCTTGTACTCTTATAAGTGCCCATGACTTTGATTTGTATCTCCGTACCTCATCAAAGTCATACTGGTCTTATTTCATCTTCGCTCCTGCGTAGATGACCGACCAAGGACATTTAAGATATATCTAGGAATACAGTTATCACTATAAACATGCAAATGAAATTATAATTAAATGGGGAATACTTTAAATGACATTAACGTTTATAGTACAATGACTTGCCCCTAGGGCATAATTTCCAACAGCTTCTCCCTTATCCTTCATGGTGAAGTTTTCAGATAACCATATCTTTGTGGACTGCAACATGGGAATGTCATTTCCAATGAGCAATATGTCATCCACATAAAGCACATGGAAAACAACTGCATTCCCACTGACCTTCTTGTAAACACATAGTTCATCTTCATTCTTGATAAAGCTGTTACCTTTAACAACTTCATCAGAACGAAGATTCCAGCTCTTGCATGCTTGCTTGAGCCCATAGATTGATTTTTGAAGTTTACATACCATATTCTTTTGGCCTTTGGATTCAAAACCTTCAAGTTGTGTCATATACACTTCCTCTTTCAAAAAACCATTTAAGAAGGTGATTTTGACATTCATCTGCCAAACCTCATAATCATGATATGCAGCTATAGCTAGCATAATCCTGATAGATTGGATCATGGCAACAGGCGAGAAAATTTCCTCAAAGTCAACTCCTTGCCTTTGACAATAACTCTTCACAACTAACCTAGCTTTATAGGTTTTTATGTTGCCATTTGCATCAGTCTTCCTTTTGAAGACCTACTTGCACCCAATGGGAACTATTCCCTCAGGTGGTGAAACCAAGGTCCATACCTTGTTGTCAAGCATTGAATCTATCTTGGATTCCATGGCTTGAAGCCTTTCGAAGGAGTCAACATCCTTGACTGCCTCAGTGTAGGAAGTGGGTTTGTTATCTTCAACGTTCTGTTGATTCTTATTCACAAAACTATACCTTTTAGGTCGATGAATAACCTTAGAAGTCCTACAGGGCTGGGTGTTTACAGTCTCTTCTTGAGGCGTCGCCTGATTAACAGACTTGGGCTCTGTTATCTATTCCAGTAGGTCTTGAATATCTTCAAGTTCTACCTTACTCCTACTATCTACTTGAGAGAGTAGATCCTCCTCAAGAAAGGTAGCATCCTTGGATACAAACACTTTGTAGTCCTTAGGGTAGTAAAAATAGTATCCCTTAGTTCCCTTGGGATATCCTTCAAAATAGCACAAAGTGATCCTCGCTTCCAACTTATCCGATGCTAGGGTCTTGACATAAGCTGGACAACCCCATACCTTGCAGTAATTCAAGTTGGGCTTCTGGCCCTTCCATGTATCATATGGAGTAGTTTGAACAAATTTCGACGGAACCCTGTTAAGAAGGTTTACTGTTGTATTGAGGGCGGATCCCCAAAATGATTTTGGGACCTTCATACCACTTATCATTGACCATACCATGTCAAGCAAGGTTCCGTTTCTCCTTTCAAACACACCATTTTGATGTGGTATGTATGGAGCCGTCAATTGTGAGAGAATCCCATTCTCTTTTAGATAATCCTGAAATTCTTGACTCAGATATTCGCCATCTTGATCAGATCGAAGTCTCTTAACCATCTTGCAAAGTTGTTTCTCTACTTCATTCCTAAATTCTTTGAACTTTTCAAAGGCTTCGGATTTATGTCTCATAAGATACACATATCTGAATCTGGACTTATCATCAGTAAAGGTTATGAAGTAAGAGTATCCTCCTCTAGCCTTAGTAGCATGGGCCCACATACATCTGAATGAATGAGTTCCAATAACTCATTGGCTTTGTGACTCAAAGGCTTCTCAAGCATGGTCTTCGTCATCTTATCAACCAAACAAGATTCACAAGGTCCATAGGATTCGAAATCCATGGAATCTAGATAACCATCATGATGGAGTCTAGATTGTCTTGTCTCATTTATGTGTCCTAATCTACAGTGCCAAAGAAAAGATTGATTACCGAATCTTGGTTTCTTAACTTGGATGCTAAGAAGTTCACTATTTAATTCTAAATCTAAAACATATAATCCATTTGCCTGAGATGCGCAAGCATAAACATTATCATTCATATTGACATATATATAATCATTATTTATTATAGAATTAAAATCAGATTGTTCTAAATGGGAAATGGAAATAATGGTTCAGAAAATAGAAGGGGCATAAAGATAATTTTTCAAACATAAAGAAAGGCTTGTAGGCAACTTGAGGTCCACATCCCCTATAGCTAATGTAGCAACTCTTACTCCATTCCCTACATGGAGAATCACCTCATTTATTTTCAGCTTCCTTGGATTCTGCAGTACTACAATGAATTACAGATGTGAGAACCACAACCAGTATCCAATACCCATGAAGCTGAATCAACATTTGAAAAATTAACTTCTATAGTGAACATACCAAAGGTAGAAGAATCACCATGCTTTCTTCCCTTGAGGCTCACAAGGTATAATAGGTAGTTCCTCTTCCAATGTCCTTCCTTTTGACAATGGAAACATACAGTAGTGCCTTTAGATTTCTCCTTGCCCTTGCCCTTCTTCTTTTTGGGGTTAGCTTAGGTTTGAGTTTGTTTCTTGCCACATACTTTCCCTTGACCTTAGCTTTAGAAGACCTACCAATCAGAAGAGCTTGGGTTCTATTTTTCTTAATAGCACCCTTTACAATGGTCAGCAGATTCAACAGCTCAGGGAGTGTTGATTCTTCTTTATTTATATAATAATTGATCACGAAGCCATTATATGATTATGGCAAGGACTGTAAGACCAATTCAATACTTAGCTAATGGTTCATGATAAAGCCCAGAGAAGTAAGCTTCTCTATTAGCCCAATCATCTTGAGGACGTGCGGTCCAACCCACATGCCCTTAGCCATCTTACAGCCAAACAACTCCTTGGAGGCCTCGAAACGCTCAGCCCTCCCTTGCTGATGTTGGAGTTCTGTAGACATAGATGCAAGCAGTATGCAGACTGCCTGCTCATTGTCTGCTAGGTGTTGTTTATGGGCTTCCAAGTAAAATTGATCAAACCCATCTTGCCCTTCAGTAGGGGCAACAGGAACTGGAGAATCTAAAACATATGCTATTTTCTCAGAGCGTAAAACTATTTTTACATTCTGATACCAGTCCTTAAAGTTAAGACCAGTGAGTTTGTTAGCATCCAAAATAGAACGTAAATTAACATTTCCGGTCATGACTTAAATGCTGAAATAAAACAAAATAGGACTTATAAATATTTCATTAACCATACACGAAGATTTTTAAAACGTATGTAGCCCTCCCACTATTTTCTCTAGAATCAATAACTCTCAGATATTGATTTTAGGGTTATCCTTCATAAGGATATCCGTAGTGGGCTAAGAGAATGACTGGAATCATTTGTGTTCGGCTGAGCCTGCAAAACTTACTTATCCAGTGGGGTGATTAACAACATCTCCATGTCTTTTCTTAGATCATTAGGTTGACAACACCTTGTCACTTAGTGTCACATCACTATGTAACAACCTGGCATCTTTACCCTAAATATATAGACCTAGCTGAGCCTGCAGACTATACATCTAGTCTAGCATAAACCATCATCCTAAGTGTCATATACTTCGAATGGCATTGTCATACACTATGAAATAAATAGGTCTTAGTTGAGCTAGAGAGAGAGCTACCATTTGTAGGATTCTTAGGCACCACCGATCATGGGAGGTAAACCAACGCGCTAGATAATTTTTTTGTGAGGGTTCTTTTTGGTCTCATCTTCAATTAATAACTAATAAATTAACTAGCATTTAGTCAATTTTTAAGCTAGAATTAATTTTATCTTGCATGCATAAATTAGATATACATATAAAACAGTTATCACATAGTTCAATTTTAAACGGCTTGTATTTATCATGCATGCTAGTCATGTGGTGAACGCGTTTACTATTATCATGCATATTAGTCATGATAATTCTATGCATAATAATAATAATAATAATAACAATTCATGTATTTTGTGGATGATCATGGTGCCTTCCGATTATTGATCCAAAACATCTCTATGTCCTGGATAATCAAATCTTCTGCATCCTTTCATCATGGTCGAATGATCTCTTGGTAAACTCTTCTTGTACTTGTCCACGATCTAAAATTTTACATTCTTATTCCTATTACAAATCCAGAGCCCAATCCGTACCTGATAAAGATCACTCCTCTATGCCTGCTCCTCTCTCTCTGGGAGCTTATTTCAAATATATTGTTGAGAAGGCTATAGCAGATAGTTTGGATCCTTTACTTATTTCTGTTGCTGCTTAGAATTCTCTCTGTGTGAAGATTGAAACACAGATTGCTCAACTAGTGGAAGATATTGCTCAGATTCAAGATGATCTAGTTGACATCAAAGAAGAAGTGGGTAACTTAAGTGGACACATTGGCGATCATGGTGCCAGTCTTACCAATGTCCACAACACCTTGTGGACCTTGATTCATAAGGTAGAAAAACTTCAAGCTCCTCAGCAACAACAATCTCCATTGGCTGCTCCTGGTCTTGGCACTTCTCATGTTTCTCCCAAGCCATCCTCTCCTTCATCTCCTATCCTCCCATCAATCTCACCCTTTCACCATCAATCTCCCATTCTCTCCACTCCTGTCATCTCAACTTCCTTCGCCACCCCTGCTACTGTCATTCTTCCATCCCCTGCCACTATTTCTTTTCCATCTCCAAAAGCTTCACCTATCAAGATCACCTATTCTTATACTTCTACTACTGACCTATTTGATGAAAGTGATCCTGATTCTCCTGTTAGCAAGCCTGAGCCCCCTGCTTCTCAATTGTCTCTCACATTTTCTTTCTCTCCTCTGCCTTTCCTCTCATTCTCTCATCCTTTTTCATCTCGCTTCCGCCTTCCACCTCCTGTATCTTCCTTTATGAGTGATGCCAAAGGGGGAGAGATCTAGAAAAAGTCAAGAGACAATTGGTCATTTTGTGTGTGTAGTTTACTTGTGAAGACTAAATTCTCACCTTTTGTGTTATGATGTTTCACCTTTGTTTTTCAAGTTATTTTGGTAACTCATATTCTGTCAGATTATGCCTTGATGTGTTGTTCGCCAATCTTATGTATCTGACTTTATTATCAATGAAATGGTGTCATCTATTTTGAATTACATTATCTGGAATTTTTTAAAAACTTGTTTACAGTGCTGTGTTCTATGGCGTTTCAAAACTTGCTTAAATCACTTAAGACATTTTTTTCTTGACTTCTAAGTGTTTAAAAATTACAAAGGTTGTCATCATGAAAAAGGGGAGAATGTTAGCTCCGATGTTTGTTTTGATGATAACTAACCTCTTGTAATACTTATGATTGAAAACAAAATGTTTTACTTTGCAAAATTGAGTCTGCATTTTATCTGTCAGATTGGCTCTAGCCAATCTCTGCTGACTCGAGCCAATATCCTGTCTACATTTGACAAAATGCAGATGTTGGCTCTAGCCAATTTGTGATGACTCGAGCCAAGCCCTACACTCTAGCCTAACTCATCAGACTCGAGCCAAGCTCCTATCTAAATTTGTCAGAATACAAATTTTGGCTCTAGCCAACTTCTACTGGCTCGAGCCAAGCCTTAAACTCCAGCCTAAGAGCATTGGCTCTAGCCAAGTTTTTGACCATTATTTTCAAATAATCTATTTACCTCTAGCCTACACAATGTGCCTCGAGTTTTAACCTAGACTTGAGCCTAAGATTTGAAACTCAAGCCTAGAATGCTTCCCTAGAACAATTTGACTCTAGCCTACACAAAAGCACATTGAGTTTTGACCCAGACTGTAGCCAGAATTTTTTGACTCTAGCCTAGCGCATTATGTCTGATCAATTTCATCTAGCCTTCACAATATGCCTTGTGTCTTGACCTAAACTTGAGCCAGAATCTTGTGACTCTAGCCTAGCGTGTTTCACCACAGTAAGTTGACTCTAGCCAACAGAATCTGACTCTAGCCAAAATGTATCAGTTTTACAAATCACGTTTCAATCTTTGTCAAATCTCTTGTTATGGTTTATATACTTTATATCTTCTGTCATTACTATTACTAATTGCGTTTAACAAGTTTGCTAATGAGTTTTAGAAGAGTTTTATGGGGATTATCGCTAATTTGAAAATAAGGAACCATGTGTCAGACGCATTTAATGCAACGCAGACATATTCACCATTCTGGCATATGACCTCCTGGCACCATTAAAGCTTCACTACTATTTCTCTCATACATTCTCACCTAATCCCAACGGACATTTTGAATAAAGAATGTCAAGAGAATAATGAATGTCGGAGGCATACGAAGAAACAGAGCAACGTAATCTCAACGGATATATCCATTACTCACAATGGCACATTAAGTTCTTCTCAACGGTCATTAATGCTATCAACTATAAATACCAAAAGCATTCAACTTTGCAAACGACCGAAACGTTGTGTAATTAATTCGAGTTAATACTATTCACTTCGATGTTTCAACTGTTTCATTAATTTGTACTTCAGTGTTCATTACTCTATCTACTCGTGAGGAGTTCATAAACCTTTACCTTTTTATCAGTTGAATCTTAAGGTTGAGGAACCTTAAGAGAGGGTGTATCAATTACAACTTGTAAGGGGGAGTGGAGTCTGTGAGAGGATCATCCTTCGTTTACAGAGTGTGTAATTGTTCTTGAAAGATAGTGGAATCCCGTGTTAAGGGGACCGGACGTAGGTCGGTGATATTGGACCGAACCAGTATAAATCGCCTTGTGTGTATTTTACTTCTCTGCTTCATTTCTCTGTTTTTGTTTTTTACTTGTCTTCGTGTGGGTGTGCAAAAAAAAATTTGAGATCACCTATTCACCCCCTCTAGGTGATATTCTATCTTCAAAAGTGACCATAGACATAGATCGTACCTTGTATTAACTCTGGTGATCTCTGTGCCTCCTCTCCGGTCATAGCAAAAACCCTTCCCTGGTTCTGAGGCCTTCTCTCGGATCTCTGCTGTAGGTAGTCTCTGCTAAAATGTCCAAATTTTAGGCAATTAAAACAAACAGATTGCCTACTGCAATCAATTCTAGGGTGATTTTTTCCGTATTTGTTGCATTTTTGTGGCTCTGCAGGCCTTTGAAAATTTCATTGTCCATATCGAGAAGTTTTGTTGTTATTACAATGTCTTCCAAACCCCAGCCTTTTACGCTTTTGAAATGAATTCCCACAGCTAGACTCACCGCGGCTGGATGTATTTCTAAGGGCATGCAAATCCCTAAGATATCTTTCAACGATTCTACATTCTTCAACTGCTTGATGCAAAATAAGGAATTGCTAAGCAATTAGCTTTTCCCTTATTTCATATTTCAATCCACGAACTATAACATCTGCCAGACTACTCTTTGCATTGGGATTTCTATGATAAGCAGAATAGCGTGAAAGATGAGTAAATCTAGCATAATACTCCTTAAATGGTTCATTTTTACCCTATCAGATATTTAGAAATTCGGATTCCTTCATAATTCTTATAGAAGGTGGTTGATACTGATCATTGAATCTTTCTTAGAATAATTCCCTTGTAATCAGAATGTTCTGAGTGCGAAGAATGGTATTTTCATCTCTCAGACCAAATATCTAGGAGATTTGCTGAAAAAGTATAGTCTAAATAAATGCAATGGAGCTGAAACACATATGAGCTCTATTGCCTCCTTGGATGCTGATGAGAAGGGAAAGGACTTCAACATCACAAGATATAGAGGAATGATTGGATCATTTCTCTACCTAACAGCAAGTAGGCCTGATACCTAATTCAGTGTGGGCATGTGCGCTAGATTCCAATCCGCACCCAAAGAGACTCATGCTGAGCATGTGAAGAGGATATTTAGATATCTTGCCGATACAAAGGAGTTGGGATTATGGTTTCCCAAAGGTCAACCATAACATCTGGTGGCATATTTAGATTCAGATCATGTCGGATATAAGACAGATAGAAAGAGCACAATTGGCCAATGTCAATTTCTTGGTGGCTCACTTGTCTCCTGATTTTGCAAGAAGCAAACAACCGTCTCTGTGTCATCAACTGAAGCTAAATATATTGCTGCAACAAGTTGTTGTGCTCAAGTTTTGTGGCTCAAGCAACAACTTCAGGATTTGAGACTTCATCTCAAGGAAATCCCAATTCTTTGTGATAACACCAGCACAATAAGCTTGGCAAAGAATCCAGTGCAACATACCTGGACCAAGCATATTGATGTTAAACATCACTTCATAAGAGACCATGTTCAGAAGAAGGATGTCAAAGTGATGTTCATCCCTACTCATCTTCAACTTGATGATATCTTTACAAAGCCATTAGCTAAGGAGCAATTGACACTCATTAGAAGAAAATTGGGAATAGTAAATCCCATTGAGTTGTAAGTAACCTTTACTTAATGTTTGTTATGTTTTTTATTATCATTAGTTACTAACTTAAGCATCGGAGTGCCTAGTTATGGTTTATGTAGGATGTCTGTCAAATATGTCAATCTGCTAAAGTTTGCTATCAAAAGAAGCAAACTCGAGTTTGTCAACATCAAACTCGAGTTTACATACGGCAGATAGCAAACTATGGTTTTGGAGAAAACCAAACTCGAGCCTACAAGTGGGAAACTCAAGTTTCATTCAGACAGAGAGCGATCATGTTTTGCCAAGACAAAACTAAACTCAAGCCTCAATATAGAAACCTCAAGTTTACAGGAGACAGAGAACAACCAAGGGCAAAGCAACTTCCAAAAGAAACGCGAATGAGCATAACTTAATTTCATTGATAACAGAATTCATAATTCGAGCATTAGTTCATAACAGAATTCATAATTCACATAATTCAAAACATGAAACATAAACTAAACAACTGAGCAAAAGTCTCAAAGTTTCAAATCAATCACTCTCCCCGTTTGTCATCAATCAAAGAAGAAGGAGGAGGAGGAGCATAAGGCTCATCAATAGGATTAGAGAGAGGCTCAACAGAGGGAGGCTCAGATGAAGTAATAGGAGTCTCAGATGGAACAGTCAGAGGATCAGCCAAAGGAGTATCCTCAGGAACAACAAATGATGAGGGAATTGATAAAGGCGCAGGAGGTTGAGAGTAAAGCTTTATGCTGAGAGCATCCATAGTAGTATCAAGCCTATGCAGATGATAATGCTAATCAAAAGTAACTTCAAACTTCTAGTTTTGACTCTTTTTAAAATCTAATAGTACAGTTGCTATAGTCTGAATAAGCTTGAGGTTGGATTTATGCAAACACTCAATCTTGGCATGAGTAGTGTCATGTTGAACAGAATTGGACAAAATTAAAAGGGCTAAAGCAACCTAAATGGCTTGGCCAATAGAAGCAGCAACAAATGATGGAGTGGCAGCAGTAGAAATAGTTAAAGATCCGGCCTATGAAGATTAGGCCTTATCAGGGGCCTTAGATATAAAAGGGGTAGATTGTTTCATAACCATTTATTTTTCCTTCTTCTTGGCCTTACTAGTGACGTCAGTGAATGAAATCTTCATTCGAACTATATGTTCTTTACCAAACCTCAGAGGAAACACGGTCTTATCATCAGTCAGGTACCAAATGTTGTTCATGGCAATAATATGAGACACCACATTTCGGAAAGGAATGGTGGCTCTTGGTTGAGTGCAAGCTTCAGATAGGAAAGCAGACATCTCACTCAGAATCCACTTTCCCAAATTAAAAGCAGACATCTTACTCAGAATCCACTTTCCCAAATTACTTGACTCTTTGGCAATGATAGATACGAATAAGTAATAGTCCTTCACCTTAAAGTGAGTGAAGCTCTGCCCTTTTTTGAACCATGTTTCTACTATAGAGATACCAAATGACCCTATAAGTGTCATTCATCATCGTAGGCTTGAAATTCAACCTATCAGTGTCATAAGGCACATCAGGAAGCAGAATATTATGGCACTCATGATTGAAAAACTTCAGAGGATCTTCAAGTACATCAACAACTTCAAGAATCATATTCAGGTGCTCAATCGTGATCTTGATCTCTTGAGCCCTAATCTTAATAATCAGAACATCATCATCATCCTTGTCCTCTTTCTTTTCTTCTCTCATATTGTAATAAAATAGTCTCACCACACTCAAAGAATATGGAGTCCGAATTCACAACAGAGGCATATACGATGAAGCCGGGAGATATATCCAAATTGCACTTAGTGCGAAAGTGATCTAAATCCAAGTATACAGTTGGGCAAAATGGTCGATTCTCGAAATGAAAATTGAAAAAAGCCTGATTAGGAAATGCCAGGGGACTATTATTCATACCGGGCGAGCATGCAAGAGCACTACCAAGAAATTGAGCCACAGAGGGTCCTGCAGAGATGGCACCGGATGCTTGACGCTGACTACCCGAGGCTTGCTGCGACTACCCGAGGTCTGCTACCTCTTATTACTAGAAGGCTGTTGCTTTATACTACCAGAAGTCTGAGAAGGTTGAGGCTTTTGAGCTCAATCCTCTATGGTCTTGGAACGACCTTTTTTGTCTGAATTCTCTTCAGGTAGAGTCTCCTCGCCTTTCCCATAAAGTAATGAATCACTCTGAAATCTTGTTACTAGCCTCGATGGTTCATGAAAGACGATCCCTTTGGCTTTGGGTTTCTTAGAAGGTTTGGGTTTGGAATGATAGGAGGAACGAGGCCTTTTGGCGAGCGGCTGTTCTGGTCATTCTGACGGCGATTTGTCCCCAGAACCAACGTTGGATATCTTTGTACAAGCCATTGAGGACATAATCAGAGAATTTTAAGAAAATAAAGAGCAAAGAGGGCTATCGGTGAAATGGGTTTCCAATTGAGAGAAGCGAGGGAATTTATGGAGCTAACCGATGAAAGCCAATGATTGGGAAATCCAATCGACGAATCCGTTAGTGAAATCGTAACGTTTCACCAAGGAATGTAACAAATTGGAGTGGATTTTGAAAGAGAGTAAAGGGTTTGGAAAGTAGAGAGAATGGATGAGAGACGGAGAGTTTCAAAAATGAAATGACGAGACCTATTTTTAAAACCCTATATCACAACCTTACTCGAGTATAAGATTTATGTACTCGAGTATGGTTCATGTACTTGAGTAAATAATCCTTTACTCAAGTATTGCTTGCCTAGAGGGAACTTTTTTAACATGTACAAGTGCCAAAATTACCTCATTTCAAGTATTCCCTATAAATACTTGAACCCTTTAGATGATAATCTTGATCCTTGTGGAGTGATTTGAGGATTCTAAACCTTGATTTTATCAAATGACAATAGTGTTACTCGAGTATCAATTTGGGGTCTACTCAAGTACATTGAGACTTGCTTCCAACGCCACCCTCTTCCACGACATTACTCGAGTATGAAAATATATATACCCAAGTATTCTCAATATGTTCCTCAATGTAAGTGGTTCTTCCTTTATGTTACTCGAGTAGTGCTTGATCATTATTCTAGTATTGCTTTCCTGAAACACTTATCACTCATATTAAATCACAACATTGTTACAACCCTACCGGCCTCGCCCTTTCGGGTGGTGGGTTAGAGAGATTCCTTTTATTAGTTACCCTTCTAAAGTTACTTGTTCCATTTTAACTTATATTAGAGTGAGCGCAATAGAGCATTATACCGGTTTGGACTTCCTACTGTACTGGTAAAAGTGTGATAATCAAAAAGTAAATAGTCCCCAAAGGGTTAAGGGTTTAGTCATCCAAATTAAAATACCAGAAATATAAATACAATCATCCTAAAATAAATACAAAGTATAATAGGGCATTCCCTATTCTTCAACCAACACTGATATGCCCAACCTCTTCAAAAAGGTCTTCTACACTCAGGCGTGATCCCCTGTATCTACAAATATTTCTAGAGTTCAAAAATGAACTCTAGAGTAACTATCAAACTCATGTACTATATGTGTATAGCGTATGCAAGCAACCATAACATTTAAATCACAATCAACAAGCCAAACATACCACATATGCATTCAAAAACATAACACCATAACCAATCACCTCAAACCGTTGAGCTGCCTTACCAAGGCAAGCCCCGAAATTACTGGAATCACAATCACGAACCGTTTAGTCGTCTGAACCAGGCTAGCCCTGAAATTACCGGGATCACCAAACCGTCGAGCTCCCATTCAAGGCCAGCCCTGAAATTATCCATAGCACTAGGAATACAATAATCAGGGACACAAACCCCAACTTGCTCTGTATGCATATTTGGCAAAAACACACATGGCAAACAGACATACAACAAACACATATAAAGTACATGGGTAAGCAGTTACTACCTGGGTTGTGCATCGACTTAATATTTACCGATCGCCTTCCCAAATATGCCTTAATCCTATAAAACATAAAAATACCTTATTTTTAGTATCTCCATAAATACCCTTCCATTTCCAATAGATCCAAGCCCTAGTTTAGAAAATCCAAAAATTTCAGTGACTTTGGCCCAACTTCAAACATTTTTAATAAATTCCAAAAAACTCCAATGGACACGAAAGCAGCGGAATCTGAACCTTTAGTATGTATAGTTTATGATAACAATACCCCCATAGGTCAAAACCAAACGCATAAACTTAATACTTAAAAATACCACTCGCTAGTCGAGAACAAGGTTTCAGACTCTGAGCTAATTTGTAAAATTTATTTATCTCGGTTGGAACAGTGAAAAATTAAAAAATCTTATATCAAAATCAAGCCCTGGATGTCTAATTTATTCGTGTAAAATTTCAAGGCAAACGGACTTCATTTACTATTCTAAAAACAAGGATGAAACTTTGCTTCCCAAACAACCCTAAAACTGGCAGTAAGCTCTTTTCTTGAGTTTTCGGTGTTTTCAAGTTTGTAGACCTTAACTTTGACCTAGCCCCATGCCAAATAAAGTTTTAAACCCATTGGTGAAAAACTGACTATCACCCAAGAGGGGGTGAATTGGGTGTCGGATAAAACTTTTTAAAACTTATAAAATCTTTTCGCAACTTACTACAGGAGGTTTGAATGACAGTAATAATTAATAAACCGATAGACAGTCATTCAAAACATATATGCTGGAATATAAGAGTTTAGGGAAGAGAATATGCAAACATAGATTTATACTGGTTCGGCCCAATCCTTGACCTACGTCCAGGTCCCAAGCGACTTGAGATTTTCCACTATCTCCTTCTTTAACCAGGCACAAGAGAAAGGCCTTTAAAACCTCACAAGTTTAGCCAGGCACTTGTGCAGCCTTTACAATCTCTTTTCGAGATATCCTCTTACAATTACCCACTCTGTACTCAGGATGATCCTTTCACACTAGGACTCACTCCCCCTTACAAGTTGTAATTGTACACCCACACTCAAAGGTTCCACAACCTTGAGATTTGATCACTAAATAGATAATCAAATAAGTGTTTAGACTCTCTCACAGAGCAGATGAATAATAATCACTGAAGTACAATACATCTCACTCTCTATGATAAACTATGTAAACATTTGAAAAACATAGAGTAAATAAGATGAAGATCAGAGTATGAGCATTTTGAAGTTGTAGGCTTGTGTCTTGCTTCTTCTGTCTTGAATCGGTCTTCTTTTATAGGTAGAGAACAGTATATGATCTTTGGATGAAGAGATATAGCCGTTAGACTTAGATGGAAACTAGCCGTTAGACCTTCGTTTTCTGAACCAGCGATGCATACTCGAGTATTCATTTGGAAACTCGAGTATTGAGGTTGTTGCATTACTCCAGGTTCCTCTCATCGATCAAAACTCGAGTATTGATATGAAAAATTGAGTTTGGAAGATGCTCTAACGTTTGCTGCTCTCTGGCTGATGGAAAGTCGAGTATCCAACTTACATACTCGAGTATTCATCTTGTTGAACTAACCGTCAACTTTCCAAGGTCATATCTCCCTGGTCTGAACTCTGTTTTAGCTCGTTCAACTCTTGACGGAAATCTCTATGAGTCTACTTTCATATACCACTGATATCAGCTCAATCCGATTTGTAGTTTGTGAGTTACACTCAAAACATTAAAGCTTGGTTTGCTGTGTAGCGTGGATTTATCTGTCAACTTCCACAATTCATAGCTCTCTTATATGAACTCCTTTGGGCTTGAATTTTATATCCAAATGACGCATTGGGAGTCTAGTTTCATATTCCACTGATTTCACTTCAATCCGATTTCTGGTTTAGGAGATAATATCAAATTACCAGACATCACCTGTGCTGAATGTGAAACAGAGCTGATCACCGCTGCATACTCGAGTATTCACTTGGATACTCGAGTTTTCCCAGTCCAGAGACGCCAGAGATGCTGAAGACACTACAAACTCGAGTATTGATGAACAAACTCGAGTATTGAGTTCTAAACACATGTTTTCTCATACCAGTTTGAGCTTTCGTCCCTTGGTAGCCAAAAATGAGAAGATCATGTCTTAATAAAATGTTTAGGGTACATAGTTTTAACCGGTTTGAGCTTTTGTCCACTGGTTAATAGCATGCTTCAGGGTTTTCTGACTTATTTCTTAAGTAATTCCAGAGTGTTCCAAAAGGTGTCCATGTGGTGCATCCCTGCCCAAGAGACTCAGATTTTTATGTTTCAAAATGTGCAAAGTACCTATTTTGCCCAAAACATCCTTTATCCAATGGTTAAAAGCTTGAACCCTGGTTATTAGCTTAATTTCTCTTTTCTTTGTTTTTAAGAAATTCTAGATATTTCAAGATATTTTCAAGGGGTAGGTGGGACATACTAGGCCCCACAAAATCTGATTCATTTGCTTTTCATTCAATTATCCAGTTCAACCTTTTATCCATTGGTCCTTGTAATGCACCACCGGTTAAAGGGTGCTCCCTTTTCCACTTTTCTTCAAATTTTTAGATCTTTTCCCCTAATTGGGCCTACTTATATGGAGCCATTTTAGATCCTCACATGCCCCCATATTTGTCTCATTTAATCCAAAATGAAACCCCTAATTGGTCCTTACCGGTCTCCTTTTTACCGATTAGTTTCCCTTAGGATCTGTACTTTATATTTGGGCTTTAGTACAGATAAAATCATCTGATTTTCTCTCTCTCCTCTCATGTGGATGAAATTGCATCCTTAATAGGTAAGGAGTTGACTTTTCTACCCTTACGTTTCCTCTTTTAACCTTGAGGTAACATGTGTCCCTATGTAATGATTACACTGACTTTACCTTTTCAACATGTTATTCTTGTACTGGCTTTTCCTCTTCCTTGACCATATGTGGCACATACACACTGTGCATGGGTAGGAATTTGTGCTCTGCTAATACTCTGTCCCCACTTTATTGTATCGGCTTATACTATATCGGTGTTTTGTGTTTGACCCAGTTCTTTTCAAATCAGGGCACATTCTTGACCTTCTTTTCTTTGGTCATATTAGGCGACATTTTTGGCCTTTTTAAGTTCTAATATCCTGTCTCCCAAAAGTCTGACAGTCAAAACTTCTTATTAATTCATCAGTGCATACAAGTTCATCATTTACAAAAGTAGGGGTGTTACATTACTCGAGTACTATTCCAAAGTTTGCAATTATCAGAGGTAAGTCTTACAACATTATGTTAGATATGCTTAGTTTTGATGATATCAAATATACTTATCAATATCAAGTGCAAAAAGTTTGCATACTACATTTATCTCCTACATTGACCAATTCTTATATTTATTGTAGAATCGAAGAAGATGTGAAGTTCATTTATGAAGAATGATCTAGAAGAAGAAGAAAGAAAGAAATTGAATCAAAGAAGATGTGAAGTTCAATAATAAAGAATGATCAAGAGGGTAGATTGAAGAAGGAAGAACTTGCTGAATGGAATGAGAATATCATTATTCAAGTTCTTAGATTGATACTAGAAGTCTCTACGATCAAATGGAAGTTGGAATGACTCAATTCATAGTTAAAATAAGCAAAAATAAGCTTCAGGATTAGCAAACTTGAGTGCAGAACTCATAACTCGAGTTTACTACTTTGCTACAGTGATTTGCTCCTTTGGAACAAGCTAACTCGAGTTAACCACCATTGACTTAAGTTGGTAGAGTTTTTCAGCACCTTTGTTCACCTCTGTTTCACGTTCACTATGAGCAAGGTCTGGTTATTCATTGATATCTCTTAAACTAGAGATTCAATTGAGATGAAAAAAATTTGCATGAAACTAGACTCCCAATGAGTCATTTTAAAAAAGTTTCAAGTCCAAATGAGTTCAGATGAAATAACTAAGAATTTTACAAGTTGGCCTTGCAATTCACGCCACACAGCAGACCAAGCTTCGATGTTTTGAGTGTATCTCACAAACTACACATCCAAATGAGCTAAAATCAGTGGCATATGAAACTAGACTCAAATAAATTTCCAAGAACATCTAGAGCACAGAAAACAAAGATCAAATGAGAGAGATATGAATTTTGGAAGTTGACAGTCAGTTCAGGATGTTGCAAAAATGCTGGTTAAGAACAACCTTCATTCATCGGATCATAACGGTCAGAATACAATGAGTTTGGAGCTAATTATTTTTACATTGGAAAGAAGACTTAAAGATCTATATGGGGATAGGTAGTTTGCCAAATTTGGAGATATATCAAAGATGCTACACTCACTGGAAATTTACCCTTGTGTTGATAATATTCTTGCGTTTTGAAAGACAAAGAGCACAACAAGTTTGGAACAAGTGGTTAACTCGAGTGAAGGCTTGGGTAACTTGAGTCAATAGAAGAAAGAGAGCAAGCCAAGTTTGGAGTGCTTTCTTCACTCGAGTGGATTGATGGTTAACTTGAGTCATTCGAAGACAGAGAGCAAGCGAGTCTGGAATGAGTTTGTAAGTCGAGTCAACGATTGTTGCACTCGAGTTAGAGGCATTTTCAAGTGTTCTCAAATACACACTTGAAGTCCAGGTAAGTAAGTTTATATGATCAACTCGAGTAAGTTTTTATGGCCTCAAGTTAACCTCTGCTTTAACTCTTTCGAACATATCTATTTGTGAAACAAAATCTTTAGACTCAAGTGACAAATTCATGACTCAAGTCAACGGTTTTACGGTTGAGTTAACTCTTGCAAAATGATTTTCTCATTTCAAACTTATGGTTCAGACTTACTCATTTCTAAAGAAAATTATCTTCACTTGAGTCTTTGGAAGAACCAACTCGAGTCGATTAATGATTAACTCGAGTTGACTTTTCTGCTTCTGTAAATCACCGTGTTCGTGAAGCTTAAATCTTTGATTGTGATTTATTATCTTCAGATTATCACTCACAACTATTCTCAATGCCTTTAATCATGCTTATTAGTGAGTTTCAGTTGATCAAATGAAGGATTAGTTTCAAATCCTCAAAATGTCATATTTATGTCAAAACATTAAATGCTATGACGGAAGATTCAACGGCTATTTCCAACAAATCTCCAACGGTCGAATGCTCGCAACGGTTGAAACAAAAATGCCTATAAATTGAAAAGTCTTCAAACTGGAAGGGGTAACGATTGATGAATGACTCGACAGATCCAATGAAATGCTTTTACTACTTCACTGTTGATATGTCAATACACGCTTAACTTATATACTCTCTATTTCTCAATGTTTATATAGTTTATAGTAGAGAGTAAGATGATTGATTATGTACTTTAGTGTTAATCATATTCACTTCTAAGAGAGAACATTCATTGTAATCATTTTATCAGAGAGTTACTCAAGATTGGGTGACCTTGAGTAGGAAACCGATTGTATCCTTACAGTGTGTGAGGGGGAGTACTCGGTGAGAGATTCGGCTTCACAAGTGCCTGGGTGAACTTGTGGGATTGTATAGGCTTCTCTTGTGCCCGAATTAAGTAAGAATGTAGTTTATTGAGAATCTCAAGTGGAGCTTAAGGACTGGACATACATCAAGGATTAGGCTGAACCAGTATAAATCACAATTTGCATATTCTCTTCCCTTATCTGTTATATTTCCAGTATATGTTTATTTGAATATCTATCTGTTGATTTAGAAGACGCGAAAATATTTTCAAAGTTCCAAGTTTTTAATCTTACACCCAATTCACCCCCCTATTGGGTTTAATCGGTTCTTACACATTACTTTAGTAAGGATTGGATTTACTCGAGCATCACTTATCCCCTTCTCATCTCTATTTTTTCGACGAAGAAATTGAGCATCCTGCAAAACAAAATTCTGGATACTCCGATGCTTAGGTTGGTAATTATTATTCAATTAAATCTCAGAAATAACTAGTAAGGAGGATGACTTACAGTTCATTGGGGTTTACCATGCCCAATTCCCTTTGGATGTACATGAATTGTTCTTTGACCAAGGGCTTGGTGAAGGTATTAGCAAGTTGTAAATGTGTGGGGATGAACATCACCTTGACATCTTTCTTTTGCACATGATCTCTGATGAAGTTATGTCTCACATCAATCTGCTAGTTTCTTGTATGTTGAACTGGATTCTTGGCCAAGCTTATTGTACTGGTATTGTCACAAAGGATTGGAATCTTGTTCAGGTAGATTCCCAAGTCTTGAAGTTGGTTCTTAAGCCACAATACTTGAGCACAACAACTTAAAGTGGCAATATAATTAGCTTTGGTCAATGACAGGGAGACAGTTGTCTGCGCTTCTTGCTAAACTAGGAAACAAGTGAGCCTCCAAGAAACTGGAATTGCCAACTTTTACTCTTTCCGTCTGTCTTGTACCCAATGTGATCGAGTCTGAATAGGCCACCAAGTATTTTGATTGACCTTTGGGAAACCACAATTCAAGCTCCTCGTTGTCGGCAAGATATCAGAAAATTCTCTTCATATGTTTTGCATATAATTCCTTTAGAGCAGCTTGGTATCTTGCGCACATACCCACATTGAACTGAATGTCAGGTCTACTTGTGGTCAAGTATAGCAATGATCCAATCATTCCTATTTACTTGGTTATGTTGAAGTCCTTGCCCTTTTCATCGGCATCCAGAAGAGTGGTTTAGGTCATTGGAGTGTCAGCTCCAATGCATTGGTCCATCCCACATTTCTTTAGCAATTAATGGAGATACTTGGTCTATGAAATGAAGATCCCATTCTTCTGTTGCTTGATTTGAAGACCAAGGAAGTAATTAAGTTCTCCTATCATAGACATCTCAAATTCACCCTGCATTCTCTTGGAAAAATCCTCACACAAAGCGTCATTAGTAGCACCAGCTATAATGTCATCCACATATATTTGAACAATTAATAGCTCATTTCTCTTAGTGCTCTTAAAGAAGAGTGTTGTGTCAACCTTGCCTCTAACAAATCCTTGATCAAGAAGCAACTTACTCGATCTCTTATACCAAGCTCTAGGAGCTTGTTTAAGACCATATAGAGCCTTTTTCGAACGGAAAACATGGTCAAGATAAGAGTCACTTTCAAAACGAGGAGGTTGTTCAACATAAATTTCTTCCTGAATAAATCCTTTAAGAAAAGCACTCTTTACATCCATTTGATAAATCTTGAATCCTTTTATACACACAAAGGCTAAGAGTACTTGTATAGCTTTCAATCTAAGCCATTAGAGCATATGTTTCCTTATAATCAATTCATTCTTCTTGATTATAGCCTTTGGCAACCAATTTTGCCTTGTTTTTGACAATGATTGCGGATTCATCTCATTTGTTCTTGAATACCTATTTAGAGCCATTATTGTGGACGAACCATTTGCAACCAAAGATGTGCAAATATGTCAGGTTCGGTTTCCTTCCTTTATAGAGTTCATAAGGAGTCTTATTGAATTTCTTTCAGAGATAGGCATAGTTAGATACATAACACGTTGTGCTCATTACATCCGCCCAGAAGACTTCAGAAGTCTTCTTCTCATTCAACATTGCTCTAGCCATTTCAGTGAGAACTAGGTTCTTTCTTTCAACCACTACATTCTATTGTGGAATTCTCGGGGTTGAGAAATTATGGTCAATACCGTGGGCATCGCAGAATTCCCTGAAAGCTTGATTCTCAAACTCCCCTCCATGGTCAATCCGAATACCTAAAATGCAAACACCTTTGTCATTTTGCACTTTCTTGGCAAACACGGAAAATAGATCAAATGTTTCATCCTTGGAAGATAAGAAAATTGTCCAAGCAAATCTTGAGAAATCATCGACAATGACTAGAGTATACAAATTGCCACCAAGGTTCTTTACTCTTACTAGTCTATATGAAGTAGTTGGAGTGGTCAATTAGTCGAGATTTCATTTTTAGTTTTGAAAGATGATTTAGTTTGTTTATCCTTTTGACAAGCTTCACAAATCATATCATTTTTAAAATGAAGTTTAGGTAAACCGAGAACTAAATCCTTTTTAACTAACTTATCCAGTTTAAACATGTTTACATGAGCCAAACGCTTATGCCACATCCACCTTTCATCCAAGTTGTTAACAAAATAGTTTTCATATTTGACTTTAGGTAAATTCAAGGTAAAACAGTTACCTTCTCTAGGCGCCTTAAATAAAACTTTAAGGTTACCTTTATCGGTTGGAAGATCATCCTTGTTGACAATGAGCCTCTAAATCGAAAATGATCCAATTGTTCTTGTCTACACTTTGACTGATGATCAAAAGGTTGTGACAGAGGCCTTCCACAAAGTACACGTCTTTGGTCAGGGGTCCTTCTTTTTCACCAATTTCGCCAATTCTAGTGATCTTTCCAATTTGGTTTCCCCCAAAAGTTACTTTGCAACCATCCTTTGATCTTACTGCCACAAACTTGGATTGATCCCCTGTCATGTGTCTATAGCATTTGTTATCAATGTACCTGATGAGCATGATATATGCCATGTTTTCCCTATATTTTATGACTGAATTGTATCACTTGCTAGAGACCACACTCAGTTGCTAACACAAATACTCTGAACTTTGCTTTCTAGAATGAATAGTGTTTGCCATTTAAACTAGGTGGTCGGTTGATCTGTTGGAAATTATGCCCTAGGGGCAAGATCATTGTACTTTAACGTTATTATTAATTAAAGTATTTCTCCTTTTCATTATCATATTGTTTGCATGTTTATTATGATAGCTATATCCTTGGACGTATCATAAAGATTATCCTAAATGTCCCTGGTTAGTCATCTATGCGGGAGCAAAGATGAAATAAAACCAGTATGACTTTGATGAGTATGGAGATACGAATCAAAGTCATCGGCACTTGTAAGAGTACAAGGTGCTAGATCGACCCACTATGAGAAAGCTGCATGGGTTTAGTCATAAGCTTATCTCATGTATAACCACGTCACAACGCCCTTTGACCTGAGATCATCATGGATTCCTACATGAGAGTCGCTAATCTTTGACCTACTCAAAAGTCACCTTTGACCGGGTGATGATAAAGGCTTCAATTGGGATTAGTGGTTTTCATGCAAAGGAATGTGAATGGTCAAGATGGAAATTGTCCTTCAAATTTGTAGAGAGATAATACTGGGCCCCTCGATGAGTGAGTCTGAGAAATGTATGGTCATACTACGATGGAAAGAAGTTTCCATTTCAATTGTTAGACTACTCAATAATCAAGAAAGTAATGGTCAATAACGGGAGGTTGACATTATCCATGCTTCATCCTTGACCAAATTATCGCGTGACAAAAGGGGTATGACGTGGTTGTATGATAGGCAGTATCATATTATCGATCCTCATATGAGTTGGGTAGTCACAATGTCTTTCTAGAGGCCACTTGCGACTTGTGGGCTGGTACAATATTGGCTCGCTGCCAATCTCATGTGGGCCTATAGGGTCGCACACAAGAATAGCCCCAACACGAGCAAACAAATGTCCAGATTCATTGAATCTTAGATATGTCTAAGATTTAATGAATACAAAGTTTAATCTAGGGTGGATATATATATATATATATAATATAAATTCAAAAATAATTATTATTATTATTATGTAGATAAAAATATTATTATGTATTATTTGTTTTATATTTAATTTATTTGATAAATTAAATAAATAAAACAAATTGAGATATGGTATTTCAGATTTAATTTAAATTGAGATATTATATCTCAGATTTAATTAAATAGATGGATATCATATCTCGATTTTATTTATAAAGATCAATTAAATGAGCGAGGCTTTCAATTCGGATTAAATAAATAGATTAGATTAGATCTGTTGGACATATTTAATTAATTTATTATTTTAATCCAAATCTGAATTTCAAGATTAATTTTGGACATTTTAATACAGCCCAATTAAGGTTTGAGAAACTCTATTAGATTAAGATCTAGTCGTATTAAAATTAGACAAGCCACGAAAAAGAAAAACCCTATAGGTGAGACATGAGACGAAAAGCTTGAAGGAGCTAGCATCTGCCGTCCGTGTTGGAGTCTTTGTTCGGTGTGGATACCGGTAGAGGAAGTGGATTCGTAGAGTCAGCTCCTATTGATATAGTAGGACGCACACGAGTTCACAAAGCACATACACGAGTTCGCAAAGGTACAGTTCCTAATGAACCTTGTTAGTTCCCAGTGTTTTGATGATAACAAGTCATTAAGCACTTGAATAAGAATTGAACTCTGGTTCATTGTATTCTGAGTATGAGAAATGAATTCTCGAGAATGGTTTATTGCTTGTCGAGAATTAGCTAGACAATGTACAGCGCATGTGCTTCAATGGGGTAATTCTCGAGAATGGCTTATTAATTCTCGAGAATATGAGCCAGCGTCTTCATAACTAAAGAAGTCTTTTAAGGTCAATTCTCAAGTATGAAATATGGTTCTCGAGAATGAAGCATCAGAAACTAACTTCTGTTCACATTGTTATAATTCTCGAGAATGCAATTATGATTCTCGAGAATGGAAGTCTTTCTACTGTGAAAAGTTCCATTGTGCAAAAGACAATTCTCGAGAATTCAAACTTGATTCTCGAGAATGAATAGTAAGCATTCATAATTATCCACTCTTTGAATCCAATCTAATTCTCGAGAATGTGAAGCAATTCTCGAGAATCATCGAAAGGCACTTTGACTTCATTAGTTCCTAACTGAGCAATTCTCGAGTATGAAAGATGCATTCTCAAGAATTCTATGTACTGGCAATTGTGAAACCATGTTCTTCATTAATTCTCGAGAATGGGAACTCAATTCTCGAGTATGACCCAATACAATTTCTTCGATTAGCTATCTGGACATTATATTCTCAAGAATGCATGAAGCAATTCTCGAGAATTATTCTTCATATTTCCATCACTCTTCCAGTAACTCTGATCGAAAGGATAAATTCAATGGGCATTTATTTAATGTTCATTAATCATATTTGAACTTATTTATACTGTGTTTAACCATCTTATTGATTAAGTTTCAGTTGATTAATCAAAGAAATCTCAGTATTTGAACGAGAGGCAATCCAACGTGCCACTCGCATTAAATGCAACTCAAACAGATAGAGTGACATTCGGAATTAAAGCAAGTGGCAGGCGAAAAACATTCTTTCGAGGAACACTTAATCCAGCTAACACTCTGAGCCATTGTCTGCACAAATACATTCGATGGCAAAGCATTAAATGAAGCAACGGTCGATTTCACACAAATGGATTGAACCTGTGTCTAACGGAAATACGAGGAGTCTCAACGGCTAGTATGCAGAGCTTCTCAACGGTATTAATGGTGAACGCTATAAATACCAGAAGCATTCAATTTCACCAACCACCGAAACGCTGAGCAATTAATTTGAGTTAATACTATTCACTGTTTCATCAATTTGTACTTCAATGTTTAATACTTTATCTGCTCGTGAGGAGTTTATAAACATTTACTTCATTATCAGTTGAATCTTAAGGTTGAGGAACCTTAAGAGAGGGTGTATCAATTCCAACTTGTAAAGGGGAGTGGAGTCTGAAAGTGAGAGGATCATCCTTCGTTTACAGAGTGTGTAATTGTTCTTGAAAGATAGTGGAATCCCATATGTTCTGAGACTGGACGTTGGTTAGTGATTTTGGACCGAACCAGTATAAACCGTCCTGTGTCTATTTCACTTCTCTGCTTCATTTCTCTGTTTCTGTTTTTACTTGTCTTTTGTGGGTGCACAAAAAGAATTTGAGATCACCTATTCACCCCCCACTAGGTGATATTCTATCTTCAAACCTAATTTAAACGCCGTTGATAGATCCTCCTATGGGATTCATAAGATTTTAATAGATGAAATCCTTCCGCTGCGTGTACGGATCCCAACATGATAGAGGCTCCGTCAGGCAATATTCCCTTTATGATCCTTCTCAAGATGTTAAGCTTGTTAGAGAAGACTCGCTCTGATACCAAATGAAAGTGGAATATCACCTAGATGGGGTGAATAGGGGATTCCAAATTATTTTTGCCCAAAGAACAATAAAACCAAGACAAGGACAAAAATAATGAACACAGAGAGTTATACTAGTTTGGTCCCACTCTTGACCTACATCCAATCCCAAGGCACTCTGGGATTTTCACTAACTTGCAATCACAATTACAATTACACACTATGTTCTCGAAGTAATCCCTTGCACACTAGGATATACTCCCCCTTACAAGTTGTAATCGTACACCCACACTCAAGTGTAGAACAGAATATTACCAAAAAGGGGGTGAATTGGGGATTAAAAAATCTTTTCAAATACCCCTGAACTTAACACACAGAAACAAAGACAAACAAAGAGAGTAGGAGAAAGATGAACACAGGAGATTTATACTGGTTCGGTCTTAACTCTTGACGTACGTCTAGTCCCTAGACACATTGGGATTTTCACTATCACTTCAATTGATTATACACTCTTTACTCGAAAGTAATCCTCTCACTAGGATTCACTCCCCCTTACAAGTTGTAATAAAATAACCCAATCTCAAAGTCCCACAACTTTGAGATTCTTACAAGAATAATGATTCAGTAATAAACTCTCTAAAAGAGCATATTAATAAATAGTGAAGATTATATATCTGAATATATTACACAAATGAGTGAAACGAAAAATACGTATTGATCGTTTGAGCGTTTGTGTTTCCGGTGGTTGGAACGAATTTGAAAGTGGAGCTTAATCACCAAGAGGGGGTGAATTGGGGATTTTAAAATTATTTTCTAAATGCTCTGTTTTTCGACACTAAAAACAGAGGTGAACAGAGTATAGGGAAGAAGAGCAAGACACAAGGAATTTATACTAGTTCGGTCCAACCTCTTGACCTACGTCCAGTCCCCGGACTCTCTGGGATTTTCACTATCTCAATTGAAATTACACACTTTGTAAATCAAGAGTAATTCTCTCACTAGAACTTACTTCCCCTTACAAGTTGCAATCAATATCCCAATCTCCAAGTCCCCTGACTTGAGATTCTTACAATGAAATGATTCACAATAAATGGACTCTCTCTAAGAGTGGATAAATATAAACATTGAAGATCAATGTAGCAAAAGATACTTTACAAGAGAAAACTAAAAGAGTAGTTGACAAACTTGAATGCAATTCGTTTTCAGCAGATGTGTTGTTGAGAAGAATTGAATGCTACTCTATTTATACTAAGAGAGCATTAAATAACCGTTGCAAACTCCATTATAACCGTTGGTGCACTAATCTAGTCATTGGAGGCACTTTGGTGTCTTCTCTCTCTACTCTTCGGTTAATTGCTTTTGTCCGGAGGATTAGTGTTGACTTTCCTTGTAATAGATCTGTTGGAAGAGCAGCTACTACTTAGGGAAAGCGGACATTAATCCCTTTGCAACGTGTAGAGAATGATGGTACGAAGGATGCAAGTTTTCGGACTTTGCATTTAATGTTCTGACATCACCTTTTGCTTTTACTCAAATCTTCATTTAATATCTTCTAAACCATCTGTAACTCACTAACAAACTGATTAAACATAGTTAAGAATTGTAGTGAATGTATAGAAGAAGTATTAAAATCAAACGAGAAGTTTTCAGAAATTCGAGCAAGTTGATTTTCAAAACCAACGATGCAAACTCGAGTTTTGTTTATCAAAACTCGAGTTTTGGACTTTTATATTGAAATCATGTTTAAGTCCACAAACTCAAAACTAGAGTTTCCAATTGCAAACTAGAGTTTCCAAAATGATAGGATGAGCAAAGCTCTCGTAAGTCTGAAACTCGAGTTTCCAAAAGTAAACTCGAGTTTTCTCTTAAGATTGGAAACCTTTGAAAATCTATCCCAGGTGAAAACTGGAGTTTTCAAAATAGATGAAAAGCGCAAAGCTTTCTGGTTGGTCAAAACTCGAGTTTCCATTTTAAGTATGAAAAATCAGAATTTTATCCCAAAGTCAAAACTGGAGTTTTCAACCAAAACTGGAGTTTTCAAAAACTGGAGTAAAACTAGAAAACTTTACGCAAGTGCAAACTCGAGTTTCCAAAGTAAAACTCGAGTTTTCTCATAATTTAGAAAAACTTAGAAAACTCATGGCAAGTTGAAAACTGGAGTTTCCATATGAAAAACTGGAGTTTCCATATGAAAACCGGAGTTTTCATAACTCAGAATGTTGGAGACTCTTTGTATGACCAAAACTCGAGTTTCCAAATGAAAACTGGAGTTTTGCTTACTTCTGAAAATATTGAAAAGTCTCTGTATTACGGAAACTGAAGTTTTATCTAGGAGTGAAAATTTGGATAGCTCTCTGTAAGTTCAAAACTAAACTGGAGTTTTGCTTAGTTCATTAAAATTGAGCTATTCTCTGTCAAGTCAAAACTCGAGTTTTTAAACCAAAACTCGAGTTTGCCTTTGACAGTAAGTTTTTCAAATTACCAAAGACAAATTCCATCTTGTGTTTACAATTGTCAGTTATCATCAAAACACATAGAGAACTAACAGAATTGAATGCTTTGTCTTAAATATGGTGAGGGCAATTAATGATCCTTGGAAGCTTTCAATGCACCGTTGAGAGTAATGAATATAGCTGTTGGACTTTGGTCATTCGTTACTCTATGCTTGATTAGTTTGCAAACATTCTTCGTTGGCATTCCTTGTTGTTCTTCCCGTGGGATGATCTGGCTTCCAAATGAGGAAAGAAACCATTAATGCCTTTGGAATGTGCAGAGAATGATTAACCAAATTCGTGCTTTGTTTCTGGAGAAGCATTAAATACAGGTGACGTAATCACTTGCTTTTTTATTAATCTTCAGTTAATCCATTATCTAATCATCTCACAGTCACTAACAAACTGATTAAACATAGTTAGGAACAATAATGAGTGATGATATGCAGTATACAAATCACACATAAAGATTTAAGATTTACGGATACGGTGATTGTAAAATAGAGATACGTTACACTCGAGTTAAGTTCAGGCAAATTGGAGCAGGTGAATCAAGTTTAGCATTATAGGCTCGAGTCACTAGTTCATCTTCTTTGAAAAAAAGTTGCAGTTTAAAATGAAGATGACTATGTATGTATTATGCTCGAGTTTAAAACAATTAGCTCAAGTGCATGACTCGAGTCAATCAAGTTTAGCTTGAGTCAAGTTCTTCTTTTCACAAATGAACTTTGAAATACCATTTTGGAAAGAGTTTGAAATCATGCCAGCTCGAGTCATTAAGTAATGACTCGAGTCATGTTCGTTTACTTGAAAATTGATTCCAAGAGGGATGCTTGAGTTAAGAGACATAGGATAAAGTCAGGGACTTTGAATTTGAAAATGAGTTTAAGTCCAGAAAGTATGATTGGAGTCAATTATCACAGACTCGAGGCAATATCATTTCACATAATATTTCATAAGAGCTCTTGACTCGAGTTTTAAGTGACGCCTGAGTCTCTTTATGTTTAAATATTTTTTAGAGCTCTCTGTCTTATCTTAACTCGAGTTATTTTTTATAGTCAATTACTGGTTTAAGTTTGATCAAGTTCAAAGCATTTTGACTTAAACCATTAACTTTATTTCGTTTACAATTGTCAGTTATCATCAAAACAGATCGAAAACTAGCGTCAAGGTCCCTCTACCTTGAGATTAAACTGGTAATCAAATAAGTGTTTAAACTCTCTCATAGAGTAGAAAAAGATAATCTCTGAAGTACAAGATATGCAAAGATATTAAATGAAACGAATGAATCAGTAGATTGCACTAACTTCTAATTGAATGCGCAGAGTTTCGATAGTTGGCAGAATTGAATGCTTCAAGCATTTATACCAACTTCCATTAATGACCGTTGAAGAGCTTTGAATGTAGCTGTTGAGACTCTTCAAACTTTAATGTCTTCCGTTAGACACAGTCAAACATTTGCTTGGTTTGACTGCTTTTCAGATCATCGTCAACATGCTTTTGGTCAGAAGTTGACTCAGAAAACATACTAGTGACTTTCACCGGAATGGGTGTATCTGGTAGGATTGATTTTGCCTGCTCTGAAATTCATTCCATGTGTATGCTCTGTTTTCTGCAAACATTAAATCCTTCTTACACACGAAGTTGGTTTTCGGCTAAACATGACTTAAACAATCGTTAATGATCTGAAATACACTTAAAAAGATTATTAGTAATAGTGTAATAAAGATTGAATAAGGTTAACCAGAAACTAACTATAACCCATAACATTTGAATTTACGAATACAGTTACAGCGAAGGTTTCAGGTAGCTGATGAATCATACCCGAGTATCATTACTTGAGTACTCAAGTAGCCACCTAAAAATGCTTTCATAGCTGCCCATCGATCGACCATACTCGAATAAACAAATTGAAAGGCAGAATATCACCTAAGATGGGGGTGAATTGGGTGATTTAAAAACCTTTTCGAATACCCCTGAAACTCACGCAAAATAGAGCTAAACGAGAGAGAGAGAGAGAGAGAGAGAGAGAGAGAGAGAGATCTATACTGGTTCGGTCTAAACTCTTGACCTACATCCAGTCTCCAGACTCTCTGGGTATTTCACCATCTCTTTCATCTTGATTACACACTCTTTACTCAAAGTAATCCCCCTCTACGATTCACTCCCCCTTACAAGTTGTAATCAATACACCAACTGTTAAGGTCCCACTACCTTGAGTATCTTTACAGAAAAAATGAATATAATTTAACTCTCTCAAAGAGTAGATAGACAAATACTAAAGAATAAATATATGAAGATATTGCACAATGAATGAAACAGTAAACATGAATAGTTTGTTTTAGTGTTTTGCGTTTCCGATAGTTGGAACATATTGAATGCTTCTGTTTATATTTGGTGAAGGTAAGTAATGACTGTTGAAAGTAGTTACTGATTCAACTTTAATCAAGATAACAACATTTTTAGTTGAATCATTAACATCCTTTTATTTACAATTGTTTGTTATCATCAATTCACACAAAGATAACTAACACAAATTAGCATACTCAAGTATCATATCAACAAAAAACATATCAAAGGCTTCTGTGATGATCATACTCGAGTAACAGAATGCCTATACTCAAGTAGCATACTCGAGTACACAATATTTAGTGCTCGAGTATTATCTGTTCTTTCCTGAAATAACAACTTAGTGAAACATTAGCCAACTATGCTCGAGTACCATTTTCCTTATACTCAAGTATCGGTAAAATAGTGTTTGAGTACACTTCAAACAGAGAGCAAATGTAAGACCGAAACATATGTACTCGAGTAACAAATTACCTATACTCAAGTACCACTTACCTTGTACTCAAGTAACGTACTAATTAGAGCTTTTTCTTTGCCAGAAAAGCTCTGTACTAGAGTAGACAGTTCTCCATACTTGAGTATTCTCTGAACTTTGTTGTTTCTTCATGTACTCGAATAACATAATACTTATACTTGAGTACTCTTCTTCTGATATCAACGCAGACAGTTATGTCTGATATCATACTCGAGTAACAGTGAATCCATACTCGAGTAAGTGACCTGAGAACACTTAGACAAATTGTCAGATTGAGCATGCTCGAGTAAGCTTAAGGGCAGACTCGAATACACTCTTACCTTAGGCAATATTTACTGATTCAAAACCTTAACCATTTTCAATTTTAAAACTTTAACAACTTTCAAGTCTTGTTATCATCAAAACTCCAAGAACTAACAACTAGCTCAAGCCCAAGAAGAAGAAAGGCAAGTGTAAGCATGTGGAGATAGACAAGCTCAACCCCAAGTCCAAGAAAAAGGCCAAGGCCAAAGAAAAGGAGAAAGAAAAAGGATAAATCTAAGGTTAATGCTACTGTTTTATGCTTCCATTGTCATAAGTAAGGACATTAGATGAGGTACTACTCATTGTACCATGCGTGCCTCAAGGGAAAGAAGCATAGTGATGCTTCAACTGTATCTTATTTTCCATATAGTTTGCATTAAAGTTTAAAAGTTTAATTATCACTCAGTTCATCCCCGCTTGGATGAAATTCTTGTTCTAACATATAGGGCATATCCTAATCTATTCAATGATTTTGGCTTTAAATTTATATGTTATAAACGTCATTATCCCAATCTATTCAACATATAAAATAAAAACTGAAATTTGGTCCACAATTACCTTCAATTTTCCTTTTTAATTATAGGGTTAATATAATATTTGATTCCTCAAGTGACCCTCAATTTTGTTTTACTTTTTCAAGTTTCAAAGTATAAATTTTAGTCCCTCAAGTTTCATTTCTTTTAAAACATTGGTTCCTATAACTTAATAAAAACCTGGAGCATTTTATCCCTATACTATAGGGACCAAAACCAATGGTTCATAATTTGAAAGACAAAAACACAAATGAGGATAAACAAGAGACCAAAGATAGTATTGACCCTTAATTATAAAGGGATATTTTAGTCTTTTAACAACATTAAATAAAAAATCTCTATTTAAAACTCGTGACCTAATTAGGAATCTTATTAAAAGTGTATGTCTAAATTTAAATTTTCTTATTTATGTTAGACTTAATTATGATTTCCACATCAATTAATGTCTCGTGAATAAGGGTTGTAGAGTCTACTTACATTGAACTTCTAATATTTAGAAAAGTTTATTGTAATTTATTCAAAACGGACAACCTTTTAATAATTTTTATTGACGACACCATGCAATATCTGAAATAAGATAAGATGGGCGAAGAATACAAAGACTTCTCTTTTTATTATTAAATTGATATCACAAAATATTTATGAATAAAGCAACCAAGGTGTCACGTTCACACATAAAAATCAATGGATAATATTATTAAAAATCAACAATTTGAATGAACTTCATTCTCATGTTTGAATTTGAATGCACTCCATAGTCTATTCTATTGTTCATGTAATCACTTTTCGTGAATTAAAAAGAAAAAGTTGGCTGGAAAAAGTGGAAAATATCTAATAACTTTTTTTTTTTTTTTACAATTACAAGACGCACTAATGGCGCAATTACAAGGAGGCGGGATCAACCCATGACCTCCCACTACTTGGGGAGTACCCCATACCACTAGGCTACAAGGGCTTTGGTAAAATATCTAATAACTGACCTTAGATCCCTTGCACTAAAGGTATATTCGTATATGGGGAAATTTCACAGTGGGTCCCAAGCAGATTAATTAGATTTTCAAAATCGGTGCGATTATCAATGCAAAATCAATGGATAATATATAATATTATTAAAAATCAACAATTTGAATGAACTCCATTCTCATGTTTGAATTTGAATGAACTCCACTCCATAGTCTATTCTATTGTTCATGTAATCACTTTTCGTGAATTAAAAAGAAAAAGTTGGCTAGAAAAAGTGTAAAATATCTAATAATTGACCTTAGACTTGCACAAAAGTTATATTCGTATATGGGGAAATTTCACAATGGTTCCCATGCATATTAATTAGATTTTCAAAATTGGTGCGATTATCAATGTAAAATCAATGGATAATATTATTAAAAATCAACAATTTGAATGAACTCCATTCTCATGTTTGAATTTGAATGAACTCCACTCCATAGTCTATTCTATTGTTCATGTAATCACTTTTCGTGAATTAAAAAGAAAAAGTTGGCTGGAAAAAGTGGAAAATATCTAATAACTGACCTTAGATCCCTTGCACTAAAGGTATATTCGTATATGGGGAAATTTCACTGTGGGTCCCATGCAGATTAATTAGATTTTCAAAATTGGTGCGATTATCAATGTAAAATCAATGGATAATATTATTAAAAATCAACAATTTGAATGAACTCCATTCTCATGTTTGAATTTGAATGCACTCCATAGTCTATTCTATTGTTCATGTAATCACTTTTCGTGAATTAAAAAGAAAAAGTTGGCTGGAAAAAGTGGAAAATATCTAATAACTGACCTTAGATCCCTTGCACTAAAGGTATATTCGTATATGGGGAAATTTCACTGTGGGTCCCATTCAGATTAATTAGATTTTCAAAATTGGTGCGATTATCAATGTAAACAAAATTTAGATTGATCTAAAAGCTCTAATAGGGAGGGAAAGTAGCTTTCTTTAGGACTGGTCTGGTCTTCTATTAAAGCCTGATAGCAAGGGCTAGCCTAGCTATTTAAAATTTTACACACACACAAACGAATAATTATTATCTCTTGTCCTAAATACATAACATAGTTATTAAATAAATTATTTAATCATATCATATGTTGTATGTGATTAATTAAATCGTTGTTCAATCAAATGGACTCATATATATTAGTTTATAAGTTAGACAAATTATTTTACAGAAAAAATATAAATATATTAAAATAATTTAATTACTTTTCTTAATCTCCCAAAAAAAAATTAACTGAGTCCTATATATTTAGAGCTAATGGTAGTATTGTTGAGTTGAAAGAGAAAGTAACACCCTAAATCTAATGAAAGAATATACAAATCCACTACACTTGCTCGTTTATTGCGTAGCACGGGTTACAGTTGCTTCTCACCCTCTCTCCTATTTTTTATTTATTTTTTCCAACTGTTAAGCTTAGATTCTTCATTCACGCGGTTTGTTTCCGTAATCTGGTACGCAATAGAAACTTTTCGAACTTCTCTGCCACAGTAAAGAAAGAACTTAGTTGTTTTTAATTTGATATTTCCCTGCATTGAAAAAGAATGTTGTACCGCCATGGAGTTGCTATTCAGATTATAGTTTTTAGTGATATCTAATTAAGCCTTTTTTCCTTCTTTTTTTTTTTTAAAAAAAAAAAAAATTTGTTGCTGAGAAAAAGTAGTGGAAATGGCCATGTACAAAGCTTTCTTAAATCTAGATGACAAGGAAGCATTGAAGCTTATCAAAACCCTCAATTTATGGAGGTTTTAAAAGCCTACTTATAACCAATAAAACCTAATAGATAAGGACTTTATTAAGAGCATACTTAATAAATAAGCGTTAAAAAAGGCCTCAGGCCTAGCCAAGCGTATTGTAAGCTCGAGGGCCTGAAGCTAAAAAATAATTTCCTTGTAATATTAACACTTTAGCCACTTCATTCAGTTTAAACTATTATGGTAGAAAGAAGAGAGTTTATTCAAAAGAAATTTACAACCATTGTAAAAAAGAGTTTAACTAAACAATTGAAAACTCTCCCATGATTTAAAGAAACAAACCATTTCTTGAAAAACATTATCCATAATAGAGAAGGTACAGACCATATTTTCATACACGCTATCATGGTTGAAATAATTTAAATAATTTGCAAAGGCTAACCATGATAGAGAAGGTTAACACTACTACAAAAACACTAACATGGTTAAAAGAAAAGGTTCAACCCCGATTTACCTTGTTATCAAGCACCATTTAACCAGTACTACAAACATAGGCATATGATTCAGGGCACAAGGAGTAACACCGCTCAAAAGCCCAACAACATAAATGGACAAGATAGACGAGGAATCTTGGACACCCCCTCTTGAGAATACGGTTCGCATCGATGTGACGGATCGGTGCTTCAACAACATAAAGCTGCATGTGGGGAGTACTAAGAAATTCTAAAGGGGATTGGTTGATGGGCTTCTATAAACCCCTTGGCCTACTTTCTGTCATTGAAGTGAAATTTATGCTATCGGGATAGGGTTGCGATTGGCCTTCAAATGAGATTACGAGCATCGTCATTTACTCCGACTCTCTTGATGCCGTCAATATCCTTATGAGAGATTGCCCTGCTGATCATCCTTTGAAAGACATTATTGGGGAGACTCGAGACCTTTTGTTCCGAGACCGGGACGTGGAGCTTCATCATACTCCAAGAGAAAACATCTCTTGTGCGATTATATGGCCAAGCAAGGCCACGGTGTTGCCATTGGTGCCGATATGGCCATGATTCCAACTATCCCGAGAGGTTGCCTAGATATGGTTTTGAAGGATCAAAGAATCCCGCCATTCATAGTTTCTTTCTTGTTGTTGTTTCGGGGCTAAAGTCTTATAATCTAGCTCCTATTTCTCACTTTCAAGCTTCTAACTGCCCATTTTATCAAAAAAAAAAAAAAAAAAAAAAGCCCAACAACATACGCGTCAACCAATTACCACATAGGGGTCCAAGACACAAAATCCACCACAATAACCAACCATCAATAATACTATAATCTAAAAGACATGTTGATTGTCAAATAAAGTATCATAATAATAAAATATTTGTAGGCCCTACTTGGCAATTTGTACATATATAAGATAGTTGTGTGTGTGTATTACAAATCTCACAAGAAGCATTTCATCCGAGGCAGTCTCCCCCATTATATACTTTGTCTCGATTCCTTTTTAATGCATTAAATGGACTCATTATATCCAGCTTCAATACATAGTTTCTTCACTAATAAAGATTTATCCCCTACTTATCGCTGCTATTCTCGTAGTACAGTACGAATTTGTCCTTTTATAATGTATATGAAATTGCAGCTGATTGCAGTGGTGGCAACGCATGCAGCCTTACCTCCTGAGCTTTACTGGAAGTCCATGCTTCCCACTACTCCCATTCCTAAATCTATCGCAGTTCTCCTCCACCCACTGTTAGTATTGTACTGTTAATTCGTGCTTTTCTGCGAATTTCAATCTTCACATGACATTTAATATTATGCAGTAAGTTTCTTAAAGTGATAATATATCATTATTGCTAGCAAGTCAGGAGAATGAACCTTGTTTTGATGACAAATTATGGAACGATGATCCGCGTATACGCTATTGTTATGGTACAAACGGGAACTGTGGGAAAATGAAGGCTGACAAAGCTCTCTTCTTCTTGGAAAAGGATTTGAAGGCTGATCACAAAATGAACTTTCACTTCGAGAAAACCTCCAACCAAGCATCTTTTCTGCCTCGTGAAGTTGTTAAATCCATTCCCTTTTCTTCAACCAAGGTATGTAGTGTCAGACTGGTCATTCTACGATGTCAGTGAACACTGATTTTCTGTAATTAAAATAAAAGGTCAAAAACAGATAATTCATGTATTTATGATTGTTTACAAATAGATGGCTGAAATATTGGACAAGTTTGCTGTGAAGCCTGGCTCAATAAAAGCTGAGGTTATGAAGAATACGATTAAAGTGTGTGAGGAGTCAGGGATTGAAGGGGAGGAGATGTATTGCGCAACATCCTTAGAATCCATGCTTGATTTTATAACTTCCAAGCTTGGGAAAAGCGTGGAAGCTTTGTCTAGCGAGGTGATGAAGAAGGAAACAAAGAAGCAAGAATACACGAAAGTTGTGGTGTGCCACAAGCTCGTTTATGTGTATGCTGTGTTTTACTGTCACAAAATAGACAACACAGCTGCCTATACGGCGTCGTTGGAGGGGGCTGATGGGAGCAGAGTGAAGGTTGTGAGTGTATGCCACAGAGACACGTCAGCATGGAACCCAAAACATTTGGCCTTCCAAATGCTAAAAGTGAGACCAGGCAGTGTTTCCATATGCCACTTCCTTTTCCAAGACTCCATTGCGTGGGTTCCCAATTAAAACTGAACATTAATTTAAGTGCCTGGCTACGAGCACAACTAAATAAAAAGCAAGTCTCTCCCTTGAAGTACCTGAACTTACGATCTAGCTAGCAAGATAGATTTAAGGAAAGAGAGTAGAATTCACATATTAGGTGAATTTCACAACTCACTCTACCTCCTCCTAGACCAGCTGTTGTGACTGATGAGACTACCAGTGTGTGAGTTTTGTAGATTCAACGTCTTGTTTGTGTGTCCCTTAAATGAGCTTTCTATATTTCTCATTTTCTCTTTCTTTCCATCACATAAAATTGTTCACGCCTACAACTCCGCAAGAGCATGATCATATGAAGCAATAAATTGATAAGCACAAAGTATCGATGAGGATTTCGCTGACCACACAAGAAATTGATAATTATGAATGAAAGACTTGTTTACCTTTATTTTATTACTCCTAGCCCATTTTATTAATGATATTCAGATATTCAAGACTATATGGTGCAATTAATTCAAATTTCCCACAAAATAGACCAAATTCTTAAAAAAAAAAAAAAAAAAATTTAACCACTGATGACACATTAAATACGCCAAAAAAATTTACCTCAACTATCTGTGTAGAGTTAGAACTTGATAAGATGAAGTCTTGGGTCTATACAAATTTATTGAACATGGAAAAGGAAAAGGCAAAGGCAACACTTCAAGGTCGTCAAGCAGGAGGGTTTTTTTGTTTTTTGTTTTTCATTTTTCATGATATTGATTTTTTTTTTTTTTTTATATTTAATCTTTGTTGATTGATTTTATAAATAGAAGAATGAAATAATCGAAGTCAGCTAAAGTCTTCCTTTGCTCGTTTTAAACCACGTGGCCTTGTTCCTATGGGCAAAACTACTTTTAGTTCGGAAAAGCATAAAAGTATGGCTGTCTTATCATTCATGCAATAAGGATCCAAATTTTCTCATACCTTATAATTTCTATAGAACTAAAGTAAACAGTACGTTGAAAATATTCATTTTATAAACAAGAAGATTAAAATGAAAATTTTAGCAATTTAAAATCAGTTGAATCATAACAAATTTTGAGAAAAGTTTCTTAAAGGCGAAGCCATTATTGTCATCTTCGAAAGAGGCTGCCTACAAAGTTGTTGGAGGAGTTTGTCATCGCCAACGTCAATCATGAGCAATAAGAGTAAGGAGAAAGCGGCATGAGCAAGAGGGTGTGTGAGAGGAAACATGATGTGAAAGAGGAGGGTGAACGACAATCAATGACTGGTGATTTTTGGAAGATGGAGAGTGTCACGTCTTGAAAATTCAGGAGTGACAGGCACGGAATACTTACTAGGAAAAAGATGCTAAAGAAAATGAAAGAGATTTTCCGAACAGAGAAGAAAGCTTCAACCTTTTCTCCGGACTTTGAACCTTTAAATGAAGTAGCGATAGGGAAGAAAGAAGAAGAGTAGAAAGAAGATGGAGTTGTCTCGGAACTCTGGTAGTCAGCAAGAGATCGAGACAGCAAAGAAAGTACTCCTCCGATGTTGTCAAGCTTCCCTCATACAATAGTGGTTTAGAAATATAATATAATAATGTTAATGTTTTTTTTTTTTTTTTTTTGGGGAAATTTCTCTGGGAGAATGACATTTAAATAGGATATGAAATTCCAAAACCTGAAAATGTCGATGAAAAGGGAAAAGGACAGAGAGGTAGGCGGAGGTAGGAATCTAGGTTTTGAATATTTGGGCAATAGACCAAATTACCCTTTCCTTCACTATTCTCTCTCCATTCCATTCTCACTTCTTCACCATCATCTTTCGTTCAGCTACACAAGATCGAAGAAGAAAAAGAAGAGTGAGCTTTCATCTTTCATTTAGTTCGCGTTCTCTCTCAACTTTGACAGAGAAAGAGAAAGAGAAATAGAGAATAAAGAAGGCACACCGGAGTTCCTTTCCTCCTCACTCCAATTGCCATAGAAGGTTGAATAAACCAGTTTCCAGCGAGCTTTTTTAGTTTTCGGCGAAGTTCTACAATCTTTGTCGAGTTCATGAGTTTTCCGGCAAGCTTATAAATTTTCCAGTGAGCTTTTTTAGTTTTCGGCGTAGATAATGAGATTAACAAAATGAGTAATGAGATTGATAAAATCTGTAAGTACTGACAATATGTGTAAAAGGATTGACAATCAGTTTTCGGTTGTGACCAATTGAGTTATGAGATTGACAAAATGTGTAATGAGATTGACAAAATCTGTAAGTACTGACAATATGTGTAAAAGGAATGACAGAGAGTTTTGGGCTGTTACCAATTGGGTAATAAGATTGACAAAATGAGTAATGAGATTGACAACATCCATAAGTACTAACAATATGTGTAAAATGATTGACAATGAGTTTTGGGCTGTGACAGTTAGTTCTCCTATTAAGTTTTGATGATAACAAACATGTGAGTACTTGGTGATTTAGGTCACTCAAGTGAATTTCTAGACACTCTAATGATAGAACTGTATTTGAAATAAAACTTGAATCAACAAGGTTACTCACTTCAATTGATCTGAGATGATAACTCATATGGCAGTTGATGCACTCTAGTGATGATCCTAACTTCCAGTGATTTTGCAAGTCACTCACTGAAAGATACAAAAGTGATGCAAGATCACTCGAGTAGCTGAGTTAGCACTCGAGTGATCCTCCTCCAATTGCAGGAATTCAGCAAGTCACTAACAGGATTTAATTCACAAGTCACCTGAGTGATAAGCTCTGAGCACTCGAGTGAATAAGAGACCACTTGAGTGCTAGTGATCACTCGCTTGTTTTGTGCAAGTCACTCATGATGGTTCCACAAGTTATAAACATTCTCACTTGAGTGATGATAGGTAACTCACGAGGTTTCAGAGAATCACTCTTTGATAGACCAAGAGTGCAGTGTTCCTCATTTGGAGATCACTCGAGTGATCCTGAAAGTCACTTGAATAATCCAAATATGCACTAAAGTCATTGTTAGTGTTGAAACTATTTTCAAACAAACAGAAGATTACTCAAGTCAGGTTTTAAGCACTTGAGTGAAACAATCTTCCAACACTTCACTACCATAACTCAAAGTTCATCAGGCACTCGAGTGATGAGTACTCACTCGAGTGATACTTTGAATCACACTTGAGTGTAGGTCATCATTTTTTGACAATCAATGTCTCGATCAATTTGAAAGTAACAATGAACATCTGTTTAAGTTTGATTATTTACTTATTCATCTTCTCAATGCTACTAATCATATATATGAATAAGTTTTAGATACTTAAACTATGTATTAGCTTCAAAATCAACGAAAGAAAATTTCCTGTTAGAGCATTAAATGCATAGTAGAAAATAGAGCTGGCTAGGGGATTTCATCTCAAGCCTTTATTGCAGCGAAGATGAAAGTGACAAAACTTTTAAATCCTTCAAAGGCTCCACTATGTCTCTAAGGGAAAATTTGAATGCTCACAATAGTCATTAATGGAAATTTCCTATAAATAGTCAAGCATACAACACAAAGAAACCAATTAAGCAAACAACATTCTTGTGATTCATTTATTACTCTATTCATTCCCTGTATTATCTTCTGATATTCATTTTGCTCATCAATGATCATATATTTACTCTATGAGAGAATCTTTATCAAGCAGTTTCAACTTTGTAAAATCTCAAGGTAATGAGACTTTGAGTGTGGTTGTAGAATTACGTGTAAGGGGGAGTGAGTCCTTTTGAGGATCATTATTTGTAGTCTTGTTTAGTGAAAATCAAATAGACACTCTGAGAATTGGACGTAGGTCAATAAATTCAGGCCAAACCAGTATAGATGACTATGTATACTTCAGTGTTATTTCTCTTACTCTTATTCTTCGATGTTAATCACTTTCATTTTAAATTTTTAATATCACTCAATTCACCTCCTTCTTGGGTAAAATGTTGGAATTAAAACTGACCAATTGAGTAATAAGATTAACAAAAGGAGTAATATGATTGACAAAATATGTAATGGGTTATGACAAAATACGTAAGTGAGGACAAAATCCATAAAAGGATTGACACAGTTTTTGGTTGCGAATTGAGTAAGGAGATTGACAATATTGTCCTTACATACGGATTTTTTCAATCTCATATTGTCGATCTTCTTACTCCTTTTGTCAATCTCATTACTTATTTTGGCATTACCCATTACAAGTTTTGTCAAAACCATAATGGATTTTGTTAATCCCATTATTCATTTTGTCAATCTCATTACTCAATTGGTCACAACCCAAAACTCTTTGTCAATCCTTTTGCACATAGTGTCGATTTACGAGATTTTGTCAATCTCATTACTCCTTTTTGTCAATCTTATTACTCTTCACCATAAACTTAAATAGCTCACTGGAAAATTCATAAGCTTACTAAAAAAACTCATGAACTAGCTGGAAACTATAGAACTTTGTTGGAAACTAAAAAAGCTCGCTAGAAACTGGTTTCCACAACCTTTGATGGCAACCAGAGTGACGATGAAAGGAACTTTGGTGTCTTGTCTCTATCCTCTATTTCTCTTTCTCTATCAGAATGAAGAGAGAACGCGAGCTGAACGAAAGATGAAAGCTCACTCTTCTTCTTCAATCCTGTTGAGCTAAACAAAAAAAAATGAAAGGTCACTCTTCTTCTTCTTTGATCATGTGCAACTGAATGAAAGATGATGATCAAGAAGAGAGAATGGAGTGTAAAGAGAAGAGTGTAGGAAAGCGTAGTGGTCTTTTGCCCAAATATTCAAAACCCAAATTCCTACCTGCATACCTCTTTGTTCATTTGTTTTTTCCGTAGACATTTATGGGTTTTGTAATTTCATATGGTATTTAAATGTCATTCTCCCAATTTCTTTTAAACCAAAATGCTTTTGACTTTTGGAAAAAATATATAGAAGCCATTCAAATCTCAATTTTGAGATAAAATATTACGACGTGATTTTTCAATTTATAAGAAGATATCATCTTTGCAAGTAAAAAAAATAAGATATCCTTTTTTAATGATAGTTTAAAAGGGAGAAAATTAAATCAATTATAGAATAAAATTATATCTATAAGTTGGAACATATATTGTGACCCTCGACGAATTTTATATTTTTTATCAGGATGCACTAATTATATTTATATCATTATATATGCATAAAATATACTTTTAATTTAATTACTATGTTTCTAGTCCGACCAAACATATCAACCGATTCAATTGTTTGAATGACCATGATCCACTCACATTTCCTAATTGATGTCTCGGTTTGGTTTTGAAAACATTGCTTGAGCATGCATATACCATTTCTAAATCATATACAGACTTGTTTCTTATAATCAAAATAATAAGTCTTCTTAAAAAATTTAGTAAGGTCCCTTTTGTAAATTGGACTTTTTGAGAGTTCTACCATAACCATGAGATCACTATAGTATACAGAGCTCCATTCCAAAATCTAACAGCCACCCTCGACTGGTAACAACCATGACTGGTGGCGTTGGCCCCCACTAGGGCAGGTATTGTCCTATTCTCTATAGGATTTTGAAGATGAAATATCACCTAATAGGGGGTGAATTAAGTGATTTGAAAAACCTTGCGACAAGACCAAAAAATCAAAATGACAAGATGAAGATAGAAGAGTAAATGACATAGAGAATTTATACTCATTCCGTCCAATATCTTGGCCTACATCCAGTCCCTAGACACTCTAGGATTTCAACTAACACTTTCATGATTACACACTTTGTTTCTCGAAGTAATCCTCTCACTAGGATTTACTCCTCCATACAAGTTGTAATCGATACACCCATACTCAAGGCGAACGGCTAAGCCCAATTGGGGAAGAGCCCCAAGAATGTTGAGAGATAAGAAGCCTCTCGAGGACTAGGTAACTCGGCTATACGGGTCAGTGGACCTAGTGTGTATAAGCCGTGGAATTGAAGTGTAAGTGAACAAAGGGCACTAAGCACTTATATGGCATACATCCGTTTGGAAAAGATGCCACCCAACTATGTCTTGAGGTATAGGATAATTAGTTGAGCGAAAATATGTCAGTATAAGTAAGTATCTTTTATTTTCAGGGCAGTTAGGTATGCCCTGCGTTTTTGAGAAAACATCGATATAAGGCATCATTTATTAGGTCTCAGTATTCATGTCACTAAAGGAAGTGCCAAGATGACACTGGGTGTAAATCAAGGGCTTACACATGGCTCCGTAATGTGTAAGAATGTGACACATGTCATTTTATACAAAGAAACGACACATGGTGCCATTATAAGTAAGGAAGGTGACACTTGGCACAAATTTCCTTCCCTCGAGACAAGTGGCTTCTTAAGAAGGTGACACCTCACATGCGAATGGACAAGTTGCATTCATGCAAGACACCACTTGGCGCCACAAGTGGACGACATCACATATACATAACCAAACACGCAAAACGAGACAACAACACCGACACCCAACACACAAACCAAGATAATAGCACCGGAAACCAAACATGCAAATTGAGACAACAACACCGGAACCCAACACATAAACTAAGACAAGAACACTGAAAACCAAACACGCAAACTGAGACAACAACATCAGAATCCAAACACACAAATTGAAAATGCCAACAACAAACCTTGCACAAATTCAACACATGGCATCCTCTTTTGTTGACAACAAACAATATGAAAAAATCTTGACAAGTGTCACACATGCACAAACTCACACATATACATCAACACATGTCTTCCTTTCTTGAGAATAAGCCTAAAAGTGAGTAGACGACTAAGCCCGGTTCGGGAAGAGTCCCAAGAATGACGAGAAATAGGAAGCTTCTCAGGGACTAAGTAACTTGGCTATGCAGGTCAGTGGACCTAATGTGTATAAACTGTGGAATTAAAGTGCCAGTGGAAAAGGGGTCACAGAAGACCCATACGATACAAATTCAGTTGGAAAAGATGCCCCTAACTATGTCCTTAGGTATAAGAGAATTAGTTGAGTGAAAATATGCCGGTATAAGTAAGTATACAGCATTTACAAGGCAGTCAGGGATGCCCTGCGTTTTTGAAGATCAGAGTCAGTGTAGTGATCA
The DNA here is from genome assembly GCA_019022615.1 of Acacia melanoxylon. NCBI lineage: Eukaryota > Viridiplantae > Streptophyta > Magnoliopsida > Fabales > Fabaceae > Acacia > Acacia melanoxylon. The sequence continues at coordinate 1,832,217 of JAFJYJ010000045.1, read as the reverse complement.
CATTGGGTCACGTGTCACTGCAGGGGTAAAAGAGGAAAAGCAAGGGCAAAATATTCAATTCCTTGTCCTTTTAACATTGAATTTCGTCCACCATGAGGGAGAAGAGAAAACCATATGACTTTAATCATGTGTGGGCCCAAACACAAAACGCAGTCCCACAGTAAATCGGTGGAAAAAGGAACTGATAGGGACCAGTCAGGGGTTTCCTTTAGACTGAATGAGACAAGTATGGGGCCGCTCAAGGGAGTTTTGAGGGTACCACATGTGAGTGTCCATTCAGGGGAGAATATCTGGAAAAGTTGAAGAAAAGTACAAAAAGAAGTATCTTTGTACCCAGCAGGGCCCGGTTGATCAAAAAGTGGACTGATAAAGTAAGGAAAAGAAATTAATTATAGGGGATCATATTTGTGGGCCCCATTAGGCGCCACATGACCCCCCTTAATGATTAAGATATTTGCTTGGGGGTGCAAGAAAAGGAAATGAGTGCAAAAGTCAAACTGCGGGTCCCACAATGAGAGAAAAAGGGCAAAATGAGAATAAATGGGTAAAAATTAATTGGACCAAGTTTGTGGGGCAAAAATGGCGTGCCATATGTTCTTTTGGACAGGTCCAACAACATGGGGAAAAGTCAAAAAAAATTAGAAAGTTCTGGGCCACAAATGTAATTTACGAAAGTTTCAGGCCAAAACTGGTAATTTGCACCAAAAGCAGATAAAGATCAGCACTTTTTGGAGGGGGCAGCGCCACTTGTCATCTTCCTAGACACCCCTGGAATATTCTGGAAAAACTTGGAGAAGAAGTCAAAAAGCCAGATCCAATTGAACAAGAATTAACCACAGTTATTCTGGACTGATTAGTACTTTTACCATTATTAAAACACATGTTCTCTCTCTCTCTCCTAGACCATGGGGAGCACGAAATTTCTGCAGAAAAGAGAGAGAGGATTCAGCCAAGACCTCCATAGCCAAGAGCAAGAGCAAGTCACCAAGCCATCAAGCTGAATCTCCGATTCAGGTAAAACGCCGAAAACTCAACTCTTTAAGGTTTAAAGTTGAGATTTCGTCCATGTTGGTAGAGCTTGGTGTTGTGGTTTTATTTTGGGGTTTTTGAGGGTTCCAATGAGTCTGTAACGTGATTTTTTATGGGGTTAGCCTATGGTTTGATTTTCCGAACTCAAAAACACCGAAAAAGCCTTAAGAACAATCTTGCCGTCAAATCTGGAATTCTGGGCAGCAAGTCTTCATCACGGTCTTAAAAATAGTAAATGAACTCGGTTTTGGCTGAAAGTTTACAGGAATAAATTAAACATCCTAAGGTTCACCTTTATGTATAATTTTGTGTTATTTGGAGTTTTGGACTAGGATAAATAAATTGTTAAAAATCGCCCAGAAAGTTACAGGATTTCTCTGACCAGCGAGTAAATATTGGGCTGTTTAATTACATGTGGTTGCCTTTATGATCTAGAAGTATTTTTCCCACAAACCGGACATCTCAATGGTTCAGATGGCACTGTTTTCATACAAATATGATTTGTTTGGAATTTATTAAAAATCATTAAATTTGGGTCTGATGCACTGGATTTTTCTGGAAAGTGGTGAAGGGCTCGGTTTTTAGTTAAAATGCAAGGGTATTTTTGGAATTACTAAAAATAAGGTATTTTGGTGTTATTTAGGTCAAGGTCATATTTGGAAAAGTGACCAGGCACAATAAAGTATTAAATACGATACACACCCCACAGGTAGTAACCGCTTTACTCAGATATCTTTATGTGTTTTGTTGTATGTTTGTATTTGCCATGTGTGTTTTTGTATGTGTTGCCAAATATGTATACAGAGTTATGTGTTTCCTAGCGCTAAGGATGATCAGTCCAAGGCCGACCTTAATTGGCGGTTGTACGGGTTGAGGATCAGTCCGATGCCGGCCTTAATTGGCGGCTGTAGGGTTGAGGATCCAGTGAGTCCGAGGCTTGCCTTGGTAAGGCAGCTGTATGGGTTCTACGGATTGTGATGTGTGGTTATTGTGGTATGTTTCTGAATGCATATGTGGTATGTTTGGCATATTACTTGTGTAATTATATCTGACATGGTTACATGCATACACTTTACACATTTAGTATTTGAGTGTTGACGGTTACTCTGGGGGCCATTATTGGACTCCAGAAGTTTCTATAGCTGCAGGGGAGTGTGTCTGATCTATAAGACCCTTTTTTAAAGGTAGGGCTTGGCGGTGCAGTAAAGAATAGGGAATGCCCTATTGCATTTTGTAGTTTACATTTGGATGACTGTATATATTGTTTTGGTATTTATTTTGGATAACTCAGTACCCTTAACCCTTCTAGACTTTTACTTTCGGTTTATTTTACTTTTACCAAGATACGAGATAGTCCAAACCGATTAAATGCTCTTTGCACTAACTCTGATGCATGTTAAGTGGACATAATAATGAAGGAAAGGTAATCAATAAAAGGAATCCCTCTAACCCGCCACCCAAAAGGGTGAGGCCGGTAGGGGTGTAACAAGTTTGGTATCAGAGCATGGTTTGGACGGTACTGGTAAAGGTAGATGGTTAAGGGTACTGAAGTAATTTTGGTCAAACGAAGCAGAAGGACATATACCCTAAGGAAGAAGGGTTAAACTCCGGTAAGTTAAAACTCCACAGTTGGATTAGACAGCAAGGAATGTGGGTTCTGCTGCTGACTTTAGGACCTTTAATATGGAAATCTAGATTTGAATAGAATCCCCACCTAGTGTTTCATAAAATAAAAAGGGGAGTTGTATGGAAGAGCTAATACAGCTTAAATTTCCTTGTGAGGATAATACCTTGCATTTCTGGGAGTAGATACGCCGTAGCAAATATATGAGTTGCTGGTATCCCGTAATATATGGACTTATATCTGTATTAGTACCCCTGGATCTGATAGGCACTTTAAAGTTAAGCGTGCTTAGACGAGGAAAATCTTGGGATGGGTGACCTCCTGGGAAGTATTCTAGAAATATGGAATCCTTGATTTAAGGCCATAGTACCTTGAGGTATTACCTATGGTGATCCTTAGAAATGCTATGAGGACATTAGATTGAGTAAGGATATGATTGAGACTAGGTTTGAATATGATCTTAGTCAGACTTAATACCTAGGTAAAATATGACTAAGGTTGTATTAAGGTTCCAATGCTTGAGAGTAGGAACCCTGTGAATATTAATCGAGACCGAATTGTCAGAATGTTTGGGTATGATTGAGGATTAATGATTAACCTTGAGGCAATAGAATGATATTAGATTATACCCCTGTGATATCGAGGATTTAGATGAAATCAGAACCTCATGAATAGAATTGATGTTATTTGAATGTTTCGAGGTTTAGACTAGGAATTGTGAATCTTGATCCTAGTTTGTATTTTGGGTATAGTTGAGGTAATATGATTCCTTAACCGAATTGATGTTGATGTTCTAGGAATCGATTAGGAATATGACAATTATTGATTTGAGGTTATTTGAGGATAGTGCCTAAATGTGGTAAGCTATAAATCATGATGATTATAGCATGTTTATTGGGTATGGTCGAGGTCGAGGAAATAGGTTGAAGAACCTAAGATTTGGTAGGCATCCATAGGGGTTGATATCCATTTAATCATGACCTAGGAATCTGATAACAAGAGATTCGATGATTTTAATCTCATGATATTCCCTTAGAAATAATGGTTAAAGGTAGAAACCTTGATTGATGTTGAGTCATCAACATGTTATATGAGGTGTGTTCAAGGATAGTACCTATATGATATGGGTTACTTTGGGGTTGATAGTTGCTGTATCGACATAGGGAAAGATCTTAAATATAGAATATTCCCTGTGAAAATGTGGTTGAGAATTAGTATCTCAATAGAACCGAATGATAGCTTGAACCTCGATAGCCACAGGTTATGATCTCTTGATCGAGACAGAAAATGGTAGTGGCTAATGGATCCCTATTATATGGGTTGAACATTCAATAGGGGAAGATTGGATCTGAGATGATGCCTGGAGCAAAGTTATTATCGAAAAATTACAACAACCTCAGATGAAGTTGATACAATGCAATTGCTATGAGGTGCTCCAGTCTTTAGTGTAAAAGAATTATGATATGAATATACAGTAGGTAAGGAGACCTACTTGATTGAAATGATTTTGAGTTGATAAGCTTGGTATGTGTACAGTGAGAAGCCTTAAGTCCTGTGGAAACTAAGATGTCCATAGGTTGGCAGTAACCTATAAATACTAAACCATGAATACCGGACAGAGTGCCGAAGAGGTTTTATGCCTGAGAGTTATAGGCATCATTCTGGACTGGCTTGACAAATGAAATGGAACAAACTGAGTGTCCTGTGGATGACTCGAGTAGCCAAGGATAGAGCCTGAGATGTAAGTTAGAGTTTATGACCTTCTATGTCAGTTGTCTGGTTCCTGGTACGTGTAAAAGAATTGAATTTTGAACTTGCCAACGCACATGCTCTGTTGAGAATTTTTGAAATCGAATTTTCTAAATGAGGTATTTTGAATGAAATGTTTTCAGTAAAATTTGAAACCAGTTTGAGATGTGTGTTTTTTTAAAAAAAACTATGATGTCTCATAGATAGGGTCCTGATGGAACCCATATTTGAAATTGAATTGTGAACTATGGTGGGAGCAGTACTAAACTGGAAGAGGCCAGAAACTGTTGTGGATGTACTCAGTTTACTAGATCTTGCCAGATGTTTTGAGATTGTTTTGATGTCACTGGCCATTTTGGAAAGTTTTTGTGAGGGGATTAGTTCTGAGAAGCTGATACTCGCCCCAGAGTGCATGCACCCAATCCGAGTAGTTTCGCCTTGTAGGGGCACGTGATTTGCCTTGTCGAGCCGGCACCCACGCAGGCGTTTGGAACAGGGCTCCATGGACGATAGTCCTTTTTCCTAGTATGGGATTCCGGTGGGTGGCCTGTTATTGTATGTGCCAGTTTGGACATTGGGTCCCAGGAAGAGACGAAAACTCTCCCACATTGGCCAACAAGTGGAGTGGTTTGTATATGAAAGGATTGGGATGTATCGCTATACCAAAAGATTTAAGTGGTGGCGAGAGCTTTTGAATGTTGAATTTGTGAAATGAATAATCCCTCTCAATAATGTATGCTGGTAGTAAATGTTTTCTGAAAATAGTCCGGCAGTGAATTGTTTCCATGGAAATTTGAGCTGGCAGCGATTGAATTTGAAAATGTGAAAATACTATTTTTGTGTAAATGTACTGCGACCACAAAGATGTTCAAATATGTGAAAAATTAAAATGTTGCATATGAGACAACATAGTAAGCGGTGACTTGACTGTCGTCGTTGTTGTATGAAAACGAAAAGCGGTGCAGTTGATTATTATGATACAGGAACAGAAACTGATAGAATGGTCTACAAAATCTGAACTGTGTAAGTCAAATAGAATTTCCCAGCAACAGTGCTAAGCGAGAGAAAATGGTTTGAGAGCTCAAAAATTGAGGAAGCTCAAATAAAATAGATAAACAGAGATTCAAGGCAGTAAGATCCGGTGTGCAAGTTTGCATGGGGCGGTGTCCCTGGGCTGTAAGACCTGTGAGGCTTAGCACTATATGGAATGTTAATTAGCACGGTAACTTTAGACCAGTGTATCTAGAGTACATCTTGAGGTTGGCAAAATATTTAAACTCTACCATGTGATAGATGAGATGCCTAAGGCCTTAGGGTAATTCCCTAGGTGGCAAGGCTAGAAAGTCCCGTGCTATGAAAATATACTAAGCCAGAAGGCCAGTATGTGATAAACCAAGTAGAAAAATAAACAAGTAGTAAGACTTGTGTAAAGAGGCGTTGTGAAAACAGACTGTTGACCATGTGTGATTAAGCACTACACCTGGATACAAGATAAAAGAAAGTAATGTATGATTGTGATACGTGCTTGGAGAGCGTGCACATTCCCAGAATAAATAAAACTATTGTATGATGACTATGTTGCAGACCTTGTTAGCATTTATAGAAAAAGGAATAAATTGTATGATCGGAATGATTCCCTGAAGTATGAATGCTCAAATTTCGGGGAGGAAATTTATTTTACGGGGGAAGAAATGTAATATCCTGAATTTTGGACCCTGATAATTGAGAATAAGCCTAAAAGTGGGTAGACGACTAAGCCCGGTTCGGGAAGAGTCCCAAGAATGACGAGAAATAGGAAGCTTCTCAGGGACTAAGTAGCTTGGCTATGCAGGTTAGTGGACCTAATGTGTATAAACTATGGAATTAAAGTGCCAGTGGAAAAGGGGTCACAGAAGACCCATACGATACAAATTCGGTTGGAAAAAATGCCCCCTAACTATGTCCTTAGGTATAAGACAATTAGTTGAGTGAAAATATGCCAGTATAAGTAAGTATACAACATTTTCAGGGCAGTCAGGGATGCCCTGCGTTTTTGAAGATCAAAGTCAGTGTAGTGATCACATTGGGACACGTGTCACTACAGGGGTAAAAGAGGAAAAGCAAGGGCAAAATAGTCAATTCCTTGTCCTTTTAACATTGAATTTCGTCCACCATGAGGGAGAAGAGAAAACCATATGACTTTAATCATGTGTGGGCCCAAACACAAAACGCAGGTCCCACAAGTGAGTAACCGGTGGAAAAAGGAACTGATAGGGACCAGTCAGGGGTTTCCTTTAGACTGAATGAGACAAGTATGGGGCCACTCAAGAGAGTTTGGAGGGTGCCACATCTGAGTGTCCATTTAGGGGGGAATATCTGGAAAAGTTGAAGAAAAGTACAAAAAGAAGCATCTTTGTACCCAGCAGGGCCCGGTTGATCAAAAATTGGACTGATAAAGTAAGGAAAAGGAATTAATTATAGGGGATCACATCTGAGTGTCCTAAAAGTCTTCGTTTAATTCTAAAAAATATGGCTAGACTTTTAGGACTGTATATTTGTTAAAAGTCCGGTCTTAAAAGACTTCGTTTATTTTTAAAAATATGGCGAGACTTTTAGGACCGTAAATTTGTTAATTATCCGCTCCTAAATGTCCGGTCTTAAAATTTTTCGTTTATTTAAAAAATATGTCGAGACTTTTAAGACCGTATATTTGTTATTTCTCCGCTCCTAAAAGTTCAGTCTTAAAAATCTTATTTTTAAAAATGGCTTAACCTTTAGGACCGTGTATTTGTTAAATGTCCGATCTTAATAGTCTTCCTTTAAATAGAAATGGTGACTCGCTTTTCAAACAACTCATTAGGGTTCAAGACAACCGAGGTTCTGGCGTTCTGCTCAAGCTAGATCCTTCGTTGTTGTCGTTTTTATCTCTCCTGATTTTGAGCAGCATTCTCGGTCTCCCTTTTCTTTGTCTTTTTTCTTTTTGTCGAAAAAATAAGGAAGATAGTGAAAAGGACACTGAAAAAATTCAAATCAGGGCGAGGTAAAACTGACGACAACGTCGGTCCAACCTTGAGAAGAATTGTTGACAGAGATTTGCCGTCATCTCCCAAAATAACCAGATTAGAAAAGATTTGCGGTATAATGTAACCTGGGTCGTTTCTCTCAAGGAATTTGCGTGGGTTTAAATCAGCAAAAGAAAAACGTAACAACAACAAAATTGGGGGTTTTTGATTTGAAATGATTAAAACGAAAATAAATCGAAACAGATCTGAAATATGCGAAATGATTAAAACGAGATTGCAATAGATTAAAACGATCAACCCAATGTTTAGATTCCGAAACTTCCTTCATTGAACGAAATATAAACGAACTCGCGTTTGGTTCTCGACGAACCGAAATCTCTGCGTTCGTCCGTAAATCCCTCGACTAGACGATCGTCTAGAATATGTCCGAACAAGTGGCGTCTCACCGTGCAATCGCACAAAGAACACTCTAACCTAGTTCGAACTCGGTCCTTGGATGAACCAAACCGAATATTAAATCTAATATTCGAACTATTTCCAGAAATCGGATCCGATAAGATGAAAACATAAACGAGTAAAGTTACCGATCAAGTATGAGTTCTCTAGATGAATCATGGAATCCTCAACGTTGGGTTAACCACAGAAGTTTAGCCGAACATGGCTGGGAAAACGAAGAACAAACGAAGAACACGAAGAACATGAAGAACACTTGAGAGAATCTGAAACTTCTGTGTTTAATCCTCAAAACTGAATAAAAACGTGAATGATCAATGTTTGTGGCTGCTGCCTTACTTAACCTAAGATGAAAAACGAAATGGGGCTCTAATCAATAATCTAGGCCCAAAACAGAAAATAATAAAGAATGGGCTTTAGTCACAAATTCGAGCCCAAATAAAACATTTGACTTTGGCTTCAAAATCGACCACCTTCTTGTCCGAATTTGCCCTTCATGTCTTCATAACAATTGTAGCTCTCTGAATCATCTGAAATATGAAACAAAAATTAGGCAAATCCGATGTCTGGTTCAAGAGTTATGGTAAGATTAGTGAAGCAATGTAAAACTGGAATTTTATTAATAAAAATGGCTAAAATATAATCAAAGGCCCAAAGCCCAAATAAGTATAAAAGCCATTATTTATTAACTAAAAAGTCCTAAATTATTAATCAAGAGATAAAAAGAAGTGTATAAAATATTCAATTATCAATTGTCACTGTGTTTGTTTTTATTCGAATAAGGTAAACGATTTTTTTTTCTGTTTTGTTTGGTCTTAACTATATTCTGCGAATTTTTAATGTTGATCATAACACGAGGACAATGTTTTGTTTGTTTCCTTTTTGTCGAAAAAAAAGAAGATAATGAAAAGGACAAGGCGATCGAAGATGAGAACTAACATTTTTATTTTTTATATTTTTTTATGTTGACCGGTGAGGGGTAGCAGTAGTACATACAAAAAAACCATAAAATATCTAATCCTCCCCGTCTTTGTTTGAGGGGAGAGAGGTGTCGGAGAGGTCGAAGACGTCATCATCAGAAGGATCGTACTCAACGTCATTGGCGTCGAGGATCACGTTCAGCTTGTTGTCGACGGCGTGATAGACCTGAAACAGTTGGCCCAACCGTCGGTCTATATGATCGACACGAGGAGGTGCTGCATCATCTGGTAGAATGACGGGTTCGGAGGCAACAAAGGAGGGTACGGAGGTGGAAGGGGATTAAGAGGAAAAGGAGGACCTGGTGGTGGTGGAGCAAATGCCATTACGGTGAAGGTTGTTGAAGTAATGGAGAAGAATGTGAAGAAAGTAAAGTAACAATAGGTTTAAATAGAGAACTCATCCTGAACAATGTGAAACGCCGGAAAATTTAACGAGGAGACGCATAGTTCCTCAGAATACGAGGAGACGCCTAGTTGAGAAGTTTATGTGGAAGCCGAAGAGACTCTGAATCATTCAGTTGAACAGAGTGTAAGGATATGACTCGCTATCTAAGTCATTTGAAAAGAATGAACTTTTAATACCGGATATTGTAAAAGAACTCAGATTAAAAGTAATATTTTTTTAAGAAAAAAATATTACTTTAAAAAAATTGAATTGAAAAAAAATGAATTTTAGGACCGGATACAAGATAAAAGGTCGGTCTTCAAAGTAATTGAATTGATTGAAAAAATAAATAATAGACTTTTAGGACCGTATATATTATAAAAAGTAGATCTTAAAAGTAATTGAATTGAAAAAAATAAATAATAGACTTTTAGTTACGGATAATTATAAAATACGCTCTTAAAGTAGAAACACTAAATTCATTTATACCAATTGAATCCGAATTCATTCTCATCATCAATTGCGTATCTTAGCTCTCTGCCCTTATTAACTCCTCACACTACCTCTCTGTCCTTATTAACTCCTCACTACCTCCTAACTCCTCACTACCTAGCTCTCTGCCCCAACTGCTCAAAGCCTCAAACCATGGTTAGATACAAGAGAAATCCTCATAGGGGTGCTCTTACACCTAAAGCTCGTGTCATCCTTAGATCGTTATACGGTGCGCCTCCTCCAGCGAGAGTGCGTTCTATTGTGACCAAAGAGTCTTGGGTCGTTGGACCCATTGTTATTTCGGATGATGAAGAGATTACCGCACCCCCTCTCCAACCTTCTGGCCCCAGCGTGCCTACCGCTGACCCCTCTCTTGTTTCCTCTAATGATGCAATGCGGCTGATGTGAATAACACAGGAACTTACTGATGTCCGGCGCGAAGTTAATGCTGCTCACGCCGATATCGTCAAGTCATTGGAAGATAATAAGCTTTATGATGTTTAGTCAGATTCTTGTCATTGATAATGTTCATTTTGTTTTTTCCTTGTGTATGTGCATTTTCTCCAGTAATGTATGAAGCATTAAGAACAATGATTGTGTCTTTTTTTGCTCATATTCTCCAATAATTAAATAAGCTTATTCTCCAGTTTTCCTTTATTTTATTCATTCAGTTGCTGCTGCGTTCGCCAAAGTCAATCCTCTTTTTATTGGTTTGGTTAATAAATGAGGACCTTTAGGACCAGATACTTTATAAGTGTCTGGTCTAAAAAGTATTTGACTTTTAGGACCGGATGTTTTATAAAACTCGGGTCTTAAAATTAAATGAATAGTAAAACTTTAGGACCGGAGTCTTCTAAACCTCGGTCTTAAAAAATAAATTATTAAAATGCTTATCTTTAGGACCGGATAATTTTTAATTAACCGGTCTTAATAAAATCCAAAATTAATAATACATGTCTTTGTCGCGCTGAAAATTAAATTTCTCTCTCTGAACTTCTCTTGTTGCACTGAAAGTGATTACTGAGGTTCTGTCTCCGGTGTTTGTGTGTTGCTTCGTCCGCTTTGTTGCGTTGCGCTCTCTCGAAAATCACTTTCTGGTTCCTTAGCTAAACATCTATAGACCAACCAGTAAAAGGTGTTTCGGTTATATAACTTTATGATTTTCCTGCTTATCGTTCTGGGTTTTTCATGCGTTCAACGAAATCGATGAAATGTTCTTGTGGGTTCCTTTGTTGTTAATGAATATTGTATTTTGAAGATTATATTTGCACTTTAGACTACCCAACCGACCAACAAGTGTTTTTAGGTTGCTCTTCTTGTCTGCACATCAACGTTTGTGGCCGGAGAAGAAAGACTCAGCAAACGTATTTGAATTTATATGCTACAGGTGAGTCCACAAGACCTTCATGCAGTGCATTTAATTTCCTCGTCATGCATTTATTTTGCTTCTTGGATTCACTGTGATACATTTATGACAAAAAGTGATTCTTCGTTATGCATTTAATGGGCAAGTTTCTCCGTAAAACAAAAAATAGAAGACATAACCAACATTGAGCATATATATGCATTTGGAGTTGGCTTATTTTATATGCAAGTTTCAATTTTTTGGATTAGGTATGTTAAATCTTTCTGTCTATAGGAATTCTACTATGGATCATAGTTGGATAAATGCTTTACGGACGGGTGTTGAATATCATAATGGGGTGAGGGAATTTATAGAATTTGCTAAACAAAATGCCCATGATGATAGTGGGAAGTTTTATTGCCCTTGTGTAAAATGTTTGAATGAGATGCGACTAAGTCCTAAAGTTATACACACACATCTAATTTGTGAGGGATTTTGTAAGACTTATACAGTATGGGTATGGCATGGTGAAAAAATGCCAAGTGGGTCTCTACATGGGGAAGTGGCCTTTGATGATAATGGCACCAATATGGATGATCGCATAGAGGACATTATTCGTTATGTAGGATAAGAGGCTTTTGATCAATCACATGCATATGGTAATATGTGCAGTGATGCAGAGACCCCCTATACTCTAGGTGTAAAAAATACCAATTGTTGAACGCTGTATTGAAATTGGTAAGCTTGAAGGCACGTTATGGATGGAGCGACAAGAGTTTTTATGAAATCCTTGAGGTTTTTAAGGACATGCTTCCGGATGATAATGTGTTACCGCATCGATACTATGATGCTAAGAAAATACTTTGTCCACTGGGGATGGAGTATAAAAAGATCCATGCATGCTCGAATGATTGCGTATTGTATAGAAAAGAGTTTGAAGAGAAGCAGAATTGTCCGATATGTGAAACCCCAAGGTACAAGTCAAATAAAGGGCCTTCAAAAGTGTTGTGATATCTTCCAATTATACCAAGGTTCAGGCGGTTGTTTGTGAATGAAAATGATGCAAACAATTTAAGGTGGCATGCAGATGAGAGGATTTCTGATGGAAAGCATCGACATCCGGCCGATTATTCTCAATGGAAGAAAATCGATCACTTATTTCCGAACTTTGGCGAAGAACCTAGGAACCTTAGGCTTGCCCTTAGCACGGATGACATGAATCCCTATGGAAGCCTTAGCAACATACATAGTTCATGGCCAATGCTCATGATTATTTACAACTTATCTCGTATGTTATGCATGAAACGAAAGTACATCATGCTGTCTATGTTGATTTCAGGACCAAAACAACCCAGAAATGACATTGATGTTTACCTTGAGCCCTTGATCGAAGACTTGAAGGAGTTGTGGGGAGAAGGTGTCTATGTTTTTGACTCTTTCAAGAAAGAGGTTTTTAAATTGCGAGCCATGATATTCTGTACTATAAACGACTTCCTAGCATATGGGAACTTGTCAGGGTATAGTGTAAAAGGCCATAAAGCATGTCCGGTTTGTGAAGAAGGCACATGCTACCATCAACTTCAACATGGACGAAAAACGATTTATCTTCAATTTATCCAGTTTGTAAAGAAAGCATTTTTTGGTGGCCAAGAGTATGAAGATGCTCCGGTGGCATTGAATGGGAAGCAAGTTTATGGAAAGGTGAAAAATATCAGTGTCATCTTCGGTAAAACTGCAAAGAGTATAAAAGAAACAAATATATGGAAAAAGAGATATGTATTATTTGATCTTCCATATTGGCACAATCTTGATGTGAGACACTGTATTATTGTCATGCATGTGGTGAAAAACGTATGTAATAGTATTGTTGGCACGCTTCTCAACATACAAGGTAGTTCCAAGGATGGTGTGAAGGCAAGATTATATTTGCAAGCAATGGGAATACGCAAAGACTTACATCCAAGGCCATATGGGAAGAGAACTTATTGTTCCTCGGCTTCTCATACTTTGTCTAAGGATGAGAAACAAAGTTTTTATGAGTGTTTACATGGCACAAAAGTTCCCTCGGGGTATTCCTCAAATTTTAAGAGTCTTGTATCGATGAAGGACTTGAAATTAGTAGGCCAAAAGTCTCATGAGACGTCTTGATGCAACACTACTCCCAGTAGCTATTCGAGGCATCGCCGAATATGATCTTCGGGTCATTGTGACTAGACTTTGTTTCTTCTTCAATGCGGTTTGTAGTAAAGTTTTCAAGATTGAAAAGTTGGATGAATTGGAGAATAAAGGATATCTTATCTTGTGCCACATTGAGAAGCGTTTTGTTCCTACATTTTTTGACATAATGGTTCATCTAATTGTTCATCTAGTTATGGAGATAAAGTTATGCGGCCCTATCCATTTACGGTGGATGTAACCAATTGAAAGATCTATGAAATTCCTAAAAGGGTACGTGAAGAACGCATACCGGCTAGAAGCATCAATTGTTCAGAAATATGTTTCTGAAGAAGCCATGGAATTTTGTCAAAATTATTTGGTCAAAGTAAGACATATTGGGCTTCCTCAACGTCAGCATGCTGAAGGGGGTAGACGAGGGGCTTCGTAAAGAGTATGGATCTTGATGAATTGTCGAAGTCCACTTATACATCTTGAATAATGTTGATGAAGTTCAAGCCGATAGCTACACATAAAGAAGTCATGTAAGGAAAGAAAATCATCGAATGACTGAACAAAGGTTGATTAGGGAGCATAACATAACTTTTGCAAACTAGTTCAAACAAAAGGTCGAGGGAGAGGAATGTGTTTCTGATATAATAAAATGGTTAGCATGTGGTCCTGAGGTTGATGTCATAAGTTGGAATTCGTATGTGATCAATGGTTATACATTTTACACGAAGTCCCTAGATGATAGGAACACCGTCCAGAACAGTGGTGTTATGTTAGAGGCTGAATCTATGCACTTCTCCAGTTCCAAAGACAAGAGGCCTAAATTGGCAGTCATGCCATATTATGGGGTTATTGAAGAGATTTGGGAGGTGGACTATGTTAAAATTAGATTTCCCATTTTCAAATGCAAGTGGGTTAATGTCAATAATAGTGTTCAGATCGATCGGCTAGGATTTACATTAGTCGATGTCAATAGTAGAAGTTTTGGAGATGAACCTTTTATTATGGCAGACCAGGTGAAACAAGTGTTCTATACCACCGATCAAGAAAATAAAATATGGTCTGTAGCTCTCTAAGGAAAAAGGGTCATTGATATTGATGAGGAAAGTCATTCAAATTATGGTTTTCCTGAGAGTACTACTTTTTCAAGGGGTCTACCGGACATGAACGAAGAAGATGAAGTGGATAATGAACCCGACATAAGAAATTATCATCAAGAAGGGATATGGGAGGATATCCCTTTATAAAAGAGTCAATTCATAAGGTAATATTCATATGCAGAATTCTTTAAAAATTTTAAGGTTTTAACTATATTATATTCCTTCTATGTTCTTGAACAATCTCACTGACTATGAAGTTTGTTCTTGTTTTATTTTTGTGGCATGATCCGTCCAAAGGGGCATGTTATAAAAGAGGGATTACGTTGTTGGGTGGGAATCAGATGAAGGCATGGTGAATATTATATTGGGCATGTATGTTGATTTACGTCTTTGTATTTGTAACTCATTGTATTTGTAAGTAAGTTATCTTATTGTATAAATTAATTCAGGTGTTGTAGTCATAGTATAATCATTAATTAAGAGGCTACATAACTCATGGTGAATAATATTTGTATTCTTTTCCCAATTCAATTTATTCATAATTGTTCATAGCTTGTAGCTTAAAATATCGGCTTTTATGTGTTGGATTGGGTGGTATATATTATCAGAAAGAACAGAACAGGGAAAAAATTCAGGAAAATTTAGACCGGAAATAAATAGGCCGGTATTAAAATTTCAAATTTTAAGACCAGATGTATTTATATGTCCGGTCTTAAAGGTCAAGTGTACATATTTGATATTAGGCCGGTCTTAAAAGTTGGTCTTTTAAGACCGTCGTATTTATCCGTCCGGTCTAAAAATTCAATATTTAAGACCGAATGTATTAAGCATCCAGTCTTAAAAGTTAGTCTTTTAAGACTGCCGGTCTAATTATTCCAGTCTTTTAAGACTAGAATAATTAGTCGTCTGTTCTTAGAAGCCGTTATTTTTTAGACCGGATTAATTTTTGTCCGGTCTTAAAATTCTGATCTTTTAAGAGCAGCAAATTTTCTATTCGGTCTTAAAAGTTGAGTTTTAGGACCGAACAAAAAATATTTCAGGTGTATATAGTACGACTTTTATGACCTAATGTTTTAAATGTCCGGTCTCAAAGAGATTCTTTAAGACCGGTTAGAGTCTGGCCTTGAAAGTTAGACTTTTAATACTGACAGAGATTTGCCGTCATCTCCCAAAATAACCATATTAGAAAAGGATTTGCAGTATAATGTAACCTAGGTCGTTTCTCCCAAGGAATTTGCAGTGGGTATAAATCGGCAATAGCGAAACAGAACAATAACAAATTGGGGGTTTTTGATTCAAAAGAGATTAAAAACCAAAATATGGAGAAACAAAATGAAATATGTAGAAACAGATTAACAACGATTAATCAGATTAAAAAATGGCTAAAATATAATCAAAGGCCCAAAGCCCAAATAAGTATAAAAGCCATTATTTATTAACTAAAGAGTCCTAAATTATTTAATCAAGAGATAAAAAGAAGTGTATGAAATATTCAATTATCAAATACCGCCGGATCAAGACCTATCGTGGGTCCAGTCTTACGATGCCTATTTTTCCCGGTCTTAAAACCCTTTTTTCCACTAGTGCTTACTCATGCTTTAAACCTTTTTAATAAAATTGGAAAGGGCCTACCCTTAGTATTTGAGGCTTCCAAAGTAACAAGAAGACAAGAAGAAGGCATCACAACCACCAACAAGTTCAAGAACAATGCCAATAGGGTTAGAAACACCTCTTACCTTGTATTTGGTTTATGTTCTTGCAACTTTTCCTTCTTCTTGGCCACTCAGGGTTTTGGCCTCTTTACTGAAATACCACACCAAGAGAGCTTTTAAAAGCTAGGAATTCCTACAAGAATAATTTTAGAAGAGATGAAGACCATAGGATGTATGCTCACCTCTTGATCATGGATTTTCTCTTGCTCACCCCTCTTGATGTTTCAATTACCTCTCTTTGGTGTCTCCTCTTGCTTAGCTAACTTTGAGAGCTTGAGAGAAGATATTAAAGTGTTTTTGAACTACTTGGGAAGAAAGAACATAGGCCCCACCATGTGTTGGCCGACTTACTCCCTATCTTCCTTTTTTTTAATCATTTTGATCATGTGCTATAATCATGTGTCACCCTCCCTTCTATCTTTCTTGGCCAATTGGCTGAAATCTAAAGAACTTTTGTGAGGCTTCTTGATCACATATTTGGCTTATGGAGCATGATCACATAATTTCTTAAATCCCAATTTATTGGCCAAAGATAACATGTGGCAAAATTATCTCATTTTCGCACAAGAGTCATGGTGGCAGAATTTTCAACCAACTTTGAAAATTCACATCTCATGGTACAAATATCCAATTGTAGTGATTCTAAAGGCTATGTAACCATTATTAAGTATATTTTTAGGAAAACCTCCCTTGGTTAAACACATGTGATTTGTCCTAGATTCATCAATAATTACATACTGGTCCATGAAATGTTCCAAGTTCAAGGGTTAACTTCAAAAATTCATAACTCAATGTGAAAAAAATAAAAATTAGCCATATATAACCTATCATATTGAAGCTTCTCATGTCTACTTTAAATATGGAAATTTTCATACCCATTGGATATCAATTTTTTTCAGTAAAAGGCTCATCACGAACTGACAGCCTTCTAAGAACCCTAATCTGCCAGCATAAAGGGAAATTCCCTTCATAATATTTGTCACACTTCTCGAACTGGGCTTAGTCATCTTCCTAATGCAGGCTTATGCTCAAGTCTCTAGACCCAAAATTCAGGATATTACATAAAACAACATATATATCCATATACATATACAAACATACATACATACACACACACACACACACAGACATACATACATACACACATATATATATATAAACACGCATACACATACATACAATCCATAATAACAAAAGAAAGTAGGGATCCTGCCTACAAACTATGTTGAGCTTTTAAAATAGAACATTTTTAAAAAATAATACTCCCTTCGTTCCAAAATGTAAGCTTTAACTTTATGAATAAGCTTGTCCCCAATGATAAACTTAAGAGTAAATACCCTTTTGGGTCCCTGAAAAAAAATACGGATCCCTCCCTGGAAAAAAACACGGACCCCATTTTGGTCCCTCACACAAAGAAATGCCCTTTTAGTCCCTGAAAAGGACGAATAAGGGTCGATTGGTGAACATTTTGGTCCCTCACAAATTTCCAAAAAGCTCTTTTTAGTCCATAAAAAAGTCTCATTTTAGTCCCTAGGGATGAAAATGGGGTTCGTGTTTTTTGTCGGGGACCCAAAAGGGTATTTACTCTAAACTTAATTTTAGTTTTGCCAAAGTATTTAATATGTTTTTTCCAAATTTATTGGTCTTAACTAATTTTAACTATCTTCTTGATAAGCGCAAATTGGTTATTTTAAGGTTATATTTAGGTACAGAGGGAGTACCTAAGTTTGAGTTTTAGATCACCATGAAGATAGATGACAATGCTTCAACTTCCATTCGAAAGAGGTACTAAATCGGGCACACTATCTTAGATGAAAAATATTTTTCCACTTAATAACGTCCCATTTATAGTATTTGATATAAAATATTTAAGAAAATAAGTTATAGAGATTTAACCTTGAATAATAACAACATGGCAATAAACTTGAATTTCTCTAGTATGCATTGATAAAAATAAATGAAATTGCATAAAAGCTCATGAACCGAATAATTGCCAAGTAAATAGTAAAACAACATGTCAATTTATAATGATAATTCTCAAATCTTTTTTTTTTGTTGGACATATCAACAAAACAAATAACAAGCGTGAACACACAATCCTTGAGAGTTCTAACAAAGTGAAACTCAAGGCCATGAACACAAACTTGGACACACACTCCACGAAGGTAAGTAACCAAGCAAGGGCATCACGAGGCCACAACACAAGTGTAGGTACAAGATGCATGAATAAAAGAATGAGAACAAATCCCTTGAATATCAAGAGTGAGTACTATGCCCACAAATATCAAGTGAGCTCAAGATTAACCATGGTGTACCAATGACTAACAATACTGCTGTAAGTAACCGGCATTCTATATTTAGTCTTCTCAAATCATTTCCAATCATGCATGGAATTGAATTGAAATCAATCAACAAAAGCTTTTTTTGAATTAATATCTCATAAAAGATTTGAAAATATACGATAATGTCAACTTGATGGTTCTTAAATGATATCTTTAAAACTTTCTAGTAATTCCATGTGTTAGTATTTATCATAATCGAATGGTAGAAGAGATATTTAATATCACTATCAAATTTCATTATCAATTCCTTCTCAAGCATTTAATAAAACACTTCAAATGCATTACTCAAAACTAACTCATAAACTTTAACAACCTTAACTAAACTCCTCTTCACTCCTCTTCAATACAATTTTCACAAGCACCTTGGGTGAAATCAAGTCATAAAACAATAATATATTATCACGTTGCAAACAAGCAACTTCAAGCATCTTTATTAAATAACAAAGCCACCAAAATCAAATTTCTTAACAAACTTTCAACCGATAGATAACAAACAAGGGTTTAGGATTACCTTTGATGGTTAATATTGTTGGTTAATATTTGGGGTATTGCCTAGTGTTCAAGCAGCTTGCTCATGAGGTTGAAAAACAAAAATTTGGTTAATCATTGTGGAACCTGTAGCTCTTTACGGTCCTCATGAGTTATCAATCGGTAACTCTTTACGGCACTTATGAGTTATGCCTAGATAGTGTGGAATACTTATCATGGAGAGTTTATAACTCTTTATTGTGCTCATGAGTTATAACCTGTAACTCTTCATAGTCTCATGAATTGAAAAGTTAATCCTCATGAGTTATAACCTGTAACTCTTTACGATACTTGTGAGTTATGTTTAGGATCTACTCGTTAGAACACAAATAAGGGTTTAGGATTACCTTTGATCACTTGAAGATGTCAAAACGTATAATATCCTCTAATATTGATCCACATGATTGCTTCTTGATTGCAAAGAGAGCTCCTTCTACATGCATTATCCTTCTCCTTGGATGCTAGCTAGCCAATTGCAAGTTGGAGGCTTCAAGTGATTGGGTTTTCTTTTCTCAAGAAGATGATGATGTCTTGAGGTTAGGTGAGGTGCAAGAATGGAAGATGGGATGAACAAGAGTGGCAAATTATGTTTCTTGATTTGGCACCTTTTTCCTTCTTGAAAAACGTGCAAAGATGGCACACAAAAACCAACTACTTAATTCAAGTGCTTACAATAAAAGCCCAATCAAAGGCTCAATCCAATATTGAATTCGAAAATCCAAGATAATGGATCCTATCCATAGCTTGAAAAGTATCTTGAATTGGAAATCAAAGATAATTCATCCTATCCATATCTTGAAACATATATTGAATTTAAAATTCAAGATAATGCATCTAATCCATACTGTTATCCAAGCTTTATTGGATCTTTATCTAGTCCTCATTGGTTCTTTATCCAATCCATATTGGATATAGCTTTGGATAATTCAAAATTATCCTTTATTACCTAACATATTGAATTTAGGGATAAGCGTCTTAAATGCCATGGAAGTTTTCGCTCAGGAGCATTGGTAAGACGAAAGTTTTTTTTGGACAAAAAATGCCACAAAAGTTCACAAAACGTAGCAATTTTGCCCCTCCGTTAATTTTGACCGTTAAGTTTAACTGAGTACACACGTGGCATGCCACCTCATCAATCAAAAGTATCATTTTTGCCCTGGAAGTTTTCACTGAGGAGCAATTGGGTACATCCACCGTAAATGGATAAGGCCGCACAACTTTATCTCCCTCACTAGATGAACAATTAGATGAACCATGATGTCAAAAAATGTAGGAAGAAAAAGCTTCTCAAGGTGATACAAGATAAGATATCCTTTATTCTCCAATTCATCCAACTTTTCAATCTCGAAAACTTTACTACAAACCGCATTGAAGAAGACACAAAGTCTAGTCAAAACGACCCGAAGATCATATTTGGGGATGCCTCGAATAGCTACTTTGGGAGTAGGTTTGTTGCATCAAGACATGACAATCATGAGACTTTTGGCCTACTAATTTCAAGTCCTTCATCGATACAAGCCTCTTAAAATTTGAAGAATACCCCGAGGGAACTTTTGTGCCATGTAAACACTCACAAAAACTTTGTTTCTCATCCTTAGACAAAGTATGAGAAAGCTTCTGGGACAATAAGTTCTCTTCCGTTTGGCCTTGGATATAAGTCTTCGCGTATTCCCATTACTTGCAAATCCAATCTTGCCTTCACACCATCCTTGGAACTACCTTGTATGTTGAGAAGCGTGCCAACAATACTATCACATACGTTTTTCTCCACATGCATGACATCAATACAGTGTCTCACATCAAGATTGCGCCATTATGGAAGATTGAAGAATACATATCTCTTTTTCCATATATTTTTTTCTTTTCTACTCTTTGCAGTCTTACCGAAGATGACATTGATATTTTTCACCTTTTCATAAATTTTCTCCCCAGTCAATGCCACCGGAGCATCTTCATACTCTTGGCCACCAAAAAAGGCTTTCTTTAATCGACGATATGGGTGGCCTCGTCTAAGAAATCTCCTATGTCCAAGATAAACCGTCTTTCTTCCATGTTGAAGTTGATGGTAGCGTGTGCCTTCTTCACAAACCGGACATGCTTTATGGCCTTTTACACTATTCCCTGACAAGTTCCCATATGCTGGGAAGTCGTTTACAGTACAAAATATCATGGCTTGTATTTTAAACACCTCATTCTTGAAAGAGTCAAAAACATCGACACCTTCTTCCCACAACTCCTTCAAGTCTTCGATGAAGGGCTGAAGGTAAACATCAATGTCATTTCTAGGTTGTTTTGGTCCCGAAATCAACATACACAGCATGATGTACTTTCATTTCATGCATAACATAGGAGATAAGTTGTAAATAATCAGGAGTACATGCCATGAGCTGTGTATGCTGCTAAGGCTTCCATATGGATTCATGCCATCCGTGCTAAGGGCAAGCCTAAGGTTCCTAGGTTCTTCGCCGAAGTTCAGAAATAATTGATCAATTTTCTTCCATTGAGAAGAATCGGCCGGATGTCGAAGCTTTCCATCAGAAATCATCTCATCTGCATGCCACCTCAAATTTTTTGCATTATTTTCATTCGCAAACAACCGCTTGAACCTTGGTATGATTGGAAGATACCATAAAACTTTTGCAGGCCCCTTATTTGACTTGTACCTTGGGGTTTCACATATAGGACAATTCTGCTTCTCTTTAAACTCTTTTCTATACAATACGCAATCATTCGGGCATGCATGGATCTTTTTGTACTCCATCCCCAGTGAACAAAGTATTTTCTTAGCATCATAGTTTCGATGCGGCAACACATTATCATCTGGAAGCTTGTCCTTAAAAGCCTCAAGCATTTCAGAAAAACTCTTGTCGCTCCATCAATGACGTGCCTTCAAGCTTACAAATTTCAATACAGCGTTCAACAATTGGTATTTTTTACACCCAGGGTATAGCGGGGTCTCTGCATCACTGCATATATTACCATATGCATGTGATTGATGAAAAGCCTCTTCTCCTACATCACGAATAATGTCCTCTATGCGATCATACATATCCGTGTCATTATCATCAAAGGCCACTTCCCCATGTTGAGACCCACTTGGTATTTTTTCACCATGCCATACCCATACTTGTATAAGTCTTACAAAATCCTTCACAAATTAAATGTGTGTGTATAACTTCAGGACTTAGTCGCCTCTCATTCAAACATTTTACACAAGGGCAATACAACTTCCCACTATCATCATGGGTATTTTGTTTAGCAAATTCTATAAAGTCCCTCACCCCATTATGATAGAAGGAAAGATTTAACATACATAATCCGAAAAAATTGACACTTGCATATAAAATAAGGCAACACCAAATGCATATTTATGCTCAATGTCGGTTATGTCTTTTTTTTTGGAGAAACTTGCCCATTAAATGCATAATGAAGAATCACTTTTGGTCATAAATGTATCATAGTGAATCCATGAAGCAAAATAAATGCATGACGAGGAAATTAAATGCATCGCATGAAGGTCTTGTGGACTCACCTGTAGCATATAAATTCAAATGCATTTGCTGAGTCTTTCTTCTCCCGCCACGAACATTGATGTTGCAGACAACAAGAGTAACCTAAAATCATTTGTTGGTCAGTTGGGTAGGTCTAAAGTGCAAAAATAATCTTCAAAATACAATATTCATTAACAACCGAGAAGCCCACAAGAATATTTCATCGATTTCGTTCAACCCGAACGATAAGCAGGAAAATCATAAAGTTATATAACCGAAACACCTCTTACAGCTTGGTCTATAGACGTATAGCTAAGGAACCAGAAAGTGATGGTCAAGAGAGCAACAAGAAGCAGCGACGAAGCAACACACAAACAATGTAGACAGAACCTGAGTAATCACTTTTGGCGCGACAAGAGAAGTTCAGAGAAGAAAATTTAATATTCCGTGCGACAGAGACATGTTTTAGTATTTTGGATTTTATTAAGACCGGTTAATTATAAAGTAGCCGGTCCTAAATATATAATTAAATTATTAAGACCGAGGTTTAGAAGACTGCGGTCCTAAATTTTTATTATTCATTTAATTTCAAGACCGAGTTTTATAAAACATCTCATCCTAAAGTCCTCTTTTTTTTTTTAAAAAAAAAATTGGCTTTAAGCGAATGCGGCGGCAAGAATGAATGAATAAAAATTAAAGGAAAACTGGAGAATAAGCTTCTTTAATTACTGGAGAATATGAACAAAAAATAAGACACAAGCTTAGTTCTTAATGCTTCATACATTACTGGAGAATATGCACGTACACAAGAAAAAATACAAAAGAAAAACAAGCAGAAAAATATCAAAAACAAGAATTTGACAAAACATCCTAAAGCTTATCATCCTCCAAAGCCTTGGCGATATCGGCGTGAGCAGCATTAACTTCCCGCCAAAGATCGCAAGTTTAAATCTTATTCGTATCAAGACATCATTAGAGGAAAGAGGAGAGGGTCAGCGGTAGGTGAGCTGGGGCCAACTGGTTGGAGAGAGGGAGCAGGAACCTCTTCATGGTCTGAAGGCTGGAGGGGGGTACGGCAATCTCTTCATCATCCGAAATAACAATGGGTCCAACGACCCGAGACTCTTCTGTCACAATAGAACACACTCTCGCTGGAGGAGGCGCACCGTATAACGATCTACAGAAGGCACAAGCATCAGTAGTAAGAGTACCCCTACGAGCGGTTCCCTTCTATCTAATCATGGTTTGAGTAGTTGGGGCAGAGATCCACGTAGTGTGGAGTTACGAGGTAGTGAGGAGTTAATAAGGACAGAGAGGTATGAAGTTTATATACTTTAAGAGCGGAGTTTATAAATATGCGGTCTAAAATTCTATTATTTAATTTTTTTTTCAATTCAATTGATTTTAAGACCGACAATTTATAAAATATCCGGTCCTAAAAGTCTATTATTATTATTTTTCATTCAATTCAATTACTTTTAAGACCGACCTTTTATCTTATATCCGGTCCTAGAATTCATTTATTTTTTTCAATTCAATTTTGTTAAAGTAAGAATTTTTTCTTAAAAAATATTAGTTTTAAGAACGGATCTTTTACAATATTTGATATTAAAGATTCATTCTTTTCAAATTACTCGAGATCACGAGTCGTATCCTTACACTGTTCAAATGAATGATTCACGGTCTCTTCGACTTCCGAGATAAACTTCCCAACTAGGCGTCTCCTCGTATTCGAGGAACTATGTGTCTCCTCGTTATTGTTTCCGGCGTTTCACATTGTTCAGGAAGGGTTCTCTATTTAAACCCGATGTTACTTTACTTCCTTCACATTCTTCTCCATCACTTCTAAAACCTCTATCGTAATGGCTGCTCCACCACCACGAGGTCCTCAACCACCACCAGGTCCTCCTTTTCCTCTTAATCCCCTTCCACCTCCGTACCCTCCTCCGTTGCCTCCGAACCCATCATTCTACTAGATGATGCAGCACCTCCTGGCCCGTGTCGATCATATAGACCGACGCTTGGGCCAACTGTTTTAGGTCTATCACGCCATCAACAACAACCTGACGCGGTACTCGACGCCCATGACATTGAGTACCATCCTTCAGATGACGACGTCTCCGACCTCTTCGACGACTCCCTCGCCTCTGACAACTCCCTCGCCTCCGACAACGATGGGGAGGAGTAGATGTTTTTATGTTTTTTTATGAATTGTTGTTGCCCCTCACGGGGCAGCATTAAAAAAATATAATAAATAATTTTTGGTTTCCATATTCGATCGCCTTGTCCTTTTCATTATCTTCTTTCTTTATCCGACAAAAAGGAAACAAACAAAACATTGTCCTCGTGTAAATCAACATTAAAAATTCACAGAATACAGTTAAGAACATACAAAAAACACAAAACAAAACAAAAAAAGATCGTTTACCTTAATCGAATAAAAACAAACAAAGTGACTATTCTTCTCAAGGTTGGACCGTCGTTGTCGTCGGTTTTACCTTGCCCTGATTTGAATATTTGCAGTGTCCTTTTCATTATCTTCCTTCTTTTTCCGACAAAAAGAAAAGAGACAAAGAAAAGGGAAACCGATAATGCTGCTCAACTTCAGGAGAGGTAACATCGACGTCAACGAAGGACCTAGCTTGAGCAGAACGCCAGAACCTCAGTTGTCTTGAACCCTAATCAATTGTCTGAAAAGCAAGTCAACATTTCTAAAGGAAGACTATTAAGACCAGAGATTTAACAACCACACGGTCCTAAAGGTTAAGCCATATTTTACAAAATAAACGAAGAGACTTTTAGGAGTGGACAATAATAAAATATACGGTCCTAAAAGTCTAGACATATTTTTTAGAATTAAACGTAGACTTTTAGGACCGGTCTTTAAATAAATATGCGGTCCTAAAAGTCACGCCATATTTTTAAAATAAACGAACACTTTTCAGACCGGACTTTAAAAAAACATACGGTCCTAAAAGTCTAGCCATAGTTTGTAGAAATAAACGAAGACTTTGAGGACTGGATGTTTAATAAATGTGGTCCTAAAGGTCTCGCCATATTTTTAAAATAAACGAATACTTTTAAGACTGTACTTTCAACAAATATACTTGTCCTAAAAGTCTAGCCATATTTTTTATGAACGAGGACTTTTAGGACCGGATCTTTAAAAAATATGAGGTCATAAAAGTCGGGAATACTTTTCAGAGTCTCTTATTGCTCATTTACAACATCCTGTACCTCAAATTTCAAGCACTAAATAGCTAGAATGAATGAATGAATTCTTCAAAAAAAAATTATTATTGAATTACACATTGTGTATGTATATTTACAAATGAATGACTTGTTCGACAAAATAAACAAATTTACAGAAGATTATTGTTACTACAGCATATATTTACAAATGAATTTAGGACTTAATTAGGTCAAACAGATATTCACAAAACATATTGTGTATGTGCTCCACTTCATCATCGGGAAAGGGATCGGGACGGGTAAACCTACGTAACATCAAAGACAAAAAATGAATTAACTTGCGTGCATATTTCATATGTAACATTAAGCCGTAAACCGAATTGACCATAATATGTAACATCAAATACATTTTCCTTTGCAGTTAATTTAGTGCTTCCTTCCGTGATAATATCATATATGTGTTTCAAGACGTACGTACCACATAAGTTGGACCCCGTTGGTTGTCGACGGGTCTGAAACGAACAAGAAATATATATAAGAGCATATATAGCTTACTGACCAAGTTCACAAGGCAGTGTGCCAGTGTCCAAATATGTACTAACCTATGGTGTGAGCCATTTAGGATAAGTGGCCTGATACCCATGCTTTTTTTTTACCTCGATTTGGAAGGTCTTCATGGCACTATCATCAAAATCACAAATTTATCAATAATGTTCACTAAAAATTCACAGTAGAGATTTCAGACAAGAGAATCAAAATGACATGCTTACTCGTTGATGGTCTGCATAACGTAGGCCCTGGATCACTGTGAGTGGAGCAGAAGAAGATAACTTTATGCTCCTCCATGCACATGAGGACCAACTGCCAGTGGCAGCTAAAAATTCACAGCAGTAATGTACTCAATGATATATGTAGCAGAATTATATTAAGTAAATTGTAGACAAGAATTGTGATATGTACCTGTGGTAGTATGGAAACACGTACACCTTTCTTCTCACTTCACACACCCTCTTTGATATGTATTATTGTCTCTCCACCAAGGGTGTTGTACTTGCATAGACTGGGCACAAGAATCCAAAATCATTGATTCAGCCATGTTCAACAAATTCTTGATGCATGAACCTACAATAATGAAATCGATCAGGGAATTAGTATATATGTATGTGTCTAAATGATGCATTTAAATTATGTACTCATAGAATCAGATACTTACTTCATAAATATTTGAAGGATTGGATTAGTAAGCTCCTGTCCAGGAAGCAGCAGGGACGTTACATCTTCGTTGTCAACGTAAACCGGTTGAGGATGACGGAGGCCTACTACTTCATTGACAGGCCACGATTTATCTTTAAAATATCCACTCTTCACCATATCGGATTTTTTTTTCCTTGGCAGTCAACTTAGCAGTAGGGGATAGAGCTTGAGGAGGGGATGCAGCTTAACAAGGGAATGAAACTTGAGGAGGAGGGGATGAAGCTTCAAGAGGAGTAGAGACATGTACAAGCTTCACAAACCAAGAGATGAAGGTTCCCTTGACATCACTCACAAGCTTCAGCTGATCAGTTGGGAGAGGGAGAGGTGCATCAATGATCACCTTTTCAACTGACACTTTGACTTCATCATTAGCCATTTGTTGGTGGTGTACAGTTGATCCCAAGTTGTGGATAGTCCCTTTTACAACTAATCATCTATGACTATCACGATCCTCCACATATAGGTCACAAGGTTGCTCTGATTGTCCAATAATGCAGCTCCCTCTATTGCTCTGCTCCATAGGTGCAGGTGAATGTATGAAGGGAACACTGGTCTCTGGATGAGAGCTCAAAAGCAGCCTCATCTGATTCATTTCCTCCTTCATCTAGCTCATCTGGGATTGAAACATTGCTTCTTTAGCCGCTACTTCCTCACTTAATTTTGCCGATTAATGCATTCCATCTCCTCCCGGGTAACCATACTTTGTTTATGGCGTTTGGATTTACCAAAGTATTACTTTAGGCCTACCCGTCCTCCAATCCCCCTTACACGCCCCGGGTGATCTGGTTTTCCAGTCGCAACGGTCAGAACATCATTCCTCCCATTCGACACAAAAGATCCCTCTACTTCTTTCTTTTTAAGATCTTCCTGTAAGATACAGATAACGAGAAGCTTAGTAATGAAACATGTTTAGTAACTAAAAAATAACAATAACGATACTTACAATTCTTTCAAAGCAACTACACGAGTTTGTTCACTCGTGTAGGCGCGCTTGGCTTTTGCCGAATTTGCAACCACAACTCCTCGTGACGTATTGGAGATGGCTGATCAACTATCGCAGAAGGATTGGATTCAACTTCATCTTCTAATCTCTTCGGCTTGGCCGCCATCAATTCTTTTTTGGCCTTTTCATATCCACCGCGAGAAGCCCTATGCGGGCAATCATTCTTTCTCCCTATCTCCTGTGCTTGTTCCCTTCTTTTCTGTCAATCAGAATTGAAAAAACTATTAATTATGAATTCTAGCCATGTCACTAACAGAAATTAAAGAACTTCTGCTTCATATGAACGTCAAACAGTAGTCAAATTCACTTCATCAAGTTTCAACATTTTATTTAAGGAAGATGTAGAATTGTAGAAGAAATTGGGAGAAACAGAGGAAAGGGAGTTGCAGAATTGCTGCCTACTCAGTCAATTCATTCATTCATCATAACTAGTTCCTACACATATTAGACTAACCTCTTATATATAGTTAGAGGCTTGACTCTTAAGGCCCAATAACAGCTTGCACCGAAACCATTACACAGTTAACATACTAACTAACTAACAGCAATGTCTAACCACTAGCTACTATAACAGAACTAAGACTATAATAATTGCTTGACTCTTATGCCATTATTATTTCCCTAATTACCTTCTTAGTATTTTACCTTTTCAGGGTTTATATATAAGACTTGCATAGACAAAGACAGGAAATATATACTTCTATTCACACACCAAATCATTTAACTA
Source organism: Acacia melanoxylon (assembly GCA_019022615.1). Lineage (NCBI taxonomy): Eukaryota > Viridiplantae > Streptophyta > Magnoliopsida > Fabales > Fabaceae > Acacia > Acacia melanoxylon. The sequence goes on along the minus strand of JAFJYJ010000045.1, from coordinate 1,803,643 downwards.
ACAGGATTAGATGAACACAATAACATTCACATATCCGGACAGGTTAATAAGCAAACAAAAGGGCAAATAAAACTAAATATAAACTCACCAGAGCTTCAGGAGTGGTCTGCAGCTGAACAAATTCTTGCCAAGTTTGTTCATCAATAAATGTGTACTTGTCCCAAGGATTTTCTTCAGGCTGAACCTCGGCAAAAATATACTTGTTAGCTAGAAAGGTCTTAAACTTCCTCCACCGATCAACACATTAAGACAATGTCTTGTCTTTCAACTTCTGACAGTCAGGGACAGTGTATGTAAGCCGGATAGTGTCCCAAATAGGATCCTTTACTGTGCCAAAGTCCACATTTTTCCACTCATCTGTCAAGATGCTAACCTTGCTGCATGCTAGATAGCCAACAAAACTACTATATTTGCATTTATTGGGACCGAAAGGTTCCAACTTTTCATCAAACTGAATCTCGAGCCTTGACCCAGAAGTCCGACTTAGGGCTACATCCATCATTCGTGTGCCTCTTCTACCACGGCGTGCAGGGCTCATAGGAATATGAAGGAGTATAGTTAGTATCATATGAATCGAATGCGGAAACTTTGATAGATTATAGTGGTGGGTTAACCGAATAGCGTTGTAGTTAGTAGCTATGCTGAAGCAATTGCGGAAGCTGTGCAGTATAGATGCTATAGCAATGGGTAGAGCAACCGAGGGATTGATGCACTTAAGGGTGATTTCGAGTTCGGGCTAACCTCTTACTCGATATCTTCTTAAAACTACGATACTGTTTATTTCGTTATTAGCATAAACACAAAAACCTCTCAAACCAATCATATTTACTTTCTTTTGCACAACTATCATAGCAATCGAGCGTCACTTCTTGGTATCTCAGTCTCTGTGGGACGATACTCTACTTACACTTTATTACTTGTTTGACTGGTTCACTTGCCATCAAGGAAATCGACCAACAGGGATCCCAGCAACAGCCTGAGGAAGCAGAGATTCTCCTTATTGATGCCACTTATCTTCCATAAACCCTTAGGGAGTATTCTTCTTTCTTCTCCCTCTTTCTCTTTTTTTTTTTTTTCATTTTCCACTTTGCTTTTCGAAAATAAATGCAGTCTCTCTTTCTATGATTGCTACATATTATGAACTAGGACATTGTGGTTTTAATGGATCATTCTGTTTGGTCTGCAATTCTTGACTCTTCGATTACATGTCTTGGTAATTGATTTGATGTTGTTGATTGCCTAAGTTGGTATTGACCTTGTGAGGTTTTGGGCCTGCTTGAATGGAATTCATCTTTTACCATTCTTTCTTTCATGTGTGCATATGCTCCTGATTTGTGTTCTCTAGAACTTTCTCATTTTCTTTTTGAAACTATATTTTTCACTTACATGCATAAATATGATGGAATCTTGTTTTCTTTCTTTTATTTTCACCACTTTGGCCAAATAGCTTTCCCTTGCATTTTTGTTTCCTTTGCTAGCCCCTTTGTGCCTTTTTGACTCATTCTTTTCTAAGCCACATTACAAGCCTAAGCGTAAAACCATTTTATTCCGCACCTTGGAAATTTATTGAGCATTGGTTTCACCTTGGTTTTGTGTTCAAGTGTGGGGGTTGCTCGAGTGCAACAGTTTTAAGTGTGGGGGAGATATTTGATTTTGTTACTGTGATTATCTATATAGTTCTAAAAAAAAGCAGAAAAAGAAAAAGAAATAAAGAAAGAAAGACAAAGGAAAGAAAATACATAGAAAGAAAGGAGATATATGAGTAAAATAAAAGTTTTCATACATAGAGAATGATTGTGTTAATCAATGCTCTTTTTAATTTATTTGGTACTTAGCCTCTCATTCCATACTATTACCTACCTTCACCCTAACCCCATTACAACCTTTAATAATAAGCTCTCTTGATTTGTGCATGCATGTGTTATGCGTAGTGGAGATGTAGAAATTGAGCAAGCTTATGGTAGAACAATTTTCTTGAGTAGAATTTGAGCGATACACTTATTTACCTTAAAAACTTGAGAGATTGATTGATTGAGGGCATCATTTGAGAAACCATCTTTTGTTATTAGCATCATTGATTGAGATTACCATGGATTGTTATTTGAGATGAAAGGATTTTAGTCTTGATTGATTGGTTCTTTTGAAGCTATGCGTCCTTGTTCAATTTTTGCATTGTTAGCAATTATTAGAAAAGAAGAGTTTTTCCTTTTAGTCTTTTTCTTTGACTTTTGCTCAGGAGTGCAAAAAGATAAGTGTGGGGGAATTTGATAATTGAATATTTCATACACTTCTTTTTATCTCTTGATTAATCATTTAGGACTCTTTAGTTAATAAATAATGGCTTTTATACTTATTTGTGCTTTGGGCCTTTGATTATATTTTAGCCATTTTAAATAATAAAATTTCAGTTTTATATTACTTCACTATTGTTACCAAAACTCTTGAACCAGACATCGGATTTGCCTCATTCTTGTTTCATATTTCAGATGATTGAAAGATCTACAATTGTTATGAAGACATGAAGGGCAAATTCGGACAAGAGAGCAATCGATTTTGGAGTCAAGTCGAGATGAATATTTTTGGATTTTATTTGGGCTTGAATTTTGAAATTAAAGCCCACTTTTATTTATTTTCGTTTTGGGCCTGAACTGAATTGTGGATTGGAGCCCCATTTCGTTTTTGTTATTTTAGGTTAAGTTAGATGGTAGTCATAAACACATTATTCATTCACCTTTTTACACATTTTCGATTAAACACGGCGTTTCATTTTCTACGCAATGTTCTTCGCGTTCTTCGTGTTCTTCGTTTGTTCTTCATTTTTCCAGCCATGCTCGCTAAACTTCGTGATTAACCCAATGTGGAGGATTCCATGATTCGTCTAGAGAGCTTGTGCTTAATCGGTAATTTAACTCGTTTCGTTTTCATCTTATCGGATTCGATTTAAAATAGTTCGAATATTAGATTTAATATTCGGTTTGGTTTATCCCAAGGACCGAGTTTGAACTAGGTTTCGGTGTTCTTTGTGTGATTGCACGATGAGACACCACTGTTCGGATAGATACTAGGCGATCGTCTAGTCGAGGGATTTTATGGACGAACGCAGAGATTTCGGTTCGTCCAGAACCAATCGTGAGTTAGTTATATTTCGTTCAATGATGGAAGTCTCTAGAATCTGAATGTTGGGTTGATCGATTTTAATCTGTTTCTGTTTATTTTCATTTTTATTCTGTTTGAATCAAAAACCCCCCAATTTTACTGTTTCTATTCACTGTTACTGTCCAATCAAACCCGCTGCGAATTCGTTGGGAAAACGATCCAAGTTCCCTATTACTACAAATCTTTTACTAAATCTGGTTATTTTGAGAGACACGGCAAAATCCCTTTCAATGGGCCTTTCTAAATCCGTCAGGTCCAACTTTCCAAATTCAGATGATTGATTTTGTTGGTACTGCGGGATTGTCCAAATCTTATCTTTGATCCTTCTCATCTTCTAATTCAAACGTCAGCAATCTAACCGCCATCTAAACGTCCGTCTAATAACTGTTGGGATCTGTACACACAGCGGAATTATAAAACTTTTACAAATCCCAAAGAAGATCGCTCAACCGCATTTAGATCAAGGTTCGTTAGAAAACCGTACCTATGCGTAGGATTGAGAGTTGCGTTCGACCCGGTCTGATGCGCATCTCCTTCTTGATATGTTTCGGTCGTCGTACGTCTTGAACGTGGTGCCATCGCGTTTGATCAAACAGAAGCAGACTTTTCAAGTCTCCTCCCTCTACCGGTATCCACACGAACAGCCTTCGAACACGGGCGGTAGCGTGCTAGCACCCTCTTCCTTTGTGTCTCACGTTTTTCTCTAGGTTATTCTTTGGTGGCTCTCTCAATTCGTTTTCAGATGATTAATACGACTAGATCACCATCCTTTTATAGAGTTTCTAAAACCCTAATGAGCCGTATTAAAATATTCAACATTAATCTTAATTAATTGTTGAATTCGAATCTGAATTAAATCAATGCATTAATTAAAATCATCTAACAGATCTAATCAAATATATTTAATTCGAATTATGAGCCTACTGATTTAATTGATCTCCATGAATTAGATCTGAGATACCATATCTCTATTTGTTTTAAATATTTAATTTATCAAATAAATTAAATACAAAACAAATATTATATAATGATATCATTATTAAATAATATCATTATTATTCAATTTTGAATTAACATATATATATATATATATATTCATCCTAGAATAAATACATTATTCATTAAATCATAGACATATCTAAGATTCAATGAATCTGGACACTATTGCTCATGTTGGGCTATTCTTGTGTGTGACCCTGCAGGCCCACATGAGATTGGCAGTGGGCCAATCTTTCGTACCAGCCCACAAGTCGCAAAGCGCCTTTAGCAAGACATTGCGACTACCCAATTCAAATGGGGATCGATGATACGATGCAACCTATCGTACAACCATGTCACGTCCCTTTTGTCACGCGATAATTTGGTCAAGGATGAGGCATGGATAATGTCAACTTCCTTTCTTGACCACTACTTTCTTGATTCTCAAGTAGTCTAATTGAAATGGAAACTCCTTTCCATCGTAGTATGGCCATACGTTTCTCGGACTTACTCATCGAGGGGCCCAAGATCATCTCTCTACAAATGTGAGGGACAAATTCCATCTTGACCATTCACATTCCTCCGCATGAAAACCACCGATCCCGATCCAAGCCTTTATCATCACCCCTAGGTCAAAGGTGACTTTTGACTAGGTCAAAGATCGCGACTCATCATGCAGGAATCCATGATGATCTCATGTCAAAGGGCGTTGTGACGCGGTTATACATGAGATAAGCTTATGACTAAATCCATGCAGCTTTCTCATAGTGGGTCGGTCCAACACCTTGTACCCTTACAAGTGCCTATGACTTTGATTCGTATCTCCATACCTCATCAAAGTCATACTGGTCTTATTTCATCTTCGCTCCCTCATATATGACCGACCAGGGACATTTTGGATAATCTTTAAGATATATCCAAGGATACAGTTATCACCATAAATATGCAAATGAAATGATAACTAAAGGAGAATACTTTAAATAACATAAACGTTCAAAGTACAATGACTTGACCTAGAGCATAATTTCCAACAATAACCTGCACTTAATGTCGTGAAACGGCCTCGAGGGAAAAGTCATTTCACAAGGCGCATAGCATCACTTCACTTATGATGCTATAGCATTCTTGTTGCATTGTATTGTGGGCACGTTATGGCTTACTTGATGCTAAAGCATTGTATCGGCTATGCTATGTGCTTTCACTTTAAACCTCAAACTTGCCCTTATCCTATGCACATGTATCAGATGATTATGCAATTGCTACCCTTTATGAGATTCATCCTACATTTTCCTATATGCAAGAATTATAACATATTTTCTCAGATTAGACATATTTAAGTTCATATTCACCATACAAAATAGTCACACATCATAGGGAAAACATGGCATAAATAGTACTCATCAAATACCCCCACACTTAGCTTTTTGCACTCCTGGGTAAAATAAAGATAACAATAATAGAGCAAAACTTCAACCCATAATAGTAGCATTACTGTCTACACAACTGTGCCTTTTGTTATTGCCCTTAGTTCACATTCCCATGTAGGCAATCCAATTGCCAAGTACTAGCAGTATGTGATGCAAGATATTTCTCAAGTAAGGAAGCGTTGAGAGACTCTCAGACTAAGTGTATGCTCTCTTACTTTGGAAATTTCATTCTCTCTGTCAAGCTAACCCAAAAGTTCTATAGCCTTGTCAAAGTTCTAAGATTACTCCCTGGCATCTAAGTTTTCATACATCAAAAGGGCTTATTGGGTTGTAATGTATGGAGTGGCTATTTGTGTGTGGAGGTGGTAAAAGGAGGGATATTGTTGTAGACGTCAAGTTATAATCAAGTATACTTGCGCTCCATTCAAACTTTTGCTTGCGCTGCTTTGTCTTTTTACCACAGCAGTAGTCTCTTTTCCTCTCTCTCTCTCTCTCTTGATAAAGAAACTTTCTTTTCCCACAACATTTTAACAGGGAACAATATGCCATAGCATTATGCGCATTTTATCACTTGGTTATCTATTTGTTTCTGTCATAGCAATGTGTATAAGGCTCAAAGGGGGTAGCAAATGGAGAATCAAATCTCTGGTCTGTGTATGGGAATTGGGGATGAAATATGAATGCCTTTATCTTACGCATTACTACTCGAATACCAAATAGTATAATCAGAGAAATAAGACAAATCAAAGATCACTCATGAGTTAGCTGACATGCTCACTGAAATAGAAAAAATTAGGCTCGATAAATCCTTCCAACTGGGGTTACCCTCTATTCTTCCTCATTGTCACTCTACCCTACACAGAACTATCTAGTACTATCAATTTCCCAAGACTATACGGTTCAGTTCCACTCAGGCAATGGTGGTATTCACAGTCATACACAAATAATCATTCTATTGCTATTGGCCTTTATTCATGCTCTATCATGCATCACAATTTAAAAAAAAATAGTTTGTGGGAAGGCTAAATTAGGGGTGTTCCAAGCACATTAATCATCAAATATTAGCACACATTCGATACGATAAATCCCTTTCCCTCACACTTAAAAGGTGCAATGTCCTTATTGCATTGCTGAAGGGTGGAAGATAGGAACAACAAGAGTGATATAGGCAACAAAAGATAACAAGGAACACAGAGGAGAGGATCCAAAACACAAAGTGTGAAGCACAAGTTTTCCATGAGGGAAGATATAGTTAAAATGGCCTTACGGGTAGTCCGTAAGGCAATATACATGGAAACCTAGAAAACCAAAAGAAAAACAAGAAACAAGAAACTACTACGTGCTAGAAGGGCCAGGACGAGCAGTTGCGCTGGTGGTGGTGTCATCGTCCGAGGAGGAGGCTGGGAGTGTTAGCAATAAGAGACAGGCCAACCACAAAACTTCAAGGTAGTCCGGGGTAATGAGTGGTGCCGTATGGGACACCGGCACCACAAGCCTCAGTACGCTCGATGGCAGCGGAAGGATTGAGGAGCTGGGAGGTAGGGATCGCGGGCCGAGAATCAGAGGACTGCATGATAGGCGAGTCTCCAAGTCGAGGCTCCAGTTGGGGTCCCACTCCTCAGAGGAAAGGGACATAGGGGAACCAAATGGGGAGGGAGGTGGTGAGCAGGGTAGGGAAGTAGGGCGGATAGAAAGATTGGGCAGAGGAAATGGGCGGGGGCGACAACGGGAACGAATTTTGGGTCACGGTCGTAAGTAAAGGCGGCCACGCCGTGGCGTGGAGATAGTGTGGACCATGCTGATCTAAGAAAGGGTTTGAAGGGTTATGGTCAGTGTGTGGAAGGGTAGCGATGAAAGGAGGGGTATTTATATAAAAGGAAATGACACAGATTGCGAGGCCAGTCATTATGAAGAGGCAGTATGAGTGGTGAAGACAAACAGACAAGAGCAAGAGGCGAGTGTTTGGGCAGTGGAATAAAAGGTGAATGTTAGGGCAAAACAGTAAACCGGCGGTATGAAGAGTGGAATGGGTCGAGAGACCATGTGCCACGAAGGAAATAAAAATTGTTTGAGCATCATAAAGACAAACATACCTACGGTGAGGGCGATCAAGTGGCCAGGTGGAAAGAGGCTAATCCGCTGCCCTTTTGTGTGTCATATTGTTATAGCAGGATCATGCTAGATCAACTCTGCTGACATTCTGATGCATTCCTAGGAATAGAGAAAAACAATACAAATACTCATATGAAAAAACAGAGTAAAGGCTGGGCTGCTCCCAGTAGTGCTTGGTTTATAGTCATCAGCCATACAGAATGAGTTAGGCTCAGGGTGATACAAGATCAATGACCATCTTATCCCTTGGAATTGGGCCCATCCAATAGTGCTTAACCCGCTGACTGTTTACTCGGAATATGTGGCCAGTCGTTGGATTTTGTAAGTTGATGGCACCATGTAATGTTAAGGCATGGACCATGAATGGCCTCAACCATCGGGATTTCAATTTACCTAGTAAAAGTTTCAACCAAGAGTTATAAAGCAGAACCCTACGGCCAACCTCGAAAGTGCGCGAGAGTAGGTTCTTGTCGTGCTATTGCTTAACTTTTTCCTTGTGGAGCTTGCATTTTCGTAAGCTTAGAGGTGAAACTCCTCTAATTGATGTAGTTGTAGTAACCGTTTCTCACTAGTGGCAGTTGTATCCATATTTTGCTGCACGATTGCCCAATAAGCTTTATATTCAAATTCCACTAGGAGATGACAAGCTTTCCTGAAAACCGGTTGGTATGGGGAAGCCCCCAATGGTGTTTTAAAAGCAGTGCAGTATGCCAAAAAGGACTCTTCGAGCTTCTAAGACCAGTGATTGCGATTGGGGTGCACTACCTTCTCTAAGATATGTTTGACCTCTTTGTTTAAGACCTCCACCTGCCCATTTGATTGAGGGTGATATGCAATAGCGACTCGGTGCTTAACTCTGTGTTTGGCAAGCGAGGATTCAAATTCTCGGCTGCAAAAATGAGAGCCTTCATCACTGATTATAGCCCTAGGGTGCCAAATTTAGTAAATATATTTTTCTTCAAAAACTTGTCAACAGCCCGTGAGTCATTCGTCGGAAGGGCAGCCGCTTCAACCCATTTGGAGACATAATCAACAACTACTAATATGTATTGGTTTCTTATGGATGGAGGAAAACGTCCTATGAAGTCAATGCCCCAGACGTCAAAAAATTCTACTTCAAAGATAGGGGTCAGGGGCATCTCATGACGGTGAGGTATGTTGCCAATTCTCTGACATTTATCGTACTTTGATACGAAATGATAAGCATCCTTAAAGAGAGAGGGCCAATAAAAACCAGACTGCAACACCTTGGCTGTTGTGCGAATACCCCCATAATGCCCTCCTTAAGGTGACAAGTGACAATGCTCTAAAATAACCTCAGCTTCATCATCTGGTATGCATCGTTGAAGCATTTGATCAGGGCCCTTTTTAAACAGGTAGGATTCATCCCAATTTTTTTTTTGTTGTATAGGAATTTCTTCTTTTGATGATATGTTAGATCAAAAGGAATTTCTCTAGTAACCAAGAAATTAGCAATATCAGCATACCAGGGGGTGTGGATGCAAGAGATGGCATAAAGTTATTCATCCGGGAAGAATTCTTGAATTGAAATTTCGGGCTAGTTCAATATGTGTCCCTCCAGTCTTGACAAATGATCAGCCACTTGATTTTCCATCCCCTTTATGTCTTGGATTTCTAAATCAAATTGTTGCAACAGTAGAATCAATCTAATGAGTCTCAGCTTAGTATCTTTCTTCGTTATGAGGTATTTGATAGCAGAGTAATCTATGAATATGATTACTCTAGTGCTCACTAAGTAAGATCAATAATTTTTTAATACAAAAACCACGACTAGAAGCTTTTTTCTCGGTGGTGGTATAATTTGCTTGGGCATCAGTTAGAGTCTTGCTGGTGTAGTAAACCAAATGAAATATCTTGTCATGCCTCTGCCCCAACTATCGAGTCGCTGGGATCGCACATGAGCTCAAATGGTAACTGCCAGTCAGGGGCAATTATTATTGAAGTAGTGGTAAGCTTCTATTTTAGGATATTAAATGCTCCCAGACATGCCACATCAAAATTGAATGGGGTGTCATGTTCGAGCAACACACAAGGAGGTTTGGAGAGATTTGAGAAATCTTTACAAAATCGATGGTAAAATCCGGTGTGGCCCAAGAAACTTCTGATTCCATGACTATGGTAGGTGATGGTAATTTTTCAATGACCGGTACCTTCACTTGGTCACTTTAATTCCCTTTTTAGAGATCTTGTGTCCCAACATTATTTCTTTAGTTGCCATGAAGTGGCATTTTTCCTAGTTTAAGACTAGATTGGTTTCCTCACAGCGTTGTAGAACTTTCTCAAGCTTAAGCAGGAAGTCATCGTATGACTATCTAAAGACCAAAAAGTCATCCTTAAAAATCTCTATGGATTTTTCCACCATATCAGAGAATATTGCCATCATGCATCTTTGAAATGTTGTTGGAGCATTACATAGTCCAAAAGGCATTCGCTGGAACGCAAAAGTTCCATAGGGGCATGTGAATATGGTTTTATGTTGGTCTTGCGGTGATACAGCAATTTGATTGTACCTAGACTATCCAACCAAAAAACAATAATATTCTTTACCTGCTAGCTGGTCTAACATTTTTCAATAAATGGCAATGGGAAATGATCTTTCAGGGTTGCTTTATTAAGGTTGCGGTAATCCATGCATATTCTCCAACCGGTGACTATTCAGGTGGGGATTAGTTCGTTCTTTTTTGTTTTTGACAACGGTAATCCCTCCTTTCTTGGGCATGCATTGTACAAGACTAACCCATTCGCTGTCTGAGACGGGGTATATAATTCCTGCATCTAACCATTTAATAATTTCCTTTCGTACCACCTCCTTCATGATGGGGTTCAGTCTTCATTGCTGTTCAATAGAATTTTAGCATCCTTCTTCAAGGCGGATTTTGTGCATGCATAAAGATGGGTGAAAGACCTGGCTATCACCCAAGAGGGGGTGAATTGGGTGTCTAATTAAAAACTTGATACTTTGAAAATATTTTTCGTTTTCTAAATCAACAGTTAGATATTCAAATAAACATATACTGGAAACATAACAGATAAGGGAAGAGAATATGCAAATTGTGATTTATACTGGTTCGGCCCAATCCTTGACCTACGTCCAGTCCCCAAGCTCCACTTGAGATTTTCAATCCACAATCTTCTTTCAACTTGATTACACGTTCTGTACTTGAAGTAATCCTCTCACTAGAATTCACTCCCACTTACAAACTGTAATCAGTACACCCACTTGATTACACACTCTGTACTCGAATTAATCCTCTCACTAGGATTCACTCCCCTTACAAGCTGTAATCAATATAATGGGTTTCCCACTCAAGATCACCCAATCTTGAGTAACTCTCAAATAGAATGATAGGATTATTACAATAAATCTTCTCTCTCAGAAGTGAATGAATAAACACTGAAGTACAATACAAATCATTTCACTCTCTATGATAAGCTATGTAAACATTGAAAACAGAGAGTAAATAATATGAAGATCAGAGTATGAGCATTTTGAAGATGTAGGCTTGTGTCTTGCTTCTTTTGTCTTGAATCTGTCTACTTTTATAGGTAGTTGTAATTTATGACCGTTGAGAAATTATTCCAGTTAAGAATATGACTGTTTGAAATCCCTTGGAAGTAGCTGTTAGGGCTTCTACAATGCATTCAATGTTTCTGACACAAATCTGACACTTCGACGATTTGCATCTAATCCTTCGTTTAATCACCTGAAACTTGTACACAAATGATATAAATAATGTTTGGAAGTAGTATAAGTCATTTGGGTAATCATCTAGATGTTTATCAAAAGAATCAAGATTTTCGAACGGTGATTTTCTGAAGCAGAGATGTAAACTCGAGTTTGTTTTTGAAAACTCGAGTTTCCTTTTGTTGTCGAAAGCTAGATTTCTCTCGACTAAGCCAAACTCAAGTTTGTTACGTAATGACTCGAGTTTGATGTTGTTGCTTTACTCCAGATTGCTCTCTGTCTGAACGAAACTCGAGTTTCCAACTTAATGACTCGAGTTTGGTTTTCTCCCAAAAATAGAGTTTGCTCTCTGCCTTCTGTAAAATCGAGTTTGATGTTTACAAACTCAAGTTTGCAAGTTGCTCAGTGACTTGGTTACTCTCATCTCATCGTAACTCGAGTTTGTGAATCCAAAGGCGATAAATCCTTGGATGATGATGAGGAAAATGTTTTCAAAAATCAATTCTCTTCGAAAACTACTCCTGCCTTTATTGAAAATCCTGAAAATGTCTTCGAGGGTGATCCTCAAAATATTTTAGAAAACCCCGATCAATCTCGACTAGAGCTTGGAGGTTCATTAGGAATCATCCTTTGGACCAAGTGATAGGTGATGTAAATCAAAGTGTAAGGACCAGAAATAGCACTTTGAATGAAGTAACTTTTTATGCCTTTATATCAGAGATTGAACCCTCAAAAATTGATGAAGCTCTTTCAGACAATGATTGGGTGATAGCAATGCAAGAGGAGTTACATCAATTTGATATAAATCAAATTTGGGATTTGGTACCTAGGCCTAACGATCATCCGGTCATTGGCACTAAATGGGTATTCAAGAACAAATGTTATGAATCTGCAATCATTGTCCGTAACAAGACAAGATTGGTTGCTAAAGGCTATAATCAAGAAGAAGGAATTGATTATGAAGAAACTTATGCTCCAATGGCAAGATTGGAAGCTATAAGAGTTCTTCTAGCCTTTGCTTGTGTCAAAGGATTCAAGCTCTATCAAATGGATGTAAAGAGTGCATTTTTAAATGGTTTTATTCAGGAGGAAGTTTATGTTGAACAACCTCCTGGTTATCAGTGTGATCATCATCCAGATCATGTTTATCGCCTCAAGAAAGCCCTTTATGGCCTTAAGCAAGCTCATAGAGCTTGGTATGAGCGATTAAGCAAATTCCTTCTTAATCGAGGATTTGTTAGAGGAAAAGAAGATACAACTCTCTTCATAAAGAGCAATAAGCTTGGTGAAATTTTAATTGTTCAGATATATGTTGAAATTATATTTGGTGCCTCTAACAATGTTTTGTGTGAAGAGTTTGCTAAGAATATGCAGGGAGCGTTTGAGATGTCCATAATGGGAGAACTCAACTATTTCCTTGGTCTGCAAATCAAACAAAGGAAGGATGGAATCTTCATATCTTAGACCAAGAATCTCAATGATCTGCTGAAAAAGTTTGGGATGGATCAATGCAATGGAGCTGATACTCCAATGAGCTCAACCACTACTTTGGATGCTGATGAAAAGGACAAGGACTTCAATATCACAAGATACATAGGAATGATTGGATCATTTCTTTACCTCACAGCAAGTCGCTCTGACATCCAATTCAGTGTGGGGATATGTGCAAGATTTCAATCTGCTCCCAAGGAATCACATGTTGAGAATGTGAAGAGGATCTTCAGATATCTTGCAGACACAAAAACCCTTGGCTTGTGGTTTCCAAAAGGTCAACAAGAACATCTTGTGGCGTATTCAGATTTAGATCATGCCAGATACAAGACAGATAGGAAAAGCACAAGTGGCCAATGTGAATTTCTTGGTGGCTCACTTGTCTCTTGGTTCAGCAAGAAGCAAACAAGTGTGGTTGTGTCTTCTACTGAAGCTGAATATGTGGCTTCCTCAAGTTGTTGTGCATAAGTCCTATGGCTCAAGCAATTCTGACTTGGGAATCAACTTAAAGGAAATCCCAATATTGTGTGACAACACTAGCACAATAAGCTTGGCTAAGAATCCAGTGCAACATACTCGAACCAAGAATATTGATGTGAGACATCACTTCATAAGGGATTATGTTCAGAAGAAGGATGTCAAGGTCATGTTCATCCCAACTCATCTCCAACTTGCTGACATCTTCACCAAACCATTGGCCAAAGAACAATTATATTTCATAAGGAGAGAATTGGGAATGGTAAATCCCAATGAACTATAAGTCAATCCTACCTGTTAACTCTCAATGTGTTTTGATGATTAATAACAATTGTAAACATGAGAGAATGTTTTTGATAAAGATTTGTAAAGCTTGATTGATTTCAATTCAAAAAACATTCAGCGGTTTCAAACTCAAGCTTGGCTACTCAAACTCAAGCTTGACCTTTACAGAAAGGAAACCAAGCTATTTTGCATTTTCTAAACTTGAGTTTGTTCCTCAAACTTGAGCTTATCATGTAAAGTTTGTCTTTTTACAAAGAGTTTACAAAACATGTAAACTCGAGTTTGGCCTCTCAAACTCGAGCTTGCATCAGACAGAAAGTTTTCATGTTTTTCCTTCAAAGAGTAAACTCAAGCTTGGTGATGTAAACTCAAGCTTAGGTCTGACAGAAGCTATTCAAGTTTTCAAATATTTTTACCAAACTCGAGCTTGCCTTTGCAAACTCAAGTTTGGGTCGATGACAGAGCATTGTCATATTTTGAGCTTAGCAAACTCAAGTTTACACCTCTAAGCTCAAGCTTGCACTTTGGGAAATAAAATTATTTTTGACATGAATAGTGTCAGACTCGAGCCTGCTCACTAATAGACTCGAGCTTGCCATTTTCCATTTTGGCTCTCAAAATGATTTCAAACTTATTTCTCCGACAAAAGCCCAAACTCGAGCCTACTTACTTATAAGCTCGAGCTTGAGACTTCCAAAAGAAAAACCTAAGTTTTAATGAAGAGAAAACTCGAGCTTACATAGGTAAACTCGAGCTTGGAACATCGGAACAGATGAACGCATCTGAGTACGTTTTGTTCAGTTTGATTTATGCTTAAGCTTGATTACGCGAAATAGTTGCTTATGATTTAAATGATTCATATCAATATTTCTAACCGATTTAACCAGTTTGCCTATGAGATTTCGAAGACCTAAGATCTGATTTAGGAAACATTTGAGCATTCAAAGAGGAAAGATGATCAATCAATGCTTAAAGCTATTATTCTTCCAGATTTCCGTCGATCTGATTTAATGGTTTAATATTAATTGGGGATATCCCATTATGCCGAAATTGGTGCAATAAATTGAAAGATCTCAACGGACAAAATCAAATAATCAAATCAAGATATCTCAACACTATATTCAACGAGACACTGGACCCAACGACTAGTATTTCGAACTACTCCAAGTCCGAACGGATCTATAATGGTCACAAGCTTCAAACCAGCATAAATACCGAAAGATTTGAAGCATTCAAGAAGAAAAGACACACACAGAAAACGCATACAAAGTTCTGTGTCTTTTACTGCTTATATTTCTCATTTGTATCTTTGATACATTGTGCTTCAATGCTTATCTTTATTCACTCTTTGAGAGAGTTCATTTCTGTAAATCATTCTTTGTAAGAATCTCAAAGTTGTGGGGCTTTGAGGTTAGGCTTTCAGATTACAACTTGTAAGGGGGAGTGTATCCTAGAGAGAGGATAACTTTCGAGTACAGAGTGTGTATCTGATTTGAGTGATAGTAGAAAAACCCAGAGAGTCTAGGGACTGGACGTAGGTCAAGAGTTAAGACCGAACCAGTATAAATCTTCTGTGTCAAGCTCTTCTTCCCTATCTCCATTTAGCTTATGTTGTGTGAGTGTTTTAAAAAGAATTTTTAAAATCCCCAATTCACCCCCTCTTGGTGATTTCCTTCACTTTCATTTGGTATCAGAGCAAGGTTATTTACTTGAAGGATTAACATCCTAGATCAAAGATCCAATGGAAGGAATTCTACCCGATGGAGCCTCAATCAACGAGACCTCCGGTTTCAATGGAGAACATTACTCTTTTCCGGAAGGCTAAATTCGAGTCTACGTAATGGCAACCGAGTATGGCCTATGGAAGGTGTTTGAGAAAGGAGACTATGTTCCAGCCTCATCTAAAGATGGTGTCAGTACTCCTAAATCAGAAGAAGCGTATGATGAGAATGATAGAAAGCAAGTCCCTCCCAACATGAAAGCAATCCACATGTTACAAAGTGCTCTAAGCCAAAAGAAGTATTTTCGAATTTGCACTTTGACATCGCAAAGTTATGTGGGAAGCTCTTGAGATAGCCCATGAAGGGACAGCTGGAATCAAGGAGAATCGAGTAAACACTCTCATGACTGAATATGATTTATTTCGTATGAAGTCTGGAGAATCCATTGGTGAATTCCAGCTTAGATTCACTCATCTGATCAACCAACTTGCTGTTTTGGGCAAAGTTTATGATCAATCTGTCCAAGTGAGGAAAATACTAAATATCCTCAGCAAGGAATGGGAAGCCAAGGTCACTGCAATCAAAGAAGCTCGTGGTGAATCAATCGCTTCAGTAGCAGCATTATTTGGCAGCTTATCTAACATCTGTCTTGTAGCTCAAGAAGATTCAGAAAATAAAGAGGTAAATAACTCTGACTCATCTTATGATGAACTATCTTCAAAATATGATTCTCTTTTTATAGAATTTTGAAAAATTGCAAAAGAGCTTTTATCTTCAAAGAAGAAAATTAAATTTTTGGAAGAACAAGCTCAAACTGGTTCAACTTCTGTTTCTCTCTGTGAAAACATTTCTGAAAAGAATTGTGAAAACATTTCAGAAAAGGTTTGTGACAATTGCTGTACTTTAGAGAAAAGAAATTTATATCTTACAAAAACTCTTGAGAAATTCACTAGAGGTAGTGAAATGCTCAATGTTATTTTAAAACAAAGAAAGGATCACAAGTGACAAGTCGGAATTGGCTATAGACCTGAATCTGATAAACGAAAAGGCAAAAAGAAGGTTGGACCGAAATCCTATTTGAACTATTTTCAAAAAGCAATCCACTCCTCTAATCCTTTTGCTCATTGCAACTACTGCAATCGTAAAGGTCATGCAACTTCATCATGTTTTCATAAGAAAGATAGAAGAAATAAACATGTTGGTAATTATCAATGGGTACCAAAGGGAACTTATGTTTTCCCTAAGGTTCAAACTAACCTAGAAGGACCCAAGTACAAAAGGGTACCAAAAGGTCCATCTATTGCCTCATGTGTGCAGATTGATTCCAGAAAGAATGGACATAAAGATACAAATAAGATTAAGAGAAGAATTTCCTACAATCCGAAAAGGAGATCCTTTCAAAGATCAAGTAGAAGACTCGTGGAGTCTACACCCCTTGAGAAAACTTTGCAGACACCTATGAAACAGTGGGTAAGCAAAGTCGATCCTCGAAGTACCTAAGGATCAAGGAAAGCTTCTCAAGAGAGTAACTATATAGTGAAATATTTCGACTCTTGAGGAAGCTGAAGAAGCAATGCTTGATGTTGATGATGAATGTCGAAGAAGGAGACATCTACATCAATCCATCTCAACCAAGCATGTTATTACAAGGACAAGAAGAATTATGGTGATATTTAACCTTACCCTATACTGTGTTTACATGAAATTCATAATACTTGTCCATTATTGCATTTCGTTAGCAATCAATCAGTTATGGCTTTCAAAACGTTTTTCAGATTGCTAAATGGACCATAAATGATTTTATGCATAACCTTCAGAGTTTATGAAGTTTGGATTCCTATTCATTTTGTTTTGTGAAGATGCAGACAAAAATGTTTGAAAAATATTCATACTTGGATTGCATTTAAATGATGTTTCAAAACTGGAAGTTAATATTATATACTGAATGTTGGATATGCTTCAAATTTTTCCAATTGAGTTTTTCAGTTGAGCTTTCTGTATCTTTCACATATTGATCTTTGGAATTAAATGTTTTTACTTGAACTCTTTAGTTTCATTCTCTAACTAGTTGGACCTCATTGTCTAACAAGTTAATCATATATGACTTTCATGCATTATCTCAAGAAAAGATTTCAATTTGTGAATCTGTTATGCTTTAAGCATACATTCTTAGTTAGCCGAGTTATTCCAATCTTTATGAATGTTCATTAATGCATTAAATGTTAGTGCATTAACCATTATATGGAATGACTTACTAGGATATTTTTATGGAACTCTAGTCATTTGGACTAATGAGGTTGTGCTTCATCATCCATGAATCCTAGTACTCATTGTGTTACTCAAATACATCAGCATTAGTCTTCATCCATATCTTGAGTAACAATATATGTATGTTTATATTATTGCCTTGATTATTCATATATTTCTAGATTCATTTCTAGAGGCAAGTTTATCTCTCAGTCAACAGCAAAGTCATTGAAAATGATCTTCTTTATATCATCTACTTGCTTACTTGTATATTCGGTGTTATTCGATTGTGATATACTCCTTGCTCAAACAAAAAATACTTACCAAGGAGCAATTCAGTTTTATAAGAAGAGAATTGGGAATGGTAAATCCCAATGTGGTGTAAGTAATCCCTACTTAATGTTAGTTAAGTGTTTGATGATTACCTTCTACTAACTTAAGTATCGGAGTATCTAGATGTGTTTTATGCAGGGCATTTATGATGATATACAACTCTGACATTTTGCTGAAGTTTCTTTGTCAAGAGAAGCAAACTCGAGCTTATAAGTATAAGCTCGAGCTTACGGAGTCGAGTGAAAATGAGACTTTAGTGAAAGCCAAACTCGAGCCTATAAGTGAACAAACTCGAGTTCACGGGTTTTGGAGAAAAACCAAGTTCGAGGATTTTGCAAACTCGAGACTATAAGTGGCGAACTCGAGCTTGCAAAGGAATTTCAAGAGTTCACACATACACTCTTGAAGTCCAGGTTAGTACAAGTTTATACAAACTCGAGCTTATCTTCATACACTCGAGCTTGTCGCGCCTTTGATATATGTAAAACCTGATTGTTCCTCTTCACTCTACTTTACCCTCGAACTTGCCCTTACTCTCTCTCAAAAACCTCTCATCTTCCTCGACAAAACCCAGATTTTCAAAGTATCAAGTTTTTAATCAGACACCCAATTCACCCCCCTCTTGGGTGATAGCCAAGTCTTTCAGTAATATTAAAGTCCTTGCCCTCTTCATCAGCATCCAAAGAAGTAGTTGAGCTCATTGGAGTATCAGCTCCATTGCAATGGTCCACCAATACTTCTTCATGAGATCATTAAGATATTTGGTCTTAGATATAAACATGACATTCTTCTTTTGCTTGATTTGCAAACCAAGTTCAGCTCCCCCATCATAGACATCTCAAATTCTCCCTGCATTGTGTTAGAGAATTCTTCACACAAAGCATCATTAGTAGAACCAAAAATAATACCATCCACATATATTTGAACAATTAACAAATCATTACTCTTGTTGCTTTTTATGAAGAGAGTTGTATCTACTTTGCCTCTACCAAATTCTTGATCAAGAAGGAATTTGCTAAGTCTTTCATACCAAGCCCTTGCAGCTTTCTTAAGCCCATATAAAGCTTTCTTTCAACGAAAGACATGATCTGGATGATGATTATCCTCAAATCTAGGAGGTTGTTCTACATAGACTTCCTCTTGGATAAAACCATTTAAAAATGCAGATTTCACATCCATTTGATAAATCTTGAATCTCTTAATGCAAGCGAAGGATAAAAGAACTCTTAGAGCTTCCAATCTTGCCACTGGGGCATAAGTTTCTTCATAATCAATTCCTTCTTCTTGATTATAGCCTTTGGCCACTAATCTAGCCTTATTAAGTACAATGATTGCGGATTCATCACATTTGTTCTTGAATACCCACTTCGTGCCAATGACCGTATGATCTTTAGGCCTAGGTACCAAATCCCAAACTTGATTTCTTTCAAGTTGTTGTAATTCCTCTTCCATTGCGATAACTCAATTATTGTGTGAAAGGGCTTCATCAATTTTAAAGGTTTCAATCTCTGAGATGAAAGTAGAGAAAGTAACTTCATTTAAAGTACTTTTTATGGTTTTCACTCCTTGATTTACATCACCTATCACTTGATTCAAAGGATGACTACTACTATATCTCCATGATCTAGGTTGAGATTGAACAATGTTTTTGCAAGCATTTTCATAGTTATTTTCAACTTTAGGTTTTGTTTCCAAAGGTTTTTTCATAATTTTCCAAAACAGAAGGAGTTTTCGAAATATATTGATTTTGAATACGAAGATCATCATCATCCAAATATTTATCAGATTTAGCTTCACAGAATACAACATGCATTGACTCTTCTACAACACGAGTACGAATGTTAAATATTCTATATGCCTTACTCCTATTAGAATAGCCCAGAAATATACCTATATCTGACTTAAGATCAAACTTTCCTAAGTTCTCCTTACCATTATGGTGCACAAAGCATTTGCAACCAAATACATGCAAGTAAGCAAGGTTGGGCTTTCTTCCTTTGTACAGTTCATAAGGAGTCATATCAAGCTTCTTCCGGAGGTATGCCCGATTTGAGATGTAGCAAGCGATGCTTATAGCATCAACCCAAAACACTTGGGATGTTTGGTTCTCATTTAGCATTGCCCTTGCCATTTCGGTGAGGACTCGATTCTTTTTTTCTACAACAGTATTTTGTTGAGGAGTCCTTAGGGCTGAGAAATTGTGATCAATTCCCATATCATCGCAGAATTCTCCAAAAGCATGACTTTTGAACTCACCACCATGATCAGTACGAATTCCCTCTCTAAGAGCCCTGAATAAGGCTTTAGATTTAATGTTGTCCAAGGAGAGAACATCCTTACTCACAATCAAGCATTCCTCAGAATCGAAGATAACCAAGTTACCTTTATCTATGCTTTCACTCACACTGAGGAGGTTGTGGCATAGGCCTTCCACAAGGTAGACATATTTGATTTGAGGTCCTTCATTGTTTCCAACTTCTCTAATTCCAGCAATCCTTCCGGATTGTTTTTCACCAAAGGTTACCTTGCCACCATCCTTAGGCTTGATTGTAGCAAACTTGGATTGGTCTCCCGTCATGTGTCTAGAGCATCCACTATCAATGTACCATTTGTTGGATTTTGATGCTCTTAAACAAACCTGCAAGACATAAAAGATCAAGTCTTAGATACCTATCTTTTCTTAGGTCTTTTTTGGTTAGTTTGTGTCTTAGAAACCTTATAGGATCCTTTGGGCATCCATTGATAATTACCTACATGCTTACTCTTTCTTTCCTTTTTATGAAAACGGGAAGAAGTAATATGACCTTTAACGATTGCAATAATTGCAATGAGCAAAAGGGTTTGAAGAATGAATTGATTTTCGAAAGTAGTTAAGATAGTTCTTTTCTCCAGATTTCTTTTTGCCTTTCTTTTTTTCAAAGTCAGGTTTATAGCCAATTCCTAATTTGTCATTTGTAAACCTTTGCTGTTTCAAAATGACATTAAGCATTTCACTACCTTGAGTGAACTTCTCAATTGTTTTAGTAAGATAGGTATTTCTTTTCTCTAAAACACAAAGCAATTGTCACAAATCTTTTCAGAATCATTTTCACAAACGAAGTTGGAGAAGAGACATCTTGAACTTTTTCTTCAAGAGATTTCATTTTTCTTTTTGAAGCAATAAGTTCTTTTGCAATCTTTCGAAATTCAGTATGAAGAGAATTATATTCAGATAAAAATTCATTGAAGGATGGGTTAGAATAGTTTACCTCTTCATTCTCTGATTCTTCTTCTTGAGCCACAAGACAAATGTTGGCTCTTTAATCTTCATCGCTTCATCTTCATCGAATCGGCTATCTCCCTATATAGCCGAGACGTAAGCTTTTTTCTTAAACTTATTGAATTTCTTATTTTCTTTCTCTTTGTTCTTCAACTAGGGACATTCAGACTTGATATGGCCAGGCTTTTCACATTTGTAGCATATGATTGGCTTCTTCGGCTCAGTGCTAGAGCTACCCTTGTGAACCTTTCTGAATCTTTGGTCCTTCTTGTAGAATTTCTTGAATCTCCGGACCATTATGCCTAGCTCTTCATCTAACTCTTTAACCTCTTTGACAGTCTTAAGAGCTATTCCTTTACTCTTGCCACCAATCTCATCAAGTCCCTTTCGAACTTGATCTTTCCTTCATAGTTTGACATACTACCAAACAAAGTTACAACTAAAGCGATTGATTCTCCACGAGCTTCTTCGATCGCAGTGACTTTAGCTTCCCACTCCTTGCTGAGGATATTTAAAGTTTTCCTCACTTAGACAGGTTGATCATATTCTTTGCCCAAGGCAGCAAGTTGGTTAATCATGAGTGAATCTGAGTTGGAATTTGCCAATGGATTCCCCAGACTTCATACGAAGTAAATCATATTCAGTCATTAGGGTATTTACTCTATTCTCCTTGATTCTAGTCGTCCCATCATGAGCTATCTCAAGAGCATCCCACATAGTTTTAGCAGATGTCAAAGTGCAGATACGGAAATACTCTTTTTGAATAAGAGCACTTTGAAACATAAGGATTGGTTTGCTATTGAGAGTGACCTGTATTCTGTCATTCTCATCATATTCTTCTTCTAGCTTTGGAGTTCTAATGCCATCTTAGACAGAACATGGAGCATAATCTCCTCTCTCGAACACTCTCGATAAACCATACTCAGTAGCCAAAATGAAGACTCTAAATTTGGCTTTCCAAAAGGAATAATGTTTTTCATTGAAACCGGGGGGTCTATTGATAGAAGCACCATCAGGTAGAATTTTGTCCATGTTGATCCTTCTTGAGATGTTAAGCTCTTTTGAGGAGACCTTGCTCTGATACCAAATGTAAATGGAGGAAATCATCAAGAGAGGGGTGAATTGGGGATTTTAAAAATTCTTTTTAAACACCCAAACAATAGATGACAAAAAGGGTAAAATAGAGATAGAGAACAAGAGCTTGACACAGGAAGATTTATACTGGTTCGATCTTAACTCTTGACCTACGTCCAGTCCCCAGACACTCTCAAATTTTCACTATCACAAAGATCAATTAAACACTCTGTACTTGAAAGTTATCCTCTCACTAGGATACACTCCCCCTTACAAGTTGTAAACTGATAACCCAACTTCAAAGTCCCACAACTTTGAGATTCTTACAATGATTAATAATCAAAGGTAAACTCTCTAAAAGAGCAGATATAATAAACATTGAAGTTCAATGTATCAAAAGATACTTTACAAATGAGTAGAAAACACTAAATGCAAATAACACTTGATAGCTTTTTGTTTTTTGTATGTTGGTTGTTGTAGAGAAATGAATGCTTCAGCGTATATATGTACAAAGCATTAAATGACCATTGGAATTATTAATATAACTGTTAGAAACATTAAAGAAGCTGTTGTTTGGATCCGTACACGCAGCAGAATTATAAAACTTTTACGAATCCCTTCTGAGGATCGCTCAACCACGTTTAAATCAAGGTTATAAGAATCTGAATCATACCTACGGAAAACTGGTCCACGTCTCGTTCTATTTGAACTGGTGGGCTACCTTCTCGATCAACCGGGAGCGAGACTCTACGAATCTCCTCCCTCTACCGGTATCCACACAAATAATCTCCGAACACGATCAAGGCATGCTAGCGCCTTAGAACTTGCGTCTCTCTCTTTTTGTTCTAGGGTTTCTCGCGGCTTTCTCATACGCTCGACAAAAGTCCCGTAGGTTTTTCTAAACCCGATACGCGTATTATATTCAAAATTAATCCTTATTATTTTGAATTTTGAATTTGGATTAAAATATTATATTTATTAAATCTATCTAATAGATATAATCTAATATATTTATTTAATCTGAATTAAAAGCCTTCGATTTAATTTATCTCTATAAATTAAATCCGAGATATGATATCTATTTATTTAATTAAATATGAGATACTACATCTCAATTTAAATTAAATCGGATATATGATATCTTTATTCGAAAATTAAATGTGAGATACAATATCTCTATTTGTTTTAGATATTTAATTTATCAAATAAATTAAATACAAAACAAACATTATACAATAATATTATAATCTCTATTAAATAATATTATTATATTAATTTCAAATTTAATATAATATATATACATATATCCTAGATTAAATACATTATTAATTAAATCTTAGACATATCTAAGATTCAATGAATCTGGACACTTTTGATCGTGTTGGGCTATTCTTGTGTGTGACCCTGCAGGCCCACATGAGATTGGCAGCGGGCCAATATTGTACCAACCCATAAGTCGCAAGCGGCCTCTAGCAAGACATTGCGACTACCCAATTCATATGGGGATCGATGATACGATACAACCTATCGTACAACCATGTCACGTCCCTTTTGTCACGCGATAATTTGGTCAAGGATGAGACATGGATAATGTCAACTTCCTGTTCTTGACCATTACTTTCTCGATTCTTAAGTAGTCTAATAAGTGAAATGGAAACTCCTTTTCATCGTAGTATGGCCATACATTTCTCAGATTCACTCATCGAAGGGCCCAGTATTATCTCTCTACAAATGTGAGGGACAAATTCCATCTTGACCATTCACATTTCTCTGCATGAGAACCACTGATCCCGATCCTAGCCTTTATCATCACCCGGTCAAAGGTGAATTTTGACTAGGTCAAAGACCAGTGACTCATCATGTAGGAATCCATGATGATCTCAGGTCAAAGGGCGTTGTGACGCATATATACGTGAGAAAAGCTTATGACTTAATCCATGCAGCTTTCTCATAATGGGTCGGTCCAGCACCTTGTACTCTTACAAGTGCCCATGACTTTGATTTGTATCTTCATACCTCATCAAAGTCATACTGGTCTTATTTCATCTTCGCTCCCACGTAGATGACCGACCAGAGACATTTAGGATAATCTATAAGATATATCTAGGGATACAGTTATCACTATAAACATGGAAATTAAATGATAACTAAATGGAGATGACTTGCCCCTAGGGCATAATTTCCAACAGTTGTTAGGTTGCAACTAGGTCCTTTATCTCTCTTGCTTTGAGTTAATCCAGATACTCAGACATTCTTGTTGACTTCCCTTGAAATAAATCCGTTGGATGATGTGGCTTCATGATAGGGAAAGAAAACATTTAATCCTTTGGAATGTTTAGAGAATGATTTGCCAAAAACATGCTTAGTTTTCTAGGCCAACAATAAATGTTCTGACATCACCTTTTGCTTTATGCTAACTCTTCAGTTTAATCCATGTTTGATCATATGAAACTCACCAACAAATTGATTAAACATAGTTAGGAATTAGTAATGAGTGATGATACAAAGTATATAGATCATACATGGATTTTGCAAATTCGAACAAGATGATTTCAAAACAGAGCACATAAAAATGGAGTTTGTTCACACAAACTCGAGTTTGTCTTTCTAAAATCGAGTCTCATGAACATCTTCTTTGAAAGGATTTGAGGTTTAAAACGAAGACATCTCTGTAAGGTTCAAACTTGTGTTTAAAATAATTTACTCAAGTATCAAACTTGAGTTTGATTACCAAAACTGGAGTTTAGATCTTCTTTTGAAATGAGCATTGTGAAAACATTTGAAAACGTTTTGGCCCTTACTGTCCAAATAAGTTTCCAGAAAACTTGAGTCATTAAGTGACAAACTCGAGTTTGGGACTTCTGGAAATGTAAATAAGTTTAAGTCCACAAATGCAAACTGGAGTTCAAGAGAATAGACTCAAGTTAATTGAAGTTTGAAAACATTGATAGCTCTTGGCCTAGTACAAACTCGAGTTTACAGATATAGACTCGATTTTACTTCAAAGTGAAAAGTTTGAGAGCTCTCGGCCAAGGATAAACTCGAGTTTAACAATCTCAAACTTGTGTTTACATGTCTAAACTCGAGTCAAGTTATGTTCAAATAACTTGACTTGCTTTCTGTCAAGTGCAAACTCAAGTTTGGCAACTCTAAACTCGAGTTTGTCTTTGACAAGAAAAATCTAGTTAAGTTTGAATAAGTTTAATGCATTTTTAACTTAACTAAGACAAACATCATTCAAGTTTACAATTGTCAATTATCATCAAAACACATAGAGAACTAACAGCTTAAAGTTCCTTCATTTTCGTTGTGGCCCTAAGGATATAACCATACTTTTAGAACCAAGGAAAATGAATGTTTATTTTCCATTTTAAACCTTATTTAATTAGTGTTTAATTAAGTAACTTAAACTTGTTACTTTCAAATTTTATCTTTAACTCGTTCTTAAAAGTCCAGGAACTTCAATTATTTTTAATTAATTGCACAAAAATCATTTTAATGTGCTTCCAACTCACACGTTCTCTTTGATCAGTCCCCTTTCATGGAAAAATAGTCTTAAAGGTCTGAGCACACCATAATGATCCCAGTTTCCAATTTTGCCCTTACTGTCCAATTAAGTTTCCATAAAACATAACTTATCGTTAAAAATTCATATCTAGAGTTCTAGGTGCCCCATTTAGGTGGTTCAAAAACCTATGAACTCCTTATTAAGTATCGTTTTTAGAAAAATTAGTTCCAGCATTTTATCACTCTCTATTCATTCCTAGTTCCCAAAAAGTCTAGACTGTTCGATTGGTTTCCAAAACTTTTCTGTACAATTTATTGCTCCTAACTAAAGCTTAGAAAAATACAAAATACCCATCATTTTAAAGATATGCATGTCCTCTATCTTCTAGAATTTTTTTTCATAATTTTTAGAGGGCTTTTACTTGGTCAAACCACACGGATAAGCTACTTTTGACCTAAGGGTTTCTAGAATTGGCGATTTTTACTTCTTTAAAGAGCTTGTTATTTTATGTTTGAAAACCCTTTAAAAATTTATCAAAAACTTTATTTAAACACAATTTTTCTTGAGGAACACGATGGTGGTCTCAGATTTTGCAAATTCCAAGTATTTCTTTAAGTTTACCATAGATTTCCAGATCTGGGTTTCAAACTTTAAGTTTCAAAATCCAAGAAAATGATTGAGATTCTTACCACCAATGCTTGTTCTTGAACTTGTGAGCACCTTCGCTTCTTCAACCCCTTTAATCTGACCTTAAAGCCACATTCATGTGAGTTCTTCTCCATAAATCAAAACATGCATGAAGGGATTTGAAGAAGAGATTGCATTTCCTTACAAATTCTTACCTTGCTCTTCCTTGTGGCTTGGATGATGATGATGATTGTTATTGTTGATGATGGTGATGATGATTGTAGAGATGGAGAAGCAGAAAAAGGGAAGGGTTCAGTTGGAGAAGGGAGGGGGAGTTGAGAGGAGTTGATGTTTCTTGAGAGAAAATGGAGAATTGAGGGGAAAATAGGGGAGGCCGTGAGTGTGTAAATGAGAGAGAGAGAGAGAGAGAGAGAGAATATGAGTTATTTTTTGTGATTGTGTGTGAGTGTGTTAATGCCACGGTAAGGAGAGAATAAGAGAGTAAAAATCTGGTTACATATAAGTTTGCCAAGTGTTCATCATGCATAGTGACAAGTGTTTAATTGGTGTTAAAGGGAGATGCCACTTGTCAAGATTTTTGCATGTTGTGTGTTGTGAAAGAAAGAGGATGCCATATGTTGAATTTGTGCATGGCTTGTGTGTTGGGATTAGCATATGACGCCATGTGGCATCTTGATATGTGTGTGTGTGTGTGTGTCTCGGTTTATGTGTTTTGGTTTCCCGTGTTGTTTTCTCGGTTTTGTGTGTTTTGGTTTTCTAATCTTGTTGTTTCGGTTTGCGTGTTTTGGTTTTATGATGTTGTTGTCTTGGCTTGCGTGTTTGGGTTCCAGTGTCATTGTCTCACTTTGCGTGTTTGGGTTTCGGTGTTGTTGTCTTGGTTTGCATGACACTTGTCCATTCGTATACATAGGTGAGGTGTCACCTTCTTACGATGCCACTTGTCTTAAGGGAAGGGAATTTATGCCAAGTGTCACCTTCCTTACTTATAATGGCGCCATTTGTCATTTCTTTGTATGAAATGACATGTGTCACATTCTTACACATTGTAGGGCCACATGTAAGCCCTTGATCTACGCCAAGTGTCATCTTGGCACTTTCTTCGGTGACACATGTCCTTGACACATTCTTGCTTGGGTTTTACTCGGGATTGCGATATGAATACTAAGACCCGACAAACGATGCCACATACCAGTGTTTTCTTCAAAAACGTATACCGAACTACCCTAGAAATGTCGTGTACTCACTTATTTCGGTAAATTTACGCTCAACTAATCGTCCTATAACTTAGGACATAATTGTTGGCATCTTTCTATCCACTAATTAACACTGTATAGGTGTTCTATGCCCTTTTGTATTGACACTTTAATTGCACAGCTTATACATACTAGGTCTACTGATCTGTATAGCTGAGGTACTTAGTCCCCAAAAGGTTTCCTATCTCTCGACATCCTTGAGACTCTTCTCAAATTAGGCTTAGCCATTTGCATAATTTAAGCTTATTTTCAATTTTCAGGGCCCAAAATTCGAGATGTTATAATTACACACTCTGTAACTTGAGTAATCCTCTCTGTAGGATTCACTCCCGCTTACAAGTCGTAATCAATACACCCACTCTCAAGGTCCCTCTACCTTGATTTTCTTACAGAAATGATGTTCAGATATTAAATCTCTTATAGCGTAGATAAAGAATCACTGAAGTATAAAATATCCGAAGATATTACAGAGTAATGAATGAAACAATAATAGGCAATAAATTCGTTTGAGCATAAATGTTTCGGTAGATTATTCAAATTGAATGCTTCACCTTATATTTGGTGGTTATAATTAATGACCGTTGAGAAGCTTCAATGAATCTGTTGTGAGTAATAAATATAACCGTTAGACGTTGAACTTGTTCGTTACTCATAACGTTAATCTTCCAGAGCTATCACCATTAAACATTCCTTCATTCCTTTTGTTTTGCCCGTTAAGTTACGGCAATTAATGCGGAATGGGAATAGAAGAAAAAGTATTTTGAATGCTCAAAGAATGGTTGCCTTGCTGGTGCTTCATTTTCTACAACAGCTTTTAATGCTTCTGACATAGTTAATGCTTTTTGAGATTTATAGGTTAATCACCCGCATAATCATCTGAAACTCATTAATACACTTATTAGATACAGCTTGGAACAATAATGAGTAATGATACGAAGTAATGAAATCATAATCAATTATTTTAACTTTATGAACACGATGATTTACTGAAGCAGAAATGACAACTCGAGTTAGTTCTTTCAATGCTCGAGTGAAGATGATTTTCTTCGAAAATAATATGTTTCAAATATAAGTTGTGAACTAAGAAAATCTTTTCGTAAAGGATAACTTGAGGCTAAAAATACTAACTTGAGTTGTTCACTCGAGTAAAGTATTTATAACTCGAGTCAATAGAATTTGTTTACAAACAGAAGACTTCGAGTTATATTTGAAATGAGTTTAAACGAATGACACTTGAGTCTTAAAAAGCTGACTCTAACAGATGACTCGAGTACACAACAATCATAACTCGAGTTTTCAATATTTGTTCACAGATAAGTTCGAGAAACATATTTGAAAGAGGTTTTGAACAAATGACACTCGAGTGCAAAAATGCTAACTCTAACGAGTCACTTGAGTGTATAAATATTAACTTGAGTTAGAAACCTTTGACTCGAAAAGTGGGAGTTAAGGTTTGAAAAGATAGATTTTAGTACACTCCAAGTCAACTCGAGTCATACGCTGGTAACTCAAGTTGATACTTTTTACTTGGAACACCCCAAATTCCGTAGCATAAATCGTGCCGGTGACACGTGGTTTTATAAAATCGTCAGAGTTTGAGGTGCTACAACTTAGTGTTTTGCGAAAACAGAGAGCATGTACTAAAAATTTTTAACAACGAATTTAACGAGTAACTGATATAAAATACTCAGACATATGCTTTGCCTGCGACGTATGCGATATATTACAAATTTCCCGAAGGAATATTCATGTGATACAATAATACAAACTTTATAATTACATCTCTTACATGTAACTATATCATCTTCAACCAAGCCTTAAGTAGACTTGGGCATAGAACCTAACTTAGTTAAATCATCCCATTTGGCCAGGCTGGGTAAAGTCTAGTGGAAGTCTCCCCGAGTATTTACGGCGACTGATTTACTGAACCACATAGACGACCCTTTTTAGTTTAAGCACCAAATGATATGAAGTAACCTTATTAGATTCATGCCATAAGGTAGGTTCTGTTAATCTTCTTTCTGCTTTTACTTTGACCGGTGTCTCCTCACGGCTCCGTCCCTTGGCGTCTTTCTACGGTTCCATCTATCGGTGCCTTCTCTGATCCATGATCCTTCCCTGACTATTAATTAAGACTGAGGTCCAATGCCCATCGGACCTCGGGTAAGTTAACCTCATGTTTATGTAAACAATATATGTATGACAGGTATTCATGACATTTTCGCAATAATCACTACAAAAGCCCATAATAGATGTAGGAAATACATAATAATGTATGTAAGGCAATAACAATACACAGCCCCTGCAGTATGTTTGTTATCCCAGTCTGCACTATCAAATCCAGTGCCACGATTTTTGGTCGTGTCCTCGGCGCTAGGAAAACTCTCAACGTGTTATCAAAACCATAACCCGTATACTCATGATTGTATAAAAACAACTAAGACGAGTCTCGGTATAGGAACACAAAATCATATATAAGCATATCACAAGCATCGAGTCGGTGTTACAAGACGTCGCGAACGTACCTTCGTTGACGAATGCATGTACGTTTTGTCGGTCGAAACGTGATCTCAGATATCCTATAAGGGTAATATCGTATTTATTAATTCATAATAAATATTATAATAAATATCTTAGTCTCTAATGACCATTTTACCCCTGGATTAATTATTTCCAATTTATTTCACCTTATTTTCGTAAAAAAACGTTGTTCAACAGCATAAGGGCTGATTTTTCGCCTAACTTTGAAAAATCATAACTAATTCCAAAGAACTCGAAACGAGGATCCGTAAAATTCCTCGGAATCATTAGGATGTATAATGTTAAGAAAAAATATTGGTTCATACCCAGATTTCATAAACAATTCCCAGTTTTCGTAATTCCAACCTCTGCCCAGAATTTTTCA
The DNA here is from genome assembly GCA_019022615.1 of Acacia melanoxylon. Lineage (NCBI taxonomy): Eukaryota > Viridiplantae > Streptophyta > Magnoliopsida > Fabales > Fabaceae > Acacia > Acacia melanoxylon. The sequence continues at coordinate 1,773,063 of JAFJYJ010000045.1, read as the reverse complement.
GAATTTCGTAGCCCATTTTGTAGAATTTTTATCTCCTAGCAAAAAACTCAAAATGACATGATATAGGTATATTTGGAAATCTCTATATGTCTACTTTCAACATGAATTGTTTCAGAAATTTAGCATAGCATCTTCAACATAAGATACCAGCGGTTTTGAAATAGCTTTTAGAAGTCGCTAACCGACAAATTTTCGCCAGAGCTTCGCTACTTTGACCATAATCTTCCAAAAATTTTGCTATAATTTCTTCTTCATCATTTTTTCGAAATAAATACAATGGTATCCATAAAAACATGAAAATAACACTATAATTGGAAGATTATGAATCAAAACAACATCTAAGCTATAAATCGCAAAGCTAGGGCATAAGAACTTACCTAGAACTTTGCTCTTGCCTTCCAAAAGCTTCTCACCCTCACTTTCTCTCTTGCTATTCGGTTAATACCAGCTTGCTCTTACTTGTGAATTGGTGAGGAATAATGAATGCACTAAGTCTCTATTTATAGCAATTCCTTGGTTAACTACCTAGCAACCTTAATTCAATCTTAACCCTTGATCTTAAACTTAACTAAGAAGCTTTAATCTCACCCCTTTAACCCTATGGAACTGCCACCTCCTCTCCTCTTTCTTTAGATATTTTGTTTCAATTTCCAATTACCCCAAATGCTAATTTAGTTGGGTGTAAGTTGGTGTTTTTATTCAAGATCCATTTCCACTGTTCAAATCACAATTTTATGACTTGATTTAAGGTCTTTTTAAACTTTTAAATCACTTAAGTATGAATCTCAAAAGTTTATGAAAATCACTTTGGAAACAACTATGTTCAAGCTTAAATTGTGCTTGTTCATAATATCTACTTATATTTGTTCTAGGATCAAAGGATTTCAAGATACAATTTATTTTCTATCGGTTCTCATTCACTTATGTCTTGAATTCATCCTAATGGTTTTTTTTATCTCATCTTTAATTAATTTACCATTAATTACTTTTATTACATAGGCTTATGTCACATTTACGCCAAAAGTCCTCTTGTAATTATTTTTTATTATGACATATTAGAGTAAATATCTTGATTTACTTGGCTCTTATTTCTCCATCCATGGCCAACATCCCCCCCCCCCCCCTAATTAGATGTTAATTTGCATTTCATGTACATTTGAATTTGCCTTAAAGTCTTCATGAACTTAATTGTTGATTGTGATGTTTAATTTGGCTAATTACATTAATCGATTTTCACTCTTTTCTCTCTTGTAAAAACCGAATTCCCTTCTTGCTTTCACTCTTGAATTTGTGTTTTCACTGTCTTACAAACTCTATGTAAAAACTCTCCTATTGGTTGATTAATTTGCACAAGGATTAGGCTTTATTTAATTAATTCTAAAACCTTTAGATTTAGCTTAATTAAATTTAATCCAAACCTTTGATGTTTAGAAAAATCCAAACACTATTAGTGATATTTGTTAGTAATTAAGGATTACAGATTAATACAATTTCTTAACCCTTTTAATTACTAATTTTCGCCACTTTAATTAATTAAGGGGAATTAATTAATCTTTGGTTAAATATTGCTAATATAGTGTTTTAGGGGTTATTAGGCTTAATTACCAAAATTTGACAAGTTTCTAAATTAATCTTGATGATTAAAAACTCTTTGTATACTAATCTTGGCCTTTAAATATCCTTTGGATATTAATTAAGTTGATATATTCTTAATTATGACCTTTTTAAATTAATTAATAATTAATTTCGAAAATTAGAAAAATATCCCAATTATTGCAAATTTAATTGCCCAATAATTGTTGCTAATTTCCTCTTGTTGATTTAAGCATCCTTTGATGATTTTTATTGCTAAAATGATTTAATTAAGATTATACTTAATTATGACAATCTTTTATGATCCCTAATAAGATTTAGAAAATTAAATCTTCAACTATCTTAATTCTAGAAAGAAATTACCTAGAAATATAATAAGAATAATAAGAAAAATTGAGACCACATATTCACCTATTTTAAATAGGTAATATTTATTCAAAGATAATATTTAAGGTATATTATTTATTTAAATACAATATTTAAAATAAATAATTATCCGGTATTACATTACTCAAATGTTACACAAAGCTTTTCACTCGAGTCATAAACACTTAACTCAAGTCTGTCAAAACTGAAAGTTGTTTTGACTAAGCTTTTAAAGCACTAACTTGAGTTCTTAGACTAGAACTCGAGTGTGTCTATGATGGAACACATTCAAATACTTACAGATTTAAGATTTGATTGAAATGAAAGTTATTCACTTAAGTGCCATTAAACATATACTTAAGTAGCTTGAATCATTAAATATATTTCCTTTACAATTGTCTGTTATCACCAAAACATAAACAACTAACATTTATCACCCCGAGCATTTGTCGGCTCCTATAAACATACATTCACGGACAACGAGTTATTATTTATCCAAATCCTTCATAATCACAACTTATAAGGGTTGGTTATCTTTACTACCTATTGCCCTAACATTTCTCATTTTCATGCAAAGAGCCTATAGTGTCAGATTTTTCTCCCAACTATGAAAAATCATAAATAAATTTAAACAAATCCAATTGAGGTGATTTGAGAGGCTAAATGACTCTATTAATTCTAGTTTCAGGGAAAAATAATTCCCCGAGCCAACTGGAAGTCCAAAATTCCAAAAATCCTTAAACAATCAAACTATCTCAGATTGGCTTCCAATTTCAACGCACAATTGTAACAATTATATCTTACAATATACTAACCCAAATGGCACTTATTATATATCCAATTAATTCTTAGGATGTCTACAACAATCCTGCAAAGTTTCAAGGCCATTTGATACCATTTGGGTAGTCAAATACACAACACAACCAAACTATCTCTAGAAAATGAAATCTGGCAGCATTACTACTTTAATCTCAATCTTTGGGCTTTCAATCTAACCCTTCTAAAACCATGATCACAACCTATTCCCACATAATTTTGTCCAAGGAATCCATTTCTAATGTCAAATTTACCAAAATCCAATCCCTTCTTATAGGAACTAGTATGGCCAAAATTAGGGTTTCTTGGCCAAAATTTAGTTTTCTCTATCGATGCTTTTGGGATCGGTTTCACACCATTATCCCGCACAATTTTTCATTCTAAACTCATTGGAAGCATCAAAACTAGAAAAATCACACTCATTCATGCTTAAACAAGTTTGACCAAAATTAGGGCAAGCCCAACAACCTAAGAAAATGTAGAAGCTTATACGCACCTCTACTCGATTCCAAAGCTGATTCTTGATTTCAACAGCACTTCCACTATGTAAACAGCACCAAACACCTCATATCAAGAATCCAAAATGTAGAAAATTTGTTCTCGTTGATAGGAATAATGTTAGAGAAGGCCTCTGGAGCTAGAAACGCCTAATCAGAGGCGTAATCGTCTCCATCGGCTTCAGTTACGTTCTTTTTCCACTCCTTCTTCTCCATTGACCTCTCACTCTTTCCTTTCTAATTTAGCCAACTTTGGAAGGATGAAGAAGGGAATTAATGGATATTTAAGGTTGCTAACCAACTTTGAGTAATGAGGTGGCAGTTTTGACCACTTTACCCCTCCAAAAACTCATTTTCACACAACAACTCAAAGCTAGCATAATTTTCAACTAACTTTGAAAATTCATATCTCATTGTATAGATGTCCAATGATAGTGATTCCAAAGGCAATGTGACCTTTATTAAGTTTATTTTTAGGCAAAAAATACCTCCCATAATCAATCACACACGATGTGTTCCAGAATCACCAATCATTACACACTTATCCAGAAAACATTCCAGATTTTAGGGCTAACTTCAAAAATTAATATATCAACGTGTACATATCCAAATTAGTCATATGACCTATCAAATTAAAGCTTGTCATCTCTGCTTTAAGTCTGGAAAATTTCATAGCCCTTGGATATCATTTGCTTAATCAAAGTTACATCACATGGTGACTACATTTCAGGAAATCCAGTTTGCCAGCATCAAGGGAAATTCCCTTCTTATTTCTCTCTTCTTCTTCCATGTGGCCACTTGGCTGAAATTCTTGAGAAAAAACGATGAGGTGGCGCCTTCCTTGACTCCCAGGTCCGATGTTCGGACAAGTCAAGTATGTGTCCGGGTTGGAGACCAGTGAATTCCCCAGACTCAAGCATTAGGTGTTGCGTTATGGTGCTGTCGACACAAAAGTGGCCTTGTTTCTTTGTAATCATAGGGGACACATGTCATATTTCTATTGAGCCAACACAAATGTCATGATGAAGGGACACATGTCATATTTGTATTGCACCAACGCAAAAGTGTGTCATCATGACCTTCTTTATTAAAGCTACTTAATCAATGGCTACTCAAGATTCTACTCGGGATTTACTTGGGATTGTGGCACTTATACCGAGACCCATCCAATGACACCATGTTAGACTCTATATTGTTATTATTTAGGTTTCCTAGATACAATCTGTAAAGATAGATCAACACCATTTTTACGTTGTAGTATTTCATTATTAATAAATGAGCACATTTTATCTTTATAATATTTATGTCTCGCCTTTATTTTAAAGTAAATATGTGTTTGAGGATAAAAGCCCTAAGAAATAGAACATGTGTTAATCTTGAGGATCAATGATAGAAATCATAAATGAAGATTCAACTAAAAATAATTTTGAATTTTAGTTTAAGATATGAATATGATCCATCATCTTAATTTTATCCAATTAATCAATCAAGATATGGATGTGATCAATTATTTTAAATGATCGATTCAATCAATCAATCAAGACATGAATATGATTCATCATCTTAAATGATTGATTCAATCAATCAATAAAGACATGAATGTGATCCATCATCTTAGATTATTGAGTTAATCAATCAATCAAGATATGAATGTGATTCATCGTCTTAAATTCAATCAATCAATCAAGATATGAATTTAATTAATTATGATTTGGATTTTCAAATTCAAACTTAGATTGGGTCTTTCTTGTAAGCACTTAAATTAAGGTTAAACTCTTATAGAGTTCTGATTTTTGGGTTCCCTTTTTCTTGTATGTTTTTCAAGAGAGAAAAACAACACGCTAATTTGATTGGTGTGTACTACCAATTCAAAAAAAGGTAAGTTCTAATCTTGCTCCTCCTATCTTTAACCTAATCCCAAGAAACCACTATCTTCTTGAAAAGAGAAAAACCCAAGGAAACCAAACCTCAACCTTGCCTTTGCCTAGCAAGCATCCAAGGAGTGGAAGGTTTTAAGAGAAAGAGTTCTCATTGCAATCGAAGGGTAGCCATGTGGATCAATATTAGAGGACATCAACAACATTGAAGTCTTTGAGTGATCTAAGCTAATCATAATCTCCAATAGTCATTTTATCAAGTTATCTTAATCCCTAATAGTTGTTTTAACAAGTAATCCTAAAACTCATCTCATGAGTGCCGTAAAGAGTTGCAGATTAATGATTAATAACTAATTAGCGTAATGAGTTAAGGTTAATAATTCATGAGAATAGTAAGGATTTATGGATTTCTGCAACGAATAAACAAATTTTTGTTTTCAACCTCATGAACTTTGCATGAAAGTCATGCAATAAGCAAATTTAACCAACATGTATGTGGGCCCCACATGAGGCCACATACCGAAGTCAAGTTCCAAAAACGCAGGGTACACATATCTGCCCTAGAAATGTCATATGCACATTTATGCTGGCACACCTTGCTTGATCAATCATGCCATACCTTATAATATAACTAGGTGGCATCTTTCTACTAACCCAATGGCATCTTTGCTCTAGAAATGACATAAGTAAAAGTGAGTTAACAACCCTAGAAAGGTGGCATCTTGGCATCTTTCTACATACCTTATAATATAACTAGGGTACACATATCTGCCCTAGAAATGTCCTTATATAAATATAAAATGACATAAGTAAAAGTGAGTTAACAACCCCGCCATATATCTCTCCGACCAATTTTCCTTTTCCACACGCTTTTTAATTGAAATAATAGTCTTGCTATATATACATATATGTGTGTGTATATGTATCCATATAGATCTATCAACATACACACACACACACACACACACCACACACACACAGAGAGAGATATATATATATATCTACACACATATATATTGACACACACAAACACAGATATACATATGTATGAACTATTAGTATTTAGGTGTGCTAGAGACAATTTGTAAGGACAGATCAGCACCTTTTTTGATGTTGTAGTATTTTATTATTATTAAATGAGCATATTTTATCTTTATCATATTTATGTCTCACTTTTATTTTAAAGTAAATATGTGTTTGAAGATAAAAGCCCTAGGAATAGAATATGTGTTAATCTTGAGGATCAATGATAGAGATCATGGTCATGAGGACTTGAGAACATTGTATATCTATTACCTAAAACTTGTTCCTAGTCTTGAATCATCAAGAAAGGGCATTGATGATCTCAATAAGACTAGTACGAGATCATCTACTTGTATAGAGATACAAGGTAGGGACTTCATGGAATACAAGCATAAAAATGCCTTAGCTGATGTCGTGGGTAGATCTATTAGAGAACAAATAGTACCAAACGAACCCGCCGAGAGACTCCACAAAGATTCATTATAGAGAGTATCATTGGATATGTAAAGTCTCTCATCGTTTGATAGTGAGGATCATCTTAGACTTAAGGATGCCATCGAATATTATGTCCTAGGGTTATACTTTGACCGTACAACTCTATCCACCTGAAAATGGGGAGAACAGTGTCCTCTTGAGCGTAACTCGAATACATGAGTATAGATGCACATGCTGAGAGGACTCATAGTCCCCTATAAGGGATTAGTCATTCACAAAACCGATAGAGCTTGGATAGCTTCTATTTGACTCAGGAGTCTGTGCGCACAGTAAGTGATCATGAAGAGTCATGATTCATTATAGAGTTAATATAAGCAGATTCTTAGTTCTGTGAAATAGCTACATTTAGTCAATTAAGAGAGATGATACTCTATCTTTGCTCTCGACTAATTGTGAATGACGATGTGAGGGATGATGCTTGCACAATATCCAAATATGAAAGGTAGATCCCTTGATCAACTCAATTAGTTTTGGAGCCACAGAGCATTGCTAGTGTCTTATGAGGTCATTAAATAAATTGGGCCTATTAAAGGGGGTTTTAATTGGTCCAAGTTTATTTATGTAAGTGACTAATTGGGCCTAATGGGTCATACACAAATGTTATTCCCGATTGTTTAAAATTAGCAAATTTGGGTCAATAATTGTCATTGGGTTTTATCAAGAGTAAAGATGTAATTGGGTTGGAGTGGACCCAATGAGGAGAAAATGTCGTCATATATGTTGTCCCCAGTGGGAAATTAGTTTTTCCACAAAAGGGCCCAAATATGTTGGAAGACCCAACGGGGTCTTATGCCAAGTTGAATTTGGAATTCGAATTTTGAATTTAAGTTTGAAATTTAAATTTGAATTTTAATTCAAAAGGTTAGGTTATAAAAGATAATTTTGAATTATCTATAATATATATATATATATATATATATATATATATATAAAGATCCAATAATGATTGGATAAAGATAGGAGAAATAATAAATGAGGATTGATTTAAGAATGATTTTGAATTTTAGTTTAAGAGATGAATGAGATCCATCATCTTAAATTATTATTCAATCAATCAAGATATAAATTTAATTCATTATGATTTGGATTTTCCAATTCAAGTTTGGATTGGGTCTTTCTTTTGAGCACTTAAATTAGGGTTAAACACTTATAAAGTCTTGATATTGTGTGCCCTTTTTATGGACTTTTTTTGAGAAAAAATGAAATAAATGTGATCCATCATCTTAAATTCAATTAATCAATCAATCCAACAATCAAGATATGAATATGATTCATCATATTAAATTTAATCAATCAATCAAGATTAGAATTTAATGTGACTTGGTTGACAAGTAGTGGACTTATTACCTAAAACCCTTTTCTTAGTGCATAAGTTGAAAATTCCTAAGGCTTTGTTTAGGAGTTTGGAAGGAAGGGGAAAGAAAGGGATGCAAGGAGAATGGAAGAGAAATGATGGAAGGGAAATGAAGGATATTTCCTCCCTTGTTTGGGAGTTAAAAAAATAGTAAGGGAAGAAGATGGGGGATTAATGAGTTATTTTTACCATTTTGTCATTTTCTTTAATAATTAATATAATTCTCATACTTTATAAATACATTTAAATTTAAATTTCTTATAAAAATTATTTATGTAATTTTATATTCAAAAAATTATTTAGTGGTGGCGGCGGCGGTGGTGGTGGTGGCGGTGCGGTGGTGGTGGCGGTGGTGGTACGGTGGTGGTGGTGGTGGTGAACGAGGTAAAAAAGTAATTAATATATTTTTCCTCTTAAAACCCCCCATATTGGGGGAACTTTATTTTTTAGAAGAATGAGGGTTTTGGGGGTTTTGTAAAAATCCCCGATTTCCACCCCTCTTATTAAAACTTGAAAACAAGGGAAGGACTACCAAAACCCTCCCTTCCCTTTCCTTTCCCTCCAAAATGAAACTCCCAAACAGGCCCTAAGGCAATTAGGGCTAGAAATTTTCAACCCACCAAGGCTATAGAAAGGGGAGGGTTGGACTTTTTTCCACATCCTTATGTCGTCTAAATTTCGGTCTTTACCAAATGTTTATAGAGGAAAAGACACCATCCATAAAAGGGTAAGGTTCCAACCTTGTTCATCCAGTCTTTAACCTAATTCCAAGAAACTACCACCTTCTTAAAAGGATAAAAACCCAAGGAAACCAAAACTCAACCTTGTCTTCGCCTAGCAAGCATTCAAGGAGTGAGAGGTTTCAAGAGGAGTTCTCATTGCAATCAGGGGATAGCTGTGTGGATCAACATTAGAGGACATCAACAACCTTGAAGTCTTCGAGTGATCTAAAGTAATTCTAATCTCTAATAATCGTTTTATCAAATTATCCTAAACCCAAATAATTGTTTTAACAAGTAATCCTGAAACTTATGAATATTATAAATTGTTATGAATTCTCATTAGTACCGTAAAGAGTTATGGATTAATAATAAATATCTAATTAGCGTCATGAGTTAAGGTTAATAATTCATGAAGAACGTAAGAAGTTACGGGTTTCAACAACGTTTAAACAAAATTTTTGTTTTCAACCTCATAAAACTTTGCATGAAAGTCATGTAATAGGCAAAATTAACCATCATGAACACACACACACATATATGTTTATAGACACAAACATGTGTGTGCGTGTGTGTATTGCAACCCACATACATATATTCATAAAAAACCAAACACACTTGAGAGAATAAAATATGAGTATTTTAGGAAGAAATTGACAAAACTAAAAAGTTGTACTATAATTAAGACCAAAATCAACTCTTAAATGTTGTCTTATAATTAGGACCAGAGGGAGTAGATCTTATTTTAAGGATGAGAGAAGTAGTATATTTTTTTATAAAAAAAATAGTGCAATTTATCTTTTTAAATGATTAATGTTACGTCCAACCACCACATTGACTACTAAACTAACGCGACCTTGCATTGCTTTTTAAAGATTATGGGTCAAATTGCTTCACATTTTTTAGAATGCCAATAATTCTTTCAAGACAACAAAAATATAATTTTATTTTTGTCGGATGATAAAAATGTAATTCATTCAATATAGAATCACATTTGAATATCATGGAGTAATTTTGCTGTGTGTATTTATTCCCTTTTAAACTAAAAAGATTGAAGTTTGGTACCACAAAAGTACTCTTTGGATACACTAAGGGACTTCCACTCAAGTTTATGCTCCCGAAGTTAACCTCACCCTTTCCAAAGTGCTTATCTTAAGGAAAGACGATTAATCCACATTCCAGGAAGGGGAGAAAAAGAAACTTGCTGCTGGAAAAGATTGATTTTGTTAAAGCAAAAGCCTTTGACAAAATATTATGGTCCTTTATTGATGTTATATAACTCAATTCCAATGGCAAGATCTTAGGATAAATATTTGAGGCTCAAATGTATATTCATTAACTAATTAAAAAAATATTTGAGGGCTAAATGTATAAATTTTTGGGACAAATGTATAAAAAAATTCAATTTACATTAAATATTTGGGACAGATTTTTATTATTATTATTATTTATTTTTTTGAGGGGCCATTGTTTCCACTAAGGTCCGCCATTGCTGAATTTATCGATTTTTTATAGTGTTAAAGTAATTCCAATTAAATTAAAGCTTACTGTTTCTAGCAAATTTTATATTGGGTTAAATTGCAACCAAAACCATAAAAGTATTTTTAAGTAAAGCTTAATATCCAAATGTAATTTGTGCTGTAATTTTACATTTAAAGTATTTTTAATTTTAAGAGCAATTTTCCCCATAGTTAACCCCTCAAAAATCTGTTTATGGTTCCACTCCATGTATATATTTCATTATCTCGTCTTCTGCTTCAGGGGAGTCACTTTCTGGCTTGTTCTTGGCGTTCTGGTCACTCTAAAACTATTCATTGCCTGACTTACGCTTAAGTTGCTGCTGCTGAGGCTAGGGCCTGTTTATTTCTATTTGCTGTTTTTCTTTTCCTAAAACAGTTTCATAATTTTTTTTTTAAAAAAATAAGTCTTGAAAGAGAAATTAAAAAATATGTTTAGATAATTGTTTTAAAAACATTTTTTTTTGAAGTCATGTAGCGGCCACCATCTCCTCCTGAAGTGATGTGGTAGTGATTATTATTGGTAGTGTGGTGTTAATAATATATATAGATAGGTTCAAAAAATAAAATAATACAAAAACATCAATAAGAAAACAACTAAAACCCTTTTTTTTTCATTTTTTAAGAAATAAAACAAGAGCTAAATTTCTTCTCCTCTGGAACAATTATGTGTTTTATCCTGGGAAATAAATTGCCACTTGTTATGAATATATTAAATTATGTGGATGTTGTCACAATGGACATGAAAATCAATTGGGTATATTATATTATATTATATTATATTATATACTACTAGTATAATATTATGTAGTGGTAATTAAAATAGCCCATTATAGGTATTAAGGTCACCTACTACGTTTATAATGGGGAGGGGAGGGGAAATATTTTAAATTTCCCCCTTCCTTCCTTAAAAAACGTCACCCCTGAGAGGGATTTATAAAAATTGATATGTTAGTGAACAAAAATATCCCTAATCTTTTTCTGTTATGTCAGAAATACGTGAGGCCTTTTTAAGATTTTAACTCGATGCAGCTGATAAGAAGAATCCTACTCGGCAGCTAGCTGATTCATTGGGGCGAGAGTGAAAACCGATGATGATCGAAAGCGGAGACAATATCGACAGAGAGCACGATCGAAGTTGGGTTACAGAGATGAGAGAGATCGGAGGACGAGCTAGATTGGAGGTTGTTCAACATGGATGACGTGGTTAAGTCGCTGGAAATTTCATCGATTCCCGTCAAGAATTTGATAGTACACCCTCTGGTTCTTCTACGCATCGTCCTACCTTCAGAACTACGGGGACTCCGAGCAAAGGCGGACCCAAGTAATGAAGAAGGGGGCACGTGCCCCCCCTTGAAATCACTTTATTTATTTATTTATTTATTATAAAAAAAATAATTAATTTTTTAATTTTTTTTAAAAAAGTCCTTCTATGCCTTCCATTTCCATCCGGCTCACTCTTCTTCTTCTTCCTCTTTTTTGATTTTAGTTGAAAATAATTCTGCTTACTATGTTCACTGCTTTGCACATCAACTTCAGTTAGCTCTAGTAGCTTGTGCAAAAAAGGTTTATGCATTGACTAACTTCTTTAATTTTATATCATTGGTGTGTAATGTAGTTGGTGCTTCTTGCAAAAGAGCAGATATTTTGAGAGAAAAGCAGTTGGAAGAATTGGTCAAAAGTATTGCAAGCGATGATGTTCAATCAGGGAGAGGCTTGAATCAAGAAATGAGTTTGTCACGACCAGGGGACACACGTTGGAGCTCACATTACCGATCATTGGTAAGTCTGTGTACATTGTTCGATCCTGTGACAAGAATAATTTGTGTGAATTTGCCCACTATTATCCTTCAGATTTTGATTGGAATGATTTTGTCATGCTTGAATATCAGCTCGACACGTATATTGTTGATGTGCAACTTGATCCTGATTTTTTGAATTTGCAAGGAATAGCTGACCTTGCCAAGAGGATGGTTGAAAAGGAAAAACATATTGTGTATCCTTTGGTTTATTTACTTGTAAAGTTAGCATTAACTTTGCCTGTAGTAACTGCATCTATGGAAAGAGCATTTTTAGCTATGAAATACATCAAGACTGCACTTCATAATAGGATAGGAGATGAATGGTTGAATGATTGCCTAGTGCCTTATATTGAAAAAGATGTATTTGATAGTATTGATAATAAGGCAATTATGATAGAATTCCAAAAATTAGGCCTAGAAGAATGACATTGTAATTATTTTTATTGTAATATTTGACCTTATTTTTCCCTTTATATTCTTTTGTTTTTTTTAATGCATTTAAAATTTTGCCTTAAAAAAAAATTTCGGTGGCGCTGCCCTGAACCCCCGAATCCCCACCAATGGTGCCCCTCCTCCTCCTCCAATAATTTTCTCGGTACAGATATAAATCATGGGGAATTTTATGTGCAATTTTGCAGCCTCATGAGCATCCGTGAGCAATTTTTATGATTATTCTTTTGGTTTTCCCTCACCTCCGCAAGTAACATTAAAATCTCTCTTATAAGGGTAAAGTTGTCAATGTTAAAAAAAAATTCCCCTCCCTCCTCCTAAACCAAACTAGATAACATTAAAATCTTTCTCCTCCCCTTCCTTCTGATCAATCCAAACAAAGTACTCCCTCTGGTCCTAATTATAAGACATATTTAACTAATTTTGGAGAGATTAAGGAGATGAGTTAAATTAGTTAATTTTACTCATTTTCCGAAAATACCCTTATATAAATTTAAAATGATATAAGTAAAAGTGAATCAACAACCCCTACCACTTATCTCTTTGATCTAGATTTTTTTTCCACACGCTTTCTAATTGAAATAATGGTTTTGCGCTGCTATATATAAATATATGTGTGTGTGTATATATATGCGCACACACATATATATGCATACACACACGATATATATATATATATATATATATGGGTGTACACACACATATACATACACTACTACAAAAAACGTATAAAAAAAACGTCCTAAATTTGACCCAATTAACGTCCCTTTTTTGAGGGACGTCTCGTGAGGGGTAGTTAAAAATATTACTTTTGGCGTCCTGAATAAATTTCAGGACGCCTTACATAAGGCGTCCTCAACTAAATTCGGGACGCCTTACATAAGGCGTCCTGAAATTTATTCAGGACGCCGCATTGCATTTTTTTTAAAACAAAACAAAACCCCAGTTTGGGGTGGCCGAGGAAGAAGAGCATATCAACATTCAAATTCTAGAAATACTTCCAGAATGAGGAGCAACCTCAGAAGACGGAGGAACAGTGGTAAGCATGGAAAAAACCAAGCAAATCAATCGATAGCATATTCGAAAGTCATTAACAGTTCCAACAAAACAAAAACATATCTACAATCATATATTCAAAATCAAATTTTACAAGACAATACATCTGTCGATAGCACATTCCAAATGTCATTAGCGATTCAACCAAAAAAAAATCTAGATTCATAATCAATTCAAATTTCAGATTCATTTGAACTTCCATCGGAGGAAGAGATCGACATCGACCTGCAACCCAAATCGTCGAAGATTCATTCTCAACCCAGATCTGTAGGAAGAAGACGGAGTGAGAGAGAGTCGGAGAGTATGAGAGACGAAGGACTTGGGGAAGGAGGCGGAGAGTGAAGTGTGTGCGATTTTGAGAGAGGGAAATGACTAAAGGTATCATGTCGATCCGTCTTATAGTGGTGAATTTTGGCACCCTGAATTTTTTTTACAATTTCCCTTTTGGCGACCTAAATTAAATTCAGGTCGCCAAAATTCTCAAATTGGCGACCTGAATTTATCTCAGGTCGCCACAATTTCCCTTTTAGGCATCTTAAATATATTTTTTTGATTTCTTTGATTTGATTTGATTAGTATTATTTTCAATTTCTTTGATTTGATTAGTATTATTTTTAATTTCTTTGATTTGATTAGTAAAAGTTTTGATTTCTTTGATTTGATTAGATTATTTTTAATTTCTTTGATTTGTTTAGTAAAAGTTTCGATTTCTTTGATTTGATTAGTATTATTTTCGATTTCTTTGATTTGATTTTATTAGTAAAAGTTTGGATTTTTTGATTTGATTAGTATTATTTTTAATTTCTTTGATTTAATTAGTAAAAGTTTCGATTTCTTTGGTTTGATTTGATTATTTTTAGGGTTAAGGAGCACTCAGCACAATGAACTATTGGTCCAGGATCACCCACCACAATAAACTAATATGTGGTCCTTAAATACAAAACAACTTTTGAAAACCTTAAATTAACACAAAATCCGTTATCACCGTTCACACACCGTCGAATTAATTATATTGGGGGAAATAAAATGCAAGCCAAATGCCACGTGCCCTCATGACTCACCAAAACAAAAACGTGGAATCGATTACACGTAAATAGAAATTGAAAGAAGCAATTAGGGTTAGATTATATTTGGGGAAAAAACGAGAGTCGAAGGAGAGTCGAAGTGAAACCCGTCGGACTGGTTTGATCGAATGTGGTGAGATCGTCGCTGCTGGTCAGGAAAGTTTGGGAGATTGTTGGAGCTGGAATCCCGTCGACGATGGTGATCGTGGTTGAAGAAGCTCGGACGACAATGGCGCACAGATGGAGGGAATCGACAATCGGCTAGGGTTTTCGCTTATCTGAACTGGACAGGTAACTTTCCATTTCTCTGAAGGGATTAGATAATCTGACGGAAATTTCTCCAAGTTTTCTCTGCAAATTTGAGGTGACCGATATCAGTTCGTTAGGGTTTCGTTTATCTGGTTTTCTCAACACTAACACTGGGAAAATCCCTTTTTGTGAGCTCATTCTGTCGTAAGCCTATTTTAATGATCCTAAATGTCATTCTCCCCTTTTGTTTTTTGTTGTCAAGGAGGTTTTGGATGTATGCTCAGAAATTAGAATATAAAATGATTGCATTTTTGCTTTAGTAGATAGCTAGCTTAGGAGATAACGAGCATTCTGAGTCATTTTCGCTAATCTTGCTGACTTGAAGCCTTACCCGACTAAACCAACTCTGTGTTGGTTCGATTTTATTTTCTTTGTGACAGTGTAGTCTTTTTTAATTTATAAATTACTTACCGCTTTTTAGATGTTCTAAATTATAAGTTCTCCCTTATATTCACTGTAGGGGGTCTGCTTAAGAGTTCACCCAACATTCAATCTCTTGCATCCCTTAGAGTCTTATGTCACATTTACCTCAGTGGATGGATCAAAGCATGAAGTCTTTCCAGAATAGATAAATGTCTCAGGTGAGTGGGCATTTACCTCTGCGTGTTCATTTATATATTCAAATCTTGTGATCATTTATCTATTCAAGTCTTTCCAGAATACTGCTACCTCTGCGTTTTCATTTATCTATTCAAGTCTAACCTGAATTTGCTTAATGTTGCCATCAATGTGTGTGATTTTAATGGCCTATCATGTTGCCCTTCAAAATATTGTTGGACAGTATAGTAGTTGAACCATCAATGTTAGTTCATTGCTAATTTAAGGATGCCTTATGAAATTTCCTTGCTCAAATTAATTTCAATTCTA
The DNA here is from genome assembly GCA_019022615.1 of Acacia melanoxylon. Classification (NCBI taxonomy): domain Eukaryota; kingdom Viridiplantae; phylum Streptophyta; class Magnoliopsida; order Fabales; family Fabaceae; genus Acacia; species Acacia melanoxylon. The sequence goes on along the minus strand of JAFJYJ010000045.1, from coordinate 1,757,258 downwards.
AAGTTTCAAATCTTAGCTCTTATGAATTCATCATTCATATGTGTGGTCTTTGATTAAAAATATGATGAAGGAAAACCTTTTACACCTTAGCATAATCTGATTGGTCTTTCACTTTCTTTATTGCCTATCGGATAATATATCTTTTTTTGTTTGACTTAATCGGCATTTCTTTTTTTAATACTCTACATAACAAACCTCCTTCCCCTCTTAATAATACCAAATGCCAACCAAAATATTGACCATAACTAACTTTGAAAATGGAAAGGGGTAATTGAAAACTTTCAAAGGTTATGACTTTTGAATGCCATTTTGCCTGGAAATTATGATGGATGGGTAAGTTCAAATGATTGGGGTTCAATAATAGGGCTAAAGCCTTGGGAGACCAAAAAAACAAGTCTTTCAAGCTTCATGAATAAATGATAATGAGTTTCTTCTGCTGTTGAAAAAGAAAACAGAAGAGTGGTTTAATGAAGGGACTATAGTACAATTGAAATTCTAGACAAATCACAGTCACATGTTGCACCTAATCAGCCAAACCTTTACTGTCAATTCCTTCTCTCTCTGTATCAGTGACTGGAGCTTCATCAGTTTTACTAAACCCTGTAAATCTACAAGGAAAAGCAAAGTACCTTAGTGTTCTTGCTCATGTGCTTGTGAGTGCCCACTAATCACAGGTTTGGAAATTGTCCCTCCTGTGTTTTTTCCTACATTTGTGCTTAATTATAATAAATCTTCTTCTCTGAGATTCTGATTTTTCTCTTTTTCTTCTTCTCTGTGTTTTCTTCTCTCTGTAGGAATTGAGACTGTAACATACAAGTTGCAGGTATTTACCAAATTTATCATTTCAATTTAAAAACATCACTCAGGCTTCCTATGAAAAAGAAATTAAGAAAATGTTTGGCTTTTCTGGGATGTCATGATTTATTGAATTTTCCTATGTCAGCGTTTAGGGTTTAGGGTCATGATTTATTGAATTTTCCTTAATTGCTTTCAAAAACTTTATTGGCGTTTTTTCTCTCCCGATGGCTGACAATTAATTGCATGCTTGAGTTCCAACAGGTGTAATGGCGAGGAAAGGGAAAGATGATGAGGTAGATGATTATATAGAGTTTGAAAATATTCCTGGATCGATGATTATATAGAATTTTTAGGCGAGGTAGATGATGAATTTGGAAATTTTCCCGGAACCGATGATTATGTAGAATTAGGTGAGGTAGACCACCTAAGTCGGGAGGACATAGGTGGGATAGTTGTTTGTGATGACATTGGTAGGGATGATGAAGTTAGCTTTTATAGTTCTGATGATAGCTATATGGAACATTCAGAGTCAGAGTCAAAATGTAGTGATAGTGAAGAAAGTTTCGTTGATGATTATGAAATACATGAAGACCCTGAGGATAGATCTAGTGATGAGGATGAGCGAAATTTTAGTCCACCTCTACAAGTGTGGGATAGCCAAGAAGGAGTTGGCGGCTCGAAAAAAGGGCGTCCTTCACATTGGGTGAAACATTCTTGGATAGAGGTGAGTTGAGGAAGGCCATTGATAACTATGCTATTGAGAAGGGGGTGAATGTCAAAATAGTTAGAAGTGACAAAAAGATGGTCATTGTCACTTGTGAAGAGGGCTGCCCATTTAGGTTGTACGCAGGTAGTGATAGCGTAGGTCCTGGGTACATGGTGAAATCGCTGAATCATGAGCACATGTGTGCTAGGGTTTATAAGAATCAAAGGGCAAGTGCGCGGTGGCTAGTCAATACTTCAAGGATAAAGTCCAAGATAATCCTCAATACGGTGTAACGAGATGAAGAAGGATGTTGAGCGTGATTTGAAAGTATTTGTCGCGGTATAAGTGTAAGAGGGCTAAAAGGATGATAATGGAGGTCATGGATGGGGTTTTGCGGATGAGTATGCCAAGTTAGAAGCTTATTGCAATGAAATGAAAGTGTCAAATCCGGGATCCGATGTTAGTGTGGAGTTAAGTGGTGAAGCTTCAGATCAAGGAAGGAGGGTATTTAGACGAATGTACGTCTGTTTTAATGCATCTAAGGTATGTTTGTCATATTCTTTAACAATACCTTTTACATGTTGGTTAATTAATTGTTGTCTGAGAGTGAATTAATTGAATTTGTTGTTAGTGAATTAATTGCTATCTGTTTGTGAATTAATTGCTGGATGTTAGTGCATTTTCTGTCTGTGTTAGTGCATTTTCTGTCTCTGTTAGTGACTTTTATGTCTGTGTTAGTGCATTTTCTGTCTCTGTTAGTGACTTTTCTGTCTATTAGTTAATTAATTGCTGTTGGTGAGTGCATTAATTCTTCAGCCATACATTGTATAACTGACTTGTTCGTATATGTAGGGATTGCTACAAGCTGTCAGTGACGTCCTTCCCTTCGCTGAACATCGGCTGTGTGCAAGACATGTTTATGCGAACTGGAGCAAACGGTGGAGGGGAAATGAGCTGAAGAAAAAATTCTTCAGTTGCGCGTGGAGCACCTACAAGGAACAATTCAATGACAACCTAAAGGCATTGGAGAAAGTCAACAAGGCAGCAGCTGAAGGAGCAGTGAGTTACCCTGTTAAGGGATGGGTAAGAGCCTTTTTTAGTAGTAGATGCTTGTCTATGGTGGTAGACAATAATGTTAGTGAGATTTTTAATGCCTGGATTAATGAGTATAGGTTTTTGCCTCGTAATTAAAATGATTGATGGCATTAGGATTAAGTGTATGGAAAAATGGGTCACTAGTGAGCAAATAGTAACCAATTGGAAGGCCAACTATAGCCTAAAATGTATTGAATTTTTTGAGACAAATAGGTACTTGGCGGTAAATTGTAGGATAATCTTTAATGGTGATGATGGGTATGAGATCAAAGTGAGGGAAGGATAGGCACACAGTTGACCTTAGTAGGAAAGTATGTACTTGTCAAGCTTGGGATTTAACCGGAATCCCATGCCAACATGCAATTACTGCGATGTATCATGCCAAGCTAGATCCCATCACTCAAATTTCACGGTATTACCATAGGGATACATATCTAGCGAGCTATAGAACAAAATTCCAACCGGTTAGAGGACAAGTATTTTGGGAAACACACAAGTTCGGCCCAATGCTACCCCCACCAATATGCAAATTACCAGGCAGACCTCCAAAGAAAAGAAAGAGGACTGAAGAACCCCAAAGAAGGTTGAATAGATGCAGTGCCTTATCTCACGCCATGAGTACCCAAGTTGATGACAACATGGCTTCGGGTTCAACACCCCATGTTGAACGAATCAGCAAAAAGGCATTGTTATGAAGTGCAAACGTCTGTAAAATGCGGGACATAATAGAAGCACGTGCAAAGAGGTAACTTGCTTATGAAATTATAATTTTATACTGAATTTGGTATGTTGGTTTCTATTTATGTCAATTGTTTCCATTACAAGCAAAACTATTCAGATAAGTATTGAATTAATTGTCCATTATTTATTAACTATTTCAGGCACCCCCCACAAGCAATCCTCGTCCAGGAAGGAAGAAACCTCATGTGCAATCCAGTCAACAGCAAACTTCATCTGTAATTCACACGCCTAATCCAAATTTACAAGTACCCCAAAGAAACTTCAACACCTTGTGAATGCGGAAACCAAATAACGGGAAGGAAACGTTGTTATAGACCGAAGGTCATTTGGGTTTGGAATAAGGGTTGATGAGGATAGTGGTAGAAGTGTTTATAATGTAAGTTACACTTATTTCAAAACTGTCGATTTAATTCAATTTTAGATGCTAGTTATATATATGACCATGAGCATTTTTTTATTGTAGCCGGATTAAGGACTCGAAAAGGTCATTGAGGAAGGTACACCAGGCCTGAGTTTATGCATAATCCTAGGCCTACCACAAAATTTCCAATTCCGAACGAGAAAGAAATAAGAAAGTCATCAGCTGCAACACCATCCTCCCAAGATGGTTCAAGGAAAATTCACTTCACCTCTCCTAGTGATACTGATTCACCACTACCTGTGAACCCACCTGGATTGCGTTGGAAGGGGCAACCAAGTATCAGCAGCTCACAACTCGTTATACAAAGCCAGCAGAGCATGACAAGGCCAACATCACAACAGCAGCTACAATGGGAGCAGATTATGATCAGGAGGATGGATAACTCTACCAACTAGACTTGTTTAGGATGCATTTTGTTTGGGTGCTTTTGGTGTATATGTGGAATCACCCATGTACCTATGTTTTATGTCAATTGAAAGCAAGAACCACTTTGTAGTTTTTTTATATTTTGGGCTAACTCTATGAAGAAACACTTGTTTAGGATACTTTTGTATGTATATTGATCCTTGCAACTTGCAATCAGTGTGCTTGCTTGTATATATACTTTGGCAGGTGTGTTTGTGGCCAATTAAATATATACTTTGGTTTCAAAGCTAAATAGTGTTTTTGTTGCGGTAACTTGAAATGTGGTTGACATGTATATGGGTTTAATTTGATCTTCAAAAAGATAAAGAAGAGCATGCAGTTTGTCTGAAATGTATACTTTGGCAGGATGCATTTTGTTGTTTTTTTTATGCATAGTGGAATCACCCATGTACCTATGTTTTTTTGCTTGTGGAACACAGAATGTTAGCATTTCTGTTTTACCATGTTTTGGGCTGTCTGAAGGAAGTGTCACCACAACAAAAGATATGTGGGGTAAAAATCTGCAAGTATTGATTACTTGAATTTTTTTGCATTCTGAATTAATTTTTTTTTTGTTCATTGTATTTTGCCCAGATATTTCTTGTTTGGAAATGTGTAGTGTTGATGCTAATTGAAGTAATTGTGTATACTCATGGAAAGTGCACTGTGGCGTTTGCTCTTGCATGGTCATCTCCAAAAGTAAAGTTTGTGAAAGGCAACACTTTCAACATACAATAATTCTGGTTGTGATATTTCTGTTACATTGGATGTCATATATTGCAAGCCTCATATTACACATACATTTAAACCACAAAGAAATTACACATATTATCGGTGGTGAATTCCCAAGGTCTTTGTGAATTTGTCAAATACATTTACAGATCTATGGCCTTGTTTCCCTTACACGCAAAGATACGAAAATATTGCATCAAAAAAACTCTTCTATTCCTAACCTCCCACACTTCCAACAGAGATATAAATATCTATTGCATACTACACCTACATAACTACCTAATTTAAACCACAAAGAAATTACACATACCAATTACATCTTCAGATACAATATACACAACCAAACACATGTAAAAGATAACAATGTCATTGCTACTTTAAACTTGTTTTTCCCCTTCATAAGTTCCCTATCACATAACTCATTTCTACGTTTAAGCTTCCTCAATTCACCATGTATTGCATCAATCTCTTCACCAAGTCTCTGCCCATGCTTTGCTCTTCGGAGATTGCAATTTTCATCATATAATTTGTCTATGTCGTCTAAAAGCTCCTTAATCACGGTATTTGCCCTCTCCCCGAACTCGTTATCATGCCAACCGAAGAATCCACACGCCCCATCCTGTGTTCACAAATTCGGTCATAAATAAAATAAAGGTACTTGAAATTGTATACATAACCATGAAAGGGGATGAGTTGTTCAAACCAAATGAGAGAAAAATAGTAAATCTAATTTTATGAATACACATAAAAGAAAAGGCCTTCCCTACTGTCCTAGATTAAATGGATGATGTTTTCAAGAACTTGACAAAGGTGAATTGAGGCATTCCCTACTGTCCTAGATCTTGGTATCTGCTCATTCTTTAGTTCATGCAAAGATCCTACTATTGTTTACTTCTCATTACACCCGAATAGTGACTTCATTCTGGAAAGAAGAATAACATAGCCAATGAAGTGACAATCAAGTTGCTTATAAACACAAACACGCGCATGCATGGTCAATTATTTTCTCGACGGATGGAAGGTGAGAGTTGTAATGTCATGTGAGTTCCCGATATTGAGATATATATGATCTCGTGCCGCATCGCCCAGAATGTAGCTAAATTATAAAAGACCAAGACATTGGATATTCTAATTTTGCTTCATAAGTCTTAGACAGTTTTACAAACATTAATCCAGTTCTAGGATAATAGAACCGAACTATACAACTCAATCCATTGCTTCATGATTCCCAAATGGGTCTTACATTGAAGTCACTCATCCTCTCTCTCTCTCTCTCTCTCATACATTAACCGGCCTTTATAAGGTGCAAAACAAAAGGACTAGAAAAAAAAAAAAAAGTTGAAGGATAGAAATTTCAAAATTCCTGACTATCTATCTATCTGCACAATGGACTGTGAGGATGGTGGGAACAAGAAAGCCTGTCCTCAAAATCCCTGGTTTCAAATGTGACTGATCTCTCGTAATACTTTGAATTCTTTTCTCTATTTCTTCTCAAATATTATACATATTTTTTTGCCGATTAAAGTTAGTAAATGGTTCAGGGCTAGTTTGGTTTCCGGTGCAATCCGCCCTAACAGTCAAGGTACCCGGTTAGTACAACACAATTGTACCATTCAAACCTCCCTTTTGTTTGATTCCTCACTTTTCTCCCCTTGATCTCTCGCCTTTTATGTGAATGCCTTGATTTTATAAATCTTAGTCATTTGAGGACTTCTAAGAGATCCATATGACACGACATTAAATTTCTCCCCCTTTGATCTCTGCCTTTTATGTGAATGCCATGATTTTGACATAGAAATCATGGGTATACTGGAAGGACAAACTATTCAATCTTTCTTTTACAAAAGTGCTTTTGACAAGTATTTCCTTTCTCTCCCTACTTCATAGCATCCTTTTTATGGATTTCCATATTTTAACCACGATATACGCCGGTTTCCCGGAAGAAATTTCACAGACACACGCTGATATGTACAAAATTGCTTACCTGGTTGTACAATGGGCAGCCGTAGAACCTCCGACCTGGGTTGCCGTCAGTCCACGCCGTCCATCTCCACGCTACCATTCCGTGATTGCAATACCTCCTCGGAGGTTCATACTCCTCCTCGCGACTCGGTTGCGAAAAGACCACCCTCCGCCTGCATCTTCCGGTTGACGATGTCGCAGACGACGCCATTCAAGACCGCCTTCCACATGTTGCAGTCGACGATTTCTCCCGACTCTCGTTTTTTCCCCAAATACGATGGAGCCCTAATTGCTTCTTCCATTCTATTTCTCCATATGTGTTATCCCCTCCACGTTTTCAATTTCTGTGTAATCGATTCCACGTTTTTGTTTTGGCTGAGTCATGAGGGCATGTGGCTTTTAGCTTTTGCATTTTATTTCCCCCAATATAATTAATTCAGACGGTGTGTGAACAGTGATAACGGTTTTGTGTTAATTTAAGGTTTTCAAAAGTTGTTTTGTATTTAAGGACCACATATTAGTTAATTGTGCTTTGGATGCTTTCTGGACCAATAGTTCATTGTCTTGAATGCTCCTTAACCCTTATTTTTAATTTCTTTAATTTGTTTAGTAAAAGTTTTGATTTCTTTGATTTGATTAGTATTATTTTCTATTTCTTTGATTTGATTTGATTTGATTATTTTCAATTTCTTTGATTTGATTAGTAAAAGTTTCGATTTTTTTATTTGATTAGTATTATTTTTAATTTCTTTGATTTAATTAGTAAAAGTTTCGATTTCTTTGATTTGATTTGATTATTATTAATTTCTTTGATTTGTTTAATAAAAGTTTCGATTTCTTTGATTTAATTAATATTATTTTTTATTTCTTTAATTTGATTTGATTTGATTATTTTCAATTTCTTTGATTTGATTAGTAAAAGTTTCGATTTTTTTGATTTGATTAGTATTATTTTTAATTTCTTTGATTTGATTAGTAAAACTTTCAATTTTGTTGATTTGATTTGATTAATTTAAAGGCACAAAAAAATTCTCCTAATATCCTAAATTGTGCCAAAAATGTTGATTTTAGGCGTCATGAATGTATTTCAGGACGCCAAAAATAAATTTTTGACGTCTTGAACCTATTTCAGGATGCCAAAAAAATTTCTGGCGCCAAAAAATTCCACAAATATCCCAAAATAATTTTTTAACGTCCCGAACCTATTTCGATGTTTTCTAGCATCCCCAAATATCCCAAATTACGAAAAATACGTATTTTAGGCGTCCCGAATGTATTTCGGGACGCCCAAAATATTTTGACGTCCTAAATTAATATTTAGGACGTCTAAAGTCTCAAACTTAAGTAAATAATTACAACAATGCCACCGCCTTCACTTTTTACTTCATTTTTTTTTTAAAAAAAAGAACGTCTTTTAGGGTAGTAGCATCCATATTTTGTAGTAGTGATATATTTATACACACACACACACACACATATATATATATATATGTAGACACACACACATATAAATACATATAAACACAGACACATATATATAGACACACACATATACCAGGGACGGACAGGGGGCTAGGGGTGGCCCCCGCCCCCCCTATTTTTTTTTAAAAAATACTACCTTTGGTCCTAATTATAAGACATAGTTGACTTTGTTTGGAGAGATTAAGGAAGCTAAATAAGTTAATTAATCATTTTATATGTTGTGTATTTTTAGATTATATATTAGTTTATTAGTCAAACTAATTACTTTGAAGAAAAAAATAAAAATAAAAATACTCTTAAGTAATTTAATTAGCATCCTTAATTTTTCCAAAAGAGTCAACTGTGTCTTATAATTAAGACCGGAGGGAGTATAATATATATATATATATATAATAAAGAATATAACTCAAGCTTCCTAATTTCTACCGTGGTGGTCAGGTCCCTTCGTTGCATTTCTTATGTATTTGGAAAAAAATAAAAAAAAAAGAGATGGGCCCACACCTTTAATACATCCCAACCCTACTTTTTCCACCTTTTTGAAATCCCTTCATCTTCGTTTGAGTGACTCGTCAGCCACTTTTTTCAACTGCTTTCCATAAATTTTGAAGGTCAATTAGGTACTTAAAATCATTTCTTTTTATTAAATTTTCTTCATGAAACTTATTATACTTGATTTTATCTTTCTAATGATACTATTTTTATACTGATTAGATAATATTTTAGGGTTAGGAATTTGGACAAGTTTTTAGTTTTGTTAAAAGATCTTTCTCTTATAGGAAGATAATCAAGAATAGGCTTTAAAATAGAATGGAAGATCAATTTCGTGATGATTCTTTGGTTACATACATTGAAAAAAAAATTGTTTTGAGTTTTAGCACCGATTCAATTATAGATGACACGTAGAGTAAAAGTTAAGTGAAGTAATTTTAATTTTTGTAATAGATTTCTTTTAATTTTTTTTGTATATTAGGTTGTATCGTATTTCAAGTATTTTTATTTACGATTGAACATTTTTTATTTTCGTCCCCTCTCAATAAAATTTCTGGGTCCGTCCCTGACATATACATACATACATGTGTGTGTAGACACACACATATATACACACAGACACACATTTGTATGTACACACACATACACACATATATGTGTGTGTTTAAATATATATATATATATGTATATATATATATATAATATATATATATATATTTATATATTAGTAAATTAATATCAGCTGATCAATAAATAAATTAAAATATAACAATTTAAAAGTTTCACTGACCGGAGAGTCTACACACCCCCATACATACACTCACAAAAAACCAAACATATTTAAGAGAATAAAATATGGGTATTTTAGGAAGAAATTGACAAAAAATAGAATGTTGTCCTATAATTAGGACTAAAACAAACTTTCAAATGTTATCTTATAATTAGGACCGGAAGGAGTAATATACCCCCTCCCCTCCATTAAAATCCCCCCTCCCCTCCCCTCCCCTGCATGAGACTGTTTTTAATATTTTTTCTATATAGTTTTCCAAAAATATATCCTCGCAAAGATGCTCATCGTATTCCATTCTCATAGGGCGTGTTTGGGTTGGCGTTAGGAGTGGTGGGCAAAAAAATCTATCACTTTAAAAAAAGTTCGGTGAAAAAAGTCGGGTTATAGATAATATTTGTGTTTGGATTGATAATGGTAGAAGTGATGGGCGCGTCAAAAAGTTGAAAAGAAGTTATGGAAAAAGTTTCAGTTTTGGAGCTTTTTCCTTAATGCGCTTTTTGAGCTTTTTGATGTTAAGTCAAACTTAAACGCAACCCAAACACACCACGTTGAGCTTTTTCTCCAACGCCCATTAACTCTACCGCTAACGCTCCTATCGCTCTAACGTTGATTCCAAACAGGCGCGATGGTGGGACCTCCGAATATCATGCTCACTCTGGCACCATCGCCTGTTAGTTTAGGCTTGTCGATCTCCGATAACAAAACACATTCTCGTCTGAGAGAAGAAGCGGATAAATTTTTTACATTGGCAAAATAAAATATCACCTTTGTCTACGAACAAGCATCCTGCACTTGGTCGTACTTGCGGAGAAGTCTCCCTGCGTGGTTGTTCTCCGGCAAGTATTGAAGAAGGCTCAAACCCTAGGGCTTTGCTTTTGCCCAACATTCGGTAAGATTGCTTTGTTTATTCTGGTTTCCTTGTGTGTTTTTCAACAGGTTAGACGCCGTCTCTCCGTGTCTTGCTCTTTTTTTCTTTTCTTTTTTTCGGTTTTAATTTGGCTTTGAATCTGGTCGTTTAATCGTTTGAATATTGACGCTTTTGAACCTGGGAATATTTACAGACTGAATTTATTTTTTATTTTTAACTTTAATTGCTGGTCTTTGCTTGAATGGTCAGTAATTGGTTACTATACTTCTGCTTTCTTCATTTTCATTTTGATTAATAGCAACTTATATGCTTTGGATTGTGTTGTTGTGGCATGTTGGATTTGTTGTGTATTGGCATTCTGTTTATTAATCTCTTTATATTATAATCAATTTAGAAAATTCTCATGAAATTTGTGATGTATATTGTATAATCTGGTAAATGACTTGGCTCGATGTGTGTCTGGTCTTGTAGAAGCTTGAGTTTAAATCATTTATCAGAAACAATCAATTGCGCACCTTAGTTGCTCTAGGCAACATTTTTCATAATCATAAATTGCAAGATGAAATTGTGGGATCATAAATTGAAAGAGTGTTTTCACTGTCATTCTTTAGGAGCCGGGAGGAGCTGCTTTAATCAATTGGCTTACTAAGTCTTCTTAGTTCATTTGTGGCAGATGCCCCCTCACTGAGTGTAATATAGGTCCTCCTCTGCTTCTTATATTGTTTCATATAATTAGTTCATTATGAATAATGGGGTTCTCATATTTTTCTTGAATGGTCATTTCATCAGGAGGGTTGTTATTAAATGTGTCATTTTGATTTAACATGAATTATTTGCAGTTGTTTCAATGGACAAGGAATGGTCTGAATCGAGGTATGAACCACGGGATAGGGATGATCAAGAGGGTTCTCCATTGAGGGAGCAATATGATGATTTGGAACAAGTGGGGACAGATAAGTCTAGCAAGCATAGAAGCAAGGATAGGAAGAATAGCAGTCGGAGTGAAGACAAAGAGCATAGAAGTAAAGACCGAGATAAGCAAAAGAGAACTATGGAGGATGTTTCAAAAGAAAGAGAAAAAGAGGCAAGAGTTATAGAAAAGAATAGAATAGGCAGCCGGGAAAGGAAAAGAGAGGATAGGGATGAACATGAAAAGGAGAGGAGTAAAGATAGTAAATTGAAGGAGATGGATTATGATAGAGAGAAGTATATGGATAAAGATATGAAGGAACGGGGTAAGGATAAGGATCGCGAGAAGGAAAGGGAGATGGAGAAAGAAACTGATAGGGGGTGGGAGAAGGAGAGGGGAAAAGAGAAAGCTAGGGATAGGGATAGAGAAAAGGAAAAGGAAAGGGACAAGGCGAAGGAAAGGGAGCGAGAAAGGCATAGAGATCGTGAAAAGGATAGGGAAAACTACAGAGATGGAGACAAAGATAAGGGGAAGGATAAGATTCGCGACAAAGAAAGGGAAGCAGATCAAGATAAAGAAAGGTCAAGAGATAGAGTAACCAGGAAGACTTTTGAAGAAGATGATGATTTCAAAGCAGACATTCATGACAAGAGAGATGAGGACGTTGGCAAGCTAGGGAAGGTATCAAATCTTGATGGGGGTGAGCAAAATGGTGAAACCTCAGCACATCCATCAGAAACAGAACTTGGAGAACGCGTTTTGAAGTAAGTACAATTTCTTGTTTATCTTTTTATGCTTGCGTTGTTTTTTTTTCCTCCCTTGTTTTGTCCTTGTTAACTTTCTAAACCATTGTACCTATTTTTACTGGTAGATCCAGCAATTATTAAGTTGAAGTTTGCTACTTCTTCCCGCAAGAAAGGTTATGAAAATTGGGATCCTATCTTGAATTAGGTGGGGGGGTTTGTGGGATTTGGTTAAGAGATCCTATGTTTATATGGTTGACACAAATATGGTGATTATTTTTATGCTTCTAGAACATGCTGGGTAATCATAAAAGTTACAGACAAAAGTCAATTGTCCCTTAAAGAAATTACTTGACCTCACTTATTAAACCAAAATAATGGCCAAAAATACCGTAAAAATAGGGAAGTGACTGAAGACAGCCATCGAATGATGCTTGCTTTGGTCATGTCTTATGTCTCCCATATTTTCTTCTTTTTTTCTGTTTTGAAAATGTTTGGTGTAAACGCTTCAAAGAATTGAATTTGTTTCAAAATATTATTGTAGCAAAATGCATTAAAATGTTAAGTAATGTGCTTGAAAGTAAACTGAAACTTTAAAAATTGCATCGAAACACATAAATTCATTCTAATAATTTTACCATACCATATTTAGTCTATTCCAATTATTGATACCTAAAATTATGCCATACTGCACCCTTAATTCTTATTTTAATCATTTTAAATTTTAAATATTGCTGTATTTACATGTTTTTGGGTTTATTTAGAATACACTAATCCTTATTTTAGATTGACAAATACTATAATAGTTGATATAACAATTACATGTATTTTATCTAAAATTTCTGTTCTTCAAAATTGTGAAAAACATTTCTTCCCCATTCTTTTCTTGCTCTTTATTTTATTTTAATTAATAATTATAACTGAGAGAACATAAAATTATTGGGCAAAAAGTAAGTTTTTAAATTGAAGACACATTTATTTATGTCACTAAAAAGCCTGGGCCATGTGAAAAATAGAAAGCCAGTTTGAAACAAATGTGGAACACAATTTATTTATGAATCAAAACTGTTGTCAGAAAAGCCAGAAAAATGGAAGAAAATGCAAAGACTAGGATTTTTATATGTTGACTTGAATCTCATATAGATTATTGTATAATGTATATCACGTGTTGAAATGTTAATTTTTCTATTTCTGTTGTAATTTTTATGTTTGTAGTGTTTCTGTTTTGGCAAACTATCTATAGTTTAAAGTATAATCCATTTATGTCTATGAAGCTGCTGATTGCCTATAAATTATTACTCGTACTATTCAATAGAACATACAAAGGAGACTGTCCCTGTTTGTTGACACTGGAGAGACTAAAAGGAAAGAGAACAAAACCAGATTAAGAGAGAATGTGGTAAAGAGATGTTGGGCATATCTTGAATAAATGAGATCATTCTAGATCAATGGATGCTCCAGACCTGGAAAACCATTTTTATGATTTGGTCAAATGTTACTAGCTCGTTGATGCCTCCTTAAATATTCAGGATAACGCTAACAACACTAAGAATTGAAAAAAAGACATGAATGTTAACTCAAAACATTTTTAGACATTGGAAAGAAAATATGGGTGATGACTGTGATTTTGAGTTTTCCCCCTAACTGGATGTTAGTACCTTATCTTTAGTTATATGATATAATATCTTTCATTATATGATATAATACCTGGATTTTCTCGTGTCTGCAAACTTGCACATTTTATTAACATGTTGCAATTAGGGCCGTTAGATTTTAGGCTCATCTTAATAATCAACAAAATCTATGTGGTTTATTGATCACAAGCTTTTATGGATTTTATCATTTACTGCATCCTTTTTCCTTTGTAACAGTTCTTAGTCCTTTTATTTTAGATTTTGAAAGTCATATTACCTGATTATGTCATCAAAACATGCATACTTTTTAAAAGAATGGTAAACATTTTATTGTGACAATGCTTTTTTATGTTTTGTTTTGGATGACAGGATGAAAGAAGCAAGGTTAAGCAAACAATCTGAAGGTGCTTCTGAGATCTTATCATGGGTCAGTAGAAGCCGTAAAATTGAGGAGAAAAAGAGTGCTGAAAAGGAAAAAGCATTGCAGCTCTCAAAGATTTTTGAGGAGCAGGTTATTTATTTATTTATTTTTCTGTTTTTAATTTCAAAGCTTTAAATAGTTCTACAAGAAACTGTGATTCCATGATTGATCGATGACATGTATTTATTTCACAGGACAAAATTGCTCTAGAAGAAAGTGAAGATGAGGGTGCAACCCAACACACAACTGGTAAAGTCCTCACCCCCTTCTCCCAAAAAGAATTGTCTCTTGGCTCCCTGCTGATCCATAAATTTTGTCTTATTGCAACTTGCAATATGATTTCTGAAATTCCAATTTCTTAGTAGAGGTTTTAAGGAAAAATTTCTGGAAACTTTGGTGGTAACAAATTGTGCTTTTTTTAATAGTTACTTAGGAGGTTGACATCAAATTTAGAACCTGAATATATAAGTCAGATGTTCTTTGAAATATCTTCATTACTTCAAAACAATTTTCAAGAATTGATAGATGAATAATTGTAAGCTTTTTCTCCTGTTCTTTTTGCATGGATTACAATCTTATTTGTTTTCTCAGAAATCTCTTTTTTCTCTCTTTCTCTTCTTTTTCCTATTTCAATCATCTATTGTGTTGTGTAATCGTAATTTGCTATTTTTGAAAGTTAGTTAATGTTAGTTAGGTAGATGAGCGGAATTGACTATTAGTGGCACTAGCCATTATAGGAGTGGCCCTAGCCAAACATGGCCTTAGCCGTATCTAACTGATTGACTATAGTATAGGCGCCCCTGTTTTAACCCCTGCTGCCTTCTATTTAGTATTTATATGGCAGTTCACTATTGTAATCCTTCAGTTTTTGCAAGTTAATGAAATCACAGCAGTACTATTCAGATTACCTCTCTTTCTCGTTCTTCTAACTCTTCTCTACTTCTTCAACTCTCTCTTCTCTTCTCTGCTTCTACCCTAATTCCTAAATTTATAAAGATTCATTATACAATTTGCTATCAGTGTCATAAACATTTAGTCTTTTGGTAACACTCTCCATGACTTTGATCACTGGAAAATGCCTCTGTGGTCTATCACTCTTGACATGAATGGAAGTGGGCCGCATGATAAATGAAAGAGTTTAAGGTATGATGGGGACCTTGTTCTATCAGCTGAAACCAAGAAGGATTAATTACAAAACTCCCGAGTTGAAGTTGTAGAGGAAAAATGTCATTAAAACTACTAATCTTCCTTGCACAGGTGCAATATTTGAAATACTGTGGAAAATGATGAAAAAACTGAGAAAGGCAGTAACTTCCCTGAATTTTTTGAGGTCAGTTCTCTCCCATGTAAATACATTCCAATTCCTTGCCTCTTGCAAAATACCCTAGAATACTGCCTCACCTGGTCCCACATCTTCTCTCACTCAATTCCTTGTCTTTCTGATCTGTGGGTGGGTTCCCTTTGGCACTTTTCTTCTTATCCTTGGTATCCTTGGTCTTTTATTTCTCAGACTTGGCCCACAAAGCTATGGGCTCGTCAAGGAGGCCTCTTGGTTAAGGTCTTAATGAAAAATGGACAAAGGCTGAGGGGTGATTGATAGGTGAGGGGTTTGGAAATCAATCAAAGTTGAAGTTTCAATTTTCTCTTTTTAAAGAAACCCTTTTAAATCTTTATTCCTAATTAATTCTCTAGCCATGGATGTATGGGTAAAATCCTGTTTCCATTATAGTTTTTTTCCCTGTAAAGACATGGCTTGGGATTGAAAACGTCACTGATTAACATACTGAAAGATAGCATGCTTACTAATATGATATACTTGCAATTATGGTATACATTTTTTAACGTGTAAAGAAAATAAAAGATCATCATACTGGAATTGGCTCCATATTAAATGATTTTCATCAAATTGATGTATGCAATCAGTATGGAGTTAATTCTCATATATGATCAATTGTTTTCTTACACATTACAAGCTGTCTATTATATGTGCCACTGTGCAAGTATGCTGTATTGATCAGCTTTTTCGCCTCGAGCATGTTTTGCCTCTGCTAGAAGGGTGTCTGAAGATGTTCATGAAACTTGTTTGTCTAGAATGAAAACCAGGTCTTGTGTTCTAATGCTAAAGTAGGAATGTTTTATTCCCACATGGACTAGACTCCTCTCATCACTTATCTGTGATTGATTACTCTAGAAAGGTGATAACCTATCTTTGTCTGTTATCAGAACTGTCCTGACAATACATGACTATATATGTGTTCAAAACTTAAATAGTTTCTTGAAATTCTCGACTATTGTTAGTTGGCATTTGACCCATAGCATTATAAAGCCAGAATTTTTTTTTTTCCCCCTTTTCTTCCTCTTCAATAGTACCCAGTGACCCTTGATACTTGTGCTATAACAATAAATTGACCTTTGGTCTGTATAAGGTTGAGTGTGGTAACTATAGGACATCTATTGAATTGAATGTTTCAAAACTAATCCTTTTGCAACATTTCTTGCCTATGTTGTTTCAATATCAGAAAAAAAAATGTTTTATTTACAAAATAAAAAAGAAATTTTATTACTTACTAGCAGATAATGTTTATGAGAAGAGATAAAGAAGTTGAAAGTTCTAGGTAGGGGGAGAGGAAGAGATTATCTTACCCCTAATTTCAGTTTTAGCACAATAAAAAACTCTCAATAATAGTGATTGCCAAGCATAAGCTACATTTATCACTGTCCTAGAAGCCTTACTTGTATATGAGAAACTTAAAGCTACTCATGCTTTATGATAATGTTACAGTATTGTAATCTGGAATGAGAGAGAAAGAGAGAAAGGGAAGATAAAGAGGAAAAGAGCCAGAGATCGGAGGGGAAAGAGGAGAACAGACAAGGTTAGGAAAACAGAGGAATAGGGATGGATTAATTCACTTCATTATGCATATGCTCACAACACATTTACAAATTGAGGAATGAGCCTTTATATATAAACCATACTAATCCTAACGGTTATATTCATAACTAATTTTTATATTTATGGAAGCCTTAGGATAACTGACTCGTTGAACTGTCATGTATTATTATTTTTATATAACAGATAATCTCAGAGGTCAAACTACTTAGATCAAATATTTTCTTTTCAGATAATTTAGCAGGGGTCAAAGTTCTTCATGGTCTTGACAAAGTAATGGAAGGTGGTACTGTAGTTCTAACTATCAAAGATCAGCCCATACTTGCTGATGGTGACATTAATCAAGGTACAACTTCATTGTGCTCTCATGTTATTCAAGGTTGCAATCTATTAATGACGCACTTTTTTTTTGTCTGTAACAGAGTGTTTTGTTCTGACATGGCAGATGTTGATATGCTTGAGAATGTGGAAATTGGAGAACAAAAACAGCGGGATGAGGCATACAAGGCTGCAAAAAAGAAAACTGGTGTTGATAAGTAAGATGTTCATTTCTGTTGCCTGCTTTGTTAACTGAACATTAGCAAACTCAGTCAAGAATGAAGTTTGAGCCTGTTTGCTAAATTTCAGGTTTAATGATGACCCCACTGCAGAGAAGAAAATACTTCCACAATATGATGATCCAGCTGCTGAAGAGGTTTGATGCATTTTGTATTTCTTAAACTCATAAGCAATAGATTATTGAGTAAAGGTGTTTGTGCAGATGATACTCATAACTAATTGTATTCTTTTATTTAGGGTTTGACATTGGATGAAAGGGGAAGATTTTCTAGAGAAGCAGATAAAAAACTTGAAGAGGTTAGCCATTTCTTATATATAGTATTTTGTAAGAAGTAGAGATGAAGCTCCAAATATTTTAGGGTGATAAGCTTTTTTATTGTTGAATCAGGAATTGTGTCATCTCTTTGTTTTTGTGACTTCTTGTGTCTTTTCTTTCTTTTATTTATTCTTGAAACTTTGTTACTCAGTTTTGATTTCAGTGCTTCATTCTTGGGTTTGTTTATCCTATTGTCAGCTCCGAAGAAGGTTAATGGGTGTCTCCACAAACACCTTTGAAGATCTAAATTCTTCTGGAAAGGTATCATCAGATTTCTATACTCATGAAGAAATGCTTCAGTTTAAGAAGCCCAAGAAGAAAAAATCCTTGCGAAAGAAAGAGAAGCTAGACCTAAATGCCCTTGAAGCTGAAGCTGTCTCTGCAGGATTAGGTGTTGGTGATCTTGGTTCTCGGAATGATGCCAAGAGGAAGGCCATCAAAGAAGAGCAAGAGAGACTGGAGGCTGAAAAGAGAAATGATGCTTATCAGTCTGCATATGCTAAAGCAGATGAAGCTTCCAAACTGTTGCGTCTAGAACAAACACTTAATGCTAAAACTGAGAAAGATGAAGCTCCAGTTTTTGCAGATGACGACGACGATCTTCATAAATCATTGGAAAGAGCTAGGAGACTAGCTATTAAAAAGAAGGAGGAAGAAGCAGCATCTGGCCCCCAAGCTATTGCATTGCTTGCCTCCTCAAATCCTGGTGATGAGACAGCAGATGATCAAAATCCTACAACTGGGGAGTCGGAAAACAAGGTGGTCTTCACTGAGATGGAAGAATTTGTCTGGGGTCTTCAGATTGATGAAGGTAATTTTTCATTTAATTTTGATACAATTTAAATTATGCGAACTTTCTAAGATGTGCCATCTTGATCAAATGAAAAATGGAATTGTATCTTATTTCAAGTCTATCAGCTATGAGTAACAAAAGTGTTACTGTATAATGTTTTAACTAATGATGGGACCTGGAATGTGTTTCGTTAATGCCAAATAGGTTCTGGCATACCGCTCAGTGATAAAATGAGCACAATGAAGTCAAAATTACACCAGTGAGCAGTAACCAGGTTTAAAATAGTGAATGAACAAAAGAGATTAAAATAGCAACAGAAATGAAATACTCGTCCTGACTTACGACTCTCTTTGCAAAAACTGTCTTCCTAGAAATGCCTTCTTGCCACCTGTTAGATGCTAGCTCAGCCTCTTTAATGGACTCATCAGGTCCACTTGTAGCAAATAGGCCTTTATTCCTTTTCTTAGAATAAACTTGGCCCATAAATGAATCAGGTCCTTCAGCTAATAAATTGTCTTTTGAGTTGTTCAAATGCTTTTTCTATTTCTTTTAGTTCTCTTCCACTTCATTTTCCATTTTTTTAAATCGATGTCCTCCCTTGTTTTCTTTATGTTCATTCTTGAGTCCACATCTGAATTGTTGTTATATCAGCTCTCTTGGTTAATTTTTCTTTTTAAATTTTTCAGAGGCACGAAAACCAGAAAGTGAAGATGTTTTTATGCATGAAGATGAAGAAGCAAATGCTGCCGATGAAGGAATGAATGATGAGATTGGTGGATGGACTGAACTTAAAGAAACTAGTGAAGATGAAAAACCAGATTCAGAAGACAAGGAAGAGGTTGTCGCTGATGAAACTATCCATGAAGTTTCCGTGGGGAAAGGATTGTCAGGTGCATTAAAACTTCTTAAAGATCGAGGAACACTTAAAGAAACTGTTGAATGGGGTGGCAGAAACATGGACAAAAAGAAAAGCAAACTGGTTGGGATCGTAGATGATGATGAATCAAAGCATCCGCATAAGAAGAAAAAGATCCGCATTGAGAGGACAGATGAGTTTGGGAGAATTGTAAGTGTTCCGGGATCTAAACACTATTATATGTCGTATAGTATCATAGAATTGCACCATGTTATGGTTGATGATCATTGCAAGTGCATGTTTGCAAAGAAAGAACCCTAGGGGTGCAACCTTAAGTAAAATACTGAGTTTGCAATGCAAAATCTGATGTTTTATCCATCAAGCTCTAATTGATACATAAAGTATGTTTGGATTAGCTTTTGCTGAATAGATTCTGCTGAAAAGTGATTTAAAGAATTGATTTTGGGTAGAATAGATGTTGTGAAAAATTGATTATTTAGAAGTTATTCTCCTTAGCTTATACAAAACCTATGGTTTCTTTGGAAAAATAGATTGTGGGAAAAAATGAGTGTTTGGGTTGTTGTCTCCAAAACCATCGTTTTTCTCTCAAATAAATGATTTTGGGGAGCATCAAAACACACTAATAATGTGGAGGTAAGAGGAAGGCATGTTCTTGAGGGATTTGATTGGTCTTCTATTGTGGGCTTTAAGGCAGCTTGGCGTTGGAGCCCGTTTTATGGAGGAAGGTGGGACTGTGATTTGGAAGATGGGTAAGAAGTTCCCTACTTTGACAGATTGAATTTGCCCTTCGTCCAAGCTTGCTGGTTTATTGTGAAGGATGACCTAAATTCTACTGAATGTTTATAATGAGTTTTTCATAATAGAAGGTGGTATAAACTTCGCTTATATCTTTCTTGCCCCTAAGAAGGATTTGTCTATTGAGACGTTACTTTTATAACCTGATGTTTGGTGTTTAGAAGATCATCACAAGGGTGTCAGGTCTGTTTAGTGAGGTCAGGGTGTGTGTTTAGGGATACTATCTTTGAGAACAAAAATTCCTTTGTGGCATGAAAGCAAAGCTTAATTGCTGGGTTGGTAGCAAATGGAGTACCAGAGGACAATAAATGTAGAAACAAAGCAGAGGGGTTTGGGTTTGGTTTTTAAGCTATATTTTTGGTAAGATTATGATAAGGTCAACTAAGGAGTTCATGATAAAATTCTTTGTCGCGGGTATGGGGTTGGATGAAGAAAATGGATTTACTGCTGCTCTTGTCTGTTGCTTTTGTTATCATGGTTAATTGTGAACCAAAATAGTGTTTGAGTTCAAAATGATGTGATTGTGAGGCAAGGAGATCCTCTATTTCCTTTTTTTGTATGCACTTGTTGATATTTCAAACCATATTTTTCTCTGTATATAGGTTTGCATTTTTACACAAAGTTGTGTTATAATAGGAGCCATATACATGTATTAGATCCTGCTTCTATATGATCCATATTATTGGATTTTTGCAGAGGCTTGAAATTTACACTGGTCCCAAATGGATGCCATTGAATTCAATATCTTAGGTCTATAAAAGTAGTACCGGGTATCTTTTATCCTTGATTCATTTTTTTTTTTTTTGCTGCCAGTTGACCCCGAAAGAAGCCTTTCGGTTGATTTCTCATAGATTCCATGGTAAAGGTCCGGGCAAAATGAAGCAAGAAAAGCGTATGAAGCAGTATTATGAAGAATTGAAGATGAAGCAGATGAAGAGTTCAGATACTCCATCATTGTCTGTGGAGAGAATGAGGGAATCTCAAGCTCGTTTAAAGACACCCTATCTTGTTCTCAGCGGTCATGTTAAGTCAGGGTATGTTTCTAACTTGAAGGAACATTTGTTGTAAAGTCTTGCTATTAATAATAGTTGTGTAACATGCAATATAGTACTTGTCAATATTCTTTTTAACTAATTTTTATATGTTTTAAAATGAAAATTAAATCAAAATTTTTTACAAGAGAAATAGAACTAGTCTTCGCATACATTTTAACATTCTTTATCTTAAACTGCATATATGACTGCATCGGCTTTAAAACTAAACTTCTGGTATTTTAATTCAGGTCAAACTTGACATTTATACAAAATTGAATTTAGTGAAAATCAATATAACATGTAACAAACAGATATTTATACAAAACTTAATTTAGTGAAAATCAATATAACATGTAACAAACGGAAAAACATATCTAGTTTGAGTTAAAATGTAAAAATTAATCTTTTAGAAGTCTTGAAAGTCCTTCATCAGTTTAATTATTGAAAGGTGAGGTCGGCTGTGGTTTATAATTTGTGAAGGTGCAAGAGAGTTAATAGGGTGGGCATGTGATGTGGGCTCGCTTGTTATCTGCTCCACTTATGGCAAATAATTAGTTGCCACTCTAGCATTTGGAGGTAGAGGGTGGTCCAAAGTTTGAACCAAACTGCAATTGTGACTGTTACCGGCCAGTTTTTTCTGATTTCAATTACACTGAAATAAAGAGTTGCTTTAGAGGGAAAAACAATGAAACCGAAAAGGAAGCAGATTCAATATCAGGATATGAATAATAAAAGTTAGATATTCAATTAAAGACAGACTAATATTAAACTATACTTCTCTTGTATAATTATACCTTTAAACTGTGGCATAACTACATTTTGGAGTTTACACACTTGATTTATAAATGCCGATACCTTGGGCACTTGTTTCTATTGGGGTTCATACTCTGATATTATTTCCAAGGACATGGAAGGGTAGAATACATTTATTGTTGGATAAAATTATGGGGTCGTAGAACAGCAGTGCGAATAATTTGTTGTGGTTGAATTTTTGTATATGATGAAATCATTTTTGGTGGGCCCAAAAAAGAACCTACCTACTTTTTCCGGAGTTGGTCTATCTCTGCGAGAATAAGATTTCATTACAATACAAGATACTCCCTCCGGTCCTAATTATAAGACATAGTTGACTTTTTTAGAAAAATTAAGGAAGCTAATTAAATTACTTTAGAGTATTTTTATTTTTATTTTTTTCTTCAAAGTAATTAGTTTAACTAATAAACTAATATATAATCTAAAGATACTCAACATATAAAATGATTAAGTAACTTATTTAGCTTCCTTAATCTTTCCAAACAAAGTCAACTATGTCTTATAATTAGGACCGGAGGTAGTACTTCATTTTGATTGTGTATTTGTGGTTATGCTACGCCCTGAACATGGGTTTTGTTTGCAATTGAAGTTTTACACAACTTGGTCTTTTATGTTTTTTACTTGTGCTCATGGATGTGGTTTATACTTGTAGGAGTAGAAATAATTTTACCGGATTTTTTTTTTATATTAAAATATTAGATAAATATATAGCAGCCCCTTACTCTTCTCTTCAACATATTGGTAAACTGCCTTTTCATTTTTTTTCCTCTACAGACAAACTAGTGACCCAAAAAGTGGGTTTGCCACCGTTGAGAAGGATCTTCCAGGGGGCTTGACACCAATGCTAGGGGATAGAAAGGTAATTTATACTTATCATTGAATTTGCTTCTTTGAATGCACAATCCTTACTGATCAAACTGTTTACAATTTGAGATCTGGCAGGTTTTAGAACTTTTCTAGGCATGTTCTGTGGACTTCCAATTTTAGATGTTGGATTGAGGATATACAATATCTTGAAAAGCTAATGAGGTTAAATTTCCTTGATAGTGCAGCAACAAGGCTTTCCCCCTTCCCCTTTTTGTTCATCTCATTTTTTGATTGTGATGTATGTATCACCCCAGTACCTGTTGCGGAGAAAAAAAAAAAACACCCCCGGTACATGATAGTGCTATAGATGATCTGGGCGTTTCAATTTTTGTCTTTTGTTTTTCTTTCACAGGCATGGCATGTCAATTGTGTTTCGCAGTTTTCTATTATTGAAAGCATGTTTAACTCCTTTCAGGTGGAGCACTTTCTGGGAATCAAGAGGAAAGCTGAGCCATCAAGTTCAAATACACCAAAGAAGCCAAAATCTTGAGTCTTTTATTTCTGTGTCTTAAGAATCTTTAACATAACATCCATGCAAGCACTTGGAGAACCACATGGTATGAGACTTTAAAAATCTTCAAAGAAGCTATTGACGGCATTGTTTAACTCCTGCTTTGAATATGCTATAGAAAGTAGTTTAATCATGCTGATGGAAGTTGAGATCCTGAGTTTTGGCCGCTAGATGCTGAAGTATATCTATAATAGTAGGCAAAGTTTAGTATACGATTTATTTCTTTATACTGTATATTAGTTGATATTTACCCTAGCTATTTTGTACCATCTGCATTAGTCCTTCAAATTGGTATGTATATTATTAGTCAAATCAAGTTTTAACCAAAGTAAAAAAAAGCTGTGCCCTTCCTGTTGCTGAAAGCCATTATTTTAGATTCTTCTGAAATTAATCTGCTTTTTTTTATCTTTCTTATTTTTCTTTTCTAAAAACAGTTTAATTTTTTTTCATAAATCCCGTATCATGATGTTTCGGTGTTAAAGTAGTTACCGTTAAATCATTGACTTTGTCCATCCTTATTTTTGAAGGAAATAAATTATCATTTAGTTCTACTTAATGAAATTTCTAATTTTATCAAAAGTTTTTGAACTTTTTTTAATTATATCATCTTTTGTTGTTAATCTCTACTTAATGAAGCCTGAGTAGTCTTGCATGACTCATCCTATGTGACAAGAACAATGAATAACACACTTAGAAAATGCTTATATGAAGGTTTGAATCGCAGTTATGAAAAATGTTTATATTTAATGTCTAACAGTGTCTCAAACATAATTGTCTCCAATAATCATATATATGTGCTTATATGCTTCGTAGGGAAAAAAAACAAAGATGCCTGTGCTTATATTTGGAATAGGATTGTCTCCAGGATGTTTCCCATTGTCACAACCCCCCCCCCCCCCCCAAAAAAAAAAAAAAAAAAAAAAAAAAAAAAAAAGACAAAACTACAATTATTTAAAGTTTATTCCACTCTCCTATTGTTTTTCCCCTTGAGTATTATGAGAAGTAAAAATCCAACAGTTAAATTGTAACATCCTCATTTTTTATGTGCCTCAATGTGAATTCATTTGCATACATGAATTTTTCACTAAGTGGGGTTGTTACACCCCTACCGGCCTAGCACTTTCGGGTGGCGGGTTAGAGGGATTCCTTTTACTTGTTACATTTCTTTCATTATTAGGTCTATTTAACTTATATCAAAGTGAGCGCAACAGAGTATTTAATCAGTTTGGACAATCTCATCGTCTTGGTAAAGGTAAAATAAACTGAAAGTAAAGTCCCCAAAGGGTTAAGGGTAGAATTATCTAAAATAAATACCAAAATATTATATACAGTAATTCAAATGTAAAGTACAAAATGTGATATGACATCCCCTATTCTTTATCAGCACAACCACGTCTACCTTTTCAAAAAGGCCTCTAACCGTCAAACACGTCTCTTTGTATCAACAAAAGCTTCTGGAGTCTGATAATGGCCCCAGAGTAACCGTCAGTACTCAAATACCAAATGTGTAAGGTGCATGTGTGTAACCATGTCAGATATAAAATCACAGTAATAATGCCAAACATACCACATGCAAACAGAAATATACCACAATAATCACACATCACAATCCATAGAACCCGTACAGCTGTCTTACTAAGGCAAGCTTCGGACTCACTGGATCCTCAACCCGTACAGCCGCCAATTAAGGCCGGCCTCAGATTGATCCTCAACCCGTACAGCCGCCAATTAAGGTCGGCCTTGGACTGATTGTCCTTAGCGCTAGGAATCACATAACTCTGTATGCATATTTGGCAACACATACAAAAACACACATGGAAAATATAAACATATAACCATAAAGATATCTGAGTAAAGCGGTTACTACCTGGTGTGGTGAATATGGCCTTTATTAATTTTCCTATGCCCGGTGATTTTTCCAAAGTACCCTTGACCTAAAATAACATCAAAATATATTATTTTAGTATTTCCAAAAATACCCTTACATTTTTCTCTTGCTAAAACCGAGCACACAGAGTTTTTCCAGAAATCAGTGTTCCAGGCCCAACTTCCAAGATTTTTAATAAATTCCAAACAAATCATTTTTACATGAAACCAGCACTATTTAAACCATTAGAATGTCTATTTTTCAGGAAAAATATTTCCAGAACTTGAAACCACTTTTATTTTGGCGGGTTGCTTATTTTCTACACCTTGGTCAGATTTCGTCCTGTTGCACTCTGTTCTGACTTCACCAATTTTTATATCTTAGTAGGAAACTCCAAAAGACACAAAATTATACATCACGGTGAAGCCCTAGATGTCTAATTTCTACTATAAACATTTCAGATTAAACCGACCTCATTTACTATTTTTAAGACCGAGTTGACACACCTCTGCCAGAAATTCCAGAATCGCTAACAAGCTTGGTTTTAGGAGTTTTTTTTCGGTGTTTTTGAGTTTGGAAACTTAAACCATAGCCTAATCCTATACAAAATCATGTTTTAAACACTCTAGAACCATCAAACAATCCAAAATCAGACCCCAACACCAAGCCCCAACCAGATGAACGAAAATCAAAGATTTAAGTTCCAAAGGTGCGGGTATTCGGTGTTTACCTGATCAGAAGTTTGATTGATGATCCTTATGGCTTGGACCTTGCTTTGGCTATGGAGATTTGGCTGAAATCCTCTCTCTTCCTCTGCAAAATTTTGTGCTCCCTTGGTTTGGGAGAGAGAGAGAGCATGTGTTTTAATAATGAAAAAAAGTAGCGATCATCCAAATAACCGGAGTAAAAACCTCGTCCGCAATTAGTAGAATTCATCTCGGCATTTTGGCTTAATTCCCAAGAAATTCCAGAATTCTCTAGGGTCTGTACAAGTGGCGCCTTCCCCTCCACTTATTCAGATTCTTATCTTTTATATGGGGAAAATTACCAACTTTGGCCTAATTTATGAAAATTACCAGTTTTGGCCCGGAACTTCTTTATTTTCTTTTTCCCCAAGTCGTTTTTAATGATTAGGGGGCAGGTGGCGCCCTCTTGGGCCCACAAATCAGATTCTATAATTTTATTTTAATTTTCCTAATTTATCCGATTAATTCCCCTTTTTCCAAATGAAGTGGGTCCCGCACTTTGACTTTTGGACTGACTTTTCTCTTTCTTTTTCTTCAAGCACGTGTTTTAATGATTATGGGGGCTGGGTGGCGCCACTTTGGGCCCACCAAATCTGCCCTCCAACTTTACCCCTAACTTTTCACTTTATCCGGTCTAATCACCTTCCATCGGTCCATGTGGGTCCTGCTGGTCAACAGGGTGTTTCCCTTTGTACTTTTCTTCAACTTTTTCAGATAATCTCCCCTGAATGGACATTCATGTGTGGCGCCTTCTTAACATCCCAAGGTGACCCCACACATGTCCTATTCGGTCCAAACGGAACCCCTAACTGGTCCCTATGGGTCCCTTTCTACCGGTCAATCGCCTGTGGGACCCACATATTGTGTTTGGTCCTGAACATGGATAAAATCATCTGAGTTTTCCTTCTTTCTCCTGAGTGGACGAACTTGATGACACAAGGGTAAGGATTTGACTATTTTGCCCTTACTTTTCCTTATTTTTCCCCTGAAGTGACACGTGTCCCAATGTAATCATTACATTGACTCTTGCTTTTTGACATATGACTTTCCAGTGTCTGTTTCTCTTCCTATTTCCTCAAAATGCAGGGGATCTTTATCTGTCCAGGAAATGTCACACTTCCTGAACCGGGCTTAGTAGTCCGTCTACTTTAGGCTTATTCTCAGTTTTCAGGGTCCAAAGTTCGAGATATTACAGGGGTAGTAGTCAGTGGTATTTATTTTCCAACAAGATAAATTAATTATTGGAAAATAATGTGGAATTATTTGAAAGGTGGCAATTAAATTTGGTTATGGATAATTGAGATAAGTAATGTCAATTAAATCCAATATATATATTTTTCCTCATTATTTCCATAATTTTCGTCCAATGTAAGGAGGGGGAAAAATCCTGATGAAAAATTAGTAGAGTTTCAATATAAGTTTAATTTACCTTAGAAAGGTGGATGTTGGATGCGACTCGTTTGACACAAAATATATTTTTTTCCATATTTTCCCCTTGGCATCAGATGAGTAGGAAGGAGTAAGTTGGAAATCATTACCTAATTGTAGGTGTAAGAGAGATAAGATGAGTGAGAAACCAAATGAAATGAAAGGAAAAAAAAATTATGCTCCCAACCCCAAAAACCGCCGGTTGAGAGAAGAAAGAAGTGATGGATTAAACAATTTAATTAATGAATGAGAGAGGGAGGGAGCACGTGAACAAGGCAAGGAAAGCACATAATTTCTTCATTTTCCCAATGTGCTGGACAAGAGGAACCATATGGGAAGTTAAACGGAAAAAAAAAAAAGAAGAAGAAGAAGATATATTTCCCATATTTTCCTATGGCGTCAGATGTGAGGTATAGAGTTGGTAGATGAGACGTGACCACATTAATGAGGAGAGATGGAGGTGTGTACGCTGGACAAGCATTGGAAAAAATATATCTAATTCCTTTAATAATTCCTCAAGGGCGTCGGACTTAAGAGGAACAATGAGACCAAATGAAATGCAATTTTTTTTTGGAAAAATTCTAAATAAATACCTTCTGAATTTGTAAAACCCCCAGAAATTTGTTGAATTTGTAAAAAGATTAAGAGGTACCAAGAACCTATGAAGGATATGCAAATCCAGGTGAAATTACCCTTTTACCCTTACTTTTAAATAATATAAAATTAAAAAAAAACCCTCCACCACCCACCGCCGCCCACGGTGGGGGTGGTGGTGGCCAGCAGTGGTGGGGGAGGTGGAGGGTTTTTTTTTTAATTTTTATTTATTTATTTAAAAGTAAGGGCAAAAGGATAATTTCACCCGACTTTGCATATCCCCATAGCCCTTGGTACCCCGCCTTTTTTACAAATTCAACAGACTTCCTGAGGTTTTACAAATTCAGAAGGTATTTATTTGGAAATTTCCCAATTTTTTTTTACTTCCCACTTCTCTAAAACCGTTGGACGTGTGAGAGAGAGATCAAGAATATAATCATATTCACCTAGATTTCTCTAGAATGTTGATGAATGCTTGAGAGATTTATTTAAGGAGCCCATATCCTGCTCTGTGTTGTGGGTGACGTTGAGAAAAAGAGCAGGAGAGGAAGAAAGTCTAAGTAGGAAACACCACGTGAGTCAAGCAAAACGTCCAAGAAGAAGAAGAAGGTTGAAGCTAAGGTAAGAGCATTGACTATGAAACCCTATATCACTTCCTTCTACTTATTCTCATGTGACTATGATGTTTAAAGATCATCATTCTCCTTAGTATTTTGAGGTATAGTCTGAAAATTTAAGGAGGAAGATTCAAGAATCAAATGTGACCAGGGTGCTAAGAGCTATCAAGTAAGTCACTTTTAAACATCTCAACCATTTTTATTGGATTGTTGGAGTTAGGAAATGTCTATCACCTTGAGCATGTTGTATATTTGGTTGGGTAGCTAATGAAAGAAGGAACAAAGGTTTAAAGTTAAGGTTTATGTTCTAAAATGAAAGAATAAACCTAGTATGTGGAAGATATGAAGCTAGAACGAAAATTTGGTATTTTGTTGATTAAATTATAATTTTCGTGCAGCTGGACTTTCTTGAGGATATAAGTTGATTTTGGTGTTTTTGAGGGTTTTAAAGTGTTTAAAATGAGATTTTTTGTAAGGGTGAACTTAGATCAAAATTTTGGAACCCTAGATAAAAGTGCAAAAAACGTTGGAGGGCTGATTGGTGAAATTCCTATGGAGTCAGTCACATTCGTCATGATATTTGACCTAGTAAATGGACTTTAAAAATTATGAAATTTTACAGGGAGAAAGTAGACATCTCAAGGATTACTTTTATATATAATTTGTATTTTTATGAATTTTTTACTAAGAGAAATCAATCTTTCAAAATTTCCCTGAAAGCTGGGAATTAATTTCGGACAGTAGGAGTATTTTGGGCTATGGATGAATTTTCTACTTGGTCTGCCCAAATGAGTATTGTTGGTTGGAAATAGACGTATTAAGGGTCATTTGGGCTTTGGAATCAACCCAAAAGGAGTTTTTTAGATTTAATTATGAATTTTTGAAGTTTGGCCTTTATTTCAGAAAAATTTCAGATTTAGGACGAAAATTAAGAATATATAGGCCCAAATTAAATTCCTTAATAAGAAAAGGAATTTAGTAAATATGGATACATTAATTGGGCTTATTTTAATTTACCAAATAAAATATTTATCGAGGAGGAAGTAATTATATTTCTATTTTATTATTATTTTAGATTTAATTGTAATCTTCTACGTCGGGGAAATTATTTTTAGTCAGAAGTCGATCACGCTGTAGTAACCTTAATACTCATATATTCTATGTGACTTGTGTATGTATGTTTTACCATGTTATGTTACATACATTTAGATATCATTTATTTTCAAGCGCTGTGGAACCGAAATATGCTGTGTACATTAAGGGCTTTGCTGTGTGCTATGCCCGGTGCTCGTCTTTGTGTGCTATTAGGACCACCGTAGATGTCGTGCCGTGTACTATTAGAACTGCTAGTTCGGATTCGGTCGTGTGTGCCTTGATACTGAATGTTATGTGGTATTTGTTTAATTATGGTTTTCTTGCAAGCATTATTTATACATTTTATATGAGATTAACGGTTACTCAGATTCAAATTTTGAATCCCAGCCCCTTTTAAGCCATCTGGAAGTTCATCGAGACCGAAGCAGGGAGACAGAGGTAAGGCTCTGAAGCTGGAGTAGTGTGGAGGTGGACATTTGGTGACTGCTATTTTTGGGTATTTATTTTGATTTCCGGATGACTATAGTATTTTATTTTGGCCTGTCAGGCACAATTATCCGGATAACTGTATATTTTGATCCCTTCGGGGAAATATTTATCTTTCAGTATTATTATCAATATATTTTTGTCCAAATTGAGCTGTGCTCTGCTGCTTATACTCTGATGTGTGACGATAATTAACCTGGGAAAAATAAGCTAGAATTAAATAAAAGTGAAAGACCACACTTCCCGTCACCCGAAAGGGCGAGGCCGGTAAGTGTATAACATAAATATTTGTGTCCTTAATACAATTACGTCCCATTTGGTATCATGAAAGATGTTTTGTATGAATCTTTTTCATCTTGTGAGTCCCCCGCAGCAAGCATCCAATGCGTGTAATCAGACTTCATAAACTTAATTAATTTGGCAGAATACCAAGACAATTGTAGGCAAAAATGCATTATTTTGAGCCTTCAAAGTAGTACTCCTTCAATCCTAAATATAACATAGTTTGTAGTGCAAAATGCACTACAAACTGTATCCTATATTTAGGACTGGAAGTAGTAATATTGGGATTCTATCTAAAAAGCAGGAAAAGAGACCTCCTAAGCCATCTGGAGCAAAAAATTTATAAACATTTAGTTTAATTTAATTCCCTCAAGCTGGTTCTATGGAAGGTTCAAAGTAGCCAAAAAGTTCAGATTCGTCAATGCTGAAGGAATCTCCCGCAAGCTTGTTCCATGATAGATTTGTCATATTCCCCATTGATTGAGGAATAGAACCGGTGATTCTATTGTGGGAAAAAATGTACTTCCTTCAATAAATTAACTCACCAATCACTTTTGGATTCTCCCCATCAAATTTTAACACCTGATAAGTCAAGAGTGGTGAATATTTTCAAAATCTTTATAAGCTCCACGGCATTACCTTTCTTATCGACCGTCGCTGAAAATTGATACAAGGGATCAATTCTAATTTACATGTATAGCAATCCTGTTTCAACATTGTCTCTCTTCATCAGTCGTTTAAATTCTTTTATGAATGCTTCTGGCAAAGATGCGTTGAAATGGTTGTTTGAAACGTCAAAAATCCTCAACTTGGAAAAGGGATGCTTGGTTTTGGAACTAGTAATAGCTCCATAGAACTTGTTATTGCTTAAAATTAGTACCTAACTTTGGTAGACCTTCAAGCCAGTAGGGAAATGTGTTCTCAATCTTGTTCTCTCCCACATCCAAAATTTGTAGTTGTTCACATTAAGCCAAGGATCTAGGGAATGGTTGAAACTTGAAAGACAAGTTGAGTACTGTAAGTGTGCTTGCAGTGCAAATCAGTGTTGAAATTTGCCCACTTATTTTGTTGTTTGAAACCGAAAAGAACATAATTCCAACCTTGCAACTTGTTGAAACTAAGATCAAGAATTTGGATATTTCTCATTGAAAGATGCTCAACTGAAGTGAAAAGATTTTGAGAGAGATCCAAAGAAGCCAAAGAACCATTTCCCACTTCATTGAATCATTTGGGAATTGTCCCTGGAATTTTATTGTTGGAAAGAGATTTGGAAGCTTCACTAAAAATTAGGGGAAGAAGTTATTGATGTTACAAGGAGATAAGTTTAACCAAGAAAGATAGGTTAATGGTGGATCAACATTTTCATTAAAGCTAATTAATGAAAAGAATTTGTTGTTTGAAAGATCAAGGTTCCCTAGTTTTTGGAGCTTTGAAAATTGGTACATATCAAGAATACCACTTAAATTATCTGAGGATAGACTCAAGGAAGAAAGATTTGTGGGACCAAAAATTGACTCAGGGAAATTGCCTTCCAACTTGTTGGAGAGATCCACAACTACCAATGAGTCACTTGAGAATTGGCCAATGGACCCAATGAGATGATTGTCATCAAGATTCAAATAGTTCAAAGATGGTGAAGAATAACACCCAGAAGGAATTGTTTCTGGCTGTCCTTCTTTTTTCTTTTGAAATGGATTAATTTTTGTCGCACGCATATCATCATAAACATGACCAAATTAAATGAGCACTCACATATGTAGATGTTATCACAAACCCAGGCCTTAAAGAATGAAAATATCCTCATGGATATTGCAGGGATTGTTGGAATCTCCTGTTACATGATGTGTTCTCTGCCTTCTTTGGTTGCCTTGAAAATAATGAGATAGTTTATAAATACTTTTAAGTATTTGTTGTAGGTTGGCAACAAAGATAAGTTGGTAGTTTAGTGGCACGGAAGGATATTAAATATTCTTGAGTTCGAATCTTCCTACAATACATAGAGGGATTCGAACTTTAACACCTTAAGGCTATTCAATAGCCTCAGTGCCACCTAACTATCAAATGATCTTTATATTTATCTACAATAAATAATTAAAATTTTCATTAGCCATCTCATTATTTTTTTTGGGCCATTACAGCATTTTAGTTGCAAATTATTGGGAGTGACCTTATTTATAACTAATATTCTCATACTTGCAACTTATTTTTCAGCAAAACTTTTTTTTTTTTTGAACCTAATTGTTAACAAACTTATCTTTTGAGATCTAGGAATCATTCTCCCTTTGAATAACTTGATATGAATATCAAGTTTATGTTGATGTAAAACTCTTGCTTTCCTTGAAATGGATTTTAGGGAGAAATTTTCTGATTAATGGATGTATTCTTTTAGGGCCTGTTTGGATCAAAGAAAAAGTAGAAATGGAAATGAAAACGATAGAATGAAGCGGAAAATATTTTGCCTTAATGCGTTTGGTTTGCACTAAAAAAGAAAATGAGTTGATAGGAAAAAAATTATTTGGTTAGAAGAAAATAAGGTAGGAAAATGATACAAAATACCATTTTGCCCCTAAGGACAAAACAAGTATTATAAGCACAGTATCAGGTAATGAGAAGATTGGAAAATTGCATTGATAGTGAATCTTTGAGTGAGAGTGAGAAGTGATACTGCAATAGGGGTTTTAACTTTAGCAACCTGACATCACTCGAGTGGGCACTCGAGTGATGCTTTTATGTGCATTTTTTCTTCCTTTATCACTGGCTAGGCGCTCCTAGTGATGCCTCAAGTGCTACCTTCTTTTGTTTACATGATCAAAATGAATCTTCAAAGTCCAACTTCACCAAGACTTGAATTAATTTCTATATAGTCACAATCTTGAGATAAAGCTCTTCCTTTCTTCTTCTTATAAAACTATATGGATATTTTTCTTCCTTTGGTATCAAATCTTGCTTGGATCCAATCGTTGTTAGCTTGTAGGAGCAAAAGTTCGCATTCTCTTAAGAATATAATCAATTCAAAACAATTGAGCACAATAAATTAATTATGACTTTATACATAAAATAAATATTTTCTTTTTAAATCAAGTATGCATAAAGAACTAAACTATAGAGAATTGTAATTCTATTGGAATGGATTTTCAAATCAGAATCCAATGTTCATTCCTAAGGTCACAAGATATAAGACTCATTAAATATTAAAGATAATAGCATAGGAGGTTTTAGTATTGTGTACCTTTATTGCGATACTTGGAGGATTGTCTTTTCTTACCCATTGCATTTTTCTGTGATGTTCAACCTTTGAATTCCTAGCCTTGGGTGCATGTAATACTCTCTCATATGATGCAGACTCTAAAAGTCTTTTCCTTGAATCTTGAGAGGTCCTCCATCTCTTTCTCTCCTCAAGGTGGTTGAATGGAACCTTATGATAGTTCATTTTTGAGGTGGAATGTACTCCTATTCTCCATTGCCATTCTTTGGGGTTAGACTATGCAGTTTCAACAATGGGTGATCCGTGAGTTCTCTAAATTGATGTGAATCTCTTTTCAAGTGCATTTGGAATCTTCTTCGTCTTCTCTATACCATTATATCCAGTCTTTTTAGAATCAATCTGCACACATGAAGCACCAGATGGACATTTTGGTACTTACTTGCTTTGGGTTCTTGATTGTTAGCATTTGAATTCACTTGCCTTTTAGGAATCCAAACAAATTAATTTCTTACATTACAATTTCTTCTAATATAGAATCTGTGAGAAAATTACCCAATTTATCATTGAAAGACGGAATATCACCTAAGAGGTGGTGAATTGGGTGATCTAAAAACTTTTTGCAATTTACCTCAATAACTAAAGTGACAGAGCAATGAAGGGAAGAATAATAGACATAAGAGATTTATACTAGTTCGGTCTAAACTCTTGACATACGTCCAATCCCTAGACACTCTAGGTTTTTCACTAACTCTTTCAACTTATTACACACTCTGTAACTCTCGAGTAATCCTCTCTCTAGGACTCACTCCCCCTTACAATTGTAATCAATACACCTCTAAAAGTCCTTCTACCTTGAGTTTCTTACAAAAATATTGATTAGAAAATAACTTTTTTACAGAGTAGATTTATAATCACTAAAGTACAGATATCCGAAGATATTATACAGTAATAATGAGACAGTACATGCAATAAATTCGTTTAAGCGTAAGTTGTTTTGGTGGTTGAATCATATTGAATGCTTCAGCTCATATTTAGTGGTTGGAATTTATGACCGTTGAGAAGCTTCAATGAATCCATTATGAGTAATAAATATAGCCGTTAAATTGTTGAGCTCATTCGTTACTCACATGCTTCAATTATGAGAATAATCGTCGTTATTCTGCCCCTTGTTATTCCTTCATTCCTTTTGCCCGTTGTGATACAACATATAATGTGGAATGGGAATAGCAGGGATGCTTTCTGATTGTTCAGAGAATGCTTGCCGAGTTAGCGTCTCGTTTTATGCAATAGCATTTAATGCTTCTGACACATTCAAGGCTTTTTGACATTTGTGTGTTAATTAGACGCATAATCATCTGAAACTCATTAATATACTGATTAAATATAGTTAGGAATAGTAATGAGTGATGATAAGAAGATATAAAATCACAATCAATGATTTTAACTTTACGAACATGGTGATTTATAGAAGCAGAAAAGCCAACTTGAGTTAATCACTAAATGACTCGAGTTGATCTTCAAACACTCGAGTCACTAGTTTTATCTTCTATAAAAACTTGTTTGAAAACGGAAGTTAAGAATGAGAACATAACTTTGTAAAGCATAACTTGAGTCTAAAATACTCACTTCAAGTTGGTCACTCGAGTCATGTATTTCTAACTCGAGTCAATATCATTCTTTCACAATAGATGACTTCGAGTTATATTTGAAAATGCTTTAAACAAAGAGACACTTGAGTCTTTAAGTGATGACTCCAACGGATGACTCAAGTCAACAATATCTTAACTCGAGTTGTCAAAATATATTCACAGATAAGTTTTTCCTTTCAAAGTGATTTGAACAAGAGATGACTCGAATGCAAAGGTGCCAACTCTAATGAGTAACTCGAGTGAATCAAAATTGACTCGAGGCAATCTTTTGACTGTTGAAAAATATTTGAGTGTGAGACTTAAGATTTGAAAAGATAGGTTTAAGTCCACCAAAGGTCAACTTGAGTCAAACACTGTTAACTCGAGTTTGTGCTTTTCTTAAGAGCATTTTACAAAGTCTTAACTCGAGTCACAGAAGAATAACTCGAGTCAGCCAAAACTAAAACCTATTTTGACTGTCTTTCAACCTTAACTCGAGTCAGTTTTTGACAAATATATTAAACCACTTACTGAATCAAGATTTAATCAAGATAAAAGTTATTCACTTGAATCATTAAGTTCATTTCATTTACAATTGTATGTTATCATCAAAATAATCATATAGAACAAACAATCACAATAATTGCAAATAATATAATGATATGCATTATGAGATTCTATGCAAGTATCATGTCAGTCATGAGAGTACAAACTCAAATAATTTCTACTTGAACATCCTTTCTTCCCAACAAATTTTCTATCGTGATTTAAAATATTTTTTCTTTTTAAAACCAAAATCTATAATTGATTGAAAAACAATCTAATGCAAACTTTCAAAATCATTTTTCCTAAATTCACAAGAAGAATTGAAACATTTTACCTTCAGTTCATCTTGAGATCTAAAGAATGATTTTTCATATTCGTCTATAACAACTCTTCTTAGGAATCCTCTTCTCCTTGTCCGTCTAGTGTTAACTGTATTATGGAAGGGTTCTATAATTTCTTCTTCTTCATTTTTAACTTCCAATTGTTCATCAACCATAGATATGTAGCTTGTAGTTTTAAATGAACTGTTAGCACTTTCAATTTCAATACAATTGTTAGAGGGTTAAGGTGCAGATTTGCCAACGAACTATTACCCGAGGAGCGTCTAGCACAAAAAACAATTGAAGGGACCAAATTAGCCAACGAACTATTAAAAAGTGAAAACAAAACTAGAGAACTATTAAAAAGTGAAAAAAATACCAAAGAACTATTTTTTAAAAAAACAACTATCACTATTACGTTAAAATATGAGGCACTGGCGTAGGACGGTGGCGGAAACGCTGGAAAAAAGAGCGGTTAAGCCTTCTTGTTGGATAAGACAAACTCCAACAGAGAAGGGACCCATGGGAGCAGGCGTTGTGGCAGCAGCGGTTGCTGTTTGTGGCATCGGTGGCACGCAACTAGGGTGCAAGGCACGTGGCTTGGTCCTAAAGCCGGACCTTGGATGAGTTCAAGAGGGTGAGTGGAATACCTAGCAACAATGGAAGCTTTGGAGACACCGACGTCGCCGACACCGTGACGCTTAATGGAAGACGAAGACACCAAAACAAATGATGGGGTAATAGTTTGTTGGCGAATCCGCTCAATTTTTTTTTTCATTTTTTAATAGTTCGTTGGCCAATTTGGTCCCTTCAATTGTTTTTTGTGCTAGATGCTCCTGGGTAATAGTTCGTTGACAAATCTGCACCTTAACCCTTAGAAGTCTAAATAAAATCATGAGTATCCCAAATATCTCTAGCAAGTGAGCAAAATCTAATTTTCTCAAAATCATTTTCAATTAAAGCACTATATAGAATTTTTATAGCTCTAATGTTCAATGAAAACATTTTCTTTTCTTTTCCGTCTAAATTCTTCTCAGTTTGAAATAAAAAACATTTTTAAAAATATTTCACATATCAAAATCAAAGGCTTTTATAAAAGATGTCATTTTAGTTTTTCAAAACCAAAAATCGATATATTTTAAAAGAGGTGGAACTATATAATCGAAACCTTCCAAAAACAAGTAACACACAAAATCAGCCATTATAAACTCTTGAGATGGTTAAGTTCTTTAAACAAGAGATCTGCTCGATACCAAATGTTTGACTCGGCTAACATCTAAGAGCAGGTGAATTGGGTGTAAGACAAAAACTTATAAACTTTGAACATCTTTTTGCATCTCAATGAAAATAATAAGTATGAAGATAATGAGCCATAAAGCTACAATCAATAAAATAAATCAGGTATGTTAAAAATATAAGAAATAGGGGAAGAGAATATGCAAGCTATGATTTATACTGATTCGGTCTAATCCTTGATGACCTACATGAAGTCCCCAAGCTCATTTGTGATTTTCAATCTACTATCTTCTTCTTTAATTCAGGCACAAGAGAAGCCTTTACAATTCCACAAGTTTAGCCAAACACTTGTGAAGCCTTTTACAAATCTCTCACTAAGTTACTCCCCCTTACACACAGTAAGGATACAACCTTGACAATGAAGGATTACAATCAATCTTCTTTATCATAAGTGAATAAGATCCAATGAATCAGCTTCTGAAAGTTATGATCCAAAAAGTGATTGCTAGTTTGTAATATTGTGAGACCATCGAGCATCAATTTTTGAGTTCCATCTCTTTCGTCTTAGCCTCTTGATCTTAGCTTTTGTGTAATGAGTTTTGAGTGTTGTTTTATATGCAATAAGTTTCACCACAATTGGATGTTTATTTTTTGAGATACATCCAAATTACTAAACATGTTCTGAAATAATGTGAGAAATTCCAATATCAACTTCTGGATCTTACATCTCTTTCATATAATCTTCATTGAGCTTTATCTTGGTGTCAGTGTGTTGCATTTGGAGTTTAGTTTCATATAAAACAAGTTTCACATCAATTGGATATGTGGTTTGAGAGATATGTCTAAAACACTGAACCTCTGTCATGCTGAACGAAAACAGAGCACAATATTGTGGTCATCACTAGCACACCACTTGAGTGATGCTACCACTGATGCAGAAAATCACTCAAGTGGTCACTTGAGTAATCATTTCTTGTGGAAGTTTAACTCGAGTGAAGTTGGTATAATTTCCATATAAGTCATTTTTGCTTCAAATTGATCCATTACAACTTCCATTTGATCATAGAGACCTCCAATACCTCATCTAAGAGCTTGAATCTTTGATATTCCTATTAGATCTTGCAAGTTCTTCTTCTTCTTCTTCTTCTTTTTCAATCTCTTCTCCTTTTTCTTGATTGATTTCCACAATCCTTTTTAGTCATTCTCCATAATCCAATTAGATAGCTTCTTTCTTTTCTTTGACTTCCTTTCCTCACATTTGATAACTTCAATCTTCCTAATCTTTTTTGCTTGATCAATCTTCATATTCTAACTTGATATCTTCTTTTTTCCTTGACTATTCTACAAGATATTTCACTTTAAATATAGTAGTTAGTCAATGTAGGATATAAATATATTATGCAAACTTTTTGCTCTTAATATATATTTGGCATCTATATTTGACATTATCAAAACTCAAAATATCTAACAAAAGAAAAGACATTAATTATTATGAAATGTTTTCCCAGTAGTGAAAATGTTTACCATTTGCCTCGTTTTAAAATTAGCTGCGACTAATGATTGGAAATTACACCAAATGGATGTGCATAATACTTTCTTCCAGAGAAACCTCCATGAGGAAGTGTACATGCAACTACCTCCCGGATTTGACTAAAAGAGGGAGCACATGGTGTACAAATTAAGAAAATCCCTCTATGACTTGAAGCAAGCTTCAAGGTAGTGGAACCAGAAACTATCCTAAACATTAAAACATGGAGATTTTACACAAAGTAAAAACGTTTGTTCATTGTTTACTATGCGTTATGATGATGGTATAGTTATGGTTTTAGTCTATGTAGATGACTTGCTCATAACAGGGAGCTTTGAAAAGGGGATAAATGAAATGAAAGCCCTTTTACATTCATATTTTAAGATTAAGAATTTAGGATAAATGAAGTATTTTCTTGGAATTGAAGTAGCTAAATCTAAAAAAGGAATTGGGTTATCTCAAAGGAAATATGTTTTTGACTTGTTGTGTGAGACAGGGGTGCAAGTTGCTCATTGTACCGTTGGCACAAAACCAGAAGCTAATGGCCTATAAAGAAGGAAAGGACAAGAAGGAAGATTTGTGCAGGCATCCGACAGATATAGAAAACTAATTGGTAAGCTCATATATTTGACTATGACTTGTCCTTCTATGTAGACACTTTGTCAGTTTATGCAACGACCTACAAAGGCACACTATGCAGAAGCAATGAACGTCATCCGATACTTGAAAGGCAGTCCAGAGCTAGGAGTTTTGCTAAGCTCATAGAGCGAGTTGGTGCTGGAGTGTTATTGCAACGCAGATTGGGCTGCTTCTTGAACTACAAGGAGATCAATCACTAGTTATCTACTAAAGTTTGGCGGCTCATTAGTGATGTGGAAAACAAAGATTTCCAAGTCTTCTCTAACATAACAAAGGCCTATTGTCTTTCGAACCAAGAAGTGCATAGATTCAGCCTCTAACATAACACCACTTTTTTTGTGCTCCTATCATCTAGGGACTTCGTGTAAAATGTATAACCATTGATCACATACGAATTCTAACTTATGACATCAACCTCAAGACCGCGTGCTAACCATTTGATTGTATCAGAAACACATTCCTCTCCCTCGACCTTTTGTTTGAACAAGTTTGCAAAAGTTCTTTATGCTCCCTAATCAACCTTTGTTCGGTCATTCGATGATTTTTTTCCTTACGACTTCTTTATGTGCAGCTATGTTGGCTTGAACTTCATCAAAATTGTTCAAGATGTATAAGTGGACTTGTGACAATTCATCAGGATCCAAACTATTTACTGAAGCCCCTCGTCTACCCCCTTTAGCATGCTGACGTTTTGGAAGCCCAATATGTCTTACTTTAGCCAAATAATTTTGACAAAATTCCATGGCTTCTTCAGAAACATATTTCTGAACAATTGATGCTACTGGCCTATATGTGTTCTTCACGTACCCTTTTAGGAATTTCATAGATCTTTCAATTGAGTACATCCACCGTAAATGGATAGGTCCGCATAACTTTATCTCCCTCAAACACGTACACTTTTCTTATCACTTCACATACCCTCTTTGACATGTATTCTTGTCTCAACTCCAAGGGTGTTGTACTTGCATAGATTGAGCACAAGAATCCAAAATCATTGATTCTGTCCTGTTCAACCAATTCTTGATGCATGCACCTACAATAATGACATCGATAAGGGAATTAGTATATATGTATGTGTGTCTAAACGAGGCATTTAAATTATGTACTCATAGAAGAAGATACTTACTTAATAAACATTTGAACAATTGCGGATGTAAGCTCCCATCCGGAAAGCGGCGGGGACGTTACATCTACGTTGTCAAGGTAAACCTCTTCAGGATGAGGGACGCCTACTACTTCATTGACAGGCCATGATTTATCTTTAAAATATCATTTTTTTCCAAATCGGCTATTTTTTCCTTGGCAGTCAAATTAGCAGTAGGGGATGGAACTTGAGGAGGAGGGGATGCAGCTTGACGAGGGGATGGAACTTAAGAAGGAGGGGATGAAGCTTTAGGAGGAGTAGAGACATATACAAGCTTCATTGGCCAAGAGATGAAGGTTCCTTGACATCACTCACAAGCTTCACTCACATCGGTTGGGAGAGGGAGAGGTGTATCAACGATCACCTTTTCAACCGACATTCGACTTCATCATCGCCATTTGTTGGTGGTGTACGGTTGATCCCAAGTTGTCAAGGTAAACCTCTTCAGGATGAGGGACGCCTACTACTTCATTGACAGACCACGATTTATCTTTAAAATATCATATTTTTTCAAAATCGGCTATTTTTTCCTTGGTAGTCAAATTAGCAGTAGGGGATGGAACTTGAGGAGGAGGGGATGCAGCTTGACGAGGAGATGGAACTTGAGAATGAGGGGATGAAGCTTCAAGAGGAGTAGAGACATATACAAGCTTCATTGGCCAAGAGATGAAGGTTCCCTTGACATCACTCACAAGCTTCAGCTCATCAGTTGGGAGAGGGAGAGGTGTATCAACGATCACCTTTTCAACTGACATTCTGACTTCATCATCAGCCATTTGTTGGTGGTGTACAGTTGATCTCAAGTTGTGGACAATCCCTTTTGCAACTAATATTCTATGAGGTGTTTCCACATACAGGCAACAAGGTTGCTCTGACTGTCCAACAATGCAACTCCCTTTAGTGCTCTGCTGCATAGGTGCAGGTGAATGTGTGACGGGAACACTGCTCTCTAGACGAGAGCTCAAAAGCAGCTTCATCTGATTCATTTCCTCCTTCATCTGGCTCATCTGGGCTTGAAACATTGCTTCTTTAGCCGCTGCTTCCTCACTTAATTTGGCCAGTGTCTGTTCCATCTAGGATTGAAACATTGCTTCTTTAGCCACTGCTTCATCACTTATTTTGGCCAGCGTCTGTTCCATCTCCTCCCGGGTAACCATACTTTGTTTGTGGCGTTTGGATTTACCAAAGTATTCCTTCATGCCTACCCGTCCTCCAACTCCCCTTACACGCCTCACGTGATCCGGTTTTCCGATCGCAACGGTCAAAACATCATTCCTCCCGTCCGACACAAAAGATCCCTCTGCTTCTTTCTTTTTAAGATCTTCCTGTAAGATACAAATAATGAGAAGCTTAGTAATGAAACATGTTTAGTAACTAAAAAATAACAATAACGATACCTACAATTCTTTCAAAGCAAGTACACGAGTTTGTTCACTTGTGTAGCGCCGCTTGGCTTTTGCCGAATATGCAACCACAACTCCTCGCGACGTATTGGAGATGGCTTATCAACTATCGCAGAAGGATTGGATTCGGCTTCATCTTCCAATCTCTTCCGCTTGGCCGCCATCAATTCTTTTTCAGCCATTTCATATCCGCCACAAGAAGCCCTATGCGGGCAATCATTCTTTCTCCCTATCTCCTGTGCTTGTTCCCTTCTTTTCTGTGAATCAGAAGTGAAAAAAACTATTAATTATGAATTCCAGCCATCTCACTAACATAAATTAGAGAACTTCTGCTTCATATGAAGGTCAAACATTAGTCAAATTCACTTAATCAAGTTTCAACATTTTATTTAAGAAAGATGTAGAATTGTAGAAGATATTGGGAGAAACAGAGGAAAGGGAGTTGCAGAAATGCTACCAACTAAGTCAATTAATTCATTCATCATAACTGGTTCCTACACATATTAGACTAACCTCTTACATATAGTTAGAGGCTTGACTCTTAAGGCCCAATAACAACTTGCACCGAAACCATTACACGCTTAACATACTAACTAACTAACAAGAAATGTCTAACCACACCTACTATAATAGAACTAAGACTATAATAATGGCTTGACTCTTATGCCATTATTATTTCCCTAATTACCT
This sequence comes from Acacia melanoxylon, assembly GCA_019022615.1. NCBI lineage: Eukaryota > Viridiplantae > Streptophyta > Magnoliopsida > Fabales > Fabaceae > Acacia > Acacia melanoxylon. The sequence goes on along the minus strand of JAFJYJ010000045.1, from coordinate 1,714,153 downwards.
TCTTAGTATTTTACCTTTTCAGGGTTTACATATTAGACTTGCATAGACAAAGGCAGGAAATGTATACTTCTATTCACACACCAAACCATTTAACTAATAGGATTAGATGAACACAATAACATTCACATATCCGCACAGGTTAATAAGCACACAAAAGGGCAAACAAAACTAAATATAAACTCACCAGAGCTTCAGGAGTGGTCCGCAGCTGAACAAATTGTTGCTAAGTTTGTTCATCAATAAATATGTACTTGTCCCAAGGATTTTCTTCAGGCAGAACCTCGGCAAAAATATACTTGTTAGCTAGAAAGGTCTTAAACTTCCTCCACCGATCAACACAATAAGACAATGTCTTGTCTTTCAACTTCTGACAGTTAGGGACAGTGTATGTAAGCCGGATAGTGTCCCAAATAGGATCCTTTACTGTGGAACGTCCACATTTTTCCACTCATATGTCAAGATGCTAACCTTGCTACGTACTAGATAGCCAACAAAACTAGTATATTTGGATTTCTTGGGACTGAAAGGTTCCAACTTTTCATCAAACTAAATCTCCAACCTTGACCCAGAAATCCGACTTAGGGTTACATCCATCATTTGTGTGCCTTTTCTACCACGGCGTGCAGGGCAGTTACGAGGCTCATTGTGAGATGAAGAGGGTTCGTTCCGACTCACACCAGTAACTAGCGTTCCCAGAACACGAATAGAATCGTTTTCACCGTTCATTTTCGAGACAGGAAGAGAGGTAATGCAACGGGAAGGGTTTCGCAACGTGAATGAGGGTTCTTCAATGAGAGTAACAAAAGCTTTCGCATGAAGAAATGTTTATTTGGCGGTTCATTTTGAAGACCGGATATAAAAAGAGACGGTCTTAATAATTAATATTCAAGACCGGTCATATTAAAGTCCGATCTTAAAAGTAATTAATTTCTTATCCACACTCTTTTTCTATATTTTATATCGGCCGCATTTTATGTCCGGTCTTAAAAGAATAACTTTTAAGACCGGCTTTTAAATATGTTCGGTCTTAAAACTTTATTACCTTTATATTTAAATTTTTCCTTATTATTTTGGACCGCGTAAAAATATTAGTCCGATTGTGTGAGATTTATCCATAAAGTAATTGATATTTGAATATTTTTTAATAACATTTTTAAGACCGGCTTGTTTTTTAACGGGTCTGAATAATATATTTAAGACCTATGAAAAAATGATTCGGTATAAGAAGTTCTTTATATTTACAAAACTGCCACCGGTCATACATAAGAAGTTCTTTATATTTACAAAACTGCCACCGGTCATACCTTTAAGACCGGGGCATCAAAAGTTCGGTCTAAATGAGGCGGTCTTAAAACCCTTTTTTGCAATAGTGATTTTATTTTGGCCACTAATTTGGTCCCAGCTAATATCTTATTTTTTCTATAATTATACTCTTTTTTTTTAAAAAAAAATTTATTAGGACAATGTTTGGTTCATTACTCATTGGGTTGTGAGAGGAAAGTAAAATTCTTGTTTGAGATACTTACTGAAGAGGTTAGTATCATCTTATATCCTGTGCTATTCATCTTCATTTTAAGGACTAAATAGTACTCAAAATCACTTCTTTTTCACCTCACTCATTTTATGAAAGTTATTCTACGTATTTTTCTCTTTCTAATGAGGGTAATATTGTGTTGATTAGTGAAAATTTTTGGGTTATTATTTTAGGAGAATCTTGAGTTTTGACAATAGATGACTATATATATGTAGAGAATGATTAATAATGACTAATTTTAATCATTTTGGATTTATGAGTTTTGACAAAAGATACTAATTAACACTAACATCAATATACATTGTGGCCTTCTAGGTCACCAGATTTGTTGTAGGTTGAAAAAGATGAGTAAAGATAAATAGAAAAGCATAAATGTGTTCTTTAAGAAGAAAATAAATTCAAGTATGTGTGTGTATGAGTAAGGATATACATACACATATATACATATACATATATACATATGTATGTGTATGTGTGTGTGTATTTGTTAGTGTCTAAACTGTCCAAGTCTGAAGGCTTATAGACCAAGCTTGACGAAATAGGCATGACCTATTTACACATTTAAGCCTTTAAATATGCATAAGTCTAACCTGTTTGTTAAACAGGTCAAGCTAGGCTAGGCCAAGCCACATGCCACTTGTAGATGTTTTCGTGGGTATCATTTTTACCCCGAAAGTTTACAAAAAAGCAAAATATACCCCCGGAAGTTTTTTTTAGGAGCAAATTTGCCCCCGGAAGTTTTTTTAGGAGCAAGTTTTTGTAAACTTCCGGGGCAAAAATGATATAAAAAATGATCAATCCAACGGTTAAGATCAACCGATGGGTAAGATTGCTACGTTTGTAAACTTCTGGGGCAAAAATGATACCAAAAAAACTTCAGGGTGTTGGGTGCTCCAAAATCAAAACTTTCGTGGCAAAATTGGTATTTATCCCTTTTTTTTTCATAAGGAAAGAAAAATAACAAAACGACATACACAAAACATCTAAAATCACTACAGTAGAGCGTATGTATCCACGAAAAGACATGTACATGCACATATAATTGTTCTTTATGCGCGTTTAAATAATATCCGCGTCTTTTCGTGCACATAAATACCTATAATAAATGTGAATAAGACCTTTTCCAGTATAAATAAGAGAACATATACAGTAGTGTAAATACCAATCATCACAAGCAACTATGGAGTTCTCTGTGTCTCTCTTCTTCTTTCTCTGTCTCTTAACTCAAAGGTACGCCATATCTCTCCTAACTCTACGATGATATATCTTCAGAAGTTAAGCACAGTGATAATGGTCTCTAAGTTATGATGTTTACTTTCTTCCACTTCAAATAAATATATATATTTTTTTAATGGGAGAGATTTGATCTTTGGTAAATACAAGAAAAAGGAAGTCGTTTAATTTCGTTTTCCTCTTTAGATAGTTCATTAGAACGTTTTAATTTTCAGTGTGTCGTCTCAGAATGCTATCACTCCACCAAGAGGCTGGAATTCCTATGATTCCTTCAGTTGGATAATTTCTCAGGAAGAATTCTTACAGAATGCCGAAGTACTTTCCCAGCGTCTTTGTCCTCATGGATATGAGGTAAAGTATAATTAAATTCTCATCCTTATTTTTAGTAATTATTGATGGGATATAAATACAATGAATCATAAACGAACATACAAAAATGAATAGTGGGGGTATTTTCTTTGTATATAGCAATTAAATTTTCTTGTTGTTTTCAACCCATGTTGAATACGTAACAAACATTACATGATGCCTCGATATATATCGGTGTAAAAGGATAATAAAATTAAATTACAAAGAAACATAAACGGATATATAAATATAATAATTTTAATATATTCAATAATGAATAATAAACTCCCATTTTTGTTAAACTTTCTCATAGTTAAGGATGTCCATTTGAAAATAGCTAATATAATTTTCTCAATAATGAATAATAAAGGGGTAGTATGCCGTGGTGGATTTTCTTTGGTATCGGAGTCTTGATGGTGGCGATCTGTCTTTTGGGAAAGAAAACATGGATGAATGGGGCAGATTGCTTCCTGATCCAGACAGGTGGCCTTCTTCTATTGGTGGGCATGGATTCAAACCAGTCTCTGATAAAGTTCATAGTATGGGTTTGAAGTTTGGAATTCATCTGATGGCTGGAATTAGCACTCAAGCTGTTGAACAAAACACTCCCATATTAGATACAAAGACGGTAAGCCATCCATTGAATAAAAGAAAAAAAAATTGAATTGAGGGTTTTATGACTTTGAACTGTCGAAATTTAACTCAGATGGTATATAGATGCCAAAAGTAAAAAAGGTTAAGGCACAATTTTGTCTTAAAAGTTTTTGTGTAAGCACTGTGGATATCGGAAATTTGCTTTTGGATCAATATTGCTTGGAAATATTAGAGGGTTAAATATTATTTTTGTCACGGAAGTATTGGCTAGGGGATATTCAACACCCAGAAGGTTTTTTGGTATCATTTTTGCCCTGAAAGTTTACAAAAATGAGCAAATATGCCCTGAAAGTTTTTTTTATGAGTAAGTTTGCTCCAGAAGTTTTTTTAGGAGCAAATTTTTGTAAATTTCCGGGGCAAAAATGATACCAAAAATGATCAATCCAATGGTTAATATCAACCGATGGGCAAGATTGATACGCTTGTAAACTTTCGGGGCAAAAATGATATCAAAAAAACTTCCGGGTGCTGGGTGCTCCAAAACCAAAAATTCCTTGATAAAATTGGTATTTATCCAAATATTAGAAAAGAGTAATGTCATCCTGATCATTAAAAATGTTAACCATCAATGTTAGTTTTTTTAACCGTCAAATTTTTTTTCATACTTAATTAGGGCAACTTTACTTCCTTTTTAATACATTTAAAGCGACATTGATCACAAACTTTTTTATGCGCACAGCTCCTATATGCGAAAAAATTTAGGCAAAAGTGAATATTAACCCAAGCAAATACAAAAAGCTGGTAATAGTGGCTTATAAGATAACCATAATTTTGAGTTCGTAATTGATTTTGGCATGTATAAGAATATTTAGATATTTTCCCCTATTTTTCATGTCAGAAAATATATTTTCCAAAAAGGTTATAATAAGAAATTCTTATCTTCAAATTACTTTAAATGAAAAAAAAAAATGTTAAATTTTACTGATTTCTTTAATTGAGATCTCTTCAGTGGAAGGGATCCAAAATTCATGGCACTTGCTTGTTCTTGCGTGTTTATGGACACATTGATGTTTCAGTTTATAAACTCAAACTAACATCATTGCTATATCCTCAGCGACTATTTTTTAATAAAATATTTTATTTTTATAGTATCTGCTAAATTAGTCAAGAATTGACAAGTATGAGCAGTTTAATTAAGGCCTGTTTGGAAACAAATCATAATCAAATGTGAGAAATATAAAATATTTAAATATATCTATACGTACATATTTAAACGGGTTTTAATCACTCTGTGTTTCTTGTTAATTATATTAATATATTTCTTAGGGAGGTGTTTATATGGAAGCTGGCAGAGAGTGGCATGCGGGAGACATAGGAATAAAGTCAAGGGCTTGCAGCTGGATGCCTAAAAGTTTCATGGCTATCAATTTAACATTGGGAGCTGGAAGAGCCTACTTGAAATCTATCTATGACTTATATGCTTCATGGGATGTTGACTTTGGTATGCTAGTCTTCAACTATATAGATTATTTTATGCTTTAAACAAATTCTTTAATATATAGAGAGAGAGGTATACAATTTAATTAACAGTTGATTCTATGCTCAATGTAAGAACCATTTAACTAATTTAACTAAAGAAGATAGTTAAGTTAGTTAAATTATAATAAATATAACATGTTTTTTTCTTAAAATATCCTTATTGAAATCTACAAGAAATTGACATTTAAAAAATAGACTTAAGTTAGTTTATAGATATTTTTTAAATGAATTTTCTTGTAAACTGAATGACTTATGGAAGATGAACTTGTGATTAAAAGAGACAAGCGGGTTTGATTGAGTGTAAGAATCATTGGCCAGTATTCACTTTTCCAAAACGGCACATTTTTTATTCCTGAAATGCTTCTGGCCACAGGGACACTTTTTTTTTTTTTTTTTTTTTCGGTTTAGTCATATAACAAAGAGTAGTCTCTGTCAAGATCTTGATCTGTGTCTTGCTCCATATACAATATAGATTTACAAAATCATCAATAGTAAAATATACAAAATGTAATAATTTTCTGCAAAATAAGCAACGAATGTCGTCCTAGTAGATTTGATTAATATGAATTTATTATTCTCCTTTTTGCAGTGAAACTTGACTGCGTGTTTGGAGATAACTTGGATTTAGATGAAATAACTACAGTATCCGGGGTATGCTACGTTATATATTCTTCTCTCACTCACTTATATTGATTCTATCAAAGATTTAAAACTATATTCTTCAGTGATTTGAATCATGGCAAAATTAAACGATAAACGACATGTCATGTATCTAGATTTTGAAGGAGCTTAATCGTTCCATAGTGCTTTCTTTGTCTCCTGGAATGTCCGCAACGCCACAGATGGGTAGGCAAGTAAGTGGAATAGTTAACATGTATCGTGTAACTGGAGATGATTGGGATCAGTGGCAACTGGTGGCAGATCACTTTAATGTCTCAAGGTGATAAATCATTCTATTCTATTACTTACTATATTTTAACATTAACAGTTATACATACATACATGAAACTTCCTTATGAAACTTTACAGCAACTACAATTAAACTCTTACATTTATGCACAGAACTTACATACGATTAATTTTGTACATAACTTATTTGCACACAGCTTCAAATTGGGGTTATTTATATATGGTTCAAATTTTGAGGGATTATATGCATATAAAGATAAAGTTAAGGAGGTAACATAATTAACAGTTGAGGGTTATCTGTTGATAGGACCTTTTAGGCAAAAAGGCCAAAGCTTAGAAAACTAACTGAATTAAACCGAATTAAACAAACTGATCTTTCTTGATTCTTCATTAAGCAGATTACTCTCCATAAATAGGAGGAACAACAGACGCCAATAACATCAATTTAGGACTCCAGTAAGACTCTACTAGCACCACGTAATAACTCATGGCTAGAAACTAGGACCACTAGCAGACATTAACTGCATAAAATAAATGATAATAACAATTTGTAAAATAAATAACAAACTGCTACAAAATAGGGAAAGAATAACAAGCTGCAAATTAGGAGGAGGTTTGCCACGTTCTTCAGGCTATCCGGATGCATTCACGATGAAATCCTCAAGGTGAGCAGGTGGTCTTCGAACGCGGGCTGGACGAGCAACAATTTCCATTAGGCTGGTTGTTTCCGTTGGGCTGGTTCCATCTTGGATTCTATCTTGGGCCCCTGATCCAGTAGTGGCCGTATCATTTGTATAGAATTGAAAGCTCATGGAGATGTATTATTATATTTTAAAGATTGATGAAGTTATTTGTATATAGTCCAAAGTTTTAGGGATGTAATATAATTTAGCCTTAAGAAAAATAAATGTGTCTTCTTTTCGTGAGTTCAATGAAAAAACTTTTTTTTTTCTTTTAATATTTTGGTTGCAACTTCATGTTCTATTTGTTTCAAATGTTGTTGTGTTCTTGTTTATGTTCGTATGTTGTAATATGTTTCGATTTTTAAACTCTGTGCCCCCAATCTGGTCCTGACCCAACATCATTTGGTGTGTTTATATGTATTGTTTTTTCGTACCCGTTTTCTTAAATAATTAACTTTTATAAAAAGTAACTAACAACTGTTTCTATTCTCAGGGAATTTGCTTCTGCTAAGTTGATAGGAATCAGAGGTTTAAATGGCGGTTCTTGGCCTGATTTGGACATGCTTCCATTCGGATGGCTAACTGATCCAGGTTATGAAAATAATTTAATTCAAAAGAAAAATTCTTAACTGACTTCGTCTATAACTTTAAAGGTAGATCGTAAAATATAAATTATTTGTGACAGCTTCCTTTTAATTTCACATTAAATTTTTCATACAACATATATATATATATATATATATATATATATATATATATATATAGACACACACACACATACTAGGGTTAAATAACAAATCCGCCCCGAAAATATACGCTCAGAAGCAATATTGCCATTGAAGTTTTTTTAGGTTCAATGTCACCCCGAAAGTTTTAAAACTTAGCAATGTTGTCATTTTCTGTTAAAATGTTAATGGTCAATGTTAGTTATTTAATGAAAAAAAAAGACAATATTGCTACATTTTAAAACTTCTGGGGTGACATTGAACCTAAAAAAACTTCTAAGGGAACATTGCTCCTCAGTGAAAACTTCCGGGGCGGATTTGCTACTTAACCCTAAAAACTACAAATACCACTTTGGGGGGGAAAAAACAGAGATCAGTAATATATATAGACCACTTCTCAGGTTCTCTAAAATTGAAGAGACATCTCCCTTTTATTATCAAGAATATGTGTGCATATATCTCGGTAACACATTTAAGTTTCCAATATAATTTGGTAAAATTAAAAGGTGGATGTTGTCAGCTTATAAAATAAGAAAGATTTATGTTTAATTTATCAAAATTTAAAAGAACCAATTATAATTTACTTATCTTGAAAAGCTGATCTTTTGAAGTGTCCTTAAGTATGATCATATCAATGAATATAATATTTATGCAATCAAACATTGAAAATTGAGCTTTCTGGGAATATAATTATTGTAAAACTAATACTACCTCTCGTTCTAAATATATGACATAGTTTATAGTGCAATTGTACTACAAACTATGTCGTATATTTAGAACCGGAGGAGTATTATTTTTGGCTGTTGCTTTCTTGTATATAGGTGTGAAGCAAGGTCCCCACAGATTTACTAATCTCAGCCCCACAGAACAAACAACACAGGTCTTCTTTTAACAAGAGATTAATTGTGTACAAATGAATTGATTGCTTTTAACTTGATTAGACATGCATAGATACATAATACATATATGTGTTATATCTCATTTGACAGATGACTTTGTGGAGTATAGCAAAATCTCCCCTAATGTATGGAGGTGACATGAGAAATCTTGATGAAAATACATTTAATCTTATAACAAATCCTACCCTCCTTGAGATTAATTCTAATAGCTCAAACAATATGGAGGTATGCAAACCATTGATCTTGTATTTTTGTTACAAAGTTTTATTTAACTATCAAGAAAAAATATTTTTTCCATAGAGAAAGAGAGACATAAAATGGCCATCAAAATATGAGATTTCCAAAATAGTTCCTCGAAATGACTTTTAATTCTTATAAAGTATTTAGGGACTACTTTGGAATTAAGTTTTATTGTCAAATGGCTTTATTGCCGTTAAAAGCATTAATTATTACTGCAGTTTTAGGTATTCTTGTCATTAATAAACTAAAGATTTTACTTATTAAACTATTATTGTTATTGATATTACTCGAGAAATTTCTCTAAAAGTTATTTTTCACTACCTTAGTTGTTATCATTTAATAAGTAAAAGTTGTTGATTGTTCAGCTGTTGTTGTTGTTGTCATTTTTTTTTTAAAATTAAGGATATTTAGGTAATTCCAAAAAAGAAGTTAATCTCAAACTAGGAGATTTACACTAATTAGACCATTTAGGGGTCCTGATTTGAGATTCACATATCTCATCAGGGTTATTTTTCTGCCATTCTCCTTTTTGTCTATTTCATTTCTATATGAAGTTGTGCAGAAAAATTTTACTGTTTTTCTATAATGCAACTATAGTTGCATGCCATACAAACCCTTAAATTAAAAAGGTTTTAACTAAGTCGGATAAATCAACTTTGGACAGAGATAGCTAAGTTACTAACTCTAAAGAAAAGGTGAAGTGAATTAACTGAATCGCAAAATTATTTGACTAACATGTATTTCTTTGTTTCTTCCTTTTTTTCCCCTGTTGTTGATAGTTTCCTTTTCAAATTCTTGGGATTCGATCTTGGATTGCAACTGGAAGTGGAGGTATGTTTCTGACAAACCAAAAGTATAAGTTTTAAAAATGGTTGAAAATAAATATTTAAAAAAAAAAAAACGGAACAACTGTGTGTGTTTGGACCACTTTTATACTGTGTCATTATTCTTCAAGGGAGTTTTGAGCCGTGGAATTCTTTTAAAATTTGGAAAAGAAAAGGACTAATGTTTTCAAAATGAGAATTATGCGATAATTTAATATTTATTAGTTTGAAGTGTGATTAAAATTTAGTATATATTTCATTCTATACATAAAATATAAAATAAAGCTCTCAATTTTTTTCTTTATTGGCTTTTTATCGAAACTTTATACATTCTTCCAATTATTAACTGGTTCAAATTTTGTACCGTATGTATATGGGGCCAAAGCATAAATGGAGAAAAATATCAGTATCATATACCCTATTAAACTTTGTGTTAGATAACTCTATCTTTCAAACCTCATTAAGAATTTTGTTGTGAAAATCTGTTGAGAATTGTTACCAATGAAATAAATCTCTATTACTATTACTATCATCATCATCATCATTGCTATTATTACTACTTTTTTCGCCCGATATTATTATTACTAGCTACTACTACTACAGCAATGGTGTCTAATGTCGATATTATTGTATGTTATATTCCGCAGGAAAAGTGTATGTTGCATATTTCAATCTAAATCAGGAGAACTCATGGATATTAATGCAAACATCAGCACTGGGAAGTGAGCTTCCAGGTAGAAGCTTTGCAAATTGCCAAGGGCAAGACATGTGGAATGAAATGAACGAGGTTACAAATGGGACATTAGTTGCAGATGTTGAGCCACACGGTTGTGCACTCTTTGTCCTCACTTGTACCTAACTTCATCAATTAATTTAAATGAAAGAATTTATTTTAATCGCAACATGAAATATATTTTCCATAATGGTGTTTTCAAACACCACAACAACTGATTATCACTACATAAGCAGTGTTTCCTCAAAAAGTATTAACAAGTGCTTATGATTTTTATTTAATTGTTTTTGTTTCTAACTTTATTTTAGGCTCTCTTTCCGTAGCCAAGTGATAGATCCCTTTTATATTATATATATATATATATATGTATGGGATTTTATAATTACTATTATGCTTAAATATAATTATTATGGATTAGATGATGTTGCACAAAATAAATGCTAAAAAGGATAAAATTGTCATATTTTTATTTTCCTAAATTAAACTGATTTGTACGAAAATTTTGGTTGTATTTATTGGGAAATTGAGGAATTAAGGTAAAAAATACAATCAAACCTAGAAAGAGGATGATAAACCATAGACAAGTGTGGAAATTTGCTTAGGCTAAAGGACGTACACATGAAAAATAAGACCTTATGATTACTTTTGACCAAATTATAGCATGATTAGGGTCATATGTGTTAACTTATTACTTATACTCTTTAAATGGGCCAAATTGCCATCACTTAAGCCCAGAAATATGTCTTTCGTGACCCATGATGTGCAAAAACGTGGCCACATACAATTATTGAATGGTACCAAGGTGATTTCACAAGGTAACCTCCTCTCCAAGTCATAAGAAGGCGCCACCTCACTAATGAAGGACATAAGGGTCATTTTGCAAGGTTTCCTCTCTCCCATAAGCTATCATATTGTAAAATCCTCACCTTATAACTGTAATTAACCAAACACCTATCCTTTGGAAATCATTTATTCAACTACTATGGCAAAACAAGAGGCAGGGTTATATAAAGGTCTACTATGGTAGAAATATAACATTACAACTTATCTTTCAAAAGTTGTAACATCCCAATTTTTACAGTGGATTTTTTTTTTTTTTTTTAATCAGAGTAGAGCATTGGAGCGAATGAGTAACTGAACCATAACAAAACATTAACCATAGTGCAATAGTATAGATACAGTCATCCTAATGTTCGAAAGTAAATACATTGACGGTAATTAAATCTCCGTCTTGAATCCTACTCCGACTGCTTGCCCCTGGCTCCAACCCTCGGTCCTCCAGACCCTGAAGCTACAGCTGAGATCCAATTCCAATTTGGATCTCAGGTAACGGTTAACCTTATGCTCAAATAAAACAGTATATCGACAACAAATATTCATAACAATACAAAGAAAGATATCAACACATAAGCACAGAAAGCGTATATATGACCAATACAATGACAGAACATAAGCACAAAGCAGTATATAAAGTCCTACAACATGTCTGCACATACCCTGTGCCATGATCACAACACGTGTCCTCAGCACTAGAAAAACTCATACGGTATTGCCAATACTATAACCCGTGTAAACTGTAAGTATGATTGACGACCCTAAACAGAGCCTCAGTCTATGAACGTATCTATCGCATATATGTATATGAGCAGCACAGAGTTAGGGTTACAGTATGCGTCTGTACCTTCGTCGACGGTACTTCGGTACGTTTGACAGAAAACGGCACTTCTGACAGAAAACGGCACGTTTGACAGCAGTACGACAGCGGTGCAACAACAGTTTGTGATCAAAGATATCCTATAAGGATAATATCACATTTATCAACATTTAGCATCATAATAGACATTTTAGGAACAAATTATCATTTTGCCCCTAGTTTGACTACTTGGCGAAATTTTGCCAGAGCTTCGCTACTTTGACTCTAATCTTTCCAAAATTTTGCCATACCTCTTCCTCCAATATATTTTTGAAATAAATATCATATTTATCCCTAAAACATGATATCTAAACTATCTTGGCAAAATAAAGATATGCATAGCATTTCTACTATAGCTACTGAAAGAACTACTAAAGCTTAAGACTAGGGACCGAAGAAATTACCTAGGGCTTCGCTACAATTTTCTCCGGAATCCTCCTTCTCTCTAAGACTTCTCTCTATTCTGAATTTTGGTGTGAAAATATGAAGAGTGTAAGGTGCTATTTATAGGCAAATTTTGTGCACTATTCACACTTTTTCAAATCAGTTTTCGGCCGTCGGATCTAGGGTTTTTGAGAAAATCAATCTTGGCCATCCCCTTGTGTGTGCCGACCTCCCCATCCCCAAAAGTCAAGAAAGTGATGTCATCCATGATGTCACACTCTTGCTTTATGCGATTGTACCGATAAAGTTCCCTGTTCGGTGTCCCAATCGTGTAATCTTAGCGAATCTCAAAAATCCGGCAACACAACGTTGAAGGTTTATTGATCTTCTTTCAAAATACTTAGTTTAATTAAATTTTTGATCCCATTAAGGGTATTCCGTAGTCTGCTGAACATTTTCGGATAAACGCTGTTGGTTACGGAAATAACTTCCGGTAAGCACCAACTTCTGGACAAAAATTCACTGGTTTATAATATGTCTTGACCTAAGAAACCTAGTTCATGGTTTGTCACAACGGTCTTGTTTTCTATAGGTTCTTGTTTCTACTATCTGCCCTTTTTCTTATTTATCATGTCTCTTAATCACTCTTCCGGTTTCGGAAATGACTTCGGAGACAGCTCACTCCTCGGATAAAATTTCACTCGTTTATAATAAATCCAGACATTAGCTACTTATTTCACCTATTTTGGGATAGGATTTTATTTCTACCGGTTCTCAATTAGCCAACCTGGTCTTTCTACCGAATATATTATTATTTAATTACTTAAATATTATAATATATTTTTGAAATAACTCAAACCCTTTTCACACTTAGCAACTTTTGCTCCCCCCTATTTTCTTTTTTAATTAATTTTTAATTTCATTAATAATATATTTAATTTAATTACAAAGCTTAATTAAAGCCCTAATCCTACGATTAGCGCCTTTTAATATTCAATGTAGATTAGTCCGAGTTGTATTATAGAGATTAATCAAGAAGGATATAAGAGGTTACAAAAAGAATAACTTGTAGAGAGTATCAAGGAAGCAAGAACTTATCAAAGGATTTTGGGAATAATCAAGAAGAAGAGGAGAGGTTGAAGAATGAAGAACTTGTTGAATGGAATGAAGATATCTTTATTCAAGTTCTTAGATTGATACTAGAAGTCTCCACGATCAAATGGAAGTTGGAATAGCTCAATTCAGAGTTAAAAACAAGCAAATATAAGGTTCGGGATGATCCAACTCGAGTCATGAGGTTGCAACTCGAGTTAACCACTTTGCTACATCGTTTTCCCTCTTCTCGGAATGAGTTAACTCGAGTCATGTATGAGTAACTCGAGTCATAACTCGAGTCAAACACTAAATGACTCGAGTCAAGGTGTATTTCAGAGCCTCTGTTCACCTCTGTTTCACGTTTCAGCTGGCGAGGTCTGGTATTTCGATGATATCTCTCAAACCAGAGATTGGATTGAGGTGAAACCAGTGGCATATGAAACTAGACTCCAAATGCGTCATTTTCATATAAAATTAAAGCCAAAAGGAGTTCATATCAAGGAGCTATGAATTGTGGAAGTTGACAGTGAAATTCACGCCACACAGCAGACCAAGCTTTAATGTTTTGAGTGTATCTCACAAACTACAAATCCGATTGAGCTGAAATCAGTGGCATATGAAAGTAGACTCAAAAGGATTTCCATCAAGATTTGAACCAACCAAAACGGAGATTCGACCACGAAGATATGGCCTTCAAAAGTTGATACTAAAAATTCTGAATTCAGTTCAGCATAGGCTTGATCTTCTGGAAATAGCTCATGCACAACCAAATGAAATGAAACCAATTCCATATGAATCTAGACTCAACAAGTGTTTCAAATAATTTGGAAGAAACCAATTTTGATGAGCTCTTACCTCGAGTCAACTTACGAGTAACTCGAGTTCAAGGACAAAGACACGAGAGCAACCGGAATTGTTGAAACGCAAAGTTGACTTGAGTCGACAGATTCAACTCGAGGCGTTCCTCGAGTCATCCGAAAGCAACTCGAGTCACAACTTACACGAGAGCAACCAGAAGCTTGGCGACAAAATCCAACTCGAGTCACTCATTAAATGACTCGAGTCACTCGATTGCTATACATATCTGCTGCATCTGTGTCTCTTCATTTCTTTCGATTCGAAAACCATAACTCGAGTCAAGTCCACCAACTCGAGTCACTCAAGGACACAGAAAGCATCTGGTATTTAAATCAACTCGAGTCACATGGAATAACTCGAGTCATCATCCCTGCATCAGAAAATCACCGTGTCCGAAATCTTAGATTCTCATCAAGAACATCCAGATGAAATCCAAAAGAACTTATACTACTTCTTAACATTATTTCTATAATTTGTGTATAAGTTTCAGGTGATTAAAGTTTGAGATAACATCAAACTTGACCAATCAAAATCGTCAAAAGCATGAAGATGAAGCTTACTTGCATATTTTCGAAATGGCAGAGAAGATCGAATTCAACAAGGAACTTGAAGAATTAAAATGCTCAACAGTTTCAAATGCTTAAATTGTTCATCGGCTTCAAATGCTATGACTTGAATATTCCAACGGTAATATTTTCCAACGGTCACATACGCTTACAACGGTCATATTCTAAACTAGAGGAATTGCTCAATGGTCATAAATTGCAACTAACTATAAAAGGAGAAGCATTCAAGATAGAAGAGGTTTGAGACGAGAGCTTACACTGTCGAAATGCCAAATTTCTGAATCAAACATTTAGCTCACACGCTCTCTGTTCTCAATGCTTGTATAGTTCATCATAGAGAGTGAAATGATTTGTATTGTACTTCAGTGTTTATTCATTTACTCTTTTAGAGAGAACATTTCTGATTATTAAATCATTGTAATAATCTCAAGTCGTGGGACTTGGAGATTGGGTTATCATTTTACAACTTGTAAGGGGGAGTGTATCCTATTGAGAGGATAACTTCGAGTACATAGTGTGTAACGATTGAAAGGAGTATCTCGGTGAGAGATTCGGCTTCACAAGTGCACAGGTGAACTTGTGCGTTTGTATAGGCTTCTCTTGTGCCGGTTAAACAAGAGGATAGTGGATTGAAAATCTCAAGTGGAGCTTGGGGACTGGACGTAGGTCAAGGATTGGGCGAACCGATAAATCACGGTTGCATATTCTCTTCCCTTATCTCTTATATTTCCAGATATGCTTATTTGAATATCTAACTGTTGATTTAGAAGACGTGAAAAGATTTTCAAAGTTTCAAGTTTTTTAATCTTCACCCAATTCACCCCCCCTCTTGGGTTCAGCCGGTTTTACATTAAGACTTAGGGGTTTTCGTGTACTTAATCTCATACATCTTTCTTAATCTTTGCCAATTAATTAGTAAGTACACTTTAGGCTAATCTTAGCCATAAACACCTAATTAAAGGGTTTTACATAATTTGCCTTAAATATTCTCTTGTTTAAGTTTAAACAATTAGCCACTAATTACTTAATTAGCCACTTACTAATTGTTGATAATTTTCTTAATTAGGATTAATCATTATCTCACAACTATTTTACTGACATTGGTATTTTATGCTCCATGTAAAATATTAAAAATCATGGGGCCATTTAGGGTTCCCAAAAATAATATTAAATTTTCCCTTTAATATTTTCAAGGAAATAATTTATTAAATTTCCAAAATTAGAGACAATATTCTCTCCTATTTTTAATAAATATTTTATTGCCTCTAAATATTTATCACAATTTTCTCAAAATATTTTATGGCCCAAAAACGCATTTTTGGCCTTTTGGCTCTTTATCTCTTCTAATTCCATAAAAATTACCCTAAAAGACAAGATAATTATAACTTATTATTTGAAACCACATATTCACCTTCTTGAATTAGTCATATATTTATCCCAATATAAAATTCCAGATAAATCAATATCCGGGTATTACAAAAGTCAACAATCGTAGAAAAAGAGTTCAACTAACTATTTGAAAACACTATCATTGTTAAAAAGGGTAAAATCACTACAATATCTATTCATGATAGAAATTAAACAATACAACTAATCATTTATAAGAATTATCATGGATAAATAAAACCTTTCTATGATTATTGAATGCTAACCCATGTTAGAAAAAGGAACAATCCACCTAACATGGTTACTAAAACAAAACCCCTTTTATTAAGCCATTCCAATTAAAATTTGGGCCTTGAGCTTTGATTGACCAAATTGTTATAGGTTAATTTCATGTTTATTCAGGGCTATTTAGCACATATTAGAGCCATTATTGCATGATTTGTGTATACTTTGAGTCACAAGTGACTGCATGAAACTAAGGTTAAAAAGTGCATATTTGGTATGATTTTGTGATTATTGTTGATTGAGAATATTTCTTGAGCCCTTGTATCTTATTTAGATTCGCTTTTATATTGTAGGAACCTTGAAATGAAGAGAAAAGGCTTGAAGAAAGAGGAAAAGAAGCAAATTTGAGTTATTGTCACTATGCTATATGCTTCCATGAATAGGATGTTGGCTAAAGTAAAGTTATCCTTTTCTGCATAATGCTTCTCTATGTCATGCGCTACGGCGAATAGGAAGTGGGCCAAAGCAAATTGCTAAATTCTGCATTGCGAAAAACACACGTTTTGTTGTCAATTCAGACCTAGACTCGATTTTTCACCATAAAACCCAATTCCCTAGTGATATATTCAATGTAATGCCTTCATTTGAGGGCATGCCTTCACTTTCCAAGCTTCTCCACACCTCTCCATCATCTTCTTCCTCCTCCATCAAGTTGGCCTCATTTCACTCCATTCCACCTTCTACCTCCTCCTTCATTCTCCTTCATTCCTCTCCATGGCTGGTGTGGTTTACAACTGGATGGTGATAGCTCCAACTCCTATGCATTGCTAACTCTCCAACTCTTGAGCATTGGGAAGATTGGTTGGTTTACTTTTGGACATGCTTCATTTGGTCTGCTCTTCTTTTTTCAAACACATTTGGCATAGTGCAATAACCTTGTTCAAAGATGGTTTTCGGGTGTTCAAGACACGATTAGCACATGATTTCATTCATGTCTAGGTGGAGGAAAGCAAGCCTTGTCCTATTCTATTTGATAAGTATTCATCTATTACTGAAGAAGATCGGGCAAAATTATGTTGGTTACATACTACTCTAGCAACTATGGTGACTTTAATTTTGTTGGGTATTATTCCCAAGGATTCATGTTAACTATTAATTGGTATTTGTGTCTTATGATTCTTAATTTTATCAACAACAACAAAAAAAGAAAAAGAAAAAGCGATTGAAAATGGCAAAAAGAATGATTGCCCACACACAATGTCTCAAGGTGGTTATGCCAATAAAACTAAGGACTTAATGGAGGCCAAACGAATGAAGTTACCAAAAGCATCAAATGACTTCAGTTGTGAAAGTAGAGCAAATCACCAAGAGGGGGGTGAATTGGGGATTTTAAAAATTCTTTTGAAAATGCTTTGTTATTTGAATGGAAAACATAGCTGAACAAAGTAAGGGAAGAAGAAGCAAGACACATCAAATTTATACTAGTTCGGTCCAACCTCTTGACCTACGTCCAATTCCCGACACTCTGGGATTTCACTAACTCAAATGATTACACTCTCTGTAACTCTCAGAGTAATTCTCTCACTAGAATTTACTCCCCCTTACAAGTTGTAATCAAATATCCCAATCTCCAAGTCCCACGACTTGAGATTCTTACAATGAATGATTTCAATAAATGAAATTCTCTCTAAGAATGAATAATGATAAGCAATGAAGTACAGATGTATCAAAAGATACTTTACACAAGAAAACTCAAAGTGTAGTTGGAAACTTGAATGATTTTCGTTTTCTGCAGATTGGTTATTGAGAAGAATTGAATGCAGCTCTATTTATATGAAGAGAGCATTAAATGACTGTTGGATTGATCAATGTAGCCGTTTGACACATTGATGAAGTGATTAGCAAAGCTTTGGTCTTCTTCTCTCTCTACTCTTTGGTTAATCCAGTTGCACAGAAGTTTATGGTTGACTTCTTGAATTTAATCCGTTGGAAGAGCAGCTACTGGATGAGGAAAGGAAACATTAATCCCTTTGTAATATGTGTGGAATGATTGTCCAAAAGGGTGCAAGCTTTCTGGACATTGCATTTAATATGTTGACGTCACTTTTTGCTTTTGTTCAAATCCTTATTTAATATCCTCTAAATCATCTGAAACTCACTAACAAACTGATTAAACATAGTTAGGAATAGTACTGAGTGATGATAAGAAGTATTAAGATCAAACATGAAGATTTCAAAAATTCGAGCAATTTGATTTTCAAACTCTGCAACACAAACTCGAGTTTGTTCATTAAAATTGGAGTTTGTAACTTTTCCTCAGAAGGTCAAACTCGAGTTTCTAAAGCTTAACTCGAGTTTCCTTCTTAATGTCATTATTTGAGTTTTGAAGTACATTTTGAACATTGAGCAAAACTCGAGTTCATTAGTGATTAACTCGAGTTTTGGACTTTTATAATGAAAACATGTTTAAATCCAAAAGCTCAAAAATGGAGTTTTCAAAAAATGAAAAGAGCAAAGCTCTCTGCTTGGCTCAAACTTGAGTTTTCTTTAAAATAGAAAACCTTTGAAAAATCTTTGCCAAGTGGAAACTGGAGTTTTCTCAAAGTGAGTAAAACATGAAAGCTCTCTGTCAAATGTAAACTCGAGTTTACTAATCCAAACTCGAGTTTCCTCAAAACTTTGGAAAACTTAGAAACTCTTGGCCAAATGCAAACTGGAGTTTGTCATAACAAACTGGAGTTTTCTCAGGATGAAAAGCATTAAGACTTTCGGCCAAGCCCAAACTCGAGTTTTGAAAACATTGACTCAAGTCAAGTTCACAAACACTTGACTAAACTCTTCATTTGACGCAAACTAGAGTTTCCATATCAAAACTGGAGTTTGCTTAAGTTCAAAACTTTGGAAGCTCTCTGTATGACCAAAACTTGAGTTTACTCTCGCAAACTGGAGTTTTGTATACTTCAAAAAATATTGAAGAGTCTCTGTATGGTTCAAACTCGAGTTTGTAAACATAAACTCGAGTTTGTCTAATTGTGAAAAACTTGGAGTGCTCTCTGTGTGTCACAAACTCGAGTTTGCCGGGAAAAGCACCAAAATAAGATTTTTTTTTTCTAAAAACTTTACCTAATTAAAGCAGATTTGAAACATTTTACCAAACTAATGCTCACGCCACTAGTGGCGTAAAAGGGGTTCACGCCACTGACACAAAAGTGTTAGTGGCGTGAAAAAGTTTCACGCCACTAGTGGCGTGAACCTCATGAATCAGACCCACTCAATTGTGGGTCTGATTCCATATAAAATAAATAAATTAATATTAAATATAATAAAAATATATAATAATAATAATAAATGATAAAAAAAATGATAAAAAAAAAAGTGGAATAATTAAAAGCTCTACTTCATTTAATTTGAAGTCAAAAGAAAGAAAGCATGAAGCTGAAATAACTCACTAAGAACGCCTTTTAAAAGATTACGCAGTACAATTTGGTTATAACAACAGATCCCAATATAGGGGGATCTATATATTTGTTATACACCAAATATTTGTATAACAATAGTATTGATTTTGGGATCTGTATAAAAAAGTGTACCGCGTAAAAGTGTTTCTAATAAGTTATACAAATCTCAAAAACACTTTTACGCGGTACACTTTTTTATACAGATCCCAAAATCAATACTGTTGTTATACAAATATTTGGTGTATAACAAATATATAGATCCCCCTGTATTGGGATCTGTTGTTATAATCAAATTGTACCGCGTAATCTTTTAAAAGGCGTTCCTAGTAAGTTATTTCAGCTCCATGCTTTCTTTCTTTTGACTTCAAATTAAATGAAGTAGAGCTTTTAATTATTCCACTTTTTTATTATTTATTATTATTATATATTATTATTAATTATTTTTTTATATGGAATCAGACCCACAATTGAGTGGGTCTGATTCGTGCAGTTCACACCACTGACACTTTTGTGTCAGTGGCGTGAACCCTATTTACGCCACTAATGGCGTGACTTGTCCTTACGTCACCAACTGCATTAGTTTGGTAAAATATTTCAAATCTGCTTTAATTAGATAAATTATTTGGAAAAAAAAAATCTTATTTTGGTGTTTTTCCCCGAGTTTGCCTATGCAAACTGGAGTTTTCTCAATTCATTAAAATTGAGCTACTCTCTGTCAAATCCAAACTCAAGTTTGCCTTTGACAGTAAGTTTAAGACAAACTTGATCTTGAGTTTACAATTGTCAGTTATCATCAAAACACATACAGAACTAACAAGTTGTTCTTTTTCTACCTTCTCTATGAAAAACTGACTATCACCCAAGAGGGGGGTGAATTGGGTGTCGGATAAAACTTTTGGAAGCTTAGAAAGTCTTTTCGCAACTTACTAAAGGAGGTTTGAATGATAGTAATAATTTATAAACAGATAGACAGTCATTCAAAACATATATGCTGGAATGTAAGAGTTTAGGGAAGAGAATATGCAAACATAGATTTATACTGGTTTGGCCCAATCCTTGACCTACGTCCAGTCCCCAAGCAACACTTGAGATTTTTCACTATCTCCTGTTTAACCAGGCACAAGAGAAAGGCCTTTACAACCTCACAAGTTTAGCCAACCACTTGTGCAGCCTTTACAATCTCTTTCCAAGATATCCTCTTACAATTACCGACTCTGTACTCAGGATGATCCTTTCACACTAGGACTCACTCCCCCTTACAAGTTGTAATTGTAAACCCACACTCAAAGGTTCCACAACCTTGAGATTTGATCAATAAACAGATAATCAAATAAGTGTTTAGACTCTCTCACAGAGCAGATGAATAATAATCACTGAAGTACAATACATCTCACTCTCTATGATAAACTATGTAAACATTTGGAAAACAGAGAGTAAATAAGATGAAGATCAGCGTATAAGCATTTTGAAGTTGTAGGCTTGTGTCTTTTGTTGTTCTGTCTTGAATCTGACTTCTTTTATAGGTAGAGATCAATATATGACCGTTGGATGAAGAAATATAGCCGTTAGACTCAGATGGAAACTAGCCATTAGAACTTCGTTTTTTGAACCAGAGACGAATACTCGAGTATTCATTTGGAAACTCAAGAATTGAGGTTGTTGCGTAACTCCAGGTTCCTCTCTGTCTGATCAATACTCGAGTATTGAGATGGAAACTCGAGTATTGGAAGATGCTCTAACATTCACGCTCTGCACGATGGAAACTCGAGTATTGAACTTACATACTCGAGTATTGACCTTGTTGAACTAACCACCAACTTTCAAGGGTCATATCTCCCTGGTCTGAACTCCATTTTGGTTATTTCAACTCTTGATAGAAATCTATGTGAGTCTACTTTAATATTCCACTAATTTCAGCTCAATCCGATTTGTAGTTTGTGAGTTACACTCAAAATATTGAAGCTTGGTTTGCTGTGTGGCGTGGGTTTATCTGTCAAATTCCACAATTCATAGCTCTCTCATATGAACTCTTTTGGGCTTGAATTTTATATAAAGATGACGCATTGGGAGTCTAGTTTCATATGCCACTAATTTCACTTCAATATGATTTCTGGTTTAGGAGATATCATCAAATTACCAGACATCGCCCATGCTGAACGTGAAACAGAGCTGATCACCGCTGCATACTCGAGTATTGACTTGGATACTCGAGTATTCATAATCCAAAGAGGCCAGAGATGCTGAAGACACTACAATACTCAAGTATTGATGAACATACTCGAGTTTTGACTCCTAAACTCGAGTATTGAGTTCTTTACTCGAGTTTTCTCATCCTGAAGCTGATTTTTGCTGACCTTAGCTCCAAAATGAGCGATTCCAACTTCCATATGATCTTGGAGGCTTCTAGCATCAATATAAGAACTTGAATAATGATATCTTCATTCCATTCAACAAGTTCTTCCTTTTTCCATCTCCCAACTTGATCATTCTTCATCATTTAACTTTACATCTTCTTGATTCAATTTCTTTCTCGATTCAAGATTCTTGTTGTTGAACATTCTCCGTCATTCAACTTGAACTCACCATTCTTTGCAAGTTCTACCTTCTTCAACATTTCCTCTTCTTCTGATTATTCCCAAAGTCCTTTGATAACTTCTTGCTCCCTTGACATTATGATATTCTCATTATATTGTGTGCAAGAACTTCTTTCTTCAATCTACTTTCTTGATCATTCTTACATCTTCTTCAATATCCATAAAGCCGAGCCTATGCTGAACTTGTTCCAAAATTTAATGTGTCGACTTTCCGTATCAGCACTATTCATTTATACTCCACTATAGCTCAAATATGATGAAGTTTCATTCCAACTTTTGTTTGATCATAGAGATTTCCAGTGTCACATATAGTGCAAGTTCTTCTTTCTTGATCAATCTCCATTATTAAACTTTGCATCTACATTCAATATAAGAATTAGTCAAAGTATAATATAAATGTAGTATGCAACCTTTTTGCTCTTAAGAATGGCATCTATATAAGACATCATCAAAACTAATCATATCTAACACTCTAGCCCGTCACAAAGAGACATGGTTGTACGCTCAACAAATGAGGAGCAGGTCACACACAAGTGAAAGTGCTCACAAAGTTGCTTAAAAATTTGTAAGACCCATTACTATTTTAGTTACATTATATAACTAAACATAGTATTTGTAATTATGTTTGTGATATATAGACAACATGAGGAGCTTAAGAAAAAAGAAGCCAAGAGATCTTTCAAGCCAGAGGGGAGGAATGACTTCTTGACTATTGCAATGGGAAAACATGATCATGGAGGGCGTGTCAGGGGTGTTGGACAAAGGTTTGGCTTGAGAAAGTATTTTGAAAAGCAAACTTCACATGCTCTTGAGAACTTACTAATTAAGGAGGAGGTTAATGCATTGTTTGCCACTGTGAAGGCAGATGCAGAAGCTTTATTTAATGCTCATAAACAAAAGTGAGAGAGGAGATGGCTACAATGTTTACAACAAAAAGACAAGAACCAACACCTGTCATGAAGCATAATCTCGTGCACCTCTCCAAGGGACTAAAGGGAGTTTCTGCATTACTGGCCATTTGTCAGAGGGTCTTGTCGGCGGTAATGAAGATGAACCTTGTGGTCTATGTTTGGAGTATATTGATAGAAGATTAGTAGCATGTGGCAACATCCACAACCTTGGCCTAATTGTCCACCACATGAAACTTAAAGATGACCAAGTGACAGTATCGATTTTTGAGGTTGTAGTAGCAAAAGCTCCTATCCCATTCTCTATTAATAATGTGAAGAGAGTGGGGGATGTAAAGATTGTTTCCTCATTAGGCCAAAGAATCTTATATTGTCAAAGGCTCTTGCTACATTCACCTTTGCATCCCTAGACAAACCTAGATCCCTTGATAAAATTCCACCTCCCAAGTACACTATCAAGCAACGCGTGGCTTTTCTATGCTTTGATGATGACTACCAGCTCAAACAAGTGCATCTAGACGTATCTGTTATGGGCCATTTATATTATCCCAATCAACACTTTTTATTAATAAGGACAATTTGATAAGCCTCTTTGTCCAAAGACAGTAGCTAACCAGTTTATGCATTCATGTATGGATGGTATAAGTACTGTCTTCTAAAATAATGTAAATATAATTTAAAGATTTATGATATTGTAACTTACTATGTAATAACTAACATGCTCTTAGATACTTACACGACGTGTTGCAATCTTTGGGCAGAACAAGTAAGTTTGCTTTTCATTGGTCGTCGCAAGTCTCCCCAAACATAAACATGAACTCCCTCAAATCAAGATGTGCCTACATATCAGCAAGGCTAGATCAATGTGAAGCTGAGTAGTTAATGGCACCACACAATCATGAGTAAGTCAAAAAATTTCTTTTCACTACAATGCTTTTTGTATTTACTTTGCTTAATACAAATTTATTCTTTTTCCAGTAATACCCATTGACATTTGTTGCTATTGTCGAAGAAACACTATATTGTCATCTTATGCTCTACTCACATCAAACTGCACCCACAATTGATGGCCTAATTTACCAAGTGAGTTTTGTTCTTTTCACCTCATGGTTTTTGTGATTAATATTTATAGGTTACTAACTATGTGTTTCATAATAATTAGTTATATGAAGTCTATATGGCACATTGATCGTCGTTGCAAGAAACCATGCCAAAAAGCTCCAAAACCTAACTAGATTTTTCTAAAGTAATTACATGCATGTTTGTTGCATTCTATACACTCATTCACTTGTGATTTCAATTATTTTTGTAATGTGGTGTACATTCTTTTATAGACATGTAAGCAACTGCCAACAAGAAACTTATGCGGCTATTATGGGATGAGGCACATGTACAATATAGGGCAAGATATAACTTAAAAAAGAGGTACAATACATGTGTTTTCTGAGATGTGTACACTACTTTAATATATTTCCATATTACATGGTATTAATTTCTTTTCCTTTCACGTTTGAGATGTTTTGTCTTGATGAACCCTTCCCTATAGAAGATATTGAGCAATTCGTGAGTGTTGGGCCTTTCATAAGAATATATTGTTTTCCAATAAAGGGTGAGTTATGTTTCATTTCATCACTAAGATTCTTGCTGAAAATTTTTGTTTCATTCTTTCTATTACGTTTAGAAAGTTAATACATTACTTGCTTTGAATTATTTCAAATGTCTTCAGCTCCATCATCGATCTACATGTATTTCCTTCTTTCATTCTAATTTAACCATTTGTATATGGTTCCAAAAATATGTACTTGTATTTGCAGCTATATGATGAATACATGTTTAGCAGAGTACATTGTTTACCTCTGTGAGATTTTACTTCTTAAGAGTTTTTGTACTTTTATAAATTAACATCATATTTGATTGTTGATCTGTGTATATTGTTCAAAAATATATACGAATTTTGGGTCTCTAGGTTGGTTCTCTATGAACAGGTCATTCAATGCAGGGCATAATATACCTGTTGGATATATATAAAACAAATACAACTATAATAGTAATAACATGTCTAAAACATACTTATTTAGATTGGTCAAAATAAAGGAAGGTTCAAAAATATATAATTACATAATCAAATTTACACCCTGACTGGTCTTAAAAATCAACCATTTTTAAACCTCCTAAACCAACAACAAGTCTTCACCATGCAACTTTCTAGACCAGACTATTTGCTGGTCTAAATACCAATTTTTAAGACCAGTTGTAGGACCAGCCTTGATAGTGCTAGACGTTTTAAACCAGTCATAAAAGACCAGGCCTAAACTCGGTATAAGAAGCCAATTTCAACTAGTCAAGAAGACATTTTTTCTAGTAGTGATTCCCCAACTAAACATTTGATAACTTCATTAAATAATATCAACAACAGATTGTAGTTGGGATCATATTTTATTTAGTGGACACCTTTTTTATTGTATGATAGGTTGGTGAAGTTAGTTCATTCATTAATACGGTTACCCAATTATTCATTTACAGATACAAATAATTCAATGAAGTTATTAGAGACTGTCATTTCTTTACATCTGCCCTTAAATGTTTCAGAGTTTTTTAGCTTCTAAAGTAAACTTCCCAACATGTCTCTTCGAAATCTAAAGTCATCCACTCCAATAAATGTACTCTTTGACCGCCATGTCTATTTAATCTCCTCGAGTCATTTTGCTCTTCACAATTGTCTTCAAGCTCCCTTTTCCCTCCTCTCGAGTCACGTTATGGTGAGATGCATTAGAACTTTGTCAATTCGTCCTCCACTTCCTCCTCCACCTCCACCGCCTCCACTATAGCTATTAGTGAGGCAGGTTCTTAACCATCCCCATGCAAGGACGGCAAACATGGAGTGAAGTCTTGCAAGACTTATCACTCAATGGCACGTTGTGAACAGTAAGTTAAATCTTGTACTGAACGCCAATAATCTTGAGTATAATCCTTCTTTTGACCCCTCTTCTCCTTCATCAAGTTAGACTAGACTTATCCACTCGTTATCTAAAATAGGATATATGATCCCTGCTCTCAAGAGTTTGGTCACCTCCTTCTTAATTACATCTAAGATAACAAGGTTGAGTCTACATTGCGACTGCCTCATAGGTTTGGCACCCTCATTCAAAAGGATTTTATGGGTGCATACAACTGGGTTAATACTTGGAATATCACCTAAAAGTCCACCCTATTGCCCTCTTGTGTTTTTTCAACACATATAGTTAACTCAACTTCTCAACAACTATAGATAATGACAAGTAATAGATTGAAGGAATATGTCAAGTTGGGGGAAGGAGTTTTAAATCAAGTTCAAGAGGCTACACAATTGAAGGAACAAGCTCCATCAATTCAAGTGCATCAAGAAACTTCCCTTTCTTATGAGAACTCCCAATAATTGTTGGATTGAAGGTGTGACAACCCTTATTCAGATGTTGACCGAGTTTGTGGATTTTCACAAAACAACCTTAAGTACCACCTATATCATTCAAAGAGTATAATTTATGAGAGGCAGCATCATTAAAGGGTATGCAATAGTTTGGTAATTGATTAGAGCTAAAATTCTCCCTTGTTTTAGTCTTGACATGTAGTTGTCCATTTTTTCTAGAATTTCTAGCAAAGAAATTTATGGCTTTTGACTTGATAAGTCCATCATCAAAATGAGAATGTAAGTATTTCAATAATTGGAAAAAAATTAAGGTTACCCATACATTTATCCTTGAGGTTAGGAGAAGTCTGAAACTTGTAAGAAGGAGGAATGTGAAGTATAAACCCATGAATTGTAGTTGTGCCATCAGTAGTGTTGGGTCGATTTCCTTGATGGCAAGTGAACCAGTCGAACAAGTAATAAAGAATAAGTAAAGTATCGTCCCACAGAGACTGGGACACCAACTGATGACACCGTATTGCAAAATTAGTTGTGCTTAAAAAGAAAATAACTTTGATTGGTTTGAGAGTTTTGATAGCTATACTACTTAATAGGAAAATAACTAAATGATCGTAGTCGTAAGAAGATATCAGTAAAAAGATAGACTGAACTCGGAATCCTTTCTAAGCACATCATTCCCCCAACTGACTATACACAATGATATAGCATTCATACTGTACAGCTCTCGCAAATGCTACAGCATGAACACCCTATGCAAAGTTATTCACTTAACCACACCACGCTAATCTACCGAAGCTCTCACGTCCAATACATACAATCCTAGTCTATACTTCTCCCATATGTCTATGGCGATTTTTCTAGCCGAATTATCAATACAAATCAAGGTGTTATGGTTATGAGCAGTAGACCCATTCCTGAAGTCTACAATAATAGGTCAAGCCTTGCATCAGCCTGCCTAGCAATCACTGCTTCTCACATGTCTAACCCTGACTCCCTCTCAGTAAGCCGAGGCCACTGATCTAGTCCCTAGCTCTCGCTAATCAACAAGAAATTGAATTATTGATAAGCAACCGAATATATTAAATTAAGAACTAGCAACTGGGTTCATTCTATACTTAGAAAATCATCCTCGTTCAGCCTCAGGAGATTAGTTCATGACTGACAAGGGAATAACAAAACAGAGTACTACATAATAGCCCATGACAAAAGATTGACTAGAATTAAAATAAAGAAACAAGAAACATAAGCTTGATGGATGTTCCGACGGCATGGAAGAAGCCCTGTCACGTCACAACTCCATGTCTTCTTCACTCCGTCTCACTAGAAGGAAGGGTGTTGGGTTCTCTTGGGGTCCTCGTGCTTCGTGACTTCTCTCACTCTTCGAAGTCAAGGATGATAAGGTCCACCGGAAATATAAACTTATCAACTTTCACCAAGACATCCTTGATTTTTCCTTCTTGTAGGACAATGGAGCGATCAGCTAACTACAATATGATTGTTGTGGGCCTTGCTTCCCCAACTGCTAATTTTTTGAAAACTGACATTAGCATTAAATTGATACTAGCTCCGAGGTCACATAAGGCCTTCCCTGAGTATTGAGATCCAATGGCACAGGGGATTGTGAAGCTGCCAGGGTTCTTTAGTTTCGGTGGTAGCCTATTTGTTAGCATGGCATTGCAGTCCTGGGTCAATGTTATCGTCTCGAATTCTTCCATTCTCCTTTTCTTGGACAAAATGTTTTTCATGAACTTCACATAGCTAGGCATTTGTTCCAGTACGTCTACTAAGGGATATTAATATGCAACTACCGTAGCATGTCGAGGACTTTCCAAAATTGCTTCTCTTGACCCTGCCCTTATAGTCATTGTGGAAAAGGAGGGGGTCACTTTGGCACACTCGGTGACTCTAGATCACGATTCTGCTGTGATGAAGATGTCGTAGCATTCCTTTTTTACTGTTGCCCGCGGTCGTCTAGTATGCGGAATAGAGGTACTGCCGTAGCATCGATATCCTACTCAGTCCGCATCGGAGTTGAGTGCTATTGTTCTTCATTGAGGGGCTGCTCGGCACTTTCCTTCCCTTTCCTTGGTTGCCCCAATTTCGACTCAGTGAATTCAGTAAGTGGTTTGGTTACTCTCATGGGTTCCAGATTTTTGCCGTTTCGGAGCTCTATTAGCTTGACTTCTTCTTTTCCTTGGGTCCTGGGGACTTCAGTGTCACTCGGCACAGATCCTGAAGGCCTATTGTTGAGAGCAGTCGCTAGTTGTCCGACTTGGTTTTCAAGGTTTCGAAGAGTCACCTGCTGATTCTAAATGATTGCGTCGTTCATTGCCATGTATTCCTTCATAAGGGTCAACATAGAGGGTTGTGGGTCTGAATCACCGCCCTGCTGCCGCGCTTGCTGAGTAAACCCTGGTGGGTTTGATGGTCTGTTTGGGTACGATGGGCCAGATGATTACCCTGCTGTTTGTTGACCTTGTGAGCTCCACGAGAAATTGGTATGCTGCCTCCATCTTGGGTTGTATGTGTTAGAGTACGGATTGTTGGTGTTACTGCCCCTATTGAAGTTGTTGACGTAGTTAATCGATTCGGTGTTGGCGGAGCATTGCGAGTAGGGGTGCTCTCCTCCACAGTACACACAAGCTACTTGGGATGGTTGCAGGGATGGGCTGCTTGAAGGAAGGGTCAGTCCTTTCACCATATTGGTCAGAGATGATACTTAAGCTATTAGAGCAGTCATAGCATCCAATTCATGTATTCCAGCAACAGTTCGGGAGGGCGTAGCTCTGTCTGCTTACCACTGATGGTTATTCATAGCCATGCGCTCTAATAACTCGTGAGCCTCTTCATAGGACTACATCAAGATGGACCCGCCGGATGAAGCGTCTATAATTGATCGAGTTTGTCTATCGAGACCTCTGTAAAATGTCTCTAGCTGGACCCACTCACACAGCCCGTGTTGTGGGCACCTTTTGAGGAGGTCTTTAAATCTGTCCAAAGCTTCGTATGTAGATTCACCAGACTTTTGTTGGAAATTGGTGATATCCCTTCTGAGTTGAGGGTTCTTAGTAGATGGGAAGAATTTGAGCAAGAATTTGCTCCCTAAATCATTCCAAGAGGAGATCGAATTGGCAGGTAAGTTGTTGAGCCACATCTGGGCCTTGTCCCTAAGAGAGAATGGAAAAGTTTAATTCGAACGGCATCGGTCGTGACTCCTGGAATGACGAATGAGTCATACACCTCCATGAAAGCCTTGAGGTGTAAGTGAGGGTCTTCAGATGGAAGTCCTCCAAATTGTCCGGCTGCATTCAGCATCTGAATCATGACACCTTTAATTTCAAAGTGTCCTGCATTAAAGGTTGGTGGTGTGATAGCCGAATTCAATTTGATTAAATCTGGAATCTTGAATTCCATGATAGCTTTGTTCCCATCTGAATTTGGAGGGGGAGGGACCTGATTGTCCATGTTTATCACTTGCGACTCCCTTTGATCCTGATCAAGATTGACAGGGATATCCGCCCGTATGCAAAATTAGTTGTGCTTAAAAAGAAAATAACTTTGATTGGTTTGAGAGTTTTGATAGCTTCTTCACTTTTGCTTGCTCTCCATAATTGAATTTGGAAAACAATGCCTTTGCTTTTATTCAGTAAGTATGTTTGACGATCTCACTACCATCAACATCTTCCACTTCTTGTTGCAATGGATCGTAATCATTAGAATGATTTCCATATTTAAAACTTTAAACAATTTCTTCAAAATCGAGGTTTACATACTTGTTTACCACTTCTCAAGGAGATAACATGCTTTAATCATAGTGTTGGAAGTCACGTCATTTTTAGCTTGTTTCTCATTGAGGCTATTGGACATTTGAGTGACAAAAGAATGAGATTAGCCTTAGAAAATCAAGAAGTCCCAAGTCGAGTGAATTGTTTTATTTGATAAATCACAAATATAACACATTGTTCATACAAAAAAGTTGAGGATGTCATCTTTAGTAGCATGGGTATTGTCCATTGTCTATAGGTATATAAAGTCCTTGATTTTGAACGTGATTTGAAGAACGCCTCCAAAAATTTGGGATGTGACTTGTTTTATGTGTTCGTTCGATTTCCTTGATGGAAAATGTTGAACCTTGATGGTAAGTGAACCGAACAAGTAATAAAGAGTAAGTAGAGTATCGTCCCACAAAGACCGGGACACCAATGTTGACACTTATTGCAAAATTAGTTGTGCTTAAAAAGAAAATAACTTTGATTGGTTTGAGATTTTGATAGCTATATTAATCAACAGAAAATAACTAAATGATCGTAGTCGTAAGAAGATATCACTAAAAAGATAGACTGAACTTGGAATCCTTTATAAACATATCATTCCCCCATCTGCCTATACGCAATGTTATAGCATTCTTACTGTACAGCTGTCGCAAATGCTACAGCATGAACACCCTATGCAAAGTTATTCGATTAACCACACCACGCTAATCTACCGAAGCTCTCGCGTCTGATACATACAATCATAGTATGTACTTCTCCCATATGTCTATGGCGATTTTTCTAGTTGGATTATCAATACAAATCAAGGTGTTATGGTCATGACCGCAGAGACCCATTCCTGAAGTCTACAATAATAGGCCAAGCCTTGCACCAGCCTGCCTAGCAATCACTGCTTCTCAGATGTCTAACCCCGACTCCCTCTCAGTAAGCCGAGGCCACTGCTCTAGTCCCTAGCTCTCGCTAATCAACAAGAAATTGAATTACTGATAAGCAATCGAATATATTAAATTATGAACTAGCAACTGGGTTCATTCTATACTTAGAAAATCATCCTCGTTCAGCCTCAGGAGGTTAGTTCATGACTGACGAGGGAATCAAAAAAAAGAGTACTACATAATAGCCCATGACAAAAGATTGACTGGAATTAAAATAAAGAAACAAGAAACAGAAGCTTGTTCCGACGGCGTGGAAGAAGCCCTGTCACGTCACAACTCCATGTCTTCTTCACTCCTCTCACTAGAAGGAAGGGTGTTGGGTTCTCTTGGGGTCCTCGTGCTTCGTGACTTCTCTCACTCTTCTTTCGAGTCTGGCCGTGTATGATTTGACTCTCTTCACTTGACGACTTCCGACCACTTTTTAGGGTTGGCTGTTATTTCCTTATATAGTCTGGTCTACTTGCAGTGTACATTCAACAATCTGGGCCTTTCCTAATCTGTCGAGGTCCGATCATATCTTTCTTTCAAATCTCGGTAGATTGATTCTCTTGATCCTGCGGGATTCCTCAAATCTTTTAGTTCTGATCCTCCGCATCTTCTATTTCAATACGTCAGCAATCTAACCGTTATCATCAACCTGAACTATACTTCCTGAAACAATCTTGACAAAAGATCATGATATATGCCGCATAGCACTGCGTCACTTACTATGCTATAGCTTCAGAGATGCATTGTATTGCACTTCGATAAAGCTGTCCTGATGCTATAGCACAGCATCAACTATGTTATGTGAATTTCTCATAAAACCTCAAAACTTGCTTCTTTCTTAGCACATGTTTAGGATGTAAACAGAATTCATCTAAAAGTTCCCTGTACAATGAATTAATGCCTTTTTGCTCAGATTAAATGCAGTTAAGATCATATTCACCATACAATTCAGTCATAAAATAAAGAGAAAAACATGGCATAAATCATGCTTATCAAGTAGCACATTGATTTCTTTCCTCATTTTCAACAATGACTCTATTTTTTCCGTATGAGCAGATTCAATGTAATGGATGTTGATTCACTTCCAAAAGTGTAATCCACTTCACTAACATTCTAAAATTCTGCAAAACTGCACAATAACTCTTTACCAACACCATGATGACTATCAAATGAAAATATAGTACTACCAAGGTTAGAAAAATAAAAAATAATAGGATTGGAAGTGGACAGTGAGCTATCAATTGACATGCAATGAATACTACACACATCATCATCACAATCAAAAGAGGGAGAATAATTTGAATCAAAATCACTGGTAGCACATACATCATCACGACAATCATTTTTTCACACACAATAGTAAGGAAAACTCATCAATTCCCTCTTCTAAGGCCAAATCAATATATTTCAAGCCAAGTAGGGAATAGTCCTCTAATGGGTGATTT
The DNA here is from genome assembly GCA_019022615.1 of Acacia melanoxylon. Taxonomy (NCBI): domain Eukaryota; kingdom Viridiplantae; phylum Streptophyta; class Magnoliopsida; order Fabales; family Fabaceae; genus Acacia; species Acacia melanoxylon. Next base: position 1,681,178 of record JAFJYJ010000045.1, on the reverse strand, counting down.
ATAGCTTCATAGACATTGAACCAAATCACATTATCACTCATTTCCATAGTTATGTACCCATTCTTCATGCTAAAGATAGTATTAGCTATTCGCATGAAAGGTCTACTCAAAAATCAGCAGGAAACACTAAGTCTTTGAATTTGACTAAGATGTCTTATAATAAGCCATGAGGTTTCCTAGCGATGTGATCAACTAATTGTAGGAAGACACTAGTGGATTTGATGTTTGTGAGGCCAAGAGAGGTGTAAACAGAGTATGGTATGACAATTATAGTGGCTCCTAGATCAAGGAGATCATTACTAAAAAGCATGGTACCTATATAGCATAGAATAGTGAATGAGCCAAGATCTTTTTTCTTAATTAGAAGATGGGGTTTACACCTTCGCTTTTGGGTACACAAATCTTTCAAGAATTTAGCACAAGTAGGCATTCTCTTCAACATATCTAGCAAGGGTAAATGAACTTCAATCTTACTGAAATTATATATCATATCAAGAAATTTCTTTTTATTTGAAACTTTCTGCTATGCACATATGAATATGGAAATGGAATTTCAGAGAGATTTTCCTTTTTTCCTTCCCATTTGCTTGAAGAAGAAGAAGTTGAAGGGTCAAGAACCTTGGAATTTGGTGGAGTTAGCACTCTTTGCTTGCTCTCCATAATTGAATTTGGAAAACAATGCCTTTGTAGAAGCTTTTATTCAGCCACACTCTCAAATTTTCCCGTAGCAAGGTGAGTGAATTGACCAGAATCATCACTACCATCAACATCTTCCACTTCTTGTTGCAATGGAACCTCAACCTCTTCATTCCTCCTATCATTAGAATGCTTTCCATATTTAAAACTTTAAACAATTTCTTCAAAATCAGACTTGTTTACATACTTGTTTACCACTTCTCAAGGAGATAACATGTACATCCTTAGGATTAATCATAGTGTTGGAAGGTAACCCTTGTCCATTTTTAGCTTGTTTCTCATTGAGGCTATTGGACATTTGAGTGACAAAAGAAGTGAGATTAGCCTTAGAATGAAACAACTCCAACTTGTTGAAGATTGTGTCAAACTTAGTCCCAATGTCAAAAAATTTAGAATTGTTTTAAGCTCTCTCTTCATCAAATCTCGAGGCTAAGTTACCCATGGAATATAACACATTGTTCATACACTTAAAAAGTTGAGAGATGTCATCTTTAGTAGCATGGGATTCAGGTGTAGAAACCATTGTCTTTTGGAAGCTAGATTGGTTTGAAAGTCCTTGATTTTGAACGTGATTTGAAGAACTCCCTTGGAATTGATTATGGTTCCTCCAACCAAATTTGGGATGTGACCTCAAACCCTCATTTTATGTGTTCGAGTAGGGATTCCAAGGTCTTTGATTCTGCCCTTGTCTCCCTTGGAAAATGTTGGGTCGATTTCCTTGATGGTAAGTGAACCAGTCGAACAAGTAATAAAGAATAAGTAGAGTATCGTCCCACAAAGACTGGGATACCGAATGTTGACACCTTATTTCAGAATTAGTTGTGCTTAAAGAGAACATAACTTTGTTTGGTTGAGATGTTTGGTAGCTATATTAATGAACAGGAAAATAACTAAATGATCGTGGTCGTAAGAAGATATCACTAAAAAGATAGACTGAACTTGGAATCCTTTATAAACATATCATTCCCCCATCTGCCTATACGCAATGTTATAGCATTCATACTGTACAGCTCTCGCAATTGCTACAGCATGAACACCCTATACAAAGTTATTCAGTTAACCACACCACGCTAATCTACCGAAGCTCTCGCGTCCGATACATACAATCCTAGTCTGTACTTCTTCCATATGTCTATGGCGATTTTTCTAGTTGGATTGTCAATACAAATCAAGGTGTTATGGTCATGACCGGTAGACCCATTCCTGAAGTCTACAATAATAGGTCAAGCCTTGCACCAGCCTGCCTAGCAATCACTGCTTCTCAAATGTCTAACCCTGACTCTCTCTCAGTAAGCCGAGGCCACTGCTCTAGTCCCCAGCTCTCGCTAATCCACAAGAAATTGAATTACTGATAAGCAACTGAATATATCAAATTAAGAACTTGCAACTGGGTTCATTCTATGCTTAGAAAATCATCCTCGTTCACCTCGGAAATTAGTTCATGACCGACGAGGGAATCACAAAACAGTACTACGTAATTGCCCATGATAAAAGATTAACTAGAATTCAAATAAAGAAACAAGAACAAAAGCTTGATGGACGCTCCGACGGCGTGGAAGAAGCCCTGTCACGTCACAACTCCACGTCTTCTTCACTCCGTCTCACTAGTAGGAAGGATGCTGAGTTCTCCTGGGGTCCTCGTGCTTCGTAACTTCTCTCACTCTTCTTTCGAGTCAGGCCGTAATAATTTAGTATCTTTTCTCTCAACGACTTCCGACTCCTTTTTAGGGTTGGTCGTTGTTTCCTTATATAGTTTGGTCTACTTGTAGTGTACGTTCATCAATCTGGGCCTTTCCTAATATGTCAAGGTTCGATCATATCTATCTTCCAATTCTCGGTAGATTGATTCTGCTGATCCTGCGGGATTCTTCAAATCTTTTAGTTCTGATCCTCCGCATCTTCTATTTCAATACATCCGCAATCTAACCGTTATCCTTGACCTACACTATACTTCCTAAAATAATCTTGACAAAAGATCAAGATATATGCTACATAGCACTGAGTCACTTACTATGCTATAGCTTCAGGGATGCATTGTATTGCACTTCGAAAAAGTTGTCCTGATGCTATAGCACAGCATCGGCTATGTTATGCGACTTTCTCATAAAACCTCAAAACTTGCTTCTTTCTTAGCACATGTTTAGGATGTAAACAGAAGTCTCCCCAAAGTTCCCTGTACAATGAATTAATGCCTTTTTGTGCAGATTAAATGCAGTTAAGATCATATTCACCATAGAATTCAGTCATAAAATACAGGGAAAAACATGGCATAAATCATGCTCATCAAATACCCCCACACTTAGTTTTTTGCACTCCTGGGCAAAATAAAAGATAGAGATAACATAGCAACATTAACTAATAGTCGCAACACGCCTATCCACATAACTATGCATGCACTAATGCTTTTAGGTCATATCCTCGTCCAGGTAATCCTACCGCCCAGCACTAATGACTTGTGGTTCAAGATATCGCTTAGATAAGGAAGTGTCAAGAGACTCTCAAATTTAGTGTGTACGCTCTCTCTCATTGGGGATTTATTTTTCTCTCTTGTCAGGCTAACCTAGACGTTCTATAGCCTTGTCAAAATTCTAAGATTACTTTATAGTATCTGAACTTTCAATCGTCAAAAGGGCTTTTGGGTTGTAATGTCATGGATGGTTGTGTCTGTGTGGAGATGGAATATGATGATCAATGCTATAGCAGGGTTCCAGACAAGGTTTTTAACTTAGCTTAGTGCCTCGATTGAACTTTGTTTCACCTTGCTGCTTCTTTATTCCAACGCTTTGCCTTCTTCTTCTTCTTCTTCCTTTTTTTTAAGAACTAACAGTTCTTTGTAGCATTTTTAGCGGAGGCACTATGCCGTAGCATTTCTTCACAGATTTCTTCACACTCACCTATCTAATGGGATCTGCTATAGCATATTTGAATAGGCTCAAAGGGGTGGCAATATGGAGATTGATGTTCAATGGTTTGTGTATAGGCATGAAGGGTGAGACACGAATGCCTTTATCCTACAAACTAATTGCTCAGTAACCAAATAGTTTATCAAAGAATCAGGACAAAGCAAAGATCAATCATGAGTTAGCTCAAGTAAATCCTTCCATTGTGGGTTCTTTCTTTATTCTTCCTCATCGTCACTTTACCACACACCACGTTAACTAGCACTGTCAATTTCTCAAACCTAACGGTTCAGTTTCCTCAAGCAATCACACTATGCTTAGTTCTACAGATATTCATCCTACTGCTATAGGTTTCTGTTCGAGTCTAGCTGATAAAAATTTAAAAAAAAAATTGCATGTTTGCGCATTAGCTAAATTTGGGTTATTTGAGCATATTGAAACAGCAAGTTACAAGCACAGATTAGTTTGCCTCCCCCCACACTTGATCGATTCAATGCCCTCATTGCAACATGAAAGAATCACAATCAAAACGAGTCTCATGGGGTGGCGGCAGGTGAAGATGACATCGAGAAAACAAACAATTAAGAGAAGTATCCATAAAAGGGCCTTGGGGCAAACGCCCAGGGCATCATCAAATTGTCAGTTAAAAACAAAAATAGAACAAAATCAATAAAAATAAAGCTAATGGGCAGGAGGAGCAGGAGCACTGGTGGCTGTGTCCTCATCAGCGGACGTGTCGCCTAGGCCATTAACCACTGAATTCGCCGAGTGGGAGTGAGAGAGAGAGACGGTCGTCGGTGAACCACGGCAATGGGCTGCAAGGTACACTCGTGTGTCACGACGAATGGTCTTCAGTTCCTTGCGAACCCATCGAAGGCGGCGGACAAATTTACTGGTGGAGTTTGTGTCCGTGGTCGGGCGCCAGTAGAGGGGTGCATTGGTCAGGATATAGGAGCGATCAGACGAGTCTGTGGTGCCTGACACAGCGGAGGGTTCGGTCGAGGATGAGGAAGGAGAGAATATCTCGATGGGAATGGGTTGCGCTGGCGCCGGAGGCGGTGGTGGTGGTGGAGGGTAAGCGGACGGATGGCAAGCGTAGATCGATGGGGGCACCCGACCACGCCGTGCCATTCGCTTGACTCTGGGTATGGTAGGTTGGTATGTGAGGGATTGAGAAAGAGTAGGGGTGAAGGGACGCGGGACAAGACGAAACGGGGAGTTAGATAGAGTAAGGGTGAAATTTGAATATGAAGTGTCACGACTCTTAAGCGATGAGGTTAAGTTGGCGCGTAATGGGCCCAGTGAGGATGGCCCACTAGTAAAAGAAACTCAAGCACAAAACATTCGCTCAAAAGGTGGGTGCGTACCTGGGTGGCTCTATTTGTGGGCTCATGCCGAGTTGTTGTGCTAGGGTTGAAATGCCTGTTACCACGTTATACCATTAACCAAGCCAAACTCGACTCCTGCGGCTGCTAAACAACAAGGAAAGGAAAAACAAAAAGCTGGGCTGCCTCCCAGTAGCGCTTGTTTTAGAGTCTTCAGCCAGACTTGCCTTAGAAATTAGTTCAAGCTGGACACAAGGTCGTCGGTTGTCCCTATGTCACCATCCTTGTGACATTGCAGCTGTTGGCCTCCTTCTACTGGGTCTGCACATTGTGTCGTTTTCAAGATTGAAAAGGTCACATGGTCATCATTGACTCTCATCGTGAGTTCTCCTTTTTCCACATCAATCAAAGTCCTCCCGGTAGCCATGAATGGTCTTCCCAGAATTATTAGAACCTCGCGATCTGCTTCGAAGTCAAGGATGATAAAGTCCACCAGAAATATAAACTTATCAACTTTCACCAAGACATCCTCAATTTTTCCTTCTGGTAGGACAATGGAGCGATCAGCTAACTGCAATGTGACTGTTGTGGGCCTTGCTTCCCCAACTGCTAATTTTCTAAAAACTGACATTGGCATTAAATTGATGTTGTCTCCGAGATCACATAAGGCTTTCCTTGAGTATTGAGAGCCAATGGCACAAGGGATTGTGAAGCTGCCAGGGTCTTTTAGTTTCGGTGGTAGCCTATTTGTTAGCATGGCGCTGCAGTCCTGGGTCAATGCTACCGTCTCGAACTCTTCTAGTCTCTTCTTCTTGGACAAGATGTCTTTCATGAACTTCACATAGCTAGTCATTTGTTCCAGTGCGTCCACCAATGGGATGTTAATATGAAACTGCCGTAGCATGTCGAGGAATTTCTGGAATTGCTTTTCTTGACCCTACCCTTGTAGTCTTTATGGAAAAGGTGGGGGTCGCTTGGGCACACTCAGTGACTCCAAATCACGGTTCTGCTATGATGATTATGATGTAGCATTCTTTTTTGAATGTTGTCCGCGGTTGTCTAGTGTGCAGAATAGAGGTACTGTCGTAGCATCAATATCCTTCTCAGTCCGCATTCGAGTTGAGTGCTGCTGTTCTTTATTGAGGGGCTGCTCGGCACTTTTCTTCCCTTTCCTTAGTTGCCCCAATTGCGGCTTCGTGAATTCAGTAAGTGGTTTGGTTACTCTCATGGGTTCCAGACTCTTGCCTCTATGGAGCTCTATTAGCTTGACTTCTTCTTTTCCTTGGATCCTGGGGACTTTAGTGTCACTCGACAGAGCTCCTGAGGGTCTATTGTTGAGAGCAGTCGCTAGTTTTCCGACTTGGTTTTCAAGGTTTCGAAGAGTGACCTGCTGATTCTGAATAATTGCGTCGTTCTTTGCCATGTATTCCCTCATAAGGGTTAACATAGAGTGTTGTGGGTCTGAATCACTGCCCTGCTACCGTGCTTGCTGAGTAAACCCTAGGAGGTTTGATGGTCTATTTGAGTACAATGGGCCAGATGATTGCCCAGCTATTTGTTGACCTTGGGAGCTCCACGAGAAATTGGGATCCTGCCTCCATCTTGGGTTGTATGTGTTAGAGTACGGATTGTTTGTGTTACTACCCCTGTTGAAGTTGTTGACGTAGTTAACCGATTCGGGGTTGGCGGAGCACTACGAGTAGGGGTGCTCTCCTCCACAATACACACAAGCTACCTGGGATGGTTGCAAGGATGGGCTGCTTGAAGAAAGGGTCAGTCCTTTCACCATATTTGTCAGGGATGATACTTGAGTTGTGAGAGCAGTCATAGCATCCAATTCATGTATTCCAGCAACAGTTCGGGAAGGTGTAGCTCTATCTGCTTGCCACTAATGGCTATTCATAGCCATATGCTCTAATAATTTGTGAGCCTCTTCATAAGACTTCATCAAGATGGACCCACCGGATGAATCGTCTACAATTGATCTTGTTTGTCCAATGAGACCTCTGTAAAATGTCTCTAGCTGGACCCACTCACACAGCCCGTGTTATGGGCACCTTCTGAGGAGGTCTTTAAATCTGTCCCAAGCTTCGTATGTAGATTTACCAGACTTTTGTTGGAAATTGGTGATATCCCCTTTGAGTTGAGCGTTCTTAGTAGGTGGGAAGAATTTGAGCAAGAATTTACTCCCTAGATCATTCCAAGAGGAGATTGAATTGGCTGGTAAGTTGTTGAGCCACGTCCGCGCCTTGTCCCTTAGAGAGAATGGAAACAATTTAATTCGAACGGCATCGGTCGTGACTCCTGGAATGACGAATGAGTCACACACCTCCATGAAAGCCTTGAGGTGTAAGTGAGGGTCTTCAGATGGAAGTCCCCCAAATTTTCTGGCTGCATTCAGCATCTGAATCATGACACCTTTAATCTCGAAGTGTCCTGCATTAAAGGTTGGTTGTGTGACAGCCGAATTCAATTTGCTTAAGTCTGGAATCCTGAATTCCATAATAGTTTTTATCCCATCTAGATTGGGAGGGGGAGGGACCTGATTGTCCATGTTTATAACTTGTGGCTCCCTTCGATCCTGATCGTGACTTACAGGCATATCCGCCATGTCTTCGGGGTCCAAAAGTTGACTTCTTCGCTTCTGCTTCCTGCGCCTTTGCTTGTAAGTACGTTCGATCTCAGGATCGTAAGGCTCTAGGTTGCTTGAAGGAGAGTTGCGCATACACTATAGAATGTACCTAAAAATATAGAAAAAGAAGGAGTGAGCTTTATTTGATAAACCACAACTATTCAGCAAAAAAAGGCGTCATCACTATAGGTATCTACAGTCCCCGGCAACGACGCCAAAACCTTGTTGGGTCAATTTCCTTGATGGCAAGTGAACCATTCGAACAAGTAATAAAGATTAAGTAGAGTATCGTCCCACAGAGACTGGGATACCGAATGTTGACACCTTATTGCAGAGTCTAGTTGTGCTTAAAGAGAAAATAACTTTGTTTGGTTGAGAGGTTTGGTAGCTATACTAATGAACAGGAAAATAACTAAATGATCGTGGTCGTAAGAAGATATCAATAAAAAGATAGACTGAACTCGGAATCCTTTCTAAACATATCATTCCCCTAGTTGCCTATATGCAATGCTATAGCATTCATACTGTACAGCTCTCGCAATTGCTACAGCATGAACACCCTATGCAAAGTTATTCAGTTAACCACACCACACTAATCTACCGAAGCTCTCGCTCCGATACATACAATCCTAGTCTATACTTCTCCCATATGTCTTTGGCGATTTTTCTAGTTGGATTATCAATACAAATCAAGGTGTTATGGTCATGAGCGGTAGACCCATTCCTGAAGTCTACAATAATAGGTCAAGCCTTGCACCAACCCGCCTAACAATCACTGCTTCTCATATGTCTAACCCCGACTCCCTCTCAGTAAGCCGAGGCCACTGGTCTAGTCCCTAGCTTTTGCTAGTCGACAAGAAATTGAATTACTGGTAAGCAACTAATATATCAAATTAAGAACTAGCAACTGGGTTCATTCTATGCTTAGAAAATCATCCTTGTTCAGCCTCAGGAAATTAGTTCATGACTGACAAGGGAATCACAAAACAGAGTACTACAAAATTTCCCATGATAAAAGATTAACTAGAATTCAAATAAAAAAACAAGAACAAAAGCTTGATGGAAGCTCCGACGGCGTGGAAGAAGCCCTGTCACGTCACCACTCCACGTCTTCTTCACTCCGTCTCACTAGTAGGAAGGATGCTGGGTTCTCCTGGGGTCCTCGTGCTTCGTAACTTCTCTCACTCTTCTTTCAAGTCAGGCCGTAATAATTTAGAATCTTTTCTCTCAACGACTTCCAACTCCCTTTTAGGGTTAGCCGTTGTTTCCTTATATAGTCTAGTCTACTTGCAGTGTACGTTCATCAATCTGGGCCTTTCCTAATATGCCAAGGTCCGATCGTATCTGTCTTCCAATTCTCGGTAGATTGATTCTGCTGATCTTGCGGGATTCTTCAAATCATTTAGTTTCGATCCTCTGCATCTTCTATTTCAATACATCCACAATCTAACCGTTATCCTCGACCTGCACTATATATACTTCCTGAAATAATCTTGACAAAAGATCAAGATATATGCTACATAGCACTGCGTTACTTACTATGCTATAGCTTCAGGGATGCATTGTATTTCACTTCGATAAAGTTGTCCTAATACTATAGCACAGCATCGGCTATGTTATGCGACTTTCTCATAAAACCTCAAAACTTGCTTCTTTCTTAGCACATGTTTAGGATGTAAACAGAAGTCACCCCAAAGCTCCCTGTACAATGAATTAATGCCTTTTTGTGCAGATTAAATGCAGTTAAAATCATATTCACCATACAATTCAGTCATAAATTACAGGGAAAAACATGGCATAAATCATGCTCATCAGAAAACAATCATGACTTCTTCAACCCTTCTCTCTCCAATTCCCCTTCTCTCTCTCTCAATCCCAATACCATTGGGCCGCCTATCTCCGCCTCCTTGCCGTCGTTGCCACCTTTCTATAATTTTCAAAACTATCTGGGCCCTTTTTTGTAATTTTCTCTAGTTCTCCACTGCCAGCTGGAATGAAATTTAGCTGAGTTATCGTCTATGTCAGTCTTAAAAATACAAAAAATTCAAACTAATGGTCAATGGGTATTTTTGCTCCACTTTTGTAACCGTATAATCACTTTTGCACCCAAAAAAAAACCACTTGGTGTTGGGTGCACTTTTGAAAAAACCACATGTGTATTCTTGCATTTTAACCCAAACTAATATAACAATTACAGGTTTCAGGTTCCCTTTGGGTTAATCTTCATTTGGCACTCTTTTCATCTAAATATTAACAAATGTTGTTGTTAGAAATATACGCCTGTTACGTTGCACAAAAGTCGGCATATATGTTTACTATAATAAGAAATATTTTTCATAAAGTTCCATAATTGATAACTCAAGCAAACACTAGATATTATGCACAACTGGACAACACATACACATATAATATTGATGCTATCGTGGTAATAATATGAACAACACTAATAATTATATATTACAACACATTTAAAAGTGTTACACCAGGAAATTTATTTCCCAGACCACGTGGAAGCTGGCAAGCTATTTATAGTCAATTGTGTATTGGGGGTGAGGAGAAGAAAGTACTTCTATCTCAGTTTCTACAAATAAGTTTAATTTCCGTTGTGTATTGGGTCTGGAGAAGAGAGTACATTTCTTTAAATTGTGGAAAAGATCCTATATTGATTCCTTAAAGAGAGATTGTTCTCTCCCCATGAAATTCGTGTGCGTGTTCTTCCTCGTCTTTTATATTCCGAGCTTCTGAGACTTTGTAACTCAGTCCTGAAAAGAATTAATAATATTAATAGAAAGATAGACCATTTGAGTATTTTCAAATTGACACTTGTTGCCCACAACCTTAAAATATCACAAGCGTTCTTATGGACTCAATTTGTAGAAGTAGCCACTTTTTTGTTATGAACTCAATTCATATGGACGTGTGTTGTTTTTGTGACATTAGTACTTTATCGAAAGAGTTTGGTGAAAAACCATCGTTACAAAACGGTATCATGAAACAATATTTTCATACAGAACAAATTAGAGCATTCAATTTCTAGGAAGAGCAAGGTGACCAATAGATACATACATGCACACATACAAACATGTGTGTGTGTAAAAGAATAACTACTTAACACTTTACCTGACATCACTATGAGAAGAAGGAAGAAAATCCGTGTGGATGATATCTTGATCATCTCTAATGAATGATATGAACAACAACAATGTTGCAACTGTCTGGAACCACGAGAAAGAAAAGGCGTGTGTGTGTGATTGTACTCAAATAACCAAATTTGTTCATCGACAACATCACTTCTTGATACGGAAAACAATTTTCTGTCAAAAATAAGTAAGTATTATTGTTATTCTCTCAAGTTCAACGAGCTATATTAATACATTCTTGTTACTATAACTTGAATGTTTTTAGTGGTGTGAATGTCGTTTTATTTGTTTTAAAATTTAATGAAAAACTAAAGAATTGAGAACCTACATATTTACTTGATTTTCAATTTCACAATATTCATTAGATAACAAATAATTTATTGATAGTAAACACTAACATCTGGACTCTGTTAAAATAACAAAATTCATTTATAAGGTTTTAACAACTCCCAACGTAAAATAAATAGACATACTAGCTTTATATTTTCTCAATATTACATGAACCATGTCTTCTCTTAAGAAAAAAAAAATTACACAAAGCTTGGTTGGCAAAAAAGGAGTAAGCCATACATATAGAATTTTACTGGAAACACACGAATCCCATATTCTATCGGGCCTTTGTATATAATAAAAATATATGTATAAATAATGAAATTAATGAGATTTTTACTTGATTCATTATCTCATGAGAGTTTTATGCAAGTTTTAAAAATAGATAGGAGCATGTACTACTTGTAACAAAAAAAACAGAAAATTACATTGATTTCTTAATAGAGGAGGAGACTCACTTGAAGAAAACTTTTGGGACCTAAATGTTATTAAATTTTTGTGCCATCTATTTGTACATGGTTGTTGATAGGGAAACGGAGTGAATATGGACTAGACATTTGGTAGGCTTACAGCACACACTAAGAGCTTCGAAACAAGCCGTTGATCATAATCTTTGGATGGTAATCCTTAATTACCTTGTTATCGTAAGTATAACATGAGGTTAGTAAAGTCCTTTTCCATCATTCAATTAGCTTACCATTATCTCTAGAATTAAGTTAATTTATTTAATTTTATTGATTTACTATTATTTATGCTCAGTTACCATCAAGTATGCTAATATAATATTTAAAAAAAATATGACAATTGACAGTTTTAAGATATCATCTAATCTGGGTTAATCTTTGTTTGGCATTTTTTTAAGCCATGTATAGTTATTAAAAAAATGTTTAAAGAATACATGGATGCCCAAAAGTGTGCATATATGTAAACTAAGAAATTAAATGTTAAACATAAACTTCCATGATTCATTACTCAAGCTAAGCAAACACACTAAACAGTGAGTAGAACTAGACAACACATACATATAAAATCAATCACATTGTGGTAATAATATGATCAACATCAATAGTTTTAAATTAAAACACATTTAAAAGTGTTACAACAAAATTCATTTTCCCACACTACGATGAAATGGACAAACTAATCGGTCAAGAGGTCTCTCTTTCAATTTTGCATGAGCAACAAATTGTTCCTTATCTGTTATGTATTGGTTCAGGAGAAGATTCTACATTTCTTTCAATTGAGGCAAAAGATCATATATTTGTTCCTTTATAAGAGATTGTTATCAATCCTTGAAATTTGACTAATTAATTTAACTAACTTTTTAAATATCCGCATATTAGTTATACTACTCCTATACTAAGGATCTGATTAATAAACTAATATATAATCTAAAGATACACAACATATGAAATGATTAAGTAACTTATTTAACTTCCTTTATCTCTCAAAAAAAAAAGTCAACTAGGTCTTATAATTAGGATCGAAGTAATACTTTTGTTCACTTTTGCGAAAAATCACATGTGGAGATTTTTGCTGAAATCTAGGATAGTACCATGGATGTTTTCGTACCTGTTTCAGGATGTTTCAAACTTACTGCAATCTTTTGTACTCTGCTATTTCTTTGCTTGAATACATAATTACTAGTGAAATTGGTACTTTATCAAAAACTAGGTGAAAACTATTAGACATAATGGAAACATGAAACAATATATTCTTAATGAATAAATTTAAGCATTCAAATTCTAGAAAGAGTAAGGTGACGAATGGACGCCTGCACATATTGATAAGCATATATTTTATGATTAAATAAGTATAGATTCTGAGATATATTAGATTGAATTTATTAAAATTATACCTATTTAATTATCTTTATGTACTTATCTATCTTTTAATTAAATATAGGATAAAATGATATTTTGACATAAAATCTACTCATATCCTATTATATATTGCAGGAAATATTAGCTGATTTAAAAGAAAAAAAAAATATATATATATATATATATATATATATATATATAAAGCAACGCAATTCTTGAGCTGTTACAAAGAAGATAGCATGGATTATATAAGATTGAAACGTGGACCCCGCAAAAAGCAAGTCTGGTGCTGTTTAGTATTTGAGATATTATTGTGAGAATAGGATATCTAATAAAAGATCACGTACATGGAATTGAAACTAAAAAGATATGATATATCCAAAAAAGAAGAAGCAGATTATGATATATTAAGCAACACGCACAGGCTATATATTAATGGAGAGAAACGCACGGAATTCGTAATTTGAAGACGCAAAAGAGATTGAAAGAGACGACGAACGAGAAGGAGAATTCAAAAGCGAGGGAGGAGCGTATGAGGCGAGAGATTATCCTAGTCTTTATTTCTCTTTCTTTTCCTATCATATTTAAACCTGACTTTTATGGATTTTAATATAGCCATGCTAGGCTAGTTTTCTTTAGTAGTTAGGGCGGGATGAACCCTATGCGAATTTAAAGGATTTGTTTGGATTATTTATTATTTATTATTTTCTTGATTGAATGAATTATCTTTGCTTAATGCTTTCTTTAAGATTGATCACCTTTTAGATTGTTCATAGGTTGATGTATGACAATAGAGATGTTGGTGCATTTAACTAACCGTTAATTCATCATAGAATTGCATGACCTAGACATAGGCTTACGAGTTTATGCGATCTAATAATTCTGATTTATAAATATGATCTTTCCAAACAAAACTAAGACATTAGGTTGTTTTCAAAGATAACGACTAAGGTAGCATCAAGACGTTGGGACTTAGTCTAACTTTAGAGAATTGATCGTCAATCGTAGAAATAATAATCAATTAGGAATTCAATTTAAATACTTAGAGGAACATAGGGGATTCTCACCATTTTCATTGCGTTTTTAAATTACTCATCTTTTCTAAAAGTTGTTCTTGAATTTCTTGATTTTGAATTCTTATTTTAATTCTTTAAATTCTGTTTGGTTACAACTCATATTACTCGATTCATCCAACTAAAGCGAAATAGCGAATTAGTGATTGGAGTACTTATTATCGTGGGACGATCTTTTTTCTCACTACTTTATTACTTGTAACGACCGGTGCACATATATATAGGATTAACTATTTAAAACTTTACCTAAGTTCACTATGAGAAGAAGGAAGAAAATATGTGAATGATATATTGGTTATCTTTAATGACTGACGTGTACAAAAATGTTGCAACCTCAATCTCTGTTGTATGTGAATGAAGTATGGTGAAGCATAGGTTTGTGTGTGTATGATGCCTTAGTATCTCAATAACAATGTCTTCTCTTAAATAAGTATATATTGTTACATTCTTCAGTTCAACTTGCTATATTAATAATACCTTATTATTACTAGAATGCTTTCAATTTTCTGGATGTCATTTTGTTTACTTTAAAAGCAAACCAAAAGGAAGAAAAACCAACATACTTATATCTTCAACCGCACAAAACTAATTATTATTTATTATTGCCAATATTTTTGAAATTGTGTGTAAATGTGTAATTAACATTGTTATATCAACTAACATAGAGTTTGTGCAGTGGTGTTGGACCTCACTAGATCCCTCAAGATCTTAAGTTCGAGTATTAAATGAGATACTTAAGTTAAGAGAGACAATCACGAACCCTAAACCGAATACTGAATAATAATATCACAGGAAAAAACATTGTCATATCAAAAATAGGCTTGACACAAAAATATGTTCATTATATATAGATTCAAATCGTGTCCACAATGCACATGACATGACAGAGTTTCTTGGCGTTTTAGATGCTTCCAAAAAGCCCCTCACGATCATTAGTGAAGGCTCTAATGTAAATTATTTCTTTTCTTTTTTTAAATTTTCTCTTTCCCTTTCTTCATTTTTATCATACCAAACGAAATTGTGGAAAAGTAATCTTGTTCGTTTGAATACCACACAATTCATTTCACTTCTTGCCTTTCATCACTCATTTTCCATTTTAATAAACTTCTATTCTGCATAACAAACAACCCCTAACATTGCGCTTTAACTATCAGTGCTGCCAATAGCAACTAGGACTAATATGGTTTCCTTTACAAGAGGGAGCAAGCTTTGATTGAAGCTAAAGTGCCTCTGTTGCAAGAACAAGCAAACAAAAATTACATATTCTAGTTCTTTATATATATATATATATCAACGAATTATCAACACCTAACTAGCTGTTATCTTAGCATCAAGATGGTCATATTTTCACGAACCGAACATCACTCTGACCGAAAGCAGTCCCACAGGCAGGACACTTGCGATGACGGAGTTCCAAGTTCCTTTGAATACAAGGATTGCAAAACAGATGATAACACTTCACAATCACAACCTGTCAAAAAACACAATATCAAACTCATTAAGTTCTACATGGAAAAGAAATGAAAGTTTTTTTTTTAAAAAAAAAAAAAAAAAAAAAAAAAAAAAAAAAACCGTGAATTCCATGAACAATCTCTAAATTATTTTTGGAGTTTTAACAGCTCTAACTGTAAAATAAATATCCATACTTGCTTTAAATTTTGCTAATATGACATAAACCCTGTCTTTTATTTTGAAAAAACTTACACCAGCCTTTGTTGGTAAAAAAGGAGCAAATAATACAAATAGAGTTTTACTAGAATTACTCAAATCACATGTTGTAAGTGAGGTTTTTATATAAAAAAAAAAAGATCTGTGTAAACAATGAAACTAATGAGAGATTTAAGCATTTCTTTATTTCATAAGAGGTTTACACAAGTTCTAAAAATAGATGAAAAGCATGTAATTGTAACTAAACTCAGAAAAATTGTGTTCGTTTTTGAGATAGAGGACACTCACTTCAAGAAAATGTTTGGGACCTAAATGTTATTAAATTGATCTTTAGAGACTTAAGTGTCATTACCCTTTTTAAAATTAGATCATTTTCACTTGGAAATTAGCATCATGATAAAATGACCCAATTACTACAGCATTTACTAAAATGAATAAAATGTTATTCGTCAAAACACCCTTATAAAACTTGCCGACCCCCACATCATTGTAGTGGAGGATGACATTTCGAGCAAACACCCAAAACAAAGTTTCCTGGTGTTACCTCCTTTGGACGATCAGAACAGACTGTGCATTTGATCATGTTCTTGCAAACCCTAATTTCATCTTGTAGTTTTTGTATTGCTGTCTCTCCAGTTTCGGAACTCAGCTCATCAATTTTGCTGTTTAATTCCTTGAGTTCTTCTTCAAGCTTCTTTCTTGAACTCCTGTTTGACATGGTTGATTCAACTAACAGATATTCAGAAAACTAATACTGTGTTTCACGAAAGATAATCATTTTCCCAATGTAAACTGGACATATATTGCACGGATTATGTCATGTGTACATTATAAACTTGATCAACCTTTAAAAAAAAAAAACATAATTCATAGCAGAAATTACAACACTTCTTTTATGGCACATTTTCCCACCGAGGGAAATAAACTTGAGTTCTTCTTATATGGGCTCATAAACTCTATGTATCAATGGATCATGAAATTTGCAAGTAAACGACCGTTTAGGCACCAAGCCCATCTTCTCACCAGAGCCCATTGGTGGGTTATCATTGGAAGGAGATTCCCATTCTATTGCAAAGAAAATGAGATAAACAGTCTACAATACCCTTATCAGATCATTATATAACAATAGGCTGTCTTTTTATATTACTTTATTTACTCAGGTGTACGAAAGAGGTTTCCTATTTTCAAAATCACTTTTCATTTTCATTCAATTCTATTTTTAATACTTGTTGTGAAGAGAAAGCAATGCTATTCAGAAAAGCAAGGAAAAGTAACAAGTTTGTTTGAGGTTTTCAATGAAATACACAAATGGACTTTTCACAGTTCAACAAAGTAAACTGTGTCTTTCGAAAAAAGATGTTCCAGAGGTTATCATTTTGTTTGGGAACTTGATAGTGAAAAAGCCACCTGAATCTTTTGTCCCCCAAAAAGAAAGAAAGAAAGAAAGAAAAGGCCCCCTGAATCTTGTCTGAGCTATAGTAATTCGTAAGTATATCCAGGTTCAACAAATGATATAACGCTGAAGTTAACTTCCTCTTAGAATTTGTTTAGCGGCTCAAAAAGAACAGATGGGAAAGGAAACAAGAGGAAAGAGAACGAAAGAGGATAGAGGATTTGTTGGTTCAATCCAAACATGTTGTTAAGCAGATTCTATTTATAAAGTGATAACACGGTTTCTCTTGGTGTTAGAAGCAATGAAGCATAGTATAGCTAGATTTAAAATAAGTAACAATATAGATTATGAATGAACAATCGGTTTAGACTCTGAAACCATTCAGCTTCCAATGATTATCTTGTTCAGACATTAGACTACTCTGATTCATTTAACTGGAAATTCTGCTACATCTTGTAGTTTGTATTTCAAATTCTTACTCCATGAGTCCTTGTTTTCTTTTTCAAGGCTAAAGTTTCTAGCTTGTGTTTGGAATGTGAAAGCTTAAAGCATAAACGTGATATCTGAAACAATCAATTTGAGATCCATAGTTTTGAAATTCTTAGTTTACCAAAATGAGGAGGAAGCGCCTAAATGATTAGCCAAATTAGAGTTTTCCAAAATCATTTAACAATATGATTCTAGCAACACTGAGTAACCCAAGGAAAGTAATCACTGCACTAGAAATAAACCATACACCCTGACTTTTGAGCTTTAGACTACTGTAATCCATTATAATTTATTTAAGACTACCCAACATATCTAAGCTACAAAAAACAAATGGTTAATAACCTATGTAGATTATGCAAGTCACATGGTAAGAAAAACATAGCTCAGCAAACCTTTTTATAAATGAAGTGCACTCTAGTTTTGATAGAAACAGAACTCATCCAGAAATAAGGAATCAGGACAAAAATCAAGAGGAGTTTAAAGTTTCAAATTTCACTATTTAAATTGAAATATATAATATGATCAATCAGGACACAAATCTGACACTGATCCAGACAAGAAACCATGAAGCTTCTTAGAAAGAAAAATACCTTTCAGCATCCAACTCAAATTGGGTAGCTTCCAAGTCTTTCTGAATTTGATCATACTCTTTCTCAGAAGAAGTAACAGCAGACTTAAGCCACTTCAACTCCTTTTCAGCATCAGCCAATTCCCACTTTGCAGACTCCAGGGTAACTGCAAGGTGTTTTTCCTCTTGAGTAGATTTAGTAGCTTCTGATAAAAGAGCTTTCATCTGCAGGATCAAATTTATTGGTCATAAGTCATAACCAATGTAAAAAGAAGCAAAAATCTTCACCATGATGGCATAAATAAATAAATAAGTAAACAGGTGCGAGGACCTGGTCTTCACTATGTGTAATCCTCATCTTTAAACTTTCTATTGAAGTGTTAATTTGTTGAAGCTGCTTTGCTAAGGCCTGCTTCTCACAGAGTAAGATGCTATGTGCCTGTTTTGTCTTTACGCTTTCTGATACAAGCTGCACATAAATAGCATTATTATAAAATAAAACCTATGCATCCACATTATTATCGGTTAATGCCCAATGGGAGGTGACAATTTCTAGATGTAATAACAAGACCGACCTTAATATTATAGTCATCCCTCTCAGTCACCTGCTGCAATAGATGTTTGTTCTGCGTCTGCATATCTTCATATGCTTGTCCAATAGTCTGCAGGAAAAGAAGACGAGAAATGTAACACAAATAAGAGGGACCACAAGTAGCACAGTAACTTCTGCAGCTCATCGTGAAACTAGAAGGGGAAGGAAAAGACTAGTCAGAGAGGCAACCTCAATTTCAGATATATAAGCCTCTGACTCAGCATCTTTGACTTTAATAGCCTCAGTCAGCTCCAAAATATCTCTGCTAGATATGATCCAGAATAATCAACAGCATAATAAACAAACCGAGTTTGTGCAATCTAAACCGCATTTATCTGTAAGAGAATGAATTGCAACAAAGTAGCAGAAGGAGAAAATGTGTGCGATAAGTGGAGAAGCACAATTGTTGACACTAATGTAAAAGCAAAAATATTATGTTTAAGTTAACACTTGAGCTCAATCCACCTCATCATATGGCTACTATTGCAAATTTTACATCATAATTTGTGTTAACCCATCTGTTAATTTTACTTTCGATTAGGTTAAATTAGGATGATATGTAAACTGTGAATAAAATTGGCTAGTTAGTTAGGAATTAGTTAAGTAGTTAGAGAAATAGTTAGGTAATTCTGGTATCTTTGTTGGGAATAAAGTCTAAGGTTACTCCTATATAAGGAACTACCTAGACTAATTGTATAGTGTGTTGAATGATGTCAAGATGAATGAAATGGCACAGTGATGTGATTCTGTGTTTCCTCTCCCCTCCTCTTTCTCTTCTCAAACCCTCTGATTTCTTATTCCCAATTCCTCTAATTTCTACAACCAGTGCATCAGTGGTATCAGAGCCAGGTTATCCTCGGCTCCCTTGCCGCAATCTCCGTAATTCTTGAAACAGTCCAGAGCATTCTTCTTCTCCGCTCAGTGCTGTATTCAAGGAATAACCAGAAAACTCCAAAAAGAAACATCAAGAACCATCAGCGACAACACAACAGTGGTATTCTGGTCCCTTCTTCTACTCTGGGTCCAGTTTTGGTTTCAAGACTAACCCAGGAAAGACAAAAAGACAGTCAGGAAAAATTCAAGCTCAGTGGCACTGACTCAGCGAGACCTTCTACATATCAGACTTGAGTCACCCAGAAATTGCAAAAAGATATCAAGACCAGACGAGACATCCAAGAACGGCTGGCAACGCAGAATTTTCCAGCCACTCTATCCTTGGCTCTCTGATGAGTTTTGATAGAGACGCACTCCACAACATTCTGCAACAATTAAGATGGGTTCTTGCCAAGGTAGCAGCCTTGCGGAAAGACTTAGAAGCGAAAAGAGGAAATGCTTCTGCTGATCAAGAAGATGGTGGGCTTCCTTTGACATCAATTCCTCAGCAGTGCAACACAGGGCAAGCAATAACTATTCAAGAAGATCAAGAAGAATGTGGCTATTCTCAAGAAAATAGCGAGTCTTCGGTGACCAACATCCAAGAAGACGCAAATATCAATTCTTTGTTGTCTTTGTCGGTTTTTAATCCTTCAGATTGTGAGTTCTCGCAACTGGAGGTATGTAGCTGCAAGAAGAGTGCAGAGTTGTCGCAAAGTAAGGACTGTTTTGAACAAAAATATTTTGTCCAAGGAGCTACGTATATGAGCAAAGAGCACTTTGAAGGGTCAAAAGTACAGCTGTCTTGCATTTCCTTCAAGTGGCAGAAAGATTTCAAAGAACATGGGCATATAGACTTTAACTTTCAAGAAATGGCATGGATCCAGTGGTCAATAACCACAGCTTTATTCTGCCATCAACTGCCTACTCTATGTGTAAATCTGTCCTGGTTCAAAGGATGCCTAATTAAGATGCTTCTAGGGTCTAGTTTGATACAAGGAGTAATATACTTGGCTGAGGGCTGAAGCAAATAACCACTGGGTAATAGCTTGGAGTCTGCATCATGCAGAAAAGGCAGCAGGTGCCATCTGTTCTGCACATGGTGGGACCCTCAGCAACTCAGAAGCCAAAGTTCACAGAGTACTGTGATGACACACTGGGGTAGCACTAGCAAATGATTATTTGGGCTTTGGTTTTTAAGAAATTGGCCCAAATTTATTGCTGCCTTTGGACATTATTAAGAGGCCTCCACACTTATTTTTGAACGGTTTACTGCAATGTGATATTGAACAATAATTTGAGGTTCTGCAGCATATGGAAAAGGCAGCCATCAGACCAGGACGTGAAGGTGTAGCAAAGGTCTGTGTACAAAAGCTTCTTGGCTCAGCTTCCATTCATTCCAGACCAATGAACTGTACTTGTAGCAGCAATTCAGAAGTTATGCCTCAGGTTTTAGATAACTCTTTGCAGTTGAATTTTGTTGTTCAACATCCTTGAGGGCAAGGATGTTTTTGGGAAGGGGGTATTGATATGTAAACTGTGAATAAAATTGGCTAGTTAGTTAGTTAGGAATTAGTTAAGTAGTTAGAGAAATAGTTAGGTAATTCTGGTATGTTTGTTGGGAATAAAGTCTAAGGCTACTCCTATATAAGGAACTACCTAGACTAATTGTATAGTGTGTTGAATGATGTCAAGATGAATGAAATGGCACAGTGATGTGATTCTGTGTTTCCTCTCCCCTCCTCTTTCTCTTCTCAAACCCTCTGATTTCTTATTCCCAATTCCTCTAATTTCTACAACCAGTGCATTATAGGATTTATCCCATTATCTTATCACATCTAGGATAATCTTATCTAGGATTAGTTTAGACATTATTTTGAATAATTGTACCTGTAGCATTATAAATAGCATTAGGGTTTCTTCCATTTTTAAACGTTTAAAATGATTTGAGAAACCTATTGACTTAGTCAACTACTTCATCCTTTTCTACTTTCCCCTCCTTTCGTTTCATTTTCCCCCCTACATCTCCCTCCCCCTTTCCTCTAGCTTGTATTGCATCAATTCCTTCTATTCCAAATCAGTTGTTAGATACTTTTTATGATTTGAATAGGCTTGAGTTTGTTGTATGCTTCTCACTCCTTTTCTCTCCAACTCCCCTCCTTTCTTTCTATTTCTCCCTCCTCCTTCCCTCTACCTAGTCCAAAATCATTATGGGAAACTTTTTCTTCTCTTTTTTTTTTTTTTTTTGGGGGGGGGGGGGGTAATAAATAAATAAAACAAAGTCTTTTAAAAACATTCATCACTTCCATCACATTCCCCTCAAAAGAAACACCACAAAAAATAACTTGGTTGAAACAAGGGGATTTAACTAAGAGTGCCTGGCAAAAGCCTATGAACTATGCGCCAACCATATACACACAAGTTTCAAAAGAACACACATCCACCAAGGCCTGCACATAGTTTTACTTCCAAAGAGTAGGAAGTGGATGGAGATAAAGTGCTTGAATGCATCATGACAGACACTGCATTGTACAGTATAACAGAAAAGATTCAGAGTAAGCATTATGCATCAAGAGCATTATGCATCAAGAGCAGCATGGCAAGATTAAAGTGACAAATCTCATACTGATATACTTAAACCAACTTCCTTATCACCAAAATCAACAACTTCCAAAACAACCAGTTAGGTTTGAAAAGGGGGAAAACAACATAATCCACCAATTTGACATTGCAGGAAATTTAAAGTTGATAAAGATGTATTCATAATTACAAACCTTTCAGAAGCTTCCAGTTTGGCCTTTAGATCCTCTATTTCCGCTTCTGCTGCAGAAAGCCTTTGTTCATAAGCAGCTTCAGCTTCATTGGCAGCTTTTACCCTCAACTCTAGACCATGCTCATCTAAAGCATTTTTCAGTACTTCAGCTTGAGCGAGAGCTTTACTTTCTGATTCTCTGATTTCTACCAAACCTCTGAAATGCACGTTTTATACCACATCTGGAATTAATCATTCCGCCAAACATAGGACAAGAAAACTTGTTTTAAATATTTTGAACACAACACAAGTTTTTTCTTCAGCCATCATCTTATTAATATCAGTTTCAGTACCTTTTTTCATGATTCTCCTGCCCATGCAAGTCCAAAAAGAATTGTAATTCCACCTTTTCCTTCTGCAGCCTTTCAATCTGAAACAAACAATAATTAACTTCTAAAATAAGATTAACAAATATATATTCTAGGAAAATGTTCCAGTTTTATTTTTTGTGGTGAGGGGGGGACCGAGCAGGAAAATATTCTACCAAGAAATAAATACTTTTCCTCTCATCTATTTTTTACTACAGAAGAATTCGATGAAAGAGACAAAAATAAAAACAGAAGATAAAATATTCCTAATACCCAGAAAAATAGTAAACAATAAGAACAAAGGGAAAAGGAAACATAAACAAGGAAAGACTTACCAATGTTTTTAAAGACTTTATCTCCACGGCTTGCTCAGAACATTTGTTTGCTAAGCTTTTTATTTCACTTGACTGCATCAAAAAGAAGAATTAACCGTCTTCAGTTCATACAACTTACCCAAAAAAATCAAATTAATTATAAACTGTACTTGGGGGAAAAAAATGTCAATCTTGACTCCTTTAAATATCAAACACCCCCAACCACCCCCCCCCAACAAAAAAAAAAAGGAAAAAAATTGGCTCTTTCTTTTCTAGACCATCACATGGTCTGCTTCCTATCCGATGGAAGCAAAGTTTGGCAAGATAATTGAAGCTATGGTTGTTCATAGAAGTAAACAGAAGAACTCTGATACAAGACCTTTATGATAGGATGAGTAGATGTTGATAGTTGGCCTTAAGGTCAAGCTCAGGCCCATTAGTAAGAGTGTGCTTTAGTTCAATCATGCTTAATCAGTTTAGCTCTTTTGATGCTCGGTTATAAATGAAGTCATAACTGTACTTCAGATTGATCAATACAATTCAATTGCCTTGGAACTCAAGAACACCAAGGTACAAAGCCTATGGCCTTGGAACTCAGATCGTGGGCAATATGAACATGCTATCGGTATGAGTCTGAGCATGAACATTGTGAGCATGCTTACCACCATCAGGACAAATATATTGATGAACATGAACAAACCAATCGCCACCAATATAAGTATGCATCATTTCCATAATATATTCTAACTTCCTCCAAGTTTTACAAAGCATGGTAAGAGCAATTCATGAATCGCCTTCAGCAATCATTTGAATACTTCCAATATAAAATGAATCAAGCACAAGGTAATCAGAATCGTAGACAAGCTACAATAGGTTGCCATCAGCAAAGACTCAAATACGTTCAACATGAATGGAATCAAGGTCAGGATGAATGGGATTGTAGACAAGATGCCATAATAGGTGCTCTTTGGCAACCAATGAAGGCTACCAATAATATATCAAAAGAAGAGCAACAATCTAATCAAGTATATGTGAAGGCATTTGACGAGGCAACAAAAGTAGAAATTTCTTCCTCAAATCCATAAAATGAGGTTGTGCATCCAAATGAAGCACTACAAGCTCTGACGGAAACTCTTGTGACCAATATGGATGAGGATGTTGACCCCGTTGACTACAACACCAAAGAGTCCCTACGTCTTGATCAAATTGACCAAGTTGAATACCTGTGCCGATCAAAGAGGTTCCTTCTCAAATTTTGGACAAGAAGAATTAACTTAATTTTTCTATAGAGCCACCTAATTTGAA
Source organism: Acacia melanoxylon (assembly GCA_019022615.1). NCBI lineage: Eukaryota > Viridiplantae > Streptophyta > Magnoliopsida > Fabales > Fabaceae > Acacia > Acacia melanoxylon. Next base: position 1,656,937 of record JAFJYJ010000045.1, on the reverse strand, counting down.
AGCTGCATCCCCCAAGGTAGTACTTGTTGAGCAACTCCAACAATACCTTTTCTATGAGAAAGGCTTTCCAAGTGCTCCCCAAGACCCAACTAATCATTCCTGCCAAGGTTCCCTCACCTGTTGGAAGGTATTTCCAAATGGAAGAACCTGAAGTCCACTCCGCCCTTCCCTCACTGGATTAGTGCCTCAATTTTAACTCACCAGTGGTCGAGTTCTTCAAGTGGGGAGAACATAGGAAATATATGAGAACTTATTTTAGGAGAAAATGAATTGGTTTTGTTTTAATTATAGTTTTTAAGTTTCCTTCTTAGGAAGAAAACCTGAGTCTACTTTTTACTTTTGTTTTATTATATTTGCAAGTGAATGAATAACCTTCATGAGAAAGAAAGCTTTTGCAAGTTGCAAGCTTTCTTCATGAGAAAGAAACCCCCTTCTACATATAGCCAGCTCTCACTCGTAAAACACAGACCTGATAACATGATATATTGATGTTGTGATATTCAGATAGCTCTCTTGCCCCTTGGTTCTGTTTCACTTCCTGTGGTAATTATATTATTTTGTGTAAATAATATTATTATTAGATATTATAGGATTAAGTTATTATCCTAGGTTAGTTGAGATTAGATTCCCTTGTATTTAAAATTCAAATTCTCCCATCCAATCCTAGAAGATCTAGGATAACAGATCCTACTCACTTGTACAGTATATAATTCTTGAGAATAAACAAAGGAGATGTATTGGACTCTATAATTAAGTACTATAATTCTACATGATATCAGAGCACCGTAGCAACGAGTCCAACAACAGCAGCGGCGAGATGAACCCGCCGGAAACCTCCACAATGATGGGTTCGTCCAATGACAGTCCCTTTCCCCATCAGTTTTTAAAACCCAGCAATCCCTCTGCAATTATTCCTGCAACCGACAACAATCTAGTCTTAGAAAAATTAGATCTACACAACTATCATGATTGGGCTTGGGCAGTACTGCTTGCTATCAAAGGACGAGGAAAACGCAAATTCCATACCAGAGAAACTCAGCTACCATTAGACCTGAACTCCCCTACTACGCTTCAATGGGAAACTTATAATTCTCTAGTATGCTATTGGCTCATCAATGCACGTCGCCTTAGATTAAAAGAAATTTCATGTATCTTCCCACTGCCAAGGAGATTTGTGAGGTTGTCTAAGACTCTTATGTAGATGCAAAGGATTTATCTCACTTGTTTAATCTCCATCGCAGACTATGGAAATCATCTCAAGGCTCAAGGTGTGTTGCTGAATTCTGGTTTAAATTCGTAACCCTCTGGCAAGAGGAGGATCTGATGGCAGACAATGAATGGACATCAGCCTCGGACGCTGCTCGACATCAACATAATGTCAAAACTAATCGGCTTATGGTATTTCTCGCTGGCCTTAACCAAGAATTTGATTATGCTAGAGCCCAAATATTGAGTAACTCTTCTCTTACACCCCTGCGGGAAGTTTACTCTGAGATATGCCATTAGGAATCTCGCCATCATACCATGCTTCTTAAGGCCATATCTCCAAGTCCTAAAGTGTCGGTCTGGCAAGTAAGCAAGTTTACTGAGGTTCTGCTACTAATAAAACTCACCCTTTGTGTGATCATTGTAAAAAGGTTGGCCATACACAAGACAAAGGTAATCCATGGCAAACAAGCAGATTGGAAACCTCGCAGACATAAACCTCCTTTTGCTCACCAAACAATCCTTGCGGCCGAGACTACCTTTGAATCTTTGCCACCTTCCTTCAATCCAGAACAAATAAGTCAACTCTTAAGACATGCTAAAAAACCTACAGGCCTCTCAATGGCCAGTTGCTTACATTGCCAAGCAAGGTACTAATCCTATTGCTCCTGTAACATCCTCATCTCTGTCACAATGGATAATAGAAAAAGGCGCCTCTAATCACATGACTTCAGAGTCTAGTATGTTTAACTCTTATTTACTTTTGACTAGTAATAAACAAATTCGCACAGCCACTAATACATGTGTATCCATAGCTGGCACTGGTACCGTGTCTATCACAGATATACCTTACAACTTGATTTTGTATTGCAAGTTCCCAACTTGGCATGTAACCTTCTTTCAATCAACAAGTTGACTAAACAAGCAAATTGTTCTTCTCATTTTTTTGCCACTCATTATGTATTTCAGGATCTCTCCTTAGGGAAGACAATTGGCACAGCTAAGGAGCATGGTGGCCTCTACTATCTTGATGATTCTTCTGTGAGTGCCTTGTCATCACAAATAAAGACCTTTGTCTCCTCTACTTTTGATAATGAGTTAATGTTATGGCATAAAAGAATGGGTCACAAATAAAAATTGTTTCCTCAATTTTCATCCAATAAAGTTGTCAATTTTCATTGTGATACATGTAAATTAGCAAGACATCATCATGTTAACTTCCCACCAACTACGTATAACTCCACTCGTCCTTTCTCCATCATCCACAATGATATATGGGGCCCATCTCGAATTCCTAATCGCACATGTTCAAAATATTTTGTCACTTTCATTGGATGATCAATCTAGAATGTGTTGGGTGTACCTATTAAAAGAAAAATCTGTTGTCTTCAATATCTTTGTTGAATTTTTTCACTATATGAAAACTCAATTCAATTCTAACATTCAGGTCTTATACTTTGACAATGGCACTAAATATTTCAATCACTCTTTCAACCATTTTCTAAAATCTCATGGAATTATTCACATAAGTAGTTGTCCTAACACTTCCCAGCAAAATGGAATTGCAGAACGTAAAAATCGCCATCTTCTTGACATTGCTCGTGCTCTTATGTATACCTGCAATGTTCCTAAATACTTTTGGAGTGATGCAATCTTCACCGCCACTCACCTCATCAATAGAATGCCTACCCAAGTCCTTTCCTACACCTCCCTCTTGATAAATTACGTGAAACTCATGTGAACTCTCATCTTGATCACACCCTTCCTCTCTGTGTCCTTAGTTGCATAGTTTATGTCCATATCCATCATTATCCTTAAAAATTTGACCCCCGTCTGTCAAATGTGTCTTCCTTGGCTATTCTAACCACCAAAAGGGTTATAAGTGTTATGATCCAGAGTCTAAACACATATTTGTCAGCCAAGATGTCACCTTTATTGAAACACAACCTTTTTATTCACAGTCTTCCATTCAAGGGGAGAATTGGAGTGAATCTCAGCCTATTCATACCATACCTGAACCTATACCACCTTTCTATCCCGTAATCATATCTACAAGTTCTTCTAATTTTGACTCACTCACAATGCCATCACAAACAGGGGGAGACAAACATGAAAAACAATATGACAAGGTTTACTCTAGGAAGAACAAAAAGCTAGGAGGTTCCACTATAATTGAGGCTTTGCCACTCCCTCAACCAAGGGTAAATCCAAAAGAAAACAAAGAATTAGACATGCCTATTGCAGTGAGAAAGAAGGCACGCTCCTGCACAAAACATCCTATTCAAACACATGTCATATGGTAATCTCTCACATAAATACTATCATTTTGTCACTAATCTTGACCAAATTCAGATTCCTACAAATGTGTACGAGGCATTAGAAATTCCTGAGTGGAAAATGTTGTTTTGGATGAAATAAATGCTCTTGAAAAGAATCATACTTAGGACATTATAGAATTACCCAAAGGAAAAAAGGAAGTAGGGTGCAAGTAGGTATTTATCCCTAAGTACAATGTTGGTAGTACTCTAAACAAGTACAAAGTTAGGCTAGTTGCCAAGGGCTTCACACAAATGTACGGTTTGAATACGAGACATTTGCCCCTATAGCAAAGTTAGATACAATACGAGTACTCATTTCCATTGTTGCAAATCTAGACTGGCCTCTACAACAGCTAGATATTAAGAACACCTTCCTAAATGGGGAACTGAAAGAAGTATATATGACACTACCCCCTAAGTTTGAAAAAGGATGAGATACGCAAGTATGCAAGCTAAACAAATCTATATACAGTCTGATATGTAAACTGTGAAAAGGTAAAAATATTACTAAGTAGGTAATTAGGGAAATAATAATAACACAATATCTTCTATGAGGCCATAATTAGTTAGGAATTAGTTAATTAGTTAGGTTGTTATATTTTGTTAGTTAGTTACATTTGGCATTTTGTTATTACTATTGCTTAAGTCTAAGGCTATAGTCTATATAAGGGAGGAGCCTAGACTAATTTAAGTGTGTTGAATATGATGAATGAATGAATGAATGAAAGTGCACGGTGATGTGATTCTTGTTCTCTCCTCTCCTTTCCATTTCTCTTCTCAAACCCTCTAATTTCTATCTTCTTTCCCCAATTCCTCTAATCTTCCACACTAATCCTATCAGTGGTATCAGAGTGAGTCATCCTTGGCTCCCCCGCTGTTAATCTCTGCAAGTCTTGAATCAGCCAAGAGCCATTCTTCTTCTCAGCTCAGTTCTGTATTCAAGAAGCTATCAAGAAACTTCCAAAAAGAGACCTCAAGAACGTTCAGTGACAACACGAGGAATTCTTAACACCCAGAAATTGCTATCTGAAGGGGCGTCCATCGTATCTCAAAGCACAGCCGTGAGTCTTCACTGTGCCGCTACTCTGTTTCTCGTCACATTGGATGGTTTCGAATCACCATCAAGAATGGTCAAGCAATTTAATCGAGGCGGCGTCAACTGAATCTGGGTATAGCGTGGACTGGTTCTGGTTATGGCGCTACTTCATCGTTCTATCCTCGTCGAAACTTTGGACTCTGGGTGTCCGTCGAATTCTTGCCAGTTTCAGGCATCGCTCGCGTCATCGGCTTTTGGTAACTCGCTTCTGTCGTCAATTCTACGCGTCGTGGGCTCTACGTCTATGTCTATCAGGTCCCAATTTGTCAATCTGCTTTGCCAGGTCCTAGTTTGTCGATCTGCTTCGTCGAGTTCTGGTTCTCATGTCCGATTTAAGCTACACGGACTCGTTGACCCAAACCGAGGGAACGCTCAAAATCACGTAATGAGGGTCGTGATTTGAGGTAGGAATTAGAATAAAAAAAAAAAAAAAGCGAGGGAAAAAACCAAAAATCTCTTCTAGTTGGGATGGGACAACGACGGAAGGGAAACCAGAAAAACAAAAATTATCTTCTTGTTGGTACGGGACAACGGCTGAAGGGAAACCAAAAAAGACTCCATCAAAGGTGTTGTCTTTGAGAAACGGCTAACCAGAGAGAGCTACCTACGAATTCTGACTAGAGGGGCTGATCGGCAAGAGGCTGAGTGAAGCATCACATAAAGTATCGTGGGGTGAAGTCGTCGGGAAGTAGGCTCTCGAATGGGATGTTTTTGATTTATTCAAATTTGTATTTTTGAGTTTTGCATTTTTTGTTTTTAGGTTTGTTTTTGTTGTTTCACATCCTTGAGGGCAAGGATGTCTTTGGGAATGGGGTATTGATATGTAAACTGTGAAAAGGTAAAAATATTACTAAGTAGGTAATGAGGGAAATAATAATGGCACAATATCTTCTATGAGGCCATAATTAGTTGGGAATTAGTTAATTAGTTAAGTTGTTATATTCTGTTAATTAGTTACATTTGGCATTCTGTTATTACTATTGCTTAAGTCTAAGGCTATAGTCTATATAAGGGAGGAGCCTAGACTAATCTGTGTGTGTTGAATATGATGAATGAATGCAAGTGTACAGTGATGTGATTCTGTGTTTTCTCTCCTCTCCTCTCCATTTCTCTTCTCAAACCCTCTGATTTCTATCTTCTTTCCCAATTCCTCTAATCTTCTACACTAACCTATCACAGTCTCCTAGAGCTTGGTTTGATAGGTTCTCACGTGTCAAGAATGCTAAAGGCTACCACCAAAGTCTCTCCTATCACACTATGTTTATATGAGCAATGAAAGAATCACTACCATCCTAAAAGTATATGTAGATGATATCATACTTACAGAAAACAACCTTCAAGAAATGAGTCGAATCAAGATGGCTTCAAACAGAGAATTTGAAGTCAAAGACCTTGGAGACTTGAAATATTTCCTAGGAATGTAAGTGGCTAGGTCAAAAGAAGGGATTCACATCTCACAAAGAAAGTATGTCCTTGATTTACTAAAGGAGACTAGCATGCTTGGATGTAAACCAAGTAAAACACTTGTCAGTGTCAAGAAGAAGAAGAACATGAAACCTGCAACAACTGAACAAGAAGTTGCAAAAAGGAAGAAACAAGAACAAGCTGAAAAACCAGCAGACATAGGGCATTACCAGAGACTAGTTGGAAAGCTCATATATCTTTCCCACACTCGGCCAAACATTGCCTTTGCAGTGAGTGTTGCAAGTCAATAATATTTGTCTCTCTATGTCTACAAAACTACAGCTTGCTAACATACTTACAAAAGGACTACCAAAGGACAACTTTGAAGGTTTTCTATGCAAGTTGGACATGATGAGGATCTATGATCCAACTTGAGGGGCAGTATGGTGATTATATTATTTTGTGTAAATAATATTATTATTAGATATTATAGGATTAAGTTATTATCCTAGGTTAGTTGAGATTAAATTCCCTTGTAGTTAAAATTCAAATTCTCCCATCCAATCCTAGAAGGTCTTGGATCTGTTATAACAGATCCTACTCACTTTTACTGTATATAATTCTTGAGAATAAACAACGGAGATGTATAGGACTCTATAATAAAGTCCAATTATGCTACACTCCCCCTCTGGTTTTGTTCGTCTCTCCCTGCCTCCCATTTCTGTTCTCAATTTTCTTCCTATATTCCATTTTGTTTGCATCCATGCAAGTGTATGTGAGTGAGTTTTACATCAGTGGTAGTACTTGGGAGGATGCCAATGTGTTGGTCATTCAATTTCATACTTTTCCACTTGAGAACAAGGTGAAACTCAAGGGGGAGGATGATGAACCCACCAACTTTGTTTGCTGAACCTACATCTACAATGGGGCCCAACACGCTAAATGTGTTTAAATTTACACCCAAAAATGTTTTTGTGGTTTTGGACATAAATCTAAACATATGCTAAAGCTAAGAGAAAACATGCCAAAGAGGCCCAACAAGCCAGTAAGTTTGTGGATAGCAGCAAGAGATATTGTGGGGCCCAACAGGTGGTTTTCTAGGGTAATGTACAAAGGACCAGAGGGAGAAACTGGGTGATAAGAATATATCCTAACACCCCATCAATCTAGAACATAGTAATCATATGCATTGAGTTTGTTACATATGTAGTTGATTTAAGGACCCTTGAGAGACTTAGTAAATATATCAGCTAGTTGGTCTTTAAAATTGACAAAGTTGGTAGCATGACACCCAGATTGGATCTTCTCACTCACAAAATGGCAATTGACGTTGATGTTTGGTTCTTTTAAGAAATACTAGAATAGAAATTGTATGCATTCACTGCTTGATTATGAAGAATCAACTCCATTTGGTATTTGTACTTCATATCTCAATTCCTGAAGTTCCCTGAGCCATATAAGTAACGATTATGGCATGATATTCAACTCCTACAGCAGTAGCACTAAATCTTCGAACTCCAACAATATATCCTACGCAGTCTAGCAATTATGTGACTGCAGAGAAAGTGACACAAGAAGATATAGCAGGTCCATATCTTAAGTCTTAACAATACACGCCAATCTTTTCTTCCTATCTCTCTCAGAATGCATCACATTAAGTCAATTTTGTGAAGGATCCAAAGTTTTGAATTACATTTTGTTTCATACTCTTCCATCAAACTAAGTTAACCCTCATGAAGACACAACTTGCACCAAAAAGGACTTTCCCAAACACTTTCCATTATAATATGTATCAAAATTATGTTGGTTTTGATTTATCGAGAGATTGGAAGTTCAAGATATACACTAAAATGAAACAATAAACAATTTTCAGCAAATATTACTGATACTGTAAGCATGTTCCTTCACTTGTAAAATGTTTTAAAATGTAAAACTGGACAGAGCTAGTCAAACTAATCAAACACTTTTTTGTTGTGAAAATTAATCAAACACATTTAAGGACCTATAACAATAACTATTACAAGATTACTGGAAAGTAAATTGAAATGGCATTAAAACATGGATAATTGTGGGAGACAAACCTTCCCACTTAACAAAGATCTTAGTGAATGTGCTTTCTCACGTAAAGAAACTGCCTCATGAGCTGCATCCTTCCATCGTTTCAATTGAGCTTCCATCATACCCATTTCCTTAGATAAGGCTGAAGCCATGACATGAAACTCAGAATTAATGTCTTTTCTCCCTGAAACATGAAATATCGTTAGAAACTACAATATCCAATCCCACGTTTGATGCATCTAAACAGATAAAAGGTGACATGTGACCAAACCAGTATCCTGTATAGCTTCTTCCATCTCTATTTCAATATCGTTCTTTTCAATAGTACACTTCTGCAACTGAAGCTCTAGCTCTTTAATCCTACTGTCAGAATTGTCAACTGTAAGCCTTGCAGTATCTGCAGACTCCAATTTTGAGTTCAGTTCCTTTTCCCATTTCATAACATGGACCCTTTCAGCCTGATTTTGAATTTTTTAATTAGGGGGAAAAAACACAAAGACAAGTTAAGAAGTAAAGGGACAAAATGCAGCCATTTATACAGCTAAAAAAGAGAAACAGGAAAATCACTTTTAACCTGCAGAGACTCTGTCAATGCTTTATACCGCTCCAATTCAGTATTCCAATGTTGAAGTTGATCATTTACCAAAGAATATAGTCGGGATGAATATACATACTTGTCATCGGTCAATTCATTCTGAAAAAACAAAAAACAAAAGGAAACTCAGAACAGAAGTACTTTTTCACAGCGCAGAAGTAATTTTCCACTACACTTTTCAAGAAAACATGATTAAGAACAATAGTCCAATCTTAAATACCTGAAGATCTTGCAAATGCCCTCTCAAGGTCAGATTGTCTTCCTGTGCTTCTTGAAGCTCTGAAAGACGGTCAGCTGCCAATATCTAGGACATTACACAAGCAAACATTTTCATTAGGCTAAGTAGAGAATAAGTAAAATAAGTGCAAAAGAAAATGCTGTGGCAGACCTTTGCTTCCTCAATCGAATCTTTCAACTCCCGCAGATCCATTGTCTTGTCTGCAGGCTTTTCAGGAGACAGAGTCCCATTATCTGCATCTGAACCAGGCGACTGCATCCCTATTGCTGCATCTTTCTGCATTTTCAGATTGACTAATTTTCTCCTACTCTCTTCAAGTTCAGCCATGCTTTCATCAAGTTCACCTTTCAGCACAAACAGAGGAAACCATCAAATGACAATCACAAGAAGTCATCAGATTAAATGAAATGATTGCATAATCATAAAATTCAAATCTTGGCAACGAAACCAACAAAGCAAGCATGATATTTCTATCAGAGAACTACTGAGAATATGACTCAGCTTGCATCAGATGGAAGATTTTCTTCTCTTCTAAAGTTTTCAAGCAAGACCAGCTCTTCTGTTATTATACAGCTCATCATCAATTAAGAAAATGCCCTTAGCACCTCAAGATCTTATTGAAGCAATGCTTAAATTCCTTACTTCTACTCCAACTTAATACTAAGACTCACAATTCACCTTTAATTTGTTGTATTCATTTGATTTGGAAATAAAGAAGACTAGAATTTCCGGGAATTTTCACTTTATTATTTCCATTCAGGGGATATATTCAAGCAATGTGGGTCAAAATAAAAGTTCAAACTTAACAAAAGTAGAAGAAAACAGTAATGGAAATTACAAAATCTTAAATACACTGAGGCACATGTGAGAGATAGAGATGTTTCAGAACCTGCTAAACGTGTAATCTCAGATTGATCCACTAAGTGGCAGCTGATATAATTTCCAATAGCAACAGCATAATCTTTATGCTTGACATGGAGAGCATCGATTACTTCACGTAAATTGTTTGCCTCCTCTTTCATCACATCATCAATTTTAGACATCTGAATGATAGCATCTGCAAACCCCAAAATGAGTAATCATAACATCCATAAAGATTTTCTCAAATAATGCTACATTCAATATAAGTGTTAAAAAAATCAATTTTATTAGTAACAAACACAAAAGGTGAACTGTATTGCTCTGCAACAGGATAGCACATAATAAAATTCTAACCTTCTGAAATTGACCCCTCCAAACCATGGGTAATACAGTAAGTTCTTTCAATCTGAGCATCAATAGTATCTTCAAGAAGTTTCAATAACTCCCTGGTAGATGACTGACGCAGAGCAAGTGCTTCCTCAACAAAGTTAATGACCTCATCACGATTGTTAGCTTCAATGAAATCTTTCTGTGTTAATCTGGAAAGGAAGATATCCTCCACTGGACACAAAGAAAGTGAATCTAAAGACAACACAAGTCAGTCTCTTAAATTTTCGTAGAAGTCCCCCAACACAAAAGAATTTGGAATAGAAGAATGTTCACCACATGCCCACCCACAAAGAGGTAAGCACAACTATGAATTTACCTTGAGGATTAGTAGGGTGCTCCAAATTTTTAAATGCATTTTGGCCTCCACCAGCTTGTATTCCAAGAAGGATCAGATCATCAACCAACTAAAAAGGAACATAAGAAAGTTCAACCTACAAGCATTTTGTACATGAATCAACAGATAAATACAAACTGAGACTAGGGGTATGGAGAATAGAAACATGATGGTAGAGAATAACCTGACTTCCATCCCCACCACCTTAAATGCACTGCTTTAAAAGATGATGTACTTTTGAAAGAAAATTTACAGAATCTAAAGATCATGGACCAAGAGTGGAAGCATGGGGAAGAGAAGCACAATGGTAGACAATAACCTGACTCCAGAGTTCGTTTACTGCAATTATCATGTCATCATATGAATTTTTCCTGTATTTTAAATCTCCAATTTTTACTTCAAGGTCATGCAATGCCTGTTTTTGGAGGTCTATCTGTTGAACAAGCTGCTGGTTCTGAGACTGCAAGACTCCAACATCAGCCTGCAGGTACATAATCTTTCTTTTTAAGCAGGTGAAACTTCTAAACAATTTAATGAAAAAGAGACTCAACACATGCAGGACAAATGGCACAGCCTAGAAGAAAATAAATATTATATTTAAGGGAGCAAAGGTTATGAATAGCTTACAAGATACACAAGTAATGAAATTTTCTTCCCTTTTTTGTCTGTGCCTCTAAGAAAAGATAGGAACCCGAGGCCCATAAAACCTGTTCTTGTACTTTTTATGCATGAAAAATGTAGCTACATAGAGCTAATGCACTACCATGTGATTCTAAGATATCATGTAGTTCTAAAAATTATAATGAATTTGTCTTTATATTACAAGCAAAATCATGGCGATAAGGCTAAAGAGACTACAGAAAACATTGGGTTGACTTAGGACACAGTTAACTTTTGTTTTCTTTATTCTCATCTCCAACATATAAGTCATAATACACCAAGTTCATCCTTACTACTACTCACAATAGCCCAAATTTGATTTACCCTGAGCACATATAAGCAGCAATCACTTTTTCAGGGCCCACTCACTTCAAAATGACCATGCAATTTTGGTACTCTGATGGGAGACCAATTTCAATGTTGCCTAATTTGTGGTTCATCATAAGAAGTGGTATGAATACACACGCCTAATATCTGTACCTCTTCTTCCATCGGCCAATATATACTTGATTCTCTTCTTCAACTCTCTCTCTTCATTTCATTCAACAGGCACCACTCTTCCTCATCCTCTTCCATTGTTCAGTTCTGTTTCATCATTGTCCCATTATAGTTTGCAAACATACTCCACTTTTGTAAAGACAACCGCAAATGGGATTTACTGGAAAGAAGAGTAAATTAAACAACACTGACTTGGTTAGATGGATGTTATTGCATTCCATTTCTGTCTCACAAAATCAATACTCTCTTTTTCTTACTCTTTTCACCTAGAGATATTGATATCATTTTTCACACATAAAACAACTTTTTTTATTCTACTCGGTGGGTCCTCCAGAGAAATAAGCTCCTTAGCTAGTTGTTAACAGTCCAGCTTGCGATAGATTGTTCCAATACATAAATACAGATATAGATTATTCTATCCATCTATCTATCTATTTTATTATGTTTCTGCAAACCCAACCGTCCCTTAGCTACAAGGCATTAGTTTGGCCTTTCTTGCATTCCTAAATACTGGAGAACAAAATCATGTTACCTTAGTCTACCAGACAAAACCGCAATAAGAATTAACTCACACAGCAGAAAGTGAGGAGTGTTACCAATGAACCAGCTGAAAGGAATCTCAAAGTTCGAAATTACCATATATAAATATATCTAACATCTACATTCAAAAATAGCGATGGGACTTACACATTTGTTGTTGGTTGATGGCTTTGTTGAATTCCGCGCCGTGGGAGAGGATACTGAACTCAAATGCGGCCTCTTCTTTTCGGGTTCATCGGATTCAACGTTTTCCATTAATTCTGAAATCAAAAAGAAACCCAACACGGCAAATTAGAGAAGATGAAGTGCCATGTCGTGAACCAGAAGCCGTGGTAGCCCAAAATCCAATCATCAAAAGGAAATATTGCTGCCAACGTTCACGGCTACTGCTCGAAAGAAAGAGGAAAGGAGAGGGAAAAGATGAAGACAAGGAAATGAAGAACCTACCTATTGAACGCGAGCTTTTAAATGTTTCTTAGTTATTCAATAGTAGTAAACCTCGAAGTTCATAGGAGACCAGCTCTTGCCCTGCTGAGAGAGATTAACCTTGATCATGGACTCCCTTGCCCAGTTTTCATTTTATGATTCCTGGTTTTTTTTTTTTTTTTTTTGGACCTTGATTATTCTTGGGTTCAACCCATGTGCCGAGGACAAAAGCTTCTTTTGCATTTTATACACCTTTTTTTTTTAAGGGAAAATTGTGTTTAGGTCCGAGCAAGGAAAACTACGACAAAATGGTCCTTTAAAATCTCAAAATTGTGTCAAAGTCCTCGTGGAACTTTTTTGAGATATTTTTGAAATGTAAAAAGATATAAATGCCCTCATTTAATAAATAGAGGCAGAGAACAAGATAAAGTGAAAACATAGCACAAAAATGGCATAGAAATGACACTAAACGGAGGTATACTTGTATGACGGAAGCATAAAGAGAGGAAGGTACGGAATTGATTCCAACACCTATATTATCTTCATTAGTCCATTTCATTGATGGTTTCAACGAACCATGTGAACGGATTTAGAGTTTTGGCGTCAAATATGAAAAAGTTGTCATCGTGTTTGTTTGAATATTGATTGGGTGTGGGTGAGTAGGTATTAAAGTGATCACCTCTATTGTTGTGCTTTATATTTATAAACTATGAAGGCAACCATAGTTAAATGCAATGTTTATGATGTGGATGTGGTTTAAATTTGTTTGGGTAGGGTTTAGTATGTTATGTTTTCGTGTTTTGTATGCTCTGTTTTCTTCATTGCAAGGGCTAAGGAATAAAGATGAGGGTGCAAGTTTTGTCTTGACAACACCTGGTGTGCAAAAGGAAAAAGGTGTTATTAATTAGTACAACGATAATTGTTAGTATTTGTAATGAACTTGTTAATGACAACTGTAGGTCATTTTTAAATGTTTTAGTTGTGGTGTAATGGTGTTTGGGAAAGGTTTAAAATGTTTTGTATGTTTTTAGGTATTTTATGCTCTTTTTACTCATTAAAAGTAGGAAATAATCAAAGATGGGGTGAAAGTAGTGTGGGTAGAAGTGCTTATGTACAAAGTGAGAATGTGTTGTTAATAGGGGTAGTGATAGTTGTTAATATAAGTGGTAAACTTGTTAATGACAACTATATTGTGCAGGTGGACAGTGGTGATGGCTAGCTCGTCTGGGAATATTCTACTATGTTTCTTTTATACACTGGGAAGGTTTATAGTTAGTGGAGCCAATGATATAACATATGTTCGGGAACGATGAGAACAAGAACCATTCAAGAAGGACTAGTTATGAAGAGTTCAAAACAATGATATCCTCCATTGTGGGAAAAGAGAGCGTATCACACTGACATTTAATACAAACACATATGCGGACCTACTAAATGAAGAAGCAATCAAACATTTAATTAACTTCAATGGAGAAAGTGGGCATGTATATGTAGATGAAAGAGAAACTGAAGATGATGCTATAGCGACAATAAGGGAAGATCCAAGGGATGAGCAATATGTGTAAGTTATATTTCATTTTGGAAATTAAGCAGTGAATGAGGTGCTGCTAACTTATCATTACTCACATATTGTACATCTCAATTTCATGAAAGTTTGATAACTTGTTAAAAGGTTGGGATGGGCTATCAAGCATTATGAGTAATGAAGATTCACCTTCATTGGCTTTGGCTGTCCAAATGATGCCAACAAAAATACCTAAAATGAACACCACAAAATGGAAGGATTTGATTATTGGAGAAGGACAAGTTTTTCCCAATGCAAATTTCCTTCGGCAAACATTGCACAAGTATAACATTGCCACAAAGTTTACATTCAAATATGTCAAAAACAATAATCAAAAGATCATTGTCAAATGCATGGTGGATGGTTATCCATGGTACTAAATTCCTAACTATAAGAACATTAAAAGGTGAGCACATACATTGTGCAATAGATAACCTAGTTGTAGCTCACTTGAAAAGATCCAAATTGACATCATCAATCATGGAAGACAGTTTGAGGTGTAACATATACAAGCATGCAAATGAGATTATGAGAGACATGTATAAACATTATAGGGTGCGTCTAAATTATACTCAAGCGTATAGGGGAAAATAAACAGCATTGAGGAAAATACATGGTCGTGTAGAGAATTCATGCATTGAGATTAAATTATTGCTATATTGATTACTAAAATAGCAAAATTGTGTTCAAACATTGAGATTAAATTAATGACAAATTTAATTAAATAAAATGAAAAACACTATATACAAGTCATCATATTTGTCACTGATTACTGGGTTAGTCAGCATTGTCTCTGGATTAAACGTTGCAGATGAATGGACAACATGTCTAACACCATGCCCTTTTTTGCTTTCCTTCTTAGTCATGACTCTGCTCTTCAACCTTTCGTCATTCCAATATGTGATGGCATCGTTGTTACACCTCTACCGGCCTCGCCCTTTCGGGTGGCGGGTTAGAGGGATTCTCTTCACTTAATACCTTTCCTTTGTTAATTAATCCCTTTAAGTTTATATCAGAGTGTGCGCGGCAGAGCATAAGATTGGTTTGGACAACTTATAATATACTGGTAAAAGTACATACAAAAACATAAAATAATCTCCATAGGGTTAAGGGTACAATCGTCCAAAATAATTACTGAACAGTGAGTATAAGTCATACAATCATCCCAATAATAGAAGTACAAGAAGCAACTGGGCCTCCTCTATTTCTTCGTCTTCTCGCACCAAGCCCTACCTTCCTCAAGTCCTCCGGTACCACTACGATGCCCGTATCTTTTTGAACCAGGCCGGGTTCAAAGTTGAACCCCGAGTAAAGAGTTAAAATCATATACAATATGTATGCAATGCATGTAATGCAAATCACAATCACGAACACAAACATGGCATGTACTCCGTAGGGCCGTCAGTCAAGACAAGCCCCCGAACCGGCGCGCAAGGGCCTCGGAAGTCGGGGGGCCAACCCACCACCTATCCCGGAGGCCTCCTTGGACACCTATAAACACACGATCATATAGGCTCCAGCTAGCCTCACATACCCCAAGCCTCAGCAGACACCTATGAACACACAGTCATATAGGCTCCACTTAGCCTACATGCCAAGGGCCTCAGTAGCACCCCTACAGGTACTACCTAGCCTGCATACCTTCGGCCTCAGCAGTAACCATAGAACACGAAGTCCCATAGATACCACCTAGCCTACATCCACAATCATGATAAAACATAACATACAAGAGCCACATAGAGTATGCAAGTTTACAGTTACTACCTGGTACTCCTTTGAAAGTAGTAAACTCTTCCCTTCAAGTTAGAGATACGTCCCGCACGCGTTAATACCCTAGAGACAGCCATATACCACGTTTTCAATCACACATTCAAACTTTACATCAAGTTTCCCAAAATCCGCATAGCACCAGAATTTCCAGCATTTCTGTTTCAACTTTGCAGATTTTTAATAAATTCTAGAAAAATCATATTAACATGAAATCAGTGGCCTTAGAACCCTTAGGATGTCTATTTTATATGAACAATATTTACCAAAGCCCTATGGGTTTGAGTCCTTCTCAGATTTCCAAAACTTAGCCACGATCTGAAACAGAATCCATGTTTTTAGGTCATTTTTATCTTTAAATAACTCTCGGTTGGAAACTCCAAATGACACAAAATATTATAAAAAAATAATCCTTAGGATGTATAATTTTACCATGTAAAATTTCAGAGCAATCAGACTTCATTTACTATTTTAAAACATCTGATTTGTCTTCGCTGCCCAGAAATGCAAGAATCAGCAGATTTGTGTAACTTAAAGACTTAGGGCATTTCGGTTTCGGAAAAAGGGTGATCCTACTTATCCCCACTCAAAATCACGTTTTGGACTCAATGGAAACTTCAAAAATATCAAAATCCTACTACAAATCCACGTTACACCTCATTGGGCAGAAACATAAAGCACGAGTTGTCGGTGAGATGCTTACCTTTGTTTTTCAAATTGCGTATGACCTTTCTTCTTCTTGGACCAAGACTTGGCTGGACATTCTCCCTCCACACCTTGAGCACGTCCTAGGCAGATGGAAAATGAGTGGGGGAGTGTCCTTATATAGACTCCAAAGGTGCAAGCTATTATCCAATCTTGGTTATTGTCCGTTGGGTAAAAGAGTGTTTCGGATTAAAATATCATTTCTTTACTTGATTCTCAAGTCTTCTAGAGTCCTCCATGGGCAGATGTGTGGCGCATTCCTGGGCAAAAATGAGATTCCAAAATTGCCTCTGGTGGTGGTCTCGGAAGTTGCTAGTTGCAGGTTTTTTGGCCCAGGGGTAAAACGGTCATTTCGCCTTCTCTTTCTCCAAGGCTGTGGGACCCACAAAATCTGTCTTTGGATATGCCATATATGCCCTTTAAGAGTCATTATTGCATGTCATTTCATTGTCATGTCAGTTTCAAAAGATGTGGTCCAGATTAAACCGGATTATTTTATTCTCTCTCTCATCATAATTACTTGATATGACATTCTCTCTCTTCATAATTACATGACATGACCTTTTCTTTTCCTCCAAGTCACTTTATCTCTCCTCTGGGCCCACCAATTTTCGTCCTCCCTCTGTGTTCAAGGGTCTGGGCCCAACTCCGGTAAACCCTAACCGGTCCCGCTTAGCTCTTTTTTACCGGCTACAACTTTCCTCGTAACTCGTGCCACTCTGTGGGACTTGTGTGGGCCCGGATCAACTGTTCCTTTTCCCCTAATGAGGCTGCACGTTTTTCTACATTCTTGGGGAGCGAGAAATGTATATTTTAATGTCTCATAATTACCTCGTACTTTGTGGTGCCAAAAAGTCAAACATCCAATCCCAAAAAGCCACGTGTCCTACTAGCATCATTACTCTTTGTCTTTTGTAATCATGAAGGGACACGTGTCACCATTCTATTTGGCCAACACGAAAGTATGTTATCATAGTCATCATGACACCACTTTATTAAAGTTGCTTTACCGGTACTTGCTCGGGATCCTGCCCGAGTTTACTCGGGTTTTCTTCACGAATACCGATGCCTTCTCAAAAACGCTAGGCATACCCAACTACCCTGAAAATGCCGTGTACTTACTTATACCGGCATATTTTCACTCAACTAATTGTCATATACCTCAGGACATGGTTGGGTGGCATCTTTTCCACCAGATTTACGCCGAATAGATCTTCTGTGTCCCATTTTCACTGGCACCTTAATTCCACGGCTTATGCATACAAGGTCCACTGACCCGTATGACCGAGTTACTTAGTCCCAGAGGGGCGTCCTAACTCTCGATATTCTTGGAACTCTTTCCCAACTAGGCTTAGTCGTCCGCCTACTTTAGGCTTATTCTCCATTCTCAGGGTCCGAAATTCGAGGTGTTACAATCATCATCTTCAGAGGTTTTTAATTTTTCCAAAGGAAAATATTGTAAACAAAACACCAGCATTAAAAGTCGATGATACACCAGCATTAGGCATTCACAATTCAGCTTTAAAAACAAAACATATGATAGGCACTTACCATTAGGAAGTTTATACAACCGCGTACCGTCTTTCTCCCTTTACCGTTCTCGTTCAACAAACCCCTCTTGAATTCCCCAATCGCATTGCAAAGTTCTTTAAAAATAAAGGAACTCACCAAGTGCATCCTTGGTCACCATCATTAGCTTCAAAACACGGTCACTTATATAAATACTTGCACTTGGCACCAATAAGATTCCAAATGCGAATGTAAGAAATAGGAACTCAAAATTTTTGTCACTCTTGCCCATCAACCATTCTCATGTTGTTTTGTACTTGATATTTTTATACATACTCCTTAAATCCTTGTAAATTGGATCTTTATCGTCAACTTTAACTTCTATCTCATTGCTACCATTAGGTAGACCCATCAACTATTGCACATCTTAAGGCCCTATTACTCGCGTCCCCCCTCGAATTAACACTTGCTTGGCTGGAGGGTCAAAACATCGCATAAAATATGCACATACGTCACGGTTGATTTGTCTACCACAAATATTAACCAATTTATCAAACCTATTATCTTAAGCCTTGTCATGATGTCATGTCTCTCCTTCAAGTTCTTTCAAACTATCATAAACATATTTGGCGCCATCTTCTAAGGAATGGAACAACATGCGTCTTCCTTTTACCCAGGGCTCTTAATTTCTCAGCCCATCTACAATATTCCCCTTTTTTCTTACATGTCGATGCTTGCAATAATACATATATATATATGGGTTTCTATTAGTATGAGATCATATGTATCTATTTATATATACATCTCATTAGCCACAATTGGCTAATTCAAAATAATAACTAAGACATAAGGAAAATAATATACAGAAGGTAATCAAAATAAACTAAGCTACACTATCAGCTCCTCCACCCTCTTAGTCACCGACGATGACCGCGCCTATGCCTCTCGAACTTTGTTTACTACTCTGCCCACGTCTTGGATTTTTAGAAGGCTCTAAGATTCAAATGAATTTCAAAGTAATAGGTTAATCTCACAAACCAAGCATATAAAATATATGATATTAACCATAGAAGAACACTCCACACAGCATATCTAGCATTAAAAATTCATACGACATGTGTTAACGTGAATATGTAGAATGTAATACAAACATCATCATAATATTCAATAGCTTAATACTAAGAAAAATACAATTGGGTGAATTAAATGCCCAAAAATAACTAAATGCACTAGTCCCTTCCTAGCCACCGAGAAGCTGACCCCATGATTGGCCCTTCCAGCCAAACGGCTCACGAGTGATGTTGGCCTTGTTGGGATCCGCACACGCAATGGAAGGATTTCATCCATTAAAATCTTACGAATCCCATAGAAGGATCTATCAACGGCATTTAAATTGGGTTCGTTAGGAACCATACCTTTGCGAATAATCGTGTGAGTCTATTCGATCAGTTAGAAGCCGACTCTACGAATCCACTCCCTCTACCGATATCTACACCGAACAGCACTCAAACACAGACGGCAGTGTGCTAGCGCCTCAAGCTTTGCGTCTCACGTCTCTCCTCTAGGGTTTTCTTTTTGCGGCTCATCTATATTTCAATGCGACTAGATCTTCATCCAATAGAGTTTCTCAAAACCTAATTGGGTCGTATTAAAATATTCAAAATTAATCTTAGTTAATCTTGAAATTCAAATTTGGATTAAAATAATAAAATTAATTTTTGGAGAAAAAGTCCCAAAAAAGGCCCTCCTCCAAAAGCCCTTATATTTAATCTAATCTATTTATTTAATTCAAAATTGTTAATGGGGCTGATTTACTTGTTAGAAAATTGTTGTTAATGATTTAATTTATCTTTATAAATTAAATCTAAGATATCCCATATCTATCTTTTTGATTTTTCTCTCTAAATCCCTAAATTTTCCTTATAATATATTAATTAAATATGTTTTTAATTATTTAATTTATCAAATAAATTAAATTTAATTTATCTATAAATTAAATCTAAGATATCTAAAATTAAATCGAGATACTAAATATTATATAATAATATTATAATCTATATAAAAACAATATTATTATTATTTAATTTTGAATTAATGTAATATATATATATATATATTCTTCCTAGATTAAATGTTACATTCATTAAATCTTATATATATCTAAGATTCAATGAATCTGGACATAATTGCTCTTGTTGGGCTATTCTTGTGTGCGACCTTGCAGGCCCATATGAGATTGGCAGCGGGCCAATATTGTACCAGCCCACAAATTGCAAGCAACCTCTAGCAAGACATTGCAACTACCCAACTCACATGGGGATCGATAATACGATACAACCTATCATACAACCATGTCACGTCCCTTTTGTCACGCGATAATTTGGTCAAGGATGAAGCATGGATAATGTCAACCTCCTGTTCTTGACCATTATTTTCTCGATTCTTGAGTAGTCTAACAATTGAAATGGAAACTCTTTTCCATCGTAGTATGGTCATACATTTCTCAGACTCACTCATCGAGGGGCCCAATATTATCTCTCTACAAATATGAGGGACAAATTCCATCTTGACCATTCACATTCCTCTGCATGAAAATCTATAATCCCGATCGAAGCCTTTATCATCATCTGGTCAAAAGTGACTTTTGACTAGGTCAAAGATCAGCGATTCTCATGTAGGAATCCATGATGATCTCAGGTCAAAGGGTGTTGTGACGCGATTATACATAAGAAGCTTATGACTAAATCCATGCAGCTTTCTCATAGTGGGTAAATCCAGCACCTTGTACTCTTACAAGTGCCTATGACTTTGATTCGTATCTCCATACTCATCAAAGTCATACTTGTCTTATTTCATCTTTGTTCCTGTGTAGATGACCAACCAGGGACATTTAGGACAATCTTTATGATACGTCTAAGGACACAGTTATCATAATAAACATGCAAACAATATGATAACTAAAAGGAGAAATTCTTTAAATAATAACAGTATTTAAAGTACAATGACTTGCCCCTAGGCATAATTTCCAATAGGCCTCATACAAGCGGGACTCACAATATGATTTAAATAAACATATATAGTCATACAAAGAATATGAAATTAAAGTTACTATATGTTGATCCATCCAACACTATACCTTCCCCAAGGTTCTTATCGATTCGCTTATCCTTCAAGCTCAGGTAATTATCACGTCCTATAATTGAAATTTATATAGAGATAGGTCATTATTCAATCTAATCTTAATAACATAATTAAGATTATATTTCCTCTAGACCCACCCAAAATACTTGTCCTTTTATTTTAATCAATCATCTTTTGATAATATCGTATCCTTATGTCCATATATATCTACTAAAACAACTAACTACTTATTCAGCCATCTAACCCTTCATAACTTATTTAAAGAAATTATCACTTTAAAGGCAAGACACAATTATCTAATTAGGTAATTATTTTTAGATTTATCAGAAATTAAGCTTTTATTTTCCCAATGAATTTGGAAAACTCATATCTTGGTCTATACAACTCCAAATGCAGTTATTAATTAAAGCTTTGTAAGTCTATTTTCAAATAAAAATAATCACCAAGTTAATATATGGCTGAAGTGTTTCCAGATTTTCAAAATCGAACATAGTTTGAATCTGGAAACAAAATTCTTCAGATTTCTTGATCAAACTTTAAAAATTCATATTTGGAGTTCAAGATGTCCAAATGAGGTGATTCCAAAGCTTATGAACACCTTATTAAGTCTAGTTTCCAAGAGTAATGTTTCTAGCAGTTAAGCATACACATACTATTCCTAGTTCAACAAAAAGTTACCTCTATCCAGATTTCACTCCAAAATTGTGAATCATTTTAAAAAATTTATAAATCCCTCTATACTTATCTAATCAATATTTTCTTAAACTCATATTAAAGCTCAAAAGGTGTACTATATATCCACAAAGTATTAAGGTTAGAAGAGGTTGTTTACTAAATTTTTATCTTAGTCAAAAATTATTACTTCAGCTGTAAGGTTTAGATTCTCCAGATTCCTAACTTGACTTTTGTAGAACAGAATATCACCAAGAGGAAGGGGTGGATTAGGGATATAAAAAATCTTTTGTAAAACCTCTGAGACTAACGCACTATAACAAAGTAACACAGAGAGAGGGAGAAAGATGAACACAAGAGATTTATACTAGTTCGGTCTTAACTCTTAACCTACATTCAATCCTCATACTCTTTGTGATTTTCACTATCACTTTAACAGATCACACACTCTGTACTCGAAAGTAATCCTTTCACTAGGATTTACTCCCTCTTACAAGTTGTAATCAAATAACTCAATCTCAAAGTCCCAATACTTTGAGATTCTTACAATGATTTATAATAAAAAATGAACTATCTAAAAAAGCAGATAAATAAACACTAAAGATTATAAGTATCCGAAGATATTACGCAAGTGTATGAAACAATAAATGCGTTTTGATCGTTTGAGTGTTTGTGTTTCCGATGGTTGGAACGAATTGAATGCTTCAGCTTATATATGGTGAAGGCAATTAATGACCGTTGGAAGCTTTTAATGCACCGTTGAGTGTAATGAATATAGCCGTTGGACTTGAGTCTCATTCGTTACTCGATGCTTGATTCGTTTGCAGACATTCTTCGTTGACATTCCTTATGTTCTTTCTGTTGGATGATATGGCGTTCAAATTAGGAAAGAAACCATTAATGCCTTTGGAATGTGCAGAGAATGATCAACCAAATTCGTGCTTCGTTTTCTGAACCAGAATTTAATGCATCTGACGTAATCAATTGCTTTTTTATTAATCTTCAGTTAATCCATTATCTAATCATATGAAACTTACTAACAAACTGATTAAACATAGTTAGAAACAATAATGAGTGATGATCAGTATACAGATCATACTTGAAGATTTAAGATTTACTGAGACACAGTGATTGTAAAACAGAGATATATCATGCTCGAGTTCATTTCAACCAAACTGGAGCAGATGACTCGAGTTAAGCATTCTAGGCTCGAGTTACTAGTTCATCTTCTTTTAAAATAAGTTTGAAGTTTAAATGAAGATGTATCTGTATGACTTAGGCTCGAGATAAAATGTTTAGCTCAAGTGCATGACTCGAGTCAATTAAGGTTAGCTCGAGTCAAGTTCTTCTTTCACAAATCAACTTTGAAATAGCATTTTGAGAATGGTTCGAAATCGCGCAGCTTGAGTCATTAAGTGATGACTAGAGTCAACTCATTTCATTTGAAAATTGTTTTCAAAAAGCATGCTCGAGTCAAGAGACATAGACTCGAGTTAGGGGCTTCTGAATTTGAAAATAAGTTTAAGTCCTCAAAATATGGCTTGAGTCAATTAGCACAGACTCGAGTTAACTTCATTTCATAAAATATTTCATAAGAGCTTATGGATCGAGTTAAGTAAGACTGGCTCGAGTCAATTGATGTTCAAATATTTTTAATAGCTCTCTATCTTGTATTGACTCGAGTTTTGTAACCTAAAAATCAAGTCAATTTGATAGAAACTTACGGGTTTAAGTTTGATCAAGTTAAAAGCATTTTGACTTAAACCATTAACTTTATTTTGTTTACAATTGTCAGTTATTATCAAAACACATAGAGAACTAACAACTTTGAAACATTATATCTCCAGTTCTAGACCTATGTTTAAGGTGATCCAAAACTCGTTTTAAAGCTTTGGAGTGTACTATAATTTGAAAAAATATCATTGAAAAAATCAACCTCTAACTCATGAAAGCAACATCAAAAGGTGCTCTGTTTTTGGACTAAGATGCAGAGGTGAAAAACAACACATGCAACTTCAATTTATGGCTCAACACTTCCATAAAATTAACACCATGAACTTATATATAACATGCACGGTTTTAAAGCTTATCTATAGGGCCAAAAGAACCCAAAAATCAGTTCAAAATCAACATGCAAGTCCCCTGTTATATTTAATACGGTGATATGTTATATTTAATACGGTGATATAAAATTTCTCTCACTATCCATGAATTTCAGACCTTATCAACTCTCAAAATACACAACAAATGATGGAAACCCATATGGAAAAATTATTAAGAGACTCACCTAGGCTCAAAAACGGATTTGCATGTGAGTTTCAACCTCTTCTTCTTCCTCCGGTGGTCTTCTCTTTTCTCGGTTCCCTCTCTCTTTCTCGATCTCACGGTCTCTTGTCTCTCAACTCTCTCGGTCTCAAGATTCTGTATGTGTATTTGGGTGAGAGGAGTGCGGTTGAGGGAGATGGGAAATGACGGAATGATACAGATAAGAGAGCTTGGGTGCCAAGAATGAGATGAAGGAGAGAGTATGTGGGTGTTTACGGTTTAGGAAGGAGAGGAGAGAAGCTTGTGTGTGAAATGGTTGGCTGAATGAGTGAAATGAAATGGAGAAGGGAGTGTGGATAGGTGTATGTTCGGATGCAAGTATTTGACTGAATAAAGAGGGAAGAGAGAGGCACGTGGCTGACATGCAAAATATGAAGGGAAATATGGGTATGCTTATGGGAAGGAGTGTGTGGCGTGAAAATAGAGGGAAGGAGTGTTGTGGTGTCTCACATGCAAGAAGTGTGGGGTCCACTTATAAAAATACCAATTTGATTTCCTATAAGGCTCTTGTTTGCAATCTAATCCGTTCCCAATTTAATTGCAAACATTAGTTAGGTGATAGAAATTGATTCTTAATTCCATTTAAGGATTTTTCTTCCTCAATTAATTTCTTTAGGCCATAAAATATTGTCTCGAAAATATTTAAATAAAAAATTATTCCCTAACTATTTGCCCTTAATTTACAGGAAAATATACCTTAAATTTCAAATGTTAGTTTTAAAATTCATTTAGGCTAAATTTTCCATAATTAATCCCTTATAATATTTATAATTTCTAAATCTCGATATTTAGGATGTCACACATGAGCATCAAAATATGAAGACCCCTTGAGAATAATGTGAAATATATGGCGGATTTAGTAAATGGTTGTGATTGATTAAAACTAAATACCACATGGCAGGCTACTAGTTAATTATTGTGCACCACTAGTTGACATCTATTTTACAGGGCAGTATTCCTTGATACGACACTCCTTGGGCTTCTAGGCAGTATTCCTAGGGCTTGAGCAATAATCCTGAGGTAGTAACCCCACTAGAGGAGCCCATGGTCTCTTGTGTGCTTTATAGTACTTTGGCCGGTCTACATCACACTTGCTGAGAGCTTGTGAGAGTAACCCAATAACATGGAAAGTACTTAGCCCATGGGTTTAGTCGAAGGAAATAAGGAGGATATAAGGATGGTTAAGGACTAATGAAAGATAAAGAGTAATCATGCGTAATGACATTTTGCGAAACAAAATATTGTGTTGTGAGTAAATGTTCTTTGAGAATATGAATGGATATGATCATACTCTTGATTAGTATATGTTCCGGTGTAGAACATTAATGTCCAGCCCGATAGGTTGGTGCTTTGATCTTGGATCGAATGGCCCTGCCGGAATATCTATGAGACAGATACCCGGGAGAGTGAAGGATCACTGTACACGTATATGAAGGCTCTTCGCCAAGGGGGATGGCGGTTTGTGTTTCGTGGGAAAGTGTATAGTGATACTGAATGTAAATAGGTCTAAGTTAGAACGTGTGCACCTTAGGGTTCGACCCTTGTATATATAGGGTATACCTCGGTATCGTAACTGCCGGATCTATCTTATCCCTTGGTTATAGATATGATAGGATCCTCCATGATTGTAGGCGAATCTAGATATATGCTATATCTCGTATTAGGCCGTCCCAGAGTTGGGCCTCGGGTAGGTCCGTAACAGTTGCCCCCCAGCCCGGTAGTTCAAGTTTTTGAGCTGCCGGCATGTACCTTGCTCCCCGGGCCGGGTTGTTCATTGCCCCTGACCGAGGTGTACTGCCGGGAACCCTACTGGTCTTCTAGACCCGGGGTCATATCTCAAAGGTCTGAGCCTACGCCTGGGCATTCGAGGATCCGAGGTGATGCCAGGTGGATCGCTTGATTTTGAGGTTAGGACCCTTCCACATTCGCCATCATGGCCTCCTGACACCTGAACTTCCTGGATTGGTAAAGGCTTGCAACCGTCGCTCCTAGCAGTCTCCGAATTTCATGCGCATTTAACGCGCATATTACCCATCGTAAGTCACTCTTACTTTAAGGGCGAATTGTCTCTTATGCCCTTATTTCTCCAGCGTCCCTTCACATTTCCCTCCATTTCTTTCATTTTAACCTCTCCTCTCTCTCTTTTCGCCTTCATTCTGAAAAGCTCTGGTTTTCTCTGGTGTCCTTGCATTCGACGATCTCTCAATGCCTCTCTGTACTCTTCTGCTTCTTGCTTCACCATCTTTTCATCCTATCAGGCATGACGTTACTGCTCTTTTCTTTTCCTTTGCCGTATCCCCTGTTTGTCTATTCTTTCTTTCTTCTTCATTACTGCTTCCCAGTCCCTCGATACGAATTCTCTTGCGTTTGCTGGCTGGGTTTTGGTTAGGGTTTCTGGGTAACTCCTACATTTGGTTTCTTGTCTATAGCCATGTCTTTGCTCATGGGGGGGATCTCCGCCATGTTCCTTATTGGTCCTTTTATGCCTCTTTAGGTTGCACCCCTCGATGTCCATGGATAAAGTTAATCACCCCCCTCATCGAGTCAGGATTTAACCCCAGAAGAGGAGGAAGCATTACGTGCACGTTATCCTCGAACTAGTCATTGGCTGTTCGGCACTCCCCTCTCTGAGGAGAAAAGACTAGCCTCCTTCCTTCGTGGTGGATCTGGTAGGAGGACTGTTGGAGCGTCTCGCCCCGCCGTTGCTAGGTCTCGTAGCACCGGTTCCAATACTAGGTCTTACCCCGGGAGTCGGGATGAGGCGAGGCCCGTCTGATACAACCTATCAACTTTTATGAGGCTCCCGGTCGTCCTAGGTCGGAACTCGTTCCTAAGGGTACCTCGGCCCTTCTTTGGGACTGTATCGCCTCGAGTTAATACTATCTCGCGAATGGTGAAGATTCTCGGGCCAACATCATTTTGGGTTCTTGTAGTCATAGGTCGTCCTCTGACCCAAAACCGAACTCTGAGGGTCTGCATCATCTGAGTCCGCCCATTCTTCCTTCTCCACGTGATAGCATGCCTGTGTCAGGTATTCCCACACTTGCTGGTCTTAGTATTTTTGTTTTGTGTTATAGGTAAATGGAGTCATCATCTTCACCCATTAGTGCCCGATCTGATGCCGGGGGTCAGATTCCTCCAGTCCCCCCAAGGATCTGCTTGACACGTCACCTCCAGTCCCCCCTAGGTGACGTGTCACGTATTAATGACTCGCTCCCTTATGACCGCTGCCGACCTACGCCAAATGAAGCTGGGGGAATTGGAAGGCTGCTGCCTGAGTCCCCCTAATGACGATGAGCCTATTTGCTCTTCGAGGGTGGAAGGACTTACAAAATTCTTCTTCTTCTATAAGGCTTATATGTCCCGACTCGGTATTCGCTTCCCATTTACCAAGTTCCAGATTGCTTGCTTAAACCACCTCCATCTGGCCCCCTCTCAGCTTCATCCGAACGGGTGGGCCTATCTAGTGGCCTTCGAACATTTTTGTTGCTCCTTTTCAGCCC
Organism: Acacia melanoxylon; assembly: GCA_019022615.1. Classification (NCBI taxonomy): domain Eukaryota; kingdom Viridiplantae; phylum Streptophyta; class Magnoliopsida; order Fabales; family Fabaceae; genus Acacia; species Acacia melanoxylon. The sequence continues at coordinate 1,629,127 of JAFJYJ010000045.1, read as the reverse complement.
TAGTCCCCGTCTTTGCCACCTTGTTTTTCTTTTTCTTTTGTCCTTTTACCCCCGTTCTGGTAAAGAACCGGAGAAATTAAAGGGGCTGACTTCCCTTCGGGGTGACACAGATAGAAACTTTTAACAACTTTTTCAGATTCTTTCAAACATTTCAAAAACGGTTATTTCAAAGTAGTTTCCAAACCCGGTAAGCAACCCTGGTTTTTACAAGGGGCCGAAGCCAAAGATGTGGAGTGGAGGTTCCCCCTGTATTGGACGTACGACCATCATAAGCTGACCTCTACTTCGTACCAAGTCGAAACTGACGATCTTCCAGCAGAGGAGGTTCTGTCGATAGACCGCCTGGTGTCTTATGTTAACGCGTATGGCACCAGAAGCGCAGCTTTCTTTATTACCGGTGCTGGTTCCAAGCCAGGATACGTGATTAGTATGAACCTTTTGGTCGTTTCTCTTGAGTGTGTTTATGTTTCTGCTATAGTTGATTATTGACTTTTACTATCTTTCTTTTGCAGCTCAAGCTATGGCGGAATTGCCCAGGTACCTGTCCGTCGTGGCCCCCGGCACCGGTGCTCCTCATAAGAAAGGTACCCGGAAATAGCCTTCTTCGGAGGCCAGGAAAGGGCAATCCTCTGAAGCCTCCCCAGCTGATGCGGCCAAGAAGGCGAAGATCTCGGCCCCAGCCCGATCATCTCCACCTCCTCGAGCTGCCAAGAGCAAAGAGGTTTCTTCCTCGGATCCGCCAGTGCCCCCATCTCTACCCAAGGGTCCTTCTGCTCCTCCTCCTACCTTCAAGATCGCTCGTGGTCTTGCGTGGGAAAAAGGAGTGGCCGAGGAACTGGAACTCGTATTTTTGCCTCCCCGCCAATTTATGAATGCCTTACCCCTTGCAGATATCGATGAACGGCTAGTTCATGACATGCAGGATCATCTCTGCAAGTCTGTCGGTTTGGCCCAAGCGTTGCTTCACTTGAAAGGAAAATATGTTGGGCAATCTGCTGAGGTACGCTGGCTGAAGTTGGAGAAAGAAGAGGCCGAGCAGGTGAAGAAGCGGGCTGAGGAAGAGCTTGAGATAGCCAAGGCGAGTGCCGGGAAGGCCACCGAGGAGCTCCTTCTGACGAAAGAGGCGATGGAAAAGACCTCTTCAGAACTTGCTTCTCTTCAAGACGCACATGCGAAGGGTTTGGATGCCATTAAGGCCATTCAGACCCAGCGTGCTGATTTGTGCTCAGAGCTCAACCAGGCCAATGCCGCTCTTGCAGAGGAGAAAAAAGCCCGGCTTGACTGCGAGGAGATTTTGAAGGAGGCCACCGCCAACTGCTTCAAGATGGCACTTGCTCAGATTTACCATCTCAATCCCGGGGTGGAACTCAAAACTGACGAGTATGACCACCGAGCTTAAGTGAAAGATGGCGTCCTGTATCCACCTCCTCCCTTTCCTGAAGACGAATCCTTGTCGTTCGTGGAGGAGGAACAAGGTGGAGAGGAGGCTTCTAATGTGGAGCGGGGCGGCGAGGGTTGTAATACCCGGATTTTAGCAAATCTGGAATTCTTGAGATAAAAGAAATTAATGAATATTTTGATGAAGCAAATTCATGAGTTTAAAACTATTATAGAAAATTGTTATAATTGTCGAGTAAATTGTCGAAAAAGTTACGGAAAAAAATCATATGAACGCAATGACTAAAAATGCAATAATGGTGATAAAAACGGTCTAAAAACATTATGATAAATACGAAAGATCATGAAAGATTATGAGAAAATTATGGGAGTATTATCTTTAATTATAAGAATTTAATAAATTGTTTCGGGAAATAACATGAAGAAATGTTTAAAAAGCATTCCCGAGAACCATAAAGTAACTTTATGGTGTAAACATTTTTAATATTTTACATAGGATATAAAATGACAATGTCGTATAAAGTTTGTAAGATAATAATATACTGTAAATTATAAAATTATCAACCATTGGTAAGAGAATGATTAGATAATTACTAGCTAATTGATTCAGTAAAACAAGAGAAATATAGAAAATTAAATTTATGGTAAAATCCTTAATTAAGAGATTAAGGCTGGTAATTAGCATAAAATATACTTACTAATTATGATAAAAATGATTAAGGAAAAAATTAGTAAAGATAAATGTATGAAGGAATCTAATCTTAAAAAGATCACTAAACGAAAGAATTTAGGCGATTAAGCCTTAACGAAGGCGGGGTAAAACAAGAATTTTTGGTAAAAAAATATTATATTTTTAAAAATGGAAAAAAATATGAAAAAATAATTAAAACTGAATTTTAAAATGAAGGGGCCGAAATTCTTGGTATTTTTAATTAAAATGAATTGTTTAAATAATTAAAATGATAATTAGAATAAAATAATGATATAATGCGGTGAGTCGGCTTATAGGCGGGCCAGGGGAAAAAGTCGAAAATAAATTCTACGGGTAAACCCGAGAGGTAAAAGTCTTTTCAGACTGATCAAATTAAGAACAAGTAAATTTTTACACGAAGAAAGAATTTACCAGGCGTTGATTTCCACAACCGAAAACCCTAATTCCTAATAAGACGGAAAGGCGATCAGATAGAGTAGAACCGGATAGGCAAAGTGAGAACCTATAGAAACAATTTCGTGTTTTCAAACACGGGATTAAGTTAGGCAACAACTGGACTTTTTTACGATTCAACGAATTATTTTCCGTTGGTTCTATTGGAAGCGATTTAAAGAATCGGACGCGTTTGTCCGAATATCTTCCGACGCACCGGAGAATACCTGGATATGATCAAAAAGAGGATCAAAATAGATAATATGAAAGAGGATGAAAAGATCTTCAAAGTTACATGCCCGGATTTTTGAGTTTTCGCGAAATCGCGAAATGACACCGATCGGGTAGCTTTATCGGGTAGGAGGCCATAAAGCAAGAGTCATCATTGGATGACAACTCATTCTTTGACTTTTGGACCCCTTGGATGTCGGCCAAGACCCTTGGATGGCCAAGATTTCATCTAACAAAACCCTAGATCTAACGGTCCAGAAACAAAGCAGAAAATTCCCTTTACGTCCCGAATTTTCACTATAAATACCCTTCCCCTCTTCTTGAAAATTCACACCATTCTTCTCTCTTCCTTGGCCGAAATCTTAGAGTGAGAAGCTCTGCAAAAATTCTGCCTAGCTCCGAGTAAATTCTTCTGTCCTTAGCTTTTAGTTTTCGTAGTTCTTTCGGTAGTTATAGTAGAACCTTGTTGTTTTGATCTAGGAAGTTTGAAATTTATTCCTATACTTTTTTTAAGCCTCATTGCATTGAAATATGCCTGACGAGGTAAAAACATAGTGGGGATAATTTTGAAATGGAATAAGGTCAAAGTAACGAAGTTCTGGCGAAATTCCGCCAAATAGGGATAGTAGGGGCAAAATGGTCTTTTTCACCTAAAATGCCTGTTATGCTGCCAAATATTCATAAGTGTGTTATTATTCTTATTACAATACTTCTGACGTCGAACCACTGTCGAAATTTCCATCGTTCCTTTGTGAGCAAATAAGCTGTTTACATTTTACGTACGGCGTCAAAAAGTACCGTTTTTAGCCGGAAGAGCCGGATATCTGCAACTAAATTCTGGACGCATACCGTAACCCTAACTCTATGCTGCTTATATACTTTTGCGTTATAGATACGTTCATAGATTGAGGTTATTGAGAATCGTCGGAGATACTTACGACTTTACCCACGGGTTATAGTATTGGTAATGCCGTTTGAGTTATTCCTAGCGAGGACACGTTAGTGGCGTGGCAACGGATATGTGCAGAACTAGTCGAGAGAGACTTTACATACTTTGCTTTGTGCTTATGTTATGTCCATGTTATTGATCATACATCTCGTGTTTGCTTTTGTGATGATATCTTGTATTGAAATGAATATATGTTGTACGTATCTTTTTTTATTTGAGCATAAGGTTAACCGTTACACGAGATCCATATGTGGAATGGATTTCAGGCTGTAGCATCGTGTCCGGAGGACCGATGTTTGGCGATCGAGGCAAGCACGGTGGAGTAGGCCAAGACGTGTCTACATTATTTATCGTTTTCTTTAGTTTCTTTAACTTTTAAGAATTCGGATGACTCAGTAATCCGATACATTTACACTATGGTCCATATTTTGAATGTAATGTAAATTACTTACTCGCTCCAATGCTCTACTCTGATTACTCTGCTTGAAATATTTGGGAACGTTTTAAAAAAAAAATCCGCCGTTTTCAAATGGGATGTTACAAGGGTGGTGAAGGAACTTCGAAGTCTATCCCGTCCGCCGAGGTAGTCCCCTCTGAAGATGCTGTTCCTTCGAGCTGAGTGTCAGACTTGTCGCTTTTGTCATGCCGGTGTCTTATACCGGGTTTAATTTGTAATTATTCCTTTGGTGACAATTTGTTAATATTGATCTTGCCTCCTTTTAACTCATTATTGTGAGTTTTCATTTGCAAGTTCGTTAGAAATTTTATGACCGGGCCAGGGTCTTGTGTGCGCAGTATCTGCTAATTTTATTCTTCCGATAAGTCAATATCGGGTATGGGGGTAGGGGTGTTTCAAATTACCCAAGCTACCGAGTTCCGGATCCGTTGTCCGGGTTCTTTACCAGGATAAGGGCAAACTGTCACATGTCTAACCGAGGTGTAGGAACCCAAGTTTAAACATTTTGACTCGATCGGGTCGGATGACTATTCACCTCCTTATCTAGGAGCATGTTTTCGATGCATCTGATTGAAAGAAATAGTGGCTTCACCATTTCGCAACCTGGGCATGGAAGCCCCGGTGTAATCCCTTAATTGGGTTCCGTAGCTAACCGGGTTTGATGACCTCGGTGTAATGAATTTAGACTATCGATAGTGCATAATTGACGTCTCCATTGAGGAGCTCTTTATTAAATAACCCGCTCGAAAGAGTTAATAACTTCAAGTATGAGAATTGAATAAGCCAAAACCTAAACTGAAAATTAAAATACTGCAATTAAGGAATAAATGAATTCAAAATACTGAAATGTGATGCGTCGGTTCGGCCATTTCTTGAATAAGGCACCGAGGTCTAACTGTAGTAGATTCTTAGCTTGTCGGCGTTCCAAGTCCTTTTGACTGGCTTCCTTCCTAGGGTCTCCAGCACGTACGCCCCCCTGTCGAGCTTTTCCTTGACCCGGTAGGGACCTTCCCAATTTGCCGCTAGCTTGCCATCTCTGGCGTTCTTGTTTCCGACGTCCGCTCGTCTTAGTACCAAGTTGCCCCGGTTGAAGGAGCGGGGCCTGACCTTGCGATTGTACTTAGCCGCAATGAGCTGCTTGGTGGCTAGGTTTCTGAAAGTGGAGCTTAATCACCAAGAGCGGGTGAATTTGAGATTTTAAAATTCTTTTCAGATTGCTCTGTTTTCGAACACTAAAACAAAGCTAAACAGTATAAGGAAGAATAGCAAGACACAAGAAAATTATACTTTGGTTCGGTCAATCTCTTGACCTACGTCCGGTCCCCGGACACTGGGGATTTCACTATCTCGATTGATTACACACTCGTAACTCAAGAGTAATTATCTCACTAGAACTTACTCCCCCTTACAAGTTGCAATCAATATCACAATCTCCAAGTCCCCTGACTTGATTCTTACAGTGAAATGATTCACAATAAATGAACTCTCTCTAAGAGTGGATAAATATAAACACTGAAGATCAATGTATCAAAAGATACTTTACAAGTGAAAACGGAAAGAGTAGTTGGCAAACTTGAATGCAATTCGTTTTCAGCAGATGTGTTGTTGAGAAGAATTGAATGCTACTCTATTTATACTAAGAGAGCATTAAATAACCGTTGCTAACTCCATTATATCCGTCGGTGCACTAATCTAGCATTGTTGGAGGCACTTTGGTGTCTTCTCTCTCTACTCTTCGAGTTAATTCCTTTTGTCCAGAGGATTAGTGTTGACTTTCCTTGTAATAGATCCGTTGGAAGAGCAGCTACTGCTTAGGGAAAGCAAACATTAATCCCTTTGCAACGTGTAGAGAATGATGGTACAAAAGGATGCAAGCTTCTGAACTTTGCATTTAATGTTCTGACATTGCTTTTTGATTTTGTTCAAATCTTCATTTAATGTCCTCTAATCCATCTGTAACTCACTAACAAACTGATTAAACATAGTTAAGAATAGTAGTGAATGTAGAGGTGAAGTATTAAGATCAAACAAGAAGGTTTCACAAATTCGTCAGATTTGATTTTCAAACTTTGCGACTCATACTCGAGTATGTTCTTCAATACTCGAGTTTGTCACTATGCACTAATATCAATACTTGAGTATCCATGATCATACTCGAGTATTCTTCTTCCAGAGAGGAACGTCGTGATTTGAGCTTTGGACCATATCTTCGAAATAGGAACAAAACTCGAGTTTCCAAATCCAAACTCGAGTTTTGGACTTTTGATATGAAAATAAGTTTAAGTCCAAAACCTCAATACTAGAGTTTTCATTTCAATACTTGAGTTTCCAAATCATTGAAAAGGAGCAAAGCTCTTTGTATGGCCGAAACTCGAGTATCTAAATCCATACTCGAGTATTCAGAGATTTTGAAAACTTTGAGAAATCTATGCCAAGTCAATACTTGAGTTTTCAAATTGATACTTGATTTTTCAAAACATGTGTAAAACTTGAAAACTTTCTGTCAATCCGATACTCGAGTATTTAGACCCATACTCGAGTTTTCTCAAGTTGAAAACTTTGGTGACTCTCTGTATGACCAATACTTGAGTTTTCAAATAGATACTTGAGTTTTGAAAACTTTAGGAAATATTGAAAGAGTCTCTGTATGATGCATACTCGAGTATGCAAACCGATACTCGAGTTTGGCTCAGGGTGAAAAAAACTTGGAATGCTTTCTGTAAGTTCAATACTTGAGTTTCCAATGGAAACTTGAGTATTTCTTTGTTTAATAAAATTGAGCTACTCTCTGTCAAGTCAATACTCGAGTATTGAAACCAATACTCGAGTTTGCCTTTGACAATAAGTTTTTCAACTTACCAAAGACAAACTTCAACTTGTGTTTACAATTGTCAGTTATCATCAAAACACATAGAGAACTAACAGTTTCGGCAATGTGCCGTGATTCTGACCTCGTCAATAAAATCCAATTCTGTCCTCAATGCATCATTGTTCGATCCCTCGCCGTCTTCGAGGGTTTTCAACCTCCTCCAAGATGGTTGGCCTATTTCGACCGGGATCATCGCCTCGCATCCGTAAGTCAATCGAAAGGGGGTTTCCTGGGTCGACGTTTGTACGCTAGTTCTGTAACCCCATAGTACATTATAGAGCTGTTCGACCCAGGATGATTCCGCATCTTCCATACACTTCTTTAGACCATCAATGATGACTTTGTTTGCTGCTTCAGCCTGGCCATTAAACTGGGGGTGTTCGACCGAGGCGAAGTGATGTACGATATCAAGATCCGACATCATACCCCGGAATTCCTTATCGATGAATTGAGTCCCGTTATCCGTGACTATTTCGGCCAGTATCCCAAAACAAGTAACAATGTTGTGGCGAAAAAATCGCTATATACGTACCGAGGTGATTGTTGTCAAGGGCTCGGCTTCAATCCACTTTGTGAAGTAATCAACCGCGACCACGAGTCATCTTAACTGTTCGGGAGCTGCTTTGAATGGTCCGAGGAGGTCCATCCCCCTTTAAAAAAGGGCCAAGGGGCCGAGATGCTTTTTAATTCTGCCGGTGGGGTCCAGATGATCTTGGTGTGTTTCTGACAGCTATCACATCTCTTTACTGCTTCCTTGGAGTCTGCTACCATGGTCGGCCAGTAGTAGCCGGCGCGCAGAGCTTTTCTCGCTAGAGCTTTCCCTCCCATGTGTTGCCCATTAATCCCTTCGTGGATTTCGACCAAGACATATCGTGCCTCGGTCGGTCCCAAGCATCGCATCATGGGAGAATGTAGTCCTTTTCGATATAGCTGATCGTCCACCATAGTGTACATGGAGGCCTCTCGGATTAATTTCTTGGATTCTATCACTTCAACAGGTATGATTCCTCTTTCTAGGTAATCCTCGATCGGTTTCCTCCAATCCGTGGCGGATGATATGGTCATGACACAGCTCGGCTCGGCCAAGTTTTGTTGGACCACGGTCCTATGGTTCCCTGGACCTTTTTACTGGCTAGTTTTGACAGAACATCCGCTCTCGTATTCTCTTCCCAAGGGATGTGATTGACTGTTACTTCCTCGAGCTCGGTAATCATATCTCTTGATCTGTTTAGGTACTTTGCCAACAAAGGACCCTTCGCTTGGTAAGTACCCTCAATTTGCGCCGCTACAAGTTGTGAATCGGTTAAGACCTTAACTTTCCGTGCTCCATGTTCTTTAGCCTGTTGGAGCCCGGCCAACAAAGCCTCGTATTCTGCCTGGTTGTTGGAGGTTGGGAAGTTGAGACGGAGCGAGTGTTCAATTGTGACCCCTTCTGGGCTCTCAATTATTACTCTAGCTCCACTTCCCTTTGAATTTGACGAGCCATCGACGTAAACCTTCCACAATTCAAGGTCGTTTTCTTCTTCTGTATGTGCCGGGGTGAGTTCCCTTACAAAATCCACCAGCGCTTGTGACCTAATCACATGTCGGGCTTCATATATGATGTCGAACTCGGATAACTCTATTGCCCAATTGATCATCCGTCCTGCCAGGTCTGGCTTGTGCAGTACTTGTCGGATTGGCTGATTGGTTCGTACAACGACTTGGTGTCCCTAGAAGTATGGACGTAAACGCCTTGCTTCCATTAGTAAGGCAAACGCCACTTTTTCAAGCTTATGATATCTGAGCTCGGAGCTCTGCAGTGCTTTTCTTACAAAGTATATCGGTACTTGGCCGGTCCTAGTCTCTCGAACCAAAATAGCGCTTATGGTTTCTTCCCCTACCGACAAGTAGAGGTATACGGTCTCACCGGGTTCGGGTTTGGCTAGGACTGGTGGAGTTGCCAAACATTGCTTAATCTTTCCAAACGCAAACTCGCATTCCTGGTTCCAATCCCCTCGTGCCTCCTTCTTTAATAATTTGAAGAAAGGTACAGCGTTCTTCGCCGATCTCGGTAAGAACCTTGTCAAAGCCGCCAATCTCCCCGTCAATTTATTGCACCTCCTTTTTGCTCCTAGGGGCTTTCATGTCTAGCACGGCCTTGCATTTGTCTGGGTTTGCTTCGATTCCTCGATTTGTTAACAAGAAGCCTAGGAATTTTATGGCTGGGACTCCAAATGCACATTTTGCCGGGTTCAAACGGATCCGATACTCCTGCAACTTGTAGAATGTTTGTTCTAAGTCTCGGATATGGTCTTCCGGGTCTTTTGATTTGACGATCATGTCGTCAATGTAAACTTCCAAATTTTGACCGAGCTGGTCTTCAAATACTTTATTCATCATCCTTTGATATGTGGCCCCGACGTTCTTTAGTTTGAAAGGCATCACATTATAACAATAATTGGCCTTCTCTGTCATAAAAGTTATCTTCTCTTGATCCTCGGGGTGCATCGCGATTTGGTTGTATCCGGAGTAGGCATCCATGAAGGATAACAGTCGGAATCTGGATGAGTTGTCAACCAGCTGGTCGATGTTGGGCATCGGATAGGAGTCTTTAGGGCAAGCTTTATTCAAATTAGTGTAATCTGTGCATATTCTCCACTTACTACTGGGTTTCATTACCATGACCACGTTAGACAACCATGTTGTGTATTGTATTTCTCGGATGAATCCAGCATCTAATAACTCGTTGACATGTTTTTCCAAGGCAATCTACCTGTCGGTCCCTAGCTTCCGCTTCTTTTGGGCCACCGAGACGAACCCCGGTCGAATGGCAAGCCTGTGACAACAAAAGTTGGGGTCGATCCTGAGTATTTCTGACGACTTCCAAGCGAACAAATCTCGATTCCTTTTTAGGAACTCTTTCAACTTGCTTTTTAGCTCTGGGGTCATCGTTCCGCCCACTTTAGTGATCTGCAGCGGGTCTTCTCCCAGTACCACATCTTCTAATTCGCCTTCCGGTTCGGGACGTGGGATCTCGGTTTCTTCTCGTAAATCCAACTCCACCAAGCCAACGGGTCGGCCAGACTGTTTTCTTTGTCTGGTTTCTGAGCTCTTTTCACTTTTTTGAATCCATGGCGGTGATGTTGTCTCGTTCTCCTTCTCTCGGATCGTCTCGTAATAACATTGATGTGATTCTTTCTGATCTCCTATGATGGTTACCACCTTGTTTTTGGTGCTGACCATCTTCAACTTTTGATATTTGGTGGAGACTAGCATGTCCCAATTGTGGATAGTCAGCCTGCCTAATATCATATTGTATGGGGAGGGGATATTGTCTACTATGAATCTTACCCTATCTGACTTGAATGCTTCTTTCGCTCCCAATGCCAGTCTGAGGTCGATGTATCCCTTGGGAATAGATTGTTCCCCGTTGAATCCAATTAGCGTTGTTTTGCACGGTTTCAGGTCTTCTTGGTCCAAATTTATTCTTTTGAAGGCTTCCTACATAATGATGTCCACCGAGCTTCCCGCGTCTACAAAAATCCTCTTTACCTGGCAATTAACTAGGATTCCCGTGATCACCAGTCCGTCTTGATGGCCTGGTACGACGTCCTTCAGGTCATCTCTTATGAATTGCAATGGCGGAGGTGTCGGTCGGTCATGGTCTTCTTTAAACTTGGGGGTGTCTCTTTACAATGAACTTCCTTAAGTATTTTCTCCTTTGGTTTGTCGTATCTCCGCCTCCTCCCATGCCTCTACTAATTACACCGCATCTGCGCTCGGTGTCTATTTCTGGGAACTCCTCGTCATCATCTGACGGCTTTCGCCGAATTCCATCAACCTTCTATCCTGGGCCGGACTCGTACTTCGATCTTCTTGCCTGTGCTTGTTGTTTTTTTCGGCCAAGTGTTTTTATCACATATTGGCGTAATTTGCCCTCTCGGATGAATTTCTCAATTGTGTCTCGGAGTTCGTAGCACTGATCCGTGGTATGCCCCGGCCCATCGTGGAATGCGCAGAACTTATAATGATCCGTCGTAGGCCGGTATCTGGGAGTCCGAGGTCGGTCGACCCTCTTCATCTCAGTCAACGCGACCTCCCTCCATAATTGGGAGCGTGAAACATTAAGTGGGGTGTACCTTTCATACCTTGGTTTGCTCTCAAACTTTTCACCTCTAGTTCTGTTATCTCGGATTCGCTTATGGGAATCTTCTATTCGACTGTTCGACTGACTCTTGCATGGCGGAGGTGTGTTCTTCTGCTTCTCACTTCCGATGGCGTTGGCAATTTCCATCTGTTCTATGTCTAAATATTGCTTCGATCGAGTGTTAAACTCGGTGAGGGTGTAAACCCGGTTCTTGAAGATCGAATTAGTCAACTTGGACGAAGGATCCAGGCCATCGATGAGGCAATGTACATGAACGATTTCTGGGAGCGAATGCACTTGCAGGGCGACTTCCTTAAATCTATCCAAGTATTTTTAGAGAGTTTCCCCGCGTTGCTGCTTGATTTTACTCAGGGTGAACTACGATTTAGGCTGCTTCTTACTAGTCGCAAAGTTTAGCTCGAACTTTCGCCCGAGGTTTTCAAACTCATGGATGGATTTGATTGGTAATGTATGGAGCCACTTTTGGGCAGGTCCGGTTAGCGTGGCCGCAAAAAGCCGAGGAATGACCGGACCCACGATTTTCCGCACGAACATGAGCAGTTCGAATATGTCGAGGTGTGACTGCGGGTCTTGAGTGTCGTCATACTTTGGCAGGACTACCAAGTCAAACTCTTTTGGGTACGAGGCATTCTTGATTTCTTTCGAGAAAAGACTACAATTATGTCCTGCTATGTATTTCACTCGATATTCCCTAGGAGAGCCCTTCGGTCGGGTCGTCCTCTCTATACCTTGGTCTTCTTCGTCCGGGGTTCTTTCCATGCAACGCTTCTTCCGGTCTGAGGTATGTTCCCGAGGCTTTGGCTGTCCTGAGTTTGTATCTGGAGAGGCTGTTCCCATAGTGTGCTGAGTAGATCTTGGTTGTTTGCTATGAGGAGGGTTGTCGGAATCTCGGGTTGCCTTTCCCTTCCTTCCTCACTTGTCACCTCGGTTTTGCTTTTGAGCCGATGCTTTAATTTGTTTGAGGTGGTCCTGCATGATCTGTTGTATCACTCTGAGGTCTTCTTGGCGCTGGAGATTATTTTGCTTCTCCATATTCTCCATCTGTCTCAGCATTGACTCCTGAGTCTTCTGCAGGAGGAGGAGATCTGGACTCGGCGTATCCCTAGGTTTTGCCACTTTGGGAGGGGAGGAGGCCGTGTCAAAAACGCCATTCCCTTCATTCATGGCATTAGCGTCTGGGATATCCTCAGGCCGCGGAGGTCCTTGCGTTTGCTGTTGCTGACTCGTCTCGGCTTGCGATGGATTTCCACGGTGAGGGTTTCGACTACTGCTTCTGGTGTTAGCCATTGTTGGTCACGAGGATCGAAATTTAACGTCCCCACGGTCGGCGCCAATGTTCCGGTGTAGAACATTAATGTCCAGCCCGATAGGCTGGTGCTTTGATCTTGGATCGAATGACCCTGCCGGAATATCTATGAGACAGATACCCGGGAGAGCGGAGGATCATTGTACACGTATATGAAGGCTCTTCGCCAAGGGGGATGGGGGTTTGTGTTTCGTGGGAGAGTGCACAGTGACACTGAATGTAAATAGGTCTGAGTTAGAACATGTGCACCTTAGGGTTCGACCCTTGTATATATAGGGTATACCTCGGTATCGTAACTGCCGGATCTATCTTATCCCTTGATTATAGATATGATAGGATCCTCCATGATTGTAGGCGAATCTAGATATATGCTATATCTCGTATTGGGCCGTCCCAGAGTTGGGCCTCGGGTAGGTTCATAACAGTATATATGCTTCTCTCTTACTTATTATATATGTTTACCTTTCTGCCTAATATATGCTTGACATATTTGTATGTTAGTCCCACTTGGCCCATTACAAATGGTATCGATAAGTAAGGTGGGTAGTGATTGAGTTACAAAGACAGTGGTCTCATCCCGCTACTTCTCACTTTTTTTAGGTGAGAGCTCAAGAGAAGGAGCAACTAGGAAGGCATCTGATGATGTGGCTACCTTAATAAGTAGCTAGTGGTTACTGATTATTTCATTTTTATTGCCACATTTAGGGAATTTTGCTTATTACATCATGTTGCATGTAAATTTATTTCAAATATATAATTGCACTCTTTTGATAGACGGTGAGAATCTAGGATGTTTATTTACTTAATTTAGATTGTTGATTTGTAGAACTCATTTCGAGGTCATCTTAGAAGAAATTTTTGAACATTAAGATTAGGATTAATTAGAGATGGTGTTACAACCCGAACGTACGGAGGATTTGGGAATCAGTAGTGCCACCACAGTTGAAATCCTGATTATTCCAGTTACAATTATGGGAATGGTGTTCGATGAACCTAATGAACGATGGGAAAAGCACTAGCAAGTGGGCGGAAAAGCTTACACTCATATGCTGGCTTCTCTAGCGAGTGAGGAATGGGCGAGTGTTTGAGCAGGTGAACTCGAGTTACTACACCCTTCTGGGTCATGCAGAAGCAATATTGCAGTCCATGGTAAGGACAAACCTGAAGATGGCAAGAGCTAATGTTGGGGGCGAGTGTTTACCTAAAAAGAGAGGTTTTGATATTTAAATTATTAAAATATTTTTTTAAAAATACAATGAATGTTTTGATATTGATTTTTTCATTAAGTTTTTAGATATTTTAAATTTATATATATATTAAATTTAAGATTAGTAACATTTAATTATATTGTCATCACTTAAACTTATACGATTATCATTTGAGCTTGTTACGTTAAAGTTTTCCATTAGCAACATTAATGACGTTAGAATTATAAAATCAAAAGTATACATTATAAAGTTAAGAGACAAAAAATATAACTTATGTAAACTTAAAAGACTAAAAATATATTTTATCCAATTAATAATAATTATTATAAATATACTTTCTCTAGGAAAAAATTAATACTATAATATAGCAAAAATCAAATATAAATATAGATTTGGAAAAATTCCAAAAAAATATCACTTGAATTTCAAAATCTTAAATAGATGATTTCCTAACAAAACGAGTCATCAATTACTTTATTGTTCTTGTTAATCTTAATACTGTTGTTATTAACCGGATTTTGAAGTTCAACTGGTCTTTTTGCTATATATATTATAGGAAATAAATTTTGCAATAGATGGTTTTTAAGTATTTTTCCTTTTCTTTCAAGAAAATAAAATCTGTTAATTGGAGGAAACACCGAATTAAGGGGAGATAACCAAATCAAAAAATTAAAAACCCAGCATAAAATTAATAAATTATTTTTCCTTTCATTTAAGAAAATAAAAATCTGTTAATTACGGTAATTAATGAAGGGTTAAGGAGCGCTCGGCGGAAGACGTAAGTTTGCCCCCGAGGAGCGTCCGGCGCCACGAAGTTTTTGGGAGCAAAAGTAGACGTAACGTTACGTTTTGGGAGCGCCCAATACCACGACCAGTTAGTTGACCGTAAACTTGGATGAAATGCGCGTGGCAAGCGACAAGATGACATGGACGACTAGGAATAAAAAAATAGAAAAAAAAATCAAAAATTGAAATAATTAGGAAAAAAAATAAAAAAATCGAATAAAATTCAAATAATTAGAAAAAACATTAAGAAAAATTTGAAAAAAATAAAAAAATTCGAAAAAACTTAAAATAATTAGAAAAAATTCAAATAAGTAGAAAAAAATTTCAAAAAATTAGGAAAAAATTAAAGGGAAAATTCCAAATAAATACTATTTGAATTTGTACGGCTCAGAAAATCTGTTGAATTTGTAAATACTATTTGAGGGATATGCAAATTCGAGTCAAATTACCCTTTAGTGTTAAATAAATTAAATTGTGGCATCCTAAATTTTGAGTTTAGGATATTAAAAATATTATAAGGAATAAATTATAGGAAATTTAGCCCGGATAAATTAAAAGGTTAATATTTGGAAGTAAATGCATATTTTCCCGTAAAAATTAAGGACAAATAGTTGGGAATAATTTTAGGCCATACACCCCATACCGCCTTTATACCGCCCGTAACATGCATGCGCGGTGTGGTGGTGGTGGCGGCGGTCGGTGGTGGCGGTGGCCCGGCCCGATGTGGCGATAGCGGTGGGCCGGTCGGTCGGTGGTGTGGCCATGCCCGTGTGGCGAGCGGTGGGGGGTGTATGGCCTAAAATTATTCCCAACTATTTGTCCTTAATTTTTACGGGAAAATATGCCTTTACTTCCAAATATTAACCTTTTAATATAAGGAATAAATTATAGGAAATTTATCCGGGGCTAAATTTCCTATAATTTATTCCTTATAATATTTTTAATATCCTAAACTCAAAATTTAGGATGTCACAATTTATTTTATTTTATTTATTTAACACTAAAGGGTAAAAGATAGACCCGAATTTGCATATCCCTCAAATAGTATTTACAAATTCGAATGACTTTTGAAAATACAAAATTCAAATAGTATTTATTTGAAATTTTCCCTTTAATTTTTTCCTAATTTTTTGCCAATTTTACCTAATTTTTTGAAATTTTTTTTCTAATTATTTTAAGTTTTTTTCGATTTTTATTTTATTTTTTTTTCAATTTTTTCCTAATTTTTTGAATTTTTTTCTAATTATTTAAATTTTTTTCGATTTTTTCCAAATTATTTATTTTTTATTCCTAATCGGCGTTCAGCGTCGTCTTGTCAAATCGCCGCGTCAAGATTCCATCCAGTTGACGGCAAACTAACTGGCCGTGTGGCTTTCTCCTAAAACGTAACGTTATGTATCTTTTCTTCGCTTTTACTTCGACGGGCCTTGCGAAAGTAAACTTCGAGCGCTCCTTAACCCATTAATGAAAAATGGGGGTGGTGAGGAGACGAGGAACCAGTTAACCGCGAGACATTTTCCACATGCCGGCAGCAACTCCTTCAAATCTCCTCAGAGGCATTTTGATCCACTCGGATTTTGGCACGTGTGAGGCATCGGATTTTCTTTATTTACCACACGGGGGAAACATCCGGAAAAAGACCCCCACGCTGGCCCTCTCATCGAGGGTGGTTTAGGGTTTTCAAAGCCACGTGCCTCACCGGCCCCACACTCCCTCGGTGTTAGCGCGCTGCGTTAAGACGTTATTATATTAAGGCTAGTGACATCAAACATATAGCCGATGTGGGACTCGCAGTTCTTTTCTCGTTGCCGCGGTGCTTTGGTTCTTCTTACGATAACACTTTTATCATCTGAAATCTGCAGATTTAAACAATGCCTTCAAATCCCAAAAGTGAAAGTGGATGATCACCTGAAAATATGTTATCCTTGTCATTTCAAAATCTGTAATTAGTTTAGGATATTCTTGATTCTTCTATAGTTTCTGGGATTCTTGCATTGACCCGAGACTCTGCATATGTGCATTTGCTTTTATTGTGGTTGTTTGATCGTATCGATTTTTCATTTGACGTTTCAACTCTGATTTAGTTTTCGCTGAAGAATAAATAATTGATTGATAGAAGATCGTGTTCTTATAAAAAAAAAAAAATCAGTGTTCTTCGCGTTCGAATTGTATTACGAGGCAAGATGTGGGTGATTATTTAACATGGCATTATTTGATTTAGTACTCAATTGTGCTGATCCAGATATTTTCATTTGCATTTTGCTGGAGCTTTTCTAATTTCGTTTTGTCAACAAGATTTTGTTTTGGAACAAACTCATTTTCTATATAAATACTAATATTTTGCGGTATTTTGCAGGAGTTGTATTACTAAACAATGGTGGGGTGATACTTTGGTGGCCAAAGGATTGAAAAATCACCGGTAACTACTTTCTGTATCTTTAGTTTGTGTTCTTTGCAGGTCCTAGAATCTAGATCCCAACCCAACATGATGATTAAGTATAGCTTTTATAAAATTTTTGGATACATTTTTTTTATATATAAAAAAATTTAGGTAGAGGTAAACACGGATAACCCATCAATGTCGGGGGCGATACCTTTAAGGCTCAAAGAAAGTCTTGAGAGATCTTCTGATTGTCCCACCAAGG
This sequence comes from Acacia melanoxylon, assembly GCA_019022615.1. Lineage (NCBI taxonomy): Eukaryota > Viridiplantae > Streptophyta > Magnoliopsida > Fabales > Fabaceae > Acacia > Acacia melanoxylon. The sequence goes on along the minus strand of JAFJYJ010000045.1, from coordinate 1,611,984 downwards.
CCTCCACATCGGAGGAGCGGGCATTGAACCTCCTATTTTTTGGGATGAAGGCTGACGTATTAGCCTAACCGTGATACGGTGGCGGAGCTTGGTTAGGGCATAGGGGGCCATGGCCCCCAAAAAAAAAAAATTTAAAATTTTTTAATGGAACTTTTTTTAATGTAATAATACAACTTTGGCCCCCCAAAGTAGTAAAATTTAATTTTGGCCCCCAACTTCTTCTTCTTTTTACATTTTCCCTCTTTTTATATCTTTGGGCTTATAATTCAATCTTTATTCATGTGGGGTCTTGTATGATTTATGTTAATTTTGTCATTCTTTTCTATATTTCATTCTAATTACCTGAAATTTTTAGCTTATCAGTGAAATTTACTTTTGTGGTGTATCCCTTACTATGCTTTTACCCATTCTACACTTACTTATAGATGAAGTTAATTGACTCAATTTCATGAATTTTTTTTTATTCTTTTCATTTTTAATGCATTTAAAACTTTCCTTAAAAAAAAATTTCATGGGCCCGCCCGAACCCCCAAATCCCCACCACTATTTGACCCCCCAAACTTTTCCTCCAAGTTCCGCCACTGTGTGATACTCCTTGTTGTAATTTTTATTTTTATTTTTCAAAAAAAATTAAGCATTCATTTTATCAAATATGGAACTCTTGTCTCAAGGTTGGTCCATTCAAATCCGTTTTGGGTAGATGCATGTTTCTCCTATTTTGTGAATGATTCCTGTTTATAAATAATACTAGTATTATTTTCTCATAATATTTTAATCTACTTAATCATGATCCATAATGAATGTTTGTTTAAATTAACGTGTGCAGCCTATTTCAACAACTCTACTACTAAACCTTTATTATGCTATAAACAATATTTAATGCTTCTTGTTTAAATAAAATCTTTAAAACTTATTTAATTTGTAAAATGACAACGTTCAATGCAAATTAAAAAATCAAAAAAAGAAAATTATATTTATATTCCTTTTCAAAAAATTTAATTTATCCATGTATATCTATATATAACATAATCAACTAACTATTAACAAATTTATTAATATAATTATAATATATTAAAATAATTACATATAGCATGCTATTACTTATAATTTTTTTATAAAATAAAAGATTCAATAAGGGAAGGAAATAAAATTATAATACCCTAATCAATTCAATGGAAGTGCTTATCGGGCCTTATAGCCTAATAATCAAACTTGTCTCTTAATAATGCCCTATTTGGTACTCCCTCGGTCACAATTATAAGAAGCTAGTTAAGCTTTTTTGGAGAGATTAAAGAAGTTAATTGTATTAGTTTAGAGTATTTTTATTTTTGTTTTTTTCTTCAAACTAAATAGTTTGACTAATAAACTAATATATAATCTAAGAAAATACAACATATAAAATGATTAAATAACTTATTTAAACTTTTCTTAATCTCTCCAAAAAAAATTCAAATTATTTTGTTATAATTATAACGGATGTAGTACAAGGGATTTGAGGGAGGAGATGTGAGCACAAATTTTCATGGGTTGAATTTTAGAAAATTGAAGGAGCTGAGTCATAAAATTTTAATAAAAAGAATATATAAGATATACAAAAGAATAAATAAATAAAAAAAGCAATTAAAATATTTTAATCCCACCTCTTTTAAGTTTTTTTAAATCTTACTCATTAAAATTTTTCTTATGGCTCAACTTAGTCTTTCTTAGCTATGAATTGGAAATGCTCAACTATAACTGAAATTTGGGCGTTTGGTCCTTCAGGGAAGGGATCAGATTGGTGAAAGGGAGAGTGCCCAGGTTGTCGTAACCAGGCTTGGGGCGGACACCCTTCTCACAAATATTTTGCGAGATCGAACCACTCCTCATGTCCCTTTTACTGCCTGAAGGATTATGTTGAAGTAGGTGCTGCGTTTTATATTTATAAGAGCCAGGTCCACCATCGGCTGTTCTTCTCGCCGATGTGGGATATAAATCCTCAAGACTCAAGTATTTTTACCTTTGAACTTGGAATATACTACATATCACAGTAATGGCTTTTGGAACCCCAAATTCCTCCTCCAAGCCAATATTTTCTCTTTAAAAAGTCAACATCATTGTGGGAATTAATTGATGGAATAATAACATGGGTTGAGTTACATTTAGTACAGTTCTCAGATACTTTTTCAGTAGTATTTAGAGCATGTTTGGCCTAGCTTTTTTTTAACTTATAATCTACTTATAAGTATAAGCTAGGCCAAACAGAATTTAAAATAAGCTCTTATATTATTAGAGCTTATTTTACCATGAATAAAAAAACTCTTAAAAAAAAGCTGGTGAGAGGAGCTTATTTTTTGCTTATTTTATAAGCTCTTTTTTTTTTAGACAACCCTACCGAAAATCGCTCTCTTCGTCTCCAATCTCTCAGCCTCACTCTCATCGCCTCACTCTCATCGCATCACCTCACTCTCATCGCCTCTGTGAGGACTCATCTTCAAAGAAGAAGGTGGACGAAGGATCGAAGGATCGCCTCACTTTCAGTCGTCTCCGCTCCTCGGTTAGTTTCTTGTCTTGACTCTGCTTCTTTTTCTTCTTCTTCCTCTAGATTTCTTAGAGATTGATTTCTGCGCTTTTTGCTTCACTTTATCTCGGATTGCTAATTGATTTCAGTGTTAACATCGCCCTAAGTTTTTATCTCGGATTGATTTCTCCTGGGTAATTTATGGGTCGCGGTTTTTCTTCTTCTTCCTCTGGATTTAGAGATTGATTTCTTCGCCTTTTCTTTTTCTTCATCTGGATCATCCCCAATAGTTGAAGCTTTTTTGATGGTCACAACAACCAAGCAAGTAAGGAAGTTGAGAATATTAATTTAAGGAGGGGAGGGTACAGGAATCGTGACTTCGTGCCATTGATGAGTCTCTGAAACCTGTTCCTTTTTACACATGGCTTTACTTGTCTGCATTTTCTTTGTAGGAAATGATGTAACATTTAATGCCACTTCTTCAATGCTACCCATATTTCCTCTTGCTCGGTAATTAGATTGAATTGGTTCGTGTGGCTAGCAGAGCTAGTTGACTTCAAAAGACAACTAGTCTTAAATATTTCAATAACTGTGATTGCCTATGCTTCATTAATCTATGCATGTATGGATGACATGTTAATGTTTCAGTTATAATAATTAGTTGCAAAAAGTGGAGTTACAGTAAAAGATCCATAATAAGCTTCTTTGTGCAATTAAGAATATAGATGGAACACGAATAGGATATGTTTATAAATAGGAAGATAGTTATAGCTATGTGTGTTGCATATAGATGGCAGTATATATGTTCGCTCATGCTGGCTAGTTATAGCTATGTGTGTTGCATATAGATGGAACAATAGGATATGTTTATAAATACGAAGATAGGGGAGGAAACAATTACAATTAAGAATCAACACCCCGGCATGTGTCATTTCCTAGCTTTCCATATAGAGAGCAATTATTGGATGGTTTATTTTCATTTCTTGTTGGATGGTTTCTTTCTTTGTTGATGGTATTTTTAAATCAAAGTGGCACCAAAACGGGGAGAATGTTGTGCTTGATGGTTGACCCAAACTTGACAAGTTTGAGGCAGTATATATATTTGGTATTTGATGTATTCTTCATTATTATTACCCCTAATGAAAATTTACTGTTATGTCTTCTGCACCAAAAGCAATGTGTTCTAAAACAATTAGGGCTGTTCTTGTATGGCTCATCAAAGCCAGAAGGATGGGAAAAACCTATTTTAAGTGGTATTGGTGACCCTTTTCTTGCACAATCTTCTGATTACTTAGTACTTATTTGGATTGGCGATACAAGTTATTTTTCCAATGTAATTTACAGTATATGAAATAAGTATGAGAAAATAGTTTTATCTCATATTACATAAACGTGCTTTGCAAATGCTCATACAAACACACCCTTACTTTTTTTATTTGTGCCCTGAAATCTTCGATTGCTTACTCAACATATTTGTGAATAATTTCTAGATAGATACGTATGACCTAATATCATAGGAAAAGTGGTGTTTGTGTTTTGTATTTGTTGATATATAAAGTTGGTTGTCTATCATTAGAATATCCATGCGATATATATTGATTTCTACAGGTATATATAGTTGTCTCTCTTCTGTATTCTTTAGCATTTAATCCTTTACCCTTTTGCCTTAGCTTCTTGTTCACTCCTTGCAACCTTTGTTTTCTCTCTTTATACTTCATTGAATTTATGGTCTCTTGCTTTTGCTAGAATGCCAAATTAATACGAGTTTAATTGTTGTCGTAACTTGAATGCTGATTCTTGTATGAAGTTGTTTGTGATTGCTTTGTGCACATATGTCTTTGGAGAGTTTCTTGTATGAAGTTGTTTGTAGTTGGTAGTAGAAGGTAGATGATAGATGTTGTTTATTAATGCATTGCGGTTTATGGCTAGCAAAGAAAAACACAGTGCAAGGTGGGATCGATGCACTACCAAGAACTTAATTGAAATTTGTGTAAAGGAGATTCTAACTAGTGGAAAACCAGGAATTGGTTTTAAAGCTAAGAGATGGGAAGTTGTAGTTGATGAATTTAATAAACGTGCTAATAAAAACTATAACCAAAAGCAATTGAAAAATAGGTTAGATTTTTTAAGGGTTGATTGGACTGCATGGAAACAATTATTGGGCAAAGAAACAGGATTGGGATGGAACCATGAGACAGGAACTATTGTAGCTGATGACACATGGTGGGAAGCCAAGATAAAAGTAAGCATTATAATTTTTAAGCTTTTAGTTATTTTATGTTTATTTAAAAAATTTGGTTTGTCTAAAGTTTGTTTCTCTTTTATGATTGGGCAGGATAATAGTAAATATGCAAGATTTCGATATCAAGGACTAGAATTTCGTGAGGAATTGGAAATCATCTTTGGGGAAACAGTGGCAACAAGTCAACGTTCATGGACCCCAGCAATGGGTGTGCGAGTGAAGATAGTGCCATAAAAACCAATCCAACTATTCCAGAGGAAATTGCTGAATATGATGAAGAAGAAACCAATCTTGATGAAGATGCTAGCTATATGGCAAATAACCAACTCAAGAGGAAAAAAATGACATCAGAAGCAATGAGTAAAAATATGGCCAAGGGTAAGCAAAAGAGTGGGATTGCAACAAGCATGCTTAAAACATTAGATCGAATGGCCAATGCGCGAGAGAGTCATAATGCAGCTGAAGTGGTTGAAATTTCACAAACATCTGAAATCAATGGACTCTTTTCCATTCCGGATGGCATTAAAATACTGAGAAATTTGAAGGCTGAAGGGAAATTGGATGCCAAACAATTTTTCTATGCATTAGATTTGCTTAGAATGCAACAAGAAAGGATCATTATTATGTCCCTTTCAGAGTCAATTGATGAACTCGTAGGGTGGATTTTGTACAAGTATGAATTAGATAAAAAAGTCTAGTGATTAGGTTTGAATTTGATTTTATATTTGCTATTCTCATGTTTCTTGTTGGATTGATTTTATACCTTTTATTCTCATGTTAATTGTTGGATTGATTTCATACCTTTTATTCTCATGTTGAACTATTGTGGATTTGATATTTGAATGACATTATATTGATGCTTACTTATGTTTATGGTATAATTTTTTAGGTAAGAAGTTATTAGAAGATAATACATGGCATCTAGACAAACAGAATCATCATCAAGAATTGTTAAGAGAAGAAAATATGCAAAGTTTTATCGAGAAATGAATGGAGCGGCAACAATTGCATATTTACATTACATGAGACATTTAATGAAGCAAGGTAACCGGTTTAATTATTCTGATGGATGGAACTGGGTTCGAAACACCTTAAACACTCCAGGTGAAAGTTATAGAATGTTTAGGATGGAATCAAATGTTGTATTAGAACTTGAAAACATATTGGTGAGTAAAGGTTGGTTACATCCATCTAGGGAATTGACATCATTGGAGGCACTTTCTATGTTTCTTTGGACATGTGCACATAGTGAGACAAATAGAAATGTCCAAAATAGATTTGGAAAATCAGGAGAGACGGTAAGTAGAAAGTTTAATGAAGTACTAGATAGTTTATGTTCAACGGCAAAGGAAATTGTGAGGCCTCCATATTTTCGGTTTGAAGAAATTTCATCACGAATTAGAGGTGATAAAAGATATTGGCCTTATTTTCAAAGATGCATAGGTGCTATAGATGGATCACATATTCCCCATTCCTCCTACTAATGATCAAATTCGTTTTATAGGCGAAAAGGATACCCAACACATAATGTCATGTTAGTTTGCAACTTTGACATGATATTCACTTTTGCTTTGTTGTTGGTTGGCACAGTACGACACATGACTCACGTATTCTTTCATCTCGTGTGCTTGAGGAAATGAAAAGTGTGTTCCCTCATCCTCCTGAAGGTACATTTTTTTTATATATATAAACTATTTTAGTTTTATATTTATTTAATTGAAATTTTATATGAACTAATAATAAATATTTTAATTTTTTAGGGAAGTATTATGTAGTAGATCTTTGGATATTCTAATATGAAAGGGTATTTAGCACCATTTAAAGGAGAAAGGTATCACATTCCTGATTTTAGAGGATGCAGTGAACCACAAGGATTACAAGAAGTTTTCAATCATGCACATTCCTCACTAAGAAATGTCATTGAGAGAACGATTGGAGTTTGGAAGAACAAGTGGCACATCTTACGTGATATGAAGCCATTTTCATTAATCAAACAGGAGAAAATTATTATTGCAACAATAGCCCTTCATAACTTCATTAGAAAGTCTGGTGTTGATGATGAAGAGTTTGACAAGTGTGATCTTAATCCTGATTATATTCCCGAGGGTCAAGAAGAATGTGACATTGATGAAGAAATGAGTATCCATAATCATAGAAGAACTGAAGATAATGGTTATATGAATAGAGTTCAAATCAAATAGCAACAACATTAATGGAAAATAGAAATAGGTGATTTCAGGTGAATGGAATATTGGTTGACAATTTGTAAGACCTTTGATAATTTCTTGATTGTGCTCCACGGTTGGAAAGTCTATCCTCAGAGTATTTTTATTTTGTAAATATATTGATAGTTTAAAGGTTATTTTATAATATACCTTTTAAGTTAACTTTTATTAGAAAAAGTATTTATGACAAAAATGATGCCAAACAGTTTATTTTTAATCTAAGCTTTTAAGTAACTTTTAAAAACTATAAAATTTATATAATCACCAAACAGCTTTTAGCTTTTTTTAAAGCTCTTTTTTTTAAACTTTAGGCTTAAAAGTAGGCTTTTAAGTTAAAAATAAAATTTGGCCAAAGACTTAATATCCTAATTGAGCTAACTTATGATTTTTTCAACACCTTAACTAAAATATTTTATCAGTAAAACTCAATATTATAAGTTTAAGGTATTCATTGCTGCTAAGAAAAATATTTTAGCCTTGAAATTGCACCAAACATACTATAAGATGTTTGGTGTTACTAAAAAAAATACTTTACAAAGATAAAGCAAATTAGTGTGTTGGATGCATATCTTAATTAATCCTAGTAGTAATTACACGAAAGATTCCTTGCGTCCTAATCTGCTAGGATACTTGGCTGCAATCATGAACATGTTCTTCTACATTATGGCCCTCCTTACTTTTTGCATTCGCCTTAGCGGGATCTCTCAACTGTGTTCATGTTCATTTGCACTTTCACTTCCGTTCATCTATAACTTTATAAACTAGATCTTATAGTAATAATTGTTACTTTTTCCCTACGCGAATGATAATAAAACCATATTTGTTGCAATACACTATTAAATATGTCTTACATTTAAAATCAGATGTAATATTATATATGTGAATACTATTGTTGCTCCTCACAATTAGATTGAATTTTGATTTTAGTCTCCATAATTTCAAATCAGAATCTTCAATCAAATAATCGGTCAACGTTGTAATAATTAATAGAAATGGTATTTTAGCTCCACTTAGAGAAGTTTGTGGGTATTTTTACCCCGGATATAAGATTATAATGCCAGACGCAAATTCACAAAAAGATCATGGCTAAAATTTGCACCTAACTCTAAAAAGTTACATGATTAGACAAATTTTTTATAGGGAAAATAGCAGCCAGATCCCAAAGAACATACAAAATATCAAAAAAGTCTCAACCCAAAATCATATATTTGATATTATTTGTATTGACAATAGAAAGTGCTATATTCACACAAAAAATTTAAAACCTGGCCATTCACCAAAATATATATATATATATATATATATATATATATATATATATATATATTCTACAATGAAGTGTTATATTCACAACAAAATTTAAACACTTCGATTTTATTTCAAACTCAGGTCCCTAAACGTACAGAGTTCATTCACAACAGAAAAAACTAGAAAAAAAATTCTAGATTAAGACGGGAAGTCTTATGTTTACAACAAAATTTAAACCTCGTCATTCACAACAAAAAAGCTATATTCACAACAAAATTTAAACACCTAGATTTTGTTTTCAGTACAAATAATATCAAAAACATCCTTAGGGACTTCTTTTATATGTGATTTTGGGTTGGGACTTTTTTGATATTTTGTATGTTCTTTGGGACCTGGTTGTCATTTTCCCATTTTTATACGGATACAACTGGCTAGGTAATTTTTATACGAGTTTCAAACTGAGAATGAAAGTTTGAAAAAGTTATAGCTTGAGGAATAAATCAGACTAAACTACTGACAATAGTTGTACGAGTTTCTCTTGCGCATTCTATTAACTTTGAGGACTCACAATCAAAATCATATAATATCATTTTAAAAATAATTATAACTTCAGAGTCTCAAAATGAACAAAATTAAATAGTTTTACGAGTTTCTCTCATGTAATCAGACTAAACTACTTACTATTACTTGTAAATGACATATCTTCATATCAATTTTACAATCTGTAACTTGTCCCTATGACCTCCACACGCGAATGGTGCTATCCACAGAAGAGCTTATCATGCAGCTTCCTCTCAAGTGATAGCTCACGCTTGTTACTTGAGAGAAGATGACTGATCTTTGTAAGATGCAATAAAAAAGATTAGAACTGAAGTGACTAAGATACAGCTAAGCCGATTTCATTTTTGATACATCTAACAAGATTATTATAAACTGCTTTGCTCGATAGTCCATAGCCGATTTTTATACACAGGTTCTTATCCAACATCAGGTCAGAATTACTCTAGTAGGAGATCTTGGACAAAGAACATTATTGTTTCAATTATTAAATCAAATGTTGGATGACAGTTTTGATGCTGTGATTTCAACACAAAGTAAAAAAGTTGGCTTAATCTTTCTATGTTCGCTCAACCCAAACAATTATTATGAACAAACATATATAGAACAGCTAGACAACAGCTTATCAAACCACCAGTAAGAGGAAATGGAATGTTTACTGCTATTGGAACATAAGGAGGAATTAATTCTTAAAGGAAGCCATATTATTACCAACTTATTCATCAAGAACGTTCTAAAATGCCCTCTTAGCACTGTCAGTGTGATTTTCTTCAAGCATGCAAAAGGCGGTCAAAGACTTTACCACTGAGGTATGAGCTCTGAATCTGGACCCAACTGATGCATCAACAAGATCCCAGAAATAGATGAAGCCATCCTAAGATCCACCGGGCAACTCAACATAAATAGGTTAAGGCAATATACTCACAAGTCAAAACACAAAGCAAGTACCGATTCCCCCCCCCCCCGGGCGGCGGTTGGATGACCAAATAGGAAATAGCTTTAAGATTGAACAATTGCACAAGTCAATAGATTGTATTCCACTAATGCACATGTATAAAAGTGATCCTTGGCTTATAGTCCACAATTATGAGAATGCATTCAACCCAACAAACTAAATGGCACATCGGATTGGACAATGCTATACAAAACATCAGAAAGTGCTAAAACAGTATTGAAGTAACTAAAGACATACCTTACAAGTATGGCCTTTGTATTCTTGCAATAGTTCACCTGGCGATCTATCACAAGAAAGGACAGTATAAATAACAATAGCATACAACGATATAAGTTCTCGTCCACAGTTAGATTAATACCTGTCCAAAAGTCGAAGAGTAAAATCTAAACAACTGGCTGCAATTAACATCATTGACATTGAAATACAGTTGACAGGTTGCCCCAAGTCATCAGATTTTTCTCTAGATAATATGAACGAAAGCATTAGTAGTTTCATAACTTGAATATATCATAATGTAGCGACAAGCATGTGCTTAAATTTACAATATCATCAAATGAGCATTGCTCAATGAGTTTCAGAAACAAAAGCTAATGAGCACAATCTACCGAGTTGTGGTCTGGTTAACTACATACCTGCCAATACAGATGTCAAATGTTCGAACAGTTCAATCAACACTACCACCGATAATTTCAGTTTTAGTCAAACAGACAGACATAACACTATCTGAAAAGTGAAAATGTGTCGATAATCTGCCCAGCAACAGTAATTCTTGATTGACATACGGAATATGATCTCAATTCTTCATCACCGTCAAGATTCTTAAGAAATATACTTTCAGGTAAGTCTCTACTCTTCCAACCATTCCATCAAACACCTAGTGGGCACACAATATTATCTCAAATCCATAATTGGGTTTATGATACTTTAATCCCCTCTAGTTATTCATTTTAACTTCAATTCCCCTAATAAACATTATATCAAACATCTACCAAACATACACATGAAATTGACAAAGCATGTTTCTCGTTTTCCCCCTTCTCTGACTTATTTTGAATTACAATCTTCTTCCTATATCCACCCACAGCAGCTGAAATGTATAAGAAAGGTTTAGACTGAACGCCACCCACCCAGCAACGAAAAAGAGGAAACCAGAGGCAACTTCAGTCTAAACACAGCCACACAAGTTTAGAAAATAGAGGAGTTTGAGCTTACCCAAAACTACACTTGCAGCAACGAAAGGAAGAAGAAAAGGAGATTCACTACATCACACCCACACTCAACAAACATATGAGACGAGGACCAAATCAAAGAAACAAATCCAACGAAATAAGCTAATTCCGTCCCTGAACACGTGAAGTCCATTGGAGGAAAATAAAAAGAAAAATTCTCTAAACTCAAATGCATTTTACCTTATTAACATTAATGAGTATGTGTTGGGATTAGTGTAGCTAAAAGTAACTTTTATTTTATCTTACTTTTTTGCAATAGGAAATTTGAATAAAATTCGAATAGTGTAATGTGATTTATGTTTGGATTGATTTTCGTAAAAAGGTTATTTCTTAAACTGAAAATTGTTTGAAAAATTATTAGAAAAGCAAGTTTAGATTGGGATAATAGACTGAAACAAACATCCCAATAAAAATGGACTGCAAATTCTTTTAACATCTGTCTAATTACATGACTAAACAATTTGATAAATAAGGCATGGGTTGTTGTTCAGTAGCTATTAGTAATTCATAAATGAAACGTTCAATCCCAACATGCAGACTCATAAAGCATTTATAGAAAAAAAGTTAAAAAAATTGAATGAATTATTACTTTTTGGTTGATGTTCTCCCAACTCAGTCTCTTGCAGCTATTTTGGTTCAGTCAGCAGAAAAATAATTCATAATACAACCAAATCATGCATTTAGGGGGAACAAATATCAGGAAAGTAATCTCCTATTCAAAGTCACTGGGTTCGCATGTATATACATGCGTCAAGTAAAAGAGTAAGATATGAATCAACTAACCATATAGCACACTTTAGCATCAACAAAAGGCAGCTAACAAATATTTGATTTTCTTCATACAGCTAGCATAACCAATGAAGCACATATAGCTTGTTTGGATTGGTTTTTGTAAGCCCAAAAGCCAGTTTAAAAGTCTAAAAGCCAATTTGAATCCAAAAATTATATTTAAATCAGCATTGGACTCAAAATATTTTTTCCCACAAACCAAGTTAGACTTAATGTCACATGTTGGAGCTTTTAGAGTTATAAAAGCCAAATAGGTATTCAAACTAACGTTTTTACAAAAGTATATACAAAAGATAAATCACATTATACCAATTGACTATTACCCCAACTTCAGTTTGTAAAATGCAGTTGTGATAAATGTCATTTTTGCAAACATTGTCATCTCGCATTGAATTTTTGCAGCTGAACAATGCCCTTTCCTTTGTATTAGGGCTCATCATGTATAAGTACGTAGTTTCATGTATAGATAAAAACAATGTAGCTAGGAACACCATAAAATCTTGCACAAAATAATCAAAAACTAGATGTTTCGCTGTCATTGTTTGATTTCTGGTAGAGGACTCTCAGTACAAAATGCTCAAACACTAAGTAAGATTAAAATAAAAAATAAAATAAACATAGATGCACAGTTAACAAACAAAGTAACTAAAACCATACCAGAATAAAAGGAAACATACATAAAGAGGAACAAACATAACTACTTACAATATTTAGTATTTACAGACTACAGACGCAAACTTCACATCCAGGTCAAGAATGCAATCTTGATACATTCATCGTCTCTATTATATCTTCTAGAACTCTTGTCAGTAAGACAAAACACCGTTTTCTGTATTTACAAGATACAAGCTTTCAAAATGACGTCCAACAAAAGCATTGAAAAATCCACAAAGTCCCAAATGCTTCGCTGATTCTCTCTTGGGATCTAACAACACAATAGCATCACTCCAAGATTGAAGCACCACTTCCCCACTACTGCTGAGGGCTAATACTCTAGATATGCCTCCAAATCGACTTGAATCAAAATGATATGTTTCAGCCCATGATTCCACAACACCATATTCTTTCATCAACCAGATACTAAAAACAGTCCCATCAAATTCTGCGGAGTCTTTTCTTAGAACCACAGCAAGCGAATCACTTCCTGCCAAAATTGATACCATGAATGGTGACTCTTCCAAAAGTTTGGGTAACATCAATTCTCCAAATGTTTCTTCAAGCAAGTCAAATGTCAAAATGAAATTACGTATCCCACCATTAATTCTAGAGTTAACAACCCAGTGTATTACACCATTCACAAACATATGGGATGTCTTCCAAACATTTGTAGCAACGAGAAATGGAGGAACTCTAGTATTGATGCTTCTCCAGCAGTTAGTAGAAAGAGAGTAAACCTCAACTTCAGGAGTATCTTGGCGTTTGGAACTCAAAAGCCTTACAACTTTGAAGTCGTCATTCCTAGAATCAAATCCGAACCCAAAAAATACTCTGTGATGCCTCTCTTCCCTGTAGTCGCTTAAGATTATTCTGGGTTTGGGAAGCACCACATATTTTCGGATAGATGGGTTCCAAATAATGTGATTAGCACCATCTACCGCTCTATAGTCACCCAGACATACCAGTCCATTACAAGCGCCAATCACACGAGAATACTTTTCCAGGAACAGATGACTGAGAGGGAATTTCGAAATTGATAGGTCATCGACTTGTTGATTACCTAAATAAACGGAGTAAAATTCCGCATAGCAATTAACTGCATCTTCCCTTTCTCGACGATAGAGGTGAAGAAAAAGGGATCCATTGTTGCGATGATCCAGTTGGAGGGAACGAGAGAGGTGATCAGATATGAAACGTCGATCGGTGATGAGGGCCCTCCAAGATTTGCAAACGCAGCTGCATTTCACGAGAGACTTGGGGCATAATCTGAGAAGAATTTCCACCAAGATTTCTGAAGGGAAAGGCTCGGACATTGCGAGAACGAAATAGATCGAACGAAAATATGATTAGGGATTTTCGCTAGGCAATTTATAAACCCTTCTTTTCCTGTCTTTCACGATTGTTTTTTGATCTCTTCGGACTTCAGTTTGACCTTCCCAGGTTTCGTTTCATGATAGCAAGCCTTCAGCAATCAAGCGGTGCCTGACCTTCCGGGTTCTGGCTTGTCTGCCCAATTCATTCCACCTTTTCAGGTATCACCCACCCTCTCTCCGGTCAAAATAGCGTCGTTTTGTGGCAACGGCCTGCAGGGGTTGACTTTGGCAAAGGAGAGAAGCCCTCCATCTCTTCTACTCTAAATTATAAGACCTAATTATTACTACCTCAATCACTAATTATAAGATATAATTGACTTTGTTTGGAGAATTAAGGAAGCCTAAATAATTACTCAATCATTTTATATGTTGTGTATTTTAGATTATATATTAGTTTATTACCAAACTAATTACTTTGAAAAAAAAAAAAAATACTCTAAAGTAATTTAATTAAATTTTCCTTAATTTTTCCAAAAATCAACTACGCCTTATAAATAAGACTGGAGGAGTATTATTTTTTAATTAAGAAAGCTAATTAAGTTATTTAATCATTTTATATGTTGTGTATTTTAGATTATATATTAGTTTCTTAATCAAACTAATTAGTTTGAAAACAAATAAAAATATTCTAAAATAATTTAGTTAGCTTTTCTTAATATTTCCAAAAAATCAACTAGGCCTTATAATTATGATTGGAAAGAGTAACTTAATAAATTAAGGGAAAATTGCAGGAAAATGATTTTAAAATTTGAGAATTCCATATTAGTGATTTTCCTGAATTATTAAATAAGTGAAATTTGGATATTTTCTTTAATAATTTGCAAATCTTGGAGGGCCACATCAAAACCAGAGATTGGGAATATAAAGAAAGCAACTTGAAGCCTTGAATTTGGGGTTTTTTTTTTTTAATAAAAAATAATAATAATAATAATACACGTTTGAATGATTCGCTTCACCCTTAAATTAAGTGTCCATCCTTAATATATCGTGACCATTACTTCGGATAAGGGATGAATGATTGAATGATTGTTTAGTGCTTATATTGAAAAATGATGTATTTGATAGCATTGATAATAAGACATATTATGATGAAATTTCAAAAAATAAGGCGCAGAAGGATGACATTGTAATTATTTTTATTGTAATATACTTTTTTTATATTAAAATATATGTCTTTTAACTTATTGAGTGTTCACCCTTCATTGTAATTTATGTAATGCATTTCTAACAAAGACTTAGCCTTACTTTTCTAAATGAAAGGTTTGTAAAATAATTGTCTTTTTCTTATTACATCATCGTATTTACTTGATTTTATGAATATTTTTTTGATATTTTTTTTTTTTCGTTTATATTCTTTTGTTTTTTAAATGTATTTAAAACTTTCCTTAAAAAAAAAATCACGGACAACGCCCGAACTCCCAAATCCCCCCACCAAAATTCGTCTTCAAGAAATTTTAGATCCGCCACCGCCATGAATCATGATTATATTAGAGTCGATCAAGGAAGATATAAAATTTGGATCCTCTTTTGGGTCCTACTTAGAATTTTGTAACTAAATTGAATATAAGATTTCATCATATATTTTCCAATCTTAAGAGTTTCTCCAAGCGTAGTCTTTACTATCCTTGAGTCACTATTAAGAACAACTTATATTACCCACAACATCCTTCGGAAAACCTGAAAATATATATATATATATATTAAATGGTACTCCATCTAACTCCTCGTGTTACTATTCACATTTAAAAGAGTGACTTTTCACAAACGGTTTTAAATTCTTGACTAATTCTATAAAATTCTAAACTAAGTGGTTTTTTGCTTTAATCAAAGCCCGAAAAGACTCTTTCTAGGTAAAGTATTTTCCAGCTAGCTCTCTAAAAAAATTTCCACAAATAATTCTTTTTAAAATTATGTTCTATATTTAGTAAAATGATTTTTTTTTTTTAATGAAAATTGAAATCCATTAATAGCTCAAAGAGCAAATGAAACAAGGATAAAAATACAATCCACTATCCCTCACCAACTACCTCCCATTCATACGAAGGAGGCGGTTGATGAAGCGAAAGAAAAATTCCCTACGATGTTATGAGACAATTTAGCCAAATGATCGGCTAAAACATTGTTTTCTCTAGGAATATGGTTAATCAAAACTTGCGCTTTTTAACTAACCACAATCTGGCATCAATTATAACGTCTCTAAAGGGATGAGAATGATCACACCCCGATCAAAACATTAATAGCTTCAACACAATCGATGAAACAAAGAACTTTTCGTAGCCTTGGTTCCGGAAATATGAAGACCTTGGATGATCGCAATAATTTCAAATACATCGGTGGAACTGTCGTAAATTTGCACATAATCCGCATATCCATCGACTATTGTCATCCCTAATAACTCCTCCACATCCGCTTCTTCCTGACTCCAAAATTGAAGCATCTACCTCAAGATTGATAAAACCTTGTTGACGTTCCCGGTTAACGCTTCCTGCAACATTTTTATTAGAGTAAAAATGACAATTTGTTACAATTGCCCTGAAGAGACTATCATAGGCATTTACACCATCATTGATTGGTTCATCTCCAAATAATTTCTTGCATCGATCCACCCAAATGTCCCAGCAGATATAACCAAACAAAGTAGCCCATGATATTTTTTTGGTGAAAGCAACGCCACATATTTTTGTGCAAAGACACTTCCATGGAGGTTTCTAGATGATTCAAGATTGTTGTAGATATGTGTACATAGAGCTAGAATTGTGTGGAGAATTCTAGAGACTCTTATGTAAATATAAATATCTAGATATTTTGGGAGAAGGTTCTGGAGAACCAATCTCCACCGTCGGATGTATTAAATCTTAGCCATTCATTAAGGAGGTGGATGTCTATAAATAGAAGGTGTCACCCTCATTTGTAACCATCCAAGAACAATACAAGTTATTTGCTTCCAAGAGCTTCTCTCTCTAGAACTCTTATTCTCTCTCTAAAAGTTTTCTTTGTCTTTGTGCTATTTGCCTACTTGTGAGGGTTCGGCTGACTTAGCCAAGATCAAGGGAGTGATCAAGCTAAGGCTGGCACGGTTTTGGGTGATTTTGTCTAAGATCGTGACAGCGAGTCCCACATCGGGCAGGATGAGGGAAGTTTCTGGGGCTTATATAAAATGTGGTGCGCCTCTGCTATCAGCTCGAGCTTTTGGCATGATGGTTAGCGCCTCTCAAAGTTAAGCGTGCTCAACCCAGGAAAATCTCAGGATGGGTGACCCCCTGGGAAGTTCCTGTACTGGGGCGCTTCCGCACGTCACAAAGTGGTATCAGAGCTTTGGTTTGGACCAGCTAGGTTGGAAGCTGTGAACGTGGTTCATGGTAGCCTTTGTAGGTAGGAATGACCATGACGAAGGACGTTGTGGTTGCTAGAGAAGAGAGGGATAGAGAGAGAATAGCTTGAGGACCCGAGGATCAAGTAAGTCTCGCTGAGCTGAGGATGTTGCTACCTTGATGGCAAGGGTAGGAACTTTGGAGGGATGAGTCTTGTGGAAGAGCAATGAAGCTCCCTTCATAAGCATAGTACTAGGCTTGGATCCATGTTCAGTGGAGGACTCCCGAGTGGAGGGGGTGGACCACGTCATGGAGGAGCAGGAGTCGCCAGAGTTGCTTGGATCCGTGTTCGGTAGAGGACTCCCTAGTGGAGGGGGTAGACCACATTATGGAGGCACAGGGGTCGCTAAAGTTGCCTGGATTCATGTTTGGTGGAGGACTCCCGAGTGGAGGGGGTGGACCATGTCTTGAAGGCGCAGGGGACTACCATGGGGATACCTTAAGTTGGGGTTAAGTGGAACACCCTACTTAAGGAAAATACCAGAGTTGGGCCGCTAGTTCGGTGGAGGACACCCGAGTGGTGGGGGTGTACCATGGATTAAGCGGATGTATCTGAGAAGATCAGAGAGGGGCGGATGTGGCTTTCGTCTTAAACTTGGAGACAAGGAAAGAGGAAACATGGTTGTGAGTGGAGAAGCACGTCGAGGAACGAGGCTTTGGGCACGAACTCCGTGGTTGTGGGGGTTGAGAAGGTGATCTCACCCATGTATGGAGAAACCATTGGACTATGGTGTGAGAGCCTGTTGAATGTGGAACGTGAAGCTTCTTCCTCATCAAACCATTGTGTTCAAATGGGTGTATCAGCAGCCTCATTCATGAGAATGAAGGCCAATTCAAGATCGTGGATGATCTTGATTCGATACAGTGACGAGGGCATTACTGGATTAGGTAGGGGAGAGTGTCACACACAGAAAGGAACGATGGATATTTTGCGTGTACAAGACACTCCAAATTATATGGAGGTTTAGACTTCAAGCATAGATAAGTCTAGAAACCTCCAGAGTATTGTAGATATGTGTACATAATTGTAGAGTTGTATGGAGAGCTCGAGCTTTTGGCATGATGGTTAGCGCTTCATAAAGTTAAGCGTGCTCGGCCCAGGAAAATCTCAGGATGGTTGACCCCTGGGAAGTTCCTGTGCTGGGGCGTTTCCGTGCGTGACAGTGGTATCAGAGCCGACCTTGCCTCGCCCCGTTGTGGTGGCCCCTCCGTGGATGGAATGGAGGTGGGCCCCCCTTTGTGGAAGGGGGTGGGCCTCCTCCCCCGTGGATGGAATGGGAGACCCCTACTGGGTGATGGGGGCATCACCAGGATGGGTGGGGGAGCTTGTCACGGTCTCACCGTGACGAGTCCCACATCGGGTAGGATGAGAGAAGTTTCTGGGGCTTATATAAAATGTGGTGCGCCTCTGCTATCAGCTCGAGCTTTTGGCATGATGGTTAGCGCCTCTCAAAGTTAAGCGTGCTCAGCCCAGGAAAATCTCAGGATGGGTGACCCCCTGGGAACTTCCTGTGCTGGGGCGCTTCCGCGTGATAGACAAGATTCTATTAGTGAACTTGGAAGAATTATAAGTTCTTTTATACGCATCCAAAAATTATGATCTATGGCTTGCTTAGAAGCACTTAATGTGTATTGCAACTTGAAAGCCTACCAAATATCAAGTCCTTACTCGCTGGCAGTTTCCCTAGCTATCAACATCCATACACAAATAGATGGCACAAAATATTAATAACATTTAGGTCCCAAAAGTTTTGTTTTTTTTAAAAAAAAAACATCGGCAAGCGAAGCTTGTAGGCAAGGATTGAACCCCTAGACTAGAGCTATCAAAGTCTGGTGTCATACCACTACACCACCAAAGTGCTGGTGGTCCCAAAAGTTTTCTACAGGTGAGTGTCCTCCTCTATCAAAAAATCAATGTAACTTTTTCGAGTTTTGTTACAAGTACATGCTTCTCATTTATTTTTAAAACTTGCATAAAACTCTCATGAAATAATGAAATAAATAAAATTCTCATTAATTTCATTATTTATACATATATTTTTATTATATATAATCCCCAATAAAATATGGGAATTGTGTGATTGTAGTAAAACTCTATATGTGTAAATTGTTTTCATAAGAGAAGACATGGTTTTTGTAAGATTGGGAAAATATAAAGCTAATATGTGTATTTGTTTTACATTGTGAGTTGTTAAAACTTTATAATTAAATTTTGGTTTTTTAACAAAGTTCAGATATTAGTGTTTACTATCAATGAATTATTTGTTATAAAATGAATATTGTGAAATGGAAGATGTGAATATGTTGGTTTTCGCTCCTTTGGCTTTTCATTAAATTTTAAAACAAGCAAAACAACATTAATACAATTAAAAGCATTCAAGTTATAGTAACAATAATGTATTAAAGGCCCGTTTGGATGGGCTTTTTTGATAAAAAAAACTTTTTTAATGCAAAAAAAAATAATGCTTGTTTTATTAATTTATGTGTTTAGATGATATTTTTTTAAAAAAGCAAGTCACAAAAAAAAGAAGCCAAAATCTTTTTTTTTAAAAGCTTCAATTTGGAGATTAAAAGAAAAGCACTTAAAAAAAACACTTTTTTAAAAAGCCCATCCAAACGGTTACTAATACAGCTTTGTAGCGCTTAAAATTTGGAAAATATGGAGTCACCACCAAAATTTTAAAACAAGGATGATTTTGGAAACCTTTTAAAAAAAATGAAAACCAGATAGGGTTCGAGAGTTGATTGTGCGTGGAAAAGGTGTTAGTCACCTCACATCACCCATTCATAAGAATAGTTCGCCTAAATCAATTATTTAAAAAATGAATATGGCCTCTAATTTTATTATAATTACCCAAATAAAAAAATTAAGAAAATATTTACAAAAAAGAAAAGAAAAGAAAGGAATTAATAAAGGGAAAACTTTTTATTTACAAAGTTAGACTTGACCTTGGAACAAGGCCTACACCCTACACACCCTTTAGAGAGATTAAAGCCCACATAACTTGGGTAGAAAAGTGTGTCAATTGGATTGTGCTTTTTAAGAAAAAGTTACTTTTTTTTTTTTAGAAAAATGATTTTTTTTGTTGGTTTGTATTTTTTATTTATGAAAGCAATTTCTTTATTTTTATTTGGAAAATATTTTTGAAAGGCTTTTGGATTAAACTTTATGAGGAGATTCCCATAATCTCACATGGAAGAATAATCGATTTTGCTTGAAGAGGCTCTAAAAACCTCACATAGGCGTAAATCTCTTTTGAAATCAGTTTTATTTATTTTGATCAAAAGAAAGATTTTTATTTTTAGGTTTAACTTATAAGAAAAGTGGATTCCCAATTATTAGTAAGTAGGCAAAGACAAGCATCAATCACATGATCAACATATTGTTAGGCTCAGCTGACACCCAAGGAGGAGGCTGAATTGGGTGTGAGATAAAAACTTAGGAACTTTGAAAATATTTTTGCATCTTAGTGAAAATAATAAGTATGAATATAATGAGCCATAAAACAACAATCAATTAAACAAATTAGGTATGCTAGAAATATAAGAAATAAGGGAAGAGAATATGCAAACTATGATTTATATTGGTTTGGTAAAATCCTTGATAACCTACATTTAGTCCTCAAGCTTCACTTGAGATTTTCAATCCGCTATCTTCTTGTTTAATCAGGGCACAAGAGAAGCCTCTACAATCCCACAAGTTTAACCGGTCACTTATGAAGCCGTTTATAAATCTCTCACCGAGATACTCCCACTTACACATCGTAAGGATACAACCTTTATGATGAAGGATTACAATCAATCTTCTCTCTCAAAAGTGAATAAGATGAACACTGAAGTACATTACAAATAATCTCACTCTCTATGGTAAATTGTATGATCACTGAGAAAACAAAAAGCAAATGAGATAAATGCCAGAGTGTTGGCATTTT
This sequence comes from Acacia melanoxylon, assembly GCA_019022615.1. Taxonomy (NCBI): domain Eukaryota; kingdom Viridiplantae; phylum Streptophyta; class Magnoliopsida; order Fabales; family Fabaceae; genus Acacia; species Acacia melanoxylon. Next base: position 1,590,908 of record JAFJYJ010000045.1, on the reverse strand, counting down.
GACAGTAAAAGTGTAACCTCTTGTCTCGTCATTTCTTGATTCTAACTTGAATGCTTCACTATTTATAGGAAATTGATACTAAGGACCATTGTGAGTATTGACTGTTGTGAGCATTCGTTTATGTCCGTTGGAGAGAATTAGATGTTGATGCATTTGAATGATAATTTGCTTTCGTCTTCACTTCAACAAATGTTTTAGACGCAATCCCTTTGGTCTGCTTTGATTTCTGCAACGCAATTAATGTTCTGACAAAGCAATGCTTTTAGAGTTAATCCATCGTTTAATCATCTGAAACTTACACATAAATATGATTAGTAGTATTGAGAAGATGAAAAGTAATAATCAAGTTTAAACATATGTTCATCGTCACTTTCAAATTTTTCGAGACGTTGATTTACAAAAAATTATGAATATGCATTCGAGTATGATTCTGGAGCACTCGCATTGGTTTGTATCACTCGAATGATCTACTGTTAAGATCGCTTCACTCTTGATTCCTCTGTGAGTGCCTCTCTAAAAATTGTTCACCATCACTTGAGTGATCACCAATTCACTTAAGTGATTTTAAGCATATCACTCGAGTGCTCAAAACCATTACTTGAGTGATTAGCTTCAACTCTCAGTACTCTTGCAAGTCACTTGCAAAATTCCTGCAAGTGACATTGATTCACTCGAGTGGCAAAAGCTGTCACTTGAGTGCTCAACTTCTAACTCTCAGAAATGGTGCAAGTCACTTGTAAGTTTCTTGCGAGTTAACACCATCACTTAGTGATAACTTACTCACTCAAGTGGGAAGTTATAACTTTCAGAAAATATCGCGAGTGACTTGCAAAACTCCTATGAGTGATCACGGTCACTTGAGTGATTGCTTATTCACTTGAGTGATCTTCGAACAACACTCGAGTGATATGTTTCAATTCTCATAATATTAATGAGTGACTTTCAAAACAGAAGTAGTTTGTTACACAAAGGTCAACTTCCAGTGAGCATAACGTTTTGAATATTCCTAATTTTGCAAATGACCTATCCCCAGAAATCTCTTTAAGTACTCTTTCCAATGCAAAATGAATCATCTCCAAATTCATTGTATTCTAAAAGTTTTGATGACATTCATAACAGCTGGTCTGGAGTAGCATTTTGCAACATCTTTAAACGGCTATGAACTTTCAAAACTCATATCTCTTCTAGTTGTTCTTGTTTGATCATGATCTTGATGTTTTTAAAACTTGTTTTGAGTCTAGTTTCATATGCAACAAGTTTCACTTCAATTGGATGTGTATTTTATGAGATACATCCAAATTACTGAACCTATTTTGAATTGACTCAAGAAATTCGAGTGTCAAATTCAAAATTTCATATCTCTTTCATCTATACTCATTTGAGCTTGATCTTTGTGTTTGTGAGTCTAGTTTCATATGAAACAAGTTTCACTTCAATTGGATGTGGATTTTGTGAGATACATCCAAATTATTGAATCTGTTTTGAACTAATTCGAGAAATTCTAGTGTCAACTTCAAAATATCATATTCTTTCATATGCATTGTTTTGAGCTTGATCTTGGTGTCTGTTTGTCTCATTGTGAGTCTAGTTGCATATGAAACAAGTTTCAGCCAATCGAATTTATGGTTTGCGAAATATGACCAAATTACTGAACCTCGTCCTTGTTGAACGAAGAACAGAGCTGAACAGAGTAGCTGTAACAATGTAATCACTCGAGTGAAAAGTGTAATCACTCGTAGAGCTCACTCAAATGATGTTCTTGTAGGTCGAGAGTAATTTGACTGTAGCTACTGTAGCTCAAAATCACTATTCATAGTAAAGCTTGAAATAGCTTATTTTAACTATGAATAAAGCCATGCATTCCAACTTCTATTTGATCATAGAAATTTCCAATAATAAATCTAAGAACTTAAATATTGATATTCTCATTATATTTTACAATTTCTTCTTTCTCTGACCTCTTTTCTTCTTCTTGATTATGCTTCTATTTTTTATTTATAACTTCTTGCTTTTTTGAATATTGTCTTCAATCTGTTTCTTCTTCTTCCTCTTGATTAATCCAACTCAATAACTTCTTTCTTAATTTTCTTCTTGATTATTCTCCATAATTCAACTTGATGTCTTTTAATCTACATTAAATATATCAATTTGTTAATGTATGAGATAAACATATTATGTAAACTTTAAGCTCTTAATATTTAGCATAATCAAAACTAATCATATCTAACACATATTATTCCTAACATAGGATTCGAAAGTATATATAGTGAGAGAATGTACCTCTGGTGCTTTGGGTCTTGCTATAAAAGAGACAAAGTGAAGGAACCATATAATAAAATAAGGGGACATGGAAGGAAAACATATAGCAATTTGGTCCCAATAAAAACCATAACAAAACTACTTTCACTCATCGCATGTCATAATATATTTTATGGAGTAAAAAAGAGTTATTGGTCAAGCTTACATTACAATCCACGCTCTACATGCCAAATACCCATCAAAATCCAGTGGCAACCATGGTGATGACAAGTATCATAAAATAAAAACATTTTGATGCTTAGCGTTAGCGCTGGTTTTAAAGATGAAGAGTTCATGTTGATGGTGCCATGAAGACAATAAATGAGAGAAAAATATCAAAGTGGGTACATATATAAATCAAAAGGTAAGCCTATTATTCACAAATGGATAAAGAGAAGCAATGTAATAAGAACCAAATATAAATAACGTTGACCAATCAAAATTATATTTGATTCTTCCCTCTAACCAGTGATGCTTAAGCTTGCATATGTGATAATCATCACAAGAGTATATTCCTTGTTTTTTTTTTTTTTGGTTTTTAAATGATAAGAAAAGGAAAATAGAAGAGAGAAGGAAAATGACAAATAATAAGAAAATGAATAAATCCTCATCATAATGGATTCCTCCCTCTAGCCATTGGTGTTGAAGCATCACATATGTGACAACAACCATAAGAGCATAGGTTTTCCTTGGAGGTACGAGGAAAAACAAGATAAAAAAGATGAATAATAGATTTCATTTTCTTTAGGCACCTCCAACCATCCATTGTCTTTTCTCTCCTCATTTTCTTTTGTCTTTACTCTCCCAATTTTTTTCTGTCTTGCTTCAACCATGGCTCCCATATTTATAGTCTCAACTCTCAAGGTAGAGTTTTCCTCATCAATGCATCTTTCTTTTCAATTTTTGTTTTTTATTTTTTAATATTTTCTTCTTAATAACATTTCCTTGACCCTAACACCATCAATGGAGTTTGTGTTTTTTAAATATTTTTTCCACAATCAATTTCCTAATTTAACCCTATCAACATAAATTACAGATATATTTACTTTTATTTTTTAATTTCTATTTTTTCCTCCTCCACAATGACTCCAAACTAAGTTTACTAATTTGTATATCAATCAAAATTAATGAAATGAATTATTTTAAAATTTGTTGTCATTTAGTACAAACTTCAATTGAAGACAATTTCCATTAATGATGATCATTTTTCAAACTTCAATTATAATCTAATTGTCAATGTCATTGGTTTATTGTGCAAGGATCAAGGAGGATTTTTTATTTTTAAAATTTTTATTATTTTTGAATGTGGCTTGAACAAAATAGGGTGATCACAAGCTTGTTGAACTGAAGAAAATAACAATACTTAATTATTTTAGACAAAAATTTGTTTTCCTTATAACGTTGTGATGTTGTAGAAGAAGAACAAATTTGGTTAGCGAAGTACAATGTATTTATATATATGCCTTTGTCTAAAAAACATCTATAAACACACACACATACCTTTTCTTTATTGTGGTTCCAAACAATTGCAACATTGTTATTGTTCATATCATTCATTAGAGATAATCAAGATATCATTTACATAGATTTTCTTCCTTCTCATAGTGATTTCATGTGAAGTTTTAATTAGTTATTCTACATATTAGTCACCTTGCTTTTCCTCGATTTTGTTCCATAAGAAAATATTGTTTCTCGTACCATTTGTAAAAATGGTTTTTCACCAAAATTTCGATAAAGAACCAATGTCACAAAAACAACACACGTTATGTATAATAGAATACATAAGAAAATGTGGCTACTTCAATAAAGGACACGTGAGAGGCAAACATACAATTTAATTAAACTTCACCCAAAACCTTATTGAAATATCAGTTTCATCAATAAATACTATTTCTATTAATTATCAATTCATAGCATAAGAATTCATTTTAAACTCCTTGGGTTTTGCAATCTATTCCCCATCTGATCCATAAAATAGGATACATATAATAAATTTGTGAATATAAAAGAAATTATATCTGTTTGATTTTTATAATAAAAATGTGTTGGTTTCTCTTTTTTTCCCCCAACCTCTAAAATATCCTTTTTAATCATATAGATTATTATTATAATTTTTTTTTAATAGGCCACGGTTTTTTTTTTTTTTTTTTTATAATCAAAACAAGTTATAAGATGATACTAACATTTTTAGTAGGTATCTCAAATAAGAATTTTACTTTCCTCTCACAGAAATAAGTAATGAACCAAACATTGTCCTAATGAAAAAAAAAGAGTGTAATTATAGAGTAGATAAACAAGGGCAGCCTCCGGCCCCTATTTTTTTTAAAAAAAATATATATAAAGAGATATCGTTCTTTGTCTGCGGCTTATTATAATATTTCGACTACACACAGACAAACCCACGCGCAAGAGAAACTTATTATGTATAACTTGCTTATCTTTTGATTTCAATATATAGTAGTTTCGCATGATCTTGGCTTGCGTTTGGTCCTTAACTTTTGAGTTAGAAATTGTCGTACGATTAACAAAATATAAGGAGATATATACATGTATATACAAGCTTAATAAGCTAAGCTTGTTTGATTATATTGCATTTCATCATTTGTACTTTAAAAATCTAGTTAATACTCCTTTAGTCCTAAATATAAGACATATTTACCTAATTTATATAGATTAAGAAAGTTGGTTGAGTAAGTTAATTTAAATATATTTTCTAAAATACCCTAGTCATCATCTTCCCTAATTTTTTCATTCACTATCTTTCTTGATTATTGTTAACGAATATAAAAACTATGTCTTATATTTAGGACAAAAATCAACTCCTTAAATGTGTCTTACATTATGGATTGGAGGGAGTAATTTGTTGGAATATATAGTCCATTCTTAGTAGATTAGAACTGCCCAAGCCCAACACAAGTGGGGCTATTATGTGATAGATTTCATTCAATTTTTTTTATATATTAGGTCAGTATTGAATTTATGTACTTTTACTTGTGATATAGTATTTTTTTTTCACTCCTCATCATTAAAATTCCTGGCTCTACCATTGAAAATAAGAGATTAGCTGAAGCCAAATTATTACCCAAAAAAATATATTATATAATACATACATATAAATACATACGATAAGAGAAGGATAAGAGAAGGTCTTGGCCCCAGCTGACCAACACACAGTTCCACCATTACTTGCCAAGCTTCATTTATATTATATTCCTGACAATTTAGACCTGGTGGATTAAAATTTTGTTTATTCACTACAAAAAAACATACGATTAGTAGCGGTTAAAATGACATATTTGTAGCGGTTTTAGCCGCCACTGATGACATTTGTAGCGGTTAGGAAAACCGCCACAAAATCAACCGTGGCAAAGCCATTTGTAGCGGTTAAAAAAAAACCGCTACTACATCCACCAAGACCGCTACTATATCTGTAGCGGTTACGAATGACCGCAACTATTTGACGCCAGACGTCCACCTTGTTGGAACATTAGTGTCGGTTTCTGAACCGCTACAAATTGAGAATGATCACGTTTGTAGCGGTTATTAAACCGCAACTAAAAATATTCAAAAGTAGCACCAATAATTTGAAAATATTTTGTAGCGGTTATATGACCACGACAAATATTCCCGTGTAATTTTGGGAAAAAATTTGCGGCAAATATTTGTAGCGGTTGGTAACCGCTACAAATAACTCCCGCCTTTTTGGGGAAATTTTTGGCGGCAATTTCTTTTTGAAATTTGTAGCGGTTCAAAACCGCCACAAAATATTCCCTCATTTTTTGTTTTTTTGTCCGTATGCTTTATTTCCATTATTTGTAGCGGCTCATTAACCGCTAAAACCAATGAAATTAAAAAAAAAATAAAATTTTTAGTAATTAAATTAGTTAAATATTGTTTAGGCAATAATAATTTATATTTTGGATAAAAATAAATTATATTAAAATATCATATTTCATTATATAAGGTTAATATATAATAGAAAAGAATGAGAATGAGAATGAGAATGAGAATGAGGTAGAAAGAATGTGTTAAATAAAATATAATTACTTCTATAAAAAATGTGTGTGAATGTGAATCGAATAGAAAATCGAAAGAAAGTGTCAAAAAATACGAAATTCATCTGCAAAATAACAAAAGTTAGTATGAGTATATGGTAGAAAATAAGCATTAGATTTGATGCGGTTCAACAAAGACTTACCCCCTTCAAACACTTAAGCTATTTCGAAAACGTGAGTAAATACGAGAGACAAGTAAGTAGGAGTGAAGCAAATTAAATGGGGTTGGGTGGGGGTATTTATTACGATAGGTGCGAATCATTTTGTAGCGGTTTATTTTCCAATTTTTTGTAGCGGAAGTAATTTGTAGCGGTTTGTGACACGTATTTTGTAGCGGTTTGTGACACGTATTTTGTAGCGATTTTATTCTGTAGCAGTATTTTAGGTTTTGTAGCGGTTATAAAACTGCTACAAAAATTATTGTCTTTTTTTTTTTAAAAAAAAAACAAGATTACAGATTAACTATATATGGCATAATTTGTTCTCTCATTCTTGTCACCATCCCTACAAAGAAAGTTTGGATAAAATGTTACCTGTGAGTTGAATATGTTTAACACAAATAAAACTTTGGTTAAATGTTATTATTTCATAAAACGTATATTTAAAAACATACCGAACTATAGGTAAATTGTCATCGCCGTCTGGGAAGAAGTTTTCAAAACTGGCTGGCTGGAACGGCTCACAATCGTAGGCGACATTATCACCATCGCCCATATCGTAAAGGTCTCGAGGCTTTAAGTGAACCACCATATTCCAATCCACGTGCCTCTCATCGGTGACATAATAAACATGTTGGGTCTCGGAGGCAAGAATATACGGCTCGTCATCTTCGACAGACCCGGTGTGAATAGCCGGAGAAATTCACCGACGTGATGCCTAAGTCGTCAATCGTGAGTCCCCTGGGCGTTGTCGTATTCGCCCACGAACACTTGAACAGCGTCACGGGAAAAATGCCTTGGTAAGTTATCCTGACCACATCAAGCAGCTTTCCATAATACGGGACGTCACCGAACCGCATGTTCCGTCACTACCGCTCGCATAACTCCTCGTCCCAAACGTGCCATATACACCCGAGTTTTGGGTCAGCAATCCCTGATCTCGTGAAACGGTGCAAAACTTGAAACCATTGACATTGTATGCCGTAAATCTTTGGGCGTGGTCAAGCGGGCCGAGTGCGAGAGCTCTAAATTTTGGTGAGTGCGGGTTGTGGTCATTCATTATTCTCTCCTAAACCAACCGGCGAATTCTCTTCGTGGACCTTTCTATCAATTTCGGATGATGTCTGCGTACGGATCCTCAGCTGACGCTTCACATAACTCCTGAATTCCCTGCAATTAAACGTGCGATGATGAGCATTAAATGTTAGTATAAACTGAAAGGAAATATTTAGGATAACATATATATATATATATATATATATATATATATATCGTGTGGAATCCTTACGAAGGTACGGTTCAACTTTAGTGCAATTGATCAAGACATGTCTATGTGCTTGAATCTTCTCAAGTGCCGTGAGTTTGAAGTTCTCACTTCCGCCAACCGGTTTACCAACACGAGGACTAACAACTCGTTCCCCGATGGCTCGCTCGGGACAATCGTCAACACGAGGCGGTCGGTTGAATGACGTCTCAATGTCATCAAAGTACCTGGAACAAAAATACAAGACCTCATCCCCAATATAGCCTTCTCGCTATTGAACCTTCAGCCACGCCTTATTCCTCACGTAAGACTTCGCTTTCCCAAGAAACCTATAAAGTAATGAAGGGAAAATTTCGATACATCAATGGTTAGACGTGGGACTAGGGAGTAATGCTAAAGTAAATAATTTTAAATGAGTACCTCTTAATAGGATACATCCATCGGTAGTGAACCGGGCCACAAGCTTTGTTTCGTGAACAAGGTGTCTTTGTCGGGTGAACGATGACCGTGAAAAATGACGGAGGAAAGATCATCTCCAAATAACACAGCGTAAGAATGATTTTCATTGCGGTGGTCGAGCTCCTCCACGATCAAAACCTTGGAACACAACTTCCGAAAGAAAGTACAAAGCTCCACCAAAACGATCGACACATCCAAAGGTGGCGGCGTATTTTTGATGGCTAGCGGAAGTAATCGTTGCATAAGCATGTGAGTCATGACTCTTCGTAGTAACCTTTCGAGCCTACGTCAACACATCGTGAAATGTTGCTTGAATACCCGTCGGAACTTTTATCTTCTTCAACGTTGCGAGGAAGATTTCCTTATTCGGTTTTGTCGGTGTGAATTTTGCCGGTTGAAATCATCATGCTCATCCAGCCACGCGTCTCCACGAACCCCCATGTCCCGTAAATCTTTCCTTGCTTGAAGATGATCTTTTGACTTGCCTGGTTTGTTTAGAATCGTGTACAACACATTGTCGCACACATTCTTTTCAATGTGCATGACATCCAGACTGTGTCGGAGCAAATTATCTTTCCAATACGGAAGAGTGAAGAAGACGCTTACCTTCCGCCATTCTTTGGGGCGCGAACCGAAGCCCCGGTTGCCTTTGTCCCGGCCTTTGCTTGATCGTCTTTTTCCCCATACTCAACTTCAACATCCACAAGCTGCTCTATGATTTTTGCACCGGATAAATGCCTAGGAGGTCCTCTTTTCTCTTGTTGCCCATTGAAACGATTGCGTTGCAACCTAAACCTGTGCGTACCATCGAGAAACCGCCGATGACCCATGAAGCACCACTTGCGATCGGGGAAGGCGCGCACCGAGTCGGCGTCAAAATTGCAAGCGGACACGCAAGGCCGGTATGAACATTCCACCCTGATAATGTTCCCAGTCCAGGGAAGTCACTGATAGTCCACATTAACGCCGCACGCAAGTTGAACAGTGTCTTGTCATGCGCGTCATACATCTCGATGCCAACATTCCACAACTCCGCCAACTCCTTGATAAGCGGTTGGAGATACACATCGATGTCATTTTCGGGTGCCTTTTTGCACGGAATGATCATGGACATGATGAAGGAGCTCTGTTTCATACACATCCAAGGTGGCAAGTTGTAAGGTATCAAAACAAGCGGCCATATACTATAGCTTGTGCTAAGATTCCCAAAAGGATTAAAACCGTCGGTCGCCAAAGCAAGACGAACATTCCTAGGGTCCGCCGCAAAATCGGGAAAGTCCGAGTCGAACGCTTTCCGTGGCTTTAGCATCCCGTGGATGTCGAGTCTACCATCTTCGTTCTTGTCGCTTCATGCCACCTCATATGCTCAGCCGTCTTAGACGACATAAACGATCTTTGTAAGCGAGGTTTCAAAGGAAAGTACCTTAAAATCTTTGCGGGTTTCTTCTTCTTTCTTTCCCTTCCGAATTGTCCCGAACCTCAAAGTATGACACTTCTTACAAGTCTCCTTCCGAGCATCCTCTCCCCAATAAAGCATACGTTGTTGGGACATGCATCGATTTTTTCGTAGTTCGGGCCTAATCTTGATGATCTTCTTGGCCTCATAGAAGGTTATGGGAATGTCCGCGTAAGGGAAAGCATCTCGTAGTAATTCCAGCAACATCGACATTGCCTTATTAGTGACCCCACACAAGCACTTGATATGGTACAATGTGATCAGAAAAGATAATTTTGAATATTTCGACAACCTTGATACAAAGGACGATCACTCTCATCCATTAGGGCGAAAAATTCCCGAGAACGGATCATTCTCGAAGAAAACTAGTTCGGACCATGAACTTCGTAGTGAAGTTGTCGTCTTGAACACTCCTCGATTCGCATCGTGAACAACTTCATTAACCGGATCATGTTCAAGTACTTGATTTGCTACTTGTGAGGTTTGAGGAAGGTGAGCCTCATATCTCATACCACGTTCTTCACCATGAACTTGCCGGAATGTATATCCTTCGGGAAAGGTTTGATAAGAAGATGTTCCATAGCGCCTTCTCGCGTTTGCCACTGCGCTCTTGAACTTGCATCTACAAAAAGGACATCACAATCTTGCCATTAATGCTAGCGTGAGAGAAGGCGAAATCTAAGAAATTTTTCAACCCCGCTAAATATATAGGAGAACTGCGCGTAGCTTGATCCATGACTTATCCATCCCCAGTAAACAAAGCTAGGATACACAATATAAATGTAGAGAGAATGTTTAATTACCTTCATAACAACACCTGATGTTTAAATGCAACATGGAAACAATTTGTGACTCCAGGGGTTGCGACGCTCGCAGCTCAGCCTGGCTCTGCTCAATCCGGGCCTGACGCAAAGATTTCGGAAAACATTAATCAAACAATTTAATTCAATTTAAATATACAACATTAACTATATAAATAATTTTTTTTTTAACTTACTATGATGTCCTCTGCGACCTCGAAGTCGGCGTCCCATCACGGTGTCTATGGGTGTGTGTGAACAACGCCCATAGTCCATCTCACGGTTCTTCTCCCGAGCCTTCTCTTCCCGACGGGAGGTAAAAGAATATAAACTTTATTATTTCAAAAACAAAACATTCGTCATTTAAAACTAAAATTAATTGATCTTTGAACATACCATCTCACCGTAGGTCACGGCAAACGTCTTGGTTCTGCCGCGTGTGATGGACCCGGCGATGTGACCGACTTCGGTGTTCCTATGTGACAAGGGCTGCAAGGAGGAGCAAACAAAATGTTTATTGAAATTAATTATAGGTTTAAACTATAAATTAAGTTAAACTATTAAATAATTTAAACCAAATGTAAACAATAAATTAATTTAATCTATATATATATTTTTAAACTACACTCAAACAAAATTAATTTAAAAAATGTTAAACAATAAATTAACTCATATTTAAACAAAACGTAAACTATGATTAATTAAACAACCTACCCGTGCATCTGCACTCCTTCGATATTGGACATAACCCGCCCGATGATTTGGGTCCACGCCGTCAGGACGTTCTCCATCACCGCTGCGCGTCATAGTCGAATCTCCATTCTCGGTGGGTGTAGAGACGAAGCCTCCGACTCTTCCACCCTTGCCCGGTTTCATCGAGACGTACCTCTTTTGTGGCTCTCGCAATTTAAACTTTTTTTGTTACATAATATAGTTATGTAGTTAGTAATTAAGTAATAAATAAATAAATAATTAAACCCTAATTTATTACTATTAATATTTGAATTTAATTACACAACATAAGTTACTTGCACCACGTAAGTAAACGCTTTGTTCTTGTTATCCAGGGAATCTTTCTCCAATCGTGGATATAGATCGGGAACCATGCCCAATTTCCGCCAAATTCTAACAGGAATCGGTTCATCAGATGACCACCATTTCCGATCGGCTGGTCCGTGTCCAAGTTCTAGGGGACTATGACGCAGTACTCGTCCATCAAAGTGACTGTGGCAACATCCAGCGTCCTCCTACTGATGTCCCCATGTTTATCTGCACAATTATAAACACATTGTTGTATTGCGTTTAAATAAATTAAGATTACACGTAAGAAATTTAAATTTAATTTATTGGCTGAAAACTAATTATATTTACCTTCGACATCCACCAAAAATCCGGTGGAACGCGAAGACAACGTTCGGGGTTCCCCGGTCCCGCCGGGTTCTCCTCATCGAGAAACCGCTCCGCCTCGCTCAAGGGAATCTCAATATGGATCTCCGGATTTTTCGTCTATGTCGGCCGAAGGACGGACTTGCGTCTTTATCTCCCCCTACAGTCTCTAGGATTGGGATTTCTTCATCTTTAAAGAGGGCATCAAACTCCCTCCCCTCCACATTAGGGGGCGGAGGGGGGATATTTATAGGTTGACGCCCTCTCGTACGGCCCCCTCTACTACTACCGCCCCTTATAGGCCTTTTCCCTCGTTCAACAGCTTTTCCTTTTCCCTTATCAGCCATCACGTCGAAAGGTACAAGTTGAAAGGTTAAAAGGTGAAAAATCAAAACCTTTGTGCGGGGAAAATGAAAATGAGACGAACGTTAAAAAACCGCTACAATTTGTAGCGGTTTCATAAAACCGACATCTTAACCGCTACAAATTGTGAGACCGTTGCGATTCTGTAGCGGTTTTTGCTGACAACCGCAACAAACTTGCCTTTTTCTTGGTAAACATTAGTAGCGGTCTTACAACCGCTACAAATATAGACACCGTTGCGATTCTGTAGCGGTTATAGCTTAACACCGCTACAAAGTAAACGTTGTAGCGGTCAAGGAACCGCTACAACATGAAGTCCCTGTCTTATCTGTAGCGGTATCATATTAACCGCTACAAAAATACTTTTTGACAAAAAAAATTCCAAACTAACTGGTTTACGAGTCCAACCAATTAGTTTGGTGAAAATAATTTTTTAAAAAAGAACCTTCATTTAATTTAATTATTTTCTTCGATTTTCTCAAAACACTCGAGTTTAATAAATTAAGAATATTGAGTTTACGAAAAAGATCTAACATGTCCGTGAATATTCGATTCGGTATAGCCACCAAACTCTCTGGAAACACTCACGACTCATTTTGATCGAGATATTTTACGAGAGATTGGTGGCTATAATGAAAACCAATCTTCGGTGCACGTTAGACTATCTTCGAAGAAGAGTAGAAGTCTTCACGTCGAGATAAATCCAAATGTGGATTGTCACCGAAGGAACAGATCTCGGCTACAAGGAAGAGAGGGCAAATATCTGCGGCTCTCATCTCTCGACATAATAGATAAGTCTTTGCGAGATATCTGCATGCCTTCGACTACTCAGCCGAGAATGTTCATTCAGCGACAACGCAGATTTGATAATTTTTAAAAATTTATAATTAGGTGTACGGACAGATTAACTATTTATAGCTTCACTATTTGTAGTCTTACTAAAAAACGCTACAAAATCATATTATCTGATGCGGTTTCAGCTTCGCTTCAAAACAACCGCGACAAAACGCTGTCGTTCTGCCTTTCTGTTGCGGTTGCTTTCATATAACCGCTACAGAATTACTGCGACTAAGTTCGCGCCATTACGCGCTAATCACTGGCGCCAAATTTGTAGCGGTTTTACTAAGAAACCGCAACAAAGGTTGCGCCACGTAGATTCGCGCCATGGCGTGCCAAGTAGCGCCAAAATTTGTAGCGGTTTACACTATAGGAACCGCTACAAATGTCTCAGCAAACGTCCTCTTAATGATTCCGCTGCTAATTTGTTGCGGTTCATTAAAAAACCGCAACAAAAAGACGTTTCATAGTGATTTTGTGGCGGGTTTGTATGACCGCTACAGACGAACCGCTACTAATGGTCTGTTTTTTTGTAGTGATTATCTATTTCCTGTCCTTATTTCATATTTCTTTGTGCTTCTGGGATTCCTATAGTAGTGATATATGCAAATTCTTTTATTATTTCTTCTAAATTTTCTTTTTCTTCTTGGCCCAAAATTTCTTAAATTTCATCTTCGTTTAATTTTTCCAATTCTTGTAATGCGTTCATCATGTTCATAGAAGTTTTATTTTTATTCTTTTCTTTTTCTACTAATTAAAGACCTTAATGTCCTGAATAAATCATATGTTTTTTATCTTATATGACAGTCTATTTCTAATATTTGATTATTTTCTTTTTGGTTTAAATATTTCTTTATTTCTTTCTCTTGATACACACAGATGTATATACATGCACACACACACACATATATGTGTGTATATATATATGTATGTATAGATGTATGTATATATATGTGTATGTATATATACATACATCTATACATACATATATATATACACACGTGTGTGTGTGTGTGTGTTTCTTATGCGAGATAGAGCTTGAATTGCAAACCCTTGTAAATTCTACACTTAATTGAGAAGTGTTGATGGGAGGACCCAAATTTTGGGTTTTATGTAATGAGAAAGTAAAGATTTATATGTTTGAAGTATAACATGAGTTCAAAGATTTGTCTAAAACCGTGTCTTGGCTTGCAAACCACATTATTGAGGGAATCTTTGTATATAGTCCTTGAACTGTATATACATAATTAAGTAATTTGGTTCCTAGATTTCCAATTTTTTTTAACTTGCTCTTTAAATTATCATGCCTTTTAATTTAGGGGTAAATTATTCTTAAATAATTATATTTTTTTTAATTTTTAATTTTGTGATTTTTATACTTATTAAATATTTTATTTTTATTATATTAGTACAATTAGCTTACCTAAAACTAATGAAGAAAAGTATCTAAAACTAAAGGTACTGAATGAATAAAATTACAAAGATGTAATTAATAAGGAATAAACACACTAATAAATTTAAAATTAAAAGAAATATGTTGCTTAATACCACCTTTAATCGTAAATAAAAGATCTACTCAACTTTTTGTTAAAAAGACCGAGAAAACTAAATAAATTAGGGAAAATTATAATAAAGGATCTAAGAAAAATAATATTTATTAAGAAGGACCATAAAAATAGTAATTATTTTGAAGGACCAAAAATTAAAACATAAAAATAGAAAGACTAAATTGCCCTTAGTTAAATTTCTTATATTCTCTCTACCTAATTCGAAACTAGAGTGATTGACCGAACTCACCTCCCGATTCGAACTTCTTTTTTCCGTCTCTCTTCTAAACTTCATAAAAAGATAAAGAAACAGGGACACAACTGTGTATTAGAGACCTTTAGACTTCATCTTCAATCTTCATCCTCCACCATCTCACCTTCTCTCCACCTCTGTCGCCAATGACTTGCGACCATCCCAACTCTCAAGTCCATGCTTCAGTGAGATTTCAAGGAGCTGTGAACTTTCTCGAATTAAAGGTAGCCATTGACACTTCAGAGAGGAACGGCTGACGTTGTTTGCTACCTTTCAAACATTACACATGTTTCCCAGTATCTAGACCGGACATTGATATTAAATGTTATTTGTTGCTAACCTGCTAACCCTTAATCAATATCCCCATCAATTCAACAATTTGATAATCGTTGGTAAGTAGCGTGAATTTCAAAATTTAAGGATTCCAGAATAAACAAATGGAGTTTTGATTTGTTACTCTCTTTGTTTTTGTTTTTTTGTTTTTGGTCTTTTACCTTCCTTTGCTCAGTTACACTAAAAACTATGTCATCTTAGGATTATCAAAATCCTTGTGGCATGCAGCAAATGAAGAGACTGGAGTGTCATTGAATTTTGCAGTTTTTTCCCTTCAATTTATAAAGATAAAAACATAATTGTAACAAAATTATTATTTTATGATTTAAAAAAACATGAGAACCAAAATGCTAACGCTTGAGCTGGAAACCTAAAAATTCAATGAATTCATATTGTTACGCTTATGAGAAAAATAGATATCTGCCTCCACTTTGTGTTGTTTTCTTTTAAAATTTGTTTCCTCATTTCAAATTTGAACTGTCGCTTTGTAAATTTTCTTAGCTCAGCTTGTGTGTGTGTTTAAGTTGTTAGGATGCTATTCATTTCATAAACAGAAAATGCCACAAGCATCTTAAATATGTGATATCCAACATTCAATAATAGTTAAATCATTCCAGATTCTGATTTATCATTATTCATCAATCACTCCATATCATATTCTGATTTAGTTAGAGAATATATGAAATTTGGTTAAAGGCAATTTATTCTTTCTATTTTAATGCTTTAATTTATGATCCTTCAAAATAATTACCATTTTTATCATTATTTTTAATAAATATTATTTTTCTTAGGTCCTTTATTATAATTTTTCCAATAAATTACTCACTATTTCATATGTTATATATGATTAAGTCATATATTAATTTATAAATCAAACAAATTAATTTAAAAATATATATAATTATTTTAAAATAATTTAATTATATTCTTTAATATATATATATATATATGTTTTTTTTAAAAAAACGGATAGTTAGTAGAGTAATAAGTTTTGTACCTCAATTTGGGAAAAAAACGAAGTCGAACATGAGATTTGACGAACGGAATATTTATATAAAAACCGACGAACACTTTTCCATCTTCCCGGAGGTACGAGTTCTTATTCGCGCTTTCTGGGCATCACCTTTTGCCATAACTCGGCGATCCAGTTGCCGTTGGATCCTCCGACGGAAAGTAGATCTCGAGTTGAATGCACTATGCAGCGGCTGCGGAGTTCTGGGGCCTCCATTTTGGGTTCATTTTCTGCACCCAACGTTAAGAGAAAGGCTCAACATTCATGGGCTGCTGTGCAGGACACTTTTTTCTCAACCAAGGTACTCTCCCTTTCTTATCTTCTCCTTTCTTCCTTTAGTTTTTTTTTTGTTTCCAATTTGACCACAATAATTTGTGGTCGATAATTTTTCGTTTGATTTTGATTAACGTTTTGGAGGGTTTACGGGTTTTGAGTTGTTTCGCCTTTTTATTTTCAACTTATTAGGACACATTTGATGGTTGAGGAAGTGAAAAAAGGGAATAGAATAACCTCTACTTTCAGATGTGCATGTTCATTTGACATGAAGTTCACTTTTGTGTATGCCGGATGGGAAGGATCTGCAAATGATTGTCGCGTTTTTACTACTGCGCTTGAAACTCCTAGGTTGAAATTCCCTCATCCCCACCAGGTACGATGAGTTTGTACAACAAAATGAATGACATTTTCCTTTAGTTTCGCATTTGATTGTCTTTATTATTATTGCAATTTATTTTTTGGTAAATTCTTGTCAACGTGTAGGCAAATTATATGTCGTTGATTCTGGATACCCAACAAGAGATGGTTATTTAACACCATTCAAAGGAGAGCGGTACCATTTGAATGACTATAGAGGAAGGCAAAATCAACCCAGATCCACTAAGGAGTTGTTCAACCATAGGCACTCTTCTTGAGAAATGTAATCGAACGGTCATTTGGAGCTTTGAAGAATAGGTTCCCAATTTTACGTAAAATGCCTCCATTTTCATTTCGAAAGCAAACTCTCATTGCGATTGCATGTTGTGCAGTACATAACTTTATTAGGGATCATCAGATTGTTGACAAAAATCTAGCACATTATGCAAATCCCAACATGACAAAGAAAAACCCATACATCTCTGCGGCTATAGATGATGAAGGTCATTAGATCAAGTGATCGAAATAAACATTATTAAGAAAAATATTGCAAACCAATTAGCTAGAGACAATCAGTTGCCCCAATATGATGTTGATAGATTAAGAGACATATTCAAAATACATTGGAGACTTGTCATATTTTTTTGTTCAATACAACATCGCTTATTTTTGCTTTAAATTATTGTGATATCATGAAAATTTAGTTGAATCATGTGACTAATGTCGATTTATTTATTTATTCATTTGCATAATTAATATTAAGGTAATAATATGGTATTAAAAAATGAGAGCAAACGTCGAAATGAGATTATTTTATACCGTTGATTTGTATAGAAATAGATTTGCATTAAAAAAATGAGAGCAAACGTAAAGAAACCTGTAAACAAAAAATATAGAAATAGATTTGTATTATATTAGGTAATTCTAATTCTCGGAATAAGAATAAAAATGTGTTAACAAACGTAATTTTGATTCTTGCATGAAAAAAAAGTTGTGTTACCAAACGTATTTCGATTCTCGGAGTAAAAATAAAACAAATTAACAAACATCATTCGATTCTCGGAACTCTTCCAAAACACGAGAATCGGGAAAAACCTGTTTCATCTCGAAACGATCTTTGAGGAATAGAATGGTTGTCTTAAATACGCACACCCCTATAGTAGTGATATATGCAAATTCTTTTATTATTTCTTCTAAATTTTCTTTTTCTTCTTGGCCCAAAATTTCTTAAATTTCATCTTCGTTTAATTTTTCCAATTCTTCTAATGCGTTCATCATATTATTCATAGAAGTTTTATTTTTATTCTTTTCTTTTCTACTAATTAAAGACCTTAATGTCCTCAATAAATCATATGTTTTTGATCTTATATGACAGTCTATTTCTAATATTTGATTATTTTCTTTTTTGGTTTAAATATTTCTTTATTTCTTTTTCTTGATACACACACAGACATATGTATAAGTATAACATGAGTTCAAAGATTTCTCTAAAACCGTGTCTTGGCTTGCAAACCACATTATTGAGGGAATCTTTGTATATAGTCCTTGAACTGTATATACATAATTAAGTAATTTGGTTCCTAGATTTCCAAATGTTTTTAACTTGCTCTTTAAATTATCATGCCTTTTAATTTAGGGGTAAATTATTCTTAAATAATTATAATTTTTTTTAATTTTTAATTTTGTGATTTTTATACTTATTAAATATTTTAATTTTATTATATTAGTACAATTAGCTTACCTAAAACTAATGAAGAAAAGTATCTAAAACTAAAGGTGCTGAATGAATAAAATTACAAAGATGTAATTAATAAGGAATAAACACACTAATAAATTTAAAATTAAAATAAATATGTTGCTTAATACCACCTTTAATCGTAAATAAAAGATCTACTCAACTTTTTTTAAAAAGACCGAGAAAACTAAATAAATTAGGGAAAATTATAATAAAGGATCTAAGAAAAATAATATTTATTAAGAAGGATTATAAAAATAGTAATTATTTTGAAGGACCAAAAATTAAAACATAAAAATAGAAAGACTAAATTAACCTTAGTCAAATTTCTTATATTCTCTCTACCTAAATCAGAAATTAGAGTGTTTGACCGAACTCACCTCCCAGTTACGAACTTCATTTTCCGTCTCTCTTCTAAACTTCATAAAAAGATAAAGAAACAGAGACACAATTGTGTATTAGAGACTTTTAGACTTCATCTTCAATCTTCATCCTCCACCATCTCACTTTCTCTCCACCTTTGTCGCCAATGACCTGCGACCATCTCAACTCCCAAGTCCGTGCTTCAGTGAGATTTCAAGGAGCTGTGAACTTTCTCGAATTCAAGGTAGCCATCGACACTTTCAGAGAGGAACGGCCGACGTTGTTCGCTACCTTTCAAACATTACACATGTATCCCAGTATCTAGACCGGACACTGATATTAAATATTATTTGCTGCTAACTTGCTAACCCTTAATCAATATCCCCATCAATTCAACAATTTGATAATCGTTAGTAAGTAACGTGAATTTCAAATTTTAAGGATTCTAGAATAAACAAATGGAGTTTTGATTTGATACTCTCTCTGTTTTTCTGTTTTTTTTGTTTTGTTTTTTGTCTTTTACCTTCCTTTGCTCAGTTACTCTAAAAACTATGTCATCTTAGGATTATCAAAATCCTTGTGGCATGCAGCAAATGAAGAGACTGGAGTGTCACTGAATTTTGCAGTTTTTTCCCTTCAATTTATAAAGATAAAAACATAATTGTAACAAAATTATTATTTTATGATTTAAAAAAACATGAGAACCAAAATGCTAACGCTTGAGCTGGAAACCTAAAAATTCAATGAATTCATATTGTTACGCTTATGAGAAAAATAGATATCTGCCTCCACTTTGTGTTGTTTTCTTTTAAAATTTGTTTCCTCATTTCAAATTTGAACTGTTGCTTTGTAAATTTTCTTAGCTCAGCTTGTGTGTGTGTTTAAGTTGTTAGGATGCTATGCATTTCATAAAAAGAAAATGTCATAAGCATCCTAAATCTGTGATATCCAGCATCCAATAGTAGTTAAATCACTCCAAATTCTGATTTATCATTATTCATCAATCACTCCAGATTCTGATTCAGTTAAAAAGAATATATAAAATCTGACTAAGGGCAATTTAATCTTTCTATTTTAATGTTTTAATTTCTGATCCTTCAAAATAAGTACCATTTTTATCATTATTTTTAATAAATATTATTTTTCTTAGGTCCTTTATTATAATTTTTTAATAAATTACTCACTATTTCATATGTTATATATGATTAAGTCATATATTAATTTATAAATCAAACAAATTAATTTAAAAAAATATATAATTATTTTAAAATAATTTAATTATATTCTTTAATTTTTTTTTAAAAAATATATTATATAATAAGTTTTTTAAAAAAAGGATAGTTAGTAGAGTAATAAGTTTTGTACCTCAATTTGGGAAAAAAACGAAGTCGAACATGAGATTTGACGAACGGAATATTTATATAAAAACCGAAGAACACTTTTCCATCTTCCCGGAGGTACGAGTTCTTATTCGCGCTTTCTGGGCATCACCTTTTGCCATAACTCGGCGATCCAGTTGCCGTTGGATCCTCCGACGGAAAGTAGATCTCGAGTTGAATGCACTATGCAGCGGCTGCGGAGTTCTGGGGCCTCCATTTTGGGTTCATTTTCTGCACCCAACGTTAAGAGAAAGGCTCAACATTCATGGGCTGCTGTGCAGGACACTTTTTTCTCAACCAAGGTACTCTCCCTTTCTTATCTTCTCCTTTCTTCCTTTAGTTTTTTTTTTTTGTTTCCAATTTGACCACAATAATTTGTGGTCGATAATTTTTCGTTTGATTTTGATTAACGTTTTGGAGGGTTTACGGGTTTTGAGTTGTTTCGCCTTTTTATTTTCAACTTATTAGGACACATTTGAGAGGCATCGGGTGGTGTTTACAGTTGGAACTTCCGTAGCATCAGTCGCCACAGCTTGGATAGGTGTGTGACCTTCATTGTTATTTCTTTATCCATGTTGTTTTGTTGTTTTCTTTTGAGATGAATATGCAATTTTTGACTTCATACTTTAACTTTAGGCACGTGTTAATAAACTATTTTGTGAATGATAAAAGGAAGATAAATTAAGTTGCTGAAAGCTTGTTTGAAGAAAGCACTCCCTTTGTGAATTCCTTTTACTAGAGAATGAAAGGCTTTTCATATATTTTGGATAAGCAAACATTGCAAGTTATCAAACCTTTCTATTGCCAATGACTTGAATATATTCCTGTTTTATGTAAGCAGAAGCAGAGGGTGAGTGTGGTTTAAAAATGCCGAATCCCACCTCAATCATCATTTGTCAGGACTATTCAGAGTCAGTTCCTTAGCTTGGATAGGACATTTAGTTCATGATTTCAATAAAACTTATAATCTCATCTCAGATAATGAGAAATTGGATTTGGAAGATGACAAATTGGTTGATAGCTATATTTATTGTGAAATTCATGCAATCCTGAATCAAATTACTGTGAATAGGTATGTTATAGAATATGGTTCCTCTAAGGAAAGTTGAAGCAAGGAGGGACTGGTTAAAAAAACGACAAGCTTTATCCTATTAGGTGGTGTCGGCGATGCTATTATGCTCTATCAAAATTTTAGATATATTGTTTGCCAATAGGTCGCGTTCAATAATTGTATTGCGTGTCCTCTTTAGTCTTCCCCTACTGCTTTTCAAAAGACTCCATTATGTCTCATCAACCTTCCTCACCAGCACTTCCAACTGCTGTTTTGTATGTCCAAACTACCTCAAATGATTTTCTATCATTTTCTCTTATCTCCTACTCTTCTTTTGATATGCTCATTTCGAATCTTATCTTTTCATGTATGCCCACGTGCCCATCTCAACATCCTCATCTTTACTATGCCAACTTTATGCTCTTGTTGTTCCTTTAGAGCTCAACATTCACTATAATTTAACATATCTGGTCAGTTTGCTAAAATTTCCTTTAAGCTTATTAAGTACTTTCTTATCAAAGATAACTACAATAGCCTTTCTCTACTTGTATTGCCCAGCTTGTATTTTATGCAAAACATCTCCATCTCTTTCACCATTCTTTCTACATCAAGTTGTCGAGGAAAGTTGAAAAAGATGATTTCAGTTCTGTGGAATTGTTTCTAATACTTTAGATTGTAAGCGATATGTTCTTAGTGTTGAGGCTTTGTTATCCAAAGTATTCTAGGGCATTGGAAGGAATACATTTCTATGCTTCTATCTCCTCAGAGGGAAAACTTAACTGAAAAAAAGAAAGAATAATGACAAAGGAAGGAAGGCTGAGAATCATAGAGGTTTAGTTTTGAGTTGTATTCTTGAACTCCTAGTGTAATTTGATGAATAGTGTATTCTTATTTTTTTATTTGTGTTAGAATATTAGGGAATCAATTAAGGTTATTAGTATCCCTTGATCCTTGCCTTAATTATAGGATCAAGATTTCAGCTTTATTAGTTCTAATTAGCCTTTAAATGTAATCCCCGATTCTACTCCTCTGCCCTGATTCTTCTCCTCTGCTTCATCTATATATTGTAATGTCTTCCGCTGAATAATATACAAGATACAGAGTGTGCTTATGCCTCTGAATTACAATAATTTGTATTCTGAATAACTAATTAGATGCATGAATGTAATTACTCAGGGTATACTTTACGCCACTTGCATGACAGCAAAGTTGATCAAAGGCTTGAGTCCATTGAAAGAGTTGTGAGTATCATTAAATTACTTTTTTCTTACAAATTTTGATATACCCTCTATGGTGCAACGTTTCCCCCATGTGCAATCGAGTTTGCCACTTCTCAGTCCTTATAAGATATATTTACTTAATTTGATTATATTAAGGAAGTTAGTTGAGTTAGTTAATACACATTTTAATATGCATTATTTCCTAAAACATTCCAGTAATCTCCCTTAATTCTCTCATTCCTTCTTTTCTTTGATTATTGTTGAGAGAGCATCAATTAGGGGTAAATTAGGAAAAATTGACAAATATGAAAACCATGTCTTATATTTAGAACCAATATGAACTTCTCAAATATGAACTTTTAGTAGTGTGGCTCAAATATTTCATATCAATTAAGGACCTAATTAATTATGAGGAGTATTTAGTAATTTAGTGGCAAAATGCAATGGAATGAAACTAAACTAAATGCAAGATGAAAATGGCTCTAAAACCTATATGATGGAACTAATCTAGATGCAGATGCAAATTTGAGGGGGTTTTGTTATGAGAGAATAATTAAAATCCTAAGAAGAGAAAATTAAATAAGAGCAAATCAAACAATGAAAATCTAGTTCAGTTATGATGATAAAGGGGACAACTTAGGATTCACATGGAGTAAACTTTCTTAGCCTAAATCAATTGATTAGACCAAAGGGGTGAATGGAGAATTGAAATTAATTAATTTAATTACCTAATTGAAACATGGGAAACCCTCAAGTTCAATAACACTTATTCCACTAGAAAACTCATAGTGAAATAAGCGGTGGCTAATTAAACTCATTAAAACCCAATCACAATTAATTTCTAAATAATTTCAGAATCTTGTTTACAATTATCCAATTAAACAACTAGATAATTTATCAACTCAATTAAACAATTAAATTGATAAACCCAATTGACAATTAAATTAATAACGAAAACTCAATTATTAATTCAATTGACAATCTAAAGGTTGCAAACGAAAATCCAGCAATAATTGTCTCAAACATAAAATTCAAATTATCAAATCAAATTCAAAAGAAATAAGTCTACAATCTAAAACTAGATTGTTCTCAATTAATACAACTCAAATCCTTTAAAACTAAATAATCTCAAGTTTGAATTAAAAAGATAAAAAGAATAACACTCCCTTGTGATCTTCGAGTGTAAGTTCCTAGGCTCTAGCTTCTCCATGCTCCTTCCAAGTTGCCTCCCAAATAAGCTTAAGCTTCCATGGAATTCTGTTCCTCAATCTGCTTCACACAAGACATGGCCATTTGAATTGAGGAATTAATGAATATTGGCTTGGGCACACAGGGGTTTGTACGTGAGTGGATGGTGGGGTCCGCGTGGATGAATGAATCAATGAATCAATGAATCAAAGAATCCTCTGCGTGTCTCTGCCTCTGTGCGTCTCTGCCTTCCAGCGTGAATGCGTCTCTCTGCGTGAATGTGCGGCTCTCAATGAGAGCGTGCGTCCATCTTCCCTTGGCGGCTGCTGAATCTCAGCGTGAATGAATGAGTCGTCTCAATCCCTGCGGCTAGGTTAAATAAATGGGGAAGAAGAGATAGAATTTTCGGATAACAATTTGAACTTATCCAAATTTAATAAGCCCAATAAAATTTCACCATTGGATTCCTTTTTAGCTTCCCTGAAAAATTCTGCACCATAGGATCTTTAATATGATAAAATCATAATCTACCATATCTTAAGAAATATTATTTAATCACAAGATATTAATCAAAATATTAATCATTTAAGCTCAATAATCTCAATTAATTCAGATGTATATTATTTCCTAAAATTGGCTAATAATCTAAATATTATCTAATATATCCAAATTAGCCTAAAATAATCCCCAAAATACATGATTAAGGTGAGATAAAATATATGAAAATTGGCATTTATCACTCATATTGCATTATGTACATCTTAATTTCTCTTTAATATTCTCTTTTTGCTTACCTACAAGTTGCACTTCTTTCTCTGTATTTTTCCTGGTCAAAAGATATAAGAAAGACTTAGTTTTAATTGACAGAGACTAGGCAAAGTATTTTACTTTTTGTCATTGAAGTGAGATTTCAATCTGAAATCTGAACACACATGCGTAGTATGTTATAAACCCCGTAAGGAGGAAAACACAAGTTTGAATCTTGAGAAACGCACTTGTTTGGAGAGGCGAAAACCCTTTGCCCTCCAAGTCCATCTTTGATCAAAAAAGAAAGAAAGAAAGAGCTTTCATGATTAATTCTGTATAGTTAATTTATAGAAAATCTTTCAGAGGAAAACTTTGTATGTAAAAGGTATAGATTTCGAATATAAGAAATCTGCTAGGTGCTACTCTGAAAAGAGTGAAGTAAATTTTTCTAAGCAAATTATAAACAGATAGCCATTCAGGCAATAACCTCAATCGCCTTGAACAGTAAACAAGAGGAAAATGAAGATAGAAAATGAGCTCTTCTGTTTTTTTCGTTTTGGCTTACTGAATTTGATTGAGTCATTCTAACATTAAGCTAGTATATATGTGTTCTGCGCTTTCTTGATTGGTGAACAAGTCACCTTGAGGTGAGAATCCCTTTTGTTGGCGTAGCTCAGTGCTTTCCTGCTTGAGGCAGTTAAACTTCACTGGTAGCATTCATCTAAATATGCTAAATTTCTAATTACTGTTTCTGCCAGATGAAAAACAATTATGATCTTGAACATCCGGAAATTCGAAGATTGTTGGTACGGGAGGCATCAGTGTTCCTGCTTGTGTTGCCACTGCTGGAAGTACCTTAATTATTGGGTATGTTCTTTGTTTCTTATACCTAACTGTTCTCAGATAAGAACCTAGAAATTTTGAGAAAGAATAAATCTCTTGCTTCTCAACGTTGAGGCCACAAGATTTCCCAATCTAGCTACATCAGAGCCCTAACCTCCTCTCTCTTATTTCCATTCTCCTTGATAACACTCTTCCAGAAATTCCCGTCCATGGAGCATAATTATTGACACGGACAGTCAGACACAGATTGAGGCAACCCAATCTGGCGAAAAACAAATTAGAATGAAATCAATGGATTAAAATGAATAAAAAATTGAGCAGCTTGGTTCAGTTTTCGGTTTGAGAATGAGCCAAACCAACAAACTAATTGGTATTTCTCTGATTTATAATTTTGTAGTCGTATTAATAATTTATTTGGTTATTTTATTTATTAGATATTAAGTTGTATATTAAATATGTAAACTTACTTCAGTCAAAAAAAAAAGTAAACTTAAGTTTGATTTATAAGACCTTTTTATATAAAGTTTGTAAAAATGAGCCATATTCGTAAATTAAATAAACTAAAATAAAAAGAATAAATTGAGATCTAAACCGACTAAACTGAGCCTAACTGATTGCCAAAGGTTCGGTTTGGCTCAATCGAGGCATTTAAAAAAAATGAATTGACCTGATGTATTGTTGAACCAATTTGCTTGGATCATTCAAAAACTGATTGCACTGAACTGATGAACACTCTTCAGTTACCTTTTTTACCCTAGAATTTTAGGTATGCGGAGAGAGGAAATGAAAATATTAATGAAATAAATGAAAAATGACCTTTGTCCCCAACTTAAAAAAAGCAATAAAAAGATCAAAAACTGTTGTATAAGTATGATATGACAAATTAGATATACTTTGTCATAATACTTCTTCTCTCCTTGGTAACAAGTCTTAAGAAATACTTATATTCCAACTTTGTTTCCTTATCTCTCTTTTGGTATTAATTTTTCATTCGTAGCTATAGGAACTAGGAAAACTGCAATGCTGAAGACTATTTAGGAAAATTGCTCAATAAAATTTTGTGAACATCTTCCTTATTTTGGTTTTTTTTTCTTGTACATTTACCTACCTAACTAAACCCAACTTACTAGAGGGAAAGGAATGAAGAAAGTTAGAAATGTCTGCAACCAATCATACCCAAATATGATAAACGCTCATTTTTAGTAAAGCAATGACAATTGCCTGATTGAGGTAGGATAAGATAAAGTGCATATGCTGTTCTATTCTTCCC
This sequence comes from Acacia melanoxylon, assembly GCA_019022615.1. NCBI lineage: Eukaryota > Viridiplantae > Streptophyta > Magnoliopsida > Fabales > Fabaceae > Acacia > Acacia melanoxylon. The sequence continues at coordinate 1,564,258 of JAFJYJ010000045.1, read as the reverse complement.
CTAATTCTTCAGAAGGATGAACAAAATTGCTTTTCTTTCAGTCTATAAAACCTCCTGAACCTTAATTTTTTCCTTCTTGCTCCAAAAGTAAAATGGTTGTTTTCCATTCCATCTAAACAACGTAATCTGAAACAGAATTCTAGGTCATATCCTCGTTCTGTGATTAATCTCGACATTCCATATGTCCTAATTCAAATGTCGATCCCACACCTGCACTGAATAACGCAACTGCCACCTTTCTGAGGGATCCAAATACTCCGACTTCTATTCATGTTATATTATAAATATGCCAACACATTGGTAAAGCTTTCTCTGGTGAAACATCTTCACCTGCATATATTAAACTGTTTCTGAAAAGCCAGCTGACATAAAGGATGACAAACACTAATTTGCACTCTCAATCCCTGACTGTGATATACCTTTCTTATTTTGTTAGCTTTTTTTTTTTTTCTCACAATGACTGACATATACAGGTATGGCTTGGGATGGCGAAGTGGTAGCTGGTTTGCAAATAGGAAGTTTAGAAAAGAGCAGATGAAGATGCTAGGGCTGATTAAACCTGGAAAATGGCAACTACTTGGGAAGATACATCCCAGAGCATTACAATTCATTAGAAGACCCTTAAAGAGATCGAAAGTACAGAAACTCAAGTGGAGACACCTGAAACAACTGCAAATGAATCACTCGTTAAACTTGTCACCAAATGAGTCCACATCAATCTTGGTTGGAATGCGACTGAAGTTGCTGTATAGGGCTTGAATAGTTGCAAGATAGTTCCATAAGCTCTTGCAGATGGCACTGAGTATTTTTAGTACTATGATTGCTGGGCCCTCACTACTTGTATTCTTTCTGTATATGATGAATATTTTGGATATTCTGACTGGGCCGGTCATGTGGTGGTTCTAATTATAAGTTTGAAAAGAAAGAAATGCAAATAATGTTCTTAAACTGTGTAACTTTAAGCAAATCTGTACCTTCCAAGTTTATACATCAGCCTTGTAGACATGGAGAAAATTTCTTTGGATATTTCAATGCCTCAAGGAAAATATTTTTTAGGATTCAGTAACAAAGATCAACACATTTGGATTGTTCAAATTTAGTAGCATTTCAGGTGGGAGATGATGAAAGAACCCAGGTTGCTGTAGCATCTTTTTGTATTTTTCCCTTTTGTGCAATGATAGTGTTATCCCCCCCCCCCCCCCCCAAAAAAAAAAAAAAAAAAAAAAAAAACTTAAACTTGGTAGCATTTCAAAGTTCAAAATTCATTGTTTGTTTTTTTTTTGGTAAAAAATAAAGTTTAGGTGGGGGTAGACACTGGTACCTCACTAAGGTCAGTGTATGCACGCCTTCAGGTTTAAAGAGATATTTACAGATCGCTCACCAACGAAACCCTTACATCGATTAGTTGGTGAACCCTTCCTTTTGGGGTGAAGCCAATTGTGCCACTCCATGTTGGTAAAATCCGATGTTTTAATTTGGAAAGTGTTGTCTGAGTGTCTCTTATCATGAGCTTATCTATAGTTAATAGAAAACCTTCTTTGGGCCTAAAAGGGGACTACATCAAGGTGGTCTTTTATCATCATGCTTTGAATGCAAATGTTATATCATCCATGATTTAGAATGCTGATGAGGCAAGTCTATGTAAAGACATTAAAACCTTCATATTTGCTACTCCAATTTCTCATCTTTTGTATGCTGATAGCACTTTCATTCTCTCTTTTTCAGAAGAATTAATATGTAGTCCCATATAAGCAATAAGTGAACATGTAATAAGATTCAGTATCAAAAATGAAAACAGGTCATGACATAATTGTTTGACCCACAACTTCTCATATGATAGTGAATCTAATGTCACTAGACCACATGACCGTTGGTATAATACTTTCCTTTCTTCATGAGCAACTACCAAAGACTAAAGGGAAAACCATTCTTGAGGTACAAGTAATTTCCTTCAATTTTTAATTTAGTACCCGATGTGCATTTTCTTCTGATTAAATATTTTAATTTCACTATTTTAATAACTTTAGCCCTTGTAACTTTGTTATGTTAGCAATACTAGCCCATGTACAGAGTTAATTGTGCTAACAAAGTAAAATTAAAGGATTAAATGAGAAGAGGAAAACACACAAATATCAAATTCTTTACCAACTCCGACACCAATTCCGACGTCTCCTCAAATGGCCGATCATATGCACTGTTCAACTCATCTAGCCAAACCGCTGTGATCAAGCTGGATCACACAAATTTCTTAGTTTGGGAGTCAATCATTCTCCCTCTCATAGAGGGCAATTGCCTCGAAGAACATATCGATGGCTCAATTCAAGCTCCATCTAAGGTCATCTTTGGTGCTGCAGGAAGCCGAGTCAACCCTGCATACCAAGAGTGGTTCTCAGTTGATTGTCTTTTGGTTGGGTAGCTGAGAAACACAATGACTCAAGACGTTGGAGCCCAACTCCTCCACTGCAAGATGGCGGTGGATCTCTGGCGTGGCGCGAGAGAACTAACTTGCGCATCAACGAAGGCATGCATTATGGTAATAAAAAACGACCTGCATAATACCAGGAAGAATGCTCTAAAAATGGATGAATACCTGAGCAAAATGAAGAGCCTGTCCGATGAGCTTGCTCTCGCCAATTCTCCTATTGCCGACGATGACCTCAGTTTACACACTCTCAACGGACTTGACAGTGACTACAACGCGATAGTGGACAAACCAGAGTTCTCCTGGGTTGAAGCACAAGCTGCCTTGCTCGCATTCGAGTCTCAAATCAACTAACTTAACCATTTTGCTAATCTTAGCATTCAACCGACAACCAATGTAGCTCAGCGAGCTGAAACAAATGATTCCGAGTCAAATCAGAATAACAAAAACAATTCCTCCAGCTTCCACAATCAACGTTTTCCCAAGAATAAAGGTGGAAGAAAGTCGTAGAGGCCGTCCATACTGTGTTAACTGCCAGTGTCCCGGCCATACTCTAGCTACATGTTACTACTGCAACAATGCTACTGGGTACAATCACTCTGCTCCTACCTCTTTGAATTATTTTGCTAAAGCCTATTCAGTTGCAGATCCCTCCTGGTACATGGATAATGGAGCAAACTATCATGTGACACCATATCCTGATTACCTTGAAGATGCTACTCCTACTAGTAAGCCTCATCTTACTACTTGTACTGGAACACAGAACCCCATATTGGGCATTGGAAACGCCTCTTTACCGTGCAAAAAGTCTAGCCTCATTCTTCGTGATATTCTATATGTGCCATCAACAACTAAAAATCTATTGAGTGTCAACATATTAATTCAAGATAATTATGTTTCTGTGAATTTCACTGACAATGGTTGTGATGTGAAGGACCCAATGATAGGTCAAACACTCCTCCAAGGCCTACCAAATGCAGAAATGTATCAAATGAAGAGAAAAAGGTTGAATAGCAATCCAATGGCACTGATGACCGAGCATGATGATTATCGAGCTACCTTTCTCAAATGGCACCATGCTCTAGGACAACTTAGCACTAGAGTCCTGAAACATATTTTAATTTCTTGTAATAAACGAGTTTCGAATACTATCGATAGTTATGTATGTGAAGCTTGTCAATTAGGAAAGTTTAATCTCTACCATTCTCAGCTTCTGTTTCTCAATCAACTTTACCACTTGAATTAATTCATACGGACCTTTGGGGTCCTTCTCCTATACTCTCTACTGGTGGTCATTGTTATTATATTCTCTTCATAGATGATTTTAGCCGTTTTACCTGGCTCTATCCGTTAAAACATAAAGGTGAAGCAATTCATGCCTTTAAGCAATTCAAGGCTTTTGCTGAAAATCAATTTGATTTAAAAATCAAAGCATTGCATGTGATAACGGTGGTGAATATAAGCCCATCATCTCCATGGCACAAGAAGCTGGTATCCATGTTCAACTTACCTGTCCTTATACCTCAGTACAAAATGGCCGTGCAGAGCGAAAGCACCGTCATGTAGTTGAAATGGGATTGACTTTATTGGCACACTCTGGTATGCCCCTTAAGCATTGGGTGGATGCTTTTCAACAATCAGTCTTCTTGATTAATCACTTGCCGAGTCCTGTTCTGAATGGCAGCACACCCATGTTTCGTCTATGGAAAACAGAACTAGATTATAGCAATTTGCAGCCCTTCGGCTGTGCCTATTTCCCATGTCTCAGGCCCTATAACAAGCACAAGTTTCAATTTCATAGTGAACAATGTGTCTACCTCGGTCCTGCATCGCAACAGAAAGGATATAAATGTCTGACCAAGAGTGGTAATATTTTTATTTCTCGCCATGTTGTTTTTTATGCAACTTCTTTTCCTTTCAGGAAAGGCTTCATGGCATGAGCTGATAAAACAGGGGGAATGAGAATTTCACATCTGTTCCTCTTATAATTCATGTCAGTCGCGATAATGGCGATGTGAATTGCCATGGCAATGTGAGCAGTGTTAAACTTGAGCGAATATCAGCTTCACCAGAGCCACCAATAGCTCCATCAAAACTAAGTAACGAGCCCAGTATTGATGTTTCACAGTCAATCTCTATGATTAGCCCAAATTCAAAGTCTCAGACCGGTCCAGCTAAGCCCACTAATTGTCATCCTATGAGAACTAGGGCCAAAGATGGTATTACTAGGCCTAAATATCCCTATGTTGGGCTCACTCAGGCCACCATAAAGAATTTCACCGAGCCCTCTAATACCAAGGATGCATTATCTTCTCTGGTCTGGCGCACTACGATGTCGAACGAATTCCAGGCGTTGCTCCAAAATCGCACTTGGAAACTAGTTCCCTATAAGGATCAAAAACTCATAGACAACACATGGGTTTTCAAGACTAAGCTCCGAGCTGACGGGTTGATTCTCAAGCATAAGGCCAGGCTCGTCCGAAAGGTTTTCAACAAATACCAAGCGTCGATTTTGGAGAAACATTCAGTCCGGTCACCAAATCCACCACCATTCGGGTGATTATGTCGATTGTCGTTACATTCAACTAGGGAATTTGACAGCTCGACATGAACAACGCATTTTTGAATGGATTTTTGCAAGAAGAGGTATTTATGTCGCAACCCGAAGGATTTGTTGATCAACAAAAACCAACAGATGTCTGTAAGTTAGTCAAGGCAATCTATGGTCTACGGCGAGCTCCGAGAGCCTGGTTTGATCGGCCTTGACTCGCTCTAATCAACTGAGGTTTTCGAAGCATGCGTAGTGATACCTCACTATTTATGCTTCAGACTCGTGAATTGACTATCTTTATACTTATCTATGTGGATGATATCTTAGTAACTGGTAACAATACTGTGTTTGTGGATAAATTTATTCAGAGGTTGAATTAAGTCTTTTCCTTAAAAGATTTAGGTCCACTGTATTATTTTCTGGGTTTAAAAGTGTATAGAGACAAGTCAGGAATCTATTTGAATCAAACGAATATATGGTGGATTTGTTAGAGAAGTTTGGCTTGAGCGACTGTGCACCAGTTACCACCCCTATGGTAATTGGTCGAATGATTTCGTCGATTGATGGTGAGTTAATGCATAATCCTTCAGACTATAGAAAGGCCATAGGCTCTTTGCAGCATCTGACCACAACCCAACCTAATATTGCGTTTGCAGTAAACAAGCTTAGTCAGTTTTAATCTCAGCCTAGAATTACACATTTCCAGGCAGTGAAGAGAATATTTAGATATCTTAATGGCACTTATAATCTGGGTTTACGTCTCAAACCTTTTAGTAGTCCACAACTAGTGGCCTACACTAATGCAGATTGGGCTTGTGATTTGGATGATAGGCGGTCAATGGCAAGCTTGTGTATATTCTTAGGAAACAATCTTGTTTCTTGGTCCTTTAGAAAACAGAAAGTTGTCTCAAGGTCAAGCACTGAGTTTGAATATAGGTTACTTTCTGATGGTTCTGCAGAAATCAAGTGGCTAACTTCATTATTGTTTGAGATAGGCTTATTTGTTAAAAATCCATCGGTTATGTGGTGTGATAATTTGAGTGCAAAGTCTCTAGTAGCGAATCCCGTACAACATAACATGCCGATGTTCAGACAAGGATCACATCATTAGATATATTCCTCATCTCTCGTGGATGTTCATTTTATAAGAGATCTAGTCGCTTCTAGTGTAATTGACATCAGATCTATCCCTCATCTTTACAGATTGGCGGTGATAGGATCTTTCTAGATTTGTGTATTGTTATTCGTTGTTCATCTATAAATGGAAATTAGGGCAGAGCATTTCATTCTGTGCCTTCATTCATATTCTCTCTGGTTCAGTGTTTTCTAACTATCGGTAAAGAGTTTATTTGATGGTTCTAGTCTAAAACCGTAAAATATTCTAAGATACTTCACAATTGTTTGAAACATTTGTGATATATGTCTCAATATATTAAAGATTATTAGCCAATAATTGTGAACTATAGGCGACCATTTTTTTTTTTTAAAAAAATATGGGCTCATTTTCGATTAGCCCCCACACATATTACATATAAACTAAGAACCTAACATATACTCAAAACAAAAATGGCTACTCTAGATAACTTTGTTCTACAGCAACCCACTGATGAAAAATAGTCATAGCTAACTTTTCTATGACTTCGTCTTTAATTTGGAAGGACGAATATCACTAAAAGTTTCATGTATGATAACTCGTTTTCAAAGAGCATAATAGTAAATGAAGTTCCATGACATCAATGCTTATTATACCTCAAATCCCGCATTAGAACCACAGTAAAGCGCAGCAAGCTGACGTTGATTTCTGGCACCAACATCTTTTGTGTCATCCAAGACCACAATATCACCAACCTCAAAAATCTGAACCAACAGAGAATGAAAACAAAAGGATGAATCACAAAAACTTGTTATGATGCAGAGGCACAGATATCAAATACCTAGTAGTAGTAACACAATACTAAGGCCCTGTTTGGATCAAAGAAAAGGTGGGAATGGAAAGGAAAAGAATGGAAAATATTTTGCCTCGATGCGTTTGGTTGGCACTGGAAAAGAAAATGGGTTGATAGGAAAATTTTTGTTTTGTTGGAAGAAAATAAGGTAGGAAAATGAGGCAAAATACCATTGTACCCTTATAGATAGAATATTTTTTAGGAAAATTCCATATAAAAAAAAAAACCCTAACGAGGTCGGACAATTCTCAATTAGCATTGCCATTGGCAATTCTCATATGAGAATTGCTGGGCAATTCTCGAGAATTGCCAATGGCAATTCATTGAGAATTGCTTGGCAATTCTCGAGAATTGCCGAGAATTGTCCGACCTGTGGCCTCTTTTTCTTATTCCGACACCGAACAGATTTTCCGATACCGAACAGATTTTGGCACTGCTCTCCTTGTCACGTTCTTCTCTCTCCTCCTCTCCCTGGCATCACATTGTTATCTCTCCTCCTCTCCCTAGCGTCACGCTCTTCTCTCTCCTCGTCTCCCGGCATCACATTGTTCTCTCTCTTCCTCTCCCGGCGTCACGCTCTTCTCTCTCCTCCTCTCCCGTCATCACATTGTTCTCTGAGAGAACTTCTCTCTCTTCCTCTCCCCGGCGTCATGCTCTTCTCTCTCCTCCTCTCCCGGCATCACATTGTTCTCTCTCTTCCTCTCCCCGGCGTCACGCTTTTCTCTCTCCTCCTCTCCCGGCATCACATTGTTCTCTCTCTTCCTCTCCCCGGCATCACTCTCTTCTCTCTCTGCCATGTGATCAGGGCAAAATGGACTTTAGCCCATTTTCATAACCGCTGGAAAATGGCTTCCCACCATTTTTGGTGGGAACCCATTTTCCCTTAAACGTGGGAGAATGGCGTGGCGGCGGAAAATATTTTCCAGGGGAAATTTGAACCAAACAGCCGCCGCCACTGGAAAATGCCAATTTTCCTTTTCCCTCCTCCGATTTTCTTCAAACCAAACGGGGCCTAAGACCAAAGGTAATTTAGTCAAAAGGTAACATTGAAACCTTTACTGAAAAAAGTTGGTTGAAACTCTAACTACTTGAGCACAGGTCATCAATTAAGTTGATATTCTTATTGAAAACTCAAATTTTGACAAAATAAACAACAAAGCTGATCAGATTAAAAAATCCAATAGGTTAACAGATATGGATAAGAGCTTAAATGACACCTTTATTGGCTTCAGATGGTCCTTATTGGCATAAGACTAGTTCGAACAGCCTGTAAGAATAGGATAACGTATTAATATATTAATAATATATAGAATCTAATCTAAGAATTGAAGCATGAAAAATATCATAGTAAGGAAACTGCAAGGGAAGATAAGCGTGATCAACTTTGTGAAGATCAGGGAACTGCTGATCGAACAATGTGTATTATTTATATGCAAATTTGATGTACTCAAACTCAGATTGGGGTTGGGCAAAAAAAAAAAACTCAGATTTGGGGCTGTAGAGAGAGCATGGATGACTAAGCAAGGCATGAAATTACAAATTAAAGTTAAATAAAAGTTTAACCTCAGAATCTACTAGTTTCAATATGCTGATATAATGTATGCAAACCTCAAAATCTGAAGACCTTGGGTTTCCAATGATAACAACTATTGATTTATCATCTTTACGATTCAGCATCTGTGAACCCAGTCACTGCAACCTGCAAATAAGATTAGGGAATAAAGAAACTCAGATAAATTAAGCCTAACATATATAATGAAAATGATTTACTTTAAGCATTTAATGCATTATTTTATAGATAAGAGTGGCATATATTTTTGGGAAAATCCATCTTGGGGCCCTTTTTAGAAAAAAAATCCCAAAAAGGGCCCCAAGATTCGAAAATCTCAAAAAGGGCCCTTGGGTCCTTTCTCGATAAATTCACGAAATTTTTACAACTAAAAACATCACATTAACAACAATATCAGCCCCCGTTAACAACTAAAACAACATATTAACAACAATATTTTTACAACTAAAAACAACACATTAACAACAATATCAGCCCCAGTTAACAACTAAAACAGTCACATTAACAACTAACGTCTTAATGAAAAATTCTAGAATGGGTCCAAGGGCCCTTTTTGGGATTTTCAGAATCTTGGGGCCCTTTTAAAGATTTTTTTCCCAAAAAGGGCCCCAAGATGGATTTTCCCTATATTTTTGTTATAAAAGAAGGGAAAAGGAAAAGAGTCGAATAATTATAATCCTGCAAAGCATGAATTTTAAACCACAAGGGTTAAAGTACTTGCATTGTACTTCCTCCGGTCCTAATTATAGAACAAAATTTGGAAGCTGGTTTTGGTCCTAATTATAAAACAACATTTTAATTTTTTTCCATTTCTTCCTAAAATACCCCTTCAATAAGACATCTCAATTAATACAGCACCACATGAAAAAGCAAATTTGCAAGGAGTAATTTTCATTTATACAGGGCATTTAAAGTATTGAAACAAAATATGCTGCATATAAGGATATGTAACAAATTATCAGGTAATAGACCCTGTTATCATTTTGTTTTCCGACAATTACATTTTTAGCTAAATAAAATTACCATGAGTTGATAACATGCTTAAACTAAACTATTAAAATATTCGAGATAAATCATATTATTGTTGATTAACGTGGGTGTCAATATCATATTTTATATTGAGGTTGATTTTCTGCTTTTAAAAAAGGACACATGATTGATATTGATTAATTACATAATTCTACACATACAATCCCGTAAGCGAGATCGTGCCCCTTGGTCCTTCACGCCTTTTGCTTCTTTTAAGAGAAAACATTATATTAATGGAAATAATTAAAATAATAAACTGATTATATTTATTTGTGTATTTAATTTTTAAATAAACTTAAAAACTTATTTTCTAAGTTGAAATCCCACAAACTGATGTGGATTTTTTTTTTCAAGATGAATGAGAAAATATGGGTGATGAAGATAATAATAACTCATTTGCAAATATAACATCCTCATCAAATATTCTTACATTATCTTCAACACAAAGAAATCATGTTTGTGATAGAATCAAAGACCAACTTGTTAGGGATAGGTGATTCGATTAGCAATGTATTATTATTTGATATCAACATATTCATATATATTTGTATGCATTCTAATTTATACACAATTTTAACCATTAAATATATTTAATTATAGACTTTAATGTTTTTTTAATAATATAGGGTGAAGGAGCAAATTTACCAACCAACTATTAGGCCAGGAGCGTTGGGCACAAAAAACTTTTAATGGGACAAAAAAGACCAACAAACAATTGAATTTGTTAAAAAAATACAACACCGTCACATCCCTTCTAACTCCGTTTAGAATGAATGCCACGTGGCATTTGAAGTGCTTCACCTTTTCTCTGGTACGCCACTACCCATCGCCCTCAAATCGTGATGTCGTCGAAGCCCACGTGGGAGAAGGGCTTGTCGGCGTTGGAGCTGGAGAAGATGCCCAAAGTCACCGGGAAGGAACTGGTGATGGGGAGTGAATGCACCGTTTGTCTCGACGAGATCGAAAACGAGCAATCGGCTCGATCGATTCCATTGCCGCAACCACGGGTTCCATGTGGAATGCGCTAATGCCCGGCTTTCCAAGCACCCTCGTGCCCGGTTTGTAGGGCCAAGCTGGATCCTCAGATTCTCAAGCCCTGTGAAAATCCCTGTTAATCAGCCCTCAACTCGCTTAGATTCAAGTTTCAATCCTCGCCGCCTGTCATCGCCGTGGGTAATTAACCATAAAACAAAGTGAAACCAGCTGGTTTCTCTGCGTAGTGTAGAATTTAAGTGGTAAGTGGTGTGTGTGTGTGTTTTGGTTTTCAGAGGAATGTAGCCATGAAAATTGATGTTTGTGGGATTGTCACATTGATTTGCCGATTATGGGTGTGGCGGCGGAAGATGCATGGTGTGATTAATTGCAGATGTTTTCTTCAGAGTTTACATTTTCATTTGTAGATGAATTTAGAAGGCTAACGACTATTCAATAGAGCGATGCTATTGTTGTTAGCAAAAGCACAAATACATGGCTGGAAAGGAATTAGGTCAAATCTCTGGAGGGTTCTGGAATTTTCATGGCTGGAAAGGAAAATGAAATTGAAGTTTGGTAGTGACTGGGTGAGATGAGAGAGAAAGGAGGGGGGAGGAAGAGAGAGAGAGCGGTGAATTCACGTGGCATTCATTCTAAATGGAGTTAGAAGAGATCTAACGGTGTTGTATTTTTTTTAACAAATTCAATTGTTTGTTGGTCTTTTTGGTCCCATTAAAAGTTTTTTTGTGCCCAACACTCTTAACCTAATAGTTTGTTGGTAAATTTGCTCTTTCACCCTTTAATTTTTTTATCAAATTTATATTTTTCTCTTTAAATATCACAATATATACAACTAATATATATATATATATATATATATATATATATATATATATATATCAGTTTAGAAAAAAGTCACTTCTGCCACCGTCAATCCAAACACAAATCACATTTACAATTTGACTTTTATCCTATCTTATTTTTATAAAAGTCAGATTGAAAATAAATCAATTCTCTCACACTAACCCAAAGGCTCTTACTCTCGTTTTTTAAGCTTAGGATTAAAGATATAAATTTCAAGATTTGGAAAAAAAATTTAAATTAGCGTGGAATAACTTTTATTTGTTACTTTTAGTTTTAATCTTTTCCTGTGACACTCTTAATCTCAGTTATTAGTAAAATTTAATCAATGAAAGAAGTGCATTTTTAGTAGAAAAGCAGAATATGCTATAACGAATTATGATATATGTTATAATTAAACATAAAATAGAATGTATTATAATCGATAATATATGCATCATTTTGTATAAAAGCACTTCCTTTATTTAGTTGGGAAACACATTTTCGCTAGGATTCGGTAACTATCAGCAAGTAATTAAGAACTCTGGGCATGGGTGGACCCGTTTCCCTACTCGTCCAAAAGGCTCATCCGTACGTACGAGGCATTTCTGGACCATCTATATCTGATTTTTTATTTTTATTTTTATTATTTATTTATAAAAAATAATTTTAATGGATAAAAAATCTAAAATAAAGATAATATATGAACTAGTATATCTTTTAACAATGATTTTTTATTTAAAAATAAAAAATAAGATCTGAATCGTCTAGATGAGGTCTTTTACGGAGATCTAGATAGTCCATAGCTCGTGACTAACTCTTTGCTTGTCCAAAGCACGAGCAGGGGTCCGGCATGGGTGGGTTTGGGAAAGCAACGTTTTTTGTTGTTGTTGTTAAGGTGTAAAAATATACATGTGTTTTACCCTCACGAGCTCCTAAAACCAAGTGTTTTTTAGATGCAAAAGGGACTATGTGGTTACAAAATAGGTACAAAAGTCACTGTTTCTGTTAAAGGAAAACATTGACAGTTAAAAAGAAGGATTTTGACTTACGGATGGTGACTTGGCATATCACTGGTGAGCTTAACACGCTAACTATTCCTCCATTCAACTCCAACCTTCCTCTCTTTCGACCAACCCTACCTGCCCAGCCTAATGCCCATCCTTCTCTTCAGAAATCCTCCTCCGACCTCCTCCCCAATTCCGGTGACTATCTTCGCCTTTGGGAGGTTAGGGAAAATTCCGTCGACGAGATTTCACTTCTTAAGAATAGCAACAACAACGAGTTCTATGTGCCTTTGACCTCCTTCGATTGGAACGACATCGAACGCAAGAGAATTGGGACTTCCAGCATTGATGCTACTTGTTTCAGTTGAAGCATTGCAGAGTTAGGATCTGAACGAAAAGTTCTGTTTTTGCAAAGTTTATCCTAACTCTGTAGGACAACCTACTGTTGAGTTTTAAATCTGTTGATGTTATTCCCTTTGACTCTGAGGCATGTTATTGTGGAAATTTATCTATATGTTTTTGTTAAAGTTACGAGTATTCGTCTCAATTTATTGAAGCATTGCAGAACTTCATCTTCTACAGAAAGCACAAGAATCCGTTCTCTACACGTGTGTGCTTATATACAGATATATATAAGAATCAATTTCTTGTTCGGTTTGTTTGGGGATTGAATCACTTTCATTAAAGCTCCTCTATTTTCTCTGAAATAATTGTTATCACCCTCGTTCCAGATTTCTCTGCTTTCTTCATCATGATGATGATGCACAATGCTGGCTTTCTCGCTATCCACCTTTGACTTTGGCTTCTCCACCATCTTCTGATACAGCACAGCCTTCAACCCCACTTTTGTCTCAGTGCTAGGCTTTGTTCTCTACGCAGGTGGAAGAACCAATGGAGATGGCGGAGGACTAGTGATCGGCTTCACCTTTGGAGACTCCACCGTCGGAGCCTAAACCGCCAGCTTTATCGTCTTCGGAGACTGGCTTTTACCTTGAAGTCATACGGAGCTGGTGGGGGCGTTGAGAATGTCCCCTTCTGAACCAAAGAAGGAACCTTTTGAGCAAGGAAAGGAGCTTTCTGAACCCGGTGGTACAAACCCTGATATGCCTAGTCAAAAGGTAGGGGTGGTCGAAAAAGAGGAAGGTTGGTGTTGAATGGAGGAACAATCAGCATGTTGAGCACACCTGTGATATGCCAAGTCACCATCCGTCACTCAAAATCCTTCTTTTCAATGGTCAATGTTTTCCTTTAACAGAAACCGTGACTTTTGCATCTATTTTATAACCACATAGTCACTTTTGGACCTAAATAAAACACTTGGTGTTAGGCACTCCTGAGGTAAAACATATGTGTATTTTTGCACCTTTACCTTTTTTTTAAATGCACTTGGGAAAACAACTTTAATCCAACTAGTTTACAATGAATGATGAAGTCAAACATACATTTGTGAGTGATATGATGGATCTGAGCCTTCTTCAACTTCTTTTGGAGAAGTTAGCAAGTCGATTGTTAGTGACACTGTAGATAACTTCTTCATCTTCATCAGCTTCTTCTTCCAAATGCTTTTCTTTTCTCACAATTGCTGTCTCGATAGTCCGTCGTAACCACATTGTATAATGTGTATCAAAACTTCAATTTTTGGTCAAAGAGCTTAAAAAGTCGTCAAGCTCGATTCCAAAACTGAAGCACAAGTCTTCGAATTCTTCTTGAGTGTCAGTAATTGTTGCGCATTAACATTAAAATGATGGATAGATTGAAATGGGAAATGAAGCACACTGTAAGTCGAATAGATCTGCAAACAGACGATCCTGCCCGACACTGACGGTAGGCATGGTGGTTTCTCAAACTTACGACTGCAACTACCTCGGTCTCAATGGAGACGGCTTCTGCGTTAGGTTTCAGAATGCCCCAAAAGTTGCTTCGCCAAGTAACGCAGCACCCACAAGATAGTCTACTCTCGTTTTTTAAGCTTAGGATTAAAGATATAAATCTTAAGATTTGGCAAAAAAAAAAAGGTTAGCTTGGAATAACTTTTATTCTTTACTTTTAATTTTAATTTTTTCTCCTGACACTCTTAATCCCAGTTATTAGTAAAATTTAATCAATGAAAGAAGTGCATTTTTAGTGGAAAAGCAGAATGTGTTATAATCAATGATGATATATGTTATAAATAAATAAAAATTGTATATGAGAACTGAATCTCGTGACCACACCTTGAAAAGAATTATGAGAAATGACACAACACTATTGAATAATGATAACAAAGACGTAGTATATATTATGCATGTCTTTTCCCCCCCGTTTCTTTGAACTACTTATGCTCCTCTCATATTTTTTTCACATGGAACAATTACAAAAATCACCCGGTTTAAAATGTTAGTTAAAAGTGTCAAATATGTGCTATTTTCCCCCTAATTATGCCCTTATTTATGAAGAGAGAACATGAGAGATAATAAGTGAAAATTTAATATAGAGATAATGAGTGACATATATTTAAGAGGGGCAAAAATAGAAAGTTCAATTTAAAGCTTCAAACAAAAGGAATTTGTTCCTCGTATTAAGAATTACTCATACGAGTAGGGGGTAGATTTTTTTTTTTGGGGGGGGGGGGGGGATGGCCCTAAAATTACAGAATTGAACATAGAGGTTTAGAAAATTATATTTTAGCCTCATAAATTTTTTAATATTTTCCCTTTATCCCTCATTAAATGTTTCATGGAGGGACTACAATGAAAGTATTGAAATATTTATACAGCTGAAATATAATTTCATGACTACTGGGTTCTATTTAGTAATTTTTTCCCCAAATTTCAAATCCTAGCTCTGCCCTACATATGAGGAAGAATATTCCTTTTTCATAAAAAGAAACGGAGAGAGCGTCCATCCAAACGGGCTCGTATTTGATCTTTAATGAACAATTATGTGATGTGTTTATGATTCTAATAATTAGATGAGTGCTTATTATCTATGTGGGTAAAAGGAGTTAGAATATCATTTGATCTTTGATGATGATGTAACAATGAACAGCTCTGTTCTGAGCGTTCTATGTCTCATTTGGAACAACACTTTTGTTTCTTCTTTTTAAAACAAAAAATGCAGTTATTTGGAGAGAACTTCATATGTTTACTTAGGGATCATCGCAACAATATTGAACCACAAATTTCTCAATGCAATCTATTGACAAAATATGTTTGAAAAACTGGTCTTAATAGGCAACATATTCTAGAAGCTCGCTAAATCCAATTTGTAATAAAGTTCGATTTTAGCAAGAGAAGAAGATTGGGGATTTATAAGAAAATTAGATGAAATTCACCCCAAAAAAACAAATGGGGGACCTCCTGGGGCGATGCTTTAAGAAGAATCAGAGGAGAATAAAGAAAATAAATATTCTTGGCAAGTATTAAATATTGGAGATTTATTTAAAATAAACAAAAATAAAATATTCATAAACTTTATATTTGGAGTTATTAAATAGCATAATGATCTCACTTGATCAGATCACTTAAATATTATAACTTGATGTGTCTCATTAGATGTTTGTGCATTGTTACATTATTTTTAAATATACACGTAATCTATTCTTGCCATATGATGATTTTTATTGTTATTTTATCTTACATACTCTTGTATAATAATTACAGCTACATATACATAATCACAAAACTCTGATCTCTGTTTTTTTTGTCTGTTTCTTGAGTACGTGTGTATATAAATTGAAGTATTGATGATTTCAAGCTAACATAGGAAAAACGTAATGGCCAAGATTTCTTTAATATTTGTCATTCTATTTTCTGTATTATGTCTGGTAACTTGCATCGAAACAAAATCGAGATCAACTATAAGTGAAGATGCTAATTATCTTTCTTCAGGAAATGCAACAAATGGTGACACTATTTGCTCATCGTTAGTGGAGAAACAAGGCTATACTTGTGAAGAACACTTGGTGAGTGTACCATATAGCTTTATACCTGTTTCTTCTATTTTTCTTCCAATAATTACAAATTATAATATATAGGATTTAGAGAAAGAACTACTAATTATTATATGGGATTATTAATTAAGTACTTTGTGTTTAATTCAATACTTTGTTTAGGTGACCACACAAGATGGCTATATTCTTAGCATGCAGAGAATTCCAGTAGGTCAATCAAACTCATCGTCGCCGGGAAATAGGCCACCGGTTCTCCTGCAACATGGGCTTCTCGTGGTAAGTTTCATGAAAATTAGCATAGTATTAAAGTTGCAATTAAGTTGGTTAAGTTTGAGATGACATCATTTTGAGTTTTAAAAATAAAGAAAGAACTATAAACAGTCGTATTAGCAGTTTAGCAACTTATTTTGTTGAATTATACGTTCTTTATACATAAATGATTTATATATTCACTTATGGAATAAAGTATTTTCACCAAAATATTATTCTTTAATATTTTTTCCTATTTTAATTAAATTAAATTATTTTAACTATGATTTGGCTGATGTTAACTCAACCCTCGTTGTACTACAGAACTTTGAACCATTCTCTCACAGGTGTTTAATGACTGGTCTGATATTCAGTACCTTATAACTTGCATTGCACCCAGTTCAAGATATAGTTTTAAAATTTAATTTAATTTTTGGCTTAAATTAATTATATAAGTAATATTATACTCCTCATGTTCTTATTATCAGATATATTTATAATTTGATTAGACTAAGGAGTTAGTTAATATAACATGTACTCACTCCGTTCTTAATTATAGGACATATTTAATCGATTTTGGGGAGATTAAGAAGATAGGTTAAATTAGTTAGTTTTACTCATTTTCCTAAAATGTCCTTATATAAATTTAAAATGACATAAGTAAAAGTGAATCAACAGCCCCTGATACATACATCTCAAACTTTAAATTTTCCTTTTCACACGCTTTCTAATTAAAATAATGATATTACTATATATACATATATCATGTATATATTTATACATATATATATATATATTTATACATATATATATATACACACACATATATACATATACATACATATAGACACAGACGCACATATATAAACACACATACACGCATAGATATGTATATATGTACACACACAGGCCTGTGTGTGTCTCTCTCTATATATTTGTGTGTAGACACACACACATATACACAGACACACATATATAGACACATACACGCACACATATGTATGTATATGTGTGTGTGTGTGTGTATCTATATATATATAGACAAATTAACATCAACTAATCGATAAATAAATTAAAATCCAGCAATTTAAAAGTTTTATTGGCTAAAAGTGTCTATACACCCATATACATATACTTGCCAAAAACCAAACATGCTTGAGACAATAAAATAAGGGTATTTTAAAAAGTAATTGACAAAAATTAAAATTTTGTCCTATAATTAAGACCAAAACCAATTTCCAAATGTTATTGTATAATTAGTATTTTCTAAAACATCCTAATCATCTCTCTTAATTCCCTCATTCCCTCTCCTTCTTGATTTTAGTTGAGGGAGCATCAATAGTGATAAATTAGAAAAAGATTGATAAGTATGAAAGTTATGTCTTCTATTCAAGACCAAAGTCAACTTCACAAATATATCATATATTAAGGACCGGAGGAGTGATATATACATTTATATATATAGTTTAAACATATATTAAAGATGTTTCTAAGATATACCAAAAATATAATTCGTTAAATTATTCTGGTAATTTTAAAAAGAATGAAAGAGTTTGCAACATTCAATTGTGATATATTTTATCCCATCTCATATAGCTTTTGTTAGTATTATGTAAGCAATTGATGCTTTCTCTTTTCCTACTGTGTCCAATTTATGGTTTGTAGATGTTGATTAAATGAATGTGAGATGATCAAGTGTTAAGTAAAGATTTTATATATATATATATATATATATATATATATATATTATTTTTTGTGGGAAAGAAATTTTTTAACTAAACGAGATAGTGCACAAGGATGATCAAATTGGCAAGCTCGCCTTGGTTTAATCTAATTATTATTATATTAAAAATTAAAATTGAATTAACAATATTATGAAAAAGGCTAAATTACATAAAACAACTCTCCTAAATTTAAAACTATGCCCAAAAACTCTTTTAACATATGGGGTTTAAACTTCTCATGTTGTATAAAAAGAAGAAGATTCTTGTAACATCCCATTTGAACAGCGGATTTTTTTTTTAAAAAAAAACAATAATGATCAGATTAGAGCTTGAAAGCGAGTGAGTGAGTAACTGAACCATAAACATTGACCATAGTGCAATAGTATTGATACAAAGAATCCATTTGTTCAAAAAGTAAATACAAAGACGGTAAGTAAAACTTCGTCTCAAGTTCTACTCCGGCCGCTTGCCCTGTCGCCAACCCTCGGTCCTCCCGACCACGAAGCTACGGGCGAGATCCAATTTCCATTTGGATTTCGGGTAACGTTAACCTCGTGCTCAAATAAGACAAAGATATGGACAACGAGATATTCACAACAATACGGTAGCATATCAACACATAAGCACGAGAAAGATGTATGAACAGATAACGACGAACATAAGCACACAAGCACTATGTAAAGTACCACAACATGTCTGCACATACCCCGTGCCACGATCACGACGTGTCCTCGGCGCTAGGAAAACTCATACGGTATTATCATGTCTATAACCCGTGTAACCGTAAGTATGATTGACGACCCTAAACAGAGCCTCAGTCTATGAACGTATCTATCACATATATGTATATGAGCAGCACAAATTTAGGGTTACAATACGCATCCGTACCTTTGTTGACGGTATTTGGAACGTTTGGCGCAAAAACGATGTTTTTGACGGAAAGTGGTCCGACAGCGATATGACGGCGGTACGACATCGGTTCGACGACGATTTGACAGCGGTAGGTGATCAGAGATATCCTATAAGGATAATATCACATTTATTAACATTTTGCATCGCAATGCATTTTAGGTAAAAATTACCATTTTGCCCCTAGTTGGACCTATCGGCGGAATTTTGCCAGAGCTTCGCTACTTTGACTTATATTTTTCCAAAATTTTGACATATCACTTATACCAACATACTTTTAAAATAAATATCATATTTACCCCTAAAACATGATATCTAGATTAACTTGGAAGACTAAAGATTAAATTAGCATTTCTATCATAACTACGAAAGAAACACTAAAGCTTAAGACTAGGGACCGAAGAACTTACCCAGCACTTCGCTACTCCTTCTTGCTCTGACTTCTCTCTAACTTCTCTCTAGAAATCTCTTAGAATTTGTGAAGAATGAAGGAATGGGAGGAGCCTATTTATAGAAAAACCGGATGGCATTTCGGTAATTAATTTGAACTTCAGTCAGTCGAATACAGACCGTTGGATCTAGGGTTTTTTGAAAAATCCCATCTTGGCCCTCCAACCCCCTTGGCCGACCTCCCCCTTGTCCTCTTGCAAAAATGATGACATCATCCATGATGTCATCCACCTACTTTATGGTTTTGTACCGATAAAGTTCCTGCATGTTCCAAACGCGTAATCTTGCGAAATCTCAAAAATCCGGGGCACAGACCTTGAAGTTCTATTCTTCCTCTTTAGAAATGTCTAAGTTAACCAAATTTTTGATCCCATTAAGGGTATTCCGTTGTCCGCCGAACATTTTCGGACAAACGCCGATTCTGAAATTACTTCTGCTAACGCCATCTTCTGGACAAAAATTCACTGATCCATAATATGTCCAGTTGTTTTCTACTTAATCGAAGGATTTCAAGTTATGATTTATTTTCCATTGGTTCACACTTCTCTTATCTGCCTTTTCACAAAATATCTTTTTATCTTAAGTTCTACTTTAACGAAATTCATTTACGGTTGCTAGATCAGTCACTAACACTTTTAAATTTTGAGTATACTTTTTGGATGGTAGTAAAATACCGGGATTTATGGTCTATTTAGACTCCCCTGGTTGTACTAAACTTATTCTTCAGTGTTTACAAAAACAACCTTCATATGTCGTATTTTCGAGGTTAAATTATGTGGGTTCCAGATAAGTCCTTATATTTTTTCCAGGATTTTCACACCTACACAACTATTCCAATTTGTAAAGATTTTCAGTTTTTACTGCATTTACTTTATTCAATTTACTTTATTATTATTATATATATTTTTTTCTTTTCTTTTTGGACAAAAAAACGTCCTCCCCCTTTTTTTAATTATTATTTATTTATTAATTAATTTACTTATATCTTAATCAAAGTAATTAGCCAATAATCACTTAATTATCCATTTACTAATTGCTGATAATTTTATTATTTAGGATAAATTATTATCTCAAAACTATTTTACTTACATTGGTATTTTATATCCTATGTAAAATATTAAAAATTATGGGGCCAAAAAGTACTTTTAATAATATTATATTTATGCCTCTCAATTTTCCAAGGAAATAATCCCAAAAATTCCTAAAATTAGAGACAACATACTTCCTAAGTTTTCGTCAATATTTGTTGCCATAAGGGATTTATCATAATATTTTCGGCCATTTTATGCCTTATAAAACACATTTTTCATGGATTTTAGCTCTTTTTCTTTTCTAATTTTCATTATAATTACCTTAGAAAATAAGATAATTATAACTTATTATTTGAGACTACATATTCACCTATAAGAAATAGTAATTTATTCATCTCAATATGATTTCCAGACAAAGAAATGTCCGGGTATTACAATTCTTACACACACATGAAATGTTGGGACCCACACACATACATACATACATATATATATATATATATATATATATATATACGTGGGTCCCACCATTTTATGTGTGTGTGACATGAGAATACACTTCTCCTACAACATGAGAAGTTTTTTTCCCTTAACATATACCTCCTTAAGTTTTTATATTTTTTACGTATATAACTCTCTCAAACTTTTAAGTTATATGGACAAACCCCTTAAACTTTGAGTCATTTATAAATAAATAATTATAAAATTGATAGTATGGAAAGTATTTGAATATTCTATAAGTATAGAGATGTTTATTGAATAAAGTTTTAAAGACTAGTAAAATTAATTACATATTACTTAAAGCTCAAGAAATTTAAAATAATTTAGACAAAAATAATGTTATCGGCCGGAAATCCTTAACTATTGAACGATTACTTTTGTAGGATGGGGCAAAATGGTTATTTCTTCCTCCAAATCAATCTTTGGCATTCATATTGGCAGACAGTGGTTTTGATGTTTGGATTGCAAATACACGTGGCACAACATATAGTCTTCAACATACATCCCTCTCTCCTAATTCTTCTGTAAGTTTTGATCACCTCTTTCTAGTTTCTACCCGATCAACTACTCCTCTTATCCTTATTATCGGGAACTTTTTAAAAAGTACTTTATAAAAGTCATTTGCAATTTTCAATGATAATTAAATAAATTTTTAATATCATCTTATATTTAATACTGAGAGAATAGAAAATAATATAATGTTAAAGTTTAGTGCATTTTTTTATTTGACTATGGGTAACATCAAACAACTTCAGACTAAAGAATTCAGACTAATCCCTTTTAAAACTTAAAGAGTAAAATGTTTTCACCTCTCTCAACTAGTTAATGTGTTCACTACTACAAAAAATTGGTTTTACTTTCTTAAGAGACGTCCGTTTTTTAAAAAGAGAAGTAAAAAATAAAGGCGATGTCATTTTTGTAATTAAGTGGAGAATTTTGGTATCCTAATTTTGAAAAAAGACACCAAACAACCCTGGCGCCATGTTTCGCGCCAAAAGCAGTATTTTTAGCATCCTAAATTGATATTAGGACGCCTAAAACTTGTCATATCATATCACTCTCCTCTCACCTATTCTCTTTGCACTTAGCCTCACCTTTCTATGTCCTTGGCTCTCCTCTCAAGTCTCACCCATTCTCTCTGCACACAACTCTTCACCTTCAATGCTTTACTCTCACATTTCCATATCTTACACTCCAGTTCATCAACCTTGCACTTCGTATTTGAAGTCGACACCATCGCCGGCTTCTTCCTCTTTCTCTTCATGCCGTCGACACATTCAGTTTGAGTTTGGTTCCACAGTCGACACATTCTCTCTTCTCTCTGTCGACCATCCCTCTCCATCTGCTCTCTTTCTTTCTCATCGACTTTGGTTCCACCGCCGCCACTCCCATGACGTATTCTCCTTCACCGACCCTAGATTATCCTCTGCTCCTTCGCGTTCAGTTCGAGTTTACCTCCAGTTCCTTAGATCTACGACCCTAGGTCCTCAAATCTGCGAGCACCGACAGAATCTATAGCACCGACAGAATCTACGCCCCTAGGTCCTCAAATAAGCGTCCCCTTGAAAAGGATGTAAAACTGGCCAAAAAATGGACGTTATAGAACTTTTTTGTAGTAGTAGTTTCTCATGATTCATAGCTTTGAAAGTTGATACGTGTAAATTTTTATAGGACGATACTGCTTATCACCTCAACTAACAGCTTGTTAGTGGAGTTTATTATAGCTCATAAGTTAATAAATGAAATGTCAGAAATCATTTGAATTTTACAGCAATTTTTATGGTTTTAACTCTATTTATTAGTACATGTAAATTATTAGTTGGATGCTTTATATTTGGAACCAAAGGGAGTGCTTTTAGGAAGCAACTGTTTTTTCCTTCCATTAGGCTCTAATTCATACCACTTTTCATTGAAGGATTATTGGAATTGGTCGTGGGATGAGTTATGTACATACGATCTTTCAGCTACAATCAAGTATGTTAATAATCAAACAGGACAGAATCTACACTACATTGGTCATTCTCAGGTGAATTTTTCAAATATGTGTCAGAGAGAGAGAGAGAGAGAGAGATTGATTTATGAAATGTCATGTATGATAAAAAAAACTATGTTAAAAATAACACAAGATATAATATACATACACTTCATAGGTCACTCTCAGGTGAATTTTACAAACACACCCAAGAAATGTCATGAGTAATAAAAGTGTGTATTTTTTTCATATAAATTTATTCTTCATATATGTATATACTTTACTTAAGTACATTTTTTTCATATAAATCTTTTGAACTGAAACTAAGAAAATCTTAACAATCGCGTTGTTCATGAACCATGAATAGTATCAATTTTTGTAGTATAACTTTCACTACAAACTAGATACGTCTAGAATCGGAGCTAGTAATTTGTATCTGGGAGTGCCATATTGACAGCTGTTTGAATCTATACTTGCTACTTATTCATCTTTTAGCAAATTGTTTTGGATCTGATTGATGTTTAGTTCCTCTATTGGGTCTTTCACCCTTAAATTATTGAATTGTCAACAATTTTCTATTTCTATTTATTTAATTTTAAGTGTTTCTTATACCAAATTGACGTATGAGTTTTTTTTTTTTTTTTTTTTTTTTTTTTTTTTTTTTTTTTGTAAAACATAATTTTGTCATAAGTACTTTTTCACAAAAGTTTCTCAAACAAACTTTAATATGAACATTTAATATCGCGATAACATTCATTTTGTAATTTTTAAGAGGAAAATACATAATCAATGTATTAATATCAACAGAAAAAAATATTGGCCAAAAGAAAAATATCAACATAAAATATAAAAATTATAAAATGTAAAACTACGTTGATAATATATATGTATGTATCTAGTTTTCTAAATTCCATTGCATTGCAAGAAAACTAATACACTTTAATTTAATGAATTGTTGTGTAGGGAACTTTGATTGCATTGGCTGCATTTTCAAGACAAAAATTAGTGGACAGTGTGAGATCAGCTTCTTTACTTAGTCCCATTGCTTACCTTTCTAATGTCGTCTCTCAAATTGCAAGATTTATCGCTGAACAATATATAGCAGAGTTAATTATCGTTTTTATTTCAGTAAATTAATAAAGCCTTCATTACACACACACACATATACACATATACAAATATATATATCTGTACGTGTGTATCTCTGTATATATATGTATGTATATTGTGTGTGTGTGTGTATATTATATGTATGTTTGTGTTGTGTGTGTGTGTTGTATGTATGTGTGTGTGTGTGTGTGTGTGTGTGTGTGTGTGTGTGTGTGTTTTGTATGTATATATATGGATCAATACAAATCTTTAATTAGTCGTTATGGTTTGCCCCTGATTTAGTTTGCGTAATTTAATAAAAACTGGATCATTTTGATTCTTGAGGACTAAAAACTTGCTGTTCGAAACTATAGGGACCAGAAACTAAATTATAAGAACCAAACATTCTATTAACTCTATATGTGTGAGTAAACTAAAAAAAAATGTTATCATACCTTCACTGAAAAATAATATTAAATCAAATATTATCAAATAGTAAAGACAAATAGTTAAAAACAAAGGAAAAATGACAAAAAAAAAAAAGATCACTTGATCTTCAAAATCCTGATGACAACAATAGTAATAGGATTAACAAGATCAATAAAGCAATTGTCAATTCATTTTGTTGGTAAATTACCTATTTATAATTTTGAAATTCAAATGGTATTTTCTTGAGATTTTCTTAAACCAAATTATGCGGTCTTCGCTTGAATGTAATTGAAATTAAATAATTTCACCATATTTTTGAAATAAATGCAAACCTTTGTAAGGAAAAAACTCAAACGTCTCTTAAAATTATTTCTGTATGATTTCAGAATAATTATAACAGGTTTATGTTATTTTACTCTTTATTCTTATGGTTTTGAAACAGAGAGAAATTTTTAAAATTCAACAAAATATGTTAGAGATGTTTGTATGTATATATATATATATATATATATATATATATATATATATATATTAAAAAATAATAATTGTCTACATGTTTTAAAATACGAGAAAAAGATCCCCCGGTGTTATGGCCCCATATGTTGGGCCATCCGGTACCCGGCCCAACCGAGGGATCCACAGTAAGGCCACCCATTTAACCAGGTAAACGGTTCACCACTACTCCACCTCATTTGTGATAGAGGGTCGTACAGGTAGTGGAGCAGGTATAGGCAGAACATGGGAGGCGCATGATGGCTGGTGGATAGACACATTTGCATGGGAGTGAAACCCTAGGTAACCCCTATAAATAGGAGGTTACCCACCAGGTGCACTCTGATTTCTCTCGATTGATAGTTTACCATTCAGTCACACTGCACACACACACCACTCCCTTTGGCGAAACGCCATACCTGTGTTGCATTGTGGTCTGAGCTATCTCGACGATATCTTCCTCATAGATATCATTGAGCCAGTATCCTTTCCTTGAGACCTAATCATCGAAAGGACTATTGATCCAACATTAACCATTCCTAGCTCATTGAAGCTAGACATCTGTGTTCTATACCAGAACATTGGCGCCGACCGTGGGGACCGTAAACTTCGATTCCCAAGACCACAAAGCCACTGCTGATCATTGAGGATGGCCGCGAGCACGAGAAGCCGTAGTCACGCAACTCGGCAGGACTAACTGCCGGAAGAACCTCAACAACGCTCACAGCAGGAGCGCATAATTCAATACTCTGACTCGGTAGCTCCAAACCACGACCACGCAACTGTGGCAACCGAGGCGAAACCGAGGATACAACCCACTCTCCTCACCCGAGCCTGACTGCCCAAAAAGGGCAGCAGCGCATGCAGAATTTGAATATCCCTCCCCCTCCGCGCGAGTTCCAAGAGGTCCACCTTGATTCTAGGGTATTGCATAAGACGATGCATTCACTGAATCAAAGAATGGAGAGTATGGAAACTCGCCAGCGACTCCAGAGAGAGGAAGATGTCCGAATTATGCTAGAAAACCTAAACCGCCAAAATGCCATTTGGCGGCAAGATGAGCAAAAGCGGATGCACCAAGAGTGGGAGGAGCGTGCCGGTTATAAGGGGAAGCAGGCCGAAGCTGCAAGAAAAGATGGTGCGGGTACAAGTCGCGTGGTGATTTCGACGTCGACCCACACCAGCGAGGAGAGAGAGCCCGACGAGGGACAGGAGGAGGAAATTATGGTCGAACATCACCGGGGTATTATCACCGAGGAAGAACACCAGGAAATTTTGTCTCTAAAGGAGCATATATGGGTGTTGGAGAATCTCACTCGGCTCTCACCTCGAAATACGGAAAAACCCATCCGGGATAGCGGAATAACAGCCGCTGAAATCAATGAGGCCACGCGCCCCCTTCGTGGAAACGACTTGTCCCGGGCAAAAGGGAAGTGTTCATTGGCCAACTCGGCCTTGAACAACGACGAACAAACTCCCCCATCATTCAACAAGACTAAGGCGGATGAATCGGGGCATAGCGGGGATAGCCTCCCGCACCCGGTTTTCAAAGGAAATCATGGCGGCGCATACCCCAAAAAGTTAGATTCTCAAGAACTTCCAAAGTATAATGGTAGCCAGGACCCGCAGTTCACCTCAATAACTTCAAGATGGAGATCGGGGTGAAGGGATCGTAGGGCCCGTAATACCCCGACTGTTTGCAGGAACACTCCAAGGAGCCTCTCAAACCTGGTTCCATTCTTTGCCGCTAAATTCTATACCCGACATGAAAACCATGTAGTATAAGTTTTTGCTCAATTTTGCTACAAGCCTAAGCGGCCAAAATCGAGTTTCAATTGGACCGAGTCAAGCAATCATCGATGAAAGCCTACAAAAGTACTTGGACCGGTTCAAGGACACTGCTCTCCAGGTCCCTGGCTTAAAAGAAGACGTACATCTGCATTGCGTCATAGCCGATCTAAATGCTGCATCTCGGTTAAAGAAATCGGTGATGAAGAATCGACCACAGACTTTGACCGAATTTACGGATCGATCAAAGACGTACTTGGAACTTGAACAGATGGAAATGATGAACCCGGCGGCGAAAGAAAAAGGCAGAAGTCCACCTCCCAAGCCCAGGGAGGCATACGCCGGTCACAAACCTGAATCCAGAGGGCGAGGTGGAGAGGCAAGACCGAAAGGGGGAAAGCCGGAGGGAAGATTTGACAGGTACACCCCCTTAAAGATGTCCCAGGCCCAGATCTGGAAAGAGGTATCGGCAACCGAGATGAAAACAGTTGAGAGACCCCGGCCGCACGAAGGAAGCCAGCTTGGACAAATCCGTCTACCGTGAGTTCCACGATCAGCACGGTCATACGACGGAAAGTTGTTGGGACTTGAGGGATGCCATCGAAAAATTCATCCGAGAAGGAAAGCTCCGCCGATACGTCATTCAAACGCAGGGACGTCAGAATAACAAAAGGCAGGGGGGAGAAGTAAGACCCCACCTCGCCTAGAAAAAAAGAGGCGTGAACAGAAAAAGAACGCCGCACACAGCGACGACAAATTCCCGGACCCCAAGTACGACTGTAACGTAATCAGTGGAGGTTTCGGAGGCGGGGGAGATTCGGTAAGCCAAAGAAAAAAATATTTGAGGGAGGTTCTCTCAATCAGAGACCGCCCGAAATTTAAGAAAGACGTAGCGAAACCCGAACCCCCAGTCCTACGTTTCACTAGCGAAGAACTAGAAGATGTACCACCAGGGCACCACGACGCACTGGTCATCACAGGAACCGTGGTCAATTGTTCGGGGAAGAAAATCTTGGTCGATAATGGGACCGCGGTGGACATCATCCTATGGGACGCTTTCAAGCAAATGCGTTTGGACCCAGAGGATTTGAAGCCTTGTAGAACGACCCTGACCGGATTCAATGGCCGAGATACATGCCCTAAAGGGTACATCGAGCTAAAATTGACGCTAGGGACGAGGGAAGCGTTCAAATCAGAGTGAGTCAGGTTCGTAGTGGCCGACTTCCCTTCCTCGTATAACATCATTATGGGGCGTCCAACAATCCACAACTGGGATATGCTGGTATCAATAAAGCACCAACGATTGAAGTTGGTAAATAAGAAAAATCAAGTCGTGACGGTCAAAGGCGACTAGAAGGACTCTCGGCAATGTTACTATGATACAGTCAAAATGAACAAGGCCCCACCATCCGGAGCCCTAAGGAAAAAGTCAAAGCATCCGTAGATGAAGAAAATGAAAAGCCAGTCAACCTCGTCGAATTAGATCTACGTGAGGAGGAGAAGATGAGAAAAACTGAGCCAGATGGACAACTCGAAGATTTTGCCCTGGGCGTTAACCCCGGGCAGAATACCAAGATCGGTAAGAATCTACCACCAATAATGCGAGCGGAGCTTGAAGCTTGCCTCAAGAGCAATGAAGACATCTTTGCATGGCGGCCATCCGAGATTCCGAGGGTAGACCCCAGCGTCTGCTGCCATAGACTAGCAATTTTCCCAAACTCAACTCTGGTGGCTCAGAGGAAGCGAAAGATTGGAGTAGACAAGAAAAAGGCGCTAGAAGAGCACACCGATGAATTGCTAGAAGCCAGTTTCATACGCGAAGTGCAATACACTACCTGGCTGTCAAATATCGTAATGGTAAAGAAACCTAACGGCAAATGGTGGGAATGCGTCGACTATAAGAGCTTGAACAAAGTCTGCCCCAAAGATTCTTTCCCCATGCCGAGCATAGATCAGCTGGTAGACAACTCATCTGGCTTCAGATTGCTATCCTTCATGGATGCATATTCGGGCTACAATCAAATGCCCATGCACAAAGATGATCAAGAGAAGACATCGTTCATCACAGACAAGGCTAATTACTGCTACAATGTTATGCCCTTTGGGCTAAAAAATGCGGGAGCCACGTACCAGAGGATGATGAACTGGGTATTCGAAGATCAGCTGGGGAAAAACGTCGAGGTCTACATCGACGACATGATTTTTAAGTCTATCCGGGTAGAAGATCATATCCTGGATCTGCAACAAACGTTCGATAAGCTTAGAGAGCATCGGCTGCGCCTCAACCCGGCCAAATGCGCCTTCGGGGGTCCCGGCTGGGAAGTTCTTGGGATTTCTGCTGACCCACAGAGGGATTGAGGCCAACCTAGACAAATGCCGAGCCATCTTGGACATGCAGCCACCCAGAAATAAGAAGGAAGTGCAAAGAACACGGGCGGCTTGCGCCTTAACCAGGTTTTTGCCAAAATCGCCGAGAATTCTCTCCCCTTCTTCAAACTTACTAAAAAGGAAACGTCGGGAGAATGGGATGTAAAATGCCAAGAGGCCTTTGCAAAGATTAAGAAATGCTTGTCAACCCCGCCGGTTTTATCCCGTCCAAAGCCCGGGGTATGCTTAATTCTATATTTGGCTGTGGGGGAGGAGGCTGTCAGCGCCGCGTTAATCAATGAGGAGAAAGAGGGCCAAACCCCGGTCTACTTTGTAAGCCGAGCCCTACAGGGAGCCGAGTTGAGATACCAGAAATTGGAAAAAATGGCCTTCGCTCTACTAATGGCTGCAAGACGATTACGCCCGTACTTTCAGAGTCAAACAGTAATAGTGCGCACCAACCAACCAATCCGACAAATTTTGCATAAGCCGGATCTGGCAGGCCGAATGGCAAGTTGGGCTATTGAATTATCTGAGTTTGACATAGTTTATGAAGCGCGACACGCCATAAAGTCTCAGGCTCTAGCTGATTTTGTGATGGAACTGACCCTCACAGACAACCCACAGGAAGACGGCGACCTGACATGGAAATTATTCGTCGACGGTTCTTCAAATAAAATAGGCAGTGGAGCGGGGATTATCATCGAAAGCCCAGAAGGAGTCTCCTGGGAGCTTTCCCTCCGATTTGAATTTGCCACCTCGAACAACCAGGTAGAATATGAAGCACTCATCGCCGGATTGTTGCAAGCAAAGGAAAGCGGAGCCAAGAAAGTCCATGTGTCTACTGATTCCCAACTGGTTACATCTCAGATAGAAGGCAAATACCAGGCTAAAGGCCCGTTAATGATTAAATACCTGACAAAGGTAAAACAACTAATGGCGGAATTTGGTCACGTTGCAGTGGAGCATATCCCAAGGGGGGAAAATGTCAGGGCAGACGTTCTGACAAAGTTGGCAAGTACAAAGAACCCCAGAAACCATCGCACCGTTGTCCAGCAGAACCTAATGGAACCAAGCTGTGTCATGATAATCTCAGAGGCAAGTGGCTGGAGAAAGCCGATTGCTGATTACCTCGAAAGAGGAATCCTCCCCGAAGACACCGAAAGGGCTAGGAAATTAGCGAGAACATCGGCGTCATTCACCATGATAGACGACGAGTTGTATAAGAAAGGCTTCCATTCTCCACTGATGAAATGCCTTAATCCGGCCAAGGCTGACTTTGTGTTGTCCGAAATCCATGAGGGGATAAACGGACAGCACATGGGCGCCAGAGCGTTAGCACGGAAGGCGGTGAGAGTTGGGTACTTTTGGCCTACTATGGCGGCTGATTCTAAGGAACATGTGCGCAAATGCAACAGTTGTCAGAAGCATGCCAAAATCATACACACCCACCCTTCCGAGCTGACATGCATCTTGACCCCATGGCCATTGTACAAATGGGGAATGGATCTGCTGGGACCATTCAAGAGGGCACCAGGACAATTACGATGGCTCATCATAGCGGTGGACTACTTCACCAAGTGGATAGAGGCGGAGCCGTTGGTGACAATTACTTCGACCAGAGTGCAAAGGTTTTTCAATCGAAATATTATATCTCGATTTGAAATTCCCGCCGAGATTGTGACGGACAACGGGACCCAATTTACCGACAAGGGTTTCCAAGAGATGGTGGCCGCCCTCCACATTACGCATCATTTTGCCTCGGTCGAACATCCACAATCCAATGGACAGGCCGAGGCAGCCAATAAGATCATCTTGGATGGATTGAGGAAAAGGATGGAGGATGCTGAGTCAAATTGGGTTGAGCAGCTATACCCGGTCCTTTAGGGACACAGGACTACAATCCAATCGGCGACGCATGAAACCCCATTCAGACTAACTTATGGGTGCGAGGCAATGATACCAGTGGAAATCGGTAAACCATCATGGAGGAGAACCAAGACCTTACATGATGAAGATGACAACAACCGATCAATTGCGGTAGAATTGGATCTTGTGGACGAGGTAAGGGTAAGGGCACATTGCCAAGAGCTGGCGGCCAAACAACTCCTCGCCAATCGGTATAACCAGAAGGTGGTACCCTGCACTTTTGCAAAAGGCGATCTCGTCCTTAGACGGGCCGACATAGGTAACAAGAATGCCGGTCAAGGCAAACTGGCAGCAAATTGGGAAGGTCCCTACCGTGTAACGGAAAATCTAGGCAAGGGCGCCTACAAGATGGAAACTTTAAAGAAGAAGGCTGTAAAGCGAACATGGAACGCAGACAATCTTAAGACCTATTATAGTTAATAAGCCTTCGGTGATGTTTTATCTGATGTTTTCCTGTGCAGAGTTATGTAAACCATGGTTGTAGGGCCAATCTTCTAATGAATTTCGGGTCTTGGAACCCGTTCTCAGAAACTCGTACTAGTCATCAGACAATGTTCCAAATAAAACATGTAGGAGTCAGAGGTATTCTAACCCAGCTCCAGAGAACATGTTCCAATTTAAACATATAGGAGTCAGAGGTATTCTAACCCGGCTCCAGAGACCATGTTCCAATTAAAACATGTAGGATTCGAGGTATTCTAACCCGCTCGCAGACCATGTTCCAATTAAAACATGTAGGAGTCGAGGTTTTCAAACCCGGCCCGAGACCATGTCCCAATTAAAACATGTAGGAGTCGAGGTATTCTAACCGGCTCCAGAGAACATCTTCCAATTTAAACATGTAGGAGTCAGAGGTATTCTAACCCGGCTCCAGAGAACATGTTCCAATTTAAACATATAGGACTCAGAGGTATTCTAACCCGGCTCCGGAGACCATGTCCCAATTAAAACATGTAGGAGTTAGAGGTATTCTAACCCGGCTCCAGAGAACATGTTCCAATTAAAACATGTAGGAGTCAGAGGTATTCTAACCCGGCTCCGGAGACCATGTCCCAATTAAAACATGAAGTAGTGTGAGGTTTTCAAACCCGGCTCCGGAGACCATGTTCCAATTAAAACATGCAGGAGTGTGAGGTTTTCAAACCCGGCTCCGGAGACCACGTTCCAATTAAAACATGCAGGAGTGTGAGGTTTTCAAACCCGGCTCCGGAGACCATGTTCCAATTAAAACATGTAGGAGTCAGAGGTATTCTAACCCGGTTCCGGAGACCATGTCAAAATGCAAAAGAATTCATGGACAAGAAACCAGTATTCAATGACATTTTTAATGAGAAAGAACAGGGGATGTGTTCACCAGTTCAGAAGAAGTTATGTTAAGAACAAGCGTGAGCGAATTCACTATGAAGACTCCAGACCTTAGCGAAGTTCGTAAAATGAAGCGCTAGTATTGATTAAAAATCGTACTGTCATATTTACAAATAAGCCGGGCTATGATCACGGCATCAAAAGACGGCCTCAAAAGCAAGAAATCATAAATCAACCCATTTGCCGAGATTGACCACGAGCTTAGGAAGACGGGGGCGGGGCTTGTTCCTCCTCTTCTTCATCTTCGGCACCAGGAGGAATCAACTGTCCCTTCTTGTTGACATATGACTCATAGTTAAGACCAGACAGGTTGAGGGCGAGGCCAGGATTTAGGGCGCGGATTTGCGCAACAGCGTTGTCAAACGAGAAAACCGCTGCATCAACATACTCGTTTAGCCCCGCCTTGGCCTGACCCAGTTCAACCTCCTTGGTTGCAAGTTCATGCACCTTGGCCGCAAGCTCATCTTCCTTAGCCGCGAGCAGGGCTTTATAATGATCAGCGTCAGACTGCGCCTTGTCTACAGCCATCTGACTGTTCGTATGAAGATCCTTTAAGTGGTGGACGTCCAGCTCTGCCTTCGACAACTTCTCCTCTGCCTTTTTGAGGTCGGACCTAGAGGTTTCCAGTTCCTCTTCCAAGGTCCTCTCCTTAGAGATAAAAGACTTGATTTCTTCTTCCTGCTTGGCCTTAGCGGCTTGCAAAGAATTGAAGTTCTGTTGCAGTTGGGCGTGTACCGCTGTAAGGGCAGTTAGATTGACAACGGCTCTGTCCCTGTCCTCGGCAATCTTAGCCACCTCAGAAGTTTGCTTCAGAGTGGCATTCTCCTTGCTCAGCGCGACCAGCTGAGTATATGCCATCCCATATTTTACCTTCAAGAGGGCATAAGAGCGAATCAAGGAAATACCTCGATAACCATCTAATTGCATTTGGTTCAGCATCTTCTTGGTAGGCTCCAACAAAGCCGATGCGTCATGAAGGAAAGCAGGAGGTCTCATTACATCTAATACTTCCTGGCTCAATCTCTGCCCCCACAAGGCGCCCTCGGGAAGATTGGCCACGGAAAGGTTGCCCAACACCGAGGTCACAGCAAAATTTGTTGGCGCCGGGAAAGACCTGGAAGGGGCAGGCGAACCCTCAATGGCTAGCGTCTCGAAGGGCTCCACGTTCGGATTGGGTGGCCCCGCCACAACGTCTTTTCCCTTGACCTTTTTGCAAGCGGCATTTTCTTCGGCATCTGACAAAGCTAGTTGCTTCTGAGAAACATTTTCAGGGGCCGGACTCGATGGGTCATTAACCGGGATGACGGGAGCTTCTTTCGCAGTTCGAGAACGATTTTTGAAGACGTTTAGTTGCTTGGGCCTACCCATAGCGCGGCCTGCAAAAGAAAAAGGATATCAGAGCAATAAGAGGAAAGCAAAAAAGCAAATCAGCTAAGTATCAATAAAGTCATACTTGCGGTAGGCTTTCGCCTAACTAAAGGCGTGGTAATGAACTTGGCCGGATCCAGGGGATCCCCCAGAGACCCCACATATTCCAAAAGTCTCAAAAGGGTCTTCTCCTCGTCATCCGAAAAGCTTTTAGCTTGCGGAACATAATCCTCGGGCCTCAGGGTGTGATGGCGCGTTGACCAATAAAGAGGAAACCTTTCCTCGGTCTCCCCAGAGTTGGTCCTCTGCACAAACCAGGGAGCCCAGCCAGTGAGGGCCTCGACCTTGATAAAGGCGGATTTGAAATTTTTCCATGACTCACGGAAAGGCCGGAAGAGTTTCCGATCACGGATGCTTAAGAGAGTTTGTCCACCCAAACCATTTCGTTGAGTCGGTAGTTTCGATGCCGGTCTCTAATGGAGAAAAGAAAGACATAAAGATTGGCACGCTACAAACGAAATCCTTATCCCCGCACAAATTCTCAAAGGCGACGGCGAACGCCAAATGGCGTTGGGATGAAGTTGGGAGGGGGCGAGGTGCAAATGATTCAGCAGCTCGATTTGAAAGTCGGTAAAGGGAAACCTCACCCCCGAAGAGTGATAATATCCCGATAAATAAAAAAGAAGTGAGAACCCTTCTTCTCGCGCCGTCCGAGTCCACCGATTCGTGTTTTGTTGGCAGTCGTAGGGCATAACCTATCCCGTCCCCGATCCCGAGTTGGAGAAGATCATTTGGGGTCAGGGAATTCTTTACCTGAGTAACTTTGCTGCTCACAGTGGGGGTTAGCTCAGGAGAAATTGGGAAAGGGGCGAAAGTGCTGGATTCTTCGTTCGAAGATTGACTGGGTTGATGTGGTGAAGCCATGAACACCTAGATATAAAAAATGAAATAAGATCAGAGAGGGACATATTGGAAAGCGCTTTCCCGAGTAAGGGACTTGGAAATACGATGGGACTGGGTGGAGGAACAGTCGATAAATCATTATGAATAAATGTCTCGGCTCCGTCGGAAGATAATTCCCAGAACGATACCTTCTCGGGTCTGGGAGAGTTCCTAGGTTTTCTGGAAAGTTTTGGTAAAGGAGGATCACTGTCAGGACCTAGAGGAAGGTTTTTGGGCGAGAACTTCGGTTTTACGTACAAACGAAAAGGCTCGGGCCATTCTGAATACCTAGAAGAGAAAAAAGGAAACTGAGAACCCACCCGGCAAAACCCAGAAACTCCCACTAAACCCAGAAAAACAGCTTAAATACATCTAGAGAAGAACAAAAGCATGCCAAAAGGTACAGAAAAGTGCGAAATGTGATCATAAACTACAGGTAAGAAGGCGAACAACATTACCTGTCGTCGGACGAAAGACACGGCAAACTGTAGAAGCAAAGGCAAAAACTTGAGCGCAAAGCAAGTGACTTTGGAGCAGCGGAGATAGTCGAAAGTATGAAAGAAGACTAACTATCCTTACGAGAGAATTGATATATACGTTAGGAATTTGAAAGATCAAGAGTCACAACGCCGTTACATCTCACTAACGGAGGGGGAAACCCTAGCGGAAGTGACGTTCCAGACAGAACGACAGGACATTAAATGCGCGTGGATATCGAGGTCAGAGGGATAACCACTCCACGCAGGCGACGGTAGACGGTCATTATGCGTTGAGGCACGCAACTGACAGGTGCCCAGCGCATAAAATTTCCTCGAAAACCCAATCAAATTCCAGCACCAAAGATCAATCCGTTCTTAAGGGTGGTTAATTTTAACTTAGCCCGGATTGGAGGGCGTTTTGCTCAAAAAATCAATCCGTTCGTGAGGCGCTTAATTTTAACTTAGCCCGGATTGGAGGGCGTTTTGCTCAAAAATCAATCCGTGCCCGAGGGCCGTTAATTTTAACT
This sequence comes from Acacia melanoxylon, assembly GCA_019022615.1. Lineage (NCBI taxonomy): Eukaryota > Viridiplantae > Streptophyta > Magnoliopsida > Fabales > Fabaceae > Acacia > Acacia melanoxylon. The sequence goes on along the minus strand of JAFJYJ010000045.1, from coordinate 1,528,379 downwards.
TAGCCCGGATTGGAGGGCGTTTAGCTCAAAAATCAATCCGTTCTTGAGGCGCTTAATTTTAACTTAGCCCGGATTGGAGGGCGTTTTGCTCAAAAAATCAATCCGTTCGTGAGGGCGGTTAATTTTAACTTAGCCCGGATTGTAGGGCGTTTTGCTCAAAAAATCAATCCGTGCCTGAGGGCCGTTAATTTTAACTTAGCACGTATTGGAGGGCGTTTTGCTCAAAAAATCAATCCGTGCCCGAGGGCGGTTAATTTTAACTTAGCCCGGATTGGAGGGCGTTTTGCTCAAAAATCAATCCGTTCGTTAGGGCGGTTAATTTTAACTTAGCCCGGATTGGAGGGCGTTTTGCTCAAAAAATCAATCAGTGCTCGAGGGCGGTTAATTTTAACTTAGCCCGGATTGGAGGGCGTTTTGCTCAAAAATCAATCCGTTCTTGAGGGCGGTTAATTTTAACTTAGCCCGGATTTGAGTGCGTTTTGCTCAAAAATCAATCCGTTCGTTAGGGCGGTTAATTTTAACTTAGCCCGGATTGGAGGGCGTTTTGCTTAAAAATCAATCCATTCTTGAGGGCGGTTAATTTTAACTTAGCCCGGATTGGAGGGCGTTTTGCTCAAAAATCAATCCGTTCTTGAGGGCGGTTACTTTTAACTTAGCCCATATCATATGACTCTGAGAAGGAAAAGCGGTTAATCGTATTCCAACATTTTATCAGTCATGCGCATAGGATTCAAAAACAAAGAACGAGCGATGCGCAAAAGACAAAAAGGGAAATCAGGCAATGTACAGCAAATATTTTCCATTAGTAAGTGAATAGTTTACATCACGTTCATACAGAAAAATAAGCCAAACCCTGGTCGCAAAAATGCGCAGCACAAAATCCTAAAACAAGAGGCTCGTAGCCATGTGGAGAAATGGAGGATGAAGAACTCTTTGCGACAAAGAGAACTCCCAAAAACGCTTGGTCGGAGACCCTTGTGGGATGTTTGGATACGGCGGACCTAGAACCCTAACCATGGCATACCCATGGCGTGATAGCTCCAAACGCACGCCAACCCACACAAGAGTCTCCGCGTGTGTTCAACGAAGCATGTCTGAGATCCCAGTGGAAATATTTCGCCAGGCATGTGAAGATTGGAAAATACTCCCGGAACTCCAGACGCCCGTTGGAGGTTATGGATGAAGATTGGCAAATACTCCCAAAATTTGCTCCGATATGAGCCACCGGTGATATAAGGATTAATGTTCGTTTCTTCTTCCTTACTTTTCGCCCACTTATAAAAAGGAGCTTTTGAGGGAAGGACAAAGGACTAGAACCTGACCCTCCTGGCATCAGCGATTCCGCCTGTCCAGAATGGAACTTCATCATGCAAAATGCAGCAAAAAGGATAGGTATGCACAGGCTTATATAGAGAGACCCGTCCAAACGGCATAACTATTTAATGCCTTGTTCATCCTAATCTTCATGAAAAGCACAACCGTCAGGGACAATCAATGCCATCTTTATCGAAAAACGCAAGCACTGGCGGCAATAAACGTTCCAAAACGAAAAGTGTAATAATGGCCACATCGAGAAATCGTACGCCGCATTTAATGTGCACAAATTTCTAAAAGGATCGTTACCAAAAAGGCAGTGAATCCGTATCCCTAGGAGGATCAAATCACGCCTGAGTAACGCCTGAACATCACCATCTGTCATTTGCAAACCCTTTATGACAACCAATATTGGGGGCAGCACGTGGGAGAAGCTCACGGTCCGACTAAGACCGAGTCATAAAAGCAGTAGGGTCAATCTCGGTTATCATAAAAAACCGAGAAGATGGTTACGATAACAACCTGTGACCCAGGGGACAGGTGAGGAGACGGCGGGGACATGTAAATGTCTAACGGCCGAGTTCACCAAAAAAGTTCGATCATGACCGAGGCCGTAATAACGGTTTCAACCAAAGACCACTTACCGGCACATATTCCGATTGCGATAAAACACAACTTACGTCCCCTGAAAAATAGCCCGTCATCCATGACGGAGAGCGATGAGACAGGGCGACCAGGAAGGAAGCCCTAAAGGATTCGTACAAAGCTCAAATTTAGCCCGGATAGATGATGATCGGATTAGTCAACGCGCTAATCTCGGCACGTCAGGAACCTGCCATACCGAGCTTGGAGGCAACTGTTATGGCCCCATATGTTGGGCCATCCGTGTACCCGGCCCAACCGAGGGATCCATAGTAAGGCCACCCGTTTAACCAGGTAAACGGTTCACCACTACTCCACCTCATCTGTGATACAGGGCTGTATAGGTAGTGGAACAGGTATAGGCAGAACGTGGGAAGCGCATGATGGCTGGTGGATAGACACATTTGCATGGGAGTGAAACCCTAGGTAACCCCTATAAATAGGAGGTTACCCACCAGGTGCACTCTGATCTCTCTCGATTGATAGTTTACCATTCAGTCATACTGCACACACACACCACTCCCTTTGGCGAAACGTCTTACTTGTGTTGCATTGTGGTCTGATCTATCTCGACGATATCTTCCTCATAGATATCATCGAGCCAGTATCCTTTCCTTGAGACCTAATCATCGAAAGGACTATTGATCCAACATTAACCATTCCTAGCTCATTGAAGCTAGACATCTGTGTTCTATACCAGAACACCTGGATAATAGAACTTCAAATAAAAAAAATGTATATCTCTATGTATAGTTCATAAGTAATCGTAGGGATATACACACACATATGTACACACACCTTGATAATACGTCATTTATGATGATTTAGAAAAGGTTGAAGGTGCAAATTTAGCGACTATGTTCTCATGAGCACCCAACACAATTATCTATTTTCTTCTGTAAAAATTGACATAAACAATTTATATAGGAGTAAATATAGAACACCGTTAAGAAGATTTAACTTCCATTACTTTTTCCACTGTGTGTACCACCAGCTTCTCTTTCTATATTATTTTAATATATTTTAAAAAGGGTTAATGTGCAAGTTTAACAATAAACTATTTCCCTTTGGGCACCCAACACAATTATTTTTCATAAGAGCATTTACATTAATGCCTTTACTTTATTTTTTTTCATAAGAGAATTTATAACATAAATAAAAAGATTTAAATGAATACAATGAGTTTATAAAAATTTTGTTGCACCCCATTGGTCAAAATTAAATTAAATTTTGTCTATAGAAAGAAAAAAATGAGCATTTACAAGGTAAAAATGTGAATGAACATATTTTTTTAACTCGTTCGTTTAAATCCCTTTATTTTATTTTATTTTTGTAAATATTTATATTTGTGTTGTAAATGCTCTTACGGAAAAAAAAAGTAAGGGCATTAATGTAAATGCCCATATTTATCTTGTAAATACTCTTATAAAAATTTTTGTGCTGGGTGTCCATAGAAAAATAGTTCATTACTAAATTTGCATCCTAACCCTTCAAAAAATATATTAAAATTATAGAGTGATAAGATTAACGAGATCTACAGCGCAAAAAGTAACGGGAGTTAACTTAGGTTAACGACGACGTTGCTGCATCTACTCCCAAATAAATTGATTATATCTATTTTTCACCCGAAAATAGTTGTGTTGGGTGCCATAAGGAAACAATTGGCTGCTAAATTTGTACCTTAACCCTTTAAAAAATAAAGAGATACTGGGTTGGATCAAACTTTAGATTTGTGTCAAACCTTCAAAGCTTAGCAAGGCAAACCACCAAATTAAATCTCATATAGGGTTTAGCCTACTAGATCAAGCCTAAACCTTAATGGGATAACAGATGCAACTCGAAAGAGAGAGAGATGGCCATAAAACTCAATGGCTAGAGCAATGAATAACCGATCGAGGGAGACCCCCTTATCTAAGTAAGGATGATAATATATTAAGAATGTGTAATCTCTCTCTTTTAATTGCAGAATGATTCTTACTTGTTCCTCAGTCATCAATGAAGGAATTAAATGCGAATTTAATTTCCTATTTAATGAGAAAGCTTTCTTATTTTCCAAATAAATAGTCGGGAGTCGGGACCATCACTATTGCTCATTTATTTTAATATGAATAAAACTGAATGAATTTGAATATTTATATAAATATATTTATATTTACACATTTTTTATGTCATATAATAGGATCTTCTCCAGTTGGGAAAGTTTGAAATTGACTTCAGTAGTGGGTAGGTAATTCTTTTATCTTATCATATTTTGCAACTTATTCCACGATTGTCTATAATTTTTTTTTTTTTTAAAAAAAATAGGTACACATATATTTGATCATCAGATGGCCGAATATAGCAGTTAGTTAGGTTCTAAAAATTCATTATAATAACAGGATTACTAAGAAAATTTCTAAAAATAAGTTTCAAATATCGTTTCAATTATTAGTTAAGAATGGATGAGATATTCAGTTGTACATTCTTGGGGGACTCATGAAATTTAAATGTTTGATTTACAATTAAAATTCTTATATTAGCAATTGTCTTCACTAAAATATTTTCGGGAGCTAACTTTCATTAAACTACATTTTTTTTTTAATCTAATTTTCATTCACCTTATCAGTTTAATTGGTCCAAAACAAATTTTAAGAGCACAATACATGCCTTAAACTCGAATGTAGAACATCTGAAAGGAATATGAAGTCATGATATTAATTTGTGTACTAATCAATTCACATTTCTCATATTAGGCAATATAATGTACACACAGACACTATTAATTTAAACAAATATTAACATAAAATAAGTTTGATAGCAACATTTTAAAAAAATGAAATCAATTGCCACGGGCATATCTGTGAACCATTATGTTAATGGATATATGTTCTGCATTATCATATATGATGTAATTGTCGCTCATATATATATATATATATATATATATATATATATATATATATATATATATATATCACACACACACACTTGTGTGGTAGAAATGCATATTACTCATGCATATGCTACTATTACTTTTTATCTGTATGTGTTTCAACTCATCATCCCTTATCATTTATGAATAGGAGCCCTTTGAGAAGCACATTGAAACAATTTTGCCAACAACATAATTGCTCCGACCTGATGAAACTATACACAGGTATATATTTTAATAATGCACATGATATAATATTGTGAAATGTCTATATTGATTTCATAGGTCAGAATATAATTTTGGTGAGAATGGATGGAAAAACAATTGAAATTGTAAAATATCAAATTAAGTATTTTCTAATAAATGAGTTGTGAATTACTTATCAAATCTCATCATTTCTTTATCCAATCTTAATACAAATCTGATTTTGAATTTTGCAATTTCAAACTTTTTTTTGTCATTTTCCCTATAATTTTCTTATTTAAAAATGTGTGTGTGTGTAATACCTATTAGAATTTGACAACAATGGTTAAATTTACATATTGTCCCATCCAGGGCTAAATCTAGATGCTAGTATATGTTGAGGGTACATGAAAGAAGGGCAAAAACTAATTTTAATATTTATTACAAATGAAAAAAAAATTACAACATTTTCTTTGTAGAGTTATATGTTACAACAATATATATTCATACATTCATGTATATAGAATTATATATTCAACAATATAATATTGACATTTACATGTAATTAGGTAGTTTAATTTATGTTTTCCCTTTTCAATAAAAGTTACAATAATGGAACATGTTTAACCATCCATGTGTAATTGAGTTCAGCATGTTATCACTGGTGAATTATTTGACTAATTATATTTTTTTTTATACTTCTATGATTCTAAATTTAATAGTTAGATAACTAATTCATTTGTAAAAAAAAAAAGTGCATTGGCTTTTATAAAATATCCCTTTTAATCATTTTTAATTGATAAAAAACTATCTTATTGATGGAAACACGCTTAATATGTGCAACTAGCAATAGGGATAATTTTGAATAACAAAAATAATAAATTTGGGAGATCAAGTAAATATTTTATATTTAGAATAAAGTTAAATCTCTCAAGTATTCCCACATATTGTTGTTAAACTCGCGATTTGACTATCCGAGTTTACTGACTTTACGTTTATAGCTTATAAAATTGGGTTAGTTTGTACTTAAACTCATGCTTAAACTCAGTTAAACTTGTGAGTTCACATACAAAGTCGACTGTTTTTACATTTTTACCTTATGAAATCATGTCAACTCGCTCTTAAACTAATATTAGTTTGTTCGTGTTGATCATATTCATTGGCTTTATATATAAACCTCATAGAAACTTCTGTTGTTGGATATAACAAATTATGAAAAAAGGTTGATGGATTTTTTTAATTATTCATATTTAAAATATATTTAAGTTAAATTATTGTCATTTAAATGTTTTATTATTTTATTATATACTCTTAACACCTATTTATTAATAAAAGAAAACTCTTACGAGTTTACAATTTGAGTTCATGATCCGAGTTTACTTAAACTTACAAGTTTGATAACCTTGTTCCTATGTTTAGGACTAGAAAGAGTATTCTATAGCTAGGAGAAGAATGTCTCCATAAATCATCCTCTCCACTTCCTCTCCATTTAATGCCTCAATTATTAGATCAAATTTTAATGGTTAGATTTATTTTGTAAAAATATCATTATAATATTTAATATTAAATAATAAAAAATATACAAATAAATTTATACTTTAAAGTTTGATATGAATAGTTTGCCATGGTAGATTTTCATTATATTTAATGTTATAATAAATTTTTTAAATAGTATTAAATCTCAACCATTGAAATTTGATCTAATGGTAGAGCAATTAAAAGAAGAGGAAATGGAGAAGGAGGTCAATTGATAATCTTGATAAGAATATGTGTGTGATAATATATAATTGACTATCCATGAAAACATTATTTAAATTATGGTTAAACTATGCACATTTTCTGGATCGTGGAGTCTAAAAAATTTCAACAGTAGTGCGATAACAAGTTAAAGATTTTAAAACACAAATTATATATATGTATATGTGTGTGTGTGTCTATATATATATATATATAGACAAGATGATTGGATCTTAATAAAGTATATTTTTCAACAAAAAAGAAAAGTGAATGACAATAGTAAAGCTTTTCAATATTTTGAAAGAAAAATAAATATTTTGGTATGGTTTCAGGTCCAAATTGCTGCCAAAGTCCTTCAATTAACACAATATTTTTTGAATATGAACCACAATCAGTATGTACAAAGAACTTGGTCCAACTCTCTCAAAGTAAGTAATTCCCATATAATATTTTGTCATTTTTATCTGATGGCATTCATGTGTGCATCAACTTAGTATTTAAGATTATTTTTAGTAAGATATAAAATTTATTTAGGAGTTAGATATTATTTACAAAAGTATATTGAAAATGAATATTTCAAAAGGTAAACTTTAAAGAAAAGTTGGTCTTATTGGTACCATATTTGGTTGTTAATTTAATTTGCATGTATCTAATTTTACAAACGCTCTCTCAGGACACTGTCTTGATCCTATTGAGCTTATTGGACATCCAACCTCTTCAGTTTTTATGTGGAGAGAAAATTTCACAAGATATGAAACTTATTTTTATTCATTTTTGCCTCTCTATTTATAACTATATTTACATATATGGCTATTACAGTGATCAGAAACGGGAACATAACAATGTTTGATTACATGGACAAGGATCAAAACACAAAACACTACGGACAGTCAAGCCCTCCACCTTATGAAATGTCAAGAATTCCTAATAATCTTCCTCTGTTCCTCAGTCATGGAGGAGCTGATGCTTTATCGGTTGTGGAAGATGTTAAACTTTTGTTAAAAGACCTTCAAGGCCATGATCCTGATAAGCTTGTTGTGAACTTCGTAGATGAATATGCTCATATGGATTTTGTTGTTGGTGTAAATGCCAAGCAACTTGTGTATGACCCTCTTATTGCCTTCATTCAGCGTTATTGATGACATATTTTGAAAAATGTTCGGTATTCAAGGTTTGAAAGATTCTCTACAATAAACTCAAGGGTATTTTCTTAGTGATTATGTATACACCCCGGCTAGAATAGTGTAATACCCGGATTTTCGGTACCCGGATGACTATTAAACATAAATAAATGTTTCTTAAAGTGTTAGAGGTGAATATGTGGTTTCAATAAATGGCCAATCAGTCACCCTAGCACGGTGAGGCTCCCATGATAGACACCTACCTGGCCAATTGGTTTGAGTGACGGAGTTAGGCTCTACGCTTTTTCAGAACATAGTTTTGAAAATGAGTACTGATATAACCTGGTGTTATGTTGTAGAGATGGACAGAGAAGATGAGCCTTATGTGTTGTATCTTGGTAGGTGGAGGCGCGTGGCGCGGAGAACATACCCTTATGGAGTAAATTTACGGAGGAACCCCGAACCTGAGCTCCCACCTCCAATTATCCCAGCACCCCCATCACCTGTACATAACTATGAACCTCAGTGTAACACCCCAAATTCCGTAGCATAAATCGTGCCGGTGACACGTGGTTTTATAAATATTCATCAGAGTTTTGAGGTGCTACAGCTTAGCGTAATGCGGAAACGGAGAGCATGTACTAAAAATTTGAACAATTGAGTAACTGATATAAAAATACTCGGACATATGCGATGCCTCGACGTATACCGATATATTATAAATTTCCCGAAGGATTGTTCATGTGATACAAGAATACAAAACTTTATAATTACAATTCTTACATGTAACTATACCCTCTTCAACCAAGCCTTGAGTAGACTTGGGGCATAGAACCTAACTCGCTTAAATCATCTCATTTGGCCAGCCGGGTAGGTCTAGTGGAAGTCTCACCGTGCTAGGGTGACTGATTGACTGAACCACATAGACGACCCTTCTAGTTTAAGCACCAAATGATGTGAAGTAACTTTATTAGATTCATGCCATAAGGTAGGTTCTGTTCACTTTCTTCCTGCATTTCCTTTGACCGGTGCCTCCTCACGGCTCCGTCCATTAATGCTCCTTCTCATGGCTCCATTCACAATGTCTTCATAAATCCTGGTTCCTTTCCTGAACCTCTAGTCAAGTCTAAGATTCAAAACAAATTGAATCTTAGGTAACAGCTTAACCTCATATGAAAAGTATAACAAAGATATGTATGAATGAGATATTCATTACATTTCAACATTAACCAATACATAGCACACAAACAGATGTAATGTCAACACAACAACAAGACATAGCACACAAAGACATGTAAAGTTATCTATACAAATCCATGTATAGTTAAATAGTCTCGCACCACCGTGCCACGATGTACACTCGTGTCCTCGCGCTAGGAAAACAATCTCACGGCATTATCAAGACTATAACCCGTATCAAGTTGAATGTATATAAACAATGATTCAAGACAGTCTTAACCACTCTGCATGACCCAAGACCAAGTCTTGTCCATGACTCTATGAAATCATTCCATCTCATACATGCATACAAGTCATATCAGAGTTAAATTTACTGTACGCGAACGTACCTTCCTTTCGTGTGAATAGTAATTTACTATTCATGTATACGGTACTATTCATAAATACGGCACTATGAATAGTAATATGCCCGTCCTTCAAATATGACTCCGGAATCCTCGGATATCCTAACATATTACCATATTGCTTAGAATAATATCCAAAAGGTTAATTTACCTTTCTACCCTTGGTGGATTTGTTATTACCATTTTGCCATTACATTTTATTTAATAAAAACGTTACTTTCAGCATTATGGCCAGATTTACTTCTAACTTTGAAAATTCATAAGTAATTCTAGAAAACTCGAAACGAGGATCCGTAAAATTCCCCGGAATCCTTAGGATGTCTAATTTTGTGGAAAAATACTGGTTCTTGCCCAGATTTTATGAATAGTTCCCAGTTTTCACGTGTTCATCTTCTGCCCAGAAAATTTCCAGAAAAACGTAGCCCAACTTTGGACATTTTTATCTTTTAGCACAGAACTCGAACTAATTCACTCTTGGTATATTTGAAAAGGTCTATATGTCTACTTTAACCATGAATTTTCTCAGAATTGTAGAAATTCATATGCAATATAAAATACTGACGTTTTTACCCCTGACTTCAAAAATTGCTTACCGATAAAATTTCGCCAGAGTTTCGCTACTTTATGATTAGCTTCCAAAAATTATGCTATATAACCTTTTCCATCATTTTTTCGAAATAAAACCATTTCTAACCATAAAAACATGAAAATAAAATTACTCTAGCATATTTAAGATCAAAGCAACTTCTATCTATGAATTTAAAACTAGAACTCAAGAACTAGAGAACTTACCCTTGAAGAACCTTGCTACTACTTCTTCCTTGCTCCCGTAACTTCACTCTACTCACTCTCTAATCTTAAAATCAGATGCTTTGAGCTGATTTTGGTGTGAAGAATATGAAGAGAAGAGTCTTCTATTTATAGAAGAAATTCAAGGCTATTCCAACTACATTTCTTCCTTAACCAAACATTCCTTATAAACCAAACATTCTTCTTCCATCTACCAAAAACTACCATTCTAATTACCTATTCCATCCACCAAAAACTACCATTCCACTTACCTATTCCATCCACCAAAAACTACCATTTAATATTTATTTGCAAATATTAAATAAGTGTTGGAAAATAAAATCCTTAATTCCATATAAGAATTTTCTTCCATAATTAATTCTCTAGGCCATAAAATATTGGTTCTAAAATTTCTAGACCAAAAATTATCCTCTAACTATTTTTCCTTGAATTATTGGGAAAATAGGCCTCAAAATCCGTAAAATAGCTTTAAAACTATTTAGGCCAAATTTTCATAATAAATTCCCATAAAACATTTCTTGTTTCCAAATCCAAAAATTTGGGATATTACATTCCTTCTTTTGGTTATAAATTAATTACCTTTTTATGTGCTATTTATATCATATTAAATAGCTCCTAAATAATGTCTCATAATTAACCATTGGTTAATTAATTCCAAAGTGGGATTTGGATGAAAATATAATCAATAGATTATAATTTCTTGAGACAAATATTCACCTTTGTAATTAATATGTATTATTTATCAAAATAAAGTATTTATGATAAATAGGAATTTTAGGGTATTACACTCGCATGACCCAATGGAACACCCGATAGTCCCGAACCGTAATACCACCCAGGACCCGAGTATTACGCATATCCGTAGGAACTAAATGACCCAAGACCAATACCGGCGTAAATCCTAAATTATCACTTTCCCGTTGTCCCAATAAGTCCCGACAAATTCTCTCATCACTCCTCGCAGGAGATAACCTCGACTACCCGAAATCCAAAACCTAGACAATCCCGATGCATACTCCGACGACCTACGGTATGTGTTAGACAACAACACAATCCTTACAGAGGCCTTGCATTTAGAACTCGTTCATGCCCTTAACTTCTTATAATGACCGTGAGCAAATACTTACAATACCGACAAACGTCAAAGAGTCCTATATGGCCAACTCCCGATACATTTATCCATACCCTCCCGGAGATTGGATCAGATCCACTCTCCAGCATTTTCCCCGTACCCGTTACTGGGTTTGAAAAACCGATGAAATCCTAGACGGAGGAAATTTTGAGGATGTCGGATCATGGATCTTTAATCTTAAACGTCTGGTGTATTGGAGAATGTGAGGATGGAAACAGATCAAGAAAGCAGTGGAAGTAGAGATAATAGTAGACTGTAAACTACTGTTGTGTATTTTGAATTACAAGTGTGTTTTGACTTGTTATGTGCATAAGATATGTGAGTAAAAGACCCGTGTATATAAGGGTTGTATGTGGATGCATATAGTTATATATGTGGTTTGTATGTTGATAAATAAATGAGATGTTGTGTACTTGTTGTGTGTGTTATTCTAACGTGACTAACGTCTCTCGTAAATGAAAATAGAACAAAAATGGCAAACCTAAGAGGAGCAGGTGCTCCTAGAGGCCGAGGCAGGCCGAGGCGAGGAAGAGGCCGAGGCCGACAACCTCGAGAAATTCCTATTCCGGAGCCGAGGCTCGGATCGAACCCGCCAAATCAAAACGCGTGGCGGAGGTGATGGCAATGTTGCATGAGCAACGGGCCATGATTGAAGAATTACGTACCGAACGATTAGAAAGGCAAACTGAAACCGAGAAGAAGGAGAAGATGAAAGTCAACATGAAGAAGAAGAAGATGAACCCGAACGATCACCATCCCCGCCCAGACACGAAAGGGAAATTGTGCATCTGCAACCACCCCGTAGGGAGGTGGAGACTACTCAGTATTGGGTGGCTCAGTTTCGCAAACTAAAACCCCCAGCCTTTCGAGGTAAGCTAGACTCAGCAGAGGATTGGCTTATGAGATTAGAGAAGGTCTTTGAAGTAATGGAGTGCCCCGAAAATCGCAAAGCCCAACTGGCGATTTATAAATTGGAAGGAGATGCGGACCGCTGGTGGAGGTCCATGGCAGCATCTTTACGTCTCCACTATTGTCCCATTACATGGGAAAAATTTATCGAGAAATTCAACGAGCAATACTTCCCTGCATCTGTGCAGATTATGAAGGAGTCGGAGTTCCTACACATCCGACAGACCAAGAGGAGTCAGTAGATGACTACTTCGCCGTTTCACTAACTTGTCCCTATCTTCACATGTTCGTAGGGACGACGAAGGAGCAAAGATGGCCAACATACTGGTTTACGGCTCGGATATTTAAATCGAGGGAAACTTGTTTCTCTCCAATTCCAAGATCTTATTCATGCTGTTGAAGCATGCCGGCTCATTGAGCGGAACCTGAAAGAGCTGCGAAGGACCAGACCTTCCAGGAACACTGGCCCAAGTCGTGGCGGTGTCAACCGTGGGAACTTCGGCCAGAAAAGGAGGCCACCTTGGAGTAATTTCCGAGGAGGAAACAAGAGGCCCTATCAACCTGGACAACCAAATGTCCCAAGAATTCAAGCGTCCCGACCGTGTCCTAAATGCGGACGGTATCATCAGGGTAACAATTGCGAGGGACAGCTGACCTGCTATCGCTGTAATAAGCCTGGACATATCAGCGTGAATTGTCCACTGAGAGCAGCGGAACAAAGGCCGCAAAACCCTAGTCGAGTGTTTACCTTGACCCATGAGGAAGCCGAAGGTCTCCAGACATGATCCAAGGTACGATAACTCTAAACGGGAATTCACTTCAAGCATTATACGATTCGGGTGCTAGCCATCATTCATTTCTTACGATTGTGCTAACCGTTTAGGGATGCATGCTTTTAGCCTACCTTATGATTTGTTAGTAGCTACACCGCTCAGTGTTAAGGCATTAGCTTCTGATGCATGTCTAAATTGTGTTGCGAGTGTAAATGGACGAGACTCAAACATTGACCTTATCCGAATGCCGCTCCACGGCATCAACGTCATTCTTGGTCTTGACTGGCTGTCTGCGAACAACGCGATCATTGATTGTGGAAGCAAGAGGATTTCTTTTGCACTTTCTCGCAGCAGAGGCAAGATTGACGTAAATTTAAATTTTCTTTCTGTTGCGGAGGCTCAGAGATGTTTAAAGCGTGGATGCCAAGCCTACATGGTATTCTTTTCAATCAAGGCGGAAGCCGAACCTTCGCTCCAAGACATCTCTGTTGTGAACGAATTTCCTGACGTATTTCCAGATGACCTCACTGAACTACCTCCGACAAGAGAAGTTGAGTTCGCCATTGAACTGATGCCCGGCACAGGTTCAATATCCAAAGCTCCATATCGAATGGCACCAAACGAAATGCAAGAACTGAAGAAGTAACTAGAAGAGCTACTGGAGAAAGGGTTTATTCGACCCAGTGTTTCACCGTGGGGAGCCCCGGTGTTGTTCGTGAAGAAAAAAGATGGAAGTCTTCGACTTTGTATCGACTATCGTGAGTTGAACAAAGTAACAATCAAAAATAAATATCCACTTCCAAGGATTGATGATCTTTTAGATCAACTATCTGGTTCCAACATCTTCTCAAAAATTGATTTGCGTTCGGGATATCATCAGCTGCGAGTCAAAGCTAGTGATGTTCCCAAGACGGCTTTTAGAACCAGATATGGGCATTACGAATTCCTTGTGATGCCTTTCGGCTTAACAAATGCACCTGCTGTATTCATGGACTACATGAACAGAATTTTCCGTCAACACCTTGATAAGTTCGTAGTGGTGTTTATTGACGACATCCTTGTCTATTCTAAAAGTAGAGAGGAGCATGAAGAACATCTCGCGATTAGTTTTGAGTATACTCGAGAAAAGGCGACTCTTTGCTAAATTAAGCAAATGCGAGTTTTGGTTACCGAGTAAGTTAGATTTCGGGCCATGTCATATCACGAGGCGAAGTTGCTTTGTCGACCCCAAAGAAAAGTGGAAGTAGTTACGGACCGGAAAAGACCCGGAGACAAGTGACGGAGATTCGTAGTTTTACGGGTCTAGCGGGATATTACCGCAGATTCATACAAAATTTCTCACGTCTTGCCTTACCATTGACAAAGCTCACGAGAAAAAACCAACCCTTTGTATGGGGTGGGGACTGTGAGGATAGCTTTCGTAGACTGAGGGAAAGGTTGACCATAGCACCAGTATTGATAATCCCAGATCCGAGTGAGACCTATATGGTCTATAGTGATGCCAGCGAGCATGGATTGGGATGTGTCCTGATGCAACAGGGTAGAGTGGTGGCCTATGCCTCTCGTCAACTTAAAATTCACGAGTTGAATTATCCTACGCATGACCTAGAGCTTGCGGCGATTGTGTTTGCTTTGAAGATATGGAGGCATTATCTGTACGGTGCAACCGTAGAATTGTACTTCGCGACCACAAGAGCCTAAAATACCTTTTTGATCAAAAGGAACTCAACATGAGGCAGTCATTTGGACGGAGTTACTCAAAGACTATGACTTGGAGATTAAATATCATCCGGTAAAGCCAACGTCGTTGCGGATGCTCTTAGTAGGAAGTCGGTGCAGTAGCACACATGATGGTTCAAGAACCGAAGTTGCTTGAAGACTTCGGGATTTGAATTTGTCAAGTCAAGTTTTCGTAGATTTCCATGCGCCTGAAGAGGCCTATCTTGCGAGTCTCCTTGTTAGTCAAGGAGAATACGATTTGAGAGACGAGGTTGAGGAAGCCCAAAAACACGATGAACGAGCTACTGCGATACGAGAATTAATCACGCATGGCGAAACGCAGGACTATGACCTATCGATCAGTGGTTTGGTCAGATACAAGAAGCGGACCTACATACCCCCTATTGACGAATTACGACGAAAGATCCTGGATGAAGCACACAAAAGTAGATATACTTTGCATCCAGGAATGGTCAAAATGTACCAAAACCTTAAATCCGAACTCTGGTGGCCTGGAATGAAGAAGGACGTGACCGAGTACGTTTCTAAATGCTTGACATGTCAGAAAGTTAAGATTGAACATCAACGACCCACAGGTCCTCTTCAAGGATTTGAGATTCCGTAATGGAAATGGGAGTGCGTAACTATAGATCTGGTAGTGGGATTGCCCAAGATTAGAAATCACGATGCAATCTTGGTAATCGTCGACCGACTAACCAAATCATCACATTTTCTTCCCATCAGTGTCAATCATTCCCCAGAACGCTTAGCAGAAATCTATATCAAGGAGATCGTGAGACGCCATGGTGTGCCAAAGAGCATTGTCTCTGATCGCGATCCGCGATTCACATCTCGTTTTTGGCAGGCATTGCACCAAGCATTGGGTACTAAGCTGCGATTTAGTACGGCCTATCATCCTCAAACCGATGGTCAATCTGAAAGAACAATACAGACGTTAGAAGATATGCTTCGATCGTGTGTGTTGGATTTTAAAGGCCATTGGGACCAACATCTACCATTGGCGGAGTTTGCGTACAACAACAGTTACCATGCGAGTATACAGATGGCACCATTTGAAGCGTTGTATGGACGGAAGTGTAAGTCACCTATATGCTGGACAGAAATATCAGAACGCGAGTTCCTCGGGCCGGATATAGTTGATAAGACCTCCGAACAAATTGCGTTGATCAAGAAGAGACTCTTGGCTGCTCAGAGCAGATAGAAGAGCTACGCGGACAAGAGGAGAAGACCTCTTGAATTTGAAGTCGGAGACCATGTGTTTCTAAAATTATCCCCGGTAACCGGTGTCGGTCGAACACTGAAACGGCGGAAGCTGAGTCCTCGTTACATAGGACCCTTTGAAATCCTGGCCAAACGTGGACCAGTGGCGTATCAGATCGCCTTGCCCCCGAACCTTAGTAAACTTCACGACGTGTTCCATGTTTCCCAACTAAAGAAATACCAATCCGACCACGATCATGTCATTGAATACGAAACCGTTGAGTTACGACATGACAATACTTTCAAGTCGTACGGAGCGATCATTGAGCGTCAAGAGAGACGGCTTAGGCACCGGAGTATTCCGATGGTGAAAGTGGTATGGACGGGATTGTCACCCAAGAAAGAGCGACATGGGAGACGGAAGAAGATATGCAAGAAATACCCCGAGTTCATGGTTAGTAATTTGATTAGACTAGAGTAAATTTCGGGGACGAAATTTTAATTAACTGGGAGAAATGTAATACCCGGATTTTCGGTACCGGATGACTATTAAACTTAAATAAATGTTTCTTAAAGTGTTAGAGGTGAATATGTGGTTTCAATAAATGGCCAAAATTACCTTATTACTTAGGGAAATTACGTGAAAATTAGAAAAGAAAAAAGAGTTAAGGTCAATGAAAAATGTATTTTTATAAGGCGTAAAAATGGCCGAAAAATATTATGATAAACCCATATGACTGCAAATATTGACAAAAACTTAGGAAGTATGTTATATTTAATTTTAGGAATTTTTGGGATTATTTCCCTGAAAATATATAGAGCATAAATAAAATAATATTAAAAGCACTTTATGGCCCCAATATTTTTAATATTTTACATGAGATATAAAATACCAATGTAAGTCAAATAGTTGTGAGATAATAGTTTATCATAATTAAGAAAATTATGAACAATTAGTGAATGGCTAATTAAGTAATTAATGGCTAATTACTTGGATTAGAATATAAGACAAATGAATTAGGAAAAAAAAAATTAAATAAGGGCTGAAATTCGAAATAAATAAATTTTAAAAAATATATTTTATGCTTAGAAAAATAAATAAAAATTAAAAGAAAAAAAAATCTAGATATTTGAATTAAATAATAATATATTCTGTAAAAGAGCCAACAAGACATTCGAGAACGGATAGAAGTAAAATCCTACCTCGAGATGTAGGGTTGAAGTCAGAAACATCTGGACTTCTTATAAACCAGTGAAATTCTACCTCGGAGTGGACTATCTCCGAAGCCGATTCCCGAAACCAACAAGAGCAAATAAGAGACCGGGTATTTATGAGAATAGGCGGATAGTAAAAAGTGAACCCGTGGTAAACTTGAGTGTTGTGACAAACCGGATTAAGGTTTCTTACGACAGACATATTTCGAACCCGTGAATTATTGTCCGAAAACACGGCTATCTAAGTCGTTTCCGCAATCGACCGCGTCGGCCTGAAATGTTCAGCCGAAACGGAATACCCTCAATGGGATTAAAAATTTAGTTAACCCAGATATTGTGAATGAGGAAGTTTAAACCTTCGAAACACCGTTGTCGGAATTTTGAGTTTCTGAAGATTACGCGATTCGAACACCGATTAGGAACGATATCGGTAAGTCATCTAGTATGACATCATCAAAGATGATGTCACAAGGGGGGAGAGGTCAGCACATAGGTGGAGGGCCGGGATCGGTCCGTGTGTCCCAAGTGCGATCCGACGGTTGAAATCCGATCCGAAAACAATTGAAGTAATTCCCACATTGTCCCTTCCTTTTCCTATAAATAGCCAAGCCCTCTTCACTTCATTTCTCACCAAGAATCTGAAATATAGAGAGATATTAGAGAGAAGGAGGAGCTCTTGGAAGTTCTAGCAAGCCGGAGTAAGTTTCTCGGTCCTAGTCTTAAGCTTCGGTAGTTCTTTCAGAGATAGAGTAGAAATGCTAGAATTTCTTTAAATCTTTCTCGAATAGTTTTAGATATCATATTTTATGAGTATATATGATATTTATGTTGAAAATATTTTTGGAAAAGAGATCCGGCAAAATTTCGGAGAAATAGAGCGAAAAACTTATGGCTCTGGTGAAATTCCGCCGATTGGCCTAACTAGGGGCAAAATAGTAATTTTCGCCTAGAATGCCCGTTTTGATGCCAAATGTTGATAAACACTATCATTATAGGATATCCGAGATAATCGAGCCGCCGTCGTCCCGCTGTTTTTTCCCGTTGAATTTCACGTTTTTCCGTAAAAGTTTCGTTATACCGCTAAAAAGGTACGACGCGTATTGTAACCTTAATCGATGCTTGTTGTATGCTATATGTGATTGCTGTGTTCCTATACTGATATTCTGTTTTGAAAATGGTGGAATGATGGGTACACGGGTTATGGTATTGTTAACACCGTTGAGAGTTTTCCTAGCGCTATGGACACGACGGTACATCGTGGCACCGGAGAGAGTGTGCGACGGGATGACATACATATCAAAGGGGGCGTGTAATGTTATTGCCCGATATGTGGAGATATGTTTTTATACCGTGAAATGTTGTGGATATCCGTCATGCATATACCGTTTACATAAGCATGAGGTTAACAGTTACACGAGATCCAATGGGCATTGGATCTCAGTTGTTAATATAGCTTCAGGATCTCGAGGAGTTCGAGACGTGGTGAAGGGTAAGGAGCCGGCATAGGAAAGAAGATGAAGAAAATAAATTGTAGTCTATTTTGTTTAAAAATATTCGGATGATTGTACTACTTATGACTACCAGACATATTATTATACTTGTTATTCAGTGACTCTGTTTCCATTTTAAATCGAAAAATTTTCTGGCTGCTCAACTCTGATCAAATACAGCAAGAAAACGTTTACGAAAACGGGGTGTTACAAACAGTCATTTGGATGTAGATAATAAGAGTCTTATTATATTGTTGTAATGGTTACATTTTTAACTTCTTTTTTTTTTTAGAATTGGGAACCAAATGGTCCCGGGCAGGGTCGAACCCTGATTACAAAGGCTGCATGACGCAGCGTCATACCACTGCACTACCTGAGTGCTAATAAGATCCATAAGTACTTATATAATTATTCTAAATGTCTTGTCACTATTTATTGGTCCACTATGATGTTGATAGACGATCACAAGATGATCATGTATGTAATACACTGATACTAATTAAAGTCATTGGCACTTGTTAGATACCAAGGTGCTTAGATAGTTACTTATAAATAGGACAAAAAACCCTTCTTTCTCTGCCTTATAAATAGGACAAGATTAGTAGTTATAAATAGGACAAAAAAACCTTCTTTCTCTGCCTTATAAATAAGCCAAGAGGAGTAAGTTCAATGTTGCTCTCTTGTACACTCAAAAACTACCTATGTTCTTTAGCATATATCATATTTGCTCAATCTGTGAGGTAATCTTCTGATTAATGCTAAGTTATTCTCTTAATACTTAAAAATATAAACTTTGTTTGATATAATTAAAATCTACCCTTATGGCTAGCTAGTGTAACTCTGTGAGCTGTTATAGCTTACATTACATTTATAATATTTGTACCAGCGCAGTCCAAGCGGTATATTCAATCACGTTTTCACGAATAAAATCCTTTTAAATGAGACCAACAATTGATTTATTACATCAACAAAAAAATCTATATAACATATACAGTTCCATTTCTCATGAATCTGAATGTTTTAAATAATTATAGCACCTCTCATCCTTTACGCAGCTTTGGATAAGGATAAAATAATACCCCCTCCGGTCCTAATTATAGAAACATTTTTGTAGTGCAAATTACACTATAAAAATGTTTCTATAATTAGAACCAGAGGTAGTAGCATGGGGAAATAGATGCATGAATTCTGTACATGATTCTAAAGATATTGGAATCACTAATACAGAATTATCTATATTTCATAGTTATTTTTAGCAATATTTCACTGTTTTTAACCATTAAATACATTAGCATTAAATATTAATGTTTGACGGTTGTCAACTGTAAAATATAAGACTCTATATTTCTCGATTTTCAATTAAGACCGTTGTTTATTTAATATAAACTTCACGTTTCTTCTTCAATGACTATTAAACATAGTACAATATATTCAATGGTTCCTTACAAAGAATCGTAAAATATACTCCAAAATAATTTACAGTTTTAATGTTGAACTGTAAAGCATTTGATACCAGTTTTGGTCATCGGTAAAGAGTTTATTTGATGGTTCTTAGTCTATAACCGTAAAATATTTTAAGATACTTCACAATTGTTTGAAAAAACCATGATATATGTCTCAATATATTAAGATTATTAGTAAATAATTGTGAACTATAGGGCCAATAAGGATTGACATAGTTGGCTAAGGTGTCGTCCTTCACCCCAAAAGGGAGGAGGTTCAATACCCGCTGGTCGATGTGAGGGCCTCATTAGTGGACGATCTGTAAGTACCTCTGTAAGCGCTTTTTGAGCCTGGAGGCATGCCTTAGCCCTGGTGGGGTACCGGTGTCTACCCCCACCTAAACTTTTCTTATACCAAAAAAAAATTTGTGAACTATAGGCGACCAATTTTTTTTTTTAAAAAAGAAAATACGGGGTCATTTTCTATTAGCCCCCACACATATTACATACAAATACCTATAAAGTGTAACACCCCTAACTCAATACTACACATTATGTATATTAATAAGCAGTATATATGAGTATCATCAGAGTGGAGCGATTGAGCGTAATAGTTGGGTTGAGCGGATAAGTAACTGATATGTGGCTATAACTGAAACCGTTTGTGGTGTATCCGGTCAAGGGAATATCAATACAGTTATCCAGATATACAGACACAAAGTATCTAACAGTATAAATACAACCCAAAATATCAAAACTACGACTGAATCCATACGCGTGCTGCTTACCCTTTTCATTGGCTCCCGATCCTCCAGATCCTGAAGCTAGGGTCAATTCTGAGATTCAACACCCATTGAATCTCAGGTAACAGTTAACCTCATGCTCAAGTAATAACAGTATATATAACAGATATTCATTACATTTCAGCATCAACCATACATAGCACACAATAGATGTAAGGTTACAACAATACATAACACACAGCAGATGTAATGTTAACAACACAAAAATACATAGCACACAGCACATGTAATGTTATCAACGTTTGCACTAACCAATGTCATGCCTCCACGTGTCCTCAACGCTAGGAAAACAACCCTATGGTATTATCATGACTATAACCCGCACAAAGCTAAATGTACATAAACAGGTGACCTAAGACCGAGTCTTAGCCACTGTGCATGACCTAAGACCTAGTCTTGTCCATGACTCTATGAATCATACAATCATATATAAGTATACAAGACACACAAGATTTAAAGTTACAATACACGTCTGTACTTTAGTTTGCGTAGCTAGCGGTACGTTCTCCTTTCGGTACCGATCCCTGATTCCTTAGATATCCTATAATGTTATCACCGCATTATTTCCTTCATAAATAATATCCTAAGAGATACCTTAGCCCCTATTAACCTTTTTACCCTTGGTGGATTTGTTATTCCAATTATACCCTTACATTTCCTTAAAAACAGAATTTCAACATTTCTACCCAAATTTTTTGGTAACTTTGAAAAATCATAATTGATTCCAAAAAAAAGTGAATCAATGTGCATCCAAAGCCAAAATGACCTTTGACAAGTATATTTCCTTGTAAAAATAACAGATTTAACTCTAAATACATGAGTCAATACCAGTTTTAATTTTGCCAACCAAAAACGTGACCCAACTTCAAGAATTTTTATCTCCTTGTACAGAACTCAAATTGCTACATATTTTATATATTTAGAAAGATCTAGATGTCTTCTTTATTCATGAAAAATTTCATGATTTTAAGACTTCATTTGACACATAAAATAACGCCCTTAATCCGGCCGACTCCAAAAGAACTGAAATCTGGAATTTTTCCTAACTTCCACCATTTGGGTATTTTGATTCCAAAAATTATTTCCCAATATTTTTTTACCTCATTCAGCATTTTAAATGCAATAGAGGCCTAAAAACAAGTATAGGAATTTATTCCTTAATTTTCTAGATTAAACTACAACTTTACCAAAAATCTAAAGAACTCACTCTTGAAGTTCCTTCTCCTTCTCCTTGCTTCCTATGAATTTTTGCCCAGCACTCTCTTCCACTCTAAATCTCACGCCTCACCCCCTCTCAACTAATGATCAGAGTTGTTTATGGTGTTGGTGTGAAGAATTTTTGAAGGGAGACACTTCTATTTATAGAGAAAACTCAAGGGCAAAAATGACAATTATACGTGACCAAATCCCACCTTATCCATTAGATTAAAATGCACTTTTTGAAACTTAATCCTACCCCTCCCTTTAATGTGCCAACATCCCTCTTTTTTCAACAGCCAATTAATGAGTTTTCTTTTTTTCTTTCTTTCTTTCTTTTTGTTATCTAAACATCCTGATCACTTCATAAAAGGAAAACAATCAAAATCCTACCAATGTACTATGCGCCCTCTTTATTGACTTTAGGGGCTGATTAATTAGTTAATTATTATGCTAATCTAGAGCTTATATATCCCCTTCTTATTGCCTAATTGATTTGCTACTTAATCAAAGTCATTAGTGCTTTTATTTAAACAAGTTTAATCCCTCATTTCGGCCTCTTAATTTTCAAAAATAAGACAACCCCCAATTGATGCTTTTAATTTGTCCTTAATTAATTAGGGGAATTTATGCAATTAATCATAATTAATTCAAGCTAATTTACTCATTAACTTTTGCTAATTCACTTTAATTTACTTAAGTGTTTTCATAATATTTTCTTGCCTTCTTTGGTCATAAAATAACCATCATTTTATATGTTATTTATGTCATATTTTATTGCCCGTATTTGTTGTCTCAAAACCTTCCATTTAATTATAAACTTCATGAAGAGATTTGCCTAAAATTATAATCAATAAATTATAATAAATTTGAGACACATATTCACCTTCATTTTATTCTTAATTATTCATCAAAATATAATACTTATGTTAAATAAGAATTTTAAGGTATTACATAAAGAAGAAACCAAAACAGAGCAGAGATCCATATTTCCAGCAAATCATATACACACATAGGAAACTGAGAACCTAACATATCCAACAAATTAAAACAGTATAATCATATCCAAATCTGAAATAGTTAAACAAAGAACCTAACATATTACTTAAAACAAAAATGGCTACTCTAGATAACTTTGTTTTGTAACAACCCACTGATGAAAAATAGTCATAGCTAACGCTTCTATGACTTCTTTAATTTGGCAGGGCGAATATCGCTCACAAAAACTGTCTTCAAAGTACTGTGGGCAAAAACAAATTAAATATGTTAAAATATATATTAGTTGACTTTCAATTTAACTATTAAACACAAATAAATACCTTAGTATTAATTGAGGCGGGATAATGGTGATATGTCCTTCATTAACTTCATGATATAGTACCCACAATCTGAGCTTGTAACATCCCAAAAAATTGGAAAGAGATTTACAAGGTATATTTGAGGTCTAGGGAAATTATCTGGAAATTAAAAAGCGTAAAAACATAATGTACTTGGTCAAGAGCTTATTTTCGATGTCGAATTTTAGGAAAATAAAGAAAAAAACACTATTAAAAAATATATAAAGGATGAGAATAATTTAGAAAAAATTATGGATAATTATTTTGGGAGACAAGGGAGTTTATGGTTAAGTTTATTTTCCAAAATGAGTAATAGATAATTTTAAAGAAATTTTGTTGAATTGAAGGCCTATTTTCTTGGAAAAGTCAAGAAAAATAGTTAGAGATTAATTTTTAACCTGGAATTTTTAGTTAAAGTATTTTATTGGCTAAAAAATCTAATTGAGAAAGAAAATTCTTGTAAAGTGTAGAAAGTATTTGATGATTCTAGCATATTAAACAAGGGGTAAATTGGAAACAAAAACTTGTGAAAGGATAAAATGGACCTTTTGGGCCTATAATATTAACCCTCATCCATTCTCCACCTCTTCAATAAGAAATAGAGAAGTGGAGAGGGGCGGAACGGATCGCTTTTTTATGTGGCTTGCTTTTAATGATAGACTTCCCATGAATTACTGGACAAGTAGATGGTCTAGTGCATCCCCATTGTGTACCTATTGTGACAATGAGATTGAGAGTGTTTTACACATTCTTAGGGATTGCACTTATGCCAAGCAGATGTGGCAGTGCCTAATCCATCCAAGTCATACGTCACAAGTTTTTACATCTTCCTTAACGGAGTGGGGGATTATGAACCTTAAGCAAGACCTGGGGATTTTAAGGAATGGCAATTGGCACTTGGTATGGGGAGTTGCTATTTGGGAATTATGGAAGTGGAGGAATTGTGCAATTTTTCAGGATAACTTCTCTAAACCTCAGATGCCAGCTGATATGGTTCTAAGAACATGGGCTTCTTATACAAACTTGCAAGATACTTTGATTAAGGGTGATCAGTGTCTGCCTACCCAGGTCAGATGGGTTCCTCCTGACAAAGACTGGGTTAAAGTTAAAGTCGACAGGGCTGTCTCACGTTTTGCCAGCCGATCTGGTTGTGGTGGTGTTATAAGGGACCAAGATGGGCGTTGGGTTGCTGGTTTCTTGCATTTTATTGGATCATGCAGTGTTGTTGAAGCAAAAGAATGGGCTGTCATGAAGGGCTTAAACCTTGCTTGGGATCTAGGATTTCGAAGAGTGATCTTGGAGTCTGATTCCAAAGAATTGGTGGATGTGCTGGCTGATGACACTATGAATATCAGAGGTAATCTGCTTCTCTGGACGATTAGAGAGCAAATAAGAGATGGAGCTTAAGAATTCAGTTTATTCCACGAGGTTCAAACTTGGTTGCTGATGCGCTGGCAAAACAAGGGCTTTCTTCATCAATGTTTTTAGATAGTTGTCCTGAGTCTCTACTGGCTCTGACTATGCATGACAATCTGGGATTAATTTCCCATGTGTAACTCTTTTATTTTATGAATAGTATATCTCTTGTATCAAAAAAAAAAAAGAGAAGAGAGTGACAGAACAAGAAGACCGAGAGACAGCATAGTGCACGACAGAGGAAGTTCAAGTACACAAGAAGTCAATCAGTAACATGGCACAATGGTTGTAGGTTCGTTAAGAATTTTTATAAACAACATTTTCTTCCCATCTGCTTCGCTATCAGGCACATATATCTTCAATGTAGTGTAGTTTCTGCCAGTTTTTTTAAATATGACAAGTAAATTCATCAAATACATCAGTATGCTATAAGTAGGCATCAAATAAGGTGTGAACTGTATTTTACATTGTCGCTAAAAATACTGCCAGCTTTTGGAGAAAATAAGCTTTATTCTATTCCCAAAAATGCAACCTAAAAGTGATAAAGTGGACCGTTCCTGGCAGGGAGAATTGGTCACGTGCATGCTTGCAAATTTTTGGGCAACTTCATGAAAGCGTTGATCAAAGCATCAAATGAAGTTACGCCCCATGAGTTCATTTTTTAAGTGCTCAAAACATGATAAGCTTCACCCACAACCTGCAAAAACCAGAGGAAATAAAAATGCAAACACGTCTATCTTTTATTATAGACATTGCTATCATTTACAGCTTAAAAATGTCCCCTTGAAATGAACTGAACAATCCAATATTTCCTGGTATACTTAATAAAAATAAATTATGAACAATCCAAGAAATTCTGTCCCATTAGAACTGAATTTGGGATATGTTAAAAAATAAGTTAATAAAACCCGTAAATCGGCTTTCTTGATCTAATGCATGGTCCTTTTCAAAATCATAAAAATACAAAAGCAGCAATATATGAGGAATAATACATAACCCAGACGTCCAAAAACTCTACAAATATACGTAATAATATTTAGTTTCAATTATCAATTAATATCCTAAAATATTTTTCAATATATCAGTAGATATGATGTCACATCCGTCTTTTCAACATCTTTGGTGCATCCAGAAGTGCCATGGTTTTGGCGAATCTATATTTAAAGCCCATAAATTGAAACTTGCATATTTGTCTTTGAGTTACAATTCATTTTATAATTCCAATTTAGTACAGTTGTCCAACTTTAAAACTTTATAACTAAATCTAGAAAATTCGTATGAGGGTACTCTAAATTTCTATTGAAATATCTTGAAGTCTTTCCTATGATTAAAATATTTGTCAAGCCTGATCATGCTCGGATTAGCACAGATAAACTCTGTTTCCAAACTTGCTCTGTTTTTCGCACAAAAACTAAGCTCTGACCACTAAAATTCATAACTCTAGGTACAGACATCTAATTTACCTGATGTGGGACTTTTTGGAAAGCTATATACGCCCTCTTTGCACATACCAAGGTTTATAAGCATTGAACATTGTTTACTATATATCATACAATGCAATAGTGACTATGCTCTGAAAAGAGCTCGACATAAAAAGTCATAAACATGCATGCTAAGTTCATGGTTTCAAGGCTATATTATATGACTTTCAATTGGTCACAATCCATTTTAGTACTTCAATCATACATGCCAAGGCCACAATTTGAATTTTCACAGCTCATGGAATTAATACATATTCCAACATCCAACAAACAATAATATAGGAAGTTACCTTTTCATTCCACTCACCATTGCCTCTTCCTTTAGCCTTTTCCCTTGGAGGTTTGTAACCTAACATGGTTAGTTATTGGGTGTGAGATTCAAAGAAGTCCAATAGTAAACAATTATCAATCAAACATACATGGGAAAGCTTGGCATAATAACATGCTTGCAACTTAATAATTTCATAATATAATGACATGTTTGTTAAAATTATCATGCATTACTTATAATCACATAGGCCTATGACATGTTCAAACATATATAATCACATATAAAAATGCATGAATTCGCATAATCACATAAGCATACAAACATATCAATTCATGCAAGTAATTACCAAACATATAAGAGTGAGGTAAAGTTCGTTACCTTGAAACCTTATTATTTCTTCTTTGCTTTCCTTTCTTTCCTTTCTTCCCTCTCTTGAACCACCATCACTAAATTGCCAATTCGCATATTTTTTTATACCTCGTGGCCCTAGAGACATAACATACATATTTATTTCATTAATTAGAGCTATTGACCATGCTAAGCCTCTTGACTTCTCAAACTTATTCTTCTTTAACTTAAATTTTCACTTTCTTGTCCTTGGCTTCTAAAATTATTCTATTGGCCATTCCTCACTCCTTTTTTGTCAACATGAGCTTATCTGTTTCAAAATCTCACTCTTTTACTCTCAGTTCCTGAAGGCCGAGAGCCTTGTTCTTTTTCCTCAAGATTGTAAGTTCTCTAGTTTAATTCTTAACATTTTTTCCAATGCTTTCCGGCTTCATAAAAATCCATGTTCTCTTCATTAAAATCCTTATCTATCCAAACATAACTTACATAAAAAATTGTGCACAACCTCCCTTTATGAAAATGAGCTACCAAAATTACAACACTTAATTTTCAAGCTTTTCACTTCCAACAATATATCTCCAAGCTTAAACACCATATCTAAGGCCTGAAGGCCATAATCCATTCATAACAATCAAACTCTTGATTTTAAGAGGGGAATAAAATCAGGGCAGAACCAAACTCAAGGGAAAACTACGGAAAACTTGAAGGGGAAAACACTTGAAATCACGCTCTAGCTGACCTTTGATCCAAGCTTAAACATTCTCTTGATTTCCTTCATTTTCTCTCTACAGATTCTCCCTCCGATATGTGACTCACCAAGAATAATGGGGTGGACAAGAGAGTTCTTGATGAGTTGAACAACTTTTATGAAGGAAGTGTAGGGAAAAGAAGTGATTTTGACGGTGGTTTGCTTAATCTTTTCTTTCCCACTCTTAATCCTTCACGAGCAGAAAACATTTTCTCCCACTCTTTCTGCAGCTGGAATTGCCGACGTTATTGAAAGGAAGTGGTGTTAGAATGAGTTTAAAAGCAATCATTAACTAAATTTAATATATTTTGGTTTTCATAATTTTCGCCCAAGCATTTCACTTTAAATATGGACCAAGTGAATTAAGAAATATCTTCTCCTATTTGATCCAAAAGTCACGCCGTAATCCTACAATTTGACTTAATCAGAATTAAGTTCTTTAATTCATTCCCTGGAAAATTCCGACCAATAAAGTTGGTATATGAAGCTGTTGTTACACATCTACCGGCTTCGCTCTTTCGGGTGGCGGGTGGTGTAGTCCTTTACTTATATTCCCTTTTAAATTAGTTTTCCAAGTTAATTTATGTCACTCATCAGAATATAAGCAGCAGAGCATGTACCGATTTGGACAATAATATACTGGAAAGATAAAATGCGAAAAGGTAAATTTACCCAGAGGGATGAAATATACAATTATCTCAAATAGTGATACCGAAAATAAATATAGTATAGTCATCCGGGAATCAAAATAAGTAATAAAAAAGAAACTCCATCCCCCTCCTTCAAAAATATCCTAATCTTGCTCTGCCGCCTTACCTCGGTCTCCTCGGTTAGACCTAGATGAACTGCCTGAAGGCTTAAAAGGGGTTGGGATTCAAAAATTGAATCCCAGAGTAACCATTAATCTCATATAAAATGTATAACAATGTATTTAAGAAAAACCACAAATAAAAACACAAATCACATATCATTCATTATCATGCACATAGCAAGGCACATAGCCAATCCGGAACTCGCAGTCCTAATTGCACACAGCATAGACTACTGAGCACATCACATAGCAAAGCCCTTAATGCACACAGCATGTTCCGGTTACATAGCGCTTGGAAATAAATGATAATCAAATGTATGCAATATACATGGTTAAACATACATACACAAGTCACACGGAGTATATGAGGATTAAAGTTACTACATGATAGTCGACCATGATGAATATAATAAATTTTTCACTTCCCGGGGTATAATGTCACAATTAGCCCTAAAATAACAAAATATAAACATAATTAAATCCTCCTCAATAAATATTTCCTTTGCTAATTTAAAATAAGTCCATTTCAAGTGTCCATATTCATTAAATTCCTTTTTCTACTAAGGAATTTATTATGGGCTTAAAACTCCTTTTATTTTCGTCCTTTAATAGTAATTTCCAAAAATAAAGGCCCAACTTTGGAAATTCGTAACTTAATATAAGAAAATCCTTTTAGGGTGGTTCAAAAGCCCAAATGACCTTTAATATGTCTATTTTAACAAAAATACTCGTTTGATCTAAGCCCAGTTGAAAATTGAATCACAGCCCAAAACAACATCTCTGGTCCAAAATATTTCTCAGTTTCTATGTCAGTTTTCAAAAATTTGTTTCTCCAAATCCAAAACTCTGAAAAGTACAAATTATACACCAAAATAATATTTGAGATGTATATTCTTTGTCTATAAAATTTCATAATTTTCTAAATTCATTTACTATGTCAAAAATCACGTTTAACCTAACTAACTCCACAGAATTTTTACAAAACAGCTAACCCACATTTTTCAATCTTCTATCTATGTTTCCAAAATTGTGATCCAACTTCATTCTTATACAAAATCTTATTTTAAACACTTTAAAACCATCAAAAATACCGAAATTAATTCAAATCCCCATGAATAATCAGCTGGACGAAAATAATCTTTTAACCACAACAACCAAGCTTCCATTTTAACAACATACACTAGTGCAAAAAAGAGCTTTAAGACCGCCTTATTTTCAATCTTCTCTGGACGATTAGAGAGCAAAAAAGAGCTTTACATATATGGCTATTACAGTGATCAGAAATGGGAACATAACAATGTTTGATTACATGGACAAAGATCAAAACACAAAACACTACGGACAGTCAATCCTCCACCTTATGAAATGTCAAGAATTCCTAATAATCTTCCTCTGTTCCTCAGTCATGGAGGAGCTGATGCTTTATCGGTTGTGGAAGATGTTAAACTTTTGTTAAAAGACCTTCAAGGCCATGATCCTGATAAGCTTGTTGTGAACTTTGTAGATGAATATGCTCATATGGATTTTGTTGTTGGTGTAAATTCCAAGCAACTTGTGTATGATCCTCTTATTGCCTTCATTCAGCGTTATTGATGACATATTTTGAAAAATGTTCGGTATTCAAGGTTTGAAAGATTCTCTACAATAAACTCAAGGGTATTTTCTTAGTGATTATGTATACACCCTGGCTAGAACAGTCATTTGGATGTAGATAATAAGAGTCTTATTATATTGTTGTAATGGTTACATTTTTAACTTCTAATAAGATCCATAAGTACTTATAGAATTATTCTAAATGTCTCGTCACTATTTATTGGTCCACTATGATGTTGATAGACGATCACAAGATGATCATATATGTAATACACGGATACTAATTAAAGTCATTGGCACTTGTTAGATACCAAGGTGCTTAGATAGTTACTTATAAATAGGACAAAAAACTTTTCTTTCTCTACCTTATAAATAGAACAAGATTAGTAGTTACTTATAAATAGGACAAAAAACCCTTCTTTCTCTACCTTATAAATAGGACAAGGTTAGTAGTTATAAATAGGACGAAAAAACCTTCTTTCTCTGCCTTATAAATAAGCCAAGAGGAGTAAGTTACGTTCAATGTTGCTCTCTTGTACACTCAAAAACTACCTATGTTCTTTAGCATATATCATATTTGCTCAATCTGTGACGTAATCTTCTGATTAATGATAAGTTATTCTCTTAATACTTAAAAATATAAACTTTGTTTGATATAATTAAAATCTACCCTTATGGCTAGCTAGTGTAACTCTGTGAGCT
Source organism: Acacia melanoxylon (assembly GCA_019022615.1). NCBI lineage: Eukaryota > Viridiplantae > Streptophyta > Magnoliopsida > Fabales > Fabaceae > Acacia > Acacia melanoxylon. Next base: position 1,497,470 of record JAFJYJ010000045.1, on the reverse strand, counting down.
GTTATAGCTTACATTACATTTATAATATTTGTAGCAGTCCAAGCAGTATATTCAAACACGTTTTCACGAATAAAATCCTTTTAAATGAGACCAACAATTGATTTATTACATCAACAAAAAAATCTATATGACATATACAGTTTCATTTCTCATGAATCTGAATGTTTTACATAATTATAGCACCTCTCATCCTTTACGCAGCTTTGGATAAGGATAAAATAATACTCCCTCCGGTCCTAATTATAGGAACATTTTTGTAGTGCAAATTACACTATAAACTTGTTCCTATAATTAGGACCGGAGGTAGTAGCATGGAGAAATAGATGCATGAATTCTGTACATGATTCTAAAGATATTGGAATCACTAATACAGAATTGTCTATATTTCATGGTTATTTTTAGCAATATTTCACTGTTTTTAACCATTAAATACATTAGCATTAAATATTAATGTTTGACGGTTTTCAACTGTAAAATATAAGACTCTATATTTCTCGATTTTCAATTAAGACCGTTGTTTATTTAATATAACTTCACGTTTCTTCTTCAATGACTATTAAACACAGTACAATATATTCAATGGTTCCTTACAAAGAATCGTAAAATATACTCCAAAATAATTTACAGTTTTAATGTTACGTTGAACTGTAAAGCATTTGATACCGGCCAGTTTTGGTCATCGGTAAAGAGTTTATTTGATGGTTCTTAGTCTATAACCATAAAATATTTTAAGATACTTCACAATTGTTTGAAAAAACCATGATATATGTCTCAATATATTAAGATTATTAGTAAATAATTGTGAACTATAGGGCTAATGAGGATTGACACAGTTAGTTAAGGTGTCGGCCTTCACCCCAAAAGGGAGGAGGTTCGAAACCCGTTGGTCGATGTGAGGGCCTCATTAGTGGACGATCTATAAGTACTTCTGTATGCGCTCTTTGAGCCTGGAGGCATGCCCTGGCCCTGGTGGGGTACCGGTATCTACCCACACCTAAACTTTTTTTATACCAAAAAAAAATGTGAAGTATAGGTGACCAATTTTTTTTTTTTTTTAAAAAAGAAATATGGGGTCATTTTCGATTAGCCCCCACACATATTACATACAAATACCTCTAAAGTGTAACACCCCTAATTCAATACTACACATTATGTATATTAATAAGCAGTATATATGAATATCATCAGAGTAGAGCGATTGAGCGTAATAGTTGGGTTGAGCGGATGAGTAACTGATACGTGGCTATAACTTAAACTGTTTGTGGTGTATCCGGTCGAGGGAATATTAATACAGTTATCCAGATATACAGACACAAAGTATCTAACAGTATAAATACATCCCAAAATATCAAAACTCCGACTGAGTCCTTACGCGTGCTGCTTACCCTTTTCATCGCCTCCCGATCCTCCAGATCCTGAAGCTAGGGTCAATTATGATATTCAATACCCATTGAATCTCAGGTAATAGTTAACCTCATGCTCAAGTAATAACAGTATATATGACAGATATTCATTACATTTCAGCATCAACCATACATAGCACACAATAGATGTAAGGTTACAACAATACATAACACACAACAGATTAATGTTAACAACACAACAATACATAGCACACAACACATGTAATGTTATCAACGTTTGCACTAACCAATGCCATGCCTCCACGTGTCCTCAGCGCTAGGAAAACAACCCTATGATATTATCATGACTATAACCCGCACAAAGCTGAATGTACATAAACAAGTGACCTAAGACCGAGTCTTAGCCCCTGTGCATGACCCAAGACCTAGTTTTGTCCATGACTCTATGAATCATACAATCATATATAAGTTTACAAGACACACAAGAGTTAGAGTTACAGTATACATCCGTACCTTAGTTTGTGTAGCTGGCGGTACGTTCTCCTTTCGGTACCGAGCCCTGATTCTTTGGATATCCTATAATGTTATCACCGCATTATTTCCTTCATAAATAATATCCTAAGAGATACCTTAGCCACTATTGACCTTTTTACCCTTAGTGGATTTGTTATTCAAATTATACCCTTACATTTCCTTAAAAACGGAATTTCATCATTTCTACCCAAATTTTTCAGTAACTTTCAAAAATCATAATTGATTCCAAAAAATCAAATTGATGTGCTTCCAAAGCCAAAATGACCTTTGACAAGTATATTTCCTTGTGAAAATAACATATTTAACTCTAAATACATGAGTCAATACCAGTTTTAATTTTGCCAACCACTGTTCAGATTATCTTTCAAAAACGTGACCCAACTTCAAGAATTTTTATCTCCTTGTATAGAACTCAAATTGCTACATATTTTATATATTTAGAAGGATCTAGATGTCTTCTTTATTCATGAAAAAATTCATGATTTTAAGACTTCATTTGACACATAAAATAACGCCCTTAATCCGGCTGACTCCAAAAAAAAATGAAATCTGGAATTTTTCCCAACTTCCACCATTTAGGTCTTTTGATTCCAAAAATTATTTCCTAACATGTTTTTACCTCATTCAGCATTTTAAATGCAATGGAAGCCTAAAAACAAGTATAGGAATTTATTCCTTAATTTTTTAGATTAAACTACAACTTTACCAAAAATCTAAAGAACTCACCCTTGAAGTTCCTTCTCCTTCTCCTTGCTTCCTATGAATTTTTGCCCAGCACTCTCTTCCACTCTAAATCTCATGCCTCACCCCCTCTCAACTAAGGATCAGAGTTGTTTATGGTGTTGGTGTGAAGAATTTTTGAAGGGAGACACTTCTATTTATAGAGAAAACTCAAGGGCAAAAATGGCAATTATACGTGACCAAATCCCACCTTATCCATTAGATTAAAATGCACTTTTTGAAACTTAATCCTACCCCTCCCTTTAATGTGCCAATATCCCTCTTTTTTCAACAGCCAATTAATGAGTTTTTTTTTTTCTTTCTTTCTTTCTTTTTGTTATCCAAACATCCTGATCACTTCATAAAAGGAAAACAATCAAAATCCTACCAATGCACTATGCGCCCTTTTTATTGACTTTAGGGGCTGATTTAATTAGTTAATATTATGTTAATCTAGAGCTTATATATCCCCTTCTTATTGCCTAATTGGTTTGCTAGTTAATCAAGGTCATTAGTGCTTTTATTTAAACAAGTTTAATCCCTCATTTCAGCCTCTTAATTTTCAAGCAAAAACTACCGAAAACTTGAAGGGGAAACGCTTGAAATCATGCTCTAGCTCACCTTTGATCCAAGCTTAAACATTCTCTTGATTTCCTTCATTTTCTGTCTATAGATTCTCCCTCCGATATGTGACTCACCAAGAATAATGGGGTGGACAAGAAAGCTCTTGATGAGCTGAACTACTTTTATGAAGGAAGTGTAGGGAAAAGAAGTGATTTTGACGGTGGTTTGCTTAATCTTTTATAGTTTTATTTCTCACTCTTAATCCTTTATGAGCAGAAAACATTTTCTCCCACTCTTTCTGCAGCTGGAATTGCCAATGTTATTGAAAGGAAGTGGTGTTAGAATGAGTTTAAAAGCAATCATTAACTAAATTTAATATATTCTGGTTTTCATAATTTTCGCCCCAAGCATTTTACTTTAAATATGGACCTATTGAATTAAGAAATATCTTCTCCTATTTGATCCAAAAGTCACGCCGAAATCCTATAATTTGACTTAATCAGAATTAAGTTCTTTAATTCATTCCCTGCAAAATTCTGACCAATAAAGTTGGTATATGAAGTTGCGACTTCGAGGATAGATGAGGGTCAGTCTTCAGCTAGAGCTGGATCCCCTAGTCCAATATTCTTTGGTCCATCTATCAAGGGATATATGAGAGATGAGCTTCAGAGATTTTACACAGAGATTGCCACCAACAATACTGTGTTCATCACTTTTGTGAATTATAAGATGAGGTAGCTGTGTGACATGGTTAATAAGAAATTCAAGATTCTGTTTGAGCAGCAAGAGGCTCAAACCAGGATGAAGATAATCGGAGGTCCTGATGAGATATCTCCTGACACGTACAACACCTGTGAGGTAACATGGCCTTGGGATCCTCTTCTTAGTCAGTGCCCTGCTTGTGCTCTTTGGGCTTTTGTTGTGCACATAGGGCCGGTTTGTTCGTGAAAGATGAGAAAATTGCAGGATTTAGAAGCCAAAGAAGTAAGCCTAATTTAGAGACCATGAGATCGAGAGAGCAAGAATCAGTAAAACCATTCACATTGATGTTATTTTGAATCTGGGTAGTCATGGTCCATTTCTTGAACTAAGCAATCATTGAATACTTCTTTCTCCCTCCATAATTCTACTATTTTTGTTATGTCATTGAATTTGGAGAGAGGGGAGAGAACGACTGGGAGAGAAAGAGAAGCAAATTCTTATCTTACCGGATTCTTGCACAAAGAGGTGTTCGACAAATTTACTATGCATGTCACTCACAGATTTGATTTCAAATTCTATCTCGCCCAGGATACTAATCGGAATTTCCGTGTTGTTGTGCACTTCACTGCCTCATGGTGCATGCCTTCGGTGGCTATGAAATATGAATCCTATTTTTGAAGAACTGGCTTCAAGCTATCAAAATGCTCAAACAAAGCAAGCTGGTGGTGTCATTGTCATGGATGCTGATGCTACTTCAGCATTGCACAGAAGGGGAATTTCTCCTACTGATGATAGCTTCAAGTTTGTTTGGTTCAAGGATCATGAGAGTGTGGTGAGAGCAATATATACAGGTTCTGAGTTCTTAGATGCCGTTGAAAGCTGTGGTGATATTGGTATTGTTATGAAATCTACAAGATTTTATGCTGAGCAAGGTGGTCAGATCTTTGCTACTGGATCACTTGTGTTACAACATCGTAAGATGTTTGGTTATGTTTTGATGGCCATTGAGTTTGAGATCCTTAAGACAAGAGATGGAAAACAGTTGGTGAAAGCGGATACAATGGGGGATCAATTTTTTGGGCTGTTGACACAGATCCTTTGGAACATATCAGTTACTAGTTGGAAAAGGTTAGTGAGCAAGATAAAATGGGAGGCATTTATGGCTTCCCAAGTAAGCATCAGCTAAAAAGGGCTCCAAGCAAAGGTGTGATGCAGCAAGTCCTTGACCAGGCATCTGCAGTGTCATTTTGGATGGATAACCAGACATCAGAGGAGCAGAATAAATGTTTCACTCCTGTAGATGGTAATTCTGTGCCTTTGTATGATCGTGGATATGCTTTAGGTTTGGCTCCAGCTAGCTGCTGAAATTTAAAGGGTCTTTGTTGCTTAATGGAATTGTTATGTAGTCACTAGTATTCCTTTTACTGCTGCTACGAGGGATGCATGCAAAAGGAAGTCTGAAAAAAAAAAAGGCTAAGTTCTTGAAGGCATTATGCTATAATCAAAGCAGCAAACACTTACAGTAATATTGGGCTACAAGCATATTGAAATAGCAAGCATGAGGATTAGCATGGAGAAGAATGTTATGGAAGAAGAAATTGTGAATTGAAGAAATCTTTATATTGTTTTTTGTTGATTGAAAACTAGTCAATTTAATTCACCTTATCCCCTTATTTTTGTGTTGTTTAAGTTGAGCACATTTAAGATAAATAGTGTTCAACTTGAGGGGGCGTGTTAGAATATAAGGTGAGATTAGTTGATTAGTTAGAAAGTTAGCCTATTAGTTAGAGAGTTAGTTAGGGTTAGTGAGTTAGTTAGGCCCTAGTTTATATAAAGGGGTCCTAGGCTTAACTAATACTAATCAATAAGAGAGAGTATCACAATTACTATTTGTAAGAGCTTATGCTCTCTATTGATAATAATACAATGACATTCTTCATCTTCTTTCTCTTAATTATCCTCTCTAATCATACTTGTTAACAAATCTATCTAATTTGTGTTTGGATTGATAGTGGTAGAAGTGGCGGGGCCCATGTCAAAAAGCTGAGAGCTTTTTGGAAAAAGCTCCATGGTGGAACTTTTTCCTTAATGGGCTTTTTGAGCTTTTTCCTTAACGCTCAACCCAAACGGACGAAAAATCAGTTGGCAGCGTTATTGAACTTTTTTTTAAAATTGCTGGTTCTAACGCTCCTAATGCTGCACTCCAAACAGGCACAATGGAGACGGCGTTAGGTTTTAGAATGCACCAAAAGTTGCTTCGCCAAGTAACGCCTGATTCATCGATGACAGAACAAGTTGCCGCCTCTTGCTCCATCACGCCTTTTTCCTCTTTTATTCCTTGCCAAATTTCTGGATGTCAATCCCTTAAATCCCGTAAGCGAGATCGTGCTCCCTTCAATCCCTTGGATCTTCCCGCCTTTTTCTTCTTTTAAGAGAAAACATTATATTAATGGAAATAATTAAAAAAAAAAAACTGATTATATTTATTTGTTTATTTAATTTTTAAATAAACTTGAAAACTTATTTTCTAAGTTGAATTCCCACAAACTGACGTAGATTTTTTTTTTCAAGATGAATGAGAAAATATGGGTGATAGAGATAATAATAATTCATTTGATATAGCATCATCATCCTACATTGTCTTCATCAATACAAATAAATTATGTTTGTGATAGAATCGAGACCAACTTGTTAGGAATAGGTGATTTAATTAGCAATATACTATTATTTAATATCAACATATTCATATATATATTTGTACAAATTCTAATTTATATACAATTGTAACCATTCAATATATTTAATTAAATACTTTAGTGTTTTAAATTTTTTTAATAATAATTAAATTTTTTATCAAATTTAAATTTACATTTTTCTCTTCAATTATCGCAATATATACAACTAATATATATGTGTGTGCAGTATTCAATAAAATTCATGTCTTTTGAGTCATTTTTCATTTCAACTCACTTTTCAAATAGTACTACGAACACTTTTCAATTTGGAAAAAAAGTCACTTCTATCATCGTCAATCCAAACACAAATCATACTTACAATCTAACTTTTATCATATCTTACCTTTAGAAAAGTCAAATTGAAAATAAGTAAATTCTCCCGCCACTAACCCAAAGGCCCTTACTCTCTTTTTAATTTTAACCTTAGGATTAAAGATTTGGGGGGAAAATATTAGCGTGGAATAACTTTTATTCGTTACTTTTAGTTTTAATCTTTTCCCTGACACTCTTAATCTCAGTTATTAGTAAAATTTAATCAATGAAAGAATGCATTTTTAGTAGAAAAGCAGAATATGCTATAATCAATTATGATATATGTTATAATTAAACATAAAATACACTGTGTTATAGTCGATAATATATGCATCATTTTGTATAAAAGACTTCCTTTATTTAGTTGGGAAACAAATTTTCACTAGGATTGGGTAACTATCAGCATGTAATTAAGAAGAATTGTGGGCATGCGTGGACCCGTTTCCTGCTCGTCCAAAAGGCTCGTCCTACGGATGAACTCTGGATCATCCAGATCTGATTTTTTTTTATTTCTTATAAAAAATAATTTTAATAGATAAAAAATCTAAAATAAATATAATCTCTGAACTAACATTTTTAAAAATAATTTTTATTTTTTTAAAAAAAAAAATTGGAATGTTGATATTTCATCTTGACGGTCAGGAGCTTGTCCGTACGGACGAACTCTCCCTACCTACCCTTTGGACGATCAGGGTCCGACATGGGTGGGTTTGGGAAAACAACCTTTTTTTTTTCATATACACTTGGGAAAACAACTTTAGTCCAACTAGTTTTCGATGAATGGTGAAGTCAAGGAGAAATTTGTGAGTGATACGATGAATCTGAGTTTTCTTCAACTTCTCTTGGAGAAGTTAGTGAGTCGATTGTTAGTGACACTGTAGATAACTTCTTCTTCATCAGGTTCTTCTTCCAAATGCTTATCTTTTCTCACAATTGCTTTCTCGGTAGTTTGTCGTAACCACATTGTATAATATGTATCAAAATTTCAAATTTTTGGTCAAAGAGCTTACAACGTCGTCAAGCTCGATTCCAAAACTGAAGCACAGGTCTTCAAATTCTTCTTGAGTGTCAGTAATTGTTGCGCATTAACATTAAAATGATGGATATATTGAAATGGGAAATGAAGCACACTGTAAGTCGAATAGAGCTGCAAACAGACGATCCCGCCCGACACTGACGGTAGGCATGGTGGTTTCTCGAAACTCGAACTTACGACTGCAACCACCTCGGTCTCAATGTAGACGCCTTCTGCCTTAGGTTTTAAAATGCCCCAAAAGTTGCTTCGCCAAGTAACGCCACACCCGTAAGATAATTTACTCTCGTTTTTTAAGCTTAGGATTAAAGATATAAATTTTAAGATTTGGCAAAAAAAATTAAAGTTAGCAAGGAATAGCTTTTATTCTTTACTTTTAATTTTAATATTTTCTCGTGACACTCTTAATCTCAGTTATTAGTAAAATTTAATCAATGAAAGAAGTGCATTTTTAGTGGAAATGTAGAATATGTTATAATCAATGATGATATATGTTATAAGTAAAAAAAAAAAAAATGTATATGAGAACTGAATCTCGTGACCACACCTTGAAAAGAATTATGAAAAATGACACAACACTATTGAATAATGATAACAAAGACATGGTATATATTGCATATGTTTTCCCCCCTTTCTTTGAACTACTTATGCTCCTCTCATCTTCTTTATTTGGAACAATTACCAAAATGACATGGTTTAAAATGTTAGGTAAAAGTGTCAAATATGTGCTATTTTTTTTCTTCTAATTATGCCCTTATTTATGAAGAGAGAACATGAGAGATAATAAGTAAAAATCTAATAGAGAGATAATGAGCGACGTATATCTAATAAAGGTAAAAATAGAAAGTTCAAGTTTAAAGTATCATATAAAAGGAATTTGGTCCTTATATTAAGAATTAGTCATATGAGGGAGAATATTCCTTTTTTCATAAAAAGGAATGGAGAGAGCGTCCACCCAAACTGTGACGTCCGTCCTAAATACACATTTATTTATTAGAGTTATAGCGCACAAATATCGAAATAATTTAAACGACTTAATTGTGGAATAAAAATTTCATAAAATAACTTAGTTTAAAAATATGAGGATAAATTTTTTGCGATTCGGATCTATCCCATATTGGGATGTGAATACAGTAATCCAAAATAGACAGATGATAAACGTTAAAGTACAGTCTAACTGCTCATATTTTTCCAAAGAGTTCCATCTGTTGTAACCTTTACAGTAATCGAAATACAGCTGCATCTTGAATCTTGATCCCGAACCACTACCTGTCTCTTTCATGTGGTCTGGAGTTCAAATGAATGAACCTCAGGGGTAACAGTTAATCTTATATGCAAATATGAAATGTAAATGACAGTATAACACATGTATAAGCATAGAATAATTCACAGTAAATAAGTCGCACCGTAATCGCAGTTATCGGCCAAGGACCGCAGTCTTTTAGGACACGCAGCCCTATGAGACATGCAGCCTCAATCCATAGCTAGGATACACACATGCAAATTATTTAGCAACCATGATCAGTCATACATGAAATATATACATATAAGCTAATAAGATAACAGTTACCCACCTCAAATTTGAATCCTTAACTCGTCTGAAGGTGTTGGGATCTGAAGAGGTATCAAAGTATGCCTATAAACGTTTATAATTGTCATTGGTCACTTCTTGCGTCGCAAAGTAACTAACTACTCGAATTAATTTTTAGAGGATTAAAAAATGGATTAACCTCTAAAAATTCCCTTACTCATAATACCCTTTTTAATTATCACTAATTAATAATAACTCTCTTTCATTTATTATTAATTAATAACTCCATTTATTATTTATTCCCTAATAATAATAATTTATTATTTTAATCTATTTTATTACTTATTTCCTTTCCTAATAATAATAATAATAATAATAATAATAATTTTTATTTTATTATCATACTAATTAATTATTATTATTTATCATTAGTTTAATAAATATTGCCACTACATAAAATATGGTTCATGTAATTCTGAGATACATATCAACATTAAGGCCCCGTTTGGATCAAAGAAAATGTGAGAATGGAATGGAATGGAAAATATTTTGCCTCGATGCGTTTGGTTGGCACTGGAAAAGAAAATGGGTTGATAGAAAAAAATTTGTTTGGTTGGAAGAAAATAAGGTAGGAAAATGAGGCAAAATACCATTTTACCCTTACGGATAGAATATTGTTTTATACCACACAAAACCAACCACGCAAAGGTGCACGGTACATACTTTCGAGAATACCTTACCAATTCTCGAGGTGAGTATTCTCGAGAATTGGTGAGGTATTCTCGAGAATTGGTGAGACATTTTCGAGAATGCCTCACCAATTCTCGAGAATTGGTGGGGCATTCTTGAGAATTGCCTACCAATTCTCATATTCACACACAAGCACATTGCACGTGAGTGGCACTTATATATACACACTCCAGTTATGAGTGTGCACACTCAATTTGGCCTTTATTAAAAAAAAAAACGTTCCTGCTGCTCATTCTTCTTCCACTTCACTCTCGCCGGGGACTCGTGGTGGTGCGGAATTGTCCGACCTCCGATGCTACGGCCTCCTTTCCTTGTTCCGACATCGAACACCAACAGATTCTGGCACCGCTATGCTTTGTCGGATTCTGGGTAAGTTTTCTTGGTAATCCAAATCTGCCTCATCGAAAAATATTTCTTGGGTCTTCAAATCTTGGTGATCTGAAACTGCTTTGAACAATTCTGGGTTCTTCATTTCTGATTGCATCGAACGATTCTGGGTATTGTGTTGTTAGGAAAGATGAGGGGCTGTCTTCATCGACTGAAAGGTGAGGGGGTCAATTTGTCTTTAACATTTTCTAAACTTGCTAGAAAATGGGTTCCCACCAAAATTGGTGGGAAGCAATTTTCACGTGTTTAAAGGAAAATCTGTCGCCACCGGAAATTATTTTCTTGGGAAAATTGCGAACCAAACGCCGCTGCAGGTCGGAAAATGTGATTTTCCATTTCCTTCCTCTGATTTTCAGTGAACCAAACGGGGCCTAAAGAGATGACTTATATCTATATATGTAACTTAACTATATATATAATACCACCACACCTTTTAATAACCTCCAGGTGCAGCGACGCATACCCACACTTGCAATAAGAAAACTTTGAGTTTATTGTACATATACCCAACACACACACAACAAGACTACATGCAGTAATAGTCCCTATACACACACAAACACACACACTTATATTTATATGATTTGCAAAAGCTCCCTTTATGCATCAGGAAGGTTTTGGCTTATGACAATAAGCAACGTTCACACACACTTCTAACACACCAACTCTTTTCCTTTTTCCTCTACTGATTCCATGCTCAACGACTCAGCTCAACAAGTTTTCAAATGTCTTGTTTACATACACACATCAGCAAGATTTTGTTTTTCACCTCTCTCCTTTATATATATATATATATATATGTACGCATGACAAGAAGCATATTTGTACACCTAAGCATGACATTAAGTTTACTTTTTCTTCTCTTTGTTATTTCCAGATGCACGGTATATATATACATATATATATACACACACACAATAAGCTTCCCTTTTCTCCTATATTTTCCTTGAACAGCGTTTTATATATATATAAGCAGTCAACTGGTTTGGAGTTTGAGGAGCATGTCGTTTCTGTGTTTTGGGCGCTGTGTTCCTTTTCTTTTAACGTGTTCGGCTCTCCCTGTTTTTTTCCTAATTCAGCGTTGCAGTTGGCCAACAAGGCGAAAGGGGGTACTGATGGAGTTTTGTTTTGTTTTGCTGTTTTTTTTTTTTTTTCCTGTTCATTTTTCTCTGCATGTTGCGTTTTCATGTTGCAGCTTCTTTCATCTTTGTTCCTTTTTTAAAAAAATAAATAAATAAATTATCTAATGCATCTCCAAGCTTGTTGGGCCTTTGAAGATTTGGGTTAAAATATTCATTAAAAGGATCCTGGTTCATGTTTATGCAGCTGGTTCAATTGTATTTTGGATTATTATCAAAAAAAAAATATATTTGTATTTTGGATGGGGCCTGTTACACGTTTTGGGTTGAAAGTTGAAGAAAATGGATGGTTTAATTGTTGGGTTGTATATTGGGCTGGGTCATATCACTGAATAAAGGAGAGATGGATTCATTGATTAATTGAAAAGGCTGCATGTTGCGTTTTTAGCTTAATGGAGCATTATCATCATTTTTTTTATTGATTAACAATTCCCTTGTCTCTTTATTATTGCTTAATTACCAAATAAATACTAGAAGTGAATCTTTGATGCTTTATAAGGGTTTTCTTCCTTAATTAACTTCTTTAACCCTTAAAGTAATTTCTCTAAAAATCTTGAGCTATAAATCAACCTCTAGTTATTTTCTTTGAATTTCTCAAGAAAATATGTCCTTAAATTCTAATAATTATTTTCAGGCTAAATTTTCATCATAAATTTCTATACAAAATTTCTAATTCCAAATCCCAAAATTTGGGATCTTACACAAACGGGCTCGTATTTGATCTTTAATGAACAATTACGTGATGTGTTTATGATTCTAAGAATTAGGTGAGTGCTTATTTATCTATGTTGGTAAAAGGAGTTAGAATATGCATTTGATCTTTGATGAACAATCAGATGAATGAACAACTATGTGATGTTGATCGATGACGTAACAATGAACAGCTCTGCTCTGAGTGTTCTATGTCGCATTTGGGACAACACTATTGTTTCTTCTTTTTAAAACAAAAAATGCAGTTCTTTTGAGAGAATCTTCATATATATGTTTACTTAGGAATCATCGCAACAAGATTGAACCACAAATTTCTCAAAGCAATCTATTGACAAAATATGTTTCAAAAAATGGTCTAAATAGGCAACATTTTCTAGAAGTTCGCTAAATCCAATTTGTAATAAAGTTCGATTTTAGCAAGAGAAGAAGATTGGGGCTTTATTAGAAAATTAGATGAAATTCACCCAAAAAAACAAATGGGGGACCTCCTGGGGCGATGCTTTAAGGAGAACCAGAGGAGAAGAAAGAAAAAAAAAATAATTCTTGGCAAGTATTAAATATTGGAGATTTATTAAAAAATAAACAAAAATAATATATTCATAAACTATATATTTGGAGTTGGCCATTGAAGGGGATATTAAAAAGCATAATGAGCTCACTTAGCTTGATCAGATCACTTAAATATTATAACTTGATGTGTCTCATTATATGTTTGTGCAATGTTCCATTATTTTTAAATATACACGTAATCTATTCTTGACATATGATGAGTTTTATTATTATTTTATCTTACATACTTGTATATTAATTACAGATACAAATACATAACCATAAAACTATGATCCGTTTTTTTGTCAGTTTCTTGAGTACGTGTGCATATAAATGAAGTATTTATGATTTCAAGCTAACATAGGATAAAACCGTAATGGCGAAGATTTCTTTAATCTTTGTCATTCTATTTTCTGTATTATGTTTGGTAACTTGCATCAGAACAAAATCGAGATCAATTATAAGTGAAGATGCTAATTATCTTTCTTCAGGAATTGCAACAAATGGTGGCACTATGTCTATTTGCTCATCGTTAGTGGAGAAACAAGGCTATACTTGTGAAGAACACTTGGTGAGTATATATATCATACAGCTTTATATCTGTTTCTTCTGTTTTTCTTCCAATAATTACAAATTATAATATATAGGATTTAGAGAAAGAACTACAAATTATTATATGGGATTATTAATTAAGTACTTTGTGTTTAATTCAATACTTTGTTCAGGTGACCACACAAGATGGCTATATTCTTAGCATGCAGAGAATTCCAGTAGGTCAATCAAACTCATCGTCGCCGGGAAATAGGCCACCGGTTCTCCTGCAGCATGGGCTTCTCGTGGTAAGTTTCATGAAGAACACATGCTGTCCACTACGTTAAAATTTCAGTTTTCTTTTCAAAAAAATATGATTACGGTCTCCCCCAAAAAAAAAAAAAAAAAAAAATGGGGGAAAAAAACCCACACGTACAAGCTACAGCAAGCCGCATCAGTTAATTTAAAGCCCCAGTTAAGTTGGTTAAGTTTGAGATGACATCATTTTGAGTTGTACTACAGAACTTTGAACCATTCTCTCACAGATGTTTAATGACTGGTCTGATATTCAGTACCTTATAACTTGCATTGCACCGAGTTCGAGATATAGTTTTAAATTTTTTTTTTGGCTTAAATTAATTATATGAGTTATGGAACTTTTAATATATATTGTACTATTATATTCTTCATGTTCTTATTATAAGACATATTTATAATTTGATTAGACTAAGAAAGTTAATTAATATGACATGTATTTTCTAAAACACTCTAGTCATCTCTCTTAATTTTCTCCTTTCCTCTCCTTGATTTTGGTTTAGAAAGCATCAATAGTGGTAAATTAGAAAAAAATTGATAATTATGAAAGTTATGTCTTATATTCAAGACCAATATCAACTCCACAAATATGTTATATATTAAGGACTGGAAGAGTGATATATACATTTATATATATAGTTTAAACATATATTAAAGATGTTTCTAGGATATACCAAAAGTATAATTCGTTAAATTATTGTGGTAATTTTAAAAATAATGAAAGAGTTTGCAACATTCAATTGTGATATATTTTATCCCATCTCATATAGCTTTTGTTAGTATTATGTAAGCAATTAATGGTTTCTTTATTCCTACTGTGTCCAATTTATGGTTTATTGATGTATGATTAAATTAATGTGAGATGATAAAGGGTCAAATCAACGGAAGATGATTATCTCATTAGCTAATTTTCTCCTCATCTCTCATCATCCAATCTTAACCATTGATTTGACTTAATGAGGTTGTTGGTGTAGGTAGTTATAACAAATCTACGGTCTAGATTTAAAGCTGATGAGGGACGATGAGAAAACGCCAATGGGAGAATCCGGACCTCAAATCAACATTGTCCCTGGTGTTTATCTCAAGTAAAGATAAGAAAAAATATTATTTTTTGTGGCAAAGAAAATTATTAACTAAGCGAGATAGTGCACAAGGATGATCAAATTGGCAAGCTCGCATTGGTTTAATCTAATTATTATTATATTAAAAATTAAAATTCCATTAACAATATTATAAAAAAGGTTAAATTACATAAAACAACTCTCCTAAATTTAAAACCTATGCCCAAAAACTCTTTTAACATGTACCTACTTAAGTTTTAATAACTCTCTCAAACTTTGAAGTTATATGGATAAACCCCTTAAACTTTAAGTCATTTATCAATAAATAATTTTAAAATTGATAGTATGGAAAGTATTTGAATAAATCTATAAGTATAGAGATATTTATTGTATAAATTTTTAAAGACTAGTAAAATTATTTACATATTACTTAAAGTTCAAGAAATTTCATAGAATTTAGACAAAAACATTGTAATTGGAAATCCTTAACTATTGAACGATTACTTTTTTTTCCCTAATAAGAGATTGTAAAACATGAATTTAGAACATAAAATTCGAATGCTAATATTTCATGCTATTGATATTAAGAATTTGTATATGGTGCTCAACATGGTTATTTCTCCCTCCAAATCAATCTTTGGCATTCATATTGGCAGACAATGGTTTTGATGTTTGGATTGCAAATACACGTGGCACAACATATAGTCTTCAACATACATCCCTCTCTCCTAATTCTTCTGTAAGTTTTGATCACCTCTTTCTAGTTTCTACCTGATCAAGTACTCCTCTTATCCTTGTTATTGGGTAATTTTTAAATTTCATTTGCAATTTTCAATGATTATTAAATAAATTTTTGATATCCTGATATATTTAATTAATAAAGGTAGTGAGAGAGTAGAAAATAAAATGATGTTGAAATTTAGTGTAATTTTTTATTTGACCAAGGGTAACCTCAACTTCAGACTAAAGAATTGAGACTAATTCCTTTTGAACTTAGATGATAAAATGTTTTCACCTCTTCCAACTAGTTAGTGTGTTTATTATGATTCAAATCTATATGAAAGCTTATACGTATGAATCTTTACGGGGTGATGCAGCTTATTACCTCAACCAACAGCAGCTTGTTAGTGAAGTTTATGGTAGCTAATAAGTTAATAAATGAAATATCGAAAATCATTTGAATTTCACAGCAATTTTTATGCTTTTAACTCTATTTATTAGTACATGTAAATTAGTTGGTGATTTGACAAAACCTTGAGTCGCGCCGGGGTCAAATCACAATTTACCACGCAATTAAAATGCGGTATAGTGCAAACAACTCGGGATCGTTCTCTTATCAAGGAGCCAATTTATTTTGAATTCCCTAGATTAAACTAAGTGCTAAAAACATGGTTAGAAATGGGGTTTTGAAATTGGTTTTCTATAAACTAAAATTTATGAAAAATATAATGCAACTAATTCTATTCTTTTTGGTATTTTTGGAAAATAGTGAATAAAGCTTTGGATTAAAAAGGGATTAATGAGGAATGCTCTTGGTAATGAAGAAGATGGCTATCATTGCTAGAAATATATATGGGAGTTAAAATTTCATTAAGTCTAAAAACAACCTCAAAATAACACTTAATCAATAATCTCAATTAATATTAGCTCCTACAAACATAAAAAAACTACTACCTCTTGAGATATTGTTAAAATCCACTTAATGTGCAATTTAAATTGGGATGATCAAATTGTTATTCCGATTAGAATGTTCTAACAAACTATTCAAAAGCCTAAAATCAACTATATTTACCATTCATAAACACGTGGGCAAACATAATTCCATCAAGCCTTTAAAGAGATAAATATAAATATGCACTTCAAAATAGTCATCCAATTAAAATTGCAACAATCAATCCACATGGACACAAAACAGTAATCCAAGTCTCACAACTAATTAATGATAAACCTAAATCAGGAAAACAAATAATTAGTCTAAGCAAAAGTTTGAATTAAATAACTCCCCTATTGGAGCACAATTGCTCAAGCCACAATTCTTCATCACCAAGAAGTAAAGAGTTTAGCCACTCATGGCAATCAAACAGTCGAGCACAATCAATAAAAATGAACTAGCCATAGGAGGAACCAAGCTTGCTTGAAAATTCTGTTCTGATCTCTGGGACTCTCAGTCGGTGGAGAATGTGAGTCAGATTCACAAAATTTTGAAAACAGAGGGAGTGGCGGAGCAAGACGAAGGTGAGGTCGGTGATGATGGTGGTGTTTAGGGTGGAGGGAGGAAGAAGGTCGATGAAGTCGCAGAGGGCGATGATTTTCTGTGTGTGCGCTGCCTCTGATTTTTTTCCTCAGCTCCCTCTGCGTTTTTTTCCTTTCTGCTCTTTCCCTCAGCTAGCTCGATGAAGACGATCTCCCAGCTCTGTCCGAATGTCCAGCTGAAGGTCCCCCTCCCAAGTCGTCAATTCCTCCTCTCTTTTAATTCTCTCGGACTCCCCTCAGCTCACCACGTCTTCTCCTTTTTATCAGGTCTGCATCCAAATGCCCCCTGTTGCGGCGCTGAATCTTCATCCCCTCAAGATTTCAGCTGCCCTAATTCATAAATGACAAAACGCATAGTTTAGGTGCAAGGGACCTAAGTGAAAAATTAAAAACTTCTGCTTGAGGGACCTAAATGCAAAGATTAAAACTTGAATTAAAATTTTCATTTTCAAATTTGATTTAATCTTTTTAGGAATCTATAATCAAAATAATTAATCTACCATCAAATATTCTCCGAAAAATCAATAATTAAGAGTAAGTACATTTTCTTGACAATTTTGCCCTTTTAGCCCTAATTTAATGTATTTACTCTTAATCTCAATTTATCAAAAGAAAAACATTTCAAGCCCAATAACTATGAGAAAATACATCAAAAACCCCTATTTAATAATGTAAAATCATATAAAAATATGGCTTGATCAGTTGGATGCTTTATATTTGTAACCAAAGGGAGTGTTTTTAGAAAGCAACTGTTTTTATCTTCCATTGGGCTGGCTCTAACTCATACAACTTTTCATTGTAGGAGTATTGGAATTGGACGTGGGACGAGTTAGCTGCATACGATCTTTCAGCTACAGTCAAGTATGTTAATAATCAAACAGGACAGAATCTGCACTACATTGGTCATTCTCAGGTGAATTTTTCAAATGTGTCGCGTGAGAGAGAGAGATTGATTTATGAAATGTCATGTATGATAAATTGAGTATGTTAAAAATAACACTGGTCATCGGTCACTCAGGTGAATTTTACAAACACACACAAACAAGAAATGTAATGTGTAGTAAAATTGTGTATTTTTTTTCGTATAAATTTATTCTTCATATATGTATATATTTTACTTAAGTACAATTTTTCATATAAATCTTTTGAACTGAATTTAAGAAAATCTTAATAATCGCATTGTTCATGAATCATGAATAGTATGAAATTTTGTATAATGTACCATACTCACAATATTTTTTATTAAAAAGTTATGCAGTCTGATCCTTTTTTTCCACTTCGCTGTGATTTTTATTTTCCGTGACCTAAGTGACTTAAATGTATACTCCTTTGGTCCTAAATGTTAAACCTAGTTTATAGTTTATAGTACAAATATCACTACAAATTAGGTTATATGTTTAGAACCGGAGCTAGTAATTTGCACGTGGGAGTGCCATATTGACAACTTTTTAAATCTATACTTGCTACGTATTCAACTTTTCGCAAATTGTTTTGGATTTGATTGATATTTAGTTCCTCTATTGGGTCTTTCACACTTAAATTATTGAATTGTCAATAATTTTCTATTTTTATTTATTTAACTTTAAATGTTTTTTATACCAAATTGACGAATGAACTTTTTTTAAAAAAAAGTAAAACATAATTTTTTCATAAGTACTTTTTCACAAAAGTTTCTCAAACAAACTTTAATATGAACATTTAATATCGCGATACCATTCATTTTGTAGAAATTTCACACAACATTAATTGTGAGAAATTTTTAAGAGAAAAATATATACATAATCAATGTATTGATATCAACAGAAAAAATATTGGCAAAAAGAAAAATATCAACATAAAATATAAAACTACGTGTATAATATATATGTATGTTTGTAGTTTTCTAAATTCCATTGCAACGCAAGAAAACTAACATACACTTTAATTTAATGAATTGTTGGGTAGGGAACTTTGATTGCATTGGCTGCATTTTCAAGACAAAAATTAGTGGACAGTGTGAGATCAGCTTCTTTACTTAGTCCCATTGCTTACCTTTCTAATGTCGTCTCTCCTCTTGCAAGATATATCGCTGAACATTATTTAGCAGAGGTAATTATCGTCTTTATTTCAGTAAATTAATAAAGCCATCATTATATATATACATATACATATACATTCATACATACAGACACACACACACATATCTATATTTGTGTGTGTATGTATATATGGGTTAATACCATCTTTAGTCATTATAGTTTGACCATGTTTTGGTTTTGATCCCTATAGTTTCAAACCATGTATGATCCCTCATGTTTCTTTTGGTTTAAAACATCAGTCTGCTTAATTTAATAAAACAATGGACCATTTTGATCCTCGAGGAACTAAAACCTGTTGTTCGAAACTATTAGGGACCAAAATTAAAATGAAAATAAATTATAAGAACCAAACATTGTATTAACCCTATATGTGTGTAAAAAAAAAAGTTATCATACCTTAACTGAAAAATAATATTAAATTAAATATTATCAAATAGTAAAGACAAATAGTTAAACAAAAGGAAAAATTATAGAAAAATACCACTTGAACTTTAAAATCCTATTAACAACAACGGTAATGAAATTAATAAGATCAATAGAGCAATTGACAACTCGTTTTGTTGTTAATCACCTATTTATAATTTTGAAATTCAAATGATATTTTCTTAGGATTTTCCTTAAACCAAATTATGCAGTCTTCGCTTGAATTTAATTGAAATTAAATAATTTCATCATATTTTTGAAATGAATGCAAAACTTTGTAAGGAAAAAACTCAAACGTCTCTTAAAATTATTTCTGTATGATTTCAGAATAATTATAACAGGTTTATGTTTTTTTACTATTTATTCTTATGGTTTTGAAACAGAAAGAAATTTGTGAAATTCAACAAAATGTTAGAAATGTTTGTATATTTATTATTTTTTAAAAAAAAAAATCATTGTCTACATGTTTTAAAATAAAGAAAAAGATCACGTGGATAATAGAACTTCAAAAAAAATGTATAACTCCATATATAGTTCATAAGTAATCGTAGCTATACACACACACCTTTATAATACATCATTTATGATAATTTAAGAAAGGGTGAATGTGTAAATTTAGCAACTAACTATTTTCTTATGAGCACCCAAGACAATTATCTATTTTCTTGTGTAAAAATAGACATAAGCAATTTATATGGGAGCAAATATATCAACACCGTTAAGAAGATTTAACTTCAATTAGTTTTTCCACTGTGTGTACCACCAGTCTTCTTTTTCTCTATTATTTTAATATATTCTTAAAAGAGTTCATGTGAAAATTTAACAATGAACTATTTTTGGACAACCAACACAAATATTTTTCATAAGAGCATTTATATTAATGCCCTTACTTTATTTTTTTCATAAGAACATTTATAATATATATAAAAAGATTTAAAAGAATACAATGAGTTTACAAAATTTTATTGCACCCCATTGGGTCAAAATTAAATTAAATTTTGTTTATAGAAAGACAAAATGAGCAATAACAAGGCAAATATGTGAATGAACAATTTTTTTAAATCCCTTTATTTGTCTTGTAAATCTCTTTATTTGTTTTCTAAATACTCATATTTGTGTTGTAAATGCTCTTATGAAAAAAATAAAGTAAGGACATTAATGTAAATGGCCATATTTATCTTGTAAATACTCTTCTGAAATTTTTGTGTTGGGTGTCCATAGAAAACTAGTTTATTACTAAATTTGCACCTTAACCCTTCTAAAAATATATTAAACTAATAGAGAGTGATAAAAGAGTAGTGAGATCCAAAATGCAAAAAGTAACGGGAATTAACTTAGGTTAACGACGTTGCTACATCTACTCCCGAATAAATTGATTATATCTACTTTTGCACCCGAAAAATAGTTCGTTGTGTTGAGTGCCATAAGGAAACAGTTGGTTGGTAAATTTACACATTAACCCTTTAAAAAGTAAAGAGATACCGGGTTGGATTGAACTTTAGATTTGTGTCAAACCTTCAAAGGTTAGCAAGGCAAACCACCAAATTAAATCTCACATAGGGTTTAGCCTACTAGATCAAGCCTAAACCTGAATGGGATAACAGATGCAACTCGCAAGAGAGAAAGAGAGATGGAATGGCTAGAGCAATGAATAACCGAGGGAGACCCCTTATCCAAATAAGGATGATAATATATTAAGAACGTGTAATCTCTCATTTTATTGCAGAATGATTCTTACTTGCCCCTCAGTCATCAATGAAGGAATTACATGCGAATTTTATTTCCTATTTAATGAGAAAGCTTTCTTATTTTCCAAATAAATAGCCTGGACCATCACTATTGCTCATTTATTTTAATATGAATAAAACTGAACGAATTTGAATATTTATATAAATATATTTATATTTACACATTTTTTTTTATGTCATATAATAGGGATTTCTCAAGTCCGGAACGTTTGAAATTGACTTCAGTAGTGGGTAGGTAACTCTTTTATCTTTTCATATTTTGCAACTTATTCCACGATTGTCTATATTTTTTTTTAAAAAATAAATAAATTAGGTACACATATATTTGATCATCAGATGGCCGAATATAGCAGTTAGTTAGGTTCTAAAAATTCATTATAATAACAAGATTGCTAAGAAAATTTCTAAAAATAAGTTTCAAATATCGTTTCAATTATTAGTTAAGAATGGATGAGATATTCAGTTGTACATTCCTGGGGGACTCATGAAATTTAAATGTTTGATCTACAATTAAAATTCTTATATTAGCAATTGTCTTCACTAAATTATTTTCGGCAGCTAACTTTCATTAAACTACATTTTTTATCTAATTGTCCATTTTTTATCTAATTGTCATTCACCTTATCAGTTTAATTGGTCCAAAACAACTTTTAAGAGCACAATACATGCCTTAAACTCGAATGTAGAATATTTGAAAAGAATATGAAGTCATGATATTAATTTTTGTACTTTAATCAATTCACATTTCTCATATTAGGCAATATAATGTACACACACAAACACTATTAATGTAAACAAATATTAACATAAAAGAAGTTTGATAGCCAACATTTTAAAAAAATGAAATCTGTCACACCCGACATTCGTGTAATGAAACTCATCAGAGTAAGATACCACGAATGTCAAATCCTCTTTGCATAATGACATTCATCGTAGTATTAATGCACACTTAGGAAGAAAAGGAGTTCTAGCATAGTAATACTGATGCAAAGGTCTGGATACATAACTGAAATCCATAAGATGTTCTTACAAATATTACAAACTTCAAAATAGTCTAATACAAAACATAGATAACCAACAGCAGTTCTTGGTCCATCTCAAAGATCTTCGGTTTCCAGGTATCACCGCCTTGCCTTGTGAGCCACGTCTACTATACTTTTCACGCCCTAAACTTTCGGGGATGTCTGGGATTCAAACGAATCCCAGTAGTAACGTTAATCACTCACATAACAATGCATGCACAGCACATGGTAGACAACCAATAGCAATAAATTCAATATTCAAGTTCACATTCAAGTTCATTTGAACACCATTCAAATTCAATATTCAATTTTTGATCACATTCATTCAAATTCATTCAAAATCACATTCATTCAAATTCAAATTCAAATTCATTCAAGGACCTAGAGGTCCATTCCTCAAATTGGTATTCAAATGGGCATTTGCCCTTCTTTCACAAATGTACCGATTCCCTTATCGAACAACCACCCCGGCCTTAACCGTGATGGTATCTAGGTTACCCCACATTCAAGGGCATTACCTTCCGCCTTAACCGGCGATAAGGTTAGGTGTTCAAAATTCAAGTATCACAATGGTTCATACATGCATATAAAGGCATACAGAATATGTGAGAGAAAGTTACTACGTGGATGTCTTCACAACTTCTTATTCTCACCAGAATTCTTCTTGCTCTGCCAATCTTTTGGCCAACACAAGTGTCCGTATCCTATATTATGTGGAGATGGGTCATTACTCAATTTAATCTTAATAGCAACATTAAGATTACGCTCACTAAACCGACCCATAATACTTGTCCTTTTTATTCACTTCAGTTGGTTATCTTTCATTGTATATTCTATAGTCTTCCCATAATTATCTATCTAGCCCTTCAAGTCTTAATCAAGAATTCCAAATTAAGGCTAGTTGTAATTTGCTTAAAACATATTTATTTTCAGACTTGACAGAATTCCAGCTCTCAATTTCTCTAGGAACTTAGAAAACTCATATCTCGGTCTAGAAAACTCGGAATCAAGTGGCTCAAGTTCCTAATCGAAGTTCTGTAAGTCTATGATATAGGAAAAATAATCCACTCACCAAAACATAACTGAGTCATTCCCGAATTTCGAAGTGTAGAGACAACTTCAGTCTGCAAACCAGATTTTTCAGAATTTCATGTCCAACAATTTTAAAAATTCATATCTAGGTCTAGGAAGCTCCGATTGAGGTGGTTAAAATTTCTAATTACACTCCTGTGAGTATACTTCCTAGGGAAAATTATAATCACCTGATTCAACTTCGGAATTAATACAGTTTATTCAGAGAGCGTTACCGACTAATTCTGAAAAACTGTTTTCGTTCAGTTTTCTTATCTGTCTTAGAAAATTCGTAAATCCTTGTATACACCTCCTATTCATGTGTTCTTTGGCTCATATAAAACCTTATTATGTGTACTAAGTGTTCACAAAATTTCAAGGTCATACAAGGTCGTTTAACATGGTTTTTCTTTGCTGCAACATTACTGTTTCTGCTGCAGAATTCTAATTTCCAGAAATGGCAGCAACTTCTTTTATGTTCAACAATTCACGTTGGCTTCCTTAAGCCTTCACATTCTAAAACTTAGTTCTAACACTTATAAACGCAGGTTTTAGGTTCAGTTTATGCTCCCAAACAGAACCATATAACACGTGGAAATCAATGCAAAACCTATGTTCAGTTTCGGTGCATGCAGAAACTTTACAGAACTTGAAGAAAACTCCAACATTTATATGCATGCAACCATTTAAGAGTTCTCTTTAATCCTATAGTAGTTCTTATGGTTATCCCAACTTTTCATACATAAACACATGCCAAAATTTCCTCTGTTTCAGTTATCTTGTAACAGAGTATCACATGCAGATCCAAAACCTTATCGTCTAAGCTTCAAACGTAAAAATATTGGATTGGTGGCTTACCTTGTTCGAAACTTAAGTTTGCATGTGACTCGCCTTTGTCTCTCTGCGTCTACCGAATGACAGAATAGATGAATCAGAATTGGAGGAGTGTTCGGTACTCCTTCTTCGGTGCACACACACGTACTCCGTTCACTGTACTTCTAGTTCTCGGCTCTCGGTCTCTCACTCTTTCTTTCTCATTTCTGTTTCTGTCTCGCCCTCTCTCTCATACTCTCATTCTCAGCGACTTCTACTCAGAATGGAAATGAATAAATCAAAGGCGTGGGCGAATAAATATCTGATGTGAGAGGAAAGAGTAAGGGTGTATGAGGTGTCCGAAGCTTGAGAGGAGTGTGTGTGAGGTGTTCGGTTTAGAGAAGCGAACGGGTGTCTTTGTCGACTTGCATGAAGATATGGTGTTTGCTGCTCCCTTTTTGCTGTTGGATAAAAGAATGAATGTTGAATAATAATAAAATCGCTGCTGCAGAAATCCAACAGACTTGCAGAATTTCAAGAACGACAAGAGAATGTGGGTTCTGTCCGAAAGTGCTGCAATGTTATGTGGTTTAAATGGGGAATAGATGGCACATGTAATGTCTCTTCTTATGCGCTGATTAATATCGAGAAAAAGGTGGAGTGTGATCTGCATTCTTGCTCTTACCCATGAAGAAAAAGAAAGTGCGGTGTATGAAGGGAAATAGAAAAGTGAGAAGTGGTGAGATTCTCATAGGTTGCGAGAATAAATTAATTAAAGAATAGTGGGGCATGTGCGCATGTGATTCTTCTATGCACTAGCTAACTAGGTTCGTTGGTCGTAGAGAAAAAGATAATGGAAGAGTGGTTATGTGTCTACATAGGCTGCAGAATAGATCAATTAAAAATAAAATAATGATAATGGAGTATGGGTAAGCTTGTGCTATTTCTTCTTATGCGTTGAATATTCAAGATAGGAACTTGTATTTCATTGAAGAAAACCAACGGTGCATGAGTGTTCAAGAAGTGGGATGTTACATTTCTCCCCTCGTACAAGAAATTTCGCCCTCGAAATTTAACACGTACAATAAGTCATGAAATCGGATATTGCTTCTTCATGTCTTCCTCCACTTCCCAGGTTGCTTCCTAGGAGATAATCCCTTCCGACCACCTTCACAATCGGGATACTCCTATTTTTGAGCCGCTTCTCTTGACGTTCAATGATTTGTTACGCTCGATTTGCATAAGTATAGTCATCTCGTACGTCAACATCATCGTACTCGATAACATGGTCACGATCTGATTGGTACTTCTTTAATTGAGATACGTGGAAGACATTATGAAGCTTCTTTCTCGGGTTTGGAGGTAAAGCTATTTGATATGCCCTGGTCCAAGTCTTGCCAAGACTTCAAATGGACCGATGTAGCGAGGACTGAGCTTCTTCCTCTTGATCGCTCTACCGATTCCAGTGACAAGAGATACTTTTAAAAATACATGATCTCCAACTTCAAATTCTAGAGGTCTTCTCCTTTTGTCAGCATAGCTTTTCTGTCTACTCTGTGCTGTAAGGAGCCTCTTCTTGATAACCTTGATCTTCTCTGAGGTCTGGTCAACTAAGTCTGTCCCATACAATTTTCTTCCAGACAATTCCGTCAAACACAAGGGTGATTGGCACTTCCTGCCATACAATGCTTCATACGGAGCCATCTGAATGCTCGTATGATAGCTATTGTTATAAACAAATTCTGCAAGTGGGAGATAACAATCCCAATTCCCCTTAAAATCCAATACACACGCTCTTAACATATCTTCTAGCGTCTGTATTGTTCTTTCTGATTGTCCATCCGTCTGAGGATGATAGGCCGTACTAAATCTCAATTTTGTACCCAGAGCTTGATGTAGAGCTTTCCAGAATCGAGAGGTAAAACGAGGGTCTCTATCAGAAATAATACTCTTAGGCGTGCCATGGAGTCTGATTATCTCCTTTATATAGATTTCTGCTAACTTCTCAGGAGAATAATTTGTACTGACGGGAATAAAATGTGCCGACTTTGTAAGACGGTCGACAATTACCCAGATCGCATCTAACTTCCTGATTCTAGGCAATCCCACCACTAAATCCATGGTAACATTTTCCTACTTCCATTCAGGAATTTCTAGACTTTGAAGGGGTCCTGGCGGTCGTTGATGTTCAATTTTAACTTTTTGGCAAGTAAGACATCGAGCTACGTATTTAGTCACATCACTCTTCATCCCGGCCACCAAAACTCGCCTTCAAATTTTGGTACATCTTGACCGCCCCCGGATGGATAGTATACTTGCTCTTGTGTGCCTCATCCGAATCTTTAGTCTCAAATCGAGCTCGTGGTACATACATACGCTTCCTGAATCTGACTAGTCCACCTGGTGACAAATCGTAATCCTGAGTTTCACCGCGTGAAATTTTTCCTCGAATGGACTTTGCTAATTCATCTTGCCTTTGAGCTTCTTCAATTTCTGCTCTCAGATCACTTTCTCCTTGACTGATGTTGAGGCTAGCAAGAAGCACTTCATTTGGTACATTCATGTTCAGGAGCACTTGGTTTGACAGATTCAAATCTCGAAATTCTTCTAGTAATTTCCGTTCTTGCACCATCATATATGCCACCTGCACCGCCTTTCTACTCAGAGCATTTGCGACGACATTAGCCTTTCCTGGATGATATTTGATTTCAAGATTGTAATCTTTCAGCAACTCCATCCATCTACGCTGTCTCATATTCAATTCTTTCTGGTCATAAAGATACGTAAGACTCTTGTGGTCACAGTACAATTCAACAAAGAGTACCATATAGGTAGTGCCGTCATATCTTTAAAGCAAATCAATAGCTGCCAGCTCCAAATCGTGAGTGGGGTAATTCAATTCATGAGGCTTCTGCTGTCAAGAGGCATACGCCACCACTCGCCTGTTTGCATCGGGACACATCCCAATCCCCGCACTAGCATCACCGTATACCACGTAGGTCATACTAGGATCGGGATAATCAACACCGGCGCGTGACGTCAATCTTTCTTTCAACATGCAAGCTCTCTTCACAACGTTCATCCCATACAAATGATTGGTTCTTTCTCGTGAGCTTTGTCAATGGCAAGGCAATTCGAGAAAAATTCAATATAAACTGCGGTAGTAACCAAAGACAAGACCTAGGAAACTGCGTATTTACATTACGGTCTCGGTCTCTTCCAATTCAAAAGATCTTTGCTTCCACTTTACGGGATCTACGAAAACCCTTCTTGTGAGATAACATGGCCCAAGAATCTGACTTCTGTAAGCCAAAACTCACATTTACTCAGTTTAGCGTAGAGTTGCTTTTCCTTCAAAATATTCAATACTATTCTTAGATGATTCTCATGCTCTTCTATACTTTTCGAGTATATTAAAATGTCGTCGATAAAGACTACTACAAATTGATCCAGATACTGACGAAAGATTCGGTTCATGTAGTCCATAAACACGGCAGGTGCATTGGTCAAACCGAACGGCATTACTAAAAATTCATAATGCCCATATCTGGTTCTAAAGGCGGTCCTTGGAATATCCTCAGCTCTTACTTGAAGCTGATGAAAACCCGATCGTAAATCAATCTTTGAAAATACACTAGAACCCGAGACAATTGATCAAGAAGATCATCAATTCTGGGGAGATGATACTTGTTCTTGACGGTCACCTTGTTTAGTTCCCTGTAGTCAATACACAGTCTCAGGCTTCCGTCCTTCTTCTTTACAAACAAAACTGGAGCTCCCCATGGTGAAACGCTGGGCCGTATAAACCCTTTCTCCAGTAATTCTTCAATTTGCTTCTTCAGTTCAATCATTTCATTGGGTGCCATGCGATAAGGTGCTTTGGATATTGGTCCGGCTCCGGCATGATTTCGATAGTAAACTTCACTTCCCTTTCCGGAGGTAATCCATTAATGTCATCCGGAAATACCTCGGGAAATTCTTTTACTCTTTGGAATACTCTTCAGTGTAATTTCAGTTTCTACCTGCACCGAGAAAAATACCATATACCCTTGGCAACCCCTTTTCAGGCATTTCTCAGCTTCAACCACTGAGAGAAAATTGAGGTTTACATTCATGTTAACATCGCTAGATGAGTTTGGATACACAATCTTCTTGTTACCGCAATCTAACAACACATGATTTGCTGTCAACCAGTTCAATCCCATGATCACATCAATACCATGCATGGTTAAACAAATTAAATCCACCACAGATTCGTGGCCATTAACATTCACAACACAATTCAAACATACGTCTGTTGTCATAGACTTAACACCAAGAGGTGTTGACACAACTAGGTCATAAGTTAGTTTATGGGTACTTAGTCCTAGACGTTTAGCACAATCATTTGCAATAAAAGAATGACTAGCACCGAATCAAACAATGCTTGCAATGTGTTTCCATGAAGGAGGATAGTACCTTGAATCATTTCGGAGACTTTCTAGCCTCCTCATGCGTCATGGCAAATACTCTTCCTTGATTCCCGAGGCCTCTTCTCTCGTGGCATCTTTGTGGGTAATTCGACTAAAGTGACCCGGCTGCGACAATTATAACAAATAATTTGCTCGTTGCAATTTCTGCCCTGATGTGATTTACCACAAATGGAACATGGTCGAGGCTCGGTGGTCTTTGGTAAGCACGATTTCCAGATTGAGAGGATCTTTTGTTACTTCCTCGGGGTTTGAACCCTTGCCCTTTTCTTTTCTGAGAGGAATTCCTTTGGCTGGACTCGCTACGGTTTATGATATCCCTGGCCAAACACAATTCTTTCAAATTCCTCTCAATTATCCAGCATTCCTCAACTACTCGATAGAATTCTTGAAATTGTCGGGAGGCCAACCGTTCTTTTATTTCATATCTTAGTTCCCTAATCAACCTTCTAGTCTTCCAGCTCTCATCTTCATGAAATCTCAGGTGCGTGGAGTAGCGAGATAGGCGGTTAAAACGAGTTAGGTAGTCATCAAATGTCTCCTCATTGCCTGTTGAAGAGTTAAGAACTCGACTCCTTAGCGTCCCCTGCGGATGGAGGAAAATACTCTTTGTTGAATTTGGCCTTAAAAGATTCCCAAGTGATAGGAATGTTCGGGCTTGTAGAGTCAATTCAGTGTTCTTCCACCATCTATCGGCATCCCCTTCTAGCTTGTATATCGCCATTTTTGCCTTCTTTTCTGTAGGGCACTCCATTACACGGAAAATCTTTTCCATCCTCAACATCCAATTTTCAGCTACTTGTGAGTCAAAACTCCCACGGAAGATCGGAGCCTGGTGCTTACAAAATTCAGTGATCCAAAAGATCGCGAATTCCCTGTAGTAGGCTGCACCCTGTTAGCTAAAGTTTCATGAGACTTGGTTTCACGGTGTGAGGATGTCTCCTCTTGTTCCCCTTCTGTAGTTTCAGTTTGCCCTTTGTTCTCACCTTGTTGAGTCTTCAACTCCCGAACCTCTTCTTGAAGTCTATTTATCATATTTCTTTGTTCATTCATCATATTTCTTTGTTCTGCCAACATGTCCAACATTTGTTGCATTTGATTAGGAGGGTTTTCCTCTGGTGAATTTTGCTCTTGTACCTGCTCCTGTCTGGGAGGTCTACCTCTGCCTCTCCCTTCGCCTCGCTGTGCCTCCACCTCGCCTCTGCCTATACCTCCTCGAATATTGGCCATATTGTCTTTTCACTATTAAGAAAAGAATTTGTCAATATCCCATTTGATATACAATCTTCCAATTTCAATAACATCATAGGATCGAAACATGTCAATTCTCATATATCACAACAAGTGAATTTATACGCATATGTGCTATCTTATCATATAACCAAGACCATATCAGTATACTATTCTGATATTGCCAGAACTCGCTCTGATACCACGAATGTCACACCCGACATTCGTGTAATGAAACTCATCGAGTAAGATACCACGAATGTCAAATCCTCTTTGCATAATGACATTCATCGAGTATTAATGCACGGCTTAGGAAGAAAAGGAGTTCTAGCATAGTAATACTGATGCAAAGGTCTGGATACATAACTGAAATCCATAAGATGTTCTTACAAATATTACAAACTTCAAAATAGTCTAATACAAAACATAGATAACCAACAGCAGTTCTTGGTCCATCTCAGCATCTTCAGTTTCCGGTATCCAGCGCCTTGCCTTGTGAGCCACGTCTACTATACTTTTCACGCCCTAAACTTTCGGGATGTCTCGGGATTCAAACGAATCCCGAGTAACGTTAATCACTCACATAACAATGCATGCACAGACATGGTAGACAACCAATAGCAATAAATTCAATATTCAAGTTCACATTCAAGTTCATTTGAACACCATTCAAATTCAATATTCAATTTTTGATCACATTCATTCAAATTCATTCAAAATCACATTCATTCAAATTCAAATTCAAATTCATTCAAGGACCTAGAGGTCCATTCCCTCAAAGATCTTGGGTATTCAAATGGGCATTTGCCCTTCTTTCACAAATGTACCGATTCCCTTATCGAACAACCACCCCCGGCCTTAACCGTGATGGTATCTAGGTTACCCCACATTCAAGGGCATTACCTTCCGGCCTTAACCGGCGATAAGGTTAGGTGTTCAAAATTCAAGTATCATAATGGTTCATACATGCATATAAATGCATACAGAATATGTGAGAGAAAGTTACTACCTGGATGTCTTCACAACTTCTTATTCTCACCAGAATTCTTCTTGCTCTGCCAATCTTTTGGCCAACACAAGTGTCCGTATCCTATATTATGTGGAGATGGGTCATTACTCAATTTAATCTTAATAGCAACATTAAGATTACGCTCACTAAACCGACCCATAATACTTGTCCTTTTTATTCACTTCAGTTGGTTATCTTTCATTGTATATTCTATAGTCTTCCCATAATTATCTATCTAGCCCTTCAAGTCTTAATCAAGAATTCCAAATTAAGGCTAGTTGTAATTTGCTTAAAACATATTTATTTTCAGACTTGACAGAATTCCAGCTCTCAATTTCTCTAGGAACTTAGAAAACTCATATCTCGGTCTAGAAAACTCGGAATCAAGTGGCTCAAGTTCCTAATCGAAGTTCTGTAAGTCTATGATATAGGAAAAATAATCCACTCACCAAAACATAACTGAGTCATTCCCCGAATTTCGAAGTGTAGAGACAACTTCAGTCTGCAAACCAGATTTTTCAGAATTTCATGTCCAACAATTTTAAAAATTCATATCTAGGTCTAGGAAGCTCCGATTGAGGTGGTTAAAATTTCTAATTACACTCCTGTGAGTATACTTCCTAGGGAAAATTATAATCACCTGATTCAACTTCGGAATTAATACAGTTTATTCAGAGAGCGTTACCGACTAATTCTGAAAAACTGTTTTCGTTCAGTTTTCTTATCTGTCTTAGAAAATTCGTAAATCCTTGTATACACCTCCTATTCATGTGTTCTTTGGCTCATATAAAACCTTATTATGTGTACTAAGTGTTCACAAAATTTCAAGGTCATACAAGGTCGTTTAACATGGTTTTTCTTTGCTGCAACATTACTGTTTCTGCTGCAGAATTCTAATTTCCAGAAATGGCAGCAACTTCTTCTTTTATGTTCAACAATTCACGTTGGCTCCGTTAAGCCTTCACATTCTAAAACTTAGTTCTAACACTTATAAACGCAGGTTTTAGGTTCAGTTTATTCTCCCAAACAGAACCATATAACACGTGGAAATCAATGCAAAACCTATGTTCAGTTTCGGTGCATGCAGAAACTTTAGAACTTGAAGAAAACTCCAACATTTATATGCATGCAACCATTTAAGAGTTCTCTTTAATCCTATAGTAGTTCTTATGGTTATCCCAACTTTTCATACATAAACACATGCCAAAATTTCCTCTGTTTCAGTTATCTTGTAACAGAGTATCACATGCAGATCCAAAACCTTATCGTCTAAGCTTCAAACGTAAAAATATTGGATTGGTGGCTTACCTTGTTCGAAACTTAAGTTTGCATGTGACTCTGCCTTTGTCTCTCTGCGTCTACCGAATGACAGAATAGATGAATCAGAATTGGAGGAGTGTTCGGTACTCCCTTCTTCGGTGCACACACACGTACTCCGTTCACTGTACTTCTAGTTCTCAGCTCTCGGTCTCTCACTCTTTCTTTCTCATTTCTGTTTCTGTCTCGCCCTCTCTCTCATACTCTCATTCTCAGCGACTTCTACGCAGAATGGAAATGAATAAATCAAAGGCGTGGGCGAATAAATATCTGATGTGAGAGGAAAGAGTAAGGGTGTATGAGGTGTCCGAAGCTTGAGAGGAGTGTGTGTGAGGTGTTCGGTTTAGAGAAGCGAACGGGTGTGCTGTCGACTTGCATGAAGATATGGTGTTTGCTGCTCCCTTTTTGCTGTCGGATAAAAGAATGAATGTTGAATAATAATAAAATCGCTGCTGCAGAAATCCAACAGACTTGCAGAATTTCAAGAACGACAAGAGAATGTGGGTGCTGTCCGAAAGTGCTGCAATGGAATGTGGTTTAAATGGGGAATAGATGGCACATGTAATGTCTCTTCTTATGCGCTGATTAATATCAGAAAAAGGTGGAGTGCGATCTGCATTCTTGCTCTTACCCATGAAGAAAAAGAAAGTGCAGTGTATGAAGGGAAATAGAAAAATGAGAAGTGGTGAGATTCTGCATAGGTTGCAGAATAAATTAATTAAAGAATAGTGGGGCATGTGCGCATGTGATTCTTCTATGCACTAGCTAACTAGGTTCTGTTGGTCGTAGAGAAAAAGATAATGGAAGAGTGGTTATGTGTCTACATAGGCTGCAGAATAGATCAATTAAAAATAAAATAATGATAATGGAGTATGGGTAAGCTTGTGCTATTTCTTCTTATGCGTTGAATATTCAAGATAGGAACTTGTATTTCATTGAAGAAAACCAACGGTGCATGAGTGTTCAAGAAGTGGGATGTTACAAAATCAATTGCCACGGGCATATCTGTGAACCATTATGTTAATGGATATATGTTCTGCATTATCATATATGATGTAATTGTCGCTCATATATATATATATATATATATCACACACACACACACACTTGTGTGGTAGAAATGCATATTACGCATGCATATGCTACTATTGCTTTTTATCTATTTGTGTTTCAACTCATCATCCCTTCTCATTTATGAACAGGAGCCTTTTGAGAAGCGTATTGATACAATATTGTCATCTAAATAATTGCTCCGACCTGATGAAACTATACACAGGTATATATTTTAATAATGCACATGATATAATGTTGTGAAGTGTTTAGATTGATTTTATAGGTCTGAATATAGTTTTGGGAGAAATAATGAAAAAAAAATTGAAATTGTAAAATATCATATTAAGTATTTTCTAATAAATGAGTTGTGAAATGCTTATGAAATCTCGTCATTTCTTTATCAATTCTTAATAATAAACTTGATTTTGAATTTTACAATTTCAAACTTCTTTTTTGTCATTTTCCCTATAATTTTCTTATTTTTTTTTTTAAAAATATAATACCGATTAGAATTTGACAACCATGGTTAAGTTTACATATTTTCCCATCAAGGGCTAAATCTAGATTCTAGTATGTTGAGGGTGAATGAAAAATTACATGGAAGAAGGGCTAAAACTAATTTTAATATTTATTACAAATGCAAACCAAAAAAAATTTACAACAATTTTTTGTAGAGTTATATGTTACAATAATATAATATTCATATGTATATAGAATTATATATTCAACAATATAATCTTGACATTTACATGTTAGTAGTTAGTTTAATTTATGTTTTCGCTTTTCAATAAAAGTTACAATAATGGAACATGTTTAACCATCCATGTTTAATTGAGTTAAGCATGTTATCACTGGTGAATTGTTTGACTAATTATAAATTTTATACTTCTATGATTCTAAATTTAAGAATTTGATAACTAACTAATTTGTAAAAAAATTGCATTGGCTTTTATAAAATATCCCTTTTAATAAATTTTAATTAATAAAAAACTATCTCATTGATGGGAACACACGTAATATGTACAACTAGCAATAAGGATAATTTTGAAAACAAAAATTATAAATTTGGGAGATCAAGTAAATATTTTATATTTAGAAAAAAGTTACATCTCTAAAGTATTCCCATGTATTGTTGTCAAACTCACAAGTAAATAAATTTATGATTTAAAGTTTGATATGGATATTTTACCATGGTAGCTTTTTTTTATTACATTTGATGTTATAATAACATTTTTACATAGTATTAAATCTCAATCATTGGAAATTGATCTAATGGTGGAGCCATTAAATGGAGAGGGAGATCAATTGATAATCTTGATAAGAATATGTGTGTGATAATATATTACTGATTATCCATGAAAATATTATTTAAACTATGGTTAAACTAAGCACATTTTCTGTATCATGGAGTCTAAAAAAATTTCAGTAATAGGCGGATAACAAGTTAAAGGTTTTAACACACATACACACACAAATTCAATATTTTGAAAGAAAAATAAATATTTTGGTATGGTTTCAGGTCCAAATTGCTGCCAAAGCCCTTCAATTAACACAATGTTTTTTGAATATGAACCCCAATCAGCATGTACAAAGAACTTGGTCCAACTCTCTCAAAGTAAGTATTCCCATATAGTAATTTTGTCATTTTTATCTGATGGCATTCATGTGTGCATCAACTTAGTATTTAATATTATTTTTGGTAAGATATAAAATTTATTTAGGAGTTAGATATTATTTACAAAAGTATATTGAAAATGAATATTTCAGAAGGTAAACTTTAAAGAAACGTTGGTCTTATTGGTACTATATTTGGTTGTTGATTTGCATGTATCTAATTTTAATTTATAAACGCTCTCTCAGTAATGTGTGTCTTGATCCTATTGAGCTTATTCAACATCCAACTTATTGATTTTTTCATTAAAAATGACAAATTAAATCCGTATGTGGAGAGAAAATTTCGAAAGATATGAAACTTATTTTTATTATTTGTGCCTCTCTATTTCTAACTATATTTACATATATGGCTATTACAGTGATCAGAAACGGGAACATAACAATGTTTGATTACATGGACAAAGATGAAAACAAAAAACACTATGGACAGTCAAGCCCTCCACCTTATGAAATGTCAAGAATTCCTAATAATCTTCCTCTGTTCCTCAGTTATGGAGGAGCTGATGCTTTATCGGTTGTGGAAGATGTGAAACTTTTGTTAAAAGACCTTCAAGGACATGATCCAGATAAGCTTGTAGTGAACTTCGTACCTGAATATGCTCATATGGATTTTGTTTTTGGTGTAAATCCTAAGCAACTTGTGTATGATCCTCTTATTGCCTTCATTCAGCGTTATTGATGACATATTTTGAAAAATGTTCGTTATACAAGGTTTGAAAGATTCTCTACAATAAGCTCAAGGGTATTTTCTTAGTGATTATGTATACACCCTAACTAGAACAATCATTTAGATGTAGATAATAAGAGTCTTATTATATTGTTGTGATGGTTACATTTTTAACTTCTAATAAGATCCATAACTACTTATAGAATTATTCTACATGTCTCTTGTCAATATTTATTGGTTCACTATGATGTTGATTGATAATCACAAGATGATAATGTATGTAATACACTGATACTAATTAAAGTCATTGGCACTTGTTAGATACTCCCTCCGGTCCTAATTATAGGACATAACTACCAGAATTTGAGGATATTAAGGAGGGAAGTTAAATTAGTTAATTTTATTGATTTTCCTAAAAAACCCTCACCTAAAATTTTAAATTACCCTCACCTAAAATTTTAAATTACATCAATGGAAAGTTTGATAAAACAACTCAGCCCCGCAGGTCGATTTTGTAGAACAAGGGTCCCACCTTGTAAGCTGTGTTTCGCTGTAATGGAT
Source organism: Acacia melanoxylon (assembly GCA_019022615.1). Lineage (NCBI taxonomy): Eukaryota > Viridiplantae > Streptophyta > Magnoliopsida > Fabales > Fabaceae > Acacia > Acacia melanoxylon. The sequence continues at coordinate 1,461,144 of JAFJYJ010000045.1, read as the reverse complement.
GAATTCATAAAATTTTGTAGTTAATTTTATGAATTTTAAATGTATAGAAATATTTGTTATATATATTTTCCATGGATTTTTCCAAAGAAAAATATTTCTATCAAGAGAACATCTATTTAATTGGGCATAATACAAATGCAAGGTTATTTTTTTAGCCATGCAAAAAAGATAATGAAATTAATATTTTATTAGGTTATTTGTAATACCACGATAATTATTTATCTTAACTATTATATTTTGATAAATAATACCTATTTTAAATAGGTGAATATGTGGTCTCAATTTTTCTTATTGTATTTATTTATTTTTCTAGGTAATTCTTCCCTAGAATTAGAATAACCAAAGGCTAAAAATCTTAAACTCTATAAGGGATCATAAAATATCCTAAGATTTACATAATTAAGAATAAGTCTAATTTATGTTATAAAGGTGATTAAATATCATCTAAATACCTAAATCAATTAGAGAAAATTATCAACAATTATTGGGCAATTAAATTTGCAATAATTGAGATATTTTAGTAATTTTCGAAATTAATTAATAATTACTTTAAAAAGGGCATAATTAAGGATATATCAATTAAATTAGTGTCCAAAGGATATTTAAAAGCTAAGATTAGCATATAAGGGATTTTTAATCATCAAGATTAAATTAAAAACTTGTCAAATTTTGGTAATTAAGGCTAATAACCCCTAAAAAACTATATTAGCTATATTAACCAAAAATTAATTAATTTCCCTTTAAATAATTAAAGTGGCGAAAAATTTCTAATTAAAAGGGTTAAGAAATTGTATTAATTCTTAATCCTAAATCACTAACAAATATCACTAATAGTGTCTAGATTTTTCCAACCCAACATCAAATGCTTGGATTAAATTTAATTAAGCTAATCTAAAGGTTTTAGAATTTATTTCATAAAGCCTAATCCTTGTAAGATTAAAATCAACCAATAGGAGAATTTTTCCATGGTCTTTGTGAGCCAAATGAAACACAAACCCAAGAGTAAAAGTAAAGAGTGATTTTCGGTGCAAGCATAAAAGAAAGAGGAAGTGAAATTGATTAATGTAATTAACAAATAAAACATCACCATCAACCAAAGACTTTCAAGGCAAATGGTGATTAAATGAAATTCAAATTAAAGAGTAATTAAGGGGGGGGGGGGGGGGGGTTTGTGAGAGAGAAAAAAGATGGGGCAAGATGAATATCTAGATATTACATAAGATGTGTCTTAATCAAAGAAGACTTTGGGGTAAAATGTGATGTAGGCTTATGTAATTAAAGAGATTAATGGGTAATTAATAAAAGGTAAGATAAAAACCATTAGGATGAATTCGAGGCACAAGTAAATGAGAACCTATATAAAATAAATTGTATCTTGAAAACCATTGATCATAGAACAAATATAAGTAGATATTATGAACAAGCACAATTTAAGCTTGAACTCGGTTATCTCCAAAGTGATTTTCAAAAACTTTTGAGATTCATACTTAAGTGATTTAAAAGTTTAAAAGGACCTTATATCAAGTCATAAAATTGTGATTGGAAAAGTGGAAATCTTGAATAAAAACACCAACTTACATCTAACTAAATAAGCATTTGGGAAGAAAAAGATGAAGAGGAAAGAAGGAGAGGAGGTGACAGTTTAAGGGGTTAAATGGGTGAGATTAAAACTTCCTTACTAAGTTTAAATCCAAGGGTTAAAATTGATTAGAAGATGTTAGGTAGTTAACCCAACTTTTGCTATAAATAGAAGGCAAGAGTCTTCATAATTTCTCACCAATTCACAAAGAAAGAACAAGCTTATAGTAGAAGAAATATAGAGAGAAAGTGAGAGTGAGAAGCTTTGGGAAGAAAGAGCAAAGTTCTAGGTAAGTTCTTGAGCTCTAGCTTTGTGATTTTTAGCTTAAATGTTGTTTTGATTCATAATCTTCCAATTATAGTTTTATTTACATGTTTTTATCATTATAATTGTATTTATTTCAAAAAATGATGAAGAAGAAGTTATAGCAAAATTTCTGGAAGATTATGGTCAAAGTAGCGAAGCTCTGGCAAAAATTTGTCGGTTAGCGACTCCCAAAAGCAATTTCAAAAACGCTGGTATCTTATGTTGAAGATGCTATGCTTAAATTCTGAGAAACTTCATGTTGAAATTAGACATGTAGAGCTTTCCAAATATACCTATAGCATGTCATTTTGAGTTTTTTGCTAGGAGATAAAAATTCTACAAAATGGGCTACGAAATTATGGAAAATTCTGGGCAGAGGTTGAAAACGTTAAACCTGGGAATTGTTTATGAAATATGGGTATGAACCAATATTGTTTCTTAAAAGTAGACATCCTAAGGATTCGGAGGAATTTTACGGATCCTCGTTTGAGTTCTGTAGAATTAATTATAATTCTCCAAAGTTAGGTGAAAAATCAGCCTATATAATGATTAATAACGTTTTTAACGAAAATAGAGGAAATAAATTGTAAATAATTAATCCAGGGGTAAAATGGTCATATATAGCCAAAGCATCTCTTGACATAATATTTGTCAATTAATAGAGACGATATTACCCTTATAGGATTACGGTGCACGAATACCGTCAACAACGAATGTACTGTTGATGATATCGACGAAGGTACGGACGCGTATTGTAACATTAACTCTTATGCTTATTGTATGCCTATATATGATAGTTGTGTTCATATACTGAGACTCTGTCTTAACTATTTTTGATACAATCATGAGTACACGAGTTATGGTTATGATAATACCATTAGAGTTTTCCTAGCGCTGAGGACACGACTGTACATCGTGGCACTAGTGAAATGTGCGGGGCGGGATAACGAGACATCTTGCGGGGCTGTGTTTTGTTATTGCCTTATATGTTGTTCTTGTTTTGAAATTGTGTTTTATACGAAAAAGGATATCGTCGTACATATATTGTTACATAAGCATGAGGTTAACCGTTACCTGAGATCCAATGGGCATTGGGTCTCAGCTCTTACCTTAGCTTCAGGATCCAGGGGAAGCAGACCCGAGGACAAGGGTAAGGAGCCGGCCTAGAAATCCAAACGGAGACGCTATACTTTTGTTATGTACTACGTAGATGTTTGTTATGTACTACGCAGATATTAAACACTCGGAAAAATGTACTATTATGAATTACCAGACATACTACAGTCATTGTTATTCAGTCACTCTTTATTTTGAAAAAATTTCCCGACGCTCAACTCTGATCAAAATCACGATGAAAAACGTTTACAAAAAATGGGGTGTTACATTATTTGTAGGGAAAAATCAATCACTTTGAACATATAGTTACAAGAAAATATTTTTAAAGGAATCTCAAAAAAATTATTTGAAAAATAAAAAAGAAAGAAAGTAGAATCTCTCACTTGATAGAATATAAGTGTGTTATTAAATTAATTATGGGAAAATTCATATAGGTCCCAAGGAACGAAAAAAATTACAACAAAGTCCCTTGAAATCATCAAATTACGCTCAGGTCCCAAGGGACTTCGTAATTATTTGTATGGAGGTTTTTAAATGTTGTTGTTAATACATGCATTTCCCGTTGTTAATACATGCATTTTACATTGTAAATAGCCGGGGACCTACGTGTAATTATTTGTATGGAAATAAAATCCAGGTTTTTAAAAGTTGTTGTAAATACATGCATTTCCTGTTGTTAATATATGCATTTCTGTTGTAAATGGTCGGGTATTTAAAAGTTGTTGTTAATCTATGCTTTTTTGTAAATCCGGTGTTTAAATGTTGTTGTAAATATATGCATTTCACATTGTTAATATATGCATTTCTTGTTGTAAATGGTCGGTATTTAAAAGTTGTTGTTAATCTATGCATTTCTGTTGTTAATATATGCATTTCTGTTGTTAATACAAATAATTACACAGAAGTCCTTTGGGACCTGAGCGTAATTTGATGATTTCAAGGGACTTTATTGTAATTAATTCCTTTCCTTGGGACCTGAGCGTAATTTTCCCATTAATTATTGTGGAGGGAGTGTTAGTAGGGGTGGTATGGGAAAAATATGACAAAAATTGCTTAAAATTAGTAGAATTGAGGTGTATGTGATATTAATAAGTTGTAAATATTACTTATTTTATAGAATACATATGTGCATTATTAAATTATTATTGTGTTTAATTATCATTGAAAAAGTATCAATGAGGGTATTTTAGGAAACAAATTTGATAAAAATTAGAATGTTGTCTTATAATTAGGACCAAAATGAACACTCAAATGTTGTCCTATAATTAGGACCGGATGGAGTACTAATTAAGATGCTTAACTGACTCACTGTGAGATAGTTACTTATGAATAGGACAAAAAAAAACCTTCATTCTCTACCTTGTAAATAGGACAAGAGAGTAGTTACTTATAAATAGGACAAAAAAACTTTCTTTCTCTACCTTATAAATAGGACAAGATAAGTAGTTACTTATAAATAGGAGAAAAAACCTTCTTTCTCTACCTTATAAATAAGACAAGAGGAGTAGATTCAATCTTGCTCTTTCTTATACACTGAAAAACTACCTATGTTCTTTAGCATATTGTAATACCCTATTGATATTTTGATAATTTTCATAGCAACAGTGCGTAACAAACACAATGGGCAAATAGAAATAACATAAATTTACTGATACAATAATCTTGATTATATAATAGGAGTATTCATAGGGTTTATATACATTACATACAGTAAATTACTACATTGATATTCTTCAATTCTTCGTCATTCTTCCTTGTGGTTCATCTTCAAGCATTCTTCTCTTTTAAATCTCGTCCTTCATTTCTTTATTCTTCTTCTTTTTTTTCTTGCCTTGTGCTCACTTACCTAATTGTTGGTTTGGGGAGGGTGAGATTCGGGGAATCTCAGTAGAAAATAATACTGAACAATGCATGCAAGATAAATGCTAGTACGTGATATGCATGCCTTGTATAGGCTCATGTTAACATAATGACATTTCTGCATGCTCAATGCTTCATACAACATACTCATGACCATAGTATAGTTAGAAACAGAGCTTCAATCATTCAAATATGTTACACATAATCAAGCAAGTATATCAATCATACACATTAACACACAAGCAACCATATCAAATACATGCAAGTAGGGTAGGTTTACTACTTTGGGGACTAATGTCCCTCTTCGGTTTTCTTGTTCCACCAACCATCAAAGTTGCTTGAAGTATCTTTCATTCTTCTTCTTTTTGAATCTCTCATGGCCCTAAACACAAAATTATATTATTAGAGCCATGGAAAATAAATACCTAATGGAGCTACCTCAACCTCATAACCTTTGGCCCTTAAATTCACATAATATAAGTAAAAGCTACCAGAATCTTCAATCAGCTTTGAAAATTCACAACTCATTGCAAAAATATCCAAATAAAGTGGTTCCAAAGGCTATGTAACCCTTGTTGAGTCTATTTTCAAGGAAAATGCCATCTACAGTAAGACACATGCCTAATGTTCCAGTTTCAATCAAATAGCACATACTGTCCAAAATGACATTCCAATTTCAAGGGTTAACTTCATAAATTCATATCTCAACGTACATAGATCAAAATTAACATATGACCTATCAAATTAAAGCTTGATAAGTCTACTTTAAATCTGAAAACTTTCATAGCCATTGGACATAATTTACTTATCCAAAAATATGTCACAAACCAACCGCCTCACACGATTTAACATTGGCAGTTTTAGGATTTTGGACAATTCATTCCTAATGCTTCCAAAATCACTTCCCAACCTTTATCCTACACAATTTTTCATTTTAAACACATTGGAAGCATCAAAATGATCAAAATATCATTCCTCAAGCATGTCCTATCCTGGCCGAAATTATGGTTTAAAGGAACTATTATGTATAAGAACACAGATGTCTAGCCCTACTGGACTAGTGTATTGATATTGGATCAGGTGACTCTCCAAGATATCTATGAGGTAGATACCAAAGAGATTTATCGATAACTGTGCATGTATAGGCGTTTATCCAAAAGGGGATGGTGTGTGTGCACAGTGACGGCTGAATAGTAAATGAGAATAGAATGAATGTGCGTACCTTTTAGGTTTACCTCTTATTTATAGAGATTACCTTAGGGTTTGGACTGATGGGCCCTGTGCGCCTTATAGTCCAGGTATTATGCCGCAACACCTGCAGGTTGTTATCCTTGATTAGGATATTCCTTGATTATAGCCTTGATTGTAGGGGTCAGTTGGGATCTCCCCTCATTATAGGTGGATTCTAATACTGACTGCCCCTTGTTGGGCCATTCCATAAATGGGAATATAGGTCTGTAACAGTTGCTCCCAGCTCGGTAGCTCAGGTCTCTAGGCTGCCGGGGTGCATTTTCTTTTTAACCCGGATCTCACATCAGAATCGTGATAGGTCTCTTGATTTTTCATTCGACTTTTATCCAGGTTTCAATGAACTTTGGGTTCACTGGAGTTTCTTGCGAATTTCCCCGATCCGGGTTGATTCTTTTGATTGCTTTACTCCTTTTCGCTATTGCCGAGATCTCTTCATTAAGTATCCGGGTTTCCGAGTTCATCTGCTTTGGCAACGGGCTTTCCCCCATCCGGATCATGAAGAAGAGAAACAGTGCGATCATCATGTGACAACTTTACAGTTGTACATTTGCAATCGTCATGATGTACAACCGCTAGTTTTAGCGCTGCATAGCCACCTTTTGCCGTCTTTGGTATTCGTGCGCATTTAATGCCCACGTTTCTTCACATACGTGATCATTTCTTTTTGGGTGAATTGCCTATTTTGCCCTCGACTCTTCAGATTCGTACCCTTAACAGTTACATTATATTTGCATTTTCCCTCCATTCGCACCACTTCTCACATCGCTGCTTTCTCTTTCTTCCAAGAAACCTCTCACTTTCTTCAGAAACCCGCCTTCTTGCGATCCTCCCGTTTGCACATCTCAGGCTTCTCAAACCTTCATAACACCAAGTATTCGCACCGCTTTTTCCTGTTTCTTTTGCTTTTGCTTTTTGCTCTTCGATTCATTATTGCTTCGTTCTTACTTCTTTACCTGTGGTTTCTAAGAAGTGGGTTTTCTGGGTAGACTTTGCTAGAAGTTTCTGGGTAACCTTCAATTTCTGAGTTCTTCTCTTGACTGTTGCTACTCCCACCGTCTTACCATAAATTGGTTTGGCTTTCTATTTTTGCAATCGAATATAGTTTCGTCTAGTTACATCTCCTTCCCCCCTTTTTACTAAGCCTCTTGTGCCTCTTTAGGTTTTGATTTCTGGTAGCGATGGATAAGGTTAATCCTTTGCCATCTTCGAGTCGAAATGCTATAACTCCAGAAGAGGAGGAGGAGTTGCGTCGGACAATCCCTCCTACAGCCCGGTACTAGTTTTGGGGTATTCCTCCTACTGAAAAAGAGAAACAAGCGGCCTTGCTTTGTGGAAGGCATAGTGGGGGGAGTACCGAGAGGTCTCAGCCTCCAATAACTCGAAGCCGGGGTGAAAATAGAAATCGGGGTGAGAATATGACTAGTCCACCACTACAAACCGAGAGCCAGGGTAGGACCGAATCTTGCCCGGGATTACACATTGCTCAACAAGATGATATTCATCCTACTAACCCGGGATCCCTCCCGAGGGATATGTCGGTCCCTATTACGATTGTATCTATTTAAGCTCTAATTTTATCGCGGACGGTCATGATTCTTTAACTGAGTCTACTCTAGCCTCCTGTCGCCATAACTTAGTCTCCGCATCCATCCCGACTTATGGCAACCAGAGTCATCCCGGTCTATCAACTTTTTCTTCGTCAAGTCATAGCTTTCCTGATTCAGGTATGTCTTCCACTTACTGATCTTTTCTTCCTTGTTATAGGTATAAATGGGTTCACCTTCTTCTTGCCATACTAAGGGATCTATGTCTAGAGGTCCGGCCCTGTTAGGTCCTGGCCCTTCACGGGCCAGCCCTGTAGGGCTGGGCCGGTCATGATTCCCAACTCTCTCTCTCTCTATATATATATATGGTCATTTCATCCTTTTTTACTAATACCTCTCCCCATGTCTATTTTGGGGGTTCTTTATCATAGGATTCAAGGGTCATTTTGTCAGGTTTGTTAGGAGCGAGTCTTAGGGTTGAAGACTCTATTTGTGGTCTTTGGGTAGAAGACCTTGGAGTTTGATTACCTTATGATCCCTTGGATTGAGATGTTATTTGCTGCCTTAAGCCCTATGTTTGGGGCTTTGTTTGTTGGCGTGATGATCCCTCTAGTTGGGATTATTGATGCTGAATCAGCTGTTTAATAAACTCTTAAAGAGCTTCCTCTTCTGAGATTGGTCTTTGAACTTCTTGGGAGAAGCTTTGATCATCATCATCTTAAGAAACATGTTTATCCTTCAAGTTTTCACCTAGTTTTTTTTTCTTTCAGGGCATGTTGTTTAAGTGAATTTATGGGGTTCTCTCTTATCTAGGACCTACCCTGGAAAAACTCACGGGTAAGGAAATTTGGGAGAGAGTTTGTAGTGCCTTTGATAAATTCAATATCAAAATAAAAAACACTTAAAATTGCTTGCCAATGAGCAAAAATCTGTTTTAATGCAAGGGTTTAAACATCTTTTTGCAATACATCTTTAGTAGATTTACAATCAATGCGAATTCTAAAAACCTTTGGTTTAAAAGATTGGCTTGAAATTTTGAAATGCACAAAACAAATGCCAAAATATCTTTTTTATTTATTATGGAGTAGTTCTGCTGAGCAAAATTCCTATGTTTAGACGTGAAAGAAATTATTTGTTCTTTTCCGTCTATTTTTCTATTTAAGGATACCTCCATACCCTAATTCAGAAGCATCTATTTCAACTATTTTGAAGGCGAAAGAATCTATTGTTTAATTTGTTCAACAACATTTGTGTGAATATCTGTCCAGGGACGAGGATTATTCTTAAGACGTTGATGAAGAGGTTTAATGAAATTACTGAGTTGAGGAATAAACTTAGCAACATAATTTAAGCATCCTAAAAACCATTGGAGTTGGTTTTTATCAATAATTTGATCGGGGAATTTATCGGCAAATTGAATTGCCCGTTCAATTGGAGTGATTGTTCCTTGATAAATCCAATGACCAAGGAATCTAACTCTTGTTTCACTAAAAAAAAAAAACTGTTTTTTGAGGCGGAAAAATTCCCTCGCAAAACAGACATTTTCCGTCGCAAAACTGATTTGAGGCGGAAAAAGTACCATCGCAAAAAACGCCCTCACAAAACGAATTTCCCTCGCAAAAATGCTATTTTCCCTCGCAAACTCGGATTCCTCGCAAATCCGGAATTTGCGAGGAAAAACTTTTCCCTCGCAAAATCCGGGATTTTGCGAGGGAAGAGTTGTTCCTCGCAAATTTTCATAATTTGCGAGGGAAAATACTTCCCTCACAAAATCCGGGATTTTGCGAGGGAAGTATTTTCCCTCGCAAATTCCAGGATTTTCAAGGGAAACACTTTTCCCTCGCAAATTCCAATTTATTTTTTAAAAAAAATATAAAAATGAGAAAAAATATTAAAAATTAGAAAATAAAAAGACATGTATATCATAAAAATAAATTGTAACAATCATAAGAGTTTACATAGCAAAAACAAAATATTACAAATTATAATGTTTCAACCAAAATGAACTAAAAAAGAGTCTAAACAGAAAATCCCCCATGGATGCTGGTGTCAGACGCGGTAAGCGTTTTACAAAATGAATGGACAAAGCATCTTGAAGGTTACGCGAGAGGATCATCTGGACTACTCAACTCACTTTGCTAAACCAAAGAATGGAAGGAAAATAAGGCAGGAATTAGGAAAAAGGAAAGAAACAAGCAGGAACTAGATCGGTATGACAGGAAAAATAAAGCACTCACATCTGGTTCTAAAAGCAATGTTCTTTGTGCATGTACTTCATCTGTCTCAGGTTCAGCCTACACCAACAAAATAATCAAAACAACCTATTTACCAAGGATCTTTGTAAAGCTTGATGAATTCCCAAATAAGTGATAGATAAACCCAAAAACACAAGGCAATAGAAGAACCAAAACTGACCCGAAGAAGAACATTGACCACTTTGCATAAAATTTTAGATGGCAGGTTGAAAGAAGGCATTTGTTGCTCTGCTCCTTGATGCATTGACACCTCAAGTTAAAAAATAGAAAAGCACAAGTAAGACAAAAAGAAAATATATAGACTAAATGGTACAACACTCAATCCATTAAAAGATATGGTTTTCTCAAAAGTGTTATAAGAAGCCATTGTAAGGTGAATCAATGCCAACGGGAACTTAACCCATTGAAGAAATAAAAAATAAACCGGAGCATCCAAAACTTAGACGAAACAAGAGTGAACAGTAGCAACACATGCAAGGATCAAATTATGCATTATAAAAATGGCATTCACAGGAAAATGAAATAAAAAAAATACATTACAAACAAGTAAAATATCAAACCCATTAAACAATTTATAGGTTAGTTAAATGAGAAATTCACATTAAGAAACTCAGAATTAGAAACCTAGGATTGGATCTCGCAGGTCCTTCCTCACCAATATTAGTTAGTCATCTACAGTCTTTAATTGTGACTTTCTCCATTGAAGTACAAAGATTGCAGCCAGTACAACCAGAAAAAGAAATGCAAACATTGAGAAGTATGTCACTGATTCATTCCCAACAATCAGCCCTGTGTCCACACGGTCCAATTCAATGGATTACGCCATTGTTTCAACCATGAAGGATCCAAGGGTCCGAGTCAATGTGAAAACACCCCTTCCGATTTCCAAATCCAATCCTGCAAAAAATTAGTGTTACATTTTTACTAAACAATCATTACTGAGAAATTACAAGGCTAACCTCGACAGGGCGCCTTAGATATCCAAGTTTTCCAATCACGTGCAAAGCCTTTAATGCAGAGATTATTCCAAGTGTTCCATCAAACATACCAGCATAAACCACAGTATCCTAATCAAAAGAATAAGAAATCATTAATATTGATAGGGGATAAAATTCTCATCATTAATCGTTAAGGCATGTAAACTAAGTTTTGAGGACATAAAATGCATCACCATGTGAGAACCAATCAACAAAGCCACAGCAGCTGCGTTTGCACCCTCCGCTCAACCATGTACATTCCCCATTTCGTCCACCCACTTGGAAATAAAGCATGAATCATTAGTCCAACTTCCACAAAATCAAATGTTCGGAGTCAAGAAGCCGGAAATCGACGTTCTCAAACCAAAGATCCTCCATCCATGTTTGAATAAGATTAATTGCCCTCATCGATCTTGGACTCATAAATGTCCTCTCTAAATAGCCACTAGTAGCATCACTCACCTTGTTCATTCAACAACAACATTAACTTTTGAGAATGAACACGGTCAATCTTATAGGACACCACCACTAGAACAGAATGACCTCTTAGTACGGGTAATTTGAAGAAATACTAAATCGCTAGTTAAAATCTAAAAGTAATGGCGGTTCACAATATGGAAAAAAATGTCTTCAATTCTTATGCTTTTGTTGTTCGATTCTTTAATACAATTATGATATATGAAGAATCATCAAACAGAATCAAGGAGGAATTTAACTTAGTTACCTTTCCAAGTTCATAGAGTCTACCCACTGCCTCATCTCTTAAAATTTTAGGGAATAAATCACTTATGTTCTTTATATCCTCAGTTCCATTACCTAATGATTGCAAACAACTACTTGTTAACATGTTCATCTAATCACATGGCAAGAACAAGAAATTCGGGTTTAAAAAATTTAAAACAGATTAAAAAATCCGACTGGGTCGAATCTTTTAAAAGATTACTTGCAAACAAGCTTCACGTCGATACAAATCCGCCAGGTCGAATCTTTTAAAAGATTAAAAAATTTAAAATTATAAATGGAACCACCACATGAGATAGCTAGGGCATTCTCGTGAAAGTTCAAAGGCCACTTAATATCAAGAAGAATGATCTTGATAAACAAAAAATCAAATTAATGATGCAGAAAAAGCGGACTTGCTTGGATAAGACTGCAAGTGATATAAGCGAGTGAATAATTTTAGAAATAGAAACAGAGACGAGAGATAGAGAGAATAATCGTTTGAAACGAACACGTAAGGCGTTTGAAACGAGGCGAGGGCAAGTTCAAGGGCGAGACTGCGAGAGGCGAGATCCAAATCCGGAGAGACGAGAGACGGAGAAATGATGAGAGTTTGTGGCCGAGATCGAGAGATGGTGAGATGGTGAGGCGCCGGCCGCCGAGCTTCGGGCGACGAGGATGAAGACCTAACCACTTTGAGTGTTTACGCCGTTTGCGTGCAAAAGAGAGGGTATTGCATTTTTTTTTTTGCGAGGGAAAGTGTAGTTCCCCCGCAAAGAAAAAGTTATTTTGCGAGGAACGTTAACTGCGAGGAAATAAGGTCCCTCGCAAAATGGGGGAAATTGGCGGCCAAACTCCCCGTTTTGCGAGGAACTAAGTTTCCTCGCAAAATGGTGATTTTTTCGAGGAAACTTATTTCCCTCTCAAATTTACCAAAATTTGTGACGGAAATAAGTTCCCTCGCAAATTCCGTCACAAATATTACATTTTTCTAGTAGTGTTTGGAAAAGACTAATTTTTGGTTTAGAAACTACTAAACCATTTGTTTCTATAATTCTGATAAACTTTGAAACGTGTTTAAAATGATCTTCAAGAGAATTTGAAAATATTAAAACGTCATCAATATAAACAATAATATATTGACTTTGATCATTAAAGATTTCGTCCATAATCCTCTGAAATTCAAAAGGAGAGTTTTTTAAACCGAAAGGCATAATGTTCCACTCATACTGACCAAATGAAATAGTAAAAGCGATTTTATACCTATCCTTTTCTGAAATTTGGATCTACCAGAATCCAAATTTCATGTCAAATGAAAAGATTTTTGCAGAATGCAAATGTTTTAGTAAATCAGCATTGGGATTGGATATCGATTTCATTGCAAAGGTTCATTTAAAGGTTTGTAATTGATAACAAGCATGGGCGTACCAAATTTTATTTCCGCATTTTTATTGACATACAAAGAAGCACAAGACCATAGACTGCAACTTGTACGGATCAATTTTTTATCAAGAAGATCCTAAATTTCCTTTTTACGAGTTTCAAGAAACTCTTGAGTCATTTGGATAGGCTTGGCCTTCGTTTGGATTTCTATTGAAGAGAAGTTTGGTTTCTAAGATTTACCTCGTGTTGCTTCCTATTCCAAAAAGCATTTGGTAAATCGACACAAACAGTTTTGTGGATTTTATTCAGACAGTCTTGAACCTTTTGCTGGATAATTGTTTGTTGAAGTTGTTGCTCGATTCGTTTAAAAGATATCTTCTCTGAGAAAGCTTATATGCTTTTGTTTAGAAAAAAGAGGATTAATCTCCATAATTTGGGGTTTTTGAGTAAAGGGAAATAAAATTGTTTTTTTCCCTAAATGTTGTTTTTAAAAACAATTTTTGAAAATAAAAAATATGTTTGGATTGTTGTTTTTTTTTTAAAAAAAAAGGTTATTATGTATATTTGCCCCGAAAGTTTTAACTAAGAAGCAATGTTGCCCTATACCATTAAAAAACTAACATTGACCATTAACTTTTTAATGGTAAGTGGCAACATTGCTCACTTTTTACACTTGGCCAACATTGTACCTAGAAAAACTTTTCGGTTAACATTGCTTAGGCAAATTTACACATTAACCGAAAAAAAATATGTTTTTGAAGTGTGACATGGTGGTGATGGCCATCAACATCAATGATAGGGAGTCGGCAGATGCCAACGAAGAAGTGGCAACAACATTCGGCGGTGGTGACAGGATGGTGGTTGGTGCTGGTGGTATGGTGTTGGTAGTGGGCAGATGACAGCTTCAAAGCTTTTAAGCTGAGAAGAAAGAGTTCCCCCATGCATTTTTCAAAACTAAAAATAAGAAATAGAAAACTAAAAATAAGAAAATACCTAAAAACTGTTCTATGTTTTTAGTTTTTAACAACAATTTACTGTCTTTTTGTTTTTGAAAACATTTAGATTAAAAACATATTTCCAAACAAGTGTTGTTTGTTCTTTTAAAAAACAAAAAACCTGTTTTTAATAATAGAAACTAGCAAGAGACTAAATTTTAGTGACTTTTATAAATATTATGTTCTACCGTCATATAAAATTTGATATTCTTAAAAAAAAATGATATTCTTCATAGGACGTGTTAAGTTCTTAATTACTTTATAATATATTTAACTTTTAAATAAATATTTTGAATGACTTTCATTGGTGATTAAGGAACTGTTTGGCATGGTGGTAGACATTAATAAAAGGGAGAAAAGCCAAGTACACATTAATAAAAGCCCAGTGGAGAAAAATGTAGTTTTTGGTGTTTGGGATAACTTTTGTCTTAGATGAGCTTATTTTAAAAAAGTGACTTATGATAGAAGCCACTTCTTTAGCTTAAAAAAATTAAAAACCCACCCCACCCCCACCACCACCCCCACCCCCACCCCACCACCCTACCACCGGCATGACTTTCGAGACCAACTTGTTAGAAATCCAATAAAATGTATTATTAAATACATATTTGCATGTATTTTAATTTATATACGATTTTATCCATTAATTATATTTAATTAAGCCTTTTAGCGGTTTTTTAATAATAATTTAACTTTTTTATCAAATTTAAATTTTTATCTTCTATTATCAAAATATATATCACTAATACACACACATATAATATTCAATAAGATTCATGAGTCATTTTCCATTTCAACTAACTTTTCAAATAATCATCCAAAAAAGAGCCCATTTGGAGGGAAAAATCACTTCTTTCACCATCATTCCAAACACAAATCACATTTACAATATAACTTTTATCTTATCTTATGTTTCCAAAAGTAAGATTAAAAATAAGTCACTTGTGAAGCTGATATCCCAAACGGTCACTAAGTAATCGAACAAACAATTCCAAAAATTAAAGCAATAAGAGTAAAATAAAAAAAAAGTAAATAAAATATTGGAGCAATAAAACCAAAAAAAAATTAAAAATTAATAAAAATTTATTATATATTGCATCAATTTAGGCGAGTACATTAATAATACGACAGTCTAAGTCCGTAATAATTTTTTCGATTCATGGATCTAAATCTAATATCCTATGAGCTGAGTGTTCAAATTTCAAACAATTGATTGGTCAAAGGTTATGGAAAAACCAAAGCAAAATGAAAATATATTCCAATGAACCGTCCAACACAAAAGCTTGAAACCTAACGGCCACGTCAAGCTAAAGTTTTGTTTGAATTCAACAATGTTTGAACCGTAAAGTACAATATAATTCTCAATTGTGTCCTCAATGCACTTCATATTTAGACAATATATAAAACGCTATATAAATCACTCTTGTTTCTCTAATAGGGCATGACCAAATCACTTGGTAAATATGGCCATGAAAATTTTCTTATCAACTTTTCTTTCAATGTTTCTTGTATGTATTTTAGAAGTTCAAGGAAGAAAATCTCTTTACTCATTGAATGGTAAAGATGAACTGCCTTCATTTTTTCGAAGTGATACTGATGGTATATGCAAATCTATGGTGGATACACAAGGCTACAAATGTGAAGAACACAAGGTAAGTCATCACAGGCATGCTTGAGAAGAATTTCAATATATATATATATATATATATATATATATATATATATATATATATATATAGTAAATAAGTTCTTTTTTGTAAGATTTTGTTCTTAATGGCAAAAAATTAGTTAATTTGTATTAATTAATTAATGTTTACAATCAAAGTTCTTATCACAATATTTTTAATAAGTAAACAACTAAGTATCCAAAAGTTTCAAACAAGTTTTCTTTTTTAACATCGCATGTTTTTAGAATACAAAATTTTGAATTTATCCGAAAAAAAGAGAGAATATTTTTGAAAAATGGACCCTTTGTTATTATTCCACTTGGTCTTAAATATAATACCTCAATATACTTTATCTTTTATTTTTATGATTTTTCCTCAAACTATCCCCATTAATACCCTCAACAATAATTAATTAATATAGATCAGCAATATATAATTCAAATGAACCTATATATTTTTATACAGTGATTAGTGATTGGTACTAATAGAAATTCTTTAATCCACTACATAGAGAAATTCTACATTTTTTTATATTTCCAAAAATGATATTAAGCGTTTGCTTTTTAAAAATAATATCATGTACGTAAGTGATTGGAGTTTTCCAAATAAAAAGGCCCAACATAATATCAATCTCACTTTCTTTTATATGTAAACGTTGTTTTTCTTTTTGTCCTTTAATAATTTAAAGTCACTTTTAATATAAAAAAATTATACGGGTATTTTAAGATGATCATTCATTCACACTTGTTACAATTAATTAATTTATCTTATTCTATACAAGTCAATTAAATAGCTCTTATATTAAAGATAGAGAGGAGGGAGATTTGTTTATGAACCTAACTTTGCCATTATCTGTGTGCATGGGAATTCAGGTTACGACGAAGGATGGTTTCATTCTAAGCCTTCAGAGGATGCCAGCAAGGCTATCAGGCAAAACAGCAGATAAGCCTCCTATTCTGTTGCAACATGGTATCTTCAGTGTAAGTGGTTTCAAAACAATATTTCTCATTTTTTTCTTTTAATTCATGATCAGTTCGTGTTGTACTACTTCTTCATCACCACACTTTACTACATGTAAATAATTGTCTTTTTTTTTTTTTTTTATATGGTATAACTATATAATACTCCGATTCTTTTTATAAAATCCAAATTTTTTGAATTTGTTTGGACCTTTTTATAAGATATAGTTTGGGGTTGTCTAAATATTAAATGCATTTTTACCAAATTTACCTCTAATGAATTAATTTTACATATTGCATCAATTTTGAGGGAACTTTGGCCTGTTTGATTTTGTTTTTAAAGAGTGTTTTTTTTTAAAACAAAAACAAAAAAGTATAAAACTTGTTTGGAAAACTGTTATCAATAAGTTTTTTTTTAAAAAAAAAAATAGAATGTTGTTTTTAAAATCTAAAACCAAAACAGTTTTTAGGTGTTTTCTTATTTTTATTTCTTATTTTTTGAGGTCATTACTTATCCACTATCAACACCACACCATTGGTGATGTCCATCATTGCCACTTGATTTCAAAAACATGTTTCTTTAAAATAATTATCCAAATAATTATTATTTTTTAATTCGTTTTGTTGCCGGAGGAAACTCACTCCTATTAAACAAGGGATATATTACACCTGCTGCCCCGCACTCTTCTTATTCTTATTCGTGATCCATTCGATGCGGACTTGGGTTTATCGATCAAGAGTTGACCGATACGCTGTTTCTAACTCTTATTCGTGACCCTATTAAACAAGTGATTAAGGAGTCTGCTCTACTTAACATAATATGTTAGTACAAATTATTTTTTTAATTATGATTTATATGCTGTGTTTTGTTGTTTTCAGGATGCTGTAGTATGGCTGTTCAATTCTCCTGATGAATCGTTGGGATTTATATTAGCCGACAATGGGTATGATGTGTGGCTTGCTAATACTCGTGCCACTACATATAGCAGTGGCCATATATCTCTCACTCCTAATGATCAAGTACGAACTTCTTATTTGAATAAAATTGTCATATTAAATTTAAAAGAAATATATATTATATAAATCATGGTCATATCATGTTGATGCTTTTGTTCATTTTTATTTTTTATTCTAAACATTTTAGGCTTATTGGGATTGGTCATGGGATGAATTAGTCTCTTATGATCTTCATGCCTGTGTTGAATATGTGTTCAACCAAACCGGACAAAAGCTGCACTATGCAGGTCATTCTTTGGTGAGTATCTCAACTCGAACTGGGTTTTTACTCTGTAAGATTCGAATATTTAGCATGAATCTTTTTCCCTTTTGGCATGAACTATACAGAAGTTATCAATAGAGTGGATTATATTTACTAATTACTACATGTATTAACAATGAATATATCTATATATATATTGAAAATTCAGGGAACTTTAATGGCATTAGCTGCATTCTCTGAAGGAGAGCTGGTGAATATGATCAGATCTTCTGCTTTACTTAGCCCAATTGCTCATCTCAATCAAATTCCTTCACCAGCTATAAAAGTTGCTGCTGATATCTTTCTAGCTGATGTAACACACTTCATTCCTTTATTATTATTATTATTTTGGACAATAAAAATATAAATATAACTTAAATTAACAATTGACTCAACCGTTTTCCTATTCTTTGTATTACAGGTTCTGTACTGGCTAGGCCTTCGCGAGTTTGTGCCAAAAGAGTAAACCATTTTTTTATTTAAAAAAATAAGATTGTTTAGCTTTTTATTGCTCATTATTTGTGCCATTGAGCATGATCCTTTTTCCTTAACACGTTCAAAAGGCCCATCTATGAACTCATACATCAGGAACAAGGGGTTACTTAGAGTGTTTTTGGTTTAGCTTTTGGAGAATAGTTTTTAGAAAAAAAAAAGGTAATAGATTTTGTAGAATAGGTTCTAAAAATGAAAAAAAAAAAATAGCTTTTGAAAAAACTATGGTTTTAAACCCCATACCATGCTTTTTTAGTCAAAACCATAGTTCTGCAAAATTTGATAGCGTTTGGATAACTTAACTCAAACCATGGTTTTGGAGAAAAAGTACTCGTTGTTTCATTTTCTTAAGTGTTTGGGTAATTTTTTTCTAAACCAAGGTTTTGACTCCAAAAGCAAAAAAAAATTTGGTTATCTAAACACACACTTACTAAATAGGATTATCTGCCCTAGCCCTAGGTACTCGGATCCGAGTTAAGTTAGTCTCCCTTCCTCTTCTCTTCCCCAACCTCTTCCATCCTCTCCTCATTTGGTTTTTTTTGGTGAACCGTCGATGAAAATTTGAATTGTTGGTTCAGATTTTTTAAAAAAATTAATTGTTACCGCATGCGGTAACTTGTTTTAAAAAATCTGAACCACACATTCGTGTGTGTGTTTTCATCTGACGGTTCTATGTGTGAGGATAGAGGATGGAAGAGTTTGTCAATAAGAGAAGAAGAGGGAGCCGGATCTTAGTTACTCTTGGTTATTGGCTTTTTGGAGGAGTTATATATTGTCCCTCCGGTGATAAATATAAGAGTTAAGTTAGTCATTTTTAAAGATGTAATTGATTTTCTTAAAATATGTCCTTTATTCACTTGCATTGGAAACTACCTGAAACAATCTTAATTTGTATAATCAATATTAAATTTTTTGAATAAGTGTGTATATATAAGAGATAAAATGAATTGAGGTCCCTAGTTAGTCCCTATATTTAATACAACACACATAGCAGGGGCTTACTTTATTTTTGTCATTATTATAATCGATTATGAAATGAAAAATATTAAAAGAAGAAGAATTAATTAGATTTAAATCTATAGATTGTACAAAACTCATCAAGAAGCAAATAATATTAATCACTGCATATAGGTAGTTTCCATTGCAAATTATTAAAGAGAGTATTTTTGGGAACTGACACATATTTTCTACATAGCTAACTTAACAAATTTACTCCTAATTAATCTTTGTAAATTAATTATCTAATTTAATTTTTATATGAGTATCATGAGTGATGCAACCATCCCTCCTATTACCTGAGTCACAAGCACACACACACACACACACACACACACACACACATATATATATATATGTGTGTGTGTGTATACATATAAAAGCACAACGTACGTATTTATTAATTACAATTAGTGCCTTGCTTTCTATATCATATAAATTGATCTGCACATAATTATGCATAATATATATTTTGTTTGAAACTTCTAACATCATCAATATATTGTCTTTTGATGAACAGACCAGAAGCTAGAGAACTTTTAGAAAAGATATGCACAATTCCGGATGTCAATTGCTCCAATCTTATGACAGTTTTCACTGGTACTATCATATAAAATGTTACTATTTCCTTTTCTTGTCTTTTTCCCCCCTTTTGGATCTCCTTTTTGGACCAACCCGTGGCATCATGTTGTTAAGAATATTTTTATAAGATATAAATAACTAGTTTATGTAGATACAAAATTTAATTGAAATTAGTTAAATACAATAAATATGTAAAAAAGTTGTAGCTTTACATAAACATTATTATTTATAAAGAGAAAATGAGCAAATAATTAATTAATACATTGAAACTAACCAATAATTTTTTTTTCAAAAAATGATACTAACATTTTTAAGCTATTATTAGTGTTTCTTATAAATAAAAACAAGTCATTTCCTAAAATAACCTTTTTTATTATATTCAAAGGACCGTAGGGAGTATAGATTTAGCTTATTCATTTTAATTATAAATGCAAATTAACCCCATATATTATCAAAATTGGATTCAAGTATTATCAAAGTGTCTTTAAGTTTGTTTTAGTTATAATTGTATATCACTTCCCTGAATTTCAGGCCCAAACTGTTGCATCAATTCTACGAGGATAGATGTTTTACTTGATCATGAACCTCAGCCAACATCAACCAAGAACATGATCCACCTTGCTCAAAGTAAGCTTATTCATTTTAATTATAAATGCAAATTAACCCCATATATTATCAAAATTGGATTCAAGTATAATGGAAATAAGTGTTAGAACTATACCATATTAAATATATTAAATTGTTCAAAATGGAGAACCCAATTAAATGAATTAGAAAATAGGAAATCGCTTGAGTTACTGGTTCAATGGATCAATATAATTTTTTATTTTTTGCAGAATAGCATCATCTTTTGGATATTTTTGTCTTTATCTATTTTAATACTGTATAGGCATTATTCTTGGTCATAATTATTCATAAATCATAAGTATAGATTTTACTCAATGGTATACTCTCACATTAAGGGTTATTGATTATTTGATATTTTAACATATCAAGTAAAAAAAAAAAAATTATAATTAATTAATAACTATTTTGGTGTTTGGGTAAATTGAAAAATATGTTCCTTTCGCCAAAATGAGAGATCTAAACATATTTAAAAATTACAGAAGAAGTTATTTATTGTATAATATATTTGCTATCAGACTGTAATAAAGTTGAAATATGCTCAGAAAGCATTAATTTTAATATAAATTTGTACTTTTAGTTGTTTAAAACTTAAAAAGTTCTGCATGTGCGTTGGGATTTTGTGCAGTGGTTAGAAATGGGAACATAGCAATGTTTGACTATGGAGATCAAGCACAAAACATGCAACACTATGGACAAGCCAGTCCTCCTGTGTACGACATGACCAGTATCCCAAACGACCTTCCTCTTTTCCTCAGCAATGGAGGGAAAGATACTCTGTCAGATGTAAACGACGTGGACGTTTTGCTGGACAACCTCAAAGACCATGACAAGGAGAAGCTTACTGTGCTTTTCGTAGAAGAATATGCTCATGTTGATTTTGTCATGGGCGTCAATGCCAATCAAGTTGTTTATCAGCCCATGATGAACTTTCTCAAGCAATATAATTAATTCGCATCCCATTTCTGTGCTTTTCATAGAAGAATATGCTCATTCAGCCCTTGATGTATAAAATACTTCTTACACAGATTAATGCACAACTTGTATAGAAAAGTCACTCGTTCCACCCTGGTGGCACTCTGCACTCTATGTAGAAAGTGAAGAACTTTGTTTTTGCTTTTCTTAACCATTTTCTACATCTATTAAACGCAACGGATGGGAATGACAACCGGTGTAGAAAATCAAAAACTTTTTAGATAAAAATAGGAGAAGTGTAGAGTTAAAAACTTAATTTACCAACGGTAGATGGCTGGTTCCTTAAACATGATGTCATGAGTTTGAATCATGGCATGTGCATGAAAAAGGCTTTGTTGGGAAAAATAAAACTCACTTTGGTAATCTCTTCGCCTCGAAAGAATTAGTCTCTAGGTCGGTAGGGATATCGCCTGTATTCTACCACACAAAAACTGTTCATTAATTTTTCTTACTTTTTAGTCTTATTTCTTTTTTGTATTAAAATTTTATAATAAATTTTTACATTTTTTTTTTTATTTGAACTCATTAACATTGTTCCTCCCTCCCTTATTTTTCTTCATACCAAACAGACGAGGTGGCCCAATACTTTGTTCTTATGGTTTAATACAATGTATTAATTTGACTTTTAATTAGAAAAGGGAACACCACATCATCATGCAATATAATCCAGTCATGCTACCAGAATTCATCAGTCGTGTATGACGCATATGCATGTTTGCCTTCGTTCTAATAAGTAAAAATAAAAAAATAAGTTTAATTATTAAATATGCGGTAAATGTATGATTATGAGACTAAACAGTCCATCTAGTCTGTTTTTTCAAAAAAATAAAAATAAAAAATCATTAAGGGTATAAGTGTGCAAATGGTTTTTGTCTTTTCTAATAAGTGTGCTTATCAATATTTTAACTTATGTTCTGCTCTTTCCGAGATGAAGTCGCTTATCAACTGATAGATTTTTATCACAAGCTTCAAAGTAACAAATTTATATAAATTAAGAAAGTGAGTTGAAATTAATTATTTTTTGAATTTCAAAACTATCCTCACTAAAAGTAACTTCATTACATCCTAAACGTAGGAATTAGATAACTAATTTACTTAGATTAAGAAAATTCATTAAGTTAAGGGTAAATGGATAAAAATACCCATATATTTTTCCAATATATGGGCCTACACCATATACAAACGTTGAGTGTAAAATTCCTCAAGATTTTTATAGAAGGGTGCACATATGTTTGTCTGTTTTAAGTTACCACCACCGCTCCTGACTTCCTGCATCAGAACCTTATTTGGCTTCGCGTTCTTCATCTCTGGCGAACCTCTTTGGCCACCGCTCTCCTCTAGTGACACCATGGTGTTGTCTTCTTCCTCTCCCCATCCTCATTGGGCCGTTTTCCTTCCATGGAGAAGATCTAAGTTCGATGCCATCATCTTTTTCCTCTCAGCCATCAATGTTCTTCGACGCCATTTTCTCCTTCATCTCCTCTATCTTCCTTCAACACAGGAATCTTCCTCTTCCTCATCCTCCCTCGATGTTGATGTTGTTTGATCTGGGTCGCCGCTCCTCTGTGTTCTGCAATTTTTATTTTTATTTTTCAGTTTTTAAAATTTGAATTTCGTGTTTGGTTGTTGTTTGAATGGGTTATGGGTGATTGCTTTTGCTTGTTTAAATTCTGGTGTTCTGTAATTTTGTTGATTGATGGCGTGGAGTGGTTTGAAGAGGGGATCGCTGAATCGTGAGAGGAGCGGCAGCTGTCACCCCCTCCGACCACTCCACCATCGACATCCACTCCTCCCGCTTCACCCCTCCCACCTATGGCTTCTCCCCACCTGCCACTCCTCCCTTCAAGATCTATAATTTTTAAGTTTGTTCACTGGAAAAAAAAAAAAAAAAAGTTTATGTTGTGCGTCGATGAAGCAGAAAGGGTATTGAAGGAACTGAGAGAAATTAACTAATGAGACAAATGGTAAAAGATTCAAAAAATGTGGGACCCACAATTTATGATTTGTGACATATTTATTGCCACATCAGCATGTTTGGTCAAAATAAGCATCCTTAACTATAAACGTTGGTACATTTAATCTTGGTGCGTTTTGCCCATTTTTTTAATATTCATATGCATTTTGGCTCCTTCACCCTTAAGTTAATTATTTGAAAGAAATGTGTCTAGCGTCTTATAAGACGGCGAGTGACGCCAGCATCTTATACTACCATCGGAACCCAATAACCACATCTTCATTTTAATCATACTTTCATATACCAATTACAAATCTAGAACTCAAATCTAATAATCAACATAAAAATCAAATGAAATCCAAGCAGGTGATTCGTAACAGAGCAAAGCTCAAGGGCGCCATGACTAGGAGGAATAGAGCAAATTAAATTGGACAAATCAAATGAAATCCAAACAGGTTTTCACGCGCCAACTGTACCAAGTCTGCTAAGACCCAAACTCAGTGCAAGAACCGAAATATTTACAATCCTGTGAGGAATATACATAGATCACGAAGAGAAACTCCAGAAAATCAAACAAAATAAGAAAGAAAAAAATCGAAGGAGTAGATAATCGAATCTTGATCTACAAAGATGACGGTGAGATTCGAGTGAAAACTTGATGAATCTTGAGGAATTTGAAATCAGATGACGGCAGATGGCAATGGATATGAAACTAGACGATCGACCTCTTCATCGGCCACCACCACGATGGGGTCCCGACAGTCGTCATCATTGAGAGCCTACACCTCGAAGATAGGTCAAAGTATTTTGAGCCTCTGCCATGATGGAGGCGACGTGTCTGAGAGTCACGATGGCGCCAATGGCGAGGGATGCTCATGCCTACGTGTGTGAGTAAGAACGAGTCAAGGAGATGTATGTCAATGACGTCGTCGTCGGCGAGGAAGGGAGAGGGTCCAATGTAGGAAGGGGAGTGGCGTAGGAGGTGTCTGAGAAGAAAGAAGAAAAATAAAACTTGGAAGGTGGGTGTAGAGCTAAAGTAGAGGTGGCGGCTGAGCTTTTAATTCAAAGGAGGAGTTAGTGGTAGAGACGGTGAGATACGAGAGTGGGTGAGATTTTGAAATTGTTTTGGCATCCTAAATTTAATTTAGGACACCAAAAGTTACACTTTTGGCGCAAGACGTGGTGTCAGGGTTCACTTTTAACGTCCTAAATTAGATTTAGGACGCAAACAATGATAATTTTGGCGTCCTAAACCATTTTAGGATGCCAAAAACATTGCTTTTGGCGCCAGACATGGCACCAATGTTCATTTTTGACATCCTAAATTTAGTTTAGGACACCAAAAAAATTTCTTTGTGTCCCAACTTTAAATTAGGACGCCAAAAGTCCATTATTTAGGCGTCCCAATTTTAAATTAGGACACCAAAAGCCTCCACATAATTACAAAAATGTCATCGCCTTTATTTTTTAATTCCTTTTTTTAAAAAAAGGACGTCTCGAGGGAAGTAAAAGCCATTTTTAGTAGTAGTGTAGGGAATATTATTGGCGAATGACAAAATTGTCCCTTCAATAAAGTTTAGAATTCTAATTTTGGATAAATTAATAAAATATAAAAAAAATTACATGTCATTCTCCAAGTAATGTTTAAATAATCGCGTGGCTTACATTCCGTTAAATTTAATTGTCATTTTAACGGTATGGGCTTGAGGGACAAGAATATATTGAAAGTCTCAAGTTTGATTTTTTAAATTCTAAATATGAGGGGGGCTATATGCAATTGAGGTAAAATTAAGCAGTTATATGTAAGGGTGTTCAAAGTCTTCCCATCCTAATCTAAAAAATTTCGGGATAGGAAAAATATATACATATGTGTGTGTACTCTCTAAAATACTTAAGTGAAGTAAAATGCCAGATTGATCGAACCACTAAGAGGCTAAGGCCTAAGTGAATCATTGGTGTGACATTGTCTCTAATTAACCCTGAGCTCAACGTGATTTTCAAAAATTTCTCAGAGATGACCTTGATGGGAAAGAATGAACTCAAATGCATATGCATCTAAAGTAGTTCCTTCAATTCATATGATAATCAATCCCTCGAAATGAATTCTTAAATCCACGATCCAGATTAAGTAAATAAATATCCTTGGTTCTTGGCAGTCTATCAAAAGAGTGCAATTATATGTTCTAAGTAAATCCACACGCATCATGATGTAATAGGCCAAATTCCCTAAATGTGACAATAAAAATGAAAAAAGTAGTAACCCGCTAGCTACTCATTAGGGTAGCCATATCATCATATGCCTTCCCAGTTGCTCCTGCCCTCGAGCTCTCACATGAAAAAAATACAAGAAGTAATAGGATGAGACCACTGCCACAGTAATGCAATTACTACCTACCTTACCCGTCGACACCACCTGTGGGGTGCCAGGTAGGACTAATATACAAACATGTCCAGTAGATATATTAGGAAAAAAGGAAAGCATATATAATAATCAAGAGCATGATCATATCCATTCATATTCTTGTTGGTCGATTTCCTTGATGGCAAGTGAACCAGTCGAACAAGTAATAAAGTGAAAGTGAGTATCGTCCCACAGAGACTGAGATATCAAAGAGCGACGCTTAATTGCTATGATAGTTGCAATCAGAAAGTAAATGTAGTTGGTTGGAAGGTTTTGGATGATTACGCTAATAACAAAAATAAACAAAGGAAATCGAAGAAGATATCAGTGAGAAATTAGGCTGAACTCGGACTCACTCCTTAAGTGCATAATTCCCCCAGGTTGCTCTACTCATTGCTATAGCATCTATATTTGTACGACTTCCGCAATTGCTACAAAGATAAGTACTAGCTACAAAGCTATTCGATTAACCCACCGCTATAATCTATCGGAGCTTCCGCATCCGATACATATGATATTAACTATACTCATTCCATATTCCTATGGCAACTTTCTAGTTTTTATCTCGCATTATACTCGGGGTGTCGGGTTATGAGAGGTAGACCCATTCCCCGAAGCCCACAATAAATAGGTCAAGCCTTGCACCGTACGCCTAGCAAACATCTTGTTTCTCGGAGGTCTAGCCTCGAGTCCTTGCCAGTAAGCCGAGACCATATATCTAGCCCTTAGATTCCTCTAATCAACTAGTAATTAATTTACTGATAAGAAAATAGAATCTATTAAATTAAGAACTTGCAACTAGGTTCATACATGCTTAAGGATTCATCCTCGTTCAGCCATCAGAAAGTTAGTTCATGACTGACGAAGGAAACACAAAACAGATAATAATAGAATGACCCATGATCTAACTACTGAAATTAAACAACTGAAAATAGAAAGTTTGACGGAGTTCCGACGTCGTGGATGAAGCCTTGTCATGTCACCACTCCACGTCTTCTTCCCTCCGTCTTACTGTGAGGAAGGATGCTGGGTTATCCTGGAATTCTTGTGCTTAGTGAAGTCTTTCACTCTTCTTTTGAGTCGGCCGAATGTGAAGTCTCGTGTTGGCTCTGCGACTCTCCTCGGGGTTGACTCGCTGTTTTCTTTTATATTCAGACTTCCGTGTGACGCAAGTTAGGCTAGCTGAGCTTTCCAAATCTGTCGAGATCTATCACATCTTCTGTTTGTAGATTGATTCTGCTGATACTGCGAGATTCTTCAAATCTTTCCATTTCGATCCTCCGCATCTTCTATTTCATTATGTCAGCAATCTACCTGTTGATCTCGATCTTTTATTTCTATCCCTGAAATCAGCTAGATAAAAAGGTCAGAAAATATGTCGCATAGGATTGCGTCATTTACTTTGCTATAGCTTTCTTTATGCCTTTTAGTGCACTTCGAGTTACTGTAGGAATGTTATAGCATAGTATCGGCTTTGCTATACGTTCTTCCCTAAAAACAATGTAACTTGCTCTTTCCTTAGCACATGTTTAGGATGTAAATGGTTTCCATCCCTCGGTTCCTTATATCATGAATACATGCCTTTTTGCTTGGGTTATTTGTAGTTTACGCTCTTATTTGCCATACAATTCAGTCATGAAATATAGGGAAAACATGGCATAATCTGCACTCATCAAATACCCCCACACTTAGCTTTTTGCAATCTTGGGCAAAAATAAAATAAAGCGAACGGAGGCTCATAGTCATAGTCCTCTTGCCTGTATAACCCTTGCTTACACCATTGTTTTCAGTTAACGTTCCCCCTTCGGCAATCCCACTGCCAAACACTAACGGCTCAAGATGCGTGGTATTGATTAGATGAAGAAGTCTAAAGAGGCTCTCAAGTTCAGTGTTTGCGCTCTCTCTCCCAGGGAATTTTAATTTCTCTCTTGTCATACGAGCCCAGAAGTTCCATAGCCTTGTCAAAGTTCTAAGATTGCTTTCTAGCACCTGAGTATTCGTTCGTCAAAAGGACTTTGTGGGTTACGAGGATGAAGATAGGTAGGTGTTTTAAGATGGGTACTGTTGGTGTATGCTATAGCAGGTTTGGTAGATCGACATCTTGACTTCAGCCGAGTGCTTTTCCTTGTATTTCTAGCTGCTCTTTGTGCCAAGCCCCCCCCTTTTTTTTTTGATAAGCAAGCAGCCTGTCAATGGAGCACTCTACCGTAGCATATTTCATATGTTTCTTCTAATTGCTTCTGTCAACTGTATTCTGCTATAGCATACCATTATGCCTAACACAAAAGTGATCTTATACTTTGTCATGAAGAGAGGACATTTGTCATATTCCTATAGAGCCAACACAAAAGTTGTGTCATCATTAGCTATCATGACCTACTTTATCGGTGCTTACTTGGGATTGTGGCTCACATACCAAGGTCTGCCAAATGACGCCAGGTTAGAGTGTGTATGTGGGCCCCTACATGGCGCCACATATCGATATCTTTTCCAAAACCACAGGATACACATGTCTGCCCTGGAAATGTTATGAGCACACCTATACCGGCATATTTTACTCGATCAATCAGTCCTATTTTCACACCATTTTCCTCTCTTTTATGTACAAATTAGGCCTTGGGTCATTGATGTCTTTAGACGAAGGAACTAGTAGTTATCTCAAACTAATCGGGACTAAGTTCATTACAAAATTTTCAGGAACAATTTCGTCATTATTTCCACGGTCTATTCAATATATTTAGTCCCTGTATACATTTTGGGATATTACAACTCTTACCCTTATTGTAAGTCTACTTTAACTAAATTTCAAATGCCAAAAAATGAAAGTTAAGATATTTAATATGTCTTACGTTAATTGACTTTTCTAAATTCACCATTATTTAATAAGTATTGAATTTGAGAAAAAAAAATGTTATGCATTTTCTCATACCTATTCCTCTAATTCAATAAGTGGTAAATTGGAAAACGGTTTTTGATGGACTCATGCATATTTAGGGCTAAATTGTTTTATCAGGCTTATAATAAAGGCTAGGATGGTGTTTGGATACACAAACACGATACACATATATACACACACTCTTGTGAACTTATCAAATGAGTCATGTCAAACCAAGGAATGTCATGCCTTTGACAATTGACAAAGGAGAAAATTTCCCAATCACATATAAAACGTATTTTTATAAAGTAAGACATTTCTTTGTGAAATTTTTTGTCGAATTAACATTTCTTTTTAAATTTTATTAATTCTGCCTTCAAACATAAGTAATATTACATCACATCCTTAATATAATATTTATTTTGGGTGGATTAAGAAAGTTTGTGAAATTAATTATTTATAAAAAAAAATGCATGTTAATTTCTTTAAAATATTCTTTTAAATCGTTTTCATTAAAACTACCTCTTTATGCAAATTCATTTAACATGAACAATCAATAAGAATGGTTTAGTAAAAGTTATAAACATAAGCTATATTAAGAACTAAAGTACAATATTGTTGATCTACAATTATTTAACTTTACCTCTATTTATCATTTACTATATTTACAAGTGTTCTGTTCAAGAACAGGATGTGGCTAGCCCTAATGGACTAGCATGTATGATATTGATTGAATCGAACTTGACCTAGGAACAATGCCTAGGGCCTACGTACCCTGTAGAGGGATCAAAGTCCACATAGTTCGAGACACACATAGGCGTTTAGCCAAAGGGGGTAGGGTGTGTGTTTTGTGTAGGATGAATTGTAAATAGCCAGAGAAAGTAGAATGTGTGTACCTTAGGGTTTGACCTCTGTATTTATAGAGTGTACCTTGGGTTGATATGGGCCCTATGTGATCCATGGCGCAAGTATCGTAACTACCAGATCTAGATGAAGATCTTCCTGGATTATAGATAAGATAGGATCCTTCTTCATTATAGATAGATCCTGATCTACAGAATATTCCCTGTTGGGCCATATATTGAATATGGGCTTTATACAAGTCCGTAACAGTTGCCCCCCAGCCCGGTAGTTCGAGCTCTTGAGCTGCCGGGATGTATTTTGCCCCCAAGCAGGTTATCCGGGCCAGACTTTCGCTAACCTTGAAGGTGGAATATCACCTAGAGGGGGGTGAATAGGTGATTATAAAATTCTTTCGCTAATTGCTCAAGAACACTTTAAAATAGAGACAGAGAGAAGAGCAATGAACACAAGAGATTATACTGGTTCGGTCCAACTCTTGACCTACGTCCAGTCCCCAGAAACACTCTGGGATTTCACTATCTTTCAAGAACAATTACACACTCTGTAAACGAAGGATGGTCTTCTCACTCTCAGACTCCACTCCCCCTTACAAGTTGTAATTGATACACCCTCTCTTAAGGTTCTTCAACCTTAAGATACAATTGAAAAAGATATAAGTGTTTAAGAACTCCTAATGAGTAGATAGGATATTGAACATTGAAGTACAATAATATATGAAGATATAAACATAATATAAATTGATCTCTTTGAATGCTTTGTCTATGTATTCGTATGTCTCTCTTGAGAAATTCAAACCTTCGGGTATTTATACTATTTGAAGATTGAGGACCGTTGAAGGATTTTGAATATGTCCGTTGAAGGAGTTTAAACTTCTGTGCCTTCAGTTCCGACATTCACTTCATTCCTTTTGATTCTTCCCGTTGTGAGATAGCATTAAGTGCGCAGTTGGAATGTCAGTAATTGCTTTACATTGATCAGGGTATTGTTAACCGAGATTATTACGAGTTTTGACAAACGCATTTAATGCACTTCTGACACACTTTGCTTTCTGTTAATTTGATGTTTAACACTTGCTTAAACAACCTGTAACTCATTAACAAACTTGTTAAAAGCATTTAGGATTAGTAATGAGTAGTAATTTAGAGTAGTAAAATTAACACAATATTTCAATGGATTACGCATACGAAGATTTTAAGAACAGAGGTACCTTGCTTGAGCAAGATCAAGATATGTGCTCGGCAAGAGATGAGAGGATTAAATGCATTTGGTCAATGCTCGAGCAAAACCCAGATACATGCTCGAGCAAATCTTTTTAGAAAGATTTTCAAAAGAGATTTTATCGATGATGCTCGAGCAAACTATTAGAACTTGCTCGGGCAACTCTCACACAGAGACTAGAAAGTAAGTTGGACGTCTCTGCTCGAGTAGCCCAGTTGTGTTTGCTTGAGCATGGTCTGCCGGCATGCTTTCTATCAATGCTCGGGCAAGGATCATTTTGAAGGTAGAATATCACCTAGAGGGGGGGTGAATAGGTGATTTCAAAAATTCTTTTCGAAACACACACGATGATACAGAAATACACGAATGAGACCGAGAAGAGAAATGAACACAAGACAGTTTATCTTGGTTCGGTCTCAATTCACGACCTACGTCCAGTCCCGAAACACACGGGATTCCACTATTCTTTCAAATAATTACACTCTCTGTAAACGAAGGATGGTCGCTCAACTCCCCCTTACAAGTTGTAATTAATACACCCTCACTTAAGGTTCCTCAACCCTAAGTATAACTCACTGAATGAAATAAATAAGTGTTTAAAAGACTCCTCACGAGCAGATAATAATGAACACTGAAGAACACTCAGAATTTAATGAAATAGTTGAAACAGCGAATGAATCTGAAATCAAATTAATTGCTTAGCGTTTCAGTGGTTGTTCAAATTCAATGCTCCTCCTATTTATAGTTGATTCCATTAATGACCGTTGGAGAGGATTTGGTAATCTGCCGTTGTGACTCATTAAGGTATCCGTTAGAGAGATGAATCACTCCACCTGAGTTTCGTCCGTTTGAAAATCACAGCTGGAAACATTCTCTTACATTCCTTTTGTATATCCGTTGTCAAATAGCATTTAATGCGCAATGGGAATGTCGGAGAGACTTTACTTCGATCGAACAATTTAGCTTCGGTTTGGGTAACTTCATTTAATGCTTCACATTAGAGCACAATGCTTTATTCTAATCAAATAGGTAATTTGTGTCTTATTAATGTGAAACTCATCAACACACTGGTTAAAAGCATTTGGTAAACTCAATAAGTAATAATCAGATGTGATAAGCTAAGAGTAAAGATTTGGAGAATTTCGCAAACGGAGGTTTCAAAACAGAGTCGCCTTTGCTTGAGCAACACTTCAGTTTGCTCGAGCAAGCTTTTTTGATGTAGTGAAAATGTCTTACGCTCGCGATGCTCAAGCAAGAATTTTTCCTTGCTTGGGCATAGTGCTCGAGCATGATGATTTATGTGCTCGGGCAAGCTCTTTGATATGCAGCAAAATTACTTCCTTTTGATGTTGCTCGAGCAAGCTTAAAATCTTGCTCGGGCAAACTTCGAACGAGGCGATATGGAGAGGAAGACTGACTTTGCTCGGGCAAACCTTTTTCCTTGCCTGGGCATAATGCTCGGGCAAACAATTTTCTCTGCTTGGGCAAGGCTACCTAAACTTGAAGATTTTCGCCTTTGTCTCGAAGTTACTCGGGCAGACCTATGACCTTGCTCGGGCAAGGTCGTGCTTCCTGACGCTTTCAGGTGTTGCTTGAGCAAGCTTCATTCTGCCTTTCCATGATGTTGCTCGGGCATACCTGTGACCTTGCTCGGGCAAGGTCATGCTTTCTGATGCTTTCAGACGTTGCTTGGGCATGATAACTTTGAACTTTATTATTTATTTATTTTTTCTTCAGAGAGCCCAATGTTGCTCGGGCAAGATTATGACCTTGCTCAGGCAAGGTCATGCTTTTGGATGCTTTTGAAGGTTGCTTCGGGCATGATTGTTTTACCTTGGTTCTTCCTTCATTGAAGTCCGACGTTGCTCGGGCAAGCTTTCTGCTTTGCTCGAGCATGATTACTAAAATACTTAATTCAATAATATGAGAATTGTGATCATCAAAATACCAGAGTTAACACATTCCAGAGCGTTACTCGACTTTGCTCAAGCAACTTTTTCAATCTTGCTCGAGCATGATGCTAAAGCATGCTTTCTCACCTTGCTCGGGCATGACCATTTTACCTTGTTAGCTTTTTCTTGGATCGATAGTGCTTGAGCATGCTGGATCCAATGCTCGAGCAGAACTCCTTTGGACTTGATGCTCTGGCAAGAATATATGTTCTGCTTGAGCATGCTTTCCTAAGAACAGGTATTACCCGATATTACTCGAGCATGCTTTCCAAATTGTAAATCTTTGCTCTGAACTCGTTGATGCTCGGGCATCCCAATCACTTTGCTCGAGTAGGCTACCTTTGAGTGTCAGGTTGTTGCCTACCGTGATCTTGTGCAAATATCAAACTCCATTGCCCTTTCAAAAACGTAATAGCATAAGCGATGAGAGTCAATTTTCAGAGAGCGTAACGTATTTAATAAAGCTCTAAATTTGGCTAATCACCCATGCTCAGAAATATCTTTAAGTCTTCTTTCCAATGCAAGAAGAATCAGCCCCAAACTCATTGTAGTTCATCCATTATCATCAGATGAATGAATGTTGTTCTTGATTAGCATTTTCTGCAACATCCTGAACTGACCATCAACTTCAAAACATCATATCTCCTTCAATTGATATTTTGTTTTCATGATTTTGATGTTTTTGGAAAGATATGTGAGTCTAGTTTCATATGCCACTGATTTCAGCTTAATCAGATTTGTCGTTTGTGAGATATGCTCAAATTACCGAAGCTTGGTCTGGACTGTGACGGTGATTTTTGTGCCAACTTGCAAAAATCGTATCTCTCTCATCTGGACTCCTTAGGACTTGAATTTTATATCCAAATGACGCATTTGGAGTCTATTTTTATATTCCACTAGTTTCACCTCAATCTGATTCCTGGTTTGGAGATATCGTCAAATTACCAGAGGTCGCCTGAAACAGAGCTGAACAGAGTAGCTGAAGAACGACCTTGCTCAAGCAGGATTTCTTTTCATGCTCGAGCAAGAGCGGATTTTGAGCTGGAAATGCACCTTGCTCGAGCATAACATTGTTGTTGCTCAAGCATGACTTCAGGAACTCAATTATAGCTTATTTTAACTCTGAATTGAGCTATTTCAACTTCCATATCATCACGGAGACTTCAAGAATCAATCTAAGAACTTGTATAATGATTTTCTCATTCCATTTAGCAAGTTCTTCATTCTTTCTTCTCTTCTCTTGATCATTCTTCATAATTCAATTCTTTCTTTCTTCTCTTCTCTTGATCATTCTTTATAATTCAATTCTTTCTTTCTTCTTTGGACTCATCATTCTCTTGAAATTCTACCTTCTTCAATATCTTCTCTTCTTCTTGATTAATCTCTATAATTCAACTTGGTCTAATCTACATTAAATATACAGTAGTTAGTCAATGTGGAGATAAATATAGCATACAAGCTTTTTGCTCTTAATAATGGCATCTATATAAGATATCATCAAAACTAATCATATCCAACAAACCTTACCCTTTCGTATGTCTATCGCGCATTGCCGAGTTGGGTCATTCTGGCCTTGGCGACCGAAGTCATTTACTCACAGATCCGAGGTAATATATCAAAGATCCGAGGTAGTAGTCTGCTACTTAAAGATCCAAGGTAGTGTCTCAAAGATCTGAGATAATATCCGGGAATTTGCTTGGTTTCAAGGCTAGGGTTCCCGCTGCGATTGCCATCATTTTGACGAATTTGGATCATTCGTATTCTGCTACCGATTTTCCTGTTTAGGTGATAGGTTTTTCCCATATTTTCCTGTTTAGGTGATAAGTTTTTCCCAAGGTAGAATCTATTTGTCTTTTGCTCGTTCTTTGTTTTTGCTTGCCTCGATCCCGGTTGATGGTGAACATGCTTTTTCACTAGCAACGTTCCAGCGACCGGGATAGCATTTGAAAATTTGAATAACCCCGTGAGGGATTCCGTTAGAATAACCCCGTGAGGGCTTTCGTTAGTTCTTCTTACACCATTGACAACTGTATAGTAGTTACCCCCAGCTTAGTAGTCAAGGGCTCTGGGCTGCCGGGTGGATCTGTTATTGAACCCGGATATCTTATTTGAGTTATTACAACTTGTTTGATTTTGATAAAGTTTCTATCCGAGTTTCAACGAACCCCGGATTTACTTGTATTCTGATTGAATTTCCCCCAGACATGTAGTTTGGGTTAATTTTCTTTGAAACTTTGTTTGTTTCTTTTCATGATCATCGGGATCCCTTCTTCCTCAATCATCCAGGGATTCCGGGTTTATTTGTTGCAACACCGAATTCCCCCAATATGAATTATCCTGAAGAGGAACGGACCGAGTTTCTGGGTTTGTTTGTTGTAGCATCGGGCTCCCCCCATCTGAATTATCCTGAAGAGGGATGGACTGCATTTGCTTATATCACTGACAGCTTTACAGTGCCATGCTTGTCTTGTCGCCCCCCCAGCCTGGCAGTCAAAGGCTTTGGGCTACGGGATGCATTGAATTTTTAACCTGGATCTGATGTCCGAGTTTAGTCTTCATTTCAACAATAAGTTGATTATATGAAGTCAAACATGTGTTCAGAGTTTTATTCAATGACCGAGCCAAGGTCACAAATGTATTAGAATTCTTTTATATTCTTCTAGTAGCTATGACCGGGTATCAAGGTAGGGATTTTTCATTCAACCTCCCTACTGGGTTCTGGATCTGTTGTCCGGGATAATAGCCAGAATAAGGGAAAATTGTCACATGTCCAGTCGTGGTGTAAAAACACACTAGCTTACACATTTTGGCCTGATCAAGGCCGAGATGACAATTCATCTTCTTATCAAGGAGCAAGTTCTTTGATGCATCAAACTTTTGCAAAGGCTTATATCAGTGGCCTTGCGTAATTAAAAACCCGGGCTTGCAAGCCCTGGTGTCATTTTTTCAACCAAAGCTTGCGTAATCAAGAACCCGGGCTCGTAGGCCCCGGTG
Source organism: Acacia melanoxylon (assembly GCA_019022615.1). Lineage (NCBI taxonomy): Eukaryota > Viridiplantae > Streptophyta > Magnoliopsida > Fabales > Fabaceae > Acacia > Acacia melanoxylon. The sequence continues at coordinate 1,425,347 of JAFJYJ010000045.1, read as the reverse complement.
TCATTCTTTTTAACCAGGCTGGTGTATGATAAGACGTTTTGATAGTCCAGTTTGTCCGGTGTATTGTGCATGCGGTAGCTAGGTCTAGCTATAGTAGACTTGCAGCTTATCAGCGTTCCATGTTCTTTTGATTGGCTTCCTTCCTGAGGTTTCCAGTATGTAAGCTCTTTTGTCAAGCTTTTCCCTAACTCGGTAAGAGCCTTCCCCGTTTGCCGCTTGCTTGCCATCCCTGGCGTTCTCGTTTCCGACGTCTACTCGTCAGTGTATGAGGTCAACATTGCAAAGGCCGGCTGTAGTGGCTTTGCTAGAAAAATAACCCGGGCTTAAGGGCCCTGGTGATAATCTTCAGTTAATCTAGGGTCCAATCAAGGAGCGTGGATTTAATAATCTTTAGTTTATCCGGCGTCCTATCAAGGAGCACAAATTTAATAATCTTTAGTTTATCCGGGGTCTTATTAAGGAGTGCGGATCCGAGGTCCAATTAAGGAGCGCAGAGTCAACTGGATAATGTTCAGTTTATCCGGGGTCCAATTAAGGAGCGCGAAGTCAACTGGATAATGTTTAATTTATCTGGGGCCCAATTAAGGAGCGCGGATTGAACTGGATAATCTTCAGTGTATCTGGGGTCCAACTAAGGAGCGCGGATTTAACTGTTCTTTCGGTGTTACCGGGTTCCAAACTGATCGTAGAAACACGGATTTAACCATTCTTTCAGTGTTATCAGGTTCCAAACCGATCATGGAAACGCGGATTTAACCGTTCTTTACACGAAGCCCGGATTTTAACTATATTAAGTGTAACCAGGGTCTGGCTTCTTTTTGCTTCCCACAAAACTTTTCACGAGTTTATACCATCAGATGCTTTGACGAATTGGACGTGCCATAACAAGTAGATGATATTTACAATAAGATAGGTTAGGAATCAAAATGAAGTTTCGAGAAACTAACCGTTCATACTAGCCACAAACCAAAGAGAGAAATTGGCTTGACAGAGATGCGGCGTAACCGGGTTCCATTTGATGGTCAGGCCGCTCGTCAAAAAGATATTACGCATAATATTCATATGTTTTAACCTTTATCTCGGCTTTACCACATTCCGAAGGAATACGTTTTAATCTTTATCTCGGTTTTACCGCATTCCGAGGAAACACGTTTGTTCCCAAGGAGACAGGATTTAACTGTTATTTCCACGGAACCCGGATTTTAACTAGATTCAGTGTAACCGGGTCTGCCTTCAACACTTTACACGGATCTCGAACATTAACTAGATTCAGCTAACCGGGCCCGACTTCAAAACTTTGCACGGATCCCAGATTTCAACTAGATTCAGCTAAAATCGGGTCCGCCTTCTTTTCCTTTACAGGAATTTAAGATAGACTTGGCGGCCTTGTCGTAGCAGATAATCCCATAAAGGACTTTAAATAGACTTGGCGGCATAGTCGTCGCAACATGATTCATGAAAACGGGTTTGTGTACTTCAAATGCTTACATGTTTAACTCGGACATGATTTTTGGAAACATGTCTATGTACATTGGATTCCTACATGTTTAGCTCCGACGTGATTTTCGGAAACGAGTTTATGTACCTCGGATTCCTACATGTTTAGCTCCTACATGATTTTCGGAAACAGGTTTATGTACCTCGGATTCCTACATGTTTAGCTCTGACATGATTTTCGGAAATGAGTTTATGTACCTCGGATTCCTACATGTTTAGCTCCGACATGATTTTCAAAAACTGGTTTCTTCACCATGAATTCATATATGCTTAGCTTGGACATGATTTTCGAAGACTTGTTTCTTTACCATGAATTCATACATGTTTTATAGATAATTGATAATAAGCAAAGGTTGAGCATCTATGAGATAAAGAGGGTGATACTCATCTGGATGTAGCTTAGGGAGTTACTACAACATGACGCTTTTGCTTAATAAATGCTTGACGGAGTTCTTGGTATCCACTCATAAGTCAGTAGAGTTGCATAACGATGCATCTTTGAAGTCGCAAGAATTTTCAAATAAATGGCCTTCATCAGTCCTCAGCTTGTGTAGAAGAAAGGATAAACATCTCTCCCAAATCTTCTTAGCCTCGACTTTTCCGAAGTATTAGCTATCTCCATTTGCTCGTTTGCCCTGCCTCAAAACAATTCTCATAGACCAAATAATAGTTCAACGAGATCAGACGATATTGCTATATATTTGGAGGATTCTTGTAATCCGCTAACTCTTTCTAATGTGAATGATATAGAAAAGACAAACACAAAGCAGATATAGCAAAGGCAGACATAAAGCAATGTGGTCTTATTATTGACCTCCCTGCATCACCGAGTCGTGAAAATAACTCCTTTGAACTAAATGGTATGGAGAATTCAAATGTTGTGGTTGTTGTGATCCAAATTAAACATCTAAATTTATGCCAGAATTGAAAAGTCTGGGTTCCCAAGGAGAGAGGATGATGATCCTTCATACTATCTTCTCGTCATGTGGACATAACCCAATTGCCAAGCTTGTCTAATGAGAGACTAAATGTTTGGATGTTGCAAAAAATTCAATCACAATGCAGTGTGAACCTATTATTGACCTCCTCCACCACCTAGCGGTGAAAATACCCAAAGTGAAATACAAGATCTAGAAGAATCTTGCATGGGTGATGGTAACTTTGAGGAGTTTTCAATATTAGAGCTTGATAAAGAACATTTGAAAGAAAGTGGCAATTACTTTGAACTAAATGACATGAAGAGCTCAAATGTTATGGTTGCTTATAATCCAAGCATGGCATCTAAATTTATGCCAGAGGTGAAAAGTGTCGCTCGTTTAAGGACTAAGCGTATGGTTTATGTGCTTCCTGATACACTCTCTCTTAAAAGAATTCCCAAAGAGAGAACCTAGTGATCCTTCCAACTATCTTCTCTTCATGTGGACACATAGAGAGTTAAAAGAAAACTCATGTAAAGCAACTTAAAACCAAAGCCGTTGAATTAACCATGGTTGTCGGGGCCGCCATTTACGAACAATAGAAGAACTAAATAGGAAAACATAGAATCTTTAAACCATGGGAGAGGACCCAAAGAGAGAACCTGTTGATCCTTCCGACTATCTTCTTGTCATGTGAGCACATGGAGAGTTAAAAGGAAACCCATGTAAAGCAGCTCCCGGAGGCTGTTGTGCCGACGGCTGCTGGCACGATGATAGGAGGATCTTAATATTTCACAACAACCAATTTCCTTTGGGAATTCTAACTCAAGCCGTGAATAGGAAATATAAATATGTGGACGAAAAGGATTCAAGGGTGGTCCCCACCATATTAGGACCTTAATGAGATTATGATACTTGTTTGTTTTCACCAAGAAGGAAAAAGAAGCGGAAAAAACAAAGATTATGGTAGAAGGAGAAAACAGTAAAAGGTAGTATTAAGAACCTGCGCCTTCAGGCTTGTGACGGCTGTCACTCCCACGGGCTCCTCTTTCAATTCCCCTCCCCTCCACCAATTGCTTCGGTCCCTTAATCTTCAAATCCCCATTTTTAGCAATGGCGGAAATCACACGATAGAGATTCATCTACGTCGGACTCCTTAATGGATATATCTTGGACTTCAAATCATGATCTCGGTTTTATACTCATTGGCCAGAAGAAGTCGGCATCTCAGATATCTCGGACCCCAGCAATTTCAATCCTTAAATTATTACATCCACTATTGCTTTTATCTTTAAATCTTGACAAGTAATTCCTTCTAAACCGGTTCCTTCCACCCCTTCGATTTAACACAATTGAGTGAAGAGGAAGAATTGTGTGACAACTTCGACAACGAACTTGCTTGCGACAAACGCTTTTCCCCTTTTGATCATTGGAATCGATTTTTTTAATTGCGATTTTGCACCATTACTTCAAATTATTCATGGATTTGATCTGAGAAAAAAAAAATTCGAGGTTTCTCTCTTTTTCCTAGTTCCTAGCCGAATTAGCTGCTTCTGGTATGGTCCCAGGAATCGAATTTTTCCGATCCCCATGGTCGGCGCCAATGTTTTGTTCAAGAACAGGATGTGGCTAGCCCTAATGGATTAGCATGTATGATATTGATTGAATCGGACTTGACCTAGGAACAATGCCTAGGGCCTACGTACCACATGAGGGATCAAAGTCACGTAGTTCGGACACACATAAGCGTTTAGCCAAAGGGGTGGGGTGTGTGTTCGTGTAGGTAAATTTGAATTGTAAATAGCCAGAGAGAGTAGAATGTGTGTATTTTAGAGTTTAACTTCTCGTATTTATAGAGTGTCACGCTTATGTTGATATGGGCCCCATGTGATCCATGGCGCAAAGATCGTGAATCGGATCTAGATGAAGATCTTTCCCTGATTATAGATAAAATAGGATCCTCCTTCATTATAGATAGATCTTGATCTACAGAATATTCTCTGTTGGACCATATATTGAATATGGGCTTTATACAGGTCCGCAACAACAAGAATAAAGTTTAAATGCAAAATTGTATGATCATATTACAAAATTCTCTATCGTATGAACGGAACCACCAGAGGATTAACACGTTCTTAACGACGCCGTTTACTACTACACCCAGTTTCCGTTTGGTTTCAACTCTTAACACAACTCACTTGAAGTAGAAGCTAGACACAACTCACTCTGTACGACGTTTCTGTCTCTCAGATCACCGGAACAGAAAGGAAACCGGGTTGCTCAATCAACTCAGCTGCTACTTTCGATCTCTCTGTCGGATAATTTTGTCATCAATTTCTGAGCATCCGTTAAAGGCATCTTTCTCTTTTACTTTATTTTTATTTTTAATATTTTGTTTTCTGGATCTGGATTTACTAAATTAAGCTACTTGATTTGAATAATGATCCCTTCGTTTTTTTGGCTCTGTTTTTGGGTTTCGTCTCTCGATTTGTGCAGATGAGATCATCCGGGTGGGGCTACTTGAGGCAATTTTTGGTGTTTATGTTGATTGGAATACTCTGCAATTTCGAAGGGTCGGAAGGGATTAGATTTGTAATAGAGAAAGAGGAATGCTTCTCCCACGATGTTAAATACGACGGTGACACTGTCCATGTTTCTTTCGTTGTCATTAAGGCTGACTCTCCCTGGCATTACTCAAATGAAGGTGTTGATCTCGTGGTATGTACATTTTCTGTAAATTCTTTTTTACGCAAATGCAACTTTGGTAATTCTTGAGCTCAATGGTCAACTTGGTAATGGGTTCATGGATTGTGGTTTACTTTTGATGTATATGGATTCTTGTCTAAATCCATTACTGACGGTCGCACGCTATGCAACTTTTCCCATTTAGACTTGCTTTAATTTTATGGTAATCTTCATGCCTGTACATGTTTTTATTTTTTAATGATTTTTATTTTTTTTGGATGAATTTCTTCACATGTTCATAAACTGGAATTTTTGATTTTTCTAAGATTTTGTGAAACCTAATCTGATATTGGAATTATGAACTTTTTCACTTCTTGTGTTCTAGCTAGAGGACATCAAAGTAAAAATGTGTCTGATTTAGAAAACGAAGGAGATATTGGTTTTTTCTTTTGAATTTATCTTTCTTGTCCTTTGTGCCCTGCAATGTTGGAATCTCATCCCACCATCTGTTATTTCAGGTAAAGGGACCTTCAGGTTTGAGCAAGTTCAAGATTTCCGTGATAAGACTGGTGAGAAGTTTGAGTTTGTGGCCCACAAGTCAGGAGTCCATAAATTCTGCTTCACTAACAAGTCCCCTTATCATGAGACGATTGATTTTGACGTACACGTTGGTCACTTCTCTTATTATGAGCAACATGCAAAAGATGGTAGAGCACCTATGCTTTTATGCCCTCTTGTCTTTGTTTTTTTAGTGTTGCTTTCTTTTGTTGCATGAATACCTAAAATTTGAGAGAAACTATGATGGATCCACTATTAGGTAACTATTATGGATACTTTTAAACCAGTTTTTGCTGTAGATAATGTAGATTTCAGGCAACTACATGACTTTTTGGACAAACTTGGGTAGTTAGAAGTTATATAACTGTTTTTGACATCTGAAATGTGTTATAGCAATTTTGGACTGTCGTGAGGTGGTTAAGGTTTAAATATGATGTAAGAATAGAGGTGCGTGGAAACAGTCTTGTGGATTGATTTATTGGAGATTCTGTGCGTTGTGAATAACCATTGGAATATATATATATTTTTTTAATTCATGGTTTCTGTTTGTAAGTACTACCTCTGCTTCTATATATAGGAGCTACACACAGTTTATAATTTGGTGCTAAATATAAGAACCTAATCCACTTGGTTTTTCAAATTTATATTTTTTTTCCTCCAAAGTATCCCTATTGGTTGCACATAGGAAGAAGATTCTCATTAAGGGGTAGTTCCAATGAACATAATTAGAAGGTATTTTAATAAACCAATGCACATTTGTTACAAACAACTAACTTTAGATTAGTTGCCTAGTACTCTAGTTCTTTTCTCAAGGGCTGGAGGGAGTATTGCTTTGCTTACTTTATATTGCATACTTTAGATAATTTTGTAGTTTCTGTTATGGTTTTCATCAATTATCATGAAAATTATCTTAATCTCTACAGAGCATTTCAATCCTTTGCTGGAACAGATAGCTAAGTTGGAGGAAGCTCTTTACAATATCCAGTTTGAACAGCATTGGTTAGAGGCTCAGACTGACCGCCAAGCTATTGGTACTGTTTGAAAACTAACTCCACTTATTTATTTATTTATTTATTTTTTTTTTATACCTTTAGCAATTCTTATGTACACAAAAACTGAGCAACACATATATCACCTGTATATTGACCCTATATATACAAATTTTATCTAGTTTATGCATGTATTTGGTTTTTTTTCTTATAAATATATTTTCTTGTGTATTGACTGCATTGTCAAATATAACATTTCCGTTGGTGAATATTCTGTGTTTATGGCCTAATTTTGGTGATTCTGATTATTTCAAGTTTTGATATCACACTAGTAATATTGCATTACTTAGTTCATTTGAGTCAGCATGCGTATTCTGAGAGATTATATGTGGATAAAAGTATTTTTGCATCTTAGCCTTAAAGTCTAAGTACTTTGCAGTGTTATACTATAGGTTTAGATACACTTGTAGATACAGATGTAGATCACGAAAGAAAGAGTGGAAAAGGGAAGAAGAAAGAGGGAGAAATAGAAAAATAGAGAAAGGGAAGGAGAGTGATGGATAAATAAGGTTAAAGAGAGACGAGGTATGTTGGGTGAGGAGGAAAAACAATATGATCTTCATAACTGCGTCAATTTTGTCAATAGGTGGTGGACCTTGCTTTGTTACCAAAATTGATGTTGAACCTCAAATAAAGAAGGGGCAGGGGAAAGGGAAAGAGAGACTAATACAAGGATAAAGTTGAAAAAAATAGGGATACAGAGAGAATATGGAAGTTGGGAGGGTGGACGTAAAAAAAAAAAAAAAAAAAAAAAAAAAAAAAACTAAATCTAAATTTCAGAACAAAAGAGAAATAACCTAGGGCTACTATAGGGAACCTATAATGCAATACCTAAAATAAAAGAAAGTGTAATAAAGGAAGCAAAATAAAGTGGAAAAAACCCCTTCTATGAGGTATGGAAGAGGTTAAATGAGGTCAAAAACTCCTGCAACAGTACTTTCAATGTGTCTGTTCTTTGCTTTCTAGGAACAAAGCCCTAGGTGAAATATCAGCCCACAGTACCGTGGGTTTTGAGTCCACTCTTTGTCTTCTTTCCATTACCACCAGAGTTATTCTCAGCATTTTTCATACATGATTAAAAGCCTTTAATCAAGACTCGTTATCTACAGATATCTCCATCATGGCTGAGGCTATCCCAACAAAAGTCCATACGAAAAGCTTTTGTAAAACCAAACTAGTATTGTTTGCACTTTTTTAATTCTAATACATAATCCATGTAACTGCCACACTCCACTTTAATTTGTCACAATTTAATTCACATGCCTTGGTCCTTTAATTTCTTGTCCTTGAAGTTGATTTAAGTTGGAACAGTCAAAGTCATGTGGTCCCATTCAATTTCTTTGAGACAGTTCAATTTATAAAACCATAAATTTCTTTTAATTAAGTCCCTGCATGATTTTTACTGATTAGACCTTATGCTCCTTTTCCTTGAATCCTTGGCCCCACTCTTTTCATTTTAGGGAATTTTCAACCTTTCCATATCACTTTATACGTCAACAAGTATCTGAATAATAATACATGCAGTTAAATATGTATACATGCACGTAGCTATAAATTTGAAGGATGTGACAAAACAAATTTGGAAATAGGAAACTAATTAATCTGACTTAGTAAGTTCTTGCCATTTGAGACCAATTTTGACCCTTCAAAATTGCATTCCAATTACCTGATACATAATTGAACTACCTCAGTCTCTTTTGGCATCCCGTTGGTCTCATTTACTTTCTACTTGTGAGTATTAGTGTCATCAGTCTTTCATGAATAGTGGTCGAGAGAAAGAGGAAAGAAGAGAGGAGAGAGGAGGAAAAAGAAAGAGGGAGAGATGAGAGAGATTCTGAATAGGTACTCAATATAGGCTTCTAATTCCTAGCCTCTAACAGCTACTTTATTTTTTTCTGGTGTTAATGGCTACTTTATTATAACTAACACCTAACTACTTTATACTTATTTGTATATATACTCCTCCGTTCCTAAATGTTAGACCTATTTCATAGTGCAATATTTACTACAAACTAGGTCTTATATGTTAGACCTATTTCATAGTGCAATATTTACTACAAACTAGGTCCTACATATAGGACCGTATAGGACTGGAGGTAATATTACAATTTATACACCAAGTCCTCAATGAGTTGAGATAAGCAGCAATTGCATCTTGCAACTTCCTGAACCTTTCTCTTGTTATTTGGCCCTTGTACGCTAAGTTTTTTGCTTGACCTAGTCTATGCTCATTATTAAATTGCCCTATTGTCATCAACTCCAACCTGCACAAGCTTCATAAGTTAGAACGTATGTATTAAGATGTGGCAAATTTGATATGACTACTTAGTTCTCATCATCTATCTATCATCATTTGACAATCATAATGAATTCCATCAAACTATGCAATAAAGCATAGAATCGCCATAAATGATAGAATTTTTATAGAATTTTTACCATTTCAAACCTGAGAGCTTATGTTATCCATATTATAACATTAAATTCCCACAAATTTCTATTCACTCATGGTTCATTAATTCATCTCCAAATCCAATCGATTGAAAATGTGGGGGAGTGAGAGAATGACGTTTTGGGGTGTTGCCTTTGTAGAATCACTAAAAATGCTCCCTTGAAGTTTTTAGTCTTTTTGGGCGCAAAATCTGCATATCATGTTATCATATTCATGCTGGCGATATATGTTATAGCCCCATAACATCGCAATACTATGGTACTAAATTGTGATTTCTGGTGTGCTTTCCCAAGCTCAACTTTTTCTGTGGTGTTTTGTGCTTGTCTTCCAGAAACACGCATGGTTTTAGAAGATAATGGAAACCCCATTTTCAATCAACAACAATTCATCCTTGAGACACATTCAATTGAATGCTATTTATCTCTGATGTTAAAATATTAGAATGAAAATGAAACTGAGAAATGTTTGCCCTCCTATAGCAGGAGCCAATCAAGGAATTAATTGCTCATTTTGATGCAAATATCTAGTGTCTTTGAATGCATGACCTGTTTCGACTCTTGAACAATAATCCAATGATTTGAATGAGGTAGTTTACACTTGCTTGGTGGTACAGTTTCTCAAGTGTCAATGAATTATTCATTGTAGTGATTTTTCCACAAGTTTGGACAACATGGTGTTATGAGATTCATTTTGTCTATCTCATTACCTAAAGACATAGAAGAGGACTAGTATCGTTAACGTAATGTGTGAAGCAATTGGGTAAGCTAGTCATAGATAGGAGTAGTACAAGATTTGCATTCTCTAGCTTAGGAGTAACCTGGTCTGGCCTTAATCCAGATCCTCATACTACGCCTTTTGATGAGCTTGGGTCAAAAGCTTCTTTACTGAACTAGCTGTGTTGTGTTCTCTTCCCAGTTGGATGAATACTAAGAGTTTCTTTGTGGTGTTCTCCATATGGATGTAGCCCATATTTTATAAGGAAGGGTTACAGCTATGTGACTTGTGGTTTGAGATTGTATTGGTAAACGACATGCGTTTGATGTGTCTAACCATAGAATTGTTTGTACTTTGGTAAGTCATTGAATGGATGAGAGAAGATATCTTACTACCTCCGGTATTAAGGAGCTAACTGGGTGTTTGGATTTGATCCTAAATATAATACTTCTATCCATTATCTCCCAAATTCAAAACATTTTCCCCAAAGTTTCTATATTTAATTACTCATATGAAGGTGGTTAAAACATCCAAGGGAAGTTATGTTTAAAGAAATTATTTTAGGAAAACCAACCCATATTTGTTAAAATTCGCTAACATAACCAATTTCTTCCTTGGTATTTACAAATTAGTTATCAGTAGTTCTTATATTTACGACTAGATGAAGTATTTGATAATATCCACAAACTGATCTTAGCTCTTGTAATGTTGTTATTACTTGTTCTTATGACTGGAAATGCAGTGAATGAAGCCATGGGCCGAAGAGCAGTGCACAAGGCACTCTTTGAATCCGCCGCGCTGGTCGGGGCTAGTGCGCTTCAAGTCTACCTTCTACAGCGATTATTTGAACGGAGGCTGGGAACATCTAGAGTTTAAATCCACTAAACTGCTTCGGGACCTTGTAATATTACATAATGAGAACATAATAGTAAAAAAATATATATTTCTTGACTTTTGGGTGAGATGGATTATTAATTTACTTGTAATTTTACTTTTTAACACTGTAATAACATTTGTAATTTTATTCGAAAAGTTGCAGATCTTGCTATGATGTCCCAAGTTTGAAGGTTTGATGTTATCCTTCCTTGCATAATTAGCTATTATGGGTTGAGTTTACTGATACCTTTTTCCCTTTCTGCTAAAAACTTACTAGGATTATATCAAAAAAAAAAAAAAAAAAAATTACTAGGAGTTTGGCATTCTATAAACGAGTAAAATGCATATTATAAGCTTTTTGGTTTTCAGTATGCAGACCAATCTTTGAACTATATATTATATATTTTAAAATACTTATAAAAGGAATAAACTTTATTTTTCATGGGTCAAAAATTAGAAATGAAGTTATTTAAGTTTGTGTTCCATGTGATTCCGTGAGGCCCAGGGCTTGCAAAAAACTTACTCCTTTTTATCCTTAATATAATATATATTTACTTAATTTGATTAGATTAATTAAGGTAATTAATATGATATTTATTTTCTAAAACATTTTTGATTCCCTTGTTCCCTCACCTTGATTATTGTTTGAAGTATCATCAATAAGGCTCATTTGATTAGACAAATACATTATGCAAACTTTTTACTCTTAATATGTAGTATCTATATTTGACATCATTAAAACTAATCATATCTAACAATTTCAAATGACCTCCAAATGCATGGTGTTAGCTATAAGAATTACACCACTATTTTTTCATTTTGCTTCAATAATCTTGGTCTTTGGTGTAGAAGGTAAAACAAATTGATAGTGTAACTTACGTAAGATATCACTTGATTGCTTAAACCGTATGCTAAGAACTTCAAATTGCTAAAAACTGATTTAGACTCAACTCTATACTTGCAAAAGATTTTATCTATAAACTATGTCGTAAAATGTTTATTATATTGTTTTGCACACCAACTATCTCCTTTGTGGGGATTATCCCTCTTAAATTGATGTATAGGGTTGTTCACATACATCTCAACGTCCTCATAGTTGTGCGGCACATATAGGTATGCTTGCTCAAATTGTTGTTTTTAGATAGTCACAACTTTCTTTCCCATGATCCCTTCCCTACCAGTCCTTCCCTTATGCAAAGACACGGGAAGAGAAAATATCGCTTTCATTCTTTAAGTATGCGGCATAAAATTTAGCGGCCTCTTCATAGATATATCTTTCAATAACGCAACCCTTCAGATGACACCGATTTTTCACAAACATTTTTATTATCTTTATGAAACGTTTAACCAAGTACATCCACCTTAAATTGGTCAAGCTACAAAGTTGTACCTCTCAAACCAAATGAGTTGTCAGGGGAACCATGATGTCAAAGACTGCAGTAGAAAAATACATCTCTAGCTTACACAATGTGGCTACAAATCAATTTTGTAACCTTGGCATTTTTTTGGGGTCTATCACTTTTCTTCAAAGTGACTTGAAATAAAGTTTTCCATCAAGACATGACAGTTATGAGACTTTAAGCCCGTCAATTTGAAGTCCTTCATTGACACAAGTTTCCTGATGTTTGAAGATTAACCTTTGATTGAAGCAAGGAACTAGAAAAAACTAGTTTTTTCTTCCTTAGATAGTGTGTGAGCTGTAGGATGAAGAAATGTACAAGCTCCTCTCACCTCTAATACTAATTCTTCTCTTATTCCCATCTCAACCATATCTAACCTAGCATTTATATCATTTTTAGTCTCTCCTAGAATATGGAGTAACATGCTAATAATACTTTCGCACACATATTTGTCAATATGCATAACATCAAGGAAATGTTTCACATCCAAAGTTCTCCAATATGGCAAGTCAAAGAAAATGTACATTTTCTTCCACCTACTTGCCTAACATCACTTCCAAAAGGTATGCCAAATAGAAATTTTATATCGTTTACCTTTTGATATACCTTGTTCACAGTCAAAGGTCGAGGCGCCCTGCCCTCTTTTGATTTTCCATTCAAATATTTTTTAAACTCAGGTAAGGATGCTCTCGACGAAACCATTTTCAATGTCCCATGTAGGAATTTTTCATGCTATGTTTCAATCAAATTGAATGCGTACTCTCTTCATAAATTGGACATCCAAATTGTCCTTTAATGCTATATCCCAAAAAATTACCATATGCAAAAAAAATCATTGATAGTGCGAAAGAGCTTGGCTCCCAACTTGAACTATTCTTCCTTGTGAGCATCATACAACATAACACCGTCATTCCACAAACAGTTCAAGTCTTCAATTAGTGGAGATAGATAGACATCTTTGTCATTCATGGATTGCTTGGGCCCCAAGATTAGCATAAACATCATGGACTACTTACACTTCATGCAAAGCCATAGAGGAAGGTTATAGATAATTAATATTACCGGTTTCCAACCCAAATGGGTTCATCCCATGAATATCCACTACAAAGCATATTCTCTTATCATCTTCAGCAAAGTCAGGTGGTTCAAATCAAACTTCTTCAATTTTGGAGAGTTAGCAGGATGTCGAAGCTTTCTATCATCAATCAGATCATCTCCATGCCACATTAAATTTTTGCAATCTTCAACATTACTATACAGGCAGTGAAATCTAGGTATAATGAGGAAATATCATAATGCCTTATTCGGGCTTTTCCTATTCTATTGGTAGCATGACTCCCCACATGGGTGGATCCACCTTATGGAGAAGGGGGGCAAGTGCCCCCCTTGAATTTGTCACTTTTAAAACAAAATTTGTTCAAGATGTGCCCCCTTGAATAACAATAACATTCATAATAAGGCAATTATGATTGAATTCTAAAAAATAAGGCCTAGAAAGATAACATTGTAATTATTTTTTATTGTAATATACTTTTGTTATTAAAATATATGTACTTGAACTTATTGAGTGCTCACCCTTCATTGTAATTTACGTAGTTGTATTTCTAATAGCACTTAGTCTTGCTTTTCTAAATGACAGTTTGTAAACTAACCGCCTATCTTATTACATCATCAAGTATTCACTTGATTTCATGAATATTTTTTCACTACAAAAAAAACCTTGTTTTGCAAAGGAATTTTGTTGTTGCAAAACAGCATTTTCGATTGCAAAATGCGTTTGCAACGGAATTTGGACAGATTTTAGTTCGTTGCAAAAACTCTCGTCACAATTGTGACGGAAAATGAAAATTTCGTCGCAAATTTCGAAATTTGCGATGGAAATAGTTTTCCGTCGCAAAAACAATTTTGTCGCAAATGCCCGGATTTGCGACGTAAAAACAATTTGCGCAAATCCCGGATTTGCAACGGAATTGTTTTTCGTCGCAAATGTGGGTTTTTTCTACGGAATCAAATTTTGTCACAAATTTCAATATTTTTTTAAAAAAAATAAATTTTTTAAAAAAATCAAAATAATAAAAAATAATAATAAAAATTCCATAAAAAATACTAAAAAATCCCGTATATCATAAAAATATATAATAACAATCATAAAGAGTTTTACATAGAAAAAATAAAATAATAATAATAATGTTGCGAAGAATATGTACTAAAAAATACTCTAAACATCATCATCAGTGTGATCATCATCACTTGGAGCCGACCTCTTACCCCTGTCTCTCATTAGGGACAGGAGTTAAAGCTGCATCTGCCTCATCATCTCCTGTGTCTGATGCAGTTCATTTGCTTGCCGACTCATCTGCTGCCATGTCTCGTTAAGCTCATTTGTTGTTTGTCTCTAGAGGTGCTTTGTCTGGCTTAGCTCAGTTGCTTGCTGACTCATCTACGCTGCTTGCTCCTACACCAACGCCTTCATCTTCTTCTATCTCATCTGTAAAAACATTAGGAAGTATGTTTATGTTTTTGTACATCATTTAAATGGATCGGGGAATGAAAATGTAACAATCATTATCAAATGTATTACGTTTACCTGTAGAAACAGCTTTGTTGCCGGATGAGGAGTGCTTCGTTTGCTTCAGTCAGCTCGCAGAGGCACCGAACCTGAAGAGTCTGCCTTTGTTGTTAAATCCGCCTGCAGCCTCAATGAATAGACTCTCGTTATCAAACTGAGAGGATGCGGGGTCGGTCTCACTCTGCGAGTCTCTCTCCTGCATCAGCTTCTGATAGGTTTCCTACAAGCACAAAAATAAATCACAAATAAGCCATGTGAAATGAAATAAATATGTTGATGTATGAAACAAAGAATAAATGCAATAAATGTCTCACCGCTACTTGTTGCACCTTGGGGTTAATCCAGCGTCTCCCACTCCCTTCAAACTGTTGGGAATGGTCCGCTTATAGGCAGTCCAATCAACCGATTCTACAAGAACTTCCCCAGAGTCTGCCTACAAACACAAATGATGACCGTTAATTTATTACTTCAAAGTACAAAATATTGAATACTTAAATGAAAAATAATGTGAACTCACAATTTTTCGTAGATTCTCATTAATTGGAATGGAGCCGCCAGTATATGACGGTCCATCCATTTTGGCCATATTTATTCTATTTTTCTCACTTTTGTTCTTAAATTTGTCATCGGCGACCCATCTTTGAAATAATTGGTTTGCAATCTCAGGTTGAATCTAATCTTTCCTGCCTTTATTCTTTCTCAATTTATAAAACTTCTTAGACAACCACCGGTCTCCCTTGTGGTTATAAGCTTTTTTTAGATTTCCTGATGGTCAGGCAACCACTTAAACTTTCCCTGAAAATCAATAACGAACAATTAGTGCTCCAAATTATAAAAGTACTTAATCAATTTGTATTTAGATAAGAAATTAATAACCATAAAGCACATAACTTACCAAGAACTCAGTGAACCAATCATCCCGATCATCCATAGGAATCTTTGTCTAACTAGCCCAAGGCTGATTGAAATTACAGAATATTTGGGCCGAAATGAAATCCGTCACTAGATTAGAAGGCTCAAATATGAAGATAGAGGAAATGTTGCAAATATTAGCATACAAACTAAAGGTAAAAAATCGTAACATTACTAGTAACTTTACATGACTTACTTGGTGGTGCCGACCAAACGGATCCACACCAGCCCTATTGCAGGATCTATTGATCCCCAGACTAGTGTATCGAAGGAACTAGCTTCCCCGACTTGGCTCTGAGGCGACACAGTGTGCTGAAGGAAGAAATGTCAAGTATTGAAAATGTTAGTACATAGATGCTTAAAGAAAACTAAACATACGTAAATCAATAAAAATCGTAAAGTAAACATGCTCTGCCCCTTGTTGTGGATGGGAATCTGTGAGAGACACACCCGTATCGCCCATAAAAGAGTCGGTAGTAGACGGTGAGGATGACATATAAAGTGATGGTGTAGATGACATATAAATCAACGGTGAAGTGGACACATAAGGTAAAGGTAGCTCTGGGGAAGAGCTAAGCCCTTTGCTGACAGAGGGAGTAGATGGCGTCGCCCTACCCCCTTTGATAGGACGGGGCCGGGCTCGACCACTACTACAACCACTACCTGAACACCCTTCTGAATGCTCCATCTCTAAACACTTATAAACATTATGTCAAAATATATATAAATCTAAGAAATTTACTTAATATGACACTAGTGAAGTAACAGATTATCTAGTATAATAGATCGTCATAAACAAAGAACTAACACAAATTAATTAATTGTCTTATCCCTAAACATCACTTCTCAACATTTCACTTTTCTCATTTCAATACCATCCTATTTAAAGATTTATGTATCATTACCAACTAATACAAGATCAGAATTTTCTCACACAATTTTTCATTGCACAAAATAAACCATAAAAAAACAATTCAAGATTTAAAAAATCTTCAATATCATTAATAAAAGTCATGAAAACCCAATAGCTAAAAAAATCATGGAATCTCCTACAAACTATAAACATAATCCAAATTAATAAGCACATTAAGCATTTCACAAATTTATCAAATATACAATTCCAAACTTTATCTTTTGTATTTATAATTATCTTTTAATCTAAACAATATTTAAAAATTATTTTTTCAAATTATCCATGTTTATTGTATAACTTGTTAAGGATAGTTTTAAATAAAAAATTTATGAGATAATTTTTTTAAAAACATTAACAGTCATTTTTATAAAACACTAAATCAACTAGCTAATTTCACTAATTTTTATAATACATACAAATTTGATTATTCTTTAAAGTCGTCACACCTTCCTCCTCCTACTTTACATCAAATAATTAATTGTCTTATCCCTAAACATCATTTCTCAACACTTCACTTTTCTCATTTTAACACCATCCTATTTATAGATTTATGTATCATTACCAACTAATCCAAGATCAGAATTTTCTCACACAATTTATCCACTACACAAAATAAACCATAAAAAACAATGCAAGATTAATACTTTCACTAATCACATCCAAAGTAAATGATTTAATTCACCAATGGAATACTCATTATCATAAAAAAATAAAATAAAAAAATAACACATCCAACATTAGCTTCAAAATAATTTTACCAATTCAACATGTAAATCGGAAATGGAAAAATAAGAGAGAATAGAGGGAGCTTACCGGAAATGGAAGGGGAGCCGGCGACAGGAAAAGGAAGGGGAGGAATTGACCGGACCAAGGGGAGGAGGAGACCACCGCACCAAAAGAAGAACTCGCCAAGTAGCAATGAGGAGGCGGAAGGGTAGTAAACTGAGGTGGAAGAGGAAGGCCGGAGGGGCGATGGCGAGGAGGAGGGCCGGAGATTCGCGGAGGAGGAGAGGGGACTGAAACTTCGAATGAGAATGAGAGGAAAATCGCGTAGGGGAGTTAAGGGAGGAATTTTGCGACGGACCACTATTCCGTCGCAAGCCTCAAGTGGGTCCGTCGCAAAATTCCTCTAATGGCGATTAAATGCCTCACCGATTACGACGGATTGAAAGTTCCGTCACAAAAACATGATTTTTGTGATGAATTTTGACATCCGTTGCAAAAAACTTAAAATTTGCGACGGAATTTTTTCCGTTGCAATTTTATGATTTTCTAGTAGTGTTTGATATTCTTTTCTTTTCTTGTTTATATTCTTTTGTTTTTTAATGCATTTAAAACTTTCCTTAAAAAAAGACACAATTGTTGGGGCAAACATATATCTTCTCATAGTTAAGGCTAATAGAGGACAACATCTTCTTTACGAAATATATTTTGGGTGGACGCATGTTTTTTGTCAGTAGTATTAGATTAAAAACCTCAATCAATTCTATGAAGTTCATATTAGACCACCAACTTTTTCACCTTCAAGTTGTACAATATCAACACAACACTTAATAAGTTAGTGCACCCCTCATGCATTGGCTTCACCTTGTCACCCTTCAAAGTTTCTAACATTTTAGGACAGTCCTAAAGATTATCTTCTAATGCCTTGACCATATCATCAAGATGGTCGGCCTCAAATGCACTTGTGTTGAAATCAGGTGATACACAACTTTCCATACGTTCAACCACCTCTTTGCTTGTGTCCCATACCTCATCTAACATGTATACATACGATCAATTCCACTAATGACTAAGTGTGTCAGATAAGTTTCTCAATCACACCACTGTACATTGCCACAATTTATATAGGGGTAAAGAGTCAAATTGTCATTTGGAGGATTATGCACAAATGCAAAGTCAAGAAAATCTATTACCCCATCCCAGTAGTCTTTGGATAGCTGATTGGTATACATCCATTGCTTATTAAAAGACCTCATCTAGCATAAATCATTTAGAAACAAATACCCCAATAATATTTATCAGTTCCCAAAATAATTCACTAAAATGTATAATAAAAGAAAAATCACAAACCTTATGTCAACTCGGAAGTTGAAGGATGAAGACTTTGAGGTTGAATATAATGGACGCCTTTCACAGAGTTGAAAGAGATAGAGCTTTTGAGTGTGAAAGTTTGTAATGTCAAATTGATTGGATGTTTTACACACAAACCCCAACCTGTTAATTTGTTTTCAAGGTCTTACGTAACAATTAGTTGGTAAGAAATTCTAATTGTTGTTTTATTTTTATCACAGTCCATAAGGTATGTCATTAACAAATCCCTGTTATGTAGTTTTTAAGGTTTTACATAATGGTTGCTTTGAAGGCCCGACGATGTTTTTTTCCTGGTCATATAAGTTTGGAAGATAAATTTATATGTAAGTTATATAATGATTGTATCATAAGAACCTTAATTTTTGTCACTAAATAAATGACAGTTATTAACTACAACCATTATTTTTATGTTTTCGCCAATTGTCTTTCGATAGATGAGGGTGTGCAATTTTAATTGTTAAGTCTTAGCGGTATATATTCTTGCACGACTTCTGTCTCAATATACACGTTTATTTGCTGTAAGCATTATATATATGCAAATATATAGTAGTGATAAACTGATTCCAGTTATGGAACATTGGAGGTTTAATTTGACTCGGATCCGCCCTTATATGCAGTCTATTCTCTCTCCTTTTTTCCCTTCAATATGCATGTTCTTTTATTTTATTTTTCCCCTCTTCTCGGATAAGTATTAGCGTCCTTGTTCTTGGATGCATTTCAATCTTTATATTTATGTATATCATGTTTTTTCTGTTATAAATGAGAATGTGTCTTTGAACTAGCTATTTAATCTTGAAAAACCTTCTACTCATCACTTTGAAACAATGTTCTAAAAGTTGAACTAGATGTCAGATTGGAAAAGTTAACGGATTATGATTCAAATGGTTGAATGAGTCAGGCTGCTGTTCAGTAGGACTTGTAAAATAATAATTAAATAAATGTAAAACAATATTATAGGCATCTATAAAATCTAAATATAAAAAAACTAACACTCACAATAGGAAAGTATATTTAGAGATATGTCAAATAGTTAAAGTAGCATATAATACCTATACCTATCCTTAATGACAAATAAAATACTTATAACTAGAGCGTGATAATGATTATTGCATCATTCATAATTTGCCTAAAATTAAATCAAAAACTTAATTAATGTTTTTGAGAAAATAAATAAAGAAATCTTATTCACAAAAAAAAATGTTGGGATCTTATAAAAAATGTCACAATTTTTTTTTTTTTTGAAAAATTCTTCTTGAATCATTTTTAAAGGAAAAAAATAATTTTAACCCAATGTCAGAAAAAGAAAAGAAGTGGCATTGTGACACCTCTTTTGTTTTTGTTTGATGAGTACACCTCTTTTATCTACTCCATCTGATCCTTATTATAAGGCATCAACTGACAATTCACACAAATCAATAAAAACCGTTAAAGTCAATGAAGTTATCATCCAATTTAAATAATTTCTAATATTTCCCCTATTAGTTGCACTAAACTCAAATATTATATTTTTATTACTCTCACTCATTGCCCCTTTAATGATGAGTACACATGAAAAAACAATTAATGCTTCTTGGAAACAAAAAAGAGCCTTATTAAAAGGATTAAATGCATTTGTTAGTTAGTGTTTTATAATAAGAATAAGAGGAGTAACTACGATGCAATTTTATATTCAGATAATTATATGCCTTTTTTTTTTTTATGTATTCAACTTTCATCTTTTTTTCCTCTTCGGTCAGCGTCAACTTCCTCGCAGGGAGAACCCTTCTTTCTGGATTTTGGGTTGTCGCCTTTGTCTCAATTTTTCCCCCTAAAAGGGTTCTCCCGGGAAGTTCTCAGATCGTCGGCTATTGAATAGCAGGAACAGGTTTTGCCTCAAAAGCGATTCCCAGTCTAATAGGGTGTGCATGACAACCATTCGTTCCCCAACACTATTTCTGATATGAAACAATTTTTTTTGATTCTGTGTCTTGGAATGGAAGAGTTCTGAGAATCAGAAGAATTTTGTTTGTTAACTCATTTTATTTTTACTCCGAGAATCAGAATTACGTTTGTTAACACATTTTTTTTTTCATTTCGAGAATCAGAATTACGTTTGTTAACCCATTTTATTTTTTATTCTGAGAATTAGAATTACATACCTAATAAAATATAAATCTATTTCTTTATTTTTTGTTTACAGATTTCATCAACTATATATATAAAATAATCTATTTCTTTACTTTTGCTCTTATGTTTTAATACCATGTTATTACCTTAATATTAATTATACAAATGAATGAATGAATAAATAAATATACATAAGTCACATGACGCAACTAAATTTTCATGATATCGCAATAATTTAAAGCAAAAATAATTGATGTTGTATTGAACCAAAAATATGACAAGTCTCCAATGTATTTTGAATATGTCTCTTAATCTGTCAACATCATATGGGGAGCAACTGATTGTCTCTAGCTAATTGGTTTGCAATATTTTTCTTAATAATGTTTATTTCAGTCACTTGATCTGAGGGGCCTTCATCATCTATAGTTGCAGATGTATGGGTTGATGCTGCCATGTTGGGATTTGCATAATGTGCTAGATTTTTGTCTGCTATATGATGATCCCTAATAAAGTTATGTACTGCACAACATGCAATCACAATGAGAGCTTGCTTTTGAAATGAAAATGGAGGCATTTTACGTAAAATTGGGAACCTATTCTTCAAAGCTCCAAATGACCGTTCGATTACATTTCTCAAAGAAGAGTGCCTATGGTTGAACAACTCCTTAGTTGATCCCTTCCTCTATAGTCATTCAAATGGTAGCGCTCTCCTTTGTATGATGTTAAATAACCATCCCTTGTTGGGTATCCAGAATCAACAACATAAAATTTGCCTACATGTTGACAAGAATTTACCAAAAAATGAATTGCAATTATAATAAGGACAATCTAATGTGAAACTAAAGGAAAATGTCATTCACATTGCTGTACAAACTCATCATACCTAGTGGGGGATGAGGGGATTCCAATCTAGGAGTTTCAAGCACAGTAGTTGTTAGTTCTCTATGTGTTTTGATGATAACTGACAATTGTAAACGCAAATTAAAATGTGTTTTGGTAAGTTAAGAAACTTGCTGTCAAGTGAATACTCGAGTATTGGTTTCAATACTCAAGTATTGAGTTGACAGAGAATGGCTCACTGTCACAAAATTGTCAATACTCAAGTATTCCTCTGAATACTCAAGTATTGAGGTTACAGAGAGCATTCCAAATTTTTCACAATGAGTCAATACTCAAGTATTGGTTTCAATACTCAAGTATTGAGTTGACAGAGAATGGCTCACTGTCACAAAATTGTCAATACTCAAGTATTCCCATGAATACTCAAGTATTGAAGTTACAGAGAGCATTCCAAGTTTTTTCACAATGAGTCAATACTCAAGTATTGGTTTGAATACTTGAGTATTGATCATACAGAGACTTTTTCACTAAAAGGAAAAATAGTCAATACTCAAGTATCCATTTGGATACTCAAGTATTGGTTATACGAAAGTCACCAAAGTATTCCAACATGTGAATACTCGAGTATTGGTTTGAATACTCAAGTATTGGGCTAACGAAAGTTTTCAAACTTTACACATGTTTATGAATACTCAAGTATTGGAATGAAAACTCAAGTATTGAAATGACAGAGACTTCACAAATAATGAAAATAGTTCAATACTCAAGTATTGAGTTGAATACTCGAGTATTGACCATACGAAAAGGTTTGATATTTCCAAGTGATTTGAATACTCAAGTATTAAAGTGAATACTCAAGTATTGACTTGGAAAAGATTTCATAAAGTTTTCAAACAAATTCAATACTCAAGTATTGAGTTGAATACTCGAGTATTGGGCATACAGAGAGCTTGGTACTTTTTCAAATATTTTGAAAACTCAAGTATTGATTTGAATACTCAAGTATTGAAGTTTTGGACTTAAACTTATTTTCACATAAAAAGTTCAATACTCAAGTATTGGTTTCAATACTCGAGTATTGGTCCTACTCAAAGAAATTGTCCAACGCTCAAATCATGTAGTGCCTTCTCCGGAAGATGAATACTCAAGTATTCGATGAATACTCAAGTATTCACATTAGTGCACAAGTGACATACTCAAGTATTAAAGAACATACTCAAGTATTGGTCGCGAGTTTTGAAAATCAAATTGAACGAATTTGTGAAAACCTCTTTGCTTGATCTCAATACTTGTCATTATTATTCTCGATATTCCCTATGTTTAACCACTTTGTTAGTGAGTTTCAACTTGGTTAGAAGAGATTAAATGAAGATTTAAAGCAAAAGCAAAAAGCATGTCGAACATTAAATGCTAAACCCGAAAGCTGCATACTTTTGGGTAATCCCTCCGCACACGCTTACGGAGGATTAATGTCTACCTACCACATCCAAAATGCTGCTATCCCAACGGATTAATTCTCAAGAAGTCAACTCGATCTTCGTACAACCGGATTAAGTGAAGAGTAGAGAGAAAAACTCCAAAATGACTCCAACAAATAGATTAATGCACCAACGGTCATAATGGAGCTTGGAACGGATCTTTAATGCTCTCTTAGTATAAATAGAGTAGCATTCAATTTCTCTCAACAATTAAGACAATGAAAAATGAAAATCATTCAAAGTTTCCAACTACTCTTGAGTTTTTACGTGTAAAGTATCATTGATACATTAGAGCTTCGTGTTTATTCTTATCCACTCTTAGAGAGAGTTTCTTACTTGAAAATCATTTATTGTAAAGAATCACAAGTCGGGGGACTTGGTGATTGGGTTCATTGATTACAACTTGTAAGGGGAGTAAGTTCTAGTGAGAGAATTACTCTTGAGTACAGAGTGTGTAATCAATTGAGATAGTGAAAATCCCAGAGAGTCTAGGGACTGGACGTAGGTCAAGAGATTAGACCGAACCAGTATAAATCCTTGTGTCTTGCTCTTCTACTCTCATCCTAGTTCATCTCTGTTTTTAGTGTTAAAAAACAGAGCATTTCATAAAAGATCTTCAAAGATGCTAAGTTTTTATCATTCACCCAATTCACCCCCCCTCTTGGGTTCAGCCGGTTCTTACAGTAGTAAAAATGCGACAATCATTTGCAGATCCTTCCCATCCGGCATACACAAAAGTGAACTTCATGTCAAAGGAACATGCACACATGACATTTTGAGTTGTAATTTGTTTCCTGCCTCTAAATGGTATTTGCTTATTCTCAGGTAATGTAGCACTTACATGAGTGCCATCTATTGCGCCAATACAATCCTAATATTTAAAATGAAATATTAAAATGAAAATAATTAAATAAAATTCTGAAAATAAAAAAATGCGTAAATGCTTAAGAAAAACTTGAAGTATGAGAAATGTTTGGGATTGTCCCTAATTTCTTTTGGAACCATATCTAGAGGAGGTGGTTTAATGATCTCAAGTGCTAATTGAAGCATCGCTTTCAACACTTTCCTGAAATACTTGCTAATTGTTTCCCCTGAGCGCTGAAATCGCTCACAAACATTCCTATTTGAACTCCCATGTCCAATCAAGTACAAAAAAAATTCCTAATTGTTCATCAACCCTAACATATCTACTATATGCTAACTAGCCTTTTTGTGTCATCAATGTACAAAGTTTGTTGAACACAAATATTTTCATTCTAAATGCCTCATATATTCTATCTGAGTGGCCAAATCTGAGTTCCACAACCCACACTACTACAAAAAAGTGGAAAAACGTCCCGAATTAGAGGCAATTAACGTCCCTTTTTCGAAGGACGTCTATCAAGGGAAGTAGTATTAGAATTATTTCGGCGTCTATGTTAAAAATAGGACGCCTTAACAAAGGCGTCCTATTATTGAAACAGGACGCCTTAAAAAAGGCGTCCTCTAATTGAAACAGGACGCCTTAAAAAAGGCGTCCTATGATAAAAACAGGACGTCTTACATAAGGCGTCCTGATTTTATTTCAGGACGTCTTATATGATTTTTTTTATTATTATATATACCTGCTTAATATTTTTTACTGGGCATTTGAAGATTATCAGATGAGAATAATTGTTGTATATTCGATGATGAGCACGATTACATTTATAGACAAAATAGAGATCTATATTTGAAATTTGAAAAACTAACATCCTAACAATAATCTCCTATAATCTCTAGGTTTAGTTAATCCCTATAATTATGTGACTAATAAAATATTCTATCATGTTCGATTTTCCACTTATTTAAATTCCACTCTTCCCAAAAAGTAATACTAAAGCCGGAATGGAAGACCCTAAGACCAAAATTAAACATATAATAAGGTATAGGGAACAATCACCACCGTCTTTGTTCATTAGCGAGACTCTCTAAATTCAATATCTTGTTGCCTCGATGTAGCAAGAAGTGTATGCGGTTGCAATGTAACGTGCAATGGAAACCTACCAAAGTAAAGACAATAGAATTAAAAAAGGGAACAATTCCTCTCTTTTTTTTCTCTCGATTATAATAAACTCAACGGTATTATCACAAATCGATTCTCACAAGGTCATTAGCAAAAAAATCGAGAGAAGTTGGAACGAAGAACGAGTCGCAAAAAGAAAAGGAGAGAAAGAAAAGCGGGAGAATAATAGGGCATGTAAGAGTTCAAATTACCCGAATATCGAAATCTCCGTCAATGGCCGACATTGTTTGTGTTTGAAAGCTTTCTTCTTTCGCCTTCTTCTCCTAAAGCTTCAGAAATCAAGCAATAAAACGGGAGTCTCTGATAAATTAGGCGTGGATTAGAAAGATATAAGCGGAGTGCATCGAACGTAGAAAACTCGGTCAAGCCAGATCTCTCCTCGCGTCCCAGGAAAATTTCACCCCTGTGTGTGAAACTAGATCGATGGTGAGGGATCTGCTTTCAGATCTGAAGGAACAGAATAGCAGATCTGGTGGAGCATAGCGGAGCGGCAGCGAGCTACGCCAGTGCGACGGAATCGAGCGACGGAGTCAGGGATCGGAGATGATGAAGTTGACGGCATCAGTGGAGATGAGAGAATGAAGGCTAAGATGAGACTCCACCAGTCAAAATGAATATGACGAGAGATGAGAGGGTGAAGGCTGAGATGATATGAATTGAACAGATATTTCAAAACATTTTAGGCGTCCTAAATATATTTTAGGACTTCTAAAATTTAATTTTGGCGTCCTTATTTTATATTCGGGACGCCAAAAAATTACCTAGCGCCAAAAATTCGTCAAAATGCAAAAAACAATTTTCTCGCGCCAAAAAATTCATCAATATGCACAAAAAAATCATTTTAGGCGTCCTAAATATATTTTAGGACTACTAATATTTAATTTTGGCGTCCCGATTTTATATTCGGGACGCCAAAAAATTACCTAGCGCCAAAAAATTCCTCAAAATGCACAAAAACATTTCGCGCCAAAAAATTCATTTTCGGCGTCCTAAATATATTTTAGGACTCCTAAAATTCAATTTTGGCGTCCTAATTTTGTTTTCGGACGCCCAAAAATTTCATGGCGCCAAAAATTCCTCAAAATGCTCCAAAAATATAATTTTTATCAAATAAATTAATTTTAGGCGTCCCGATTTTGTTTTCAAGACGCCCAAAAATTTCATGGCGCCAAAATATTCCTCAAAATGCTCCAAAATATAATTTTTATCAAATAAATTAATTTTAGGCGTCCTAAAATTATATTTAGGACGCCTAAGTCTCAAGATTCAGCCAAATAATTACGAAAATGCCACCGCCTACACTTTTTACTTCCTTTTTAAAATAAGGACGTCTTTTAGGGAAGTAATATCCACTTTTTGTAGTAGTGCCATTCAAAGACTGTCAGCTACTATCTCTAATTGGTTCTTTGGTATATATTGACTTGTTAATAATAATATTTAACAAGTTTGATATAACAAGATCTTCATCTATTGATTTGTTGTCAATGAGGTTCAAAATATTGCCCACAAGTCAAACACAGAGGAGCACCAGCCATAAGAATACTACATCAATACAAATTATCATCAATTAAAATATTCATTCCACACCATAGTGATACAAAAAATTAAAATTAAAATATGGTCTTGAAAGCCACTAAACAAGACAAAATTAAAAAGTTGTAACATAATTTCGTTCATTTAAAAATTTATATGAGTGAAGCTCTCCTCTCAGGAGGAGCCCTTATAAAGGCTGCTCTCCATGCTTGGCTCTCAACTATTTGATCAACTGCTTTGCGGTATGCTTCATTCTCCAATCCCACCATGTCATTCAATACATCCATTGCATCCATTGAAGAATTAGCAAAATTATGGTGGCATTGGTTTTGTCTAATCTTAACCAGATCTTGAATGGCTTGACATGCCATTGTAATATCTTTATTCCCACTACGTCTTCTACGCTTTGAGTTTGGGGTCCTATCTTATCTATGTAGTATAGGATTGGACGTCTCAACATGATCAGATGCAAATAAATCATCATTAAGCATATGCTTATCTTCTTTATATTCTTGTCTATGTTGTATAGAGCTGGTCGTCTCAACAGTATCACCATCTCCATCTGAAAGTTGGTGTGCCTCAACATTTCCCACGCCATTATCTCGACTTGTATAGACATCCCCAAATATCTCAATTAGTTGTTCCCAATAAGGAAGGTCATTCTTCCAAAATTTCTCCCATTGAGGATTGTCCTATACAAAAGATTTACCTAATTTAGTTTACAAAAATCAACAAATTTATAAGAAATCAAATGGGACACTATGTTAAAGGTTACCTTAATATGGACATCCCATAAAGATGCATCCTCGGTTGTAGCAGTTTTCAAAACAGTGTTTCAACCAAAACCAGATATGATTAGTAATTTCTTGAAACTTGAATATTCTTGTTTAAGTTTATTCATCTTGTTTTTCAGTTGATCAAGTTTGTAATCAAGCCCGATTGTTTTGTAAATTCATCTTTAATGCTCTTCCATGCATTCTTACTTGAAAGTAGAGGTTGTTCTATTCCCTTTTTCACTTCCTCAACCATCAAAGTAACAAGAAGAATTGTGTTTTTATCAGTCCATTTTGCTGTGTACCCTTCGGATGCCATTCTCAATTGAAGAAATAACTCCTCACGTTGGATTCAACCTAATGTATGACGAAAGAAAGTGTTGAAAAATATTATGATGGCATTTTCTAATATCAATCAATAAGAGAAAAATCCTAAATCTGGGTGTGGAAAACTATCATCATGAAATATATGCTCATTGGATTTGGTCCAATCAATTGGTATTCAAACATCAATTCAAGTCTAAAAACTTTGGTTCTAGTTCTTAAACTTTTGTTTCAAGGAAATGTCATGACTGAATCTAACAAATCTTACAATTCCAAGCCTCAAACACAAGTTTTATCTAGAATGAGCAAAATAGCTCATGATTATATACAAAGAGATTAAAATAGAATGAATAATTTCTATGGATGAAGGAAAGTAATATATGACACAATGAAACAAATAAATAATTGTGAATCATTTATTATCAAGGCGTAATGGTATTGTGTGCTTTTTAAAGAATGGATCAATTGATATAATTGCAGGCAGCTGTTTATTCATCAGAAACTCATCATGTCTAGGCTTTTGGCTAAATCAATTGATGCCCCTCTTTCACAAGTGGCTTGGGGACTAAAAAATGGTCATCGTGACCAACATAAGAACAAGGGTTTTGGAAAATCACCAAGATCAGTGAAAATGATGTGTCCTCCATTACGAGCATCATTTGGATTAAGGATGTCTACTGCTACTACTTTACAAACATCTGGATTATTAATATAGTTGTTCAGCATGCAAATCTACAAAAATCTTCAAATACAATATTGTGAATTAATTTAAGACAACACTTTGGCCTCATAACACCCCCAATTAGGAAAGCTTAATGCTTCCAATTTACATTTGCATCCTACAAACTTTCCACTCTTATTTTGCATCCTACTACTATCCTAATCCCATAACTACAGCTAAGTTGGCCTTTAAAGTGAAAGAAGCTCGAGCTCTAAACTAACTATTCAAAGACTAGACAGATGATAGAGCTTTCATTGAAATCTTTCTGCACTTAATTTGAGCGTATGAGGTAGGAGCAATGATTAGTGGCAATGGTACAGGAAGATTGGTTGTGGGACATCTGCATGCATTTTCTACACAATTGAAAACACTTGAAAGGCTACATGAAAAAATTTTATCACTTTTATGTCATACTTTCACTCCCATTTAAAAAATTATTTCCGCACAATTAATGAAAATATCCAATAGAGCATTAATAGATGAAAATACACAGAGAAAGAAAGTGAATAAGCAATAAGGCTCAGCCAAAGTTGGGGAATCATTTCACGTAAGGAATGCAGTAATAGATGATCTCAACCAAATCAGAAAACACTGACCAACATAACACAGGAACATAACAAATCAAAGACCAAAAAAAGAAAAGAGAAGAAAGAGAACATGGGAGAAGCTATGAAATCGGGTCTACATTCCAAAATGAACAATAAATTGAAAGAGAAATCAAGAAAGAACTATGAAAATAATAGAAAAAGAGGATCGGTGAAGCAAAATATAGAAATTAAAAGATTAGGGTTTAATCAACTTACTCTCACTACAAAAAAAAAAAGTTTTTGCAAAGGAAAAAATCCGTCGCAAAAAAGGGATTTTTTGTTGCAAAATTCGTTTGCGACGGATTTCGTCCGTCACAAAAACCCTCGTTGCAATTGCGACGGAAATTCAAATTTCCGTCACAAATCCCGAAATTTTCGATGGAAAATTATTTACGTCGCAAATTCCGGATTTGCGACGGAATTCCAATCCGTTCCGTCGGAAATCCTAGAGGATTGCAACGAAAATAAAATCCGTCGCAAATCCCGGAGGATTTGCGGCGGGAATCAATTTCATCGCAAAACCCAAAGGATTTGAACCCAAATGATTTGCAACAGAATTGGATTCCGTCGCAAATTTTGATTTTTTTTAAAAAAATAGTAGTAGGGGAGTAATAATAATACTTTAAAATTTTTGAATTTATTTTTAATATACAATATATTCTCCCTTTAGTCTATAGCTTCATCTAATTCGTCAAAGTCAAAAAAACAAAAAAAGAAAAAAAGTTTAGCGCTTGAAATATGTTTAAAATTAAAAAAATGTTAACTTTACTTATATTAAATTAAGTTGCAAATGAGATAGAACATTACATATTAACTACATGAGTAAAATTGATAAATAAGTATTATTAATATCCAAAATGACTTAGATTGTGGAATATAGATGGAGTATTTATAATATGCAATTATGTGGGGCATTAAATTTGTTAGAGATTTTATATTAAAGTTTATAAAAAGAATTACTTTTATGTTATATATAAATTTAAAATACAATTTTTTAATTCTTTATTAAAGTATTATATATTTCAAAAAATACTTTTAAAAAATTAGGAGTTTCTTTAAGTTTTATTTTTAAAAAAATAATTTGAATCTAAAAACTCAGATTTTTTTTTAAAAAATATCTTTCAAAAGTATATTATAAAATTTTTAAAAAACAATAAATAACAAAATAATTTTATGATTTTATATAAGCACAATAATTTCTACTTTAACAAAAATACTTAAATAATAAAATTATTTCTATGAAATATTTAGACAAGGAAAAAAATCACTTCCTAGTGCGCATCATACATAATATTCTCTTCTTCCCATATATAAAGTTTGTGTTTGCGCATATAAAATCTTATTTACTTGAAATATGTAGATAAATAATAAAAATAAATATTGAATTTTTAATTTGATATTAAAATTTTTTAAAAAAAATCATAGTGAAGATGTTGAATTTTTAATATAATTTAGATTATTTCTATTTAATATTTCCTCGGGGAAAAAAAGTTGAGGTTGTTAGATAAAGTTGAGAATCTACGGAACCACCATCTACTCTTTCACATTATACTTGAACTATTCCTATGCACTATTTATGTCAGGAGTTGGAATCGGTCCATAAAGTATAGACTAGCTATAATTAGCCTAATTGCGCGCCGTTCAAAAAACAACAATTTATTTAATATAATCCCATTATTTTATTTTTATTTTGCAATATATATATATATATATATATATATATATATATATATATATATATATATATATATATTTCAGAATGTATAATTAAATAAATGTCGAAGATCTAATATGAAATATCCAAATAAAATCACCAGCACCATCAAGTTTATAAGAGATTATTATATGCATGCCCATATTATCGCATGAACATTATAATATTTTTCTCGCCAAATATTAAAAAAATTAAAATAAAACATTAACGGAAACAAGAATGCTAACCTTATTCATGCCTAGAAAAAACTTGGCCAAATTGAGAGTTCCAAATTCAGAAACTAGATTAATTAGATTTTTGGGAGTAATTTTATGGAATACACTATTCATGTGTGTGTAGAGATAGATAATTATACTGGAGAAGTTGACTAAAAAAACTACATCTAATGCAAAAAACTAAAAAAAAAAAAGAGGGTATAGAGACTCACCCGAGATGATGCTAATGAAGAGGAGGGTGGAGGTGAGAGGAGAGGAGGTCGATGCTGGCGGTGAGACGAGACGAGGACAGAAAAAGGAGGAGGAGGACGGAACCGACGGGAGAGGAAGTCGGAAGGAGGTTGCACATCGGTCTGTATGCTGGTTGACAGACGCACTGAGAGAAAGCATGGTGGAAAGGGAAAGAACACTGGAAAAATGGGGGAGGAGAACCCCAAATCAGGCTTAAGACCAAAATTCGCGACGGAAAATGATTCCGTCACAAATCCTCAAGGGGTTTGCGACGGAAATGGAATTCCGTCGCAAATCTTCAAGGGGATTTACCATGGAAATTGATTTCATCGCAAATCCTCCGGGGTTTGTGAAGGAAATCGAATTCCGTCGCAAATCCTCAAGGGGTTTGCGATGGAAAATGGTTCCGTCGCAAATCCCGCGGAATTCAATTTCCGTTGCAAACCCCTGGAGGATTTGTGACGGAATCAATTTCCGTGGCAAATCACTTGGAGGATTTGCGACGGAATCAATTTCTATCGCAAATCCCCTCGGGGATTTGCGACGGAACCATTTTCCGTCTCAAACCCCTTGAGGATATGCGACGGAATTCGATTTCCATCGCAATTCGGGTTCAATTTGCAAACGTGAGGATCCATTTTGTGACGGAATAAAAATCCGTCACAATTTTTTTCTTCAGATTTTAAATTGCGATGCAGATTTTTTTTTGTTTTTTGTTTTTGCGACGGATTTTAAATTCCGTCACAAATTTTAGAAAATTTGCGACGAAAATAAATCCGTCACAATTTTAGTATTTCCTATTAGTGTCTTTATCTGCGAAACAAATTGTAAATTGATGAGGACGGAGGCGCGAGGCGGAGACCAACGACAAAAACCGATGACGCCGGAGATGAATAAATGCGAGACAAGGGAGAGACGGAGGGCAGCCTCGATTCCGATTTTGAAGTCGAAAGGGGAAAAACAGGGGAAGAGAGGAGAATGGGAAAAACAACTTACCAAGTCGGACTGGAGAACGCTTGACGTTGGGTCGCCGTGATGAACATCGGCTGGAGTCATTGAAGGTCGAAGAGAAAAGAAGCAAGTCACGAATGTATTGGTTTTTCCCACTATAAAAGTGATTCTCATTTTGGGCCCTGGACCATAGAAGCTGAAATTTTCTGCTTCTTCTTTTTATTCCCCAACACAAAAAATAAACCGGTTCATCTCGGAAAAAAAAACAAAACAAAACGGATTTACCTAACACAATTCTAATCCATTTTTACTCTTGGGAATAGATTAATTTTTTTTAAAAAAATGATTCTGGGAACGTTACCATGCAGACCCATAACAGCTAAAAAGCAACTAGAAACGATTGAACCCCAAAACAGCCTTTGCCTGAGGTATGAGTTGCCATCGAGTCCGGCCGATGGTCCGGCTTGATTTTTGAAACTTTGCTTTGAAACTCACAAGAGATTGCAATGAATTGTTTTTGCAAATCAATGTTTAAGTTCCTGAGTTGTTCACATTAAAAGTGATTGACCAAATTGGAGAATATATGTGCATGCCTTACGGAAAAAGAAGTCTTTGAGCATTACCAGTCATAACTTTTTTAATAAGCTTTTTATAAAAGCCTTGAAAAAAATTATTCAGAATATTTAAAGAGTTTTTTTTTTTTTTTTCATACTTACTCCCTCATTAGTTATATAGATTATATTAATTAAATTGTTGGTGATACTCATATTTAAATTATTTTCTTTTTCTTTTTTACTTTCCCCATAAATAAAGGCATCATTGAAAAATAAAGTTTATTATATATATATATAAAATTAATTTTAATATTTAAATTCGCATAATTCAGTTATATATTATGCGCTTATAAATAATATCAGTATTTAGGAAAAAAACGCAACGATGAATGTGGTTGAAATTGTTCAGAGGATCGAACTTCGTTTTCGGCCTATTAAAGAAAATTAAGTTTTTGTCATTGATTAAAAAGGCTGCTGGATATATTGAATGGAATTACGAATTGGAGCCCGGCACGTGAGGTATAACCCTGCCAATTGTCAATACCTTAGGCTAGCTTTCAGTAATCTAGGCCGAGTTTGTGATTGAGATTTAAAGCTTAAGCCTGAATTTATATATGTAGGTTTTTTTTTTTTTTTTTTTTTTTTTTTTTTAAAAAAAAAAACCTGAACTTTTAAAAGATCTAAAGTCTATTTAAAGGCTTAATTAAAACATAGGCATTTAAATAAACTTAAAACCTATGTATCTAAATTCATATATAATTCATCACGTCTATTTAAAAGCTTACGTTATGTCTCAAAAGTTTAGATATTCATTCTTAGATGGAATAAAAGAGTTAGTAAGAGAAAGAAAAGAACATTTAGTGTGAACAATTGTCTAAACAATTATGAATTGAATAAGAAAAATCAATCATCTGTTGATTGAGATATATTTTTTAAAATAAACCAAATACGACTAGTAATGTGTAAAACTATATTTTACCTCTTATTTTTCTTATAGAAAATGAGACAAACTTCTCATATTAGAATCATTTTTATTTGGACATCACTAAAATAAACTTATTGCAATTATTATGTTGCATCAAATGACACCAATCAAGGGAGATCAAGATAGTGAACTAGCATTGCTATCTCGGGCGATACAAAAAAAAAAAAAGAAAAAAAAATAGATGTGATCAATTGATGAATAAAAATGTTAAGCTCATGAGTCAATGATGAAATGTAAAACTTAAGGTTAAGACTAAGTTATTAATTTTACAAATAATTTACAAAAGGGTTAAGGTGCAGATTGACTAACGAACTATTACTCGAGGAGCATCTGGCACATGCATTAACTGATGGTACCTTAATTATCAATCAACAATTTAAAAGTGAAAAAAAAAACACAATGTCGTTAAACTACCCTGTCATTGTCTTGATGTCTCCGTCTTCCATTGACTGTCACAGTGTCGGCGACGTCAGCGTCTCCAAAGCTTCCATTGTTGCTGGGTGTTCCACTCACCCTCTTGAACTTATCAAGGTCCGTCTGCAGCTTCAACGCGAGAATCACACACTGAAACCAAATCCAGCAATCCACAGGTTCTGACCAGCACGCACCTTGCACCCTGGTTCCTTCCCTCTGACGCCACAAGCAGCAGCCGCCGCCGCCGCCACAACTGTAACGCTCCCTTATAGCTCCTTATCATTATCAGAGTTCATACACAGAGAGCATGAGGATCCGGATTGGGTGAATGAGTAACTGATAAAAATGTGGAAAATTTTAAACTTAACTTGGTTTTGAAATAAACTTAATCCCTCCGGAATATTTAAATATATACAGTCATCCCAAATCTAAAACTTCAAAATTAAACTTCAAAATAAATAAACATATACAAAACAAAAGGAACTCTTCCTTCGAGTTCACCTTCTTCTGCTTCTGCCTTACAGCACCGCCTTCCCCTTCTTCACACTCCTACTACCAGCGGCTTTGTTCAAATCTGAGATTCACGAATGAATCTCAGAGTAACATGTTAACCTCTATGCATGGAGTATAAGTATATATAATAAATAAACCACCATAATCAGGAATACCATAAAGCATACAAACAGTATAAAACACAATTCAAAATCCCAGTGCTAGGAAATCATGTGTAGAACCTACCAGGTTCAAAATTCCATAGTCCTTGGAAAGACAAGCAGGACCTACCCGATCCTGTGCCTATCTCTCCGAGGCCCAACCTAGAACCTACCTGGTCCCGAGTCCCTCAGCACAAGGAAACCACAATGCGGAACTTACCCGGATCCGAATTCCTTAGCACAAATGTGAATGGCCAACACAAATTTATTGTATGCAATCAAATATGTTTATAAAACACATTCCACAGACTAGTGCAAAAAAGGGTTTTAAGACCGGACAAAAGAGGCATCGTAAGACCGGACCCGCGACCGGTCTTGTTCCAGCCGGTATTAAAAGTCCACATTTAAGACCGGACACGAACCGGTCTTAAAGAAACTCTTTTAGATCGGATATTTAAAACATCAGGTCTTAAAAGTCGTACTAAATAAAGCTGAAATATTTTTTGTTCGGTCCTAAAACTCAACTTTTAAGACCGGACAAAAACTCAGCCGCTCTTAAAAGATCATAATTTTAAGACCGGACAAACATAAATCCGGTCTGAAAAATAGCGGCTTCTAAGACCTGACGACTAATTATATGCGGTCTTAAAAGACTGGCTTTCAAGACTGGATGGTAGATTCATCCGGTCTTACAAATTGAATTTTTAGACCGGACGTATAAATACACCGGTCTTAAAAGACAAACTTTTAAGACCGGCTTAATATCAAATATGTACACATGACCTTTAAGACCGGACATATAAATACATCCGGTCTTAACAGTTGAACATTTAAGATCGGCGTATTTATTTCCGGTCAAAATTTTCCCAAATTTTTTCCCTGTTTTGTTCTTCCTGATCATATATATACAAATCCACCACCCAATCCAGCACATAAAAGTCGATACTTTCAGTACAAGCTATGAACAATTATGAATAAATTGAATTGGGAAAAAGAATAAAAATATTATTCACCATGAGTTATGTGGCTTCTTAATTAATGATTATACTATGACTACAACACCTAAATTAATTTATATAATAAGATAACTTACTTACAATGCAAATACAATAAGTTACAAATACAACATACATGCCCAATGTAATATTCACCATGCCTTCATATGATTCCCACCCAACAACGTAACATCCTCTTTTATAACATGCCCTTTTGGATCGGATCCTGCCACAAAAATAAAACAAGAACAAACTTCATAGTCAGTGACATTGTTTAAGAACATAGAAGGAATATAATATAGTTAAAACCTTAAAGTTTTCAAAAAATTCTGCATATGAATATTACCTTATGAATTGACTCTTTTATAAAGTGATATCCTCCCATATCCCTTCTTGATGATCATTTCTTATGCCGGGTTCATTATCCGCTTCATCTTCTTCGTTCATGTTCGGTAGACCCTTGAAAAAGGAGTACTCTCGGGAAGACCATAATTTGAATGACTTTCCTCATCAATATCAATGACCCTTTTTCCTTGGAGAGCTACAGACCACATTTTATTTTCTTGATCGGTGATATAGAACACTTGTTTCGCCTGGTCTACCATAATAAAAGGTTCATCTCCAAAACTTCTACCATTGACATCGACTAATGTAAATCCTAGCTGATCGATCTGAACACCATTATTGACATTAACCCACTTGAATTTGAAAATGGGAAATCTAATTTGAACATAGTCCACCTCCCAAATCTCTTCAATAACCCCATAATATGGCATGACTACCAATAAAGGCCTCTTGTCTTTCGAACTGGAGAAGTTCATAGATTAACATAACACCACTGTTCTGGACGGTGCTCCTATGATCTAGGGACTTCGTGTAAAATGTATAACCATTGATCACATATAAATTCCAACTTATGACATCAACCTCAGGACCACGTGCTAACCATTTGATTGTATCAGAAACACAATCCTCTCCCTTGACCTTTTGTTTGAACTAGTTTGCAAAAGTTCTGTTATGCTTTCTAATCAACCTTTGTTCAGTCATTCGATGATTTTCTTTCCTTACAGCTTCTTTATGTGCAGCTATGCTAGCTTGAACTTCATCAACATTATTCAAGATGTATAAGTGGACTTCTGACAATTCATCAGGATCCACACTCTTTATCGAAGCCCTTCGTCTACCCCTTCAGCATGTTGACGTTTTGGAAGCCCAATATGTCTTACTTTGGCCAAATAATTTTGACAAAATTCCATGGCTTCTTCATAAACATATTTCGAACAATTGATGCTTCGGCGGTATGCGTTCTTCACGTACCCTTTTAGGAATTTCATAGATCTTTCAATTGGGTACATCCACCGTAAATGGATAGGGCCACACAACTTTATGTCTCTCACTAGATGAACAATTAGATGAACCATGATGTCAAAAAATGTAGGAAGAAAAAGCTTCTCAAGGTGGCACAAGATAAGATATCATTCATTCTCTAATTCATCCAACTTTTCAATATTGAAAACTTTACTACAAACCGCATTGAAGAAGACACAAAGTCTAGTCAAAATGACCCGAAGATCATATTCGGGGATGCCTCGAATAGCTACTAGGAGTAGCTGTTGCATCAAGACATGACAATCATGAGACTTTTGGCCTACTAATTTCAAGTCCTTCATCGATACAAGCCTCTTAAAATTTGAAGAATACCCCGGGAACTTTTGTGCCATGTAAACACTCACAAAAACTTCTTTTCTCATCCTTAGACAAAGTATGAGAAACCGGGGACAATAAGTTCTCTTCCGTATGGCCTTGGATGTAAGTCTTCGTGTATTCTCATTACTTGCAAATCCAATCTTGCCTTCACACCATCCTTGGAACTACCTTGTATGTTGAGAAGCGTGCCAACAATACTATCACATACGTTTTTCTCCACATGCATGACATCAATACAGTGTCTCACATCAAGATTGCGCCAATATGGAAGATCGAAGAATACATATATCTTTTTCCATATATTTTTTCTTTTCTACTCTTTGCGTCTTCTACCGAAGATGACACGATATTTTTCACCTTTTCATAAACTTGCTCCCAGTCAATGCCACCGAGCATCTTCATACTCTTGGCCACCAAAAAAGGCTTTCTTTAATCGACGATATGGGT
Source organism: Acacia melanoxylon (assembly GCA_019022615.1). Classification (NCBI taxonomy): domain Eukaryota; kingdom Viridiplantae; phylum Streptophyta; class Magnoliopsida; order Fabales; family Fabaceae; genus Acacia; species Acacia melanoxylon. The sequence continues at coordinate 1,387,442 of JAFJYJ010000045.1, read as the reverse complement.
GGTCCCGTCGAAGAAATCTCCTATGTCCAAGATAAACCGTCTTTCTTCCACGTTGAAGTTGATGGTAGCGTGTGTCTTCTTCACAAACCGGACATGCTTTATGGCCTTTTACACTATACCCTGACAAGTTCCCATATGCTGGGAAGTCGTTTATAGTACAAAATATCATGGCTCACAATTTAAACACCTTCTTCTTGAAAGAGTCAAAAACATCTATACCTTCTTCCCACAACTCCTTCAAGTCTTCGATCAAGGGCTCAAGGTAAGAATCAATGTCATTTCCGGGTTGTTTTGGTCCCGAAATCAACATAGACAAAGATGATGTACTTTCATTTCATGCATAACATAAGAGATAAGTCAGTAAATAATAAGGAGCACAGGCCATGAACTATGTATGCTGCTAAGGCTTCCATATGGATTCATGCCATCCGTGCTAAGGGCAAGCCTAAGGTTCTTAGGTTCTTTGCCAAAGTTCGGAAATAAATGATCGATTTTCTTCCATTGAGAAGAATCGGCCGGATGTCAAAACTTTCCATAAGAAATCCTCTCATCTGCATGCCACCTCAAATTTTTTTGCATCATTTTCATTGCAAACAACCACTTGAACCTTGGTATGATTGGGAGATACCACAACACTTTTGCAGGCCCCTTATTTGACTTGTACCTTGGGGTTTCACATATCGGACAATTCTGCTTCTCTTCAAACACTTTTCTATACAATACACAATCATTCGGGCATGCATGGATCTTTTTGTACTCCATCCCTAGTGGACAAAGTATTTTATTAGCATCATAGTATCTATGCGGCAACTCATTCTCATCCGGAAACATGTCCTTAAAAGCCTCAAGCATTTTAGAAAAACTCTTGTCGCTCCATCCATGACGTGCCTTCAAGATTACCAATTTCAATACAGCGTTCAACAATTGGTATTTTTACACCCAGGGTATAGCGGGGTCTCGCATCACCGCACATATTACCATATGCATGTGATTGATGAAAAGCCTCTTCTCTTACATCACGAATAATGTCCTCTATGCGATCATCCATATCCGTGTCATTATCATCAAAGGCCACATCCCCATGTTGAGACCCACTTGGTATTTTTTCACTATGCCATACCCACACTGTATAAGTCTTACAAAATCCTTCACAAATTAAATATGTGTGTATAACTTCAGGACTTAGTCGCTTTTCATTCAAACATTCTACACAAAGGCAATAAAACTTCCCACTATCATCATGGGCATTTTGTTTAGCAAATTCTATAAAGTCCCTCACCCGATTCTGATATTCAACACTCGTCCGTAACGCAGTTATCCAACTATGATCCATAGTCGAATTCCTATAGACAGAAAGATTTAACATACATAATCCGAAAAAATTGACACTTGCATATAAAATAAGGCAACACAAAATGCATATTTATGCTCAATGTTGGTTATGTCTTTTTTTTTAATTACTGAGAAACTTGCCCATTAAATGCATAACGAAGAATCACTTTTGGTCATAAATGTATCATAATGAATCCAAGAAGCAAAATATATGTATGACGAGGAAATTAAATGCATCGCATGAAGGTCTTGTGGACTCACACGTAGCATATAAATTCAAATGCGTTTGCTGAGTCAAACTTGCTCCCACCACAAACGTTGATGCAGACATCAAGAGTAACCTAAAAACATTTGTTGGTCAGTTGGGTAGGTCTAAAGTGCAAATATAATCTTCAAAATATAATATTCATTAACAACGAGAGAAACCCACAAAAACATTTCATCGATTTCGTTCAACCCGAGAAAATCATAAAGTTATATAACCAAAACACCTCTTACGACTTGGTCTTTAGACGTTTAGCTAAGGAAACTCCCTAACAAAGTGATTGTCGAGAGAGCAACGCGAAGCAACACCCTAACACCGGAGATATAATTAACCCGAGTAATCACTTTCGGCGCGACAAGAGAAGTTCGGAAAAGGGAAATTTAATATTCCGCGCGACGAGACATGTTTTAGTATTTTTTATTTTATTAAGACCGGTTAATTATAAAGTAGCTGGTCCTAAATATATAATTAAATTTAAACCTCCGGTCCTAATTTTTTTATTATTCATTTAATTTTAAGACCGGAGTTTTACTAAACATCCGGTCCTAAAAGTCCTCATTTTTTTTAAAAAAGAGAGGATTGGCTTTGGTGACCGCAGCATTCCACGCGACAGAGACATGTTTTAGTATTTTTTATTTTATTAAGACCGATTAGTTATAAAGTAGCCGGTCCTAAATATATAATTAAAATTTTAAGACCGGAGGTTTAAAAGACTCTGGTCCTAATTTTTTTTTCATTTAATTTTAAGACCGGAATTTTATAAAAAATCCGGTCCTAAAAGTCCTCATTTAAAAAAAAAAAGAGGATTGGCTTTGGCGAGCGCAAAGAACAACCGAATGAATGAATAAAACAAACTTGAGAATAAGCTTCTTTAATTACTGGAGAATATGAAAAAAAAGACACAAGCTTAGTTCTTAATGCTTCATACATTACTGGAGAATATGCACATAGACAAGAAAAAATACAAAAGAAAAACAAGCAGAAAATTATCAAAAACAAGAATCTGACTAAACATCCTAAATCTTATTATCCTCTAAAGCCTTTGTGATATCGGCGTGAGCAACATTAACTTCCCGCCGGAGATCAGCAAGTTCCTATCTTATTTGCATCAGCCGCAATGCATCATTAGAGGAAAGAGGAGAGGGGTCAGCGGTAGGTACGCTGGGGCCAATTGGTTGGAGAGGGGGAGCATGAACCTCTTCATGGTATGAAGGCTGGAGGGGGGGTGCGGCAATCTCTTCATCATCCGAAATAACAATGGGTCCAACGACCCGAGACTCTTCTGTCACAATAGAATGCATTCTCGCTGGAGGAGGCGCACCGTATAACGATCTACGGAAGGCACGAGCATCAGGAGTAAGAGTACCTCTACGAGCGGTTCTCTTGTATCTAACCATGGTTTGAGCAGTTGGGGCAGAGAGCCACGTAGTGTGGAGTTACGAGATTGTGAGGAGTTAATAAGGACAGAGAGGTATGAGGAGTTTATATACTTTAAGAGCATGTAGTGTGGAGTTACGAGGTATGAGGAGTTTAATAAGGATAGAGAGGTATGATGAGTTAATAAATATGCGGTCTAAAATTTATTTAATTTTTTTCAATTCAATTGATTTTAAGACCGACCTTTTATAATATATCCGGTCCTAAAAGTCTATTATTTATTTTTTTTCAATCAATTCAATTACTTTTAAGACCGACCTTTTATCTTGTATCCGGTCCTAGAATTCATTTATTTTTTCAATTCAACTTTTTTTAAAGTAAGAATTTTTTCTTAAAAAATATTAGTTTTAAGAACGGATCTTTTACAATATCTGGTATTAAAGGTTCATTCTTTTCAAATTACTCAGATAGCAGAGTCGTATCCTTACACTCTGTTCAAATGAATGATTCCGAGTCTCTTCGACTTCCAGATAAACTTCCCAACTAGGCGTCTCCTCGTATTCTAAGGAACTATGCGTCTCTTCGTTATTGTTTCCGGCGTTTCACATTGTTCAGGAAGGGTTCTCTATTTAAACCCGATGTTACTTTACTTCCTTCACATTCTTCTCCATCACTTCTAAAACCTCCACCGTAATGGCTGCTCCACCACCACCAGGTCCTCCTTTTCCGTACCCTCCTCTGCTGCCTCTGAACCCCTCATTCTACCAGATGATGCAGCACCTCCTGGCTCGCGTCAATCATATAGACCGACGCATGGGCCAACTGTTTCATGTCTATCACGCCAACAACAAGCCGATCGTGGTACTCGACGCCCGGACGTTTAGTACGATCCTTCGGATGACGACGTTGATGACCTCTCCGATGACTCCCTCCCTCCGACAACGATGGGGGGTAGTTTTTTTTATTTTTTTCCTGTAATCTTTGCTGCCCCCGTTCGGGGCAAAGATTAAAAAATATATAATATTATTGTTTCCTAAAAGTCTCGCATTGTCCTTTTCATTATCTTTTTTCTTTCTCCGACAAAAAGGAAACAAACAAACATTGTCAAGGTTGGACCGTCGTTGGTGAAGAACATACAAAAAAACACACACAAAAATGTTTACCTTATTCGAATAAAAACAAACAAAGTGACTATTCTTCTCAAGGTTGGACCGTCGTTGTCGTTGGTTTTACCTCGCCCTGATTTGAATATTTTCGGTGTCCTTTTCATTATCTTCCTTCTTTTTCCGACAAAAAGAAAAGAGACAAAGAAAAGGAAACCGATAATGCTGCTCAACATCGGGAGAGGTAACATCGAACGACAAAGAGGGTCCTAGCTTGAGCAGAACGCCATAACCTCGGTTGTCTTGAACCCTAATAATTTGTCGAAAAAAGAGTCAACATTTCTTTTAAAGGAAAACTATTAAGACCAGAAGTTTAACAAAAACACCTAAAGGTCCTAAAATATTAAGCCATATTTTAAAAAAAATATATTAAGACTAAACTTTTAGGAGCGGACAAATAACAAATATACGGTCCTAAAAGTCTCGACATAGACTTTTAGGAGTGGATGATTAACAAATGTACGGTCCTAAAAGTCTAGCCATATTTTTATAATTAAACATAAACTTTTAGGACCGGACGATTATATAATATGCGGTCCTAAACATCTAGCCATATTTTTATAATTAAACGTAGAGTTTTAGGACCGGATGATTATATAATATGCGGTCCTAAAAGTCTTGCCATATTTTTTTAATTAAACGTAGACTTTTAGGACCAAATGTTTTGATAATATGCGGTCCTAAAAGTCTTTAGAAATAAATGAAGACTTTTAGGACCGGATGTTTAATAAATATGCGGTCCTAAAGGCCTTCCCATATTTGTAAAATAAACGAATACTTTTAAGACCGTAGTTTTAACAAATATATGGTCCTAAAAGTCTTTTACTTCCGGATCTTTAAAAAATATGTGGTCATAAAAGTCACTGAGTACTTTATTATTATTATTATTATTATTTTTATAGATTACAAGGAAAATAAATTCCTAATTTTCCAATTAAGTTTAAATCATTGGCTATTCTTCATGATTTGATTCTCATATATAATTTTAGGCACAATTCATTGAATTATTCTTTTCCCTTAATTAATTTAGGTCATAGAAGTCGCGAATACTTTTCAGAGTATCTTATTGCTTATTTACAACATCCTGTACCTCAATTTTCAAGCACTAAATAGCTAGAATGAATGAACAAATTCTTCAAAAAATAAACAAATTTATTATTGAATTACACATTGCGTATGTATATTTACAAATGAATTTAAGACTTAATTAGGTCATACAAATATTCACAAAACACATTGCGTATGTGCTCCACTTCATCATCAGGAAAGGGAGCAAGACCGGCAAACCTCTGTAACATCAAAGACAGAAACTAAATTAACTTGTGTGCATATTTCATATGTAACATTAACCCAGAAACTGAATTCAGTCTTAATATGTAACATCAAATACATTTACCTTTGCAGTTAATTTAGTCGTTCCTTTTGTGATAATATCATATGTGTTTCATGACGTAGATGCCACATAAGTTGGACCCCGTTGGTTGCCGACGGGTCTAAAACCAACAAGAAATATAGTATAAGAGCTAGCATATATAGCTTATTGACCAAGTTCACAAGGCAGTGTGCCAGTGTCCAAATATGTACTAACCTATGGTTTGATCCATTTAGGTTCAGGCGTCTTAGACCCACGCCTTTTGTTTACCTCGATTTGGAAGGTCCTCTTGGCACTATCATCAAAATCACAAATTTATCAATAATGTTCACTGAAAATTCACAGTAGAGATTTCAGACAAGAGAATCAAAATGACATGCTTACTTGTTGATGCTCTAGGTCAATGTAGACCCTGGCTTACTGTGAGTTGAGCATAAGAAGATAACTTTATGATCTTCCATGCACATGAGGACCAACTGCCAGTGGCGGCTAAAAATTCACAGCAGTAAAGTACTCAGTGATATATGTAGCAAAATTAAGTGAATTGCAGACAAGAATTGTGATATGTACTCGTGGTAGTATGGAAACACGTACACCTTTCTTATCACTTCACACACCCTCTTTGACATGTATTCTTGTCTCAACACCAAGGGTGTTGTACTTGCATAGACTGGGCACAAGAATCCAAAATCATTGATTCTTCCCTGTTCAACCAATTCTTGATGCATGAACCTACAATAATGACATCGATCAGATAATTGGTATGTATGTGTGTCTAAATGATGCATTTAACTTATGTACTCATAGAATCAGATACTTCATAAACAGTTGAAGGATTGGATTAGTAAGCTCCTGTCCAGGAAGCAGCAGGGACGTTACATCTTCTCTGTCAAGGTAAACCTCTTCAGGATGAGGGACACATACTACTTCATTGACATGCCACGATTTATCTTTAAAATATCCTTTTTTTGCCAAATCGGATATTTTTTCCTTGGCAGTCAAATAAGCAGTAGGGGATGGAACTTGAGGAGGAGGGGATGAAGCTTCAGGAGGAGTAGAGACATGTACAAGCTTCACTGGCCAAGAGATGAAGGTTCCCTTGACATCACTCACAAGCTTTAGCTGATCAGTTGGGAGAGGGAGAGGTGCATCAATGATCTCCTTTTCAACTGACACTCTGATTTCATCATCAGCCATTTGTTGGTTGTGTACAGTTGATCCCAAGTTGTGGACAGTCCCTTTTGCAACTAATTGTTTATGACTATCACGATCCTCCACATACAGGTCACAAGGTTGCTCTAACTGTCCAACAATGTAGCTCCCCCTAGTGCTCTGCTGCATAGGTGCAAGTGAATGTGTGAAGGGAACACAGCTCTCTGGACGAGAGCTCAAAAGCAGCTTCAATTCATTCATTTCCTCCTCCATCTTGCTCAGGGGATTGAAATTTTGCAGTCAATGAAGCTTCTTGAGCCGCTGCTTTGACCGCTGCTTCCTCATTTATTTTGGCCACCGTTTGTTCCATCTCCTCTCGGGTAATCATACTTTGTTTGTGGCGTTTGGATTTACCAAAGTATTGCTTTAGGCCTACCCGTCCTTCAATCCCCCTTACACGCCCCAGGTGATCAAGTTTTTCGGTCGCAACGGTCAAAACATCATTCCTCCCGTCTGACACAAAAGATCCCTCTGCTTCTTTCATTTTAAGATCTTCCTGTAAGATACAGATAACGAGAAGCTTAGTAATAAAACATGTTTAGTAACTAAAAAATAACAATAACGATACTTACAATTCTTTCAGCAACTACATGAGTTTGTTCACTCGTGTAGGCGCCGCTTGGCTTTTGCCGAATATGCAACCACAACTCCTAGCGACGTATTGGAGATGGCTAATCAACTATCGTGGAAGGATTGGATTCAGCTTCATCTTCCAATCTCTTTCGCTTGGCCGCCATCAATTATTTTTTGGCCATTTCATATCCACCGCGAGAAGCCCTATGCGGGCAATCATTCTTTCTCCCTATCTCCTGTGCTTGTTCCCTTCTTTTGTGTGAATTAGAATTGAAAAAAATCTATTAATTATGAATTCCAGCCATCTCGCTAACAAAAATTAGAGAACTTCTGCTTCATATGAAGGTCAAACATTAGTCAAATTCACTTCATCAAGTTTCAACATTTTATTTAAGAAAGATGTAGAATTGTAGAAGAAATTGGGAGAAACAGAGTAAAGGGAGTTGCAGAAATGCTACCAACTCATTCAATTCATTCATCATAACTGGTTCCTACACATATTAGACTAACCTCTTATATATAGTTAGAGACTTGACTCTTAAGGCCCAATAACAGCTTGCACCGAAACTATTACATAGTTGACATACTAACTAACTAACAACAATGTCTAACCATTACCTACTATAACAGAACTAAGACTATAATAATGGCTTGACTCTTATGCCATTATTATTTCCCTAATTACCTTCTTAGTATTTTACCTTTTCAGGGTTTACATATCAGACTTGTATAGACAAAGGCATAAAATGTATACTTCTATTCACACACCAAACCATTTAACCAGCAAGATTAGATGAACACAATAACATTCACATATCCGCACAGGTTAATAAGCACACAAAAGGGCAAACAAAACTAAATATAAACTCACCAGAGCTTCAAGAGTGGTCTGCAGCTGAACAAATTGTTGACAAGTTTGTTCATCAATAAATGTGTACTTGTCCCAAGAATTTTCTTCAGGCTGAACCTCGGCAAAAATATACTTGTTAGCTAGAAAGGTCTTAAACTTCCTCCACCGATCAGCACAATAAGACAATGTCTTGTCTTTCAACTTCTGATAGTCAAGGACAGTGTATGTAAGCCGGATAGTGTCCCAAATAGGATCCTTTACTGTGCCAACACTCACATTTTTCCACTCATCTGTCAAGATGCTAACCTTGATGCGTACTAGATGGCCAACAAAACTAGTATATTTGGATTTTTTGGGACCGAAAGGTTCCAACTTTTTATCAAACTGAATCTCTAGCCTTGAGCCAGAAGTCCGACTTAGGGTTACATCCATCATTCGTGTACCTCTTCTACCACGACGTGCAGGACAGTTACGAGACTCATTGTGAGATGAAGAGGGTTCGTTCTGACTCACACTAGTTACACCAGTAACTGGCGTTCCCAGAACACAAATAGAATCATTTTCACCGTTCATTTTCGAGACAGGAAGAGAGGTAATGCAACAGGAAGGGTTTCGCAACGTGAATAGAGGTTCTTCGAGAGAGTAACAAAAGCTTTCGCGAAGAAATGTTTATTTGGCGGTTCATTTTTAAGACCGGATAAACAAAGAGACGGTCTTGATAAATAATATTCATGACCGGTCATATTAAAGTCCGGTCTTAAAAGTAATTAATTTTTTATCCTCACTCTTTTTCTATATTTTATACCGGCCACATTTTATATCCGCCCTTAAAAGAATAACTTTTAAGACCGGCTTTTAAATATGTTCGGTCTTAAAACTTTATTACCTTTATATTTAAATTTTTCCTTATTATTTTGGACCACAGAAAATATTAGTCCGGTTGTGTGAGATTTCTCCATAAAGTAATTGATATTTGAATTTTTTTAATAACATTTTTAAAACCGGTTTGTTTTTTAACGGGTTTGAATAATATATTTAAGACCTATGAAAAATGATCCGGTATAAGAAGTTCTTTATATTTACAAAACTTCCACCGGTCATACATAAGAAGTTCTTTATATTTACAAAACTGCCACCGATCATACCTTTAAGACCGGGGCGTCGAATATCCGGTCTAAATGAGACGGTCTTAAAACCCTTTTTTGCACTAGTGACATATCATAGAATTTAAACATACACAAGTACACTCACAAATATAGAAGGTTAGAGTTACTACTTGGATGTGTAGTAGTAACCTTAATTTCGTCCAAATAATTTTTTGGGGTGCGTTCGCTTGAGAAATTACCTATAATTTGGGATAATTGGTTATTAATCCATATATATTAAACATGATAAAAATGTCCTTATTATCATGTTTGTTCCCTTTTAACCTTATTTCATTGGGATTTAATTTAAGAGTAAATACCCTTTTAGGTCCCTGGAAAAAACTCGGACCCCATTTTGGTCCCTCAAACAAAGAAATTCCCTTTTAGTCCCTGAAAAGGACGAATAAGGGTCGATTTGTGAACATTTTGGTTCCTCGCAAATTTCCAAAAAGCCCTTTTTAGTCCATAAAAAAATCCCATTTTAGTCCCTAAGGACGAAAATGGGGTCCTTTTTTTTTCGGGACCCAAAAGGGTATTTACTCTTAATTTAATAACCCAAACTTGTCAAATTCCAACTTTTAACCTTAACTACTCTGAAAAATACAGTCACTTTAATCATTTTTACTTAATTGTAGAAAAATCATTTCTGAGTGATTCCAACTCTCAAGTTCTCTTTGTCTTCTTTAATTTCAATGAAAAATATTTTCAGAAGCTCAAATACACCATAAAAACCTCGGTTCCCAATGTTGCCCCTACTGTCCAGATTGGTGTCCATAAATTTAACTAATCTTTAAAAATCCATGATAAATCATACATAGCTCCAATAATTACAAATTTTATATCAAATTAAATCTTGATCAATCCTATACAAATATGGAAAATTTCAGAATTTCTAAAAATACAAATAATTCCCAGTGTTAAAAACAATACAGACTGCTCTGTGAGTTTACCAAACCCATCGGTTGACTTTAGAAATTAGTAAATCACTGACCAGAGCTTAAAAAATTACAAAATTTACATTTCCTAAATTCTTAGTGAGTCCTCTGTATGCATGTAAAATTTCACTCCATTATAAGCACTTTAACCCAATCAATTCACATGTTTAAATCATCTGCCTAGTTTTGATGTGCAGGACGCAGGGTCATTTTTGAGAATTTATTACTCATAATTTTATGTGCTAATTATATCACATTTTATTATCCCTAATCTTAGTCTTACATTTTGCCGTTTGTTTATTTAATTCCAAGGGAAATTTGCCTAAAATTATAATTGATAAGTCAAAATAACTTAAGACACATATCTACCTTCATTTTTTTTGCTAATTATTCACCAAAATATAATACTTATATTAAATAGGAATTTTCAGGTATTACACATGTCATGTAATCATCAGCAGCCTAAAACTTTACAGAGAAAAGCTCGAAAGGTAAACACACATGCGCACGCACGCAATAGAGAACATCAATGCAATTTATACTTACATCTGATCGCTCAATATAATATCATGTTCTATCACCAGGTGAAACAAAAAGAACCCCAATCTTTTCCATTACTCGGTCAACCAGGCCATGAATTATCTGCATATCAATGAAATAAAATTCAGAAGTATGATGATACAATATATTCTTCTTATCTCTAGAAGGAATGAATTGTAACAGTGAGGAGCACCAATATTTATTATCAAATGTCAACTATAAGCTTTATAAGTGGTAGGGCAAGTGAGCACTTTAAAGCTCTTTTGCAAAATTTTAAAAGCAATTTAAGGATTTTTTTTTTAAAAGCATAACACTCTGGTGATTCCTTCATGTTTTAATTTTTTTATCTCAATCTGGTCAGGTGGAGACCGCGATACATAAAAGTTTCATGTATGATAACTCGTTTTAAAGAGCAAAATACTAAATGAAGTTCCACGACATCAATGCTTATTATACCTCAAATCCCGCATTAGTACCACAGTAAAGTGCAACAAGTTGACGTTGATTTCTGGCACCAACATCTTTTGTGTCATCCAAGACCACAATATCACCAACCTCAAAAATCTGAACCAACAGAGAACAAAAACAAAAGGATGAATTACAAAAACTTGTTATGATGCTGATGACTTCCTATTTTAATAGATTTGTGATATATTTGGATATATTCGGAAGTCATCAATACTAAATTAAAGATATTTTCATGAGATTTTAAGAAATATCAATTTAGATGCATCATTTGTGGGATTTCAATTTAAAATAAAAGTTTTAAAGTTTAGGAAATAAATAATAGTAATTAGAAGTTTTCAAAAAGAAAAAGAAAATTTAGTTTTACCGTTATTATTATTACTACTACTACTATTATTAGATAATCTCCATTACTTTTTCACAAACAAAGGTGTAAGGACCAGAGCATTTGTTTTCTTTGATGGGATTAAAGCTTTGGACCATTTGGGGATTGAAATGAAATTGGGCCTACAAATTGAATGGACCGGAAGACTTAAATGGAGGGCTGGACGCAAACTGAAAGAGGGTGAGGTGCAGCGTTTTGGGGAGCAAGAATTGGAATGGAAGAATAACCTAAAAAAAAGGCAGCTAAGAATTAAGCAACAGCGGCATATTTTTTGGAGCTGGGTTGTCATTTTCGCTGGAGAGTAAGCACGACTTGAGCGAGTGGAGAAACAGAGCAAAGCACCGTGAGACCTGAGATGATTACTGTTCATCATCTTCTTCACTGTGCTTGCAGCCGCTGTCACTGTTCCGGTTCTAATCTTCAGCGATGGGAGCCATGAAGGAGAATGCTGTGAAGGATTGAGTCTTCTTCTTCCTTGAGCACACGGTGAAAGAGGAGAAGTTTGGTTGCACGGTGTCTTGTTCCTTCTACGTTTTCATTATATTATTGATTTTGGCCAGTTTGGTTTGTTCTTCGTTTTTCTTATGGTTCCTGTTCTAAGTTTTGATTTTGCTGAGATGGATGGGATTAAAGCCATGTGTGGCTAACTTTTCCTTTACAACTTAGAGTATTATGAACTTGTTTGGGTTTTAGTAATTATTCCCACTAATCAGTTTTGCTTAATATTCATTCAGTTTATTTAATCATGTTTTGATTATTCATTGTTTAGTGATTGGCCACCATTAATCATGTTTTGGGGATTTATAATTAAACTTGACGAAGAAAATCTTAAATTGACCTTGGATTAAATAATGTAGAATTAGATTTTAATCTAATTTGCGTCTAGGATAGACATATACCTAGAAGCTCCGCATAATCAAATTAGAGTGAGCCCAATTTGAATTGCATCTTAATTAATTGTGTGAGACATTGCATAATTATTTGAGGTAGGTTTATAAGTGGACCAACAGACATTTATAAACATTAATACTCTAGATTAACTGTTGAAGTTAAGTTAGAATTAATTTAGTGGGAATAAAATCTAAGAAACAAACAAGGAATTAGTATCTTTAAGTTGTCTTCCTTGATATTTGAATTCTCTCTCTGTTTGAAAGTTCTTATTTTTATTAATTTTTTATTATTATTGTGGGAAACAATTCTGATTTGCTCAACTTAAATGAAAAAACATATCTTCTACCTCCTGGAATATTTTCATAATTTTTAAAGAACATTAACCCATTGAAATCATGCTCACAAGATACTTGGGTTCAGTGGTTCAAAACTGGCAGATTTACCTCTTTCTTTGAGCTCATTATTTCATGTGAGAAAACACCTTTAAAAATTCACCAAAAATATTTTTCCCACACAACTTTTCATAAGGAAAACGATGGTGATATCAGATTTTCCAAATTCCAACTATTTCTTGGTGTTTACCACAATTTTCCAGATCTCGATTTTAAAAGAAGATTTCAGAAATTTGAAGAGAGTGTGAGTGTTCTTACCAATAAGCTTGTTCTTGAGCTTGAGGCCTCTTTTGCCACACTAATCCTTGCTCAATACTCAGCCTAAACTCAAGGGAATCACATGCATGTGAGTTTAAGTCCAACCACAATTACATGCATGACAAGAACACCTCAAAATCTCAACTAGGATTCAAGTTCTTACCTTAAACTTTTTGTTCTTCTTCTTCCTTGTCCAAAACCGTGGCTCTTCTTGAGTGTATTAATGATGTTGATGACATGGGAGTTGAGGGGAGGTTGAGAGAAATTGTTTTATGTATAATAGAGGAGGGAGTGTCACGGTGATTTAAAGGGAAGGATGAAGATTTGATGAAGTGTTGAAATGGATATTAGTGTATGTGTGGGTATATAGCTGCGGATAGGAAGGGAATAAGGGGAAACAAATCTGATTGCATGTATATATATTTGTTGAATGTTTGTATTGAATGTGTGCGTGTGAAATAGAGCTACGGCTAAGGAGGGATAAAACAAATAAAAATCAGACTTAATATTTTATTGGCAAGTGTCTTTGCATGCAAGGAAACAAGTGTCATGGCTTTTGCATGTGTGTGACAAGTGTCACACATGCAAGGCGACATGTGTGTGTTGTCTTGGTTTACGTGGTTGGTTCTGGTGTAATTGTCTCGGTTTGTGTGTTGGGTTTCCGGTGTCGTTGTCTCGGTTTGTGTGTTTTAGGTTCCGGTGTTGTTGTCTCGATTTGCATGTTTTGGTTTCCGGTGTTGTTGTCTCGGTTTACATGTTTTTGTTTTTGGCGTTGTCATCTCGGTTTGCTCGTTTTGGTTTTCGGTGTCACTGTTTCAATTTGCGTGTTGGTTTTTGGTGTTGTTGTCTCGGTTTGCGTGTTGGTTTTTCGGTGTTGTTGTCTCGGTTTGCGTGATTGGTTTTTGGCATTGTTGTCTCAGTTTACGTGTGTTCGTGCCAAGTGTCATGTGATTGGGAAAAGAAGACAAGTGTCTTCTTGCATGAAATGCCATGTGTCAAGCTTTGAGTAAGATCGCCACGTGTCAACTCCTTACTTATAACGAAGCCACGTGTCAATTTGCTCTCCCTTTTTATGATACGTGTCCAAAAATACTTGCTTAATTACCAATGACTCCTTATTGAGCCATAATGACTTGGCTTTCTCTAAGTATCCATATTACTTTGCAGTCCTCTGGACTTGGGCCTAATGCCTTGGTCCGATATAAAGCCCAACTGCCCTTTATCTCTTTACCCTTAATTTTGGGCCGAAAACCTTGGGCCTTCACGAAAGGTCCACTTTGTTTTTCTTCCTTATTTATTTTGGACTACCGTCCATATACTTAAACTAAACGCCCAACTTGACACGCTTTCCCTGTAGGTATTTTTATCGATATTCGTGTTGAGATTTTTGTTATTGGGATTTGTGTTGTAGTTTTTGTTGGGTTTGAGGTTATGTTGGGGTTATGTTGTTATTGTCTCATTTTGCGTGCTTGGGTTTTGTTGTGGGTTTTGTTGCACATTTTTCAAGGGGGTATTGTTTAGGTTGTTTTTCATTGTTTGTTGTCTATTTTCTCCCAAGTAATCAATATTCAACAATAAATCATATCTCACTTGGATATTCAACCTTGGCATATATTATTGAATATTTTCAATCTTACAAGGTCTTTGGTAAAGCAAAAGCCAGTACATTACAACAACGCCTGCTCACATGGGTCTTATCTCTATTGGTATTTGCCTTATCCAACAAGAAGGCATAACTACTCTTTTCTTTAGTGTCTCCGCCACCGTCCTCCACCATTAATGCCTCATATTTTAACGTAATTGTGATAGTTTTTTTTAAAAAAAACTGTTATTTGGTACTTATTTTCACTTTTTAATTGTTGATTGATAATTAAGGTACCCTCAATTAATGTTTGTTTAAGATACTCCTCGGGTAATAGTTTGTTGGCCAATCTGCACCTTAACCCTTTACGAAATTGATTTGGATTAAGTTATATATAATTATGCATAATAATATATTTTTTAAAATAAAAATAAATAAATAGGCGAGGCCATTTGAAAATAGGTTTAGTCTGTTTACCTAAATTGGCCTGACAATAGGTCTAAACCTAAGTCTGACCTATTTACTAATAGGCTAAGCTAGTTTTCAAGTAGATTAAGCCATAAGCCCTAGGGGCTAACCTATTTCCACCTTTAATGTCAATTGAGAGAGGAGAGGGAGGAGATCTCCGAACACGTGGCTTCAATTCGGAGACAATATCTCCACTTAGATGATAATGTTAGTATTTAGGTGTTCTAGAGACAATCCGTAAGGACATATCGACACCTTTTTCTACGTTGTAGTTTTCATAAATGAACATATTTTATCTTTATCATATTTATGTCTCACCTTTATTTTAAAGTAAATATATGTTTGAAGATAAAAGCCCTCGGAATAGAATATGTGTTAATCTCAAGGATCAATGATAAGAGATCATGATCATGAGGACTCGAGAACACTGTATATCTATTACCTAAAAATTGTTCCTAGTCTTGAATCACCAAGAAAAGGCATTGATGATCTCAATAAGACTAGTACGACATCATCTACTTGTATAAAGATACAAGGTAAGGACCTCATGGAATACATGTATGGAGATGCTTTAGCTGATGTTGTGGGTACTGTTGGAGAACAAATAGTACCGAACAAACCCGCCGAGAGACTCCACAAAGATTCATTGTAGAGAGTATCGTTGGATATGTAAAGTCTCTCATCGTTTGGTAGTACGGATCGTCCTAGACTTAAAGATGTCATCTAACACTATGTCCTAGGGTTATACTTTGACTGTACAACTCTATCCACATGAAAATAGGGAGAACAGTGTACTCTTGGGTGTAACTCAAATATATGAGTATAGATGGATATGCCAAGAGGACTCACAGTCCCATACAAGAGATTAGTTGTTCACAAGACCGGTAGAGCTTGGAAAGCTTCCAATTAACTCGGGAGTCTGTGCGCACATCAAGTGATCATGAAGAGTCATGATCTATTGTAGAGTTAATATAAGAAGATTCCTAGTTCTGTGAATTAGCTACATTTAGTCAATTAAGAGAGATGATACTCTATCTTTGCTCTCGAATAAATGTGAATGACGATGTGAGGGATGATGCCTACACGGTGTCCAAATATGAATGGTAGATCACTTGATCAACTCAATTAGTTCTGGGGCCGTGGAGCATTGCTAGTGTCTTATGAAGTCATTAAATAAATTGGGCCCGTTAAAGGAGTTTTAATTGGTTCAAGTTTATTTATGTCAATGACTAATTGGGCCTAATGGGTCACACATAAAGGTTATTCCCGAATGTTTAAAATTAACAAACTTGGACCAATAATTGTTATTGGGTTTTATCAAGAGTAAATGTGTAATTGAGTTGGAGTGGGACGCCAAGCCCAATGAGGAGATTTGAATTTTAATTCAAAAGGTTAGGTTATAAAAGATAATTCTGAATTATCTAATATATATATATATATATAATATAAAGATCCAATAATGATTGGATGAAAATAGGAAAAATAATAAATGATGATTGATTTAAAATGATTGTTGAATTTTAGTTTAAGAGATGAATGTTATTCATCATCTTAAATTATTATTCAATATACAAGATATGAATTTAATTCATTATGATTTGGATTTTCCAATTCAAGTTTGGATTGAGCCTTTCTTGTGAGCACTTAAATTAGAGTTAGACTCTTATAAAGTGCTGATTTTTTATGGGCTCTTTTTATGGTCGTTTTTTGAAGAAAAAATGGGAATTTAATGTGACTTGGTTGGCAAGATATGAATATGATTAATCATATTAAATTCAATCAATCACTATGTGAATTTAATGTGACTTGGTTGACAAGATATAAATATGATTCATCATATTAAATTCAATCAATCAATCAAGATATGAAGAATTTGATTCATTATTATAAATTCAATCAATCAATCAAGATATGAATTTAATTAATTGTGAATTGGATTTTCCAATTCAAGCTAGGATTGGGCCCTTATTGTAAGTACTTAAATTAGGGTTAGACTCTTATAAAGTGGTGATTTTTGGTGTGCCTTCTTCTTGTACGTTTTTCTAGGAGAAAAACAAGAACCCTTATGCTCTCTAAATTTAGGTCTTTACCAAAGGTTTAGAGAGGAAAAGCACCATCCATGAAAGGGTAAGGTTCCAACCTTCTTCATCTTATCCATAACTTAATTCCAAGAAACCATCACTTTCTTGAAAAGAGTAAAACCCAAAGAAACCAAACATCAACCTTGTCTTCGCCTAGCAAGCATTCAAAGAGTGAGATGTTTCAAGAGAAGGAGTTCTCGTAGCAATCGGGGGGTAGCCGTGTGGATCAACGTTAGAGGACATCAACAACATTGAGGACTTCAAGTGATCTAAGATAATCTTAATTTCTAATAGTCGTGTTATCAAGTTATCCTAATCCCCAATAGTTGTTTTAACGAGTAATCCCAAAGTTCATGAATATTATAAATTGTTATGAATTCTCATGAGCGCCGTAAAGAGTTACGGATTAATAATTATTAACTAATTAATGTAATGAGTTAAGGTTAATACTTCATAAGGACCATAAGGAGTTACGGGTTTTTGCAACGATTAAACAAAATTTTTGTTTTCAATCTCATGAACCTTTGCATGAAAGTCATGTAATAGGCAAAATTAACCATCAGATAAACTTTCATTGGATCAAATTTCTATCCACTTATTTTCTATACTATTTCATCAACTTCATATAGTTAAGAATTAATATGTTATGATAATATCATCATAATTTTTAATACTTTTTTTTATCATATACACTTGTGAACTGTTTTGGTACAATTTTAATAATTAATTTTTTATTTATTTAATATTATATTAATACTATTATAATATATTAATTCTCCACAATGAAATGGTAGATATAATAATTTAATAAGTGAAGAGGAAGGCAAGTAGAGACATTTATTTTTGCTATATTCATGGTTCACGACAACGCATAGATCTAAGGAGCCATCTTAGTTCATATAATTTTTTTTTTTATTATATATATACTTATTTTTAATATTTAACCTCAATTTATAAATTTGCGATCTTGAGCAGTGGAAACTGCTTTGTTTTTTTGTTTTTTTTTTTTTTTTTTTTTTTTAATTTTTGGGTTCACATATTGATCCGAAGGGTCTTGATCTACCTTGATACTTCTTTCACTTCTAAAGAATGTAATTTCCTAAATTCGAGGTTCAAAAATACAGCAGTGTAGTGTTTGGTGGTAAAACTTTCTGTCCTTGTAGTCCTACCCGACTCAATACAAATTAGTCTTGATCCTGATAAATCCTCCGAATTATAAGGAGGTAGGTCCAAGATACCACCAGATCCTCCTAAATAAAAAATGTAATCATTACTACATATTCATACGAAGGCTGGGCATCTAAAATGGGATTTTGGAATTCATGAAAAAGAAAAAAATCCCGTTATTTATTTATTTGTTTTAAGAAAAACGTTTTCAGCCACGAAAGATACCTTAGTGGCTGGCCCTTAATTGGCAGTTGGTTGCCGGAGCCATAGCCCACTGTGGGCAAGCAGAATATTTTATTGCAAGTGGTGAAGGTAGGATTTGAGTTCACAGAGTCATTTCAGCTCATTTCCAACTTTTATATAGATGGTAATTAGTTACATTTCATTAGCAGCTTTGAACTTTTATTTACCAAGTAAAATGGTCATTTTTCTAAGCTCATCCCCAAATTTTATATAGGTATTCATTGGATTTCATTAACTACTTCCAACTTTCAACTTTTGTATATCAACTTTTGCATATGCGAAGGGTTGAGATTAGTTTGACAATTAGCTTGCTGTGGGTGAGCTTGATGAGATGGTTTAGTGTTTGGAACTGAAGTTTGCATTTTTATTATTATGAATCTCCCCATATATTAGGAGCTAGCCATCATAGAAAGACAGAGAGATCCATGGTTATACCACCGAGGTCATGGACAACATGCATTATTTGCGCGTAGTTCGTCATCTTGCTTCTATTGCATATTATATTACTATTGATATATTTGATTTTCATTGTTACACAAACTTGTAGTTCTAGTTAATTCCCATTGTCGCTGCCGCCGCCCCAGCCATCTCCACTCCTTCATTTACTGCCACCGCCACCATAGCCACCTCCACCTCCACTCCCTCCTCCACCACTACCCCCATTTCCTCCTTTTCCACCACTACTCCCTCCTTTGCTACCACCTCCACTTCCCCCGCTGCCACTTCCTCCTTTTCCCCCACCACTACCACCACCTCCATAGCCTCCGCCACTTCCTCCTTTTCCGCCACCACCATGGCTACCTCCTCCACCTCCTCCTTTACTGCCACCTCCACTTCCACCATGGCCACCACCACCTCCATGCCCGCCTCCTCCACCACCACCATGGCCACCTCCTCCTTTACTGCTACCTCCACTTCCTCCATGGCCACCGCCACTACCACCACCACTACTTCCTCCGCCTCCACTGCCTCCTTTCCCTCCTTTACTTCTGCCACCACTTCCTCCTTTTCCTCCTCCACCGTGGCTGCCACCACCTCCACTCCCTCCTTTCCCACCACCACCACCAGCACTTCCTCCTTTTCCTCCACCACCGTGGCTGCCACCACCTCCACTCCCTCCTTTCCCACCACCACCACCACTTCCTCCTTTTCCTCCGCCACCAAAGCTGCCACCACCTCCACTCCCTCCCTTTCCTCCACCACTGCTGCCACCGCCATAACTGTCGCTGCCACTACCTCCAACTACTACCCCATCATCGCTGTTACCACTACTTCCACCACTATAACCAGCACCAGTAGTTGCGTTCGTATGCTCAACAATTCTTGCTTTTGATTCTTCCTCAAGACTCACTGTAACGGGAAAACAACACACAATTGAAACATTGTCCAGAGGAATTGTCTAATGCAAATTAAACACGTTTTACTTTTACGGTAAGATCCATAATTTAGGGGAGAATAAGGAATCTTTTGCACAGTGCTTGAATGACTTTGATTTCTGCGCTTTACTTCAGTTTCATTATTCCCCTTTACTTTATATACGTTAAGCTTTTATATATATATATATATATATATAATATATATATATATATATAATATGTTAGGGTTTAAACTTCGTATGTTGTATGAGAAGAAAAAATTTATTACACACATGAAATGGTGGAACCCACATCTTTTTTTTTTAAAAAAAAAAAAAAACTCAAGCACGGAAATCGAAGTATCTATGACAATGACATGAGGAGACACTTCTCCTACAACATGAGAAATGTATTTCCCTATATGTTAAGCTTTTATGATATACTAGATTGATTTGAACACTTATTTTGGTTATAACGAGAAGAAAATAAAAGTAAAAGCATTATAGAGTATTGTCTTGTTTTTTGGGCTGATAAGCATTCTAGGTTTGGACAATCATAACTCCGGTACCAAATTCAATTGTTTGAGCGCTCCTATGATATACTCTACTTGTTAATGTACGCCTAAATCAAATCACACACACACACACACGTAGTTATACATTATAGACACATATATTTGAAAACAATGTCAATATATATAATTATCATCAATCGACATTTACATATAATGTATAAAACAAAACCACACTATTCCATAAACTTATTACAGGAAACTTCTTAAGCATTGAATATTGTGTGTGTATAAAGCTTATAAAATATACTGCCTTTAATTTGAATTATTTGAAAATCCTAATTATAATATATTGCATTAATTAGATGTAGGCGAACGTGTTTTTTATAGAATCCAGGTGGTATCCCCTAGCCGACAGCTATAGACTAATTCTTTTGAGGCATAGACATCACCAAAGTGAGTTTTGCCTCTCCTCCCAACAAAGCTGTTTTCATGTATACGGCTTAGTTCAAATCCAAGATAACATGTTTAAATGACCTAGCCATCTACTAACCGTGTCAAGCTTTTGTTGGTATATGTAGGTGAGAGTTATTTACTCAAACATTTAAGTTTAAACAGTGTATTCTCTTGTTTTAACAGTAAGAAATTTTATTTAGCATAAGAGAAACACAAATATTGCACATTAGAGAAAACTAAAAAAAAGTGACATTCAGTATTAGTGTATTGACTAAAAAGCATAAATAATAGTAGTATTAAGACGATAAATAAAACTTGAAACCATTTACCATATTTGTTGGAGTAACACAGCCATTATAATCCTATAATCAAAACAATTATAGTGAAAAGTTAGGGTGTTGGTTTAGGATTCAAACCATTTAGGTCACCATTTGATGGCTCATGTCGTGCAGCTACCAAATTAGAAATGAGAACCACATAAACCAGGAAGCAAAAGAGAATGGAGGCCTTCATGATCATTTTGGTCATAGCTAGACTTTTAATTTGGACTCACACTGGGACGTATTAAATTGAACGTGCATGTTCTCTATGACCCTATATATATAGTAATGTAAAACAAGCCCCAAATAATAAAATAAATGTTATTATTGCATGTTTCCAAAATGGGTTCAAATTACAAGGCTTTCGCTGAAGTCTACGAGAAGCGTCCTTTTCCACTCATTTGCCACGCAACCCATTGAAGCATTGAAGAAAGACGCGTGTTCAGATTCAAGCTAAGGGCGGGTTTGAAAAAACGACAACTGGCATGGAAATTTGGATAACATGCAAATTTAGTGCCATATTGGACACCCCATAAATGAAGTATGATTTATATATTTAAGCGACTATCTCATCTAATATGTTAGTCTTTTGACATGGGTTTTTCCTTTGGAGTTGTGCTTTGATTCAGAGACTAAATTTCAGCAAGAAGGCAACCAATGAAGAACGAATCTCAGCATGAAACGGAATGAAGTGTCAAGAGGCGCGTCATTTTAAATAGACACACTTTTATTAATTACGCGTGATATATATGAAAAAATAAGTGGTGATTTATGATCATGACCTGCAACAACTTGTAAAAGGTGATTTAGAACGATAGGAGTACTTAACGTAGGGTTGAAAAAAGAACATTAATAAGAAATTAAATTGATGAAGGTCTTCTTTTAAGCAATAATTTTTTCATCCCAAATATTCTATCCGTTATTACACAATCATATATAGAAGAAAAAACCCTTAATAAAGTACTACTCTGGTTCATATTATAAGCTCATTGCGGGAAAAAAAAGTTATAAATATAAATCCGCATAGAGGGTTATTAATTTTACCCTTATTGAATTATTGTTGAAAAAAGAAAAAGAGAGAGAGGTGAGTATAATTCACAAATGTAGATAGAGGAAATTTTAGTGAGGGTAAATTTGAAAAACTTTATCAACTAAAATATATCTAATGATTTAATTATCATTCATTGGTACGTGAGAATTAATTAAAACAGATTTATTATTAGCCAGTTGTCGTTTATGTTTAAATGAAGTTACGTAAGCTTTCGAGTCAACATCACTAAAAAGATAGCTGCATGTGATCCAAATTTGCATGCCTCCAGTTGCCCTTATTTCAACTACATACTTAGCTCACATATACACACACGTCTTGCTTTAACGCTTCCATGGGGTGCGTGTTGAAGGAGACAAGGAGTCGGTTATTTAGCCTCTTAGGTGAAGCCTTGAAACTCTCAGTCATTTTCATGGCACATTCAGAGCAATATTTATTTCTTTACTGCTTGCTATACATTTTTATTATCTTTTTGTTTTAGTTGCCTATCCGGTATCCAGAGCTTCGCCCTGACTAATCCGAATCCAACCTGGGTCGCGCACCTGGCTTTTGTGGGTGAGTCTTCCAGCGGAGATTTTTTGCATTCATAAGGCTCGAACTCGAGACCTTACGTAAACGACACAAGCCGCTTACCACTTGTGCTAACCCCCATTGGTACATTTTTATTATCTTGTTATAAGATTCAGATAACCAATTTGCATTAATAAAAAAAGGTTAAAATTAGTTAACAACAATAAATATGTATTATTTTTCTAGCTATACATTCATATATATAAAAGATAAGTGAGAGAGAATACATGTAATAAATGTAGTCAACAAGATAAGTGGTAAAGTTGGATAAAATGCAATAAATGCTTACAACAAACCTAAAATGATGCTTATATTTTTTGATATACCCTTTCACAAAATTGAAGCTTATATTTTAGGATAGAAGGAGTAATTCGCTAGTTCTATTTATAAATCACTTTCAAGATGCAGTACTACAGATTCACGCATATATATAATGCTTAATAATAATAGCTATTGCCAATAAACTATATGTGGGTAGAGGTCGCACCTAACTGTTAAATATGTGCAACTTATAAAGGTTGTAACTATTAACTGTACGTCACGTATTTACAGACAAAAATGACGGTTTTTACAACATAACCGTCATTTAACACTTTCAAATGATTTGTCTTCACAACTTCATATTATTAGCAAAATCAAATATATAACACCTATAATAATTAACCATAAAGTATGATTCATAAGTGCTTGTCTTTTTTAACAATACTTAACGGTTAAGAATGATAACCATCATATATAAAAAAGGTAGGATTCTGAAAAAAAAACTATTTGATAATATTTGACAGTTCTTGACAATGAATCGTTATATATTCTTCAAGAATATTTAACAATAAAAATTGACAATACATTACAATTCTTCACAAATAACCATTAAGTATTATTTGAAAGGTGAGATTTTGAAAGATATTATATATAAAGAGGCGGGATCCTGAAAAATATAATTTAACAATACATTATAGCTCTTCACAAAGAACCGTTAAATATTTTTAATATAAATAAAAGAGGGATTCTTAAAGATATCGATCATATATAAAGAGGTGTGATCCTAAAAAAATTGACAATTCATTATGGTTCTTTGTGTAAAGGTGTGATTGTGAAAGATATCAAATATAAGAAGGCTGTTATGGACTCATATAATGGGCCTGGTGCATATACGGCCCAACAAGAGCACTTTATGATAGAATCCCTCCATAATAAGGTAAAACGCTAATTACCCTGTAATCATGCCTATAATCATGGAAAGTACAGGTAATGGAGCAGGCATTTGCAGAACGTGGAGGCGCATATTGCCTGCGGGACAAAACCACAGCAGAGGCGACGAAACCCTAGTAATCTCTATAAATAGGAGATTAACCTACAGGTGCACATTCTCTATTCATCTATTCTAATATTCAGTCACACTGTGCACACACCCCACCCCTCTTTGGCTAAACGCCATACTTGTGTCGCACAGTGATCTCCAAACTCTCTGTGATATCTCCCTCATAAATATCACTGAGTAGGTATCTTCTCTTTGTTGTTCATCTGATAAACATCTTTAAGGAATCACCTGATCCTACATAAATCATTCACTAGTCCATTGAGGCTAGACACTTGTGTTCTACCACAAAACACTGGCACCGACCATGAGGAGAGATAAACTTCGATTCCCAAACCACTAAAAATGGCAGCAAACACCAGAAGCTGTAGCCAGATACCCTGGCAGGACCAGTTGCCAGAGGAACAACAACAGCCAAACCAGGACCAAACGATCCAATATGAAGATTCAATTGCTCCGGATTATGATCAAGTTTTGGTGGAAACTGAGGCGGAAACAACTGATACTGGCACCTCTCCAGCCCCTCGTAACCGAGTTATCCGGCAAGCCAAGCCACTAGTTTAGCAGCAAGATCCTCCCCCCAAGTTCCAATCGTAGATCCTGACGTTCGACTTGTGCATAACGCTTTGGATGCGGTCCTAAGGCGGATGGAGTTGATGGAGCAGCGTCATGAGCTCCAGAGGAAAGAAGATATCTGACTTATGCAGGAGGATATGGACCTTTGAATGCAGTTGTTGTTGGCGGAATATTTCGGACGGGTGGAAAATCCTATTTAGAATGAAAAATGGGATGCTGCTGGCCCAAGCTGGGTTAATGTCGCAATTTCTACTCATAGAAATGCTGAAGTACCGCTTGCAAATCAAGCAGAAGAAAATTTAGCCGGCCATGACCAAGCTAAGATTCCCAAAGGAGATACTCGGAGAATGCAATTGCTAGAGGAATGCATTAGACAACTCGAGAATCCTACACGAAACATCGACTGAGATGCTAGTGGACCCATCAGGGTTAGTTTCACAACTGCCGCACAAGTTGATAATGGTGGCTTGCGAGCTAACAATGCCAAGCAAGATCAGGCTCAAATCCCAGAGGTTCGAATCTCGGACCTAGCACGAGCAACGGGAAAGCAACCATTTGAGAGCCGAAGTTCGGATAAGGAGAATACGGTGCCTCCGTAACAGAGTGTGCCCGGGACAATACAATAAGGTATGGCGGAGACAAAAACCGAAGTCCTTTCTCGGATGAGATCAAGAATGCTACATATCCTAAGGGCTTTGACTCAAGGGACTTGCCAAAGTATGACGGGAGCCAAGACTTGCAAGTCCATATCAACAACTTTAACATGGAAATCATGGTGAAGGGATTTGAAGGACATATCATACCTCAGCTATTTGCGGGGACTTTGTGAGGAGCTGCACAGATATGGTTTCACTCAATACAACTGAATTCTATTTGGGATATGGATACCTTGGAGCAGAAGTGTTTACTGAATTTTGTGACTAGCAAAAAATAGCCTAAAATCGAGTTCCAACTCGGCCAGGTGAAACAATCGCCGGGGAAATGCTGCAGAAATACCTTGATAGCTTTAAGGACACGGCTCTCCAAGTGTCAGGGTTGAAGGAAGAAGTGCATCTGCATTTGGCCATAACCAGCCTAGAAGTGCATCTGCATTTGGCCATAGCCAGCCTAGATACTACTCAAGGTATAATTAATATGACTCAAGGCATGTTTTCTTCAAACTTATTAACTTCCAGTCAAACGCAATTTAACTCTATGTAACCAAAGGAAAACATTTTGCCATTCATAAAATGAATTTTATGACTTGAGGTACTTGACTAATTAACTTGAGGCAAATTGAAACTTCAAATTTTCATTGAATATCAAAGATTCATTACATTATAATTGTTATCATCAAAACAACAAAAACATGAGAACTAACACTTATTGTCCCTCGGCTTCTCATACTTTGCCTAAGGATGAGAAATAAAGCTTTTGTGAGTGTTTACATGGCACAAAAGTTCCCTCGGGGTATTCTCCAAATTTTAAGAGGCTTGTATCGATGAAGGACTTGAAATTAGTAGGCCAAAATTCTCATGATTGTCATGTCTTAATGCAACAGCTACTCCTAGTAGCTATTCGAGGCATTGCCAAATAAAATCTTCAACACATTTTGACTAGACATTGTATCTTCTTCAATGCAGTTTGTAGTAAAGTTTTTGAGATTGAAAATTTGGATGAATTGAAAAATGAAGGATATCTTATCTTGTGCCAGCTTGAGAAGCTTTTTCTTCCAATATTTTGTGACATCATGGTTCATCTAATTATTCATCTAGTGAGGGAGATAAGGTTGTGCGGCCTTATCTATTTACGATGGATGTACCCAATTGAAATATCTATGAAATTCCTAAAAGGGTATGTGAAGAACGCATACCGGCCGGAAGCATCAATTGCTCAAAAATATGTTTATGAAGAAGCCATGGAATTTTGTCAAAATTATTTGGCCAAAGTAAGACATATTGGGCTTCCTAAACGTCAGCATGTTGAATGGGTTAGATGAGGGGCTTCAATAAAAGTGTGGATCCTGATGAATTGTCACAAGTCCACGTATACATCTTGAATAATGTTGATGAAGTTCAAGCCAGCATAGATGCACATAAAGATGCTGTAAGGAAAGAAAATCATCGAATGACTGAACAAAGGTTAATTAGGGAGCATAATCAAACTTTTACAAACTGGTTCAAACAAAAGATTGGGGGAGAGGAATGTGTTTTTGATATAATCCAATGGTTAGCACATGGTCCTGAGGTTGATGTCATAAGTTGGAATTCGTATGTGATCAATGATTATACATTTTACATGAAGTCCCTATATGATAGGAGCATCATCCAGAACAATGGTGTTACATTAGAGGCTGAATCTATACACTTCTCCAGTTCGAATGACAAGAGGCCTAAATTGGCAGTCATGCCTTATTATAGGGTTATTGAAGAGATTTGGGAGGTGGACTATGTTAAAATTAAATTTCCATTTTTCAAATGCAAGTGGGTTAATGTCAATAATGATGTTCAGATCGATCGGCTAGGATTTACATTTATCGATATCAATAGTAGAAGTTTTGGAGATGAACATTTTATTATGGCATACCAGGCGAAACAAGTGTTCTATATCACCGATCAGAAAAATAAAATGTGGTCTGTAGCTCTCCAAGGAAAAAAGGGTCATTGATATTGATGAGGAAATTCATTCAAATTATGGTCTTCTTGAGAGTACTCCATTTTCAAGGGGTCTACCAAACATGAACGAAGAAGATGAAGCGGATAATGAATCCGGCATAAGAAATGATCATCATGAAGGGATATGAGAGGATATCGCTGAAAGACCTGGCTATCACCCAAGAGGGGGGTGAATTGGGTGTTTGATAAAGGTTTAGGAACTTTGAAATTATTTTCGCAACTTATTGAAAGCAGTTTGAATGACAATAATATTGATAAAGCAACAGTCAATCATTCAAACATGTATGGACATTCGAGATATATATATCTTTGGAAATATAAGAGATAAGGGAAGAGAATATGCAAACCGATTTATCTTGGTTCGGCCCAATCCTTGACCTACGTCCAGGTCCCAAGCTCCGCTTGAGTTTTTCAATCCACTATCTTCTTTCAACTTGATTACACGTTCGTACTTGAAATAATCTTCTCGGTAGGATTCACTCCCCTTACAACCGTAACCAATACACTTGCTTGATCACACACTCTGTACTCGAAGTAATCCCCTTTCTAGGATTCACTCCCCTTACAAGCTGTAATCAACACAATGTGTTTCCCACTCAAGATCACCCAATCTTGAGTATCTCACAGATAGAATGATAGGATGTTTACAATGACTATTCTCTCTCAGAAGTAGATGAATAAACACTGAAGCACAATTACAATTCATCTCACTCTCAATGATAAGCTATGTAAACATTGAAAACAGAGAGTAAATGATGTGAAGATCAGAGTATTAGCATGTTGAAGGTGTAAACTTGGTCTCTGCGTTTTTCTACTATGTGTACTTTGTTCTCTGTATGGAGTCTTCAAATCTTCTGGTATTTATGTTGGTTGAATTTTGATGACTGTAGGAGTGCTTTGAATTCGTGGAGAATATAGCTGTTGAGAATATAGTTGTTGAGATATAGCTGTTGAGAACATTTGCAGACTTGGAATATTTGAATATTGGCTCTTCAAAAATGTCTCCCATAATGTTCAGCTTTTTGTTGGTAGGAGCCTTCTTTGTGCGCCTTGAAGAATTAGTTGTGTTCTTTCCAGTCGTCTTCCATTTGCTATTGTTCATAAGATATAATAAAATAATACAAGTGGTTTATGAAGTTGCTTTATTTGACTCTAAGGAAAATTCAAATCTTTTGAAATCTGAAGTTAAAGCATATCAAGGATATTGGATATTCGAATCCATTAGAGATGAGAATTCAACTTTGTTTCTTCAAGATTTTTGTTGAATTTGATCTTCTTTCTCATTTCGAAAATCTGCGGCAACCTTCATCTTCATGATTTTGAGAGATTTTGATTTCTGTCAAGTTTAATGTAATCTCAAAGTTTAATCACCTGAAACTTATACACAAATGATGTTAAGAAGAAGTATGAATCATTTGAGTAATAATCTGGATGTTCTTGATCTGAAACAAATTTCGATCGTGGTGATTTTTCGAAGGCGAGCGAATACTCGAGTATTGATTTGGAAACTCGAGTATTGAGGTTGTTGAGTTACTCCATATCTCGATGGAAACTAGCCGTTAGAACTTCATTTTTTGAACTAGCGACGAATACTCGAGTATAGGGTTGGAAACTCGAGTATATAGGTTGTTTTGTAACTCCTGGTTCCTCTCTGTCTGATGGAAACTCGAGTATAGAACTTACATACTCGAGTATTGTAACTCCTTGAACACACCGTCTACTTTCGAGGGCCATATCTCCCTGGTCGGAACTCCGTTTTGGTTCATTCATATGCTACTGATTTCAGCTCAAACAGATTTGTAGTTTGTGAGGTACACTCAAAATATTGAAGCTTGGTTTGCTGTGTGGCGTGGATTTATCATCAACTTCCACAAATCCTATCTCTCTCATATGAACTCTTTTTAGTTTGAATTTTATATCAAATTGATGCATCGGGAGTCTAGTTTCATATGCCACTGATTTCCCCTCAATCCGATCTCGGTTTGTGAGATATCATCAAATTACTAGATGTCGCCGTGTCTTTGAACGTGAAACAGCTGATCACCGCGCATACTCGAGTATTGAACTTACATACTCGAGTATTGACATTCCGAGACCCCGGAGATGCTGAAAACACGCATACTCGAGTATTAACTTGGATACTCGAGTATTGCTAGTCCGAGAGACGTCGAGAAGCCGAAGACACTCCAATACTCGAGTATTGATGAACATACTCGAGTTTTGAGTTCCAAACTCGAGTATTGAGTTGTGAACTCGAGTTTTCTCGTCCTGAAGCTGATTTTTGCTGACTTTAGCTCCGAATTGAGCAATTCCAACTTCCATATGATCTTGGAGGCTTCTAGCATCAATATAAGAACTTGAATAATGATATCTTCATTTCATTCAACAAGTTCTTCCTTTTTCCATCTCCCAACTTGATCATTCTTCATCATTCAACTTGGGCTCATTATTCTCTGCAGCTTCTACCTTCTTCCCTCTTCTTCTTGATTAAGTTCTTGCTTCCTTTGACATTCTGATATTCCAATTATATTGTGTGCAAGAACTTCTTTCTTCAATCCCTTATTTCCTTCTTGGTTATTCCCATGATTGAACACTTTCTTTCTTCTCTTCTCTTGATCATTGCCAAAATACTTTGTGTAACTTCTTTGCTTCCTTGGCATTCTCTCCCATTCAACTTGGAGTAACATCTTGCTTCCTTGACAACCTCTGCAAGTTCTTCTTTCTTTAATACCTTTCTTGATCAATCTCCATTATTAAACTTTGCATCTACATTCAATATAATGTAAATGTAGTATGCAACTTTTTTGCTCTTGAGAATGACATCTATATAAGACATCATCAAAACTAATCATAACCAACATTCTCCCCCTTTTTGATGATGGCAAATACTATGAGAAAAATGTGTATGAATATGAAAATATATTAGATGCAACAATGCAACATATTTTTCTTGCCATTCTCTCCCCCTTATTTGTCATTAGCAAAAAGTTGAAGTAAAGAAGAAATACATATGAGACCATATTAGAAGAATCAAAAGAACTGATTTTCTCTCCTCGATTTGAAATTGTTTTCATTCTAAATATGATGCAATTTGAAATGTTTTTATGAAAAAAAATTTGAGAGAAATTGGAGAGGTTTTCAAGAAATTTTTCATACTTAAAGCATATAGATACCAAACATATGCAACATTTCTACTGAATATAAAAAGATAGAGATTAGAAATGCTCATGTTGGTTCTGCAAATTGATGAATAATTGATGAAGTCCATTTGCTAGCTTTGTTGTATGAGATCATATGAAGTGTGCTCAATAGGAAGATCATGAATATCCTAGATGATGCGAATAGGATGAAAGTGTTGGCTTCTTGAAGATTATCACATCTAAATGAATATGATCAGTACTTGGTCTCCATCCTTTGCTTTTTCTTCATAGATCATCTATGTAGAGCATATCTCAGCTTCAATGATTGATTGCCAAAGCATCTTTCCTTAATTGAATAGTTTCTCCTTGTAGTGCATTAAGGAAAGTTGTAACACATAACAACGTCTTACTTTACAAATTGAAAACTTTCTTTGCAAAAGAGATTTGTTAGTGCAACCAAATATCAAAGTATTCCTTTCCAAATGATATTTAATGAAAGGAAAATATAAGATATTTTTGAATATGAAATTAACTCATCATCAAAACTAATAGAAGATAGTGAATTCAGATGAGTATGCTTAAAAGGGTTTTAATAAAGGAGATGAACTTTTAAAGTATAAAACACATAAAGCTCTCCCTTAATGAATGCATGAATAAAACAGTTGTAGCTCCCTTTAATGATACCAAGTGTTATGAGGTCTGGAACTCATCTAACTCCAATGAACATAACATGGTATCTCAAAATTAAGAACTTTCAAGTACACATGGGTGGACTTGAAATTGGTATGAAGAAATCACTTATGCTTTTTATGATGATAAAAGAGTTTTAAAGCATAAGGATCATTTTAAAAATAAGTGTGCTCAGGCTAAGATTCATGAAATAAAATGGAATGAATGAAATCAAGTTAGCCTAGCATGATATGACATATGAATAATACAATACCTCACTTGAGTAATATCGTAATTACTCAAGTTATAATCCTCGTAGTCCATAGATGCATTCTTTGGATAGCAATTTTCAATTGTCTTGAATGCATCTTAGAAGCTTTGAAATCCCAAATGAGCTTTGTATAGGATTTCAAATTAGTTTCTGCTCATAACTTATCATCAAGCTAATATGCTCTTTATTGGTCTAAGCCTCTTGCTAGTGATGGGATGTCATTCAAGTGATATCACAAAATTTGCGAACATAGCCACCGAAATGGTCTATTCGTTTTTGCCTATGTTCTTTGTATTCAACAACATAACAATTTGGTCAACTCCCGCAAAAATATATGTTCTTTGGTACCCAATGATTCTTGAGTCCACAACTGATTAGACATGACAACTCTTAAGCTCATAATTTAACAATATGATATTGGAGCAAAGAGTATAGCAATCAAAGATCAAAACATAGTTTTACCCAATCAAGTAAATTCAAGCCAATGAATCAAAATAGGGTAACAACTAAATGATATCAAGAATGTTATTTTTCAATGATACTTTGTAAATACACTTTTTATGCAGAAAAGATGTCATTGATAAAATGCATGTAAGTTTGATCAAAGAGCATAAAAAATCTTATCCATAAAGATAAGCATTTATCAATTCACGAGTTTATGAGTGAGCTCGATTTTTCAAGAATGATAATGAAATATGCAAAGTGTTTCAAATCTTGAATGTTCTTTCAAAATATGATAATGCATTATGAAATCAAAATTTTCATAAATGAAAGATTCATTTTTGAAACATGCTTGAAAACAATGTTCATTTTAAACATAGTGGAAGTCAACATGTTAAAGAATAGATCAGAATGCTTCAAGATTAAGAGAACATGTGAAACATTGAAGTTTACATGTAAAAGAATTTTCTCAAAAGCAAAAGTCATGAAGGTAGAGCATTTTGAAACATGCTTTGCACAACGAAAATATATGAGCACAATGACTTTGCTATTGTCTAAGAGATAATCTTGCTTTTCGAGAATAGAGTCTTGAAATATATGAATATTCAAAGCAAGAATATAAATATAGTTACTCAGACATGGATGAAGACAAAAGTATATTTGAGTAACAAAAGGAGTACTAGGATTCATGGACGATAAAGCACAAACTCATTAATCCAAATGACTTAGAGTTCCATAATAGTATCCTAGTAAGTTATTCCATATAATGGTTTAATGCAATAACATTTAATGTATTAATGAACATTCATAATGCATGGAATAACTTAACCGATGAGATTTTCACAAATTGAATTCTTTTCTGGAGATAAGCTTGAAACTCATATAGATAATCAATTTGTTAGATATAAGATCTAACTTGATTGAAAATAAGGTATGAGGAGTTCAAGCATCGTATGGAATGTCAAATATCAATATGTGAATGATATGGAAAATTCTAATGGACAGAATTGAGCATATCTAACATTCAATATACAATATTAACTTCCAATTTGAAACATCATTTGAGTGAAATCAAAGTATGGATATGTTTTCAAAACATTTGTATGTATTTTTCACAAAACAGAGTGAATTGAAATCCGACATATTTTAGGGTTGTGCATTTCGAAATATATAAACTCGGAAAGTTCTACACAAATTCACTTGTTTGATCATCACAAATTCACTAACGAGTTGATTAAACATAATTAGAAATATAGAGAATTGATAATGGGAAGTATTAAGATCAAACTTGAATGTTTCACAAATTCGTCAGATTTGAGTTTCAAATTCGACGACTCATACTTGAGTATGTTATTCCATACTCGAGTTTGTCACTATGCACTAATGTCTATACTTGAGTATCAAGAATGATATTTGAGTATAATCTTTACAGAGAAGAACATCGTGACTTAAGCTTTGGACCATGTCATTGAGGTAGGAATCATACTCGAGTTTGTCATTCCATACTCGAGTGTGAAACTTTTAATATGAAAATTAGTTTAAGTCCAAAACTCAATACTTGAGTATGCAGATCAATACTTGAGTTTGCAATTCTTTGAAAAAGGGCGAGAACTTTCTGTATATCTGATACTCGAGTGTGTACAGCCATACTCGAGTATGCAATAATTTTGAAAGACTTTGTGAAATCTGTTTTAAATCTATACTTGAGTTTACAAAGTCAAACTTGAGTTTTCAAAACATTTGGGAAAGAAAGATATCTTTCTGTTTGTCTCATACTCGAGTTTGTGACTACATACTTGAGTATGCTTATGTACAAAAAAATTTGTATCTTTCTGTATGTCTCATACTTGAGTATACACATGTACACTTGAGTATAGATATGCATGAGAGAGATTAGAAAACTTTTTGATCATTCTATACTTGAGTGTATATTTGCATACTTGAGTTTAGAAGACTTAAGCAAATATTCAAGTGGTCTCTGTATGATCCATACTTGAGTATGCAAACTCATACTCGAGTTTGGCTTAGTGTAAAAACTTGGAGTGCTCTCTGTAAGGACAATACTTGAGTTTACAAATGAATACTCGAGTATTGTTCTATTCAATCAAATTTGAGCAACTCTCGCAAGTCCATACTCGAGTATAGATACCCATACTTGAGTATTCACAAATTTTTTGAAAAACATAGAAAAACTTGACAAAATGAAAACTGAAGTTTGGTTTTGACAGAAAAGTTCCTGATTGAAATTCAATAAGTTTCAAAACGTTTTAACTTAACTAAAAACAAACCAAACATGAATTTCATATAATTAGTATGAGGTAAGAATTAGATATCACCGTAATTCCTCTTGTCCTCATAGAAGCTTGCTTGGTTGAGATGGATTGATGTAGATAACTCATTTTCCAATGTTTACCATCAACATCAAGCATAGCTTGTTCAAACTTCTCAAGATTTGGATCATTTCTCTATGTTACATTCTTGAGAAGCTCTTTCGATCCTACAAAACCTTATAAATCTTTTTCTTTCTTGGTATCCAACCTTACTTGGATCCAATCATCGTTAGCTTGTAGGAACCAAAATTAAATTCACATGCTCTTATCGATTCGAACAACAAATCACGGTGAATTAATCATGAGTTTATGCATAAAGAAATACTTTCTTTTCAAATCATCATATATTCATAAAGAATTAAGCTTGTTGAACATTTCAATCTCTTTCAAAATATAGATCAGGATGTGAGAACTCAAAAATATAATTTGCAATGCTCATTCCTAAGACTACAAGATATAAAACCTCAATGAATATTTCAAATGATAGCATAGGAGGTTTTACCTTTGCATACCTTAGCCTTAGGTACTTGAAGGATTGCATTCGCTCACCCAATGTATCATTCGTTGATACTTTGTCATTTTGAATTTAGTCTTGGGATCAAGCAATGCTTTCTCATATGATTCAGAATGCAAGAATCTTTTCCTTGGAGCATGAGAGATCCTTCTTTTCTTATTCTCCTCAAGATAGTTGAATGGTACTTGGTGGTAATTCATTCTTGAGGTAGATGATACTCTTCTTGCTTGTATCCATTGCTTCCTTTGATGTTTAAACCTTGTAGTTCCAGCAATGGCTTTTCCACAAGTTCTCCTAACTCGATGTGAGTTTCCTTTTAGGTTCATGAGAAACTCTTGGATTCTTCTTCATCTTCTCGGTACCCTTTTGTCCATTGATTTTCAAATTGTCCCGCACACTTACACTAGATGGACATTTTGGTACCCATTTATACTTGGGTCCTTGATTTGTTAGTAATGGACCTTGATTGTCCTTTAGGAACCCAAACAAATTTATTTCTCACGGTAGAATTTATCCTAATATAGCATGTGTAAGAAATATGTCCAGATTTACCACAATAATTGCAAATAATAGAATGATGCTTATTGTGAATATTTTTGCAAGTATTGTCTTGGTGATGAGAGTAAGACTTCAAATAATCTTTATTTGAACATTCATTCTTCCCACATGATTTTCCAAATCATTTTCGAAAATATGTTTGTTTTTCAAAATAGAATCGAGTAAATGGTTGAAAAACACTTCTATGTGATTGTTCAAAAACGTTTTTCTTATCTACACAAGAAGAATTGGAATTGTTTACCTCATGTTCATCTAGAGCTCCGAGATAGTGATTGATCATAATTGTCAATGAGCTCATCTTGGGAATCCTTTTTCTCTTGTTCTTTTGTGTTGATCGAATCAAGAAAGCATTCTCACGATTTCGCCTTCTTCCATTTGTTCATCATCCATAAATGTGCGGTTTGTAATTTCGATGAACTTTCAACACTTTTAACTTCAACACGGTTGTTAGAAGTATGTATAAAATCAAGAGTATGCCGATTTCTTTAGCACTAGAGCAAGACTTGATTTTCTCAAAATCATTTTCATTAAGGCCTTTGTATAATATGTTCATTGCTCTAATGTTTAATGAAAACATCTTCATGTCTTTTTCTGTCCAATCCTTTCTTGGTTTGAAATCAAAAGCATTTGTAAAAGCATTCCACATATAAAAATCAGTTGCTTTGATAAAACTAGTCATTCTAGCTTTCCCAAACCAAAAATCAATATCTTTGAAAAGCGGCGGAATTGTAAAATCAAAACTTTCTGAAAACGTGGAACACCCAAAGTCAGCCATTCAAACTCCCGAGACGGTTAAGTCCTTTAAACAAGAGCCTAGCTATGATACCAAATGAAATTCCGTAGCGGTACCTCCGCTGTGGCATTTCATGGTATCTCAGCCGCTAGTTTTACGCACCGCCTCACGGCCTATGCAACCAGCGACAGTAACCCACTGTCCACTGGCCATGTCGGGGTAAGAGCCAATGCTTTGCCACAGATCACACTGTGAGAACCCCCGATCATGGTTAACGTTAACTAGCTTTGATACCAAATGAACGACACTGGCTATCACCCAAGAGGGGGTGAATTGGGTGTTTGATAAAAGTTTAGGAACTTTGAAATTATTTTCGCAACTTATTGAAAGCGAGTTTGAATGACAATAATAATTGATAAAGCAACGAGTCAATCATTCAAACATGTATAGACATTCGAGATATATATATCTTTGGAAATATAAGAGATAAGGGAAGAGAATATGCAAACTGATTTATACTGGTTCGGCCCAATCCTTGACTTACGTCCAGTCCCTAAGCTCCGCTTGAGTTTTTCAATCCACTATCTTCTTTCAACTTGATTACACGTTCTGTACTTGAAGTAATCCTCTCACTAGGATTCACTCCCCGTTACAAACTGTAATCAATACACTTGCTTGATCACACACTCTGTACTCGAAGTAATCCCCTTTCTAGGATTAACTCCCCTTACAAGCTATAATCAACACAATGTGTTTCCTACTCAAGATCACCCAATCTTGAGTATCTCACAGATAGAATGATAGGATGTTTACAATGACTATTCTCTCTCAGAAGTAGATGAATAAACACTGAAGCACAATTACAATTCATCTCACTCTCAATGAAAAGCTATGTAAACATTGAAAACAAAGAGTAAATGATGTGAAGATCAGAGTATTAGAATGTTGAAGGTGTAAACTTGGTCTCTGCGTTTTTCTACTATGTGTACTCTGTTCTCTGTATGGAGTCTTCAAATCTTCAGGTATTTATGTTGGTTGAATTTTGATGACTGTAGGAGTGCTTTGAATTCGTGGAGAATATAGTCATGAGAATATAGTTTGTTGAGATATAGGCGTTGAGAACATTTGCGAGACTTGGAATATTTGAATATTGGCTCTTCAAAAATGTCTACCATAATGTTCAGCTTTTTGTTGGTAGGAGCCTTCTTTTTGAAGAATTAGTTGTGTTCTTTCCAGGCTGTCTTCCATTTGCTATTGTTCATAAGATATAATAAAATAATACAAGTGGTTTATGAAGTTGCTTTATTTGACTCTAAGGCAAATTCTTGAAATCTGAAGTTAAAGCATATCAAGGATATTGGATATTCGAATCCATTAGAGATGAGAATTCAACTTTGTTTCTTCAAGATTTTCGTTGAATTTGATCTTCTTTCTCATTTCTGAAAATCTGCAGCAACCTTCATCTTCATGCTTTTGAGAGATTTTGATTTATGTCAAGTTTGATGTAATCTCAAAGTTTAATCACCTGAAACTTATACACAAATGATATAAATGATGTTAAGAATAAGTATGAATCATTTGAGTAATAATCTGGATGTTCTTGATCTGAAACAAATTTCAGTCGTTTTGATTTTTCTGAAGCTGAGGCGAATACTCTAGTATTGATTTGGAAACTCGAGTATTGAGGTTGTTGAGTTACTCCATATCTGATGGAAACTAGCCGTTAGAACTTCGTTTTTTGAACTAGCGACGAATACTCGAGTATAGGGTTGGAAACTCGAGTATAGAGGTTGTTTCGTAACTCTTGGTTCCTCTCTGTCTGATGGAAACTCGAGTATAGAACTTACATACTCGAGTATTGTAACTCCTTGAACACACCGTCTAATTTCGAGGGCCATATCTCCCTGGTCAGAACTCTGTTTTGGTTCATTCAACTCTTGATACAAAGCTCTGTGAGTCTACTTTGATATGCCACTGATTTCAGCTCAAACAGATTTGTAGTTTGTGAGGTACACTCAAAATATTAAAGCTTGGTTTGCTGTGTGGCGTGGATTTATCTGTCAACTTCCACAAATCCTATCTCTCTCATATGAACTCTTTTTAGTTTGAATTTTGTATCAAATTGACGTATCGGGAGTCTAGTTTCATATGCCGGTGATTTCCCCTCAATCCGATCTCTCGGTTTGTGAGATATCATCAAATTACCGAGATGTCGCTTTGTCTTTGAACGTGAAACGAGCTGATCACCGCGCATACTCGAGTATTGAACTTACATACTCGAGTATTGACATTCCAGAGACCCCAGAGATGCTGAAAACACTGCATACTCGAGTATTAACTTGGATACTTGAGTATTGCTAGTCCAGAGACGTCATAGAAGCTGAAGACACTCCAATACTCGAGTATTGATGAACATACTCGAGTTTTGAGTTCCAAACTCGAGTATTGAGTTGTGAACTCGAGTTTTCTCGTCCTGAAGCTGATTTTTGCTGACTTTAGCTCCGAATTGAGCAATTCCAACTTCCATATGATCTTGGATGCTTCTAGCATCAATATAAGAACTTGAATAATGATATCTTCATTTCATTCAACAAGTTCTTCCTTTTTCCATCTCCCAACTTGATCATTCTTCATCATTCAACTTGGGCTCATTATTCTCTGCGGCTTCTACCTTCTTCCTCTTCTTCTTGATTAAGTTCTTGCTTCCTTTGACATTCGATATTCCAATTATATTGTGTGCAAGAACTTCTTTCTTCAATCCCTTATTTCCTTCTTGGTTATTCCCCATGATTGAACACTTTCTTTCTTCTCTTCTCTTGATCATTGCCAAAATACTTTGTGTAACTTCTTTGCTTCCTTGGCATTCTCTCCCATTCAACTTGGAGTAACATCTTGCTTCCTTGACAACCTCTGCAAGTTCTTCTTTCTTTAATACCTTTCTTGATCAATCTCCATTATTAAACTTTGCATCTACATTCAATATAATGTAAATGTAGTATGCAACCTTTTTGCTCTTGAGAATGACATCTATATAAGACATTATCAAAACTAATCATAACCAACAATCGCTTTATAAAAGAGGCAATTCATAAGGTAATATTCATATGCAGAATTCTTTGAAAACTTTAAGGTTTTAACTATATTCCTTATATGTTCTTAAACATAATGTCACTGACTATGAAGCTTTTGTTCTTGTTTTATTTTTGTGGCAGGATCCGATCGATAGGGGCATATTATAAAAGATGATGTTACGTTGTTGGATGGGAATCAAATGAAGGCAATGTGAATATTATATTGGGCACGTATGTCGATTTACGTGTTGTATTTGTAACTCATTGTATTTGTAAGTTATCTTATTGTATATATTCATTTAGGTATTGTGCTGTCATAGTATAATCATTAAGAGGCCACATAACTCATGGTGAATAATATTTGTATTCTTTTCTCAATTCAATTTATTCATAATGGATTGTTCATAGCTTGCAGCTTAAAGTATAGACTTTTAGGTGCTGGATTGTGTGGTGGATGTGTGTATATATATGATCAGGAAGAACATATAACAGGAAAAAGTTCAGAAAAATTTAGACCAGAAATAAATACGCTGGTCTCAAAAGTTCAAATTTTAAGACCAGATGTATTTATTTGTCCGGTCTCAAAAGTCGAGTCGAGTCTTAAAAGACATATTAGGTCGTGTCTTAAAAGAAAAAGTTCAATTTCTAAGACTTTTTATTATCCTATCTTAAAAGTCGGTCTTTTAAGACCGTGTAATTATTTATCTCGGAATATTATATTTCGGTAAATAATACCTATTGAAAATAGGTAAATATGTGGTTTCAAATAATAAGTAATAATTATATTATTTTCTAAGGTTTATTCAAAAATGTATTTTATAAGGCGGAAAATGGCGTAAAAACTTAAAATATTGTTCAATTTCTAAGACCATATGTATTTATTATCCCCATGATTTTTAATATTTTACATGGTATAAAATACTTAAGTCAAATAGTTGTGAGATAATAATTTATCCTAATTATGAAAATTATCAAGTAATTTCTGAAACCAACAAAGTAATTAAGAGTACCGGATAATTAAGATAAGGAAGATAGTGCTAAAAGTGACTTATAGAAAACGATCGTGTTTTTCAAACCAGGGTTATGGTTACTTAGATCGATCATATTGCGAACCCGGTGATTTTCTGCAAGAAGTGGTTCTATCGGTGATTTAAAATCAGATTGGTGTCTCGTCCGAAAATCTTCGAGATAACGAATACCCTTAATGGGATCAAAAATATAATGAAACCCAGTAGTTTTAAAGAGAAAGAATGGAACTAAAAAACCTAGTTCCCGGATTTTTGAGTTTCGTCAAGATTACGCAATTAGGACACCGATCAGGGAACTTTATCGGTAAGTCAGCAAGATGACATCATCTTCTTCTAGAAGGGATGATGTCATCCAACACATGGAGGGCCAAGATGGAGCCACATGGCGAAGTGCGATCCAACGGCTCAGAATCGATCTGATAAAGTTCGACTTATTTACCGAATTGTCATTCCCTTCTTCTATAAATAGAAGGCACTTCTCCTCTCATTTCTACACCAAAATTTCATGCCTTAGAGAGAGGTTAGAGAGAAGGAAGAGCCCGGAGAAAGTATAGCCGAGTTTTGGGTAAGTTTTTCGGTCCCTGGTCTTTAGTTTCGGTGGTTCTTTCGGTAGATATAGTAGGAATGCTAGATTTATCTTTACTTTTTTAAGATAGTCTAGATATCATATTTAGGGGTAAATATGATATATATTTGAAAATATGATGAGGGAAAAGATATGTCAAAATTACGGAGAGATAGAGCGAAAAATGTAAAGCTCTGCGAAATTCCGATTAGGGGTTCAGGGGCAAAATGGTAATTTGTACCTAAAATGCCTGTTATGCTGCTAGATATTGATAAATATTATCCTTATAGGATATCGAGATAAACGTACCTTTATGCATCGTACCCCGGCTGTCATACCGTTTCACCCATTGTCAAAAAGTCTTGTTTTAAAGTAAAAGTACCGTTTTTCGTCAATGAAGGTACGTTCGCGTACTGTAACACTAGCTCTAATGTTTATTATATGATTGTATATGATTTTTGTGTAGTAGTGTACGTGGTTATGTTACATACGAGGATATGTCACATACGAGGTTATTATTGTTGTATCATACGAGGTTATGTTACATACGTGGTTATTATCTTGTATACGTGGTTATGTGTTTTTAATCATACATCTGTTGTGGACTGTTGTATTGATTGCCGTTGTCGTGTATATGTAGTCGTATTTAAGCATGAGGTTAACCGTTACACGAGTTCCAAATTGCAATTGGATCTCAGACTCTTATCATAGCGTCGGGTTCGGGAGAACCGAGGACCGAGGAGAAAGCGAGCACAAGCACGAGACCCTACCGAAGACTTTCTTCTCGTTGTTATTCATTTTGAAAACTCTCGGTCAATGTACCGCTTCTGTAATTAGCCAGACTTATGGCATTTTGAATATATGTATCAGTTACTCTTACGCTCAAATGCTCTACTCTGATGAAAAAAAATTATACTGCTTTTGAAAATGGGATGTTACAGGTATAATTAGTCATCTGGTCTTAGAAGTGGTATTTTTTAGACCAGATTGTTTTTTGTCTGGTCTTAAAATGTTGATCTGTTTAGACCGGCCTATTTGTTTGTCCAGTCTTAAAAGTTGAGTTTTAGGACCGAACAAAAAATATATCAGGTTTATATAGTACGACTTTTAAGACCTAATGTTTTTAATGTTCGGTCTAAAATAATTTATTTAAGACTGGTTCGCATCCTGTCTTAAAAGTTACAGACTTTTAAGATTGCCTGGAACAAGACC
Source organism: Acacia melanoxylon (assembly GCA_019022615.1). Classification (NCBI taxonomy): domain Eukaryota; kingdom Viridiplantae; phylum Streptophyta; class Magnoliopsida; order Fabales; family Fabaceae; genus Acacia; species Acacia melanoxylon. The sequence continues at coordinate 1,345,406 of JAFJYJ010000045.1, read as the reverse complement.
GGGCGCGGATCCGGTCTTATGATGCCTCTTTCGTTCGGTCTTAAAAGCCTTTTTACCCGTGATTAGAGCTATTTAGTTGAGAATGAACCACTATTAATCTTTAGAAATCGCAAAAGCACCAACAATTTAAAACTTTTGCTCAGCATAATTTTTTATTTATTTAAAAAAAAAAAACAGTTTTGCTCAAGCACTTCATATTCTAACACTTGTTGTTGGGATGGGATTTTTGGAAAACTTTAAACATTCATAACTCATTCCATATAGTGAATTACCCCAAAAATAGCATATAAAATGTATATATTTATTGAGATTCATAAGGTAGATTAAGCAATTAATCTCAAGTCCTATGAAAAAGGACAGATGAGAAGATAACACTTGCCAAAATTATTGATTAAGATCACTTGATCAACAAATTATCCAATAATTTGGTTGTTGATAAAAACAGTAGTATTGTCTTATGATCCATATGGTCAACCCCTCCTATTAGCATGAGGCTTGTTGTTGTTGTGGTCATCAGTTTCATTGTCAAAGACATTTGTCACATATTTGGATATGTTTTTGTATGAACTCTTGAATCATTCTAATCATAATTATTGTGTTGTCCAAATTATGATTTTAAAGCTAATTTTGGATGCTATAACACTATTTGGTGACACCAACGGACCACGAATTAATTAGGCATTGAAAGTCAATTTTTGAAATTAAATAGGAAACTCATTGAAACTCATTGTTAATTGGGAAAATTATAATAAAGGACCTAAGGAAAATAATATTTATTAAGAAGGACCATAAAAATTGTAATTATTTTGAAGGACCAAAAATGGAAATATTAAAATATAAAGACTAAATTGCCCTTAGCTATATTTTCTATATTCTCTAATTAAATCAGAATCTGGAGTGATTGATGGATAACAATAAATAGAGACCAAATCAGAAACTACTAAGTTAGCGTCTCTACTGCACCAAAATCTCCTAGTAATTAAATCGATCAGATGAGCTCATTTAATTTTCAAGTTTCGATTCGTAGTCACCAAAGAGAGAAAAGAAGCATTTTAGGCTTTCGCTGCATTACACAGCTTCAAAGAAAGAAGGAAAAACAGATTACGGGGGAGGAAACTGGACTATGATCCTGACCCATAACACCAAAACCTTAAATCAGAACCCTCTCTTTCTCCATCAACAACAACAATTTCTCCAAAGAGCAACAAACGTTTCAACCACAAGCTCCGCAATCTCAATTTCAATCGCCACAACAAAATCTCTATCAACAACAACGGCAACAACGGTGTCTTCTCCAACAATACCACCCAAATTCTAATTTTGGTGCAAAATGCTAACTTAGCGGTTCGATGTGGCCTCTATTTGTCATTATTCCATATTCTTAATTAATCAGAGGAAATATAGCTAAGGGCAATTTAGTCTTTCTATTTTTATTTTTTAATTGCTGGTCCCTCAAAATAATTATCATTTTTATGGTCATTCTTAATAAATATTATTTTTCTTAGGTCCTTTATTATACTTTTCCCTTGTTAATTCTAATCTATGTTTTGGTATATTTATTAGGCCAAAGAAAGTCTTATTATATTATATTGTCTCTTTTTCATTGCCTAAGATAACATTTAATTCGCGTGTAACTGAAGAGATATTCAACGAAGCAATATATCCAAATCCAGCTGTAATCATATGGTTGATGGAGCTTCAAATATAAATAAATTCCTTTATAATTTGGGTAAACTAAATAAGAAAATTTATATTCCTTTTTTATTTCAGAAGGACATTACATATGTATATAATAAAATTGGTAGATGATGTTGATTTTAATCCACCACTAGATTACGCAAGAAATCATAATCTGAGTCACTTTAACAAATAATTTCAAAATTTTGCCTCTACAAAATTAACAAACCTGAAAAGGTTTTATCTCAACTTCTAACTTGTAGTGCTATTTTTGTTTACACATAAAAGTTATACTTCAGATGTGAATATATTAATAGGTTGAAAGCTAATTAACGGAAAATATTATTTGAGATATTATGAGTATTACATTTATAATTTCTGCTCTGATCTCTTTGAAATATTGTATTTTTTTATACAAAAAAAAAAATATACGAAAAAGAATCTTGATGTTCGTACTTTTTGGGACCAATCGAGTCATTTTCATCTAACAAAGTCTCAGCCGAAAAACAATATATCTAACGAACACACATAAGTATATTTGCATGAAGAGTAAGAAAGGCATTTCTTCACAAAAATAAGTGAGAATAACTTTAAAATATACAAGACCCAATAAAGTGGTCACAATTTGAAAATTCTTAATCAATCCGCAATACCAACAAATTTAAAAGTGTTAGTGCTATTACAATTTTACCTCTCACCTTTATTTTCTTTAAAAACTCCCCACCACCATCGCTAGTGACTACACCGACTGGCGACAAATAGCCATCTGCTATCTGCTTTAATAACCAATTAGCCACTAAATCATTTGTTAAAATAATGTAAAATAACTATTAAAGTAAAAAGCCTCGTTCCCCATTTTACCTTAGGGATCTACTCATCCACAACGCCTTTTTACGAATTTCAAACTTAGAAAGATCAACGTCAAAGGTTATGTTTCATGGAATTTATTATACTAAAGGAGAAATTTACTGCATATAAAGCTATTTTTACCATTTCACATTAGCGATTTGATAACGAAACTTCATTTTTTTAAATAATAATAATAATTTCACACTTAGAAAGATAGTAGTAAAGTGGTATATATGTCTAAGAATTCACTATATTAGAAGCAGAATTTGTTACTAACAGGCTATAGAAATTGGAATATATCGAATATCACAAGGTCAGAATCTGTGTAATTGAGATGAGACTATTTATAAACATATAACAATTCTACACAAGAGAATAAACCGTAAAACTTATAGTATATGAGAATCATATGCTGAAAAATAACGAAATCCGAGCCCAGCAGATGTTGTCTTCTTAAGACAATTTGTTCTCTCTATACTGTACCCAAGGATCATGAACAATTGTCACCCAGGACAAAATGAATTATGTCTCCAGAATGATGACACTTTCAATCACAAGCCCCCACAAACACAATCGAATACCAAAGAATTTGCATCCAAGAGATTATGATAGAATGCAGTATATTATATGTATGAGAGTGAAGTGTTGGAAAATCAAGTGGATTTTCTATCTATTTATAGACGATGAAATGGTCAGATGGATTCCCGTCGGCGAATTGATGCGACGGACCGGCGATGACGAACATACTGTTTCAATTGCAGCGTTTTGGTTTCGAAAATTATCGGTCCGTTATTGGCGCTGGTTGGGAGAAACACAGAGGGGCTTATAGGGACTTAGTAAAAAATTCAGGGACTGTTTGGATAGAAAACATTTTTTTTAATCTCTCTCACACACACACGCAATCGATCGAACCGAGCTAGCCCAGACAGACGAACGTCAGCATCGACACGGCTCACGTGTGTGTTGTGAACCAAAGACCACTTGCGTTTTCTCTCCTCCAAAAAAGTGGTGTGCCCCAAGAGGGAATCTAGAGGGGTTGAGGTTGAGGCTTATAAACCCTTCCACTTCTCATGTTTGGTCCAATGTGGGACTTCTATCCACATACCGCTTTCACCTTCCCTTTTCCTCTTCTTCTCCAACCCATTTCTTATGCATAACCCATGGGATATAGACACAAAATCCAACAATCCCCTACATGGATAAGAAGTAGTCAGTCCATCGTGACCAAATGTAAATGAACATTTATGCAAAGTGTGATTCCTCGACGGGAATTAATTGTATCGAGATAGGTAGGGATCACCTTTGATCCTTTTATAGTAAAAACCTATCGGGTGTATTCAGTCAATTGGTGGACGTGATGCCTTGAACCATTGACCTTTAGTGTACACAAGGACAATAAGAGTCACACAATTGCTCCTCTAGTAATCCCCTTAGTCAACATATTTGCTATATTCTCTTTTAACTTCACATAGTCAATTGAGATTATTCCATATTGAGAGTAGTTATCTAATGGTATCGTGTCTACAACATATATGTCTAGACTTATCGATATACATGACATTCTTGGCCCTACCAATAGTTGCTTGACTATCATAAGCCAATTAGGAATGTCCTCAAGAAAGTAACGAAGCCACTCGGCTTCCTCACCAGCTTTATCTAAAGCAATAAATTTTGCTTCCATAGTTGATCTTACAATGTAAGTCTGCTTGGATGACTTCCAAGACACAACACTCCCACCAAGGGTGAGCACATATCCACTTGTAGATCTTGTGTTGTTAGAGCCGGTGATCCAATTTGCATCACAATAGCCTTCTAGCACTGCAAGGTACTTCTCGTAATGCAAAGAAAAGTTTTGAGTATGCTTCAGGTAACCCAAAACTCTTATCATAGCTTTCCAATAAAGCTCGTTTGGATTACTTGTAAAGGGACTCAACAAGCTCACTACATAGGCAATATTAGGTCTTGTGCAGTTCATAACATACATAAGACTGCATAACACTTGAGCATAAGCTTTTTGTGCTTCAACTTTGCCAATAATTTTCAACAGTCGAAGATTAAAATTTACATGGTTCTTCACAGCAGCTATATTCAAACTCTTGAATTCTCAAGAACTTTAGCAATATAGTGTGCTTGTGATAAAGCCAACCCATAAGATGTTTTATGGATTTTAATACCTAAAATAACATATGCTAGACCCATATCTTTCATGTAAAACTTGCTTGTAAGTAATCGCTTAGTAGCTTTAATCATTTGATTATTGCCACCCATTATCAACATGTCATCTACATAAAGACACACTACGGCAAACCCGTTTTCAGTTTTATGAACATAGACACACTTGTCACATTCATTAATACTAAAATCATTTGAAAACATAACTCTATCGAATTTTGCATGCCATTGTTTCAAGGATTGTTTAGGTCCATAAAGGGGCTTTATCAAGTGACAAAATTTTCATTCTTGTCCTGAGACAACAAATCGCTTAGGTTGTTCTAGATAAATCTCTTCCTCTAAGTCGTCATTCAAGAAAGCTATCATTACATTTATTTGATGTAACTCCAACCCATTCAATACTGCTATTGCGATCAACATTCTAATGGATGCAATCCTTGTAACAAGTGAATAGGTATCAAAGTAATCTAGACCTTTACGTTGTCTGAAGCCTTTTTCTACCCGCCTAGCTTTGTACTTATCAATAGTGCCATTTGCCTTCATCTTCCTTTTGAAGACCCACTTAGTTCCTATAGGCTTATTGCTAGGAGGAAGGTCAACCAATCCCAGGTGTGGTTTAACAAAATGGATTCAACTTCACTATTGATAGACTCTTCTCATAATGGTGCTTCAAGGGAGCTCATCAACTCTTCCCTTTGACATGAATTTCATGCACAATTACTTGAAGTTATTCGACTTGACTCACCAGATATTTAGACTTTCCTATAAATCTATCAACTATAAATTTCTTTAAGCTAACATCCTCGGTTTTGTACTTCTTGTTGAGACTTTCCCATAATTCGTTGCTTGTCTTCAATGCACTATACACATTATACAACTATCTAGACCATTGAGAATATAATTCCTACATTGGAAATCAGAATGCTTCCAAGCATCAATTGCAGTAACCTTTTCCTTGTCTAATGGTTGTCCTTCTTCCAATTTCGGAGCATCTTTAGTAAGAAACTGTGCCAAGTTTAAGGTAGTTAATAAAAAAGTATGTTTTTTTGCCATCTCTTGAAATAATTAACATTGAACTTTTCGGCTTCTCACCATGCATTGGAAAAAATTCACTTGGGTCCACCATGTTTGTACTTGCACTTGCCATGTCTGTTACACAAACAGAAATTATGATTAATCACATAGATTAATATAAGAACAGTTTGACACTATAATAAATGAAACTTTAAAATACAAAATACAAATTCAAACCAGATTGTCTTAAGATTGTTACTATCAAACTCTATAAATTGGAATATATCGAATATCACAAGGGTCAAAATTTGTGTAATTAAGATGAGACTATCTATCGACATATAACAATTCTACACAAGAGAATAAATTGTAAAACTCATAGTATATGAGAATCAGATGTAGAAAATAAATGAAATTCGAGTAGCTCAGGCATTACTCGAGTGATTTCAATCCACTTGAGTAATTTAGCTTGTCACTCGAGTGCATGCTCAGGTGCAACAAGTTATAATACATAAGGCCTCACTCAAGTGATGTCTTAACTCACTCGAGTGATGTCTTAACTCATTCAAGTGCTAAACAATAAAGGTACCTCACTCGAGTATGTAATGTGAACACTTGACCCTGAAAGTGGAGCTTAATCACCAAGAGGGGGGGTGAATTGGGATTATAAAATTCTTTTCAGATTGCTCTGTTTTCGAACACTAAAACAGAGCTAGACAGAGTATAAGAAAGAATAGCAAGACATAAGAAAATTGTACTGGTTCGGTCCAAATTCTTGTCCTACGTCTAGTCCCCAGACACTCTGGGATTTCACTATCTCGATTGATTACACACTCTGTAACTCAAGAGTAATTCTCTCACTAGAACTTACTCCCCCTTACAAGTTGCAATCAATATCTCAATCTCCAAGTCCCATGACTTGAGATTCTTACAATGAAATGATTCACAATAAATGAACTCTCTCTAAGAGTGGATAAATATAAACACTGAAGTTCAATGTATCAAAAGATACTTTACAAGTGAAAACTGAAAGAGTCATTGGCAAACTTGAATGCAATTCGTTTTCAGCAGATGTGTTGTTGAGAAGAATTGAATGCTACTCTATTTATACTAAGAGAGTATTAAATAACCGTTGCTAACTCCATTATAACCGTTGGTGCACTAATCTAGCTGTTGGAGGCACTTTGGTGTCTTCTCTCTCTATTCTTCAGTTAATTCCTTTTGTCTAGAGGATTAATGTTGACTTTCCTTGTAAGATCCGTTGGAAGAGCAGCTACTGCTTAGGGAAAGCAGAAATTAATCCCTTTGCAACGTGTAGAGCATGATGGTACAAAAGGATGCAAGCTTCTGGACTTTGCATTTAATGTTCTGACATTACTTTTTTTCTTTTGTTCAAATCTTTATTTAATGTCCTCTAAACCATCTGTAACTCACTAACAAACTGATTAAACATAGTTAAGAATAATAGTGAATGTAGAGGTAAAGTATTAAGATTAATGAAGAAGGTTTCATAAATTCGTCAGATTTGATTTTCAAACTCTGCGACTCATACTCGAGTTTGTTCTTCAATACTCGTTTGTCACTAATATCAATACTTGAGTATCCATGATCATACTCGAGTATTCTTCTTCCAGAGAGGAACGTCATGATTTGAGCTTTGGACCATATCTTTGAAATAGGAACAAAACTCGAGTTTCCAAATCCAAACTCGAGTTTTGGACTTTTGATATGAAAATAAGTTTAAGTCCAAAACCTCAATACTAGAGTTTTCATTTCAATACTTGAGTTTCCAAATCATTGAAAAAGGAGCAAAGCTCTCTGTATGGCCGAAACTCGAGTATCTAAATCCATACTCGAGTATTCAGAGATTTTGAAAACTTTGAGAAATCTATGCCAAGTCAATACTTGAGTTTTCAAATTGATACTTGAGTTTTCAAAACATGTGTAAAACTTGAAAACTTTACCAATCAATCCGATACTCCAGTATTCAGACCCATACTCGAGTTTTCTCAAGTTGAAAGCTTTGGTGACTCTCTGTATGACCAATACTTGAGTTTTCAAATAGATACTTGAGTTTTGAAAACATGTGTAAAACTTCAAAACTTTATGTCATTTCGATACTCGAGTATCCAGACCCATACTCGAGCTTTCTCAAGTGAAAACTTTGGGTGACTCTCTGTATGAACAATACTTGAGTTTTCAAATAGATACTTGAGTTTTGAAAACTTTAGGAAATATTCAAAGAGTCTCTGTATGATGCATACTCGAGTATGCAAACCTATACTCGAGTTTGGCTCAGGGTGAAAAACTTGGAGTGCTTTCTGTAAGTTCAATACTTGAGTTTCCAATGGAAACTTGAGTATTGCTTTGTTTAATAAAATTGAGCTACTCTCTGTCAAGTCAATACTCTAGTATTGAAACCAATACTCGAGTTTGCCTTTGACAATAAGTTTTTCAACTTACCAAAGACAAACTTCAACTTGTGTTTACAATTGTCAGTTATCATCAAAACACATAGAGAACTAACATACCCATTTGAGAGTTACATTGACACCCTTTTCTTTCGTTCTGGCTTCCTTCACATTTTGTTTGTTCATCTTCTTTTCTCTCAGCACTTGATCCTTAAGTGCCTCCCTCGAGTTAATCACTCGAGTCCCGCTTTTATTCACTCGAGTGGCGGCCGAACACTTAGAGTGAGTTTTCAAATTTTCTTGCCATCACTCTAGTTGCATCTTTGTTACTCAAGTGTTTGCTCATCACTCGAGTTCCCTTGCAAGTGAACCTTTCTCCATTTGACTCTATTTTTCAACGCAAGAATAGGGGATCCTACAAAACAAATTACTAGAAATTTTGATGCTTAAGTTAGGAAGTAAATCATCAAAATATACCTAAAATTAATTAGAATGAAACAAATGACTTACAGTTCATTGGGATTTACCATTCCCAATTCTCTTCTTATGTATAGCAATTGATCCTTTACTAATAGTTTTGTGAATATGTCAACTAGCTAGAGATGAGTAGGAATGAACATCACTTTCACATATATTTTTGGAACATGGTCTCTAATAAAGTGATGTCTCATATCAATATGCTTCACCTTGGAGTATTGCACTGGATTTTTCGCCAAGCTTATTGTGCTTGTGTTGTTGCAGTATATAGGAATCTCCTTCAGATGGATGCCTAAATCTTGAAGTTGTTGCTTTTGTTAAAGCACATGAGCACAACAACTTGAGGCAATAATGTACTCAACTTCAATTGATGATAAGGATAAAGGGTTCTGCTTCTTACTGAACCACGATACAATAGAGCTACCGAGGAATTGACATTGTCCATTGGTACTCTTCCTATCATTTTTGTATCCTCCATGACCTGAATTTGAATAAGCAATAAGATATTCATTGCCTCCTTTTAGGTACCATATCCTAAGTTTTGTTGTGTCATCAAGATATCTAAATATCCTATTTAGAGTCTCAGCATGTGATTTTGTAGGCACATATTGATATCTTGCACTCATTCCTACACTAAATTTAATATTTGGCCTACTAGCAATTAGATTAGCAAAGAGCCAATCATTCCTCAAGTTTTGGTGATGTTGAAGTCTGGTCCCTTTAAATCAGTATCAAGCAGTGTTATTGAACTCATTGGAGTGTTAGCACCATTGACATGGTCCATTCTATATTTATTTAGAAGTTCTCTGAGATATTTAGTTTGAGAAATAAATTCCCATTCTTCTTCTGCTTGATTTGTAGTCTGAGGAAGAAATTTAATTCTCCCATCATAGACATTTCAAATTTGTCCTACATATAACCTTAGAAAATTCTTGGCAGAGAATATCATTAGTAAAACAAATATAATATCATCAACATATATTTGAACAACTAATAAATCATTTTTCTTGTGTTTGAAGAAGAGCGTTGTGTCTACTTTTCATCTGACAAATCCTTGGTCAATGAGGTATCTGTTCAATCTTTCATACTAAGCTCTAGGAGCTTGTTTAAGACCATAAAGATCCTTTTTAAGTCTAAAAACATGATCGGGTTTAGACACATCTTCAAAGCCAAGGGTTGTTCTACATAAACTTCTTCCATAATGTAGCCATTTAGGAAGACACTTTTAACATCCATTTGATAAAGTTTTAATCTTTTAATGCATGCAAAGGCTAAGAGTATTCATATGGCTTCCAATATAGAAACTGAATAAATGGAGCATATGGTTCCTCATAATCAATTCCTTCTTCCTCATTATAACCTTTTACCACTAATGTTGCCTTGTTTCGACAATGATTGCATATTCATCTTGTTTATTCTTGAATACCCTTTAGTGCTAATGACGAGATAGTCTTTAAGCTTGAATACCAAGTCTCAAACTTGATTTGTCTCAAATTCATTTAATTCTTCTTGCATTGCTATCAACCAATCATTGTCTGAAAGGGCTTCTTCAATGTTAAAAGGTTCTAACTTAGAAATAAAAGCAAAGATGTTTACTTCATTGAGAGTTTGGTTTATGTTCTTTACCCCCTCATTGATATCACATATAACTTGGTCTAAATGATGACTCATGTTATACTTCCAAGCTCTAGATTGATCTTGGTTTAAAGGTTCACGATCATTTTTGGGTATATTTTCTAAAGGAGAATATGTTTTTGAAATAGGTTGGTTTTCTTCAAAAGCAACTTCGGGTTCATCTTCCAAAGTTTTTACTAGAGGCTCATTTTCAGAAAACACAATGTGAATGGACTCTTCAACAACACAAGTTTGTTTGTTGAAAACTCTATACGCTTTACTTATGTTAGAATAGCCTAAAAATATACATTCATATGATTTTGGATCAAACTTCCATAAATTGTCCTTACCATTGTAGTAAATGAATTACTTACAACCAAAAATATGCAGATGAGCAAGGTTTGGCTTTCTTCCTCTATAGAGCTTGTAAGGACTATTTCCAAGCTTTGATTTGATATAGGCTCTATTGGATATGTAACTTGATGTGCTCATTGCATCCACCCAGAATACTTGCGAGACATTCTTTTTATTAAGCATGGCTTTGGCCATTTCTGTAGGGACTCTGCTATTTCTTTTTACAACACTACTTTGTTGAAGAGTTCTCAGAGCATAGAAATTATGGTCAATGCCATTTGAGTCGCAGTATTCTCTGAAGGCCTAATTCTCGAACTCTCCTCAATGGTCCGTTCTTATGTCAGCAATGTATATACCTTTCTCAGTTTGTACTTGTTACACCCCTACCGGCCTCACCTTTTCAGGTGGCGGGTAGTGTGATCATTTTCCTTTTGTTAAATTATATTATAACCAGGTTAATTAACGACATGCATTCGAGTAATTATGCAGCAGAGCATGCAAACGGTTTGGATAATAAAATACTGGTGAAGTAAATAAATGCCAAAAAGGATAAATTCCCCGGAGGGTTAATTTATAGTCATCCCAAAATATAATACCAAAACAGTTAAAATATTATACAGTTATCCGGAGTATAATAGATAAATAACAAAAGTCACCAACAGTCTCCTCCAATAACTTCTCAATCCTACTCCACATTCTTACCTCTTGCTCCCTGCTCGACTCTAGATGAACTATGTGTAGTCTTACAAGGACCTGGGATTCATAGTTGAATCCCAGAGTAACGTTAATCTCATATAAAATGTATATACAATGCATGCAGGCAACCACAACTAACATATCATAAAGCATCCAGTACAACATGTGCAGTAACATAATAAAGCATACCACATATGCAATGTCTACTGCGGAAGGACCACATGTCCTAAAAATGCAAGACTGCAAAATCAAGGCAAGCCCTAGATCCACAGCACTAGGAAAAATCGCAGTAGTTGGGCTTCAACCCAAACTACACTGAATGCATACATATTCATGGTAAAACATACATACAGAGATATACAAGGCATATGAGATTATGGTCACAACTTGACAATCGACAGAATATTAGAAACATTTCTGATGATTGAATAGCAAAGATAACCCTAGAATAACAAGATATAAATAAATAAATTTCATCACTAATGAAATTTCTCCTCAATAAATATGTAATTACTTGATTTATGATGAGGCTCTTTTAAGCATCCGAATCCCTTAAATTCCTTTTCTTAATAAGGAATTTCTCCTAAAATAACCAGATATAAATAAATAAATAAATATCATCACTTATGAAATTTCTCCTCAATAAATATGTAACTACTTGATTTATAATGAGGCTCTTTTAAGCATCCAAATCCCTTAAATTCTTTTTCTTAATAAGAAATTTATTATTGGTAAAATTCCCTTCATTTTTGACCATATACAAAAAATTCCAGAAATAGTTACCCAACTTTAAAAATTCATAACTAATTATAGAAAAATCCAATTGAGGTGATTCAAAAGGCTAATTGACCATTGATATGTCTATTATTTTTTTACTAAAAATACTTTATTTTACCAGTCACATTCATACCTTTTCCAGAATATCAAAATATCACCACTAGTCAAAAATGCTTTCCAGATTCAAGGTAAATCTTCAAAAATTCATATCTCTTAGCACATAACTCCAAAAATTACAAATGATGTACCAAATTAAAGCTTGTCATATCTACTTTATATCTAAAAAGTTCATAATTTTCAGAGTCCATTTACTAGGTCAAAACACATGCACTAGCCAACTAGTTTCTAGGGTTTCTCACTAGGTAGTTTTACAATATTTTGATATCTTCCTTTGTTGTTTCCAAAATCATGTTCTATGCTCATATTTATACAAAATCCCATTCTAAACACTTTGAAATCATCAAAATCATATCATATCACCATGATACAGCTATTGACCGAAAATCAATCCCTAGAGCAAACGGACCAAGTTTTCATTTTCACATCATATTCTTCTTATTTCATGCTTGTTCTTCCTTTCTATGTCTTAAATATTAACTTTAATCCTTTATTCATTCTTTTCACCATTCAAACAGAACCCTTATCTTGTATATTAAACCTAAAATAATAACCATTTCCAAGCCAAACAACCACAAAATCACAAGGAAAGTCAAGGAAGCAACTTACTTTCTCTTGTTCTTAGTTTTTCCTTATATTCTTGTCTCCTTGTATTCTTCTATCTTTTCAGCCTAAGCTTCCACATCAACATGGAAGTGTTGTTCATTAAGGCCTTAGACATATTGAAGAAGATACAAGAGAGTAGAGTAGTAATCCACGACCACTTACATTGGCTCTTACTTCTTTGCTTCCTTTAGCTCTTAGGTTCTCAAGTTGGCTTCCTCTTCTCTCTTCTCTTTGTGCAAACCAACTTTTGGCTTGTAAAATGAAGAGAAAAGCCCTTAAATAATTATTAATGAGATGCCAAAATATCCTTTTTTTCCATTTACCATTTCACCCCTTGGTCTTATCCTTTCTTTCTCTTGAATTTTCTTCTTTATTCTAAACAATTCTTGATTTGTCTTGATCCTTCCTTACTTGGCCAACATATGCTCCCCTTTTGGACACAAAAATTGTCTTAATTATTTGTCTCCTAAGTTCCATCCAAGGCTCCTCCTTAGTATTCATTTAATTGGTCCTATAGTACTTGCCTTTTTGACTTATATTCTTGTGTATTAGGCTTGCATCATACTCTTTTTCTTTTGCTCTCTATTTGGCCGAACCCTTATGCCTTATGAGAGAAGAATTTGATCTTCAAATACCATTAATTATGCATGTCCAAGTGTCCTTTTCAAGTCTTATTTTAAATCCAATGTAACACTTGGCAAGCTAGGAACTAATCTCCTAAATTCTTATCTTTATATGTGTTATTTATATCTTTCTTCCCTTGTCTCATTTAGCTGAAATTCTTGACTTTTGGGGAAGATAATTAAGTCCTTAAATTGCATTGAATATGTATAGGTAAGTGTCTCTTTCACAAAGTTAAAACACTTGTCCTTTTGACACATGTCTTTATAGGGTTTTCTAGATTATATTTTGCTTCATTCTTAAGTCATATGGCCTTATCTTCTTGTTTCTCCTTGATTGGCCGAAATTATTCTCTTATTTGGGAAGATTTTTTGTGCCTTTTAATCACTCTTGGACTTAGATGCAATAGCCAATTGATGATGTCATCACATTGCTTAAGCATGACATATGTATATCCATAAGTCAAAAGATATTTACCTTGTGTTCTTCTTAGCTAGCCATGTGTAACTTTCTTGAAAATTCTTTTATCTTCTCTTCTTCTCCTTTTGGTCGAAATTATGGCCTTATTTTGGGTTCCAAAATTGACCTTTAACTTAGTCAATTCATCTTAAGTTCTTAACTTATCACTTTGACAAGTTCATGACCTTCCTTTGAAAATTTATATTCTTTCCTTCTCCTTTTCTTCCCTTGACCAAAACACCCATAATAAGAAGAGAAAGAATGTTTGTCTTTTGACTTCCATTGTCATCTACTTTCTTTGGTGGTCCATGGTCATATTTATTTGACTAAGTTTCAATAAACAATTCCTCATCCTTCTCATACACTTGTAAGTCAAGTTGGTCACTTTCATTGTGACGTCTATACCATATAATCACATTTATGACACTTTCTCTTTATTAATCAATCATATTACATAATAAATACCATTTACCATAGACTTCATGAAAATTCCATACATTCCACTAACATTACATTAGTTCATTCAGTACAATAATTTACATGCAAATGGGGTTATTACAGTGCTTTCTTGGCAAAAACAATAAATTAAATTCACTAAGAGATTCATTTTTGGAAGAAAGAAAAATGTTTTAGTGTAGGTTGACACCCAAGAGGGGGGTGAATTGGGTATATGATAAAAAGTTATAAACTTTGTAAATCTTTTTACATATTCTAAATCAATAGTTAGATATTCAAATAAACATATATTAGAAATATAAGATTTTAGGGAAGAGAATACGCAAATTGTTATTTATCCTGGTTTGGCCCAATCTAGAATGACCTACATCCAATCCCCAGGCTCCTATGAGATTTCAATCTACTATCTTCATTAATTTTTAACCGAGTACTTGAGAATTACTACAATCCCATAAGTTTAGCGGGGCACTTGTGCAGCCTTTCACAAATCTCTCACTGAGATACTCCCCCTTACTCAAAGTAAGAATACAACCTTTATGATCAAGGATTACAATCAGTCTTCTCTCTCAGAAGTATATAAATTAATATTGAAGTACATTACAAATCATCTCACTCTCTTTGGTAAGCTATATAAACATTAAGAAAACAGAGAGTGTATGAGATAAACGTTGGAGTTAGAGTATTGGGATTTCAATGGTGAAGTTGTAAGCTACCGTCATTAACTTCATCGATTCATTAGTTGATCTTTTTGTCTTGAATGAGTCTCTATTTATAATGACTTGAATGAGTCTCTATTTATGGTCAATGAAGATCATATGACCATTGAGCATATTCTTCCTGTTGTATATCTTGGAACATGACCATTTGAAGTAGCAAGTGGAGCGTCTGTGCTTTTTGTTTTGTTTGCCATTTAACCTTACTAAATGTTCGTTGTAAAGGTCTAAGCTTTTTGTTGAGTGTTCAAACTATCCATTAGAGAGGTGAAGCTTTCCATTAGAGACATTAGAGTTGTTGGTAGAATTCAAGATTCATTCGTTTTCACTTTGCTGAAACATGCTTAATCATTCCCCTTCTTACTAAGACTACAGAATGTTCTTGTAAATTATGGCCAATGCCAGGTATATAAGCAGTGATTTCAAATCCAGAGGTTAAGCGTACTCTGGCAAATTTACATAAGGCAGAGTTTGGTTTTTGGGGGGTGATAGTGGAAAAGCTGACAGATAAGTCACGCTTACTGCCACTCTAACCAGAATAGGTGTCTCAGATGATGATCATTTGACCTGCTCTAAAAATGTTTATGTGTGCTTTGTTTGTGTCACTGTAATTTATGTTTTGACTCATGATTTTCTTTTGAGATTTTCCACGTAATCCTTCAAATAAAAAATTTGAAACTCATTAACAAATGTGTTTAATAACTTTGAGAAGTATGATGAGTAGTAATCAAGTGTAATCAAATGATAACAATAATTTCTGAATTCTCGAAGATGTTCTGAAACTGAAGCATCATACTGACACTCGAGTGCTGCTGGGTATACTTGAGTGTTCATCAGTTCAAAACACTTCTGCGTTGAATGCCTTGCTGAGACATTAGAGCAATACTCGATTGTTTTGTGCTGCACTTCGAGCGTCTTTGAGTCTTACACTTTTTCTCTTGCCCTGATGTCTTCATACTTGGGTGTCTTATTTCCACAGTAGAGTGCCACTCTTGACTGTGCTTTTGCTGCACTTTGAGTGTATGATGTTTTAGCACATTTCTCAGGGTCTGGTGTCTCTACACTTTAGTTGTTAGGAATCTCTCAAGTATTACACTTGAGTGTCTCTTTCTTCACTTCATGTACCTGCATTATTAGTATTGCAGATACACATGAATAACTCATTACTCGAGTACCGAGATTCAACACTCTTTCTTCACTTCATGTACCTGCATTATTAATATTGCAGATACACATGAATAACTCATTACTCGAGTACCGAGATTCAACACTCGAGTGCTTACCTATGCACTTGAAGTGTTGTCAGTTTTGAAGCAACTTTGAGTGAGATGTCTCGATAGAACTTGAGTGCAAGTTCTTTCTTTTAGAGAACATAAATTGTCAAGTAAACTTCTATTGGAAACCATGTTCACTCGATTGATCTTGTACAAAGATTAATTTTCAGAAAGCAGTGACTTTCAAAACGCAAGAATATTGGCAGCACAAAGGGTCTCCCAGTGACTTTTAGTGAGCAAAACGTCTTCAATATAGCTCCAAATTTGGAAAATCACCTATCCTCATAAAGCTCTTTAAGTCTTCTTTCCAATGCAAAAAGAATCAGTTCCAAATTTGTTGTATTCTAAGAATTTCATTTAGATTAATGAAGGCTATTCTTGACCAGAATTTTTGCAAAATCTTGAATTGATTGTTAACTTCAAATAATCATATCTCTTCCAGTTGATATTTTTTCCATGATATTGATTTTTTTGAAAAGGTATTTGAGTCTAGTTTCATATGTCACCTGTTTTAGCTCAATTGGATGTGAATTTTGTGAGATACACCCAAATTACTGAACCTATATTTGATATGTTGCGTGAATTCAAACAGCAAATTGTAAAATTCATAACTATGTCATCTGAACTCCTTTGGGCTTGATGTTTGTGTCTATGTGATGAATTGAGAGTCTAGTTTCATATGAAACTTGTTTCACCGCAATTGGATCTTTGGTTTGGGAGATATCATCAAATAACCGAAGCTTGCTCAAGTATAACGCCAAACAGGGGCAAACAAAGGAGGTGGAATGGTGCTACACTCGAGTGTGCTGAAAAATCACACTCGAGTGTTCTGCTGTAGTATGGACTAAATTGGAATTTTGGAAATTTGTGGTACCAAGCTATCATTTCTGAATTTCGTGGTACCAAGCTGTCATTTCAGAAATTCGAGCCCAAACTGCCATTTTTCAGTTTTAATCCAATTTCTTTCTTTCTTCTTCCTCTTAACCAATATAACTCAAAAACTTCTTTATTGATCTTCTTCTTGATCATTTTCCATAATTGAACTTCATATCTTCTAATCTTTGCATCTACATTAAATATAGGAATTGGTCAACATAGGAGGTAAATATATTATGTAAACTTTTTTCTCTTAATAATGGCATCTATATTTGACATCAACAAAACTAATCATATCCAACAAAATGGTCCAAGTAAGTTTGGAGAAGTCATTGACAATAACCTATTAGTTCTCTTTGTGTTTTGATGATAACTAACAATTATAAACTGAATGAAGTTCATGGTTAAGTTTAAAATGTTTAAAACTTGTTCAAACTTAACCAGTAACTTACTGTCAAAGCTTGACTCAAGTTTGGAGTTACAAACTCAAGTTAACTCAAGACAAAGAGCTTTCCAAAGTATTTGAACTTATGCTTGACTCGAGCAAGTCATAGTTAACTAGAGTCAATGTTAGGCAAAGAGCTATCAAAGTATTTTAAGCTTGTAGGAACTCGAGCCTGTGCATCTTGACTCAAGTCATATTTTATGGACTTAAATTTATTTTCAAAACATAAGTCCTAAACTCGAGCCTAAGTCCTTTAACTCGAGTTTAGCATTTGAATATATTTTCAAATATATCAATTGACTTAAGTCAGTCACTTAATGACTCGAGTGGACGCGATCTCAAATCGTTTTTCAAAATGCTATCTTGAAGCTCATTTCGAAAGAAGAACTTGGCTCGAGTGAATCCTACTTGACTCGAGTCATGCACTTGATTGCAACATTTTAAACTCGAGCCAAAGTCATACAAAGACATCTTCATTTAAACATCAAACTTATTTTCAAAGAAGATGACTCCAGCCTAGAATGATTGACTCGGGTGTAGTGTATCTCTGTTTTGAAAACTCCATGTCCATAAATGTGAAATCTTCAAGTATGATCCGTATACTTCATATCATTTCTCATTATTATTCCTAACTTGTTTAATCAATTTGTTAGTGAGTTTTAGATGATCAAATGAATGTTAAACTGAAGATTAACCATAAAGCAAGTGTTGATGTCAGAGGCATTAAATGCTGGTTTAGAAAACGAAGCATGGATTTGGCAAATCATTCTCTTCACATTCCAAAGGCTTTAATGTTTTCTTCCCTCATTTGGACGCCAGATCATCCAACAGATTAATCTTAAGGAAAGTCAACAAAGAATGTTGGGACATCTGGGTTGAATCAAAACAACTGAAGCAAAATAGTCTAACGGCTATTTATTGTTTCCAACAGCTTCATTGAATCCTCAAACGGACATTAAATGTTGTCATCATATATAAGCTAAAGCATTCAATTAGTTCAACCACCACAACAACCAGAAACAAACAAGAAACACAAACACTCAAATGATCAAAGCATACTTAGTGTTTCACTCATCTTTGTAGTATCTTTGGATACATTAAACTTTAATGTTTATTTATTTGCTCTTTTAGAGAGTTTTCATTTCTGATTATTAAATCATTGTAAGAATCTCAAGTTGTGGAACTTGGAGATTGGGTTATTAGATTACAACTTGTAAGGGGGGAGTGAATCCTAATGAGGGGATTACTTTTGAGTACATGGTGTGTAATCGATTGAAGAGTTAGTGGAAATCTCTGGGGACTGGACGTCGGTCAAGAGTTGAGACCGAACCAGTATAAATCTTTTGTGTCAAGCTCTCTCTCATTCTCTCTATTATTGCACTTATTTCTGGATATCTCGAAAAGATTTTTAAAATCCCCAATTCACCCCCTCTTGGCGATATTCCATTCTACATAACCAATGTATATAAATTGCCACCAAGGATTTTAACTCTTGTTGGTCCAACAAGTCCATGTGGACAAGTTGCAGTGGTATGTTCGTCGTTATCTCCTTCTTGGATTTAAAATATGATTTTGTCTATTTACCCTTTTGGCAAGCATCGCAGATAAAATCATTTTTGAAATGGAGTTTGGGTAAACCAAGAACTAAATCATTTTTGTTCAACTTGCCAAGTTGGTGCATATTGACATGAGCTAGTCTCTTATAACATAACCAACTTTCATCGACATTACTTAGAAAATAGTTTTTGGAATTAGTATAATGATTGCACATATTAATAGTATAACAGTTACCATCTCTTCAAGTTCTTATCTTAACTTTGAGCTGCTTTTTGTTCAATTAGAGATCTTCTTGTTCACAATGAGATATTCTTCTGAATCAAAGATATTTATTAGCACTCTAGCAACACTAAGGAGGTTGTGGCAGAGTCCTTCTACATAGCAGGCATCTTTTATTTGTACTCCATCCTTCTTGCTAATCTCACCTATCCTAGCTATTTTGTCATATTGGTTTGCTCTGAAGCTTACTTTGCCACCATCTTTTGGTCTCATTGTGGCAAACTTGGTCTGATCGCCAATCATGTGCCTAGAGCATCCACTGTCAATATACCATTTGTTGGTCTTTGATGCTCTTAGACATACCTACATGCAATGATGATCAAGTTTTAGGTACTTATATTTTCTTAGGTCTTTTATCATTAGTACGAATCATTGGGAGAACATATGATCCTTTCGGTATCCATTTGTAGGTTCCTATTAGCATTTACTTCTTGTGAAAATAGGAGGATGTATTGTTCCCCTTTCTATTTCAATAATTATATATAGTGAGCAAAAGGATTAAATAAGTGGACTGAATGTTGAAAATAATTTAAATACAATTTAACTCCACTTTTTTTCCCTTTCTTTTTGTTTATGTTTGAGTTATAGCCTATTCCAGATCTATCATTGGTGAATCTTTGAGCTTTTAAGATTACCTTGAGCATTTCACTACCTCTTGTGAAATTCTCAAGAGTCTGAGATAAGAGTTTTTCCTTTCTAAAATTGGACAGGTTTCACAAGAACTCGGAGGAGTTTCTTTGAGTTATTATTCAATAACCTTAAACATTTTCTTTGAACTTACTAATTCTTTAACTATCTTCCTAAATTCTGAATGAATGCATTATATTCAGGAAATAATTCATCATATGAGGGTTCAAATTCATTTACCTCTTTGTTTTTTGACTCTTAATGAGCCACAAGGCAGATGTTGGCCATTTCTTCTTCGTCACTTTCCTCGTCTGATACGCTGTCCCCCCAGATGGTAGATACATAAGCTTTCTTCTTGAAATTATTATCTTCTTTTTCTATTTATTCTTAAGGAGTGGATATTTAGACTTGATATGTCATGGTTTCTAGCATTCATAACATATGATTTGATCTTTTGCTTCCTTCTTACTACTCGAGCCAAGTTTTTGAAACTTCCAAAATCCTTGATCCTTCTTATAGAATTTCTTGAATCTTCCGACTCTCATTCCAAGCACATCCTCTTCTTCGGGTTCATCTACTTCTTTATGTTCTTTTTCCTTGATGAAGTTAAGTGCTACGCCTTTATTCTTTTTGTCGTCAATCTTGTCCAATTCTCTCTTGAACGTCATCTTTCCTTCGTATTCGGAAAGACTTCTAAATAGGGCAAGTACAAACCTCATCGATTCTCCTCATGCCTCTTCTATAACTATGACCTTGGCCTCCCTTTCCTTTGTGAGAATGTTTAAAAAATTTCCCACTTGGGAATTTTGGTCATTTGTTCTTCCCATGGCTGCCAGCTAATTTATCATGTGTGTATATCTGAGTTCAAACTCAGCTATACTTTCAACAAATTTTATTCGGGGTAAATCATACTCAGTGACCAGTGTAATGACTCTGTTTTCTTTGATGTCGGAGGTTCCTTTGTCAGCAATCTCTAGTACTTACCACATTTCTTTAGCCATTGAGAGATTGCAGATTCAAAAGTACTCCTTTTGGCTTAATGCACTCTGAATCATTAAAATAGCTTTGCTATTCAGAGTTACTAGCTTTTTATCCTTCTCGTCATATTCTATAGGAGTCTTTAGGATCAATCGCTCCTTGACCTCTTTTGTAGGCATGTAATCTCTGTCTTGGATTACTTGCCAAAGCCATATTCTGTCACCATTACGAAGACTCTACACTTTGCCTTCCAGAATGGAAAATTTTATCCATTGAAGCCAAGATGCCTGGAGATAGAGGCACTATCAGGTAGAACACTTTCCATTGGATCCTTCTCAAGATGTTAATCCAGAAATGAGAAGACTATGCTTTAATATCAAATGTTAGTTCCGATGCCTCACCCAAGAGGGGAGTGAATTGGGTGATATAACAATTTTTAAAACAAATATAATCAATAACTAAATCAAAGGATAAGAGTTAGAGAAGTATCATTGAAGTGTACATAGGGGATTATACTAGTTCCGCCTTAACTACTTGACCTACATCCAATCTTCAGAGTGCCTCTAAGATTTTCACTATATACGCAAGATTTGAAGGGTTCTTGGCTCTAAAGTCAAAGAGAGCTCCTCAACAAGGACTCTTACTTCCCCTTACACTTTGTAATTCCAAAAACACAGTCAATGTCCCACTACCTTGAGATTTTATAGAGTTGAAAATGTTTTGTAAAGACTCTCTCATAGAGTAAATAGATAATCACTGAAGATAAACATGAATATCAAAAGATTTTACAAAGAATGGACTATGCAATAAAGGAGCAGAAGATTGATCATTGTCTAGATGTTGCTCTATAATGAATGCTTGTCTTTTTGTAAGCATTCGCCATTAGTGACCGATGTGAGCATTCAAATTTTCCGTTAGAGACATATTGGAATTGTTGAAGGAATTCAATGATGAGTACTTTCGTCTTCACTTCAACAAAGCCTTCAGACGCAATCCGTTTGGTCTGCTCTGTTTTTGCTACGCATTTAATGTTATGACAGAGAAATTTTCTTTTGTTGCTTTTGGAGTTAATCCACGATTGAATAATCTAAAACTTTTACATAAACATGATTTGTAGCATTTGGAAGATGAACAAGTAATAATTAAGCTTAAACAGATGTTCATTGTGAGTTTTAATATTATCGAGATGTTGATTTTCAAAACACGATGAACTTGCACTCGAGTGTGATTCAAGATCACTTGAGTGAATACTCACCACTCGAGTGCTTTATAATTTAACTCGAGTGCCAAATGAACTTTGAGTTTTGGTGGTGAAGTGTTTAAAGATTGAAAAACCTGACTATCACCCAAGAGGGGGGTGAATTGTGTGTCGGATAAAATCTTGTCGTCTTTGAAAATCTTTTCAAAGCTTACTAGAGAAAGTTTGAATGACAGTAATAATTTGTAAACCGAAAGACAATCATTTAAAACATATATGCTTTGGAATGTAAGAGTTTAGGGAAGAGAATATGCAAACAGAGATTTATCTTGGTTCGGCCAATCCTTGACCTACATCCAAATCCTCAAGCTTCACTTGAGATTTTCAATCCACTATCTTCTTTAAACTTGATTACACGCTCCGTACTTGAAGTAATCCTCTCACTAGATTCACTCCCCACCTTACAAGCCGTAATCAATACACCCACTTGATTACACACTCGCACTCAAGTAACCCTCTCACTAGGATTCACTCCCTTACAAGCCGTAATCAATACAATGGGTTTCCTACTCAAGATCACCCAATCTTGAGTATCTCACGAATAGAATGATAGGATGTTTACAATGACTCTTCTCTCTCGTAAGTAGATGAATAAACACTGAAGTGCATTATAAATAATTTCACTCTCTCTCTCGATAAACTATGTAAATATTTGGAAAACAGAGAGTAAAATAAGATGAAGATCAGAGTATGAACATTTTGAAGTTGTAGGCTTGTGTCTTACTTCTTCTTTCTTGAATCTGACTTCTTTTATAGGTAGAGATCAATATATGACCGTTGGATGAAGAAATATAGCCGTTAGACTCGAGATGAAAACTAGCCGTTAGAACTTCGTTTTCGAACCAACGTATACTCGAGTATAGGGTTGGAAACTCGAGTATGGAGGTTGTTTTGTAACCCCCGGTTCTTCTCTCGTCGATCCATACTCGAGTATAGAACTTACATACTCGAGTATAGAATACTCCTTGAACAAACCATCAACTTTCGAGGGCCATATCTCCCTGGTCTGAACTTCGTTTTGGTTCGTTAAACTTTTGATGGAAATATCTGTGTGTCTACTTTCATATGCCACCAATTTCAGCTCAATCGGATTTTTAGTTTGTGAGTTACACTCAAAACATTGAAGCTTGGTTTGCTGTGTGGCATGGTTTTATCTATCAACTTGTACAATTCATAGATCTGTCATATGAACTCCTTTGGGCTTGAATTTTATATCAAATTGACGCATTGGGAGTCTAGTTTCATATTCCACTTATTTCACTTCAATCCGATCTCTGGTTTGGAAGATATCATCAAATTACCAAACGTCGCCCATGCTGAACGTGAAACGAGCTGATCACCGCCGTATACTCGAGTATAGACTTGCATACTCGAGTATGGACAGTCCCGAAGGCACCGAGAGATGCCGAAAACACTGCATACTCGAGTATATACTTGGATACTCGAGTATTGCCAGATCCGAGACGCGAGAGAGATCAAACACTCCTATACTCGAGTATAGATGAACATACTTGAGTATTGACTCCTATACTCGAGTATTGAGTTCCAAACTCGAGTATTCTCATCCAGAAGCTGATTTTTGCTGACTTTAGCTTCAAATTGAGTCATTCCAACTTCCATATGATCTTGGAGGCTTCTAGCATCAACATATGAACTTGCATAACAATATCTTCATTCCATTCAACAAGTTCTTCCTTTTTCCATCTCCAAATTTGATCATTCTTCACCACTCAACTCTTTCTTTCTTCTCTTCTCTTGATCATTCTCTGTCATTTAACTTGTACTTATCATTCTTTGAAAGTTCCTCAATATCTTCTCTTCTTGATTATTCCCAAAATCCTTTGAGAACTTCTTGCTCCTTGGCATTCTCTCCCATTCAACTTGGAATAACATCTTGCTTCCTTGACAAGTTCTCAAGTTCTTCTTTCTTTAATACCTTATCTTCTTCTTGATTATTCTTCAATCTTCTTCAATATCCATAAAGCCGAGCCTATGCTGAACTTGTTCCGACTTTAATGTGTCGGCTTCCCGTATCGCACTTTTCATTTATACTCCACTTGTAGCTCAAATATGATGAAGCTTCATTCCAACTTCAATTGATCATAGAGACTTCCAGCATCACATATAAGAACATATAGTGCAAGTTCTTATATCATTATTCTTCTTTCTTGGTCAATCTCTATAATTCAACTTGGATTAATCTACATTAAATACATCAGTTAGTCAATGTAGGAAATATCTATATTACTCAATCTTTTTGCTTTTAATAATGGCATCTATATAAGACATCATCAAAACTAATCAAAACCAACAAAGATTGTATCACTCGAGTGCTTAAAACTTGACTCAAGTTATTTTCTGTTTGTTTGAAAATAGTTTCAATTACTAGTGACTCGAGTGAATATATGGCTTACTTGCACTTGAATACAAGTGACGTTGGATCACTCGAGTGATCTCTTAAATGACATCACTTCACTTCTTGTTCATCTGTAAGTGACTTACTAAAATCTCACAAGTTTCTCACTATCACTCGAGTGGCAACTTACTCACTCGAGTGAGATTGTTATAACTTGCAGAAACATCACGAGTGACTTGCACAAAATGAACAAGTGATCACTAGCACTCGAGTGGTCACTTATTCACTCTTGTGCTATGAACTTATCACTTGAGTGATGAAAACCATCACTCGATTAATCTATCATAACTTCCAAAAACACTGTGAGTCCCTTGCTGAAATCTGCATGTGAAAGAGAATCACTTGAGTGCTAACTTATCTAGTCGAGTAATCTTGCATCACTTCTCAATCTTGAACGAATGGGTTTTTCAATCATTAGAAGTTAGGATCATCACTCGAGTGCATTAACTGCCACTCGAGTGATCATCTCAGATCACTTGAAGTAAATAATCTTGTTGATTTAAGTTTTAGTTCAAATACTGTTTCATCACTTGAGTGATTAGAAACTCACTTGAGTGACTTGAATCATCAAGTCAACTTTGTATTTCAAGGTTTTTATCATCAAAACATAATATGAGAACTAACAAAATTAATTATAGAATTCAAATTGAGTTGCTTAACTAGTGAAAGGCTACCAAAATTATTAGTGATCGAAATACACCTACATTATTAGTGAAAGGCTACCAAAATTATTAGTGAGTTGCTTAAAAGTAATTTAATTTTTATTTAATATTTTTCTTATCTTTTGGACCGACTACTATTTACTTCAAGTCTTAAAAGTTTACTCAAAAAAGTAATCAATCTTTAATTTTTTTTAGTAACTTTTTAGACCACTTTTCTTAAACGTTGGTCTTACAAGTTAAAAATTTAGATTGTTACATATTAAAATCTGGTCTTAAAAGTAATAAAGATTTATTTGAAATTGAAAATCTCTTTGATTGATAGCAATTTACCAATTGCTATTAATTCTAGTTTTCCAGCCATGCTTTCTGATGATAACGTGGTTGCTCTTGAATGTATTGAGTCTCTCTTGATTATTGATTTTTAAGGTTGAGTGCCATGAATTTCTAACCAGATTTTACCATGTATTGATGAGATTTTAGCATGTGAATATCCTCCAGAAAAAGAAATGCTTGAAACTAATCAGATGGCGTGAAGGAAGGGGAGACACTGAGGTTGAGTTGGATAGAGTGAGGAGTGGAGACACCACCATCCATGCTCAATTCCTTCTTAGAGAGGACGATTTCTCTACTTATTGATTTCAATAGTGTTTTGTTTTCTAATTCTGCTTCCTATTCCATTATTGTTCTAAGCTCTATTTTTTTGTTTCTATTGTAATGAATTGATTTTGATTCTAGTGATGTTAGTTTGTTTGTTTTCAACCTAGAGGAACTATGAACTTATAGGCGGATTAGACTTTGTTTTCACCTAATAGTTATGTTTTAATGTTAATTTTGGTTACTTTATCTTGTTTATTTCTCATCTACTTAATGTTAATTTTGGTTACTTAATCTTGCTTATTTCTCATCTACATAGTGCTTGTTCACCATTATTGAATTTAGAGGGATAAAACATACTTTATTAATCTCTGAATGAAAAGAGAGTACATATGGGCTTTTATATAGGCAAACCTAGAGTAACCCTAGAATCTAATTTAATCTAACTAATCAAAATAATTAAGATATAATATATCCATATCTAATCCTAAGATATAATAAATATCAAACTTAATAGTAAGATAATGATTAATCTAAATATCTAAACCATAATATTCTAACACTCCCCCTCTAGTTGGAGAGTATATGTCGATCATTCCCAACTTGCCTCGAAATCCTTCAAACTTTCTTCTGTCAGGTTCAATCTTAAAAATTTTTAGGCTTGTACTTCTTGAGTCTCAACGGCCCTTTATTTTTGTCTAGGCTTATACTCCTTTTTGAGTCTCGGAGGTCCTATATTTTTGTTTGGGCTTGTACTCCTTTTTTAGTCTCAGAGGTCCCATATTTTATTTGGGCTTGTACTCATTTTTAAGTCTCAGAGGCCCCATATTGCATAGCAGAACACGTCCAAAAAGAATCTCGTGTCCCATTCTCTAGAAGTCCAATCGTCCTCCTCGTTTTTAAATATGGATTGTAACATATTCACATTAGGAATAATAGAGTTTGACTTATTTTGCTTCTCAAGTATCCTACAAAGCATATGTAATTCTTCCTTTCTTAGGCGATCATCATTCTCAACCGTTGGTTCAGCTGGGGTAGTGTGACTTTGGAAGTTTGAGATTCCATTGGAAGGTTTTCCAAGGAGTTTCCATCATTCTTCTCTATTATGGCCCTTCTTCTTGCAATAGTTTCACCATTTGGTAGTCTTTCCATCCCCATGTGGTCCCTTAACTGCCAGAGCTGAGCTTTCAATTTGCATTGGGCCACTTTGGTTCATGAGTTTTCTACTTTCCTCAAAGTGAACAACATCAAAGAGTTGTGGTAGTGGCTTCAACCCCATGATTCTACACCTTATCTCTTCGAAAGAGTCATTCAGGCCTAAGAGGAAATCATATATCCTTCCTTCTTCCACGATCCTCTAGTACAATCGAACATCGTCGATGTTTTTGTAGGGATGAACCTCAAACAGATCCTGTTGTTGCCACAATTTTAGAAAAGAGTTATAATATTCAGTCACTGACATGTTACCTTGTCTTAAATCACAGAGTTGTCGTTTCAGGTGGATCCAAGCAGCAGTGTTATCAAGTGAGGAGTAGGTTCTCTGAGCAGCATCCCAGATTTCCTTTGCTGTATGGGCAAGCAGATAGCCCTCACTGATCTCCATAGTCATCGAGTTACACAACCAAGTCATAACTTGATTATTTTTAGCAAACCATGTGTCAAAATATAGGTCATTAGAGGTTGGTTGAGGGTTGCCCCATTAATATATTTCTCCTTTCTCTTTCCGTGAATATACCTAGGCACACTTTGTGACCATTGGAGATAGTTTTTACCATTAAACCTATGGTTAATAACCATACGGTGATTTGCTGAGAAATTTGGTACCATCTTTGTTGTTTTGAAGGGTTTTGTTTGGTTTGGTGGTTCTGAAGATGAAGACTCTTGAGTTTAAGAATTTGTACCAAACATAAGAGCGGTGAAAGTTATCGTGGTTGGATTTTCAGGAATTGATTTGAACTTAGGAGGTAATTGAAAGGGATCCATGTCACTGGAATGTTTTTTTTTTCAGTCGATGGAGGTCACTGTTCACGACGCGCATGGGTGTCACGCGCTATTAAGGTGGTGGTGTAGCTCCACGTGCACTCCCTTAGGCAGATCTGGAAGTTACGACTCCTCCTCTAAAAGTCATCATTCTCTCTATCCGCTCGTGTTACACTCTGTCTTTCTTTCACGGAGAGAGGAGGTCTAAAGACAAACCTCAGTTTACTGTGGGTCTGGAATTAAACCTAGGCCTGGAATTAAACTAGGCTATGATACCATATTGAATTTAGAGGAATAGAATACACTATTAATCTCTGAATAAAAAGAGAGTACATATGAGCCTTTATATAGGAAAACCTAAAATATACTCTAACCTAATTAATCAAAATAATTAAGATATAATATCCTAAGATATACATCCATATTTAATTTTAAGATATAATAAATATCAAACTTAATAATAAGATAATAATTAATCTAAATATCTAAACCATAATATTCTAACAACGATTAAGTGTGAATTTGGAGAATTTAGATTACTCTTGGGTAAGGGATCTTAATTGGACCCTATGATTGAGTAAATTTTTCTAATTTGCCAATAGAATAGGAATATACTTATTGAACCCATATAATCATATGAGAATGATATTAATTAATTATTGCCTCTTGAGTAGGTAAGTTAAGAATAACTTTTTTAACTTTAGAAAGGGGTGTAAGTGATCGGGAGATATTTATATCTATTAATACTCTAGATTAACAAAAATTGACATTGAAACTAATTAATTAGTTAAAAATAAGGTTTATGAAGCTAATAAGAGATTAGTTACTCTGGGATGCTCTTTTGTTAATTGCAATTGTTATTTGTTTTTAATTTGATTTGAATTTCTTTTCACACATTTGAATTCATTTCGGTTTACAAGTAAAAAAAATTGTAAAATCAATGCTCAACTGGGTTTAGGTATCAAGTACTCGGGGGAATGAGTACGACACTTTATGACTTGGTACAACCCATGTCTTAGTGATAAATCCTAATTTTAGCATGTATTTTCATAGCTTTTTGAGAGTTTTTGCTGATAATCATGGTTGGAATGCATTCATTATACCTAATTGTGATTATATTATAAGAGAGCATAATTGCACATGTGATGGATTCTTGTAAGTAAATGTTGTGAGGAATAAATGTTATTACATCAGGATGATTAAGTTTTGTAGGAAACTTGGGAGAAATTGGAGACATGGATCTGCAAATAGGAAGAGGGACTAAAGTGAAAATCACAAAAAGTTCGCTGGCTCTATGTGGAAGGCAGAAAAGGACCTAAAAAGTTGCTGGGGTCCGATCATAAATATCTCTCAAGCCAGAATCTTCAGCTTATATCACTTTCCCAGCTTTTTTTTCCCGCATTACAATGGCAGATACTAATGTCCTCAAGTACAAAGGCCAAGATCGAACCGCGACCTCCCCAACTATGAGGAGTAGGCATACCACTGGAGGATCCCAGCTTTGAACATTACAGAATACACTCCGACTCGATATCCCCATTCATTCTGTCATTTTTTCCAGTCTTGTTCTTTAGCTTTCTCCGCCATTCTGATCGAATTGGTGATTCCAGAGATTGTCTTTGTTCTCCGACGAATTTAATGGCTGGAGGAGGAGCAGAGCTCGGTGGAGCTATGCTTGAGTGACTTCATCGCCTCCTAAGAGCTGTGACTAGCCCGAGCGTTGGATTCGAAAAGGAATTCCTCATGTTGGGTAGATTATGCATTCGATTCATCTTTTAAGCTGATTGCTACATTTTTACGAGATTAACCTCATATTTACATATACGATGTATATCGAGTAAGATTGTTTATGAACCTCGGTTGATACAAACAAGCATATCCCAACATCATATAAGCCCCCATATATTTAAAATGCCGTAAGCGAAAGATATGTCACACTTAGCAAACGTTTCACACCTAGCGGTCGTTTCACACCAAACATTTCACACCTAGCAACCGTATCCCATATTTACACACCCGACCATCCCAAGCATCATAAGCCCCCAAAGATATGAGCATACCCACCTAGGCTATCAACTACTTCACATAAACATAACATACACCTAGAACATATACGCATACAATAAATAGCAGAGTTAGTGTTACCGTACGCGAACGTACAGCATACAACATAACAACCATACACACACAATACACATAGCACATACATGCATAACATAAATATCAGTGTTAGTGTTACCGTACACGAACGTACCTTCGTTGACGGAAAACGGTACTTTTACGGACGGTACTTTGACAAACGGTGGGTGAAACAAAGACGATCTGTTAAGGCGCCCCGCGTTCTCAAGTACAACAACGGTCCGATTATCTTAGATATCCTATAAGGATAACATTTATCAACTTCTAGCGAGTATAACGGAATTGTAGGTACAAATTACCATTTTTCCCCTGAACCCCTAATCGGCGGAATTTCGCCAGAGCTTCGCTACTTTCGCTCTATCTCTCAAGAATTTTGACAGATCTTTTCCCTCATCATATTTTTGAAATATATATCATATTTACCCCTAAATATGATATCTAGACTATCTTGAAAAATTAAAGATAAATCTAGCGAAAGAAACTACCGAAACTAAAGACCAGAGGCCGTAAAACTTACCCAGAACTCGGCTATACTTTCTCCGGGCTCTTCCTTCTCTCTAACCTCTCTCTCAGGCACGAGATTTTGGTGTAGAAATGAGAGGAGAAGTGCCTTCTATTTATAGAAGAAGGGAATGGCAATTCGGTAAATAAGTCGAACTTTATCATATCGATTCTGAGCCGTCGGATCGCACTTCACCACGTGGCTCCATCTTGGCCCTCCATGTGTTGGATGACATCATCCCTTCTAGAAGAAGATGATGTCATCTTGCTGATTTACCGATAAAGTTCCCTGATCGGTGTCCTAATCGCGTAATCTTGACGAAACTCAAAAATCCGGGAACTAGGTTTTGTAGTTCTATTCTTTCTCTTTAAAACTACTGGGTTTCATTAAATTTTTGGTCCCATTAAGGGTATTCCGTTATCTGTCAAGATTTTCTGGACAAACACCAACAATTCTGGAAATCACTTCCGATAGAACCGCCTTCTTGTGAGAAAATCACCTGGTTCGCAATATAATCTGATCTAAGTAACCATATCCCTGGTTTAAAAACACGGTCGTTTTTTCTATAAGTCACTTTTAGCACTATCTACCTTATCTTAATTATCCGGTACTCCTAATTACGCTGTTGGTTTCAGAAATGACTTCTGAGATAGTCCACTCCGAGGTAGAAATTCACTGGTTTATAAAAAGTCCAGTGATCAAAGACTAAATTTCTATATCTTGAGGTAGAATTTCATTTCTATCTGTTCTCATATTTCCTGTTGGCTCTTTACCATATATATTATTATTTTATTCAAAATATCTAGATATTTTTTTTTTTTAATTTTTATTTATTTTTCTAAGCATAAAATATTTTATTATTTATTTAATTATTAATTTCGAATTTCTCCTTTAAATTAATTATTTACTAATTAATTTACTTATATCTTAATCTAAACAATTAGCCACTAATTACTTAATTATCCACTTACTAATTGTTGATAATTTTCATAATTAGGATAAATTATTATCTCACAACTATTACCTGACATTGGTATTTTATGTCTCATGTAAAATATTAAAAATCATGGGGCCAAAAAGTGCTTTTAATAATATTATATTTATGCTTCTCTATTTTTCAAGGAAATAATCCCAAAAATTCCTAAAATTAGAGACAACATACTTCCTAAGTTTTTGTCAAGTATTTGTTGCCATATGATATTTATCATAATATTTTCGAGCCATTTTATGCCTCATAAATGCATTTTAGGGATTTTAGCTTTTTATTCACCCTAATTTCAATAGAAATTACCTTAGAAAATAAGGTAATTATAACTTATTATTTAAGACCACATATTCACCTATTTCCAATAGGTAATATGTATTGTTTATAATATTCCTCATAAATAATTATCCTGTTAGCGATTTAATCATGAGTACCGTTAGTTGACGTTGTTTTTGAAAGTGGCTTAGTGTTTCTAATCTGATTCTATTTTGTGCCATTAACATGAGAAAGTGCTTGATTCACGGTGTGAATGGAGTCGTATAATTAGAGGGTAACGAAGGTGAAGTCATGACTCCTAGGAAGCGTGTATGTCATTAATTCAATCTTCTTACTCGCATTCCATAACTGATTGTCACCTCTTATCATTTTAAACCAGTAAATCAAATTAAAGAAATATTAGAATTAGCTTTAGACTAGAAATATGCTCTTCTATTCTGTGATTTTTTGGTTTATTTGTGGATCATAGGGTTAGCTAGTAATTTTAGCATCTCTTAGGCTCCTTGATGAAGAATGACCCACGCTAGGTATCACAATACTATATTTTAGTTTAGTATTTTTGGTAGACATAACCACATGTTTTTCACTTAGGCCCCGTTTGGTACAGGGAAATTTTAAGATGGGAAAAGAACTTAGAGGAGGGAAAGGAATAGAATGGAAGATTGAGAGGGAACTTAAAAAGTTAAATTGTTTGGTAGACATGGGAATTGAACTTAAGTTGAGGGAAAATAAAAGGTTTGGTAGGAAGAAAATGAAGTTGGTTAAGTGGGAAGGAGGGGGTAAAATACCTATAATACCCCTGAAAAATAAAACCACCACTGCTTCGTCTTCTTCCTCTCGTCTCTCACTCTCATCTCTACCTTTCATCTCTGCCTCTCATCTCTCACTACCGTCTCTACTTTGTCCACCACATCGCCGGCGTCTCTGCTTCCTCCACCATCGCCGGCGCCTCTGCTTCCTCCACCATCGCCGGCGCCTCTGCTTCCTCCACTATCGCCGACGCCTGCTTCATCCACCATTGTCGACGCCTCTTCTTCATCCACCATCGCCGTCGCCTCTCCTTCAGATCTGACCTTTGGCTTTCTCATACAAAAGGCTTTTTGGTCCTATGAAATATCTCTCCCGGGAAGATCTTCAGATCCCTCCACTATCAGAGGGATTTCATCTTCCCACGTTTAAGGGAAGATGATGCTAGTTGGGAACTAAGGTTGGAGGGAGAGTTGCGCGCCAAACGGATTTTTTCCACGGGAACCTGTTAAGTTCCCATTCCCTCCGGTGAGTTCTCTATACCAAATGGGTCCTTAGGCTACATATTTTGCCCCTATCATTGTGTAACTTGGATTGCACATTGATCGATATATATTCCCATTTGATAGTTCAGTGAAATCAATGTACTATGTCATGCTTATGCCACGTTTAAGTGATTGATTTGTTCTATCCTTTGTGTCTCAGTTGAGCATTTAATTTGAAGATAAAAAAGTTGCATTAATCTAATACTAAGTATATCTTAAGTGATTCTAGTAGTGCATTAAGATGAGGTTTGATAATATTTTACTTATGACCTTGCACAAAAGTTTAGCACTTTTTTGAAAAAGAAAGGTATCTATGAAGAACATTACTATCCCATAATTTTGCTACCGTAGCAGAAATATAACCATGACCCCTTTATTATAACGTAAGAACTAACAATTCCTATAAATCAATAAAAATAGTTAAATTCATTAAATTTGTCTTAAAATTTAAGTAATTTCCAATATTACCCCTACTAATTGCATTAAACTTTAATATCATATTAATTATTACTCTCACCCACTACTTTTATTAATTATGGGCATACTTGGGAAAAAATACTCTTTAGAAACAAGCAAGTGTCTTATAAAAAAGACCAAATACATTTGTTAGTTGGTGTTTTATAATCTGGACCAAAGGGAGTATGAGAGATGTCATGCCTCCTATGTATACTTTTTTTAAAAAAAAAAAAATCGGTTTTCTATTTTGAATATTTATTTTCAAAACTTATACAAATATGATATAATGTTCTGTATAAATCTGAAAAACAGCTATAAAAATCTTGTGAATCTTGTGGGTGGGGGTGTTCAGCTGGAGTGTTGATTTATTATATTACTATTAAAAAACTAGCTAAGCTATAATCAATTACATTATATTTTTTTCGTTTTTATATTTCATATACAGGACTTTAATATTCTTTCTGCGTTGTCTTTAAATTAATTCTTGTATATGATAATGTCAACAATTATAAAAAAGAAATTATATTTGACACATCATACAGTTATCAATGTGTATGACTCTATCTGTAGCATATGATTTAATGATTTCTTTCCTAAATTATCAAATCAATCAGCAGATTGGTTGACATAATTAATAATGAGACAAAATAAGCAATTAAGAGGAGAAATCATTACTTAATTAGATGGATAACATCTTTACAATATATATAAGTAGGGTAAAGGATTTCTCCAGAAACCCCCAAAACTACGTCGTTTTGAATTAATGAAGGGTGTTTCCGTAATTTTGTTTACTTTTTTATTATATAAATTTTTCCGAAACACTCTTCATTAATGCATCTAAAATTATAAACACACCATTTATTAATTCAAAACGACGTAGTTTTATGGGTCACTGAAGATAAACTTATCTCCAGTGACTGGAGAAATACTTTTCCCATATAAGTAAACACTAAACACTTTCATGAAAAGAAAAAAGTAAAGTAAAAACTGAAAAAAAGGTTGCCATTTTTGTACAAAGGAAAAAAAAAAATCTTTAATGCTATTAACAGATCATATATAGAGAGAGAAAATTAATTATTTCCTTTTGTTTTCACAATCAGTAATTAATTTTGAAGGTCTGTCTGTCAATAATCTTGCACTGCATAAATATCCATCATAAATGATAACCAATCTAAGGATTCTGTCAATTGGCATCACAATCCTCAATTATTTTGTAAATATTTTTTGGAAATGAACTAGTAATTAATTTCATTTCACTATGACGTGAGCCTAATCAGAAAAGCTTCCCATGATTTCCGATTAAGTCGGCGTCGTGGATTCAAATAACTGCGACGCTAAACGCCATATATTTATACATCAGACCTGCTCCTTTCCACTTCGATATACATCATCTTCTGTGTTTCAGTTTGAAAATAAAGATCCCAACCTCATCGTCTAGGTACAAGGATCTATTCTTAAACTATGCGCTTTAAACCCTAGCGATGGAAATTAGTTTATTCATATTGCTTGATGATTAAATATTATTGTTTCATGAGTTTCTTCGTTACTATATTTTGCCGCAGTTGGATTATTGGGTGTTGAGAGAGTTAGAGAGAGAGACTGATCGGGGAATGTCATCTACAGCAAACCCTCCATGTGCGGCTTGCAAGATGCAGAGGAGGAAATGCACGCCAGAATGCGTGTTTGCGCCATATTTTCCAGCCGAGAATCCTCGGAAGTTTGATTGCGTGCGCAAGGTTTTTGGTGCGAGCAATGTGGCCAAGATTCTGAATGATGTTAGCGTCGTGCAGCGTGGGGATGCCGTCAGATCGTTGGCTTTTGAAGCGGAGGCCCGCCTTCGGGACCCTGTATATGGCTGTGTCGGCATCATCTCCAGTCTCCAGCTTCGGCTAAATCAGATGCAGAGTGAACTCATCGACGCCAGAAAAGAACTTGCCGCCTATATGGGTCAACAGGCCTTACTTCCCAACCACGTAATGGGATTCAGTCGGCAGGAGCTTTTGACTATCAATGTCAGTGGCGGCGACGGCAGCTATGGTGGGTACCCGCTGGCCGGAACACTTGTCTCTCATGAGGTTGAAACACATCATCAGGTTGATGTGCATTCTCAGCAATGGATGTTGTCACAGAAAAGCGAGGGAAGTAGAAATATGGGTCCATATACCCGTGCTTTATATGGAATCTCACAAGCTTGTCTTTTTTAAAAGAACATTTTATTTGATGATTCTGATTCTGTGAATGTTGTTGCAGTGTTTTTGTTTCTCCTAGGAATTTAATGGCATATTTTCGTTTAGTTGTGGTTGTTCTTAAATTGAGTTATGTGTGTACATGTAAAACAAATTAAAACGAGGGATGAAATTACACATATATACTTGTCTGATCGTTTTCCCGTGATCATATTAATTGATCAGCTGTTTTCTGGGACTTAAATTTTTGGATTAGAATGACCCAACGAACTTGGTCCTTTTCCCAAGTATTAACACACGAGACGCTCATGACATATTTTCGTGTGGGGAAAATGATATTGAAGAACCACATGATAGTCTAAAATTTCTTATCAATGCTACTTATTATATATGTTGGAGCACCAACAGAATTAAAAAAAACAAACAAACAAAATGATCTAATTCTCTCTCTCTCTCTCTCTCTCTCTCTCTCTCTCTCTCTATATATATATATATATATATATATATATATATATATATATATATAGCGACGCTCATGACATTTTCGTGTGGGATAAATGATATTGACGGACCACATGATAGTATAAAATCTCTTAACAATGCTACTTATTATATATGTTGGAGCACCAACAGAAAAAACAAAACCAAAATGATCTAATTCTCTCTCTCTCTCTCTCTCTCTCTCTCTCTCTCTCTCTCTATATATATATATATATATATATGCGACTTTCTTCTAAGAGATAGGGACGATGCAATTTCACATGTAACATGTTTAAAGATATGTGTTCCAGTGTGGAACACAGATGTCCAACCCAGTAGGCTGGTGCTTTTATCTTGGATCGAAGAGCTTATGTCGGAATATCTATGAGAGCGAGATATCCCGATAGGCAAGGAATCAATGTACAGGCCTTTCGCCCAAGGGGGAGGGGATATGTGTTCAGTGGGGATGTGTTGTGATGCAGAAAGTAAATAGGCTTGAGTTAGAACGTGTGCATCTTAGGACTGGACCCCTGTATTTATAGGGTCTCACCTGGTATCCTAACTGCTTGATCTATCATATCCCTTGATTATAGATATGATAGATGTTCCATGATTGTAGGGGGAACCCGAGATATTTGATAGATCTCGATGGGCCGCCCCCTTATTGGGCCGTGGATCAGGTCCGTAACAGTTGCCCCCCAGCTCGGTAGTTCAAGGTTTTGAGCTTCGGGGTGTGGTTTGTTCCCCGGGCTAGGATGCCCTCCTGCCCCCAGACCGAGGTGTTCCGTCCTGTTACCTCCCCGATACCTGACCCGAGGTGGTTTATCCGGCTCCCAGACCCCAGGTAGTATCTCAAAGGCCGGCACTCCTGTCGGTGATTTCACGTGTCCGAGGTGAGGCCAGGTGGGTTGCTTGCTTTCGAGGCCGAAACCCTTTCGACTTCGTCATCATGACTCCCTGCCACCTGGCTTCTACGGAATGGAGAGGATCTGCTACCATCACTCCCTGCCGCCTTTGGATTTCGTGCGCATTCAATGCGCGTGCTTCCCGGTGCACATCACCCCTCATTTACAGGTGAATTCCTGTTTTTACCCTTAATTCCCCGGCGCCTCTTCGCCTTTCCCTCCATTTTGAAGTTTTTAACCCTCATTCTCCTTCTTTTTCCTTTACTTCACTCGCCTATTCTCTGGTTTTTCGCCTGCTGCTCTCTTTCTGGGAAAAACTAGGCTCTTTGGTTACGACGACTTTCAAGCTTTCTGCTTCCATTGATAATCCTTTGTTCGTCCTTCCTTCTTCCTGGTAAGTCCTTTATACCTCTTTACTAGCTATATTATGCTTTTTACTTGATTTTTCCACTATGGTCTTAGTGTCATAATTTGGTTTTCATGTAAACCAGTATGCTTGAGCTTCGTCTGGGGTTTCTGGGTAGTTTCATACTGTTAGGTTTACTTTCTTCTACCTGTAGTCGTATGACTTTACTCCTGGGGAGTCTCCACTATGTTCCTTATTACCATTTTATGTCTCTTTAGGTCTGCATTATTTGGTGACAATGAATAGAACTAATCAACCTTCTTCATCGGGTCGCGACCTAACCCTCGAAGAGGAGGAAGCACTCCGTGCTCGTTATCCTCGTATGAGCCATTGGCTGCTTGGTTCTCCTCTGTCCGAGGAGCAAAGGCTAGCCTCTTCCCTAGGTGGCAGCTCGGGTAGGAGAGCCATCGGAGAGTCTCGTCCCCCTGCTAGACCTCTTCTCGAAGGTTGGGATGAGGTCGAGGTAGTGCCTGTACCCCTTATCAATCTTTGCGAAACCCCTGTTCGCCCTAGACCTACTCCTATGCCTGAGGGATATGCCGGCCCTTGCTGGGACTGTTTAGAATCAAGCTCCTATTATATCGCCATCGGCGAAGATTCTAGGGCCGACGTTATCTTAGGCTCCTGCCGTCATAGGTCGGTCTCTACCCCAGCTTCGAGTTTTGGGAATCGCCTTCCTACGCGTCCACCCATTTCTTCTTCTCGACCGGCTGTTACGTCTGTGTTAGGTATTCTCACACTTACTGACCTTAGTATTTTTGTTTTTTTATAGGTAAATGGAATCGTCGTCTTTGTCGAGTAGTGCCCCATCCGACGCTGGGAGGTCGGACTCCTCCAACCCTCCCCCAGATCTTGTTAAACAATATCCTTGGGTGACGCGAGATGTGTTGAAGACCCACTCTTCGATGACCGCCAACGCAATCCGCCAAATGAAACTAGGGGCCTTAGAGGGCTGTCATTTAAGCCCCCGGGTGAGGACAAGCCCATCTGTGCCTCGAGGGCTGAAGGCCTCACCAACTTCTTCTTTTTCTACAAAGCTTATATGACCCGGCTTGGCATTCGCTTCCCGTTTACCAAGTTTCAGATGTCATGTTTAAACCACCTTCACTTAGCCCCTTCTCAACTTCACCTCAAC
Source organism: Acacia melanoxylon (assembly GCA_019022615.1). Lineage (NCBI taxonomy): Eukaryota > Viridiplantae > Streptophyta > Magnoliopsida > Fabales > Fabaceae > Acacia > Acacia melanoxylon. The sequence continues at coordinate 1,306,685 of JAFJYJ010000045.1, read as the reverse complement.
GGGTGGGCCTACCTAGTTGCTTTTGAGTAGCTCTGTCGGTCCTTCTCAGTCCCTATTCCGTGTACCGCCACCTTATTCTTTTTCTTCTTCTGTCCTTTTACTGCCCGGTTTGGCAAGGAGTTAGAGAAGCTGAAGGGGCTTACCTCTCTCCGGGGCGACCCAGACAAAAAAATCCTCACGGCCTTTTCTGACTCTTTTAAGCACTTTAAGGACGATTACTTCAAAGTGGTGGCAAAACCCGGCCAGCAGCCCTGGTTTTTGAAAGGGGCCGAGGCCAGCGAATGTTGAGTGGAGGTTTCCCCTTTATTGGACCTATGATCATCATAAATTGACCTCCACTTCTTACCAAGTAGAATCCGACGACCTTCCGGTCGATGCGGTATCATCAGTTAACCGCCTGGTATCATATGCTAATACGTATGGTGCCAAGAGCGCGGCTTTTTTCATCACCGGTGCCGGCTTTAAGCCGAGATATGTGATTTGTATGCATCTTGTGGTTTTATATTCACCATGCTTTTACCTTGATTATACTTTTTTACTAATCTTTGAAAACTTATGTTTGCAGCGCAAGCAATGGCGGAATTGCCCCGATATCTTTCGGTCGTGGCTCCTGCCCCTACTGCTCCTCCGAAGAAAACTTCTCGTAAATGCCCTTCTTCTGAGGCTCAGAAGTCCTTGGAGGAAAACCGAGCCGGAGCTGCTAAGAAAACAAAAGCAACTACCCAGGTTCAGGCTTCTCCGGCCCCTAGCATTGATCCTGCCCAGCCATCAGCCCCTACTTTGGAAAATGATAAACAAGTTTCTGCGGGGTCGTCGTCTCCTCCTCGGTGCCCTTCAGTTTCCTGCCCCGGTTTGAAAATCAACCGAGGCCTTGCTTGGGAAAAGGGTCCTAGGACCGAAGAGCTTGAACTCGCCTTCTTACCGCCTCGTCAGTTTATGAATGGCCGACCTCTAGCTGATATTGATGAGGGGATGGTTCATGATATTCAGATGCATCTCTGTCAAGGTGTGGGGTTGGCCCAGGCGTTCTTACATCTGAAAGGGAAATACGTGACAAAGTTTGATGAGGCTCGTCGGCTGAAAACTGAGAAGGACGAGGCCGCTCGCTCTAAACTAACTTGAGGAGGAACTTGAGGTTGCGCGGGTGAGCGCGGGGAAGGCCACTGAAGAGCTTCTCCTTACTAAAGAAGCTTTCGAGAAGAGTGTCTCGGAATGTGCTGCTCTTAAAGTGGCTAACTCCACAACCCTAGACGCCCTCAAAACTCTTCAAACCTAGCGGGCAGACCTATGCTCTGAACTTGAGCAAGCCCGTGCTGCCGTTGCCGAAGAGAAAAGGGCCCGCCTGGAGTGTGAAGACATTGTAAGAGAGGCTGCCACTGACTGCTTCAAGATGGCTCTTGCTCAGATTCATCATCTTAACCCCGAGATCAAACTCAACCTCATTGGGTACGATTACCGGGCACGTGTTAAAGATGGAGTCCTTCATCCGCCACCCTTGTCTCCAGATGATGAATCCGGCTCATTTATTGAGGAGGACGAGGGCAGGGACGAGCAAGACCGGGAAGGAGAGGAAGCTCCGAACGTGGGATCTCGGGATGGCGGTGGAGAAGGAGCCTCCAAGACTATTCCAGCTGCTGAGGTTGTCCCTTAAGAAGAAACCACTCCTCCGAGCTAATATAATAGATTTTGTATAGTTTTACAGGTGTCTTGTACCGGATTTTGTGTTTCTTTGTACTTCTGCTTCATGTAAACATTGATTTCAACCGATCAATAGTTTATTTTGCCAACTTTGTTTAAGTTAACGTTCTCTATGACCGGGCCAGGGTCTTATGTGCGCAGTATCTGCTAATTATTTTCTTCTGATAGGTTGACTCCTGGAATAGGGGTAGGGGAGTAAACCCGAGCTACCGAGTTCTGGATATTGCTGTCCGGGATATTTGCCAGAATAAGGACAAAATGTCAGATGCATAAACGTGGTGAAAAACGCACGTTTGTACATGTCGGCCTGATCGGGACTTGCTTGACAATTCACCTCCTTATTTAGGAGTATTTTTCGATGCATCTACTTTAAATAGAAATGGTGTTTTACCATTTCGCGACCATGGCTTGATTGCCCGAGTATAGTCCCTTATATTGGGATTCTCGTTTAACCGTGGCTGAGGTACCTCGGTGTTACTTTATTCGATCAATCAATAATGCGTAATTGGTGTCTCCACTGGGGAGCCTTTATTAAATAAAATGTCTGGAAGAAATCCTACTTGCTGTATTTAAGCAAAACATAAAAACTGAAATTGAAAACATTAAATTAATCGAAATAAATGAATTTAAATGCGCCTGTGGGCCACATCTTGTAGTCGGACCGAGGTCTAACTATAATAAATTTTCAACTTGTCGGCATTCCGAGTCCTTTTGACCGGCTTCCTTGCCAAAGTTTCCAAAACATACGCTCCTTTGTCCAGTTTTTCCTTAATGCGATAAGGACCTTCCCAGTTCGTTGCTAGCTTGCCATCCCTAGCATTCTTGTTCCCGATGTCGGCCAGTCAGAGTACAAGGTTTCCCCTGTTGAAAGCGTGAGGTTTTACCTTTCGGTTGTACTTTGCTGCGATGAGTTGCTTGGCAGTTAGGTCTCGATAATGCGCCAGGATTCTTGCCTCGTCGATCAGATCTAATTTCATCCTCAAAGTGTCATTATTCAACTCTTCTCCCTCCCTGCCAGCTTTCATCTTCCTCTATGATGGTTGACCTATCTCGACCGGGATCATCGCCTTACATCCATATGTTAAACGAAAAGGAGTTTCCTGGGTGGAGGTTTGCACGCTGGTCATGTAACCCCACAAAACACAGTAAAGTTGTTCGACCCAGGAAGATTCAGCGTCCTCCATCTGTTTCCTTGATCCGTCCACAATAACTTTGTTGGCTGCCTCGACTTGTCCATTCGACTAAGGGTGTTCAACTGATGCAAAGTGGTGAATGATATCGACGTCCGACATCATCTCTTGGAACCCTTTGTCGATGAATTGCGTTCCGTTATCGGTGATTACTTTAGCCGGGATCCTGAATCGGGAAACGATGCTGTGCTAAAAGAAGCGCTGTATGCGGGCCGAGGTGATAGTTGTTAATAGCTCGGCCTCAATCCACTTCGTAAATTAGTCCACTGCGATAATGAGATATCTTAGCTGTCCAGGAGCTGTTTTGAATGGTCCGAGTAGATCCATCCCCCATTTGTAAAAAGGCCAGGGGGCCGTGATGCCTTGCAATTCTGATGGCGAGCGCCAAAGAATCTTACCATGTTTCTGACAGCTTTCACATCTTCTTACTGTTTCTATTGAGTCGGCCACCATGGATGGCCATAAGTAACCAGCTCTAAGATCCTTTCGTGCTAGGGATTTTCCCCCCATATACTGACCGTTAATGCCTTCGTGTATTTCGGCGAGGACGTACCTTGCCTCAGTCGCATTCAAACATCGCATCATGGGAGAATGTAGCCCTTTCCGATATAATTGATCGTCCACCATTGTATACATGGCGGCCTGCCGAATTAACTTTTTAGATTTCTTCGTGTTTATGGGTATGATCCCTCTTTCTAAGTAATCCTCGATTGGTTTCCTCCAATCCGTGGCCGAGGATATGCTCATGATGCAACTCGGTTCGTCGATATTTTGTTGGACCACGGTTCGGTAGTTTCCAGGTCCTTTTGTGCTAGCCAGTTTTGATAATATATCTGCCCTGGTGTTCTCCTCGCGAGGGATGTGAGTGACTGTAACCTCTTCAAACTCAGCGATCATGTCCCTGGCTTTGTTTAAGTATTTTGCCACTAACGGGCCCTTTGCTTGGTAGGTGCCATCTATCTGAGCCGCTACGAGTTGGGAGTCGGTTAGGACTTTGACTTTTTGAGCCCCTTGCTCCCTCGTACTCTGTTTGATTGTTGGATGTCGGGAAATTAAGGTGAAGTGAGTGTTCAACGGCGATTCCTTCTGGATTCTCGATTATTACTCCGGCCCCACTTCCCTTAGGGCCCGTTTGGTTGGCTGAAAATCAGCCCAAGGAAAAGAAAATTGGCTATTTTCCCATCATCTTCCTCGTTTGGTACGCTGAACCAATTTTCCCATGAAAAGCCATTTTCACTTGCATAATGGAAAATCGGTTCCTTCCACAAACCATGGGAAGCCTATTTTCCAATGGGAATATGGTGAAAAAAGACTTAAAAACCCCCCCAAAGCATCTTCGTCAGACCCGATGGGCTGCTGCACACCGTGTGAGGCACACCGGCTTATGTGGTGCCGGAGATTTTCGCCAAGAAAGGCTACGACGGAGGGAAGGTGGACGTGTGGAGTCATCCTGTTCGTCCTCACCGTCCTTTGCCATTCAACAACCACAATCTAGCGGCCGTATACGGAAAATCTACAAAGGGCGGTTTCGGTTCTCGAGATGGACGTCGCTGGAGCTACGATGTTTGTTGTGTCGGCGCCATTGGAAGACGTGTCGTTGAGCGGTGGATGTATGGTGGTGGTGATGTGGTTTAAAATAATATTTTATTTTTTTGGGCAAAATCGTATTTTGTCTTATTTTCCTGCCTCGTTTTCTTCCAACCAAACAAAAATTTTCTCACCAACTCATTTTCTTTTCCAGTGCGAACAAAACATGTGGAGGAAAAATATTTTCCATTCCATTCTATTCAATTCTTTTCCATTCCTACCTTTTCTTTGATCCAAACGGGCCCTTAGTGTTTGATGAACAGTCCACGTACACTTTCCATTCTTGAAATCCGACGTCTCCTTCTGAGTGGATCGGAGTAAGTTCCCTCACAAAGTCTGCCAACACTTGTGATTTGATCGTGTGCCGGGCCTCGTATGTAATGTCAAATTCAGATAGTTCTATAGCCCAGCTTGTCAGCCAAGTCTGGCTTGTGTAATACTTGTCGGATTGGCTGGTTGGTCCGTACCACGACCTTGTGCCCCTGAAAATATGGATGCAAGCGTCTTGCCGCCTTTAATAAAGCAAACGCTACCTTCTCCAGCTTCTGATACCTGAGATCTAAGCTCTGCAATGCCTTACTGACAAAATATATTGGTTTTTGACCGGCTAAGGTTTCACGAACCAGCGCGGCGCTTATAGCTTCTTCTCCCACGGACAAGTACAAGAAGACCGTCTCTCCTGGGTCGGGCTTGGATAGGACCGGGGGGTTGCCAAGCACTGCTTGATTTTTGCAAATGCGGACTCACATTCCCGGTTCCATCCCTCTCGCGCCTCCTTCTTTAGCAACTTAAAGAAGGGTAAGGCGTTTTCGGCCGACTTTGGTAAAAACCTTGTCATAGCCGCCAATCTCCCGGTCAATTGCTATACTTCCTTCTTATTTGTTGGAACTTTCATTTCTAACATGACCTTACATTTGTCCGGGTTTGCTTCGATTCCTCGGTTTGTGAGTAGGAACCCAAGGAACTTCCCTCGCCGGGACTCCAAATGAACATTTTGCAAGGTTCAAACGTATCCGGTACTTTCGCAGCTTCTCAAACGTCTGTTCTAAGTCTCGGATATGGTCTTCTTGCACTTTTGACTTGACTATCATATCATCAATGTATACCTCCACGTTTCGACCGAGTTGGTCCTCGAAGACTTTGTTCATCATCCATTTGGTAGGTGGCCCCGCATTTTTCAATCCGAAAGGCATTACATTGTAAGCGATAATTGGCCTTATCGGTTATGAAAGCCATCTTTTCCTGATCCTATGGATGCATCGCTATTTGATTATAGCCGGAGTAGGCATCCATGAAGGATAGCAGTTGAAATCTGAAAGAGTTATCGACCAATTGGTCGATACTGGGCATCGGATAGGAGTCTTTGGGACAGGCTCTGTTTAAATTGGTGTAGTCTGTGCATACTCTCCAATTCCCGTTGGGTTTTATCACCATAACTACATTAGATAACCATGTTGTGTATTGTATTTCCCGAATAAATCCGGCCTCTAACAGTTCCGTCACATGTTTTTCTAAGGCTTTCTGCCTGTCGGCTCCCTGCTTTCGCCTCTTCTGTGATACCGGGGCTGATCCCGGCTTGATAGGTAACCTGTGACAGCAGAAGGTGGGGTCTATCCCGGGTACTTCCGAAGCTCTCCATGCAAACAAATCTCGGTTTGCTACTAGGAACTTGCTTAACCTCTCCTTAAGCTCCGGGGTCATTGCTCCTCCTATCTTTGTGATCTATGACAGGTCTTCTCCCAGGATTAGTTCTTCTAAATCACCTTCTGGCTTGGGTCTTGGATTCTTAGGTTCCTCGTCTCTTATATCCAACTCCACCATATTAACGGGCCGGCCTTGCTGTTCTCCTTTTTTAATATGAGATGAAGATGCCTTCTCGTTCTCGTTTTCTCGTATTGTCTCATAATAACATTGTCGAGATTCTTTTTGGTCCCCGGTTATAGTGATTACTTGGTTTTGGGCCCGACCATCTTGACTTTTGATGTTTGGTAGATACGATCATATCCCAGCTGTGGATGGTCGGTCAGCCTAATATCATATTGTACGGGGAGGGGAAATCGGCAACGATGAACCTCACTTTCTCGGCTTTGAACGCTTCTTTGGTTCCCAACGTAAGTTTCAGGTCAATATAGCCCTTTGGCATAGACTACTCCCCGTTAAACCCTAGGAGCGTTGTTTTACATGGTCTCAGGTCTTCTTTATCCAAATTCATCCTTTTAAAGGTGTCCCACATAATTATATCTGCCGAACTTCCCGAATCAACGAAAATTCTTTTTACCAGACAGTTCACCAGGATTCAAGTGATAACTAGTCCGTCTTGGTGCCCCGGTACAACGTCCTTTAAGTCGTCTCTAGTTAATTGTAGTGACGGGGGCGTCGGTCGGTCATGGTCATCTTTGAACTTGGGAGTGCCTCTTATTGAAAGTACTTCTCTCAAGTATTTCTTTCATTGGCTTGTTGTATCTCCGCCCATGCCTCCACTGATTACATTGCACCTACGCTCCATATCTATTTCCGGGAATTGTTCATCATCGGTAGACGACTTTTGCCGAATTCCGTCAACCTTCCGACTAATTGGGGTCGGGATCAGACTTCGGTCATCGTGTTTCCATTTGTTGTTCTTCCGCCCTTGTGTTTTTATCAGGTACTGGCATAATTTACCCTCTCTGATGAATTTTTCAATTGCATCTCTGAGTTCGTAACACTGATCCGTAGTATGGCCCAGTCCGTCATGGAAATCATAGAATTTTGTCCGGTCCATGCTGGATCGAAATCTTATAGGCTGAGGTCTATCGACTTTTTTTCATTTCAGTGGAGGCTACTTCTTTCCATAGCTAGGCTCGCGAAATATTGAGTGGAGCGTACCTCTCATAGCGGGCCCTTTTCTCCAATTTGTCGCCTTTTGGCCTAACATCCCGGTTCGGCTTATGGGGATATGGAGCTGGATCTTCTTTACAACTACCCGACTGATTTTTTTGCCTTGGGGATGTGTTTCTTCGTTTATCATCTCCATTTGTATTGGCAATCTCCATCTGCTCTACTTCCAAATATTGCTTCGCCCGAGTGTTAAACTCGATGAGGGTGTATACCCAGTTCTTGAAGATTGAATTTGCTAATCGGGACGAGGGATCTAAGCCGTCTACGAGGTAGTGCACGTGAACACTTTCTGGGAGGGATCGCACTTGGAGGGCGACCTCCTTAAATCTGTCCAAGTACTTTTGTAGCGTCTCCCCCCGTCGTTGCTTTATCTTACTCAGGGTATACTGAGATTTAGGTTGTTTCCTGCTGGTTGCAAAATTTAACTAGAACTTTCGCCCGAGATCTTGAAAATCATATATGGACCTTACTGGCAGCATGTGGAGCCATCTTTGAGTAGGTCCGATCAATGTGGCCGCGAAAAGCCGACAAATGACCGAGCCTTTGAGTTGTGTACGAACATGAGTAACTTGAAAGCATCGAGGCGGGACCTCGGGTCCTGTACGCCATCATATTTTGGCAAGGAGCTCAACTCAAACTTTCTTGGGTACGGGGCATTCTCAATTTCTTCCGAGAAAGGGCTGTTGTTTTGGCCCGCTATGTACTTTACCCGATATTCTTGAGGAGAGCCCCTCGGTCTGAGCGCCCTCTCTCTATGTCGGTCTTCTTCATCCGAGGTCCTTCCCAGAAAGCGCCTCTTCCGAGTAGAGATACGGTCACAGAGCTTATTAGGCTCAGGTTCCGTTTCTGGAGAGGCCGTCCCCTCCGGGTACCGGGAATACCTTGATGGTTAGACCGGCAGGGGGCTGCCATGCTTTCGGGCCGCCTTCCTTCTCCTCTTTCTCTTTTTGCCCTGGTCCTGCTCCTATTCCGATGCCTTGGATTGTATGAAGTGGTCGTTCATGATCTGTTGCATTACTCTGAAGTCTTCTTGGCGCTGGAGGTTATTTCGCTTCTCCATATTCTCCATCCTCCTCATAATTGATTCCTGTGTTTTCTGGACAAGGAGGAGGTCTGGGTTTGGTATGTCCTTGCATTTATCTCCCTGCGGAGGAGACGAGGCTGTGTCTGACACACTGTTCCCATCCTTCCTAACATCGTTCTCGGGATATCCTCGGGCCCGTGGAGGTCCTTGAGCCTGTTTCTGCCGACTTGTCTCAGCATGCGCATGCGTTGTACTTTCACTGTGAGGGTTCCGACTACTGCTTCTAGTGTTAGCCATTGTGTGTCACGTGGATCAAAATTTACCATCCCCACGGTCAGCGCCAATGTTCTGGTATGGAACACAGATGTCCAGCACAGTAGGCTGGTGCTTTTATCTTGGATCGAAGAGCTTATGCCGGAATATCTATGAGAGCGAGATATCCCGATAGGCAAGGAATCATTGTACACAAGGCCTTTCGCCCAAGGGGGAGGGGGTATGTGTTCAGTGGGGATGTGTTGTGATGCAGAAAGTAAATAGGCTTGAGTTAGAACGTGTGCACCTTAGGACTTGACCCCTGTATTTATAGGGTTTCACCTGGTATCCTAACTGCTTGATCTATCATATCCCTTGATTATAGATATGATAGATGTTCCATGATTGTAGGGGGAACCCGAGATATTTGATAGATCTCTGATGGGCCGCCCCCTTATTGGGTCATGGATCAGGTCCGTAACAATATGGATTGTGATGCAACTTCAAAACACAAATATAAAGACGGAAAGAAGTCAGAAAGTTCTATAAAAATATATCAATAATACGTAAAATTTATTTTTGTTTGCAAAATTGATTAAAAAATACATCAATAGTATATAAAAAGAGTTCTGACTGAGTCATACTACAAAAAGACATTGGTTTGTAGTGGTTACTTAGTAGAGGTTAAAAAAATTGTTATAAAGCGACAGACTTGTCACGGCTTATAATGAAACTATTATAAATTTGTAACGGCATGACTTGCATCAAGTGGTACAAGGGTAAACTACAATAATTTGTAGTGGTTGCGTCAGATAAAGCGTGAGAAATGTGGCACTAGCTTGACGCCACATTTGTAGCGTTTGAGGCAATAACCACTATAGAATACAAAATATCACAACCTAGTTTGGTGATTGCAAAAAGTGTCATGTGGACCGAGGTGGGGTTTTCACATTTGTAGAGGTCTTGATATTAACGCTAAAAATCACATGGCTATATAAATAGCGTCACCCCTCATTTTACCACTTTTGGAAAAATCATTCTCCATGCAAGTTCTAAGAAGGTTTTCATCATATCTTCCGCTCAAAGTTATAAGGAGCTAGGTAGTTGAGGTTAGTAAAGGTACTTATTATTATTATTATTATTATTTTGGGCTAAGTAGATTTGTCATTAGTAATTTTAGTTATTTAAATATATTTTTGTAATATCTATAAGCTACTGAGCCTATTTGACATGTTTAATATATATTTTTTATTGAAACTTTCTTGTCCATGGGATTTTAATTAGGTTTTAAAAATATTGTAATTTTTTAATTTTATTTGGTTCTGTAGTTATATTATTATAAAGTAAATAATTGAAGTTATAATGTCTTTCAGGAGAGATAAGGGGAAGGAGAAGGCTTATCTTGAGTATCCCCCAGATGGCCTCTTCACCAGGGGGACAATAGTTGTAGCCCAGAACACTCCACGGGGTGACAGAACCCCCATAGCTCTCAACCCCAGCAGAGGTGCATGATATTAGTGTGGATGACTATGAAGAGGAGGATATTGAGATCAATATTCACTTACGTGAGGCGGAGCAGGTCATTCCCTCCGAGATAGAAAGGGACCAGAACCACTGATGAAGACCTTTTGTCATTAGCCTTGGGGTCCACAATCAACAATTAACCAAGGATTGCGTATAGGCAAACCTAGGATCGTTCTCTCTTCTCGAGGAGCCTTTTATTGAATCCTAAGTAATCTAGATGTCATGCAAATGAAATAAAAACAAGGGGGGATTGAGTTTTGTTCGAATTAGAATAGAAATTAAAGACATAATGAAAAGGGCGAGATTAATCAAATTAAAAACGATCAACTTAGAATTGGGATTCCAAGACCTTCCATCATTGGACAACAAAAATAGAATAACTAAACTCGTGATTGATTCTAGACAAACCGAAATCTCTGCATTTGTCCAGAAGCTCCCTTGACTAGACAATCGCCTAGCATATGATCGAACACTTGGCAAGTTCGCTGTGCAATCATACAACGTTCTCTGTAACCTGGTCCAACCTAAGTCTTTGGGATTTCAATCTGGTATTAAATCTAACACCCAATCCATAATTATAATCGGATCCGATTAAAAATCAATAGAAACAAGTCGATTCTGATTAAAGCACAAGTCCTCCGGATGACACCATGGAATCCTCAATTCATGGGTCGATCACAGAAACTTAGCCAAGCATGGTTGTGTAAAATGAAAATGTAGAAAAAAAGATGTTCATCATGACCACGAAGAACATGAACAAGTTCATCATGAACATGAAGAACACAAAGAACAATTAAATAAAATGAAAGCTTCTATTCCAATATAAAAGTAAATATCAAAAACATAATGAACGAATAAAGGAAAAAGATGAAGAACATAAAATCAAAATAAAATAATTAAAATGAAAGATTAAAACTAAGCCATACCAAGTAGGAGGCAAGAAATTAAAGACAAGAATTAAAGACAATACATTAAACTAATAAAGCAAAACTAAGCCATCCCAAGTAGGAGGCAAGAAATAAAAGAAGGAACTTAGAATGGGAGAGATCTTGGTCTCTTCAAGGTGTGTGTTTCCCTTCAGCCTCTCCATCTATTTATAGGAAAATTGGGCATCTCATTCATCCATTTTACACCTAATTTCGTCACTTTACTTAGTGGCCAACATGGAAGAATCATTGAACCACTTTACACCTCCAAAAATGCGTCCTTTTGCAAGCTGGATTACACCACGGAAACGGTGGATCTGGACCACGTGGTCTTCATACGAAATGTTACCCTGGATGTCAGCTGTCCAACCACGCAAACCGAACCTCATGTGGAGGTCTGTAGCTCCAGTTATGGATCAAATACCAAACGTTGTTCTGGAGTCCAGTGATTGCAGCCTGTTTCGGTTTCTAAGCCCATTTTGGCCCTCTAAACATCTGAGTTAGCTTGTTGGCTCTTCATAGGATTTGTAGGGCTTCCTCTTATATTTCTTAAAATACAAATTATGGATCGATTGAAATTCTATAACTCAATTTATACCCAAAATACTGAACAGTATTCACTACCCAATTGTAGTAAGAATGTGACTAAAGTTCAATTTTGAATCCAAACTCAAGATGTGACCAAGATAAATGCAAATAAAATCTAAAAACTCATTAGGAAGATGAAATCATATATTTAATTAATTGATCCATTAAATCATGACAATGATAGAGTTTTTAGATCCTTTTTGCATTTAAAACAATATGAATTTAAAGGTTATCAACCACCCACGACAACTATCTTCACGGGCGACTAGATTTGATGTGCAGATTCAAAGTAAGTAATTGGTTCAATAAGTTAACATTTTAATTAAAGCGGTTTAAATGTGAAATTATATTTCATTAAAATCTATGATTAATTGTGCAGATGACCAAGGGAACTTGACTAACAGGAGGTTGAACATGATCAGTGTAAATTAGCTCAGCTGAGTGCTACATGACTTAGTTCTATGGAATGAGCTCAAAGACCAACCAATTGAGAATGGCAATCATCTATTCAACCATTTTCTCTCCGACCTGGGTTGGAATTGGGTCTGGTTCCCTATCCACTTCTAGGACTATGAGAGAAGATGAAGAGAATGAAGGACACCATGTGGAACAAGGTTATGAAGGTAATTAATCAAATATGATTAATAATAATTGATTTAATTTTTTAATTAATTAATTATAATTTATTTCATGCTCCAGGACACAAGTTTGTCGTGTGAGACAATAGGAAGCAGTACGACTGGATTAAGATAGGGGATAGGTGGAAGAATAAGGGAAATCATCTCAACCACCAGATTTATGGCGATGGGATGAAACCCCGAGAAGAGTTGATGGAGAACGGGCTTGATAGTGTCCCATCTAATGACTGGGCAAGATTTCTCCGGGAGGAGCGAACAAGTACATGTAATTTTTTAATAATTATTATTTAGAAGGAAATATTATATATTATAAAAAAATGAAATATTAATGGTTTTTTATTTTCGTAGGTTGTTTCTCATAGACACACCATTATTAGTTCCAAGTAGATGAGCTATCACACAGTCGGATCCAAGACATTTGTTGTCACCTTCAGCTAATTGGTAAGTTTACTATTAATTGTATTTTGGTTTAATATTATAGAATATACTCCAACCTTTCAGCAGGGAGAGGAAGCCATTGTAAGATATAGAAATAAATTGTTTAAATATGTTTTACTTATTTTTAGTATATAAATTGCTTAATAATTGTTTAATAAAATTTGAACCGCAAAAGCAAGCTGAGCAGACACATGCTGAGTTGAGAGAGTCCCAAAGGGAGTCTCAGGAACTACTACAAAAGGAGGCTATAACGTCCTTTTTTTTTCAATTCCTACCACTACAAAAAAAAAAATCATTTGTAGCGGTTAATGTGTAGCGGTCACAAATAATTGCCACAAATACCTGTATTTGTAGTGGTTTTAGACCAAACTGCAACAAATTTGTAGCGGCAGCAATGGTGCCAAAGCGCGGGCTTGTTTCCAATGAACTTTGTAATGGTGATAACAAAACAAACTGCTACAAAAGTGGCGCTAGCTTGGCGTGTAATGGTGCGAAGGTTTGTGGTGGTGACTTTGTAGCGGTTTAGAGGAAATAACCGCTACAAAGTTGGCGCTAGCTTTGGCGCGTAACAAGGTGAACGTTGTCGCGGTTATATGAAAATAACCACTACAAAATGTGAAACGACACGATATTTTTCGCTGTCTGGGAAAATCTACGCGTTGACCGTGACAACTCCTTCAATTTTTTAGCGGTTATTGCAATAACCACTACAAATATTCACGCTATATATAGGGGTGACTCAACCTGTACGTCAGTTATAAATATTTAAAAATAATTAGATATGCATTGTCACTGAATGAACTATCTCGGATTGGTAGTTGAAGACATGCAGATATCTGCAGCTCTCATCCTTGAAGCCGAGATGAGAGCTTCAGATATTTACTTATCCCATCCTTGAAGCCGAGGTAGTTCCTTCAGTTACAATCCATATTTAATTATTTCTTTGACGTGAAGACTTCTACTCCTCTGAAGATAGTCCAGCATGCAACCGAAGATTGTGTTCCAATATAGCTGCATTTCTCTCATGAAAATATCTGTAATCAAAATGAGTCAGTGAGTTTTTCATGATAGATCAGCAGCTATACTGAATTCGAATCTTCACGGGCATGTTGGACTATTTTCAGTAAATAAATAATGTTTGTAGTGGTTTCACCAGAAATCGTATGAGGTGAATATGATTTTGCACTTGCCAAATATAATTTGTTTCATTATTTTAAGTGGTTATTCTATTCTAGGTAATTAATAACTTATTATTCTTAACTATTGGGATCAAGAATTCCTATATAACTTATGAGACACAATAAAAGGTTGTAATGATCAAATTATATCCGGTCATTCTAGATACAATTTTGAAATATTGGATTTTTCGTTATTTAAATCGTGTATCTCCGTATTTGACTGAAAAAAGGCACTGAGTTATTTTTTAGCGGTTTTATCTCATTAACCGCTACAAAATGTCAAAGGTCAAGCATTTAGTAGCGGTTATGTAACCGCTACAAATTGTCACAATGAATGAGGCATGTAGTAATGGAATGTTAATTGTCACGATGAACAAGGCATTTAGTAGCGGTTTATGCAGTGGTTTATGTCTGACCGCTACAATTTGTCTAACATCTGTAGCGGTTTTCATGTATAACTGCTACAAAATGATGTGGTTTTTAACCCATGCCTCCCCTCATTTCAAACCACCCAAGGTTTGAGACGTCGCCTTTAAACTTTCCATTCTCTCTTAATTTTTACTTAAAATCTAGGAGTGATGGTTTCTAAAGGAAATGGAGGGAAAGGCAAAGAGGTTGCAAGCAGTAGAGTGCCTCTAAGAGGTCGAAGTAGTAGAGGGGGATGGAGTAGGGGGCGTGGGGGTCAAAATATCCCTCCGCCACGTGACGGGGGTCAAAATATCCCTCCACTAGGTGACGGGGGTCAAAATATCCCCCCGCCACGTGACGGGGGTCAAAATATCCCCCCGCCACCTAACGAGGGTCAAAATATCCCTCCACCACCTCAAGTGGGGATCAACTTAGATCAACTCTTTGCCGATGAGCCAATCCCGCCGTTGGAGACCATAAGGGGGGCACAAGGCGCATCTCTGTCTGTCAACGACCTCAGCGAAAATGAGGAGATTGAGATTGACATTCCCATGACCAAGGTGGAGTGGTTTCTTGACTGGGAGAATGAGCGGGACCAAGGGAACCCCCAACCATCGTTTTCACATTCCACCGGATTTGAGGTGGATGTCGAAGGTAAATGTAATTATTTTTGTGACAAAATTTAAATTTAAATTCCTTACGGTTAATTAAATTATATTTAAAAGCAATACAAACATGTTTTTATAATTGGGCAGATACATAGGTGAACATCAACAGGAGGACGTTGGATGTTGCCGAGGTCAATCTGTTGGAGGGGCCTCGTGTCGTAGTCCCTTGGAATGAGGACATAGACCAGCCGATTGGTAACTGTGGTCACCAGTTCAACCAATGGCTGACGGAATTAGGCGGGAATTGGGCGTGGTTCTCCCTCTACTTCAAGGATTGGAAACATGTTCTGAAGGGGAACAAGGACAAAGCGTTTGAGGAACTTGTTCTTATGTTGTTTAGTTATAATTTATGATTTATTTATTTATTACATACTTAATTAATTAATAATTAAATTATGATACGGGAGAAGTTTAAATTGTAAGGCAACGCAAAGAGGTACGCAACTGCGAAGATAGGGGACGACTGGAAGAACTAGAGGGTTGTCTTTACAACAAGAGGAATGGAGATGGGATGATTCCTCTGTAGCAACCTGGTTGAGAATGTCAAAAAAACGGCGTCGACCCAAATGATTTGGGCGGGTTTTGTCCAATACAAGAAGAATCTTGAGGGACATATAGGTTTTCTAAATAATTAAAGTTTAAATTTTGTTTAAATATAGTTTAAATATTAGTTAAATTATAGTTTAAATGTTGTTTAAACGATTTTTTAAAATGTAGTTTAAAATATAAATATAGTTTAAATTAATTTATAGTTTACATTTGGTTTAAATAAATTAATAGTTTAAATTTAATTTTAAAATAGTTTAAATTAATTTTTCATTTAAATATAGTTTAACTTAATTTATAATTTAAATTTAGTTAAAATATAGTTTAAATATTAGTCAATTTATATTTTAAAATATATTTTGTTGAAATATAGTTTAAGTTATAAATATAGTTTACATATAGTTTAAATTACTTTATAGTTTAAATTAATTTAAAATTTAAATATAGTTTAGAAGATATCAAAATAATAATTAATTTCACTTAACATTTTGTTTGCTCCTCCTTGTAGGCTCTGTCTTAGAGGAACAGTAGAATCCGGGAACAACAGAGGATCCATCACACGGCAGGATCCAAGACCTTTGCTGTGACCTATAATGAGCTGGTATGTTGAAAGTTAAATGATTGATTATTTTATTTTTGAAATAACAAAGTTGATATTTTTTTTATTCTTTTAGAAAACGAAGGCTGAAAGTGAAGGAAATCACCAAGAGGGGGGTGAATTGGGGATTTTAAAAATTCTTTTCGAGATCACCCACACAATGAGATGCTTAACCAAGGTAAATGGAGTTAGAGAAGAAGAGCTTGACACGAGAAGATTTATCTGGTTCGGTCTTAACTCTTGACCTACGTCCAGTCCCGGACTCTATGGGTTTTTCTACTATCACTCAAATCGGATACACACTCTTGTACTCGAAAGTTATCCTCTCTCTAGGATACACTCCCCCTTACAAGTTGTAATCGATAACCCAACCTCAAAGTCCACAACTTTGAGATTCTTACAAACAATGATTTACAGAAATGAACTCTCTCAAAGAGTGAATAAATATAAGCACTGAAGCATAATGTATCAAAGATACAAATGAGAAATATAAGCAGTAAAAGATTGATGTTCTTGTGTGCGTTTTCTGTGTATGTCTTCTCTACCTTCAGATTTCAAAGCTTCATGTATTTATACTAGTTTGAAGCTTGTGAACGTTGTAGATCCGTTGAGACTTGATCTAATTAGAAAATATAGCTGTTGTGAGTGTGTCTCCATGAATCTAGCTGTTGTGAACAAATCTGTTTGAATATGGTTGTTGCAGATTTGAATATTTGAAATTTGGCTCCTCAAGAAAGTCTTCCATGCTTGTATGTTGAGTGGAGGCCTGAAAATAATATTGTTCACTTGCTTTAGTTGGTGGAGGCTTGCTTTCTATCTTGGAGAATGGTGGTGCTGCCTTCCAGGTTGTAACCATTGTCTTGGGAGAAGAAGATATAATATAATATTACAAGTTGTCCAAGATATTGCTTTAATGGCTTTTAAAGAATACCTAGATCTTCTGAAATCTCATAAGCAAACTTGGTTAAATCTGGTTAGGAAATATTGATATGAATCATATAAATTATAAGCAACCATTTCGCAGAATCAAGCTAAAGCATAAATCAAACTGAACAAGATACACTCAGATGCGTTCATCTGTTTTGAAGTTCCAAGCTCGAGCTTACTTATCCAAGCTCGAGTCTGCTCTTCTTTTAAACCTTGAGTTTTGCCTCTGGAAGTCTCAAGCTCGAGCTTGTAAGTGAGTAAGCTCGAGTTTAGCATTTGTCGGGAAACATGTTTGAAATCATTTTGAGAGCCAAAATGGAAAAACGCAAGCTTGAGCTTATTAGTGAGTAAGCTCGAGTTTGGCACTATTCATGTCAAAAATAATTTTAGTTCACAAAATGCAAGCTTGAGCTTAGATGTGTAAACTTGAGTTTGTTAAGCTCAAAATATGACATTGCTCTCTCGACCCGGGCTTGAGCTTGCAAGGGCAAGCTCGAGTTTGTCACAAATGTTAACATCTTTGAAAAGTTTAAATCGGATGCAAGCTTGAGTTTACAACTCCAGACTTGAGTTTACTTTTTGAAAGGAAAACTTGAAAACTTTACTCGCCTGTGCAAGCTCGAGCTTGGGATGCTAAGCTCGAGTTTACAACTTTTGTAAACTCACAAACTCTACAGAAAAATGATAAGCTCAAGTTTAAAGGATTACGCGGAGGTAAGCTCGAGCTTGTAACTTCAAGCTTGAGTTTACATATTTGTAAACTTAGTGAGAAAAGTCTCTGGAAGAGGCAAGCTTGAGCTTAAAACTAATAAGCTTGAGTTTGCAATTTGAGTAACTTGATAAAATCCTCAAACCTTCGTAAGCTCAAGCTTACGGTGCAAGCTCGAGCTTACTCGGTATATGAGTAAACTTTGAAGACCTTCAAGCTCAAGTTTATGGACCAAGCTCAAGTTTAGAAAATGCAAAATAGCTTGGTTTACTTTACGTAAGGGGCAAGCTCGAGTTTGGAGAGCCAAGCTCGAGTTTGGTGCTGACAGAAATGTTTTTGAATTGCAAACAACATGCTTTACCAATCTCTAGCAAAAATCATTCTCTCATGTTTACAATTGTTATTAATCATCAAAACACATTGAGAACTTACAAAGGTTTGGGAGGAGAACCGTCAGACAAACTATGGGGAGTTGTTCACATACACCCATAGACACTGTGATGGGACGACGAACTCTGAGGCGGCATAGGAGATGATAGTAAGTTACAAAAAAATTGTTTATATAGTTAATTTAATATATTTAAATTGAATTAAATTGTTTGATTAATGTTTTATGAAATCTGTGTGCCAGGGCGGATTGAGCAGAGCCAGCAAGAGCTGCGAGCGTCCCAGCCCCCGGAGTCACAGGGGTCTATGGATCCTACGGCTCCATTGAAAGATGCCATGGGCCCAATCGAGCATCTTGGTCGCGTTAGGGGTATTGGGCTAGGCGCTTGGCCTAGCATGGTCTACGACAAGACCTCCACCTCTCATGCCGGAACCTCCGGTTCGAGAAGGCCGCCACCGAAGGCTATTCAGGTGATGATTAACGAGTAGGTTGTCGAGCAGGTTGACACCAGAACTAAGGAGATTACTAGGCACATGTAAGACAAATACGACCGTTGGTACGCTAGTCAGAGGCATAACGGGATGCTGTTACTGGTGCCTTGACAAAGTTGTTACCTCATAAGCGGTTTCCATCTCCCCGCCTCCCCCTACCTTGAGCTACGAGGCTAGCCCTTCGCATCCTGCTGCTGCTGATGACGAGGGAGTTGTTACCTTTGCTTGTGCACACGCCTCCCTGAGATAGCCCCCCATGAGACAGCCCCCATAAGACAGGACCTGATCATCAGGCTTCTGATAGTTAGTTTTTATTTTCACACAAATTTTTGTACCTCAATACTTGTATTTTATTTATATTAGTTTATTAATGTTACTTATAATATATAACAATAGTTATTGAAAAATATGTTTAGTGAAACAAATTTATTATAGTTAAAAAAATAGATATTGTAAAATAAATAATGGAATTAATATTTAGTGAATACTAATATATTTTTTAAAAACTAAAACACAAAATTAACAATTGTAGCGGTTAAAAAATATAAACCGGTACTAACCTATGACATTTGCAATGCAACCCCAATGGTGAAACATTTGTACCGATTATATGGAAACAAACCGCTACAAATTTGAATTTCAAACTGAATAAAAGATCGTCAAATATTTCTAGCAGTGCCTACCATAAATTGCTACAAATATCCAACGGCTTTCATTTCGTAGCGATTAGTGTAGCTGTTTATTAACCGCTACGAATTTCTGGCTGGATTTTTTTTCAGTTTCAATTTATATTTGTTGCGGTTGATATATCGGTTTTGTTAACCGCTACTAATAGTCTTTTATATTTGTAGTAATTAGGGTTTCGGTTTTATAATGTACGTGTATAAAATGATGAGAACTTCGGTTTTAACCGATTTTTTTTTAAAAAAATGTACAGAAACCGAATAGCCGAAATTTTGAAAAAAAAAACTTAAAAACCAAAAAAAACCGAATTGGGTTCGGTTAAGTTCGGTCTTTGGTTTCGGTTTGATTTTGCTCACGCCTACTTACATGTACATTATTCCATCTACTTTCACATACATTATTTTTAGAATTAGATATTATTTAAATCAACTCATAATTATTTGTTATTATACTTACACATTCTCATTATTTTACACCTATATATTAACCATAAATAATCAAATATAATATTTTAATATCATTTATTTTTAATTAAAATATAAATTATTGACGTTACAATATCTATTAATTAATATAATTATTAAAAAAATTCTTAAATTTTACTCATTCGTAGCGGTTAAGGAACCACTACAAAAACTCGAGATAAAATTTAATCAAAATTATGAAAAAGGCGGCAAAACCTTTTTTCCAAAAAAATTACGAGAATATTTTGTAGCGGTTGTATGGAAAACAATTTGAAACAGGGGGCAAAATTTTTTTCCCAAAAAATGGTGGGAATATTTTGAAGCGGTTTACAACCGCTACAAATATGAAAAAAATTTGAAACAGGTGGCAAACCTTTTTTCCCAAAAAAATGGCGGGAATCATTTGTTGCGGTTATATATATAACCGCTACACTATACTTTGAAAGTTTGGCACAATTTGTTTATATATGTTGTAGCAGTTATATAACTGCTACAACATTGGTCAATTTCAGAGTGTAGCGGTTTTCTAACTGCTACTAATGGCTCACACACGACGTTAGCGTAGCCTCATATAGTGGCGGTAGTGTGAAAACTGTAAATGGAGGAAATCACCAAGAGGGGGGATGAATTGGGGATTTCAAAAATTCTTTTTCAAACACCCAAAACCAAATAGTAAAATGGGGTAAAACAGAGGCGGAGGAGAGAAGAACGATACAACAAGATTTATACTGGTTCGGTCTCAACTCTTGACCTACATCTAGTCCCCAGACACTCTAGGATTTTCACTATCACTCAGAATCAGTTACACACTCTGCGCTCGAAAGTTATCCTCTCACTAGGATACACTTCCCCTTACAAGTTGTACACTGATAATCACAATCTCACAGGCTCCCACAACCTTGAGATTCTTACAATAAATGATATTCAATTTTAAACTCTCTAAAAGAGCAGATATAATAAACACTGAAGTACAATGTATCAAAAGATACTTTACAAGTAGGTAGAAAACTGTAAAAGTAGTTGAAACTTGAATGCTTTTCATTTTCTTGTATTTTGGTGGTTGTTGAGACTTGAATGCTTCAGCTTATATATGAAGGAAGCATTAAATGACTGTTGGATTGATTAATGTAACTGTTGGAGACATTAATCTAGTTGTTAGGTGCAACTTGGTCACTTCTCTCTTTAGTCTTGAGTTAATCCAGGTGGTCAGATATTTTGGTTGACTTCCCTTGAGATAAATCTGTTGGAAGAGAATGTTTCCATAGAGAGAAGGACGGCATTTAATCCTTTACAATGTTTAGGGAATGATTTTCCAAAAGGGTGCAAGGTTTTCTGAACTTGCAATAAATGTGTTGACATCACCTTTTTCTTTAACCTAAATCTTTACTCTAATACACTTTAAATCATATGAAACTCACTAACAAACTGATTAAATGTAGTTAAGAATAGTAATGAGTGATGATGAGAAGTATTAAGATCAAACATGAAGATTTCACAAATTCGAGAAAGTTGATTTTCAAACTAAGCGATGCAAACTCGAGTTTGTTCACACAAACTGGAGTTTGGAACTTTTACTCAGGGATCAAACTTGAGTTTAGAAACAAAAACTCGGGTTTGGTTCTTTATTAAAAAGATCATCGCGATTGAGCCTTGAAAGAACATTTTGCAACAAGAGCAAACTCGAGTTAATAAGTGACAAACTCGAGTTTGGGACTTTTGAAATGAAAATGAGTTTAAGTCCACAAAGCTCAAAACTAAGTTTTCAAATGGAAATTGAAGTTTTCTAAAGTTTAAAAAGTTAGGAGCTCTCTTCCTAACACAAATTGGAATTTGCTAACTCAAACTCGAGTTTGGTCACAAGTTGGAAATCTTTGAAAGCTCTCTGCCAAGTGCAAACTGGAGTTTGCTAATACAAACTCTAGTTTGCTTGAAAATTGAAGACTTTGAAAATTGTTGGCTAAGAGTAAACTAGAGTTTGCCAAAATGCAACTTTAGTTTGGTAAAGTTCAAAATCAATGAAGACTCTCTGTCTAACAAAAACTCGAGTTTGCCATAATAAACTCGAGTTTGCTTTTGACAGTAAGTTTTTCAACTTAACAAAGAAAAACTTCAATTTGAGTTTACAATTGTCAGTTATCATCAAAACACATAGAGAACTAACATTCTCCCCCTTTTTGATGATGACAACACTTGTAAACCAAAAACTCAGATATTTTGAAAGATTTGAGTATTTTGAAAAACTTGAGCAATTAGAAGCACAATGTGCATATATCAAAAATTTATCAGAGTTAAAACAACAAAAGCAATAGTAAATTGAACTTCAAAATTATGCAGTCATTCATTTAGTCCAAAAAGAATACATTTGATATAGAAGTAGGCACATGTACATCAGAAACAGAATGCTCAAAACAATAGAAGACTCTACTGAAACTCTTCACTAAACTTCTCCCCCTTTGTCATCACCAAACAAGGGTGGAGCTGAGATAGGGTCCTCAGGAAAGGGATCCACTGAAAGACGGAATATCACCAAGAGGGGGGTGAATTGGGGATATAAAATTTTCTCATGAAAAACACTTTGTTAACCTAATGTAAAATAGAGATAAACAGAGTAAGGATAAGAGAAAGTGAACACAATGAATTTATCCTGGTTCGGTCTAAATCCTTGACCTACGTCCAGTCCCCAGACACTCCGGGATTTTCACTAACTTCAAATGATTACACACTCTGTAACTCTCGAAGCAATTCTCTCTCTAGAACTTGCTCCCCCTTACAAGTTGTAATCAAATGTCCCAATCTCAAAGTCCCAATACTTTGAGATTCTTACAATAAAGAATAATCAATGAAGACTCTCTAAAAGAGCGAGAATAATAATCACTTTGAAGCTTAATATATCCGAAGATATTATCTCTCTGTGTAGAAACTGTAAATGCTCTTAATGACTAATTGAATGCGCAGAGTATTGGTAGGTGGAGACTTGAATGCTTCTCCTATTTATAGTTTGGTAGCATTGATGACCGTTGAGAAGAACTTAATGAGCCGTTGTGAGTAATCAATATATCCGTTGTAATTACTTGACTCAGTTCCCTCGTACGCTTCGACATTCGACCGTTATTCTCCGTTGACATTCTTTATTTGAATTGTCCGTTGTGACTCAGAAAGAATGTTGACTGGGAAGAAGCTGAAATGCTTTTTGTATGTCCAGAGGTTTATTTCTTCTTTCAGCTTCAAAATCTGGAAACGCATTTAATGCTTCTGACACATATTGACTTTTCGTGATTTCAAGTTTAACAACATGTTAGTGTTAGTTCTCAATGTGTTTTGATGATTAATAACAATTGTAAACATGAGAGAATGTTTTTGTCAAAGATTGGTAAAGCATATTTATTTCAATTCAAAAACATTACATCGGCGTCAAACTCGAGCTTGGGTCTCCAAACTCGAGCTTGCCCTACGAAAAGGAAACCAAGCTTTTTACATTTTCTAAACTTGAGCTTGGTCCATAAACTTGAGCTTGAAGGTTTTCAAAGTTTACTCATATTCGAGTAAGCTCGAGCTTACACTTGGAAGCTCGAGTTCGAAGAGTCGAGGAATTTTTCAAGTTACTCAAATTGAAAACTCAAGCTTATTAGTTTTAAGCTCAAGCTTGCTTCGTCCGAGAGACTTTTCTCAAAGAGTTTACAAACGTGTAAACTCGAGCTTGCTTTTGCAAACTCGAGCTTACCTCGCGAGAAACAAATGTCAAGTGAAAACCTTTCCTTAAACTTGAGCTTATCATGTTCTTTGTAGAGTTTGTATTTTACAAAGAGTTTACAAAACATGTAAACTCGAGTTTGAAGGTTCAAACTCGAGCTTACCTCGAGCGAGAAAGTTTTTCTAGTTTTCTTCAAAGTGTAAACTCAAGTTTGGAGTTGCAAACTCAAGCTTAGGTCGACGAAAACTTTTCAAAGGTTTTAATATTTTTATCAAACTCGAGCTTGCCTTTGTAAACTAAAGTTTGGGTCGGACGGAGAGCATTGTCATATTTTGAGCTTAGCAAACTCAAGCTTACACCTCTAAGCTCAAGCTTGCGCTTTGGGAATCAAAATTATTTTTGACATGAATAGTGTCAAACTCGAGCACGCACACTAATAGACTCGAGCTTGCCATTTTTCATTTTGGCTCTCAAAATGATTTCAAACTTGCTTCCCGACAAATGCTAAACTCGAGCTTACTCACTTACAAGCTCGAGCTTGAGACTTCCGAAAGCAAAACTCAAAATTTAAATGAAGACCAAACTCGAGCTTGGTATAGTAAACTCGAGCTTGGAGCTTCGCGCGAGATGAACGAATCGAGTATAATTTGTTCAAGTTTGATTTACGCTTTAGATTGTTTCTACGAATTGGGTGCTTATGATTTATATGCTTTATATCAATATTCCTAACCAGATTTAACCGGTTTTCTTATGAGATTTCGAGAAGACCTAAAAATCTGATTTAGGAAACTTTTGAGCATTCAAAGAGGAAAGATATCAATCAATTATGCTTCCAGTTTTCGTCAATCTGAGTTAACGGCTCAATATCAATTGGAGATATCCCCTTATGCGAAATCGGTGCAACAAATTTAAAGCCACAACGGACAGATTCAAAGAATCAAATCAAGATCTCCCAACAGCTATATTCAACAGACCTGGACCCAACAGCTAGTATTTCGAATTGCCCCAAGTCTGAACAGATCTCCAACGGTCACAAACTTCAATCCAGTATAAATACATGAAGATTTGAAGTCTGCACACACAGAAGAAACACACAAAAAACTCACACAAGCTTATCAATCGTTTTTAAACGCTTATACTTCTCAGTAATACATTGTACCTCAGTGATTATCTTTATCCACTCTTTAGAGAGTTCATTTCTGTAATTCATTCATTGTAAGAATCTCAAAGTTGTGAGACTTTGAGGTTGGGCTTTCATATTACAACTTGTAAGGGGGAGCGTATCCAAGAGAGAGGATAGCTTTCGAGTACGAGTGTGTATCGATTTGAGTGATAGTAGAAAAACCCGGAGAGTCCGGGACGGACGTAGGTCAAGAGTTGAGACCGAACCGGTATAAATCTTACGTGTCAAGCTCTTCTTCCCTATCTCCATTTAGCTTCATTGTGTGAGTGATTTTAAAAGAATTTTTAAAATCCCCAATTCACCCCTCTTGGTGATTTCCTTCACTTTCATTTAGAAGTATCTGAAACACACTAGCAAACTGATTAAACTTGGTTAGGAATAATAAGAATCACTTATATAAGATACCCAAGCTTTAATCGAATGAAAATCAAAATGTGCAGAAAAGACATTCAAATCTGATATGTATAACTTGAGTTGATTCACATAACTCGAGTTGTATTTAGTTCAGTGGATATACGCATGAAGAACAGAACTTGAGTTATCCTGATAACTTGAGTTGTATAACTCGAGTTGCTATGTATAACTCGAGTTCCTTTAGAAATTAATTATTCAGGAAATTCATCGCAACTTGGTTAACTTGAGTTATAGGAAAAACTTGAGTTGCCCAAATTATCTAGGTAACTTTTCTTTAGCATTGAAATTAATCAGAAAAACTTTCGCAAATGATGTAACTTGAGTTATAAAAATAACTTGAGTTATGCAACTCGAGTTACTATGTATAACTCGAGTTTTTCCAGTGTTGAAATCAGACAAAATGTATTTGGCGATTTGACAACTCGAGTTCAAGCCTGTAACTCGAGTTATATTAGATAACTTAAATTCTGATATCGCGAAGAGCCTTTTGCAAACTAAAGTACAACACATAACTTGAGTTGTTTAGTGACAACTCGAGTTATCCATTGTTTGAGACTTGATTTTTCTTCAATGAGAAACTTGAGTTATGACAGGCAACTTGAGTTGAGTAACTTGAGTTGTTTTCAACAACTTGAGTTCCCAATTTTCAAAATCATTTTACAATCTGCCTAAACTTAGATCTTCGCAAATTTACTCATTGACTATTACAATTGTTAGACATCATCAAAACACACAGAGAACTAACATCCACCAGTGGGGTAGAGGGAGGTGAGTCAATTTTAATAGTGGAGGTGTGAGAGGGAGGAACAAGTTCATTGGATGAAGTGGAGGAGTCAATGGGAGAGGCAGATACAACAGGTGTGGTGAAAGTAAAGGAAGGGGATATAGAGGGTTCAAGTTCAGTCTTAGGGCCAGTAGGAGTGCCAAAACAAGACCCAGAGTGACTTAGACCAGCAGGTTGCAGAAGTTTCAAAATCTTGTCCAACTTGTCACTTAAACTAACATTGGAGACCATTAAGGTTAAGATCTTTGCATCTTGATCCTCAAGGTGTCCAGACATATTCTCAACTTTTCCTTCATCTCTTCCTGGGCTTCCACCATGTCATTGTTTCCTTTGTTTACCTCAGAGACCAATTTTTCAACCTCTGTCTCTGTATCTTCTCAGTCATCTCAGATATAGCACTGTCCACAATTGCCTTGACTCTAGCATCAACATCAGAAGGCATAGAGGACTGAGGAGGAGGAGGAGGAGATTGAGCTTCTTGAGCTCTAGCATGTGAGGCTCTTGATCTAGATGGGGCCCTTGATTGGCCGGATCCTTCTTCAAAATTAATTCGCATCATATTCAGTTGTTGTTTCCTAAAACTATGAGGTGTCTTCATTGTCTCAGAGTGCCCAATATACCATATCTTACAATAAAAGAGAATAATAGACACTAGATATGGGAAAGGAATATAAGAAGGATTCCTAGAAGCAAATATGAAACGAGCCGTTTCCTGGAAAATCCAGTGGCCAACATTGATAGGAACCTTATCAATGATAGCAACAAAGAGAGGGTAATCCTTCTTTGCGAAATGAGTATAATTGCCACCCTTTTGTAAGAGGTTCCTAGAATAGATATACCAAATCGCTCTATCAACTGGGGGCATAGTAACAGGATTAAAAGATAGAGAAGCCAATTGATCCTCAGGAATTGGTTCATTTGGCCTCAGAATTTCAAAGATTTCCTTGTTACTGTATTTGATAGAGGGAACAGGAGGATGATTCTCAATTTTCAAAACAGAATTTATGAAAGAGGCAGACAAAGCAATTTTAACTCCCCTAACATGAGTGGTAATTCTTTCCTTAACTAGGTTCTTATCAGAATCCTCAATGTTATCCCATTCCATATTGAAATAGAATAATTTAACTATGTTGGGAGTCAATGAAGTAGAAATGGATATAAAAGACTCAAATTGTGTAAGCCAAGGAGATAGGTCAAGATTGCATTCTTCCTTAAGCTTAGATAGATTAACTGAGACAATAAGACATAAATCTTTCTTAAGGAAAGATTCCCTGAAATGAGCAATACTCTCATTCTCTAATATTGTAGTAACATTACAAAAATCTTTAGGGGCTTGAGAGTGAAGGTAAATCTCATTTATAGCACCTGTTATGTTTGAGCTAGGTTGCTCAAAAGGTTGAGTGGCAGCAGAGGAAGAAGACCTAGAGGGACCTTGCCCCTTGTCTGTGACTAATCTTTTCTTCTTTGGAGGCTTAGCAGCTTCCTTCTATGCTTCTTTCCCTTCTTTGTTAGCTTCCTCTGGGTTAATATGCTTCTTTGGAACTTCAGAGGGTTCTTGAATTATGACCCCCTTTGGTCTGGAAATGGGATAAGGTTCATTAGCAGCAACTACAGGGATACTCTTATCAACTCCATATCTGAACCTTCTTGGAGTATGAATAACTCGCATAGGTCGCTTGAGAGGAGGAGGCGAAGGTGAGCGAGAATCATCATAGTCTGAATCCAAACCCTGGGAGGTTTTGGTAGGTCGTTTGGAAGCCATTTAGGGTTAGGGAGGATCGAAATTGATCGAAGAAGATGATAGGTTTGAAAGAGAGCAAGGGAAAAACTTGAGTTTCGAAGAGAGTGAAGAGCAACAGTCAAGACAGACATATATATACTGCGCAAAAAACTCGAGTTTTCACTAACAAACTCGAGTTTGTATAAATACAAACTTACTTGGACTTCAAGAGTATATAAGCGAACCCTTGAACTTCTCTTGGAAACTTGATTTTGCATTTTCCTTGAACAACTTAGTTGCTCTCTTTCTGATGAAAACTCGAGTTTCCCACTTAATTACTCTAGCCGGTCCAACTAGATCCATATGGAGTAGTTGTAGAGGTCTATTAGCTGAAATTTCATTTTTACACTTGAAGGATGATTTGGTTTGTTTACCTTTTCGACAAGCATCACAAATCATGTCATTTTTAAACAAAGTTTCGGTAAACCAATAACCAAATCCTTTTTCAGCAACTTGTCAAGTTGGAACATGTTCACATGAGCTAATGGCTTGTGCCATAGCCAACTCTCATCCAAGTTACCAATAAAACATTTTTTCAGAAATAGGACCATTTCTAGAGAGACAAAGGGTATAGCAATTACCTTCTCTAGGAGCCCTGAATAAGGTTTTAGACTTAAGGTTGTCTAACAAGAGATCATCCTTGCTTACGATCAAGTACTCCTTAGAATCAAAGATAACTATGTTACCTTTACCAGTGCTTTGGCTCACACTGAGGAGATTGTGACAAAGTCCTTTTACAAGGTAGACATCTTTGATTTGAGGTCCTTCTTTGTTTCCAACTTCACCAATTCCAACAATCCTTAGGCTTGATTAAAGCATTTGGATTGGATCTTGATGCTCTTAGACAAACCTCCAAGACACAAAGGATCAAGTCTTAGGTACCCATATTTTCTTAGGTCCTTATGGGTTAGTTTGTGTATTAGGAACCTTATAGGATCCTTTAGGCACCCATTGATAATTGCCTACAGTTTTACTCTTTCTTTCCTTTTTATGAAAACATGAAGAAGTAGTATAACCTTTTCGATTGCAATAATTGCAATGAGCAAAAGGGTTAGAAGTATGAACATTTTTTTCGAAAATAGTTCATGTAAGATTTTTCTCCAAATTTCTTTTTGCCTTTTTTTTATCAAAATCAGGTTTATAACCAATTCCTGATCTATCATTTGTAAACCTTTGCTATTTTAAAATGACATTGAGCATTTCACTCCCTTGAGTGAATTTCTCAGGTGTTTTCATAAGATAAACATTTATTTTCTCCAAAACACAACAATGGTTACAAATCTTTTCTGAAACCTTTTCTCAATCATTTTCTTAAATGTTGTCACAAGTAAGAGTAGGAGAAGAAGCTCTTGAACTTGTTTTTCTAAAGATTTTATTTTTCTTTTCTAAACAAGTTCTTTTGTAATCTTTTGAAATTCAGAATGAAGAGAATTATATTCAGATAGAAACTCATCAAAAGATTGTTCATAATCAATTACCTCTTCATTTTCTCGATTCTTCTTCTTGAGCCACAAGATAGATGTTGGCTCTATCCTCTTCTTCAGTTTCATCTTCATCAGATGAGTTGTCTCCCCATATAGTTGAGACATAAGCTTTCTTTTTGAATTTCTTGAACTTCTTCTTATCTTTCTCTTTGTTCTTTAGCTGGGGGCATTCTGACTTGATGTGGCTAGGCTTTTCACCTTCGTAGCAAATGATTGGCTTCTTCGCCTCAAAGTTGGAACTACCTTTGTGAAACTTTTTGAATCCTTGGTTCTTCTTGTAGAATTTCTTGAATCTCTGGACCATCATGCCTAGCTCTTCATCTTTGTCTTCATCTTCATCCTCACCTGATTCCTTTACTTCTTTGATAGGTTTGAGAGCAATTCCTTTTTTTTTGCCATTTATCTCATCAAGTCCCTTCCTGAACTTGATCTTTCCTTCATATTCGGACAAGTTGCCAAACAAGGCTGCCACTGAAGCCATTGACTCTCCACGAGCCTCTTCGGTTGCAGTAACCTTGGTTTCCCATTCCTTGCTGAGAATGTCCAAGATTTTTCTTACTTGAACAGGTTGATCATAGACTTTTCCCAATGCAGCAAGTTGGTTGATCAAATGAGTGAATCTAAGATAGAAATCACTAATGGACTCCCCATACTTCATACAAAGTAAATCATACTCAGTCATGAGGGTATTTACTCGATTCTCCTGATTCCAGTTGTTCTTTCATGAGCTATCTCCAGCGCATCCCACATGGCTTTAGCAGAAGATAACGTGCAGATATGAAAGTACTTTTGTTGACTTAGAGCACTTTGCAGCATGAAGATAGCTTTACTATTGAGAGTGACTAGCTTTTTGTCATTCTCATCGTATTCTTCTTCCAACTTTGGAGTCTTAACACCATCTTCAATTGTGGATGGCGCATAGTCTCCTCTCTCAAACACCCTCCATAAACCATATTCAGAAGCCAATACAAAGACTTTGAATTTGGCTTTCCAGAAGGAGTAGTGCTTTCCATTGAAACCCGGTGATCTGTTGATCGAAGCTCCATCAGGTAGAATTCCGCCCTGTTAGTTCTCTATGGGTTTTTTATAATAAATGATAATTGTAAACACAAGTTGAAGTTTATCTTTGGTAAGTTGAAAAGGTTACTGTCAAAGACAAACTCGAGTTTGGGCTTGACCAAAGAGTAGCTCAATTTTTTAAAGTAAACAAAACTCCAGTTTGCGTAGGCAAACTCGAGTTTATGTCAAACAGAGAACACTCCAAGTTTTTCACATTAAGACAAACTCGAGTTTAGGTTTACAAACTCGAGTTTGCACCACACAGAGACTCTTCAATGTTTCCCAAAGTAAGCAAAACTCCAGTTTGCGAGAGTAAACTCAAGTTTTGGTCATACAGAGAGCTCCCAAAGTTTTGAATTTAAGTAAACTCCAGTTTTCATATGGAAACTCCAGTTTGCGTCAAATGAAGAGTTTTGTCAAGTTCTGTGAACTTTACCAAACTCAAGTTTAGGCTTCGCAGAGAGTCTCAATATTTTTCATCCTAAGCAAAATCCAGTTTGTTATGGCAAACTCCAATTTGCAATTGGCCAAGCATTTTCTAATTTTTCCAAGGTTTTGAGAAAACTCGAGTCTGGAGTTGTAAACTCGAGTTTGTGCTTGACAGAGAGTTATCATGTTTTACCCACTTAGAGAAAACTCCAATTTTTTTTTCAAAACTTCAGTTTTCACTTGGCAAAGATTTTCAAAGGTTTTCAATTTTATTTGGAAACTCGAGTTTGGGTTAGTTAACTCAAGTTTGTGCCAAGCAGAGAGCTTTTCTCTTTTCAGTGATTTTGAAAACTCCAGTTTTGAGCTTTTGGACTTAAACATGTTTTCACTATAAAAGTCCAAAACTCAAGTTTTGCTCAATGTTTCAAAATGTGCTCCAAAACTCAATTTGCGACATTCTTCTCTGGAAGAAGGAAACTTGAGTTTGGCCTTCTACAAACTCCAGTTTGTAAGAACAAAATCGAGTTTGTTTAGCTAAGTTTGAAAATCAAATTGCACAAATTTGTGAAATCTTCTTGTTTGATCTTAATACTTCTTATCTTCACTCATTACTATTCCTAACTTTGTTTAATCAATTTGTTAGTGAGTTTCAGATGATTTAGAGTATGTAAAATGAAGATTTGAACAAAAGCAAAAAGTGACGTCAGCACATTAAATGCAATGTTCAGAAAACTTGCATCCTTTTAGACAATCATTCTACATAGGTTGCAAAGGGATTCATGTTTCCTTTCCTCATCCAGTAGCTGCTCTTCCAACGGATTAATATTCAAGAAGTCAACCATAAACTTTTGTGCAACAAGATTAACTGAAGAGTAGAAAGAGAGAAGAAGACCAAAGCTCAAGCTAATCCTTCTTTAATGCTGGCAACGATCACATTGAAGATTACAATGATCATTTAATGCTCTCTTCATATAAATAAAGCTACATTCAATTCTTCTCAACAACCAATCTGCAGAAAACGAAAATCATTCAAGTTTCCAACTTCTCTTTGAGTTTTCTACTGTAAAGTAACTTTTGATACATTTGTACTTCAGTGATTATCATTATCCACTCTTAGAGAGAGTATCATTTATTGTAAGAATCTCAAGTCGTGGGACTTGGAGATTGGGCTATTTGATTACAACTTGTAAGGGGGAGTAAGTTCTAGTGAGAGAATTACTCTGAGAGTTACAGAGTGTGTAGTCTTTTGAGTTAGTGAAATCCCAGAGTGTTTGGAGACTAGACGTAGGTCAAGAGGTTGGACCAAACCAGTATAAATTCCTTGTGTCTTGCTCTTTCTCCCACCATTCTGTTATACACTATTTTAATATCTAAAAACAGAGTTCTTAGAAAAGAATTTTAAAAATCCCCAATTCACTACCTCTTGGTGATTTGCTCCACTTTCATCTGGTATCAGAGCAAGGTCTTCTCTAAAGAGCTTAATATCTTGAGAATGATCAATATGGACGGTATTCTACCTGATGGAGCTTCGATCAACAGACCACCTGGTTCCAATGGAGAGCACTACTCCTTCTGGAAAGCCAAATTCAAAGTCTTTGTACTAGGTCCAGCACTAAGGCAAAGAAGCCAATCATCTACTACGAATGTGAAAAGCCTAGCCACATCAAGTCACAATACCCCCAGCTGAAGAACAAAGAAAAAGACAAGAAGAAATTCAATAAGTTCAAGAAGAAAGCTTATGTCTTAGCAATATGGGGAGACAGCACATCCGATGAAGATGAAGCTGAAGAAGAGGATAAAGCCAACATATGCCTCGTGGCTCAAGAAGAAGAGCAATTTGAAAACATTGATGAGGTATATGATTCACAACCTTCATATGATGAGTTATTCGCTGAATACAATATTTTACAAACTGAATTTGAAAAGGTTGCAAAAAAGTATATTGCTTTGAAAAGGAAAAATATAACTCTTGAACAGCAAGTCAAAAATCTTTCTTGTGAAAACACTAATTGTGAAGATTGCATTGATTTAAAGAAAAATAATGTGTATCTCACAAAAAACACTTGAGAAGTTCACTCATGGTAGTGAAATGCTCAATGTCATTTTAAACTAGCAAAGATTTACAAATGACAGATCAAGGATTGGTTATAAACCTGATTTTGATAAGAAGAAAGGCAAAAAGAAATTTGGAGAAAAATCTTATATGAACTATTTTAGAAAAACTGTTCATTCTT
The DNA here is from genome assembly GCA_019022615.1 of Acacia melanoxylon. Lineage (NCBI taxonomy): Eukaryota > Viridiplantae > Streptophyta > Magnoliopsida > Fabales > Fabaceae > Acacia > Acacia melanoxylon. The sequence continues at coordinate 1,273,824 of JAFJYJ010000045.1, read as the reverse complement.
CAAACCCTTTTGCTCATTGCAATTATTGCAATCGTAAAGGTCATACTACTTCTTCCTATTTTCATAAAAAGGAAAGAAAGAGTAAACCTATAGGAAATTATCAATGGGTTCCTAAGGGATCTTACAAGGTTCCTAAGACACAAACTAACCCTAAAGGACCCAAGAAAAGGTGGGTACCTAAAACCTGATCTTTGGTGTTTTGCAGGTTTGTCTAAGAGCATCAAAATCCAACAAGTGGTACATTGATAGTGGATGCTCTAGACACATGACAAGAGACCAATCCAAATTTGCTTCAATCAAGCCTAAGATTGGTGGCAAGGTGACCTTTAGTGGGAATCAATCCGGAAGGATTGCTGGTATTGGTGAAGTTGGAAGAAACGAAGGACCATAAATCAAAGATGTCTACCTTGTCAAACGACTATGCCACAATCTCCTTAGTGTAAGTCAAAGCACTGATAAAGGTAACCTAGTTATCTTTGATTCTGAGGAATGCTTAATTGTGAGCAAAGATATTCTCTCGTAAGACAATGTGAAATCTAAAGCCTTATTTAGGGCCCCTAGAGAAGGTAATTGTTACACTCTCAATCTCTCTAGAAATGGTCTTGTTTCAATTACCTCTCAATCTCTCTAGAAATGGTCTTGTTTCTGAAAAATGTTTTATTGGTAACTTGATGAAAGTTGGCTATGGCACAAGCGATTAGCTCATGTCAATATGTTTCAACTTGACAAGTTGCTGAAAAAGGATTTGATCATTGGTTTACCAAAACTTCGTTTTAAAAATGACATGATTTGTGATGCTTGTAAAAAAGGTAAACAAACCAAATCATCTTTCAAATCTAAAAATGAGATTTAAACTAATAGACCTCTTCAACTACTTCATATGGATCTAGTTAGACCAGCTAGAGTAAAAAGCCTTGGTGGCAATTTTTATACTTTGGTCATAGTTGATGATTTCTCTAGATTTGCTTGGACAATATTTTTATCTTCTAAAGATGAAACATTTAATCAGTTTGTTATCTTTGCCAAGAAGGTCCAAAATGAGAAAGGTGTGTCTATTGCAGGAATTAAAAATGATCATGGTGGAGAATTCGAAAACCATGCCTTTAGTGAGTTTTGTGATAATATGGGCATTGATCACAACTTTTCAGCCCCGAGGACTCCTCAACAAAATGGTGTTATAGAAAGAAAGAATCGAGACGTCACCGAGATGGCAATAGCTATGTTGAATGAGAACTCTACCTCCCAAGTGTTTTGGTCTGATGCTATGAGTACGGGTTGCTACATCTCGAATCGGGCATATCTCCAGAAGAAGTTGAGCAAAACTCCCTATGAGCTATACAAGGGAAGAAAGCCAAATATAGCTCATCTACATGTTTTCGGCTGTAAGTGCTTCATCCACAATAATGGTAAGGACAATTTGGGAAAGTTCGATCCCATAGCGGATGAAGGTATATTTTTGGGTTATTCAAATAGAAGTAAAGCTTATAGAGTCTTTAATACTCGTACTCGTATTGTTGAAGAGTCTATGTATGTTGTTTTATGTGAATCCAAAACTGATAAATCCTTGGATGATGATGAGGAAAATGTTTTTAAAGATCAATTCTTTTCGAAAACTACTCCTGCCTCTATTGAAAATCCTAAAAATGTTTTCGAGGCTGATCCTCAAAATACTCTTGAAAACCCTATCAATCTCAACCTAAAGCTTGGAGGTTCATTAGGAATCATCCTTTGGACCAAGTGATAGGTAATGTAAATCAAGGTGTAAGGACCAGAAATAGTACTTTGAATGAAGTAACTTTTTCTGCCTTTATATCAGAGATTGAACCCTCTAAGATTGATGAAGCTCTTTCAGACAATGATTGGGTGATAGCAATGCAAGAGGAATTACATCAATTTGAAAGAAATCAAGTTTGGGATTTGGTACCTAGGCCTAATGACCATCTGGTCATTGGCACCAAATGGGTATTCAAGAACAAATAAGATGAATCGACAATCATTATCCGTAACAAGGCAAGATTGGTTGCTAAAGGCTATGATCAAGAAGAAGGAATTGATTATGAAGAACCTTATGCTCTAATGGTAAGATTGGAAGCTATAAGAGTTCTTATAGCCTTTTCTTGTGTCAAAGAATTCAAGCTCTATCAAATGGATGTAAAAAGTGCATTCTTAAATGGTTTTATTCAGGAGGAAGTTTATGTTGAACAACCTCCTGGTTTTCAAAGTGATCATCATCCATATCATGTTTATCGTCTCAAAAAGGCTTTGTATGGTCTTAAGCAAGCTCCTAGAGCTTGGTATGAGCAATTAAGCAAATTCCTTCTTGATCAAGGATTTGTTAGAGGAAAAGCAGATACAACTCTCTTCATAAAGAGTGATAAGCTTGGTGAAATCTTAATTGTTCAGATATATGTTGATGACATTATATTTGGTGCTTCTAACGATGTTTTGTGTGAAGAGTTTGCAAAGAATATGCAGGGAGAGTTTGAGATGTCCATGATGGGAGAACTCAACTATTTCCTTGGTCTGCAAATCAAGAAAAAGAAGGATGGAATCTTCATATCTCAGACCAAGTATCTCAATGATCTGCTAAAGAAGTTTGGGATGGATCAATGCAATGGAGCTGATACTCCAATGAGCTCAACCACTTTATTGGATGCTGATGAAAAGGTCAAGGACTTCAATATCACAAGATACAAAGGAATGATTGGATCATTGCTCTATCTCACAGCAAGTCGCCCTGACATCCAATTCAGTGTGGGGATATGTGCAAGGTTTCAGTCTGCTCCTAAGGAGTCACATGCTGAGAATGTGAAGAGGATCTTCAGATATCGTGCTGACACAAAAAACCTTGGCTTGTGGTTTCCAAAAGGTCAACCAGAACATCTTGTGACGTATTTAGATTTAGATCATGCTAGATACAAGATGGATAGGAAGAGCACAAGTGGCCAATGTCAATTCCTTAGTGGCTCACTTGTCTCCTGGTTCAGCAAGAAGCAAACAAGTATGGCCGTGTGTCTTCTATCAAGCCGAATATGTGGCTACCTCAAGCTTGTTGTGCTCAAGTCCTATGGCTCAAGCAACAACTATCGACTTGGGAATCAACTGAAGGAGATCCCAATATTGTGTGACAACATTAGCACAATAAGCTTGGCTAAGAATCCAGTGCAACATACTCGGACCAAGCATATTGATGTGAGACATCACTTCATAAGGGATCATGCTCAGAAGAAGGATGTCAAGGTCATGTTCATCCCAACTCATCTTTAACTTGCTGACATCTTCACCAAACCATTGGAAAAAGAACAATTCAATTTCATAAGAAGAGAATTGGGAATGGTAAATCCCAATGAGCTGTAAGTATCTCTTACCTAATGTTAGTTATGGTTTTGATGATTGTTAGAAACTAACTTGAGCATCGAAGTGTTTAGTTATGTCTTTTGCAGGATGCTTGAAATACTAAGGTTTGCTGTCAAAAGAAGCAAACTCGAGTTTGAGAAGCCAAACTTGAATTTATTGGGGATAGAGAACAACCTTTGGTTTATGGAGAAGTTCAAAACTCGAGTCATTGAGTGGGAAACTCGAGTTTCCATCAGACAAAGAGCAACTATGCTTTAAAGAGAAGACCAAACTCGAGTTGGTAAGTAGAAACTCGAGTTTTCTAGCGGAAGTTCAAAGGTTCACATTACACCTTTGAATTCTAGGTAAGTTGTCATTTATGTAAACTCGAGTTTGTTAGTAGAAACTCGAGTTTGTCGCATCCTACATATATGTATTTGCTATGCATGTTCGTCTACACTCTCTTCAAAACTCTAGTTTTACCCTAGCTACTCTCTCGTCTCTCTGTCTCTCGTCATTCTCGACCAATTCCTTCCGCCAGAAACCCTAAATGGCCTCCAAATCATCTACCCAAACGACCCACGACGCAGGATCAGACCATGAAGGCTCAAAGTCTTCGTAACCGTCTCCTCTTTAGCGACCTAAGAGGTTGAAATCCACACCCAGACGCTTCCACTATGGTGTCGACAAATCTATCCTAGGGGTTCCCTCATCTCAACCTAAATCATCTCCCAAATCAAAGGAAGTTTCCTTCCAGGAACCCTCTATGACTCCATCGAAGAAGAAGCGCCATGACCCATTACCAGTTAAGGGAAAGGGAAAGAAGAAGGCTAGCGTATACTCTAAGCCTCCTAAGTTGAAGAAATCCAAACCTACTCCTGAATCTCAAGACACGTCAACAGGGCAAGCATCTGCTGCTACTCAACCTGAGGAAGAGCCTCCCATTGTGCCCAATGCGATCGAGGAAATGTAAGAACATAATACTCCTCCTTCAAGGTTTGCTTCTACTGCTACTATTCTCTCAAATGAATTAGTTGCCAAATTCAAGGAATCCTTTCTTAATAAGGAATTATGTCCCTCTGTCTCAGTTGATTTAGTCAAATTAAAAGATGAGTACAATTTAGATTTATCACCTTGGTTGAAAGATTATGAATCTTTCTTGTCTATCTCTGCTTCATATACCCCTAATATCGTCAAAGTATTTTATTTCAATATGGTCTATGACAATATTCTAGATTCTGAGGGTGACTTAGTTGAGGAAAGAGTTTCCACTACAGTGAAAGGAATCACATTTACCCTTTCTGCTTCTATTATCAATTCCATCATGAGAATTGATAATCCACCTCCTGTCCCTACCATTAAATTCAGTAACAATGAGTGTTTTGAAATCCTAAGACCCAATGAGCCTATCCCAGAATTAGAGTTGCACTCTTTTTCTTTTTCTCCTGTGTCTATGCCCCCAATCAATCGAGTACTGTGGTATATTTACTCTAAAAACTTCATTCAAAAGGGTGGCAACTTCACTCACTTCGCAAAGAAGGATTACCCTCTCTTTGCTGCCACAGTCAAGAAAGTCCCTTTGAATCTTGGACATTGGATCTTCCAAGAGTGGTGAGGTTAAAATTTACCTCTCGTCAATCTTCCCATATCCCATTTCCATAACTTGTATCAGTGATCTTGTTCTATCACAAAATATGGTATCTTGGTCCTCTTGACTCAATCAAAACTCCTCCTGTGTTTGGAAAGTCGCAGTTGAACTTCATGAGGATCAATTTTGAAGGAGAAGCTTCAGGCCAATCAAGGGCCCCCTCTAGGTCTAGAGCTTCCTATGCAAGAGCACAAGAGGCTCAGTCAGCTCCTCCTCCTCCTCAGTCTTCTGTGCCCTCTGACTTTGATGCAAGAGTCAAGGCCATTGTGGATACTGCCATTACTGCTATGTCTATCATAATCGAGTTTGAAGTAAGCAAATTGGTAGCTGAGGTTACTAGAGGCAATCATGAGATGGTAGATGTTCAGGATGAAATGAAGGCAATGATTGAGACTCTGTCTTCACACATAAATGAGAAGGTTGATGATCTCACTGGTCATATGATGGACCATGATGCAAAGCTTACTACATTAATGGTTTCCAATGTGAGCTTGAGTGATAAGCTGGACAAGGTCTTGAAGCATCTTAACTCTAGCTCTTCTTTTGTTTTTGGTACCTTTGATGGTCTTAGTTCTTCTAGCTTTGAGTTTGGTCCAGATACTGGCATTAAACCTGACCCTGAACCATCCCCATCACCCTCATTCACCTTCACCATTCCCTTGGCTCCTACTTCCTCACCTGAAACATCCACTCCCATAATCACCTCATCCCCTATTCCTGCTTCCACACCTACCACAAAAGTCTTACCTCCCTCATCTTCATTTATCCCTACTATTGAGGTTATTCATCCCTCTCACACTCCCATCACTGAGATTCTACCATAATCACCTACATCCACTGCTCATTTGGACTCACCTCCTCCTACTCCTCTCATAGACCCTCTCCATGAACCCTCTATCTCAGCTCCACTTTCCTTTGAAGATGACAAAGGGGGAGAAAAAGCAAATAGTAGAGTTTGAGTTGTGTAGAGAGTAGAGTCTTATGCTATTAGTTTCAGTTGGTGCCTTTTCATTTTGAACTTCATTTTGCTATTGAACTGATGTAGTCTTGCACATTAATGAGAGAATATGAATTTTCCGTATTTAAATCTTCTGATGCAATGACTGATGCAAACTCTGTGATATCATTTGGCTTCTGTTATTCATCTCTGATGATTCTAAATTATGCCAAATTGCTATGATAATCTTCTCTCTTTATGTTGTCATGTGCAAAACCGGTTTCAAAATGACCAAGTGTTTCTCAAAATGTTGTTTATATCAAAACTTTTGAAGCATTAAAACACTGTCAATTACAAAACCTCATCTCAAATGCAAAATCTCTCAAACTCTTGAAACTTTGGTTTACAAGAGTTGTCATCATCAAAAAGGGGGAGAATGTTAGTTCTGTATGGGTTTTTCATGATAACTGACAATTGTAAACACAAGTTGAAGTTTGTCTTTGGTAAGTTGAAAAGCTTACTATTAAAGACAAACTCAAGTTTTGGTTGGAAAACTCGAGTTTTGGCTTGACAAAAGAGTAGCTCAATTTTTTAAAGTAAACAAAACTCCAATTTCCGTAGGCAAACTCGAGTTTGTGTCAAACAGAGAGCACTCCAAGTTTTTCACATTAAGACAAACTCGAGTTTGCACCATACAGAGACTCTTCAATGTTTTCCAAAGTAAGCAAAACTCCAGTTTGCGAGAGTAAACTCGAGTTTTGGTCATACAAGGTGCTCCCAAAGTTTTGAACTTAAGCAAACTCCATTTTTCATATGGAAACTCTAGTTTGCGTCAAATGAAGAGTTTTGTCAAGTTTTGTGAACTTGACCAAACTCGAGTTTGGGCTTCTCAGAGAGTCTCAATGTTTTTCATCCTAAGCAAACTCCAGTTTGTTATGACAAACTCCAGTTTGCAATTGGCCAAGCATTTTCTAAGTTTTCCAAAGTTTTGAGAAAACTCGAGTCTGGAGTTGTAAACTTGAGTTTGTGCTTGACATAGAGTTATCATGTTTTACCCACTTTGAGAAAACTCTAGTTTGTTTTCAAAACTCCAATTTTCACTTGGCAAATATTTTCAAAGGTTTTCAATTTTATTTGGAAACTCGAGTTTGGGTTAGTTAACTCAAGTCTGTGCCAAGCAAAGAGCTTTGCTCTTTTCAGTGGTTTTGAAAACTCCAGTTAAGATTTGAAAACTCCACTTTTGAGCTTTTGGACTTAAACATGTTTTCACTATAAAAGTCCAAAACTCGAGTTAGTCATTAATAAACTCGAGTTTTGCTCAATGTTTCAAAATGTGCTTCAAAACTCAAATTGTGACATTCTTCTCTAGAAGAAGGAAACTCGAGTTAGGATTTGGAAACTTGAGTTTGGCCTTCTACAAACTCTAGTTTGTAAGAACAATCACGAGTTTGTGTCGCTGAGTTTCAAAATCAAATTGCACGAATTTGTGAAATCTTCATGTTTGATCTTAATACTTCTTATCATCACTCATTACTATTCCTAACTATGTTTAATCAGTTTGTTAGTGAGTTTAAGATGATTTAGAGGATGTTAAATTAAGATCTGAACAAAAGCAAAAAGTGATGTCAGCACATTAAATGTAATGTCCAGAAAACTTGCATCCTTTTGGACAATCATTCTACACACATTGCAAAGGGATTAATGTTTCCTTTCCTCATCCAGTAGCTGCTCTTCCAATGGATTAATATTCAAGAAGTCAACCATAAACTTTTGTGCAACGGGATTAACCGAAGAGTAGAGAGAGAAAAGAAGACCAAAGCTCAAGCTAATCCTTCCTTAATGCTGGCAACGATCACATTGAAGATTACAATGATCATTTAATGCTCTCTTAATATAAATAGAGCTACATTCAATTCTTCTCAACAACCAATCTGCAGAAAACGAAAATCATTCAAGTTTCCAACTACTCTTTGAGTTTTCTACTGTAAAGTATCTTTTGATACATTTGTACTCCAGTTATTATCATTATATACTCTTAGAGAGAGTATCATTTATTGATATCATTCATTTTAAGAAACTCAAGTCGTGGGACTTGGAGATTGGGCTATTTGATTACAACTTGTAAGGGGGAGTAAGTTCTAGTGAGAGAATTACTCTGAGAGTTACAGAGTGTGTAATCATTTGAATTAGTGAAATCCCAGAGTGTCTATGGACTGGACATAGGTCAAGAGGTTGGACCGAACCAGTATAAATTCCTTGTGTCTTGCTCTTTCTCCCACTACTCTGTTATACTCTTTTTTCATATCTAAAAACAGAGTTCTTAGAAAAGAATTTTAAAAATCCCCAATTTACCCCCCTCTTGGTGATTTGCTCAACTCTCTCGTCCATGTTGATCCTTCTCAAGATGTTAAGCTCTTTTGAGAAAACCTTGCTCTGAGTCCAAATGTAAATGGAGGAAATCACCAAGAGAGGGGTGAATTGGGGGTTTCAAAAATTCTTTTTCAAACACCCAAAACCAAACAGTAAAACGGGGTAAAACAGAGGACAAGAAGAGAAGAATGACACAACAAGATTTATACTGGTTCGATCTCAACTCTTGACCTACATCCAGTCCCTAGACACTTTGGGATCTTCACTATCACTTTGAATCAGTTACACGCTCTGCACTTGAAAGTTATCCTCTCACTAGGATACATTCCCCCTTACAAGTTGTACACTAATAATCCCAATCTCATAGGTTCCCACAACCTTGAAATTCTTACAATAAATGATGTTCAATGTTAAACTCTCTAAAAGAGCATATATAATAAACACTGAAGTACAATGTATCAAAAGATACTTTACAAGTAGATAGAAAACTGTTAGAGTAGTTGAAACTTGAATGCTTTTCATTTTCTTATATTCTGGTGGTTGTTGAGACTTGAATGCTTCAGCTTATATTTGAAGGAATCATTAAATGACTGTTGGATTGATTAATGTAACCATTGGAGACATTAATCTAGCTGTTAGGTGCAACTTGGTCACTTCTCTCTTTAGTCTTGAGTTAATTCAGGTGGTCAGATGTTTTGGTTGACTTCCCTTGAGATAAATCCGTTGGAAGAGAATGTTTCCATAGAGGGAAGGATGGCATTTAATCCTTTGAAAGTTCAGGGAATGATTTTCCAAAAGGGAGCAAAGTTTTCTAAACTTGCTATAAATGTGCTGACATCACCTTTTACTTTAACCTAAATCTTCACTCTAATACATTTTAAATCATCTGAATATCACTAACAAATTGATTAAACATAGTTAAGAATAGTAATGAGTGATGATAAGAAGTATTAAGATTAAACATGAAGATTTCACAAATTCGAGAAAGTTGATTTTCAAATTGAGCGATGCAAACTCGAGTTTTTTCACACAAACTAGAGTTTGGAACTTTTACTCGGGGACCAAACTTGAGTTTAGAAACACAAACTCGAGTTTGGTTCTTTCTTAAAAAGATCATCACGATTGAGCCTTGAAAGAACATTTTACAACAAGAGCAAACTCGAGTTAATAAGTGACAAACTCGAGTTTGGGACTTTTGAAATGAAAATGAGTTTATGTCCACAAAGCTCAAAATTGGAGTTTTCAAATGGAAACTGGAGTTTTCTAAAGTTCAAAAAGTTAGGAGCTTTCTTCCTAACACAAATTGGAGTTTGCTAACTCAAACTCGAGTTTGGTCACAAGTTGGAAATCCTTGAAAGCTCTTCGCCAAGTGCAAACTGGAGTTTGTTAATACAAACTCGAGTTTGCTTGAAAATTGAAGACTTTGAAAATTATTGACTAAGAGTAAACTGAAGTTTGCCACAATGAAACTTGAGTTTGGTAAAGTTCAGAATCATTGAAGACTTTATGTCTAACAGAAACTTGAGTTTTCCATAATAAACTCGAGTTTGCTCTTGACATTAAGTTTTTCAACTTAACAAAGACAAACTTCAATTTGAGTTTAAAATTGTCAGTTATCATCAAAACACATAGAACCGCAACAACAGTTGTCAATTTCAGAGTGTAGCGGTTTTCTAACTGCTACTAATGGCTCACACACAATGTTAGCGCAGCCTCATATAATGGTGATAGTGTGAAAACCACTACAGATGAAGTAGCAGTTAATTCATATGTAGTAGCGTGTTTTGGGAACCGCTACAAATTAGCTAGCAACATTGTATTTTGTAGTTGTTTTTGGAACCGCTACTAATGTCATTTGTAGCGGCAAAACCACTAGAAATACACCATTTTAACCGCTACAAATAGACTTTTTTGTGTGTAGTGTATGTCCTTTTCGATAGGGACATCTTTACAAGGGACACAGTAACTATGGCGTCCCCAGTGAAAATACGGACGCCATATTTTCTATTTATGGCATCCCAAATACACTTTTGGGACGCCATATCCTCTGTTGAAGGCATCCCAAATTGGTTTTTGGGACTTTTTGTTTTTTTTTTTTAAAAAAAAAAAACTCCAAATGATATTTTTGAGGGTCTCTTCGTTGTTAGACATGTTGACTTATAACAGAAATGAACAATATAAACATAAAAAACCACCTATCATCCTAAAACAACAGTGGAAAAGCCACTTCAGTGTATGATATTAATAAAAAATGGAACTATGTTGTTTCACCTAGCGAAAGTGAGTAAAATACAGTTGCTAAGAGGAAATTTAATATAAACATACAGTGCTACTTGTGAGATGAAATATATATGAATCAAATCGATACGCACTCCAAAACATTATGTATCAATGAAACTTCACTTTAAACAACATAATATTTGAGAAATAGACAAAACAAATACAAGAATCGAGTAATCACCGAAAGCAATAATTAAATACATGCAAGTAAATAATCTGAAGTGACAGCAAAATCAACATCACTTGCTTTTGAAGGGAAAATGTTGCGATTTGACGCATGACAAGACGAAAAAATCAGAAGAAATCAAGAGATGAGTGTAGAAGAGATAACGAAGGCTTACTGCAAACTACTGACACAAGATTCTGATTCTTGAGCGGTGAGAGTGAGAAGCTAGATGATTTTGAGGCTCTTTCACGAGCAATCCTTTGATCTGTGGACCTAGCGGCCTAGATTTGAGAGCTACGGTACTTCTATGGCCTTCACCTTTGATGATTTCAAGTGCTAAGTATCGTTGTCCTCATATCTGCTCTAGCTTGCGTTGTCGTTTAAGGTCACCAAAATCAGAGCCTAAATCGGTGCTCACAAATATAAGGACCTAGAGGCCCAGATCTGAGAGCTACGCCATAGGAGCGGCTGAGAGGGATGGTCGATGGTGAAGGGAGGTCAATAGAGAAGGGAGGACGGCGGACGAAGGGGAGCAGCGGTGGAGAGAAGAGGGTGAAAGTCAAAAGTTGAGAGCTTTGGAAGGTGCAAAGGGCGTCTGACAAAGAAGAAAAATGAAATGGAAGGAGGAGAGAAGAGATAATGAAATGGAAAATGAACAAGGCATGGGAAATGGAAGGTGTAGAGGGCATTTGAAGCTGAGCGTATGAGTGGTGTGTCGCCCTTTTTTTGACATCTAATTCTTGTATTGGGATGCCAAAAATACTGTTTTTGGCATCCCAAATTAATTTTAGGACGCCAAAAGTCCCAATTTTAAATTGGGACGCCAAAAGTATATTTTAGGCGTTGAAACTTTAAATTTGGACGTCTAAAATCTCCAAATAATTACAAAAATGCCACCGCCTGTTTTTTTACTTCCCTTTTTAAAAAAAGGGACATTTTTTAGGGAAGTAAAAATCTATATTTTGTAGTAGTGAGGGGTCAGCTTTGCATCCCACGATGTCTCTGAATGTTAGTGTGGGCCCAGTTAAGCATGGTGTATGGCAAGAGCAGCGCATCCGAGACTGGGACTTCTTGAGTGGTGACTTGCAGCATCAGGTGGCCGACCGAGACATCTATTGAGGAGCTTCAAACAAAGGTTGTCACAACAAAGGCTAAGGTTGAGGCCAAAGTGAATGAGAGGATAAAGAGGCAGGTTGATGCCTATTGTCCATAGTAGGCTCAATTGCTAGAAATCATGAAGTTGTTGATGTCTATGTCCCAGAAAGGAGAGAATGTTCCTTGGCATTCCGGGTCCATAGCTCCTACTAGTCCCTATATTTGTGATCCAGCCCCCTCCTGACCCTGCTGAGGTGACACACCAGCCAACAGATGATTTTGAGGATGATGGTGCTATCAATTTTGCTGCCACGCACCCATGATTGAGGACATGATCTGGACACTTGATATATATATATATTTTTTAACTTTATTGCAGACTTAAATATGATGTTGGATAAGACTTGAAAATATTGTTAGTTATGACTTTTAAATGTGTTGATATTTTAGAATTTTAAAATACCTTATTATTAATACTTTAGAATTAGATGGCAACCTTTTAAAATGATATATATTTTTTAAACTAAAAAAATTGTAAAAGAGTAGTTAAACTTTTTTTAAAGAAATGAGTTGCACTTTGTAGCAGTTATCAAACCTATGTAAAGTATTAAAAAAAATTGTCACGGTTGTACTTTATAGTGGTTTAGGGCACATAATTGCTACAAATCTCAAATTCAAACTCATTTATAGGGCGTTGTTATGTTGAGCCTTGTAGAGGTTAGTGTAGCAGTTGCAACCACATTGAAAATTTGAAAGCCCGCCAACTGTCATGAAGTGAACCACTTCAAATTGAAATTTTGAAAATTTGAAAGCCCATTAACGGCCATTAAGTTTGTAGCAGTTACTACAACTGTTTTCAACCTGCTACAAAATATCATAACGTTAGAAAATTTTGAATTTAATACTACACGTACATGTCATTCTGAAAACTCAAAGTTCACTCTTCATTCATCTTTGCTTAGTTTTTACATTTTCTAGTATACACTAGCTATAGACGAGTCATGAATAAAGATATCATGTATGCCTCCTATAGCTTTGGTAGGATTAAACAACTTCTTAGATTTCGCTACCTCTCACGCTAGCTGCAATGTTCCATGTGCAATTGTGAGAAGTGGCATACACAAGAAGTTTTCAAGGAAAAATCAATTGTGCATCCTTTCCTAGAATGGTATATGTTTTGAGGAATTCATGGTGAAAAACCCGTTATGAGGGATGAACTAGTTCCAGCAAGTTCACAAGAAGGAGTTTAAATAGATGGGTTAAGGGCCAAAAATACATTTGTGCTTTTCCGGAGGAGTGCCTAATCAAGGTGGAATATCACCTAGAGGCAGGGGGTGAATAGGTGATTATAAAAAATCTTTCGCTAAAGCTCAAGAACATAAAATAGAGACAGAGAGAAGAAAAATGAACACAAGAGATTATATTGGTTCGGTCCAACTCTTTGACTTACGTCCAGTCCCTAGAAACTTTGGGATTTCCACTATCTTTCAAACACAAATACAATTACACACTCTGTACTCAAGATGATCCTATCACACTAGCACTCACTCCCCCTTACAAGCTGTAATTGTACACCCACACTTAAGGTTCCACAACCTTAAGATTTGACTAATAAACAATAAATCGATAAGAGTTTAACTCTCTCACAGAGAAGATAAAGTTATGAACACTGAAGTACAAGAATAATATCTGAAGATATTAAGCTAAGTTAATAAAATAGTAAATTGTAGTTGAGTTGAATTGATTGCACAACACTTCGGGGTGTTGGCAAATTCAATGCTTCTGATATTTATAGTTGATGGCATTTATGAACGTTGTAGAAACTTGAAGACTTACCCGTTAAGACTCTTCAAAATGTCCATTAGAGAGATGGAATAAGGTTTATCTTGCCGTCTTCAACATTTTTAATTCCTTTATTCCTTTGTTTTTGACCGTTGAGGCACAACAATAGGAATGAGGTTTATCTTGCCAGAAACGTCTCTCGAATGCTCAAAAGAATGGTTGTTGGAATAGTGTCTCGAATAGGAAAAGAGCATTTAATGCTTTGACACATAAGATTGCTTTATCCAATAACAATGTTAATCCACATTCTAATCATCTAAAACTCTTTAATAAACTGATTAAACATAGTTAGGAATAATAATGATAGATGATATGAAGTATCTAAAACAATCTTAGTGAATTGAAAGATTCGGACACAGAGATTTTCAAACTGAGGATAATTGGCTCAAGTCTATCTTATCCTGGCTCGAGTCAATTTAGCTTTGAAAAAGCAGAGAGGAAAGGTATCAAGATAGCTTACTCGAGTCAACTAACCTTGGCTCGAAGTTTAGGATCAAACTCGAGGCACATAAACGGTGGCTCAGTCAATGTCTAATTGAACACTTAGCTTCTAAAGGATTTCCAACTCGAGGCAACATGGCATGGCTCGAGTTTAGGTCCAAACTCGAGGCAAAAAAACTGGCTCGAGTCAGATGCAATAAAATTGTTTTCAACAATTTTTGAAAGAGATCTTTCTGGCTCGAGGTGATAAGTGAAGGCTCGAGTTAAAATATATTTGAATATAACGATCAAAGTTCTGGCTCGATTCATTAGCCTCTGGCACACAATTGGCTTGAGTTTAGCTCCAAACTCGAGTCTAATAAATGTGGCTGGAGTCAAAATGACATTTTAAAAGAATTAAGCACAACTTGGCTCAAGTTTAACAACTCAGGGTCGAGCCAATTTGACAAAAAAAGTGATAGTTTGACTGTAATATCCCGAACTTTGGACCTTGAGAACTAAGAATAAGCCTAAAGTAGGCAGACGACTAAGCCTAGTTTGGGAAGCGTCGCCAGAATGATGAGAGATAGAAAGCCTTTTAGGGACTAAGTAACTTGACTATATAGGTCAGTGGACCTGGTATGTATAAGCCGTGGAATTAAAGTGCCAAAGGAAAAGGGGCACAGAAGACCCATACGATATAAATTCGGTTGGAAAAGATGCCACCTAACTATGCCCTAAGGTATAGAACAATTAGTTGAGTAAAAATATGCCGGTATAAGTAAGTATACAAAATTTTTGGGGCAGTCAGGGATGCCCTGCGTTTTTGAAAATAAGGAGTCAGTGATATCACTACTAGAGGACACATGTCATTGTGGGGTTGAAAAGCAAAAAGTAAGTAATGATTACAGGGGTATAAAAGTCAATTCCTTACCCCTTAAGCATTGAATTTCATCCACCTAGGAGAGAGAAGGAAAAATAAGATGATTTTATTTGTACTATGGCCCAAACACAAAATACGGATCCCACAGGATGTTAACTGGTAGAAAAGGGACCGATAAGGACCAATTAGGGGCTTCTTTGGCACTGAATGGGACAAGTGTGGGGCCACTTTGGGAAGTCAAGGAGGCGCCACATATGAATGTCCATTCAAGAGAGAACATCTGAAAGTTGAAGAAAAGTACAAATGAAAGCACCCGGTTGACTAGCAGGGCCCAGCAAGGACCGGTAGAAGAAGATTGGACTGAATAAAGTGGAAAAGCCAGGTAAAATGGATGAGGGCAGATTTGGTGGGGCCCCTTATGATCAACCTAGCCCTAAAAATAATGAACATTTACTTGGAGGAAAAGAAAAGCAAAATCATTCCAAAAGTCAAAGTGCGGGTCCCACTTTCTTGATAAAAAGGAATAAATCAGATAAATTTGGAAAATAAAATAAAAATTAAGGAATCTGATTTGTGGGCCCAAGATGGTGCCACCTAGCTCTAGGAAGTGTCTAGAGATCTTGGGGAAAAAGAAAAAAATAATAAAGAAGTTTTGGCCCAAAATTGGTAATTTTCATAAATTCCAGGCCAAAGTAGGTAATTTTCTCCAAATGAAAAGTAAAAATCTAGATATTTTGCAGGAGGATGCGCCACATGTCCTTCCCCTAGAGAATTCTGGATTTTCTTGGGAATTAAGTCAAAAAGCCATAATAAATTCATTAATTACTTTTGGACAGAATTTACACTAGTTATGTCGATCGCTTGGATTCTTTTAATTATTTAAAAGGACATAAGTTCTCTCTCTCCTAACCATAAGGCATGAAATTTTCAGAGAAGAGAGAGGTTTCAGCTGAGTCTCCATAACCAAGAAGAAGGTCCCAGCTACCAAGATCATCAACCGAACTTTCGATTCAGGTAAACACCGAAAACTCAAACCTTTGAAACTTGAACTTGTGACTTTCGTTCAAGGGGTTAGGGCAAGGGTTTTTAATCTGATTTTGGTGTTTTTGATGATGCCAAAGTGTTCGAAACATGATTTTGTTTGGGGATAACCTATGGTTTGTTTTTCCAAACTCAAAAACACCAAAAAATCTTAAGAAAAAATTTGCTGCCAAATCTAGGTTTTCTGGGCAGCGAATAGAATACAAATAGTAAATGAATTTGGATTAATATGAAATTTTACAGGTAGAAAGTAGCTTCACCATGAAGTATAATTTTGCATCATTTGGATTTTTCTATTAAGAGATAAAAAATTTTAAAGTTGGCTCAGAAGCATCAGGTCGAATCTGGACCAGAGAGCGAAATATTGGCTACACGCCAAAATATGTGTACTTTTGGTCTCTAGAATTAATTTTCCTGATAGATAGACATATTAATGGTTCATATGGCGCTGGTTTCATGTAAATATGATTTTTTTGGAATTTTTTAAAAATCATGGAAGTTGGGCCAAACTCATTGGATTTTCTGGAAAATTAATAAAGGGCTCGTTTTTAACTGAAAATGCAAGGGTATTTTTTGGAAAATACTAAAATAAAGTTTTTTGGTGTTATTCAGGGCTGAACCACACTTAAGGGAGCTAGAGGGCCAATAGAATTTTAAGACGCTACATAGCCCCACCAGGTAGTAACCACTTTACTCAAACACTTTTATGTGTTTTGTTGTATGTGTTGCTTGCCATATGTGTTTGTATATGTGTTGCCAAATATGCATACAAAGCATGATTGTGATTGTGTTCCTAGCGCTGAGGATTCCTGATCCGAGGTCTGCCATGTATGTGGCGGCTCAACGGAGACAAGGTTGGGTTGGTCCGGGGCTTGCCTTATACGGCAGCTCAACGGAGACAGGGTTGTGATTCCGGTCAATCCGGGGCCTGCCTTGGTAAGGCGGCTCAATGGTACGGAGATGTGTTGTTGTATAAGTTTTTGTTTGCATATGTGGTATATTTGGCATATTACTTGTACTTACATGGTTGCATGCATACGCCTTACACATTTAGTGCATGAGTATTGATGGTTACTTTAGGGGCCATTATTGGACTCCAGACATTTCTGAAGCTACAGGGATACGTGTCTAAAGAGGAAGACCCTTTTTCGGAAAGGAATGGCTTATCAGTGCAGTTGAAGAATAGGGGATGCCCTATTATGTTTTGTATTATATTTTTTGGGATGACTGTACTTATATTTTTGGTATTTATATTTGGATGACTATACCCTTAACCCTTCGGGGACTTTTACTTTCTGTTTACTTTACTTTTACCAGTACAGTAGATCATCCAAACTGGTTAAATGCTCTGTTGCGCTCACTCTAATACATGTTAAATAGACTTAATAATGAAGAAGAGATAACTAAGTAAAGGAATCCCTCTAACCCGCCACCCGGAAAGGCGAGGCCGGTAGGGGTGTAACATTGACATGATCCAATTTTGAGCGAGATAAAACCATTTTAGCTTGGATCATATGTCTTAATCTGTTTACAATGATTAGTTATTATCAAAACATACTTAGAGGACTAACACCTAACACCAAGTGCTTTTTTTAGGTGTAAAAGTGACTACGTGGTTAGAAATTATATGCAAAAATATCGTTTGATCGTTAAGTTTGACTTTTTTTGCTAACTAGACGATGACGTGGCTTTCAAAGTGCAAAAATACACATATGGTTTGGCTAAAAGAGTGCCCAACACCAAGTGCTTTTTTCTAGGTGCAAAAATACCATTTAACTATTAGTTTGAAATTTTTTTTATCTTTTTAGTACCATGTAGTATCTTGAAAATATTAGTACCAGTTAGTACCGTGAAATATTTTTTCAAGATCCTAAAATAATTGTTCAAGATCATGAAGTATTTTGTATCTTTTTAGTACTATTCAGTATCTTGAAAATATTAGTACCAGTCAATACCGTGAAATATTTTTTCAAGATCCTAAAATATTTTTCAAGATCATTAAGTATTTTTCAGTACCATTAAGTACATTAAAATATGTTTTTAAGATTATAAAGTATTTTTTCAGTAACAGTCAGCATCCTAAAGTATTTTTTTTAGTACTAGTCAATACCCTGAAGTATTTTGTTTGTACCGGGCAGTATCTTGAAGTATTGTTTTTGTACTAGTCAGTACCCTGGAATATCTTTTTATGATGCTAAAATAATTTTTCAAGATCATGAAGTATTTTTCAATACCAGTCAGTATCCTGAAGGATCTTTTTAGTACCTGTCAGTATTGTTTTAGTACCAGTCAGTACCCTGAAATATTTTTTCAAGATTCTAAAATAATTTTTCAAGATCATGAAATGGTTTTTCAATTTCAATCAGCATCTTGAAGTATTTTTTTAGTTCTAGTCAGCATCTTGAAATATTTTTTCAAGATCCTAAATTTTAGGGTACTGATTGGTACTATTTTTTCCACACAAAAAATGTCAAACTTATTTTCCAAATGACATTTTTGCACCTAAAAAATGCACTTAGTGTTGGACGCTCTTTTGGACAAACCACATATGTATTTTTGCACCTTAAAAACCACGTCATCGTCCAGTCAGCAAAAAAGTCAAACTTATCGGTCAAACAATATGTTTGTACCTAATTTGTAACCACGTAGTCACTTTTACACCTAAAAAAAGCACTTGATATTGGACACTTCTCTAGAAAAAGCACATGTGTAATTTTGCCCTTAACCCTAAATAGATCATGATGATCTTGTTAATGATGTTGTTGATGATGCTTTTGTTGTTCATGATGACAATTTCAACCAAGAAGTGCAGCATTTAGACCATGTGTCCTTGAGGAATGAAACAGCTCAGGATTTTTCCTGCCTAGTGGATGAAGCAGATAATCCTTTGTATCCTGGTTATGGAAAATACTCAAAATTGTATTATTATTTTTAATTAAATTGTATCATATAAAGTGCTTGTGTGGAATCATAGATAAGAGGATATCGATGTTGCTAGAATTATTAGAAGATGCATTCCCCAACGTAGAGATTCCCACATCATTCTATAAAGCAAAGAAGATTATTAACATGTTGGGCTTGAACAAAAAACAAATCGATGCATGCCCCAACAATTGTATGTTATATTGGGGAGATGATGCTAACGGAGAGACTTGTAAGTGATGGCACACATTGAGGTACAAGACAGTTCAAAAGGGGGAAAGCATAATAAGAAACTAGCAAAAATTGTTAGGTACTTCCCTTTGAAGCCGCAGTTGCAAAAATTGTTTAGATCATCTAAAACATCTAAGCGCATGGGTGGCATCAAATTGACGAGAATCAAGATGGTAAGTTAAGACATCCATGGGATGTAGAAGCTTGGAAAGCATTTGACTCAGACTTTCCAACTTTCGTGGCTGATCCTAGAAATGTTCGGCTTGCTTTGGCGACTGACGAATTTAATCCATTTGGGAACCTTATCACAACTTATAGTATTTGGCCAGTAGTCTTACTTCCATACAAATTGCCCTCTTGGATGTGTATTAAACATAGCTCCTTTATTCTGTCCATGATCATGCTAGGGAAAAAAGTACCGGGTATTGATATAGATGTGCACCTCCAATTACTTATTCAAGAATATCTGGACTTGTGGAATGTTGGCATCGGGACATGTAAAATCCTTGCATGATGGCCGCGTAACTAGTTAGACATATTAATATTGATTTTAATGGTTTCTCCCATCTTATTGTAATTCCATGTTAAAGCTTCCTTATCATAATACTCTAAGGAAACACAAACAGCCACTTTGTCAATGATGGCTCTCTTAGGCTGAAACATGGGCTCCTAAGGTTGCACAGTTAAGTAGTGATCGAATAATATCCAAGGTCCACCCATTAATGCATTAAAGTAGTTGTCTCTATTGAAAAGCTTAACTACAAAGAAACCATTACCAATGTTAATCAGACTAATAACTCCTCTCTTCGCCCAAAGGGATTGTAGAATTGATAACAACAACTTGTAACATGGTATCCACTACTAGAAAATACCAAAATAGCAACTTGCAATTTACCAATTATGCTCCTACCCAATAACTTCACAATTATAGATCTATTCTAGGCCTTTAGAGTTTCTTCTTCATCCTCCTAAAGAAGGAGAACCAATGAAAATTCCTCCACGGGTCCTCCTTAATTTCACACAATGGTTCACTATCTTCTTTATCCAAGTCATTCTGCGACATAGTATCCACTACTAGAAAATACCAAAATAGCGATGGAATTTTCGAGGGAACAAGATTCATTGCAATTTGCAACAAAATTTGCGACAGAAAAGGAAATCCATCGCAATTGTGATGGCAAATAAAATTTGTTGCAAGTTGCGACGGAAAACAAATCAATTGCAAAAAATTGCGATGGAAAATAAAATCCGTTGCAAATTTCAATGGAAAAAATATGTTGCAAGAAGAGACGAAGCAAAATAAAATCCGTTGCAAATTGCCACTGAAAGAAATCTTTTGCTAAACTTTGCGACGGAAAAAAAAAAACTGTTGCGACAAAAAAAAATGTGTTGCAAAACTTTATATGAGTCGTTAACAATATATAATACCTCTTATTACATGTATACACAATTAATAAATAAGTTAATTAAAGTTTGCGTCTATGGAATTCCGTCGCATATTACAACGGAGTTGCGATGGATGACAAAAAATCCGTTGCAAATATTGTTTCCAATGACCATTTTTGTGACAGAAATTTTTCTGTTGCAAAAGCATTTTGTAACATATTTTCTTTTCTTTTTTGCAACGGATTTTGTCCGTTGCTAAATCCTTTTTTTTGTAGTGATCGTCAGATAAGGCATTATCACCCACAGGGGAAACATGTTCCTTTTCCTCCTCGTTGATTCCTTGGAGCTTTTCTGCGAAGGATTGCCCTGACCCCCTTACCTTGTTTCCCATATGTCCTAGCTTAGGCCATTCCTCCATATTACCAGCACTTCTGTATAGCAAGTCCTCTTCCTCTGAGGAAGAAGGCACCAGAGGTAAACTTTTTTTAGCTAGCACCAACGACATCGCTATTCCTCATGAGCTGAGTGGATTTCAAAAGGGGACCATAATACCTGGTATTACCACCTTAAGACAAAGATACGAAGGCATAGGAATAAAATTGTTATGTTAAAAGATGACAATGGTCGATGGATTGACAATGAAGGAAATTGAAGGGTCTGGTGATTGACTCTTTTAAAAATCTCTACTATGCAGAGTCGAGTAACCCTATTGTTTTAAATTCATTTGCTAATTTTCCTGTATTGGAATTAAGGATTTTATCAGATTTAGCTAGAGTACCTAGAGATGAGGAGATACAGTTTGTTTTTGTTTGCTAGGTTCTATCACATAAAATTGTTATTGTTTGCTATGGGGAACTACAAAGCTAACTGAAACATTGTCGGGCCTTCACTGTGTAGTTTTGTTAAGCAAGCATTTCAAGGTACTTTTCCCCTATCTGATTCGAGCAAGCCACTGATCTCTATGATTTCTAAAAGAGATAATATTGAGTTGGTGTCCCACTTTAGGCCCATTGCTCTGTGTACAGTTCGCTGCAAGTGTATTACTAAATTGTTAGCTTTGCGGTTGAAAGAAGTAATGGATAAATTAATATTCCCTGTTCAAGCCAGTGTTATCAGAGGGAAAAACATACAAGATAATATTATTGTTGGCCAAGAAGTTCTCCACATAGTGAGGAAGAATAGAAGTATGAGAGGTATTATGGCTTTGAAGATTGATCTTGAGAAGGCATACGATAGAATCAGTTGGGACTTTTTGAAACAGGTTTTATTGGATGTTAGGTTTGACGATAGACTGATTAACCTTATTACCAATTGTGTCACATCGGTCTCCAATAATGTGTTGTGGAATGGGACTCAAACATATTTCTTTTATCCTAAAAGAGGTCTTCGACAAGGTGACCCAATTTCCCCACTTCTTTTTGTACTGTGTATGGATATACTATCCCATTTAATTTGTGACTTTATTGAACAAGCTTTTTGGAAGCCTATTTTTGTCACTAATTCAGGGCCAAAAGTATCTCATTTAATATTTGCTGATGACTTGTTACTGGTTGGGGTAGCTACTGAAGCTCGGACTATTTGTATGCTAGATTGTCTTCATAAGTTTATGTTGGCTTCAGGGGGTAAGGTTAATACGTCAAAGTCTTATATCTCTTTCTCTTCTAGAGTACCATTACATACTAGGCTTCAAATCAAGGATATGACCCAAATGCATATTTCTAGTGATATCAACAAGTATCTTGGTTTCCCCCTTTCTCGTAGCAGGAAGACGAGGGGAACTTTCAGTATATTATTGACCGTGTCCGTTTGAAGCTATGAACCTGGAAAGTGAATTGCCTTTCCATGGATGGAAGGATAACTTTAGCGAAGGAAGTGGTGAGCGCTATTCCTTTATACTAGATGCAAGTAGCAAGGGTTATGAGGAGTATCTTTGGAATTTGAGACATTACAACATAATTTTATTTGGGGCCATGATGAGAATTCAAAGCATTTTCATCCCAATGGTTGTGATCAGTTTACTAAGCCTAAGGAGTATGGGGAGTTGAGATTTAGGAGACATACTTTAGTAAATAAAGCTTGTAAAGCAAAGTTGGCATGGAAATTAAATGGGTTGTGGGCAGAAATTTTAAACTAGAAATACATGTTAAGGGAGGATGAGTCACTTCTGAATTTCAGGCCTGAGGATTCGAGATTATGGAGGTTCATTTGTGCTAGTTGATCAATGCTCCAATTGGCTAATCCAAGATCGTAATGTGGTGAGTTTCTTCAATGATTGTTGAGTTGTAGCTGATATAAAATTGAAGGATTTCTATATTAGGCATTTAACTGATGAGGAGGATAGCTCTTGTGTAGGAGATTGGGATTAAGATGAAAAGTGGGATATGGAGAAGTGGTACAATGTCCTAAATCCAGCTGGAATTAGTAGAGTTCCACCAATAATACTACCAAGGAAGGATGCTGGAAATGATTTTATGATATGGGGAGAAATCAGTGATGCGTGCTTTTCCATTAAAAGTGCGTATTTTTTTTATTGAACCAAGCTAGTTGCAATTTTGGGATGATCTATTTTTGATCATTTGGAAATGGAGAGGTGCTGAAATTGTAAAAGTGTTTATGTGGAAGGTATCATTGAATAAACTTCCGACCAACCTGTGGCGAAGCTCATGGCCTCAAAACTCTCCTTTCTGTGCTTGTTGTACATCGGGGTTGGAGGACCTGCTTCACATTTTGAGGGATTGCCCATATGCTAATATGTGGTGTCGGCTGGTCCATCGCAGGTACGTTACTAAATCTTTTTCTGCTAATATTCGAACATGGTTGAGTATGAATTTAAAAAGGAAACTGGGTAGAAGGTAGGGAAGATGCAGGTATTTAATTTTTGGTGTAGCTATATGGAAACTTTGAGATTGGAGAAATTGTTGCATCTTTGATAGCTCTTTTTATAAACCTAATGATCCTGTATCTATTATCTTGCTAATTTGGAAAAGCTTCACTGTCGGTCCTGTTGCTAGAATTAGTTCTATTATGACAGTCAACACACTTTCACTACTACAAAACAAGGCTACGATGTTCTATTCTTTGCACTTTTAACGTCCTTTTTCCGCGAGATGCCTATCTGGGGGGCATAGTACGTACAACTTACGGCGTCCAAACAAAGGTAGGACGCCGTAAATTGTACCTTACAACGTCTTAAATTTGTACTAGGACGCCATATGAGAACTCTTAATGGCAACTTGTGCCATACTTAAGGCGTCTAGATAATGGATTATGACGCCATAAGTTAGCACTTAAGACGTCTAAATAAAGGATTAGGACGTCGTAACTTGTCACTTAAGGCGTCTAAAGACTATAATAGGATGTCGTATGTTGTCACTTAAGGCGTCTAAATATTGTATTAGGACCGTAAGTTCAACTTAAGGCGTCCTAGAATATATTATAGTTGCCATAAGTGAACTTATGGCGTCCTAATTCTTTATTTAGATGCCTTAAGTATTTTTTTTAAATAGTTTTAAAATAGCTACTTTGTATATTCACTGCCCACAATCCCTTACAAAAACCTTTTTACATATCAGCAGGCAACAATCACCACAATGTGATAAAATAAACAACACTTATGTGCTAAAAGGTTACCTTATATAACCTTATATTTTTGGCTCGAAATGTAACAACAAAGTGTAAGTGGCTAACTTCAAATCATCTTAACCAATTTTCTCTAACTAATTCAAGTGGTAACTACTACTACTACACTATGTACAACAATCACCAAAAAGTGTCAAAAAGTTGTCTAGCTACCTGCTACTAATTAAGAAATATAAAAGACTAACTTCATTCATTTATGTGTTGAAGAAGATGTCCAGCCAATAGGTTTCGAATCAAATCGATATCTTCCTCTGAGTAGGCTTCCTCTGTACCAAAAAGATGTAAAATGGAAAACAAAGTATAAGATAAATCAATCAAGTGAATAAATTAATTAAACAACTAAAGTACAACTTCAAAAAATATTATCATTTGAGAATGAAGGAGCGATTACCTCGTCTATATCTGAAGTAAGTCCGCTCTGAATGACATAATACATGTGGAGTATAACATAGTATCCGCACTCAGTGCCCCTGGTTGTTGAGGGAACTATAAATCAAAAGCAAATGGTTACTTGAATTCCTATTTAATTCATAAAGGAATATCGAATTCCACTGTCAACAAAATAACTTGAATTGAAACAAACTACTTACTTTCAGATAAACCCATGTCGATTCTCTACTTGGACCCCCTTTAAGCCCACAAAGCAATCTATATGCCTTCAATGCACTATCATTAAAATGAAAATGAATAGACATTATAACAATTCATTTAATTCAAGAATATCAATGATTTAGAAAAAAGTTTACTTACCTGTTGAACATGGATTTTATTTCTCTATGTGGCCTCTTACCTAAGGAATCAAACCCATAGAGGGTGTTCTTGGGTAGACAAACAACACACAAGGTCTAATGATAACTACAACAACACATACAGAATAAGATTAAGTTAAGATAAGAAGGTAATTTATTCTTAAACATCTTAAATAGACAAAACTAAAATATGTACCCTTCATGAATTGGTGCTAAATAACAACGAAATTTCTTCTCTCCCATTGTATAACCCACATAAGATGTCCTTATTTCCAAGGTACTGTAGCTCCTTGATGTGTTCGATGGACATAACAATCCATGACTTATTTCTTTCGATTTGGACGCATAAGTTGTGGAAGAAACTATGATATAATTAAAAAGATAAATGCATTGTTGAATATACAAAACAAAAAAAAATCACATGATTAATTGAAGGGCAAAAAATTTACTTACAGGATCACAAGTTTAAGCCAACATATATCTAGCTCCTCTAAATGTATAAACTACCTAAGATCTGTGTTGTCAATTGTAAAAGGATACGATGGCACTCTTGAGCTGAGAATTCCCTCAGGCATCTGCATGGTGATTTCGTTAATGTCATTGTACAACTATTTCAATCGTGCCAAGAAGGGAAATTGTGTCACATGGTGTTCATCCTAGTAAAACATAGAATACAGATTATGAGTAGGTTGACAAGAAAATGTAGCAATCAATTAATGCAACATGAATTCATTCTTTTTACAGCAGCAAAAATCAGTAATTAAACATCTGTCCAAACAGCTGTAGCAAGTTTATGTCAAGTTACAACATATTTAAGCAAGTATAAATCAGATTTAGATACAACAATTTAAGCAATTTCAGGTTTGACAACAAAAATCCCCAAGTCACAACAAAAGGATGTCATACGCACAAGAATTGCTCTCAAACACATAAGCACATCAATGATGAAAGCAAGTCTAAAATTCAAGTAATAGTTAGTATTTCCTATCATTAGAGGTGTCGGTGCTCATTTAATAAGTTTCTTCGACCAAAGGATGAACGATCCTATCGCCTTGCCTAGTGTGGGAACCTCGTCATCAGGGATCGAGAACTTTATTACTTCTTTGAGACATGTAATGCTAGTACTTATTTGCTGCTTGCTTCGCTTTATTTTCTTTACTTACTTCCTATGAAACAAAAACAAAGAAAACAAAGTCAATGATGTCAAGTATATTGAAATAAAAGATAAGACAAGAGTTGAAAGAAATTTTACAATAAATTGAGGCTCTTGCTGTGACACCACAAATAACCTCCAGTCCTCTGGAGAAATGTACGTAGATTTAACACATGGATCCTCATTTCTCTTTGCCTCGCAAATATACTTTTGGGAGAGCTTGTTCTATAAATTTTTCCATCGAAGACGAACTTCCCCCATGAAGTGCTTGTACATCGCCTTGTTGTCTGGGACATCGTACATTTGTTGCAAGGTAAATGATAAGATAATTACATTTCAAGAAATATGACTAAAGATACAAATGTAGATATATCAAAAGTTATATACCAAAAGTTGTCGCCAAATCAAGTCCTTTATTTTCAGTGGAACCGACCTCCAAGTAGCGTACACAATGTGAACTTTGCTTTGAGATAAATAGCCAACATAGCTAGTGAACTTGTCTTCCTCATCACCAGTTGGATTCTTATTAGCATCGAAGTCCACATGTAGCCTCTCTCGTTGTTGTTCATGACGTGCAACCAAAGCTCCCATCTTTGTGCTGCCTCTAACCCTTTTAACAACGGGTTCGACTCCATCACTGTGTGATCCATCAGAGTTGTCCATATTCCTGTTAAGACAAATAAATGTAAGATAGGTTATTAAGTTGTAAGTAAATCGTCCATTGACACACACCTGTTTACATTAGAAGAATATCCTTGTGGAACCTTAATGTCATATAAACACCCATACAAACTTTTTTCTCCGCTTTTGATCGTGTATGTGCGGCTAGCCCCATGTATGCCCTCTTACCATCTTCTCTTAGTTGTGGATGTAACCGTTCTCTTATTCCCATATCAACCAAGTCTAGTCTTGCACTAATTTCATCCTTAGTCTTCCCTGGTATGTGTAAAAACATACTGACAAGATTATTACAAACGTTTTTCTTTACATGCATCACACCAAGATTGTGTCTCACATCAAGACTATGCCAATATGGAAGATCAAAGAAAATTGATCTCTTCTTTCATATGTTCTTCTCACCTGCAATCCTTTTCTACTTACCCATGATGACATTGATATGTTGAACCCAACTATAAACTTCCTCTCTTGTTAATGCCTTTGGAGCTGTTTTATGCTCTGGTAAGCCGTTAAAACGCTTTCTTAACCTACGATACGGGTGGAACCGAAGAAGAAATCTCCTGTGATCGAGGTAGACCATTTTTTTTCTTGTGCTTTAGTTGATGAAAGTGTGTGTCTGCTTCACATATCGGACATGCTTTATGCCCCTTCACATTGTACCCTGACAAATTTCCGTATGCAGGAAAGTCATTTATCGTGGTAAAAATATTTGGACGCAGCTTGATGGACTCCTTCTTATATGTATCAAACACATTTACACCTTCTTCCCACAAATTCTTCAAATCCCCAACCAAAGGCACCAAGTACACATTGATATTGTTCCCTAGCTGTTTTGGTCCAAAAATCATCACAGAAAGCATCACATACTTGCATTTCATACATACCCAAGGAAGTAAGTTGTATATTACAAGGAGAACCGGCCATGCACTATGGGTACTACTAAGAGTTCAATACAGATTGAAGCCATCTGGACAAAGCCCCAACAGAAAGTTTCTTGGCTTGTTGCCAAATTAAGGGAACATTTCATCTATTTTCTTCCATTGCGGAGAGTTAGTTGTGTAACATCCCCAATTTTCATGTAAATCAATTAGTAGAATATATGATTTTTTTCACCAAGTAGTGGTCAACGGTATATTATTTTTCGGACAATATAAATTAATTATTGGGAAAATAATGTGGAATTATTTAAAATTTGGTTAATAAATTTGGTTATAAATAAATTGAGGTAAATAATGTCGAAGAAGTTAAATATGTATTTTATCTCATTACTTATTATTTTTGTTCATAAGAAGAGAAATATGACACCATATTATAATACAATATAAGGAAAATGTATTAGAAAACATATTTTTATTTGCAAAAGGCCTTCATTTCGAAATACTCAGAGGAAAGAAAGAGGGATGAGATGGAATGAATTAAATAAAATTACTCTCTTTCCCATCTGCTACCGTCATATCGCATGGGAAAGGGGAAAAAGAAGGTAATGATGGTTTAGCTTTAGGTTAGATGTACTCCTGAGCCTAAGGAAATGATGGGTTGGACCAAAGCAAATTAATGAAGGGGGATGGGAAAATCGGATATGCTGATTGATGCTTGAATAAACTCAATTTCTTTCTTCAAAATTCTCAACAATTCCAGACGTGTGAAGGGGGTCAAAGCAAATAAAAATAAAAATATAATAATCTTTCTCCAGTATTTTTTTTTGTGCCGATTGGACGTGAGGAAGAAAGAGAATAGGTGATAGGATAAGGCATTGGATAACACTAAAAAAAAATCTCTCTCTTATTTCCCAAGATTCGCCAGACCTGAAAGGATGAGATTAGATGAAATGAGAAAAAATTTCTGAAAATCTTTTGAAAGACCGCCGGATCAGAGAAAAGAGAAGAAGAAGAAGTGATGGAAAAGATAATTCAGCATTAAATAAGCAGGGAAGTACTAGCGCACATGGAACAAGGTGGGATTGGACTCAACACTTTTTCAATATTTTCCCATTATTCCATTATGGTCGGACGAGAGAGGAAGTCAAATGGAATAAGATGAATTTTCTCCTTCAAATCATCCTAAAGGCGTCGGAAGTGAGAATGAGAGAGGCGAATAAGGAACATAATTTTTTTTCCTTCTCTCAAATTTACTTAAGACGGACAAGAGAGAGAGACCATGAGAAAATAGTAAATAATAATATTTCCCTATATTTCTCTAGAAAATAGAGGAGAAATCCAGAGATGCAAAGTACTTAACACCAACTTAGGAGATCTATTTAAAGGGGTTCATTTCCTCCTATTTGTGTTCTTGAACGTGGTTGAGAAGAAGAGGAGAAGAAGAAAGTCTAAGTAAGAAGGCACAAGGAGAGTTGAGCAACTATCAAGAGGAAGGTTCAGACTGAAGGAAGGAAGAGAAACATTGAAGACTAAAAGCTTTAAGAACAAGTAAATGATTATTTTAACTACCTGTAAATTCATGATTATTAAGTTGGAAATGGTAGTATTTTGCGAGATTGGTTGATTAATGAATCAAAATGATTGAATGAAAAATCAACTTATGATGTAAGGTGGGGGTAGAAAGACTATATTGATTGAATGCAAATGAAAACTTGTTGCATGATTTTGTGTAATACTCTAAAAATCGTAGTTATGATAAATATCATATTTTAGTAAATAATACCTATTGGAAATAGGTGAATATGTTGTCTCAAATAATAAGTTAAAATTATCTTATTTTCTAAGGTAATTTCTATTGAAATTAGGGTGAATAAAGAGCTAAAATGTATTTTTAGGGCATTAAATGACCTAAAAATATTATGATAAATCCTAAGAAGCAGTAAAATATTTATTAAAAATTATAAAGTATGTTGTCTCTAATTTTAGGAATTTTTGGGATAAATTCCCTTGAAAAATAATGAGACAAAATTAAATATTATTTTAATTTTGTCTAACCTTAATACTAATATACTTTGTGTGATTTGTGTATGTATGTTTTACCATATATGCTACATACATTTAGTTATCATTTATTTCCAAGCGCTTTGGAACCGGAACATGCTGTGTGCATTAAGGGCCATGTTGTGTGCCATGCCCGGTGGTCTGTGCTGTGTGTTATTAGGACCACTGCAGTCTGTGCTGTGTGCTATTAGGACTGCTAGTTCCGGATTTGGCTGTGTGCTTTGATACTGAATGTTATGTGGTATTTGTTTATTTATGATTTTTCTTACATGCATTGTTCATACATTTTCTATGAGATTAACGGTTACTCTGTGATTCAAATTTTGAATCCCAGCCCCTTTGAAGCCATCTGGCAGTTCATCGAGACCAGAGCAGGGGACAGAGGTAAGGCTTCGGAGCTGGAGTAGTGTGGAGGTGGACGTTTGGTGACTGTTATTTTTGGATATTTATTTTGGTTATCCGGATGATTGTATTATTTTATTTTGGCCTGTCAGAGATCATTATCTAGATGACTGTATATTTTGATCCCTCCGAGGAAAAATTATCTTTCCATATTTTTATCAGTATATTTTTGTTCAAACCGATGTGTGCTCTGCTGCTTATACTCTGATGTGTGATGATAATTAACTTGGGAAAAATAAGCTAGAATTAAATAAAAGTAAATGACCACATTACCCGCCACCCGAAAGGGCGAGGCCGGTAGTGGTGTTACAAGTTGGGTGCCAAAGATATTTTTCCATCAGATATTCTCTCATCAAAAAACCATTTCAACTTCTTCGCCGTTGATGCACTAGTAAACAGACGCTTAAACCAAGACATTATTGAAAGATACCAAAACGCCTTCAAATGTTGCCTTTTTATTGTCTTATCTCCAGAACCACCACCTTTCTTCACTTTGTATCGTGAAGTTTTACACTTCGAACAATTACTAAGGCCTTCATACTCATTTCTGTACAATATGCACTCATTAGAGCAATTGAGTATCTTTTTATGCTCCTTACCCATCGTAGATAAGATTTTCTTGGCCTCATACATATGATTTGGAAGTACATTATCATCTGGCAACATATCACACAACAATTCAAGCAGCAACGTGAAACTTTTATCGATCCACGCACAAGTTTCCTTTAAGTTGACCAATTACATGGTAAATTCAAATTATCACAAAATAACTCCATTAACTCAAATCAATAATATTAATTGTTATTATTGTTGTTGTTGTTATTCTTGTTGTTTGTTAATTTTGTACATTGTTATGGAATAAAATATTAGGTCCACTCACGGTGAGGCCCAACAAGAAGGAACCAAACTCTAACCCTAAGGTATCCACTATAAATAGATAGTGAACCTTAAGGTACATATATTCTAGACTCCTTCTTTTACTATTCGGCCGATCACTGTGCACATACCCACAAAACAGAACCCGCATCCCCTTGGCGAAGAGCCTTCATATTTGTGTACAGTGATCCTCTATTCTCACAGGTATCTCATCCATAGATACCTAGGAGAGAGCTATTTGATCCTACATCAATATCCTAGTCCATCTAGGGCTAAACACTTGTGTTCTTATGACAGAACATACATCTTTTTCATAAATAACAATTTAATACCTACATAATATTATTGGTTCTCATTTATCTTAATTAATCATATTTCATTCTTTTCTCAATTCCATGTTCTAGACTTCAAACAATGAATTTGATATACCTTAAACGTTAAGTTATTTAATAAATCACATCTGAATGATTTTCAAATACAATGAAATAAAATTGTATTTTAACAAAACTTTTATAGAAAAAAATTCACACCATTAGGTCATTTACAAGTTTTGTTCATAAATTCATGACATTTCATTAGGTTTTAACAATTTTCGTTTTCCCAAAAAAAAAAAAAAAAAAAAAAATCACACTATCAAGTCATTTATAAGTTTTGTTAAGGAATTTATGATATTACATTAGGTTTTAACAAAAGATAATTGTAGAGGATAAGAGAGTGTGAGAGATTAGAAAAGGAATATATGTCAAAAAAACATGTTTATGCGTAAGATAATTGTGCTAGGCACTTATAGCGAAATAAGTTTATTGTTAAATCTTTACCTTCGCCCTCCTCTTTAACCCAATAAAAAATATATGCGTTTAATTTATTTAAACACTCGGTAAACAAAATTTAGTTATAGTGAAAAAAAACATAAAGCATGTCATTCTTGCACCATTAATGATCACATTACCATTCTTAATTAACCACAATTACTATCTTTTTTTCCAAACCACAATTACTTTATGAGAAAATGCAACAACGAATTGATTCTCAGCTTTCACAGATCATGACAGTAAGATACATAACGAAAGAAGGAGAACCTCCCATATATATTATATTGCATCTTTGTAACTTGCTACAGAAATCTCTCACATTGTGCATATATCAGACATTCATGCTTTATTGTCCAAATATAGAAGGGAAATAACCATAGCTATAGAAATTACACCCAAATCGTACTTTGACTTTAGGCTTGGAACCCCACCCCTATAAGAGAGTCAAGTCCTTGTATGCATCTATGCCCAAGCTTTATTCACTACTTAATGCATAATACTTCTCGTTATGAGGTGAGTTGATGGTTTAGTTATGAAGTTCATTCTCTGGTTCTGCATCTACAGCTTCACCAGCGTAAGAGCAGCATCTTCTGCAGCCTCCTCCATACTGTCCACCACAACATCCATAGCGGCAATATCCTCCCCGTTGGCCGCCACCATGACCTGGGTAACCACCACCATGCCCGGGATAGCCTCCGCCGTGGCCGGGATAACCACCACCACGGCCTGGGTAACCTCCACCATTGCCGGGATAACCACCGCCACGGCCTGGGTAACCTCCACCATTGCCGGGATAACCACCACCACGGCCTGGGTAACCTCCATCATCACCATATTTGGCATCATCCACCTCTCCATGTTTCATTGTCTGGACTTCAGCTGCAAATACATAAAGTGAAGAAATGTAGAACGGTTCGAAAATATAAATTCATATAGTAGAATTTCTCTTCAATATAGACAAAAATCTTACGAAAAGCCACGTTATTTGAAGCCATACCGCTATATTAAATGTAGTAGAAAAAGTAAAAATTGCAAAAGAAGTTATACATTTGTACTTTATAACAGCTTTATGGCTATTATTGATAAATGTAACGATTTTAAAGCAAATGGCTCCTTCGATAACATGAACTAATAGTATCCTATGACATTTTGTATACATAGATGCCTGCTGAGCAAAACTTCTGGTTAAAATATTATCCAAAATATCTTTTGTTGATTAGAAAACATTGTAACAAATTCAGGCCAAAGGGAAAGAGAACTTGCACAGCATAATAGTATTCCTTTTTATATGACAGAATATTTGTAGTAGGTTTAATATTTTTCATACGCTGCAGTGAAGAGGGATTGAGTTCCCCCACAGCTTTAGTGCTCGAAAATAAAATTCTAACCGAACATAAAGTGACGATAGAAAAAAAAAAGAAAAAAAGAAAAAAGAAACAGCACCACTGCTGTAGAGGTTCACAACAAGAGGATTCAACTCACCATGATTAGAGGAAGACTCGGGCAGGTCTCTAGCTGTGACCTCCGAGGAGATAAGGAGTGAAAGAGCAAAGAGAGAAAAAAGGAAAAAGATGAACTTGGAAGCCATTTGATGAGATGCTTACAATGAAAGGATGTAGGATGCTTTCTGTACTGTGAATAGAACCATCCATGTAACCATTATATAGACAGTCCCAACTGACCAAAATTAAAGAGGAAGGGCCAACAAGTAGTTGGCAGCTGGGAAGTAGCTTTTCATTAATTGTTAACCTTATCAAGTGACGTCCTACAATTCCAAATTGTATGATGTTCTTCTGATATTTTTATTTTTCTATTTAGGGTGACAATGAACGGATTAGAGACCATAAAATTCAAATATAATTAACGCTTATATTAAACGAGTTTGTTCACTAGCTATGATTTTGTTTGAAGGGAAGGGTTTTAATATATATAAAAAAGCTGGTTGATCATTCGAATTTTGCAGGTATATAGAAAAAAATAATGCTGATAGTACAAAACGTCCTTTGAATGCTTAAATTTGAATTAGTCGGTAGCTAGCTTATTTAAAAGAATGTCTTCATTGTCAATAGTATATGGGTTTTTCAAAATTCATAATGCAAGATTAAAAAAATTTATGATAATATTATAATATAAAGAGGCTCCATGGTTTTAAGCAAGATTTCATGTTGACGTTTTGTGAATGGGAAAAAAAATGTTTGAAGCATTTTCATCCATTAGCTGCTTGACACAACGGAAAGTCAGATTGCATGATTGTACCTAATACTATATAATTTTGCTAGCTATCTAGAATTATTGTTTCTTTCACCAAACGAACTATCTTTCAATATATAGGTTGGGCTTCTATATAAATAATTTCTTATACAAATAGAGTTTAATTATATCCATTTATATTGTGAACATTGAACTTGAACTAAGTATCTGATCTTGGGATTAAACTAGCTATCTCAATGTAATTATTAGGAAAAGAAAGGAGTGAACTTTTTCAAATTTTGTTGGTAATCAAAAGTTTTGGTGAGTCAGGTGCGACTTATTACAACAGCAACAGTTAAACCCATAACCTTCATGTATATATCAAATCCTTATCGACTGGGCAACATTTTTTATTTATTTTTTAAAAAGAGAGATAATTTTGCAACAACAAAAAAATATTTGGGAAATCAATATCTAAATGCTCAAGGCGGAAAATCTTCTGGACTAGTATGGAGCTTAGAGTTTTAAAGCTTTGTGTTTTAGCCCTTAGAACATAGAAGTTTTATAAAAAAACCAACCCGATATAAGCTTTGAGATTTTTAAACTTGAGCCAAACTTCACACGTGTCACAACCTTATAGCCCACATCACTCCAAGCACTTCCTAAAAGCTTTTTGAAATATGAGGTTTGTAAATTCGAACCTTTTTATGAATGGTATAATGGGCATGTAAGTTATGATAAAAAAAAAAAAAAAAATGTTCAAATAATGTTTTCAACCAATTTTTATAACGTTTTTTAATCTTCTCAAAACTTAATTTTATGCTCAAAATTAATAAATGTTTGAAGTTTAAGAAAGATTTGAAAATGATTCAGGACTTGAACAGAAATTAATATATATCAAGATGTAATTTTACAAAATAAACTAAATAATTTTTAGTTTAATTTACTTGTATTTATAGAAGAACGTACCGGCCGGAATATGTTTCATTACAAAAAGCCTTCATCATTTTTCACAACAATAAAAAACTTTTCAGCTGTTAAGCAAAAGAAAAAATCTTCCTGTAATTATTTGTCATATAAATTTAAATCAATAATTACATTAATGGGAAAAAAAATTAACATATTCTAGTTGATATCTAAATTTAAATTCTATCTCGACAATGTTATTAAAAAGTCTATTACGAGCAAGTAACATGCCTCGTTAATAACATCTCTGAATCTGGATATTATCGGTTAGCAAGTGGCAGAACCAAATAAATGACTAATAAATGAGAAGATATGAATGACTGAATTCAATTATGAACAACTTGTTTCGTGGACAACACTTGTCAAACTCAAAGAGATTACAACGCCATCGTCTTAATCAAGATTTGAGATTGTTTAATGTTTTTCTAGAACTTTTCTAAATATGGCACTAATTGAGATGATTCTCAATGGAGAGCAACAAGTGGGTTGGGCTGTCCATACCTAAACTCTAGCCCATCCATTTAATGTTACATAGCTACGGGCTACCCCCTATGTTAGCTCTTGTGTTTTGATGATTACAAATTCTAAGTTATTGAATTAAGTCATGATTGTCTAAGTTATGGTTTGGTCGAGCAGCACACTTGCCATGCCCGAGCATCATTGGGATTTAGAATAAAGAAATAAATTTTGAACAGCCTTGCTCAAGCAGAGCATTGGTCATGCCCGATCAACGTCGAGACAGAAGTGAGAGTTTCTAAGTTGAGCAATCATGCTCGAGCAAGAGAAATTCCATGCTCGAGCAGCATCGAGGCTGAAGTGAGAATATGCTAGCCAATGAGCCATGTTCGAGCAGAGGTAAACTCATGCTCGAACATCATGTCTCCATTCCATTATTCTCACCTTTGATCAGCTTGTGCCCGAGCATGAAAAAAGTCATGCTCGAGCACCATGCTCGAGAAAAGCCTGCTCGAGCACCGTCACCAAACGTTCTTCCTTTGCCTCTGCCTAACCTTTGCCGAGCATGCCTTATGGCTTGCTCGAGCATGGGCTATCTGTTGCCCAAGCATGAAGACCTTCATGCCCGAGCAACAAGATGCATTAAAAATCTTGTTCTCGTCTCCGTCTAAGCCTTGCCCGAGCATGAATGTTTCATGCTCGAAAGCGGAGTGAAATACAATGCTCGAGCATCGCAATAAAGAGCAATACCAAACTGGTTCAAGAGAAGCTTGCCCGAGCAAGAATGGGTTGTTACTCGAGCAAGACCCCTCTGTTTTGAAATCTCTGTCTGTGTAATTTCTATAATCACTGTGTTAATTTTTCGTTGCTTCTTAATGTTACTCATTACTAATCCTCATGATCGTGATCTCTATCATTGATCCTCAAAATTAACACATATTCTATTTCTAGGGCTTTTATCTTCAAACACATATTTACTTTAAAATAAAGGTGAGACATAAATATGGTAAAGATAAAATATGCTCATTTATTAATAATGAAATACTATAATGTATAAAAAGGTGCTGATATGTCCTTACGGATTGTCTCTAAGACACCTAAATACTAACATAAAATGCATAATACTTCTAGTTATGAGGTGAGTTGATGGTTCGATTCACGAGGTTCGATCTTTGTTTCCGCATCTACGGTTTCACCAGCGTAAGAGCAAAGATCTTCTCAGCTTCCTCCATACCACCCACCACAACATCCATAACGGCAATATCCTCCCCGTTGGTCGCCACCATAGCCACCATGACCTGGGTAACCGCCGCCATAGCTACCACGGACGGATAACCACCACCATAGCCATCACGGCCGAGATAACCAGCGCCATAGCCACCATGGCCTGGGTAACCTCCATTACCATATTTGGCATCATCCACCTCTCCATGTTTCATTGTGTCGACTTCAGCTGCATACATAAAGTGAAGAAATGTAGAACGGTTAGAAAATATCAATTCATATAGTACATTTTCTCTTCAATATAAACAACAAATCTTAGGGAAAGCCACGTTCTTTGAAGCCATACCGCTATATTAAATGTGGTAGAAAAAGTAAATATTGCAAAAGTTATACATTTGTACTTTATAACAGCTTTATGGATATTATTGGTAAATGTAAGGATTTGAAAGCAAATTGCTCCTTCCATAACATGAAATAATAATAATATCCTATAACATTTTGCTTACATCGATGCCTCACTACAAAAAACTAGACTTTTAGTGGCGACAATTGGTGGTGACATAAAATGTCGCCGCTGAAAGTATAGCTTTCGGCGGCGACAATAGTGTCGTTGCTGAAAGTAATACTTTCAGCGGCGACATTTTGTAGTCGCCGCTGAAAGTAGGACCTTCACGCGATAATGCTTTGTCGCCGCCGAAAGGGTGTTTTGGGGGCGACATTTTTGTCGCCGCTAAAAGTCCAATTTAAAATTTTTGTTTTTTTTAAATTATAATATTTATACAAGACCTTCGGCGGTGACAATGCTTTGTCGCCATCTAAAGGGTGTTTTGGTGTCGACTTTTTGTCGCGCCAAAAGTCTAATTTAATTTTTTTTTTTTTAAAATTATAATATTTATACAAGACCTTCAGAGGCGACAATGCTTTGTCGCCACCGAAAGGGTATTTTGGTGGCAACTTTTTGTTGCCGCCAAAAGTCTAGTATAAAATGTTAGTTTAGTTTTTTAAAAATATACAACACCTTCAGCGGCGACGATGCTTTGTCGCCGCCGAAAGGGTGTTTTGGTGGCGACTTTTTGTCGCCGCCAAAACCCTAAATCCCTAAACATAGTTCCTTCCAGTCCAGCGCCATTTTTTTTGTTTCCCTCCCGGCGAAATCTTCTGCTGAAATCTCCCTTCCCTAAGCGTTAACTTTTTACTTCCTGCAACTCTTATTGCATTTTCACACAGTGAGGACTCGCAAAGAGGCCAAGCGTATGGCGCTTATGAATGGTATTGCTTCTGTGAAGACTAGAGTTGAAGATCTTAAGAGTAGTGTTCATAAGCAAATAAGCAAGAATAGTGAATATGCTGCAATTTTACAGCTTCCCTCTATTTAATTGGCAAAATGAAAAAATAAACATTTGCCCTGTGCCTTTAGGCTATCATCGAGCTGATCTGAAACTCTCAGGAAAACAAAAGCTGATTTGAAACGAAAACCCTACGGTGCCTGCTTCTTCTTCCAGATCATTCTTCATTGCGCATGTTCTGAGAGCCGGAGCCCCCTCTCCTCCAAGTAGGAAAAGGTACGCCTTAATCTACTCATCATCTTCTCCATCCCAGACTGGATTTTTAGCGAAAAGATTTGGGCGTTGTTTGTTTGAAAATTAATAAATTATTCTTCTTGGTCGCCGAACAGCACGCCACGCCTGGTCGAGCTCGCCGTCGGATGCCCTCCACCTTGTCAGCCCTGCGGGTTGTTCTCCGGCAAGTATTGAAAACTGTTCGAACTCTAGGACTCTGTCTTCTCCCAAAATCCAGTGACTTTGATCTATTCAATCTGCGTGGTTGTTCTCCGGCAAGTATTGAAAACGGTTCGAACTCTAGGACTCTGTCTTCTCCCAAAATCCAGTGACTTTGATCTGTTCAATCTGCGTGGTTGTTCTGACGAATGATTCTCTCAGAGTTCAACTGGGTTGGTTCAAGGATTTATTGCCTTCCCTGTGCAATTCTTCATCAAGTAAGTTACTAGCTATTCCTATTCCCCCAATGAATAGCATATCCTAGCTATTCTCCATCAATTCTTCGCCGCCGAAAGGGTGTATCTGCTCAAAACTGTAGAAAATTTGACTTTGATTCGAAAAATAATAAAATGCATTTCATGTTTCCTTAAATTAAGTTTAAAAATGGTATGCAAATTTTTTGTTGATTGATTCTTTAACTGCTCGATTCATAGCTGCACTGGACATTCCCTTAAGGACAAAAGAAAATTGAAGGTTTCACAGATTTGAAAGTCTCTTTGATGAAAGCTTAGTTATACTTATATCTGAATTAATGTTCAATCTTGCTGGCTGTAAGAATGTTCTTGGGAAATCGTTGTTTCTCATAGGAGAAATTGGAGGCAATGACTTTACCTACCCTTTTGCTTTACGAAAGAGCTTAACAGAGGTTAAAACGTATGTGGCCCCTATGATTAACGCAATCTCTTCAACTATAAGTGTAATATTTTTAAAATGTTCTGCAACCTCTTTTCTTTTTAATTTATTTGTTTGGATACAAAGGTAAGCAACAACTTGAGGAAACAAGGCTAGGATGAAAACACACAAAAACTTAGCAATAGCCTTGTTGATCTTCCAAAACCATTCACAAACAACCATCCTGTACATTGAGTGCTACCATTGTCTCAAAGGAGTCATTATGACCTTCATGAGCCAATTAATCAGCACATCAAATTATGTTCTCGGAAGTGTGATGTAGCT
This sequence comes from Acacia melanoxylon, assembly GCA_019022615.1. NCBI lineage: Eukaryota > Viridiplantae > Streptophyta > Magnoliopsida > Fabales > Fabaceae > Acacia > Acacia melanoxylon. Next base: position 1,234,448 of record JAFJYJ010000045.1, on the reverse strand, counting down.
CCACATTCCAATAATGCGGTTTGGCTTAGCGGGTGGAAAAAATTTAGCATGTAGGGTGTTTGTTAAAATGACTTCATTCATTCATTTTTTTGGTAAATAATATAGGAGATAACTATAGCTATTGACACATTCTCTGCTAGTATATAAGTCATGTTCAGCTAGCGTGACGTAAGTTGGAACTTCCTTTTTCTAGTAGATTCCATACCATGAAGATGATCTTCAAAGGTAATTTAATCTTCCATGATTCCTTCATTTTAAAAGAAATGTTTGTCCTTGTAGAGACAAACAACATGAGACCTATAGCCATCCCTAGTATTTGAATTCAACTTTATTGAGTAATCTGACGTCCCTTTTTTTGTGTGAAGCACTTGTTAAAAGAGTTCATGTACCTTATTGCCATCTATTGTACTAGGTTTTGGTGCTATAATATCTGCATAAAACTAGATAGTTTTCCAAATAATAAGCGTAAAAGTTTGAAGTCTGGAAAAGTTTCTCCACCTGTACCAGTGCCTAAGCACATACAAAGGCCTCCGTATGTTAAATATAAGATAATGCTTTGGATAGCAAGTGGACCTGAAGTTAAGCCAAAGACCCATCGATTTTGGAAGGTAAGCCTAAGTCTTTTGCCTTTAATCTCTGAATTGGATGATTGATAATGTGAGAATGGAAAATTTTCTAGCTTAAGAGTTTAGTTGAAAGTGTGTGACAGCTTATAGGGAGTGATAATTTGAAGATGTGGAGCCTCAAAATTTGTTATATCCTACTCTTTTGGCACTCCTCCATGCTATGTAGTTTATTATATGTCTAGAGAACGCTCATATATTATGAACATGGCATATCTATATATATTTATGTTTGTGTGCGATGGTAGGCAAAATTGGAAGCTGGAAACTGTTATGGAACGGGAAGTGTTATTTTTAAACAAAGTACTAATCTATATCAAAGGAGAGCCAGTAAATATGTTTCTGCTATACTTTCATTCTTCACGTCAAGGGAGATTAAGACTATATTTCACGGAGGCAAGTGGACCCACATCAACAATCAATACAACTCTTGTTTCTGGAAACTTTCGGGTTTGGTGGAAGTCTTGATAAAAGCTCGAGGGTTTGGTGGGTTCCTAGGTGCAGTGATGAAACACAAGACAAGTCAACAACAATAATTCCACCAAGCTCTCTCAACAACAGAACCATTGTCGGACAAGGTTGTTGTTGTTGTTTCACTTGGTGGAATCAAACCTTTTGTTGATTTAAAGAGTTATTATTGGTTTGATTATCATCGGTGATCGTGATTTGTTCTTGGTAAAGTTAGCAAGGTTCTTTTTGAAGCTGCAGATTCCTATTTTTCTGTATCTTCGGTGCTTTCCTCTTCATTGATCGGCATAACATACAAGATGGAAGACCAAAGTTTGATTTTTGATTTTCATTTTTTCCTGTAATTGTATTGAAGCTTGCTGGAATTTTTTATAGGCTGTCCATGTTTGAATTGAAGTGTATGCATCTTGTTTGAACCTTTTGTTTGAACTGAAGTGTATGCATCTTGTTAAAGTGTCAATGGAAAAAGGGGCACAGAAGACCCATACGGTACAAATTCGGTTGGAAAAGATGCCCCTTAACTAAGTCCTAAGATATAGGACAATGTTTTGAGTAAAAATATGCCGGTACAAGTAAGTATACAACATTTTCAAGGCAGTCAGGGGTGCCCTGCGTTTTTGAAGATCAAGAGTCAGTGTAACACTGCTGGAGGACACGTGTCACTGCGAGATTGAAAAGCAAAAGGTAAGTAATGATTACAGGGATAGAAAATTCAAATCCTTACCCCTTAAGCATTCAATTTCGTCCACCTAGGAGAGAGAAGGAAAATTCAGATGATTTTATCCATACTCAGGCCCAAATATAAAATGCGGGTCCCACAGGTAATTGACCGATAAAAAGGGACCGATAGGAACCTGTTAGGGGCTTCTTTTGGATTGAATGAGACAAATGTCGGGCCATATTGGATAGTCAAGGAGGCGCCACATATGAATGTCCATTTAGGGGAGATTATCTGAAAAGGTTGAAGAAAAGTGCAAAAGAAAACACCTTGTTGACTAGCGGGACCCACACGGACTGGTAGACCAAGAACTGGACTGATAAAGCGGGAAAGAGGAATTAAACATAGGGGATGATATTTGTGGGCCCCATTAGGCGCCACATGACCCCCTCTAATTATTAAAATACTTTCTTGGAGAGAAAGAAATAGAAATCAGAGTAAAAGTCAAACTGCGGGTTCCACGTTTCGGACAAAAGGGCAAAATGGGAATAAAAGTGCAAACAATAATTGGAGCACATGTGTGGGCCCCAAATGGCGCCACATAGGTCATTTTGGGCAGGTTAAAGTACATGGGGAAGTTAAAAAAAAAAGTATTAAGTTCGGGGCCACAATTGCAATTTACGGAAGTTCTGGGCTAAAACGAGTAATTTGCCCCAAAAGCAGATAAGGATCTGCACTCTTTTAAGGGGGCAGCGCCACTTGGAAGTACCACAGAAAGCCCTGGAATTTTCTGGACAACTTGGAGGATAAGTCAAGAAAAGCAGATCCCATTTATTACACAAAGGACAGAAATTTACACCTGTTGATTCTAATTTTACCGGACCAACTTAACCTTTAATAAAAAGGTAATTGGCTCTTCATTTTCACCCAAAGGGGCGAAAATTCCAGAGGCAAGAACAAGAGGGATCTGCGGCCACCATCACCAGGACTCAAGAGCCAAGAACACAAGAACAACCACCGATACTCCGATCGAACGTAACACCGACAACTTCATCTTCTTAAGTTATTACTAAGGTATTTTCGTGCAAGAGGTAGAAGCTTAGTGTTATGGTTGGATTTTTGAATTTTTGAGGTCTCTAATGGCTCTATAACGTAATTTTGTGTAGGTTATGGTCATGGTTTAAGTTTCCAAAGTCGAAAACTCTGAAAAACTCCTAAGACCAAGCTTACTAGTGATTCTGGAATATCTGGCAGAGGTGTTTCAACTCGGTCTTAAAAATATTAAATAGAGTCGGTTTAATCTGAAATTGTGTTGGTAGAAATTAGACATCCAGGACTTCACCGTGATGTATACTTTTGTGTCCCTTGGGTTTTCCTACTAAGAGATAAAAATTGGTGAAGTCAGTACAGAGTGCAACATGCCGAAATCTGACCAAGGTGTAGCAAACAAGCAACACGCCAAACTACTAGTGCTTTCTGGTTCTGGAAAGTTTTTTCATGAAAAGTGGACATTCTAATGGTTTAAATGGCACTGGTTTCATGTAAAACTAGTTTTTTTGAAATTTATTAAAAATCCCTGAATTTGGGCCAGAAACACTGAATTTATGGAAAATTCTGTGTTGAGCTCGGTTTTAGCAAGAAGAATGTAAGGGTATTTTTGGAAATACTAAAATAATATATTTTGAAGTTATTTTAGGTCAGGAGTATTTTTGGAAAAATCATCGGGCATAGGAAAATTAATAAAGGCCGTATTCACCACACCAGGTAGTAACCGCTTTACTCAGATATCTTTATGTGTTTTGTTGTATGTTTGTATTTTCCATGTGTGTTTTTGTATGTGTTGCCAAATATGCATATAGAGTTATGTGTTTCCTAGCGCTAAGGACGATCAGTCCAACGCCGACCTTAATTGGCGGCTGTACGGGTTGAGGATCAGTCAAAGGCCGGCCTTAATTGGCGGCTATACGGGTTGAGGATCTAGTGAGTCCGAGGCTTGCCTTGTAAAGGCAGTTGTACGGGTTCTATGGATTGTATGTGTGATTATTGTGGTATATCTCTTTTTGCATATGTGGTATGTTTGGCATTGCTACTGTGATTTTATATCTGACATGGTTACACACATGCACCTTACACATTTAGTAATTGAGTACTGACGGTTACTCTGGGGGCCAACAATGGACTCCAGAAGCTTTTGTTGATACAGTGGGGCGTGCCTGAGTTGTAGAGGCCTTTTTGCAGAGGTAGAGCAACGGTTCTGGTGAAGGATTGGGGATGCCCTATCATATTTTGTATATTATATTTTGGGATGACTATACCTATTATTTTGATATCTTCTACTTGATGACTGTATCTTAACCCTTCGGGGACTTCTACTTTCTATTTATTTTATGTAATACCAGGATTTTTGCAAATCTGGAATTTCTGAGATAAAGGAAAATTAATGAATATTTTAATGAAGTAAATTCATGAGATAAAACTGTTATAGAAAATTGTTATAATTATAGAGTAAAGTGTCAAAAAAGTTACAGGAAAATCTGATGAACAGAATGACTAAAAATGATATAATGGTGATAAAAACAGTCTAAACATATTATGATAAATACTGAAAGATCATGAAAAATTATGAGAAAAATATGGAAGTGTTATCCCTAATTATGAGAATTTAATAAATTATTTCGGAGGAAATAACATGAAGAAAAGTTTAAAAAGCATTTGAGAACCATAAAGTAACTTTGATGGGTTAAACATTTTTAATATTTTACATAGGTTATAAAATGACAATATCAAGATAGAAGGTTGTAAGATAACAATATACTTGTAAAATTAGTAAAGATAAATATATGAAGAAACCTGATCCTAAAAAGATCACTAAACGAAGAAATTAGGTCGATTAAGCCCTAACGGCGAGGGGTAAAACGAGAATTTTTGGTAAAAAATATTATATTTTTAAAAAATGGAAAAAAATTAAAACTGAATTTTTAAAAGAGGGGCGAAATTATGGTTATTTTTAATTAAAAAGAATTGTTTAAATAATTAAAATGATAATTAGAATAAAATAATAATATAATGCGGTGAGTCGGCATATAGGCAGTAGGGGAAAAAGTTAGAAATAAATTCTACAGGTAAACCAGAGGTAAAAGTCTTTTCAAACTGATCAAATTAAGAACAAGTGAATTTTTACACAAAGAAAGAATTTACCAGGCGTTGTTTCATGCAACCGAAAACCCTAATTTCAAATAAGGCGAAAAGTTGATCGATAGAGTAGAGTCGGATAGGCAAAGTGAGAACCTATAGAAACAATTGCGTCTTTTTAAACACGAGATTAAGTTAGGCAACAACGGACGTTTACGATTCGGTGAATTGTTGTCCGTTGGTTCTATCGGCGATTTAAAAACCAGGACGCGTTTGTCCGAATATCTTCGACGCACCTGAGAATACCTGGATATGATCAAAAAGAGGATCCAAATAGATAATATGAAAGAGGATGAAAAGATCTTCAAAGTTACATGCCCAGATTTTTGAGTTTCAGCGAAATCGCGCGAAACGGACACCGATCGGGTAGCTTTATCGGACCGGAGGCCATAAAGCAACAGCCATCATGGATGACAACTCATCCATTGACTTTAGGGCTCTTAGATTTCGATCTTGACCATGGATGGCCAAGAGTGTTTTGTACTAAAAAATCCGATCCAACGGCCGGAATCCGATCCAAGACTTTTGTGGAAATTCCCGCCTTGTCCCTATTTTTCCCTATAAATAGCAAGCTCTCTTGCTCTCATTCTTCACACCAAATCCGAATCCTAGAGAGAGGTTCTAGAGAGAGAAGCTCGGAAAAATTCCCGCCTTAGCTCGAGTAAGTTCTTATGTCCTTAGTTTTTAGTTTCCGTAGTTCTTTCGGTAGTTATAGTAGAACCGTTGTTTTGATCTAGGAAGTTTCAGAATTTATTCCTATACTTGTTTTATGTCTCATTGCATTGAAAGATGCCTGACGAGGTAAAAACATAGTGGGGATAATTTTGAAATGGAATACGGTCAAAGTAACGAAGTTCTAAAAATTCCGCCAATTAGGGGTAGTAAGGGCAAAATGGTCTTTTTCACCTAAAATGCCCATTATGCTGCCAAATATTCATAAGTGTGTTGTTATTCTGATTAGAATACTTCGACGTCGAACCGCTATCGAAATTCCATCGTTCCGCCGTTTGCCGTTGAACCGCCGTTTATTTGTTTTTACGTACGGCGTCAAAAAGTACCGTTTTTAGCCGGAAGAGCCGGATATCTACAACTAAGGTACGGACGCGTCATTGTAACCCTAACTCTATGCTGCTCATATACTTTTGCGTTATAGATACGTTCATAGGCGAGGTTCGTTGAGAATCGTCGGAGATACTTACGACTTTACCCACGGATTATAGTATTGGTAATGCCGTTTGAGTTATTCCTAGCGCTGAGGACACGTTGTAGCGTGGCACTAGATATGTGCAGAACTAGTCGAGAGAGACTTTACATACCGCTTTGTGCTTATGTTACATCCATGTTATTGATCATACATCGATGTTTGCTTTTGTGATGATATCTTTGTATTGAAATGAATATCTCATTGTGCGTATATCTTTGTTTTATTTGAGCATAAGGTTAACCGTTACCTGAGATCCATATGTGGAATGGATCTCAGTTGTAGCATCAGGGTCTGGAGGACCGATGTTTGGCGATCGAGGCAAGCAACCGAAGTAGGCCAGGACGTGTCTACATTGTTTATCGTTTTCCTTAGTTTCTTTAACCTCTAAGAATTCTGGATGACTGTAATCCAATACAATTACACTATGGTCCATATTTTGAATGTAATGTAAATTACTTACTCGCTCCAATGCTATACTCTGACTACTCTGCTTGAAATATTTGGAAACGTTTTTTTTAAAAAAAAATATTCCGCCGTTTTCAAATGGGATGTTACATTTTACTTTTACCAGTATAGTAGATTGTCCAAACTGATTAAATGCTATGTTGTGCTCACTCTGATATAAGTTAAATGGACCTAATAGTGAAGAAAATGTAACAAGAAAAAGGAATCCCTCTAACCCGCCACTTGAAAGGGCGAGGCCAGTAGGGGTGTAACAACCTTCGCACAATGATGGAACCTATTTGGGATACTATCCGGCTTACATACACTGTCTGTGACTGCCAGAAGTTGAAAGACAAGACATTGTCTTATTGTGCTGATCGGTAGAGGAAGTTTAAGACCTTTCTAGCTAACACATATATTTTTGCCGAGGTTCAGCCTGACCACAATCCTTGGGATAAGTACACATTTATTGATGAACAAACTTGGCAACAATTTGTTCAGCTGCGGACCACTCTTGAAGTGTTAGTGAGTTTATATTTAGTTTTGTTTGCTTATTAACCTGTGCGGATATGTGAATGTTATTGTGTTCATCTAATCCTGTTAGTTACATGGTTTGGTGTGTGAATAGAAGTATATATTTCCATCATTTTTCCTGCATAAGAAGAGCATGTCTTAGTTCTATGCAAGTCTGATATGTAAACCGTGCAAAGGTAGAATACTAAGTAGGTAAATATGGAAATAATAATGGCATAAGAGTCAAACCATTATTATAGTCTTAGCTAGTTCTGTAATAGTAGCTAGTGGTTAGAAATTGCTATTAGTTAGTTAGTATGTTAACCGTGTAAAGGTTTCAGTGCAGTTCTGCAACTCCCTTTCCTCTGGTTCTTCCAATTTATTCTACAATTCTACATCTTCCTTAAATAAAATTTTGAAAATTGATGAAGTGAATTTGACTAGTGTTTGAGGTTCATATCAAGCAGAAGTTCTCTAATTTCTATTAGTGAGATAGCTAGAAATCATAATTAATAGTTGTTTTCAATTCTGATTCATAGAAAATAAGGGAACAATCACAGGAGATAGGGAGAAAGAATGATTGCCCACATAGGGCTTCTCGCGGCGGATATGAAAAGGCCGAAAAAGAATTGATGGCGGCTAAGTGGAAGAGATTGGAAGATAAAGCAGAATCCAATCCTTCTACGATACATGTTTCGCCATCTCCAATACGTCGCGATCAGTTATGGTTGTATATTCGGCAAAAGCCAAGCAGCACCTACACGAGTGAACAAACTCGTCTAGTTGCTGAAAGAATTGTAAGTATCGTTATTCTTAATTTTTAGTTACTAAACAAGTTTCATTACTAAGCTCCTCGTTATCTGTATCTTACAGGAAGATCTTAAAAAGAAAGAAATAGAGGGATCTTTTTTTTCGGACGAGAGGAATGATGTTCTGACCGTTGCATCTGGAAAACCGGATCACGTGGGGCGTGTAAGGGGGGTTAGAGGATGGGTAGGCCTAAAGGAATAATTTGGTAGCGTAAAATGCCAAAAACAAAGTATGGTTACTCGGGAGAAGATGGAACAGACGCTGGCCAAATTTAGTGAGGAACCAGCTGCTAAAGAAGCTTCATTGACTGCAATGTTTCAATCCCCGCTGAGCGAGATGAAGGAGGAAATGAATCAAATGAAGCAGCTTGTGAACTCTCATGCAGAGACCAGTGTTCCCTTGCCACACTCACCTACACCTATGTAGCAGAGCACTAGAGGGAGCTGCATTGTTGGACAGTCAGAGCAACCTTGTGACCTTTATGTGGAGGATCCTGATCATCATGATAGACGATTAGTTGCAAAAGGGACTATCCACAACTTGGGATCAACTATACACCACCAACAAATGGCTGATTATGAAGTCAGAGTGTCAGTTGAAGAGGTCATCATTGATGTACTTGTCCCTCTCCCAACTGATCAGGTAAAGGTTGTGAGTAATGTCATTGGAACCTTCATCTCGTGGCCAGTGAAGTTTGTACATGTTTCTACTCCTCCTGAAGCTCTAGCCCCTCCTGAATTGGTTGGCACGGCTAAGTTGAGTGCCAAGGACAAAATTGTCCTTATGGTATTCAATAAACAAGTTGGACTTAACCAGTGGCCTGTCAATACAGAAGTAGGCCTCCGTAATAAGCACCCGGTTTTGGTTGACCAAGATGATCTAATTTCCCTGTTGTTTGATAAATAGGAGCTTATTGATGCAATTATTCTCATGTTTATAAAGTAAGTATCTTCTTCTATGAGTACATAACATAAATGTGAGACACTCACATACATATATACTAATTCCTTGACGTCATTATTATAGGTTCATGCATCGTGAATTGGAACAATAGAGCAGAAGCCAACATATTGGATTCTTGTGCCCACAGTATATAAGTCAACCACCCTTAGCGGAGAGAAAATCATACATAACATCAAGGTTGTCTACCAATAGGAGAGAGTGGTACTTGGCACCATACTACCATAGGTACATATCATAATTCTTTTATGCAATTCCCTTAATTCTGCTACATATTACTGAGTACTTGTCTGTTGTCAATTTTTAGTCGCCATTGGCAGTTGGTCATGATTTGCGCGAATGAGAATAAAGTGGTCTTTCTATGCTCCATTCACAAGGATCCACCGCCTACATTGAAGCAGATCATGAACAAGTAAGCATGTCATTTTGATTGTCTAGTTTGAAATCTTTGCTGTAAATTTTTAGTGACCATTATTGAGCAAATTTGTGATTTTGACAATAGGCCCTTGATATCATTCCAACAAAAGGTCAAGAAAAGGTTTGGGGCTGAGGTCAAAGAGCCTACATGGATCATACCAAAGGTTAGTACATATTTGGACACTGGTACACTGGCTTGTGAACTTGGTCAGTAGCAATATATGCTCTTATATATTTCTTGTTCGTTTTTAGACCCGTCGGCAACGAAAGGAGTCCAACTTATGTGGCCATTACATCTTGACACACATGTATAATATTGTCATACAACCAGTGACTACCATCACTGAAACGGTAAATGTAAATTACATAACTTTTCCTGTTCGCTGACCCCTTTGATGCAAGGAAGGACGACTAATATATTTTTGTCTTTGATGCTACAGACGTTTGATTGTGCTGACCCCTTTCCTAATAGTGATATTGAGCGCACACGCAATGTATTTTGTGAATATCTGTATGATTTGATGATCTCGGAAAGTCGGAAAAATAATTGATTTGTGAATTCATTCGTAAATATATGATGTATCAACAATCATCTTCGGTCTGTAAATGAACAATTGTCCAATTTGTGATAGTATACAATAATAATTTGTTTATTCATTTCAAACAATTTCCTTGTGTCCATTTGTGGTTGCTGAATGTATTGGATGATGGATAAAACTATTTATTGCTTAATTTTTAAAAATATTGCGAGAAGTTTACGACCGGATATTTTATAAATGTCCAGTCCTAAAAGTCTTTGTTTCATTTAAAAAATATGTCAGACTTTTAGGACCATAGATTTACTAAATGTCTGGTCCTAAAAGTCTTCGTTTAATTTAAAAAACATGGTCACACTTTTAGGACCGTAGTTGTTTTAAATGTCCGGTCCTAAAGGTCTTCGTTTAATTTTAAAAATAACTAGCCATTAAGGCCTGCACTATTCGCGGTTGAGAGGCAATATATTTATTAATATATTTTTATATAAAAAATCACTTAGATATTTAAGGAATAATCATAATATTGAATTAAATATTTTGTAGCTACCGCCTACATTATTAATTTAAAAAATGTTCTGTAACTACTTTCCCAATTATTCATATTTCATAACCGATTTACTTTATTTATTTAGAGAGAATAATCAAAACATTAAATTAAATATTTGTACCTATTACAACCTCCATTATTAATTTACACTGTGTAACTATATCATCTCCATTATCCATATTTCATAATTGCCTTGCTTTTTATTTTTTATTTTTCTTATTTTAGTGTTTTGAGTCTGCCATTTTTGCTAATGTACGTGTTGGCTAGAGAGATGCTTACTGCTCTACTTTTATATAGTTAAGATGAAGGTAGATTGCTTTCCACCAGATATTCAGATAATATTATGCATAAACTAAACACACATGAGGACATAATTTAAAAATCTTTTATTTAATAATTTTTATGCTGCCCTAACAAGGGCAGCGACTATCATAAAAAAAACATAAATAACTAATCCTCCCCATCGGAGAGGTCGGAGGAGTCAGAGGCGTCGAAGGCGTCGTCTTCAAAAGAATGGTACTCCACGTCATTAGCGTGGAGTACCATGTTCAGCTTGTTGTTGAGGGTATGAACAAGCTGAAACAATTGGCCCAAGCGCCGGTCGATGAGATTGACGTGGGCCACCAAGCTCTGCACCAACTACTTGACAATCAAATTTGGAGGCAATGGAGGAGGGGGCTGAGGTTGATGAGGAGGAGAAAGAGGAAAAGGTGGACTTGGTAGAGCAGCCATTACAGAGGAGGCTAGGCGATGGAGGAGGCCGTATAGAAGTTATGGAGAAGAATGTGAAGAAACTAAAGTAACAACAAGTTTAAATTGAGAACTCATCTTGAAGAATATGAAACGTCGGGAACTTTTTACGAGGAGACACATAGTCCTCAGAATACGAGGAGATGTATAGTTGGGCAGTTTACCTAGAAGCCGAAAAGACTCTGGATCATGTGAACAGAGTATAAGGATACGACTCTGCTATCTGAGTAATTTTGAAGTGACTGAACATTTAATACCGGATTTTGTAAAAGATCCGTTCTTAAAATTATTATTTTTTAAGGAAAAATTCTTACAACAAAAATAAATAATTGAAAAAAAATAATTCACTTGTAGGACCAGATATAAGATAAATGGTCAGTATTAAAAGTAATTGAATTGATTGGAAAATAAATAGTAGACATTTAAGACCGGATATATGATAAAATGACGGTCTTAAAAGTAATTTAATTGAAAAAATAAATAATATACTTTTAGGACTGGACATATGATAAAAGAACGGTCTTAAAGTAGAAACAAAAAAATCATAATCAATTGTGTATCTCAGCTCTCTGCCCTTATTAACTCCTCACACTACCTCTCTGTCCTTATTAACTCCTCACTACCTCCTAAGCATTAAGAACTAAGCTTTTGTCTTTTTTATATTCATATTCTCCAATAATTAAAGAAGCTTATATATTCTCCAGTTTTCCTTTAATTTATTTTATTCATTCAGTTGCTACTGCGCTTCCCAAAGCATCAATCCTCTTCTTCTTCTTTTTTAGTTTGGTTAATTAATAAATGAGGACCTTTATCACATGAAAATTATTTAACTTTTAGGACCGGAGTTTTTCTAAAATCCGGTCTTACAATTAAATGAATAGTAAAAAGTTAGGATCGGAGTCTTCTAAACCTCCGGTCTTAAAAATTAATTAATAAAATTATATCTTTAGGACCGGATACTTTATAACTAACCGGTCTTAAAAAAATCCAAAATACTAAAACATATCTCTCTCGCGGAAAATTAAATTTCCCTCTCAGAACTTCTCTTGTCGCGCCGAAAGTGATTACTCAGATTCTATCTCTAGTGTTTGTGTGTTGCGTTGTCGCTTCTTCGCATTGCTCTCTCGACAATCAATTTATGGTTCCTTAGCTAAACGTCTATAGACCAAGTTGTACGAGGTGTTTCAGTTATATATCTTTATGATTTTCCTGCTTATGGTTATGGGTTTTTCATGATTTGAACGAAATCGATGAAATGTTCTTGTGGGTTTCTCTGTTGTTAATGAATATTGTATTTTGAAGATTATATTTACACTTTAGACCTACACAACTGACCAACAAGTGTTTTTAGGTTTGTCTTGCTGTCTGCAACATCAACGTTCGTGGCCGGAGAAGAAAAACTCAGCAAACGCATTTGAATTTATATGCTACGGGTGAGTCCACAAGACCTTCATGCGATGCATTTAATTTCCTCGTCATGCGTTTATTTTGCTTCTTGGATTCACTGTGATACATTTATGACCAAAAGTGAATCTTCATTATGAATTTAATGGGCAAGTTTCTCCGTAAAAAAAGAAAAAGAAAACACATAACCGACATTGAGCATATATATGCATTTGGAGTTGCCTTATTTTATATGCAAGTTTCAATTTTTTTGGATTATGTATGTTAAATCTTTCCGTCTATAGGAATTCTACTATGGATCATAGTTGGATAAATAATCCTTTACGGATGAGTGTTGAATATCATAATGGGGTGAGGGAATTTATAGAATTTGCTAAACAAAATGCCTATGATGATAGTGGGAAGTTTTATTGCCCTTGTGCAAAATGTTTGAATCGAGAGGTGACTAAGTCCTGAAGTTATACTCACACATTTAATTTGTGAAGGATTTTGTAAGACTTATACAGTTTTGGAGATGAACCTTTTATTATGGCAGACCAGGCAAAACAAGTGTTCTATATCACCGATTAGGAAAATAAAATGTGGTCTGTAGCTCTCCAAGGAAAAAGGGTCATTGATATTGATGACAAAGTTCATTCAAATTATGGTCTTCCTGAGAGTACTCCTTTTTTAAGGGGTCTACCGGACATGAATGATAAGCATATATTTTATGATTAAATAAATATAGATTCTGAGATATATTAGATTGAATTTATTAATATTATACCTATTTAATTATCCTTTTATATATTTATCTATCTTTTAATTAAATATAGGATAAAAGAATATTATAACGAAAAATCTATTGATATCCTATTTTATTTTGTAGGAGATAGTATGTGATCTACGAGGAGAGAAAATATAGGAAAAACAATAAAGGCAACAAATTAAATTGAAAATGATATAATATAATAAAGTATTATATTATATGATATTAAATTTACAAAAGATATAAAAAAAGGATGTACAAGTGCTGTGCGATGAAAAGGAAGATAGGATATATCCTATCTTTAAACCATGATAATAAAGACGTGGGGCCCGCAAGAAGAAATCAAGAATCCTATATATAGTAGAAGGACGCACAGAGAAGACGCAAGACGCAGAGAAAAAAAGAAAAATCAAGAACGATCGGAGCGAAAAGAATTCCGGATGCGAGGATCACAATTCGGTACGACGCAAATTTCAAGAAGCAACGGACTGAGAAGGAGTGAAATCGGCGGGGAGGAGCACGGGGCGACCGGGATTCTGCGGGATTCCTTATTTCTCTTTTCTTTTCCTGTCTTATTTTAAATCTGAATTTTATTTATTTTAAGGATTTTATTATAGCCATGCTAGGCTAGTTTTCTTTAGTAGTTAGGGCGAGGATGAACCCTATGCGAATTTAAAGGATTTGTTTGGATTCTTTATTATTTATTATTTTCTTGATTGAATGAATTATCTTTGCTTAATGCTTTCTTTAAGATTGATCACCTTTTAGATTGTTCATAGGTTGATGTATGACAATAGAGATGTTGGTGCATCTAACTAGAACCGTTAATTCATCATAGAGTTGCATGACCTAGACATAGGCTTACGAATTTATGCGATCTAATAATTCTGGTTTAAAAATATGATTTTTCCAAACAATACTAAGACATTAGGTTGTTTTCAAAGATAACGGACTAAGGTAGCATCAAGACATTGAGACTTAGTCTAACTTTAGAGAATTGATCGTCAATCATGGAAATAATAATCAATTAGGAATTCAATTCAAATACTTGGAGGAACATAGGGGATTCTCGGCCTCATGCGTTTTTCTTAATTACTCGTATTCTCTAAACATTTTCTTGAATTTCTTGATTTTGAATTCTCATTCTTCATTAATTCTTTAAATTCTTATACTTATCAAACTCACCTCATATTACTCATTCATCCATCTAAAGCAAAAATAACGAATTAGTGATTGGAGTACTATTCCTCGTGGGACGATCTTGTTCTCATTACTTTATTACTTGTAACGACCGGTGCACTTGCCGAAGTCGCTATTACTTTATTAAAAGTTATATTTTTAATACCGCCTGGAACAAGACCGGTCGCTTGTCCGGCCTTATGATGGCTCTTTTATCCGGTCTTAAAACCCTTTTTTCCACTAGTGTATAGAGGAAGGGCTTATAAGTAGTTGGCAGCTAGCAAGTAGCTTTTTCATTAATTGTTAGCCTTATCAAGTTGCGTCCTACAATTACAAATTGCATGATCTTCTGATATTTTTATTTAGGGGGGAAAAGAAAGGATTAGAGACCATAAAATTCATTGTTAACCTTATCAAGTTGCGTCCTACAATTACAAATTGCATTATCTTCTTCTGATATTTTTATTTTTCTATTTAGGGGGGCAAAGAAAGGATTAGAGACCATAAAATTCAAATAGAATTAACGTTTATATAAAATGAGTTAGTTCACTAGCTATGATTTTTCAAAATTCATAATGCAAGATTAATTTTTTTATTATCATAATATTATAATATAAAGAGGCTCCATATGGTTTTAAGCAAGATTTCATGTTGAAGTTTTGTGAATGGGAAAAAATTGTTTGAAGCATTTTCTTCCATTAGCTGCTTGACACAACGGAAAGTCAGATTACATGATTGTACTTAATACTATATAATTTTTGCTAGCTATCTAGAATTAGTGTTTCTTTCACCAAACGAACTTGCAATATATAGGTTGGGCTTCTAAATAAATAATTTCTTATACAAATAGAGTTCAATTATATCCATTTATATTGTAAAATGTTAATTTGAGTTTAATTATATCCATTTATATCGTGAAAATCAATATCTTACTGCTCAAGGCGGAAAATCTTCTGGACTAGAATGGAGCTTAATTATAGTTTTAAAGCATAGTGTTTTAGCCCTTAGGACATAGAAAATTATAAAAAATCCTATACGATATAAGCTTTGAGATTTTTAAATTTGAACAAAACTTCGCACGTCTGAGGGCCTTATAGCCCACATCACTCGAAGAACTTCCTGAAAGCTTTGTTAAATATGATGTTGTAAATTCGAACCTTTTTTGAATGGTATAATGCGCACGTAAGTTATGATATAAGAATGAAATTCACATCTTTTATAACCTTTTTTTAATCTTCTTGAAACTCAATTTTATGCCCAAAAGTGATAGATGTTTTAATTTTCAGAAAGTTTGAAATGATTCAGGACTTGAATGGAAATTAATATATCAAGCTGTAATTTTACTAAATAAACTAAATAATTTTTAGTTTAATTTACTTGTATTTATAGAAGAACGTACTGTAACATGTTTCATTACAAAAAATCTTCATCACTTTTCACAACAATAAAAAAACTTTTCAGCTGTTAAGCAAAAGAAAAAATCTTCCTACACTTATTTTCAATATAAATTTAAAACAATAATTACTTTAAGGAGGAAAAACAAAAAATTTCAATATATTCTAGTTGATACCTAAATTTAAAGTCTATCTCGACAATGTTATTAAAAAGGGATAAGTATCGTCATGTTTGTCTTGGAAGTTTTGGTTAATGAGTATGAGCACTCGGAACATTTTTGGCGAGTGAAATTGCCTCAGAAGTTAATAAAACGGAGCAGTTTCCCCTTGAAAGTTTTTTTAGGAGCAATTTTAACCTTGAAGTTTATAAATTAGAGCAATAATTTAACGGTCAATATTAACGGAAGGGCAAAGTTGCTACATTGGTTTATTTCCAAGGCCATTTTGATCCCCAAAAAAAACTTCTAAATGTCCAGGACTTCTCAGCCAAAACTTCCGAAACAAAAATGATATTCATCCTTATAAAAAAAGTCTATCTTGTCAGTCAATCATATACGCGCATAGAAACATGCTTCATTAATAACATCTCGATCTGAATCTGGATATTATCGGTTTCCAAGCGCCAGAACTAAATAAATGGGCATTTAATGACTAATAAATGTGAAGATATGAATGACTGAATTTAGATATGAACAACTTGTTTCGAGGACAACACTTGTCAAACTCAAAGAGATTACAATGACATCGTCTTAATCATGATTTGAGATTGCTCAATGTTTTTTTATGTACTTTTCTAAATATGGTACGAATTGAGATGATTCTCCATAGAATGTCGATTTAAATGTTAAAATAGAGGTGTTGCTTGAGATTAAACAATGAGATTAAACAACTTGTTCATAAGCTCAAAAAAAATTGATCTTTATTAATTTTTATATTGCTCATGAGTTATAACTTATAACTCTTTACAATGCTCATGACTAATTCCAAGGTAGTTTTTGAAATAGTTATCATTGTGCACTAAAAAAAAAAAAAACTATCATTTGACGCGGTCCATCTGTAGCGGTCATAAATAACCGCTACAAAATCACTATTTTACCGCATTTTTGTTGTGGTTTTTTAATGAACCGCAACAAATTAATGTTTACTGAGATATTTGTAGCAGTTACTCTAAATTAAACCGCTACAAATGTGGCGCCAGCTTGGCGCGTAATGGCGCGAATCTCTGTGGCGCAAATTTTGTTGCGGTTTTATGGAAAAACCGCCACAAGTTTGGCGCCAAATGGCGCGAACTTTGTCTCTGTAATTCTGTAGTGGTTATACCAAAGAAACCGCTACAGGATAGCGGAATGACAGCGTTTTGTCGCGGTGGTTGTCAAGCGAAGCTACAACCGCGCCAGATAATATAATTTTGTAGCGGGTTGTCCACTAATCGCTACAAATTTTTTTGCTATATATAGATAATCTGTCCGTACATATAATTATAATTTTTTAGAAAATACCAAATCTGCGTTGTCACTGAATGAACATTCTCGACTGAGTAGTCGAAGACATGCAGATATCTACCGCCCTGATCTCTTATGTCTAGAGTGGGAGCGGCAGATATTTGCCTCTCTCTTCTTTGTAGCCGAGAAGGTTCCTTCAGTGACAATCCAGATTTGATTTTTTTCTCTCGACGTGAAGACTTCTACTCTTCTGAAGATAGTAGAACGTGCATCGAAGATTTATTTTCATTATAGCCACCATTCTCTCTGTAAAATATCTCGATCAAAATGAGTCGGTGAGTGTTTCCGGGGAGATTGGTGGCTATACTTTAACGCGAATCTTCACGTGCATGTTAGACTATTTTATGTAAACTAATTATTCATAACTTATTACTTTCCAGTGTTTTGGAGAAACTGAAGAAGATAAATAAATTAATTGAAATTTCTATCGTTATAAATAATATTTTCACCAAACTATTTGGTTTGATTGACAAACAAAATAGTTTGGATTTTTTTTGCCACAAAAGTAACTTTGTAGCGGTTTGGATTTAACCGCTACAGAATAGCAAGGGGCTCAAGTTTGTTGTGGTTATTTGAGCCTAACCGCTACAGAATTGTAAAAGTCTCTAATTTGTCGCGGTACTGTAACTGCGGCAAGTTTTCACGAAGAACGAGGCACATTTGTTATGGTTTTTGTTGCGGTTTACTCCAAACCGCAACAAGTTTTATGATTTTGTCGCGGTTATACACAATAACCGCTACAAATGTAGCATTTTTTTTAAACTATTCCTCTCATTTTGAAAATCCCGCGCGCAAGGTTTTAATTTTTCACCTTTTAATCTTTCAACTTGTACCTTTCTACATCATGGGTTATAACGACAAGGGAAAAGAGAAAGCTTTTGATCGGGAGAGAAGGCCTATAAGGGGCAGCAGTAGTAGAGGGGGCCGTACGAGAGGGCGAGGGCCTGTAAATATCCCCCCTCCGCCCCCTTGGGTGGAGGGGAGAGAGTTTGATGCCCTCATTGCAGATGAGGAAATCCCAAACCTAGACACTGTAGGGGAGAACAAGAACCAAGTCTGTCGTTGGACGACATGGACCAAAATCCGAAGATCCATATTGAGATTCCCATGGCCGAGGCGGAGCGGTTTCTCAATGAGGAGAATGAGCGGGACCAGGGGAACCCCCGACCATCGTCTTCGCGTTCCACGGTTTGTGGTGGATGTCGAAGGTAAATATAATCAGTTTTTTGTCAAAAAATTTAATTTAATTTGCTTACATGTAATTTGAATTTATTTAAACGCAATACAACAATGTGTTTATAATTGTGCAGATAAACATGGGAACATCAGCAGGAGGATGCTGGATGTTGTCGCGGTCATTCAGATGGACGACTATCGCGTCATAGTCCCCTGGAACACGGACACGGACCATCCGATCGGCAATGGTGGTCATCTGATGAATCGATTCCTGTCAGAATTTGGCGGGAATTGTGTATGGTTTCCGATCTTTTTCCATGATTGGAAAAAGATTCCGTCGGAGAACAAGGACAAAGCGTTCGACGTTGTTCGGGTAACTTATGTTGTTTAATTAAATTCAAATAATAATAGTAATAAGTTGTGGTTTATTTATGTATTTATTCATTTCTTACTTAATTACTAACTAAATTATGATACAGAAAAAGTTTAACGTGCGAGCCATCCATAAGAGGTACGTACTCATGAAAATGTGTGAGGGGTGGAAGAGCCGGAGGGGTGGTCTCTACAACGCGTAGAATGGAGATTCGACTATGCCTCTGCAGCAACTGATCGAGAACGTCCCAGATGGCGTGGACCGAAATGACTGGGCCGGTTTTGTCCACTATCGGAGGGGTCCAGAGGGACAGGTACTTTTTTTATTAATCGTAGTTTAAGTTTTTGTTTTTTAAACATGAGTTAATTTATTGTGACAAATTTCTTTAAATTAATTTTGTTTGAGTATAGTTTAAAAATATAAATATTGATTAAATTAATTTATTGTTTACATTTGGTTTAAATTATTTAATAGTTTAACTTAATTTATAGTTTAAATGTATTTGAAATATAGGTTACAAGAAATCATTTAAACCTATAAATAATTTTACTTAACATTTTGTTTGATGTTCCTTGCGAGGCCCCGTCGTAGAGGAACACGAGAAGCCGGTCACATCGGAGGGTCCATCACACGCGGGAACCAAGACGTTTGCCGTGACCTACGTGAGATGGTATGTTGAAAGATCAATTAATTTTAGGTTTAAAAGATGATTGTTTTCTTTTTGAAATAATAAAGTTTATATTCTTTTAACTCTTTCAGAAGAGAAGGCACGGGAGGAGAACCGTCAGACGGACTATGGGCAGTTGTTCACACGCACCCATAGACACCGTGATGGGACGCCGACTTCTAAAGCAGCGGGGGAGATAACAGTAAGTCACAGAAAAATTATTTATATAGTTAATGTTGTATATTTACATTGAATTAAATATAGTTTGATTAATGATTTTTGAAATCTGTGTGTCAGGCCCGGATTGAGTAGAGCCAGGTTGATCTGCGAGCGTCGCAGCCCCCGGAGTCACAGGGGTCTATGGATCCTACAGCCCTTTTGAAAGCTGCTATGGGCCCAAAAGAGCATCTTGGCCGGGTGAAGGGTATGGGATTAGGCGCTAGGCCAAGCATAGTGTACGGCAAGGCCTCCGGCTCTGAGGCCGGCACCTCTAGCTCGAGTAGGCCACCACCGGCGGAGGTTGATGCGCTGATTGCCGCGAAAGTTGCTGCACAGGTTGCCAAGCATATTGCTGCACAGGAGGCCGCGAATGCTGCCAAGAGAAGGCTCCGACAAGAGAGATATGACCGTTGGTACTTGAGTCACAGGCATACCTGGGATGCTGTTCAAGATGCCTTAACGAGTTGATGCCTAGGTAGACGGTTTCCGCTCCCGAGCCTCCCCTTTGTCCGGCGACGAGGATTCCCCCCGCCTCCCCCTCCCCATCCGTTCGTCGACGAGGATCAATACCGACGTCCTCCTGCTACTGATGACGATGGCGATGCTACCTTTGGTCATACACAAGCCCCCTGAGACAGCCCCGAGATAGGACCGATCAACGGGCTCCTGATAGTTAGTTTTTATTTTGAACCGCTGGATGTTTGTTTTTTTTTTATGTTATTTCGCTTGTTGACTTTTTTATTTGGTGTAATATTTCAATACTTATATTCCATTTATATTAGGTTTTTAATGTTACTTATAATATATAACGTACAATACAAAATTTAGTATAAAATTTACTTATAATAGATATTGTAAAACAATTAATTGGAGTTAGTTAATATTAAGGGAATAAAAAGTAATTTTTCACAAATAAAATTTATATTGTGAAATCAATAAACATTTGTAGCGGTTTATTTTGAAAGAACCGCCACAAATTTGATTTTCCCGTAATTAAAATAGCGCTAACATTTGTCGTGGTTAACACGATTAACCGCAACTAAATTCAAATGGCTATATCTTTTTAGCGGCTCACCAACCGCGACAAATATATGGCGGGATTTTGAATTCAAAATCTGTAATTTGTATCGGATGTTGTGGCAGTTTACTAACCGCGACTAAATGTTGGCGGGATTTTGAATTCAAAATTTGTAGCGGTTAAGGAACTGCGACTAATGGAATTTTCATATTTGTGACGGTTATTGTAGCGGTTAATGAACCGCTACAAAGTGTTTCCATGTTGCATTTAAACATCTCAGGTGATGTTATGAAGGTAATTAAATATTCTCTCTACATTTATATTGTATCCTAGCTTTGTTAACTACAAATGGATAAGTCATGGATCAAGCTACCGCGCAGTTCTCCTGTATATTTAGTGGGATTGAAAAATTTCTTAGATTTCGCCTTCTCTCACGCTAACATTAATGGCAAGATCGTGTGTCCTTGTTGTAGATGCAAGTTTAAGAAGTGGCAAACGCGAGAAGGCGCTATGGAACATCTTCTTATCAAGCCTTTCCCATAAGGATATACATTCTGGCAAGTTCATGGTGAGAAGCATGGTATGAGATACGGGGATCATCTTCCTCAAACCTCACAAGTAGCAAATCAAGGACATCAACATGATTCGGTTAATGAAGCTGTTCACGATGCTTTCGGTGTTCAAGACGACAACTTCACGGCAGAAGTTTAGGGTCCAGAACCAGTTTTCTTCAGGAATGATGTAGCTCGGGAATTTTTCGCCCTAATGGATGAGAGCGATCGTCCTTTGTATCAAGGTTGTCAGAAATACTCAAAATTATTTTTTTTATCAAATTGTACCATATCAAGTGCTTGTGTGGGATCAATGTCGATGTTGCTGGAATTACTACGAGATGCTTTCCCTGACGCGGACATTCCCACAACCTTCTACAAGGCCAAGAAGGTAATCGACATATTAGGCCTGAACTACGAAAAAATCGATGCCTGTCCCAACGACTGTATGCTTTATTGGGGAGAGGATGCTCGGAGGGAGACTTGTAAGAAGTGTCACACTTCGAGGTTCAGGACAGTTCGGAAGGGAAAGAAGCAGAAGAAGAAACCCGCAAAGATTTTAAGGTACTTTCCTTTAAAACCTCGCCTACAAAGACTGTTTATGTCATCTAAGACAGCTGAGCATATAAGGTGGCATGAAGCTTACAAGAGCGAAGATGGTAAATTCAGACATCCACGGGATGCTGAAGCTTGGAAAGCGTTCGACTCAGACTTTCCTGATTTTGCGGCGAACCCGAGAAATGTTCGTCTTGCATTGACGACCGACGGTTTTAATCCGTTTGGGAATCTTAGCACAAGCTATAGTATATGGCAAGTTATTTTGATACCTTACAACTTGGCGCCTTGGATGTGTATGAAACAGAGCTCGTTCATTATGTCCATGATCATTCCAGGCAAAAAGGCACCGGGAAATGACATCGATGTGTATCTCCAACCGCTTATCAAGGAGTTAGTGGAGTTGTGGAATGTTGGCGTCGAGACGTATGACGCGCACGAGAAGACACTATTCAACTTGCGTGCGGCATTGATGTGGACTATCGTGACTTCCCGGACCGGGAACATTATCCGGTGGAATGTGCATACGGCCTTGCGTGTCCGGCTTGCAATTTTGACTCTGACTCGTGCGCCTTCCCCACAGTCGCAAGTGGTGCTTCATGGGTCATCGGAGGTTTCTCGATGGTGCGCACAGGTTTAGGTTGCAACGCAATCGTTTCAATGGCCAACAGGAAAAAAAAGGACCTCCTCGGAATTTATCCGGTGCAGAAATCATAGAGCAGCTTGCGGATGTTGAATTTGAGTATGGGAAAAAGATGATGCAGCAAAGGCCGGCACAAAGACTGCCCGCGCTTCCAGTTCTGCGCCCCAACAATGGCGGAAGATAAGCGTCTTCTTCACTCTTTTGTATTGGAAAGATAATTTGCTCCGACACAATCTGGATGTCATGCACATTGAGAAGAATGTGTGCGATAATGTGTTGTACACGATTCTGAATGAACCAGGCAAGTCAAAAGTCATCTTCAAGCGAGGAAAGATTTACGGGAGATGGGGGTTCGTGGAGACGCTTGGCCGGATGAGCATGACAGATTTCAATCGGAAAAATTCACCCTGACAAAACCGAACAAGGAAATCTTCCTCGTTACGTTGAAGAAGATAAAAGTTCCTGACGGGTATTCAAGCAACATTTCACGATCTGTTGATGTGCAGGCTCAAAAGGTCACAGGGCTGAAGAGTCATGACTCACATGTGCTTATGCAACAGTTACTTCCGCTACTGCCATTGGATGTGTCGATCGTTTTGGTCGAACTTTGTACTTTCTTTCGGAAGTTGTGTTCCAAGGTTTTGATTGTGGAGGAGCTCGACCAGCTGCAACAGAAAATCATTCTTACGCTGTGTCATTTGGAGATGATCTTTCCTCCATCATTCTTCACGGTCATGGTTCACCTGATAGTACACCTTGTTCACGAAACAAAGCTTGCTGGCCCGGTTCACTACTGATGGATATATCCTATTGAGAGGTACTCATTTAAAATTAATTACTTTAGCATTATATTACTCCCAAGTCCCACGTCTAACCATTGATTGATCGATATTTTCCCTTCATTAATTTATAGATTTCTTGGGAAACTAAAGTCTTACATGAGGAATAAGGCGTGGCCTGAATGTCCAATAGCAGAAGGCTATATTGGGGATGAGGTCTTGTATTTGTGTTCCAGGTACTTTGATGACATTGAGACGTCATTCAATCGACCGCCTCGTGTTGACGATTGTCCAAAGCCAGAGCCACCAGGAACAGAGTAGTTAGTCCCTCGTGTTGGTAAACCAATTGGTGGAAGTGAGAATTTCAAACTCACGGCACTTGAGAAGATTCAAGCACATAGACATGTCTTGATCAATTGCACTAAAGTTGAACCGTACCTTCGATAAGATTCCACACGAGATATATATATATATATATATATATATATATGTTATCCTATATATTTCTTTACATTTTATACTCAAATTTCATGCTCGTCATCGCATTATGGAAAGCTGCTTGATATGGTGAAAATAACTTACCAAGGCCTTTTCCCCGTGACGCTGTTCAAGTGTATGTGGGTGAATACGACAACGCCCCGGGGACTCACAACAGACGACTTAGGCATCACATCAGTGAATTTCTCTCGACCTATTCACAATGGTCTGTCTGAAGATGACGAGCCGTATATTCTTGCCTCAGAGGCCCAACAGGTTTATTATGTCGTCGATGAGAGGCACGTGGATTGGAATATGGTGGTTCACTTAAAGCCTTGGGACCTTTACGATATGGGTGATGGTGATAACGTCGCCTATGATTGTGAGCCATTCCAGCCAGCCAATTTTGACAACTTCTTCCCAGACGGCGATGACAATTTACCTATAGTTCGGTAAGTTTTTAAATATACGTTTTATGAAACACTAACATTTAACCAAATTTTTATTTGTGTTCAAACATATTCAACTCACACGCAACATTTTATACAAACTCTCTTTGTAGGGATGGTGACGAAGATTGAGAGAAAAAAAATTATGCAATGGATAGTTAATCTGTAATCTTCTTATAATTTTTTTGTCTACTTTTTTTGTTATTTGATTCATCATTTTATTTGTCATTAATTCGACTCATGTTTTCTTCTATACTTCTATATATTATATTCTATATTCATTCTACTTTCTTTTTGTATTCTAATATTATTCTATTTTAGTCTAATATTCGTATTTGATTTTTTTTTTTATTTTGATTTCTTATTAAATTTTTAATATTTTAATTTTTAATTTTTTTAAAAAAACCACAATAATGTTTGTAGCGGTCATGAAACCGCTACAACGCCACACAAACCACTACAAACAAACCCGATACTAATGACGTGTCACTAACCGCTACTAAATAACTCAACTACAAAAATTGTGCTAAACCGCTACAAAATGATTCGCAGATATCAAAATAAATACCCCCACCCACCCACACTTAATGTGCTTCTTCTTCTCGCTCGATCCCTACTTCTACTTCGGTTTTCTCTTCATATTTACTCATAGTTTTACGTTTTCTCAAATAGCTCAAGTGTTTGGGGGTAAGTGTCGTTAAACCGTATCAATTCTATTGCTTATCGTCTACCCCCTACTGATACTAACTTTTGTTGTTTTGCATGTGCATTTCGTATTTTTTTTACACTTTCTCGTATATATTATTCCACTTTCACTCACATTTTCTATAGAATTAATTATATTTTAATTAATACATTCTTTCTACTTTCTACATATTCTTATTGTTTTCTATTATATATTAACCTTCTGTAATCAAATATCATATTTTAATATTTTAATATGATTTATTTTCTCCAAAAATATAAATTATTATTAATACAATATGTAACTAATCACTCATGGCCTAAGACCCTATTGGGCCTTCTAACACATTTGGGCCTTTTAGTGAAGAAACTAATTTAAGAAAGTAAGGTTTCTCATACTATTATTATGTGTTTAGGGCCATGAGAAGTCATGAAAGAAAGAAGAAGAATAATGGAAAATACTTCAAGCAACTTTGGTGGTTGGAAGAAGAGGAAATTGTGAAAGAACATTAGTCCACCAGGTAGTGAACTTACTTAACTTGCATGTATTTGATGTGTATGTTGTGTATTGATTTGTGGTGTTGCTATGCGGGATTATGTGAAGCATGTATGAATAAATGAAGCTTTGTTACTGTTTATACTATGGCCATATGTATGTTGCACAAAACATTGAGCATGCAAAAATGCCTTCATGTGAACATGAGCTTATGTAAGGCCAGCATATCTTGCACTAGCATTCATCTTGCATGCACTTTAGTATTGTTTACTACTAAGATCCCCTCAAAATTCACCCTCCTCCAACCAACTACATAGGAATGTGAGTTCTCAGAAAGGAAGTGCATATTGTCGCACAAGATAGAATGAACAGAAAATTGAACAAAGTATTGCTTTCATACCAAAGAGGACGGCCCTTAAGAGTATTAACGTTGAGGTGTGAGAAAGTATACTTGATGATACAATTAAGAGATAAGAGTAATGGGCTAATATTTGGAGATTTGCAAATGTTTATATGAACCCTATAGGGATTTCAGTTATGTAACCATATCTTAATATCAGTAATACTAGGCTAGAACTGTTTTCCCATTGAAGTGTGTATTGATACTTTGATGAATGTTGTAATATCAAGGGGTATTACAACATGCAGCACCAATTGCAAACAAAGGTTACATAATCCAAACCACAACACTGGGCATTCACCTGATGCAACTAGGTTCGCATCCTAAGGACTACCAGTCCATTAGGCCCTACAACTAGCCACCGGGAAGATACCCCATAGACGGTACTTCCAGCCAATTGACTCACGAGTGGTGCTAGCCCCATATGAGGCGGGACTTACACAAACATGGTTTAAACAAGCATATACAGTAATATAGAGTATGTGAGATTAGAGTTACTATCTAGACACTTTACTAATTACCGAATCGGCTCCCAATCCATCGGTCGTTCCAAGAAAACATCGAATCTTAGAAATACACATTCACGGATGGCGAGTTATAATCTATCCAAACCCTTTATATTCTCAAAATACTAGGGTTGATTATTTTTACTACTTAGTACCCTTACTTTCTTATTTTCGCATAAGAGCTTACGCTGCCTGCTTTTTCACTCATCTTTGAAAAATCATAATAAATATGAAAAGATCCAACTAAAGTGGCTTCAGAGTCTAAACATCCACTCTTAAGTCTAGTTTCAGGGAAAAATATGGTACCTAGCCAATTAGACACCCAAAATTCCAAAAACCCTCGAACAACCAAATTCTCCCAGATTGTATTATAGTTTTGGTGCCGCAACTTTAACAATTCATATCTTACAATCTACTAACCTAAATGGCACATATTTCATGTCAAATTAAAGTTTATGATGACTACTTTGATTTTCGAAAGTTTCATAGCCACTTAATTTCATTTATTCAGTCAAAGGCATGTCACAAATTGACTGCCTTCAAGAAACCCTAGTCTGCTAGCATTAAGGGAAATCCCCTTCATAATATTTGTCACACTTTACGAACCAGGCTTAATCATTTTCCTAATACAGGCTTATCTTCAAGTCTATATGCCCAAAATTCAGGATATTACACGTCACATCAAAGAGAAGGCCAATAAAACTTATCCTTAACTAAAACAATGGTCTTGTCTCTCCCGAAATGACCAGATAGACCTACTGCAAGGAGTTTCCAAACAAGGAAGTCTCTCAAGGATGTTCAGGGAATGCACAACTTAGTACCATGAAAGAGGTAAACATCCTTAAGAAGGAAGTTGGTATAATCGTGATAGGATCCATCCTAAATCTTCTGATAAATGATGCTAAAGTAAGGACATATGGTGTAATCATCCTTCAAGTGATCAAAGTTGACAACACTAACACTCATAGTGTGTATGAGATCAATTCAATGGCTTAAAACATCATCTTCCTTATTTTCAATTCCAGCACGGTGCTTAACAACAAAGGTGAATTCTTGAAGGAATATAATTCAGCCCACTTGGCATGCTTTGGATTCAAATGTCTCTAGGAGTTCAACAATTTAAGATCTTGATGGTCTGAGAACACGATAAAATGTTGGGGCAAGAGATATTACTTCCAATGCTCAAAGGATCTGACCAATGCATAGAATTCCTTATTATATAAGTGGAATACTTTTGCTTAGCTTCATTAAGCTTCTCACCGAAGAAAGCAATAGGTTGACCTTCTTGACTTAAGACACCGACGATCCCTATTCCTAAGGAGTCACAAGCAACCTCAAAGCACTTAGAAAAGTCATGCCAAGCTAAGATTGGAGCCTTAGAAAGCTTTTACTTAATACTCGTTTAGAAAGCTCGTGATATAGCTAGAGCCTAATGGAACTTATGCATGCTTCTTGAGACAAAATGTTTTGGAAAGATTTGAAAATGTTTTAGGATTTGAATTGAAATTAATACATCAGGCAGTATTTTACTAGATAAGCTAAATTAAATAGCTCTAACTTATATTTTATAAAAGAATGTAATATGTTTAATTACAAAAGACTTTAACAATTTTCACAACAATAAAAAAAAATTCATCTGTTGAGCAAACGAAAAAATAGAAAATCCCTAAAATAGAACTTTAAAATGGTCAAGGATAAAAAGGTGTTCCAAATATTCATAATGTTAAAGAGGTGTGAGAGTGTGATTTGTCTTTTTCAAAATTAAATGGAAATGACATAAGTGTCCCTTTAAGTTTAAAAAACGTATTCCTATTTTTAGTAAAGTTTTAACATGTTCAAATTAGGTTTTAACAAATTTCAATTCAAACACTTCCTACAATGGCAAAGTATTAGTTCCTACTTCTGATAAAATCTTATTAGAACTTGTTAAAATTTTACCTAAACTTATTAAACCTTTATTAGAACTGAAAATCAATACCTTTACATTGTAGCAAGTGATGACTTTTGAATTGGAATTTGTGAAAACCATATCAAAACAAATTAAAAACTTATATAAACTTGTGAAACCTGTATCAAAATCAATATCTTGTCATTGTAGCAAATGATGATTTTGAATTGGAATTTGTAAAAATAATATCACAACTTATTAAAACCTTCTTTGAACTTATGAAACCTTTATTATAATTGGAAATCAACACCTTGTTATTGTAGCAAACGATGATTTTTAAATTGGAATTTGTGAAAATCTTATCAGAACTTGTTAAACCCTTAAAAAAATGGGAACATGTTTTTTTAAACTCATAGGGACATTTCTGTCATTTTCATCTAATTTTGAAAAGGACAAATCGAGCCCTATCACATCTCTAGTATTATGAATATTTGGAACACATTTTTATCTTTTAGCATTTTTAAAATTGTTTTCAGGGATTTTCCCTAAGAAAAAAAAAAACTCCTGCAGTTATCGCTAATTTAAATTTAAATCAATAATTCCGTTAAATAAAAAAGAAAATTTCAAAATATTTGGGTCAACGCCTAAATTTTAAAGTCTATCTTAACAATGTTATATATATATATATATATATATATATATATATATATATATATAAAGTCTATCCAGACAGTCAATCATGTACGAGCAGGTAACATGCTTCATTGATAACATCTCTGAATCAGTATAGTATTCGTCTCCAAGTGGCAGAGCCAAACAAATGAGCATTCAAAAGCTAATAAATGTGAAGTATGAATGACTGAATTAATTATGAACAACTTGTTTCGTGGACAACACGTATCAAACTCAAAGAGATTACAATGCCATTGTCTTAATCATGATTTGAGATTGCTCAATGTTTTTCTAGATACTTTTCTAAATATGGTAGGAATTGAGATGACTCCCAATGGAATGTGTCTGCGTCAGGATTTAAACCGTCTAAATATGGTACGACTGCGGCATTGACCAAAATGATGTGCATGACTTCTTTATTTCATCTAGATATTTAATAAAAAGACAAAAAAACAAGATGATATGATTGAATGGCTTGAATTACATAAAATCATAAATAAATAAAAAAGGAAAGAACAAAGAGGAAATTAGAATATATATTTCGGCAACTATAAATTTGATATTTAAACTTACATTTAAGAATAATAAAAATTTAAAAAATCATATGATCCTATAATAGTTTTTTCCTTGGAAATAACTTGTCAAAAACAAAGTTAAAAGAAGAAGGAGAAAAAGAAAAAAGAAAATAGGTAAAATACAATTTGACTGTCCTTTATGTCAACTTTAGTTTTAATATTTAAAAAATAATTGAGAGAAGGAGCAGGGAAGAGTGCAGGAATGGAAAGGTGAACAAACGTTTGGTACACAAAACGAAACGACTTAAAGGAATGACAATGAGATGAGAATGGGAATACAATTGGGAATGAGTTTTAAAAACATGCTTAGTGAGCAATGGGATGATTTCGAGCAAAAAAAGCAATGGGATGATGACGTAATGTAATTTGAAATCTATAATTATAAAAAACAGTTATGGGGAAATCCAAGTGCGTAAAGTCAACATTCACCATGTCTAAGATGACTCTGTACGACCATATCGCCCTCAATGGAGGGAGCTTGGTTCATCGGAAATCTTACACTAATCCAAATATAATTAAAACGCAAATGACCAAAAAACAATTGCAGGAAAAAAAAAAGTAAAAACATATTTCATCTGTTCTGTTGGCAACGGAATAAAAAATTATTTCCCTGGTTAGCCACAGATTTGAGATAGAATACCTATCGCAAATTTCTGATGGAACTGTTCTGTTGCAAACGTAGAAAATCCATTACAAAATTTTAGAATAGCATATTCCAACTTTGTAACGGTAATCCGTGGCTAATTAGCAACAGAATTTCGATGGAATGTTCTGTCGCTAATTTTCAACAGGATTTTTCATCACAACTTAGCGATGGAATTGTCCATTAGAATTCCGTCGTTAATTTAACAAAATGAATTTGTGATTTATATTGTTAGCAGACCATCATTTACCCACAATTCATGAAGACAAATACCGAATAGTTAAAATATATGGGTTAAATATCATTTTTGTCACGGAAGTATTGGTTAGAGAGCATTCAGCACCTGTAAGTTTTTTTTTTTTTTTTTTTTATCATTTTGTCCCGGAAGTTTACAAAAAGGAGCAAATATACCTCAGAAGTTTTTTCTAGGAGCAGATTTGCCCTAGAAATTTACAAAGAAGAGCAACAATTCAACGGTCAAAATCAACCGATGGGTAAGATTGCTATGTTTTTAAAATTCTAGGGTAAAAATAATACCCAAAAAACTTCTGGGTGCAGAATGCTCCCTAACCAATACTTCTGTAGCAAAATTGGTATTTAACCCAAAATTTATTATAAAAAGAAACTTGCAATTAAATTGTCAGTCGTTTTCATCTAATAAAATAGACATGTCTCAGCTCTCATCATATATGCCACAATAAAGTTACGATAAATATAATAGGGTTAAGGTGCAAATTTGCCAACGAACTTTTACCTGAGGAGCGTCTGACACAAAAAAACAATTGAAGGGACCAAATTGGCCAACGAACTATTAAAAAGTGAAAAGAAACACAATTTTGAGCAGATTCGCCAACGAACTATTACTCCAGTGTTTCCGCCAC
This sequence comes from Acacia melanoxylon, assembly GCA_019022615.1. Lineage (NCBI taxonomy): Eukaryota > Viridiplantae > Streptophyta > Magnoliopsida > Fabales > Fabaceae > Acacia > Acacia melanoxylon. The sequence goes on along the minus strand of JAFJYJ010000045.1, from coordinate 1,203,447 downwards.
CGTCGTACGCCAGTGCCTCATATTTTAACGTAATAGTGATAGTTGTTTTTTTTAAATAGTTCTTTGATATTTTTTTTCACTTTTTAATAGTTCTTTGGGTTTTTTTTTTCACTTTTTAATAGTTCGTTGGCCAATAAAAACTAACTATCAGGAGGGGGAGGCGGGGATGAGCAAATAAAAACTAACTATCAGGAGCCTGATGATCAAGTCCTGTCTCAGGGGGGGCTCGTCCACGACCCGGAGGTAGCATCACCCCTCGTCATCGCGCGGGAGGACGCCAAATTTGATCCTCGAAGACGGACGGAGGGGAGGGGGAGGCGGGGGAATCTTCGTCGCTAAACGAAAGGGGAGGCTCGAGAGCCGGAAACCGTCGCGCGGGCATCAACTCGGTCAAGGCATCGTGAACAACGTCCCGGGTATGCCTCGACTCAAGTACCAACGGTCATATCTCTCTTGCGGCGCCTTCTCATGCATCATTCGCGGCTGCTGTGCGGCAATCCGCTCGGCAACCGCGCGCAAAGCAACCTTCGCCACAATGATCACATCAACCTCCGCCGGTGGTGGCCTTCTCGAGCCGGAGGTGCCGGCCTCGGAGCGGAGGCCTTGCCGTACACCATGCTAGGCCTTGCGCCTAACCCCATACCCGAAACGCGTCCCGGGATGCACGATCGGGCCCACAAAGCGGCTTTCAATGGGGCCATAGGATCCACAGACCCGTGACTCGGAGGCCGCGACGCTCGTAGATCTACCTGACTCTTCTCAATCCGGGTCTGACGCACAGTTTTCATAAAACATTAATGAAACAATTTAATTAACTTTAAATGTATTAATTAAAAAGTAATTAATTTTTTATAGCTTACTATTATCACCTCTGCTGCCTCCGAGGTCGGCGTCCCATCACGGTGTCTATGCGTGCGTGTGAATAGCTCCCCATAGTCCGTCTGACGGTTTTCCTACCAAGCCTTCTCTTGCTGAAACAATTAAAAGAATATACACTTTGTTATTTCAAAAATAAAACAATCATCATTTAAACCAAAAATTAATTTAACTTGCAACATACCATCTCACTGTAGGTCACAACAAACGTCTTTGTTTCTGCCATGTGCTTGACCCTCTCATTTTGCACTACGGTGTTCCTCGTGACGGTGCTCGCAAGGAGGAGCAAACAAAATGTAAAGTTTAAACTATATTTAAACTATAAAGTAATTTCAACTATATCTAAACTATAATTAAAAAACTTACTTTCACTCCCCTCGGACTCCTCCTATAATGGACAAAAGTTGCCCGGTCGTTTGGCTCTACGCCGTCTGGAGGGCTATCGAACAACTGCCGCAGAGGCATCGTCCCATCTCCATTTTGTGCGTCGTAGAGACGACCCCTCCGGCTCTTCCACCCTTCCCCTATTTTCGTGTGGACGTATCTCTTCGCGGCGGCTCGAACTTTAAACTTTTTCGTATCATGATTTAATTAGTAATTAATTAATTAATAAATGAATAAATAAATCACAAATCATAACTATTACAAAGTACAATTTAATTAAGCACCATAACTTACTTGCACAATGTCAATGAACGCTTTGTCCTTATTCGGAACTTTCCTCCAATCCTCGCAATAGATCGGGAACCATGCCCAATTCCCCCCAAATTTCGACATGAACCAGTTCAGTAGGTGACCACCGTTGCCGATTGGCTGGTCCGTGTCCTCATTAAATGGGACTATGACACAATAATCTTTCAAATAAGTCACCCCAAAAACATTCAGCGTCCTCCTGCTGATGTTCCCATGTGTATCTGCACAATAATAAAAAACATGTTTGTGTTGCGTTTAAATTAAATTAAATTAAACGTAACGAATTTAACTTTAACTTTTGTCAAAAAACAAACTACATTTACCTTCTACATCCACCACAAATCCGGTAGACCGCGAAGACGATGGTCGGGGGTTCCCTTGGTCCCGCTCATTCTCCCCATCCAAAAAGCGCTCCACTTCGGACATGGGAATGTCTAAATTGATATGCTCATTTTCGTCAAGGTCGTTGAACGACAGGTTTGCGCCTCCTTCTCCCCCTACGGTGTCTATGCCTGGGATTGGCTCATCGGCGAAGAGTTGATCAAACTCGTTTCGCTCCTGATTGGGTGGAGGGATAGATAGAGCCCCACGCCCTCTCGTACGGCCCCGGCCTCTACTACTACTGCCTCTAATAGGCACTCTAGATTTCCCGTTTCCGTTATCATTAGAATCCATAATGTTAAAAATTTAACCGCAACAAAAGTTAAAAAGTGAAAGGTGAAATATAAACCGCTTCAATTTGTAGCGGTTATTCATCTAACCGCTACAAAATACGTAATTTTTTTGCGGTTACTACGATAACTGCGGCAAAAACCACGACTATATTCCCTCATTATTCGTGATTTTTTGTAGCAATTAACTAGACGCTACAAAATGACAGACCTTTTACATTCTATAACAGTTATATAAATGAACCGCTACAAAATTATTGTCAGTTCACATTCTGTGGTGGTTTCTTCGTAGAACTGCTACAAAGTTGATAAAGTTTTTTTTAAAAAAAAATCTAAACTAATTAGTTTATTAGTCAAACTAATTGGTTTAGAATTAGTTTAAAATTTAAAAGGCTCTTAAATAATTTAATTTATTTATTTAATTTCAAAGTCGAAAGTAATAAATTTAGAATAATAAATTAACTAACAATAGTCTAACATGCCCGTGAAGATTCAGTTTTCAATATAGCCACCAATCTCCCAAGAAAAACTCACCGACTCATTTTGATCGAAATATTTTTCGAGAGAAAGGTGGCTATAATGGAACCAAATCTTCGGTCGCATGTTAGACTATCTTCAGAAGAGTATAAGTCTTTTTCGTCAAAGAAAAAATTAAATCTGGATTGTCACTGAAGGAACTGTCTTGGCTATAAGGATGAGAGAGGCAAATATCTGCCGCTTTTATCTTCAGAGATAAGAGAATAGAGCTGCAGATATCTGCATGTCTTTGACTACCAAGCCGAGATAGTTCATTCAGTTACAAGCCGAGATTTAAAAATTTCTTAAAGAATTTATAGTTATATGTACGGACAAATCACTTATATATAGGGTAAGTATTTGTCACAGTTATTGGGTTAACCGCTACAATGTATAGCATTTTGTCTCGGTTAAGGTGTCGTTTAGCATTAACTGCGACAAATGGGTGACGTTTCAATTATTTCTAGCGGTTATTTTGAATTAACCGCAACAAATCTCACGCCACAAACTTTCCCGCTATTATGCGCCAAGCTCGCCACATTTGTCGCGGTTTATTATATGTAAACCACTACAAATGTCGACATCTCCTTCTCCTTCGCCTCCTTCGTCTTCATGCTCGCCAACACTCGCGGCTTTGATTCTCCTCACTGGTATGACTTCAACTCCTTCAGATAAGCAAAAAATAAGGCTTCAAAAGCTCACCTTCAATCATTAAAATTACTCAGATTCTTAATTTTTAGGCGAAGATTTACTTGTGTATTTGAATATTTAGGCAAATTTGAAGAAATTTGGGAAGATCTAAAGATTTACTTGGGTAGATGTGAAGATATACAGGCTCACTTGCATCTTCAATTCACTCAAACTTCTCTATTCATCTCCTCTCTCTCCCAGATTTTGGCTGCTATAATATAACTAACAATATGAGGTTGATTCAAGTTTGTGCTCTTTGTGTGTGGCTTTTCATCTCATTGTTATCATATGCTTCAAGCGACTGTGATTTTCTGGCCATATTCAACTTTGGCGACTCCAATTCCGACATCGGTGGTCTCTCGATCTGCTCCTTTCGGCTAAGTCGATCCTCCTCATGGCGAGTCTATTTATGCTTATGTATAAGGATAATTGAACAATTGATATACTCTACTATATAACTTCTATTTATGCTTATGTATACAGATAATTGTTACCTTATTACTTTGTTGACATCTTTTACTCATTAGCCTCACCTAGCATCCCATGGGTGGTGCTGGTAGGTAACGTGGATAGGAATTATGTTATTGAGACAATGTTCTTGTCCCATTACTCTCCACATTTTTCAGGTGAGAGATCAAGGGATAATATGATTGGGAAGCCATCAAGGCCTAAGGCTGCGACTATGAATAACTGCTTTGTATTTGTGTGATTTCTTTTATTGTCATAGTTAGAGAGCATACAATATAAATTATTATTCATAAATCATCATCCATCTCTTGACCATATATAAGAGGATTTAAATTATTTTTATAATATTTAAATTAAATAATCAAAATATTATAAGTGAGAAATTAATTAAAATAAATTAATTTATCCTTACCTTACCATAGAACTTCTTTCCATTTTCCTGAAAATTATGGCTTGGGATTAATTCTTTAAAATTTAGTCCCATTTTAAGTAAATTTTTGTCACTCAAATTACATGGTAAATTCTAATTATGACAAAATAACTCCATTAACTCAAATCAACAACAATTACGACCACGATAACAACAACAATTATTATTATTATTATTATTATTATTATTATTCATTTTTGTTAATTTTGTACATCTTTTTCATAAATGATAATTTAATACCTAAAAAATATTATTGGTTCTCATTTATCTTGATTAGGATTTTCCACTTCAATTTTCAATCATATTTCATTATTTTCTCAATTTCATGCTCTAGACTTCAAACAATGAATTTGATCTACCTTAAACGTCAAGGTAATTAATAAATCACATCTTAATGATTTTAAAATACAATGAACGAAAATTGAGATGTTAAAGTATTTAATTAAGGTGGCATGGTACGGATTAATCTAGGTTAAATCGAGTCTATGGGTGGCCTTGGACAACTCTTTTAAAGCTAATCAACTCGTTCTATGTTAAGAAGTACGGAAGACCTTTAATCACTTGCCCAGGAGGATTCTCCAATTCATTGTTATCTCTTGTTTAACCTTACACTATTCACATTCATTAATATAATCATATAAATCAAAAACACCCAAAGAAGTAGATTAGGATAATTTTAATTCCATTTCCACAAGTAGTTGATAGATAGAAAGAACAGACGAAGTTCTCCTTGTTTATTGTTAATTTGTTCTTAGTTTACTAGGATCATTTTCATGTAGGCTTCATCAAGTGAATACAACCTGGATCATGCTGTTATATTGCAATATAAATCGGTATCTAAATCCCTAGGCAACTAAGTGGTTGCTAAAGACTTTTGTATAATTTCTGGGCATTTTTCTATAATTATACTTGGGTTAAATACTAATTTTGCCACGGAAGTATTGGTAAGGGAGCACTCAGTATCTGGAAGTTTTTTTGGTATCATTTTTGCCCGAAATTTTAAAAACATAGTAATCTTGCCGATCGGTTGATCTTGACCATTGGATCGTTGCTCTCTTTGTAAACTTCCAGGGCAAATTTGCTCCTAAAAAAATTCCAGGGCATATTTGCTCATTTTGGTAAACTTCCGGGGTAAAAATGATACCAACAAAATTTCCGGGTATTGAGTACTCCCACACCAATACTTCCGTAACAAAAATGGTATTTAACCCATTATACTTTTGCTTGATAATTACTCTCGTTCGTATCTTTTGCCCCTAAACTTATTATACTTTAAACTTTCGAGCCAACTTAACTCATTCAACCAATACTCAAACTTTTGGGCCATCTTATATTTTGTAATTTTTGGGACGATTACATTACTCCGAAAAAACCATTCTTTGTGCCCACAACTTTTTAGTGAAAAGTGCCAGTGTAATGTGGGACCCACAGTGTAAAAAAAAATCTCTTATAAAGAACTTTAAGAATGCTAAAAGACAATAACGTGTTTCGAATATTTATAATTTCAGAGAGATGTTAGTACCTTGTTTGTCCTTTTAAAAATAAAAGGAAATTGCAAAATTGCCCTTGCATATATTTTTTTTTTAAGAAAAAAGAATAGTCCACCACTAGTTGTCACTGCTGAAGCTGCGATGGCGGTGACGCACGCGACCAACAACCTCCCCTGCCAATGGCCTGAGCTATGATATTCTCTTGGGAATTAATATTCCCAAAGTGGTGGGGTGGGGTTCGAACCCCCACCACTTGGTTTGCCTAAAAATTGGTAGCCATTGTGCCACCAATGGCATTCAAAATATTATATGCAAACAAATATATATATTAACTTTTGACATTTAACCCAAACCCTTTTACAAGTTTTGTTAAGGAATTAAGGACATTTCATTAGATTGTTTACCAGGTAAAAAATTAACGTCAGATTATTTATAAATTTTGTTAAGCAATTCATGACATTTCATAAGGTTTTAAAAAGTTTTGTTTTCTCAGAAAAATTCACATTATCAGGTCATTCACAAGTTTTGTTAAAGAATTCACGACATTTCATTAGGTTTTAACAAAAGATTTGGAGGATAAGAGAGTGTGAGAGATTAGAAAGGGCATATATTTTTTTAAAAAAATGTTTTTCTACTTTTACACCCATCAAAAGATAATTATGCTTTGGGTAGTCGTAGTGAAATAGTTCATTGTCAAATCTGTACCTTCCCCCTTCTCTTTAACCCAATAAAAAAAGATGGGTTTATTTAAATATGGTGAAAAATCATAAAGCATGTCATTCTTGCACCATTTATGATCACATTTCCATTCTTAATTAACCACAATTACTTTATGAGAAAATGCAACAACTAATTAATTCTCAGCTTTAACAGATCATGACAGTAAGATACATAACGAAAGAAGGAGAACCTCCCATATATATTATATTGCATCTTTGTAACTTGCTACGGCGATCTCTCACATTGTGCATATATCAGACATTCATGCTTTATTGTGCAAATATAGAAGGGAAATAACCATAGCTATAGAAATTACACCCAAATCGTACTTTGACTTTAGGCTTGGAACCCCACCCCTATAAGAGAGTCAAGTCCTTGTATGCATCTATGCCCAAGCTTTATTCACTACTTAATGCATAATACTTCTCGTTATGAGGTGAGTTGATGGTTTAGTTATGAAGTTCATTCTCTGGTTCTGCATCTACAGCTTCACCAGCGTAAGAGCAGCATCTTCTGCAGCCTCCTCCATACTGTCCACCACAACATCCATAGCGGCAATATCCTCCCCGTTGGCCGCCACCATGACCTGGGTAACCACCACCATGGCCGGGATATCCTCCGCCGTGGCCGGGATAACCACCACCACGGCCTGGGTAACCTCCACCATTGCCTGCATAACCACCACCACGCCCTGGGTAACCTCCATCATCACCATATTTGGCATCATCCACCTCTCCATGTTTCATTGTTTCGACTTCAGCTGCAAATACATAAAGTGAAGAAACGTCGAACGGTTCGAAAATATAAATACATATAGTAGATTTTCTCTTCAATATAGACAAAATTCTTACGAAAGGCCACGTTATTTGAAGCCATACCGCTATATTAAATGTAGTAGAAAAAGTAAAAATTGCAAAAGAAGTTATACATTTGTACTTTATAACAGCTTTATGGCTATTATTGATAAATGTAAGGATTTTAAAGCAAATGGCTCCTTCGATAACATGAACTAATAGTATCCTATGACATTTTGTATACATAGATGCCTGCTGAGCAAAACTTCTGGTTAAAATATTATCCAAAATATCTTTTGTTGATTAGAAAACATTGTAACAAATTCAGGCCAAAGGGAAAGAGAACTTGCACAGCATAATAGTATTCCTTTTTATATGACAGAATATTTGTAGTAGGTTTAATATTTTTCATACGCTGCAGTGAAGAGGGATTGAGTTCCCCCACAGCTTTAGTGCTCGAAAATTAAATTCTAACAGAACATAAAGTGACGATAGAAAAAAAAAAAGAAAAAAAATAAACAGCACCACTGCTGTAGAGGTTCACAACAAGAGGATTCAACTCACCATGATTAGAGGAAGACTCGGGCATGTCTCTAGCTGTGACCTCCGAGGAGATAAGGAGTGAAAGAGCAAAGAGAGAAAAAAGGAAAAAGATGAACTTGGAAGCCATTTGATGAGATGCTTACAATGAAAGGATGTAGGATGCTTTCTGTACTGTGAATAGAACCATCCATGTAACCATTATATAGACAGTCCCAACTGACCAAAATTAAAGAGGAAGGGCCAACAAGTAGTTGGCAGCTGGGAAGTAGCTTTTCATTAATTGTTAACCTTATCAAGTTACGTCCTACAATTCCAAATTGCATGATGTTCTTCTGATATTTTAATTTTTCTATTTAGGGTGACAATGAACGGATTAGAGACCATAAAATTCAAATATAATTAACGCTTATATTAAACGAGTTTGTTCACTAGCTATGATTTTGTTTGAAGGGAAGGGTTTTAATATATATAAAAAAGCTGGTTGATCATTCGAATTTTGAAGGTATATAGAAAAAAATAATGCTGATAGTACAAAACGTCCTTTGAATGCTTAAATTTGAATTAGTCGGTAGCTAGCTTATTTAAAAGAATGTCTTCATTGTCAATAGTATATGGGTTTTTCAAAATTCGTAATACAAGATTAAAAAAAATTTATGATAATATTATAATATAAAGAGGCTCCATGGTTTTAAACAAGATTTCATGTTGACGTTTTGTGAATGGGATAAAAAATGTTTGAAGCATTTTCATCCATTAGCTGCTTGACACAACGGAAAGTCAGATTGCATGATTGTACCTAATACTATATAATTTTGCTAGCTATCTAGAATTATTGTTTCTTTCACCAAACGAACTATCTTTCAATATATAGGTTGGGCTTCTATATAAATAATTTCTTATACAAATAGAGTTTAATTGTATCCATTTATATTGTGAACATTGAACTTGAACTAGCTAAGTATCTGATCTTGGAATGAAACTAGCTATCTCAATGTAATTATTAGGAAAAGAAAGGAGTGAACTTTTTCAAATTTTGTTGGTAATCAAAAGTTTTGGTGAGTCAGGTGCGACTTATTAGGGCATATCTTTCGGTTGGAAGAACACTTATACAAGTATTTACATATCAACCACAAGAATGTTCTTACAACAGCAACAGTTAAACCCATAACCTTCATGTATATATCAAATCCTTATCGACTGGGCAACATTTTTTATTTATTTTTTAAAAAAAGAGATAATTTTGCAACAACAAAAAAATATTTGGGAAATCAATATCTAAATGCTCAAGGCGGAAACTCTTCTGGACTAGTATGGAGCTTAGAGTTTTAAAGCTTTGTGTTTTAGCCCTTAGGACATAGAATTTTTATAAAAAAGAAAAACCAACACGATATAAGCTTTGAGATTTTTAAACTTGAGCCAAACTTCACACGTGTCACGACCTTATAGCCCACATCACTCCAAGTACTTCCTAAAAGCTTTTTGAAATATGAGGTTTGTAAATTCGAACCTTTTTATGAATGGTATAATGGGCATGTAAGTTATGATAAAAAAAAATAATGTTCAAATAATGTTTTCAACCAATTTTTATAACGTTTTTTAATCTTCTCAAAACCTAATTTTATGCTCAAAATTAATAAATGTTTGAAGTTTAAGAAAGATTTGAAAATGATTCAGGACTTGAACAGAAATTAATATATATCAAGATGTAATTTTACAAAATAAACTAAATAATTTTTAGTTTAATTTACTTGTATTTATAGAAGAACGTACCGGCTGGAATATGTTTCATTACAAAAAGCCTTCATCATTTTTCACAACAATAAAAAACTTTTCAGCTGTTAAGCAAAAGAAAAAATCTTCCTGCAATTATTTTTCATATAAATTTAAATCAATAATTACATTAATGGGGAAAAAATTAACATATTCTAGTTGATATCTAAATTTAAATTCTATCTCGACAATGTTATTAAAAAAGTCTATTACGAGCAAGTAACATGCATCGTTAATAACATCTCTGAATCTGGATATTATCGGTTACCAAGTGGCAGAACCAAATAAATGACTAATAAATGAGAAGATATGAATGACTGAATTCAATTATGAACAACTTGTTTCGTGGACAACACTTGTCAAACTCAAAGAGATTACAACGCCATCGTCTTAATCATGATTTGAGATTGTTTAATGTTTTTTTCTAGAACTTTTCTAAATATGGCATTAATTGAAATGATTCTCAATGGAGAGCAACAAGTGGGTTGGGCAGTCCATACCTAAACTCTAGCCCGTCCATTTAATGTTACATGGCTATGGGCTACCCCCTATGTTAGCTCTCGTGTTTTGATGATTACAAATTCTAAGTTATTGAATTAAGTCATGGTTGTCTAAGTTATGGTTTGCTCAAGCAGCACACTTGCCATGCCCGAGCATCATTGGGATTTAGAATAAAGAAATATATTTTGAACAGCCTTGCTCGAGCAGAGCATTGGTCATGCCCGATCAACGTCGACAGAAGCGAGAGTTTCTAAGTTGAGCAATCATGCTCGAGCAAAAGAAATTTCATGCTCGAGCAGCATCGAGGCTGAAGTGAGAATATGCTAGCCAATGAGCCATGCTCGAGCAGAGGTAAACCCATGCTCGAACAGCATGTCTCCATTCCATTATTCTCACCTCTGATCAGCTTGTGCCCGAGCATGAAAAAAGTCATGCTCAAGCACCATGCTCGAGAAAAGCCTGCTCGAGCAACGTCACCAAACGTTCTTCCTTTGCCTCTGCCTAACCTTTGCCCGAGCATGCCTTATGGCTTGCTCGAGCATGGGCTATCTGTTGCCCAAGCATGAAGACCTTCATGCCTAAGCAACAATGCATTAAAACTCTTGTTCTCGTCTTTGTCTAAGCCTTGCCCAAGCATGAATGTTTCATGCTCGAGCAGGTGAAATACAATGCTCGAGCATCAGCAATAAAGAGCAATACCAAACTGGTTCAAGAGAAGCTTGCCCGAGCAAGAATGGGTTGTTACTCGAGCAAGACCCCTCTGTTTTGAAATCTCCGTCTGCGTAATTTCTATAATCACTGTGTTAATTTTTCGTTGCTTCTTAATGTTACTCATTACTAATCCTCATGATCGTGATATCTATCATTGATCCTTGAAATTAACACATATTCTATTTCTAGAGCTTTTATCTTTAAACACATATTTACTTTAAAATAAAGGTGAGACATAAATATGATAAAGACAAAATATACTCATTTATTAATAATGAAATACTATAATGTATAAAAAGGTGCTGATATGTCCTTACGGATTGTCTCTAAGATTCCTAAATACTAACATAAAATGCATAATACTTCTAGTTATGAGGTGAGTTGATGGTTCAGTTACTAGGTTCAGTCTTTGTTTCTGCATCTACAGCTTCACCAGCGTAAGAGCAGCATCTTCTGCAGCCTCCTCCATATCACCCACCACAACATCCATAGCGGCAATATCCTCCCCGTTGGCCGCCACCATAGCCACCATGGCCTGGGTAACCGCCGCCATAGCTACCACGGCCGGGATAACCACCACCAAAGCCACCACGGCCGAGATAACCAGTGCCATAGCCACCACGGCCTGGGTAACCTCCATCACCATATTTGGCATCATCCACCTCTCCATGTTTCATTGTGTCGACTTCAGCTGCATACATAAAGTGAAGAAATGTAGAACGGTTAGAAAATATCAATTCATATAGTAGATTTTCTCTTCAATATAAACAAATAATCTTAGGGAAAGCCACGTTCTTTGAAGCCATACCGCTATATTAAATGTGGTAGAAAAAGTAAATATTGCAAAAGTTACTTTATAACAGCTTTATGGATATTATTGGTAAATGTAAGGATTTGAAAGCAAATTGCTCCTTCCATAACATGAAATAATAATAATATCCTATAACATTTTGCATACATCGATGCCTGCTGAGTAAGACTTCTGGTTAAAATATTATCCAAAATATCTTTTATTGATTAGAAAAAATTGTAACAAATTCAGGTCAAAGGGAAAAAGAGCTTGCACAGCATAATAGTATTCCTTTTTATATGATAGAATATTTGTAGTAGGTGTAATATTTTCCATACGCTGCAGTGAAGAGGGATTGAGTTCTCCACAGCTTTAGTGCTCAAAAATAAAATTTTAACTGAAAATAAAGTGACAATAGAAAATAAACAATAAAATTTTCATAGTTGATTTTTTTAAAAGAAAAAATCAAAAGAAGCAGCACCACTACTGTAGAGATTCAAAACCAAAGGATTCAACTCACCATGATTAGAGGAAGACTCGGGCAGGTCTTTGGCTGTGACCTCCGAGGAGATAAGGAGTGAAAGAGCAAAGAGAGATAAAGGAAAAAGATCAACTTGGAAGCCATTTGATGAGATGCTTGCAACGAAAGGATGTAGGATGCTTTCTATGAATAGAACCATCCATGTAACCAATATATAGACAGTCCCTATTGACCAAAATTATCACTGATGCAAAAAAAAAAGGCTTTAAGACCGCCTCGTTTAGAGCGGAGTAATGACGCACCGGTCTTAAAAGTATGATCAGTGGCAGTTTTGTAAATATCAAGAACTTCTTGGACCGGATCCTTTATTAATGGGTCTTAAATATATTATTCAGATCGCTTAACAAAACAACCGGTCTTAAAAATGTTATTAAAAAATTGAAATATCAATTACTTTATAAAGAAATCTCGTACAAAAGACTTATACTTTCATGGACCAAAATAATAAGGAAAAATTTAAATATAAAGGACTAAAACTTTTAAGACCGGACTTATAGAAAAAATGGTCTTAAAAGTTATACTTTTAAGACCGGACTTAAATTGTGGCCGGTACAAAAAATTGAAAAAAGTTAAACAAAAAGTTTATTGCTTTTAAGACTAGATTTTATTAAAAGACGGTCTTAAATGTTAACCTTTAAGACCGATGTTTTAGTTCATCCGGTCTGAAAACAAAAGCGCCAAATATTCCCGCGAAACCTTACCTTAGGACTTATACATTGCTTTCTTTGAACTCTGAAACCCCCGTTCTTGTTGCGAAACCCCTCTTCCTATTGCATTACCTCTCTTCCTCGCCCACCACCACCATCCTCTATTACTCTCTCGATTTCTCAGGCGTTCCTCTTTCGCACCACTACTCTCAACCTCTCTTCCTTTCTCAAAAATAAACAGAGAAAATGGTTCTTGTCCTGTTCGTTCAACGCCAGTTACTGGTCTTACTAGTGTGAGTAAGAATGAACCCTCTTCATCTCACAATGAGCCTCGTAACCGCCCTGCACGTCGTGGTAGAAGTGGCACACGAATGAAAGACATATCCGTAAGTTGGACCTCTGGGTCAAAGCTTGAGATTCAATTTGATGAAAAGTTGGCTCCTTTCGGTCCTAATAAAGGCAAATATAATAGTTTTGTCTGCTATCTAGCACGCAGCAAGACTAGCATCTTGACATATGAGTGGAAAAATGTGGCCATTTGTAATATCCCGAATTTTGGACCCTGAGAATTGAGAATAAGCCTAAAAGTAGGTAGACGACTAAGCCCGGTTTGGGAAGAGTCCCAAGAAAAACGAGAAATAGGAAGCCTCTCAGGGACTAAGTAACTTGGCTATGCAGGTCAGTGGACCTAATGTGTATAAACCGTGGTATTAAAGTGCCAATGGAAAAAGGGGCACAGAAGACCCATACGGTACAAATTCGGTTGGAAAAGATGCCCCCTAACTATGTCCTAAGATATAGGACAATTTGTTGAGTAAAAATATGCCGGTACAAGTAAGTATACAACATTTTCAGGGCAGTCAAGGGTGCCCTGCGTTTTTAAAGATCAGGAGTCAGTGTAACACAGCTGGAGGACACGTGTCACTGCAGGATTGAAAAGCAAAAGGTCCTTAAGCATTCAATTTTGTCCACCTAGGAGAGAAGAAAAAATATAGATGATTTTATCCATACTCAGGCCCAAACACAAAATGCGGGTCCCACGGTGATTGACCTAAGTAAAAAGGGACCGATAGGAACCAGTTAGGGGCTTCTTTTGGAATGAATGAGACAAATGTCAGGCCATATTGGATATTCAAGGAGGCGCCACATATGAATGTCCATTCAGGGGAGATTATACTAAAAGGTTGAAGAAAAGTGCAAAAGAAAACACCTTGTTGATTAACGGGACCCACACGAACTGGTAGACCAAGAACTGGACTGATAAAGCGGGAAAGAGGAATTAAACATAGGGGATCATATTTGTGGGCCCCATTAGGCACCACATAACCCCCTCTAATCATTAAAATACTTGCTTGGAGAGAAAGAAATAGAAATCAGAGTAAAAGTCAAACCGCGGGTTCCACGTTTCGGACAAAAGGGCAAAATGGGAATAAAAGTGCAAACAATAATTGGAGCACATGTATGGGCCCCAAATGGTGCCACATAGGTCATTTTGGGCAGGTTAAAGTACGTGGGGAAATTCAAAAAAAAAATTATTAAGTTCGGGGCTACAATTGCAATTTACGGAAGTTCCGGGCTAAAACGAGTAATTTGCCCCAAAAGCAGATAAGGATCTGCACTCTTTTAAGGGGGCAGAGCCACTTGGAAGCACCATAGACAGCCCTGGAATTTTCTGGACAACTTGGAGGATAAGTCAAGAAAAGCATATCCCATTTATTACACAAAGGATAGAAATTTACGCCTGTTGATTCTAATTTTACCAGACCAACTTAACCTTTAATAAAAAGGTAATTGGCTCTTCATTTTCACCCAAAGTGGAAAAAATTCCAGAGGCAAGAACAAGAGGGATCTGCAGCCACCATCACCGGGACTCAAGAGCCAAGAACACAAGAACAACCACCGATACTCCGATCAAACGTAACACCGACAACTTCATCTTCTTAAGTTATTACTAAGGTATTTTCGTGCAAGAGGTAGAAGCTTAGTGTTATGGTTGGATTTTTGAATTTTTGAGTTCTCTAATGGCTCGGTAACATAATTTTGCGTAGGGTATGGTCATGGTTTAAGTTTCCAAAGTCGAAAACACTGAAAAATTCCTAAGACCAAGCTTACTAGTGATTCTGGAATTTCTGGCGGAGGTGTTTCAACTCAGCGACGAGGATTCACCCCACCTCCCCCTCCCACTCCGTTCGTCGACGAGGATCAATACCGGCGTCCTCCTGCTACTGATGACGATGGTGATGCTACCTCTGGTCATGCACGAGCCCCCCTGAGATAGGAGCTGATCAACAGGCTCCTGATAGTTAGTTTTTATTTTGAACCGCTGGATGTTTGTTTTCTTTTTTATGTTATTTCGCTTGTTGACTTTTTCATTTGGTGTAATATTTCAATACTTATATTCCATTTATATTAGGTTTTTAATGTTACTTATAATATATAACGTACAATATAAAATTTAGTATAAAATTTACTTATAATAGATATTGTAAAAAAATTACTGGAGTTAGTTAATATGAAGGGAATAAAAAGTAATTTTTCACAAATAAAATTTATATTGTGAAATCAATAAACATTTGTAGTGGTTTATTTTGAAAGAACCGCCACAAATTTGAATTTTCATGTGACTAAAATAGCGCCAACATTTGTCGCGGTTAACACGATTAACCGCAACTAAATTCAAACGGCTATATCTTTTTAGCGGCTCACCAACCGCGACAAATATATGGCGGGATTTTGAATTCAAAATCTGTAATTTGTATCGGTTGTTGTGGCGGTTTACTAACCGCGACTAAATGTTGGCGGGATTTTGAATTCAAAATTTGTAGCGGTTAAGGAACTGCGACTAATGGAATTTTCATATTTGTGACGGTTATTGTAGCGGTTAATGAACCGCTACAAAGTTTTTCTATGTTGCATTTAAATATCTCAGGTGCTGTTATGAACATAATTAAACATTCTCTCTACATTTATATTGTATCCTAGCTTTGTTAACTACAAATGGATAAGTCATGGATCAAGCTACCGCGCAGTTCTCCTGTATATTTAGTGGGATTGAAAACTTTCTTAGATTTCGCCTTCTCTCACACTAGCATTAATGGCAAGATCATGTGTCCTTGTTGTAGATGCAAGTTTAAGAAGTGGCAAACGCGAGAAGGTGCTATGGAACATCTTCTTATCAAGCCTTTCCCCGAAAGGATATACATTCTGGCAAGTTCATGGTGAGAAGCGTGGTATGAGATACGAGGATCATCTTCCTCAAACCTCACAAGTAGCAAATCAAGTACATCAACATGATCCGGTCAAAGAAGCTATTCACGATGCTTTCGGTGTTCAAGACGACAACTTCATGGCAGAAGTTCAGGGTCCAGAACCAGTTTTCTTCAAGAATGATGCAGTTCAGGAATTTTTCACCCTAATGGATGAGAGCGATCATCCTTTGTATCAAGGTTGTCAGAAATACTCAAAATTATCTTTTCTGATCAAATTGTATCATATCAAGTGCTTGTGTGGGATCACTGATAAGGCAATGTCGATGTTGCTGGAATTACTACGAGATGCTTTCCTTGACGCAGACATTCCCACAACCTTCTACGAGGCTAAGAAGGTAATCAACAGATTAGGCTTGAACTACGAAAAAATCGATGCCTGTCCCAACGACTGTATGCTTTATTGGGGAGAGGATGCTTGGAGGGAGACTTGTAAGAAGTGTCACACTTCGAGGTTCAGGACAGTTCGGAAGGAAAGAAGCAGAAGAAGAAACCCGCAAAGATTTTAAGGTACTTTCCTTTAAAACCTCGCCTACAAAGACCGTTTTATGTCGTCTAAGACAAGCTGAGCATATGAGGTGGCATGAAGCTGACAAGAGCGAAGATGGTAAACTCAGACATTCACGGGATGGTGAAGCTTGGAAAGCGTTCGACTCAGACTTTCCTGATTTTGCGGCGGCCCCGAGAAATGTTCGTCTTGCATTGGCGACCGACGGTTTTAATCCGTTTGGGAATCTTAGCACAAGCTATAGTATATGGCCAGTATTTTTGATACCTTACAACTTGCCGCCTTGGATGTGTATGAAACAGAGCTCTTTCATTATGTCCATGATCATTCCAGGCAAAAAGGCACCGGGAAATGACATCGATGTATATCTTCAACCGCTTATCAAGGAGTTAGTGGAGTTGTGGAATGTTGGCGTCGAGACGTATGACGCGCACGAGAAGACACTATTCAACTTGCGTGCGGCGTTGATGTGGACTATCAGTGACTTCCCTGGACTGGGAACATTATCCGGGTGGAATGTGCATACTAGCCTTGCGTGTTTGGCTTGCAATTTTGACTCTGACTCGTGCGCCTTCCCCACAGTCGCAAGTGGTTCTTCATGGGTCATCGGAGGTTTCTCGATGGTGCGCACAGGTTTAGGTTGCAACACAATCGTTTCAATGGGCAACAGGAAAAGAGAGGACCTCCTCGGAATTTATCCGGTGCAGAAATCATAGAGAAGCTTGTGGATGTTGAATTTGAGTATGGGAAAAAAGACGATGAAGCAAAGGCCGGCAGAACAACTGCCCACGCTTCTGGTTCTGCGCCCCAGCAATGGCAGAAGATAAGCGTCTTCTTCACTCTTCCGTATTGGAAAGATAATTTGCTCCGACACAGTCTGGATGTCATGCACATTGAGAAGAATGTGTGCGACAATGTGTTGTACACGATTCTAAACGAACCAGGCAAGTCAAAAGATCATCTTCAAGCGAGGAAAGATTTACGGGAGATGGGGGTTCGTGGAGACGCTTGGCCGGATGAGCATGACAGATTTCAACCGGCAAAATTCACCCTGACAAAATCGAACAAGGAAATCTTCCTCGCGACGTTGAAGAAGATAAATGTTCCTGACGGGTATTCAAGCAACATTTGTGTTGACGTGCAGGCTCGAAAGGTCACATGGCTGAAGAGTCATGACTCACATGTGCTTATGCAACAGTTACTTCCGCTGGCCATAAAAATACACTGCCACTAGATGTGTCGATTGTTTTGGTCGAACTTTGTACTTTCTTTCGGAAGTTGTGTTCCAAGGTTTTGATTGTGGAGGAGCTCAACCAGCTGCAACAAAAAATCATTCTTACGCTGTGTCATTTGGAGATGATCTTTCCTCCGTCATTTTTCACGGTCATGGTTCACCTGACAGTATACCTTGTTTACGAAACAAAGCTTGCTAGCCCGGTTCACTACCGATGGATGTATCCTATTGAGAGGTACTCATTTAAAATTAATTACTTTAGCATTATATTACTCCCTAGTCTCACGTCTAACCATTGATGGATCGATATTTTCCCTTCATTAATTTATAGGTTTCTTGGGAAACTAAAGTCTTACGTGAGGAATAAGGCGTGGCCTAAAGGTTCAATAGTATAAGGCTATATTGGGGATGAGGTCTTGTATTTTTGTTCCGTACTTTCATGACATTGAGACGTCATTCAACCGACGCCTCGTGTTGACGATTGTCTGAGCGAGCCACCAGAACGAGTAGTTAGTCCCCGTGTTGGTAAACCAATTGGCGGAAGTGAGAATTTCAAACTCATGGCACTTGAGAAGATTCAAGCACATAGACATGTCTTTATCAATTGCACTAAAGTTGAACCGTACCTTCGCAAGGATTCCACACGATATATATATATATATATATATATGTTATCCTATATATTTCTTTACATTTTATAATCAAATTTCATGCTCGTCATCGCATGTTTAATTGCAGGGAATTCAGGAGCCATGTGAAGTGTCAACTAAGGATCCGTTCACAGACATCCTTTGAAATTGATAGAAAGGTCCATAGAGAATTCCCCGGATGGTTTAGGAGGAGAATAATGAACGACCACAACCCGCACTCACTAGAATTCAGAGCTCTCGCACTCGGCCTGCTTGACCACGCCCAAAGATTTATGCATACAATGTCAATGGTTTCACCGTTTCACGAGATCAGGGACTGCTGACCCAAAACTCGGGTGTATATGGCACGTTTGGGACGAGGAGTTATGCGAGCAGCAGTGATGGGAACATATAGTTCGGTGACGTCCCGTATTACGGAAAGCTGCTTGATATGGTGAAAATAACTTACCAAGGCCTTTTCCCCGTGATGCTGTTCAAGTGTTTGTGGGCGAATACGACAACGCCCCGGGGACTCACAACAGACGACTTAGGCATCACATCAGTGAATTTCTCCCGGCCTATTCACACTGGTCTGTCTGAAGATGACGAGCCGTATATTCTTGCCTTAGAGGCCCAACAAGTTTATTATGTCGCTGATGAGAGGCACGTGGATTGGAATATGGTGGTTCACTTAAAGCCTCGGGACCTTTACGATATGGGCAATGGTGATAACGTCGCCTATTATTGTGAGCCGTTCCAGCCAGCCAGTTTCGACAACTTCTTCCCAGACGGCGATGACAATTTACCTATAGTTCGGTAAGTTTTTTGATATACGTTTTATGAAACACTAACATTTAACCAAAATTTTATTTTTGTTCAAACATATTCAACTAACACGTAACATTTTATACAAACTCTCTTTGTAGGGATGGTGACGAAGATTGAGAAAAAAAAATTATGCAATGGATAGTTAATCTGTAATCTTCTTATAATTTTTTTGGTCTACTTTTTTAGTTATTTGATTCATCATTTTATTCGTCATTAATTCGACTCATGTTTTCTTCTATACTTCTATATATTATATTCTATATTCATTCTACTTTCTTTTTGTATTCTAATATTATTCTATTTCGAGTCTAATATTTGTATTCGATTTTTATTTATTTATAATTTTGATTTATTATTAACTTTTTAATATTTTAATATATATTTTTTTTAAAAACCACAATAATGTTTGTAGCGGTCATGAAACCGCTACAACACCACACAAACCGCTACAAACAAACCCGATACTAATGACGTGTCACTAACCGCTACTAAATAACTCGCTACAAAAATTGTGCTAAACCGCTACAAAATGATTCGTAGTTATCAAAATAAATACCCCCACCCACCCACACTTAATGTGCTTCTTCTTCTCGCTCGATCCCTACTTCTACTTCGGTTTTCTCTTCATATTTACTCATAGTTTTACGTTTTCTCAAATAGCTTAAGTGTTTGGGGGTAAGTGTCGTTAAACCGTATCAATTCTAGATATTCTTATTGTTTTCTATTATATATTAACCTTCTCGTAATCAAATATCATATTTTAATATTTTAATATGATTTATTTTCTCTAAAAATATACATTATTATTAATACAATATGTAACTAATCGCTCATGGCCTAAGACCCTATTGGGCCTTCTAACACATTTGGGCCTTTTAGTGAAGAAACTAATTTAAGAAAGTAAGGTTTCTCATACTATTATTATGTGTTTAGGGCCATGAGAAGTCATGAAAGAAAGAAGAAGAATAATGGAAAATACTTAAAGCAACTTTGGTGGTTGGAAGAAGAGGAAATTGTGAAAGAACATTAGTCCACCAGGTAGTGAACTTACTTAACTTGAATGTATTTGATGTGTATGTTGTGTATTGATGTGTGGTGTTGCTATGCGGGATTATGTGAAGCATGTATGAATAAATGAAGCTCTGTTACTGTTTATACTATGGCCATATGTATGTTGCACAAAACATTGAGCATGCAAAAATGCCTTCATGTGAACATGAGCTTATGTAAGGCCAGCATATCTTGTACTAGCATTCATCTTGCATGCACTTTAGTATTGTTTACTACTAAGATCCCCTCAAAATTCACCCTCCTCCAACCAACTACATAGGAATGTGAGTTCTCAGAAAGGAAGTGCATGTCGTCGAACAAGAGAAGATTGCTACACAGCAAGCCGCGAATGATCACATCAACCTTTGCCACAATGATCACATCAACCTTCGCCGGTGGTGGCCTTCTCGATCCAGAGGTGCCGGCCTCAGAGCAGGAGGCCTTGCCGTAGACTATGCTAGGCCTTGCGCCTAACCCCATACCCGAAACTCGTCTAGGATGAACGACTGGGCCCACAGCAGCTTTCAATGGGGCGTAGGATCCACAGACCCCTGTGACTCTGGAGGCTGCGAAGCTCGTAGATCTGCCTGACTCTTCTCAATCTAGGCCTGACGCATAGTTTTCATAAAACATTAATGAAACAATTTAATTAACTTTAAATGTATTAATTTAAAAGTAATTAAATTTTTTATAGCTTACTATTATCTCCTCTGCTGCCTCCGAGGTCGGCGTCCCATCATGGTGTCTATGCGTGCGTGTGAATAGCTCCCCATAGTCCGTTTGACGGTTTTCCTGCCGAGCCTTCTCTTGCTAAAACAATTAAAAGAATATACACTTTGTTATTTCAAAAATAAAACAATCATCATTTAAACCAAAAATTAATTTAACTTGCAACATACCATCTCACTGTAGGTCACAGCAAACGTCTTTGTTTCTGCCATGTGCTTGACCCTCTACTGTTACCTGCTTCTGGTGTTCCTCTGTGACAGCGCCTGCAAGGAGGAGCAAACAAAATGTAAAGTTTAAACTATATTTAAACTATAAAGTAATTTCAACTATATCTAAACTATAATTAAAAAAACTTACCTGTCCCCTCGGACCCCTCCTATAATGGACAAAAGCCGCCCAGTCGTTTGGATCCACGCCGTCTGGAGGGCTATCGAACAACTGCTGCAGAGGCATCGTCCCATCTCCATTTTGTGTGTCGTAGAGACGACCCCTCCGGCTCTTCCACCCTTCCCCTATTTTCATGAGGACGTATCTCTTCGCAGTGGCTCGAACTTTAAACTTTTTCTGTATCATGATTTAATTAGTAATTAATTAATTAATTAATCAATAAATAAATCACAAATCATAACTATTACAAAGTAAAATTTAATTAAGAACCTTAACTTACCTGCCCAATGTCAATGAACGCTTTGTCCTTATTCGGAACTTTCCTCCAATCCTTGCAGTAGATCGGGAACCATGCCCAATTCCCCCAAATTCTGACATGAACCAGTTCAGTAGGTGACCACCGTTGCCGATTGGCTGGTCCGTGTCCTCGTTAAAGGGGACTATGACACAATAATCTTCCAAATAAGTCACCCCAGAAACATCCAGCGTCCTCCTGCTGATGTTCCCATGTATATCTACACAATAATAAAAAACATGTTTGTGTTGCGTTTAAATTAAATTAAATTAAACGTAACAAATTTAACTTTAACGTTTCTCAAAAAACAAATTACATTTACCTTCTACGTCCACCACAAATCCGGTAGACCGCGAAGATGATGGTCGGGGGTTCCCTTGGTCTTGCTCATTCTCCCCATCCAAAAGCGCTCCGCTTCGGACATGGGAATGTCTAAATTGATCTGCTCATTTTCGTCAAGGTCGTTGAACGACAGGCTTGCGCCTCCTTCTCCCCCTACGATGTCTATGCCTGGGATTGGCTCACCGGCGAAGAGTTGATCAAACTCGTTCCGCTCCTGATTGGGTGGAGGGATAGATTGAGCCACACGCCCTCTCGTACGGCCCCGGCCTTTACTACTACTGCCTCTAATAGGCACTCTAGATTTCCCGTTTCCGTTATCGTTAGAATCCATAATGTTAAAAATGTAACCGCAACAAAAGTTAAAAAGTGAAAGGTGAAATATAAACCGCTTCAATTTGTAGCGGTTATTCATCTAACCGCTACAAAATACGTAATTTTGTTGCGATTACTACGATAACCACGACAAAAACCGCAACTATATTCCCTCGTTATTCGTGATTTTTTGTAGCGATTAACTAGACGCTACAAAATAACATACCTTTTACATTCTGTAATGGTTATAGAAATGAACCGCTACAAAATTATTGTCAATTCACATTTTGTCGTGGTTTCTTCGTAGAACCGCTACAAAGTTGATAATTTTTTTTGTAAAAAAAATCTAAACTAATTAGTTTATTAGTAAAACTAATTGGTTTAGAATTATTTTAAAATTTAAAAGGCTTTTAAATTTTAATTTATTTATTTAATTTCAAATTCGAAAGTAATAAATTTATAATAATAAATTAACTAACAATAGTCTAACATGCCTGTGAAGATTCAGTTTCAATATAGCCACCAATCTCCCAAGAAAAACTCACTGACTCATTTTGATCAGAAATATTTTTCAGAGAGAAAGGTGGCTATAATGGAACCAAATCTTCGGTCACATGTTAGACTATCTTCAGAAGAGTAGAAGTCTTTTCGTCAAAGAAAGAATTAAATCGGATTGTCACTTTGAAGGAAATGTCTCGGCTATAAGGATGAGAGAGGCAAATATCTGCCGCTCTTATCTCCCGAGATAAGAGATTAGAGCTGCAGATATCTGCATGTCTTCGACTACCAAGCCGAGATAGTTCATTCAGTTACAAGCCGAGATTTAAAAATTTCTTAAAGAATTTATAGTTATATGTACGGACAAATCACTTATATATAGGGTAAGTATTTGTCGCATTTATTGGGTTAACCGTACTACATATAGCATTTTGTCTCGGTTAAGGTGTTGATAATTGAATATTTCATACACTTCTTTTTATCTCTTGATTAATAATATAGGACTCTTTAGTTAATAAATAATGGCTTTTATACTTATTTGGGCTTTGGGCCTTTAATTATATTTTAGCCATTTTTAATAATAAAATTCCAGTTTTATATTGCTTCACTATTCCTACCATAACTCTTGAACCAGACATCGGATTTGCCTCATTTTTGTTTCATATTTCAGATGATTCAGAGAGCTACAATTCTTATGAAGACATGAAGGGCATATTCAGACAAGAGGGTGGTTGATTGTGGAGCTGAAGTCGGAATTTTAATTGAGCTTGAATTTGTAATTAAAGCCCTTTTTTCTGTTTTGGGCCTGAATTGGATTGGAGCCCCATTTTCATTTTTCAATTTTAGGTTAAGTGTGGCAGCAGCCACAAACATATTCTCATTCACGTTTTTAGATTTTGGTGGATCAAAATAGGAGTTTTCAAATTCTCTCAAGTGTTCTTCATGCTCTTCGTGTTCTTCGCGTTCTTCATCTTTTCTTCGTGTTTTGCTTAGCCATGCTTGGCTAAGTTTCGTGGTTAACCCATGGATTGAGGGTTCCACGAATCCGAGGACATGCGCTTCGATCGGTAACGTAATTCGTTTCGTTTATTTTAATCGGATCCGATTATAATTGTGGATTAGGTATTAGATTTAATACCTAGATTGATATCCCAAGGACGTAGGTCGAATCGGGTTCTAAGAGAGCATTATGCGATCACACAGCGAGCTCACCGCGTGTTTGATTAAATGCTAGACGATCGTCTAGTCGAGGGAATATCTGGACGAACGCAGGGATCTCGGTTCTTCCAGAATCAATCACGAGTTTGGTTATTATCTTTTTGTCCGATGAAGGTTATGGAATCCCACTTAAGGTTAATCGTTTTTAATCGATTGATCGTTTTAATCATTTACGCATCTGCATATTTCGTTCTGTTTTAGTTTAATTTCGTTTTTAATCTGTTTAAATCAAAAACCCCCAATTTGTTATTGTTCTGTTTCGTTGTTGCTTATTTAAACCCACTGCAAATAACTTGAGAGAAACGACCCAGGTTACATTATACTGCAAATATTTTTCTAATCTGGTATTTTGGGAGATCACGGCAAATCTTTGTCAGGTGTCGTTTAGCATTAACTGCAACAAATGGGTGACGTTTCAATTATTTGTAGCGGTTACTTTGAATTAACCGCAACAAATCCCACGCCACAAACTTTCCCGCTATTACGTGCTAAGGTCCCGCCACATTTGTCGCGGTTTATTATATGTAAACCACTACAAATGTCGATGTAAACAAGCCCGCGCATTGGCGCCAAGATTCCGCTACTAATTTGTCGCAGTTTCTAAATAAACCGCTACAAATACATGATTTTGTAGCGGTTATGTGTGACCGCTACAAAGAAACTGCGACAAATCATAGTTTTTTTTGTAGTGATCTAGTCCTATTCGAGACATGCCAATTACTGGTGTGATTCAAAGCGAACCTGGTACATCTCAAAGTGAGCCTCGTAACTAACTTTTATAGTGTGGTAGGAAGAGACACACGATTGAAAGAGCTTGCCCTAAGTCGGACAGCCTGGGAAAAGATCGATATTCAATTTTATCGACATTGGAATCCTATCGACCCTAATAAAAACACATATAGGAGTTATGTCAGCCTCCTAGCTGTTAGTATGTAGGTGTCCTAGAGACAATCTGTTGAACACCTTGTACTGTTTGATATTTCATGATTAATATATTTGAGCATAATTTATCTTTATCATATTTATGTCTAACCTATATTTTATGGTTAATATGAGTTTAAAGATAAAGTCCCAAGGAATAGAATAGGTGTTTACTCGATGATCTATGATAGGGATCATGAGCATGAGGAATCGAGGACACTACATATCTATTGCCTGAAACTTGTTCCTAGTCTTGAATCACCAAGAAAGGGCATTGGTGATCCCAATAAGACTAAGACGACATCATCTACTTATAGTGATACAAGGTAGGGACCTCTAAAAATGCGCAGGCATGTTGATGCCTTAGTTGATGTCATGGGTATATCTGTTAGAGAACAGATAGCACTGAACTGACCAGCTGAGAGACTCCACAAGGATTCATTGTAGAGAGTATCATTGGATTTGTAATGTCTCTCATCGTTTGGTAGTGTTGATCATCTTAGACTTGAGGATGTTATCGAACACTATGTCCTAGAGTTATACTTTGATTTGTACAACTCTATCCGTCTGAAATATGGAGAGAACAGTGTACTCTTGGGTTTAACTTGAATACATGAGTATAGATGGACATGCCGAAAGGACTTACAGTCCCCTAGGGATTAGTTGTTCACAAGACCGGTAGGGCTTGGATGACTTCTAGTTGACTAGGGAATCTATGCATAGTAAGTGATCATGAAGAGTCATGATCCGTCTTAGAGTCAATAGAAGAATATTCCTAGTTCTGTGTAAAAGCTACATTTAGTCAATCTAGAGAGGTGATACTCTATCCTTGCTCGACTAAATATGAACAACGTTGTAAGGATGATACATGCATGGTATCCAAATTAGAAAGGTAGATCACTTGATCAACTTGATTAGTTAAAACTGAGCATTGCTAGTGTCTTATATAGTCATTAGATAAATTAACCTATTAAAGGAGTTTAATTGGTTCAAGTTTATCTATGTCAGTAACTAATTGGGCCTAATGGGTCACACACTAAGATTATTCTTGATTGCTTAGTTTAGCAAGTTTGGACAAATAATTGTTATTGGATTTTGTCAAGACTATTGATATAATTGGGTTAGAACTTCAAGCCCAATTATAAAGAGATTAGGAGTTTAAGGATAATTTATGAAATTATCCGAAATTTATCCAATCGGATTGGATAAGTGAGAAATTTGGAATGAGTGTATTTTGGTATGTATGAATAGTATGTACTATTGAAATAATAATATAATAATATATTATTATAATATATATTATATTATTATAATATAAAATGCAAACTTGCTTCTCTCGTGAAACCTGTATGAAATGGTTTCTAATATTATAATAATTTAATATAATATTATTATATTATATTATTATAATATTCAAATAGTAAATCACTATTTACATTCAGAAAAACTATAAATAGCACTCATTTCCTTCATTTCAAACTACTCATTCCTCAACTTCTCTCTTCTCTCTTCCTCTTAAGGAAATTCTCTTCTAAGGCTCTAGTAGTCTTTATAGTCTTGAGGTAAAAGATCCAAACACTTGAGCCCTCCACCTTACTCGCTAGCAAGCATCGAAGGAGACGGGGATTCAGGAGAAGGAGTTCTCATTTGCATCGGAGATAATCGTATGGATCAACGTTAGAGGACATCATACTTTTTTGACGTCTTCAAGTGATCATAGGTATTCCTGAAACCCTGTATGTGTTTTAACGAGCAGATCCTAAATATGTATTGTAAAGAGTTACGGTACATGGTTCATAAGAATAGTATTTCCACATGGCGAAGTAAATATTATTTACTGTATCAGAGTCAAAATTTTCTGAGTATGCTCTCGTAGGTCGCAGCTTAGTCTGATCTGTCACATCGAAAAAGAATTAATCTCGGCGAAGAAATATTATTTACCGGCGCAAAAAAAAAATCATTTACCGGTGCAGTAAAAATTATTTACCTTCACGGTAAATATTATTTACTGGCACGGTAAAAATAGTTTTACTGATACTATTCACATAAATAGTAATTTACGATTCACACAGTAAAAATTATTTACCTTCACGGTAAATATTATTTACTGGTACAGTAAAAATTATTTACCATCACGGTAAAAATATTTTTACTGGTACTATTCACGCAAATAGTAATTACTATTCACATGAATAGTAATTTTGCAATGTGGGTTCCGCAAATACAGAAAAATTTTGTTTTTCAACCTCGTGAACATATTGCTTGAATGCCTTGCAAGAACGATTTTAACCTTCACTAGCATGTAGTAAGCCTAGCATCTTGACGGATGAGTGGAAAAATGTATCCCAGGAGAAAGTAAAGGATCTAATTTGGGACTTTATTCGACTGACAATGAGATGTTGAAAAAGAAGACATTGTTGTATTGTGATAATCGCTAGTGGAAATTTAAGACAAGCCTATCAAACAAGTATGTGCACGTCGAGGTTGAAGATGGTTAGCCTCGCCCTAATCCTTGTGACAAGTATACATATCTTGATGAAAACTTTTGGCAACAATTTTTTCAGATGCGGACTACTCCAGAAGCTTTGGTGAGTTTATATTTAGTTTGTTTGCCCTTTTTTGTTTGCTTAAGAACCTATGCAGATATGTGATATGTTCTTATGTTCATCTAATCCTGTTAGTGAGATGGTTTGATGTGTGAATAGAAGAAAAATAAAATCTTTCTACCATTGTTCTATACAAGTCTTGAAACTTGATGACATGAATTTGACTAATGTTTGATGTTCATATCAAGCAGAAGTTCTCTAATTTCTGTTAGTGAGATGGTTTGGAATTCATCATTAATAGTTGTTTTGAATTCTTATTCATAGGGAAAAAAAAGGGAACAAGCAAAAGAGACCGGTAGAAAGAATGATTTACCGCATATAATGTCTCGTGGCGGTTATGAAAAGGCTAAAAAGGAGTTGATAGCAGTCAAGAGAAAGAGATTGGAAGAAGAAGCTGAATCCAATCCTTTTGTATTATGTGATCCATCATCTCCAATACGTCGCGATGACTTGTGGTTGTATGCTCACCGAAAGAGAAGTGGATCTTATATGAGTGAACAAACCCATATAGTTGCTGATAAAAGTGTAAGTATCGTTATTGTTATTTTTTAATTACTAAACAAGTTTCATTACTAAGCTTCTCATTATCTATATCTTATAGGATGACCTTTAAAAAAAAAGCAGAGGGATCATTTGTGACGGGCGGGAGGATTGATATTCTAACCATTGCAACGGGAAAACCCGATCATGTTGGGCGTTTTAGGGGAATTGGAGGAGGGGTAGGCCTAAGGCAATACTTTGGATCATCGAAACGCCATAAACAAAGTATGGTTACCTGGGAGTATATGGAACATATTGTAGCTGCCGTGAGTGAGCAAGCAGAGGTGTGAGAAGCTTCATTAAGGACAATGTTTGAAGCCCACATGAGCAAGGTGAAGGAGGAAATGATGATGATTGTGAGCTCACATAATGAGACCAGTGTTCCCGTGGCACATTCACCTGGACCTTTGTAGCAGAGCACTAAAGGGAGTTGCTACATTGTTGGACAACCAGAGGGTCCTGAACCTTATAACCTTTATGTTGAGGATCTTGATTACCGATTAGTTGCACATGAGACTGTCCACATCTTGGGATCAACTGTACACCACTAATAAATGGCGGATGATCAAGTCAAAGTGTCAGTTGAAGATGTGATCATTTATGATACACCTCTCCCTCTCCCAACTAGTGATCTAAAGGTTGTGAGTGATGTTAAGGGAACCTTCATCTCATGGTCAAAGAAGCTTGTACATGTTTCTGATCCACATGAGGAAATTCTGATCAAAACCCGTCCTAAAGCTCCAACCCCTGAAGTTGTTGACAAGCCTAAGTTGGATGCCAAGGATCAAATTATTCTTATGGCATTTAATCGATCTTTTGGAACTAGATCGTGACATGTGAATGAAGTTGTAAGCCTCCCTGATAGGCAATCAGTTTTCATTGATACAGAGGATATACTGTCCCTGATGGCTCTTGAACAAGAACTTACTAATTCAATGGTGACCTTATTTTTAAAGTAAGTATCCTCATCTATGAGTACATAATTTAAATGCTTCGTTCAGACATAAATACATACTAATTTCCTGATGGCATTATTGTAGGTGCATGCAATGTAAGTTAGGTATCCAATTTCTATACTTGATTGTCTTTTTGACTTTAATTCCTTAATTTCCCTACAATAAATACAACTAAAAATACCTTCGTGCAAATTAGTTTAACTTAAGTAAATAAAATAGGGAAAATTACTCACGTGTCCCAAGGAAGGAACATAATTACGCTTAGGTCCCTCCAAATGACAAAATTACACAGAAGTCCCTAGGGACTTCTGTGTGATTATTTCTGAACCTAAAATGACTCTAATGCCCATTCAATATAAAAAAGGAAAGGAAACAGACTAGATCAAATGGCCACGCGGGAGAGCTTTCGTCAAACAGGATAAAATGCAGAAATCAAGTAACCAACAAAAGTCAATCGATGCTCCAAGTAGAGGGCAAGTAAGTGACATATTAATGGTCCAGGCAAAGCTTAGATTCTCCAAATTGTCATCTTTCCTTTGTTCGATGATTATTTTTTCATTGTATGTTCTTTGCATTCGAGAGTGAAGGCTTGGTAATAGGTTTAAGTTTGAGCTCATTAGTGGACATTAGTGGATTATAAGCTGGTCCCTAGGTAAGTAATGCTAAGATTTTGCTAAAGATATCATCTTTATCATTGAATTTGGGGTTTCATGTTATTGGGTAGGGTTAATAACATTGTGCTCTGTTTTTTGGGAAGCTAATAGAGGGATTGCTCTGTTTTCGTTGGTTTCTGGTTGAGGTGATGATGGAATGTTCAATAAAAAGTTCTGATAGGAGAATATAAAGTTGTTGTTAATACGTGCATTTATTGTTGTAAATATATGCATTTTCAGTTGTTAATACAATCTTCTTGTTGCAGATTGTCCTGAAATATGGAAGGTACTTCTAGGAAAAATATATTTTGTTACTTTCATTCTCGGGGAGGTTTTTAAATGGTGGGGGAGATGAAGGTCAATACCTTGGAGGTTTGGTAAGAACAAAATTTTTAAAGGAAGGCACAACCTATGACGAATTGCAAAGAATCATATCATCTCGATTGGAAAAGAAAGCAATGACATTTGTTTGAAATTCAAAGTTAGCTTTGATCCATCAACATATGTAGATCTTGTAGACGATGAAGGGGTGGATCATTTAATAAAGTTTAATGGAGAATATGTGCATGTTTACATTGAAGAGAAAGAGAATATGGACAATATACAACCATCATTGAATGCTGAAATGCAAGAGCAAGAAGAAGTGTAGTCATTTTGTCTATGCACACATTTGTAGTAGTGACTTCTTGTAACACCTTTTTGTATTTTGGTGGGTGGACAAGAACTTGTAATTACAGCTTGCACATGGACTTGAAACTATATATGATATTAAGTTCAATGAGTAGGTGCAAATACCCACTTACTCATACAACTTAATATTTTGAAATGATATTCACCTCTTCACTAGTCTTATATAGTCATCAAAAGTTTAAAAAGTTGTTGTTATTTCATGCATTTTATGTTGTTATTCGCTTTTGGAAGTGACAGATGGCAAATTCCAGATTTTAAAAAGTTGTTGTTATTTCATGCATTTTCTGTTGTTATTTCATGCATTTTCTCGTTGTTATTCGCTCGAAGTGAGACATGACAAATTCCAGATTTTAAAAAGTTGTTGTTATTTCATGCATTTTCTCGTTGTTATTTCATGCATTTTATGTTGTAATTCGCTTTCGGAAGTGAGAGATGACAAATTCGTTTTGAAAAAGTTGTTGTTATTTCATGCATTTTCCTGTTGTTATTTCATGCATTTTATGTTGTAATTCACTTACGGAAGTGAGAGATGGCAAATTCCATATTTTAAAAGTTGTTGTTATTTCATGCATTTTCTCGTTGTTATTTCATGCATTTTATGTTGTAATTCGCTTCGGAAGTGAGAGATGGCAAATTCCGTTTTTAAAAAGTTGTTGTTATTTCATGCATTTTCTCGTTGTTATTTCATGCATTTTCTTGTTGTTATTCGCTTCGGAAGTGAGAGATGACAAATTCAGTTTTAAAAAGTTGTTGTTATTTCATGCATTTTCTTTGTTATTTCATGCATTTTATGTTGTAATTCACTTCTGGAAGTGAGAGATGGCAAATTCCAGATTTTAAAAAGTTGTTGTTATTTCATGCATTTTCTGTTGTTATTTCAAGCAAACAAGCAAGCAAAATAACATCTTTAAGATTTTGAACTACACCAGCAAACATGCATCAAGCTTTGCCTCCTCTTGATGTTTTCCTTTCGTTTTGTTTTCAATGAAAAAAGGCAATCACCACAACAGACTGTACTAGTGACAGTACTTAGTGCACATGCATCGATTTTCACAGCTTCTAACAACAGATTCAACAACAAAAGCTAATTGAAACTAACCAACAATTCATTTCTCAGAATCAAACTCTACCAAAAAAATACCCTAATGTACATTTGGCTCTAAGGCTAGTCAAAAAATAGTCAGAATTTGCTCTAAGGCTAGCAAAGTTGGAACATTCATTGTCATTATATACATAGTTGAAAATTGAAATAAGCCCATAACAATGAGAACGCTTTCAACTATTTTACAATAACATCTACAACTCTATTTCTTCTTCTTTGATTGTTTGTTGCCTGGCAGTTAGGGACAACACCTTTTGCGCATGTGTGTTTTTCTCATGCGATACAAGCCACCATAAGCATTCAAGCTTAACATGCTGTAGTTGCTCATGTGATAACTGAGTCATGGTATACCCTTCTTTGTCTTGGGTAGAGCCATCCCATCCATGTAACCATGATAGAACATGGACACCGCAAGAATGCCTGAAATGAAATGTCACATACAAAGGTGAACCAATAATTTGAAAGTGATGAACTACAATGAACCAAAAATACTTACGTATCATTTTGCAAATGCACTTTGGCCCAATTTTACTTGGTAACACAACCCCAAAATAACAGTGATTGAACCAACACCACTTATTTCTCTCTTCATTGGCTCATTGATTCCTGAAGTATGCTCAAAAGAGAATCACAAAGATTGATTCCCGATGTATAGTCTAAAAAATGTAATTTATCATCATATCCGTCAAACTTGATTAGGAATAGGTTATGTTCTCGCTCGCAATGCACACCTTTCAATTTAACATAATAGGAACCAACAAAAGACTTTCATCAATTCCTAATTCCTTGGGGACTATCTTGTTCATCCATAACCCTTGATTATTTCAACTTCAATGTTTTATCCAACTAAAAAAAAAAATCTATTACAGTGATGATATAGATGGTCCCTCCCCCACCTTCTAAATTCCCTATTTTGTTGAAGAGGAGGCATTTCATACTAATTTTAGACTAAACTATATAGAATGGATATGGTAATAATGCTTTGCTACAACTATGGAAATGTCCCGATACTTTGCAACAAAAGCTCCTATGTCTACAAGGGTTTAATTTAATAAGAGTACGTGTATAGCAATCAAAAAAGTTATTTCTCTCTTCATTTGCAACAAAGCAAAAGTTATTATGGGATATATACTTGAGAAAATGGCATGGAGAAGGGCAGAGAGAAAAATAGGGCAAAGACAAGATGCATCAACTTAAGAAAAACTCACATCAAAATGGGTGCAAAACATGATATACCTCTATTTGTTCCGGATCGACAAAATAATGACACTTGTCACCACTCAAGATGCTAGTTTATTAAAAATTCTAGCCCAATACGTTAAGAGTAACAACAAACACCAAAGCTTTTCATATCATAATGTATAAAAATAAGTACATACCCTCTACAATGACCATAGCATGTAAGCTTCCACAGTGTTTTCTCTTACTCAAAATCGTCTACAATCTGACGTTTGCAAGTTTCAGGATCAGTGCACCTTCACCAACATCATGTAAGATTTAGTGTATGCAATGTAAAATATAGAATCAAACCTAATGCAAAGCATATAAAAAATATTTTATCTGTTGTGTAATCAATTGTGTATATGACTTCTCTTTGGCACTCTACAATGAGTATTTTAAAGGAACCAGAATTTCCAATATACAAAGAGACTGGAAAGCATTGTTTTACACAATCAATGAACTTGACTACTTGGAGAGAAGAAGCCGCTTAGTTTTCATAGAAGTAATTTCAGCTAGCCTTAATAGTGCAAAGAAATTTCAGAACTATTCTGGGTTGCGGAAGATTAGACACACCACACATTAGTAATAAATAATTTCAGCTAGCTATTTCTGCACAACAAGATATGAACAACTTCCACATGGCACCAAATTTTTTAAACTCCACCAAAAGCCAACCAAGGGCGTGGATCTAATGCATTTCTAAAATCAGCACATTCCCGAAGTCCAATAAGAACACTTGGGTACAGCACTAACATGAAAAATAGATTAAAGTAACTTGAGCTAAGATGATGACGGACTACGCTTGAAAAGATAAGAATAAGCTAACCAAAAATTAACTTGAGCTTAGATGATGACGAATACATTTGAATAGATAAGACATACTTCTTCAATTTCCTTTTTGAAGCTTCTTTGTTGATGTGACCAACAAACACTTTGTCCACCACCTCTAAGAACAAATATCATTTGAATAGATAAGAATAGGCTAAGCAGAAATTAGAAACCTAACGGGAGTGATTTATAAAGGCTAAGCAAAAATTATCTCAGGCCTTAGGTGATTTATATACTGATACAACAATAACAGAATATGTACGGGAGTGATTAAAAACCAATAGCAGCAATACATGAGGACACATAAGAATAGCTATACAAAATCTTCTAGACGCATCTACGAGACTAACGTACGCACAACAATTACGAAATGCTAATCATACGCTTATGCATTACTAATTATATATTGGTTCTAACTAAACCTAACGCAAATTTCAGTAAAGGGTGACCCAAATCGAATTCCATTCACGCATTCAAGGTTGACCCAAATCGAAACCTAACACGCATTATCAACCAGCTGCACCAACGAAATGAAAATGGGGTAGAGCTAGATCCAGGATACTTACTAGGGAAGCGGCGGAGCAAAGACGCAAATTTCCTTGGCGGTCGAACGTTGTCGCAAGCTTGTCGATAGTCGTCGAACGCGGTGGAGATCGAAACAGAGCAAGTAATTCAAGTGCGGTCGATTCTTTATGTGTTTTCTCCTTTGGGCAAAAACGTCATTTTCTCGTTTACACAATTATAGAAGTCCCTTTTTTTTTTCATTTGAAGGGACCTAAATGTTATTTTGTATGACAATTATACCCTTTTTAGCATTTATTTTGTGCAACACCTTCTAATCAAAAATAACCATAATAACATTTAAGCACAATATCATTGATAAAATCCCATAAATATATATAAAAATATATAATATAATAGGGACATATCAATGCATTACTGCAAAATATAGAGTTTACTTCCCTAAAAAGCATCTGTTTTTCAAAAAGGGAAGTAAAAAATAAAGGTGATGACATTTTTATAATTCTGTGGAGGCTTTTGGCATCCCAATTTTAAAAGGGACGACAAAAGACTTTTTGTGTCCCAATTTAGAAAAGGGATGCCAAAAGTCAAGGGACGCCAAAAATAGTCTTTAGACATCCCAAATTTAAAATTGGGAGGCCTAAAGTATCCCATATAGCCCTCCTCCCTCATCTAGGCTCCCTCCTTTCATTCCCTACTAAAAACTTTCATTAGCCACCTGCTTCAGCGACTTTGATTCCTTTCCTTTAGCGTTATCCCTCTCCATGATATCCCCTCAGGCCCTCCATAATGGCAGCGGCAACAACTGCTCTCCCACCCCCGGTTTCAACTTCCTCATCCTCGTCTTCTGATTTGTCTCCATCTCCTTCTCCTTCGCCTCCTTCATCTTCATGCTCGCCAACACTCGCGGCTTCGATTCTCCTCACTGGTATGACTTCAACTCCTTCAGATAAACAAAAAATAAGGCTTCGAAAGCTCGACTTCAATCATTAAAATTACTCAGATTCTTAATTTTTAGGTGAAGATTTACTTGTGTATTTGAATATTTAGGCAAATTTGAAGAAATTTGGGAAGATCTAAAGATTTACTTGGGTAGATGTGAAGATATACAAGCTCACTTGCATCTTCAATTCACTCAAACCTCTCTATTCATCTCCTCTCTCTCCCAGATTTTGGCTGCTATAATATAACTAACAATATGAGGTTGATTCAAGTTTGTGCTTGATAAGGCAAAACTTTAAAGCCTATAACTCCGCAAGTATACAGATCGTACCAAGTAATAAAGTGATAAGAAAAGTATCATTCCCACAAGGACTTCGTACCCCAACTTCAGTTAAGCATTAATTTTAGGGTTAAGGAGCGTCCAGCACAACAAACTATTAGCTCAGGAGCGTCCAGCACAATTAACTATTAAGTGGACCGCCCAGCACAACAAACTTTTAAAAAGGAGCACCCAGAGACAAATGCCGTTAAAAAAGTTAACGCCGTTAGCAAAAAGTTAATGTCATTATCTAAAGACCGCTTGAAGACAACAAACTATTATTCCAAAAGCGCCCGGCAAAATTCTAAATTTTACTAAATTAAATATTTTTTTCTCAATTGTCATTATTCAAAACTACTTGTATAAATATCTATGGACAAAAATTACTCATTCTTCAATTTTGTCAAAATTATAATTTGCTAAAATAAACAAAAGTTTTGATTAAAAATATAATTATATTATTTAAATAAAACTCCAGGTGTTTTATAGTTTATTATATATGTTAAAAAAATATATATGATTTATTTTTATTTTAAAGAAATTTATGTGAGTTAAAAAATTCATTTAATGTTAATAAAATTTAAAAAATCTAAAAAATCTGTTGACAAAATTGAAGAATGAGTAATTTTTATCCATAGATATTTATACAAATAGTTTTTAATAATGACAATTGAGAAAAAAATTATTTAATTTAGTAAAAACCCAAGGTGTTTTATAGTTTATTATATATGTTAAACAAAAAATATATGATTTATTTTTATTTTAGAAGAAATTTATGTGAGTTAAAAAATTCATTTAATGTTAATAAAATTTAAAAAATCTAAAAAATTTGTTGACAAAATTGAAAAATGAATAATTTTATTCCATAGATATTTATACAAGTAGTTTTGAATAATGACAATTGTGAAAAAAATTATTTAATTTAGTAAAATTTAGAATTTTGTCTTTGGCGCTCTTGGAATAATAGTTTGTTGTGCTGGGCGCTCCTTAGATAACGGACATTAACTTTTTGCTAACGGCGTCAACTTTGTTTTAACGGTGTTGTGCTGGGCGGTCCACTTAATAGTTAATTGTGCTGGACGCTCTTGAGCTAATAGTTTGTTGTGCTGGACGCTCCTTAACCCTTAATTTTACAATTTTCGTTTAAGTTGAGCAAACTAAATTGAATTTAATTAAGAGAAAAGAAAAGAAAATCAAAATAAACAAACTACCACAATAATAAAATGAGCAACCCAGAGTCACTAATCCCTTATTGGCTTCTTAAACCTTGATTTCACTAATTTAATTAGCCTTAATATCAATTTTGTTAATCTCGAGTATAAATAATTATAAGTGTCTGTCGGTCCACTTACAACCCTCTCTTGAGTAGAATTTGTTATGTCTAACTTAATTACTCAAGAGGCAATAAAACTCGAACACACTCTTCAACAATTATATGGGGCCATTAGGTATATGTCTATTCTAATAGCAAATTAAATCGTAATCTAAACCCATATTACCTAATCTCAGACCCTAATTAAAATCCCCTTCGTCAAGGTAAATCCTAATTCTCAAATTCATATTCAATGATGGCCAATCACTAAATAGATAAATCTAAACCAGATTAAGTAACCAAAATTAATAATAATTATAACTAAACAATGAAAACCAAATTATAATCTACCCATAAGTTCATAGTTACTCTACGCTGCAAAACAACTAGCCACACATGGCTTTAAAAGAATCCATCACAGCAACAATAAAATCAGAGTTCAAAGCCATAATGGAAATCAAAGGGCAAATGAGTAAAGATAAACAAACAGCCCCTGCGTCTCTGCGTCTGTCACCGATAATGTGCCTGTTTGGAATCAACGTTAGGAGAGCGTTAGGAGCGTTAGCGGTAGAGTTAATGGGCGTTGGAGAAAAAGCTCAACGTGGTGTGTTTGGGTTGCACGTTAAGTTCACTGTATTTAACATCAAAAAAGCTCAAAAAGCCCGTTAAGGAAAAAGCTCCGTAACCCGCCTTTTCCATAATGCTCTCGACTTTTTGACGTGGGCCCCGCCACTTCTACCACTATCAATTCAAACACAAATCATTATCTATAACCTGAATTTTTTCCTACCGAGCTTTTTTTAAAGTACGATAGCTTTTAAGCCACCGCTCCTACCGCCAACCCAAACAGGCCCAATGGTGAAAGGGAAGGTTGAAGGTGATGGTATGGTCAGTGAAGAAGGATGGTCGCCGGCGACGATGGTGATGAGGGCGAGGGTCGCCGGCGACAATGGTGTGGAAGGTGAGAAGAAGGTCTGGATTCGCCTCTCCAGTCGTTCCTGTCCGCCTCTGTTTCAATTCTGTTTTTTCTTGAAGTCGTGCTCCAGCGAGAATGATGATAAAATGCTGCCTCCTCCTGTGCGTTTTTCTTAGGTTTTAATTGGTTCCATTCGTTCCCTTCAAAACGCTGCGCTCTGTCTCTTTTTCAATTAGGTCTTCCATTCATTTCAATGTGTGGGACCCATGTACATTTCAATCCCAAATTCAATCTGCATGCGTGGCTGCTACTGTTAAACAAAAGAGGCATTATTATATAATTAATAATAATAATAATAATAATATATATAACTGATTTGTTTTATTTTTTTATTTTTTTAGAAAACTTTCTATTACTATTATTTATTTCCTAAACTCAAAAACCTTTATTTTAAATTGAAATCCCCCAAATAATACATCCAAATTGATATCTCTTAAAATCTCAATAAAATCTCTTTAAATTAGTAATAATGACTTCTCAAATATATAAAAATATATCTCAAATCTATTAAAAATGAGAAGTCATAAGTGCTCTTTGTGTGTGGCTTTTCATCTCATTGTTATCATATGCTTCAAGCGACTGTGATTTTCTAGCCATATTCAACTTTGGCGACTCCAATTCCGACATCGGTGTTCTCTCGATCTGCTCCCTTCGGCTAAGTCGGTCCTCCTCATGGCGAGTCTATTTATGCTTATGTATAAGGATAATGGAACAATTGATATACTCTACTATAAAACTTCTATTTATGCTTATGTATACAGATAATTGTTACCTTATTACTTTGTTGACATCTTTTACTCATTAGCCTCACCTAGCATCCCACGGGTGGTGCTGGTAGGTAACGTGGATAGGAATTATGTTATTGAGACAATGCTCTCGTCCCATTACTCTCCACATTTTTCAGGTGAGAGATCAAGGGATAATATGATTGGGAAGCAATCAAGGCCTGAGGCTGCGACTATGAATAACTGCTTTGTATTTGTGTGATTTCTTTTATTGTCCTAGTTAGAGAGCATGAAATATAAATTATTATTCATAAATCATCATCCATCTCTTGACCATATATAAGAGGATTTAAATTATTTTATAATATTTAAATTAAATAATCAAAATATTATAAGTGAGAAATAAATTAAAATAAATTAATTTATCCTTACCTTACCATAGAACTTTTTTCCATTTTCCTGAAAATTATGGCTTGGGATTAATTCTTTAAAATTTAGTCCCATTTTAAGTAAATTCTTGTCACTCAAATTACATGGTAAATTCTAATTATGACAAAATAACTCCATTAACTCAAATCAACAACAATTACGACGACGATAACAACAACAATTATTATTATTATTATTATTATTATTATTATTATTATTATTATTATTATTATTATTATTCATTGTTGTTAATTTTGTACATCTTTTTCACAAATGATAATTTAATACCTAAAAAATATTATTGGTTCTCATTTATCTTGATTAGGATTTTCCACTTCAATTTTCAATCATATTTCATTATTTTCTCAATTTCATGCTCTAGACTTCAAAAAATGAATTTGATCTACCTTAAACGTGAAGGTAATTAATAAATCACATCTTAATGATTTTTAAATACAATGAAAGAAAATTGAGATGTTAAAGTATTTAATTAAGGTGGCATGGTACGGATTAATCTAGGTTAAATCGAGTCTATGGGTGGCCTTGGACAACTCTTTTAAAGCTAATCAACTCGTTCTATGTTAAGAAGTACGGAAGACCTTTAATCACTTGCCCAGGAGGATTCTCCAATTCATTGTTATCTCTTGTTTAACCTTACACTATTCACATTCATTAATATAATCATATAAATAAAAAACACCCAAAGTAGATTGGATAATTTTAATTCCATTTCCACAAGTAGTTGATAGATAGAAAGAACAGACGAAGTTCTCCTTGTTTATTGTTAATTTGTTCTTAGTTTACTAGGATCATTTTCATGTAGGCTTCATAAAGTGAATACAACCTGGATCATGCTGTTATATTGCAATATAAATCGGTATCTAAATCCCTAGGCAACTAAGTGGTAGCTAAAGACTTTTCTGTAATTTCTGGGCATTTTTCTATAATTATACTTGGGTTAAATACTAATTTTGCCACGGAAGTATTGGTAAGGGAGCACTCAGTACCCGGAAGTTTTTTTGATATCATTTTTTCCCCGAAATTTTAAAAACATAGTAATCTTGCCGATTGGTTGATCTTGACCATTGGATCGTTGCTCTCTTTGTAAACTTGCAGGTCAAATTTGCTCCAAAAAAAAACTTCCAGGGCATATTTGCTCATTTTGGTAAACTTCCGGGGTAAAAATGATACCAACAAAATTTATGGGTATTGAGTGCCCCCACACCAATACTTCCGTAACAAAAATGATATTTAACCCATTATACTTTTGCTTGATAATTACTCTCGTTCGTATCTTTTGCCCCTAAACTTATTATACTTTAAACTTTCGGGCCAACTTAACTCATTTAACCACTACTCAAACTCTTGGGCCATCTTATATTTTGTAATTTTTGGGACGATTACATTACTCCGAAAAAACCATTCTTGGTGCTCACAACTTTTTAGTGAAAAGTGTCAGTGTAATGTGGGACCCACAGTGTAAAAAAAATATCTTATAAAGAACTTTAAGAATTCTAAAAGACAATAACGTGTTTATAATTTCGGAGAGATGTTAGTACCTTGTTTGTCCTTTTGAAAATAAAAGGAAATTGCAAAATTTCCCTTGCATATATTTTTTTTTTTTTTAGAAAAAAGAATAGTCCACCACTAGTCGTCACTGTTGAAGCTGCGATGGCCAGCTGGCCGCCGGCGACCAACAACCTCCCCCTACCAACGGCCTGAGCTCTGATATTCCCTTGGGAATTAATATTCCCAAAGTGGTGGGGTGGGGTTCAAACCCCCACCACTTGGTTTGCCTAAAAAATTGGTAGCCATTGTGCCACCAATGGTGTTCAAAATATTATATGCAAACAAATATATATATTAACTTTTGACCTTTAACCCAAACCCTTTTACAAGTTTTGTTAAGGAATTAAGGACATTTCATTAGATTGTTTACCAGGTAAAAAATTCACGTCAGATTATTTATAAATTTTGTTTAGCAATTCATGACATTTCATAAGATTTTAAAAAGTTTTGTTTTCTCAGAAAAATTCACATTATCAGGTCATTCACAAGTTTTGTTAAAGAATTCACGACATTTCATTAGGTTTTAACAAAAGATTTGGAGGATAAGAGAGTGAGAGATTAGAAAGGGCATATATTTTTTTTTTAAAAAAAAAAATGTTTTTCTACTTTTACACCCATCAAAAGATAATTATGCTGGGTACTCGTAGCGAAATAGTTCATTGTCAAATCTGTACCTTCCCCCTTCTCTTTAACCCAATCAAAAAAGATGGGTTTTGTAACATCTCATTTTCAAAAGCAGTATAATTTTTTTTTTCATCAGAGTAGAGCATTGGAGCGATTGAGTAACTGATACATATATTTATAAATGCCGTAAGTCTGGCTGATTTACAGAAACGGTACATTGACCGAGAGTTTTCAAAATGAATTACAACATAAGAGAGTCTTCGGTCGGGACTCAGACGGCTGCTTGCCCTTCTCCTCGGTCCTCGGTTCTTCGAACCCGACGCTATGATAAGAGCCGAGATCATTGCAATTTGGATCTCGGAGTGTGATTAACCTCATGCTTAAATATGACTACATATACACGATGCCAGCCGATCAATACAACAGTCCACAACGGATGTATGATTAAAAATACATAACCACGTATGTAAGATAATAACCACGTATGTAACATAACCACGTATGATACAACAATAATAACCTCGTATGTGACATAACCACGTATGTGACATAACCGTGTATATAACATAACCACGTATGCTACAACAACAAACAGAACACAACAAACATATATAATCATACAATAACCATCGAGTTAGTGTTACGGACGCGAACGTACCTTTTTGGCGGTACAACGGAACTTTTACGGAAAAACGGTAAATTTCCGACGGCGGGAAAAACGGTGTGACGGCGGCACAACAAATGCTCGACAAATGGTACGATTATCTCGTATATCCTATAAAGATAATATTTAACAACTTTTAGCAGCATAACGGCATTTTAGGTACAAATTACCATTTTGCCCCCGAACCCCTAATCGGCGGAATTTCGCGAGCCCATTTGTTTTCGCTC
Organism: Acacia melanoxylon; assembly: GCA_019022615.1. Lineage (NCBI taxonomy): Eukaryota > Viridiplantae > Streptophyta > Magnoliopsida > Fabales > Fabaceae > Acacia > Acacia melanoxylon. The sequence continues at coordinate 1,161,474 of JAFJYJ010000045.1, read as the reverse complement.
TATCTCTCTAGAATTTTGACAGATCTTTTCCCTCATCATATTTTCAAAATATATATCATATTTACCCCTAAATATGATATCTAGACTATCTTGAAAAATTAAAGATAAATCTAGCATTCCTACTATATCTACCGAAAGAACTACCAAAACTAAAGACCGGGGACCGAAGAACTTACCCGAGACTTTGCTCGGACTTTCTCCAGAGCTTCTCTATCTAACTTCTCTCTAAGGGGCAGATTTTTGGTGTGAAAAATGAAGAAGGTGCTCATGCCCTTATATAGGGAAAAATTGTGCCACTTTGGTAATTTCCATATTCCAAATATTGTAATTTTCTCTTACCTTATAACCAAGTAAAATCAAAGCATAATGGTGTTTAATTCCTAGCCATGCAGCATGTTGGTCGACATTCAAGGCTGATTTGGCAGCAAACAATTGGTCCAAAAATGGTGAGTCAACTTGCTTTATGGCCGGTTCGATGATTTTCCCCTGTTCGAGTCTCCGTTTCGCGTCTCTTCGGAGAAATCTCAAAATTCGGATTCATAACTTTGAAGATCTTCTCTTCCTCATCAATAATATCTAATTTAACTTAGATTTCGGTCCTTACGGATTCCAACGGTCCAGTTGAAGTTTTCTCGAAAACGTGTCCGAACACGTCCGTGTCGGAAATCGCTTTAATCATCAATCTCCGGATAATAATTCACGACTCCAAATATGTCCAGATAATTATAAACTCATCTCCGAGATGTTGACTTATAATTTATTTTCTTCAAATCCAAAATGTGAATATCTCGCATTTTTCCCTATTTCGTCTTATTAGGCAAATTCGCTAAGCTCAGACCTCGGAATTAATTTCCGGAAGAGGTCACTTGAAGGTAAAAACTCACTGATCAATATTTTACCTTGACTTTGGAATTCCTATTCCTGGTTCTCTAGATAGGATCCGTTTCCTATTTATTCCATTACTATTCACTATATTATATAATAATACAATTTTACAAAAATATCATGATATTTATTTATTTTTTCTTTTATTTTTTATTTATTTTTCTAAGCATAAAATATTTTATTAATATTTTATTTTATTTTTTATTTATTTAATAATTTCGAATTTCTCCAATTAAAAATAATTATTTAAATTATTTTTAATTCATTTACTTTATACCTTAATTATCCCATTAATTACCAGATTAGCCACTTACTAATTTTTGATAATTTTCTTAATTAGGATAAATCATTATCTCACAACTATTTTACTTACATTGGTATTTTATATCCCATGTAAAATATTAAAAATCATGGGGTCACTTATGATCCCAAAATAATACTTAATTTTGCCTCATTATTTTTCAAGGCAAATTATCCCAAAAATTCCTAAAATTAGAGACAACATATTCTCCAATTTTTTATAAATATTTCATTGCCTCTTAGGATTTATCATAATATTTTCGGGCATTCTATGACCCACAATTGCATTTAGGGATTTATAGCTCTTTATTCACCCTCATTTCAATAGAAATTACCTTAGAAAATAAGGTATTTATTAAACTAGTTTCGAGACCACATATTCACCTATTTTCAATAGGTATTATTTACTAAACTTATGATATTTATCATAAGTCAGATTTTAGGCTATTACATTTCTCCCCCCGTTAAACAAAATTTCGCCCTCGAAATTTGCTCTATAACAACTTAGACTCTGTTTATCTAAACTTCGGACTATTCTCTCTGGTTTGACCGTAACGATCTTGTCATGTCGTACTTTGATATATAGTATTTCCGTGACACCCATATACCCCGGTCAACACCAGATATCAAAATGTCTCCATGACGCCCATACACCATGGTAACACAAGATACCTTAAATGTTTCCATGACGCCCATACACCATGTCAACACAAGATACCTCCTACTCAATGACACGATCGTGGTCTGATCGTAGTAACTAAGAAATATGCATTGGAAACTAAAATTTTTGTGACAAGTAAGATAACTATTTATCAAACCATAGGAAATTCCTTACTATACATGTATCTTAAAGATTTCTTTCACCCCGTACTCGGGTGTAGTTTTCGAACACGGGACTTTTCGTCCATTAAAACACAGGACTTCTTGTCCTTTCCCGAGTTTCTTTCAACTCAAAAGGTACTTCAAACACTTGTGTTAGCGGTACAATTCTATACGATACTCACTAACTCTAGGTCTTACATCGATTAGTTCAACTTGAGAGGCTTCAATAGGCGAGAGGCGTAAGTCATCACGCCGTCCCGTCTGCTGAAAGGCATATCCCGACCCATACCTAATGGCACCACGACCATCTACTTGGATCCAGGACAACCAACTCTTGGTGCTATGACCAACTTCGTTCTCGGTCCTATGCAAGCTCGTCTCGACCGTGTTCTACGCAATGATTTAAGTTTTACTCTTTAAGTTTTATCAATGGTTATGAGAAAATTTCGGTATGAATCTACGGTACTACCACCGCTAGATCCGAAACTAAATATCTATGTTATTATTTCTATTTTTGATGTACAACTAAATGGTGTTCCGAGCATTCGTCAACTCTTGCCAAAACGTAGGGATTACAAAACGAGTAACTCGTAGATCATGGAAAGTGGGTATGTGTTCATGATAGTCATTTTGTCCACCCCGCGATGATTGATACAAAGTCACAAACTCTCGTGCTTTGTTCGGTAGCATTTGATATGGTGTTTTAGATGTTGATCCAATGTTAGGCATCAACTTCATAGTGAATTTTGACTTTTCTTTTCCGAAGGAATATTTGTCGGAGAGATTTTATTTGTGTCTCGGGTTGTTTTTAGAATAAGGACTCAATCCCCTCGTCATCGTTTGATCATTTTATTGATCACCGCTAGTCCTACAGATTTTGAGAATGTCATCGATGTTTGTGAGACGAAATTTTGAACGAGATATATATTCGACTTAGAATTTAGACATGCTTTATTAAGCAAAATAGTTCACACCCAATGGTGTAACTACTACTAGATTGTAAGGTATGTATGTATCCCAAAATGATTCGCCTATTTATCGACATCTTTGAGAGTAATTAGCACCCGTGTTGTATAATATCTAAAGTAGATTCCTATTGAGAGATAGTTATGCGGATCCTCTCTCGGAGATTATTCGTGGTCAGTCTTCCTCTACCTCTCGCCTCGCCTCGGCCTCTCGGGAGCTCCGGCTCCTCTTAAATTTGTCATGTCTCGTTCTTTCTCCTTTATTAGGGAAAACGTTAGATTTAAAAAGACAATGATTAGTCTATCGCAGACTTTATCACACTAATACTACAAACAAACGGACACTCGTACTATTTCCCTTTGTTCAGGATTTCGTTGATTTGGTCTACTCAGAAACGGGTACGGAATTTCGTATCGGGAGTTCCTCTACATGAGTCAAATACTACATGTACTTATCCTTGTTGGTCTCGGAGTTTCATCCGGCGTGACCTAGCTCCACATATAAGCTCGCGCTAGGACGTAATAGTCGTCCGGTACTAACGACGATTATCGAATTATCGAATTATCGAGTTATCGAATTATCGAGTTATCGGGATTACCGTAGACCGATATCGTAGTTATCGAATTATCGTGGTCTCGATATCAAATATGAATATGGACGATAGATTTACCGATTCTCGGGTTAGAATGATGCACCGACAGAGGGTGGTACACGGTTCGAATGGTATACCAGTGCGATCGGTACACCGACTTAGGGCTATATCGCACTCATTTTCAAAACATGCTCTTTAAAAGGCGTAGAGCCTAACTCCGTTACTCAACCAATTTGGCCGGGTAGGTGTCTATCATGGGAGCCTCACCGTGCTAGGGTGACCGATTGGGCGATCCACATAGACTAGCCCCCGCCTTCTGGCACCAAAAGGTTTTAGAATAACTTAGTCGATCTATGCCGGGACAACCGCTCGATACCAAAGTGTAACATCCCATTTTCAAAAGCAAGATAATTTTTTTTTTCATCGAGTAGAGCATTGGAGCGATTGAGTAACCGATACATATATTTATAAATGCCGTAAGTCCGGGCTGATTCTGAGAAAATGGTACATTGACCGAGAGTTTTCAAAATGAATTACAACATAAGAGAGTCTTGATCGGGACTCGTACGTACGGCACGCTTGCCCTTCTCCTCGGTCCTCGGTTCTTCCGAACCCGACGCTATGATAAGAGCGAGATCCAATTGCAATTTGGATCTCGTGTAATCTGATTAACCTCATGCTTAAATATGACTACATATACACGATGCCGCGATCAATACAACAGTCCACAACAGATGTATGATTAAAAATACATAACCACGTATGTAAGATAATAACCACGTATGTAACATAACCACGTATGATACAACAATAATAACCTCGTATGTGACATAACCACGTATGTGACATAACCGTGTATATAACATAACCACGTATGCTACAACAACAAACAGAACACAACAAACATATATAATCATACAATAACCATCGAGTTAGTGTTACGGACGCGAACGTACCTTTTTGGCGTACAACGGAACTTTTACGGAAAAACGGTAAATTTCCGACACGGAAAAACGGTGTGACGGCGGCACAACAAATGCTCGACAATGTACGATTATCTCGTATATCCTATAAAGATAATATTTAACAACTTTTAGCAGCATAACGGGCATTTTAGGTACAAATTACCATTTTGCCCCCGAACCCCTAATCGGCGGAATTTCGCCGGAGCTTCGTTTTTCGCTCTATCTCTCTAGAATTTTGACAGATCTTTTCCCTCATCATATTTTCAAAATATATATCATATTTACCCCTAAATATGATATCTAGACTATCTTGAAAAATTAAAGATAAATCTAGCATTCCTACTATATCTACCGAAAGAACTACCGAAACTAAAGACCGGGACCGAAGAACTTACCCGAGACTTTGCTCGAGACTTTCTCGCAGCTTCTCTATCTAACTTCTCTCTAAGGGGCAGATTTTTGGTGTGAAAAATGAAGAAGGTGCTCATGCCCTTATATAGGGAAAAATTGTGCCACTTTGGTAATTTCCATATTCCAAATATTGTAATTTTCTCTTACCTTATAACCAAGTAAAATCAAAGCATAATGGTGTTTAATTCCTAGCCATGCAGCATGTTGGTCGACATTCAAGGCTGATTTGGCAGCAAACAATTGGTCCAAAAATGGTGAGTCAACTTGCTTTATGGCCGGTTCGGATTTTCCCGTTCGCCTCCGTTTCGCGTCTCTTCGGAGAAATCTCAAAATTCTGGATTCATAACTTTGAAGATCTTCTCTTCCTCATCAATAATATCTAATTTAACTTAGATTTCGGTCCCTTACAGGATTCCAACAATCCGGTTGAAGTTTTCTCGAAAACGTGTCCGAACACGTCCGTGTCGGAAATCGCTTTAATCATCAATCTCTGGATAATAATTCACTGACTCCAAATATGTCCGAGATAATTATAAACTCATCTCCGATGTTGACTTATAATTTATTTTCTTCAAATCCAAAATGTGAATATCTGCATTTTTCCCTATTTCGTCTTATTAGGCAAATTCGCTCCGACCTCGGAATTAATTTCCTAAGAGGTCACTTGAAGGTAAAAACTCACCGATCAATATTTTACCTTGACTTTGGAATTCCTATTCCTGGTTCTCTAGATAGGATCCGTTTCCTATTTATTCCATTACTATTCACTATATTATATAATAATACAATTTTACAAAAATATCATGATATTTATTTATTTTTTCTTTTATTTTTTATTTATTTTTCTAAGCATAAAATATTTTATTAATATTTTATTTTATTTTTTATTTATTTAATAATTTCGAATTTCTCCAATTAAAAATAATTATTTAAATTATTTTTAATTCATTTACTTTATACCTTAATTATCCCATTAATTACCAGATTAGCCACTTACTAATTTTTGATAATTTTCTTAATTAGGATAAATCATTATCTCACAACTATTTTACTTACATTGGTATTTTATATCCCATGTAAAATATTAAAAATCATGGGGTCACTTATGATCCCAAAATAATACTTAATTTTGCCTCATTATTTTTCAAGGCAAATTATCCCAAAAATTCCTAAAATTAGAGACAACATATTCTCCAATTTTTTATAAATATTTCATTGCCTCTTAGGATTTATCATAATATTTTCAGGCATTCTATGACCCACAATTGCATTTAGGGATTTATAGCTCTTTATTCACCCTCATTTCAATAGAAATTACCTTAGAAAATAAGGTATTTATTAAACTAGTTTAAATACACATATTCACCTATTTTCATAGGTATTATTTACTAAACTTATGATATTTATCATAAGTCGATTTTAAGCTATTACAGGTTTATTTAAATATGGTGAAAAATCATAAAGCATGTCATTCTTGCACCATTTATGATCACATTTCCATTCTTAATTAACCCCAATTACTTTATGAGAAAATGCAACAACTAATTAATTCTCAGCTTTAACAGATCATGACAGTAAGATACATAACGAAAGAAGGAGAACCTCCCATATATATATTATATTGCATCTTTGTAACTTGCTACAGCAATCTCTCACATTGTGCATATATCAGACATTCATGCTTTATTGTGCAAATATAGAAGGGAAATAACCATAGCTATAGAAATTACACCCAAATCGTACTTTGACTTTAGGCTTGGAACCCCACCCCTATAAGAGAGTGAAGTCCTTGTATGCATCTATGCCCAAGCTTTATTCACTACTTAATGCATAATACTTCTCGTTATGAGGTGAGTTGATGGTTTAGTTATGAAGTTCATTCTCTGGTTCTGCATCTACAGCTTCACCAGCGTAAGAGCAGCATCTTCTGCAGCCTCCTCCATACTGTCCACCACAACATCCATAGCGGCAATATCCTCCCCGTTGGCCGCCACCATGACCTGGGTAACCACCACCATGGCCGGGATAGCCTCCGCCGTGGCCGGGATAACCACCACCACGGCCTGGGTAACCTCCACCATTGCCGGGATAACCACCACCACGGCCTGGGTAACCTCCATCATCGCCATATTTGGCATCATCCACCTCTCCATGTTTCATTGTGTCGACTTCAGCTGCAAATACATAAAGTGAAGAAACGTCGAACGGTTCGAAAATATAAAAACATATAGTAGATTTTCTCTCTTCAATATAGACAAAATTCTTACGAAAGGCCACGTTATTTGAAGCCATACCGCTATATTAAATGTAGTAGAAAAAGTAAAAATTGCAAAAGAAGTTATACATTTGTACTTTATAACAGCTTTATGGCTATTATTGGTAAATGTAAGGATTTTAAAGCAAATGGCTCCTTCGATAACATGAACTAATAGTATACTATGACATTTTGTATACATCGATGCCTGCTGAGCAAAACTTCTAGTTAAAATATTATCCAAAATATCTTTTGTTGATTAGAAAACATTGTAACAAATTCAGGCCAAAGGGAAAGAGAACTTGCACAGCATAATAGTATTCCTTTTTATATGACAGAATATTTGTAGTAGGTTTAATATTTTTCATACGCTGCAGTGAAGAGGGATTGAGTTCCCCCACAGCTTTAGTGCTCGAAAATAAATTTCTAACCGAACATAAAGTGACGATAGAAAAAAATAAAAAATAAAAAATTCATAGTTGATTTTTTTTAAAGGAAAAAAAAAGAAAAGAAACAGCAGCACTGCTGTAGAGGTTCACAACAAGAGGATTCAACTCACCATGATTAGAGGAAGACTCGGGCAGGTCTCTAGCTGTGACCTCCGAGGAGATAAGGAGTGAAAGAGCAAAGAGAGAAAAAAGGAAAAAGATGAACTTGGAAGCCATTTGATGAGATGCTTGCAATGAAAGGATGTAGGATGCTTTCTGTACTGTGAATAGACCCATCCATGTAACCATTATATAGACAGTCCCTACTGACCAAAATTAAAGAGGAAGGGCCAACAAGTAGTTGGCAGCTGGGAAGTAGCTTTTCATTAATTGTTAACCTTATCAAGTTACGTCCTACAATTCCAAATTGCATGATCTTCTTCTGATATTTTTATTTTTCTATTTAGGGTGACAATGAACGGATTAGAGACCATAAAATTCAAATAGAATTAACGTTTATATTAAACGAGTTTGTTCACTAGCTATGATTTTGTTTGAAGGGAAGGGTTTTAATATATATATAAAAGCTGGTTGATCATTTGAATTTTGCAGATATATAGAAAAAAATAATGTTGATAGTACAAAACGTCCTTCGAATGCTTAAATTTGAATTAGTCGGTAGCTAGTTTATTTAAAAGAATGTCTTCATTGACAATAGTCTATGGGTTTTTCAAAATTCATAATGCAAGATTAAAAATTTTTATGATAATATTATAATATAAAGAGGCTCCATGGTTTTAAGCAAGATTTCATGTTGAAGTTTTGTGAATGGAAAAAAAATGTTTGAAGCATTTTCATCCATTAGCTACTATATAATTTTGCTAGCTATCTAGAATTATTGTTTCTTTCACCAAACGAACTATCTTGCAGTATATAGATTGGGCTTCTATATAAATAATTTCTTATACAAATAGAGTTTAATTATATCCATTTATATTGTGAACATTGAACTTGAACTAAGTACCTGATCTTGGAATGAAACTAGCTATCTCAGTGTAATTATTAGGAAAAGAAAGGAGTGAACGTTTTTTTTAAAATTTTGTTGGTAATCAAAAGTTTTGGTGAGTCAGGTGCGACTTATTAGGGCATATCATTCGGTTGGAAGAACACTTGTACAAGTATTTACATATCAACCACAAGAATGTTCTTACAACAACAACAGTTAAACCCATAACCTTCATGTATATATCAAATCCTTATAGACTGGGTAACATTTTTTTTATTTTATTTTAAAAAAAAAAAAAAAAAAAAAAAAAAAAAAAAAAAAAAAAGAAGAAGAAGAAGAAGAAGAAGAAGAAGAAATTTTGCAACAAAAAAAATATATTTGGGAAATCAATATCTAACTGCTCAAGGCGGAAAATCTTCAGAACTAGTATGGAGCTTAGAGTTTTAAAGCTGTGTGTTTTAGCCCTTATGACATATAATTTTTATAAAAAAACCAACACGATATAAGCTTTGAGATTTTTAAACTTGAGCCAAGCTTCACACGTGTCACGGCCTTATAGCCCACATCACTCCAAGCACTTCCTAAAAGCTTTCTTAAATATGTGGTTTGTAAATTCGAAACTTTTTATGAATGGTATAATGGGCATGTAAGTTATGATTAAAAAATAATAATGTTCAAATAATGTTTTCAACCAATTTTTATAACGTTTTTTAATCTTCTCAATGGTAGAATTTAGGATAAAATCCCATGGATTTTGAATAAAAAGAAGGATGGAAAAGAAGAGGAAAAAGGAAGAAGGAATGTGTGTGTCGATAGAAGTCCCACATTTATTAGTTGGAGAGAAGTTGAAGGGTATATAAGCCTCAACTTTGCTCCTACTAAAGGGCCCTTGGGCCAACCCACTTTTGTGGAGGGGTGAGGACTTAGATGACCCTTGGCCCACAACACACGCGCCGCCGTCCGCCTAGTCCGGTAAGCGCGTGTGTAAAATAAAAAAAAAATTTATTAAATTATTTTTTGAATTTCCAATTTGACCCTGAACTTTTAAAAATTATGTTTTTGCCTCTCCAAGATTTTCCAACCACCGGCTGCGTATTGCGATCCGTTCGGATCATTCACTCCGTTCTAGTGCATCTGTTTGTGCGACACACCTGTTCCCCGGCAAGAGACGCGGGTCGCTTCTGTTCGTTCCATTCTAGTGTGTCTGTTTGCACAACACACCAGTTCGCTACAACAACGAGTCCATCTGATCAAGTTTTTTCGTTTTCTATAAATAGGGCAAACAAACTCGTTGGATTCACTTAGGCTTCAGATTCACGGAGTCATCTTTCTGAAGACGAATAATCCGCTCTATCCTGGGAGGTAATTGCTTAGAAACCTTCGGCATCCGTATTGAATGAGCAAAATTGCCTTAAGGAAACAACGTACGTTGGGCCCACATTTGTGCATAGTTCATTACCATATTTGGCAGTCTTTTGAGTTCGTATATAGCTTTTTCATATTATACAGACCTGTTGTGTGTTCTCTGTATGTGCTATTTCAATAATAAAAATTCTTGTTGTGCTATATTAATAGTATTTGTTTACTGTATATTCAATTTCTACCTATTCAATACATTTTCAACAACACTCAAAACTTAATTTTTTGCTCAAAATTAATAAATGTTTGAAGTTTCAGAAAGATTTGAAATGATTCAGAACTTGAATATAAATTAATATATATCAAGATGTAATTTTACTAAATAAACTAAATAATTTTAAGTTTAATTTGCTTGTATTTGTAGAAGAACGTACCGGCTGGAATATGTTTCATTACAAAAAGTCTTCATCATTTTTCACAACAATAAAAAACTTTTCAGCTGTTAAGCAAAAGAAAAAATCTTCCTACAATTATTTTCCATATAAATTTAAATCGATAATTACATTAATGGTTAAAAAAATAAAATTTAATATATTCTAGTTTATATCTAAATTTAAATTCTATCTCGACAATGTTATTAAAAAAGTCTATTACGAGCAAGTAACATGCTTCGTTAATAACATCTCTGAATCTGGATATTATCGGTTACCAAGTGGCAGAACCAAATAAATGACTAATAAATGAGAAGATATGAATGACTGAATTAAATTATGAACAACTTGTTTCGTGGACAACACTTGTCAAACTCAAAGAGATTACAACGCCATCGTCTTAGTCATGATTTGAGATTGCTCAATGTTTTTCTAGAACTTTTCTAAATATGGCACGAATTGAGATGATTCTCAATGGAGAGCAATAAGTGGGTTGGGCAGTCCATACCTAAACTCTAGCCCGTCCATTTAATGTTACATGGGTACGGGCTAGCCCCTACACGTACCCCAACTCATTTAAATTCATGTTAAACGGGTTGTGACATAAATAGGCAATTTAAAACGGGTTATGGGTAACCCATTTAAATTTTGAACTATGTATTTTTTAAATATGGGTAAAAATTATCATTTTAAATTTTGAATATTTAAAGTTCAATCATTACATATTACACACAAAAAAACTTAAATTTAGACATATATCATCATAATATTATTTTTATGTTCAAACTTCAACTTTCAAATTAAATCATGACAATTATAAGCTCATGATTTATGAGATGGCATGCTTCCATTAGATCTTCATGCTTCATCGTTATTTTCAGATTCACTTAATGAAGGGAAGCTGCCAAATAAATACTAGTTGATATTATTTCAAAACAAAATACCTATATATATAAACCTGATATAGACATAAACACAAATTTGTTACTTGTACCACCCCTTTACTGTCTTTTTATTTTATACATACCCTTGAGCAAAAATACAATCATGACAAAAATAAACACCTTCAAATTATTGTCAAAATGCACCACAAATAATTGTTCTTCTTCTTATGAAATAAAACCAAATCCAGAAAGCCAAGTATCCTAAAACAACTCTGGTCCTTGTCAATTCATTATGCAACCAACAGTAATGAATTACTTGCTTTGCTAATTTTTCTTCTTCTAAAACACTGTACATGTAAATCTATCGGTAAATAATTAACAATAAGAAACATACTTAAGACAATGTTATAAAAAAAAATACTTCAAACAAATTAAAGGTCATAGTCTTAACCACAGTCCCACTTTAGAATCTAGTTATATCATAATAAAAACAAGAAATAGGTAGGATCGAGTTTGAAAACCAAAAATCATAAAATTCATAGTACTCATATAAACAAGAATCTAAGAAACTAACAGGAGGCAAAGTAATGGAGTGTGCTAACAAAATGAAAATACACAGAAATAAAAATAAATCATAATAAAATCTTTAAAAAAAATTAAATGGGCAGGCATGTGTAGCCCTAAAGGTGTGCCCGTAACCCACCTCGTCATAGGTCTTTTATGGGCGGACTTAAATGGGAAAATTTTAGATGGGTTCGGGCAGGCCGATTCACCATTTCCGATTTGAACCCCCAACATCCCTTTGAAACTTATTCTAAACAACACATTTCCTTCTCCATGTGAAAGACACCCCTTCCTTCTTCTTGATTTCAGGTCTAAACCCCTCCACCCTTATACTTATTTGAAGCACCTTAAACTAAAGTGCTTCTCTATTAGACAAAGATTCCAATACAATTTCATCAAGAATGCTTCGTTCTGTTTGCACAAATCCTTTATTCTGAGGCCACCATCCTTCTTTTCTTTAATTTCCTGCTCCCATAATACCAGGTGGAGCTTCTTTCCCTTATCGTCATCACCCCATAAGAAACTCTTGCTCTTCTTTTCTAGTTCATTTACCAACCCTTTTGAAGAAGCATTGTTTGCATATAATAAGATGGTAATGTAGTGAGGACTGCTCTAATAAGGGTAGTTCGACCATCAAACTTCAAACATTCACGTTTCCACCCTGACAACTTCTTTTGAGTTTCTCCAAGATCGGGGCAAAGGTAACATTTGATGCTCTCCTATGAATCAAGGCACTGACTCTTTACAAACTTTCACTATTTCAGTAATTGTTAAGTCTTGTGCTTTGATTTTGTGAGATATTTTGTACTTCATTGATTATTTATTTACTATTTGATAGAGATTCTTTTGAATAATTTATTATGATTAAGTAACTCAAGTTAGTGGGGCCTTAAGTGTAGGCATTGATTGTAAAGTGTAAGGGGGAGTAAGTGTTCCTTGAGAAGGAACTTACTTGTACTAAAGTACCAAGAGCCTGACAAGTCTTGGAGGCATAGGGGAATACATGAAGAAAAATATATAATACCGGACATGCAAGCTTCCCCGATGTTTGCCAGCCACTCAACATCTTATGTGCAAGGAAATCATTTATCATCCACATTAAGGCAACATGCATGGTGAATTATGCCTTAATGATACATCATTTGTATCACGATTGCCTTCCATACTTCCCCAACCCAACCCTACACAAGGAGTTTTTTCACTATGATCAATGTTTGCATCCCAAGTATTGGTTGGGATGTTGTTTGCATCCCAAATATATGCAGTAAGGACATACCTCAGTCAACAAAACAACATGTGATAAATATAAGTGGCAAATATAACTTGCCACTTATGCCAACCAATTGCCACTTAATCAAGAAAGTGAGAAACAAACACATGCATTGAACTAAGAACAGATCCCATCAAGCAACCAAAGAATGAAAATAGTACACCAGAAGAGGGGGACATGCATGTGGAGGGGGCAAACAAAGAATAGGAAACTACACATTGAATTAGGGAATGAGCAAACCATCCATTGGCATTTCAACATTATCACTTAGTACAATTTGATATAATAATTTCTGGGACATATAAGTATTTAAATTTAAATCAATAATTCCGTTAAATAAAAAAGAAATTTTCAAAATATTATTGTCAACGCCTAAATTTAAAGTCTATCTTAACAATGTAATATATATATATATAAAGTCTATTCAGACAATCAATCATGTACGAGCAGGTAACATGCCTCATTAATAACATCTCTGAATCGATATATTATTGGTCTCCAGGTGGCAGAACCAAACAAATGAGCATTGAAAGACTAATAAATGTGAAGATATGAATGACTGAATTAATTATGAACAACTTGTTTCGTGGATCAAAATCAAAGAGATTACAATCCATTGTCTTAATCATGATTTGAGATTGCTCAATGTTTTTCTAGATACTTTTCTAAATATGGTAGGAATTGAGATGATTCCCAATGGAATGTGTCTGCGTCAGGATTTAAACCGTCTAGATATGGTACGACTGAGGCATTGACCAAATTGATGTGCATGAGTTCTTTATTTCACCGAGATATTTAATAAAACGACAAAAAAAACAAGATGATAGATTGAGTGGCTTGGATTACATAAAATCATAAAAAAAAAAAAAAAAAACAAAAAAAAAATAGGAAGGAGGAAAGATGAAATTATAATATATATTTCGGCAACTATAAATTTGATATTTAAAGTTATATTTAAGAATAAAAAAATTAGAAAAATCATATGATCCTATAATAGATTTTTTTTCCTTGGAAATAACTTGTCAGAAACAAAGTTAAAAGAAGAAGGAGAAAAAAAAAAAATAGAAAAAATACAATTTGACTGTCCTTTATGTCAAATTTAGTTTTAATATTTTAAAAATAAATGAGAGAAGAAGCAGGGAAGAGTGCTTTGGTACACAAAACGAAACTTAAAGGAATGACAATAAGATGAGAATGGGAATACAATTGAGAATGGGGTGGGAATGAGGTTTAAAAACTTGCTTAGTGAGCCGTGGCATGATAACATAATGTTAATTTTAAATCTATAATCATGAAAAACAGTTATTGGGAAATCCAACTGCGTAAAGTCAACATCCACCATGTCCAGAATGACTCTGTACGACCATATCGCTCTCAATGGAGGGAGCTTGGTATCGGAAATCTGACCCTAATCCAAATAAAATTAAAACGCAAATGACAAAAAAAATAAAAAAAAAAAAATAAAATTGCCACACAAAAAAAACGCTAAAAACATAGGCGATTTAGCGACGGAAACTCCATCGCTAAATTCCCATGGCAAATTAACTTAGCAACGGAATAAAAAATTCTTTCGCTGTGTAGCCACATATTTGAGATGGAATGCCTATCGCAAATTTCTGATGCAACTGTTCTGTTGCAAACGTAGAAAAGCCATTGCAAAATTTTAGAATAGCGTATTCCAACGTTTAACGGTAATCTGTGGCTAATTAGCAACTGAATTTCGATGGAATGTTCTGCCGCTAATTTTCGACAGGCTTTTTCATCACAACTTAGCGATGGAATTGTCCATTAGAATTCCGTCGTTAATTTAATAAAATGAATTTGTGATTTATATTGTTAGCAGACCATTATTTACCCACAATTCATGAATACAAATACCGAATAGTTAAAATATATTATAAAAAGAAACTTGCAATTAAATTGTCAATAGTTTCCATCCAATAAAATAGACATGTCTCAGCTGTCATCATGCTACAATAAAGTTAATAAATATAATAACTAACAATAGTTTCCATAGCACATATCTCATTATTTTCTTCATTTTCAATTTCATTGCTGGAGGGCCCAGATAATTTTGTCTCAAGTGCTTCCAACCTAGACAAGATATTGATGGTCATTTGCTTAAGATCTTCATTCCCTTGTCTAATATGTTGATTATCTTGTTTTAGCTGTGTCATACTTGTGCGTATTTCTTCAAGATTAGGATTGACCGTCACTACTATAAATTCGTGCAAATATAAAATTTAATAAATAACATTTACAGTGAACAAACATCATATATATCGAAGCAGAAGCCACACAAAAATATATAATACTAAAACCTAACGGTTAAATATGTGCATCGTCATATAGTGAGATGAAAAATTCGCAAACATAAAATATAATGTTGGTAATTATTACCCATCATGTATTTACTAACAAAAATGACGTTCTTATGCAATAACCGTCATATAACACTTTCAAACAATTTGTAATACCCTAAAAATCGTATTTATGATAAGTATCATATTTTGGTAAATAATACCTATTGAAAATAGGTGAATATGTGGTTTCAAATAATAAGTAATAATTATCTTATTTTCTAAGGTAATTACTATGGGAATTAGGAGAGATAAAGAGCTAAAATCCTTGAAAAATGTATTTTATAAAGGCGAAAAATGGCACAAAACATTATGATAAATCCCATATGACCGCAAATATTGACAAAAACTTGGGAAGTGTGTTATCTCTAAATTTAGGAATTTTTGGGATTATTTCCTTGGAAAATAATAGAGCATAAATATAATATTATTAAAAGCACTTTTTGGCCCCATGATTTTTAATATTTTACATGACATAAAATACCAATGTCAAAAAAAGTTGTGAGATAATAATTAATCCTAATTATAAAAATTATCAACAATTAGTAAGTGGCTAATTAAGTAATTAGTGGCTAATTGTTTAGATTTAGACATAAGTAAATTAATTAATAAATAATTCATTTAAGGGAGAAATTCGAAATAAATAATTAAATAAATAATAAAATATTAATAAAATATTTTATGTTTAGAAAAAAAAATATCTAGATATTTTGAATAAAATAATAATATATATGGTGAAGAGCCAACAGACATTTGAGAATGGATATAAATAAAATCCTACACCGAATATAGGGATATAGTCTAAGTCATCTGGACTTTTTATAAACCAAAGAAATTCTACCTCGAGTGGACTATCTCCGAATTCATTTCAAACCAACCGGGTCATTAAGATACAGGATAAATGAGAAATAGGGCGGATAGCGAAATAAGACCTATAGAAAACGAAATAGTTGTGACAAACCAGGGATAAGGTTTCTTAGGTCGAACATATTACGAACCAAATTTACGTCCCGTAAGCCGACACTTCCTAAGTGATTTCCGTAACCGTTGGTGTCTGTCCTAAAATGTTCAAAGAGTGCAACGGAATGCCCTTAATGGGATCATAAATTTCATTAACCCGATATTCCTACGAGAGGAAGAATGGAACTTCAAAACGTTGCTTTCGATTTTTGAGTTTCGTCAAGATTACGGGATTAGGACACCGATCGGGAACTTTATCGGTAAAGTCGGCAAGATGACATCATCTTCTTCTAGAAGGGATGATGTCATCCAACACATGGAGGGCCAAGATGGAGCCACGTGGCGAAGTGCGATCCGACGGTTGAAATCCGATCTGAAAACAATTGAAGTAATTCCCACCTTGTCCCTTCCTTTTCCTACAAATAGGAGCTCTCCCACTTCATTCTTCTTCACCCCAAATTCGAAAACTAGAGAGAAGTTAGAGAGAAGGAAGAGCCCGGAGGAAGACAAGCGGAGCCCCGGGTAAGTTTTTCGGTCCTTAGTCTTAAGTTTCAAAGGTTCTTTCAAGAGAGATAGTAGGAATGCTAGAATTGTCTTTAAATTTCCTAGATAGTCTAGATATCATATTTAGGGGTAAATATGATATACATTTCGAAAATATGATGAGGGAAAAGATCTGTAGAAATTCTGGAGAGATAGAGCGAAAACAGCTAAGCTCTGGCAAAATTCCGCCGATTAGGGGTTCAGAGGCAAAATGGTAATTTGTACCTAAAATGCCTGTTATACTGCTAGAAGTTGATAAATGTTATCCTTATAGGATATCGAGATAATCGACCGCCGTTGTCCGCGTCGTCATTCACCCGTCAAAAAAAATTACCGTTTCCGTAAAACGTATCAGTAGTCGACAACGAAGGTACGTTCGCGCTTCGTAACACTAACTCGATGGTTATTGTATGGATATATATGATTGTTGTATTCACACTATGGTGGTAGCATACGTGGATATGTTACACCCGTTGCTATGTCACATACGTGGTTATGTTACATACGTTATTATTATTGTCAGATATCATACGTGGTTATGTTACATACGTTATTATTATTGCTTTGTATCATACGTGGTTATGTTACATACGTTATTATTGTTGTTGTATCATACGTGGTTATGTTACATACGTGGTTATTATCTTACATACGTGGTTATGTATTTCTAATCATACATCCGTTGTGGACTTTGTATTGATTGTTTCATTGCGTGTATATATATTGTCATATTTAAGCATGAGGTTAACCGTTACACGAGGTTCAATGTGCATTGAACCTCAACTCTTATCATAGCGTCGGAGTTCGGAGAACCGAGAACCGAGGAGAAAAGGCGAAAGGTGCCGCACGAGACCCAATAAGACTTTCTTCGTTGTTATTCATTTTGAAAACTCTCGGTCATCGTACCGCTCAGTAATCACCGGACTTACGGAAATTTGAATAAATGTATCAGTTACTCAATCGCTCCGATGCTCTACTCTGATGATATATGAAAAAAAAATTATACTGCTTTTGAAAATGAGATGTTACACAATTTATCTTCATAACTTTATATCAACATAAACAAATATATAATGGTTATAATAATAAACTGTAAAGTATAATTCCTAAATATTTGTCTTTTTTAAGAATACTTAATGTTTAAAAATGAAAATTGTTATATGTATGATAATAATTGACAATTCTTCCCAATGAACCGTTATATATTCTTTAAGAATACTTAAGATTAAAAAAATTAGTTGACAATACATTATGGTTCTTCACAAAGAACTGTTAAGTATTATTTAATATAAATAAAGGTAGGATTATGAAAGATATCATATGTAAGGGAGCAGGATCCTGAAAAATATAATTACAAAGAACCATTAAGTATTCTTTGATATAAATAAAAGTGAGATTCTAAAAGATATCATATATAAGGAGGCATGATCCTCAACAAAAAATTGACAATACAGTATGGTTCTTCACAAAGAACTATTAAGTATTTTTTTTTAATACAAATAAAGATGGGATTCTGAAAGATATCAACTGTAAGGAGGTGAGATATGAAAATAATAATATTTATTTAATAATGCATTACAGTTCTTAACTAAAAACTATTAAGTATTCTTTAATATATACAAAGGCAAGATTTTGAAAGATATGAAATATAAAAAGGCAATATTGTGGGAAAATAATTGACAATATGTTACGGTTCTTCATTAAGAACCATTAAGTATTCTTTAATAAAAAGGTGAAATTCTGAAAAATATCAAATATTAAGCAAGATTCTAAAAAAATTATTTGCCACAACTCGTTAAACTTATTCTCAAACATTTGTGCATCTTCCCTAATGAGTCTCATACTCTTTTTTCCATAATTTTTGTTGTGGCGCTGTAGGTCTTGTCCTCCACCACTACCATAAGTCTTCACTCCGCAACTCTTCCTCTTGTGATTCTTCATCGTGTAAGTTTTTTTTTCCGTTAACGTTTTTAGTTTCATTTTATTTTTTATCTAACAAGATCCCGCCAGCTGATGCTCAAGATTGATAGTTGAGATTACAATATCTAATCTGATGATGACTATTAGTTTGAAGATTAAAAGAGAGAGAGAAAAGAAGAGAACCTAGAAAAAAAAAAAAATGAGGTAAAGTGCTGAATTTTTTTATTATTGATCTCAAAAAAAAAAAAAGGCTTTGAGATAGCCTCGTTTAGACCATAGTATTGAGGATCCGGTCTAAAAAGTATGATCGGTGACAGTTTCGTAAATATCAAGTACTTTTTATACTGAATCCTTTAATCATAGGTCTAAAATATATAGACCGGTTTCCTAAACAACTGATCTAAAAAGTTTAAAAAAAAAATGAAATCTCGATTACCTTTTAGAGTAAACTTATACGACCAAACTCAAATAGTATCCGGTCTAAAATATAAGAAAAAAATTAAATACTTTTTTTAAAACTTTTATGACCGGATTTTAATACATAATGGTCTAAAGGTTTAACTTGTAAGACCGGTTTAAGAATACTAGTATAAAAAGTTTAAAAAAAATTTGAATCTCGATTACTTTTTAGAGTAAACTTTCAAGATCGTACGTAAATAGTAGCCGGTCCAAAAGATAAGGAAAAAATTAAATAAAAATTTTATTACTTTTAAAACCAGAGTTTAATACTCACCAATTTTAAAGGTTAACTTTTAAGACTGGCTTCTGAAGTTGTTGCTTAAGCCATAGTACTTCAACACAAAGACTTGATATAGCAGTATACTTAGCTTCAGTTGAAGATACTGAGACAATAGTTTGCTTCTTGCTAAACAAAGACACAAGTGATCCTCCGAAGAATTCACATTGATCACTTGTGCTCTTTTTGTCTGTCTTATATCCAGCATGATTTGAGTCTGAGTATGCCATAAGATGTTCAAGTTGGCCTTTGGGAAACCATATACCCAACTCCTCAGTGTTCGCAAGATATCTAAAGATCCTCTTCACATGCTCAGCATGAGACTCTTTAGGAGCTTACTAGAATCTTGCACACATCCCCACACTGAATTGGATGTCTGGACAACTTGCTATCAGATATAGCAATGATCCAATCATTCCTCTATATTTGGTTATATTAAAGTCCTTTCCCTTTTCATTAGCATCCAAAGAAGTAGTTGAGTTCATCAGGGTATCTACTCCATTGCATTGATCAAGACCATACTTCTTCAACAGTTCCCTCAGATACTTGGTTTAGGAGATGAATATCTCATTCTTCCTTTGCTTGATTTGAAGTCCAAGAAAATAATTCAATTCTCCCATCATGGACATTTCAAATTCACCCTACATAGTCTGAGAAATCCTTGCACGAGATTCATCAGTAGAACCAAAGAGAATATCATCTACATATATTTGAATCATAATCAAATTATTTTTCTTATTACTCTTGATGAAGAGAGTTGTGTTTGCTTTATCTCTGACAAATCCTTGATCAATAAGGAATTTTCTTAATCTCTCATACAAGCTCTAGGAGCTTGTTTAAGACCATATAGAGCCTTTTCAAACAAAAGACATGGTCAGGATGAGAGTCACTTTCAAAACCAGGAGGTTGTTCAACATAAAATTCTTCTAGAATGAATCCGTTTAGAAAACACTCTTTACATCCATTTTTGATAAAGCTTGAATCCTTTGATACATGCAAAGTACTACTACAAAATAGGGCTACGGCGTCCTATTTTTTGCACATTTAACATCCTTTTTTCACGGGACGCCTATCTAGGGGGCGCAATAAGTAAAACTTATGTCGTCTAATATTTTAATTAGACGCCTTAAGTTCTGACTTAAGACATCCTATTTTAATAATTAGACGTCTTAAGTATAGTATAAATGATGTTTCAGTGTATACTTAAGGTGTCCAATTTCATTAATTAGACGCCATAAGTTCAACTTACGGCGTCTAATTTTAAATTAGACGCCGTAAGTTAACTTATGGCGTCTAATTATTAAAATTAGATGCCTTAAGTGTTATTTTTTTCAATATTTTGCTTCGTATATTCACTGCCCACAATCCCTTACAAAAATCTTCTTACATATTAGCAAGCAACAATCACCACAATATGATCAAATAAACAACGCATATATGTAAAAGGTTAGCTCAGCTAACCTTATATTTTTGGCTCGAAAGTATAACAACAAAGTGTAAGACAGAAGTAGAATACATGTATGTATATATAACAAATATCCCCCAAGACACATAGTTCATGATGAGTTGGACATAAAGGTAGCAAAGTAGTAACAACAAAGTGTAAGTGGCTAACTTCAAATCATCTTAACCAATTTGCTCTAACTAATTCAAGTGGTAACTACTACTACTTCTATATACAACAATCACCAGAAATTGTCAAAAAGTAGTCTAGCTACCTCCTACTAATTAAGCAATATAAAGACTAACTTTATTCATCTATGTGTTGAAGAAGATGTCCAGCCAACAGGTTTTGAACCAAATCGATATCTTCCTCCGAGTAGGTATCCTCAGTACCAAAAATCTGTAAAATGGAAAACAAGCTATAAGATAAATCAATCAATTAAGTGAATGAATTAATTACACAACTAAAGTACAACTTCAAATTTTTTTCTCAATATTTTTTAAAAAATCGGCAACATTTCCCTTTAAAAGTAAGACATCCCAAATTTTCAATAACAAACAATTTCAGCTTAATTCAAACAAAACTTACTAACTAAGGCAATTCAGAACAATATCAGCTATTAAATCCAACACTTTCATCAACAAAGAGAACACTAGAGTTATTCGTACTAACATATACTTCAATGGTCATGGTAAACCATGAAGCCATCACTTGTTTAATCAAGTTCAAAGTTTAGATGGCTAATAATAAAGGAAAGACAAAATAAAAATTTCAAGGACTAGATTAAAAACACTTAAATCCATAATGGTAAACCATGAAGCCATAAGACAAGTGTTGTTCTCACTCAGTAAGACCATTTGCATACCAAAGCTGTCAATAGACACTTTGTTTTCTAAGGTAAAATCAAATAGGCAAACGACAAAAACATAGATTGATCGTGTATAATATAAATTAGAGTTGTGAACTTTGTTTCTTAGATGTTTTCTATCTTCTAGACTGTGTAATGTTTTACAAGTAATAAATTATGTAGGAAAAAAAGATAAAGTAACAACTTGAAGTTAAAAATGGAAGCGAATATGCAACCTCTTCTACTAATTATAGAGTTTTTATTCCACAAATTTTTTACAAAGAAAAAGGAGAAAAAGAAATAACGAGAGTATTCAAATCCACTTTATATGCCTACCAAAATTGAAATGCACAACTAAAAAAAACTTCTCAATTCATTCATATGTTATTAACAACCAACAAAGGTGTCATCTCCAACAAAGGAAATTCAAACTTCAATGAACAAAACCAAGCTTCGCACGTTAGATAATGAGACTCACGTATATATAGTGTGTGGTTTAAAATCTGCTAGATAGGTATATAACTCACCTCTCATAGTTTTAAATCTGCTAAGAATCACCCTTCCATTCATCATAATCAGAATCAGAATCACTTGCATTATAACCTAGCAACCAAACATGTTCATTCTTGAATTCCTTCAAAAAAGATAGAAGAACAATGAAGCTGTCACTAATAACAACAAAGGTATAAAAATAAAGCAAGGAAAGCATCAAATAGATTAATCCCACCAAACACGAAACTGCTCCCCTGGATTAGTTTGTCCCCTTAATTGGTAAAGCATTTATAATCCAATTCACAGGACTTGAAAGGCTATCAAAGTTAGTGTTCAATGATACAAACCAACATCTATGGGTTACTGAGCACTTCCCCTTTGGATGCCATTTTAAATATAAGCTTAAAATCTATTTCATGATGCCAAGTTGCCAACTACCCAATAGATTGCCGAATTAAAAACTAGAATCAATAACAAATAGCAACAACTTCCATATGTTAGCAAATTAGGATTTAGATTTGTATTCTAAATAGGTTAAATGTGTTGCAAGTATGCATATAAATTCTGTTCAGATATGTATTTATATTGGTTGAAGATGTATATAATTATTTTGAGTAGCTATCACAATGCTGGTAAACAAATACAAGAAGGAGAAGCGGTGTATTGCTGAATGCAACCCTCACAATAAAGAACGAGTTTTACAGAGTATAAGAACTACAAGGACCAGGTATTAGCATCACCATTCAGATTAGATACAGCCAGTTCCATCTAAGGATGATAATAATTAGGATAGGATTCAGAGCAGACTAGTTTCTGAAGGTAAAGAGGGTTTTCAAAAGGATGAATCAGTAAAGGTTAACTGGGTCACTACAAAATATTAGGTTAAGGACATTAGTCAACTCAGACAATTGGAGTGAGCACTGTGTTTGTACTCCCTAATGAATAAAGATATGCAAATCACAAGTAATAAATATAGAGATGAGAAGTGGTGCTGAATGCAGTAACTAGAGGGAAGGTTGAGGAGAGCTTACTTGGAGAGTGTCACTAGATGGATCAGTCATGCAACGAGGTTCATTAATTAATTCCCAACCTAATATAGTGGGATCATTTCTATATTCAACTCCAGAGATAGTATTCTTCCTTATCAGAACAGTCTGCAAGAGAATTCAGAGGAAGCTAATGGTTTGACTGAGAATAGTCTCAAGGATACAAAATATTCATCAAAAGCAATGTATGTGCAGCAAAATGAAAAGCAAAGAGAAATAGTCACGCAATCATTATGAAGAGGATAGGAGATAGTAAGATTTCAAGCTTTATACTTTAACCAACAGACATGATGATAAGGAACAAAGCATATTATGGAAAAATACAAAAGCAATAATGTATTCATCAAGAGTGATAATAATTACCCTCATTTGTTCTTTACCTAAGATTCTCAAATTGGAGGGAAATTTGCATCTTGAGTTCAACACATGTCTTGTGACCAATTTCATTTTAGATAAAGTCAAGCATCTTGAACAAGAAAAGTTCAACTAACTCTAGAATATGTTATTTCATTAAGATAAGCTAACGTAAAGGAAATAATCTTATCCTTTGCCTCCCAAACCTTGCAATGGTGCCGAGGTAAAGGTTGTTCACCAAATCTGAAATATAAATTCACAGCCATTAATCAGAAACAATAATATATATTTATCTATATGACTACTTCAAGTAAAGCTCCATATTTCTTTCAATCTTACCTGCTTTGGTCATCCCAACACCACTATCAATAATGGACAGTGTGTTGTTTGTCTTTTCGGGGATGATATGGATGAATAGCTCTGGCTGAGCATCAAGCTTGCTCTTATCTGTCAAGCTCTCAAATCTGATCTTGTCTAAAGCCTGCAATAGGGCAGCCGCAGAAGGGAAACTCAACACATTTGCTATGACAAAGAAAAAATTATTCCAGGTGTGCATAATTAAAACACATCATGATTCCTGTGTTGCAAAAGAGGGGGAAAAACCCAAAATCGATGCCACGACCTTACAATCCAACACATAGAAAGGTATAAGTTTTAAAAGATGTTGGGCATAAGCAATGAATTTATAGAGTGAAGGAAAGAACAACATCGTACAAGTTTTACAGGGAACAAAGTGGGTAGGAAACCGGTGCAGCCTACCTGCCATTGTTGCTTATATTAAGAATAGTCAGACAAATATAGTTGGTACCCCGCGGAGCCATGGCACTCTAGAGTCAAGGAAGTTGATGATAATATATTTGACCAAGAAACTTAAGCAACTGATTCGAACAGATACACAGAACGACATCGATAATGAAGGAACTATAGATTAGGAGATCTGGAAGAGAAGAGAGTACCTTTTTGTTGACTTGATTGTGGAACGCAGAAGAC
This sequence comes from Acacia melanoxylon, assembly GCA_019022615.1. Classification (NCBI taxonomy): domain Eukaryota; kingdom Viridiplantae; phylum Streptophyta; class Magnoliopsida; order Fabales; family Fabaceae; genus Acacia; species Acacia melanoxylon. The sequence continues at coordinate 1,136,645 of JAFJYJ010000045.1, read as the reverse complement.
GCTAGAGAGACTGTAATGAGAGCACACCGACGAAGGAGAGGAGAGGTCTGACGGAGTGGCGCGTAGAGGCAGAAGAAGGAGGGCACGCGACTTGGGGGAAAGAAGATGGAAAACGATATCACTCTGCTCTCCTTGCTCACTGATACACTCTACTCGATGAACACCCATTGAAATAGATGATTTTGGCATCTAATTACTTTTCTTAGATGCCAAAAATAAAATATTGGACGTCTAAACAAAATAATTAGACGCCAAAAATAAATATTTAGCCTCTAAATAATTTAGTTAGATGCCAAAAATAAGAACTTTTCTTAGGACCCAGATGCAGGCCCAGTTATAGTGTGTAACAAAATTTTTAGACGCCAAAAAACATCATTTTTACTCCAAAAACACAGCAATTTGCCGCCAACCTTTCGTTTGCTGCCCCTTTACCTCTTCTATGGGCGACTTTTGGTGTCATAATATTTTATTAGGACGTTTTAAGTGCACTTTCCTCGTCCTAAAATTTAGTAGGACGCCTAATATATCAAATTTTTGCCTAAGAATTACAAAATTGCCACCGCGTTCACATTTTACCTCCTTTTTATAAAATAAGACATCCTTTTCAAAAGTAAAAACCATATTTTGTAGTAGTGAAGGCTAAGAGTACTCATATAGCTTCCAATCTAGCCACTAGAGCATACGTTTCCTCATAATCAATACCTTCTTCTTGATTATAGCCTTTGGCAACTAATCTCGCCTTGTTTCTAATAATGATTGTGGATTCATCTCGTTTATTCTTGAATACATATTTAGTGCCAATGACTGGATGGTCTTTAGGCCTAGGTACCAAGTCTCAAACTTTATTTCTTTCAAATTGATGTAACTCCTCTTGCATTGCTATAACTCAATCATCGTCTGAAAGGGCTTCATCAATCTTAGATGGTTCAATCTCAGAGATAAAAAAGCAGAAAAAGTAACTTCATTCAAAGTACTTTTTTTGGTTCTCACACCTTCACTCACATCGCCTATTACTTGATTCATAGGATGACTTCTATTGTATCTCTAGGCTATAGGTTGAGATTGAACTAGATTTTCACAAGTATTTTAAGGCTCAATTTCTAAAATGTTTTCAGAACTTTCAGGAACAGAAGGAGTTTTTGAAATGGGTTGATTTTGAAAAATAGGTTCATCCTCATCAATGAACTTGTTGGGCTTAGTTTCACAAAAACACAACATGAATTGACTTTCCACGACACGAGTACGATTATTGAAAACTTTACGATTAAAATGAAAAATATACCTTCATACTCTTATTAAAATTTCATTCAAAATATGGACCATAGTGTAATTGATTGGATTACGGTCCTAAGGAAAACGATAGATAATGTAGACAAATATAAACATCCTTCCGTCGGATCTCGGGTAACGGTTAACCTTTATGCTCAAATAAAACAAAAGACTTATTTCAATACGATCGAATTTTCCTAAGTTATCCTTACCATTGTTGTGGAAATGTATATAAGTAGCATAGATTTAGGGTTACAAAAGTAAGCATTTGCATCCAAAGATGTGTAAATGTGCAAGATTCAACTTCCTTCCTTTGTAGAGTTCATAAGGATTTTTATTGAGTTTCTTCTGGAGATAAGCTCAATTTGAAACATAGCACGTCATGCTCATTGCATTTTCCCAGAAGACTTGAGAGGTCTTGTTCTCATTCAACATCGCTCTTGTTCTTAGCCATTTCATTGCATTATATTATTATTTTATTCTAATTATCATTTTAATTATTTAAACAATTCTTTTTAATTAAAAATAACCATAATTTCGCCCCCTCATTTTAAAAAATTCAGACTTTTTTCCATTTTTTAAAAATATAATATTTTTTACCAAAAATTCTCGACCTCTTACTTAGGTTAATCTTTTCTTCGTTCTTTTTAGGATCTTTCAACCACTCCATTTTATATCCTATGTAAAATATTAAAAATGTTTACCCCATCAAAGGGTTCTCGAAATGCTTTTTAAACTTTTCTTTATGTTATTTCCTCCGAAATAATTTATTAAATTCTTGTGGAGTCCTTGGGGTTGAGAAGTTGTGGTCAATTCAAGATTCAAACTCTTCCTTCCTTTGTAGGGCATTGTAGAACTCCTTGAAAGCTTGATTCTCAAACTCTCCTCCATGGTCTGTCCAAATACCTGAAATGCAAACACATTTCTCTTTTTTCACTTTCTATGCAAATATGACAAACAGATCAAATGTTTCATCCTTGGAAGATAAGAAAATTGTCCAAGCAAATCTTGAGAAATCATTGACAATGACCAGAGTATACAAATTGCCACCAAGGCTCATTACTCTCGCTGGTCCAACTAAATCCATATGAAGTAGTTGGAGGGGCGATTAGTCGAGATTTCATTTTTTTTTTGAAAGATGATTTAGTTTGTTTACCCCTTTGACAAGCATAACAAATCATGTCATTTTTAAAACGAAATTTAGCTAAACCGAGAACTAAATCTTTTCTTAACAACTTGTCCAATTGGAACATGTTTACATGAGCCAAACGCTTATGCCATAACCAACTTTCGTCCAAATTGCTCAAAAAATAATTTTTAGATTCAACTTTAGGTAAATTCAAGGTATAACAGTTACTTTTTCTAGGAGCCTTAAATAAAACTTTAAGGTTACTTTTTTCAATTGGAAAATCATCCTTGTTGACAATAAGACATTCCTCTGAATCGAAAATGATCTAGTTGTTCTTGTTTGCACTTTGGCTAACGATAAGTTGGTTGTGGCAGAGGCCTTCCATAAAATATACATCTTTGATCAGGGGTCCTTCCTTTTCACCAATCTCGCCAATTCTAGTGATCTTTCTAGTTTGTCAATGACAAAATATCACCAAGAGGGGGTGAATTGAGGATTTTAAAAATTCTTTCGAAAACACCAAGTAAACAGATGAAGAATAGAGTATAACAAAGAGGGAGAGAAACAACTTGACACAAAAGATTTATACTGGTTTGGTCTCAACTCTTGACCTACATCCAGTCCCCAAACTCTTTGAGATTTTCACTATCACTTCAATTAGATACACACTCTGTACTTGAAAGTTATCCTCTCATTAGGATATACTCCCCCTTACAAGTTGTAATATGATAACTCAATCTCAAAGTCCCAATTCTTTGAAATTCTTACAATGATTGATAATCAATATCAAACTCTCTAAAAGAGCAGATGAATACACAATGAAGTTTAAAATATCACTTTGAGTGTTTTTGTGTTTTCTTGTGTTCTAGGTTATTCTTTTTAGTTGAGAATTAAATGCTTCAGCTTATATATGTTGGGAGCATTTAATGACCGTTTGAAGACTTGATACAACCGTTGTAACATTAAAGAGCCATTGGAGACATTTACTTCAGTTGCTTTGACTCAACCAAGATGCCCAGATAATCTGTAACATCCCAAATTTTGGGATTTGAAATTTAGATATTTTATGGGAATTAATTATGTAATTTGGCTTAAAATAATTATGAGGATAATTATTTGAAATTTAGGCTTATTTTTCCTTAATTTATTTTGGGAAAAGAATAATTCAAATAAGGAATAAATTATGCCTAAAAAGTATAGAAATAATATATGAAAACTAAACGGTGAAATTTGGTCAACCGATTAAATTAATTAATTGAAAAATTAGGAAATTATTTTCCTTGTAATAATAATAAAATAAAATAAAATAAAAATAATAAAACCCAAGTAACACATATGTACATATTCAACACCAGTACAAGCCCAAAAAACTAAAATGCTTCATTGAAATCAAAGTCAAAGCAGGTGTTCTCAGTTCACAAAGGGGTATGAATCTTTCTTTTCTTCCCATTTGTTTTGGCTGCGTCTTCAACCTACAATTATATTAAACTCACATCAGACAAAAGCAAAAGTCTATTTTAATCCGTCATTGTATCACAGGAAGAGAAATGAATGATAGAAAACGGGTTGTTTACCTCTTTATTCCAATCTGTTCTAAATGTGACCCACGTCAAAATGATTGTTCGCATGAACATTCCATCTAACGCCCTCAACCATATTCCCTGAACAAACCACAAATAACACTTAAGTCATGGGAGTTTTTTTTTTTTTTATTACTATTAATAAAGTTGTTGAGAACACAACACACATTGGCACCAAACTTAAAGTAGAAGTCGAGGTGTGAGCCCAAGGGAATGCCAACTCATTTAACTCTTGGCCCATTAATTCATTTAAACTATCAGCACCCTCAAAAACACGCCGATACAGAGAACAAAAGAATAGCAAAATGACACAGCCCATTTATTTCATTCTCATTTATTCCATACAAACACAACCCAACTACAACCTAAACCAACTCATTAGATAATTCTTTAGCCCATTACATATTAGGTGACCAACCGAACAAGCATCAGATAAGCAAAGTAAAAAAAAAGGGGGAACAGAAACAGCAGCATGAAATCACGGCGTGGTTTGCGTTGAGAGCAGATTCACACCAAGCTCCTTTTTCGTCAGCACTTTCAGCCCATATGCTTAACAGAACCATTCCACCTCTCATGTCTATATTTATCAATTTCCCATCTTCCTTCTCATTCGACCATAACACGTGGAAACGCAGAAACATAGTTAACACAGCGTCTTTTACACAAGTCACAGAGATCACACAAGATCCTACTCCATTATTTCTCCCATTCGGCGAAATGACAACCTAGTTCCAGGCTTCTCGAGACCCACACTAAGTATCCCCTGGATCATTGTTCATCCTCCTTGGACCAGTGTTTCGCGTGAAGAAGACTATATTTGGCGCTTTAATTCTAAGACCGGATATATTAAAAACTGGTCTTAAAATTTAATCTTTAAGACCGATTCTTATAAAACTCTAGTATTAAAAGTAATTAATTTTTTCAATCTATTGTACCGGCAACAATTCATGGACCGGTCTTAAAACTTAACCTTTAAGACCAGTCATTATTAAACTTCGGTCTTAAAAGTAATTAATTTTTTGTTTAATTTTTTTTAATCTTTTGTACCGGCCACAATTTAAGGGTCGGTCTTAAAAGTTAACTTTTAAGATCGGTGTTACACCCCTGTCGCCTCACCCTTTCGGGTGGCGGGTTAGAGATTCCTTTTATATGTTACCTTTCCTTAGTTAATACATTCCTTTTATAATATATCAGAATGTGCGCAACAGAGCATTTTACCGGTTTGGACTTATTACCTACTGTACTAGTAAAAGTACGATAATCAAAAAGTAAATAGTCCCCGAAGGGTTAAGGCCGGGTACAGTCCTCCAAAATAAAATACTAAAAGTAGAAATAAATACAGTCATCCTAAAATATAGATACAAAATGTAATAGGGCATTCCCTATTCTTCAGTCTGCCCCAGTATGCCCTACCTTTCCAAAAAGGCCTCTACTGCTCAAGCACGGTCCCTGTATCTACAGATTATTCTGGAGTTCAACATTAATGAACCCCAGAGTAACTATTAAAATCATATACTATATGTATGTAGTCTATGAATGCAACCATATCATGAAAATCACAGTCAATAGGGCAACCATACCAATTATTTTTAAATACAATGAAAGAAAATTGGGATGGTAAAGTATTTAAGGTGGCATGGTACGGATTAACCTAGGTTAAATCGATTCTATGGGTGGCCTTAGACAACTCTTTTAAAGCTAATCAACTCCTTATATTTTAAGAAGTAAGGAAGACCTTTCCCAGGAGGATTCTCCAATTCATTGTTATCTCTTGTTTAACCTCACACTATTCACATTCATTCATATAATCATATAAATCAAAAACACCCAAAGAAGTAGCGATTAGGACAACTTTTAATTCCATTTCCACATGTAGCTTATAGATAGAAAGAATAGACGAAGTTCCCCATGTTTATTGTTAATTTGTTCTTAGTTTACTAGGATCATTTTCATGTAGGCTTCATAAAGTGAACACAACCTAAATCATGCAGTTATGTTGCAGTATAAATCGATATTTAAATCCCTAGGACCTAAGTGGTCGTTAACGACTTTTCTGTAATTTGTGGGGATTTTTTTTGCCTGATAACTACTCTTGTTCGTATCTTTTGCCCCTACACTTATTATACTTTAAACTTTTGGGCCAACTTAACTCATTCAACCAATACTTAAACTTTTGGGCCAACTTATATTTTGTAATTTTTGGGACGATGACATTACTCCAGGAGAGCTCAAGGAGAAAGTTGAGGACTTACTTGGTCACATGATTGATCATGATGCTAAGCTTTCGACACTCATGGTCAACAATGTGTTCTTGGGTGACAAAATGGATAAGATTTTGAAGATTCTTCAACCTAGTGGTCCCAGCACTTCAACTTCTGGTTTTGGCTCTTTTGCTGACACTAAGCTTGACCCTGAACCCTCTTCCTCTCCATCATTCACCTTTACTACTCCCCAGGATGACACCACTTCTCCTGAACAATCTTCTCCCATAGTCACCTCATCCCCTCTGCCTACTTCCACACCTCTCACTGAGATCATGACTCCCTCATCTCCATTTACCCCAGCTACTGAGGTTCTTCCCTCATCTCACATTCCCACCATTGAGATTTTACCTCCATCCACTGATTCACCTCCTCCAACTCCACTTGTCGGTCCGAGCACTGAACCCACTATCTTAGCTCCCTCCAAATTTGAAGATGACAAAGGGGGAGAGAAAGGCAATGAATAGCATTTGGGTTTTGAGAAGTGTAGAGTGTAGTGAAGAGTGTTTGAATTTGGGTTTTATGTTTGTACTTAGTTTCTGCAAATTCTCAATTGTGCATCTGACTTTCTGATAATATGAAATGCTTTTTGTGAATTTTCATGCTTACCTGTCTTCTGTTGCTTATCTATGATATTCTGTAGATGTTTGAATATTGTTATGTGCAAAATCATGTTTTTTCAACATCTAAGTTTTTTTTTTCAAAATGCCATTTTTGAGGTTTTTAAAAATAATGTCAAATGCCAAATCTAAAGAATGTATATCCTATCAAATTCTTGGAATTTTGGTTTACAAGTGTTGTCATAATAAAAAATGGGGAGAATGTTAGTTCTCTATATGTTTTGATGATAACTGACATTTGTAAACGCAAATTGAAGTTTGTCTTTGGTATGTTGAAAAACTTACTGTCAAAGGCAAACTCGAGTTTTGGTTTAAAAACTCAAGTTTTGACTTGACAGAGAGTAGCTCAATTTTGATGAACTAAGCAAAACTCCAATTTTCATAGGAAAACTCGAGTTTTGGTCTTACAGAGAGTACTCCAAGTTTTTCACATTTAGACAAACTCAAGTTTTAAGTTTACGAGACTTTTCAATATTTCCTTAAGATTACAAAACTCCGCCCACCAGAAACTCGAGTTTTGGTCATACAGAGTCTCCAACATTTTGGGCTTATGCAAACTCCAGCTTTGATATAGAAACTCCAGTTTTCAATTTGCCATGAGTTTTCTAAGTTTTTCTAAATTGTGAGAAAACTCGAGTTTTACTTTCAAAACTCGAGTTTGTCAACGACAGAGAGTTTTCAAGTTTTTACTCCGTTTTTGAAAACTCCAGTTTTGACTTTGGGATAAATTTTTGAGTTTTCATACTTAAATGAAAAATCGAGTTCAGTTTGGGAAACTTGAGTTTTGGGCAACTAGAGAGCTTTGCTCTTTTCAACAATTTTGAAAACTCCAGTTTATATTTGGAAACTCCAGTTTTTACTTATGAAATATTTTCAAAGGTTTCCAATTTTAAGAGGAAACTCGAGTTTAGTTTTGGAAACTCGAGTTTGTGTCTTACAGAGAGCTTTGCTCATTTCATCATTTTGGAAACTCTAGTTTGCAATTAGAAACTCCAGTTTTGAGCTTTTGGACTTAAACATGTTTTCACTTTAAAAGTCCAAAACTCGAGTTTGGATAAACAAAACTCGAGTTTGTGTCGCTGGTTTTGAAAATCAACTTGCTCAAATTTCTGAAATCTTCCCGTTTGATCTTAATACTTCTTATCAACATTCACTACTATTCTTAGCTATGTTTAATCAGTTTGTTAGTGAGTTTCAGAAGGTTTAGAAGATATTAAATGAAGATTTAAACAAAAGCAAAAGGTGATGTCAGAACATTAAATGCAAAGCTTAGAAAACTTGCATACTTTTGTACCATCATTCTCCACACGTTGCAAAGTGATTAATGTCTGCTTTCCCTAAGCAGTAGCTGCTCTTCCAACGGATCTATTACAAGGGAAGTCAACACTAATCCTCTGAACAAAAGGAATTAACTGAAGAGTAGAGAGAGAAGACACCAAAGTGCCTCCAACAGCTAGATTAATGCCCCAACGGTTATAATGGAGATTACAACGGTCATTTAATGCTCTCTTTGTATAAATAGAGTTGTATTCAATTCTTCTCAACAAAAACATCTGCTGAAAACTAATTGCATTCAAGTTTACCAAATACTCTTTCAGTTTTCACTTGTAAAGTATCTTTTGATACATTGATCTTCAGTGTTTATATTTATCCACTCTCAGAGAGAGTTCATTTATTGTGAATCATTTCATTGTAAGAATCTCAAGTCTGGTGACTTGGAGATTGGGATATTGATTGCAACTTGTAAGGGGGAGTAAGTTCTAGTGAGAGAATTACTCGAGTTATAGAGGGTGTAATCAATTGAGATAGTGAAAATCCCAGAGAGTCTAGGGCTGGACGTAGGTCAAGAGGTTGGACCAAACCAGTATAAATCCTTGTGTCTTGCTCTTCTTCCCTATACTCGACTTAGCTCTATTTTATTGTTCAAAAACAAAGCACTCTGAAAAGAATTTTAAAATCCCCAATTCACCCCCCTTCTTGGTGATTAAGCTCTACTTTCACACAATACAGTGATCCATAACACTATTGTCATAATATTACAATTTCAAAATAACTTTAACTAAATAGTCTATACAATTACAGTACTATTTAAAATTCCAAACTGCAACCATCAAGTTTCTATGTTCGCTGCCTTTCCTTTGGAACTTCACCCGCCACTTTAAATATGTCCAACCTCTCTCGGTATGTCTAAGATTTCATAGGTAGTAATAGGGGGCTGGAATCCCAAGGATCCCGAGTAACAAATTAATCTCACAAGTAAAGTATAAACAGTATATGACAATTAGTCATAAACATAAATAGTCCACAACATCATGTATAGCATTCAGAAATCATATCATATGCAGCCAAATTAGCATACACATATCACATAACCATACCGCTAGGTATAACCAATTGGCAAGCATCGAGAGTCCTCCTATACGTCGGATTTCTCAATCGGTTATAACAAATGGCACATACTGAGAGTCCTCCTGTATGTCGGAGTTCTCAATCGGTATAACGAATTGGCATGTATTGAGAGTTGTCCAGTACGTCATAGTTCTCAATAGGGAGACTCAATTAGGAATGATCGATTGGGAACTACCGAGAGTCTTCCTGTACGTCGGAGTTCTCAATCGAAAGTGCTCAAGTCGCTTGAATTCAACTAGGTTAGCCACCTAAGGACTACCAGTCCAATAGGCCCAACACCTAGTTCTAACCTCTAGGAAGGTACTCCTTGGTCAACCCTTCCACTCAACCAAGCCGCGAGTAGTGCTGGTCCCACATGAAATGAGACATTCACAATATGATTCAAAAAAACATACACAGCTATACAGAGTAAATGATATTAGAATTACTACCTAGTAAATTTACAACTCTTCGGGTAAGCTCCAAGTATCTTGATTGTCCCGGGTAATTATAGGTTCCTATGATAATACATTATGGACAATGGTCATTATTTATTCCAACTCTTCACATTTCAAATGTCATCTATTACAACATACCTAATCATGAAGTTACTAGATTTAGGCTATGTCCATTATTCCATTTAATACTTGAACACCAAAATATTCAATATGTGCCTTTGCTTCTATTATCTTCACACATTTGACCATATTTTTCAGAATATATACCATAATTTAGAAAAATCATACCTTCTAGTACAAGTGTCCAAATGAGATTATTTCAAAGCCTATGGACTCATTATTAAGTATAGTTTCAAGGAAAAATGGTTTCAGTTGTCAATCATACACAAGCCAATCCAGAATGGATCAAACAATTATTGTTGTCCAAATTGCATTCTAGAATCATAGATCATTTTCAAAAATTCATATCTCATTGTACAAAAATCCAAATTCGACAAATGACCAATCAAATTAATGCTCATTATGTCTACTTTAATTCTAGAAAATTTAATTTCAATTGGACACCATTTACAAACCCAAACACTTGTTTCAAGTTCGTTGCCACACAAAATGCGACATTAGCAGTTTTGAGGTTTTTAGGTAATTCAATTCCAAAAATTCCAAAATCACTACTTAACCTCTATCCTAAACAATTTTTCATTTTAAACACATTGGTACCATAAAAATGACCAAAATAGAACTCCTTAATCATGCCCTGGTTAGAAATAAATTTGGGCTTATAGATAACAATTCACAATTTAACCACCAAACTAGGGTCATAGGCTACCAAATCATCATATAATCACATGTTTATGGGGAAAAAAACATCACAAGACTCCAAAAAACCTAGCTAGTTGAAAATACAGAGTTTTACAAAGTATTCAAAAACTCATCCAAACTTCAAACCAATCGGTTCAAAATGAAGTTTATGCTTACCTTATCAAGATTCTACAGTTGGTTTAGAATTTCATCAACAACTCGACTAACCCGTTGACTTGAAATTCCTCCTATGAGAAAACTAAAACCATAGACTTGAAGCTCTCGAGGTGTAGAACAATGTTTATGAAGGGAGTTCTAGGATTGGAGGTGATTTGGTAGAAGATTTTGACTACACTAACTTCCTCTTTCCTCTTCCTTCATATCTCATGTTCTCTCTCTTTTCTCTCGGTGTTCTCTTCTTTTTCTCAAAAATGATTGAATGAGAATGGACTTAAAAGGAATGTTAACCGATTTTAATCATATGAGAATAGAAATATTGGATATTAGAGAGAATGGCGGTTGAAGCATCGAAAAATCACAAGACATCAATCTTTCATTTAATTACCATCCCACCAATTGTTTTGGTTGACCGAAAGTTCAATGGGAGGTAGTGGCGTGAATCCTTTGAGACATGTACGTGCCTTGGTTAATTTAGGAAATTGGTGAAGTGAAGTGTTGTGGAGTCTATTCCAATATGATCACATTTATTCATCTATAAGATTTTTATTTGCAACTTTGTTCATTACTTATTTAGTTGCAAATATTGGATAAATGTTAGGAATTAATTCTTAATTCCATATATATATTTCTCTCCCCAATTAGCTTATCTAAACCATAGAATATTGCCTCTGAAATTTCTAGGCCAAAATCATCCATTTATATATATATATATATATATATTTGCAAACTGTTGTTCGCAACCACAGAGCTAAAAGCTTAAGCTTTTAGCTCTGTGGTTAGCAACCTGGTCTTTGGTATCAGAGCCAGAGCCACGTCTGGGGTTCGATTCCAGTCGGGGCGTAGGAAGTGGGATTTGTTGTCGCAAGCCCCGTTGAAGCGGGGTCGCCCCGCCCGTGGGGTTTATGGGGTCCCACGTTGGCGGGGGTCCTACTACGGTGGGTGTGCCCAGCCCACGTCGGACTTTGGGTGTGGTATGGTTCGGTATTAAGGATTAAGGGGCGAGCCCTAGCTACCAGCTTAAGCTTTTAGCTCTGTGGTTAGCAACCTGGTCCACGTTGGCGGGGGGTCCTACGGTGGGTGTGCCCAGCCCACGTCGGACTTTGGGTGTGGTATGGTTCGGTGTTAAGGATTAAGGGCGAGCCCTAGCTACCAGCTTTTAGCTATGGTTAACAACCTAGTCTTTGGTATCGAGAGCCATATGTATATCGATTCCGGTTGTGGGGCGTAGGAAGTGGGATTTGTTGTTGCAAGCCCCGACGGGGCGGGGCACACCCACCGTAGGACCCCCGCCAACACACACCGGTACTCGGGTCCCACTGGACCCCACTTTCCCCACGCGGGCGGGCGACCCCGCTTCAACAGGGCTTGCAACAACAAATCCCACTTCCTACGCCCCAACTGGAATCGAACCCCAGACATGGCTCTGGCTCTGATACCAAAGACCAGGTTGCTAACCACAGAGCTAAAAGCTTAAGCTGGTAGCTAGGGCTCGCCCCTTAATCCTTAACACCGAACCCAACCACACCCAAGGTCCGACATGGGCTGGGCACACCCACCGTAGGACCCCCGCCAACGCACACCGGTACTCGGGTCGCACTGGACCCCACTTTCCCCCACGGGCAGGGCGACCCCGCTTCAACAGGGCTTGCAACAACAAATCCCACTTCCTACGCCCCAATTGGAATCGAACCCCATGGTCCGACCTGCCGGATACGAACCAGCGCCATGTTCCTTACTATTTATTCTTTAATTTTTCCTCAAGATCTCTAATAAAAATTCATGCAACCTTCTTCTCATTCCTTTGGGCAAATTTAATGAGCTAAAATGGAACAAAGAAATGTTAATTCCATTTATCTCATTTTGTGCAAACATACATCTCAAAATTTTCGGTTTTAGCAAAATCGGGTATTTCGGGTGAAATTGAACATTTAATCAAAATTCTCTATTTCATTCCACCAAATACATAAAACATGTACATCATACATGAAATTTGTCAGAGCAATTTTAGTATATTAAAGGGAGAATATTTTAGACAAATTCAAACTTGACAAGAGGATTTTTTTAAAAAAAAAAACATATTTTAGAAAGAAAAAAATATATTTTTCCTTTTCATTTTGAATTAGTTACTTTTTATGGTAAAATAGGTATTTCCTGATTCTTTACCAACTGTCACCCCTTCATTTTCTTCCTACCAAACAACTCATCTTCCCTCATCCCTCAAAATCTTCCCTTCCCTTCCCTTCCTTTGCCTCCTCTAAGTTCCTTTCCCTCCTCAAAGCTTCCGCATACCAATCGGGCCCAAATATTCCCAAAGTGGTGGGAGTAAGGTTCAAACCCCCACCACTTCATTTTCCCAAAAGGTTGGTGGCCATTGTGCCACCGATAGCTTTCAATACATTATATGTAAACACACACACACACACTCTTTTTATCTTTAACTCAAGCCCTTTCACAAGTTTTGTTCATTTCATTAGATTTTAACAATTCTTGTTTACCAAGTAAAAATTTCACACCATCATGTCATTTACAAGTTTTATTAAGAAATTCATGACATTTCATAAGGTTTTAACAATTTCCGTTTTCTCATAAAAAATTCACACTATCAGACCTTTAACAAGTTTTGTAGGAATTCACGTCATTTCATTAGATTTTGACGAAAGATGACTGTGGAGGATCAGAGAGTGTGAGAGATTAGAAACGACGTATATTTATTTTTTAAAAAAATATTTTTGTCTACTTTTACACCCAACAAAAGATAATTATGCTGGATACTCATAGCGAAATAGTTCATTGCTAAATCTATACCTTCACTCATCTCTTTAACCCAATAAAAAATATGGGTTTATTTAAACACTATGTAAGCAAAATTTAAATATGGTGAAAAAACATACAGCATGTCATTCTTGCACCATTTATGATCACATTACCATTCTTAATTAACCACAATTACTTTATGAGAAAATGCAACAACTAATTAATTCTCAGCTTTCACAGATCATGACAGTAAGATACATAACGAAAAAAAGGAGAACCTCCCATATATATTATATTGCATCTTCTTAACTTGCTACAACAATATCTCACATTGTGCATGTTGGAAATTATGCCCTAGAGGCAAGTCATTGTACTTTGAACGTTTATGTTATTTAAAGTATTCTCCTTTAGTTATCATTTCATTTGCATGTTTATAGTTATAACTGTATCCTTGGATATATCTTATAGATTATCCTACATGTCCTCGGTCGGTCATCTATGCGGAGCGAAGATGAAATAAGACCAAAAGTGACTTTGATGAGGTATGGAGATACAAATCAAAGTCATAGGCACTTGTAAGGGTACAAGGTGCTGGACCTACCCACTATGAGAAAGCTGCATGGATTTAGTCATAAGCTTATCTCATGTATAACCGCGTCACAACGCTCTTTGACCTGAGATCATCATGGATTCCTACATGATGAGTCGTTGATCTTTGACCTAGTCAAAAGTCACCTTTGACCGGGTGATGATAAAGGCTTGGATCAGGATCAATGGTTTTCATGCAGAGGAATGTGAATGGTCAAGATGGAATTTGTCCCTCACATTTGTAGAGAGATAATACTAGGCCCCTCGATGAGTGAGTCTGAGAAACGTATGGCCATACTACGATGGAAAGAAGTTTCCATTTCAATTAGACTACTCGAGAATCAAGAAAGTAGTGGTCAAGAACAGGAAGTTGACATTATCCATGCCTCATCCTTGACCAAATTATCGCGTGACAAAAGGGACGTGACATGGTTGTATGATAGGTTGTATCGTATTATCGATCCCCATATGAATTGGGTAGTCGCAATGTCTTGCTAGAGGCCGCTTGCAACTTGTGAGCTGGTACTGTATTCGCCCACTGCCAATCTCATGTGGGCCTACAGGGTCACACACAAGAATAGCCCAACACGAGCAATAGTTTCCAGATTCATTAAATTTTAGATGTGTCTAAGATCTAATGAATACAACATTGAATCTAGGATGGATATATATATATATGTAATTTATAAATTAAATAATAATATTATTTAATGATATTATTATATAATATTTGTTTTGTATTTAATTTATTTGATAAATTAAATATTTAAAACAAATAGAGATATTGTATCTTAGATTTAATTTTTGAATAAAGATATCATATACCCGATTTAATTTGAATTGAGATACAAAGATCTCGCATTTAATTAAATAGATAGATATCATATCTCATATTTAATTTATAGAAATAAATTAAATTAGCAGGCTTTTAATTCGGATTAAATAAATAGATTAGATTAGATATGTTGACGATTTGATTAATGCTATTTAAATCTAAAATTCGAATTTCAAGATTAATGAGATTAATCTTGAATATTTTAATACGGCCCATTTAGGTTTTGAGAAACTCTATAAATAAAGCTTTAGCCGTATTGAAACGGATAAGAGACAAGCCGCGAAAGAAATCCTAGAAAAACATGAGACACAAACGGGAATTCATTTGTGTCAAAAGGGATTCATTAGAGATTATGAATGTTGGGAATTTCATGGCGAAGTCCGATGTACACCGAGTGGTTATTACGGGGACGTAGTCATCGAGAAAACCTTAATCAATATGAGCAGTTAATGGTTATGGATGCCGCGGGACCGTCGATCGGCCAATATTTTTATCCCGTTACTCATGCCGAACCGTCATACATGGGAGAGGAGGCATTACCATCCTCAACCATCAAACATGGGTGAGGATCCTCATCCGAAGCCGCTAGGTTCTATAAAATGCTTCAAGAAGCACAACGTCCGTTATGGGAAGGTTGCGAACACTTTGAAAATAGTGAATATTCATCGCTATCGGCTACCCTAGCAACACTAAGCTTGAAGACCGATCACCATATGAGTGAGAGGAATTACAACGAAATGATGCAGATCATGAGTAAGGTTGTTCCCAAAGACAATAATTTGCCGAAGGACTTTTACCAAGCAAAAAAAAAAAGGTGAAAGAGCTTGGGCTTGGATGTGAAAAAATTCATTGCTGCGCCCTGAGAGGATGTATGTTGTATTATAAGGATGATGCTTGAGTGACCAATTGCAAATTAATGGAGATGACAGATATAAAGTTGTGGGGAAAGGAAGGAAAAAGACCCGTTATGCAATAAGCAAGATGTGGTACTTTCCTCTGGTGCCCGGACTTACGAGATTGTATGCATCCGAACAAACCGCTCACGTGAGATAGCACCGGAGCATCGTAGGGATGAGAACTTTGTGACGCATCCATCTGATGCCGAAGCTTGGCTTAAATTTGACGAGGCGAATCCTTTCTTTGCTATGGATCCCCGTAATGTTCGTCTTGGTCTATGTTTGGATGGGTTCGCTCCTTTCAACAATACGGGCAGGAATTATTCCTGTTGGCCAGTCATTGTGACTCCGTACAACCTCCCACCTTCTATGTGCATGAGAAGAGAGTTTTTCTTCCTTAACGCGTTAATCCCCGGGCCGTCGAACCCAAAAAAGAAGATAGATGTGTACCTCGTGCCTTTGATAGACGAGTTGAACATGTTGTGGAGTGAAGGCGTTCTTACGTATGATATATCATTAAGTCAGAATTTCACCATGCGGGCTGCCTTAATGTGGACGATAAATGATTTCCCTACATATGGGATGTTGAGTGGCTAGCAAACGTCGGGAAAGCTCGCATGCCCGGTATGTCTTGAACGGTAACATAGGTTTTAGCTTGGAACACGATCGCAAAGGTCGCTTGGTTTGACAGCACCGACGATTCCTACCCCGATCATCCGTTTAGGAGAAATAGAAAAGACTTCACGCGGAAGGTTGTCGAACGAGCGAGATCCACCTCGTCGTTTAAGTGGACAAGAAATATGGGACGGGTCGCACATTCCGAGTGTCGAAGAGGGCCGCTTCAAGCAAACCCGAGGGGTACGGCATTGATCATCATTGGAACAAACGCGATCTTCTGGGAACTACCATATTGGAAAGATCAATTGTTAAGACACAATCTCGATGTCATGCATATTGAGAGGAATGTGTTTTGCAATATTCGTACACCGTGATGGACACCAAGGGCAAGACGAAAGACACAAAGAAAGCAAGATTGGGACGTTGAAGCCATTTGTAGAAGGCCTCCTTTGCATTTGGTGGACGGATGGCACCGGACGAATTTCCAAACCCGGAGCGCCGTACACATTCAATAAAGAGCGGAATTTAGAATTGTTGCAATGGGTTAAAGATCTGAAACTCCACGACGGTTATCCGTCAAACTGAAAAGATGTGTCGACATGCACGAGGTGAAGTTGAGCAAGATGAAGAGTCATGATTGTCATGTTTTTTTCCAGAGATTATTGCCGTGGGCCTTCAAAGCACTACCGAAGCATGTATGGTCTATTCTAACGGAGTTGTCCATGTTCTTTAGAGAAATTTGTGCTTCAGAGCTTAATGTTGAAAAGTTACGGCACCTGGAGGCGAGCATGCCCATAACGCTATGCAAGTTAGAGATGGTGTTTCCTCCTAGCTTGTTTGACTCAATGGAACATTTGCCCGTTCACTTGGCCTACGAAGCAAAGGTAGGAGGCCCGCAATGTATAGATGGATGTATCCGTTTGAGAGGTAATATATATATTGATTTGCGATGTTATTAATTGACCGACATGATACTTTAGCTCGATATTCCATTGTAGGTTTTTACGCACACTTAAGCACAAGATCAAAAATACAAGGTACGTTGAAGGATCTATCGCCGAAGCTTATCTAGTCGAAGAGGCCGCAAAATTTGCGTCATACTATTATCCCCCGAAATGATGTCAAGAGAGAGGCGCTAGCGCGCTGCCGTGCCAGGATACGAGGATCAAAAATCAATATTTAATTTTCTAGGGCGAGTCGTGGGAAAACGTTGGAAGTCAACTCTTGACGGAAGATATAGGCGCTAAAGGCCGTACATTCTAAACAACGTGAAGAGGTTGCAAAGTACCTAGAGTAAGTTTTTTTTTGTTTACTATTACGGTAAGTATTAAAGTATTAACTTAAGTTTTTTTGTTACGCTTACTTCTCTAATTGGGTCGGATCGGAAATCCTTCAATGCCGGTGTCCCAAGTTGATCAATTCACTAATTCCGAGTTTCCAAAATGGTTTCGATCATATTTCTTGGAAAATCCATCGGATCCCAACGAAGTTGCGTGGAGTTTATCTTATGGAGCTGCAATGACAAGTTACCGATGCAACAAATATATAATCAATGGGTATCGATTTGCAACCGTTGACGCGAATGCGGTACACTATGTTGCAATTACGGTGTATGTTGTCGAGGTGACCAAATTGACGGGGTGGAGACTCGACTACTACGGGAAGTTAGTTGAGATAATTCAGGCTGAGTTACCGGTGGGACAAGGTGGTGACCCTTTTTAAGTGTGAGTGGTTTGATAACGGTCCGCGTGGGACAAAAGTGGACAAACATGGAAATATTGAGATCCACTGGACAAGGAGATATTCGGTTAGTTTATGACCCATTCATCCTTGCTCAACAAAGCGGAACAAGTTTACTATACACCATACCCTACATCTCGCCAAGGTGGACGGGAGTTATTAAAACCAAAGCACGAAATATTATACCAAAGTCGAAAGAGCAGAATCAAATGACAAGATGGCTGAACATTTCCAAGCTGATGTGGAACATGTGCGCCCATAAACATCTTCGATGACGAAGTACCAAGCAATCTCTTTGATTCTCGTGCGGAGTTAGAGTTGATTCCTATACAAATTGACGATGAGAAATCGACGATGAGGATGAGGCGAGAAATGAGCTTCTCCGGATAGTGAATCCGAGTTCGACGACTATGAGAGTTCGAATGAAGACATGCAAGTAGATGTCGATGAACAGAATCGTCGGTTGATTTGTGTTAGTTCTTTGTTTATGACGATATGTTATACTACATACTTTGTTTCTTTGCTACTATCATATTAACTAATTTATATATATATATATATATTGCCATGATGTCTATAAGTGTTCGTAGACGGAGCATCCAGGAGGACGTTCAAGTAGTGGACGTGGCGGCGGTGGGCGAGCCCGACCCGTACTATAAGAGGGGGTAGAGGCGACGCCACCGCCCCATATGGAGGCGAGGGCTCGCCTCTTCTCCGGGTGCCACTATTTGATTTTTCGTCGTCACCGTCGGGATATTTGTCATCTTCACGTCACTTTATACATCGCGTCACCGGCGGCTACCCCCCGATGCACAAAGAAGGAGGACCACAGGTTTACTTTACCATTTCTGATTGATTTACATTTGTTTAGTTTCTTGAAACCATCTATGTACAAACATCTTCAATATTTCACATTTCTTCCTTAGCACACTGCGTCGCCTCGTAGCCACGTCGGGGGAAGAAGGTAGTTCTTCGTAGACCAACTGGAGCCAAGAGATCCGTTAGGTGCGAGACCAAAAGTCTCGCTTCAGATTTTTGCCTCGATACTCCGGTGGCGACTTGTTGAAGAGCATTCGGTGTGGATACCAGTAGAGGGAGGAGACTCGAAAAGTCTGCTTCTGTTTCATCGAACGAGATGGCACCACGTTCAAGACGTACGAAGGTCGAGACGCATGAAGCAGGAGATGCGCACCAGACCGGATCGAACGAAACTCTCAACCCTACGCATAGGTACGGTTTTTCTGACGAACCTTGATTTAAACACCGTTGATAGATCCTCTTCTTGGGATTCGTAAAGTTTTTTTAATTCTGCTGCGTGTACGGATCCCATCAGTGCATATATCAGATCATGCATGCTTTATTGTGAAAAAAATAATCCGTTGCAAATTCAGAGCCAATTTGTGATGGACGTAATTATCCGTCACAATTTACGACTGAAGTAATGATCTGACACAATTTGCGACAAATATTAATTACCTGTCGTATACATCTGTCACAACAAATTGCCACTGAGACACGTTTCTGTCTCAAATTTGCTTGGCGGGAAAATTGACGCCAATTTGCGATGGACATTTCCGTCGCAAGTTGAATTCATTTAGATCACCAGCCGCGCATCTTGGGAGTCTCCTTCTCCAAATCGTTGTCGTCCTCGTCATTTCCTCTCACTCCCTCCCCCTTCGGCCGTCGTCTCCGCCTCTCCTGGATCTCCCTCCCACCTGGCCTCGTCTCCGCCTTCCGTCGGTCTCCCTACCTCCGGCTGTCGTCTCCTCCTTAGTCTCCTCCCTTCGCTCGTCGCCTCTCCCGACCTCTATCTCCGGATGGATTTAATAGTTGAAATCGGATGGATTTAATAGTTGAAATCGGAATTATAGGCAAACTCCTATTGGATTTTAATTATTGCTTCTAGTCATTTTCAAATTCCACATTCAAACGATGAAACAAATGGGGATAATTTGTTAGAAGAATAGTTTCGTATAGTCGGATCCATGGTTGAAAATGATATGTTGCATATAGACATGGATTGGTTTCAGAAATTAATCTATGTTTTGGATCCATCTACTTGCTGGCTTATTAACCTGACATGTTTTGAATCGTAGAGTAAGGTTCAAGCCAAGTTAATACATAATTATCATTTGCATGTAGGTTCTTTAGAAAATGACTCTTGTTTGTTCAATTTGGTCCAACAATTGAATTAACGTCAAGTCTCAGCAATTAGCGGTGAGACATTTAATATATTTATTATTTGTTTCAAATAGCAACATGTTTATTTCATCTTACATGCCACATTTGTGATGTATTTTTGTACTTGTAGGAAACCTAGGAAAAGATGTCACATGAGAGAGCCAAGCATATTGCAAACTATTGGAAATTATGTCCTAGG
The DNA here is from genome assembly GCA_019022615.1 of Acacia melanoxylon. Lineage (NCBI taxonomy): Eukaryota > Viridiplantae > Streptophyta > Magnoliopsida > Fabales > Fabaceae > Acacia > Acacia melanoxylon. Next base: position 1,116,151 of record JAFJYJ010000045.1, on the reverse strand, counting down.
GGCCAATCATTGTACTTTAAACATTATTGTTATTTAAAGTATTTCTCCATTTTTGTTATCATATCATTTGCATGTTTATTATGATGATTGTATCCTTGGATGTATCATAACAATTATCCTAAATGTCCCTAGTTGGTCATCTATGCAGGAGTGAAGATGAAATAAGACCAGTATGACTTTGATAAGGTATGGAGATATGAATCAAGTCTTAGGCACTTGTAAGAGTACAAGGTGCTAGACCGACCCACTATGAGAAAGCTTCATGAATTAAGTCATAAGCTTATCTCATGTATAACCATGTCACAATGCCCTTTGACCTGAGATCATCATGGATTCCTACATGAGAGTCGATAATCTTTGACCTAGTCAAAAGTCACCTTTGACCAGGTGATAATAAAGGCTTCGATCGGGATTAGTGGTTTTCATGTAGAGAAATGTGAATGGTCAAGATGAGATTTGTCCCTCAAATTTGTAGAGAGATATTACTGGGCCCCTTGATGAGTAAGTCTGAGAAAAGTATGGTCATACTACGATGGAAAGGAATTTCTATTTCAATTGTTAGACTACTCAAGAATCAAGAAAGTAATAGTCAAAAACAGAAGGATGACACTATCCATGCTTCATCCTTGGCCAAATTATCGCGTGACAAAAGGGACATGGCATGGTTATATGATAGGTTGCATCGTATCATCGATCTTCATATAAATTGAGTAGTCGTAATGTCTTGCTAGATGCCGCTTGCGACTTGTGGGCTAGTACAGTGTTGGCCCGCTACCAATTTCATGTGGGCCTACAGGGTTGCACACAAGAATAGCCCAACACGAGCTATAATGTCCAGATTCATTGAATCTAAGATATGTCTAAGATTTAATAAATACAACGTTTAATCTAGGGAGGATTGATATATATATATATATATAATATATATATATAGTATAATATAAATTCAACAATAATAAGAATATATAGATCATAATATTATTATGTAGTATTTGTTTTGTATTTAATTTATTTGATAAATTAAATAACTAAAACTAATACGAGATATCATATCTCGTATTTAATTTTTGAAGATAGATATCATATCTCGATTTAATTTATGAAGATAAATTAAATCGGTGACTTTTAATTCAGATTAAATAAATAGATTAGATTAAATATGTTGGATGATTTAATTAATATTATTTTAATTCAATTCAAATTTCAAAATTAATTAAGATTAATTTTGAATATATAATACGACCCATTAGGGTTGGAAAACCCTAAGACAGTGAGGAAGACGTATTAGAAAGGCCAGAAGATAAACCCTAGAGTATAGAGAGAAAAAACGTTAGAGGCGCTAGCACGCTACCTGTGTTGGGGTCCTATTCGTATGGATACCGATAGAAGGAGCTAGTTCGTTCAATTGGCTCCTAGTGACCGAACAAGACGCATAGGAAGGTTACAATTCTGACTACTCGAATTAAATGCCATTGATAGATCCATGATTGGGATTCAATGTTTCTTTTGGTAAATTTCTTCCACTGCTTGTACGAATCTCAACACAAACGACCCATATCCTCTCAATCCGATAACGAGAACCTCTTCATTCAAGCTGCAGGAAAATTTGATAAGAAAGGGAGAGTGTTCGAGATGGGTGCCACTGTCAGCCGAGTGAAGGCTACCAAGCGCTCATCCAGCCATATTGGAGGTGTTTCTATAGGTAAACGTAATACTTTTGATATTAATTGTTCAATGTTCACTCCCTCATCTATTTAAATGAAGTACAAATAATAAACTGACTTCCTAATGTTATTTTTGCATATAAACTTAAAAGGGTGAAGGCATTAGAACAGCAGCTCACTGCTACCACATAGCAGCTGGAGGCTACGACACAGCTAGTGAATCAGCAAGCAGAGAAGATGAATCACCAAGAGCAGATGATGAATTAGCAAGCGGATATGATGAAGCAGATGCAGGGTCTACTCTAGTCCCTATTGAAGGACAAGAAGGATACAAGGTTGGCTCTTGGTAATGATGATGACCATACTGCTGCTGTATAGACATTATTTATGATTTTTTTTTGGTTCAGTTTTGTCCATTTTGTTGCCAACATTGTTGTTTATATTTCGTTTTATCTCTGTATACTCTTTTATGATTGCTATTATATATTTTTCATCATATACACTTCTTTTTTATTTCGTATTGTTTTTTCTAGTGGCTGCTGAGGAAGAGACGTAATAAATATATATTTTATATATTTTTTATATTTGCGACAAATTTATTACATAATTCCTTCGCAAATGGCTGTAAATTCCGTAATTTTTTGTCTGAGGAATACAATTTGAGACGGATTATTTTAATAATTTTTAAAATAATCCGTCGCAAAAATGAAAATTTGTGACAGATAATTTGTTTGTCGCAAATTTGCACTTTTGCAACGGATTATGTGTCCATCGCAAATTTGCAGTTTTGCGACGGACAAATTATTTTTTCCGTCGCAAAATTGCTTTGCGGTGAATTTTTCTACGTCGGACCTTGGTCCGTCACAAATCACTTTTGCAACGGATTTTTCCTCTTTAGGGACGGATTTTGTCCGTCGCTAATCTCCTCTTTTTTTGTAGTGGATGTTAAAGTATTTAAGGTGGCATGGTACGGATTAATCTAGGTTAAATAGAGTCTATGGGTGGCCTTGGACAACTCTTATAAAGCTAATTAACTCATTCTATTTTAAGAAGTAAGGACCTTTTTTTTAATAAAAGAAGTAAGGACCTTTAATCACTTGCCCAGGAGGATTCTCCAATTCATTTTTATCTCTTGTTTAACCTTACACTATTCACATTCATTCATATAATCATATAAATCAAAAACACCCAAAGAAGTACATTAGGACAACTTTTAATTCCATTTCCACAAGTAGTTGATAGATAGAAAGAACAGACGAAGTTCTCCATGTTTATTGTTAATTTGTTCTTAGTTTACTAGGATCATTTTCATGTAGGCTTCATAAAGTGAACACAACCTGGATCATGCTGTTATATTGCACTATAAATCGGTATTTAAATCCTTAGGCAACTAAGTGGTTGTTAAAGACGTAAATTTATGTAATTTCTGAGCATTTTTCTATAATTATACTTTTGCTTGATAATTACTCTCGTTCATATCTTTTGCCCCTAAACTTATTATACTTTAAACTTTTGGGCCAACTTAACTCATTCAACCAACACTCAAACTTTTGGGCCAACTTATATTTTGTAGTTTTTGGGACCAAGACATTAGTCAAAAAAAAAAAAAACCTTCTTGGTGGAGCCCACAACTTTTTAGTGAAAAGCGATAGGGTAATATGGGACCCACAATGCAAAAAGATAATTGTCATTTCACTCACAAAATAAGAAAATCCCTTATAAAGAACTTTAAAAATGCTAAAAAACAAAAACATGTTTCGAATATTCATAATTTCAGAGAAATGTTAGTACATTGTTTGTCCTTTTGAAAATAAAAGGAAATGGCAAAATTTCCCTTGCATATTTCTTTTTTCAAAAAAAAATAAAAATAGAATATCCCACCACCGGTAGTCGTTTGAAGCTTTGGTGGCCAGTTGGCCGCCGGCAACCAACGACCTCCCCCTATCAAAGGCCTGAGCTCTGGTATTCCGTTGGAAATTAATATTCCAAAAGTGGTGAGGGTGGGGTTCAAACCCCCACCACTTGGTTTGTCCAAAAGGTTGTAGCCATTGTGCCACCAATAGCTTTCAATACATTATATACAAACAAATATATACATTAACTTTTGATCTTTAACCCACCCTTTAAAAGTTTTGTTGAGAAATTCAGGACATTTCATTAGATTTTAACAACTTTCGTCTACCAAGTAAAAAATTCACATCATCAGGTCATTTATAAGTTTTGTTAAGAAATTCATAACATTTCATAAGGTTTTATCAATTTTCATTTTCTCAGAAAAATTCACACTATCAGGTCATTCACAAATCTTGTTAAGGAATTTATGACATTTAATTAGGTTTTTACAAAAGATAATTGTGGAGGATAAGAGTGTCAGAGATTAGAAAAGGCATATATATATAAACGTTTATGTCTACTTTTACACTCAACAAAAGATAATTGTGTTGGGGTACTTATAGCAAAATAGTTCATTGTTAAATCCGTACCTTCACCTTCGCCCTTCTCTTTAATCCAATAAAAAAAGATGGGTTTATTTAAACACTATGTAAACAAAATTTAAATATGGTGAAAAAACATACAGCATGTCATTCTTGCACCATTTATGATCACATTACCATTCTTAATTAACCACAATTACTTTATGAGAAAATGCAACAACTAATTAATTCTCAGCTTTCACAGATCATGACAGTAAGATACAAAACGAAAGAAGGAGAACCTCCCATATATATTATATTGCATCTTCGTCACTTGCTACAGCAATATCTCACATTGTGCATATATCAGATCATGCATGCTTTATTGTGCAAATAGAGAAGGGAAATAATAGATATTATATTACACCCAAATCGTACTTTGGCTTTAGGCTTGGAACTCCACCCCTATAAGAGATTGAATTCCTTGTATGCATCTACGCCCAAGCTTTATTACTACTTAATGCATAATACTTCCAGTTATGAGGTGAGTTGATGGTTTAGTTATGAGGTTCAGTCTTTGGTTCTGCATCTACATCTTCACCAGCGTAAGAGCAGCATCTTCTGCAGTCTCCTCCATACCCTCCACCACAACATCCATAGCGGCAATATCCTCCCCGTTGGCCGCCACCTTGACCTGGGTAACCACCACCATTGCCGGGATAACCACCACCACCGCCTGGGTAACCTCCACCGTTGCCGGGATAACCACCACCACGGCCTGGGTAACCTCCACCATTGCCGGGATAACCACCACCACGGCCTGGGTAACCTCCATCATCACCATATTTGGAATCATCCACCTCTCCATGTTTCATTGTGTCGACTTCAGCTGCAAATACAAAAAGTGAAGAAATGTAGAACGGTTCGAAAATATAAATACATATAGTAGATTTTCTCTTCAATATAGACAAAAATCTTAGGAAAAGCCACGTTATTTGAAGCCATACCGCTATATTAAATGTAGTAGAAAAAGTAAAAATAGCAAAAGAAGTTATACATTTGTACTTTATAACAGCTTTATGGCTATTATTGGTAAATGTAAGGATTTTAAAGCAAATGGCTCCTTCGATAACATGAACTAATAGTATCCTATGACATTTTGTATACATCGATGCCTGCTGAGTAAAACTTCTGGTTAAAATATTATCCAAAATATCTTTTGTTGATTAGAAAACATTGTAACAAATTCAGGCCAAAGGGAAAGAGAACTTGCACAGCATAATAGTATTCCTTTTTATATGATAGAATATTTGTAGTACGTTTAATATTTTTTATACGCTGCAGTGCAGTGAAGAGGGATTGAGTTCCCCACAGCTTTAGTGCTCGAAAATAAAATTTTAACCGAACATAAAGTGACGATAGAAATTTTTTTTAAAAAAAGTACTTGATTTTTTTAAAAAAAGGAAAAAAAAAAAAAAAAAAAACAGCGCCACTGCTGTAGAGATTCACAACAAAAGGATTCAATTCACCATGATTAGAGGAAGACTCGGGCAGGTCTCTAGCGGTGATCTCCGACGAGATGAGGAGTGAAAGAGCAAAGAGAGAAAAAAGGAAAAATATGAACTTGGAAGCCATTTGATGAGATGCTTGCAACGAAAGGATGTAGGATGCTTTCTGTGAATAGAACCATCCATGTAACCAATATATAGACCGTCCCCATGGACTTAGATTGCGTCCGCTGCCGTCCTTTACTTAAAACTGTGCCAGGTGTAGTTTTGAGTGAACCTTTGCTCTCACTTTTTTTTCTGAAAAAAAATTCAAGATACTTAAGGGTAGTAAAAAGATACTTCAGACTACTGACTGATACTAAAAAAATACTTTATGATCTTGAAAAATTATTTTATGATCTTAAAAAAATATCCTGAAGTATATTTTTAGTACTGGTCAGTACTCTGAAATATTTTTTCAATATCCTAAAATAATATATACTTCAAGATCATGAAGTATGTTTTTAGTGCCAGTCAATATCATCCTGAAATATATTTTTAGTATGAGTCAGTAAATATCCTAAAATAATTTTTCAAGATCATGAAATATTTTTTCAGTATCCTGAAGTATATTTTTAGTACCAGTCAGTACCTAAAATAATTTTTCAAGATCATGATATATTATTTCAATACCAGTTAGTATCCTAAAGTATATTTTTAGTACCCATCATCATCAGTACCCTAATTTTTTTTTTTTTTAAGGAAAAAAAAAGTCAAAAGGTTTACTTAAAACTGCGCCAAAACAGCGCAGTTTTAAGTAAAGGATGGCAGTGGATGCTGCCCCGCAACGTACGCAAGCCAAGTCCTGGCCAAAATTAAAGAGGAAAGGCATACAAATAGTTGGCAGCTGGGAAGTCGCTTTTCATTAATTGTTAACCTTATCAGCTTGCATGCGTCATACAATTCCAAATTGCATGACATTCTTCTGATATTTTTACTTTTCTATTTAGGGTGACAATGAAAGGATTAGAGACCATAAAATTCAAAAAGAATTAACGTTTATATTAAATGAGTTTGTTCACTAGCTATGATTTTGTTTGGAGGGAAGGGTTTTAATGTATATAAAAAAGCTGGTTGATCATTTGAATTTTGCAGATATATAGAATAAAATAAGGCTGATATATAGTACAAAACGTCCTTTGAATGCTTAAATTTGAATTAGTCGGTAGCTAGCTTATTTAAAAAATCGTCTTCATTGACAATAGTATATGGGTTTCTCAAAATTCATAATGCAAGATTAAAAAAAAAATTATGATAATATTATAATATAAAGAGGCTCCATGGTTTTTAGCAAGATTTCATGTTGAAGTTTTGTGAATGGGAAAAAAATGTTTGAAGCATTTTCATCCATTAGCTGCTTGACACAACGGAAAAAGTCAGATTGCATGATTGTACCTAATACTGTATAATTTTGCTAGCTATCAAGAATTATTGTTTCTTTCACCAAACGAACTATCTTATAGGTTGGGCTTCTATATAAATAATTTCTTATAAAAATAGAGTTTAATTATATCCATTTATATTGTGAACATTGAACTTGAACTAGCTAAGTACCTGATCTTGGATGAAACTAGCTATCTCAATGTAATTATTAGGAAAAGAAAGGAGTGAACTTTTTCAAATTTTGTTGGTAATTAAAAGTTTTGGTGAGTCATCAGGTGCGACTTACTAGGGCATATCTTTCGGTTCGAAGAATACTTATACACGTATTTACATATCAACCACAAGAATGTTCTTACAACAGCAACAGTTGAAACCCATAACCTTCATGATTACTATATATCAAATCCTTATCGACTGGGCAACATTTTTTTTTTTAAAAAAAAAAAAAAAGAAAAAAGGAGAGATAATTTTTTTAAAAAAAAAAAATATTTGGGAAATCAATATCTAACTGCTCAAGGCGGAAAATCTTCTGGACTAGTATGGAGCTTAGAGGTATTTTTTTTTTTTAGAAGAAAGTTTTGGAGGGGTTCGACATCAGTCCCCCACCAAGACCACTGGACGCCCATTTTTTGAAGCACTTAATAAGGACTTACGAGATCACCTATCAAAGGAGTCCCAGCGACAACAGCTGGGATCGAACACACATCCCTTTGGAGTTGAACAACATAGTGTTTTAGCCCTTTAGTACATAGAATTTTCATTAAAAAACCAACACGATATAAGCTTTGAGCTTTTCAAACTTGAACCAAACTTCAAACGTGTCAGGGCCTTATAGCCCACATCACTCCAAGCACTTCCTAAAAACTTTTTTAAATGAGGTTGTAAATTCGAACCTTTTTATGAATGGTATAATGGGCACGTAAGTTATGATAAAAAAAATAATGTTCAAATAATGTTTTCAACCAATTTTTATAGAGATAAGGGTCTTAAATGCCATGGAAGTTTTCACTATGGAGCACTGGTAAGACGAAAGTTTTTTTTGGACAAAAATGCCACGGAAATTCACGAACGTTGCAATTTTGCTCCTCCGTTAAGTTTGACCGTTAAGTTTAACTGAGTGCATACGTGACATGCCACCTCATCACACGTAGCATGCCACCTCATCACCCTATTTTCATTTAGGAGCAATTTTGCCCCGGAAGTTTTCACTGAGGAACAATTTTGCCCTAAAGTTTACAAAACACAACAATTTTTCCCTTTTGTCCCTCAATATTAAATTTGACTTTAAATCAGTCAAAGATCAAACATGTCATACCTTGAAAAGGTCAAACTTTGAGTCAGAGAAGGATATCATTGAGATGTTGAGCTCAAGGTGGCCAGAATTTGTGAAGCTGACCTAGTCAAAGGGACTGAAAAGTCTATCGCAAAACCCATAGGATGCATCACTTATAATCTAAGTAAATGAAACACAAAACGAGAATTGAATTGTTCCAAAAATTGGTTCAGTAACACAAATCAATAGTGATACTATTTACCTTTGTATAGACTGATCTAGGCCACACACCCTGTCACACAAGATAAATCTCTAGCGATTTTAAGTGAGGCTTACTGAACCAATTTTTAGGACAATTCATTATTAATTTGTCTAGATCAAACCAATTTTTGGGACAAATCAATAATTAATTGTCCTAAAATCGGTTCATTATGCATCACTTAAAATCACTGAAATTTTTGGGAGCATTATAGATTTACCTTGTGGGACAGGGTGGGTGGCCTAGATCAATCTATACAAAGGTAAATACTATCACTATTGGTTTGTGTTACTGAACCAATTTTTGGAACAATTCATTTCTCATTTTGTGTTTCATTTATTTAGATCATAAGTGATGCTTCCTCTGGGTTTTGCAACAAACCTTTCGGGCCTTTGACCGCCCGGCTTACAAATTCCGGCGCCTTGAGCTCAACATCTCAAGGATATCCTTCTCTCGACTCCAAGTTCAACCTTTTCACGGCATGGCATGTGTGGTCTTTGATTGATTTAATAGTCAAATTTAATATTAGGGGACAGAAGGAAAAAATTGATGTGTTTTGTAAACTTCTGGGGCAAAATTGCTCCTCAGTGAAAATAGGGTGATGAGGTGGCATGCCACGTGTGATGAGGTGGCATGTCACATGTGCACTCAGTTAAACTTAATGGTCAAAATTAATGGAGGGGTAAAATTGGTACGTTTTGTGAACTTCCATGGCATTTTTTATCTAAAAAAAACTTTCGTCTTACCAAATCTTTATAAAATAAAACTTCTATGGCATTTAAGACTCTTATCCCATTTTTATAACGTTTTTTAATCTTCTCAAAACTTAATTTTATGCTCAAAATTGATAGATGTTTGAAGTTTCAGAGAGATTTGAAAATGATTCAGGACTTGAATTGAAATTAATATATATCAAGATGTAATTGTACTAAATAAACTTAATAATTTTTAGTTTAATTTACTTGTATTTATAGAAGAACGTACCGTATGTTTCATTACAAAAAAATCTTCATCATTTTTCACAACAATAAAAAACTTTTCAACTGTTAAGCAAAAGAAAAAATCTTCCTGCAGTTATTTTCCATATAAATTTAAATCAATAATTACATTAATGGGGCAAAAAAAGAAAATTTAATATATTCTAGTTGATACCTAAATTTAAAGTCTATCTCGACATATGTTATTAAAAAAGTCTATCTTGACAATCATGTACGATTGTACGAGCAAGTAATATGCTTCATTAATAACATCTTTGAATCTGGGTATTATCGGTTTCCATCAAATAAATGGGCATTTAATTACTAATAAATGAGAAAATGTGAATGACTGAATTCAATTATGCATTGAATTCAGTCATAACTGAATTCAATTATGCACAAAAAAAAAAACAAAAAAAAAAAATTCAATTATGCACAACTGGTTTCGTGGACAAACTTGTCAAACTCAAAGAGATTACAATGCCATCGTCTTAATGGAGCTCTACATGTGGGTTGGGCAGCCCAATCTAAATTCTAGCTGGGTAGCCCATACCTAAATTCTAGGCGGTCTATTTTGATGTTATATGGGTATGGATTAGGTCCTATTTATACCTCAACTCATTTAAGCCTATATTAAATAGGTTATGATTTAAATAGGCGAGTTAAAAGGGTTTATGGGTAATCATTTAAATTTTAAACTATGTATTTTTTTTAAAATATAGGTAAAAATTACCATTTTAAATTTAGAATATTCAAAGTTCAATCATCACCTATCACAAAAAAATAAATAAATAAATAATTTAGACATATATTATCATAACAATATTTTAATGTTCAAACTTCAACTTTCAAATTAAATCATGATAATTATAAGCTCAAAGATTTATGAAATGACATACTTTCATTAGATCTCCATGCTTCATCGTTATTTTTAAATTCACTTAATGAAGGGAGCTTCAGCTGCCAAATAAATACTAGTTGATATAATTTCAAAATAAAATACCCCTATATACCTGACCGATATACACATAAACACAAATTGTTTACTTGAACAACTCCAGTACTGTCTTTATTTTATACCCTTTGGCAAAAATATAATCATGACAAAAATAATCACCTTCAAATATATTGTCAAAAAGTACCACAAATAATTGTTCTTCTCCTTGAAATAAAACCAAATCCAGAAAGCCAATGGATAGTTATCCTAAAACAACTCTAGTCCTTGTTAATTCCAACCAACAGTAATGAATTACTTCCTTTGTTAATTTTTACTTCTAAAATATTGCACATGAAAATCTACTGGTAAATAACAATAAGAAAAATACTTAAGACAATGTTATAAAAAAAAAAAAAAAAAAATACTTCAGACAAATTAAAAGCCCATAATTTTAACCACAGTCCTACTTTGGAATCTAGTTGTCATAATAAAAACAAGAAATAGGAATGATCAAGTTTGAAAACCAAAAATTATAAAATTCATAGTACTCATATAAAGAAGAAGCTAAGAAACTAACAAGAGGCAAAGTAATAGAGAGTGCTAACAAAATACAAATATATAGAAATCCAAATAAATCAAAATAAAATTGTTTAAAACATTAAATGGGTCGGCATGGGTAGCCTAAAGGTGTGCCTGTAACCCACCCCCCATCATGTGTCTTTTATGGGCGGGCTTAATTAAATGGGCAAATTTTAGATGGGTTTGGGTGGGCCAATTCACCATTTCCAATTTTAACCCCCAACATCCCCTCTGAAACTTATTCCCAACCACATATATCCCTCTCCATGTGAAGGACACCCCTCCATTCTTCTTGATTTCAGGTTTGAACCCTTCTTCGCCCTTATACTTATTACGAAGCACCTTAAACTAAAGTTCTTCCCTATTACACAAAAGATTCCAACACAATTTCATCAAGAATGCTTTTTTTTGTTTGCGCGGATCCTTTATTCCGAGGCCACCATCCTTCTTTTCTTTACTTTCCTGCTCCCATAATACCAGGTGGAGTTTCTTTCCCTTTATCGTCATCATCCCATAAGAAACTCTTGTTCTTCTTTTCCAGTTCATTTACCAACCCTTTTGAAAGCATTGTTTGCATATAATAAGATGGTAAAGCAGTGAGCACTGCGCTAATAAGGGTAGTCCGACCAGCAAAGTTCCAACATTCACATTTCCACCCTAACAACTTCTTCTGTGTTTTCTCCAAGATCGAGGCAAAGGTAACATCTGATGCTCTCCTATGAATCAAGGCACCAACTCTCTACAAACTTTCACTATTTCATTAATTGGTAAGTCTTGTGCTTTGATATTATGAGATATTTTATACTTCAGTGATTATTTATTTATTCTTTGAGAGAGATTCTTTTAAGTCATTTATTACAATTAAGTAACTCAAGATAGTGGGACTTTGAGTGGGCATTGATTGTAAAGTGCGAGGGGGAGTGAGTGTTCCTTGAGAAGGAACTTGCTTGTACTAAAACACCAAGACCCTGACAAGTCTTGGAGGCATTGGGAAATACTCAAAAGGACTTCTGGGGACTGAACATATGTCAAGTGAATTAGAACGAACCAGTATAAAATCTCTTATGTATACTTTCGGTGATATATTTCTAACTCTAATCTCTTCATCAAAGTTTTTTTTTGATTAATTTTAGGCTAAAGTATACTTTTAGTCCTTTAAGTCTCACATGAGGTATACTTTTGATCCCTTAACTTCATAAAGTATGTTAGATATGATTAGTTTTGATGATGTCTAATATAGAAGCCATTATTAAGAGCAAAAAGTTTACATAATATATTTATCTCCTACATTGACTAACTACTATGTTTAATGTAGATTAGTTCAAATTAAATCATGAACAATAATCAAGAAGGAGATAAAGGATTAAAGAAAGAAGAGTTAGAAGCCATTATTAAGAGCAAAAAGTTTACATAATATATTTATCTCCTACATTGACTAACTACTATGTTTAATGTAGATTAGTTCAAATTAAATCATGAAGAATAATCAAAAAGGAGATAAGGGATTAAAGAAAGAAGAGTTTGCAGAGGTTATCAAGGAAGCAAGAAGCTATTAAGGAATTTTGGGAATAATCAAGAAGAAGAGGAGATATTGAAGAAGGTAGAACTTGCTAAGTTGAATGATAGAGAATGATCAAGAGAAGAGAAGAAAGAAAGAGTTCGATTAAGAAGAATGATCAAGATGGAATATTAAAGAAGGAAGAACTTGCTAAATGGAATGAGATATCATTATTCAAGTCTCTAGATTGATACTAGAAGTATCCAAGAGCATATGGAAGTTGGAATGGGTCAATTCAGAGTTAAAGTCAGCAAAAATCAGTTTCAGGATAAGAAAACTCAAGTTCACAACTCAAAACTCGAGTTTCTTACTTCGCTACAATGATTTACTCCTCAGTCAACTCGAGAAAACTCAAAACTCGAGTTTAACTCAACTCGAGTTTGTAGTGTCTTCACATCTCGAAAATTGTCTCCGAACTAGCAAAACTCGAGTTTCCAAGTGAAAACTTGAGTTTCTTCATCAAAAGAAAGTTTTTCAAAGAAAGTAAAACTTTTTCACGTTTCAGTTGGGTGAGGTCTGGTAATTCGATGATATCTCCTAAACCAGGAATTCGATTGAGGTGAAATCAGTGGCATATGAAAATAGACTTCCAATGCGTCATTTTCATATAAAATTAAAGCCCAAAGGAGTTCAGATAAAGGAGCTATGAATTGTGAAGTTGACACTGAAATTCACGCCACAGCAAACCAAGCCTCAATGTTTTGAGTGTATCTCACAAACTACAAATCCGATTGAGCTAAAATTGGTGGCATATGAAAGAAGACTAAAAGGGCTTTCCATAAAGACTTGAAACAATCAAAACAGAGTTCAGACTAGGGAGATATGGCCTTCGAAAGTTGACAGTCAGTTCAAGCTGTTTCAAGAACGCTGGTCAAGAATAGTCTTCATTCATCGGATCATAACGGACATAATACAATGAGTTTGAAGTTGATTCTTCTTGCATTGGATTCTTACCTCAAGCTTGGACATGTAAAATTGAGTTTGAGATTAGCCAAGAGTTTTGATCTTAATGAGAAAAATCTTGAACAAAGCAAAACCGCCGGTTTTCGGAGAAAACTCAAGTTTTCACCATACTCCTCAATTTTTTACGATTTTCATTGAAAACTTAAGTTTTGGACTTAAGTTTTTGAACTTTGAAAACCTTCGGTTTTTGCCTAAAACCTAAAAACCTCCGTTTTCAATTTAACTTTTTTCCAAGTTTTCACAAAGTTTGTGAAAACTATATCCGCTTTTGAGTTGCTAAGGATTCGGGTTTTACCGGTTTTGTGAAAACCTTAAGTTTGACAAAGTTTTCTCAAAGTTTTCACGATAAAAAGTGAAAACTCGAGTTTTGCTAGGCGAAAGTCTTCATGTTTTCTCGGTTTTTGAAAACTGCGTTTTCTCCAAAACCTCCAATTTCTTCAAGTTTTCATATTTAAATGAAAACTCAAGTTTTGATATGAAAACTCAAGTTTTGGCCAAACAGAAATGTTTTTCATGATTTGAAAACGCGGTTTTGAAAGAAAACCTCCGGTTTTGATGTTTTGGACTTAAATCGATTTTACAAACTCGAATATCAAAACTCAATTTTCAAATGTTAACTTGATAGAGAATAAATTTTTAGTGAGTTTCGTGAATTAAAGAGTGTTTATTGAAGATTTAAAGCAAAAGCAAAAAGCATGTCGAACTTTTTTTGACTTTACCCAACACAAAACGAGAACCTTATCTTGAAGGCAACGGTTTATCAAGATTCCAACGGTTTATTGATCCTCAACATGCTAGAATTTTACTCTCTTTTTCATATTTAGATAAGCTCTTTTATTCATTCACTTCTAAGGGCCTTTGAGTGATCTTGAGTGGGAAACCCATTGTATTGATTACTTGTAAGGGGAGTAAGTTCTAGTGAGAGAATTGCTTGAGTACCTCAAGTCCATGTGTTATGCTGCCATATGTAGGTCAGAATCTTCGGTTAATATCCTCCTTGATTATAGGATTAATATCCCCCATGATTGTAGGTGGATTCTGATACAAATTGCCCCATGTTGGGCTATATATTAAGTGGGCTTTGTATAGGTCCGTAACAAAGACCTATTTTTGTTCCATAATAAGAGTGGTGATGTTTGATAAGTGAACATCTTAATTTTTAATTACTTGAAATTGAATTTCCATTCGAAGAAAACTTGAGTGTTAAATATACAACAACAAGCCTTATCTCATTAAGTGGAGTCGGCTACATATATGGATCATATGACGTAGTTGTGCCTTATTAACAACCAAATCTTTGACTAGATTGTTAATCAACAAAAAGTTCCATTCAATAATTTCATAAAGTATTATCTTCAAACTTCATTGAGGTCTTCAAGTTCATAAAAAATACTTTCTCCAATCATAATTATAGGACAAAGTTTGTAGTTCAATTTCCACTAAAACTTTATCTTATAATTAGGACCAGAGGTAGTATTAAAATTCCACGTCCTGCCCCCATTTGGTAGAGAGGAATGAAAGGGATCATGCCTTTAGTTTCCACTGTTTTATTAATTTTTTAAATAAAGACACAAAGACTATTTTACCTCATCAAAATCATTTTGTCATTTCATACTTGTCTATTGCGCACACGCCCAGAGTCTGTGAGGAAATTGAACAGAGTATCCATTTATTGGAGAGGAGCCAAAATCACACGCAAATAGGGTTTTTGCTCAAGATGTATTTCGCGTCGCGCTAAGGGGCTCTCTTTCTGGGGAGCGGCTATGGTCCACTGCAGTGGACCGTCCGCTGCCCTCCTCTGCCCAATAAATTGTTACCACACAATACCACACACGATAAATTATTGGGCAGTTATTAGGCAGAGGAGGGCAGCAGACGGTCCACTGCAGTGGACTGTAGCCGCTCCCTTCTTTCTGTTGGGTTCTTTTGCCTTTCTCTTTCCATGGGTGTTTTTTACCCTCTTTCTAGCAGGGTCATTTGTGTCTTTTTCCTTAACTAATTAATTTCAGTTTGGCCCCTGGATTGCAGTGAGTTTTCCGAATCTTTTGGGTTCCAACTGATATTAATTCTCTACAGTGGTCCATAAATGAAATTTTCCCGTATATTTTGTGTTGCTTTCTTAAACAATGGGCAAAGGCCACATCCTTATCAAAGCCGAACTCGAGACTTTTGGTTTTCCTTTCCTCAGCCCCTCACGCTTCGAGCTCGCTCGCGCTCCTCGTTATCTTCCACTTACGAAATAATTCTCGTCCTCACTGTTTCGTTCCTCTTGATTTCTCAACTGTAAGTCATGTGATTGCCATCTATGACTCTAATGTCTATCGATTTTTTTTCCTAGATCCCTAAGGAAATCTTCTGTTTTTTTGTAGTCATTGTCGCAATTTTTTTACTGTTGGAAACTTATTAAGCTCTTGTTTTAATATTTTGAGTTCAAAGTCAGGTTTTTGGTTCCATTATGTGATGCATCGGATTTCCATTTTGATGTTTGGTTATAATTTCGATTAGCTTACATATTGTCGATTCATTCTGTCGCTGGCAATCTTTTTGTGTAGTCAACAGTTAATTTGCTTTTTGCCCGTAAATCAAATGGTAGTAGATATTGTTTGGATATATTTTGATATATATATGGCCCTCCCGGAATTCCTTCTAGAGCCTGTTGAATAATTTTTATGGATTCTACCATTTCACCAATTCGTGTATATATATATATATATATATATATATATATATATATATCCGTGCACAGCCCTGTTGCTTTTTGAGATTTCTCTGTTGAATTTTGCATATCCTCCAATGTATTTTTTCCCATTATTTTGTTGATTGCAGAATCCAAGTAGAGAATGTTGCATTGTAAGTACCAATGGACAGTGGGCTTTGTTATCAATTTCTTTTAGTGTTTTCATGATTGTGGTTCATTTTCATTTCCTCCCACATTATCTCCTGGGGACACGGGAAGAATCCGTTATTGTTCTCATGATTGCGGTTCATTTTCTTTCAACAAGAAATCTGTCAATGGCTTATAAATTACATCATACCACTGAATACACTTTCTTTCTTAATATCCTCTAAGACCTGAGAAACTCCACAACACCTTGATGTTTTCAAGGTTTAGGCCATTCCATCACAACCTTTCTTGAAATGTCATGCCCCAAAAAGTCGATCTTTCTATTTGTAAAATGTACAGCTACTCATTTTGGCAAAAAGCACATGATCCGTGAGAGTCTGCAATGCCTTGACAAGATGTTACAAGTGATCTCTTCTCATGTCTTACTGTAGACTAAAATATCATGAGAAAAGATGAATGAACTTCTTAAGATATTTCCTTAATAAGCTATTCATTAAACTTTGAAAGTTCTAGGAGCATTGATCAACCTGAATGGCATCACAAAAGTTCATGAAAGCCCTCATGTGTCCTAAACAACATTTTATGAACATCTCTTTGACTCATTCTAATTTGGCAATAGTTTGCCCTGATATCCAATTTAGTGATATAACTGGCGCCCTGCAACTCATCAGGTATCAAGTAATTCTTTATAACCAAAGTTGGAAACTAGTTCCTTCCTATATTCAACACAAGCTCGGTGACACATCCTTCTTTTTTTTAACTAAGACCCCTAGTGAGGCAAATGAACTGCAGATGGGTTTTATGATTTCATTACTCAACACTTGCTTTACATGCTCTTCAATTATTGTTTTGTTTAGCTGGGTAATCCCAATATGGCTGTATACGTATGGTTTTCTTATCCTTTAGATGTATTTAACGCTCAAATTTCCTTAGTCAGTAATGAAGTGGGTGCTTGAAAGACCTTAGAAAGTCCCTGCTACAATGTTTCAAATTCCTTCTTCTGCTGCTCACCTATCTCATCTACCTTCAATTTCAGCTCACATTCCTCACTCTCCTGCTTCGCTACCTGAGTCATGTATTTTATTTCTAGAGGCTCCCTCGAGCAACAGTTTCCTATGTCCCACTCCTTGAATTAACCAGTGTGTTTTAGAAATAATTTTATTTTTGTTACATTATTTTGTAGATTACTCAGATGTTCTTAATAGCTTAAAAATATATTTTATGAGTTTAGGTAGTATTTTTGTATACTTTTTAATCTAACCTGGTTTGTAAAAAATATTACCTTGTTTAACCTGTAGCTTTAGGTCAAATTTTTATTTTTGTATAAAATTTGGTATCTTAATATTATTCTTGGGTATTTTCCGTGGAAATTTATTATCTTCGGTTTGTGTTATTGTTTATTTTCTTGGCTTGTTTTCTTGAACAAAGGGTAAAGGGTCTGACTAATATATCTTACTTCAGGACATCGTCAGAAACGGAAAACTTGCTATCTTCTATTTTCTCTTACAGTCCAAATAACCTCAGCATCATGGGCACTGTGGCTGAATCAGAGAGAACTCTGTATGTCCTCTCTCTCTTCTTAATAACAGAGATATGCAGATTTTAGGGTTTGAAGTGGTGCAAAGCCAGAGAACTTACTTTTCTAAGCATTGAACTATGCAGTCACAAAAAATAGTCTTTTTATTATGAACGCTTAGTGGTTATCCTATTCATCCCCTTCATTGTTAGGTACCCTTATGTAACCGGATCATCAGTTGTTGCCCTCAAATACAAAGATGGGATTCTTATGGCTGCTGATATGGGAGGTTAGTTGCAACTTACAAGTTTATTGTATGTCCATTCATATGATGTTGCAGCTTCATTGTGTGCTTGATCATTTCAATTAATGCTGTGCTGTGAAAAAAATTGGGCATTAATGTTTTCTTAATCGTAATTAAATATAATCATATGGTGTTAATTTGAATAAACTTCAACTTATTTGATTGAATTGTGTCTCATTTTATTTGTTTCTTATGATTATTTTATACTTCAGTAAGAATAAAAGGTAAACCCTTCTTGTCAACTGTTGTACTCTGGTTCTTGAAGTTGATATGATTATTTGTGGAGACTTTTTGAGATACCGCTGTTAAAAGTATAGCTTGGTACTTTTGAATTCCTTTACTTTAGGTTTCATTGCACACCTTCATACAAAATGTTAAATGGCATCTAAACTTGATTAAAATGTTTTTAGGGATTTCTTTTAGGCACAAACATTTTAAATGTTCCCTTCTCCATGTAGCAGATTTTTTATAATAAAGGCTTCATTCCGTAGTCTATCTCATGCTATGTTGCTAATGATGGTTCCACTATGGTAGGTTCCTATGGGTCTACCCTGCGATACAAGAGCATTGAACGTTTGAAGCCTGTTGGAAAGCATACTCTTCTTGGTGCAAGTGGTGAAATCAGCGATTTTCAGGAGATTCTTCACTACCTTGATGAACTTATGTAAGCCCTAAATATGTCGTACGAGAGAAGGATAGAAGGAGATGTGAAATCAAACATTTTGCATCTGATTTTCTTCCCATTGGACGTGTTGGTTGATTTATTTTATTCCAATTCCCCCCCCCCTTCCCTAAACACCAAAAAAAAAAAAAAAAAAAGCCCTTACCTCCTTCTATGGCTAATTAACAACATTTCCATATGCTTGCTGGTCTTGTGTTTTGATTGCTGCAGCCTATATGACAACATGTGGGATGATGGGAATTCTTTGGGTCCTAAAGAGGTGCACAATTACTTGACTCGTGTGATGTATAATAGGCGCAACAAATTTAATCCACTGTGGAACTCGCTTGTACTTGGTGGAGTTAAAAACGGGCAGAAATATCTTGGCATGGTATCCTGTTTTTTATCTGTTCATTTGACTCTACTGTAAGTGTATCTACGAGGTTTAGTTTTTACTCAGTTTTTCTATCTATGAATCTTTTCCAGGTTAACATGATTGGCATTAATTTTGAAGATAACCATGTAGCTACGGGGCTTGGAAATCATTTGGCTAGGCCAATTCTTCGTGATGAATGGAATGAAAATTTGACCTTTGAAGAAGGCGTTAAATTACTGGAAAAATGCATGCGTGTGCTTTTGTATCGAGATAGGTCTGCTGTCAACAAGATTCAGGTCCCTTATTCTTCCATGTCATTCTCTTCCATTCCTGCACCATAGCACCATATAAGTAAATTCTCAAAAACAGAACTTGTGATGGATGGTAATTTAGGATATGAAACTAAATATTTCATTGATAGAAAATTCTATTTACAAATAAGAGCAAGGATCTTACTCACAAGCTCTAATAGTCAAGGAATTCTCTACTACAAGGAATGATAATAACTTCAAGCTACCCATAAAGCGCCTAGGGGTATAGCTTTTTTTAGTGCTATGATTTTTTTAAAAAATAATCTTTAATAAGCTAAATTATAAAAAGCCCCCAATTAGTGGGATAACTCTTGTTGTAAATCATAAAACATGCAAAGGGTGTTATGCTCCATCATGGGAGATGTGGTGCCTGCTCTCTTTCCCATTATGTCAACTTTCTTCTCTGCACATTACATAATACAGCCGACTATATGCTCCCTTCCTACAAGTTCTGTGCCTTTTACATTTGATCATTGATCTCTTATCAAGTTATAACTGTTAGTAGCACTATTTGTCCATAACTCAGCAATAGCTTGCCAGTCGACCTTTCACCAGGCACCAACCATGT
Organism: Acacia melanoxylon; assembly: GCA_019022615.1. NCBI lineage: Eukaryota > Viridiplantae > Streptophyta > Magnoliopsida > Fabales > Fabaceae > Acacia > Acacia melanoxylon. Next base: position 1,096,016 of record JAFJYJ010000045.1, on the reverse strand, counting down.
TCATGCCAATATTTTCATCAATTTACCGATATGTTCCAATGTGTTTTTCTCTCCCCAAGTGAATTGCTAGAATTCTCATTTAATTGACGCTTCACATTCCTACCCTTTAGTTTGGCCCAAAAAAACTAAAGGGTAGGAATGTGCACGTTCCACAAGATGTATACTGGTCTTTTTAAGATTTTTGTTTTTGTTATTTTTAAAAAATACTTGATCTTATCAATTTGTATGGTCAATATGACCAGTAAATAAAGTTCTTTGTACATGTTCTAGTCTTGTGCAGAATTTATCTTTTATAGAAGCATCTGTCATGTTGATACAAGTGTGAGATAAGAACAGATCATAGCTAGATAATTTTGTTTCCTTCATCTATTTGAGCCTATTTATTTATGGCTGAGTATTTTTCAAATTGCAGATATCTAAAATCACGGAAGAGGGCTGTACTGTTTTCCCTCCGTTCTCATTGAAAACATACTGGGACTTCTCCGCATTCAAGAACCCGACGGCAGGTGCTCCAGGTTCATGGTAGTTGGATTGTCATGTGATCTTTCATTACTTAAATAGATATTTCCGACAAGTATTGTGTTACATTAAATAGATATGAAATGACCAACGTGGAATATAATTGGATTGATGTGTTTGTGCTTTTACTTGAAGTCATCTGTAGCTGTTGATTTGATCTGAAAAAGGATAAAACCCCAGCTAATCTAGCCAGGATCAATACAAAAACCACGGCCAGGGTTTAGTTGTGGTTTACTGCTTAATTGCAGCTCAACTAGCCGTAGTTTCTTTGCTTAGAGCATAATAAACAGTTTATTTTGCCATGGTTGTCTATTTGTGTGTATACTCGCTAGACTCGCTTTCAGTGACGGTTTTGCAGAACCGTCCTTGTTGAACTTACATGGGAAAATCCTTTTGAGGGCCCTTTTTGGTGTAAAAATCTCAAAAAAGGCCCTCAAAAATGACAATACCTAAAAAGGCCTTAACCGTTGAGTTGTTAATTTGATATAGTTGTTAGTTAATAACTATAGCCTTATTAACAACAATTTTTTAACAACTAAATCAGCCCCCATTAACAACTATATCAAGCAACTATATCAGGATTGAGTAGGCTTTTCATGATTGTCAATTTCTTTTTGGGATTTTTACACAAAAAGGGCCCTCAAAAGATTTTCCCAACTTACATTGCTTAAGGTTGAGTTCGAGTCTTTCTTGAACCAGATCTTCAAGTAATCTAATAAGCTCTTGGCCAGCTCCATCCCAACTAGAGTTGGGAATCAGGGGCTCTTACAAGGGGTCAAGGGGCTCTTGAAGGATATATTTGTTTTTCAAATATAAAAGGGCTCTTTTAGACTCGGGGTAAAAGATATATTTGTTTTTCAAAGCTCGCCCTGAGAGCATCAAGGCCGAAAGTTATTCTAAATTTTAACTATTTTTTTTTTGATTTTTTTAACGAAATATAATTAGTAAATTACTACAATTAAAGTTAATTTATCAAATAAAATATTGTCAACATTAATATATAAACATGTATCATGCAACAAACACAGCCAACAAATAAGTGTCAATTGGCCTTGCCTTTGGGATTTTTACACCAAAAAGGGCCCTCAAAAGGATTTTCCCAACTTACATTGCTTAAGGTTGAGTTCGAGTCTTTCTTGAACCAGATCTTCAAGTAATCTAATAAGCTCTTGGCCAGCTCCATGAGCTGGGAATCAGGGCCGGCCAGCCCTACAAGGCTGGCTCTTGAAGGATATATTTGTTTTTCAAATATAAAAGGGCTCTTTTAGACTCGGGGTAAAAGATATATTTGTTTTTCAAAGCTCGCCCTGAGAGCATCAAGGCCGAAAGTTATTCTAAATTTTAACTATTTTTTCTTTGATTTTTTTAACGAAATATAATTAGTAAATTACTACAATTAAAGTTCTAATTTATCAAATAAAATATTGTCAACATTAATATCTAAACAACATGTATCATGCAACAAACACAGCCAACAAATAAGTGTCAATTGGCCTTGCCTTTGAAGCCGTGAGTCATGGATACTCATTCGTGAGTGAGAGACTGAAATTGAGTTGACACTAATAAAGAGTGATAGGAGAGTTGGAGAGGAAAATGGTGATTGAATTTTTAGGGTTCCTACACCCTCCAACACTCAATCTTGATCAAGTTATTTTTAAAAAAAAAAATTAAAAGGGTCTAACAGGCTTGCCCTTTTAAGCCCTTAGCCCTACAGGGCCGGCTCTGTAAGGCCAACTTCATTTAGCAGCTCTAATTTTTCAGGCCTGGCTCTTGAAGGTTCAGGGTTTGAACGGGTCAGCTCACTTTTCCGGCTCTAATCCCAATTTGGATGACTCAGAACTGCTTTGGGGACCCTCTGTAGCCCTTCGCTAACATTCTCATCCTTGGGCTAATGAAATTAATTTTGTTATTTGTAAAAACTGTTGGATTCCTTAACACAGCTTTTAAATTATTTGCAATGGGAACTATCTACATGTGAAAATCCATCTTTATTATGTGCAATTAATGATGATAGTTTGAGGGGAAAAATGTGATTTTGTAAAGTAGATTATGGTCTTATATTTAAAATGAATATAAATATTTCAATTAGTTCATACATTTAGGATTGGAGGAAATCTTTTAAAATATAATTATTTGGAATTACAATGGGATCATAAATGAACATTGTAATTGTCACTCGTTATAACTCTCAAGCCTAATGGACCTTAATTCTATTAATGTGTTTTCATCATCAGCAGGTTTTGAACCTTTGCTTAAAAGGAACTGAGTCTTTCATTTGATCCAATTGGTTCCGATTTTCTTTTCTTTTTTTTCTTGGAATAAAATTGATATCGATTAACTCAAACGAGAGGCTTACAACAACAGGTGTTCCCATGTTCCCATGTTCAGTTTAATTTACATCCATTGTTATTTTCTTGGGAAAATTACAGTGAGGTTTGAAGATACAAAATAATCACAAAAAAAGTCCTATATCAAATTCCTCTCACTTTTTTGTGATTACTTGTGTATAAGCTACTGAATTCCCCTCAAGTTTTGATGTCAAAATGACTTTTTATGTTGTTAAAATGTCCCTATGAAAATTTTGTTGTGAAAATAGCTTCTAATGTTGTCAAAATGGTTTTGTATGTAGTAAAAAAAATTCTGAGTTTTTCATACGTGTAGAATTTTATAAATTTTTTGGCAACATGCAAAGCTATTTTAACAACATTAGAAGCCATTTTCATAAGAAGATTTTTATAGGGATATTTTAACAACCAATTAAGCTATCTTGATAACATAAAAAACCATTTTAACATCGAGATTCTTTTGTAAGGGGAATTTAGTAGCTTATTCACAACTAATCACAAAAAAATCTCCATAAGAATTTTTTGTGATTATTTCTGTATCTTAGGAACTCATTGTGATTTTCCCTATTTTCTTTGGTTTTATTTACAACGTTCCACGCTTTGCATGTAACGTCAAATTCACTATTAATCATTTGATGGAATTAAAATTAAGGAATTATTCAAAACTTCTTTGCTGCCAATAAATATCTTTTGAATTTGTACATCCAATTGGTGTCCATTAAAAACAGTATTTTTTTTTCATTCCAGTTAATAGAATTTTTCTGTTTAAATCCATATTATTATTATTAATATTATTTTAAAAAAAGCATTTTCAATTTGTAGATTATTTATCTAATCATACACTCGAGTTGTTCCCCAATTAAATTATCTCAACTGCATAGTAAATAAAATTTTGGCTTTAACCACTATAATGACTAAATTAAAGCACAAGTGAGAATTAAAATTTTGAAAGTACAATTTCAAGAAAAGATGAAATTTGTTACGGACCCCCATCGGGCCCAATACCGAGGTGGCCCACTAAGGAATAGACCCTATCACGGGATTCTTCTATAATAATGAGAAATCTCATCTTACTTATAATCTGGATATATCGGATTCCATATCTTTGATAAGATATAACGGCTTGAGATCACGATAGGCCTCGGATACAAGACCGAAGGTATCCTCTATAAATACAGGGGTCGATCCATAAGGTGCACACGTTCTGTTCTAACTCTGAACTATTTACATACCGTCACACTGTACACACACAACACATCCTGTGGCGAAAGCCTAACCTGTGTACAGTGATCCCACACTCTCCTGGATATCTGCCTCATAGACGTGTCCATTGAGCCAAGATTAAAGTACTAGCCCACCAGGCTAGACATCTGTGTTCTACACCAGAACATTAGCGCCGACCATGGGGACGTTAAATTTCGATCCACGTGACTGACGATGGCTAATACCAAAAGCAGCAGTTGGAACCCTCAGCCTGGAAATCCGCCACAGGCTGAGGCGAGTCAACAACAACAAACGCAAGACCCGCTGTTGCCCGAGGATGTCCCGGAAGATAATGCTGCGAATGAGGGAAACGACATATATGACACGGCCTCCTCCCCTGCAGTGACGCCAAAACCTCAAGGCGCGACGGCGCAAGAAGTCCCAGCCTCGAGTCCAGACTTTATTCTTCTACAGAAAACCCAGGACTCAATGCTGAGGTGAGTGGAGAATATGGAGAAGCGCAGTAACCTCCAACGACAGGAGGATTTGAGGGTGATGCAGCAGATGATGGAGGACCGCTGCAATTAGCTGGCGGCAATGAAACAGAAAAGTAACCGGGATGACGGATGAGCTAGAAAGGAGAAGACGGTCAGTGAATAGCCGAGATCCACGCAACGTGAAACCGGCACAACGGCTTTGCAGATGGATTCGGGGCGACCTCGAATCCAGAATCCGGTTTCGTCCCGAAAGAAAACGCGCGCCGAGACTACCCCGAACGATGAAGACCGAGGTCGTGAGAGACCACCTTGGCAGGAGATCTCCCCAAAGAAGTATAAAATGAAATACGCGGTAGGCCACAATAGCAGTGCCTTCTCGCATGAGATAGCGAACGCACCTTATCCAGAGGACTTCTGTTAGATATGATTAGTTTTGATGATGTTTTATATAGATGCCATTATTAAAAGTAAAAAGATTAAGTAACATAGTTACCTCCTACATTGACTAACTGCTGTATTTAATGTAGATTAATCCAAGTTGAATCTTAGAGATTAATCAAGAAGGAGATATTGAAGAAGGTAGAACTTGCAGAGAATGATGAGTCCAAGCTAAATTATGAAGAATGATCAAGACGGGAGATGTAAGAAGGAAGAACTTGATGAATGGAATGAGAATATCATTATACAAGTTCCAAGATTGATTCTAGAAGTCTCTATGATCAAATGAGAGTTGGAATGGCTCAATTCGAAGTTAAAATAAGCAAAAGGAAGCTTTAGGATGTTATAACTCGAGTCATGAACTCACAACTCAAGTTAATAAATTTGCTACAGTGTTTTCCCTTTTCTGGAATGAGTTAACTTGAGTCATGTATGAGTAACTCGAGTCGTAACTCGAGTCAAACACTAAATGAATCGAGTCAAGGTGTATTTCAGCAACTATGTTCACCTCTGTTTCACGTTTCAGCTGGCGAGGTATGGTATTTCGATGATATCTCACAAACCAGAGATCGGATTGAGGTGAAACCAGTGGCATATGAAACTAGACTCCCAATGCGTCATTTTGATATAAAATTCAAGCCCAAAGGAGTTCAGATCAAGGAGCTATGAATTGTGGAAGTTGACAGTGAAATTCACGCCACACAGCAGACAAAGCTTCGATGTTTTGAGTGTATCTCACAAACTAAAAATTCGATTGAGCTGAAATCAGTGGCATATGAAAGTAGACTCAAAATTATTTCCATCAAGACTTGAACCAGCCAAAACGAAGTTCATACCAGGGAGATATGACTTTCGAAAATTGATACTCGAAATTCTGGATTCAGTTCAGCATAGGCTCGGTCTTCTGGATATAGCTCACACTATGCACAACCAAATGAAATGAAACCAATTCCATATGAATCTAGACTCACCAAGTGTTTCAAATAATTTGGAAGCAACCAATTTTGATGAGCTCTTACCTCGAGTCAAGTTACGAGTAAGTCGAGTGCAAGTCAGACAGAGAGCAAAACAAGTTTGGAACAAAGGCGTAACTCGAGTCAAGACATGATTAACTCGAGTCATTCCTTAGACAGAGAGCAATGAACTTTTGAGAAGAGTTGTTAACTCGAGTCAAGGTATGGTAACTCGAGTCAACAAAGGTCAGCAGAGAATGAACAACTCAAGCATAGTAACGTATCTTAGAACTCTGATCTTATTGTTATCAATTGATTACTACTTGCTATGCTTCTCAATGTTATTAATAATATTTATGAGCAAGTTTAGTTGATCAAAAGCTTGGATTGAGGATCAATGACAATGCTAACAAGCATAAGTGAATGGACTGGTTTAACTCGAGTCAGGCAAGATAACTTGAGTCAACATTCAGGCAGAAAGCATCTGGCACTTAAAAACAACTCGAGTCACATGGAATAACTTGAGTCAACCTCCCTGCATCAGAAAATCATCGTGTCCGAAATCTTAGATTCTCATCAAGAACATCCGGATGAATTCCAAAAGAACTTATACTACTTCTTAACATTATTTATATAATTTGTGTATAAGTTTCATATGATCAAACGAAGGATTAACATCGGATTACGAAAAGCAGATGATTATGTCAAAAGCTCCAATGGTAATATTTTCCAACGGTCATATACGCTCACAATGGTCATATTCTAAATTGGAGGAATTGCTCAACGGTCACAAATTGCAACTAACTATAAAAGAAGAAGCATTCAAGATAAAAGAAGTTAGAGACACGAGATTACTGTTTCATTGTCAAAATGCCAATACTCTGACATCTATATCACTTACTCTCTGATTATCTCCATGATCATATAATTTACCTTAGAGAGTGAGATTATTTGTATTGTACTTCAGTGTTTATTCATTTACTCTTTTAGAGAGAACATCTCTGATTATTAAATCATTATAAGAATCTCAAGTCGTGGGACTTGGAGATTAGGTTATCAGTTTACAACTTGTAAGGGGGAGTGTATCTTAGTGAGAGGATAACTTCGAGTATAGAGTGTGTAACTGATTGAAAGAAGTATCTCGGTGAGAGTTTTGGCTTCACAAGTGCCTGGGGTGAACTTGTGGGATTGTAAAGGCTTTTCTTGTGCCCGGATTAAACAAGAGGATAGTGGATTGAAAATCTCAAGCGGAGCTTGGGGACTGAACGTAGGTAAAGGATTGGGCCGAACCAGTATAAATCACAGTTTGCATATTCTCCTCTCTTATCTCTTATATTTCTAGTATATGCTTGTAAGGAACATCCCAAAATTCAAAGAAGATAATAGCAAACCGGAACCTCAACCATTAGCCTTTACTAACGAGGACATGAAAGACGTAGTTCCAGGTAATGAGGATGGTTTGGTCATCACGGGAACCCTGGTCAACTGCCGGGTAAAAAGGATTTTTGTGGATGCAGGGAGCTCGGCAGATATCATAAGTTGGGATGCTTTCAAAAGGATGAAACTGGACACAGAGGATTTGAAACCATGCAAAACGACCCTCATAGGGTTTAACGGCGAGCATTCTCCCCCAGGGGGTATATCGATCTCAGATTAACACTGGGAACCAAAGAAGCCTTCAAATCAGAACGGGTAAGATTCATCGTGGCCGACTTCCCGTCTCCCTATAACATCATATTAGGAAGGCCAACTATCCATAAGTGGGATATGTTGGTTTCCACGAAACACCAGAAGTTGAAGATGGTGAACAACAGGAACAAGGTCGTCACGATCACCGGAGACCAGAAGGAAACTCGACAGTGCTATTTCGAGACGATCTGAGAAGGTGAGAGCAATCCGTCCTCACCACCTCGGGTTCGGAAAGGCGAAAGAAATACAAACCCGACGGGAAGAATACAGGCAGGATGGCCCATAAGCATGGTAGAACTTGATCTAAGAGAAAAGCCCGAGGTCCCACGCCCAGAGCCAGAAGGTGAACTAGAAGACTTCATACTGGGACACGAACCCTCCCAGATCACCAAAATACGTGGAGCAATGAGCCTGGAGTTGAAAGGCCGACTGAAGAACTTCTTAAATAAAAAATGAGATATATTCGCGTGGACATCGGCGAAATACCGGATAGACCCGAGATTCTATTGTCACAGGCTGGCTATCCAACCGGGATCATCACCTGTGGAACAAAAGAATTGGAAACTAGGATCGGACAGGCAAGTAGCGCTAGAAAAGCACGTCGACAAACTATTGGAGGCCGGGTTCATCAGGGAAATTCAATATACCACATTGTTATCAAACGTGGTTATTGTCATGAAACCAAATGGTAAATGGAGGGTATGCACGGATTACAAGGACTTGAACAAAGCTTGCCCCAAGGATTCGTATCTGATGCCCAACATTGACCAACTGGTCGACAACTCGGCCGGGTTCCAGTTATTATCTTTCATGGATGCCTACTCCGGATACAACCAAATCGCAATGCATCCAGAAGATCAAGAGAAGACGGCTTTTATAACCGAAAAGGCTAACTATTGCTATAACGTAATGCCCTTTGGGTTGAAGAATGCCGGGGCCACATATCAGAGAATGATGAACCGAGTGTTTGAAGACTAGCTCAGACGAAACGTAGAGGTTTACATTGACGATATGATCGTCAAGTCAAAAGACCCCGAAGACCATATCCGGGACTTGGAGCAAACCTTTGAGAAGTTGTGGGGCAGAAGGACCCTTCTTGGGTTTCAATCAAGTACGAACGCTTGCAAAATTTCTGTTATAAATGTGGCCGTCTAAGGCATGTTGATAAAGGATGTAAGGAGCCTAGCGGCAAAGGTACTGAAGAGGTAGCAGAGTCTGGGTATAGTACTTGGAATAGTACACCGGCGGTGCGAACGCTGGAGGAGCATCTGGTGGTTTGCAAAGAGGATTGGATTGAAGCACGCTTTGTGTCAAAGCGAAGTTCGTCCGGCAAGAGTGGCCGGAGCCCTTCACCGGAACGACTGAGTTCCCCGTTGGTAAAGAGTCTTTTATGCGTGAAGAGTGTCAGAGAGGAGGAGGTTCCAAAATGATGATTATAAGTCAGAATGAGGGATTTGAAGCGCAAAGGCACATGTCAAAAAGGTTGGTAGCCAAATTGAAGCCGGCCTTTGTTCTGCAGACGTTGACTCACTACTAGAAAACAACTGATTAGCGACGAAATTTTTTCCGTCGCAAATTTAGGGGTATTTGCAACGGAATTCAAATTTCGTAGCAAAACTACGCTTTTTGCGACGGAATTACAATTCCGTCGCAAATCCCCTTTTGTTTTTGCGGCAGAATTCGAATTCCATCGCAAAACCCAAAAAATGATTTGCGATGGAATTCAAATTTCGTAGCGAAACTACGCTTTTTGCGACGGAATTACAATTCCGTCGCAAATCAATCGAATTCCGTCCCAAAACCAAGCTTTTTGCGACGGAATTCGAATTTCGTCGCAAAACCCAAAAAGGGATTTGCGATGGAATTCAAATTCTGTAGCAAAACTAAGCTTTTTGCGACGGAATTACAATTCCGTCGCAAATCCCCTTTTGCATTTTGCGACGGAATTTGAATTCCGTCGCAAAACTAAGCTTTTTGCTACGGAAATTGAATTCCGTCGCAAATCCCTTTTTGGGTTTTGCGAAGGAATTCAAATTCCGTTGCAAAAAGCTTAGTTTTGCTACGGAATTTTAGTCCGTCGCAAAACCCAAAAAGTTTGCGGCAAATTCAAATTCCGTAGCAAAAAGCTTAGTTTTGAATTCCGTCGCAAAAAGCGTAGTTTTGTTACATAATTTGAATTCTGTCGCAAATCTTTACATATATTTCATTTGCTCTCGATCCGTTCAGTTATCCTGCGTTGCTTCTTCCTTCTCTCTCGTTCTCCCATCTCCCTCGTCGGCGTCGTCTCCTTCTGCTCCATCCAACGAGTTTCCAGCGTCATCTCCCTCTGCTCCGCTCGACTCCTCCTCTTCCCTTACTAATCACCGCTTGCACTTCCATTTCTGGTAACCTACCTCTCTTCTCTCTTTTTGATGCACCACTGTGTGGAAAGATCTGATTTTCTTTTTGATTATTTTCTTGTAGTATTTAAGATCTATGAATATTACAATGATAAATTTTATGCTATGTATAGATATAAATTAGATATATACAATGGTTTCAAGAATTGTAGTTAATCCTAATTTTAATTAGTTGCAAAAGATTGCTATAGAAAACACGATTAATTTCAAAATCATGATATATAAATCGTAATGTAATGCTTGCTCATAGTAACACATTTATTCTCTTGTTGGATTCTTTGGGGGGAATTCAATACTCACACTCATGAATATAACGAAAATCATTTACTACAAACTTATTATTAGTCGGTGGCGTTTTTGAGTGGGATTTGTTATGATCATTGAGTCAATAAAATATATATAGTAATACTTGATCCAAATAAATTGGCTAAATATTCTATGTGTAGAGTTTTGGCTTACATTTTAATGTTTGGTGATAATATTAAATAATCTCATTATTTATTTTTGTAAAAAGAAGGTGTTTGTGATGACTATTAGTCATTAGGTGTTATTTACACGAGATGATTTTCATTCAAGTTGGTTTTTTTAATCACTATTGTGGCTCTTCTCTCGTTGATGCTTTTATTTAATTAGGTCTTAATAAGTAGCAGTGGATTTCAAGGTTACTCCTTTTATATACATGTTTTTTTTTTTCATAATTTTCTATATTTTTAATGTAATTTTTATATTTTTTTAATAATTTACGATTGTTATTATATATTTTTATGATATATAAGTTTTTTTTTATATTTTTTTAAATTAGTTTTCAACAAAATTTAAAAAAAATTTAAAAAATATTATTTTTTAAAAAAATTGAAATTTGCGACGAATTTGAATTTCGTCGCAAATTTGTGACGAATTTGTTTAAAATCCGTCGCAAATTTCAAAATTTGCGACGGAATTCAATCCCGTCTCAAATTCGGGATTTTTTCGACGAAATTCCGTCGCAAATTTGTGACAGAAATTCAAATTACGTCACAAATTTCAAAATTTGCGACGGAAATTGAATTTTCCGTCACAATTGCTATGCGATTTTTTGCGACAGAGGCGAAATCATCGCAAACGCATTTTGCGACGGAAAATTCATGTTTTGCGGCGGAAAAATTCTGTCGCAAAACATGATTTTGTTTTGTAGTGACTAAGGCAGACAAATTTTGTTGCTCAGATACGCCCCCTGATCTCCTCATCGAGGAAGTGGTCAACCTTGACAGGGATGTTTTTGAGACCTTAGTAGGTATAGATGGGCCCTCAATGAATCAATCTCTATATTCCAGCCCAACATCAGTGGAAGCTGATAGCCCAAAGGCCCAACCTTATAAGGTGGAGTTCCCAGTTGATGAAGAGCCCAATCGCACAAGTGTTATTCCATTCAACGGGTTGTGTCCAGTTTCAGCAATGTCCTTGTCACTCAAGAATGTCCACATCAAACATCCATACAAAGACCTTCTGGGCCCTGATGCAGTTAAACATCAATGGCGCTTATTCTTTGAGAATGCTGAGCCTCCCCGTCCACCCAATATTTCAAGAACTTACCCCCAAAAGGGTCGTCGCCAGAACTTTAGAGCTCTCAAGACCTACCTTCTCAATATTCTAGATGGGAAACAACCCATGGATCGTGATGATTCTTTGGCTACAGGTGAAATTGATTTTCCACTTGAGTGGATTACAACTAACCAAGAACAAGACAGAATGAGGTTCGATCTATCTCTCCTCCTCATAACGCCGGTGGTTGGGTGGGACCAACCACCGGTTCGCCATGAATATGTTAGTCTGGAACTGTCAAGGTCTGGGGGCTGCCTTGACAACCAGGAATCTGAAGGATGAGTGTGCCCATAAAAAGCCCCATATAGTGTTCTTAATGGAGACCAAACAAAAGGCTCGGGTGGTCAGAAAAATCAGACGAAGGTGTGGTTTCAAATGAGGAATGGTTAGTGGATCTGATTGGCTTAAGTGGTGGACTTGCAATTTGGTGGCTTGATTCTTTAAAGGTAAATATTTTATCCTCTTCTTCTAACTTTATTCATGTACTTGTCGAATTTGAAGAGGTTGAAACTCCTCGTTATATATCTTTCATTTATGGCCCACCGGTGGAGGAAAGCAGACTTCTATGTTGGCAGGAGATTTCGAGAATCAGTAGAAATATTGGGGAGGCCTGGCTGTGTGTTGGTGACTTCAATGATAATCCCAGGATAAAAAAAGTGGGGGAAGACTTTCTGTTACTAATCATTCTGTTGTTGGAGATTTTCTTAATAATTTGGAGAATTGCAAGAGGGAGTTAATTCAGTGGAGCAGATAAGAATTTCCCAATACAGCCAAAATTATTGACCAACTCAAACTTAAATTGGCCAACCCGACACAAGGAGAACGTTCCTCCGAATCAGCCATAGCTATTGCCAATCTAAAGCTGGCTTTAGATATAATCCTTTCTCGAGAGGAACAATATTGGTGGCAAAGGTCAAGGGTTAATTGGCTAACTGCTGGGGATAGGAACTCAAGATTTTTTCATCTGTCTACTATTCGAAGACGAAGGGGGAACCATATATTGGGCATTCAGGATGATTTTGGAAATTGGCTCATGGAGAAGGGTGCGATCTCTCATAATATTTCTCAGTTCTTCTAGAATCTTTTCACTTCAACCCCGGCTTCCACTGATATGAACCCAGTTCTGGGTTATATTGATACCAAAGTAACCGATGCTATGAATCATGGCCTTCTTTCACCAATTACCCGAGAGGAAATCGAGACAGCGGCATTTAGTCTTGGGGGCTCCAAAGCCCTAGGCCCGGATGGATTTTCTGGGATGTTTTATCAGTCGGCTTGGTCAGAAATTGAGAATATTGTGAGTGTCATGGTATTAGATTTTTTTGCAGGTAAAGTTTCGTTAGATGATCTTAACTACACAAACATTACCTTGATCCCAAAGATTGCTAGGCCGGAACATGTCTCACACTTTTGGCCGATAGGACTTTGTAATTTCTCCTACAAGGTTATTTCAAAGCTGATATCTTCTCGAATGAGGCCTCTGCTTGATGATTTTATTTCTCAATGTCAAAGTGTGTTTGTGTCCGGTCGGTGCATACAAGATAATATCATTATCACCCATGAAGTTTATCACTATTTATATAGGAAGAAATCCAAGGGGAATTTTGAGTTTGCCTTGAAGATGGATATGAGTAAAGCCTACGATCGAATTGAATAGAACTTTTTGGAGCATGTTCTGCTGTGTTTTGGCTTTTGCAAAGTCATGCAGTGTGTGAGGTCAGTTCAATTAAATTTGTGTCTTGCTGGGGAATATGTCAATGTAATCTCCCCGAGTTGTGGCCTTCGACAAGGCGATCCTTTCTTGCCATATCTCTTTATTCTAGTTGCTGAGGTGTTATCGCTGATGATAACCAAGAATCAAGATGCCAAGCTGATCAGAAGGGTAAGACTAAACTCTGGTTGTCTAGTTTTAACACATAGCTTTTTCGCGGATGATGCATTGCTCTATATGGATGCTAGTCAGAGAAACTGTGATTTTTTGGCAAGTATTTTGAAACAATATTGCGAAGCTTCTGAGCAGGTGATAAATTTAGAAAAATCTAGTCTCTACTTTTCAGCTAATACTTCTGAGGAGGTCCGAAACATGGTAGGCGCGACTTTGGGCATTCCATCATCGAGGACCACAGGAAATATCTCGGTATTCCTAGTATTTGGGGGAAGACTAAACAACAAGCATTGACCTATATCAGAGAGCGAGTTTTCAATAAAATCCAAGGTTGGGGTCATTCTTATCTTTCCTTTGCTGGGAGGGAAGTACTAATTAAAGTTGTTATCCAGGCTATCCCCATCTATCCCATGAACTGTTTCAAGTTCACGGTTAAAACTTGTAAAGACCTGAATCGCCTCATTGCTAATTTTTGGTGGGAAGGCAATGCTTTAGGAGGCAAGATTCACTGGAAGTCCTGGGACTCGCTGACGTTTGCTAAAGAAAAAGGGGGCTTGGGTTTTCGAGACTTGCTAATTATGAATGATGCACTCTTGGCCAAAACTGCATGGCGATTGCTCACACGACCGAATAAGTTATGAGCGAGGGTCCTTAAGAGTGTTTATTTCCCTTCAAAGGAATTTATTGATGCTAAGAAAGGATACAAAGCCTCCTGGTGTTGGTCAAGCATACTTATTGGTAGGGATTTTTGAAAAAAGATCTTAGATGGGATTTGGGGACTGGCGATAATATTCGTATTTGGGAGGATCATTGGGTACCTAGAGTTATTTTCCCTGAGAAGCTGGCTGCAAATGGTGATTATATTGTTTCTCATGGGAAGGTTTGTGATTTAATAGTCGATGGAGCTTGGGATTTGGCGCCTATTGATCAATACCTCACAACTGAGTTGAAGCAGGACATTTTTAATATAACTATTCCCTCCAATGGCTTGGAGGATAAGCTGGTGTGGACCAAAGCCACCAATGGAGCCTATATGGTCAAGTTAGGTTATGAGAAGGGGGTGGAAGAACGTCCGGTGAATTGCTCCAAAGCAGGGCCATCATCTATGGTCCCCAATTCTTGCTGGAAATCAATCTGGTCGATTAAAGCTACCCCAAGAGCACATCACTTCCTCTGGCGCCTTCTCACAAATTCCATCGCCACAAATGCCTTGCTTGCTAGGAGGAACATAGCTAGATCAAACTTGTGACCGATTTGCAATACGGTTGAGGAGAGCATTGAGCATCTATTATTTCAATGCTCTTGGACCCGGTGCATATGGTTTGGCAGCCCATTAGGTGTTCGAGTTGATGGTTCAGGTGTGACAAATTTTGTTTCTTGGTGGCTGCAACTGTCAGGTATGCCGAATATCAGCTCTAATGATATTTTCTTGATTAGTTGGATCCTTTGATATATTTGGAAGCAAAGAAATGACTTGGTCTTTAATTATGTGTAATCGAACCCCTTTTTTGTGATCGAGATGGCTAGTTCTAGTAACCGTGAGTATTGGAATTCATGGGAATGTTTATGTGCTACTTCCTTCTCGGTGGGGAAGATGAGTTATAATCTAGTGCATTGGGTTCTTCCAAATACTGGTTACCTGAAAATTAATATCAATGGAGCTTATTTTGCTGATACAAATAGCGCTGCTATTAGGGTGGTTTGCAGGGATGAGTTTGGCCAATTTAAATGGGGCTTCGTTGATAAAGTTAAATCTGTGTCGCCTTTATGATTGAGGCTTTGGCTTTGAAACGGGACCTTATGTTAGCTATGGATTTAGGCCATGATAAAGTTATCTGTGAAACTGATTGCCTCTTCCTTCATATATGTGTTGATGCAAGGTCGCCTATTTATTTGATTGGAAAAGTCGTAGTATTGTGAAAGATATTATTTGTCTTCTTTCTGCTAGGGTTGGGTTCTCTGTTTCTTTTACTCCTTGTCGGGGTAATCGTGTTTCTGACTTACTTGTAGCGGATGCTTATAAAGAGGTGTGCCCTCCTGGGTGGGTTGTTCAACCATCACCTACTTTGTTGTCTTTTCTAACCTTGGATTCTAAGGAGGCTGGTCTTATCTCTGATGGTGCGACTGCTTCGGCTCTGATTTGTTGGGGACTGATTTTACTTTCATCTAGTTTCCTTAGATGTTTTTTCTTTAGTATCTTGGTTTTTTCCTATTGCATTTTCCTTCCGTGCTTGTTTTCTAGTTTGCTGTATCTTCCTATGTACTGCTACTATTATTTTAGTAATAGTAAAGTGTTCTTCATGATAAAAAAAAATAAGATTCCAAGCTTTCTTCCTAAATCGTATGGTGACCCAAAAGATAACTAAAGTAAAACGGGGAAAAAGCATCTCAAAAGGACAAAGAGAAGCAGAGCCAGCAATATACAGAAGAAAGGAATAGACATAACCCCATAAGCAAGCAAAGCTTTTATAAAAGCGTATCATTCTTAAACTCCCATGTGCACAAAAGCAAGCACATTCACCAACCAGAAAAAAAGAGCACTTAACTCCATCTTCTCTCTCTCACTTTTCAGCCTTCTTTTATATTTTCCTTATCATCTCTAGGTTCCTTCTTCCAGCTCTGCAAATCCTGCTCTCAGATCATGATCTAACTTTGTATCTCCAGCGAGCATGTGATTTGTCATCAGAGATAATGATTTTAGGAATCAACCATTGTAAACTACATTCATTGATATTCTAACTTTCTTATATGCAATGAAGAATGTGAGTTGTAGATTAAAATTAATATATGCCTCAGTGAGAATAAGGGGAAATTGGTATTAAATCACTACTAGAAGTGGCAAAAAAAACTTTGACAAGTGAATTTTATTTATATATTTATCAGTATAAAATTTTATATAATTGCAAATTTGGAAGTATGATCGGAATTAACTCCTAAAAAGTAACTTGTTAGCATTTGTAGTGAAAAAAAGTAGTAAACTTTATTTATATTTTCCACTTTTAGTAATTTAATTCTAATTTTTTTTTCCTTTAAAAAAAATTTATCAGACTTCAACTTACAACTTATGTCAGTCTTTTTATAATAGAAAAAAATAAAAATAAAAATATAATCCAAAATTTTTGTCACTAATTTTTCTTCATTTCAACTTGTTATGCATTAGTTTTAAAATCATATTTATTTTTTATAATTAACAAAGAAAATTCAAGCTGGCAAATTTGTTATCGTATCCAATAATTCAAACTATTTTTTATTTACAACTTGGTACGTATTAAATTAAAATTAAAATATCACTTTTAAAATAATTATAAAAAAGGAAGATGTTTTACGAAAAATGGTATTTCAGTACCATTAAAGTTCATTTGATCTCATTTAAAATTTTCTGATCTTTTTAATCCTTAAATGATAATAATTTTCTCTTTTGTTGCTCAAATGCTGTTCCTCATAATTTATCCAAAAGGTTGGCCTAATAATTAATGTGTCCATGCATTATATATTTCCTAGAGAGACGATAATCGAATTTAAATAAAAATAATCCTTATCATATACCTAAATAAATGTATATGCTTTAAACTTCATAAACAAAAGTAAGCTAGCATGTGGGTTTCCCATATGATGAAAAAGTTAACGGTTGTTTTAATCAAACTTTAGAAAATTCTTCAATATACTAATAAGGTGACAATAATTGAGATGTACTCGATACTTTAATAAAGTAATCAACAAATTCAATCTATTTAAGGATCTATAACAAAAACTTTCCTGAACTTGCAAAGTAGTTATGGGTTTCACAGGCGAATTGGTAAGGAGTGTCTTCTCCAGAAATCGATCCACTGATCATCATCATCATGAAACCAAAGTGAGTCTTCTTTCTTTATTTCTCCTTTATGCATAAAAAAAATCTATCACCT
The DNA here is from genome assembly GCA_019022615.1 of Acacia melanoxylon. Lineage (NCBI taxonomy): Eukaryota > Viridiplantae > Streptophyta > Magnoliopsida > Fabales > Fabaceae > Acacia > Acacia melanoxylon. The sequence continues at coordinate 1,078,602 of JAFJYJ010000045.1, read as the reverse complement.
TCAAAATTCTGACTCAAACACTGTTCTTGTTAATACTGATAGGCGAGAAGAAATAATAAGGGTGAGGAGAAGAGAAGATGGGTATCTGTGAAATCTTACTTGTGTGGCGATGAAGTCGATTCGGTGCGAGCAGAGGAAGATTCGGCGTCGGTTAAGAGCTCAGAGGTGACGGTTTCACAGCCTATACAAGAGGTGGTTTTGTCAGGAAGAGAAGAAGAGAATAAAAGTGAAGAAACTGTGGAGAATGATAATAATAATGTGACAGACAATGATGGGAAAAATTCCAACTTTTCCAAATTGCTGAATGAAGAGGAAGCAGCTATTCTAATTCAGTCTGCTTATAGAGCCTTTCTGGTAAGCACACACATTCAGAAGATAAAGTATTTCATGATTAAATGTGTGTGATCAATTGCGTGATGGAAAGGGAATTTTACTGCTTTCTCTTTTCCTAAATTCTTGACATTCAATAATTAATTTGTAGAGATTAAAAAAATTAGTTAAGTTAATCGTTTATAAAAAAGTATATGTCAGTTTTTCTAAAATACCTATTATAATTATTTGTATTGGAAACTATTCACTTGATTAAAAAAAATTATTAATATGTGCCATCTAAGCAAAAGAGTATGGGGAAAACATTATGAATTTGGGAGATAAATTGAATTGAAATCTTACACTTATGAGACAAACAAATCACTATTCTAGATTTTACCGTAAATGGGTAAAAGAGATACAGATTCAGGTAAAATTTGCATCAAAGAATAGGCATGTTTTTACATGTATTTGTGTGAAAGTGAGAAAGTTGATGATTTTTTCTTAAAAAAAGCTTTTTGGTGAAAAATGGCAAAAACCAATGTTAATTTGTATTTTTCCAACCTTTACTCTTCCTGTTATCCTGTCTATTACACCCTTGAGCTTTTTGGTGACATAAATGGCAATGATAACCGAATTATGCTGAAAACAATTCTTAAGAAATATGTCATCGTACTTGAAAATATAATGTATTTCGTGTTCTGTTTACAGAAAATATTGCAATATAATACACCACTCTCATATTTTTAATTAATTTTTATTAGTCTTTTATCTTACATATTTTCTTTGTTAAAATTTTATAACCCCACTTCTTTAATTCTTTTAATTAAACTCATAGAAAATTTCCCCTCCCCCTCCCCTTCCTTTCAAATTTCTTGTACCAAAGAGTCCTTCTACAAAACAAACATCTGTACTAGCTCTTACTTTTTTACTAACAGTTTGATTGTTGCATATCTCAGAAGAGGCTTCAAAATGAAGTCAAGAGAAAGAAAACTGAGGAGGAGGATGTAAGTTTAGTGATAGGAAGTCCAGATGGGAAGTCTATGTGTACATCAATTGAAGTTCAAACTGGAAATTCCATTGAAGTTTATCCATTTGAAGCAGAAAAGGGCAATGTTTACCATCATCGATCTCTGCACAGATCCAGATCTCAAGTGTTAAAGCAAAAGGTACCATATAATAAAGTATATTCCTAACTTTTATTACTTTTTTTTTTTTTAAAAAAAAAAAGCGTTGGATATACTGGTTGCTAATGGAATTGGTATAAATAGTCAACAGTCTTGCAATTTATTTAAGAAAATGTCATTGATAACACTTTCTATGCCATCCCCAGCATAACGGGTCGAGTTTCTCTCAACTATCCCTCATAATATTTAAATTATGTCAATCTAGTGATAGGTAATACTATTTTAACTTTTTTCTTCTTTTCCCAATCAACGGCTCATGTCTTATAAAGAATAATGAGATTATGAGAGGATCTTCACAATAACAAGTATCACTGTGTAAGAGATCCCCTGCAGAAATAACTTTTTGTGTGATAATTTGGGAAACATCAAAATCAGCTTTAGTTCCTCATCAATTAATCAAAATCCTGTTAAATATCATTTCCGGTAATTAGAGAAAAATCAGTGCAAGCCTCTTGAAGAAGAAATAAAAAAAAAAAGTCAAAATACTCCCTCTAGTTTTTAATGTAAGATCTATTTACCTTATTTAATCTTATTAAATAAATTAGTTAGGTTAGTTACTATGACAATTTTTTTTTCCTAAAAAAATCACTTTAATCATCTTTCTTAATTCTTTCTATCTTTTTCTTACTTGATTATTGTTGAGAAAACATCAATATGAGTAAATTAAAAATATATTGATATATATCTTATATTTAAAATTAAGATTAACTCTCAATTAGACTAGTTAATCCCCTTATTACAGCAGCAAAACCTGGGCCTTGGACCTCTCTATCTCATTTGTGGGCGTTGGGCTCATTACTCCACGTCTCATGAGTGGAAGATGTCCTCAAGGGTGTGTTTGATTTTGATTTTTTATTTTTTTAGGGGGGATAAGGAAGTATGTTACCTTATTTGATTTGTTAGAGGAGAGGGAAGAGGATCCTTTATAATGAGAGCAAAAAATAAAGAGTGGGAAGGGAATCAGAGCCAAAATTTTGGCTTCCCTCCCACCTAAAAATTCAAACCAAATGAAGGAATGAGCAACCTCTTATCCCCTTCCTTAAAACCAAACACATGTTAAGTCTTTGTCTTGCCGGCCTAGTGAACATCCGTGGGCCTTTTTCTTGAATAGACGTGGCCCATATATATAAATTTAATGGGGTCATCAAATATCAATTTCAGGAAGATTGGGATGATAGCACTGTGAGTAGTTATGTTTCAAAAACAAGGATGCAGAACAGAATGGAAGCATCAACGAGGAGGGAAAGAGCACTAGCCTATGCTTTCTCACAACAGGTACAACTTGAAAACTATTTCATTGAACTAAAAATTTATCTTCATGCTACTCAACTCATTCAACTTCATTTCTCGATTTGTTTTTTGAAAATTGTTTTGGAAAAGCTTTTTTTTTTTTGGGAAAAATTAATTAATTCACGAGTTCTTGTAATTTCACCCGATTTTTAATAATGTTTCTCTAATTTTTCCTTTTAAATTTAGAGATAAGAGTTCTTGTAATACAAAAACTTCATTAAAATTGAGCGCGAAATTAATCTTTTTTTCTTCTTAATTTTTCCTTTCTTTCTTGTAAAATTATAATTCTTGAACATCAGAGTGTATGGGAGAGTTTATTCATGAAAGCAACAAATTCATTCCATATTCCAACTTCATAACAGAAAAGTATTGGACTGAAAAAAAAAATCTTGTTTCCTACAGCTGCGAATCTGTTCCAAAAGAAAATCAAACAAATATAACAGCAACAATGCAGAGCCAAACATGAGCTGGAGTTGGCTCGAACGGTGGATGGCGACTCGCCTTCCAGATACTGCATCACTTGAAAGCCAAAACGGTCTTAACAATAACCATAGATTTGCAGTGAGGGAGAGATTTTTAGATGTGGCCTGCAGGGAAGAAAAAGAGAGTTGTGGGTCCAATGAAGTGCCTCTTCAATTTGATAACTATTCTACAACTTCACAAGAAGTGAAAGATCATGAGTTCATTCCACCATCAACAAATGCAAAGAGCAAGCTTAGAAGAAGGATTGTGTCAATGAGGAAAACTGTACCAAGCTTTCAATTCTCTGGAGAGCATTTCAAGGTATGAATATGGAGAAAATGACGCTTAATTCATAAAATTTTAATTTAATATGAACATGTTTGGGTGTTCATCCACCCAACCCATCAGATGTGGACCATTTAGATTTATTTTCACAATTTAATTTTTTCAAAAAAATTATTATAATCAATATTAATCTAAAATAAAGATAATCTCTTAAGAATCTTTTTTTTTTTCCAGAAAAAGATTTTTTATTTAAAAATCGTAACATGAAAAATATTAAATTTGGACCATCCAGATTTGATATGTTGGGGTGCTAAAACAGAAAAGATATCTAGGCCCCATTTAATAACAATAAAATCCCAAAAAATATTGCTGAAAATTAAATTGTAAATATCATTCAGACAATTTTAATAAAATATGGAAGTCTCAATTGCAAATAGTCTCACAAATCATTTCCCAATGAGTTGGGAGTATGACTCGTTTAAAATTATCTTCATCATGTATAAAAACTCATCTGCCAGTAAAAACGTTTTCTACCAAACTGTCATTAAATTAAAAATTTTGGATTTCACCGTCTTTCCACCATAAATCTAATTTAATGATAGATGTTGTCAAGGAATTTCCATCAATTTGAAAATCATCCTTTGCCACATGGTCTCATCCTAATAATTCCAACATTTTGAAGCCTATAATTAATCACTTTAGCCAACTTCACTCTTCACATGTCCCCTGCTTCAGGGGAACTAAACACCATTTGTGGTTGCCACTTAACAAAATTCATCCTATCTCTAAATTAAATTTCCCAGCAATTTGCTGAAAAGACAAACGACCATTTTGAAAATTCATTGATGCATACAATTTCCATGCAGCTGAAGGTAAGCAAAAGAGATGTTTCAAGCGGTGTCAGAAAAGATAACAGGCAATTGGGAAGCAGGAGAACAGAAATGAAATCAAACTCTCCAAGCAGAATCTAACTTAATTTGTCTTTTGTATTGAAATGAAGCTTGTGTTTATATAAATAATTGGGTTTCTCGTTTATATACGTTATTCCATAATCATATGTGAGCAATCCCCTTTCAGCATCATAATATCAAATGTGACAAGTAAGGCTAATGAACCGGGTTAAGGAAGTGATTAAAGGGTCAATAGTCTAATAGGAGTTGAATTGGGGTCAAACTGGTATGGATTATGACAATATAAATTAATCAAAATATACAAAGATATTCATATATAACCATGAACAAAAAATATTTAAATAAAATTTGTATTGATCCTCATGTCATAGAACATGCTACGCATGCACAAGTAAACAATATAAAGTTTCTACATTCCCAATTTTTATTTTTGGGATTTAACTAATATTAGGATAAAATTAATCAGGATAACTAGAATTTGTCATGTAATTATTTGAGTAAGAGGGATTTACTCAAGTTATATATATATATATATATATAAGGTTGAGGAACACGTGTCCCCCACTATCAAATAAATTGGGGAATTAGAAGGAGGTCGGGGAATATAAATAGGATTTCAAATATTTGGGTGGTTTAATGTAATATTTGGTTTATAATGGCCGTTAGAATAGTAGTGGGTATGGTTTATTTTTAGCTAAATGGTGAATTTGAGGAACTTGAAGTTAGAGTTTGATTGAAAATTTGAGATTTGTGACAATATATCTGTAACATCCTATTTTCAAAAGCAGTATATTTTTTTTTCATCAGAGTAGAGCATCGGAGCAATTGAGTAACTGATACATTTATTCAAATTGCCGTAAGTCCGGCTGATTCTGAAGCGGTACATTGACCGAGAGTTTTCAAAAATGAATAACAACGAAGAAATTCTTCAGGTCTCGTGCGGCTGCCGTCGCCTTTCTTCTCGTTCTCGGTTCTCCACGAACTCCGACGCTATGATAAGAGCGAGGTTCAATGCACATTGAACCTCGGAAACGGTTAACCTCATGCTTAAATATGACAATATATACACGACAACAACAATCAATACAACAGTCCACAACAGATGTATGATTAAAAATACATAACCACGTATGTAAGATATATAATAACCACGTATGTAACATAACCACGTATGATACAAAGAATAATAACCTCGTATGTGACATAACCACGTATGTGACATAACCATGTATATAACATAACCACGTATGCTACAACAACAAACGAACACAACAAACATATATATCATACAATAACCATCGAGTTAGTGTTACGAAAGACGCGAACGTACCTTCGTTGGTGATAGCGGATTACGTACGTCGGTCGGTATGTGTTCTCGGATAGCCTATAATGGTAATATCGCTTTATTAATCCATGAATAGTATCCTAAGAGATATTCTGACCACTAATGACCATTTTGCCCTTGATGGATTTATTTTACAATTTATTGCCCAAACTTTTATAAACCACGTTGCTGATTTTCTTGGGCAGAATTTTGATCTAACTTTGAAAAAATCATAACTAATTCTAGAAAAATCGAAATGAAGTATCCATAAAATTATTTGGAATCTTTAAGATGTCTAATTTTGATTAAAAATACTGGTCTCAACCCAGATTCATTATAAAATTCCCAGTTTTTAATTTCCAAAGATCTGTCCAGAATTTTCGTCCATAAAAATGGCCTGATTTCAAAAATGCATAACCACTTGCACAAAATTCATTTTGACATGCTATAAGCATATTTTGAAAGTTCTATATGTCTACTCTAGCCATGAAAAATTTAAGATTAAAATGACTTCATCTCCCCATAGATTTAAGGTTTTTGCGAAGCTAACTTCAGAAATCGCCTAACCGATAAAATTTCGCCAGAACTTCGTTACTTTGATGTTTCTCTTCCAGAAATTTTGCTCTAGGACTACCCTCACTATTTTTTCAAATAAAGCTAATTTTAACCATAAAAACATGAAAATAAAATTGCTTCTAGGAATTTTAAGATCAAAGCATAAATTTCTATGAATTTAAAAGCTAAAACTTAAGAACTAGAGAACTTACCCTTGAAGACTTTGCTACTACTTCCTTCTTGCTTCTCACTAGCTCTCTTCTCTCTTTAGAAAACCACTACTTGGAGTTGGTTTTGGTGTGAAGAATATGAAGACACAAGGTGCCTATTTATACTAAAAGGTCATGACACACTTGGTAATTATTCCTAACCTAATTCATCTTGCATGAGAACCATGGGTTTACACTAAATAATCTGAATTCTTCTTCAAGCCAAGGCCAAAAACGTGGCCCTCTCTCCCTCCATCACTTTCTTCCAATTCCAAGAGGATATCCTATCCAAAGGTACCTTATCCTCTTCCAAAATTGAATATTATTATCACATGTGTGTTTTTGTTTATGTTAAACAATTCTTGGCTTGAAGAAGGCATTGGTGGCTTCTCCACCTTCATCCATTCTCCAAGCAAGCCTTGGTGGCCTCATCACCATCATGCATTTCCCATTGGTTGCTTAATTATCATTAAGTTCAATTTCAAGATTAAATTAGAACCATTAAATTTACTTTATGAATCTATGATGAGAATTAATGTTTAATTAGGCAAATATCACATATGGAACCCTTGATCCACAATGTGCCAACAAGGCCAATTAACTCTAATCACTCCAACCCTTGATCCTCATTGTGCCAACAAGGCCTATTGGATTTAACTACTCCATTGATTAACTTTACCATAATTGCATTTAAATAAATTCCTCACTCCTCCACTAGACACACATCACTCACTACACACACACAACATGTCTCCCTCTCATACACTTTTCTTAATCTTTTCTATTTAATTAGCAAGTATACTTTATGCTAATCTTAGCCATAAACACTTAATTAAAGGGTTTTACATACTTTACCTTGAATTTTCTTTTATTCAAGCTTAAACAATTAGCCATTAATTACTTAATTAATCACTTACTAATTGTTGATAATTTTTTAAATTGAGATTAATTATTATCTCACAACTATTTTACTGACATTGGTATTTTATGCTCCATGTAAAATATTAAAAATCATGGGGTCAATTATGATCCCCAAAATAATATTAAATCTTGCCTCAATATTTTCCAAGGAAATTAATCCCAAAAATTACCTAAATTAGAGACAACATATTCTCCAATTTTTTATAAATATTTCATTGTCTCTTAGGATTTATCATAATTTTAGCTCTTTATTCACCCTAATTTCAATATAAATTACCTTAGAAAATAAGGTATTTATTCTATGACCCACAATTGTATTTTTTAGGGATTTATAGCTCTTTATTCACCCTAATTTCAATAGAAATTACCTTAGAAAATAAGGTATTTATTAAACTAGTTTACCTTAGAGACCACATATTCACCTATTTCTAATAGGTATTATTTACTAAAATATAATATTCCAGATAAATAATTATCCGGGTATTACAATATCTCTTATATCTGAATTTATATAATTTATTTTAAGTTATGGGAGGTTATACCGAGGATTAAATGGATTGAATTTGATGTTTATAAGGGAATTATAATATCTGAAACTTTGATTATAGAAAATTGGGTGTTTTGGATTAATTGAGTATATTTTTATATTTTGATTGTTCTAATAAGTGAGAAAATAATTTATAAAAGAAAGCAATGTGATTGTAATGATAATTTCAGAAAGAGTTGATTAATAGGATTTGCACTACGGATTAAATTGAGCAATTTTGGGGATTTTAAGGTGATTTGGAAGGGATTATTATTGATAAAATTTTTAGGTGAATGAAATAGAGTTGGGAGATTTAGGAATTGTGATTTGAAATGATGATTTGAGGAATAGATAAATTATAATTGTTTTAGAAAACTAAAGTGAGCCAATCATGAGAATTTAATTATTTATTATGTGTTATTGTATTAGTTAGTATTCTTGTTAATTATTAACATATAATTATATATTATTGTAGAGTGAACTTGAATTTGGCTTGTTGGACTTGAATTCTCTCAAGTATAGTTCTTATATCAAGAACTTGATGTAATCACTTTCAAATTTACCTTGTATGCTTGTTGAGTTGATTATAAGTGTATGTTGGTATTTTCAAATGATATAAGTATCTGTTATAATCTTTTACATATGAAAAATGTATATGCATGAAATGTATGTTTGTGAGTAAACTTTTTAGTTAAGTGGGTTTAAATTGTGTATCTTATAATTGTATTATTGATCATGCATATCATTGAATATTGAAGATGAGGATACATAATTGATATGCAATTTTTTGATGTTGAGCTATTGAAGTGTATGAGATTGTGATGAGATGTGATTATGGGAGGTTGATTCTCTTAATACCACATTGTATAACTGCCACTGTTCGCACAATGGATGGCTTTGACATTCTTAGGGATCTTGGTATCACCCTCCCTTTTGCTGGGTTAAGGATTAGCTTAAGGGATATGTGACACCCTTCTAAATTCAAAGGAAAGGGAACCCATGGTCTGATATGAGTTTTGTAGCCTTTGCCCGAGCTACATCTTATTATTGGAGAGCTTGGTGCAATCTTGTTACATTGGTACAAAAACAAGCTTTTAGACTGGTTGTAGAGGATCAGGTCTAAAACGTATGATCGATATCATTTTTTTTAATAAAAAAAATGGAACTTTTTATTCCGATTCCTTTAATATAAGGCCTAAATGATATTATTTAGACCAGTTTTCAGAACAACTAGTCTAAAAGGATTTTAAAAAAGTGTCGAATACTTTTTAAATTGGCTGTCTCTTATAACTGGTCTAAAAGATACAACTTTTTAGACCTTATGTTTTGTTGTAACCGGTCTAAAATATGCGGAATAAAAAATAATATGTTTCTTACTTTTAAGACCGGTTTTTACAAATTATTGGTCTAAAAGATTAGCCCCAAATTAAAAATCGCTCTTAGAATCCTCTCTTCCTCATGCCGAAAATTGAATTTCCATTTTTGAACCTCTCTTTTTGTCATGATAACTCTGAGCTCTATTGCTTTTTTGAACTCATCCACCACTCACCGCTTCTCTTTTGTAGCTTGTTTCTCTGTCATTAACACTAACTCCGGTGTTTCTTGTGTGGCCTCATCGTTGCTTTGTGTTTCTCTCTTGACAAGCTAGTTTCGCTAAGCTTACTTTCTATTTGCTTAGCTCAAAGGCGATACATCGTTGCTTCATGTTTCACTCTTGACAACTCCGTATGATCTGTTGCTTGATTGACAAACTTATAATTGTTAGTTCTCTAAGGGTTTTGATGATCTCCAATAATTGTAAACAAAGCATAAAGTTTTGCTCTCAGCTGTGTAAAACCCACTGTAAGAGCAAAACTCGAGGTTTGCACAAAAACCTTGAGGTTTGGCCTTACAGTGAAGGACTCCAGGTTTCTGGACTGAGCAAAACTCCAGGTTTCCAGAAAAACTGAAGAACCGGCTGAACCCAAGAGGGGGGGGGGTGAATTGGGTGTCTGATAAAACTTTCGAAAACTTAGAAAATCTTTTCGCAACTTACTGAAAGTAGTTAGAATGACATAATTAGTTTATAAAACAATAATCAATCATTCAAACATATATGCTTTGGATGTAAGAGTTTAGGGAAGAGAATATGCAAACTGAGATTTATACTGGTTCGGCCCAATCCTTGACCTACGTCCAGTCCCCAAGCTCCACTTGAGATTTTCAATCCACTATCTTCTTGTTTAACCGGGCACAAGAGAAAGCCTTTACAACCTCACAAGTTTGGTCGGGCACTTGTGTAGCCTTGACAATCTCTCACCGAGATATCCTCTTACGCACGGTAAGGATACAATTACCAACTCTGTAACGAAGGATGATTCTCTCACTCTAGGACTCACTCCCCCTTACAAGTTGTAATTGATACACCCACACTTAAGGTTCCACAACCTTAAGATTTTTACAACTAAAAGAATTAATCGGTGTTTAAGAACTCCTCACTGAGTAGATAAAAGTTAATCACTGAAGTGCATAATCATTCATCTCACTCTCTAATATAAACTATATGAATATTGAGAAACGAGAGTGTGAACTATCGGCAGTGAAGTAATAAAATCATTTCGTTGGCTTTGTCGACTCATTCATCAATCGTCGTCACCTCTTCCGGTTTGAAGACTTCACAATTTATAGGTATTTGTGTTTCGACCGTTGCGAGCATTCGACCGTTGAGGATTTGTTGGAAGTAGCCGTTGAAGCTTTGTTGCTTTTTGCCCGTTGAGCTCTAATCCAACTTTAATCATAAAGTGTTTATCGTTGACTTCGTTAATGCTCCGTCTTGAGTGTTGTATTAATAGTTGTTGAGAAGATTCAAGCTTTTCGTGAGAATGTTCAAACTATCCGTTAGACTCAGAAGCTTTCCTTTGTTTTCTGACGTAGCATTTAATGCTTCTGACACACAAATTGCTTTATGCCAATTTGTTGTTAATCCATGATCTAATCATCCGAAACTCATTAGCAAATGGATTAAAAGCATTTGATAATCGCAATAAGTAAGAATTAGAAGAAATAAAAGTTCATTTGATGATTCATGATTCTTGGCGGACGGTGATTTGAAAACGAGACGACATTGCTCGAGCAAGATCATATGTGTGCTCGGGCAAGCCTTACTTGGATCGATCGAAAGCACTTCGTTTTGCTGATGCTCGGGCAAGATAATTTGCTTGCTCGGGCATGTGCTCGGGCATGGGTGAAATCATGCTCGGGCATGCTTCTTTACAAAGGCTTGATAGTGCTCGCCGATGTTGCTCGAGCATGGTGAAATTCTTGCTCGGGCAAGACATAGACAGAGGCGAAGAAATGAGAACGTTTCGTTGTTGCTTGAGCAAGGCAGAAAGCATGCTTGCGGAGAAATGAATATTTGCTGATGTTGCTCGAGCATGCTTTCATGTTTGCTCGGGCAAACTCAAGGCAGAAGTGATTCCAAGTAGAAAGGCAGTGGTTGCTCGGGCATCATTTTTCCTTTGCTCGAGCATATGCTCGGGCAAGCCTTCTTTCCTACTCGGGCAAGCTCTTCTGATTTGCTGAGTTTTGCTTCTGTCTCAATGTTGCTCGGGCATGATAAGAACCTTGCTCGGGCAAGGTCTTACTTTCAGATGTTTTTGGAGGTTGCTCGGGCAAGTTGCTTGTGCTTCATCTCAACTTTCCTCAGAACCCGTCATTGCTCGAGCAAGCTTATAACCTTGCTCGGGCAAGGTCATACTTTCTGGCTTTTTCAAAGGATGCTCGGGCAAGTTTTCCTATACTTTCGTTGCTGGGCATTCATGATCAATACACCTCAGAAAGCTCTTTAAATATATCTTCCATTTCAATAAGAATCAACTCCAAACTAGTTTTATTTCGTCCATTAACATCAGATGAGTGGAGGTTGATCTTATCCAGCGTTTTTGCAGAATCCAGAACAGACTATCAACTTACAAACATCATAACTCTTTGAATTGATCTTCGTTTTCTGTGTTCTTGATGTTTTGGAAAAGGTATTGGAGTCTAGTTTCCAATGGCACAAATTTCACCTCAATTGGATTTGTAGATTGTGAGATACACTCAAATTACCGAAGGTTGGTCTGGACTGTGACGTTGATATTTATGCTGACTTACGAAAATCATATCTCTCTCATATTGACTCCTTTGGACTGGATATTTTGTCACAAGTACGTGTTGGATGTCTAGTTTAATATGCCGCTGGTTTCATGTCAATCCGATTCCTGGTTTGAGAGATATCATCGAATTACCAGAGGTCGCCAGAAACAGAGCTGAACAGAGTATGCTGAAGAAGAACCTTGCTCGGGCAAGCTTCTTCTTTGCTCGGGCAAGAGCGGATTTTGGGCGATTTTGGACTGAAAATTCACCTTGCTCGAGCAGACCTTTGTTGTTGCTCGAGCATGCCTTCAGAAACTCAATATGCTCGGACAAAGAGTGATAGAAATAGCTGAAATTACATAAATGCCCCCAAACAAACCAATATTCATCCGGAAGCTTGAACTTGCTTGTTTTAACTCGAATTGAGTCGTTCCAACTTCTGTTTGATCACAGAGACTTGTATATTGATGTTCAAGAGCGGAAATTACATAAATACCCTCCAACAAACCAGTATTCATCTGGAAGCTTGAACTTGCTTGTTTTAACTCCGAATTGAGTCGTTCCAACTTCTATTTGATCACGAGACTTGAATATTGATATTCTCATGATATTTAACAAGTTCTTCTTTCTTCAAACTCCATTCTTTATCATTCTCTATAATTTAATTTGGACTAACCTATAATACACAAAGTAGTTAGTCAATGTATATGATATAAACTTTTTGCTCTAGATAATGGCATCAATATAAGACATCATCAAAACTAAGCATAACTAACAAAAACCTCCAGGTTTCGTCATACAGAGACTTCTCAACATTTTTTGGAAAATGGAAAACTTTAGGTTTCTGTTAAAACCTCGAGGTTTTGACTTACAGAGAGTCTCTTAAGTTTTGAACATTTTAAAACCTCCAGTTTTGTGAAAAACCTCTAGGTTTGAGCTAAATGAAGTTTTCTCAAAGTTTTCAAAATTAAGAGAAAACTCGAGTTTTGGGGACAAACCTCGAGGTTTGTCCAAACAGAAAGTATCTATGTTTTTCCAACTTACAAAACCTCCATTTTTATTCTCAAACCTCCAGGTTTCTGTTTTGACGCAAAAACTCAGGATTTCCATGTTTAAGCGAAACCTCGAGTTTTGATACAAAACCTCCAGGTTTTGGCATCCAGAGAGCAAACAATTTTTTTTTTACTGATTTTGAAAACCTCCGGGTTTCGGAAAACCTCCGTTTGCACTTGGCGCGATCCTCGAGGTTTCTGATAGAACCTCGAGTTTTTGCCAAACAGAAAGGGTGTCGCTTTTTGTGACTTTGAAAAACCTCCAGTATTGGGAAGAAACCTCCAGGTTTCATGTTTTGGACTTAAATCTCTTTCACTTACTACAGTCCAAAACTCGAGGTTTGATGAACAAACCTCGAGGTTTCGGCGCATACTCAGAATTTCAAATTTTGCGAATTCCTTAAACCTTCTTGTTTGATCTTAATACTTCCAATGATTAATCTCTAATGTTCATAGATATGTTTAAACACTTTTTTAGTGTTCAAAAATAGAGGTATTCAGAAAAAGATTTTTAAAATCCCCAATTCACCCCCTCTTGGTGATTTAGCTCCACTTTCATTTGGTATTAGAGCAAGGTCTTCTCTGAAGATATTAACATCTCGAGAAGGATTGCTATGGAAGGTATTCTACCTGATGGAGCTTCGATCAACCAACCACCGGGATTCACTGGAGACCACTACTCATTCTGGAAAAGCAAATTCAAAGTCTTCGTAATGGCTTCTGAATATGGTCTCTGGAGAGTGTTTGAGAAAGGAGACTATGTTCCTTCAACTACTAAAGATGGAGTAAAAACTCCAAATCTTGAAGAAGAATACGATGAGAATGACCAGAAGCTGATCGTTCTTAACAGCAAAGCCATTCTCATGCTCCAGAGTGCCTTAAGTCGAGTGAATACTTTCGAATATGCTCCAAGACTTCGCTAAAGCAATGTGGGACGCATTGGAGTTGGCTCACAAAGGAACCACTGAGTCAAGGAGAATAGAGTTAACACCCTTATGATCGAGTACGATATTCTTCGTATGAAGTCGGGGAATCGATTGATGAGTTCCGGCTTAGATTCACTCATCCGATCAATCAACTTGCTGCATTGGGAAAAATCTATGATGAACCAGTTCAAGTCGAAAAAATCTTGAACATTCTCGGCAAGGAATGGGAAGCCAAGGTTACTACCATCGAAGAAGCTCATGGCCTATCAATGCAATCTGTAGCAGCTTTATTTGGTAGCTTATCAGAATATGAAGGCAAGATCAAGTTCAAAAAGGGACTTGATGAAATCCATAGTAAGAGCAAAGGCATAGCTCTTAAGTCTATCAAAGAAGCTAAAGAGACAGATGAAGAAGAAGAAGAAGACGAAGAAAAAGAACTTGGCATGATCATTCGAAGATTCAAAAGATTCTACCGAAAGGATCAAGGGTACAAGAAATTTCACAAAGGTAGCTCCAGCACTGAGACAAAGAAGCTAATTATATGCAATGAGTGCGAGAAGCCTGGCCACATCAAGTCTGAGTGTCCCCAGCTGAACAACAAGGACAAAGAAAAGAAGAAGTTCAATCAATTCAAAAAGAAAGCCTATGTCTCAGCTATGTGGGGAGATACCTCATTTGATAAAGATGAAGCTGATGAGGAAGACAAAGCGAATATCTGTTTAGTTGCTGCAGAAGAAGAGCAACATGACAACAATGATGAGGTATATGATTCAAAACCGTCCTATGATGAATTCTTTGCTGAGTATATTGTTGTTCAAACAGAATTTGAAAAACTTGCAGAAAAATATTTTGTCTTGAAAAAGAAAAATGTCACTCTTGAACTGCAAGTTGAAAAGTTTTCCCATCTTAAAAAATTTTATTTGTGAAGATTGCCCTGATATTAAGAAAAAGAATTTACATCTTACAAAGGCACTTGAGAAATTCACTAGAGGAAGTGAAATGCTCAATGTCATTTTGAAAGAACAAAAATTCATAAATGATAGATCAGGAATCGGTTACAAACCAAATTTTGATAAAAGAAAAGGGAAAAAAAATTTGGAGAAAATAACTATATGAACTACTTTAGAAAATCTGTTCATTCTTCAAATCCTTTTGCTCATTGCAATTATTGCAATCGCAAGGGTCATACTACTTCTTCCCCGTTTTCATAAAAAGGAAAGAAAGATTAAACCATCGGGAAATTATCAATGGGTGCCAAAGGGATCTTACAAGATTCCTAAGACACAAACTAACCCCAAAGGACCCAAGAAAAGATGGGTACCTAAGACCTGATTGGTTATGTTTTGTAGGTGTGTCTAAGAGCATCAAATCCCAACAAGTGGTACATCGATAGTGGATGCTCAAGACAAATGACGAGAGACCAATCCAAATTTGTCTCAATCAAGCCCAAGGATGGTGGCAAGGTGACCTTTGGTGGAAATCAATCGGAAAGATTGCTTTGGCATTGGTGAAATTGGAAACAATGAAGGACCACAAATCAAGGATGTCTACCTTGTGGAAGGACTTTGCCACAATCTCCTCAGTGTAAGCCAAAGCACTGATAAAGGTAATCTAGTTATCTTTGATTATGAGGAGTGCTTGATTGTAAGTAAAGATAATCTCTCTTTGGAAAATGTTAAATCAAAAGCCTTATTTAGAGCTCCTAGAGATGGAAATTGTTATACTCTTAATCTCTCTAGAAGTGGCTCTGCTTCTGAAAAATGTTTTGTTAGTAATTTGGATGATAGTTGGTTATGGCACAAGCGATTAGCTCATGTCAATATGATCCAACTTGACAGATTACTTAAAAAGGATTTGGTTATTGGCATTCCAAAGCTTTAATTTAAAAACGACATGATTTGTGATGCTTGTCAAAAAGGAAAACAAACCAAATCTTCTTTCAAATCGAAAAATGAAGTTTCAACTAATGGACCACTCCAACTACTTCATATGGATCTAGTTGGACCAGCTAGAGTAAAAAGCCTTGGTGGCAATCTTTATACCTTGGTCATAGTTGATGACTTTTCTCGATTTGCTTGGAATATTTTCTTATCCTCGAAAGATGAAACATTTGATCAGTTTGTATGTTTTTCCAAGAAGGTCCAAAACAAGAAAGGTTTCTCAATTTCAGGTATTCGAACTGATCATGGAGGAGAATTCGAAAACAATGCATTTGCCGAGTTCTATGACAACAATGACATAGATCACAACTTCTCAGCTCCAAGGACTCCTCAACAGAATGATGTTGTAGAAAGGAAGAATCGAGTCTTCACCGAGATGGCAAGAGCAATGCTTAATGAGAACAACACTTCTCAAGTGTTCTGGGCTGATGCAATGAGTACAACTTGCTATATCTCTAATCGGGCTTATCTCCGGAAGAAGTTGAACAAGACTCCCTATGAACTTTACAAGGGAAGAAAGCCAAATTTGGGTCATCTGCATGTGTTTGGATGTAAGTGTTTCATCCACAATAATGGTAAGGATAACTTGGGAAAGTTTGATCCCAAGGCAGATGAAGGTATAATTTTGGGCTATTTAAATAGGAGTAAAGCTTATAGAGTTTTTAATACTCGTACTCGAATTGCTGAAGAGTCTATGCATGTTGTTTTATGTGAATCCAAAACTGACAAATCCTTGGATGATGAAGAAGAAAATGTTTTCAAAAATCAATTCTTTTCGAAAACTACTCCTACGTCTATTGAAAATCCAGAAAATGTTTTTTAGGCTGATCCCCAAAACAATCTTGAAAATCCTTATCAGTCTCAGCCTAGAGCTTGGAAGTTCA
Source organism: Acacia melanoxylon (assembly GCA_019022615.1). Lineage (NCBI taxonomy): Eukaryota > Viridiplantae > Streptophyta > Magnoliopsida > Fabales > Fabaceae > Acacia > Acacia melanoxylon. The sequence goes on along the minus strand of JAFJYJ010000045.1, from coordinate 1,061,708 downwards.
TAAGGAATCATCCTTTGGACCAAGTAATAGGTGATGCAAGTCAAGGAGTAAGAACCAGAAACAACACTTTAAATGAAGTAATTTTCTCTGCATTCATATCTCATATTGAACCCTCTAAGATAGATGAAGCCCTTTCAGACAATGATTGGGTAATAGCTATGCAAGAGGAGTTACATCAATTTGATAGGAATCAAGTTTGGGATTTGGTACTTGGGCCCAAGGACCATCCGGTCATTAGCACCAAATGGGTATTCAAAAACAAACGAGATGAATCAGCAATCATTGTTCGTAACAAGGCAAGATTGGTTGCTAAAGGCTATAATCTGAAGGTGGAATATCACCTAGAGGGGGGTGAATAGGTGATCTTGAAATTCTTTCGCTAATTGCTCAAGAACACTTAAAACAGAGATAGAGAGAAGAGCAATGAACACAAGAGATTATACTGGTTCGGTCCAACTCTTGACCTACGTCCAGTCCCCAGAAACACTCTGGGATTTCACTATCTTCAAACTTGATTACAGACTCTGTAACTCATGAGTAATCCTCTCACTAGGACTTACTCCTCTTTACAAGTTGTAACCAACTAACCGTGGACACAATTACACACTCTATAAACGAAGGATGATCCTTTCATTCTCGGACTCACTCCCCCTTACAATTTGTAATTGATACACCCACACTCAAGATACCTCTACCTTGAAATTTGAATGAATTGTAAAACAAATGATAAGACTCTCTCACAAAGTAGATAAATGATAAACACTGAAGCTCAATGATATCCTAAGATATATACATAATGTAGATTGAATGTTTTTAATGCTTTGTCTGTGTATTCGTCTATTCCTCCGATCAATTCAAACCTTCGAGTATTTATATCAGTTGAAGCTTGAGGACCGTTGGTAGAATTTGAACTTTCCCGTTTGAGTATTTGAATTTGTCCATTTGAATATTTCCGTTGAGTGTTTTGAAGAACCCGCGCCTTCTGCACAACCACAATCAGATGTCTCCTTAGTTGAGTCATCTTTGCAGTTGTCACCTTGGGTGAAGAGAAGCTTTAAAGATGCTTTTCGGTTATGGGCCATCTGAATCATGTCGGCTCTATTTTCCCGACACTTTCGGTGTGCCAGCTTGTCACAATTTGAACATTGAGAAGCAAACCTTGATCTTCTAAAATCTCATCAGCAAAACTGGTTAAATATAGTTAGAAGAGATATAGATCAATGTAATGAATAACAAGACATATTCCATGACAAGAGCTAGCCATTCTTCGTGTTCTTCGTCGAATGTGAAACTTTGATTATGAATCTAAAAAACACTTAGAAGATGATTAATGATATCACGAGTTCATATTGAATGATGTATTGAAAGATAAAATCAATTAACTAGATCATCTATATAAAAACAAAAGAATCATGTTTGCTTGTCAAGAATCGGTAGCTGCTGTCAGATCATTCTCACGAGCCATACTCGAGAATTGCACAAAGTAGCAACCTGAAGATTTGAACAATTCTCGTTCATTCTCGAGAATCACCCAATGATTCTCGAGAACCATTCTCGAGAATTGATTCTCAATTCTCGAGAATCACTCGAGCAACAGCAAACACAAAAGCGAGTATCAGTTGATGTAGTCGAGCATACTCGAGAATTGTTTGCCCATTCTCGAGAACCATTCTCGAGAATTAATTCCCCATTCTCGAGAATCACTTGTAAACCAGAGAGCATAGTAGCGAATATCAGTTATGCACTCGATAGTACTTGAGTAGCCATTCTTCTATACTTGAGTATCCAGGTGCTTCAGATGTGCCAGATGCTTAGATATTGATCCAGACGCTTTAGCTGTATGGGCACATCATGATGAGAATCTTTTTGTCGGCCCTGTTCTGTGAAGGCCAAAATGCTCTTGATCCATGAATTGGTTTTACAATGTTTAACTCAAATTAATGATCTGCAACTCACTCAAGAATATGATTAGTAATAGCATAAATAAGATTGAGTGATTTAGAAGAAGAATTAATTGAGTAATCAAAAGATTCATATAATGTTGCAAAAAGATAGCTCATATGCTTCCTGAATACTTCCGAATACTTGCTGAATACTTCCTGAATCGTTGAGTAATCCTTTGCAGAATCCCGTTCATTCTCGAGAATTGCTGTGATCATTCTCAAGAATCACTCATAATATCAAGCTGTACTTCAACGCCCTTTCGATCATTCTCGAGAATTCTTCCTGATTCTCGAGAGCCATTCTCGAGAATTGCTTATGTATTCTCGAGAATCATATCAGAGAAACTATGCCACTTTGGTTCTGTCTCGATCATTCTCGATAATTGTTGGTCCATTCTCGAGAATCCTTCTCGAGAGTCCAATAACCATTCTCGAGAATCAGAACTGATGTAGGTGAAGAATATTCAGAACCTGCGATGATGTTGTCACACACTATTCTTGAGAATCCTTGATCCATTCTCGAAAGTCAATTTCACATGGACATGTAAAAGAGTTAATTTTGATTCAAATTCTTGAACTCTTTAAAGCCTTCTTTCCATGCAAGAAGAATCAACCCAAACTTGTTGAATTTCGTTGGTTATCATAGGATGAATGTAGGCTATCTTTAATCAACTCTGATTGCAACTTCCTGAACATACTACCAACTTCAAAACATCATAACTACTTCCATTAATCTTCGTTTTCTGTGTTCTTGATGTTTTTGGAAAGGTATTTGAGTCTAGTTTCCAATGGCACCGATTTCAGTGCAATCCGATATTTCCTTTGTGAGTTACACTCATAACACCGAAGGTTGGTCTGGACTGTGACGGGGATTTGTGTACCAACTTGCAAAAATCATATCTATCTCATCGGGACTCATTTAGACTTGATATTTTTTCAACCGTACGTGTTGGATGTCTAGTTTAATATGCCTCTGGTTTCATGTCAATCCAATTCTTGGTTTGGGAGATATCATTGATTTACCGAAGGTCGCGAAAAACAGTAGAACGAGTATCTTTGAAGCACGATCATTCTCGAGAATCGAATAGCATTCTCGAGAACCATTCTCGAGAATGGACTTTCAATTCTCGAGAATTGCTTCCAAATTTCACATGTTCAGGACCATTCTCGAGAATTGCTTCAGAATTGATTGCATTCTCGAGAATTGCTTCGAGAATGAACTTGTAACTCGTTTTCACTCATTTTAACTCCGAATTGAGCCGTTCCAACTTCTATATCATCGTGGAGACTTCTAGAATCAATCTAGGAACTTGTATAATGATTTTCTCATTCCATTAAACAAGTTCTTCCTTTCTTTATACTCTTTTCTTGATTATTCTCCATCATTAAACTTCACATCTACATTAAATATAAGAATTAGTCCAAGTATAATGTAAATGTAGTGTGCAACATTTTTGCTCTTAAGAATGACATCTATATAAGACATCATCAAAACTAATCAAAACCAACATAATCAAGAAGAAGGAATTGATTATGAAGAAACTTATGCTCCAGTGGCAAGATTGGAAGCCATAAGAGTTCTTCTAGCCTTTGCTTGTGTCAAAGGATTCAAGCTCTATCAAATGGATGTAAAAAGTGATTTTCTAAACGGTTTTATTCAAGAGGAAGTTTATGTAGAACAACCTCCTGGTTTTCAAGATGATCATCATCCATATCATGTTTATTGTCTCAAAAAGGCATTATATGGTCTTAAGCAAGCTCCTAGAGCTTGGTATGAGCGATTAAGCAAGTTCCTTCTTGATCAAGGATTTATTAGGGGAAAAGCAGATACAACTCTCTTCATAAAGAGTAATAAGCTTAGTGAAATTTTAATTTTTCAAATATATGTTGATGACATTATATTTGGTGCTTCTAATGATGATTTGTGTGAAGATTTTGCTAAGAGTATGCGGGGAGAGTTTGAGATGTCCATGATGGGAGAACTCAACTATTTCCTTGGTCTCGCAAATCAAACAAAGAAAAGATGGAATCTTCATATCTCAGACCAAGTATCTCAATGATCTGCTGAAGAAGTTTGGGATGGATCAATGCAATGGAGCTGACATCCCAATGAGTTCCATTGCCTCATTGGATGCTAATGAAGAGGGCAAGGACTTTAATATTACAAGATATAGAGGAATGGTTGGATCACTGCTCTATTTGACTGCAAGTCACCCTAACATCCAATTCAGTGTGGGGATGTGTGCAAGGTTCTAGTCTGCTCCCAAGGAGTCCCATGCTAAGCATGTGAAGAGAATTTTCAGATACCTTGCTGACACGAAGACCCTTGGATTGTGGTTTCCCAAAGGTCAACCTGAACATTTGGTGGCATATTCAGATTCAGACCATGCTGGGTACAAGATTGATAGAAAGAGCACAAGTGGCCAATGTGAATTCTTTGGTGGCTCACTTGTATCCTGGTTCAGTAAGAAGCAAACCAGTGTGGTTGTGTCTTCTACTGAAGCTGAATATGTAGCCGCTTCAAGTTCTTTGTGCTCAAGTTTTATGGCTCAAGCAACAACTATCGATTTGGGAATCAACTTGAAGGAGATCCCAATATTATGTGACAACACAAGCACAATAAGCTTGGCAAAGAATCCAGTTCAACATACACGGACCAAGCATATTGATGTGAGGCATAATTTCATAAGGGATCATGTTTAGAAGAAAGATGTCAAAGTCATGTTCATCCCAACTCATCTTCAACTTGCTGACATCTTCACCAAACCATTGGCTAAGGAGCAATTCAATTTCATAAGAAGAGAATTGGGAATGGTAAATCCCAATGAGTTGTAAGTATTCCTTAATCAATGTTAGTTATGGTTTTGATGATTTGTTTTTTAAAATTTTTTACTAACTTAAGCTTCGGAGTGTCTAGACATGTTTTATGTAGGATATTGAAAAATCTTGGTTTTGCTGTCGAAGAGCAAAACCTCGAGGTTTTGAAGAAAACCTCGAGGTTTGGTCGCGGATTGTTGGGGTCAGAGAACAGCTGAGATTTTTAAAGAGAATGAAACCTCGAGTTTTCATTAGAAACCTCGAGTTTTCATAAGATAGAGAGATATCGAGTTTTTGAAGAATTTCAAAACCTCGAGGTTTTGGAGAAAACCTCGCGTTTTGCGCACTGACGTTTCAAAGGTTCACAGAACACCTTTGAAGTCCAGGTTGGTAAACATTTATCAAACCTCGAGGTTTGGCTTGAAACCTTGAGTTTTTTCGCAACTATATATATGTGATACTGTTTATGTTCTTCAAAACTCGACCTAAAACTCTAGGTTTAGCCTTGACTGTTCTCTCTTCTGTCTGGATTCTCTCATTACTTGTCCCAAATCTCTCCAATGGCTTTGAAATCAAACCCCCAAGTCACTTCCGCCACTGATTCCAGTCAGGAAGGAACCAAATCGTGGTCTCCTCCTCCTCCTCCACAACGACCAGTAAGGACAAAAACCATCCCAAATCGTCTTCATCTTGGTGCAAACCGTGCGATTCGAGGAATCCAAGGCACAATCCCTGAAGCTCCATCGCCAAACCCTAAAAGAAAAGGAGTCTCGTTTAAAGAACCAGCTAAGTCACCAGACAAGAAAAGGAAGGAACCTGAACCCAAGGGAAAAGGGAAGGCAAAAGTCTCTGAGGCTCCTAAATCCTCTAAACCAGCGAGAAAGAAGAGGGCTTCGGTGTCCCAGTCTCAGCAAACCTCACATGGGCAACCTTCGTCTCAAGCTGCCACTTGTGCTCAGGATCACAATAAAGAAGAAGTGCCTTCAATAATTGAGAATGCCATTTCAGACATCTACAAACATATCTCTCCACCCGAAGGTTTTACAACTGCTCCCTCTACTATGACTAAGGAAGAGAATGACAAATTTAGGGAAGGATACTTGCATCGTGACTTCTGTCCTATGATTTTTGTTGATTTAAAAGCATTTTTCAATGAGTGTCATTTTGATCTGTCCCCTTGGCTAAAACAGTATGAGTCTTTTGTTTCCATATCAGTACCCTATACTCCCAACCTTGTTCGTTTGTTCTATTACCATATGAAGTATGATAACAAACTAAGCCCAGATGGTGACTTGATTGAGGAAAGAGTAACCACTGTTGTTAAGGGCGTCAAGTTCACTTTGTCTGCCTCCATTTTAAATAAAATCCTGAAAATTGACAACCCTCCACCTATCCCTGAGTTCAATTACAGTAATCAGGAGATTTTTGAAACTCTTAGACCAAATGAGCCCTTTCCCCAAGACCAACATCATAGGCTTAGCTTTAATCCTGTTTCTATGTTTGCTACAAATAGAGTATTATGGTATGTCTACTTTAGGAATTTTCTTCCAAAAGGTGGCAATTATACCCATTTCACTCAACAAGATTATCAACCTTTTACTGCTTTTGTGAGAAAGGTGCCTTTCAATCTTGGTCACTGGATTTTCCAGGCTATGGTCAAATTTACATTTTCTCGTAGAAAGTTGTCACATATACCATTTCCCTCTCTGATCTCTGTAATTCTCTACTACCACAAAATTTGGTATGTGGGCCCTGCTGACACACTCGAGTATCCTCCATCTTTTGGGAAGATAATGTTGAATCTAATGAAGATCAAGTTTGGGGAAGAAGGGTCTGGCTAGTCACGAGCTCCTTCACGATCTCAGCCAAGAACATCTCAGGCTCGGGCTCAATCCCAAGCTCAAGAGGCTCAATCCGCACCTCTACCCCCTCAGACATCACTGCCATATGATCTTACTTCACAGATCAAGGAAATTGTGGAGGCTGCTCTTGCTGCAATGACTATTCGCATGGAGTTTGAGATGGGAAAGATAAGGGCTGAGATGACTCGTGGGCACAATGGACTCATTGAGATTCAGGATGCCATGAAGGAACACCTTGAGATGGCTTCTGGACAGTTAGCTGAGCTTAGAGAAAAGGTTGAAGAGATTGATGCCAAATTGTCCACTCAGATCATCTCTCACATGGATCTCAGTGATAAGTTGGATAAGATTGTGAAGCACTTACTCACTGGACCTTCCTCACCTTTTGGCACTGCTGCTAGTCCTAGCACTTCTGGTCCTGCCTCTGGTTCATCCTCACCTTCCTTCACCTTCACCTCACCTCACCTCAGATCCCTACAACCTCTCCTGATCCATCGACTCCCATCTTCACCTCTCCAGTTGGAACCACTACACCAGACACAGTCATCCTTCCATCTCCAGCTACTCCTTCAACTGAAGTTCTTCATCTTTCCCCTCCTTCTACACCTTTGGTCAACCTTAATTTTGAAGATGACAAAGGGGGAGAGAATAGCAAGGATTAGAGTTTGAGTTTTAGAAGAGTTTTGGAGAACTTTGAAATTATGTCTCTAATGTTATTTTGGATATGTTGCTGATATGAAACATATATCTTGTAATATCTTCTAGTTTGTGAAATATAAGTTGTGATCTTTGTGTTTCAATTATGCTTCTATTGCTCATCTCTGATATCCTCTTGTTTACTCAAATTATAACATTTGCAAAATGAACATTTCACAAATTATCAATTGCAAAATTAAAACTCTTTCAAACTCTCATAGATGTTTGTTTACAAATGTTGTCATCATCAAAAAGGGGGAGAATGTTTGTTCTCTAAGGGTTTTGAGGATCTCCAATAACTGTAAACAAAGCATAAAGTTTTGCTCTCAGCTGTGTAAAACCCACTATAAGAGCAAAACTCGAGGTTTGAACAGAAACCTCGAGGTTTGGCCTTACAGTGAAGGACTCCAGGTTTCTGGATTGAGCAAAACTCCAGGTTTCCAGAAAAACCTCCAAGTTTCGTCATACAGAGACTTCTCAACATTTTCTGGAAAATGGAAAACTTGAGGTTTCTGTTAAAACCTCGAGGTTTTGACTTACAGAGAGTCTCCTAAGTTTTGAACATTTTAAAACCTCCAGTTTTGTGAAAAACCTCTAGGTTTGAGCTAAATGAAGTTTTCTCAAAGTTTTCAAAATTAAGAGAAAACTCGAGTTTTGGGGACAAACCTCAAGGTTTGTCCAGACATAAAGTATATATGTTTTTCCAACTTACAAAACCTCCATTTTTATTCTCAAACCTCCGTGTTTGTTTTGACACAAAAACTCGGGATTTCCATGTTTAAGCGAAACCTCGAGTTTTGATACAAAACCTCCGGTTTTGGCATCCAGAGAGCAAATGACTTTTTTTTTTTTACTGATTTTGAAAACCTCCAGGTTTCTAGAAAACCTCCGGGTTTGCACTTGGCGCGATTTTGCAAAGTTTCACATTCAAAGTGAAACCTCGAGGATTCCGATAGAACCTCGAGTTTTTGCCAAACGAAAGGGTGTTGCTTTTTGTGACTTTGAAAAACCTCCAGTATTGGGAAGAAACCTCCAGGTTTCATGTTTTGGACTTAAATCTCTTTCACTTACTACAGTCCAAAACTCGAGGTTTGATGAACAAACCTCGAGGTTTTGGCGCATACTCAAAATTTCAAATTCTGCGAATTCCTTAAATCTTCTTGTTTGATCTTAATACTTCCAATGATTAATCTCTAATGTTCCTAGATATGTTTAAACACTTTTTTAGTGTTAAAAAACAGAGGTATTCAGAAAAAGATTTTTAAAATCCCCAATTCACCCCCTCTTGGTGATTTAGCTCCACTTTCAATAATATGTTTTGTGTTAGTTCTCAATATATGTTTTTGATGATAACTGACCAATGTAAATAGAACAAGACTTATGATTCAAGCTAAAATGATTTGACTTGTTAATATTTTGGATCATATCAGTCTGCTTCTTTTGCTGTCAAATTGACTCGAGCCTAGGTTATCAGACTCGAGTCAATCCTTCTATGTCTTAAGCCAAAATGATGTGTTGACTCGAGTCACATATAGCAGACTCGAGTTTCGGCACAAACTCAAGCCAACATCCTGTGACTCAAGCCAAATAGCTGTGAACTTAAAATGTTTTTCAAAGAATCTGACTTGCTTGACTTGAGCGTAAGACCTATGACTTGAGCCAAGAATTTGACCATTATATTCAAATAAAATTTTAACTCAAGCCAATACCCATTGCCTCGAGTTAGAAAGATGTTTTCAAAACAATTTTCAAAGGTTTCTCAGCGTTTGACTCGAGCCATTATTTGGAGATAGTTTTGGTCTAAACTCGAGCTACGTTAAGTTAACTCGAGTTGAGGTCTATCAGAATCTTATTCAGTCAAATATTCAAATGGAGTTTTACTCAAGCCACCTTTTCTGTGACTCAAGTTTAACCCTAAACTCGAGCCAAGGTTGGTGATTCGAGTTAAACATTCTGTCAGTCTTCTTCTTTGTGTTTTCAAAATGAAATTGACTCGAGCCAATTATTCTGTTTTTTTGAAAATCTTTGTGTGTGAATCTTTCAATTCACTAAGATTGATTTAGATACTTCATATCATCTATCATTATTATTCCTGACTATGGTTAATCAATTTGTTAATGAGTTTCAGATGATTATAATGTGAATTAACGGTAATTTGGGATAAAGCGATTTTTGTTTCAGAACAATAAATGCTCTTACCTATTCGAGACATAATATGAGCAACCATACCTCTAAGAAATCGAAAGACATTTCTGGCAAGATAAACTTCATTCTAATTGCTATGTCTCAACAGTCAAATACAAAAGGAATAAAAGAATGTTGAAGACGATGATTATTATGGAACATTAATGGCAAAGCGTCTATCACGCTTCAGCTATTCCTAATGGCTACTTTGAAGTCCCAACGAATAGTCTTTAAGCTTCTTCAACGGATATTAATGCAACCTCTATAAATTCTAGAAGCATTGAATTAGCCATCTATTGAAACTTTGCGCATTCAATTAGAGCTTATTGCAATCTACTAGTTCATTAAGTTTCATTTAATATCTTCAGATATCTTGTACTTTAGTGATTATGACTCTGTGAGAGAGTTTTTAAACACTTATTTAATTACTTGTTTAGTTGTTAAATCTCAAGGTTATAGAACCTTAAGTGTGGGTATACAATTACAGCTTGTAAAGGGGAGTGGGTCCTAGTATGATAGGATATGGCAAAACTTTATAGCCTATAACTCCGCAAGTATACGATCCATACCAAGTAATAAAGTGATAAGAAAAGTATCGTTCCCATGAGGACTTGGTATCACAAGCTTTGGTTAAGCATTAATTTTACAATTTCGTTTAAGTTGAGCAAACCAAATTGAATTTAATTAAGAGAACAGAAAATAAAAATGAAATTAAAATAAACAAACTACCACAAATATTAAATGAGCAACCCAGAGTCACTAATCCCTTATTAGCTTCATAAACCTTGATTTCACTAATTTAATTAGCCTTAATATCAATTTTGTTAATCTCGAGTATAAATAGCTATAAGTGCCTGTCGGTCCACTTACAACCCTCTCTTGAGTATAATTTGTTATGTCTAACATAATTACTCAAGAGGTAATAAAACTCAAACACACTCCTCAACAATTATATGGGGCCATTAGGTATATGTCTATCCTAATCGCAAATTAAATCGTAATCTAATCCCACATTACTTAATCTAAGAGCTTAATTAAAATTCCCTTCATCAAGGTAAATCCTAATTCTCAAATTCATATTCAATGATGGCCAGTCACTAAATAGATAAAGCTAACAAGATTAAGTAACCAAAATTAATATTAATTATAACTAATTAATAAAAACAAAATCTAATCCACCTATAAGTTCATAGCTATTCTAGGTTGCAAAGTAAAATCAACCACACATGGCTTTAAACATCATCACAGCAAGACCAATAAATTCAGAGTTAAAAGCCATAAAAAGGTATCAAAGGAAAATGAGTAAGGATAAAACAAACAGCCCCCACTATCTGCGTCTTTGCTTCCCCCTTCTTGCCTCCAACGGCTGCTACTATGCTTTTCGGTCGCTGCCTGATCTTTTCTGGTTGCTTAAGCTCGGCTTGTGGTGGTGAGAATGGAAAGATGAAGAAGGTCGCCGGCGACGATGGAGGTGTGGGCGAAGGTCGCCGACGACGATGGTGTGGAAGGCGATAAAGGTCTGGACCTCCTGGGTCTTCGGTCTGCTTCTCATTCTCTGTATTGTACAAGGCGATCAATTCTTCGTGAATGTCGCTTCTCTGTTCCTCCAAGTCGTGCCCAGCGTTAACGAATTTTCCCCCCAAAAAAATAATGCCGCCTCCCCTATAGCTTTTTAGCTTTTAGGTTTTCAATTCCTTCAATCCGTGTGGGGCCCATTCCATTTAATCCAAAACAATTGATTCCCGTGGTTGTGCTCTCCCTAATAATAAGAAGCAATATTATATTAATATATATATATATATATTTCCTAAACTCAAACTTTTATTTTAAATTGAAACCCCACAAATAATGCATCCAAATTGATTTCTCTTAAAATCTCAATAAAATCTCTTTGAATTAGTAATAATGACTTCTCAAATATATCAAAATATATCTTAAATCTATTAAAAATGAGAAGTCATCAATAGGATCATCTCAAGTACAAAGTGTGTAATTGTAACCGTTATTGGGAATAGTGAAATACCCAAAGTGTTTGGGGACTGAACGTAGGTTGACGAGTGTTGAATATGATAATGTGGATAGGGAATTTTTAGAATTTTCTAAAATAAATGATGATAGTGAGATTTTTATTTCCCTTGTGTGGAATGCTTGAATGAGAAGCAACTAAGTGCTATAGATATATATACACATTTAATTTGTGAAGGATTTAGTAAGAGTTATACAGTATAGCACTTGTTACACATCTACCGGCCTCGCCCTCTTTGGTGGCGGGTAGTATGATACTTTTCTTTTATCCTTTATTTATTACTTAATGTTGGATATGATTAGTTTTGATGATGTCTTATATAGATGCCATTATTAAGAGCAAAAAGCTTGTATACTATATTTATCTCTTACATTGACTAACTGTTATATATTTAATGTAGAATAGTCCAAGTTGAATTATAAAGATTAATCAAGAAGGAGATAAGAGGTTACGGAAAGAAAAAGAAGAACTTTTAGAGAATATCAAGGAAGCAATAAGCTATCAAAGGATTTTGGGAATGATCAACAGAAGAGAAGAAAGAAAGAATTGAATTGTGGAAAATGATCAAGGAAGAAGAGAAGAGAAGAAAGAAAGAGTTGGTTTATGAAGAATGATCAAGAGAAGAGAAGAAAGAAAGAGTTAAGTTATGGAGAATGATCAAGAGAAGAAGAAAGAAAGAAGAACTTGCTTAATGGAATGAGAAAATCATTATACAAGCTCTTAGATTGATACTAGAAGTCTCCACGATGAATGGAAATTGGAATAGCTCAAATCGGAGTTAAAGTAAGCAAAATCAAGCTTCAGGATGAGCTAACTCGAGCCAGGAGGTTCAAACTCGAGTTAGAACGTTTATCTACAGTGTTTTGGGCATCTAGGATGATTGACTCGAGTCAAGAACATCACTACCTCGAGTCTGGGTCCAAACTCGAGTCAGACATTCTTCTTACTTGAGCAAGTTGTGATTTCCAAGTGATTTTTGCCTCTGGAATGAGTTGCCTCGAGGTAAACCACTAATTGCCTCGAGTTACCATGTAATTCAGCAACTCTGTTACACTCTGTTTCACATTCAGCTCGAGCGAGGTCTGGTATTTTGATGATATCTTTCAAACCAGAGATCGGATTGAGGTGAAACCAGTGGTATATGAAACTAGACTCCCAATTCGTCATTTGGATATAAAATTAAAGCCCAAAGGAGTTCATATGAGAGATATATGAATTGTAGAAGTTGGATCAGAAATCAACGCCACACAGCTGACCAAGGTACGGTATTTTGGGTGTATCTCACAATATACAAATTCAATTGAGCTGAAATCGGTTCCATTTGAAATTAGACTAAAACTGCGTTCCATCAAGAGTTTAACCAGCCACAATGGACTTCATACCAGGGAGTTATGCCCTTCCAAAGTTGACATTCGAAATTCTAGATTCATTTTAGCATAGGCTTGGTTTTCTGGACATAGCTCACACTATACACAACCAAATGAAGTGAAACCAACTCCATATGAATCTAGACTCAACAAGTGTTTCATAGAATTTGGAATCAACAAAATTCAAATCAAAGATCAAAGATCAAAGAAAATGAAAAAGAGCAAGTTGCCTCGAGCTATCATTGGCTCCTCGAGTCTAAGTGAAGGCAGAGAGTTAGACATTTTGAGAGAGGTTTTTACCTCGAGCCAGAAAATTCACCTTGAGTCAAATGCTTCTGAAGCTAATGGATTATTCTATGTTTGACTCGAGCCTGGCATATAGGTGACTCGAGTCTATGGCTAGACTCGAGCCAAGGAAATTGCTGCCTCGAGTCAAAAACATTTTTCAAATGTTCTTCTTGCTTTCACGATACATTAACTCGAGCTTGGAAAATGTGTGACTCAAGTTTTGGTCTAAACTCGAGCCAAGGAATGGCCTACCTCGATTCAAGAATGATTTTAAAATGTTCTTCTTCTATTTCCCGCTACTTTAACTCAAGCTAACAAGATTGATGACTTGAGCCTAAGACGTCTCTATTTTAGCGAATGCTTATCTAAAATCCTTAGCTCTCTGAGTATGCTTATGGATTCATCATATCATCTTGTATTGAGATAAGTTACAGATAATTAGAACATAGATTAGCTGTGGATTTTGAATAAATCAGTGACGTGTCAGAAGCTTAAACGATAATATTTCTCCAACGGTCGAATAGTTCCAACGGTCATATACGCTCATAACGATCATATTCAAACCTTGAAGAATTGCTCAATGTTCTTCATTGACTATAAAAGGAGAACCATTAATAATGGAAAAGATGATGAGAGCTTGCATTGTCGAGATGCTGATATCCTGAATCCAACATTTAGATCACACGCTCTCTGTTCTCAATGCTTGTATAGTTCATCATAGAGAGTGAAATGATTTGTATTGTACTTCAGTGGTTATTATTCATCTTCTTTGTGAGAGAGTCTAAACACTTATTTGATTATCTGTTTAGTGATCAAATCTCAAGGTTGTGGAACCTTTGAGAGTGGGTGTACAATTACAACTTGTAAGGGGGAGTGAGTCCAAGAGTGAGAGGATCATCCTTCGTTTATAGAGTGTGTAATTGTATCCTTACATTGTGTAAGGAGGATTATCTCGGTAAGAGATTGTGAAGGCTGCACAAGTGTCCGACTAAACTTGTGAGGTTGTAAAGGCTTTTCTCTTGTGCCCGGTTAAACAAGGAGATAGTGGGTTGAAAATCTCAAGCGGAGCTTGGGGACTGAACGTAGGTCAAGGATTGGGTTGAACCAGGATAAATCATAGTTTGCATATTCTCTTCCCTAAACTCTTATATTTCCAGCATATATGTTTGAATGATTGACTATTGCTTTATAAAGTATTTCTATCATACGAATTGATTTCAGTAAGTTGCGAAAAGATTTTCAAAGTTCCTAAACTTTTATCAAACACCCAATTCACCCCCCTTTTGGGTGAAAGCAAGGTCTAACACTTAATAACTTAACGTCAAGCATCAGAGTAAATTTTTCGCAGTAGAGTATGCAATCAGTTTGGACGATAAATATACTGGTAAAGTAAATATGATGAGAAAAGAATAAATTTCCCGGAGGGTTAATATACAATCATTTGAAATATGATACAAACATCTCGAGTATAATAAATGACCAAAAGTCACCAACAACATCCTCCGCCAACACCTCAATCCTACTTTGCATTCTTACCTCTAAATCCCTAATCAGCTCTATAAGTACCACTTGTGTCCTTCGAGTAGCCTAGAATCCTAATGGATCCCAAAGTAACCGTTAATCTCATATAGGATTTAAATACAATGCATGTAAGTAAACCACAAATAAACACAAACCACATAGCATTCAGTATCATGCACAAAGCAAGGCACACAACCAAATCCAGAACTAGCAGTCCTAATAGCACACAACACAAACTGCAGGGTACGACACACAACAAGGCCCTCGGGGCATGGTAGTCCTAATAGAACACAACACAGACTGCAGGGCATAATACACAGCAAATCCCTATGCTCCTGACACATTCTGGTTCCATAGTGCTTGGAAATACACAATAGCTGAATGCATACAATCCATGGTAAAGCATACATACAAGAGACATACAAAGTATATGAGGATTAACGTTACTACCTGGCTGTCGACCACAAATATTAATAAATTTTCCCGACGCACATATATCAAAGATAGCCCTAAAATTACAAAATATAAAATAATTAAATCCTCCTCAATAAATATTTTCTTTTTTGATTTAAAAAAAGCTCATTCCAAGTATCCATATTCACTAAATTCCTTTTCTTACTAAGGAATTTATTATTGGCTAAAATTCCTCTTATTTTCGTACTTAATTAGAAATTTCCAAAAATAAACACCAATTTTCAAAAATTCATAACTAAATCTACAAATATCCGATTAAGGTGGTTCAAAAAGCCAAATGACCAACCTCATCGCTTTTCCAATTTAACACATTAGGAATAGCAATCATGCCACTGCCTTTCATTATTCTATGTTGTCTCATATTCAACTTCTGATTTTCAAACATTCAAAACTTTTGTGGTTGCAGTACATTTTCATAATTGCACAAAACAATATTTTCACATTTTCAATAAACCATAATCACTACCAACTCAATTTCGGAAAAAACAATTTACCCAGGTTATTTTTAGAAAACATTTACTACCAGCACACCTTTATGAGCAGGATTATTCATTTCAAAAAATTCAATATTTGAAAACTCTCACCACCACTTCAACCTTTTGATACGGTGGTATATCCTTATCCTTTCATACATAAACCATTAAAGTGGCAATGTACTTGTCATCCAATGTGGAAGATTTTTCATCCCCTATAAGGGACCTAGTGTCCACACTGGCACATCTAGTAATAGGCCACCCACCGGAATCCCATACGGGGACAAAGGACCACCGTCCTACGAAGCCTTGCTCCAAATGCTTGCGTGGGTACCAGCCAGACAAGGCAAAACACGCACCCCTACAAGGCGAAACTCCTCAGATTAGGTGAATACACTGTTAGTGCGAGTATTAGCTTCTTAAAACCAATCCCCTCATAAGATCTTTCAACAATGGCTAGAGATTTCAAAACATTTTAAAACACCTGGAAAGATCCAGCAAACTGAGTATGTCTATAACAGTTTCTGGCCTCTTCCAATTCTGTACTGCTTCAACTACAATATGATTCACAATTCAAATTCAAATCTGGGTTCCATGAGTAAAAGTGGAGCAAATCTCCAAGAGGGGGGTGAATTGGGGATTTTAAAAATTCTTTTCTAATTACTCTGTTTTTGAACACTAAAACAGAGTAGGGCAGAGTATGAGAATAGGAAGCAATACACAAAGAATTTATATTGGTTCGGTCCAACCTCATGACTTACGTCCAGTCCCCAGACACTCTGGGATTTCACTATCTCAATTGATTATACACTCTGTATCTCTAGAGTAATCTCACTAGAACTTACTCCCCATTACAAGTTGCAACCAAATATCCCAATCTCCAAGTCCCACGACTTGAGATTCTTACAATACATGTTTTACAATAAATGAACCATCTCCAAGAGTGGATAAATATAATCACTGAAGTACAAGTGTATCAAAAGATACTTTACACAAGAAAACTCAGAGTAGTTGGAAACTTGAATGATTTTCATTTTTTGCAGATTGGTTGTTGAGAAGAATTGAATGCAGCTCTATTTATATCAAGAGAGCATTAAATGACCATTGTAATCTTCAATGTAGCCGTTGGACACATTGTTGTAACTGTTTAGGAACATTTGGTCTTCTTCTCTCTCTACTCTTTAGTTAATCCAGGTGCTCAGAGAATTAGGGTTGACTTTCCTTGAGATTAGTCCGTTGGAAGAGTAGTTACTGGATGAGGAAAGGAAACATTAATTCCTTTGCAAGTGTGTAGAATGATTGTCCAAAAAGATGCAAGTTTTTTGGACTTTGCATTTAAGGTGCTGACATCACTTTTTGCTTTTGCTCAAATCTTCATATAATATCTTCTAAATCATCTGAAACTCATTAACAGACTGGTTAAATATAGCTAGGAATAGTAATGAGTAATGATAAGAAGTATTAGGTTCAAACGGGAAGATTTCACAAGTTCGAGCAAGTTGATTTTCAAAATCAGCGACGCAAACTCGAGTTTGTTTTACCAAACTGAAGTTTGTCACTATGCTCAGAAGACAAACTCGAGTTTCCTTCTTCCAGAGAAGAAAGTCGTTTTTTGAGTTTGAAAGCACATTTTGAGTCATAGATCAAAACTCGAGTTTATTAATGACAAATTCAAGTTTTGGACTTTCATAGTGAAAACATGTTTAAGTCCAAAAGCTCAAAACTGGAGTTTCCAAATGTAAACTTGAGTTTTCAAATTACTAAAATGAGCAAAGCTCTCTGCCTGGTGTAAACTTGAGTTTGCAAAAGTTAACTCAAGTTTTCTTCTTAATTTGAAAACCTTTGAAAATTTATGTAAGGTGAAAATTGGAGTTTTCTCAATGTGGGTAAAACATGAAAACTTTCTGTTAGGTACAAACTCGAGTTTACAAAACCAAACTCGAGTTTTCTCAAAGCTTTGGAAAACTTAGAAAATACTTGGCCAAGTGCAAACTCGAATTTGTCAAAACAAACTGGAGTTTGCTTAGGATGAAAATCATTTAGACTCTCTTCCAAGCCCAAACTCGAGTTTAGTCAAGTTCACAGAACTTGACAAAACTCTTCATTTGGCGCAAACTGGAGTTTCCATATGAAAACTGAAGTTTACTTAAGTTCAAGATTTTGGAAGCTCTCTGTATGACTGAAACTCGAGTTTCCTCATAAGAGAAAACTTTGACAAACCTTCTGGCACATGAAAACTTGAGTTTGTAAATCAAAACTGGAGTTTTCTTTACTCAGAAAATATTGAGGAGTCTTTGTAAGGTGCAAACTCGAGTTTGTAAACCTAAACTCAAGTGTCTTAATGTGAAAAACTTGGAGTGTTCTTTGTATGTCACAAACTCGAGTTTGCCTATGCAAACTGGAGTTTTCTTAGTTCATCAAAATTGTGCTACTCTCTGTCAAGTCCAAATTGGAGTTTCCAAACCAAAACTCGAGTTTGCCTTTGACAGTAAGTTTTTCAACTTACCAAAGACAAACCTCAACTTGTGTTTACAATTGTTTGTTATCATCAAAGCACATAGAGAACTAACAATGAGGACCCTATCTATCTGACAACATAGTTAAAAAAAACTACTTCAAATTGGTTTCAAATTCATAGAAAACATTTCATTCAAACTTAGTTTAGAAAAATTCACAATGTAGTAGGTGTATTAGCAAATTCAAAATTCAATTTTCAAACATAGCAGAAACCAGACAACTGACATAGAAGATCATCAACTCCAATTACATCTCAGGCTCTATCCTTGGCTACTCGATCCATCTATAGGATACTCAGTCCATCATTTCATTTACCCAGCCATTCTAAAAATAATGCATGTAACTCTTAGGCTTGTAACCTCTTCGGCGCTCTGCCCGGTATTCATGGTCTAATAGTTGTGGGCTTTTGCCATCCTATGATTATACTAGTCACATAGGACTTAAGACCTCTCATTGAACACATATCAAATTTAACGACTTGATGTCATACAAATTTAGTAGATCTCATTATTCACTGTATATTCATATCACAATTATACTTAATGATATCAACATAACGCTAGAGTATCCCATAGCAATATACCAAATCACATAGATCTTATCTGGGTTTATTCAATATGAACTTTCTACATTACTCAAACTCCTGGCATAGTCACAAATCTAATTTCCCATATCGGGTATACAACCCACATCTCAGGGAATCTACTAGCCACTAACACATCTATGGTTATCGATCCTGGTCATGAGACTATAATCTGTGGCTACCAAGGTTCTAGCTATCATCGGATTCCATCAAGGAATAAATTCTCAATCATTCTTTCTTTGGGAAAAATCATGATATTAAATCATTCTCCAGCAGCTAGAAACTTCTAAATACCTCATATACATTGGTATCATACTCTAGTGCCTCAATGCATTTAGATCAATCAAATGCCTAAAGAATCACTTATATCATATCAGATTCCTAGGTCACAATTTGGTTAGTAGCAATCCCTCTGAATGCCCAACAAATTCTTAGGTTTATCAACCTAATATTGGAACCTCGACCATACCCAGTAAGCATACTAGAATCATCATGATTCACGACTTATAACATTTAGGCACTATCCTCAAATAATCCCAAATCAATATTTGTCTGATTCACAATCTAACTCCTAGAATCTCATCATTAGCTAGGCTGAGAAATCATATTGCCTCAATAATACCCAGAGTACAAACTAGGATCATAATTCACATTCTTAGTCTAAACCTCAGAACATTTTAGTAATATCAATACTATTCACGAGGTTCTAATTCCCTTTCAGGCCTCGATAACATAGGGGTATATTCTAATATCATTCTTTCACCTCAAGGCCAATCATCAATCCTCAATTATACCCAAACAAACATGTTAACAATCCAGCATCTATCAATATTCATAGGATTTCTATTCCAAAATATTGGATTCTTAATTCAACCTCATTCATATTTGACCTAGGTACTTTTCAGCTTAAATCAGATTCAAGCCTAGTCTCAATCATTATCATATTCAATCTAACATCCTCATAATATCTCTAGGGATCATCACATGCCATACCTCTAAGTCTTAATAGAGTCTTGGGATCTAAATTATATCCTGACTTAACAACAAGAGCCCTAGAATTAGCAACAGATTCTACATTCTGTGCCATCTTAGCTATCTCTAAAGGCCCCAACTTACAAGAAGACAATTATTAATTACTAACTTAATTAAACCATTAATTAAAAGGGTTAAGGTGCAGATTTGCAAACGAACTATTACCTGAGGAGCGTCTGGCACAAAAAACAATTGAAGGGACCAATTTGGCCAACGAACAATTAAAAAGTGAAAAAAACCAAAGAACTATTAAAAAGTGAAAAAAATACCAAAGAACTATTTTAAAAAAACAACTATCACTATTACATTAAAATATGAGGCACTGGCGCAGGATGGTGGTGGAAACACTGGAGAAAAGAGCGGTTAAGCCTTCTTGTTGGATAAGGCAAACACCATACAAGCAGGCATTGTGGCAGCGGCAGTTGCTGCTTGTGGCATTGGAGGCACGCAACTAGGGTGCAAGGCGCGTGCTGGTCGAAAACTGTGGACTGCTGGATAAGTTCAAGAGGGTGAGTGAAATACCCAGCAACAATGGAAGCTTTGGAGACGCCAACGTCACCGACACTGTGACAGTCAATGGAAGACGGAGACACCAAGACAGTGACGAGGTAATAGTTCGTTAGCGAATCTGCTTAAAATTGTGTTTTTTGTCCACTTTTTAATAGTTCGTTGGCCAATTTGGTCCCTTCAATTGTTTTTTGTGCCAGACGCTCCTCGGGTAATAGTTCGTTGGCAAATCTACACCTTAACGCTAATTAAAATGGTTTATACACACAGTTAAGCTTTGGATTTTACTAGGCCTATATTTTTAAAATATTGCTTTAGAGAATTTATCAAAATATCTAAAGTATATTAGAGTATGTTAATTGAGCCCTAATGTGGCAACAGACAATAATTCAACATGTGCCATAAAGGTGGAAGCACAGCCGTTAGCAAAAGTATTTTAAGCTTCCGAAGCCTTCCCTGATTGACCCATACAAGAACTATCACCTGAAAAATGTTTGTAACCATCAATTCAGCTCATTATAAATGCTAATATATGCTCGTGAGGTGCTAAGTGGAACATTTTATATAACAAAGTACTAGAAATATAATTTTACAAATTTCAAAATCAAACAATTCTATGTCATATCATGAATCACATATATACCATGCCAAGCAACAAATTGATACCCTGACAATCCTTGTCACCCCACCCTTATTTTTGTTGACAGAACCCATGGGCTATAATGTAATAGGTCTAGTCTCTATGACAAGACTGCACCAAGCTCTTTAATAATGAGGTATAGCCTGACCAAAGACTATAAAACTCATATCGGATCATGGGTTCCCTTTCCTTTGAATATAGAAAGGTGTCACTGTCCCAAGGGCAGACCCTTAACCCGGCTAAAAGAAAAGGATGATACCAAGGGCCTTGAAAATATCAAGCCGTCCACTGTGCACCGAGTGGTGGCACACCACGTGGTATTATATACACAATAACTCCCATCATCACTCCATATCTATCACCGCTCTACATCATCATAGTCTTGGCATGAATATATGAAATTCCAAACAAGATTTATGACAGTAATACATTATCACAATAATCACTTAGATAACAATATTATTTCAGCTCAAGAAACCATAAAAAGTATATTGTCCATAACATATAATATCACTAATCATTCCAAAATAAATCCCATAAGGCAACTTCGTCAAAAACATAGCTTTCCTAGATTAAAAATCACTCACAAATCATCATACAAGCAAGTACAATGAGTGGAAAGTGGTTACCTCAAATTCTTGACACAAGAACTAAACTTGAAAGAGATCAAGTACACTCTTAAAAAATCCTCCAAACCCTTCTCTTCTTTTCTTTCATTTTTTCTTCACTCTCACACTCTCTCCATCTGCCACCGAAACGCGTACACACACACACACACACATTAACATAACACATATATATAGATATTAAGAGAGGTGGTGGAGGGGATTCTTATTCCCTAAGTATTATGTGGCAGCACCTAAGTATAATTAGGTAGCAATAATTGCCGCCACCATTTCATAGCTTTTTTTAATCTTCATTTATTATTAATTTATTAATTTTTTTATTATTATTATTATTTCATTTCTTCTTCTACACGGTTTTGCACCTTTTTTTAAAAAACTAACTATTGATTCATTATTCTACTATTTTTTTTTACTACCATAAATGATATTTTATATACACATCTTTATTTAGATAATTACACAATAAATTTATATATCATAATTAATTAATTTTTCTTATTTGTAATTAAATCCTAGTATAAAAATTCGGATGTTGCACTCTTCCTTAGGGTCCATATCTCTATTGCTCCATTTCCTGTTACAACACTTCGTCCTTTTTTGCTTACAATGCCTTCCTTCCATATTCCATCCAACCAAAATTGTATCTGTATTCTTATCAGTATTGTCCAAACAATCCTGTAATATCAAAATTGTTACACACTTACCGACCTCCCTCTCGGATGGCGGTAGTGGATACCTTTCTTCTATCCTTTATTTATTACTTAATATTACTTAACATCAAGCATTAGAGTAAAGTTTTCACAGCACAGCATGTAATCAGTTTGGACGATAAATATACTGGTAAAGTAAATATGATACAAAAGAATAAATTCCCTGGAGGATTAATATACAGTCATCAAAATATGATACAGACATCATGAGTATAATAAATGACCAAAATTCACCAACAACATCCTCAATCAACACCTCAATCCTGCTCCACATTCTTACCTCTAAATCCCTGATCAGCTTTAGAAGTACCACCTGTGTCCTTGGAGTAGCCTGGAATCCCAAAGGATCCCAGAGTAACTGTTAATCTCATATAGGATGTATATACAATGCATGTAAGTAAACCACAAATAAACACAAACAACATAGCATTCAATATCGTGCACAAAGCAAGGCACACAGCCAAATCCAGAACTAGTAGTCTTAATAGCACACAACACAGACTGTAGTAGTCTTAATAGCACATAGCACAGACTGCAGGGCACGACACACAGCAAGGCCCTTGGGGCATGGTAGTCCTAATAGAACATAGCATAGACTGTAGGGCACAACACAAAGCAAGGCCCTATTCTCTTGACACATTCCGATTCCATAGTGCTTGGAAATACACAACAACCGAATGCATACAATATCCTTGGTAAAGCGTACATACAAGAGACATACAAAGTATATGAGGGTTAACATTACTACCTGACTGTCGACCAAAAATATTAATAAATTTTCCCGGTGCACAGATATCAAAGATAGCCCTAAAATTAAAAATTATAAAATAAATAAATCCTCTTCAATAAGTATTTTCTTTGCTGATTTAAAACAAGCTCATTTCAAGTATCCATATTCACTAAATTCCTTTTCTTACTAAGGAATTTATTATTGGCTAGAATTCCTCTTATTTTCGTACTTAATAAGAAATTTCCAAAAATAAACACTAATCTTAAAAAATTCATAACTAATTCTAAAAATATCCGATTGAGGTGGTTCAAAAAGCCAAATGACCCTTATTATGTATATTTGTGTAAAAAAAATACTGTTTTGGACCAGTCACAGTTGAAAATTTAACCATAGCCCAACATATCACCGTTGGTCTAGAACATTTTTCAATTTCAGGGTCAGTTTTCAAAAATTCGTTTCTCTAAATCCACATCTCCAAAAATTACAAGTTACCTATCAAATTAAACCTTGAGATGGTTACTTTATGCTTGTAAAATTTCATAATTTTAGGAGTTCATTTACTATTCCAAAAATCTTGCACAAACCGATTGATTTTGTAGGATTTACATAAATCAGTTTTTCAATGTTTTGAAAACTTTGTCTTTGGCTTCCAAAATCTTGATCTAAGTTCATCCTCGTATAAAATCTAATTTTAAACACTTTAAAACCATCCAAATCTTCAAAACTTAATAAGATCCTCAAGATCAAGCAGTTGGACGAAAATCGTAAACTACCAACAACAAATCAAAATTCCATTTTAGCAACATATTTTTCTTATATCATGCTTGATCTACCTTTTTAAGCCACGAATATTAACTTTAAACCTTTATTCATTCTTTTCATTAACCAATCAAACCCAATTTATATGTAGATGCTCAAGGAGATAACCATTTCCAAGCTCAAGAAATTTGAAATCATAAAGAAGTTAAAGATGAGCTTACTTGTTTCTTGAATCCTCAATTATCTTGAACCTTTGAGAGAAACCACAACACTAACTTGCTCTTTGATCTTTTTTTTGTTCCTAGAGCTCTTGAGTTCCACAAGCTAGCTTCTTTCTTTCTCACTCTCTCCCTCTTGTTTGAATTTTAGAAAGGCCAAAATAAAAGGAATGATTTTTTAAAATAGCCCTCCAATCCTTCTTGTTCTCCAAGAAAAACTAGCTTGCCCTAGAAGATTCTTTCTTCATGAATTTTTCTTGACCCTTCTAGAAATCTCTAGCTAATTTCATTTTACTCTTCTTTCTCCTTTGAGCTCTTGGTCAAAATACTCATGCAAAATGTCTTAAAATATGTCAAGAAGACACTTAAAAATCCCCCAAATCAATTGACCAAAGTGCCCTTACAAAATTTCCTCTTAACTTGGCTTATTTTACAAGTTTTGTTGACTTTTCTCTCTCCCCCTTGCTTTACACGAATTTGGGGCTTATTAAAGAAGCTTTTGAGTCACCTTTGTTAGTTCTCTATGTGTTGTGATGATAACTGACAATTGTAAACTCAAGTTGAAGTTTGTCTTAGTAAGTTGAAAAACTTACTGTCAAAGGCAAACTCGAGTTTGGACTTAACAGAGAGTAGCTCAAGTTTTCTAAACTTAGACAAACTCAAGTTTGTATTTGTAAACTCGAGTTTATACCATACAGAGAGCACTCTAAGTTTTTCAAGACAAGGCAAACTCGAGTTTAGTTTTAATGAACTCAAGTTTTAGCTAGATAGAGAGCTTTCAATGTTTTAAGCTTAACCAAACTTGAGTTTGGAATATCAAACTCGAGTTCGTGTCTGGCAGAGAGTTTTATCAAAGATTTTCATCTTTTAAAGAAAACTCGAGTTTAGAACTTATAGAAAGCATCTCAATATTTCTAAAGCTTTGAAAACTCCAGTTTGCTTTTGCGAAGTCCAATTTGCTTTTGCAAACTCCAGTTTGCACTTTACAAAGAGTTTTCCAATTTTCCAAACATTTGTCGAAACTTGAGTTTATGGCAAGCAGAGAGCTTTTCTTTATTTTGAACTTATGGAAACTCCAGTTTGTTTTTGAAAACTCCAGTTTTGAGTCTTGTAGACTTAAACGTATTTTCATTATAAAAGTCCAAAACTTGAGTTGGTCACTTATTGACTCGAGGTTTGCTCCTATTTCAAAATGTTCTTCAAATCTCAAGTTTGGATTTGGAAACTCAAGTTTGGCCTTCTGAAGCTCAAGTTTGGCCTTCTGAAGCAAAGTTGCAAACTCCAGTTTGGTTGAACAAACTCGAGTTTGTGTCGCTTTGTTTGAAAATCAAATTGTTCAAATTTTGGGCCTAGTTTGGATGAAATATATGGAGCCTAGGGAGTCTTGGACTTTAGTTCCACATAAATTCAATTGTTTGCACTTAAAATTCCATATGTCTTGAGATTAAATCTCTAAGTGACAAGTGTCCTTCTGAAATCATCCTTCCTCTTTCTCTCTCTTTCTTAAGCATCCTTGGATGTCAGAGGAATGGAAGTCTGATGAATTCCTATGACTCCCTTTTTTGATGTTCGGGAAAGTCGGGTATATGATCAAACTAAAGACCGGTGGATTTTTCCAACATGGCTCTACTTTAATAAAGCTAGGTGGCAACTTCTTATTTGTCCAACACAAAAGTAAATATCTTCATTACTGATCATTATGTACTTTATTAACTCTACTTTAATAAAGTTACTTTATTGGTGTAAGGCCCAAACTGTGGCACACGGGTCTGTGTCTTCCACACTGTACCATATGTGATTTTTGTGTGTGTTGGAGTGCATACATGTGGGACCCACATGGCTTATATTTCTTCTTCCTTTTTATAAGTGCAGGGTATATGTCCCTGCCCTAAAAATGCCATGTACACACCTCATCTGACATATTTTATTCATCTAATCACAGCAATTGAGCCCCTATATAATCCAGAGACTTGTTCTCTACCCTGAGAAGCCAAATCACATAGTCTAGGGCCCCATAAACACTTGTATTTGCCATGCTAAATGGCGCCAAGTGACCTTCTGCCCCTAAGGGCGCCATATGTACTTAAATACATGCATCAGTCTATTTCTTCGACTAACTACAACCATTAAAACCTCATATCATCAAGAGAACCATTTTCTTCTTAGAAATTAAATCATAGAGTCATAGAGAGTCTTTCTATCTTTCGTTATTCTTGGAACTCTCATCAAACTGGGTTTAGCAATCTAGCTAACATAGGCTTATCCTCAAGTCTTAAGACCCAAAATTCATGATATTACTTCATTACTAGTGCACAAATTGCTTTTTAGATTGGGTAAAAATTTCTTTTTAGACTGCTTCTGGATTTGATCTCGATGCATCCATCATAAAAAATACTTTTTAAACTAATTATTTAAATATTAGGTCTAAAAAGTGAAACTTTTTATACTAGTTTTGCACACAACTGGTCTTAAAAGCCTGTTACTATCACACACAAAAAAGACAAAAGGCACATGCTCACCTCTGAGAAGCTGCACCATGACAACGGTGTAGTCGATGTCGTCTTTCTCCTCACAGTTCATATCTTGGGTGGTTGCTCCAATTTTCCAAAGATGCAAAGATGACAAGTCTAGAAATCTAAAGCAATGTTGAAGATGAAGCAGACAAAGTGACAAAAGAAGCAAAAATGAAATAAATCCAAGACGACTAACAAAAAATTACGAACATGAAAAAGAATCTGTTAGGATTGATTGGAGGTCTGAAGATCAAAATTGCTTAGATCAAAAAAGCTCATACCACTAGAGATTAAAAAGGTAGAACCAAAACAAGAGAAGTAAAAAACAAAATTTGTGCTCGAAATTGTGAATGAGAAGACAAGAGCCTCCTGTCTCCAACCTTAGGTGTCACGATCCTCTTGATTATCAGCTGTGCAATCCTTTCTTCAACCTTCACTTCAAAATCAACGTCTGAATGGTTGAACAAAATCACTCTAGCAGGTCCTATATAATCCGCGTAATCACACTTGCTCGCACGTCAATTGAATGCTTCAAAGCTAAACCTGAACGTGGTGATAAAAAAATCCAGGATTTGAAAGTCAAACAAATACTACTATAATAAATGGATTTTACTTCCCTAAAAAACGTCTATTTTTCTAAAAGGAAAGTAAAAAATAAAGGTGGTATTATTTTTGTAATTATGTGGAGCAATTTTGACATATTAGGTATCCCTTTTTAGAATTTGGATGCCTAAAGTAGACTTTAGGCATCCTAATTTAAATTTGGGATGTTTAAAGTATACTTTTGGCACCCCAAAGAGAAAATGGACGCCAAAAGAAGGGGATTTTGGCATCTCAATTCAAAAAGGAACGCCAAAAGTAGAGCTTTTAGCATCAAAAGCACTATTTTTAGCGTCCCTTTTAGAGTTGAGACGCCAATATAAACACTTTTGATGTCCCAAATTCATCTTGGGACACCTATATGGACGCTTTAAGCGTCCTAAATTCAAATTGGGACACCTAAAGTGGCCTTTTCAATAAAAACCCTTAATTCTTACCCTCATTTTTTCATATATGTCTACCTTCATCGTGCCTCACGCACACCTTCAACACAACCAAAACCCTACCATCCTTATTGTCACTTCCATCTACTCTCCATCACCACCATAATCTATAAACTTTGGCCACCATTGCCATCGCACAATCATTGGTTTTTTTATTCTCATCTTAAGGCATCATTTAACTTCTCAGCTCACCATCAAATACTTTCTCCTCCTACCTCAGCAGCATTTCTAGCGTCATCTCCAGCTATCACCTCCTAATATATTCACTGATCCACCACCAGTACTTCCATTATTCCCTTTTCACTCTTCAACTTCCAGGTTCCTCTGAAGTTCCTCCCTTGTTGGCAATGGAAGCGACCTTCGTGACCTCACGAGTGCTGAACCTAGAATTTTGGATTTCAAATTTTTAGAGTTTGATTTTCATATCTAGAATTTTTAAAGTCTGATTTTTAGATCTTAAATTTTTTATTTGTAATTTTTACAGTCCAAATTTTTAATCTCTGTGACCTCTTGATATGCTAATTATTTCTTACGGTAGATTGTCAAGGTATGCTCTGCTTATTCCTGAACAGTAATCCAAGTACTCCATTTATTCAAATCTCTCTCAATCACTTTATCTATTTTTGTTTGTAGCTTGAAGGGGTGATCAATGAGATAGACGGCATAAGACTCGACTAAGTTTCCTATTGTTCGATTTGACTCGACTTGTCTTGTTGATTGATTGATTTTCTTTTCTATTGTTCTCCCTTTCTTTCTCTCTGTTTATCTGAAACTACCTTGTATGGGTTGAATGAAAGATTTTTTGTTTTTCGGAGAATATTTGGCCACAAAGTTCTGAAACAACTATCTCTTTTGCTCACGAACGACATTACTGTTGGAAATTATGCCCTAGGGCAAGTCATTGTACTTTAGACATTTAAATTTATTAAAGTATTCTCTTTTAGTTATAATTTAATTTTCATATTTATATTGATAACTGTATCCCTGAATATATATTGTGGATTATCCTAAATGTCCCTGGTCGGTCATCTACGCGGGAGCGAAGATGAGTTAAGACCAGTGTGACTTTGATGAGGTATGGAGATACGAATCAAAGTCATGGGCACTTGTAAGAGTATAAGATGCTCGACCGACCCACTATGAGAAAGCTGCATGGATCAAGTCATAAGCTTATCTCATGTATAACCGCGTCACGACGCCCTATGACCTGAGATCATCATGAATTCCTACATGATGAGTCACTGGTTTTTGACATAGTCAAAAGTCACCTTTGATCGGGTGATGATAAAAGCTTGGATCAGAATCAGTGGTTTTCATGCGGAGGAATGTGAATGGTCAAGATGGAATTTGTTCCTCCAATTTGTAGAGAGATAATACTGGGCCCCTTGATGAGTGAGTCTAAGAAATGTATGGTCGTCGTGATGGAAAGGAGTTTCCATTTCAATTATTAGACTACTCGATAATTGAGAAAGTAATGGTCAAGAAAAGGAAGTTGACATTATCCATGCCTCATCCTTGACCAAATTATCGTGTGACAAAAGGGACGTGACATGGTTGTACGATAGGTTGTATCGTGTCATCAATCCCCATGTGAATTGGGTAGTCGCAATGTCTTGCTAGAGGCCGCTTGCGACTTGTGGGCTGATACAATATTGGCCCACTGCCAATCTCATATGGGCCTGCAGGGTCGCACAAAAAGAATAGCCCAACACGAGTAAAAGTTTCCAGATTCATTGAATCTTAGATACGTCTAAGATTTAATGAATACTGAATTTAATCTAGGATAAATGTATATATATATTATACATATATATTAATATATATTAATATTATTAATGGAGATTATAATATTATTATATAATATTTATTTTTTATTTAATTTATTTGATAAATTAAATATCTAAAACAAATAGAGATATTGTATCTCATTTAATTTTTGAATAAAGATATCAAATTTCTTTTTAATTTAAATTGAGATATAGTATCTCGATTTAATTAAACAAATGGATATCATTTCTTGAATTTAATTAATATATTTTTTAATCCAGATTCAAAATTTCAAATTTCGATAAGCCTTTTAATACGGATTAAATAAATATGTTACATTAGATCTAACAAATAGATTTAATTAATATATTTTTAATCCATATTTGAAATTATAAATTCAAAATTAATGAGGATTAATTTTGAATATAATACGCCGATCGGGTTTAGAATAACCTATGGGACTTTTTGTCGAGCGTATCTAAGTCGTGAGAAAATAAACCCTAGATTGAAATAGAGAGAGACGCACAGTTCGAGGCGCTAGCACGCTGCCGCGTCCGTGTTTGGTGTTTATTCGTGTGGATACTAGTAGAGGAAGCCGATTCGTGGAGTCGACTTCTGCTGATCGAGAAGGTAGCCCACCAGTTCAAAGAGAACGAGACGCGGACGAGTTCACTATAGGTAATATTCGGTTCTCTAACATTGATTTCGATGATGGTTGAGCGATCCTCCGGATGGAATTCGTAGAATATTTTAATCCGCTGCGTGTACGGATTCCAACAATTACTCACATACGACCTTCCAGGTTTAGGGGCCTTTTTATAAAACAAAATCTTTCCGAGCACTCTAGCCTCCGTGCTCTTCTTCTTCGATATACTTGACCAAATCTTTGATCCATTTACTTCCTACTCCAATTGAAATTATGTTAGTACCCTTAACCATTTACCTTTTACCAGTATTGTCCAAACCTGGCTCTGATACCAAAATTGTTACACCTCCACTAGCCTCGCCATTCGGGTAGTAGGTTAGATGGATTCATTTTATCAGTTACCTTTCCATGATTACTTATTTCTTTTAACATATATCATAGTATGTACTACAAAGCATTTTATTGGATTGGACATACCTAATATACTGGTAAAAGTACGATAACCAAAAAGTAAACAGTCCCCGTAGGATTAAGGGTACAGTCATCCAAAATCAAATACCGAATTGTAAATATAAATATATATAGTCATCCCACAATAGAGGTACAAAATATAATAGGGCATCCCTTATTCTTTAGTCTGCCACCGTATGTCCTTACCTTTCCAAAAAGGTTTTCACAACTCGGGTAGGTCACCTATATCTATAGATCGGTCTGGAGTTAAAAAATAAACCCCAGAGCAAATGTTAAACTCAAGTACTATATGTATGCAGTGTATGAATGCAACCATAATCATGAAAATCACAGTCAATATGGCAAACCTACCATATATGAATTTAGAACTACAAACACCATATCATATACCACAAGCCATTGAGCTGCCTTACCAAGGCAAGCCCCAGAATCACAAGCCGTTAAGCCACCTGAACCAAGCCAGCCCCGGAATCATAAAGCCGTTGAGTCACAATACAAGGCTAGCCCCAGAAAAATCCTCAGCTCTAGGAACAACACAATAGTCAGGGCCTTGAACTGCAATTGTTCTAGATGCATATTAGGCAAACATAAGTATGGCATATAAATATACAACAGTAACATAAAGTAAGTGAATAAATAGTTACTACCTGTTGCCAGTTCACCGATTCAAAATTTTACAGCGCCTAAAAGCCTTTCTAGATGTGTTTTTACCCTAGACAACATCAATATACCTTGCTTTTAGTATTCCTTTGAATTCTTCTTTTACTTTTGAGAAATTTGAGCCAATTCTTCAAAATTCTAGAAACTCATGTTCAACTTCAAACATTTTTAATTAATTCCACATAAATATGATTGACATGAAATTAGTGGCAATCAAACCCATAGGATGTTTATTTTATGGTAAAAAATACTTCCAAAGTCCAAAAGGGTTCATATTGTATCACATAGCCAAAACTTTGCTCAGTGGTCAGGGAAATATTTCAGTTTGGTGAGAAAGTTTCACAAATTTATTTCTCCTAGTATGAAAATCGACAAATTGAAAAATCTTATATCAAAATGAATCTCAGGATGTATACTTTAATCCTGTAAAATTTCAAGGAAAACGGACTTCGTTTGATATTTAAAAACCATTGATTAAACATTGCTGCCCAAAATTCCTTAACTTGGCAACTAGTTGTTTCCCTTTGTTTTTCGGGGTTTTCGAGTTCGTAAATCTTGGCTTTGACCCAATGCCATACAAAATATCATTTTATACTCAATGAAACCTTCAAAAATATCAAAATCACATCACAAATTTATCCTCAAGCCAGTTGGACGAAAATCCTAAGTCTCAAGCTTTAGAAGCTAGTTTCGAGGTTTATCTGAATTCGAAGCTTAAATCGGTATTTCTACTTCTTCCGCCGAGTAGTTGGACTTGGCTAGACACTCCCTAAGTCTCCTTGGATTTGCCCTTGGAAGCCAAGAATGTAAGGGTATAGTCCTTTCAAAATGGTCAGGGTGCAGGGAATTGTCTGATTCACGCTATCGTCCACTAGTTAATAGCATGTATTAGGGTTTTCTTGCTTTCTTCCAAAGAAATTCCAGAGCCTTCCAGAAACAGCTGAGGTGGCATGGAAATCATATTTTTATAATTTTCCATGTTTTAATTACTTAAATTACCCAAAATGCCCTTTTATCTAGTGGTTAAAAGCATGTTTCCTGGGTTTTTTTTTGCATGTTTTCTACTTTCTTTTCTTCTAAGTAATTCTAGATCTTTTCAAGGCTTAATGTGGCACATTCTCGGGTCGAAATAACGCCCGGGGGGGAATTGCTGCATTTTGTTAACTTTCATGGCAATTTCGCTAAAAAAAAAAAAAAACTTCCATCCACCCAGTGCTCCTCAACCAAAACTTTTGGGGCAAATAAGACACTTATCCCGTATAAACCCAGCAGGGATTCTTGTTATGTAGCCAAGTATTTTTAATATCAATATATTATGTTATTTCTGTATTGCTCACTGAGTTTTGTATTAATACTCTGTAAATGTCAAAATATCAAGAGGTATGACACCCTAGGAATAAAACAGGTGCACAGTTGATAATCTATAACAGAGCATTGCTAGTGTCTTATTGAAAGAGATTTTCCGTGCCTCTCAAAATAACCAGATTCGATAAAAGTTTTGCAGTAATAGGGAACCTGGGTCGTTTTTCCAACGAATTCGCAGCGGGTTTGAATGGATAGTAACAACAAATAGAAATAGTAAAAATGGGGGGTTTTTGGTTCAAACAGATTAAAAACAAAAAATAAATGGAAACAGAACGAAATAAACAGAAACAGATTAAAATCGATCAACCCAACATTCAAATTCCAGAGACTTCCATCATTGAATGAAATATGAACGAACTCGCGTTTGGTTCTGGACGAACCGAAATCTCTGCGTTCGTCCAGAAAATCCCTCGACTAGACGATCGCCTAGCATCTGTCTAAACAGTGGCGTCTCACTGTGCGATCGCACATCAACACTAAAACCCAGTTCAAGCTCAGTCCTTGGGATGAACCAAACCGAATATTAAATCTAATATTCGAACTATTTCCAGAAATCGAATCCGATAAGATGAAAACAGAAACAAGTAAAGTTACCGATTAAGCACAAGCTCTCTGGACAAATCATGGAATCCTCAATGTTGGGTTAATCACAGAAGTTTAGCCGAGCATGGCTGGAAAAAATGAAGAACATACGAAGAACGCGAAGAACATTGCAGAAAAATTGAAACTTTTTTGTTTAATCCCCAAAATATCAAAAACGTGAATGACATAGTGTTGTAGCCACCATTTGACTTAAAGTTAACCTAAAATGGAAATGGGCTCCAATGGTTCAGCCCAAGATGGAAATAAAATAAAAGTGAGCTTTAATTACAAAATTCGAGCCCAAATAAAATCCAGAAATATACATATGACTTTGGCTCCAAAATTGACTGTCCTCTTGTCCGAATTTTCCCTTCATGTCTTCATAACAATTGGAGCTCTCTGAATCATATGAAATATGAAACAAAAATGAGGCAAATCCGATTTTGGTTCAAGAGTTATGGTAAAAATAGTGAAGCAATGTAAAACTGAAATTTTACTATTATCAAAGGCCCAAAGCCCAAATAAGTATAAAAGCCATTATTTATTAACTAAAGAGTCATTAATCAAGAGATAAAAAGAAGTGTATAAAATATTCAATTATCACTTATGCGGTCGTTAGATAAATTGGGCACGTTAAAGGAGTTTAATTGGTCCAAGTTTATTTATATCAATGACTAATTGGGCTTCATGGGTCAACACAAATAAGTGAAGCAATGCTATGAGCCATGTATTCTGATGTTTACTCAATGCCATTTTAGGAAATTAAGTACTAGTTATTGGATGGACATTGGACGACGGTTAGATTGCTAACATAATGGATTAAAAGATGCAGAGGATTGAAGTTAAGATTTGGAGAATCCCGCAGTATCAGCAAAATCAATCAACCGAATTTGGAAAGTTGGACCAGTTGGGCTTGACAAAATCGAAAAGGCCCAGCTTACTGAATGTACACCGCAAGTAAACCTGACTATAAAAGGAAACTACTTCCAACCCTAAAGAACATCGAGTCGTTGGAGAGTCAAAAAAATTCTTATTCGGCTATACTCGAAAGAAGGGTGAGAGAAGTTACGAAGCACAAAAGCTCTAGAAGAACCCAGCATCCTTCCTTGTAGTAAGATGGAGAATAGAAGGCGTGGAGACATTCCGTGACAGACGCCTCCTACGCCGTCGACCCCTCCGGTGAACTATATGTTTTCCTTTGTTGATTTTTAGTTTATCTTTTGTCATGGGCTATTTTGCTGTGATTTGTTTTGTGATTCCCTCATTAGTCATTAACTAAATTTCCCTTGGCTGAGTGAGGATGAATTCTTGAGTGTAGAATGAACCCAGTTTGCTAGTTCTTATTTAAATAAATTCAGTTTTTTATCAGTATTTGAATCTCTTATTGGTTAGCGGAACCTAAGGGCTAGATCAACGGCCTCAGCTTACTCGAAGGGAGTTGGGGTTAGTACAGGTAGTAGATCAGGTAAGAAGGAAAAGTCTGTGTTGTGAGGCGGAAGCATAAGAAGGTGGTACTCGAGAAGAGTAACTTTATTTTGTATATAATTTTAATACATTTTGGAAGTTTGTATAAGGAGTTTTAAATTTTAAAGTAAATTTGGGATGAATGTAAATTAACTATCCTAGAGGGGATTAGCTTTTAGACCATTACCAAGTTTAAGTTTTTCTTATATTATCAGTTACTCAATCGTCCAAACCGGATCCACACGCTCTATTGTGTAGTAACTCTGTTGTAGGGTAGTAATAAGGGCGTGTTACACATAGCATAGAAAGCCAACAAAAACGTTCAATTTCATCAATAACTACAATTACTCTCTAGAAGACAGATTTGAATGCTCACAACGGTCATTAACGACATTTGATGAGCTTGCTTTTGTAGCTAAAACAATCAATTAAACTAGGTACTAACTTATTATGCATTTTAGGGTCAACCTAGGTCATTCTCCCAAGGAGCAATCTGTGGGTTTTTCTTTACGTTGAATTCAGATGATGAAAAATGCAATGAACTGAAACTAAACTAACTAAGGGCAAGATGAAAATGACTCTAAAACCTATATGAGAATGGATCTAATCTAGATGCAAATGCAATTCTGGGGGGTTCTTATGAAAAGAGAACTAAAATCCTAAGAAAAGAAATTACTAACAAATAAGAAAATCAATTAAGAAAAGATAAGATGGTTTACTTCAGGTACGGAAAGGGGACAACTCAGGATTTACATGGAGTTAACTTTCTTAGACCAAATTCATTAGTGAGACCAAAGGGAGATTGATGAAAGATTGGAATTAATAAATTTAATTACCTAATTAAACATGGGAAACCCTCAAGTTTAATAACACATATCCCACTAGCAAACTCAGTGAGATAAGCGGTGGCTAATTAAACTCATTAAAAACCAATACAGTTAATTTCTAATTAATTTTAGAATCTTATTTACAATCATCCAATTGAACAACTAGATAATTTATCAACTCAATTAAACAATTAAATCGATAAACCCAATTGACAATCAAATTAATAACAAAAACTCAATTATTAATTCAATTGACAATCCAAAGGTTGCAAACAAGACTCCAGCAATTGTCTCAAGCATAAAAACTTCGAATTATCAATCCAATCCAAAAGAAATAAGTTTACAATCTAAAACTAGATTGTTCTCAATTAATACAACTCAAAATCCTTTAAAACTAAATAATCTCAAGTTTGAATTAAAAAGATAAAAAGAACAACACTTCCTTGGTCTTCAAGTGTAAGACCCTAGGCGTTAGCTTCCTCCATGCTCCTCCCAAGTTGTCTCCCAAAAGAGATGAAGCTGCCATAGAAATCATTCCTTCACCAAGGTTCATGCAGCTCATGGCCATAAGAAGAGATGAATTGATGATTCAATAGATGCAAGGCAATCAACGTGTGGGTCCCGTAGTAGATGAATAAATGGATGATTGAATCAATTGAATACTCTCTGTGTGCGTCTCTCAATCCCGCGGCTCAGCGTGAATCCGTGTGCATGTGTATTGTTCTGCGTGATGCGGCGTTGTCTCTCGAGTGTCAGCGTGAATGTCCGTTTACGTCTATTTGGCGACTCTCCATGAGAACGTGCCCTACTAGGCGACAACTAGGTTAATTAATAGGGAGAAAGAGATAGATTTTTGGATAACAACTTAAGCCCATCAAAATTTAAGAAGTCCAATAAAATTCCACCATTGATTCCTTTTTAGCTTCCCTGAAAAATTCTGCACCATAGGATCTCTAATATGATAAAATCGTAATCTATCATATCTTAAGAAATATTATTTAATCACAAGATATTAATTAGAATATCAATATTTAGGCTCAATAATCTTATAATTAATTTTGATTTATATTATTTCGTAAAATTGGCTAATTATCCAAATATTATCTAATATATCCAAATTAGCTTAAAATAATCCCCAAAATAAATGATTAAGGCGGGATAAAATATATGAAAATTGGGATTTATCAACTCCCCCACACTTGTCTTTTGCACTCTCGGGCAAAACAAATCAAGACCAAGGGAGAATAAACGAAAAAAAAAACTAAAACTAAATTAAACTAAAGCTTCAAAACTGAATGTTCCAATCACAAGAAATAAGTAAACAAAATCATTTCAACACCTATCATATCCAAATGATCTTCTCATAGACTAAGAAAGCAAACATCATGACAATTTACTTGACAAAGGGGAACTTAAGCTAGAAATCCCTCACCAAAGATAATGTGTATGTCACTTTTCAGTCAAAAGTGTATAGGTCTGTGTTTACATTCAAGTTCATCCCTATCCAATACTCTTTCCATAGGCTTGACAAGGATCTAAATTCTCCACCACTAATAAAGCAAGTGCATCCATAAATCCAAAGAACTTTTATTAGGTTGTAATGGGGCTAAATTTAGAAAAGAATGAGATGTGTAGAAAAACAAAGTTGAATATCTTAAATGTTGAAGAGAGTGATACAATAGAGAATATGGGATGCAAGAAACTAAACCAAACCTGAACTGAGTCATCATTCTTTTCTCTCTTTTTTTCTTTTTCTTCCTTTTTTTAAAAATAACCTACTATATTTTTCACAATGACCCAATTCCTAACTTTATACATGTTCTTCCATCCAAAACAGATATAATGCAATACTCTTCAACTCCTAAGACATTCAAAAGGGTAGAGAATTTTTTTTTAGCAGTGGGTGTAGGCAAAATGGAAAAATAAAAATAAAAATATAGGCTCAAAGGGCTAAACAAAGGACATATGCATGAAAAAGGTAGGCTTTTTGGCTTATCTGGCTAAAATAAAATGAATGCCTTTATCATTTTTATGAACACACATGCATAAAATGCGGCCTCAAATAAGATTCAAGTCAAGTTCTAGATCAAGTAAAGAGATAGGGGACACGCACTAAAAAAAATGTATTAGGCTCAAAATCTCATTAGAAATATGATTACTAGCCTAAATTCACCAAAGTCAAATTCATTGCCACTAGGTTCATCAACTCAAAACATAATCAATCACTTTTCAAATCAAGAATGTATCATACTAAAGTTACTTAAAACTTGCAATTTAAACATTAATTTTTTTCTTTCTTTTCTTGAAAATAAATAACAAAAATCAAAGTAAAAACCAAAATATTTTTATTTTTCTCATTTTAAAAACAAAAAACAAAAACCAAAAGTAAGAACAAAATCCCTCCCCACACTTAAATCTTGCATTGTCCTCAATGTAAAATATAGGTCTAACCAATAACAACTAGCAATGCAAGTGAAAGGGTAAGGAAGGAATACGACCATACTATTAAAAGCTTGGAGGCTCAAATGAAGTAGCATAATTGGCTTCTCTCCTTTGTCTGGTTGTAAATCACATGAAAGCACAAGTGATGTCCTCTTTTGATGCTCAGCAAACATCTCCTTTTTAATGTCCGCAGATAACATTTCAGCTCAAGTATAGAAGGTGTTTGGATGGGAGGAATCAATCCATATACTTGCATAAAATCATAGCTCCAAGCAGTATCTCGTCCCATATAAACATAATCAATAAAACTCGATTGATCAAGAATAAAGAAAGATCCTAAAAGAAATTGATCAACAGAAAGTATTGAAACTTCCAGATATTTTGAACAACCCACAAAGTCAATATGACTCTCCTCAGTAAGAGTCAAATTCTCTAAAGAATGAATCAAGTGATCACTCAAAATGGTCTCATTATTCTTGCTCAAATCATCACACAAGACAAATTCTACCTGTGAATCATCATGATTCAATATGGTTTTACTTTCTAAATGCATATCTAAATCAAAGCTTCCCTTACACTTATCTTTAATACTATCCCAACTAACAATAGTCATGTCAATATCATGAGTAGTATCAATAAAATCAAGAGTAAATACCCTTTTGGGTCCCTAGAAAAAACACGGACCCCATTAAAATGAGACTTTTTTATGGACTAAAAAGGGTTTTT
Organism: Acacia melanoxylon; assembly: GCA_019022615.1. Taxonomy (NCBI): domain Eukaryota; kingdom Viridiplantae; phylum Streptophyta; class Magnoliopsida; order Fabales; family Fabaceae; genus Acacia; species Acacia melanoxylon. The sequence goes on along the minus strand of JAFJYJ010000045.1, from coordinate 1,023,229 downwards.
TGGAAATTTGTGAGGGACCAAAATGTTCACCAATCGACCCTTATTCGTCCTTTTCAGGAACTAAAATGGCATTTCTCTGTGTGAGGGACCAAAATGGGGTCCGTTTTTTTTTCCAGGGACCCAAAAGGGTATTTACTCTAAAATCAATAAAGATATTACTTTCATCATTTAAAGCATGATCATGATTATTGTTAAGCTGGGTGTCTTTAAAATTCATAGTGTCAAGGGAGTCAACAATAATTTCTTCATCAACTTCCTCATCAGAATGAATAGAATTTATAGGATCAGGGGTATGAGAAGAAGTATCAATGCATGCACTACAAGATTCAGTATAATTTAAGTCACTAGAACTAGTCAATTCAGAAACAACCTCAGTGCATGCATACTCAGCTAATGTACCAATCATCCCATCATTTGAAGTGGTAGAAGAAAAAAAGGGTGAATCATTAGAGGGTGAGAGTATATTACCACATGGAAACTCACCTTGAACTTCTAAATCTTCACTCTAGCGATTGTTAATTGTGTTAGTTCTCTATGTGTTTTGATGATAACTGACAATTGTAAACACAAATTAAAATGATTTTTTGATAAGTTGAAAAACTTACTGTCAAGTGAATACTCGAGTATTGGTTTCAATACTCAAGTATTGAGTTGACAAGTTAATGGTACATTTTTCGCAAAATACTCAATACTCAAGTATTGGAGTTACAGAGAGCCTTCCAAGTTTTTCACTATAAGTCAATACTCAAGTATTGGTTTCAATACTCGAGTATTGATCATACAGAGACTCCTTCGCTGAAAGGAAAAATTGTCAATACTCAAGTATCCATATGGATACTCAAGTATTGGTGATACAGAGAGTCATCTAAGTATTCAACATGTGAATACTCGAGTATTGGGCAAACATAAAGTTTTCAAACTTTTCACATGTTTATGAATACTCAAGTATTGGAATGAAAACTCAAGTATTGAAATGACAGAAACTTCACTAATATTGAAAAAAGTTCAATACTCAAGTATTGAGTAGAATACTCGAGTATTGACCATACATAAAGGTTTGTTATTTCCAAGTAATTTGAATACTCAAGTATTGAGTTGAATACTCAAGTATTGACTTGGAAAAGATTTCACAAAGTTTTCAAACAAATTCAATACTCAAGTATTGAGTTGAATACTCAAGTATTGGGCATACAGAGAGCTTGGCTCTTTTTCAAATATTTTGAAAACTCAAGTATTGATTTGAATACTCAAGTATTGAGGTTTTGGACTTAAACTTATTTTCACATAAAAAGTTCAATACTCGAGTATTGGTCCTATTCAAAGAAATTGTCCAACGCTCAAATCATGTAGTGCCTTCTCTAGAAAACGAATACTCAAGTATTTAGATGAATACTCAAGTATTCGCATTAGTGCACAGTGCCATACTCGAGTATTGTGGAACATACTCAAGTATTGGTCGCGGTTTTTGAAAATCAACTTGAGTGAAATTGTGAAATGTCATCTGATTAATTCGAATACTTGTCATTATTATTCTTTGATATTCCTAGCTATGTTTAATCACTCTGTTAGTGATTTTCAGCTTGCTTAAACGAGATTAAATGAAGATTTAAAGCAAAAAGCATGTCAGAACATTAAATGCAAAACCCAGAAAGTTGCATACTTTCGGGTAATCCTTCTGCACACGCCTACAAAGGATTAATGTCTACCTACTGTTAGTTCTCTATATGTTTTTGATGATAACTGACAATTGTGAACACAATTTAAAGATTGTTTTTGGTGATGTTAAAAACTTGCTGTCAAAGCCAAACTCAAGTATGGGTATCTATACTCGAGTATGGACTTACCAGAGAATTGCACAAATTTGATTAAACTAAACTATATTCAAGTATCCATGGGTCAACTCAAGTATAGTCCTCACAGAGAGCACTCTAAGTTTTACACCAAGCTAAACTCGAGTATGAGTTTGCATACTCGAGTATGGATCATACAGAGACTACTTGAATACTTGCTTAAGTCTTCTAAACTCAAGTATCCAAATGTACACTCAAGTATAGAACTTGTAGAAGCTACCTAACGTTTCCTTTGAGTAAAACATGCTCAAGTGTACATGTGTATACTCCAGTATAAGTCATACAGAAAGATACAAAAGTTTTGGACATAAGCATACTCGAGTATATAGTCACAAACTTGAGTATGAGACAAACAGAGTTAAATCTATCTTTCCCAAATACTTTGAAAACTCAAGTATGACTTTGCCAACTCAAGTATGGACTTGAAACAGATTTCACAAAGCCTTTCAAAATTATTGCATACTCGAGTATGGCTGTACACACTTGAGTATAGGACATACAGAAAGTTGTTTCTTTTTGAAAGACTCACATACTCAAGTATTGATCTTCATACTCAAGTATTGAGATTTTGGACTTAAACTTATTTTCATATTAAATGGCTCACACTCGAGTATGGTATGACAAACTCAAGTATGACTCCTACTTCAAAGACATGGTCCAAAGCTTAAGTCACGATGTTCCTCTCTGATAAGATTATACTCAAGTATCATTCTTGATACTCAAGTATAGACATTAGTGCATAGTGACAAACTCGAGTATAGAAGAACATACTCAAGTATGAGTCGTAGAATTTGAAACACAAATCTGACGGATTTGTGAAACATTCATGTTTGATCTTAATACTTCCCATTATCAATTCTCTATATTCCTAGCTATGTTTAACCTCTTTGTTAGTGAGTTTCAGCTTGTTTAGAGGAGATTAAATGAAGATTTAAAGCAAAAGCAAAAAGCTGTCAGAACATTAAATGCTAAACCCAGAAAGTTGCATACTTTTGGGAAATCCTTCTGCACATGCTTACAAAGGATTAATGTCTACCTACCACATCCAGCAGCTGCTATTCCAACGGATTTATTTACTAGAAGTCAACTCTGAACTTCTGCCCAGCTAGATTAAGTAAAGATTAGAGAGATAAGAAGACCAAAACTAAACCAGATCCTTGGTTAATGTCACTAACGGTTATATGAAGAATTACAACGGTCATTTAATGCCTTCTCAGTATAAATAGAAGAACATTCAATTCCTCTCAACAACCAAGACCTCGTAAAAGCGAAAATCATCAAAGCCTTCATATACTCTTGAGTCTTTACGTACTAAGTATCCGTTGATACATTCAATCTTCGATGTTTATCATTATCCACTCTTAGAGAGAGTTTTTCATCTTGAATATCATTTATTGTAAAGAATCACAAGTCGGGGGACTTGGTGATTGGGTTCATTGATTAGAACTTGTAAGGGGAGTAAGTTCTAGTGAGAGAATTACTCTTGAGTGCGAGTGTGTAATCAATAGTGATAGTGAAAATCCCGAGAGTCGGGGATTGGACGTAGGTCAAGAGATTGGACCGAACCGGTATAATTCCTTGTGTCTTGCTATTCTTCTCTACTCCATAGTCTACTCTGTTTTAGTCTGCGAAAAACAGAGTTTTTCTGAAAGAATTTTTAATAATCCCCAATTCACCCCCCCTCTTGGTGATTAAGCTACACTTTCACCTACCACATCCAGTAGCTGCTATTCCAACGGATTTATTTACTAGAAGTTAACTCTGAATTTCTGCTCAGCTGGATTAAGTGAAATTTAGTGAGAGAAGAAGACCAAAACATATCCTGATCCTTGATTAAGGTCTCCAACGGTTATATGAATGATTATAACGGTCATTTAATGCACTCTCAGTATAAATAGAGCTGCATTCAATTCCTCTCAACAACTAAGACCTCAGAAAGCAAAAATCATTAAAGTCTTCATCTACTCTTGAGTCTTTCTGTACTAAGTATCTGTTGATACATTCAATCCTCAGTGTTTATCATTATCCACTCTTAGAGAGAGTTTTTCATCTTGAATATCTTTTATTGTAAATAATCACAAGTCAGGGGACTTGGTGATTGGGTTCATTGATTAGAACTTGTAAGGGGGAGTAAGTTCTAGTGAGAGAATTACTCTTGAGTGCAGAGTATGTAATCAATTGTGATAGTGAAAAACCCAAAGAGAGTCCGGGACCGGACGTAGGTCAAGAGATTGGACCGAACCAGTATAATTCCTTGTGTCTTGCTATTCTTCTCTACTCCATAGTCTACTCTTTTTAGTCTTCGAAAAACAGGCTTTTAAGAAGAATTTTTTAAAATCCCCAATTCACCCCCTTTTGGTGATTAAGCTCCACTTTCATTTGGTATTAGAGCCAGGTCTTCTCTGAAGATATTAACATCTCGAGAAGGATCACTATGGAAGGTATTCTACCTGATGGAGCTTCGACCAACCGACCACCGGGATTCACCGAAGAACACTACTCATTTTGGAAAGGCAAGTTCAAAGTTTTTGTAATGGCCTCTGAGTTTGGTCTCTGGAGAGTATTTGAAAGAGGAGATTATGTTCCATCAACTACTGAAGATGGAGTAAGAACTCCAAAGCTCGAAGAAGAATACGATGAGAATGACAAGAAGCTGGTAGTTCTTTACAGCAAGGCTATTCTTATGCTTCAAAGTGCCTTAAGTCAAAGTGAATACTTCCAAGTATGCACTTTAACTTCTGCAAAGGCTATGTGGGACGCCTTGGAACTAGCTCATGAAGGAACCACCGGAGTCAAAGAGAATAGAGTCAACACTCTCATGACTAAGTACAATCTTCTTCGTATGAAGTCAGGGGAATCAATTGGTGAGTTCCGACTTAGATTCACTCATCTCATCAATCAACTTGCTGCATTGGGAAAAGTCTATGATCAACCTGTTAAAGTCAAAAAAATCTTGAACATTCTCAGCAAGGAGTGGGAAGCCAAGGTCACTGCCATCGAAGAAGCCCATGGTGCATCCATGGCATCTGTAGCAACTCTCTTTGGTAGCCTTGCTGAATATGAAGGAAGAATGAAGTTCAGAAAGGGACTTGATGAAATCAACAGCAAGAGCAAAGGAATAGCTTTCAAGGCAATCAAAGAAGTTAAAGAAATCGATGATGATGATGAAGAAGAAGACGAAGAAAAAGAGCTTGGCATAATCGTTCGAAGATTCAAACGATTCTATCGAAAGGATCGGGGCTACAAGAAATTTCACAAAGGTGGCTCCAAAGACCTTTGAAGCAAAGAAGGCGATCATCTCACGAATGTGAAAAGCCTGGCCATATCAAGTCTGAGTGCCCCTAGCTGAACAACAAGGACAAAGAAAAGAAGAAGTCCAACCAATTTAAAAAGAAAGCCTATGTTTCAGCCATTTGGGGTGATAGCTCATATGATGAAGAAGATGCTGATGAGGAGGACAAAGCAAATATCCGCCTAGTTCTTTGAAGAAGAAGAGCAACATGACAACAATGATGAGGTATACGATTCAAAACCAACCTATGATGAATTATTTGCTGAATATGTTGTTGTTCAAACCGAATTTGAAAAACTTGCTGAAAAATATATTGTTTTGAAAAAGAAAAACATGACTCTTGAAATGCAAGTTGAAAAGTCTTCCTTCATCAAAAATGTTGTGTGTGAAGATTGCTCTGATCTACAGAAAAAGAATTTACATCTTACAAAGGCACTTGAGAAATTCACTAGAGGTAGTGAAATGCTCAATGTTATTTTAAAAGAACAAAGATTTACAAATGATAGATTAGGAATCGGTTAGAAACCAAGTTTTGATAAAAGAAAAGGTAAAAAGAAATTTGGAGAAAAATCTTATATGAACTATTTTAGAAAATCAGTTCACTCTTCAAATCCTTTTGCACATTGCAATTATTGTAATCGAAAGGGTCATACCACTTCTTCCTATTTTCATAAGAAGGAAAGAAAGAGTAAGCCCATGGGAAACTATCAATGGGTGCCTAAGGGATCCTACAAGGTTCCTAAGACACATACTAACCCCAAAGGACCCAAGAAAAGATGGGTACCTAAGACTTGATCTCGCTTTGTCTTGCGGGTTTGTCTAAGAGCATCAAATCCCAACAAGTGGTACATTGATAGTGGATGCTCAAGACATATGACGGAGACAAATCCAAGTTTGCTTCAATCAAGCCCAAAGATGGTGGCAAGGTGACCTTTGGTGGCAACCAATCTGGAAAGATTCTTGGAATTGGTGTAATTGGCAACAATGAAGGACCACAAATCAAAGATGTCTACCTTGTTGAAGGACTTTGCCACAATCTCCTCGGTGTAAGCCAAAGCACGATAAAGGTAACTTAGTTATCTTTGATTCGAGGAATGCTTGATGGTAAGCAAGGATGTTCTCTCTTTAGTAAATATTAAATCAAAAGCTTTATTCAGATCTCCTAGAGATGGAAATTGTTATACACTTAATCTCTCTAGAAATGGCTTTGGTTCTGAAAAATGTTTTGTTAGTAATCTAGATGATAGTTGGCTATGGCACAAGCGATTAGCTCATGTCAATATGATGCAACTTGACAGATTACTCAAAAAGGATTTGGTTATTGGTATTCCAAAACTTCAATTTAAAAATGACATGGTTTGTGATGCACACAAAAAGGAAAACAAACCAAATCCTCCTTCAAATCTAAAAATGAAATTTCAACTAATAGACCTCTTCAACTACTTCATATGGATCTAGTTGGACCGACTAGAGTAAAAAGCCTTGGTGGCAATCTTTATACTTTGGTCATAGTTGATGATTTTTCTAGATTTGCTTGGACTATATTTCTATCTTCAAAAGATGAAACATTTGATCAGTTTGTTATTTTTGCCAAGAAGGTCCAAAATGAGAAAGGTCTCTCTATTTCAGGAATTCGAACTGATCATGGAGGAGAATTCGAGAACCATGCATTTGATGAGTTCTGCGATAACATGGGAATTGATCACAACTTCTCGGCCAGAGGACTCCTCAACAAAATGGAGTTGTGGAGAGAAAGAACCGAGTTCTTACCGAGATGGCAAGAGCTATCTTTGAACGAAAACAACACTTCTCAAGTGTTCGGGCGATGCAATGAGCATCGCTTGCTACATCTCAAATCAGGCATATCTCCGGAAGAAGTTGGGCAAAACCTCCTATGAATTGTACAAGGGAAGAAAGCCAAATTTGGCTCATCTGCATGTGTTTGGATTCAAGTGTTTCATCCACAAAAATGGTAAGGATAACTTGGGAAAGTTTAATCCCAAGGCAGATGAAGGTATATTTCTGGGTTATTCAAATAGAAGTAAGGCTTATAGAGTTTTCAATACGCGTACTCGAATTGTTGAAGAGTCTATACATGTTGTTTTTGTGAATCCAAATCTGATAAATCCTTGGATGATGATGAGGAAGATGTTTTCAAAAATCAATTCTTTTCGAAAACTACTCCTGCATCTATTGAAAATCCTGAAAATATTTTTGAGGCTGATCCCCAAAATAATATTGAAAATCCTGATCAGTCTCAACCTAGAGCTTGGAAGTTCATAAGGAATCATCCTTTGGACCAAGCAATAGGTGATGTAAATCAAGGAGTAAGAACCAGAAATATCACTTTGAATTAAGTAATCTTTTCTGCATTTATATCTCATATTGAACCCTCTAAGATAGATGAAGCCCTTTCAGACAATGATTGGGTGATAACTATGCAAGAGGAGTTACACCAATTTGATAGAAATCAAGTTTGGGATTTGGTACGTAGGCCTAAAGACCATCCGGTCATTGGCACTAAATGGGTATTCAAGAACAAACGAGATGAATCAGCAATCATTGTCCATAACAAGGCAAGATTGGTTGCTAAAGGCTATAATCAAGAAGAAGGAATTGATTATGAAGAAACTTATGCTCCAGTGGTAAGATTGGAAGCCATAAGAGTTCTTCTAGCCTTTGCTTGTGTCAAAGGATTCAAGCTCTATCAAATGGATGTAAAAAGTTCTTTTCTAAATGGTTTTATACAAGAGGAAGTTTATGTTGAACAACCTCCTGGTTTTCAAGATGATCATCATCCAGATCATGTTTATCGTCTCAAAAAGGCATTATATGGCCTTAAGCAAGCTCCTAGAGCTTGGTATGAGCGATTAAGCAAGTTCCTTCTTGATCAAGGATTTGTTAGAGGAAAAGCAGATACAACTCTCTTCATAAAGAGTAACAAGCTTAGTGAAATTTTAATTGTTCAAATATATGTTGATGACATTATATTTGGTGCTTCTAATGATGCTTTGTGTGAATATTTTGCTAAGAACATGCAGAGAGAGTTTGAGATGTCCATGATGGGAGAACTCAACTATTTCCTTGGTATGCAAATCAAGCAAAGAAAAGATGGAGTCTTTATATCTCAGACCAAGTATCTCAATGATCTGCTGAAGAAGTTTGGGATGGACCAATGCAATGAAGCTGACACTCCAATGAGCTCAACCACCTCTTTGGATGTTGATGAAGAGGGCAAGGACTTCAACATAACAAGATATAGAGGAATGATTGGATCATTGCTCTATCTCACGGCAAGTCGCCCGGACATCCAATTGAGTGTGGGCATGTGTGCAAGGTTTCAATCTGCCCCCAAGGAGTCTCATGTTGAAAATGTGAAGAGGATATTCAGATATCTTGCTGACACAAGGACCCTTGGATTGTGGTTTCCCAAAGGTCAACCTGAACATTTGGTGGCATATTCAGATTCGGACCATGTCGGCTTTAAGACGGATAGAAAGAGCACAAGTGGCCAATGTGAGTTTCTTGGTGGTTCACTTGTCTCCTGGTTCAGACAAAGAAGCAAACAAGCGTAGCCGTGTCCTCTACGAAGCCGAATATGTAGGCTGCCTCAAGTTGTTGTGCTCAAGTCCTATGGCTCAAGCAACAACTATCTGACTTGGGAATCAACCTGAAGGAGATCCCAATATTGTGTGACAACACAAGCACAATAAGCTTGGCCAAGAATCCAGTTCAACATACTCGAACCAAGCATATTGATGTGAGACATCACTTCATAAGGGATCATGTCTAGAAAAGAGATGTCAAGGTCATGTTCATCCCAACACATCTTCAACTTGCTGACATCTTCACCAAACCTCTAGCCAAGGAACAATTTAATTTCATAAGGAGAGAATTGGGAATGGTAAATCCCAATGAATTATAAGTATATCTATCTATCTCAATGTTAGTTATGGTTTTGATGATTATTGGGAACTAATTTAAGCATCGGAGTGTCTAGCTATGTTTTATGCAGGAAATTTCTGAGTATTTGCTGATAAGAGAAGCAATACTCGAGTATTGGAAACAATACTCAAATATTCGAGGGTCAGAGAGCAACATTGCTGTTGTCAAGAAGTAATACTTGAGAGAATACTCGAGTATCCAAGTAAAGTATTGAATACTCGAGTATGTACGGCAATACTTGAGTATTCCAGAGGCAGAGAGCAACTTGAAAATTGGGGGAAGCAATACTTGCGACAATACTCGAGTATCGGAGTAGGATATTGAATACTTGAGTATGTAGGTGACAATACTCAAGTAAAGGTCTGGAATGTCAAAGGTTCACCTAAAGGCCAACGAAGCAATACTTGAGTCAATACTCGAGTATCCGAGTAAAGTATTGAATATTCGAGTATGTAAGTTGATTACTCAAGTATTGAACAAGAATGTCAAAGGTTCACATCATACCTTTGATTCCAGGTAAGTGAAAATTTACTTCATTACTCGAGTAATGAAGTGATTACTCGAGTATTTCACTGCATATATATATGTTTACTATTCATATTCTTCATTACTCGACCCAATACTCAAGTTTTGCCTTAGAACTGTCTGCTTCTCTCTCACACCTCTTCTCGCCATTTTCGTCCTAAATCTTCTATGTTATCACTAAAATGGCCTCCAAATCCTCGTCCAAGGCCATAGTTGATTCCACCCAAGGAGGAACTCAATCCGATTCACCAACCCTTGCTCCTCGACCTCCGAGGAAGAAATCGATCCCAAAGCGTCTTCACCACGGTGTTGATCATTCAATCAGAGGGGTCAGCGAAAACATCCCTGAAGCATCATCTCCCAACCCTAAGAAAGGGGTTTCGTTCAAACAACCCATTCCCTCTCCTCCAAGGAAAAAGAGGTCTGAGCTTGAACCTAGCAAAGGAAAGAAGAAGGTTACTGAGCCCCCAAAGAAGAAATCCCAGCCTGCAAGAATGAAGAGGGCCACTACCTCATCTTTCACCACTTCACAAAGCCAATCCTCTTCCAAAACCTCTTCTTCATCACACACACACTCATAAGAAGAAGGACCCTCTGTGGTGGCAAATGTTGTAGAAGAGATCTCCAGAAATCCCAATCCCCCCAGAGGTTTCACCACTGCCAACACCATCCTCTCTGATGCTCTCAATGTCAAATTCAGGGAGCAATACATGAAGAAGGATTTTTGTTCAGTTGTTGCAGTAGATCTAACTCAACTCCAACAAGAATATAGTATAAATCTCTCACCCTAGCTCACGCCATATAATTCTTTCACTTCAATATCAGCTCCTTACACTCCCAATCTAGTTAGATTATTTTATCTTAATATGGAGTCTGCCAATATCCTTGATTCAAATGGGGAATTAGTTGAGGAAAGGGTAATCACTAGTATCAGAGGTGTCAAGTTCACATTGTCTGCTTCTATCATCAACACCATTCTGAAAATCACCAACCCTCCTCCTATCTCAACTCCCGTCTACAGCAATAGAGAGATCTTCTCCACTTTGAGACCCAATGAGGAATTCCCTGAAAACCAGAGTCATATACTATCTTTCAAGCCTGGGTTAATGCCACCACTCAACAGAGTTCTCTGGTATATCTACTCTAGAAATTTTGTCCAAAAGGGAGGGAGTTTCACCCACTTTTCTCAGAAGGATTATCGCTTCTTCACTTTCGTTTGTGAAAAAGCATCCGTTGAATCTTGGTCATTAGATTTTCCAAGAAATGATCAAATTCAAATTTTCATCCGAAAGAACTCCTACATACCTTTCCCTTCCCTCATATCTCGTCATACTTTTCTATCACAAAATATGGTATGTTGTCCACCCGAGGTTATGAAAAATCCACCCATCTTTGGCAAAGCTCGAACGAACCTCATGAAGCTCAATTTTGAAGAAGGTCTGGTCAATCACGAGCACCTTCAAGATCTCAAGCCGGAGCATCTCGAAAAGCACAAGAAGCTCGGTCTCCTCCACTTTGTTCGATCACATCTCGCTTCAAGCTATGATGATCGACTCAAGGGAATTGTGGATGCTGCTATTGCCTCACTCTCTATCAGATTGAAATTTGAGATAGGCAAGTTGGTGCACGAGGTTCACAAGGAAATCATGGTATGGTAGATGCTCAGGATGCTATGAAGGAGCAAATTAACACTCTCCTTGGTCAGAATCAGGAGTTGCAGAAGAAGGTAGATGAGCTTACCAGCAAGAATGCTGAGCTATCTGATCAATTGATTGATCTTGATGCCAGGATGTCCTCTCACTCTGTAACTACTTGTTTGATCAGTAATACTATGGACAGGATACTGAAGAACCTTCATACTGGATCCACTTCAACGTTTGGCACCACAACTGATCATGTCAAACCTGAATCTTCACCTCCATTTGTTTTCCACACCTCACCCATCACCCCTTCTCCACCTGCGGATTCTACTCCCATTCATGCTACCTCACCCATTCCAAACTCCACTCCTGCCACTGAGGTTCTAGCTTCTCCATCTCAAACAACCCCATCTACTGCCATTGTTCTTCACTCTCCACCCCCTACTCCCTTCATCGATCTTCTCCAAGCACCTTCTCCATCTCTTTTTGAAGATACCAAAGGGGGAGAGACAGACGAAGAAGTAGAGTAGAATTTGAGTATTAATGTAGTTTGCATTTGCCCTTGCATGACATTTTGTAGTTTGCTGCAATCTGTATTTTGGGATGTTATCAATGAAAATATGACTTATATGCTTCTGCTATCTCTGATGATTTATGGTTTATTTACACTGATAGCTTATATCATTTGAAACGTCTATCAAATTCAAAACTTCAAACCAATCCACAAACTCTCTCAAATTCTAGCAAAATTGGTTTACAAGTGTTGTCATCATCAAAAAGAGGGAGAATGTTAGTTCTCTATGTGTTTTGATGATAACTGACAATTGTAAACACAAATTAAAATGAGTTTTTGATAAGTTGAAAAACTTACTGTCACGTGAATACTCGAGTATTGGTTTCAATACTCAAGTATTGAGTTGACAGTGAATGGTGCATTTTTCGCAAAATACTCAATACTCAAGTATTGGTCTCAATACTCAAGTATTGGAGTTACAGAGAGCCTTCCAAGTTTTTCACTATAAGTCAATACTCAAGTATTGGTTTCAATACTCGAGTATTGATCATACAGAGACTCCTTCGCTAAAAGGCAAAATTTTCAATACCCAAGTATGAAGGTAGAATATCACCTAGAGAGGGGTGAATAGGTGATCTAAAAAAAAAATCTTTTCGCTGTATGATCAGTAAATGATGGAAGCGGTAAAGAAGTAAAGATAATAGAATCGAGAGAAGTTATCCTGGTTCGGTCCAACTCTTTGACCTACGTCCGGTCCCGGACACTCGGGATTTCCACTATCTCACAAATACAATTACACACTCTGTAAACGAAGGATGATCCTTTCACTCTCGAACTCACTCCCCCTTACAAGTTGTAATTAATACACCCGCACTTAAGATACCTCTATCTTGAGATTTTGGAAGAATAAGAGTAAATGATAAAGCTCTCTCACAAAGTAATTGATCTATGAACACTGAAGCTTAATGATATTTTAGAATACACAGAAAGTAGTTTCTATGAAAAGATGTTTCTGCGTCTGTGTGTATTCTAGGTGCTTGACGAATTCATATCTTCAGGTATTTGTACTGATTGAAGTTGAGGACCGTTGAAGAATTTGAATATGTCCGTTAATCGTTTGATGTATCCGCGCCTCACCATGATCGGATGTCTGTTTGGTGGAGTTACTTTACGAGATCATCGTTCTCGTCGTCTTGGAAGAAGATAAGTTTAGAATATTGTTTCGTGTCTTTTTGGTTATGGGCTTCCCGCTTGATGTTGGCTCTGTCTGAAACAATCTCTGTGCTTCAAAACTCAAATAAGGTGTTAATCAATGTGAAGAGCTTTTGCAACTCATTAAACAAATGGGTTAAAGGCATTTGAGAATAACAATGAGTAACACATTGGATTAAAGAAGATAATTCAGAGAATATTAAAGATACGCAGCGCTGATTAAGTAGCAGAGGTGTTAGTTCTGATTAGTTTTGATGATGTTATATAGATGTCATTATCTAGAGCAAAAAGCTTGAATACTACATTTATATTAACTCTTATATATTAATGTAGATATGAAGTTTATGCAATGAAGATTTGATCAAGGAAGATGAATTGGCGAGTTGAATTAAGTCACGCTTGAATTCACCGAAGCAATACTTGAGTATATCAACTTAATACTCGGGTATGGTAATGAATTGGTGGAGCTCAAATAGGCTACGGATGCATTCATGAAGCAATTCTCGAGTACCAAGCATCAATACTCGAGTATGATACTCAATCAGATCATATTCAGGCGAAAATCGATAAATACTCGAGTATGTCACTTAAATACTCAAGTATTGGACCTATACTTGAGTAAAGAACTTCAATACCCGAGTAGTGTCGTGATTTCCAGCTGCTCTGCTCAACTCTGGTTCTGGCGACCTCTGATAATTCGATGATATCTCCCAACCCAGGAATCGGAGTAACATGAAACCAGTGGCATATGAAACTAGACGTCGAACACGTATTGGTGGCAAAATTTCAAGTCGAAAGGAGTCCATATGAGAGAGGTATGATTTTTCTAAGTTGGAACAGAAATCACCGTTGCAGTCGAGACCAACCTTCGGTAATTTGAGTGTATCTCACAAACGGAAAATCCAAATGAGTTGCAATTGGTGCCATTGGAAACTAGACTCAAATACCTTTCCAAAAAAAATCAAGAACACAGAAAACGAAGATCAATTTAAAGATATATGATGTTTTTAAGTTGGCCGTCTCATTATGTATCTTTGCAAAAACGCTTGGATAATAATTACCTCCATTCATCTAATATTAATGGACGAAATACAACTTGTTTGGAGTTGATTCTTATTGCCCTGGGAAGAAGACTGAATGAGCTTTCTGAGATGAGGTGATTTACCAAACTTGGATCTATATCGAAGAGGTTATGCTCATCGGAAATTGCCTATTGTATCTGCTAACATGATTGCTTCCTGGAAGTCTCGAAATCTGCAAGACAATAATATATGACAAAGAAAGCGTATGACATTTAGAGATGAATACTCAAGTAGGAGAATCAACATACTCGAGTAATGTCAAGGCAGAATCATCAGCCGAAGCAACCCATCAATAATACTCGAGAATGTCACTTAGATACTCGAGTAATGTCAGGGATCAATTGATGGAGAATGGAGATACTCGAGTATTGGGAAGGAGATACTCGAGTATGTTAATTGCTGAATGTTAAACTTGCTCTCGGGTTGTCTAATACTCAAGTATGGAGCATGATACTTGAGTATGCAGAATTGAGTTCCCGAGTATTGTCTTGCGATATATTTCATACAAGGCATTCCTTTCAAGAAAGATAGGTGCTACTCGAGTATTGCAAATGGATACTCGAGTATGGTCAATTGCAAGGCTTCGGCATACACGATCACATAGATACTCGAGTATGAGAATTGGGGATACTCGAGTATTTGACTGAATCAAGTGCTGATATGAATATGCTTTGCAACAATACTTGAGTATGGGATATAGAATACTCAAGTATGAATATTGAGTTTTACTGCCTGAGTATTAATGAAGGAAATGCGCATGAAGAAATTATACATGGATACTCAAGTATTGAGAAAGCATTCAGAAAGTATTGACGAGGAATGAGCATCTGTCAATTGGTTCTCAAGGGGATTACTCAAGTATTGGGAAAGTATTCAAAAAGTATTCACGAAAGTATTGAGGAAATATTCGGAAGTACTCATGATTGAATACTCAAGTATGATCATTCTCTCAGTGAATCCAATGAAGAACCATATGATACTTGAGCACATCGAAGAGCATACTCAAGTATGAGAATTTGGCTACTCAAGTATTGATCTGAATCAAGCATCGTCAAGCATTGCTGCAAGAGGATACTCGAGTATATAAGTCTGGATGCTCGAGTATATATCAGCAAACACATATATTCTGCAACATCAATCGAATGATTTGATTAATTGATTATACCTTCCAAAACATCATTCAATATTATTTGTATTATGATTAATCATCTCTGAGTCATTTTCAGATGATTAATTGTTGTTTGAATTTCGATGAGCCGTGAAGCACCGAAACCGACGGAGACACAGAACCGACACGATGAAGGATGGCCCATACCGTCAAAAGCTCCAAATCAATATTTTAAGCTATTACCCATCTGAGACCACATGAAAAGAATTGCAACTAAGCAAACATTCGATAGTGGGCAAGCAGAAACTGCAGACGACTATACATTCAACTATGGCCATGCGCGGATACTTCGAAACATTCCCAACGGTCAAATACAAACTCTTCAACAGACAAGTTCAAATCCTCCCAACGGTCCGAATGCTCGCAATGAAACTTCAAATGAGACAAATCCTCCAACGGTCTTCAAGCTTCAACCATTATAAATACCCGAAGATTTGAATTCTTCATTGGCGGAACAGAAATATACACAGACAAAGCTTTCAAAGTATACAATCTATATTCTGTATATATCTTCATATATTGTTGAGCTTCAGTGTTTATCATTCATCCACTCGTAAGAGAGTTTTATCAATTGTTTTACAATTCGTTCAAATCTCAAGGTAGAGGTATCTTGAGTGTGGGTGTATCAATTACAACTTGTAAGGGGGAGTGAGTCCGAGAGTGAAAGGATCATCCTTCATTTACAGAGTGCGTAATTGTGTCCACGGTTATTTGGTTACAACTTGTAAAGAGGAGTAAGTCCTAGTGAAAGGATTACTCGAGAGTTACAGAGTCTGTAATCAAGTTTGGAGATAGTGAAATCCTAGAGTGTTTCTGGGGACTGGACGTAGGTCAAGAGTTGGACCGAACCAGTATAATCTCTTGTGTTGATTGCTCTTCTCTCTATCTTTGTTTTAATTGTTATTGAGCAATTAGCGAAAGAATTTCAACATCACCTATTCACCCCCTCTAGGTGATATTCCACCTTCATTTGGTATCGAGCACTGTTTCTCGCTTGGGCTTAACATCCCGAGATAGATCATGGAAGGAATATTATCTCGAGGGTGCCTCAATCAACCGACCGTTGGCTTCAACGGCGAACACTTCTCATTCTGGAAAGCAAAGTTCAGAGTGTTCGTGTTAGCTACGGAGTATGGTCTCTGGCAAGTAATAGAGAATGGAGATTATGTTCCCACAAGAGTAGAAGGCGGAGTTAATGTTCCAAAGGCTGAAGATGAGTTCAACGAGGATGACAAACGAAAAATAACTCTTAACAACAAAGCCATTTTGATGCTCCAGAGTGCTCTTAGTCAAAAGGAGTATTTCCGCATCTGCAATCTATCTACTGCCAAGGAGATGTGGAAAGCTTTGGAAATGGCATACGTGTCTGCCATATGTGGAGATAACTCCTCAGATGAAGAATGTGAGGAAGAAGAAGTTGCGAGCATGTGCTTAATTGCTGAAGAAGAAGAGCAATGTGAAAATGATGATGAGGTATATGATTCTGAACCTACCTATGATGAATTATTGTCAGAATACAATGAACTATATTCTGAATTTGAAAAACTTGCAACGAGTTTATTGCCTCCAAGAGGAAAATTAAATTGCTCGAACAAACCAAAGATTTACCTCCGCCAGTTTATAAAAACACCGTTTGCAAAAACTGTCCCGATCTTGAAAAGAAAAATTCTTATCTTAAAAACTCTTGAGAAATTCACTAAAGGCGTGAAATGCTCAATGTGATTTTAAAGGCTCGAGATTTACAAATGATCGATCGTGGCATTGGTTACAATCCTATTCTTGATAAAAAGAAAGGGAAAAAGAAGATGGGAGGAAAATCTTATTTGAACTATTTTCAAAGATCTATTCATACTTCAAATCCATTTGCTCATTGTAACTACTGTAATCGTAAGGGTCATAGCACATCATCCTGCTTTCATAAGAAAGAAAGAAGGGATAAACTCGTTGGTAATTATCAATGGCTACCAAAGGGAACTTATATTTCCCCTAAGGCTCGAGCTAACCCGGAAGGACCCAAGTATAAATGGGTACGAAAATGTCCACCTAGTGCCTTGTATGTGCAGATTGATTCCGAAATCAATGGACATGAGGGTACGTTGAAGAAGTCAAGAGTCGCTCGTGCACAAAGGAAAAGAGTCTTACCTTTTATATCTTTTGAAAAAGCTTTGTATGCACCCAAGGGAAAACAAATGAAGAGTCAGTGGGTAAGCAAAGCCAACCCTCCAAGTACCTAAGGTAAATGTATACAATGGTAAAACCTCCTACCCTATTATCCGAAATATTTATTGAGGTTTTATATTGTGAAACCGTAGGAATGAGGATTGCAATATCCAATAATCTGATTCTTTATGCATATAGTGATTTGATAATACCTTCTGTGAACTGCATATTTTGGAATTGTACTTGTGCAATAAGATAACCTACATAAGTATTGTCATGCTTTAATATACATGTTTAAGTGTTTCAGAGATCAATACTTGAGTATAGACAAGGTATACCCGAGTATTGAGCAAGCAGACAACCATCACATACTGATTAAGAAATAATACTTGAGTATAAATTGGTTGCTACTCGAGTATTGATCAGATAAGGGAACTGTCATTTACTGCTTCTGATATATACTCGAGTATTGGGTTTTTGTATACTCGAGTATTGGACTTCATCGTAGACACTGATCTCCTCATATCAGACAATACCCGAATATGAATATAAGTGATACTCGAGTATTGGAATTCGAATACTCGAGTAAGGACAGAATGAAAACATCAGACATTACAGAACCACTGGGATACTCGGGTATGGTATTTGGAACACGCGAGTACGCAAAAGAAGCAATGGTTGATGGTGAACGTCGGAAGAAAAATTATCTATATCAATCCATGTTAATCAAGCAAGCTTCTACAAGGACAAGAGGAATTACGGTGATATCTATTTCTTACCCCATACTATGATTACATATTTTTTTTGGGTAATGAATACTTGTCCATCATTGCATTTCATTAGCAATCAATCATTTATGGCTTTCAAAACGTTTTTCAGATTGCTAAATGAACCGTAAATGAATTTGTGCATAACTTTTTGAGTTTATGTTTTTGAAGTGAACAATTTTTAAAATCTGTTTTGGATTTACTCTGGTTTGAGAAAATGCATACAAATGCTTTTGAAAAATATTCATGCTTTTATTGCATTCAATTGATGTTTTCAAAATTTGGAAGTTAATATTGTTTACTGAATGTCGGATATGCTTCAAATTTGTGTTCAGTTGAATTTTCCCTACATCTCACATATTGATCTTTGGAATTCAATGTATTACTTGAACTCTTCAGTTTCATTCTGTCTAATAAGTTGGTCATCTATGAGTTTCAAGTCTATCTATAAAAGGATTCAATCTGTGTGTGTTATGCCTACTGCATAAATTCTTATTAGTCAAGATATTCCAAGCCTTATAGTGCATTGAATGTTAGTGCTTTAACCATTATATGGAATAACTTACTAGGATGATATACTGGAACTCTAGTTAATTGGACTAATGAATATATGCTTCGTCATCTATGAATCCTAGTAGTCATTTTGTTACTCATATACATCAACATTGTTTCCATCCATATTTTGAGTGACTACAGCTGTATGTTCATATTCCTGCCTTGACCATTCATACATTTCTAAATTCAATTCTACGAGGCAAGATCATCTCTTAATTATAGCAAAGTCATTGTGCTCATTTTTTTTTCGTTAACCATGACTTTTGCTTCTGAGCAACTTCTTCAACATGTTAACTTCTGTGTGTGACATGTTCTCCAAATCTGAAACATGTTCTGATACATTCTGATATATTCTTTAAACTGTTAACTTCCACCATTATTTTGAGAGAGCATTGATTTTAAACATATTTCAGTCTCATCCATGGTTTATGTAAGTTTCATATCAATGACGTACTTTTCTACATAAATTGTATTTACAAACTGTCATTTCAAAAACAACTCTCTTCATATCAGTTATCTATATATTTCTTGATCCGAATCAATTGGATTTCATTACTGCTAATTTTGATACTCTTTGCTCAAATATTATATAATTTAATTCTATAAGAGTATAAGAACTGTCTTGTCTAATCTTGTGTGGACTCAAGAATCATTGGGTACCAAAGAGCATATACATATATATTTGATTTGTGCATGATGCTCTATTCTGTGGTTAGAGGTACAGAGTCTATCAGATGATAATTCTCAAATATGATTATATCATTCTCAAGAATTGGTCGAGTGTCACTTTCTAAGGAATTGCAATACTTAAGTCAATTCTCGAGTAATGTCGGGATCTAACATGCTTGCTGGGTGTCTCAGGAATGGTCTATCGAAAGAAGATCATAATTCTCAAGAATCGCTAAGGTATTCTCAAGAATTGTCGAGACTGAAACAAATTCAGAGTCACTTTTATCTGCTAATTCTCGAGAATCATCAAGGAATTCTCGAGTATTATCGAGACAGATGAGCTTCAAGAGATTTGCAATGCTATTTCTTGATAATTAAAACTAAATTCTCGAGAACTGTAGAACAAAAAGAAGTTAAGCAGTGAAGCTCTTCATCAGTTCTTGAGTATATGAGAAGTATTCCTGAGAATCAATCACCTCACCTGAGATATTCAAAGATAACTATTCAATGATTTGCTAAGATCAAGTCTTCTCATAAAAAGGGTTCAAGTGTTCACAATACACACTTGAAATGAGGTCAAAGCATCATTCAAAAAGGGTGGTTCATTCAAAGAATTCCTTTACTGTATGCATCATTTAAATGAACAAGCATTCTATTTCAAAGAAATTGATAGTGATGTGTGAGTGGGGCTCTTTATTTGATCAAGCATCATTTTCTTTTACCATTATTCATCTTCACATTAACATGTGTCTTAAAAACTCATCTTCTTTAGTTGAAGGAAACCCTTTTAAGTTTACTCATCTGCATTCATTATCTGCTATTAGTTTTGATGATGAGTTAATATCATATCATATTTTCCTTTCATTATCATAATTTAAAAATCATATAGAAAGGGACATTTTGATTTCTGGTTGCACTAACAAATCTCCTTTGCAAAGAAGATTTTCAATTTGAGCAGGAGATTTCATTCTGTACGCGGATATTCCTTCATGCACTACAAGGAGAAACGTTTAATTTGAGGAAAGATGCTTTGATGTTCAATCACATTGAAGCTAAGAACATCTTGAAGCTAGCAAAGATATGTTCTGCAGAATAGCTATATGAAGAAAAGGAAAAGATGGAAATGATCTCATACAACAAGAAAGCAAGAAAATGACTTCATCGATCATCCATCATTTACAAAACCAACATGAGCATTTCTAATCTCAATCTCTTTATATTCAGTGAAAGTTTACACATGTTTGGTATTTATATGCTCTCAAGTGTGAAAGATTTCTTGCAAACCTCTCCAAATTCTATCAAATTTGTTTTTCATAAATATATTCCAAATTGCATCATATTTAGCATGAAAACAATTTCAAATCGAAGAGAGAAAATCAGTTTCTTCATTCTTTATCATTTGGCTTCATAATCTGGTTTCTTCATTCTCTATAATCATTTCTTCTTCACATCAACTTTTTGCTAATGACAAATAAGGGGGAGAGAAATGGCAAGAAAAATATGTTGCATCTAATGTATTTTCATATTCATCCATATTTTTCTTAAGGTATTTGCCATCATCAAAAAGGGGGAGAATGTTAGTTCTTTTGATTAGTTTTGATGATGTTATATAGATGTCATTATCTAGAGCAAAAAGCTTGAATACTACATTTATATTAACTCTTATATATTAATGTAGATATGAAGTTTATGCAATGAAGATTTGATCAAGGAAGATGAATTGGCGAGTTGAATTAAGTCACAGCTTGAATTCTCGAAGCAATACTTGCGTATATCAACTTAATACTCGGGTATGGTAATGAATTGGTGGAGCTCAAATAGGCTACGAGATGCATTCATGAAGCAATTCTCGAGTACCAAGCATCAATACTCGAGTATGATACTCAATCAGATCATATTCAGGCGTAAAACTGATAAATACTCGAGTATGTCACTTAAATACTCAAGTATTGGACCTATACTTGAGTAAAGAACTTCAATACCCGAGTAGTGTCGTGATTTCCAGCTGCTCTGCTCAACTCTGGTTCTGGCGACCTCTGATAATTCGATGATATCTCCCAAACCAGGAATCAGATTAACATGAACCCAGTGGCATATAAAACTAGACATCCAACACGTATTGGTGGAAAAAGTTCAAGTCCAAAGGATTCCATATGAGAGAGGTATGATTTTTCTAAGTTGGAACAGAAATCACCATTGCAGTCGAGACCAACCTTCGGTAATTTGAGTGTATCGCACAAACGGAAAATCCAAATGAGCTGAAATTGGTGCCATTGGAAACTAGACTCAAATACCTTTCCAAAAAAAATCAAGAACACAGAAAACGAAGATCAATTTAAAGATATATGATGTTTTTAAGTTGGCCGTCTGTTATGTATGCTGCAAAAACGCTGGATAATAATTACCTCCATTCATCTAATATTAATGGACGAAATACAACTTGTTTGGAGTTGATTCTTATTGCCCTGGGAAGAAGACTGAATGAGCTTTCTGAGATGAGGTGATTTACCAAACTTGGATCTATATCGAAGAGGTTATGCTCATCGGAAATTGCCTATTGTACTGCTAACATGATTGCTTCCTGGAAGTCTGAAATCTGCAGAAGACAATAATATATGACAGCAGGCAGTATGACATTTAGAGATGAATACTCAAGTAGGAGAATCAACATACTCGAGTAATGTCAAGACAGAATCATCGCTGAAGCAACCCATCAATAATACTCGAGAATGTCACTTAGATACTCGAGTAATGTCAGGGATCAATTGATGGAGAATGGAGATACTCGAGTATTGGGAAGGAGATACTTTCGAGTATGTTAATTGCTGAATGTTAAACTTGCTCTCGGGTTGTCTAATACTCAAGTATGGAGCATGATACTTGAGTATGCGGCTACTGAGTTCCCGAGTATTGTCTTGCGATATATTTCATACACAATACGGCATTCCTTTCGGCAAAGATAGGTGCTACTCGAGTATTGCAAATGGATACTCGAGTATGGTCAATTGCAAGGCTTAATTGGCATACCTGAATCACATAGATACTCGAGTATGAGAATTGGGGATACTCGAGTATTTGATGAATGAAGTGCCGATATGAATATCTTTTGCAACAATACTTGAGTATGGGATATAGAATACTCAAGTATGAATATTGAGTTTTACCGCTCGAGTATTAATGAAGGAAATGCGCATGAAGAAATTATACATGGATACTCAAGTATTGAGAAAGCATTCGTAAAAGTATTGACGAGGAATGAGCATCTCACAATTGGTTCTGCGGGGATTACTCAAGTATTGGGAAAGTATTCAAAAAGTATTCACGAAAGTATTGAGGAAATATTCGGGAAGTACTCATGATTGAATACTCAAGTATGATCATTCTCTCAAGTGAATCCAATGAAGAACCATATGATACTTGAGCACATCGAAGAGCATACTCAAGTATGAGAATTTGGCTACTCAAGTATTGATCTGAATCAAGCATCTGTCAAGCATTGCTGCAAGAGGATACTCGAGTATATAAGTCTGGATGCTCGAGTATATATCAAAGAAACACATATATTCTCGCAACATCAATCGAATGATTTGATTAATTGATTATACCTTCCAAAACATCATTCAATATTATTTGTATTATGATTAATCATCTCTGAGTCATTTTTAGATGATTAATTGTTGTTTGAATTTCAATGAGCCGTGAAGCACCGAAACTGACGGAGACACGTAACCGACACGATGAAGGATGGCCCATACCGTCAAAAGCTCCAAATCAATATTTTAAGCTATTACCCATCTGAGACAACATGAAAAGAATTGCAACTAAGCAAACATTCGATAGTGGGCAAGCAGAAACTGTAGACGACTATACATTCAAATATTGCCATGCGCGGATACTTCGAAACATTCCCAACGGTCAAATACAAACTCTTCAACAGACAAGTTCAAATCCTCCCAACGGTCGAATGCTCGCAACGGTAACTTCAACAGACAAATCCTCCAACGGTCTTCAAGCTTCAACCATTATAAATACCCGAAGATTTGAATTCTTCATTGGCGGAATAAATATACACAGACAAAGCTTTCAAAGTATACAATCTATATTCTCGTATATATCTTCATATATTGTTGAGCTTCAGTGTTTATCATTCATCCACTCTGTAAGAGAGTTTTATCAATTGTTTTATAATTCGTTCAAATCTCAAGGTAGAGGTATCTTGAGTGTGGGTGTATCAATTACAACTTGTAAGGGGGAGTGAGTCCGAGAGTGAAAGGATCATCCTTCGTTTACAGAGTGTGTAATTGTGTCCACGGTTATTTGGTTACAACTTGTAAAGAGGAGTAAGTCCTAGTGAAAGGATTACTCGAGAGTTACTGAGTCTCGTAATCAAGTTTGGAGATAGTGAAATCCTAGAGTGTTTCTGGACCGGACGTAGGTCAAGAGTTGGACCGAACCAAGATAATCTCTTGTGTTCATTGCTCTTCTCTCTATCTCTGTTTTAATTGTTATTGAGCAATTAGCGAAATAATTTCAACATCACCTATTCACCCCCCCTCTAGGTGATATTCCACCTTCTAGAGGTACCTTGCTCGAGCAACAATCCAATGTGTGCTCGAGCACGCTTTGTATGAAGTAGTTCAGATGCAGGTTGGCTCGCTGACGCTCGGGCAAGATAATTTGCTTGCTTGGGCATAGTGCTCGAGCATGGATAAAATCATGCTCGGGAAGGCTTCTTTACAAAGGCTTGGTAGTCCTCTGTTTCGATGTTGCTCGAGCATGGTGAAATTCTTGCTCGGGCAAGGCACAGACAGAGACGGAGTAGAGAGAGCACAACACATTGCTTGAGGCAGCCCAGAAAGTATGCTTGCGGAGAAAGTGTGTTTTGGCGATGTTGCTCGAGCATGATGCAAAAATTGCTCGGGCAAGCTTCTTGATGACCGTCTTCTCAGGGTATGCTCGGGCAAGTATTCTCTTCGTCAGCATGGTGCTCGAGCATGATATTTTACATGCTCGGGCAAGCTTCTATTTTCTGAACTGAGAAGTGCCGCCACACGATGTTGCTCGAGCAAGCAACTTTCCTTGCTCAGGCAAGACTCAGACAGAAGCGAGATCTTGAGAAGTGATGGACGTTGCTCGGGCAATGTTTTGCCTTTGCTTGAGCATGATGCTCGAGCAGGCTTTCTTTCGCTGCTCGGGCAAGACCTTTTGATTGGCTGTGTTTTGCTTTTGTCTCGAAGTTGCTCGGGCAAGAGATACTCCTTGCTCGGGCAAGGTACTCTGAATGGTCTTCTTTCGCTTCTATCTTGATGATGCTCGGGTAAGCCATAATTCTTTGCTCGGGCATGACTCAATGACGTTCTCTCTTTTGCTTCTGAATTGTCGTTGCTTGGGCATGCCAAAATACTCTACTCGGGCATGATTCATTGACTCGCTACCTTTTGCTTCTGCCTCGATGTTGCTCGGGCAAGAGATATTTCTTGCTCGAGCATGATTGTTGAATCACGCTGCATCAGATTCTGGATCGATGTTGCTCGGGCAAACTTCATGAGGGTTGGTCGAGCATGACAGAATTTCTTCACTGCTTTCTTTCCAGAACCCGATGTTGCTTGGGCAAGATCCTGGGGCTGCTCGAGCAAGCTAAGAAATTCATCAAAAACATTAATCTTGTTATCATCAAAATATTGAGAACTAACATTCTCCCCCTTGTTGATGATGACAATTCTATGATTAGATTGAAAAAAATATATTCATAAGTTTTTGAAATGAAATGAAAAAAACCCAAAAGAATAGATAACATTTCATTTTTCATAACATTAAGCAGTTCTGGATTACAAAAGTAGAAGAGCAGAAACAAGGTACATATGTTAACCAAGAAAGGACATAAATCTAATCTACTCTAATCTACTCAGTTACTCTCCCCCTTTGTCATCAGTGAAAAGGGGACCCTCGACAGAAGGAGAAGGAGGATGAGACTTGCTATCTGAGGAAACTGAAATAGATGGCAGAGGCATAGAGGAAGGATCAACAGGAGGAACTGCGATGGCTGGAGATGGAGTGATATCCTCATTGGGGGAAGGAGAGGTAGTAGGCATGGCAGACGAAGAAGGTTGTGCAGATGGATTGAAAGAAGTACCAATGCTAGTCAGAAAAGCATTCACAACATCTTCAAGGTCCTGTTGCTTGTCATAGATTATGGAAAAGCTTTTGTTCATAGAGTTTTCCATTTCGGCCTTGAAGTCCTGTAAATCTGTATCCATATTCCGGCGAACATCAATCTTTAATTTAATCATATCATCTGTAAAAGCCTTGATCATCTGGGTGGATAGCTTCTGAAAAGCATCCAAAGATTGCAGAACAGGGAGTAAGGATTTCTGAACAGAAGCTTCGACCAAAGATTGGAAGCATCTTGGGAGAAGGATGGAGCAAAGGTAGAAGTTCCAGCCTTTGAAGACTCAGCTTCATCAGGAGGTTGAGAGTCGGCCTTGAAGCTGCATCGTTTAGAGAAGGCAGTGGGAAGAAGAGACCGGTGCTTTTCCTTTTCCTTTCTTGGAGGATACATCAGTGAAGGAAATTCTCATGTTCTTCATATGTGATATACCGAATAAGGGAGGATACTCTTCCTTATCTTCCGAAAGGTACCAAATATTATGAGCTTCCAAAATCCAAGACACCAAAGAAGGATAAGGAATGGTAGCTCGAAGCCTAGCCTTAGCTTCAGATATAAAGGACATCATCTCCTCCAAAATCCACTTCCCCAGATTCCTACGTTCCATAGCAATAAGAGAGGCAAATCGCTCAAAGTCACGTCGAACAAAGTGGGTGAAACTCTGGCCTTTCTGAACTAAGCTCCGACCGTACATACCGCAGAACCCTATATTCGTCCTTCATCATAGTCAGGGTCACATTAACCTTCTTCCCTTCAATTGGAACATCCGGGAGGAGAATATGATGACACTCAACAGGAGAAAGCTTGGGAGGGTCTTCAGGAGCGTCAATGATGCCGAGGAGAGTGTTAAGATCCTGAGCAGTAAGCTTGATTGTTTTATCACGAATCTTGGTGACTAAAACATCCTCATCATCACCGTCTGTCTTTGCCTGTAGGTGCATGTTGTGATAAAATACTCGCACGACTTCGGGAGAAAATGGTTTGCTAATCCCAAGTAATGGCATAAATTGAAGAAGCCAATCGCTTAAGTCCAGATTGCATTTTTCCTTGAATTTAGCTAAGTCGACATAAACAATCGGACAGAAGGGTCTTTCTCCGTAGTAATGAGAAAATAGAGCATAATTATCAACTGCAATATTGCCATTAATCATACCCGGTGAAGGTTCAGGTAGTTGTCCATCTGTAGGCCGACTTGAGACAACTTCCTCCTTTTTGCTTCCAGAAGCTTGTGTTTTGAGGGAGACGAAACTTTCTTCTTGCTTTCTCGAGGCCCGAGATTTCGACAAGTGAAAGACGTGGCTATCACCCAAGAGGGGTGAATTGGGTGTATGATAAAACTTTCGTAAGTTTGAAAATCTTTTCGCAATTCTCGAAAGTAGTTTGTATGACAAGAAATAATTTATAAAGCGATAATCGTCATTCAAACTTATATGCTGGAAATGTAAGAGTTAAGGGAAGAGAATATGCAAACTGTGATTTATACTGGTTCGGCCCAATCTTGACCTACGTCCAGTCCCCAAGCTCCGCTTGAGATTTTCAATCCACTATCTTCTTGTAACTTGATTACACGATCCGTACTTGAAGTAATCCTCTCACTAGGATTCACTCCCCCTTACAAACTGTAATCAATACACTTGCTTGATCACACACTTTGTACTCGAAGTAATCCGCTTCCTAGGATTTACTCCCCTTACAAGCTGTAATCAACACAATGTGTTTCCCACTCAAGATCACCCAATCTTGAGTATCTTACGATAGAATGATAGGATGTTTACAATGACTCTTCTCTCTCAGAAGTAGATGAATAAACACTGAAGTACAATACACATTATTTCACTCTCAATGATAAGCTATGTAAGCATTGAGAACAGAGAGTAAATGTTATGAAAAACAGAGTATAATCATGTTGAAGATGTAAGCTTGTGTCTCTGCGTTTTTCTGCTCTGTGTACTCTGTATTTCGTGTGTTCTCTATGGAGTCTTCAAATCTTCAGGTATTTATGCTAATTGAAGCTTATGACCGTTATAGATCCGTTCGAGACTTGAACCCATTCGAAAATATAGTAGTTGTGTGCATTTCGTGGAATATAGTCATGTTGGGAACATTTAGAAATATAGCTGTTGGAAATATTTGAAATTTGGATCTTCAATAGTGTGGACATTGTATAATGTTGTCCACTTTTTTAGATGATGGATGTTAGCTTTCATCTTGGAGAATGGTTGTGCTACTTTCCAGGTTGTAATCCATTTTGCTTTGAAAGAGAGATATAATAAAATATTGCAAGTTTGTCAAAGTAGTTGATTTAATGTTTATCAAACAATCTTTGATCTTCTGAAAATCTTATGAGCAAACGGTTAAATCTGGTTAGGAATAATGATATGATATATATAAATCATAAACAACCATTTTACGCGTAAATGATCTAAACCATGAATCAAAAACTGAACAATATTATGTCAAATGCGTTTTTCTGTACTGTCGTTCCAAAACTCGAGTTTTGTATCAAAACTTGAGTTTTGGTCCTTTATCGTGAAACATCACATTTGTCCAAAACATCAAAACTTGAGTTTTTATCAAAACTGGCAGTTTTAAAAACATTGAAAATGCATCAACCTTTCTGCTTGGCCAAAACTCGAGTTTTGAATCAAAACTCGAGTTTTCATTTGAATATGAAAACTTGAGGAATTCGCGCCAAGTCAAAACTGGAGGTTTTGGGCAAAACTGGCAGTTTTCAAAAACTCAGAAAACATGAATGCTTTCTGTCTGATCAAAACTCGAGTTTTGAATCAAAACTCGAGTTTTCACTTTTCTGTGAAAACTTTGCCAAACTCAAAACTGGAGGTTTTCACCAAAACTGGAGGTTTTGAGATCTGTCTAAAACTTGAATTGTTTCAACTCAAAACTCGAGTTTTGATTCAAAACTCGAGTTTTCACAACTTTGTGAAAAATTGGAAAAATCAAAACTGGAGGTTTTAGGCAAAACTGGAGGTTTTTAGAATTCAAAAACTTAGGAGACTCTCTCGTAAGGTCAAAACTCGAGTTTTGAAACAAAACTCGAGTTTTCACTTTACAAAGAAAACTTTGTCAAACTTTCAAAGGTCATATCTCCATGGTATGAACTCCGTTTTGGTTGGTTCAACTCTTGATGGAAAGCTCTGTGAGTCTACTTTCATATGCCACTGATTTCAGCTCAATCCGATATGTATTTTGTGAGATACACTCAAAACATTGAGGCTTGGTTTGCTGTGTGGCGTGAATCTCAGTGTCAACTTCCACAATTCATAGCTCCTTGATCTGAACTCCTTTGGGCTTTAATTTTATATGAAAATGACGAATTGGAAGTCTATTTTCATATGCCACTGGTTTCACCTCAATCGGATTCTTGGTTTAGGAGATATCATCGAATTACCAGACCTCGCCCAGCTGAAACGTGAATCGAGTGGAGCTGAAGAGCGATGACCACTTTGGAAACTCGAGTTTTGACCGAAAACTCGAGTTTTGCTAGTCCGAGATGCTAGAGATGCTGAAGACACTTGATAACTCGAGTTTTGATGGTTGACTCGAGTTTTCTCATCCCGAAGCTGATTTTGGCTGACTTTAATTCTTAATTGATCCATTTCAACTTCCATATGGTCTTGGAGGCTTCTAGCATCAATATAAGAACTTGGATAATGATGTCTTCATTCCATTCAGCAAGTTCTTCATTCTCTCATCTCCCAACTTGATGATTCTTCATCATTTAGCTTAGCATCTACATTAAATATGAGAATTAGTCAAAGTAAAAGATAAATGTAGCATGCAACCTTTTTGCTCTCAAGAATGGCATCTATATAAGACATCATCAAAACTAATCATAACCAACATTCTCCCCTTTTTGATGATGGCAAATACTATAAGAAAAATATGTATGAATATGAAAATATATTAGATGCTCATATTTTTCTTGTCATTCTCTCCCCTTATTTGTCATTAGCAAAAAGTTGAAGTAAAGAAGGAATGCTTAGAGGGACAAATATGAAACCAGATTAGAAGAGTCAAAGAACTGATTTTCTCTCCTCGATTTGTAAGTGTTTTCATTCTAAATATGATGCAATTTGGAATGTTTTTATGAAAACAAATTTGAAAGAATTTGGAGAGGTTTTCAATAAATCTTTCACACTTAAAGCATATAGATATCAAACATGTGCAACATTTCTCTTTTGAATATAAAAAGATAGAGATTAGAAATGCTCATGTAGGTTTTGCGTATTGATGATTGATCTGTGAAATCCATTTGCTAGCTTTGAGATCTGTGATGTGCTCGAATAGCCTTATAGCCTTGGAGATGAGAAATGAAACTAAAGTACTTGGTTTCTTGAGTTGTATCTCATCTCGAATGAATATGATCGTAGTTCAAACTTCCATTTCTTTCCTCGGCTTCAATGATTGATCGTCAAAGTATCTTTCCTTAATTGAATAGTTTCTCCTTGTAGTGCATTAAGGAAAGTTGTAACACATAACAAAGTCTTCTCGCTACAAATTGAAAACTTTCTTTGCAAAAGAGATTTATTAGTGAAACCAAATATCAAAGTATTCCTTTCCAAATGATATTTAAAAATAATGAAAGGAAAATATAAGATATTTTCAAATATGAAATTAACTCATCATCAAAACTAATAGAAGATAGTGAATACAGATGAGTATGCTTAGAAAGGGTTTTCTTCAAATAAAGGAGATGAGCTTTTAAGATATCAAACACATGTGAATGTGAAGCTCCCCTTAATGAATGCATAATTAAAACAGTTTGTAGCTCCCTTTAGTGATACCAAATAATGATGTGACACCAAGTGTTATGAGGTCCGGAATTCATCTAACTCCAATGGACATAACATGGTATCTCGAATTAAGAACTTTCAAGTACACATGGGTGGACTTGAAATTGGTATGAAGGAAAACACTTATACGTTTTATGATGATAAAAATGTTTAAAGCATAAGGATCTTTTTAGAAATAAGTGTGCTCAGTCATGTGATGAATAAAATGAAATCAATGAAATCAAGTTAGCCTAGCATGTTTATGATATATGCATATTATTTCAAAATACAATACCTCACTCAAGTAATATAGTAATTACTTGAGTCATAATCATTTGTAATCCATAGATGCCTCACTCGGCTAGCCAATTTCTCGATGATGTGATCAATATTGAGGCTCTCCCGGATATTGATGAGCTTCGGGCGGATGAGTCTTTACACCCATCAATTGCTTTGAATTCATTTTAGAATCGAAATCCTAAATGAGCTTTGAATAAGAACTCAAAATTAGTTTCTCGCTCATAGCTTCTCATCAAGCTAATATGCTCCTTATCATCTTGGCCTAAGCCTATTGCTTGTGATGGAATGTCAATCAAGTGATGTCACGTAACTTGCGACATAGCCACCGAAATGGTCTATTTTGTTTGCCTATGTTCTTTGTATTCAACAACAGAACATTTTGATCAACTCCCGCAACAATATATGTTCTTTGGTACCCAATGATTCTTGAGTCCATACAAGATTAGACATAACAACTCTTAAGCTCTTATATAATTTAACAATTGGAGCAAAGAGTATAACAATCAAGGATCAAAAACATAGTTTTACCCAATCAAGTAAGTTCAAGCCAATGAATCAAAAAGGGTAATAACTAAATGATACAAAAAATGTTATTTCCCAATGACAATTTGTAAATGCACTTTATGCAGAAAATATGTCATTGATAAAATACATGTAAGTTTGATCAAAGAGCATAGAAAATCTTATCCATAAAGATAAGCATTTATCAATTCACGCTTATGAATCAAATCGATTTTTCAAGAATGTTAATGAAATATGCAAAGTGTTTCAAATCTTGAATGTTCTTTCAAAATATGATAATCAAAATTTTCATGAATGAAAGATTCATTTTTGAAACATGCTTGAAAACAATGTTCATTTTAAACATATTGGAAGTCAATAGGTTTAATGAATATATCAAGATGCTTCAGTTTTAGAAAACATGTTGAACATTGAAGTTTACATGTAGAAGAATTTTCCCAAGAGCAAAAGTCATAAAGGTAAAGCATTTTCGAAACATGCTTTGCACAACGAAATATATGAGCACAATGACTTTGCTATTGTCTTAGAGATGATCTTGCCTTTTAGAATAGAATCTTGAAGTATATGAATATTCAAGGCAAGAATATAAATATAGTTACTCGAAAATGGATGAAGATAAAAGTATATTTGAGTAACTTGACCAATAAGAGTTTATCCAATAAGCATAAGACTTTCACAAATTGAATTCTTTTCGGAGATAAGCTTGAAACTCATATAGATAATCAACTTGTTAGATATAAGATCTAACTTGATTGAGAATGAAGAATGAGGAGTTCAAGCATCATATTGAATACCAAAGGTCAATATGTGAATGATAGGAAAAACTCAACTTGACAAATTTGAAGCATATTCAACATTCAATATACAATATTAACTTCCAATTTGAAAACATTATTTGAATGCAATCAAAGTATGGATATGTTTTCAAAGCATTTGTATGCATTTTCTCAAAACAATGTGAGTTGAAATCCAAACAGATTTTACACTTGTGCATTTCAAAATTATAAAATCAACAAAGTTATGCACAAGTTCACTTGTTTGATTATCAAAAATTCACTAACAAATTGATTAAACATAGTTAGGAATATTAGTGAATGATGATAGGAGTATTAAGATCAAACAAGAAGGTTTTAGGAATTCCCGAAATTTGAAATTTCGAGTATGTGCCGAAACCTTGAGGTTTTAACAAAACCTCGAGTTTTCTATTTTTTTCAGAAAATGTTGAGAAGTCTCGTATGACGAAACCCGGAGGTTTCTCTCGGAAACCTGGAGTTTTGCTTTGACAAGATAAAGTTGCTAATTGAAATTGAATAAGTTTAAAAACCTTTTAACTTAACCAAAGGCAAAACAAAAAATAAATTTCATATAATCATAGTATGAGGTAAGAATTAGATATCACCGTAATTCCTCTTGTCCTCATAGAAGCTTGCTTGGTTGAGATGGATTGATGTAGATAACTCATTTTCCAATGTTCACCATCAACATCAAGCATAGATTGTTCAGCTTTCTCAAGATTTGGATCATTTCTCTATGTTACATTCTTTGAGAAGCTTTCTCGATCCTACAAAACCATATAAAGCTTTTTCTTTCTTGGTATCCAACCTTACTTGGATCCAATCATCGTTAGCTTGTAGGAACCAAAATTAAATTCATATGCTTTTATCGATTCGAACAACAAAGCACGGTGAATTAATCATGAGTTTATGCATAAAGAAATACTTTCTTTTCAAATCATCATGCATGCATAAAGAATTAAGCCTATTGAACATTGCAATCTCCTTTTTTAAAAAAATCAGGATGTGAAAACCCAATTTAAAAATAGTTTGCAATGCTCATTCCTAAGACTACAATATATAAAACCTCAATGTATAATTCAAATAATGGCATAGGAGGTTTTACCATTGTATACATTTGCCTTAGGTACTTGGAGGATTGACTTTGCTTACCCATTGGTTCTTCATATGTTTTCCCATGGGTGTTGGCAAAGCTCTCTCAAGGGATATAGACTTCAAGAGTCTCTTGTTTGATCTTTGAGAGATTCTCCTCTTCTTGTTCTCCTCAAGATAGTTGAATGATACTCTATGGTAGTTTGTTCTTGAGGTGGATGATACCCTTCTTGCTTGTATCCATTGCTTCCTCTGATGTTTAACACTTGTAGTTCCAGCAATGGCTTCTCCACGAGTTCTCCTAACTGTTGTGAATCTCCTTTTAGACTCATGAGAAACTCTTGGATTCTTCTTCATCTTCTCAGTACCCTTATGTCCATTTTTTATGGAATCAATCTGCACACATGGCACTTGATGGACATTTTGGTACCCACTTATACTTGGGTCCTTGACTGTTAGTATTGGACCTTGATTGTCCTTTAGGAACCCAAACAAGTTTATTTCTCACATTAGAATTTCTCCTAATATAGCATGTGTAAGAAATATGACCAGATTTACCACAATAATTGCAAATAATAGAATGATGCATATTATGAGCAGTTTTGCAAGAATTGTATTGGTCAAGGGGATGCAATATCAAATGACCCATATTTGTAAATACTTTCTTCCCATATGATTTTCCAGCATGATTGAAAACATTTTTGTTTTTCAAAATAGAATCAGTAAATGGTTGAAAAACAATTTTATGTAAACTTTCAAAATCGTTTTTCGAATCTACGGAGGAAGGGTTGGAGTTGTTTACCGCATGTGCATTTTGAAATCCAGAAAATGATTTACCATATTCGTGCATGATGAACTCTTCCCGAATCCTCATTCTCTTGTTCTTTCGTGTATACCGAATCATGGAAGTGTTCTAAGATTTCTCCTTCTTCATCCTCAACTTCCAATTGTTCATCAATCGTGGATATACAACTTATAGCTTCGATGAACTTCCAACACTATCAACTTCAACATATTTGTTAGAAGCATACATAGAATCAAGAGTATCCCAAATATCTTTAGCACAAGAGCAAAATTTTATTTTCTCGTAATCATTTTCTCACAATGCATCGTAAAGAAATTTCATTGCTCTAATGTTCAATGAAAACATTTTCTTTTCCTTTTCGTCCAATCCTTTCTTGGTTTGGAATCAAAAGCATTTGTAAAAACATTCCACATATAAAAATCAGTTGCTTTGATAAAACTAGTCATTCTAGCTTTCCAAAACCAAAAATCAATATCTTTGAAAACCGGCGGAATGGTAAAATCGAAACCTTCGGAAAACAAAGGAACACCCAAAATCAGCCATTGAAACTCTTGAGAGCTCGATTAATGAAATTCCTTTAAACAAGAGCGCTAGCTCGATACCAAATGAAAGAGCGTGGCTATCATGGTTAACGTTAAGATACCAAATGAAAGACGTGGCTATCACCCAAGAGGGGGTGAATTGGGTGTATGATAAAACTTTCGGAAGTTTGAAAATCTTTTCGCAATTTATCGAAAGTAGTTTGTATGACGATAATAATTTATAAAGCGATAATCACCATTCAAACTTATATGCTGGAAATGTAAGAGTTAAGGGAAGAGAATATGCAAACCGTGATTTATACTTTGGTTCGGCCCAATCTTGACCTACGTCCGGTCCCAAGCTCCGCTTGAGATTTTCAATCCACTATCTTCTTGTAACTTGATTACACGATCCGTACTTGAAGTAATCCTCTCACTAGGATTCACTCCCCCTTACAAACGTAATCAATACACTTGCTTGATCACACACTCGTACTCGAAGTAATCCTCTTCCTAGGATTTACTCCCCTTACAAGCCGTAATCAACACAATGTGTTTCCCACTCAAGATCACCCAATCTTGAGTATCTCACGATAGAATGATAGGATGTTTACAATGACTCTTCTCTCTCAAAAGTAGATGAATAAACACTGAAGTACAATACACATTATTTCACTCTCAATGATAAGCTATGTAAGCATTGAGAACAGAGAGTAAATGTTATGAAAAACAGAGTATAATCATGTTGAAGATGTAAGCTTGTGTCTCTGCGTTTTTCTCGCCTTGTACTCGTATTTCGTGTGTTTTCTCTGGAGTCTTCAAATCTTTAGGTATTTATGCTAATTGAAGCTTATGACCGTTATAGATCCGTTCAGACTTGAACCCATTCGAAAATATAGCTGTTGTGTGCATTTATGTGGAATATAGCTGTTGGGAACATTTCTGAGAAATATAGCTGTTGGAAATATTTGAAATTTGGATCTTCAATAGTGTGGACATTGTATAATGTTGTCCACTGTTTTAGATGATGGATGCTAGCTTTCTGTCTTGGAGAATGGTTGTGCTACTTTCCAGGTTGTAATCCATTTTGCTTTGAAAGAGAGATATAATAAAATATTGCAAGTTTGTCAAAGTAGTTGATTTAATGTTTATCAAACAATCTTTGATCTTCTGAAAATCTTATGAGCAAACCGGTTAAATCAAGTTAGGAATAATGATATGATATATATAAATCATAAACAACCATTTTACGAAATGATCTAAACCATGAATCAAAAACTCGAACAATATTATGTCAAATGCGTTTTTCTCGTACTTGTCGTTCCAAAACTCGAGTTTTGTATCAAAACTTGAGTTTTGGTCCTTTATCGTGAAACATCACATTTGTCCAAAACATCAAAACTTGAGTTTTTATCAAAACTGGCGCTTTAAAAACATTGAAAATGCATCAACCTTTCGCTTGGCCAAAACTCGAGTTTTGAATCAAAACTCGAGTTTTCATTTGAATATGAAAACTTGAGGAATTCGCGCCAAGTCAAAAACTGGAGGTTTTGGGCAAAAACGCGGTTTTCAAAAACTCGAAAACATGAATGCTTTCTCGTCGATCAAAACTCGAGTTTTGAATCAAAACTCGAGTTTTCACTTTTCTCGTGAAAACTTTGCCAAACTCAAAACTCGGAGGTTTTCACCAAAACCGGAGGTTTTGAGATCCGTCTAAAACCCGAATTGTTTCTCGTCAACTCAAAACTCGAGTTTTGATTCAAAACTCGAGTTTTCACAACTTTGTGAAAAATTGGAAAAATCAAAACTGGAGGTTTTAGGCAAAACTGGAGGTTTTTAGAATTCAAAAACTTAGGAGACTCTCTCGTAAGGTCAAAACTCGAGTTTTGAAACAAAACTCGAGTTTTCACTTTACAAAAAAACTTTGTCAAACTTTCAAAGGTCATATCTCCATGGTATGAACTCCGTTTTGGTTGGTTCAACTCTTGATGGAAAGCTCTGTGAGTCTACTTTCATATGCCACTGATTTCAGCTCAATCCGATATGTATTTTGTGAGATACACTCAAAACATTGAGGCTTGGTTTGCTGTGTGGCGTGAATCTCAGTGTCAACTTCCACAATTCATAGCTCCTTGATCTGAACTCCTTTGGGCTTGAATTTTATATGAAAATGACGCATTGGAAGTCTATTTTCATATGCCACTGGTTTCACCTCAATCGGATTCTTGGTTTAGGAGATATCATCGAATTACCAGACCTCGCCCAGCTGAAACGTGAATCGAGTGGAGTCAAGAGCGATGACCACTTTGGAAACTCGAGTTTTGACCGAAAACTCGAGTTTTGCTAGTCCAGAGATGCTAGAGATGCTGAAGACACTTGATAACTCGAGTTTTGATGGTTGACTCGAGTTTTCTCATCCCGAAGCTGATTTTGGCTGACTTTAATTCTTAATTGATCCATTTCAACTTCCATATGGTCTTGGAGGCTTCTAGCATCAATATAAGAACTTGGATAATGATGTCTTCATTCCATTCAGCAAGTTCTTCATTCTCTCATCTCCCAACTTGATGATTCTTCATCATTTAGCTTAGCATCTACATTAAATATGAGAATTAGTCAAAGTAAAAGATAAATGTAGCATGCAACCTTTTTGCTCTCAAGAATGGCATCTATATAAGACATCATCAAAACTAATCATAACCAACATTCTCCCCCTTTTTGATGATGGCAAATACTAAAAAATATGTATGAATATGAAAATATATTAGATGCTCATATTTTTCTTGTCATTCTCTCCCCTTATTTGTCATTAGCAAAAAGTTGAAGTAAAGAAGGAATGCTTAGAGGGACAAATATGAAACCAGTTAGAAGAGTCAAAGAACCGATTTTCTCTCCTCGATTTGTAAGTGTTTTCATTCTAAATATGATGCAATTTGGAATGTTTTTATGAAAACAAATTTGAAAGAATTTGGAGAGGTTTTCAATAAATCTTTCACACTTAAAGCATATAGATATCAAACATGTGCAACATTTCTACTCGAATATAAAAAGATAGAGATTAGAAATGCTCATGTAGGTTTTGCAGATTGATGATTGATCTGTGAAATCCATTTGCTAGCTTTGAGATCTCGTGATGTGCTCGAATAGCCTTATAGCCTTGGAGATGAGAAATGAAACTAAAGTACTGGTTTCTTGAGTTGTATCTCATCCGAATGAATATGATCGTAGTTCAACTTCCATTTCTTTCCTCGCCTTCAATGATTGATCGTCAAAGTATCTTTCCTTAATTGAATAGTTTCTCCTTGTAGTGCATTAAGGAAAGTTGTAACACATAACAAAGTCTTCTCGCTACAAATTGAAAACTTTCTTTGCAAAAGAGATTTATTAGTGAAACCAAATATCAAAGTATTCCTTTCCAAATGATATTTAAAAATAATGAAAGGAAAATATAAGATATTTTCAAATATGAAATTAACTCATCATCAAAACTAATAGAAGATAGTGAATACAGATGAGTATGCTTAGAAAGGGTTTTCTTCAAATAAAGGAGATGAGCTTTTAAGATATCAAACACATGTGAATGTGAAGCTCCCCTTAATGAATGCATAATTAAAACAGTGTAGCTCCCTTTAGTGATACCAAATAATGATGTGACACCAAGTGTTATGAGGTCCGGAATTCATCTAACTCCAATGGACATAACATGGTATCTCGTAATTAAGAACTTTCAAGTACACATGGGTGGACTTGAAATTGGTATGAAGGAAAACACTTATACGTTTTATGATGATAAAAATGTTTAAAGCATAAGGATCTTTTTAGAAATAAGTGTGCTCAGGCTGTGATGAATAAAATGAAATCAATGAAATCAAGTTAGCCTAGCATGTTTATGATATATGCATATTATTTCAAAATACAATACCTCACTCAAGTAATATAGTAATTACTTGAGTCATAATCATTTGTAATCCATAGATGCCTCACTGGCTAGCCAATTTCTCGATGACGTGATCAATATTGAGGCTCTCCCAGATATTGATGAGCTTCGGGCGGATGAGTCTTTACACCCATCAATTGCTTTGAATTCATTTTAGAATCAGAAATCCTAAATGAGCTTTGAATAAGAACTCAAAATTAGTTTCTGCTCATAGCTTCTCATCAAGCTAATATGCTCCTTATCATCTTGGCCTAAGCCTATTGCTTGTGATGGAATGTCAATCAAGTGATGTCACGTAACTTGCGAGACATAGCCACTGAAATGGTCTATTTTGTTTGCCTATGTTCTTTGTATTCAACAACAGAACATTTTGATCAACTCCGCAACAATATATGTTCTTTGGTACCCAATGATTCTTGAGTCCATACAAGATTAGACATAACAACTCTTAAGCTCTTATATAATTTAACAATTGGAGCAAAGAGTATAACAATCAAGGATCAAAAACATAGTTTTACCCAATCAAGTAAGTTCAAGCCAATGAATCAAAAAGGGTAATAACTAAATGATACAAAAAATGTTATTTCCCAATGACAATTTGTAAATGCACTTTATGCAGAAAATATGTCATTGATAAAATACATGTAAGTTTGATCAAAGAGCATAGAAAATCTTATCCATAAAGATAAGCATTTATCAATTCACGCTTTATGAATCACTCAGATTTTTCAAGAATGTTAATGAAATATGCAAAGTGTTTCAAATCTTGAATGTTCTTTCAAAATATGATAATCAAAATTTTCATGAATGAAAGATTCATTTTTGAAACATGCTTGAAAACAATGTTCATTTTAAACATATTGGAAGTCAATAGGTTTAATGAATATATCAAGATGCTTCAGATTTTAGAAAACATGTTGAACATTGAAGTTTACATGTAGAAGAATTTTCCCAAGAGCAAAAGTCATAAAGGTAAAGCATTTTCAAACATGCTTTGCACAACAGAAATATATGAGCACAATGACTTTGCTATTGTCTTAGAGATGATCTTGCCTTTTAGAATAGAATCTTGAAGTATATGAATATTCAAGGCAAGAATATAAATATAGTTACTCAGAAATGGATGAAGATAAAAGTATATTTGAGTAACTTGACCAATAAGAGTTTATCCAATAAGCATAAGACTTTCACAAATTGAATTCTTTTCTGGAGATAAGCTTGAAACTCATATAGATAATCAACTTGTTAGATATAAGATCTAACTTGATTGAGAATGAAGAATGAGGAGTTCAAGCATCATATTGAATACCAAAGGTCAATATGTGAATGATAGGAAAAACTCAACTTGACAAATTTGAAGCATATTCAACATTCAATATACAATATTAACTTCCAATTTGAAAACATTATTTGAATGCAATCAAAGTATGGATATGTTTTCAAAGCATTTGTATGCATTTTCTCAAAACAATGTGAGTTGAAATCCAAACAGATTTTACACTTGTGCATTTCAAAATTATAAAATCAACAAAGTTATGCACAAGTTCACTTGTTTGATTATCAAAAATTCACTAACAAATTGATTAAACATAGTTAGGAATATTAGTGAATGATGATAGGGAGTATTAAGATCAAACAAGAAGGTTTTAGGAATTCCCGAAATTTGAAATTCTGAGTATGTGCCGAAACCTTGAGGTTTTAACGAAACCTCGAGTTTTCTATTTTTTTTCGTAAAAATGTTGAGAAGTCTCTTGATGACGAAACCTGGAGGTTTCTCTCGGAAACCTGGAGTTTTGCTTTGACAAGAAAGTTGCTGATTGAAATTTAATAAGTTTAAAAACCTTTTAACTTAACCAAAGGCAAAACAAAAGATAAATTTCATATAATCATAGTATGAGGTAAGAATTAGATATCACCGTAATTCCTCTTGTCCTCATAGAAGCTTGCTTGGTTGAGATGGATTGATGTAGATAACTCATTTTCCAATGTTCACCATCAACATCAAGCATAGATTGTTCAGCTTTCTCAAGATTTGGATCATTTCTCTATGTTACATTCTTTGAGAAGCTTTCTCGATCCTACAAAACCATATAAAGCTTTTTCTTTCTTGGTATCCAACCTTACTTGGATCCAATCATCGTTAGCTTGTAGGAACCAAAATTAAATTCATATGCTTTTATCATTCGAACAACAAAGCACAAAGAATTAATCATGAGTTTATGCATAAAGAAATACTTTCTTTTCAAATCATCATGCATGCATAAAGAATTAAGCCTATTGAACATTGCAATCTCCTTTTTTTAAAAAAAATCAGGATGTGAAAACCCAATTTAAAAA
Organism: Acacia melanoxylon; assembly: GCA_019022615.1. Lineage (NCBI taxonomy): Eukaryota > Viridiplantae > Streptophyta > Magnoliopsida > Fabales > Fabaceae > Acacia > Acacia melanoxylon. The sequence continues at coordinate 982,583 of JAFJYJ010000045.1, read as the reverse complement.
TAGTTTGCAATGCTCATTCCTAAGACTACAATATATAAAACCTCAATGTATAATTCAAATAATGGCATAGGAGGTTTTACCATTGTATACATTTGCCTTAGGTACTTGGAGGATTGACTTTGCTTACCCATTGGTTCTTCATATGTTTTCCCATGGGTGTTGGCAAAGCTCTCTCAAGGGATATAGACTTCAAGAGTCTCTTGTTTGATCTTTGAGAGATTCTCCTCTTCTTGTTCTCCTCAAGATAGTTGAATGATACTCTATGATAGTTTGTTCTTGAGGTGGATGATACCCTTCTTGCTTGTATCCATTGCTTCCTCGATGTTTAACACTTGTAGTTCCAAAGAATGGCTTCTCCACGAGTTCTCCTAACTGTTGTGAATCTCCTTTTAGACTCATGAGAAACTCTTGGATTCTTCTTCATCTTCTCGCACCCTTATGTCCATTTTTTATGGAATCAATCTGCACACACAAGGCACTTGATGGACATTTTGGTACCCACTTATACTTGGGTCCTTGATCATTAGTATTGGACCTTGATTGTCCTTTAGGAACCCAAACAAGTTTATTTCTCACATTAGAATTTCTCCTAATATAGCATGTGTAAGAAATATGACCAGATTTACCACAATAATTGCAAATAATAGAATGATGCATATTATGAGCAAGTTTTGCAAGAATTGTATTGGTCAAGGGGATGCAATATCAAATGACCCATATTTGTAAATACTTTCTTCCCATATGATTTTCCAAAGATGATTGAAAACATTTTTGTTTTTCAAAATAGAATCGATAAATGGTTTAAAAACAATTTTATGTAAACTTTCAAAATCGTTTTTCGAATCTACAGAGGAAGGGTTGGAGTTGTTTACCGTGTGCATTTTGAAATCCGTAAAATGATTTACCATATCGTGCATGATGAACTCTTCCCGGAATCCTCATTCTCTTGTTCTTTCGTGTATACCGAATCATGGAAGTGTTCTAAGATTTCTCCTTCTTCATCCTCAACTTCCAATTGTTCATCAATCGTGGATATACAACTTATAGCTTCGATGAACTTCCAACACTATCAACTTCAACATATTTGTTAGAAGCATACATAGAATCAAGAGTATCCCAAATATCTTTAGCACAAGAGCAAAATCTTATTTTCTCGTAATCATTTTCTCGTCAATGCATCAGTAAAGAAATTTCATTGCTCTAATGTTCAATGAAAACATTTTCTTTTCCTTTTCTCGTCCAATCCTTTCTTGGTTTGGAATCAAAAGCATTTGTAAAAACATTCCACATATAAAAATCAGTTGCTTTGATAAAACTAGTCATTCTAGCTTTCCAAAACCAAAAATCAATATCTTTGAAAACCGTGGAATGGTAAAATCGAAACCTTCGTAAAACAAAGGAACACCCAAAATCAGCCATTGAAACTCTTGAGACGGTTAAGTCCTTTAAACAAGAGCCTAGCTCTGATACCAAATGAAATTCCGTAGCGGTACCTCCGCTGTGGCATTTCATGGTATCTCAGCCGCTAGTTTTACGCACCGCCTCACGGCCGTGCAACCAAACTGGCGACAGAACTCCACCGTCCACCGGCCATGTCGGGGTAAGAGCCAATGCTTCGCCACGATCACACCGTGAGAACCCCGATCATGGTTAACGTTAACTAGCTCGATACCAAATGAAAGACGTGGCTATCACCCAAGAGGGGACCAATTGGGTGTATGATAAAACTTTCGAAGTTTGAAAATCTTTTCGCAATTTATCAAAGTAGTTTGTATGACAAGAATAATTTATAAAGCGATAATCAGTCATTCAAACTTATATGCTGGAAATGTAAGAGTTAAGGGAAGAGAATATGCAAACTGTGATTTATACTGGTTCGGCCCAATCTTGACCTACGTCCAGTCCCCAAGCTCCGCTTGAGATTTTCAATCCACTATCTTCTTGTAACTTGATTACACGATCTGTACTTGAAGTAATCCTCTCACTAGGATTCACTCCCCTTACAACCGTAATCAATACACTTGCTTGATCACACACTCGTACTCAAGTAATCCTCTTCCTAGGATTTACTCCCCTTACAAGCCGTAATCAACACAATGTGTTTCCCACTCAAGATCACCCAATCTTGAGTATCTCACGATAGAATGATAGGATGTTTACAATGACTCTTCTCTCTCAGAAGTAGATGAATAAACACTGAAGTACAATACACATTATTTCACTCTCAATGATAAGCTATGTAAGCATTGAGAACAGAGAGTAAATGTTATGAAAAACAGAGTATAATCATGTTGAAGATGTAAGCTTGTGTCTCTGCGTTTTTCTGCTCTGTGTACTCTGTATTTCGTGTGTTCTCTCTGGAGTCTTCAAATCTTCGTGTATTTATGCTAATTGAAGCTTATGACCGTTATAGATCCGTTCGACTTGAACCCATTCGAAAATATAGCTGTTGTGTGCATTTCGTGGAATATAGTCATTGGGAACATTTCGAGAAATATAGTCATTGGAAATATTTGAAATTTGGATCTTCAATAGTGTGGACATTGTATAATGTTGTCCACTGCTTTAGATGATGGATGTTAGCTTTCTGTCTTGGAGAATGGTTGTGCTACTTTCCAGGTTGTAATCCATTTTGCTTTGAAAGAGAGATATAATAAAATATTGCAACTTTGTCAAAGTAGTTGATTTAATGTTTATCAAACAATCTTTGATCTTCCGAAAATCTTATGAGCAAACCGGTTAAATCAAGTTAGGAATAATGATATGATATATATAAATCATAAACAACCATTTTACGTAAATGATCTAAACCATGAATCAAAAACTCGAACAATATTATGTCAAATGCGTTTTTCTGTCAGACGTCGTTCCAAAACTCGAGTTTTGTATCAAAACTTGAGTTTTGGTCCTTTATCGTGAAACATCACATTTGTCCAAAACATCAAAACTTGAGTTTTTATCAAAACTCGCAGCTTTAAAAACATTGAAAATGCATCAACCTTTCGTTTACCAAAACTCGAGTTTTGAATCAAAACTCGAGTTTTCATTTGAATATGAAAACTTGAGGAATTCGCGCCAAGTCAAAACTGGAGGTTTTGGGCAAAACTGGCAGTTTTCAAAAACTCAGAAAACATGAATGCTTTCTGTCTGATCAAAACTCGAGTTTTGAATCAAAACTCGAGTTTTCACTTTTCTGTGAAAACTTTGCCAAACTCAAAACCGGAGGTTTTCACCAAAACCGGAGGTTTTGAGATCCGTCTAAAACCTGAATTGTTTCTGTCAACTCAAAACTCGAGTTTTGATTCAAAACTCGAGTTTTCACAACTTTGTGAAAAATTGGAAAAATCAAAACTGGAGGTTTTTAGAATTCAAAAACTTAGGAGACTCTCTGTAAGGTCAAAACTCGAGTTTTGAAACAAAACTCGAGTTTTCACTTTACAAGAAAACTTTGTCAAACTTTCAAAGGTCATATCTCCATGTATGAACTCCGTTTTGGTTGGTTCAACTCTTGATGGAAATCTCTGTGAGTCTACTTTCATATGCCACTGATTTCAGCTCAATCCGATATGTATTTTGTGAGATACACTCAAAACATTGAGGCTTGGTTTGCTGTGTGGCGTGAATCTCAGTGTCAACTTCCACAATTCATAGCTCCTTGATCTGAACTCCTTTGGGCTTTAATTTTATATGAAAATGACGAATTGGAAGTCTATTTTCATATGCCACTGGTTTCACCTCAATCGGATTCTTGGTTTAGGAGATATCATCGAATTACCAGACCTCGCCCAAATAAACGTGAATCGAGTGGAGCCAAGAGCGATGACCACGGAAACTCGAGTTTTGACCGAAAACTCGAGTTTTGCTAGTCCGAGAGATGCTAGAGATGCTGAAGACACTTGATAACTCGAGTTTTGATGGTTGACTCGAGTTTTCTCATCCCGAAGCTGATTTTGGCGACTTTAATTCTTAATTGATCCATTTCAACTTCCATATGGTCTTGGAGGCTTCTAGCATCAATATAAGAACTTGGATAATGATGTCTTCATTCCATTCAGCAAGTTCTTCATTCTCTCATCTCCCAACTTGATGATTCTTCATCATTTAGCTTAGCATCTACATTAAATATGAGAATTAGTCAAAGTAAAAGATAAATGTAGCATGCAACCTTTTTGCTCTCAAGAATGGCATCTATATAAGACATCATCAAAACTAATCATAACCAACAAAGAAGACCTTGTGCGTTTGCCTTTCTCAAAAGGAAGAGAACCAGTCTTGAGTCTAGTCGTTGGAGAACCCTAAATGACGAGGTTAGTTCTGGGTTTCTCTACCTCTTTTGGTTTGGAGGTCGACTTCGACGATTTCGGCACCGATTTGGGTTTGGAGGCTTTTGAAGATTTTTCTGAAACACCGACTTTGAGCCGATAGTAACGAGATTTCTTCGCCGGAGGTTGCTTCGAGGGAGATTTATCACTGGAACCGGCCATCGATTCTGGAAATGGGAATTTGCAGAGAAAGGGTCCGATAGCGAGAAAGTGGATGAACGGTGAAAATGAAGAAATTTGGGAAAATAATCGGTCAAAACAGTTTCTTTTGAGGAATGGAACAGTCGCAATGAGGGAATTTGGAAACGATTCACAAACGACCGTAATGGGGTTAAGAGGATTTGAGAGAAAAGGGGTCTAGGGTTTTGACGGAGGGGAGAGGAGTAGCCGTGAAATGAAACGACACGCCCTTTAAAAAATGCTGGGGGCCGACGTTGCTCGAGCAACCTTTCCTTTGTGCTCGAGCAAGGTTTGTGCTTGAGCAGACTTCGGGTCTGTGCTCAAGCATAAACCAGCACATTTAATTCTAATTAATTAAGAGTAATAGGCAATAATACCACAATTAAATCTAACCTCCCATTAAGTGTGTACTGTGAACACTTAATTCAACAAAAAAAATGGAAAAGATTGAACTCCATGAGACTGATTAGAAGTTCCACGATACGTGCTCGGGCAGACATTGGATTGTTGCTCGAGCATGTTCTTCATTTCTTGTGTGGCTTCCTCAGTTCCCGTTGTTGCTCGGGAAAACCTCTGGTGTTGCTCGGGCAACAACCATTATTCTTCCAAAGTCAGGAAGGCGGACCCGCTATTGTTCGAGTAAACAGAGTCGACTTGCTCGAGCAACCTCCTTTTCTTCTCATGCTTCCTGGTATTGCTTGGACATACTTGGCAGGCATGCTCGATGAGGTAGCTCTTATTCAGGAATTCCCGCTATTGATCGAGCATAGTTGAGAAGTGTGCTCGAGCAAGCTGCTTTTACTCACAAATTCCATTAAGCTCTTCATGTGGTTGCTCGAGCAAGTATCAAAGGCACGCTCGAGCAAGGCTTACTCGTTATAGTTCTCAAGAACAGTCCCGCAAAAACACAAACTAGAACCTCGATGCTAAAGTTAGTCTATAATCATCAAAACACAATTAATTGGAGCTAGTATGACTTACAGTTCATTGGGATTCACCATTCCCAACTCCCTATAGATAAAATTGAACTGTTCTTTCGCCAGAGGCTTCGTGAAAATGTCAACAAGTTGCAAGTGGTTAGGTATGAACATCACTTTAACATCTTTCTTTTGAACATGATCTCTGATAAAGTGATGTCTAACATCAATATGATTGGTTCTTGTGTGTTGAACTGGATTCTTTGCCAAGCTTATTGTACTAGTGTTGTCACAGAGAATTGGAATCTCCTGTAGATGAATTCCCAAGTCTTGAAGTTGTTGCTTAAGCCACGTAACCCGAGCACAAAGAACTTGATGCGGCTACATATTCAGCTTCGATTGAGGATACGGCCACAGTGGTTTGTTTCTTGCTGAACCATGATACAAGTGATCCTCCAAGAAATTCACACTGTCCACTAGTACTCTTTCTATCTGTCTTGTATCCAGCGTGATCAGAGTCTGAATATGCAACCAGAAATTCTTGTTGACCTTTCGGGAACCAGAGACCCAATTCCTTTGTATCCGAAAGATATCGAAAGATTCTTTTGACATGTTTGGCATGCGATTCTTTAGGAGCTGACTGGAATCTCGCGCACATTCCTACACTAAACCGAATGTCTAGTCTGCTAGCAGTCAAATATAGTAAGGATCCAATCATTCCTCTATATTTGGTTATGTTGAAGTCTTTTCCTTTTTCCTCATCGGCATCTAGAGAGGCAGTTGAGCTCATTGGAGTGTCGGCTCCATTACAATGCTCCATTCCAAATTTCTTAGTAAATCACGGAGATACTTTGTTTGAGATATGAATATACCATCCTTCCGTTGTTTGACTTGTAGACGAGGAAGTAGTTCAACTCACCCATCATAGACATTTCGAATTTACCCTGCATTTTCTTGGAAAATTCCTCACAGAGAGAGTCTTTAGTAGCACCAAAAATGATATCATCGACATATATTTGCAAAATTAAAGTCTCATTAAGTTTATTGGTTTTGATAAACAACGTCGTATCTGCTTTACCTCTGATAAAACCTTGGTCTAATAAGAAGTTACTTAATCTTTCATACCAAGCTCTAGGAGCTTGTTTGAGACCATATAAGGCTTTCTTCAAACGATACACATGATCGGGATGATGATGGTTTTCAAAACCAGGAGGTTGTTCAACATAGACTTCCTCCCGTATAATCCATTTAGAAAAGCACTCTTAACATCCATTTGATAGAGTTTAAATCCTTTGATACACGCAAAGGCTAGGAGTACACGTATAGCTTCCAATCTAGCTACCGGAGCATACGTTTCCTTATAATCAATCCCTTCTTCCCCGATTATAGCCTTTGGCAACCAGTCTAGCCTTGTTACGGACTATGATTGCTGATTCATCTCTTTTGTTCTTGAATACCCATTTAGTGCCAATGACCGGATGATCCTTAGGCCTAGGTACCAAGTCCCAAACTTGATTTCTATCAAATTGGTGTAACTCCTCTTGCATAGCTATCACCCAATCAATGTCTGAAAGGGCTTCATCTATTTTAGAGGGTTCTATATGTGATATAAAGGCTGAAAAAGTTACTTCATTCAAAGTATTGTTTCTAGTTCTTACACCTTGATTTAAATCACCTATCACTTGGTCCAGAGGATGATTCCTAATGAACCTCCAAGCTCTAGGTTGAGATTGATCTGAGTTTTCTAAATCATTTTTAGGTTTAGCCTCGAAAATATTTTCAGGACTTTCAATAGAAGCAGGAGTAGTTTTTGAAAAGAATTGGTTTTTATCAATGGGTTAATCATCATCCAAAGGTTCGTGAGGTTTAGATTCACAAAATACTACATGAATTGATTCTTCAACTGAACGAGTGCGCTTATTGAAAATTCTATATGCTTTACTTCTACTAGAATATCCGAGAAAAATACCTTCATCAGATTTGGGATCGAATTTTCCCAGATTGTCCTTACCATTGTTATGCACGAAGCATTTACAACCAAAGATATGAAGGTGAGCCAGATTTGGTTTCCTTCCTTTGTAGAGTTCGTAAGAATTCTTATTGAGCTTCTTTCGAGATATGCTCGATTGGCGATATAGCTGGCCGTGCTCATTCCATCTGCCCAGAAGACTTGTGAGGTCTGATTCTCATTCAACAAGGCACGAGCCATTTCTATGAGCACACGATTTTTCCTTTCGACCATACCATTTTGTTGTGGTGTTCTGGGAGCTGAGAAGTTATGATTGATTCCGTGAGCATCACAGAATTCTCCGAATGTTTGATTTTCGAATTCACCTCCATGATTTGTTCAAATGGCTGTAATGCAAATACCTTTCTCATTTTACACCTTATTGGCAAACACAACAAACAGATCAAATGTTTCATCCTTAGAAGATAAGAAGATAGTTCCAAGTGAATCGAGAGTAATCATCTACAATGACTAGAGTATACAAATTACCACCAAGGCTTTTTACTCTTGCTGGTCCAACTAAATCCATATGGAGTAATTGAAGAGGTCGATTGGTCGTGATTTCAGTTTTATTTTTGAAAGATGATTTAGTTTGTTTACCTCTTTGACAGGAATCACAAATCATGTCATTTTTAAAACGAAGTTTAGGCAAACCAAGAACTAAATCTTTCCTTAGCAACTTATCCAGTTGGAACATGTTCACATGAGCAAGACGCTTATGCCACAACCAACTATCTTCTAAATTGCTAAGAAAGCATTTTTCAGAGTCAATTTTAGGTAAATCTAATGTATAACAATTTCCTTCTCGAGGAGCTTTAAATAATACCTTCAGTTTACCTTTATCAATTGGGAGATCATCTTTGTTGACAATGAGACATTCTTCCGAGTCAAAGATAATCCAGTTGTTCTTATCAAAGACTTTGACTCACACTTAGGAGGTTATGGCGAGACCTTCAACAAGATACACGTCTTTGATCTGAGGTCCATCCTTTGTACCAATCTCTCCAATTCCATAGATCTTTCCAGATTGATTTCCTCCAAAGGTAACTTTGCCACCATCTTTTGATCTCATTGCAACGAATTTGGTTTGATCCCCCGTCATGTGTTTGGAACATACACTGTCAATGTACCACTTGTTGGTTCTTGATGCTCTCAGACAAACCTATAATTCAAATAAGATTAAGCTTTAGGTACCCAACGTTTCTTGGGTCCTTTCGGGTTAGCTCGGGTCTCAGGGAAAGTGTAAGTTCCCTTAGGTACCCATTGGTAATTACCAACAAGTCTATCTCTTCGATTCTTTCTATGAAAGCATGATGACGTAGAGTGTCCTTTTCGATTACAATAGTTACAATGAGCAAACGGATTTGAAATATGAACTGATTTCTGGAAGTAGTTCAAATAGAATTTTCCGCCAGTTTTCTTTTTGCCTTTCCTTTTGTCAAAGATAGGATTATATCCTATGCCTGATCGATCATTTGTAAACCTTTGAGTTTTCAAAATTACATTGAGCATTTCACTTCCCTTAGTGAACTTCTCAAGTGTTTTCGTAAGATGAAGGTTTCTTTTCTCTAAATCCAGGCATTCATCACAGATAAGGTTTTCACAGGAAAGGTTTTCAACACGTAGTTTAAGAGTTATGTTCTCCTTTTTCAGGGCAAAACATTCATCAACAACCTTTTCAAATTCAGATTGAATTTCATTATATTCATCAAATAATTCATCATATGTTGGTTGCGAATCATGTACCTCATTGTCATTTTCTGCTAGCTCTTCTTCGCCACTAAACGGATGTTGGCGCCTCTTTATCTTCTTCGTTTTCTTCGTCTGAGGAACCATCTCCCCATATTGTTGACACATAAGCCTTCTTTTTGAATTGATAGTGCTTTTTCTTTTCTTTATCATTGTCTTTCAGTTGAGGACATTCTAACTTGTAATGTCCCGGCTTCTCACATTCGTAACAGATGATTTGGTCTTTGCCTCTAAGTTCACGTTTGTTGCTTGTGTCCCCTTTTTGAAATCTGTTTCTGAAGCCTCGATCTTTTCTGTAGAACTTTTTGAATCTTCGAACAAATATGGCCATCTCATCATCGTCCTCTTCATCTTCTTCTTTTTCCTTTACAGTGTTGAGAGCAATTCCTTTGTTCCAACTGCTGTTGACATTGTCTAGGTCCTTTTTGAATTTTAGTTTGCTTTCATATTCAGACAAGCTTCCGAATAATGCAAAGAATCGAAGCCATTGATTCTCCACGAGCCTCCTCTATTGCAAAAAGACTTTAGCTTCCCGCATTTTGTCGAACATTGAGAATCTTCCTGACCTGAGGACCTTGATCGTAGTTTTTACCCAAAGCCTCCAATTGATTTGTCAAATGAGTATATATGAGTTGGAACTCGGCCATGGTTTCTCCTGACTTCATTCGCAGTAAGTCATACTCGGTGGTTAGAGTATTAATACGATTTTCTTTGATGCCAGAAGTGCCTTCATATGCAATCTCCAGAGCCTTCCACATTTCCTTCGCAGTTGACAGTTTGCATATACGAAAGTACTCCTTTTGACTAAGAGCACTTTGAAGCATCAAAATAGCCTTACTGTTGAGAGTGACATTCTTCTTATCATTCTCATCGAATTCAGCTTTCGTCTTTGGAACAGAGATTCCTCCTTCAATCTTTATAGGTACATAATTACCAATTTCTATTACTTCCCAGAGGCCATATTCGGTAGCCATTACGAATACTCTGAATTTTCCTTTCCAGAAGGAGTAGTTTTCTCCGTTGAATCCTGGGGGTCGATTAATTGAAGCACCATCAGGTAATATTCCTTCCATGCTCTTTCTCGGGATGTTAAACCCAATTGAGAAACCAGGCTCTGATACCAAATGAAGGTAGAATATCACCTAGAGGGGGGTGAATAGGTGATCTCAAAAAAAAACCTTTTCGCTGTATGATCAATAAATGATGAAAGCGGTAAAGAAGTAAAGATAATAGACACAGAGAAGTTATCCTGGTTCGGTCCAACTCTTTGACCTACGTCCAGTCCCCAGACACTCTGGGATTTCCACTATCTCACAAATACAATTACACACTCTGTAAACGAAGGATGATCATTTCACTCTCAGACTCAATCCCCCTTACAAGTTGTAATTAATACACCCACACTCAAGATACCTCTATCTTGAGATTTTGGAAGATTAAGAGTAAATGATAAAGCTCTCTCACAGAGTAATTGAACTATGAACACTGAAGCTTAATGATATTTTAGAATATACGAAAGTAGTTTCTATGAAAATATGTTTCTCGTCTCGTGTGTATTCTAGGTGCTTGACGAATTCTTATCTTCGGGTATTTGTACTGATTGAAGTTGAGGACCGTTGAAGAATTTGAATATGTCCGTTAATCGTTTGATGTATCCGTGCCTCACCATGATCGGATGTCTGTTTGGTGGAGTTACTTTACAGATCATCGTTCTCGTCGTCTTGGAAGAAGATAAGTTTAGAATATTGTTTCGTGTCTTTTTGGTTATGGGCTTCCTGCTTCGATGTTGGCTCTGTCCGAAACAATCTCTGTGCTTCAAAACTCAAATAAGGTGTTAATCAATGTGAAGAGCTTTTGCAACTCATTAAACAAATGGGTTAAAGGCATTTGAGAATAACAATGAGTAACACATTGGATTAAAGAAGATAATTCAGAGAATATTAAAGATGCGCAGCGCTGATTAAGTAGCAGAGGTACCTTGCTCGAGCAACAATCCAATGTGTGCTCGAGCACGCTTTGTATGAAGTAGTTCAGATGCAGGTTGGCTCGCTGACGCTCGGGCAAGATAATTTGCTTGCTTGGGCATAGTGCTCGAGCATGGATAAAATCATGCTCGGGAAGGCTTCTTTACAAAGGCTTGGTAGTCCTCTCATTTCGATGTTGCTTGAGCATGGTGAAATTCTTGCTCGGGAAAGGCACAAAGCGAGACGGAGTAGAGAGAGCACAACACATTGTTTGAGGCAGCCCAGAAAGTATGCTTGCGGAGAAAGTGTGTTTTGGCGATGTTGCTTGAGCATGATGCAAAACTTGCTCGGGCAAGCTTCTTGATGACCGTCTTCTCAGGGTATGCTCGGGCAAGTATTCTCTTCTGCTTGGGCATGGTGCTCGAGCATGATATTTTACATGCTCGGGCAAGCTTCTATTTTCTGAACTGAGAAGTGCCGCCACACGATGTTGCTCGAGCAAACAACTTTCCTTGCTCGGGCAATACTCAGACAGAAGCAAGATCTTGAGAAGTGATGGACGTTGCTCGGGCAATGTTTTGCCTTTGCTCGAGCATGATGCTCGAGCAGGCTTTCTTTCGCTGCTCGGGCAAGACCTTTTCATTGGTTGTGTTTTGCTTTTGTCTCAAAGTTGCTCGGGCAAGAGTTACTCCTTGCTCGGGCAAGGTACTCTGAATGGTCTTCTTTCACTTCTGTCTTGATGATGCTCGGACAAGCCAGAATTCTTTGCTCGGGCATGACTCAATGACACTCTCTCTTTTGCTTCTGACTTGTCGTTGCTTGGGCATGCCTAAATACTTTGCTCGGGCATAATTCATTGACTCGCTACCTTTTGCTTCTGCCTCGATGTTGCTCGGGCAAGAGATATTTCTTGCTCGAGCATGATTGTTGAATCACGCTGCATTAGATTCTGGATCGATGTTGCTCGGGAAAACTTCACCAGGGTTGCTCGAGCATGACATAATTTCTTCACAGCTTCCTTTCCAGAACCCGATGTTGCTTGGGCAAGATCTTGGGGCTGCTCGAGCAAGCTAAGAAATTCATCAAAAATATTAATCTTGTTATCATCAAAATATTGAGAACTAACAAAGTATCCATATGGATACTCAAGTATTGGTGATACAGAGAGTCATCTAAGTATTCAACATGTGAATACTCGAGTATTCGGCAAACATAAAGTTTTCAAACTTTTCACATGTTTATGAATACTCAAGTATTGGAATGAAAACTCAAGTATTGAAATGAAAGAAACTTCACTAATATTGAAAAAAGTTCAATACTCAAGTATTGAGTAGAATACTCGAGTATTGACCATACGAAGGTTTGTTATTTCCAAGTAATTTGAATACTCAAGTATTGACTTGGAAAAGATTTCACAAAGTTTTCAAACAAATTCAATACTCAAGTATTGAGTTGAATACTCGAGTATTGGGCATACAGAGAGCTTGGCTCTTTTTCAAATATTTTTAAAACTCAAGTATTGATTTGAATACTCAATTATTGAGGTTTTGGACTTAAACTTATTTTCACATAAAAAGTTCAATACTCAAGTATTGGTTTCAATACTATATTGGTCAATTCAAGAAATTGTCCAACGATCAAATCATGTAGTGCCTTCTTCGGAAAACGAATACTCAAGTATTTAGATGAATACTCAAGTATTCGCATTAGTGCACAAAGGCCATACTCGAGTATTGTGGAACATACTCAAGTATTGGTCACAGTTTTTGAAAATCAACTTGAGCGAAATTGTGAAATGTCATCTGATTAATTCTAATACTTGTCATTATTATTCTTTGATATTCCCAACTATGTTTAATCACTCTGTTAGTGAATTTCAGCTTGCTTAAATGAGATTAAATGAAGATTTAAAGCAAAAAGCATGTCAGAACATTAAATACAAAACCCAGAAAGTTGCATACTTTCGGGTAATCCTTCTGCACACGCCTACAAAGGATTAATGTCTACCTACCACATCCAGTAGCTACTATTCCAACGGATTTATTTACTAGAAGTCAACTCTGAATTTCTGCTCAGCTAGATTAAGTGAAGTTCGGTGAGAGAAGAAGACCAAAACATATCCTGATCCTTGATTAAGGTCTCCAACGGTTATATGAAGGATTATAACGGTCAATTAATGCATTCTTAGTATAAATAGAGCTGCATTCAATTCCTCTCAACAACTAAGACCTCAGAAAGCGAAAATCATTAAAGTCTTTATCTACTCTTGAGTCTTTATGTACTAAGTATCTGTTGATACATTCAATCCTCAGTGTTTATCAGTATCCACTCTTAGAGAGTTTTTCATCTTGAATATCATTTATTGTAAAGAATCACAAGTCGGGAGACTTGGTGATTGGGTTCATTGATTACAACTTGTAAGGGGGAGTAAGTTCTAGTGAGAGAATTACTCGAGTGCGAGTGTGTAATCAATTGTGATAGTGAAAAACCTAGAGAGTCCGGGACTTTGGACGTAGGTCAAGAGATTAGACCGAACCAAGATAATTCCTTGTGTCTTGCTATTCTTCTCTACTCCATAGTCTACTCTATTTTAGTCTTCGAAAAACAAAGCTTTTCTGGAAGAATTTTTTAAAATCTCCAATTCACCCTCATCTTGGTGATTAAGCTCCACTTTCAAATTGCATTTGATCACTCCCTTATTTGAGTGCCTCGAGCTTCAAGCTGCTCTCCCTTGTATTGAAGGAGTTTCATCATAACATCCATCTTGTTTGATGATCTTGAATACTCGTCATGAACTGGAACAGTTTGATTGACATATCCAAAATTTGAGTGATCATGCCATCTAGGATTATATGCACTTGAATATGGATAATATATTTGGCCACCTTGAGTCATGGGTCTAGTAGGATATATTGCATTGCAAGATTCTGCTCCATCATTCAGGTAGGGGCAAGAGTCAGTAGCATGAGTGGCTAGAGAACAAATAGGACAAAGTGGCCCTATTAAAGCAGAAGACGTTGGTTGTGGGGTAAAAGAAGTAGAGGACCCCATAGGATTGACCATATTAGAAGAATTTTGCATATGAGACATAGCCATTTTTTCCACAGCAGATGTAAGCCTATCAATTTTGCTCTCCAGGTGAGACTCATAATTAGAAGAAAGTAATCTCACCTCATATACCTGCTCAACACCATAGTCATAATGATAAGGCATAGAAGTATAATAGTTATTTCCATAAACTGAAGCATGCCAAGCCATCATAGGAGGGATCAAGTTCAATTTTCCAAGAGTGGATTGGATCCAATAAAAAATTACCTAACAAATCACCTAGAACTCAAACCTAAAGCCTAACCATTGCTCCCCGGCAATGGCGCCAAATTAAAATTGATGAGCTTGCTTTTGTAGCTAAAGCAATCAATTAAACTAGGTCCTAACTTATTATGCAGTTTAGGGTCAACCTAGGTCATTCTCTCAAGGAGCAATCTGTGGGTTTTTCTTTACATTGAATTCAGATGATGAAAAATGCAATGAACTGAAACTAAACTAACTAAAGGCAAGATGAAAATGACTCTAAAACCTATATGAGAATGGATCTAATCTAGATGCAAATGCAATTCTGGGGGGTTCTTATGAAAAGAGAACTAAAATCATAAGGAAAAAAATTACTAACAAATAAGAAAATCAATTAAGAAAATATAAGATGGTTTACTTCAGGTACGGAGAAGGGGATAACTCAGGATTTACATGGAGTTAACTTTCTTAGCCCAAGTTCATTAGTTAGACCAAAGGGAGATTGATGAAAGATTGGAATTAATAAATTTAATTACCTAATTAAACATGGGAAACCCTCAAGTTTAATAACACATATCCCACTAGAAAACTCATAGTGAGATAAGCGGTGGCTAATTAAACTCATTAAAAACCAATACAGTTAATTTCTAATTAATTTTAGAATCTTATTTACAATCATCCAATTGAACAACTAGATAATTTATCAACTCAATTAAACAATTAAATCGATAAACCCAATTGACAATCAAATTAATAACAAAAACTCAATTATTAATTCAATTGACAATCCAAAGGTTGCAAACAAGACTCCAGCAATTGTCTCAAGCATAAAAACTTCGAATTATCAATCCAATCCAAAAGAAATAAGTTTACAATCTAAAACTAGATTGTTCTCAATTAATACAACTCGAAATCCTTTAAAACTAAATAATCTCAAGTTTGAATTAAAAAGATAAAAAGAACAACACTTCCTTGTGGTCTTCAAGTGTAAGACCCTAGGCGTTAGCTTCCTCCATGCTCCTCCCAAGTTGTCTCCCAAAAGAGCTTAAGCTGCCATAGAAATCATTCCTTCACCAAGGTTCATGCAGCTCATGGCCATAAGAAGAGATGAATTGATGATTCAATAGATGCAAAGCAATCAACGCGTGGGTCCCG
The DNA here is from genome assembly GCA_019022615.1 of Acacia melanoxylon. Taxonomy (NCBI): domain Eukaryota; kingdom Viridiplantae; phylum Streptophyta; class Magnoliopsida; order Fabales; family Fabaceae; genus Acacia; species Acacia melanoxylon. Next base: position 966,997 of record JAFJYJ010000045.1, on the reverse strand, counting down.
TGGTAGATGAATAAATGGATGATTGAATCAATTCACTCCTCTCTGCGTGCGTCTCTCAATCCCTCAGCGTGAATCCGTGTGCATGTGTATTGTTCTGCGTGATGCGGCGTTGCCTCTCGAGCGTCAGCGTGAATGTCCGTCTACGTCTATTTGGCAGCTCTCCATGAGAGCGTGCCCTACTAGGCGGCAGCTAGGTTAATTAATAGGGAGAAAGAGAGAGATTTTTAGATAACAACTTAAGCCCATCAAAATTTAAGAAGCCCAATAAAATTCCACCATTGGATTCCATTTTAGCTTCCCTGAAAATTTCTGCACCATAGGATCTCTAATATGATAAAATCGTAATTTATCATATCTTAAGAAATATTATTTAATCACAAGATATTAATCAGAATATCAATATTTATGCCCAATAATCTTATAATTAATTTTGATTTATATTATTTCCTAAAATTGGCTAATTATCCAAATATTATCTAATATATCCAAATTAGCTTAAAATAATCCCCAAAATAAATGATTAAGGTGGGATAAAATATATGAAAATTGGGATTTATCAACGACATTCTACCTATAAATATAGAAGCATTCAAGATAGAGCATTGACAAAGCCAACAACAAAAATTCTGTTCATTAAGTGCTCTGTTATTCTTTGATATTCTTATTGCTCTTCAGTGTTTATTTATCAACTCTTTGAGGGAGCTTTCCCAGCCTTATTCAATACTTTTGTAAAAAACAATCTTAAGGTAGTGGGAGCTTTGAGTGAGGTTGTCAATTTACAAAGTGTAGGAGGTAGTGAGTGCCCTGTTGAGGAACCCTCTTGTACTGGGGTGGCAAAAACCCATTGAATCTTGGAAGTATAGTGTAAATGCAGAGGTGCTCTCGAGGACTGGACGTATGTCAAAAGGTTAAAACTAAACCAGTATAAACTCTAGTGTACACTTCGATGAAATTTCTCCAACTCTTATCTTTCGATTAAGTTTAATCGCAATTGTTTTAAATTTTAATATCACCCAATTCATCACCCTCTCTTTAGGTGAAACCATTAATAGTAACAGTTTTTTAAAACCAAAAAACAATTTTTTTTTCTAAAAATTTAAAAATCGAAAGAGTTTTTAAGTGGTTTTATATATTATATATATATATATATATATATATATATCCTATTTTTTGATGCCACTATCTATCCACTATCCACTATCCACTATCAACACCACACCATCGGTACCAACCATCGCCACACCACCATCAGCAATGTAATTTTTTCGTTTGTATGTTTTCAAAACTTGTTTTTTTTAAAAAAAAAAATTAAAAATTAAAATAATTTTGAAAAAACTAGAAAATGGGAACAAACAAACCTGCCCGTAATATTTCGATTGGCACTAACATTTTTATTAATAAGTTAATTGAGAAATCCTTGATGCTTGACTAAAACCGAATACTAGTAACATAGAATTTCAAAGAGCAGAAAATTCTCACACAAGCGTCACAACCATTGTACTAGCAACTGCATAATAACATAACAACCAGAGCTAATTTCATAAAGACACCACCTTGTTGAATATCCAGCTAAACTTGGCATCAAGTTTCTTTGTATTGTGGGTCCGCTCATGGATCTTCCTAATTCTAGGTGCTAATCCACACACAAAATCTTGTGCACGTTTTGCTTCACTCGTTAAACCCACCAATTTGTCTAACCTCCACCGTCCGATCAAAAACTCCAAGATATCTGCATAATCACTGATCGTGTAAACCCCAAGTCGCTGGGTCACATGGTTGAAATGGTGGAACAAGTTGGCGTCCTGTCCATCGTACATGAGATGGCCAGGCATTATCATCTTTTTGTGCATCATTTCTCCAATGGCTAGCATTGCTCCATTGGGGTCCACTTCTAGAAGCTTCTCTACAATTCTTGTGTAAGCATGTTCATGACGTTTTTCATCTGCAGCAATTGTGCCACATATGCGTGCAAGCACTGGATCACCGCCTTCCTTAGCTAAACGAGCTGTGTTGCCGTGTGAGATGGCAGTGGCTCGCTCTTGGTATGATGTGTAAACAAACCCCAAATAAGGATTGTTGCATAATCCTGGAAGCTGTAGATTCTGTAATGTCAAGCAAATCAATTTAATTATTTCCCAATGACTTTGATCAAATTGCTTATATCCATCAAGTCAAGTTCATAGGTAATTTTACAATTACACATATGCATTTTAACAACCAACAATAACAAAATAATAAGTATATCCTAATTTACATTATACGAGTTTATACAAAAATTTACAAGTGTTCATATGTGCATTTATTAGAAGGCATACCCATTTTAACAACTAACAATGTCAAATAACAAGAGTGATTGAAGAACTTGACATAACCAATTTAAACAATGAGTTTTGTCCTTATAACTATGTATGCAATGTAACATGGTATTCATTATTTTCAACTCCAAGTTTTCACATTTTATATCCAACTGAGGAATTAAGAAATCTAAGCAAGTCGTAATGTCTTACAAAAATGGATTCTAAAGGTGCAAAAAAGTATTGAGACCTCTGTCTCAACAATTTTATTTCTCCCCCATTTATGTGAAGTTCTTCAAATGGCTTGGATGGTAAATTAAGAGTTGTTTACAACATAAAACTATCAAGTAAATTAGCTTTCAACAGTAATTAATGCCATATATTTATAATCAAGCAAAAGGCTCAAACAAGGACTTGTAGGACTTAACTCTTTCCAACAGTTCTTTAATTAGGAATTGTATTCCTAACAAAAAAGGCTAGTTAATTACTACTTTTCTTTGTTTTTTTTAACATCGGAGGCAATCTTTTTTGAAACATAGTCGGATATTAAACATGGACCACCTCTCAAGTTGATATTCAAATCTTAGTTCCCCTCATGGTAAGAAATTAGCTAGCCCCTTAAGCTAAAGCAACTCTGATGTGTAAGTAGCTAGTTAACTATTTCAACCTAGTTAACTATTTCAACAATAATGAATAGTGTAAATGGAATGAATATGCTCCACCTAGGGAAAAAAGTACGTTTTGAATGAGTACTTTTTAATAGTACATTTTACTTATTTGTTCTAATAAAGATTAGAATCCGGGAGAAAAACAAGTTAGAAGAACTACTCACGATGCCATTCCGAATCAAATACTGAATAGTCCTCTCAATCATCAACATATCAACTCTACCAGACAAATAGAGATATGTTCTGAGTAAATCGCCATGTCTATTCTCCTCCGCAGTCCACGATCGAGTCCATATAGCCCACGCGCTTTGGCTCGATCCTGTCTCGTCCCTTACTCCATCCATATTGTTCAACATGGTCTGGTACGTTGGTAAAGCCTCCTCTGTTATCATTTCACCGACCAATACTACAAAATACTCGTCTGCAAGCTTGGTCGTCCGATTGCGTAGCTCCTTTACTTGATCATTGAACTCATCCAACGGTAACGATGAGTCCGGCAAGAAGTCTTGTGCTTGCCAACTTTGTTCAACTGGCTTGAGCAAGGGAAGAACTTGCTGCGAAACCCAACTGTCTAGTGACTTCACGACTTCTACCTTTTCTTGTGACATTATTGATGAGTGTTCTTTGGTAGCTTTTAAAGGCACCAAACGAGGTCGTTTTGGAAGGAAGAGTTTGTTTGAGTGAAAGAGTTTGGTAGTGAAGAGAAAGGAGCTCTGCATCTTAGCAAATTTTGTTTTGCATGTGTGGGTGTGGACTGTGGAGAAGAAGACATATATATAGTTGATAGCCAAGGGAACCAAGTATATAAATTGGACAATAATGATGGGGTCCGATGAAAATATATAGATAACTTTAAGAGCTAAGGTGCAATTTCAGCAACAAAGTTTTTTGTCATGAGTGTCTAGTACAAATAAGTTTTGAAGGGTAAAAAAGTAGAAACAATCTTTTAAATGATGCAATTTTAATAATTCCATTAAATTGACCCAAACATATGTTATAAAGTTGAAAGAAGAATAAGTGGGTCTTACATCAAAAAAGTAATAGAGGTTTGTGCCGATTTATTTAACCGAATTGCTAAAGTTGTACTATTTTTATGAGATTGTATCTACTTTTTCACTCTTCAAAACTTAATTATGCTAGATTCTCATGACAAAAAGCTTCCTTCATAAAACTGAACCTTAACCATAACAATTGAAACTTTCATTTTTTTAATATTTTTATCACCATATACTAACAAAAAATGATTAATCAAAATCTCGCATTGAGATTCCACCATTACGTACTTCCTATATGTTTTTACTACCATCTCATTAGCATTATCAAATTCAACCTCAGAGGATTGGAATAAGCCGAATCAGTTTCCCCAATCATCTCATTTGGATCTGGATGATCCAGATTTAATTTTTTAGATGGTATTTTTTAAATGAAAAAAACCATTTTTTTTTAATAAAAATGGTAACTATGATTATCTTTATTTATGGTTCTCTACCCATTAAAATAATTTTGTAAAAAAATATAAATAAATACAGAATGTCTATATCTCATTGGTGTTAGTTCTCATATTATTGTAGTTTGATGATACAAAATATTGATATAGAAAGTGGACTTGATAATTCAAGTCACTTGAGTGAGTTTCTAAACATTCGAGTAATAAAACTGTATTTGAAATAAACTTGAATCAACAAGATAGTTGAGTGAATACATACACTTCAAGTGGTCTAATTAAGAGGATCACTCAAGTTGTAGTGAATGCACTCGAGTAATGCATCCTCACTTCCAGTGTTTCTGCAAGTCAGTCGCAAAAAATTAGAAGTTATGCAGAATTACTCGAGTGATTGGGTAAGAACTTCAGTGATTCCTCATCACTTGTAGGAATTTGCTAGTGACTCGCATAGGTCCTAGAAGTTAGAGCATATCACTTGAGTGATGGTCTTAGCACTTGAGTGATGTCATAACTATAAAAAGTACTTTCAACGTTACTAAATAACATCCGTTTTTTTAAAAATAGCATAGTAAAATGAGGTGGTGATAATTTTATAATTATTCAAACTTTTAAATACAAATGTTGTAAAATGAGGCAGTGCTAATTCTGTAATCATTACAAACTTTTTCACATCTTTTTTTTTTCTTTAAAAAAAAAAAAATAGACGTTGTAAGATGAGGTGGTGGTAATTTTATAATTACTGACACTGTTTTAGACGTCTCTTTATAGAAAAACATATGCCTATAGGTCAGAGTTGTTGGTTGCATCAAGATCCACGTTTGCTAAAAAATCAAAAGTAATTATAGTATATATTATATGATGGTGGTTGGCTGTGTGAGTATATATAATAGTATTTGATAAAACAATGTTTTTCGTTTGGGGAAAAAATCAAATAGTCAGAAAACTTATGCACAAGATTTTTCTGGAACGTGACCTATCTTTAAGATATGACGGTGTAATTTCATTAAGTTATATATTTTCAAGTTTTAATTATAATTAATATGGCTAGTTGTTATGCATAATGTCACTTTAAATTTTATTAACTTCACATAGCTACTCTTTTCCACAACATTAAAAATCATGATTATATATAATATTATTAAATCAAATTATTGTCATTTTTTTATATTTTAATTATTTATTATATACTATTAATACATATTTAATGGTGAAAGTAAACTCTTGTTTTTGTTGTTTATTTTACTTAAAAATTTTGACAACCTTGGCTAAGTGTGGGATTATATATAATAGTATTTGATAAAAAAAGTCATAAAAATAATGTTTTTTGTTTGGCGAGATATTAAATTTTCTAAAATCTTATGCAGGTAAGAATATCATCTACAGTTAAGACTCATGAACGGTGAAATTTCATTGATTATTTATCTATTTTGCAATTATTTTTAATGACAATCAATATGGTTTGTTGTTGTGCGTATCGATTCCTTAAATACTGTCAGGTGCACTTTGCTACTCTTTTCTACAATGTTAGCAATTTTTCCATAAGCCAGATTCAAGATTTCTATCCAAAGCTCATTCTTAGGAACATGTGACTAAATTTGGATCCCATGTAGTGAACAACATCGTTTACACTGTTAGTTCTCAATGTGTTTTGATGATTAATAACAATTGTAAACATGAAGAATGTTTTTGTTGTTATAGTCTTGGTAAAGCTTGATGATTCCAATTGAAAAACATAAAACTCGAGCTTGGGTCTCCAAACTCGAGCTTGCCTCTTCGAAAAAGCAAACCAACCTTTTTGCATTTTCTAAACTTGAGCTTGGTCCATAAACTTGAGCTTGAAGGTTTTCAAAGTTTACTCATATACCGAGTAAGCTCGAATTGCAAACTTGAGCTTACGAAGGTTTGAGTTTTATCAAGTTACTCAAATTGCAAACTCAAGCTTATTAGTTATAAGCTCAAGCTTGCCTCTTCCAGTATTTTCTCAATGAGTTTACAAATATGTAAACTCGAGCTTGCGTTACAAGCTCGAGCTTACCTCTGGCAAAATCCTTTAAACTTGAGCTTATCATTTTACTGTAGAGTTTGTGAGTTTACAAAAGTTGTAAACTCGAGCTTGGCACACCAAGCTCGAGCTTGCACCAGACAGAAAGTTTTCAAGTTTTTCCTTCAAAGAGTAAACTCAAGTTTAAGAGTGTAAACTCAAGCTTGCGTCTGACAAAAATCTTTCAAAGTTTTTAAAACCATTGCCAAACTCGAGCTTGCCCTTGCAAGCTCAAGCTTGGGTCGACAGAGAGCAATGTCATATTTTGAGCTTAGCAAACTCAAGTTTACACCTCTAAGCTCAAGCTTGCATTTTGTGAACTAAAATTATTTTTGACATGAATAGTGCCAAACTCGAGCTTACTCACTAATAAGCTCAAGCTTGCGTTTTTCCACTTTGGCTCTCAAAATGAATTCAAACATATTTCCCCGACAAATGCTAAACTCGAGCTTACTCATTTACAAGCTCGAGCTTGAGACTACCGAGGCAAAACTCAAGTTTTAAATGAAGAGCAAACTCGAGCTTACATAGGTAAACTCGAGCTTGGAACTTCGCAATGATGAACGCATCTGGGTGTATTTTGTTCATTTGATTTATGCTTTAACTTGATTCTGCAAATTGGTTGTATATGATTTATATGATTCATATCAATATTTCCTAACCAGATTTAACCAGCTTTGCTTATGAGATTACAAAGATCTAGGTTTGTTTTAAAGAAGACTTTAAGACAAACAACTTGACAACTTGCAATATTATATTATATCTTCTTCTCCAAAAGCAATGGGTTACAACCTGGATAGCAACACAACCATTCTCCAAGAAAGAAAGCTAGCCTCCAAACAAATGGACAACATCATACAACCGCCCCACTAAACATAACAAAGATGGGAACACACTCATGAGGAGCCAAATTTCAAATATTCAAATCTGCAACAACCATATTCAAACAAATTTGTCTACAACAAATAGATTCATGGAGACACACTCACAACAGCTATATTTTCGAATCGATCAAGTCACAACGGATCTACAACGTTCACAAGCTTCAAACCCGTATAAATACATGAGGATTTGAAGTCCGAAAGTAGACAAGACATACACGTAAAACGCATACAAAGATCTCGCCCTTTTCTCGCTTATATTTCTCATTTGTATCTTTGATACATTGTGCTTCAAAGCTTATATTCATTCACTCTTTGAGAGAGTTTATTTCGTAAATCATTCTTTGTAAGAATCTCAAAGTTGTGGAACTTTGAGGTTGGGTTATCGATTACAACTTGTAAGTGGGAGTGTATCCTAGAGAGAGGATAACTTTCGAGTACGAGTGTGTATCGATTTGAGTGATAGTAGAAAAACCCGAGAGTCCGGGACCGGACGTAGGTCAAGAGTTAAGACCGAACCGATAAATCTTCTTGTCAAGCTCTTCCTCTTTAACTCCATTTACCTTGGTTAAGCATCTCGTTGTGTGGGTGATCTCGAAAAGAATTTTTAAAATCCCCAATTCACCCCCCTCTTGGTGATTTCCTTCACTTTCATTTGGTATCGAGCCTGGTTATCTACATTAAGGATTAACATCCTAGATCAAAGATCCAATGGAAGGAATTCTACCCGATGGAGCTTCAATCAACGGACCTCCGTGTTTCAATGGAGAACATTACTCCTTCCGGAAGGCCAAGTTCGAGTCTATGTAATGGCAACCGAGTATGGCCTATGGAGGGTATTCGAGAGAGGAAATTATGAACCAAAGAAACAACGAGAAGATGGTGTCGAACTCCTAAGCTAGAAGAAGAGTATGATGAAAATGACAGAAAGCAAGTCACTCTCAACATGAAAGCAATTCACATGCCGCAAAGTGCTCTAAGCCAAAAAGAATATTTTCGAATTTGCACTTTGTCATCTCATAAAGCTATGTGGGATGCTCTTGAGATAGCCCATGAAGGGACAAATGGAATCAAGGAAAATCGAGTAAACACTCTCATGACTGAATATGATTTATTTCGTATGAAGTCTCGGAGAATCCATTAGTGAATTCCAAATCGATTCACTCATCCGATCAATCAACTTGCCGCATTGGGAAAAGTCTATGACCAACTGTCCAAGTGAGGAAAATACTAAATATCCTCGCAAGGAATGGGAAGCTAAGGTCACCGCAATCGAAGAAGCTCGCGGTGAATCAATGGCTTCGATGCAAACTATTTGCGCTCTTTCCGAATATGAAGGAAAAATCAAATTCGAAAGGACTTGATGAGATTGATGGCAAGAATAAAGGAATTGCTCTCAAGACTCTTAAAGAGGTAAAATCGATGATGAAGATAAAGATGAAGATCCGAGCTAGGCATGATGGTCCGAAAGTTCAAGAAATTCTACAAAAAGGACCAAGCCTACGTAAAGTTTCACAAGAGTAGCTCTAGCACGAAACAAAGAAACCCATCATATGCTATGAATGTGAGAAGCCTGGTCACATCAAGTCCGAATGTCCACAAATTAAGAACAAAGATAGGAAATTCAATAAGTTCAAAAGAAGAGCTTATGTTTCAGCTATATGGGGCGATAGCTCATCCGATGAAGATGAAGTCAAGAAGAAGACAGAGCCAATATTTGTCTTGTAGCTCAAGAAGAGGATTCAGATAGTGAAGAGGTAAACAATTCGACTCACCCTATGATGAACTTTCAGGTTGAATATAATTCTCTTTTCATTGAATTTCGAAAAATTGCAAAAGAGCTTTTGTCTTCAAAGAAGAAAATTAAATTGTTGGAAGAACAAGCTCAAACTGTTTCTTCTTCTCGTTTCTCCTTGTGAAAACATTTCGAAAAGAATTGCGAAAAGATTTCGTAAAAAAGTTTGTGACAATTGCTGTATTTTAGAGAAAAGAAATTTGCATCTTACAAAAACTCTTGAGAAATTCACTAGAGGTAGTGAAATGCTCAATGTTATTTTAAAACAAAGAAAGGTTCACAAATGATAAGTCGAGAATTGGTTATAGACCTGATTCGATAAACGAAAAGGGAAGAAGAAGGTTGGACAAAGATCTTATCCGAACTATTTTCAAAAACAAATCCACTCCTCTAATCCTTTTGCTCATTGCAACTATTGCAATCGTAAAGGTCATGCAACTTCTTCTTGTTTTCATAAAAAGGAAAGAAGAAACAAGCCTATAGGTAATTATCAATGGGTGCCTAAGGGATCCTATAAGATTCCTAAGACACAAACTAACCCAAAAGGACCCAAGAAAAAATGGGTACCTAAGACTTGATATTCTATATCATGCGTTTGTCTTAGAGCATCAAAATCCAACAAGTGGTTCATTGACAAAGGATGCTCAAGACATATGACGGAGACGAATCTAAATTTGCTACAATTAAACCTAAGGATGGTGGCAAGGTAACATTTGGTGGAAATCAATCCGGAAGGATTCTTGAATTGGAGAAGTTGGAAACAACGAAGGACCACAAATCAAGGATGTTTACCTTGTAGAAGGCTTATGTCACAACCTCCTTAGTGTGAGTCAAAGTACGAGATAAAGGTAACTTAGTTATCTTTGATTCTCAAGAATGTTTAATTGTGAACAAAGATGTTCTCTCTTTAGACAACATTAGAGCTAAAGCTTTATTTAGAGCTCCTAGAGAAGGTAACCGTTATACTCTCAATCTCTCTAGTAACTCTATTTCGAAAACCGCTTTGTTGGTAACTTGGATGAAAGTTGGCTTTGGCATAAACGATTAGCTCATGTTAATATGTTTCAACTTGACAAGTTACGTAAAAAGGATCTGGTTATTGGTTTACCAAAATTACAGTTTAAAAACGACATGATCTGTGATGCATGTCAAAAGGGTAAACAAACCAAGACATCCTTCAAATCTAAAAATGAAATTTCAACTAATAGACCTCTTCAACTACTTCATATGGATTTAGTTGGACCAAAGAGTAAAGAGCCTTGGTGGCAATCTTTATACTTTGGTCATAGTTGATGATTTCTCTAGATTTGCATGGACCATATTTTTATCTTCAAAAGATGAAACATTTGATCAATTTGCTTGTATTTGCCAAGAAGGTCCAAAACGAGAAAGGATTCTCTATTGCGGAATTCGTATGCAGATCATGGTGGAGAATTTGAAAATCATGCTTTTGGAGAATTCTCGCGATAATATGGGCATTGATCACAATTTCTCAAATTTCAAGAACTCCTCAACAAAATGGAGTTGTTGAAAGAAAGAATAGAGTCCTCACCGAGATGGCAAGGGCCATGTTAAATGAAAATCGACTTCTCAAGTGTTCTTGGGTCGATGCTATGAAAGCACCGTATGCTATATTTCAAATCGAGCATATCTCCTAAGAAGCTGAACAAAACTCCATATGAGCCGTATAAAGGAAGAAAACCCAATATAGCTCATTTGCACATCTTTGATGCAAATGTTTCATCCACAACAATGGTAAGGACAACTTGGGTAAGTTTGATTCCAAGTCGGATGAAGGTATATTTTTGGGTTATTCAAACAGTAAAGCTTATAGAGTCTTTAACACTAGAACACGTATTGTTGAAGAATCTATGCATGTTGTATTCTGAAACCAATCTAGACAAATCCTTGGATGATGATGATGATGTTTCTCCTATTTCAAATCAATCGTTCAAACACTTCGTACTTTAACAAATTCTGAAAAATCTTTGGAAAAGGAACCTGAATTTGAAAATCATTGTGAAAATGTTTGTGAAAACACTGATCAACACCAACCTAAATCATGGAGATACAAAGAGGAGTCATCCTCTGGATCAAGTGATAGGTGATGTTAATCAAGGAGTTAGAACCCGAGAAAAAGCACCTTGAATGAAGTCACATTTTCTCGCATTCATTTCGAAAATTGAACCCTCTAAGATTGATGAAGCCCTTTCGTGACAATGATTGGGTTATAGCAATGCAAGAGAGTTACATCGCTTTGAAAGAAATCAAGTTTGGGATTTGGTACCTAGGCCTAAAGATCATCCAAATCATTGGCACTAAATGGGTATTCAAGAACAAACGTGATGAATCTGCAATAATTGTTCGAAACAAAGCAAGGCTAGTTGCAAAAGGATATAATCAAGAAGAAGGAATTGATTATGAAGAAACTTATGCTCCAAAGAGCAAGATTGGAAGCTATAAGAGTTCTTCTAGCTTTTGCTTGTATTAAAGGATTCAAACTTTATCAAATGGATGTAAAATCTGCATTTTTAAATGGTTTTATTCAAGAGGAAGTTTATGTTGAACAACCTCCTGGTTTTCAAAATGATCATCATCCAGATCATGTTTATCGCCTCAAGAAAGCATTATATGGTCTTAAGCAAGCTCCTAGAGCTTGGTATGAGCGATTAAGCAAATTCCTTCTTGATCAAGGATTTGTCAGAGGTAAAGCGATATAACTATTTCATAAAGAACAATAAACTTAATGAAATTTTAATTGTTCAAATATATGTTGATGATATAATATTTGGTGCTTCTAACAAAGCTTTATGTGAAGAGTTTGCTAAGAACATGCAGGGAGAATTTGAGATGTCCATGATGGGAGAACTCAACTATTTCCTTGGTCTGCAAATTAAACAAAGGAAAGATGGAATTTTCATTTCCTGCACCAAGTATCTCAATGATCTCTTAAAGAAGTTTGGGATGAATGAATGTAATGGAGCCGATACTCCAATGAGTTCAACCACGCCTTGATCTTGATGAAGAAGGCAAGGACTTCAACATCACAAAGTATAGAGGAATGATTGGATCATTACTCTATCTCACAAAGAAGCCGTCCCGACATCCATTCAAAGTGTGGGGATGTGTGCAAGATTTCAATCTGCTCCCAAGGAGTCACATGCTTTGAGAATGTGAAAAGAATATTCGATATCTTGCCGACACAAAGACTCTTGGTCTATGGTTTCCCAAAGGTCAACTCGAACAATTGGTGGCTTATTCGATTCGATCATGCTGGATATAAGACCGATAGAAAAAGCACAAGTGGCCAATGTGAATTTCTTGGTGGTTCACTTGTTTCATGGTTCACAAAGAAGCAAACAAGTGTTCTTTATCCTCTACCGAAGCTTGAATATGTGGCTGCATCTAGTTGCAAAGCTCAAGTCCTTTGGCTTAAGCAACAAGTTTCGACTTGGGAATCAATTTAAAGGAGATCCCAATTCTATGTGACAACACAAGCACAATAAGCTTGGCCAAGAATCCAGCTTCAACATACTCGAACCAAGCATATTGATGTGAGACATCATTTCATAAGGGATCATGTTCAAAAGAAAGATGTCAAGGTCATATTCATCCCAACACATCTCCAACTTGCCGACATCTTCACAAAGCCATTAGCAAAGGAACAATTTGTGTTCATAAGAAGAGAATTGGGAATGGTAAATCCCAATGAGTTGTAAGTAGCTCCTACTTAAATGTTAGTTATGTGTTTTATGATTACAATTTACTAACTTAAGCATCGGAGTATTTAGATGTGTTTTATGCGGGGCATTTATAATGTTAAACAACTCTCACATGTTGCTGAAGTTTGCTGTCAAGAGAGGCAAACTCGAGCTTAGCAGTGTAAGCTCGAGCTCGAGGGAGTCAGAGAAAATAAAATTTTGGAGAAACCCAAACTCGAGCTTATAAGTGAGTAAACTCGAGCTTGCAGAGGAGTTTCAAGAGCTTTCACATACACTCTTGAAGTCCAGGTTAGTGCAAGTTTATGCAAACTCGAGCTTAGCTTCCTAAACTCGAGCTTGCCGCGCATTTTATATATGTAAAACCCGACCGTTCCTCTTCACTTCACTCAACTCTCGAGCTTGCTCCTATTCCCTCTCAAAATTCTCTCATCTTCTTCGTCAAAACCCAAATAAAATGGCCCCGCAACACTCGCTCCGTCAATGTCTCGATTCTCAATCCACTCAAAACCCCGAACGCCCTAGTAGATCAAAAATGCTGCCTAAAAGATTTAATGTTGGGATAGATACCCACATTCCCGGAGTAATGACAACCCATTCGACTCCTCCATCAAGACCAAAAGGAATCGAAATTAGAGACAAACCGAGGCTCCCAAGAAACGACCAAATCCGGAAGAAGCAACCAAAGAAAAGGGAAAAGCAAAATTCCGTGGCGATCGCAACCTACAAGTCCAAACGAAGCAAGAAGGCAACCTCTCGGGACTGGTCAAGCAAGCACACAAGTTCCTTCGAGTCTCAAAGAACAAGAGGATCCTACTCCTCGGGTATCCAAGGAAACTCCCGCACTATATGATATTTACAATCACTCTACTATACCCGAAGGATTCTCTAGTGATCCTATTCGTTGCAATGCTATTAGCTTTAAAGAAAAATTTGGTTCCAAAGTTTTGTGCGTATCGATCTCCTTAACCTTGCTACTTAGGAGAGAATGCAATTTGGATCTCTTTCCATTTTCTACAATTTGAAAATCTGATTTCTATAAGTGTTTCTTATTTCTTGTCAAGGTATTCTACCATGGCATGTCCTACGATAACTTGCTAGATTTGGATGGAAATTTAGTTGAGGAAAGGGTTACCACAATACCATTAGAAACAAACAAATAACCATTACCCCTTCCTATCTAAATTCAATTCCGCAAATCTCCAATCCTCCACCCGTAGCTTCATTGAACTATACTTGATAGGCAAATCTATGAACCGCTAAGACCCAATGAGCCTATTCCGGAGGGGTTAGAGATTCTCAATTTTGAACCCGGATCAATGAACCCCACCTTCGGGGCTATCTCGGTACATCTACACCAGGAATCTCATACGAGAAAGGAGGTAGCTTCACCCATTTCGCAAAGAAGGATTATCCTATCTTTGCTTCCATTATTGCCAAGGTACCTCATAATGTTGGGTACTTGGATTTTTCAAGAAATGGTAAAATTTCGTTTTGCTTCCGAGAAAGACTTCTCGAATTCCTTTTGCAAGTCTTATCTCTATCATCCTTTTTCATGAGAAAATTTGGTATATCCCTACCAAAGAAAAACTAGAAAAACCACAAGTGTTTGGAAGGCACATTTTGAACCTCATGAGAATCAATATGGATGAAGGTTCCTGGTCAATCAAGGGCCCCACCTCTATCAAGGCCAACCGGATCAAGAGCCACTCACTCCAAAGTGCAAGAAGCACGAGTGCTCCTCCTCCTCCTCCTCACCTACTATGCCTTCTGATTTGGATGCAAGGATCAAAGAGATAGTTGACAAAGCTATTTCTGATTTATCAGAAGGAATCGAAGCAGAAATGGGAAAATTGGTCTCTGAAGTAAATAAGGGTCATAACAATCTGGTGGATACTCAGGAAGGTTTCAATATAGGCCGGGGAAGAGTGAAAGAAGGTCGCGGGAACTGAAAAAGGAAGTTAAAGACCTTAGTGGTCAGCTTGGAGATCACTCAGCAAGTATTTCCACTCTTCTGGTGACCATGATGAGTCTCAGTGACAAAATGGACAAAATACTGAAGAATCAGTCCATGTCTGCTTCTGGTTTTGGTGCATCTTCCTCAGCAGAACCTAGTTCTACTATGCCCAACACGACTCGAACTCCGCCCTTACCATCGCAATAAATGTCTCTATTGAACCCGAGGCAACCCCAGTAGCTCCACCCTTGTTTGCTGATGACAAAGGGGGAGAAGAAAAGAAGTGAAGAGAGCAGCAGAGCACTTTCATGTTTCTTTTTGTTTTGCTCATGTTTCTTTTTGTTTTTGATCAATCCATTAAGAAGAAAGGGGAGAAGAAAAGAAGTGAAGAGAGCAAACAGAGCACTTTCATGTTTCTTTTTGTTTTGCTCATGTTTCTTTTTGTTTTTGATCATTTCATTGTAGTTTTAACTTTGATTTTATATATTTGCTTTTGAAACTCTACTTTAATGGATTGATCATTTTAAAATTATCTGTTATTTGCTCTTGAAATTTTAATATTTTGCTTGAGACCGATATGATGTTTATATGTTTAAGAATTAAATTGTAATTTCAGCTGCTAAACTCTGATGTCTACTTAATCTGTATTGTTTAATTTTGTTAAATCTGAGTTTATCAAATTGAAATTTCAAAACCTCAAGTTTGCAAATATTTTTCTCTTTCTCAATGCTCAAAATATCAAATCTGTTTTTGAAAAGAAACAAATGTTTACAAGTGTTGTCATCATCAAAAAGGGGGAGAATGTTAGTTCTCAATGTGTTTTGATGATTAATAACAATTGTAAACATGAGAGAATGTTTTTGTTGTTATAGTCTTGGTAAAGCTTGATGATTCCAATTGAAAAACATTCATCGTCAAAACTCGAGCTTGGGTCTCCAAACTCGAGCTTGCCTCTTACGTAAAGCAAACCAACCTTTTTTGCATTTTCTAAACTTGAGCTTGGTCCATAAACTTGAGCTTGAAGGTTTTCAAAGTTTACTCATATACCGAGTAAGCTCGAGCTTGCACCCGTAAGCTTGAGCTTACGAAGGTTTGAGGATTTTATCAAGTTACTCAAATTGCAAACTCAAGCTTATTAGTTATAAGCTCAAGCTTGCCTCTTCCAGTATTTTCTCAATGAGTTTACAAATATGTAAACTCGAGCTTGCGTTACAAGCTCGAGCTTACCTCGGCAAAATCCTTTAAACTTGAGCTTATCATTTTACCAGAGTTTGTGAGTTTACAAAAGTTGTAAACTCGAGCTTGGCACACCAAGCTCGAGCTTGCACCCGACAAAGTTTTCAAGTTTTTCCTTCAAAGAGTAAACTCAAGTTTAAGAGTGTAAACTCAAGCTTGCGTACGACAAAAATCTTTCAAAGTTTTTAAAACCATTGCCAAACTCGAGCTTGCCCTTGCAAGCTCAAGCTTGGGTCGACAGAGCAATGTCATATTTTGAGCTTAGCAAACTCAAGTTTACACCTCTAAGCTCAAGCTTGCATTTTGTGAACTAAAATTATTTTTGACATGAATAATGCCAAACTCGAGCTTACTCACTAATAAGCTCAAGCTTGCGTTTTTCCACTTTGGCTCTCAAAATGAATTCAAACATATTTCCCCGACAAATGCTAAACTCGAGCTTACTCATTTACAAGCTCGAGCTTGAGACTACCGCAGGCAAAACTCAAGTTTTAAATGAAGAGCAAACTCGAGCTTACATAGGTAAACTCGAGCTTGGAACTTCGAATGATGAACGCATCCGGGTGTATTTTGTTCGATTTGATTTATGCTTTAACTTGATTCTGCAAATTGGTTGTATATGATTTATATGATTCATATCAATATTTCCTAACCGATTTAACCAGTTTGCTTATGAGATTACAGAAGATCTAGGTTTGTTTTAAAGAAGACTTTAAGACAAACAACTTGACAACTTGCAATATTATATTATATCTTCTTCTCCAAAAGCAATGGGTTACAACCTGGATAGCAACACAACCATTCTCCAAGAAAGAAAGCTAGCCTCCAAACAGCTGGACAACATCATACAACTGCCTCCACTAAACATAACAAAGATGGGAACACACTCATGAGGAGCCAAATTTCAAATATTCAAATCTGCAACAACCATATTCAAACAGATTTGTCTACAACGACTAGATTCATGGAGACACACTCACAACACTATATTTTCGAATCGATCAAGTCACAACGGATCTACAACGTTCACAAGCTTCAAACCCGTATAAATACATGAGGATTTGAAGTCCGAAAGTAGACAAGACATACACTAAAACGCATACAAAGATCTCGCTTTTATCGCTTATATTTCTCATTTGTATCTTTGATACATTGTGCTTCAGTGCTTATATTCATTCACTCTTTGAGAGAGTTTATTTCGTAAATCATTCTTTGTAAGAATCTCAAAGTTGTGGAACTTTGAGGTTGGGTTATCGATTACAACTTGTAAGGGGGGAGTGTATCCTAGAGAGAGGATAACTTTCGAGTACGAGTGTGTATCCGATTTGAGTGATAGTAGAAAAACCCGGAGAGAGTCGGGGACCGGGACGTAGGTCAAGAGTTAAGACCGAACCAAGATAAATCTTCTTGTCAAGCTCTTCCTCTTTAACTCCATTTACCTTGGTTAAGCATCTCGTTGTGTGGGTGATCTGAAAAGAATTTTTAAAATCCCCAATTCACTCTTGGTGATTTCCTTCACTTTCATCATACACAATACCATTCAAAAAATAATATCTTTATAAAAAAAAATTTGTTGGAAAAATGTTGAAAAATTATTAGATAGTTTTGTTGTGGCAATAGCAAAATAAATATATAAAATTTATTATTTTTTAATATAATTAATATTAAAAATAATATCTTTTAAAATTAAAAATTATGATGATAAATAATAAAATTTATTATTTTCATAATTACTGTTAAAATTTGAATATAATATAACACAATATATATATACACACACACACACACACATATATATATATATATATATATTTATATATATAGTTTTTCATTAAAATTAAAATAAAATTTCAAAAATTGGCTAACAATGTATTTATAATAAAACTTGTTTAAAATCTATGATTAATTTTTTTAAATTTTGAAACTAAATTTATATTAAAATTTAATAAATATTATTATTTCAAATTATCATTTAATTTATGATTAGTTTTAACCATATATGTGTGTGTGGGTATACATAGATACACATACACACATACATACTTACGTACTTACATCCATGCATGCATGCATACTGTTCTGTATGAGAACACAGATGTCTAGCCTGGTAGGCTTGTAAGTTGATATTGGATAAGATGATTCACCTTAGATATCTATGGTGCAGATACCCAAGAGAATGTTGGATCACTATGCAGGAGAGAGGCTTTCGCCAAGAGGGGTGATGTGTGTGCATAGTGATGACAGCATAGTAAATAGTCAAGAGTAAGTAGTCGTATCTTATGGTTTACCTCCTATTTATAGAGTGTACCTTAAGTTGGGATTTATGGGCTCTATGCTCCTCGTAGCCCAAATATCTTGGTTATCATATCTATCGAATCCCCTAGTTGAGAACTTCCCTCATTATAGCCTTGATTGTAGGTTAGTTAGGATCTTCCTTCATTATAGGCAGATCCTGATGCAGAATATTCCTTGTTGGGCCATCTCGTAAATGGGCCTGATATAGGTCCATAACAGTTGCCCCTTAGCTCGGTAGTTCAGGTCTCTCGGCTGCCGGGGTGCATTGGCTATTCCACTCAGATCTTGTCCCCGAGTGGCTTGCTTTTATCTGAGTTGTGTTTGAAATGATCTTCAGTTGTACTCGTATTTATTTGTGACTTGCCCCCAGTGGTGTAAGCCGGGTTCATTGCTTTGGACTCTGTTTCTGCTCATGATTGTTCGTATTCCTAGTGCATCAACATCCGGGGTTCTCAGTTCGTATTCCGTGGTGTTTTCCCCCCAATGCGGACTAACATGAGCAGGAACCGGGTTCCTTAGCTTGTATCTCGGACATTGTCTGACCTCATATAGTTTGATCCTGGTCATTGGTGACGTCTGTTGAAAGAACCGGATAACGTTTGAGGATTCGTGTGGATCTGGGATATCTTTCTTTTCCTCTTCTCATATCATCATGACAAATGGACAGCTAGATAGTCTTGACTTCTAAAAAAGGCCTAACCGCCATGCTTCGCCATGTGCGGTATTTGCGTGCATTAAATGCACCCACTGTGTGCGCATTGAATGCACCCATCCTTTCACGCACATCACCGTTGCTTTTAGGGCGAATTGTCTCTTTTGCCCCTGACTCTTTGGATTCGTAACGTTTATATTCATATTTCCCTCCATTCTTCACACTTCTTGCATTCACTAGTTCTTCTTTCTTCTCAGAACCCTCTCGCTTTCACGAGACGATTGGTTCCTTGTGATCCTTCATTTCTACAATTTTAACTTCGCCCAACCTTCGTACAATTAGGTATTTTCGCCATTCGTCTCCGCTTCTTCTGTTTTTACTTTGAAGTTTGTAGATTCTGTGTTGTTTTGTTCTTGGTTTTACGTCTATCTCCGTAAGGAGTTAATTTCTGGGTGTCTGGGTAGAAGTTTATGGGTTTCGATAGAAGTTTTAGGGTTTTGATAGAAGTTTTTGGGTAGTCATTGATTTTATGGGCTCTTCTGTATGAATATTAGCCCCAGTTCTTGAATGATGCTACCCCCACCATCGCACTGTAAGCCCTTTTTTTTCATCGTTGACCCTAGTGTCTTCTAGTTGCATCTTATTCTCCCCTTTTTACCAAACATTTTATGCCCTTTTTAGGTCCTTATTCCTGGTAGCGATGGATAGGATTAATCCTTTGCTTTCTTCGAGTGAGGACGCTATAACTCCGGATAAGGAGGAATTGCATCGTATCGTCCTTCCTAGAGCTCTGTATTAGCTTTGGGGCATTCCCCCTTCTGAAGAAGAAAAATAAGCATGGAAGGCCTAGCGGGAGAGATGCGAGGAGGTTTCAGCCTCTAATAACTAGGACCTAGGGTGAGGGCTCGACCAGTGTATTATCACCAACCAAGGGCCGGGAAATGGTTGACGTTGTTCCGCCATCGCCCATTGCCTTCCACGAGGATATTCCTCGCACAAGGCTGGGATCCCTACTGGAGGGATATATCGGTCCATGCTGGGATTGTGTCACTTTAAGCTCCCAGTAGATCGCGGGCGGCCAAGATTCCTTAGCTGACTCCACTCTAGGCTTGTGCCGTCATAACCTAGCCTCTGAATCCATCCTAGTCCATAGCCGCCAAAGTCGTCCCAGTCTAGCAACTTCATGTACTAACTCTTATGATCCAGGTATGCTACCCACTTTCCTGATTTATGTTTCTCTGTTATAGGTTTAAATGGCTTCATCCTCCTCATCCCATACTACAGAATCTGATGTCGGGCAATCGAGCTCCTCCAGTCCCCCCAGAATTTTGATGAAGAAATACCCCTGGATTACCCATGCAGTACTGAGGATACGCTCGTTAATGGTCGCGGGCGACATTGACAAGCTTTAGATAGCCGACTCCGAGACTTACACCCTTGGCCCACTGGGCAATGATGAGCCGGTTTGTTCGACAAAGGAGGGAAATGACCCATCCTTCTTTTTCTACCAGGACTACCTTACTCGACTTGGTATTCGATTCCCATTTACCAAGTTTCATATCGCCGTTTTGAAATATCTTTATGTAGCTCCTTCCCAGCTTTACCCCAATGGTTGGGGTTTTGTCGTAGCCTTCGAACGTCTGTACAAAAACTTGGATATACCTTGCATAGTTCATATGCTTTTTTTTTTATTTCTTTTCCCCCTACACGGCTCGTTTCGGCAAGGAGGATGCCAATTTGAAAGGTTGGGCTTCCCTCTGGGGTATTGCCAACAACATATTCTTTACCCCGTTCTCCGAGTCTTTCAAACATTTCAAGACCAGTTACTTCAGGGTTATAGCCAAATTTAGAGTGTAGCCTTGGTTCCTTCATGGCCCTGAGTCTAAAGATGTGGAATGTCGATTCCCATTGTATTGGACTAATGTTCATCATGATCTATATGCTTCTGCATATCGTGTTGAACAAGACAACCTCACACTCGAAGAGGTTGGCACTGTAAAGCGCATAGTTTCACATGTCAAAGAATACGGCACCATTAGCACGGCTTCGCTTATTTCCCACTCTCATGCCAGTTGGGATCGGCAGCAAGTACGACTTTATTTATTATCTGCGTTATGGTTGACTTTTTTATTTTCTGCGGGGTACTTCCCCATTATAGTTTCTAACTTTCTATCTTTCTGATGTGTAGTTCAAAGTATGGCGAGGTTGCCTCGATATTTGTCAATTGTGGATCAGGACAGGGGGTCCGAGTACAGAGAAGAGCAAAAAGCGGTCTGCCTCTGAGTCCAAGAAGGTGAAGGTTGGTACGAGTGCCCAGGAAACGGTGGCCAATAAGGTGAAGATCAGCCGAGCAACCCCGGACCACCTGCCCCAAAGCACCTTGGTTCCTGATGCATCGGCCTCTGCTTAGCAGGTCCCTCAGACCTCTCCCACGACCATTTCGGTCCCTTAACCAACTGCTTCAGCTCTCCACCTCCACCACCTTTCAAACTTCCGCGTGGGCTCACGTGGAACAAGGGATAATAGAGGAGCTCAGCGTCGCTCTTCTCCCTCCCTAGCGCTACTATGACGCAGTCCCTTTCTCAGATGTCAAGAAATACGAGCTTGATGAGATTGAACACCATGCGTTGTGGGCTGCTGGATTTGCCCAAGTTGTGGGCACTTTGAAGCACAAGTATGTCGAAGCTGCTGCTGAGCTACAACATTTAAGGGCGGAGAGGGATGGGGCTTTGGTGGAGAAAAAGAGAGCTAATGAGGAGGTCCAAACAGCCAAGGCCGAAGCTAGCAAAATAAATGAACAACTACTAATGACGAGAGAGGCCCTTGAGAAGGCAAATGATGAGCACTATTTATGCCATGTTTTCCCTGTATTATATGATTGTATTGTATGGTGAATATGAGCTTAACTTTATTTAATCTGAGCAAAAAGACATTAATTCATTATATAGGGTACTTCAGGATAAATTCCACATACATCTTAAAACATGTGCTAAGTGTTAGTTCTCTATGTGTTTTGATGATGTCTAACAATTGTAATATCTATTGGGTCAAATTGTAAAGTTTAAGCTCAAACAATTTATATTAGAACTCTTTGGAAAATGATCTTGATATTTAGTAACTCAAGTTGTTTTCTGCAACTCAAGTTATAAGATTCAGAAAATCAAAATTCTACAAAGTCAATAACTCGATTGTCACTTAACAACTCAAGTTATGAGTTGTACTTCAGTTCCCAAAAGCTTCATCGTGATATCAGATTTTGTGTATCTGATATAACTCGAGTTACAAGTAAGAACTCGAGTTATAAAAATTGCCAAAACTTTTTGTCTGAATTTATCATTAGAAAAACTCAAGTTATAAAGCATAACTCGAGTTACCAAACTCAAGTTATTTTTATAACTCAAGTTATATTATTTGCGAAAGTTTTCTAAATGATTGAATTCCAAGAGAACTCAAGTTATAGAGTATAACTCAAGTTATAAAACTCCGCTTATTCTTCATAACTCAAGTTATTTTATTCACAAATATTTCGGAAAATAAGAACACTAAGGGAACTCGAGTTATAGGAAGTAACTCAAGTTTTGAAACTCAAGTTATCATTCACAACTCAAGTTCTGTTCGTGGTTCAAGTATTTTCAAAGCATGAAATAACTCGAGTTATGGAATGCAACTCGAGATGAATGTATCAGAATTTAAATCCATCATCTTCGTAATCTGAAACTCCTTGACTATAGTTTGGGTACTTGATATTATTGACTATTATTATTTCTAACCAAGTCTAATCAATTTGCTAGTATGTTTCAGACATGATTAACAAGGTTTAAGTTTCAAATTTGCATAAAGTAAATTCCTATCAGAAGCATTAAATGCTAAACCAGAAACCAAGACACGAAAGGGGAAATCGACTTTTGAGCAAGCGAAAATCATTCCAACTATTTCCAAGACAATATTCTGACTGAGTCTCAACGGACAATTTGAATAAAGAATGTCAACAGGAATAACGGTCGAATGTCGGAAGCATACGAAGAAACTGAGCAAAGGATTTTCAACGGATATATTGATTACTCACAACGGCTCATTAAGTTCTTCTCAACGGTCATTAAATGCGAGTATCTATAAAAGCAAGAAGCATTCAAGTCTTCAACTACCGAAACTCTGCGCATTCAATTAGCCATTAAGAGCATTTACAGTTTCTACACACAGAGATAATATCTTCGGATATATTAAGCTTCAGTGATTATTATTCTGCTCTTTTAGAGAGTTTTCATTGATTATCCTTTCTTGTAAGAATCCCAAAGTATTGGGACTTTAAGATTGGAACATTTGATTACAACTTGTAAGGGGGAGCAAGTTCTAGAGAGAGAATTGCTTCGAGAGTTACAGAGTGTGTAATCATTTGAAGTTAGTGAAATCCTGGAGAGTCTAGAGACTAGACGTAGGTCAAGGATTTGGACCGAACCAGTATAAATTCATTGTGTTCAATCTCCCTTACCCTTACTCTGTTTATCTCTGTTTCGCATTCGGCTTACAGAGCATTTACTCGAGAAAATTTTATATCCTCAATTCACCCCCTCTTGTGATATTCCGTCTTTCACTAAGAGGAGAATGAATTCTGAAGTTTATAAGAAAGTCGCATAACATAACCGATATGATGTTATAGCACCAGGACAGCTTTATCGAAGTGCAATACAATGCATCCCTGAAGCTATAGCAGAATAAGTGACGCAAGGCTATGCGACATATGATCTGATCTTTTGTCAAAGTTGTTTTAGGAAATAGTACAGGTCGTTAAGTAGAAGAGAACAATGGTTAGATTGCTGACGTATTGGAATAGAAGATGCGGAGGATCAAAACTAAGATTTGAAGAATCCCGCAGGATCAACAGAATCAATCTACTGAGATTGGAAAGAAAGATACGACTGGACCTCGATAGATTAGGAAAGACCCAGTTCACTGGACGTACTCCGCAAGTAGACCTAAATATATAAGGAAACAATAGCCAACCCTAGAGGGGGTCGAAAGTCGTTGCGAGTCAAAGACCAATCCTATATGGCTAGACTCAAGAGAAGAGTGAGAAAAGTAGGAAGCACGAGAGCTCCAGAGAACCTAGAATCTTTCCAGGCAGTGAGACAAAGATAAGAAGACGTGGAGTTGTGACATTACAAGGATTCTTCCACGCCGTCGAAACCTCCATCAAACTTTCTATTTTCTTTCTTCTTATTTGATTTTAGTTAATCTATTTGTCATGGGCTATTCTGTAGTGCTCTATTTAGTGATTCTCTCGTCAGTCATGAACTAAATTTTCTATGGCTGAGCGAGGATGATTTCCTAAGTTGAACGAACCCAGTTGTTAGTTTTTAATCTAATACATTCAGTTTGCTTATCAGTGATTTAATTTCTTGTCGATTAGCGAGAGCTAAGGGCTAGATCAGTGGTCTTGGCTTATTGAGAGGGAGTCGAGGTTAAACATCTGAGAATCAGTGATTGTTAGGCAGGCTTGTGCAAGGCTTGACCTATTATTGTAGGCCTCAGGAATGAGTCTACCGCTCATAACCATAACACCCTGATTTGTAATGATAATCTAACTAGAAAATCACCATAGGCATATGGGATAAGTAAGTTAGGATTGTACGTATCGGACGCGAGAGCTTCGGTAGATTAGAGTGGTGGGTTAACTGAATAACATTGTAAAAGGTGTTATCTTTGTAGCATTTGCGAGAGTCAGGCAAAGATCAATGCTATATCAATGCGTATAGGCAACTGGGGGAGTGTCATGCTTAGGAAGGATTATGAGCCCAGCCTATGTTTTACTGATATCTTTTCATGACATCGATCATTTGGTTATTTTTTGTTTATTAGTGTAACTATAAAATCTCCCAAACCAATCAGATTCTTATTTTCTTGTTAAGCACAACTACTTCTGTAATTCAGCGTTATCATTCGACATCTCAGTCTCTGTGGGATGATACTCTACTTACTCTTTATTACTTGTTCGACTGGTTCACTTGCCATTAAGGAATTTGACCAACAGCAAACTCAGACGTTGTCCAACTGCAAGTCGCTCATGCTAACAATATACAAGCCTTAAAGGTTGTGCAATCCTAGCATGGCGAGCTTGCAAAATAGCTGGGTTCGACGAAGGCTGCTCTCGTAGATGCCAAGAAAGCCTACTCCGAGTGTACCGACAACGTGAAAGAGACTGCAGAAGATGCCTTTGCTATGGATTTAGTGCAGATTTGGCATTTGAATCCCTATGTTGACCTGAACCTCTTCGGGTTTCATTATAAAGCATATGTCAAAGATGGTCAGTTGATCCCGCCACCTTCATCCCTCGGTGACAACTCGATGTCCCAGATGGATGGAGGTCTGGTCAGCAAGGGGGAGGAAGAGGTCTCCACTGCCATCCACACTAGAGGATAAAAGGCCCAACTTGAAGCGGCAACTCCCTCTAGTTGAGTGGCCGAGATATCGTTGTTTTGGGGCACTGAGGCCCATTTTGCTTTGTATAGATTTCCACCGGTTTTCTATCCCAATTTCATTCTTTTCGTTTTGATTTTTGTACTTGAATGAATTAATCATTAATGGTAGTTTACTTATTTCCTGATCGATTCGAATATGTTTCAACGTCTTTCATTCATAGCAGCGATGAATTAATTTTACGAAACCGAATCTATGTTCAGAGTTCTATTGCATGACCGGGCCAAGGTCAAAAATGTATTATGCAGAATCTGCTTAGGATATTCTTCCGGCATTAAAGACCGGGTATACGAGTGAGGATTTTCAATTAAGCCTCCATACCATGTTCCGGTTTCGTTGACCGGGATTCAATCCGGAATAAGGGCAAATTGTCACATGTTCAAACTTGGTATGGAAACAAGACGTTCAAACATTTTGACCTGATCAGGGTCTGTATGACAATTCACCCTATTATCCTGGAGCGAGTTTTGATACATCAAAGTTGCAAGGGTTTATAGTAGCGGCTTTGCTTTATTGAGGAACCGGGCTCAATGGCCCAGGTTTTAATCTTTCATTTGTGCTCAATTTATGACCGGGTTCAGTGACCTTGGGTTGGGTCTATTTATTCGTTCATTTGTTTGCAACTGGTACAATTTGGAGAGTCTGGAACTTGATTCTCAACCGAGAAATTCTTCATTTATTTGAAAGATAACTTGCTCAAATGAGCTAACAACTTCAAAAAAGGAAATTGAATAAGCAAAAAGGAAAACTGAATGAATTAACGCAGACACAGTATGTCCGCAAATATCGTGTTGGGATCCGTACACGCAGCGGAAGGATTTCATCCATTTAAAAAACTTACGAATCCCATTAAGAGGATCTATCAACAGCGTTTAAATCAAGGTTCGTTAGAAATCGTACCTATGAGAACTCGTGAGCGTTTCATTCTCGTGTGTGTCTCTAACGTCGTGCGTCTCGGACGTCGTACATCTCGATTGTGGTGCCAACTTGTTGATCAAACAGGAGCTGACTTTGCGTGTTCGCTCCCTCTACCGATATCCACATGAACAGCCTCCAACACCGACTGTAGCGTGCTAGTGCCTTCAGTATTTTCGTGTCTCTCACTTTTTTCCTAGGGTTTCTCGCGGCTTTTCTCATACGTCTTAACAAATATCCCATAGGTTTTTAAAAACCCATTAGACGTATAATATATATTCAAAATTAATCCTTATTAATCTTGAAATTTGAATTTGGATTAAAATAATATATTAATTAAATCTATCCAATAGATCTAATCTAATCTATTTATTTAATCTGAATTAAAAGCCTTCGATTTAATTTATCTCTATAATTTATCTCTATAAATTAAATCGAGATACTATATCTCAATTCAAATTAAATTAGATATATGATATCTATATTCAAAAATTAAATCATAGATACAACATCTCAATTTGTTTTAGATATGTAATTTATCAAATAAATTGAATACAAAACAAATAATAATATTATAATCTATATTAATAATATCATTATTATTAAATTCGAATTTATATTATACTATAATATATATATATATATATATATATATCCTAGATTAAAGTTGTATTCATTAAATCTTAGACATATCTAATATTCAATGAATCTGGACACTATTACTCGTGTTGGGCTATTCTTGTGTGCGACCCTGCAGGCCCACATGAGATTGGCAGCGGGCCAATACTGTACCAGCCCACAAGTCGTAAGCGGCCTCTAGCAAGACATTGCGGCTACCCAATTCATATGGGGATCGATAATACGATACAACCTATCATACAACCATGTCACGTCCCTTTCGTCACGTGATAATTTGGTTAAGGATGAGGCATGGATAATGTCAACTTCCTGTTCTTGACCATTACTTTCTCGATTCTTGAGTAGTCTAACAATTGAAATGGAAACTCTTTTCCATCATAGTATGACCATACATTTCTCAGACTCACTCATCGAGGGCCCAGTAATATCTCTCTACAAATGTGAGGGACAAATTCCATCTTGACTATTCACATTCCTTTCCATGAAAACCACTGATCCCGATTGGAGCCTTTATCATCACCCGGTCAAAGGTGACTTTTGATTAGGTCAAAGAGCATCGACTCATCATGTAGGAATCCATGATGATCTCAGTTCAAAGGGCATTGTGACACGGTTATACAAGAGAAAAACTTATGACTAAATCCATGCAGCTTTCTCATAGTGGGTCGGTCCAGCACCTTCTACTCTTACAAGTGCCCATGACTTTGATTCGTATCTCCATACCTCATCAAAGTCATACTGGTCTTATTCCATCTTCGCTCCTGCGTAGATGACCAACCAGGGACATTTAGGATAATCTATAAGATATATCCAGGGATACATTTATTACTATAAACATGCAAATGAAATGATAACAAAATGGAGAATACTTTAAATGACATTAACGTTTAAAGTACAATGACTTGCCCCTAGGGCATAATTTCCAATAGACTCCCACTTGCACTAGGTGCAATCATTAATTACTCTAATTCCCATTGCCCTAACATGACGCTCATGTTTTTATTGTGGAAATGGCTTAGTAAGAGGATCAGCATCATTGTCTTCAACTGGTACTTTGCTTACTTTTTTATCACCTCTATCATTGATTTCTCTGATAAGATAAAATCGCCTGATTATGTGCTTGGTCCTTTGATGTGACCTAAGCTCCTTGCTATTGTCACAGAACACGTCTATTGGATTTGAGATGGTCGGAACCACCCCTAGTTCATTAATGAACTTTCTAATCCAAAAGGCCTCCTTAGCTGCATCCGATGCTGCTATATACTCAGCTTTTATTGCAGAATCAACTACAGTTCTCTGCTTAGACCTCTTCCATCTTACCGCACCACCATTCAAAAGGAACACATATCTTGATTGCGATCTTAGATCATCTTGGTCAGTTTGGAAACTCGCATTTGTGTAACCGATCACACAGAGGTCATCCAAACCATCATATACCAAGAATAAATCCTTAGTCCTTCTTAAGTACTTTAGGATATTTTTGATAGCAGTCCAGTGACCCTCACCAGGATCTTGTTGATATCTGCTGGTCATACTTAAGGCAAATGACACATCCAGTCGAGTACATAACATGGCATACATGATAGATCCAATGGCGGATGCATATGGAATCTTACTCATGCAATCTCTTTGATCTTGCGTACTAGGACACAAATCCTTACTGAGATGAATGCCACGAGACATGGGCATGTAACCCCTTTTAGAATCTTGCATACTGAATCTGTGCAGTACCTTGTCTATGTATGTGCTCTGACTTAGGCCTATAAGTCTATTAGATCTATCTCTATAGATCCTAATCCCTAGGATGTAAGTGGCTTCGCCTAAATCTTTCATTGAGAAAGACTTTCTTAACCAAGACTTGACACTCTACAAGGTAGAAATGTCATTCCTAATGAGTAGGATGTCATCAACATAAAGCACTAGAAATACAACTGTGCTCCCACTAACCTTCTTGTAAACACAAGGTTCATCGATGTTTTGAATGAATCCAAACTCTGTCTACTTCATCAAAACGATGATTCCAGCTTCGAGAGGCTTGCTTCAATCCATAAATGGATCTTTGAAGCTTACATAATTTACCAGAGTCCTCTGGACGCACAAAACCCTCAGGTTGTGTCATGTACACATCCTCAAGGAGCAAGCTTTCTATTAAGGAAGGCAGTTTTGACGTTCATTTGCCATATTTCATAGTCATAATATGATGCAATGGCAAGAAGGATTCTGATTGATTTGGCCATTGTAACTAGGGAAAAGGTTTCATCATAGTCCATACCATGAGTTTGAGTGAATCCTTTTGCAACTAGTAGTGCCTTGAAGATATTTACTTTGCCATCCATGTCAGTTTTCTCCTTGAAAACCCACTTGCTCCCAATGGTTTTTACACCTTCAGGTGGATTGACTAAGGTTCACACCTTATTTTCGTACATGGATTGCATTTCAGACTTCATGACATTAAGCCATCTTTCGGAGTTTTGTCCCAACACGGCCTCTCGATAGGTAGTTGGCTCATTCTGCTCAATGAGCAAAACATCATGACTTCCAGTAATCAGAAATCCATATATCTGAGGCTGTATCCGTGATCTATCGGACCTTTGTGGGCCTTGTGTTACTAGAGTAGGCTCATCAACTTGTTGTGAGTCTTCTCCATTTTTCCATCTGTGGTTCTATGTTGTCTTGTGACTCTCGAACTTCTTCGAGGTGCACCTTACTCCCACTGGTTCTATTAGAGATAAACTCTTTCTTCAAAAAGACACCATTCCGGATAACAAACACTTTGTGATCGGTAGGATTGTAGACATAGTATCTTTTAGTTTCCTTAGGATACCCCACAAAAAGGCATTTTGAGGATCTGGATGATAATTTATCAGAGGCTTGGTGTTTAACGTAAACCTCACATCGCCAAATTTTAAGAAAGGACAAACTAGGTTTCTTCCCAGTCCATATCTCATATGGTGTCTTTTCAACTGCCTTTGATGGAACACGGTTTAGTATGAATGCAACTGTTTCTAGGGCATGGCCCCAAAAGGAAGGAGGAAGATCTTTTTGACTCATCATAGATCGAACCATATCTAATAGAGTTCTATTCCTCCACTCAGAAACATCATTCCATTGAGGTGTTCCTGGAGGAGTAAGTTGTGAGATGTTCCCATAACTCCTAAGATGGTCAATGAACTCTTGGGTTAAAATTTTCACCACCCCGATTAGATCGAAGTGCCTTAATTGTTTTGCTAAGTTGGTTTTGCACTTCATTTTGGAATATTTTGAACATTTCAAAAGATTCAGACTTATGTTTCATTAGATAGATATGCCCATATCTACTAAAATCGTCTATAAATGCAATGAAGTACAAATGACCTCCTTTGGCAGAAGTATTTATTGGTCCACAGACATCAGTATGTATGAGGCCCAATAAATTAGTGGCCTTCTCACTATGCCCAGTAAAAGGCACCTTTTTCATCTTTTCAATAAACAAGACTTACATGTATCAAATGAGTCAAGAAATCCATCTGTGAAGGAGTTTTGAAATGCGTTTCTCATTTATATGGCCCAGACGACAGTGCCATAGGTAGTTCGGATTCAAATAATTTGACTTGATCCTTCTGGTAGTTTGTGTCATAGATATGTCCATTCAATTTTCTATTGTCCTTGGGACCCTACACATTTATACAAATGCGAGAACCACATGCGGTATCTAATACCCATGTTGAGTAAGTAGAAAAATGAATATCTATGACATAGACACCTGAAACAATAGCCCCGCTATCCTTCTTGTTCTTTTCCAGATCTTCGAGCTAGAGTTTGCAATTCCTCTTCCAATGACCAAGTTAATTGTGGAAGAAGCAGACCCCATCCTTTGGAGGTTTTGCCTTCTTGGCTTTCCGTTTCATACCCCTTCCTTTCTGAACGGACAAAACAATATTAGGCCTCTTCTTAAGGCTCTGCTAATCAGTTTTGAACATCCCATGCAGTTCAGAAATTGATTCCTCCATGTTGTTCATGTTGTAATCCATGACAAAGTGACCATAGCTTCTTGTGAGTGAGTTTAAGATCACATCTGTAGCCAACTCCTGGAACATGGGGAATCCAAGCCTCTCAAGGTGATCAATGTAGCCTTTCATTTCCAACACATGAGGACTAACTGATGCACCTTCAGCCATCTTGCAGGAAAATAAGGCCTTTATGGTCTTATACCTCTCTTGCCTTGCCTGTTGTTGGAACATTTCCATAGGATGATCAATCATCTAGAGGTCTCCACAAGTTCTAGATCTCTATCGAGGTCTGGAACCATAGTGGCAGGCATTAGGCATCCTGCATCCATAAAGTCAACCTTATGCTTCGTATAAGTATCAGCCTGAGCTCTTGGATCAGTAGCTGCAGGCTCATAAAGAATGGGTTGATCGATGAGATACTCTTTTCTTTCGTGCTTGGGATCAACGCTTAAGTTCCCAAACATGTCAAGAAAGTTTGTCTCATCGAGTTCGTCTTTCTCAAGGACTGATCACATTGATGGTGTTACGGTATTGCTAGTCGACATGATTCTACAACTAAAATATATGATAAGTTTAATTAGTAATCACCCACTGAATTAACAACCCTCATTATAATTAGTGGGCTAAGATCCATATTTGGCTAAAATTTAAGTCTGCTTAGGCAGGATGCTTAAAATCAAGTTATTTAGATAGGCAACCTCTTTGCCAATTACATCACATGTAACTCTTAGATCTTTATGGGATTCGATCATCAAATGACTCGGCATGTTTAATCCCATATAATGCCTTGAGATCCAAAACCGTTTTGATAATCTCAATTAAGTCAAGACAATAATGAATGTTTAGTATCACCATTACCCACTCTTGTCTCATCAAGATAACTCAAATGCATCCACTTTGGTGGAACATACAAATGGGCAATCTAGGTTTTGACAAGTATGTTAATTCCTGGATTTTGATAATCACAATTTCAAAGTATTGAATTACGTATTTTTGATTTCAAAATGACCTTGCCCGAGCAAGATGGTAAGCTTGCTCGAGCAATATCGGGATTCAGTGAAAAGAAGAAGGAAAACATAGAGGATCATGCCCGAGCACTCCCTGAAAACAGGCGAAAGCATGACTTGCCCGAGCAAGATGAGAAGCTTGCTCAAGCAACGATGGGCTCACTGAAGAAATAAGGAAAGCACAAACACCTGCCCGAACATCCCTCGCAAAAGGCCAGAAAGTATACCTTGCCCGAGCAAGGTTACAAGCTTGCTCGAGCAACATCGAATGTTGAAGAAAGTTAAGGGGAAGCACTAGCCATATGCCCGAGCAACCTCCAGAAACACCTGAAAGCAACACCTTGCCCGAGCAAGGTACTTGGTGTGCTCGAGCAAAACCGAAACAGAAGCGAGGATCTAAATACCATAGTATTTGCCCAAGCATAAGAATATGGTCTGCCCGAGCATATGCCCGAGTATAAGAAAAAGGCTACCCCAGCAAACTCCTTGGATTCGTCTCTACCTTGACTTTGCCCGAGCAAGGTTATAAGCTTGCTCGAGCAACATCGTCCTGAAATACTTTCTCGCTGTCTTGCCCAAGCATGAAGATCAACATGCTCGAGCACATGCTCGAGCAAGGACAAAAGCTTGCCCAAGCAACCTTGAATGTCCTCTTAAATTTGGCTCTGCCTGAACCTTGCCCGAGCAAGAAGGAAGTCTTGCTCGAGCAATGTAGTCTGGAAGACAATACTTCCGCTTCTTTGAAGAGCTTGCCCGAGCATAGATATCACCATGCTCGAGCATCATCTCGCAAGCAACGAAAATGCTTGCCCGAGCACTAGCGAGTGGAGAGTGTTTCTACACTATGATACAAAGAGCTTGCCCGAGCAAACCAATGATCTTGCCCGAGCAATGTCATCCCTGTTCTAAAGCTTCGTCTGCGTAAATTCTCTGATGATAACATTTATCTTATTACTTATGATTATTGTTTATTAAGTTTACTAAATGCTTTTAACCAATGTATTAGTGAGTTTCAGATCATCAAGGCACAAATTACCAGCTGATTATGATAAAGCAATTTGGTTTGTCAGAAGCATTAAATGCAAAGTAGAGACATTCACCATTCTGGCAAGAAACCTTCTGAGCAAGCAAAAAGCATTCCGGCCATACCTTATGCAAAATTCAGAACGTGTCTCAACGGACAATTTGAATAAGGAATGTCAACGAAGAATAAACGGTCGAATGTCGAAGCGTACGAGGAAACATAGCAAGTGTTTTGGAACAGACATATTGATTACTCACAACGGCTCATTAATTCCTCTCAACGGTCATCAATGCAATCAACTTATAAATAGAAGGAGCATTCAAGTCTCCAACGCCAAAAAAAAATGTTGTGCATTCAATTAGCAATTAAGAGCTTTTACTGTTTCGACTCACAGAGAGATTATCTTCGGATATATTAAGCTTCAGTGATTATTATTCTACTCTTTTAGAGAGTTTCTCATTGATTAGCTTTCTTGTAAGAATCTCAAAGTATTGGGACTTTGAGATTGGGATACTTGATTACAACTTGTAAGGGGGAGCAAGTTCTAGAGAGAGAATTGCTTCGAGAGTTACAGAGTGTGTAATCAGTTGAAGTTAGTGAAAATCCCGGAGAGTCTGGGGACTGGACGTAGGTCAAGGATTTAGACCGAACCAGGATAAATCCATTGTGTTCAATCTCACTTATCCCTACTCTGTTTATCTCTGTTTTACATTCGGTTAAACAAAGGATTCTTGTGAAAAAATTTATATCCCCAATTCACCCCCCTCTGTGTGATATTCCTTCTTTCATTTGGTATCAGAGCAAGGTCTTCTCTAAAGAGACTAACATCTCGAGAAGGATCAGTATGGATGGAATCTTACCTGATGGAGCCTCAATCAACCGACTACCTGGATTTACTAGAGAGCATTATTCCTTTTGGAAAGGAAAATTTAAAGTCTTTGTGATGGCCTCTGAGTTCGGCCTCTGGAGAGTATTTGAAAGAGGAAACTACGTTCCGACAACCACTGAAGATGGAGTAAGAATTCCAAAGCTCGAAGAGGAATATGACGAGAATGACAAGAAGCTGGTTGTTCTGAACAGCAAAGCAATCCTCATGCTCCAGAGTGCTCTAAGTCAGAATGAATACTTTAGAGTATGCTCAAAGACCACCGCAAAAGAAATGTGGGATGCATTGGAGGTGGCTCACGAAGGAACGACATGAGTCAAAGAAAATAGAGTTAACACCCTTATGACTGAATACGATCTTCTTCGTATGAAGTCAGGAGAATCAATTGGTGAGTTCCAACTTAGATTCACTCACTTAATTAATCAACTTGCGGCACTTTGGGAAAGTTCTACGACGAACCGTTCAAGTCGAAAGGTCTTGAATATTCTCGA
Source organism: Acacia melanoxylon (assembly GCA_019022615.1). Lineage (NCBI taxonomy): Eukaryota > Viridiplantae > Streptophyta > Magnoliopsida > Fabales > Fabaceae > Acacia > Acacia melanoxylon. Next base: position 932,590 of record JAFJYJ010000045.1, on the reverse strand, counting down.
AGGAATGGGAAGCTAAGGTCACTGCCATCGAAGAGGCTCATGGCGTGTCAATGCAATCGGTAGCAGCCTTGTTTGGTAGTCTATCATAGTATGAAGGTAAGATCAAGTTCAGGAAAGGACTTGATGAAATTCATAGTAAGGGCAAAGGCATAGCTCTCAAGGTCACAAAGAAACAAAAGAGACAAATGATGATGAAGAAGTAGATGAAGATGAAGAGCTGGGCATGATAGTTCGAAGGTTCAAAAAATTCTATAAGAAGGACCAAGAATACAAGAAGTTCCACAAGGGAAGCTCCAGCATCGAAACCAAGAAGCCAATCATATGCTACGAATGTGAAAGACCCAGCCACATCAAGTCTGAATGCCCCCTGCTGAAAAACAAAGAGAAGAATAAGTTCAACAACTTCAAGAAGAAAGCCTATGTGTCGAATATGGGGTGATAGCTCATCCGACGAAGATGAAGCTGAGGATGAAGAAAAAGCCAACATATGCCTAGTTGCTCAAGAAGAGGAGCAGACTGAAAATAACACTGAGGTATATGATCTTCAACCATCATATGATGAACTGTTTTCTGAATATAATCTTGTGCAATCCGAATTTGAAAAACTTGCAGAAAAATACATAGCTTTGAAAAAGAAAAATATTACTCTTGAAATGCAAGTCAACAATCTCTCTGGAAATGTCATTTGTGAAGATTGTGCATATTTACGTAAAAAAAGAATGAACATCTTACAAAAGCACTTGAGAAATTCACTAGAGGAAGTGAAATGCTCAATGTGATTTTGAACCAAAGAAAGATTCACAAATGATAAATCGGAATTGGTTATAAGCCCGATTTTGATAAGAAGAAAAAGGCAAAAAGAAATTTGGTGAAAAGTTTTATATGAATTATTTCGTAAAATTTGTTCATGCATCAAACCCTTTTGCTCATTGTAATTATTGTAACCGAAAAGGTCATACTACTTCTTCTTGTTTTCATAGAAAGGAAAGAAAGAGTAAACCTATAGGTAATTACCAATGGGTGCCTAAGGGATCTTATAAGGTTCCCGAGTCACAAACTAACCCAAAAGGACCCAAGAAAAGATGGGTACCTAAAACATGATATCTTGTGATTTGCAGGTTTGTCTGAGAGCATCGAAATCCAATAAGTGGTATATTGATAGTGGATGCTCTAGACACATGACGGGTGATCATACAAAATTTGCTACTCTCAAGACCAAAAATGGTGGCACTGTGACATTTGGTGGAAATCAATCCGGAAAGATTGCTGGAATTGGTGAAATTGGCAACAATAATGGACCACAAGTCAAGGATGTCTATCTTGTAGAAGGCTTGTGTCATAACCTACTCAGTGTGAGCCAGAGTACAGACAAAGGCAACCTTGTCATCTTCGACTCAGAGGAGTGCTTGATCGTTAGCAAAGATGATATACCCTTGGTCAACCTCAAATCAAAAGCTTTATTTAGGGCCCCCAGAGATGGTAACTGTTATACTCTAAACCTTTCTAACAATTTCAATGAACTTTCTTCTGAAAATTACTTTATTAGTAACTTGGAAGAAAGTTGGCTTTGGCACAAGCGTTTAGCTCATGTCAATATGTTTCAACTTGATAAGTTACAGAAAAAGGATTTAGTCATTGGTTTGCCAAAGCTTAAGTTCAAAAATGATATGATATGTGATGCGTGTCAGAAAGGAAAACAGACTAAATCATCTTTTAAATCCAAAAATGAAATTTCATCTAACAGGCCTCTTCAACTACTTCATATGGATTTAGTTGGGCTCTAGAGTAAGAAGTCTTGGTGGAAATCTTTACACCTTAATTATTGTTGATGATTTCTCAAGATTTTGTTGGACTATATTTTTATCTTCAAAGGATGAAACTTTTGATCAGTTCGTTGTATTTGCCAAAAAGGTCAAAAACGAGAAATGTATTTCTATTTCAGGCTTAAGGACTGATCATGGTGGAGAATTCGATAATCACGCGTTTGAGGAATTTTGTAGAGCTCATGGAATAGACCACAACTTCTCTGCTCCTCGAACTCCTCAACAAAATGGTGTTGTGGAGAGGAAGAATCGAGTTCTCACCGAGATGGATAGAGCAATGCTAAATGAAAATCAAACTTCTCAAGTCTTCCGGGCGGATGCAATGAGCACAAAGATGCTACATTTCAAACCGAGCATACATCCGGAAGAAACTTCGAAGACACCTTATGAGCTATATAAGGGAAGAAAACCAAACCTTAGTCATCTACACATCTTTGGGTGTAAGTGCTTTGTGCACAATAATGGTAAGGATAACTTAGGTAAGTTTGACTCAAAGTCTGATGAAGGTATTTTTCTCGGTTATTCAAATAGAAGTAAAGCATATAGGATTTTCAATACTCGCACTCGTACCGTTGAAGAGTCTATTCATGTTGTGTTTAGTGAAGCCAAATCTGAAAAATCTTTGGATGATGAGGAAGAAAATGGTTATAAAAATCAATTCTTTTCAAAAACCACCCCTGCTTCTCTTGAAAATTCTTCTGAAAATAATTCTCATTCACAACCTAGAGCTTGGAGATTCATAGGAATCATCCCTTGGATCAAGTTATAGGTGATGTGAATGAAGGGGTTAGAACTAGAAATAGCACTTTGAATGAAGTACCATTTTCTGCATTCATCTCACACATTGAACCCTCTAAGATTGACAAAGCCCTTTCAGACAATGATTGGGTAATAGCAATGCAAGAGGAATTACATCAATTTGATAGAAATCAAGTTTGGGATTTGGTACCTAGGCCTAAGGACCATCCGGTCATTGGCACTAAATGGGTATTCAAGAACAAACGAGATGAAACAGCAATCATTGTCCGAAATAAGGCAAGATTGGTTGCTAAAGGCTATAATCAAGAAGAAGGAATTGATTATGAGGAAACTTATGCTCCAAAGTAGCTAGATTGGAAGCCATAAGAGTCCTTCTTGCCTTTGCATGTGTAAAAGGTTTTAAACTATATCAAATGGATGTAAAAAGTGCATTTTTAAATGGTTTTATCCAAGAAGAAGTTTATGTAGAACAACCTCCTGGTTTTGAAAATATTCATCATCCTGATCATGTTTATCGTCTCAAGAAGGCCCTATATGGCCTTAAACAAGCTCCAAGAGCTTGGTATGAGCGATTAAGCAAATTCCTTCTTGATCAAGGTTTTATTAGAGGCAAAGCCGACACAACTCTCTTCATAAAGAGTAATAAATCTAATGAAATTTTAATTGTCCAAATATATGTTGATGATATTATATTTGGTGCTACTAATGACTTTCTTTGTGAAGAATTTTCCAAGAAAATGCAGGGAGAATTTGAAATGTCTATATGGGGGAATTAAACTACTTTCTTGGATTGCAAATCAAACAACGGAAGGATGGAATTTTCATCTCTCAAACAAAATATCTTCGTGATTTGCTCAAGAAGTTTGGCCTGGAAAATTGCAATGGTGCAGACACCCCAATGAGCTCAACAGCCTCTCTGGATGCTGATGAAGAAAAAGGGAAAGATTTCAACATAACCAAGTATAGAGGAATGATTGGTTCCCTGTTATACTTAACTGCCAGCAGACCAGACATCCAATTTAGTGTGGGAATGTGCGCAAGATTTCAATCAGCTCCAAAAGAGTCACATGCAGAGCATGTTAAAAGGATTTTTTGTTACCTATTGGACACAAAAGAATTGGGCCTCTGGTTTCCAAAAGGTCAACAGGAATTTCTGGTTGCATATTCGGACTCAAACCATGCGGGTTATAAGACTGATAGGAAGAGTACAAGTGGGCAATGTGAGTTCTTCGGGGGTTCACTAGTTTCATGTTTCAGCAAGAAGCAAACAAGTGTGGCAGTATCTTCAACTGAAGCCGAGTATGTAGCTGCATCAAGTTGTTGTGCTCAAGTTCTTTGGCTCAAGCAACAAATATCAGACTTGGGGATCAACCTGAAGGAGATCCCAATCCTCTGTGATAATACAAGTACCATAAGCTTGGCCAAGAATCAAGTCCAACACACTCGAACCAAGCACATTGATGTGAGACATCACTTCATAAGAGATCACATTCAGAAAAAGGATATTAAAGTGATGTTCTCCCAACACACCTACAACTTGCTGATATCTTCACAAAACCCCTCGCCAAAGAGCAATTCATGTTCATAAGAAGAGAATTGGGAATGGTTAATCCCAATGAATTGTGAGTATATTATTTGTAATTGATTAATTTTTCTCTTTAACAAATACTAACTTTGGCATCAGAGTTTCTCATTGATGTTGTGCAGGATACTCTAATTTTAAAAAAAGGAAAGGGGGGGCAAATATCATATTGCTCGAGCATATCAACATTTCTTGCTCGAGCAACTAAGTCCAAATCTTCCTAAGAATTCCCAGGAAGTGAGTTTGCTCGAAAGTTTGCTCGGGCAAGATCGGGATTCTTCATAAATTTAGAATTTAAGATTCTTGCTCAGGCAAGACCAAAAGTCTGCCCGAGCAAGAACTTTGCCCGAGCAAACATGAAATGTTGCTCGAGCAAAGTCGGACGTCCGCATCTCCAATAAGGCGCGACGTTTCATTTTCAACGGCATAATCAGTTTTCCCAAAATTTCCGTCAAAACCCTAAGTTCCCTCTCTCTCAAATTCCTCGTCCGTTACGATTGCTCACGAATCGTCATCCAAATTCAACCGTTACAACTGTTCAAATCATCGAGGGAAACGTTTCCAACCGATTGGATTTCTCAATCTCCACCCATTTATCGTCAACGGAAAACTACTCTCCGTCGGTCACACATTCATCACTTCACTGAAATCATCCTCGATCAATGGCAGATTCAAGCGACAAATCTCAGTCTCAGACTTCCCCGGCGAGAAGGTCGAGATTCTATCGGCCCAAAGTCGCAACCTCCGGCAGTCCTCCGAAACAGAGTGCTTCGAAACCATCGGCCAAACCTCCAAAACAGAGTGCTTCGAAATCATCGGCCAAATCGTCGAAAGCTCAATCCTCTCAGAAATCAAAGTCTGTTCCATCTTCATCAAGTCCTCAAGTCAAGCTTTCCACCGGGAAATTTAAACGAAAGAAATCGCCTTCATCCCCCACTTCGAAGACTATCGGCACCTCAAAGGCAATGGATGAAATTACCGGAAAAAGCAAGGAGGATCAAGTTCAACCTCTCAAACCTTCCTTGAGTCAAAAATCACAAGGTTCCGGGAGCAAAAAACTGAAAGTGTCGTTTTCCATCCAATCCGAAGGATCAGAGACCAAGGAAGACTCTCCGACTAGCCGACCTCCGGATGGTAAACTTCCAGAACCTTTACCAAATATGATTATCACAGACTTAGGTGTTGACGATTACAAACTGTATGATCGTTATTTTGGGTCTCGTCCATTTTGCCCAATTGTCTTCGTCAACTGGAGCATTTTAAAGCCAAGTTCAATTTTGACATGTCTAACTGGCTTCTCCAATTCATGCCTCTCCTAAGTATCAAGAAAGCATACTCCCCAGAAGTGGTTCGCATTTTCTATCATAATATGCACATGAAGGAGAAGGTCGACAAATCTGAAGAAGATGTTTTGGTTACTACGGTTTGAAACAAAGAAATTAAGATTACGGCGTATGATCTTAATATTCTTCTGGGTATGGTAAATATCCCTGAAGATCCTCCCCGACTAACCCCAGAAGAATGCCATCAGACCTTATTCCCAAATGTTCCAATTGAAGGCAAGCAGATCAACGTGACTCCAGCAATGATGAAGGATGAGTACAAGGTACTCTGGTACATCTATAGTCGATGTCTTATTCAGAAGGGACAGAGTTATACACATTTTGTAAGAAAGGACTTCGAGCGCTTTGCTTCGCTGATTGCTATGGAGCCACGAGATCTAGGTAAATGGATTTTTGAGGAAATGATGTCCTTCGTTTCAGAAGCTAAGGTTCGTCTTCGAGCCACTATCCCATATCCATCCTTGGTCTCCCATATCCTGGAGATTAACAATATTTGGTATCTGTCGGACGACAAAGAGGTGTACCCTCCACTCTTCGGCAAAGATCATATGAAGAGCATGCGGATCTCCTTCTCCAAAGCACAATACAAAGACAAAGGCAAAATGCCTCTCTCCTTTTCTCAGCCGCCTGCTACTTCTAAGCCCTCTGAACCTCAGCCCCCTGATGAAGCAGAGTCCTCTAAGGCTGGGCCTTCTTCTCATCCATCTTTCTCCAAGGCAACTATTCAGAATATTGTTGAAGCCACCGTTCAAAAAGCTGTCGCTCCAATATACCAAGCACTGATGACTTATCAGGATCTCTCAAACTCAATGCTCAAAGGTTTCCATGAGGACATGATCGGGTTGAGATCTCAAATTAGAGTCCAGATGAATACAGACTTGCAAGACTTCAAGGCCGAATTCGAAGAGTCAACAAACAAAGGTTTTTCAATTCTCTATGATCAACAACAAGAGATCAAGCAATCCATTCAGTCTGTGGTTGCTCGGCAACAATACTTTGAAGATGTTCTAGGTGCCTTCATGACAAGTCTTGGTACCCATTTTGGTACAGCATTTGTCCTTCCCACATTTCCCACCCCTTCCATGACATCCGCTTCAGAGAGCCTCCCTGTCCTGCTCCTGAGATTCCCTCAGCATCTCCTCTTCCTCCAGCTGTTTTTCCTCCGCCTACTATTGATCCATCCACTATACCTCTCCCTTATACTTCTGATGAGTTTGGCGATTGTGGACCCCTTTTTGTCGATAACAAAGGGGGAGAGTAGTTGTTTAGGCTTTTGCTATTGTTTGTGTTACTGCTTTTGTTTGTGGTTACAGACTCTGTTTGTGCTTATTTTGAATTCAATCAATATAAAGTATTTTAGAGTCGCTATCTTACTTGTTATGATTTTTATTAACTCAAACCATTCACAATACTTAATTCAACAAAAGTTAAAATCCATTTCTAAAGAATTGTCATCATCAAAAAGAGGCAAAATGTTAATTCCTAGATTTTGATAATCACAATTTCAAAGTATTGAATTAAGTATTTTTGATTTCAAAATGACCTTGCCCGAGCAAGATGGTAAGCTTGCTCGAGCAATATCGATTCAAAGAAAAGAAGAAGGAAAGCATAGAGGATCATGCCCGAGCACTCCCCGAAAAACAAAGAAAGCATGACTTGCCCGAGCAAGATGAGAAGCTTGCTCGAGCAACGATGGGCTCACTGAAGAAATAAGGAAAGCACAAACACATGCCCGAGCATCCCTTGCAAAAGGCTAGAAAGTATACCTTGCCCGAGCAAGGTTACGAGCTTGCTCGAGCAACATCGAATGTTGAAGGAAGTTAAGGGGAATCACTAGCCATATGCCCGAGCAACCTCCAGAAACACCTGAAAGCAACACCTTGCCCGAGCAAGGTACTTGGTGTGCCCGAGCAAAACCGAAACAGAAGCGAGGATCTAAATACCATAGTATTTGCCCGAGCATAAGAAAATGGTCTGCCCGAGCATATGCCCGAGCATAAGAAAAAGGCTACCCCAGCAAACTCCTTGGATTCGTCTCTGCCTTGACTTTGCCCGAGCAAGGTTATAAGCTTGCTCGAGCAACATCGTCCTGAAATACTTTCTCGCTTTCTTGCCCAAGCATGAAGATCAACATGCTCGAGCAAGGACAAAAGCTTGCCCGAGCAACCTTGAATGTCCTCTTAAATTTGGCTCTGCCTGAACCTTGCCCGAGCAAGAAGGAAGTCTTGCTCGAGCAATGTAGTCTGGAAGACAATACTTCCAGTTCTTTGAAGAGCTTGCCCGAGCATAGATATCACCATGCTCGAGCATCATCTGCAAGCAACGAAAATGCTTGCCCGAGTACTAGCGAGTGGAGAGTGTTTCTACACTATGATACAAAGAGCTTGCCTGAGCAAACCAATGATCTTGCCCGAGCAATGTCATCCCTGTTCTCAAGCTTCGTCTGCGTAAATTCTCTGATGATAACATTTATCTTATTACTTATGATTATTGTTTATTAAGTTTACTAAATGCTTTTAACCAGTGTATTAGTGAGTTTCAGATCATCAAGGCACAAATTACCAGCTGATTAAGATAAAGCAATTTGGTTTGTTAGAAGCATTAAATGCAAAGTAGAGACATTCACCATTCTGGCAAGAAACCTTCTGAGCAAGCAAAAAGCATTCCGGCCATACCTTATGCAAAATTTAGAACGTGTCTCAACGGACAATTTGAATAAGGAATGTCAACGAAGAATAAACGGTCGAATGTCGAAGCATACGAGGAAACAGAGCAAGTGTTTTGGAACGGACATATTGATTACTCACAACGGCTCATTAATTCCTCTCAACGGTCATCAATGCAATCAACTTATAAATAGAAGGAGCATTCAAGTCTCCAACGCCAAAAAAAAAACGTTATGCATTCAATTAGCAATTAAGAGCTTTTACTGTTTCGACTCACAAAGAGATTATCTTTGGATATATTAAGCTTCAGTGATTATTATTCTACTCTTTTAGAGAGTTTCTCATTGATTAGCTTTCTTGTAAGAATCTCAAAGTATTGGGACTTTGAGATTGGGATACTTGATTACAACTTGTAAGGGGAAGCAAGTTCTAGAGAGAGAATTGCTTCGAGAGTTACAGAGTGTGTAATCAGTCGAAGTTAGTGAAAATCCCGGAGAGTCTGGGGACTGGACGTAGGTCAAGGATTTAGACCAAACCAGGATAAATCCATTGTGTTCAATCTCACTTATCCCTACTCTGTTTTACATTCGGTTAACAGAGGATTCTTGTGAAAAAATTTATATCCCCAATTCACCCCCCTCTTGGTGATATTCCTTCTTTCAAAGTATTCATTAATTGAAGGCATTATGACTTAAGATTTTATTTAGAGGGTCTATTTGATATAATCTAATTAATCCTATTAATTCGACTTATATGAAAGCAATATGAAAGAAAATATCATGATTAAATTTCGCGTTTATATTGTATTATAATATATATATATATATATAATATCATGATTTAAATTCTCGTGCTATGAACTATTAGTCACGGCGGTCCCGCTAGCCTGTTAGCAAGCGGGGTCCGAGCATGGTCGCGCGAATGAAAGAAGTCGTCATTAACGTGTCTGATCTGAATGTCTGAATGTGGTCAAGTTGAACATGACCGTCGTTGAATCTAGACAACTCAGAAAAACAAACTTGAATGACGAACCTTAACGTCCCCAGCGAGTCTAAACCCAAACAACGTCCAAGCATGATCAACAATTCCGAACCTTTCAGAATGTGATCTATTGCGAACATATCCGACCCTAGCGTGATCGTCCGATCTGAACGATTCAGAACCAAACGATAACGTAAGCAACATCCGACTAGCGTTCCGAACATAAATCCTAACGTGAATGTACGATATAAATCCTAATGCGAACATACGATTTAAATGTATACAAGATTCAGTTTTAAACATACATATATCTCATATAAACTCATGTAGAAACCCCAATTTAAACGCTCGGTTGATCTGGCTCTGATGCCACTATTGGGATCCGTACACGCAGCAGAAGGATTTCATATATTTAAACAACTTACGAATCCCATTAAGAGGATCTATCATCGGTGTTTAAATCAAGGTTCGTTAGACATCGTACCTATGCGAACTCGTGATCGTTTCATTCTCGTGTGCATCTCGAACGTCGTGTGTCTTGGACGTCGTACGTCTCGATCGTGGTGCCATCTTATTGATCAAACAAGAGCTGACTTTGCATGTCCGCTCCCTCTACCGGTATCCACACGAACAGCCTCCAACACCGACGGTAGCATGCTAGCGCCTTTAGTATTTTCGTGTCTCTCACTTTTTTCTCCAGGGTTCTCAAGGCTTTTCTAATACGTCTTACAAAATATCCCGTAGGTTTTTAAAAACCCATTAGACGTATTATATATATTCAAAATTAATCCTTATTACACTTGAAATTTAAATTTGGATTAAAATAATATATTAATTAAATCTATCCAATAGATCTAATCTAATCTATTTATTTAATTCGAATTAAAAGCATTCTTATTTAATTTATCTTTATAAATTAAATCGAGATATGATATCTATCTATTTAATTAAATCTAATATACTATATCTCAATTCAAATTAAATTAGATATATAATATCTATAGTCGAATATAAAATCGAGATACAATATCTCAATTTGTTTTAGATATTTAATTTATCAAATAAATTGAATACAAAACAAATAATAATATTAAAATCTATATTAATAATATGATTATTATTTAATTTCGAATATATATATATCCTAGATTAAACTTGTATTCATTAAATCTTAGACATATCTAAGATTCAATGAATCTGGACACTATTACTCGTGTTGGGCTATTCTTGTGTGCGACCCTGCAGGCCTACATGAGATTGGCAGCGGGCCAATACTGTACTAGGCCACAAGTCGCAAGCGGTCTCTAGCAAGACATTGCGACTACCCAATTCATATGGGGATCGATAATACGATACAACCTATCGTACAACAATGTCACGTCCCTTTTGTCACGCGATAATTTGGTCAAGGATGAGGCATGGATAATGTCAACTTCCTGTTCTTGACCATTACTTTCTCGATTCTTGAGTAGTCTAACAATTGAAATGGAAACTCCTTTCCATCATAGTATGACCATACATTTCTCAGACTCACTCATCGAGGGGCCCAGTAATATCTCTCTACAAATGTGAGGGACAAATTCCATCTTGACCATTCACATTCCTCTGCATGAAAACCACTAATCCTGATCGAAGCCTTTATCATCACCCGGTCAAAGGTGACTTTTGACTAGGTCAAAGAGCAGCGACTCATCATGTAGGAATCCATGATGATCTCAATTCAAAGGGCATTGTGACGCGGTTATACATGAGAAAAGCTTATGACTAAATCCATGTAGCTTTCTCATAGTAGGTCGGTCCAACACCTTGTACTCTTACAAGTACCCATGACTTTGATTTGTATCTCCATACCTCATCAAAGTCATACTGGTCTTATTTCATCTTCACTCCTACGTAGATGACCGACCAGGGACATTTAGGATAATCTATAAGATATATCCAGGGATACAGTTATCACTATAAACAAGCAAATGAAATGATAACTAAATGGAGAATACTTTAAATGACATTAATGTTTAAAGTACAATGACTTGCCCCTAGGGCATAATTTCCAACATATCGTGAACATGGAGCTTGGGTCTAACTATAATAGACTCTCAGCTTATCCACGTTCCATTGTCTCTTAATTAGTTTCCTCTCCAAGGTCTCCATCATGTAAGCTCCTTTGTCGAGTTTTTCTCTAATCCGGTAAGGACCTTCCCAGTTTGCAGCAAGCTTGCCATCGCTAGCATTTTTGTCCCTGACGTTGACTCTTCTGGGCACCAGGTCACCTTTCTCGAATGACCAGGGCCTAACCTTTCGGTTATATTTGGCCGCGATGAGTTACTTGGTGGCCATATCTCGGTAGTTTGCCGTAATTCTGACCTCGTCGATCAAATCTAACTCCATCGCTAGCACTTCATTATTCATCTCCTCGCAATCCTGGAGAGTCTTTATTCTCTTGCATGACGGCGGGCTATCTCGACCGGGATCATCGTCTTGCATCCGTAGGTCAACCGGAAATGAGTTTCTTGAGTTGAAGTTTGGACGCTAGTCCTGTAGCCTCATAACACACAATAGAGCTGTTCGACCCAGCTGAACTTTGCGTCCTCCATCCGCTTCCTTAGATCATCGACGATTCTCTTGTTTGTTGCTTCAGCTTGACCATTCGATTGAGGATGTTTTATGGAAGCAAAATGGTACTTGATGTTGAAGCTTGACATCATTTGTTGGAAGCCTTTATCAACGAATTGAGTTCCGTTATCCGTCACCACCCTAGTAGGGATCCCAAACCAGGAAATGATACCGTGTTAAAAAAAATATTTGTACGTGAGCAGAAGTAATTGTAGTTAAGGGCTCTGATTCAATCCACGTTGTGAAGTAATCAATGACTTCAATGAGCCATCGTAGTTGTCCTGGAGCCACTTTAAATGGACCCAAAAGATCCATGCCCCATTTATAAAAGGGCTATGGAGCCGAGATATTCTTCAACTCCGCTGGAGTGGACCAAATTATCCTAGCGTGTTTCTGGCAGCTATCACACTTCTTAACAAGATCCTTAGAATACGCCTCCATTGTCGGGTAGTAATAGCCTGCCCGTAGAGCTATCCTAGCCAGAGCCTTAGCTCCTATGTGCTGGCCATTGATTCCTTCGTGTATCTCAGCCAAGACATATTTTGTCTTATTCGAGTTTAAGCACCTCAGCATCGGAGAGTGTAGGCCTTTATGGTACAGTTGATCCTCCACCATCATATACATGGCTGAAACTCGGATCAACTTCTTGGCTTCGATAGAATCGTCGGGAAGGATTCCTCACTCCAGATAATCTTCGATTGGTTCCTTCATCCTGCTATTACCGAGATAACCATAACACAACTTGGCTCTGCAAGATTTTGTTGAACCACGGTTCTATGTACTTGCCAACTTTGACAAGAAGTCGGCTCTGGTATTTTCCCCTCTCAGAATGTGAGTGACGGTCACCTCTTCAAAACCGGACATTACCTCCTTGGCTTTATTCAGGTACTTTTCCAGCAAAGGACCCTTTGCTTGATATGTCCCCTCGATTTGTACTGCTACGAGCTGAGAGTCGGTTAAGACCTTAACTCTCTTGGCTTCATCCTCCTTCACATGCATTAGCCCGGCTAGTAGTGCTTCATACTCGGCTTGATTATTCGATGTCGGGAAGTTTAATTGGAGTAAGTGCTCAATAGCAACTCCTTCTGGGCTCTCAACTATGATTCTGGCTTCACTTCCCTTAGCGTTTGACGAGCCATCAACATACACTTTCTACATCTCGGCATCTTTGTTCTCCCTTTTGCCTACCGGGTTTAGCTCCATCACAAAATCAGCCAGTGCTTGCGACTTAATTGCATGCCGAGCCTCATAAGTGATATCAAACTCGGACAGCTCTATGGGCCAACTGATCATCCTACCGGCCAAATTCGGCTTATGCTGTATTTGCCGGATTGGTTGACTGGTTCGAATGATGATCTGGTGTCCTTGGAAGTAAGGGCGAAGTCTTTTTGCTGCTGTGAATAAGGAAAATGCCACTTTCTCCAGTTTCTAATATCTTAACTCTGAGCTCTATAGGGCCTTGCTTATGAAGCATATTGGTACTTGGCCATTCTTTTTCTCCCTAACCAATGCTGCACTTATAGCTTCTTCACCCACAGACAAGTAAAGGAATAACATTTCTCTGGGTTCGGGTTTAGACAAGATTGGCGGGGTTGCCAAACACTACTTGATCTTCTCGAACACAGCTTCACACTCCGGGTTCCAACCTCCTTGTGCCTCTTTCTTTAGCAACTTGAAGAAAGGAAGAGCATTTTCTACCGATCTCGATAGGAATCTAGTCAATGCAGCCAACCTCCCGGTCAACTGCCGGATTTCCTTCTTGTTCCTTGGGGCCTTCATATCCAGCACAACCTTGCATTTGTCTAGGTTCGCTTCGATTCCATGGTTTGTTAGTAGGAAACTAGGGAACTTCCCCGCCGAGACTCCAAATGTGCATTTAGCCAGGTTCAACCGGATTTGGTACGCTCTCAACTTGTCAAATGTTTGCTCCAAGTCTCGGATATGATTTTTCGGGTCTACTGTCTTGACTTTCATATTGTCGATGTAGAATTCTACATTTTGGCCGACCTGGTCTTCAAAGACTCTGTTCATCATTCTCTGATACGTGGCCTCGGCATTTTTCAATCTGAATGGCATCACGTTATAGCAGTAATTAGCCTTCTCGGTGATAAAGGTTGTCTTCTCTTGATCTTCAGGCTACATTGCTATTTGGTTGTATCTAGAATATGCATCCATGAAGGATAGCAGTTGGAATCCAGATGAGTTGTCAACTAACTGGTCGATGTTGGGCATCAGATATGAATCTTTGGGGCACGCCTTATTTAGGTCGGTGTAATCTATACACACTCGCCATTTCCCACTTGGTTTCTTCACCATAAGCACGTTAGATAGCCAAGTGGTATATTGTATCTCTCGGATGAATCCGGCATCCAACAACTCTTTGACATGCTCATCCAAGGCCTTCCGCCTTTCGGTTGAGTTACCTCTTCTTCTGTGCCACCGGTCTTGATCTCGGATGAATTGCCAACTTGTGACAGTAAAATGTCGGGTCAATCCCGGATATCTCTGACGACTTCCAGGCAAACACGTCCCGGTTCTTCTTCAGAAATTCTTCCAATCTGGCTCTTAGCTCTGGATTCATCGTCCCGTCGATTTTCGTGATTTGCGAGGGCTCACTTCCCAGTACAGCTCCTCCAACTCACCTTCTAGCTTTGGTCTTGGAATCTCGGCCTCTATTCGTAGATCTAATTCTACCATATTTACAGGCCGGCCGCGCTGACTTCTTTTCCCCTTGCTTGTACTCCTATCTCCTTCTCGGATCCGGGGTGGAGAAGTGGGTCCGCCTTCTCCTTCTTTAACTATTTCAAAATAGAACTATCGGGATTCTTTCTGATCTCCGTCGATAGTGACAACTTTATTCTTACTACTCACTATCTTTAGCTTCTGAAGCTTCGTGGAAACCAACATATCCCAATTGTGAATGGTTGGCCTCCCCTATATTACGTTATATGAAGAAGGGAAATCGGCAACGATGAATCTCACTCGCTTCGACTTGAACGCCTGTTTTGTGCCCAGAGTTAGTCTGAGATTGATGTATCCCTTGGTAGGGGAGTTCTCTCCATTAAACCCTATGAGGGTTGTTTTGCACAGCTTCAAATCCTCTCAGTCCAGGTTCATCCTTTTGAAGGCATCCTAGAGGATGATGTCCACGGAGCTTTCGTTGTCTATGAAAATCCTCTTAACCTGGCATTGTACCAGGGTTTCCATAACTACTAAACCATCCTGATGGCCTGGAACTACGTCCTTTAAATCCTCCTTAGTGAAACACAATAAAGGAGGTTCTAGTCTGCTAGGATCTTCTTTGAATTTCGGCCGATCTCTTACAAAAGGAGATCTCTCTTAAATATTTCCTCCTCTGGCTTATCGTATCGCCTCCACCTCCCATGGTTCCATTGATCATATTAAAGTCGAACTCGGCTTCTGGGAATTTGTCATCATCAGTATCGGTTTATTCTTCTTTTCGGGCTTCTTTTTCTGTTCTGGGGCCGAACTTCTACTCCGACCTCCTTGTTTTCGCTTGTTATTCTTCCGCCCTTGAGTTTTTATTATATATTATCGTAATTTACCATCTTGGATGAACTTCTCAATGGCATCGCGGAGTTCTTAGCATTGATCCGTAGTATGCCCTGGTTCATCATGAAATGCGCAATGCCGAGACTGGTCAGTGTTGGTTCTATTTTGGGGAGGTCGAGGTCATTCGACTCTTTTCATCTCGGTCAGTGCTACCTCCCTCCAAACGTGGGAACGTGAGACATTCAAGGGAGTGTACTTATCATACTCTGCTTTCCCTTCAAACCTTCCACCCTGGGATCTACTTTTCGAGTTTCTTCCACGGAATCTTCCTTTCAATTTTCGGACTGCCCCTTGCCTCTCGGAGGCGAATTCCTTCTTCTCTCGTTTCTGATGGCATTAGCTATCTTCAACTATTCCACCTCTAGGTATTGTTTTGATCGAGTTCTAAAATCAGTTAGGGTCTCGACCGGGTTCTTGAAAAGTGACTTTGCCAGCCGAGATGATCCGTCCAGGCCGTCTATGAGACAGTGCACGTGCACACTTTCTGGCAGCGCACGTACTTGCAAAGCAACATCTTTGAATCCATCCAAATACTTTTGGAGCGTTTCCCTAGGCTGCTGCTTAATCTTATTGAGAGCAAATTGGGACTTTGGTTGCTTCTTACTAGTGGCAAAGTTCAACTCAAACCTATCTCCAAGATCTTCAAAGGTCTGGATTGAATTGGGCAGCAAAGTATGGAACCATTTTTGGGCAGCTTCAGTCAGTGTGGCGGCAAAAATCTAGGGAACGACAAGCCCTAAAATTTGTCTTACAAACATGAGCAATTCAAAAGTATCGAGATGGGATCGCGGGTCTTGACTTCCATCGTACTTTGGCAGGTCTGCCAAATCGAAATCTTCTGGATAAGGCGCGCTCGCGATTTCATCAGAGAAAGGATTGCTGTTGTGCCCCATAGTGTACTTCATCTTATACTTTTTTGGAGGGCTTGACATTCGAGTTTCCATATTTCGATCTCAGTCCTCTTCATCTGGGATCCTCTCGGCACGTAGTTTCTTCAATATTGAGATGGGGTCCTAAACTCGTACTTGTCCCGAGCTCGCCCTTGAGTAGAACCGCTAGCATTGCCTTGCATAGATCTCGGCTGCTCAGTATGAGGAGGGTCACTAGCATTTTGACTCGCCCTTTCTTTCCTCCCACGCAGGTCGACCCCGTTTTCTTTCTGAACCAGCGTTTCAAATTGCCTAAAACACTCATCCATCAATTGATGTATTACTTTGATATCCTCTTGGCGCTGGAGGTTGTTGCGCTTCTCCATATCCTCCATCCGCCTTATCACTGAGCCCACGGCGTTCTGCATGAGGAGAATATTTGGGTTCAGGTCTGGAATCTCCTGAAAAATGTCCTGCTGCTGGACTTGTTGAATCACCGTATCTTGAGGATTTTCCGCGATTGGTGGGGAGGAGGTCGTATCAGCTACATCATCGCCATCATTCACATCATTGTAAGTTGAGACATCTTCAGGTAGCGGTGGATCTTGATTCTACTGCAGTTGACTCACCTCCATTGGATTTGGGTTCCTGGGCAGAGGGATCTGACTTCTACTTCTTGTTTCAACCATCATTGGTCATGGGGATCAAAGTTTCAATGTTCTATATGAGAACACAAATGTCTAGTCTGGTGGGCTAGTAAGTTGATATTGGATTAGATGATTCACCTTGGATATCTATGGAGCAGATAGCCAAGAGTACGTTGGATCACTGTGCACGAAGGAGGCTTTAGCTAAGAGGGGTGATGTGTGTGTACAGTGACGACAATATAGTAAATAGTCAAGAGTAAGTAGTCATACCTTAGGGTTTACCTCCTATTTATAGATTGTACCTTGGGTTGGGATTTATGGGTTTTGTGAGCCTCATAGCCCAAATATCTTCAGATCTATCGAATCCCCTGGTTGAGATCTTCCCTGATTATAGCCTTGATTGTAGGTTGGTTAGGATCTTCCTTCATTATAGGCAGATCCTGATGCAGAATATTCCTTGTTGGGCCATCTCATAAATGGGCCTGATATAGGTCCGTAACACATACATACAAGCATACATCCATACATGGATATATATGCTTGCATCCGACACACACACGCACATATAGACATATATACACATGACATCCATCCACATATACATAAACACGTCCATACACACACACATGGATACATACATCCATGCATCCAGACACACATACATACACACATTCAAACATACCACTCTGGTCCTATTTATAAGTCCATTTTGACCAAAACATTTGGTCCTATTTATAAGTCCCTTTTAACCAAATAAATGAGATTGCAACAATTTTGCCTATATTAATTGTACCAATAAAAATATATATATATATATATATATAGAGAGAGAGAGAGCGAGGAAAGAGTTGAAAGGTACCCAATCATAAATGAGGGTAAAGTTGAAAATTCACCCCATAATCATTGAGCTAATTACCTTTCCTTGGTATGTGCGATTTGGTCAAAAGGGACTTATAAATAGAACCAGAGTGGTAAATCCATCCACATACACACACACAAACAAACATACATAGAGACATATATACACAGACATACATGTATACACACATACATATATCCATCCATGCATGTATGCATCCATGCATTCATCCATCATCCATAATCCATCCATATGTTCATACATACATCCATCCATCCATACATACATAGAAACATATATACATACATACATGCATTCATCCATACTTACTTACTTACACCCATGCATCTGTGAGTTCATGCATACAAGCATACATCCATACATGCATATGCATGCATACATCCATACACACACACACACACACATCCATCTATCCATACACACACATATCCATACACATATAAATACACACACACATGGATACATTCATCCATATGCATCCATACATACACACACACATACATACATAAATCCACACACACACATACATAAATACAGACACACACACACATATATGTACATTAATATATATATACACAAACATAAATACAAACACATACACACACATACGTACATTAATACACACAAACATACAAACACACACACACACACACACACACACGTACATTAATATACACACACACATATACATACAGGCGCACACACACACATACAAAGACACACACAAACACATGCAGACACACACACACACACATAGACATACATACGTACACATATATACATGCACACATATATACATATAGCCATATATATGCGCGCACACACACACACACACATATACACACATACATATATACATTCATACATACAGGCGCGTACACACACACACACACATCTAGCCATACAAACATGCACATACACACACATACACACACATATACACACAGACATAGATACACACACAGACGTACGTGTGTTCGCGCACATACACACATACACACACATATACACCCACATAAAGACACATACAGACATTACACACACACACACACATACATACATACATACATACATACATACTCACACATATATTCACACACACACATAGACACACATACAGATATTACAGTCATACAAACATACACACACAGAGACACACATACACAAACACATACACATACAAATTGACTCAGCATGAGGTGGCATTTTAAAATTCTTTTAAAAAAATTACTAATGGATTTTCTTTGAAAATATTTCGTCTTAATTGAATTTTCCTCGTTCGAATTAGAAAGGGAATAGATTATGTTTAAAATTTTGAATATTGTGGCTAATACTGTTGAAAATTTAACCTTTTTTTGAAGTGATTGTGCTATATCAATAACCAAATATTTGGATAAATTATTAAATAAAAGGTCCCAACCCAATAACTTTATTGAGCATTGCCTTCAATCTTCCTTTGCATCTTTTCAAAGGACTTCATGTTGCTTAATGTACCCTTGTCAGAATGCCACTAATGACTTTCTTTCAATGAGTTTGAACCACCTCAAATTGTTTTCCTTAATCATGGTTGTAAGGATTTCGTGCGTACATATATATAGCGTACAATGACTCGTTGAAGTACCCACATGAAATCAAAGCACTAATACAGACCCTGATCACGTTACACAACAAATAAACTGTAGAGAAGAAGAGAAGAGAACTTTTATAAGATAACCTTTTTGGGGGAGGATTATGTGTTTTATTATTCATATCATCTGCTTCCTCAATCCCACGTCCTATATAAAGTGTACGTATTGTCACATAGAAATATATATATATCCTAAACATACAGTTACATAAGAATAGACATAACTTTTAATTAAAGGGATATTTCTCTTTACGAACCCATGTCTTTCCATGATAGCCATTCTTAATTGGGCTTGGGTCCTAATCTACCAAGGTAGACTAATATATTCCATTATCTGACACTCATACTTACTGGATTAGAAGATGTTCCATGAACATTACTAGCCATTGATCTCCTTGTCGCTAAGAGTTCAAATTAACTATAAGAGTAATGTAATAAGTGGCATCAACTCAGGATTAATCTCAAGGAGCCTTCACCTATGATTTTAGTTAACCAATGTAAATTAACAAGAATTATCAATATGTTCTTCATCATATCAACAACAGAAAATAGAAGTAGACATTATCAAATTCAAGATCCAAAAGCCACAAAAAATATCAAGACCTTTAAACAGATGAATTAGCATTCCTTAGAAAGAGATTGCATGGAATTTATCATCACATATTTCTAATGATTAAGAAGCATAGCTAGCTATCTTCAACTCTATAATCTTGCATTACCAAATTCAATTCCTTAACAGATTTCTAGAAGAGATTATCAATTGCATTTATCATGAATTCATCACTAAGAAATTAATCCAGGCATTAACCATACTGAACCAAGTCTTAGATACTCTATATCTAAAAATCAGCGATTAGGACAATTGATGCACTAGAATACATCATATTCTACAAACATAACAGATCCACACACAAGCCTATATTGGAATAGTTCCAAACGGTTACATCAAGAAAAATCGTCAAATCTAAAAGCTAGATTCAACTAAGACTCAATATACTTTCCCTGCACAATATGCTCGAGTTCCATACTCTTTTCTCTAAGGAGTCAAATTACTTAGCCACTCATAGAACTTGCAATAGTTACAGTGTAAAGTTTTTTCTTTAAAACTCAATCCTCCATACACTTAATCAAATATTCAAATAGTGAACAACACTATTGCATAAAAGGGAAAAACTTCAACCTGAAGGTCTACCATAGTAGAAAAGATTACAACTCATCTTTTAAAAGTTAACCATGGCAGAAAAAGAGTTTAACTAACTCTTTGAAAACACTACCATGGTGGTAATAAAGGATTTACATCACTCCACATATCTATCCAAGATAGAAAAGAATAAACTAGTCATTTAAAATTTATCATGGATAATAAGACTCTTCTTATCGCTTCACAAATTAAACCATAATTAATCAACACACGTGGGCCTTTGACTTCACTAAGTCCATAATATAATCATTCAATCACAAGCTCAATATCAAAGTTAATTATCAAAATACGTAAACAACAATTTTGTCAAATATCTACTTGAGTTAGTTATCCATGTTAGAAAACAATACAACCTAAACCATACTTCACATCGTAGTATGTATCATGAGCCCTACATTGGCAATACATAACAACTCATCACAAAAATGTCACATTAGATTTAATTTTCTTTAGATGGTGTTTTTTAAATGAAAAAAAAGTTAGTTAAGAGATTATTTTTATTTTAGATTCTCTAACCATTAAAATATTTTTTAAAACATAAGAAAATATTAGATATGATCTACCCATATCTCAATTTTGTTTGTTCTCATATTATTGTATTTTGATGATGATTGTTGGTCAAAATCCTCTCTTGGCAAAAGAACCAATTTAACAAGTAATAAAGAGTAAGTAGAGTTATCGTTCCACATAGACTGTTAATACCAAGTATGAAGCCAATTTCCTTATGAAAGTTGTGTTATGAGAATAGAGTTGTTTGTTTTGTTTATCTATTACTACTGGCAAATAAATGATCGGAAGTCGGTTGATAGAGATATCAGATTAAAGAAAGGCATAGCTCGGATTGCATCCTAAGTCGTATCAATCCCCCAGTTTGCATGTGACGGATTACTACAACATGTTGCTGCACAGCTTCCGCAATGCTACAACAAAATGCCTATCGTAACATTATTCAGTTAACCCACCACTAACCTATACAGAAACGTCCGCATCCTGTAAATATACTCTTCACTCTACTTCTCCCATATTCCTTTGGTGATTTTTCAGTTCAGAGCGTCATTTTAACCTATGTGTATTGGTTATGTGAGGTAGAACCATTCATGTAGCTTACAATTTAGATCGAGCCCATATTCCTATGGTGTTCGCATAGCACATATTGTCTAATAGAGGTCTAACCTCGACTCCCTTCTAGTAAGCCGAGGCCACTGATTTAGCCTCTTAGCGGCCAACTAACAGACAAGATGTTAAATCACAAATAAACAAATTGAATCTATTGAATTAAAAGCTTAGCAAACTCGGTTCATTCTATAACTAAGAAATCCATCCTCACTCAACCAACAAAAATTAGTTCATGATTGATGAGGGAAACATAATACAGATTATGATAGAACAACCCATGGAAAGATTAAAGAAGGAAAACAAAAAAGCAGAGAAGCTTGTCGAAGTGATCGATGGCGTAGGGAACGTTCTGTCACGTGACAACTCTACGTCTTCTACAACTCTCGTCTAACTTTCGAAAAGGATTGGGTCTCTTCTTCATCTCTCTCTCACACTCTCGATGAATCTCGATCTCTCGGTGTGAGTCAAGCCGAATTGAAAATTGTACTGACTCTTCACCACTTTGACGACCCTTTTTAGGTTTAGCCGCGCTTTCCTCGTATAGTCAGGTCTTTCGTGCCGAACGTCTAGTGAGCTAGGCCTTCCAAATCTGTTAGGCCTAACTCCTAAGATTCAGTTGATTGATCCTCTTTAATTCTGTGAGGTTCTATAAATCTTCTATTTGATACTTCACAACTTCTATTTCCGTCTTTGTCAATTTAATCACCATCTAAACGACCAACTTGATGACCTATATTTAATTCCTGAAAAACCCTCAAGGAAAGATCAGTGTAAAGTATCACATAACACTGCATCACTTACGATGCTACAACATTGTGGTTTCCTCATCTTGCTAGTGTAAAATAAAGATTCTGATGCTATAGCATTATATCAGCTTTGTTATGCACTTTCGCAGTAAAACAAAATGTGGCCCTTTTCTTCTGCACATTTGTAGGATAATATAAAAAATGCAACCATTTATCAAATTTATCCTCTGTTTCCCTCTTAATTTTAGCATAATTTTGTAAATGGCAGAATATCACCAAGATGGGGGTGAATTGGGAATTTAAAAATGTTTTGAGATTCCCAGAAATGGCGCACAGAACAGGGTATAACAGGGCGAAGGAGAGAAAGATTGACAAAGAAGATTTATACTGGTTTGGTCTCAACTCTTGACCTATGTCCAGTCCTAGACTCTCTGGGATTTTCACTATCACTTCGATCAGTTACACACTCTATACTCGAAAGTTATCCTCTCTCTAGGACACACTCCCCTTTACAAGTTGTAAACTAATAATACAATCCTAAATTCCCTATACTTTGAGATTCTTACAAAGATTTATAATCAATAATAAACTTTCTAAAAGTGCAGATGAATAAACATTAAAGTTTAGAATATCTAAAGAAATACAAATGAGAGAAACAATAAATGCACTTTGATCATTTTAAGCGTTTTCTATTTCTAGTTGTTATGGGTTGTTGAAGGAATTGAATTCTTCAGCTCATATAAGATGGAAGCATTTAATGACTGTTGGGAAGAATCAATGTGGACGTTGGAAGCAATAAATAGCCGTTAAACCATGTGTATTCTCTCTGATGCTTTTATCCAACCAATGAGCCCAGACATTCTTTTTTGACATTCCTTGAGATATATCCATTGGATGATCTGGTATCCAAATGAGGAAAGAAAACATTAAACCCTTTGGAATGTGCAGAGAATGATTTGCCAAAATCGTGCTTCAATTTCTGAACCGGCATTTAATGCTTTTGACATCATTATTTGCTTTATGCGTAATCTTTAGTTTAACATCCGTTTTGATCATCTGAAACTCACTAACAAATTGATTAAATATAGTTAGGAAAAGTAATGAGAGATGATATGAGGTATTCAGATCATACATAAAGATTTCACAAATCCGGACACATAGATATCAAAATAGAGATGCGATAAACTCGAGTTAATTTCAAGTAAACTAGAGTATATGACTCGAGTTTAACATTCTAGGCTCGTGTCACTAGTTCATCTTCTTTGAAAATAAGTTTGAAGTTTAAATGAAGATGTCTTTGTATGACATAGGCTCAAGTTTCAAATGTTTAACTCCAGTGCATGACTCGAGTTTAGTAAGATTGCCTCAAGTCAAGCTCTTCTTTTAGAAATGAACTTCAAAATATCATTTTGAAAATATTTGAACCCGTGCAAGCTCGAGTCATTGAGTAACTAACTCCAGTCAAAAACGTCTTTAATTTGAAAGTAAGTTTAAGTCCAAAACATCTTACTAGAGTTTCAAAGAATAGGCTCGAGTCACTTTAAGTTCAAAATACTTTGAAAAACTCTTGGTCTTGCATTGACTCGAGTTAACCAAGATTGACTCGAGTAACTTTTAGAATTAAAAACTTTGATTGCTCTTGGACAAGCACTGACTCGAGTTAACCATAACTGGCTTGAGTCATTTTAAATTAAAATTCTTTGAAAATGCTTTGCGAATCTCAAACTCGAGTTTTCCATTTAGACACTCAAGTCAAGTTAAGTTCAAATGTCTTGACTAAATCTTTGCCTTGAGTTAACTCGAGTTTTGCAACTCTAAACTCGAGTTAAGCTTTGACAGTAAGTTATTGGTTAACTTAGAACAAGTTTAAAGCCATTTTTATCTTAACCATTAACTTCAAATTTGTTTACAATTGTCAGTTATCATCAAAACACATAGAGAACTAACCAATTTATCAAGTAGAATTCAATTAAGTTCAGATTCACTATATAATACAGTCAAAACACGTAAGGAATACATGGCAGAAATATGACTCATCAATAAAAATTTTGATATACAAAGTGGACTAAATGAGTCAAGTCACTCGGATGATAGAATTGTATTTGAAACAAACTTGAATCAATAAGACACTCGATTGAATATTATTCAACTCCAGTGATCTAAGAGGATCACTCGAGTTGCAGTGAATGCACTTGAGTGATGTATCATTACTTCCAGTGTTTCTAAAAGTCACTCGCCAAAATTCAAAAGTTATGTAGAATCACTCGAGTGGTTGGGTAAGCACTTGAGTGATTCCTCATCACTTGTATGAATTTGCATGTGTCTCACCGAGTTCCTGGAAGTTAAAGCAGATCACTTAATTTATGGTCTTTAGCACTTGAGTGATGTACTCAAAGATTACTTGAGTGGATTAGTGAACACTCGAGTAATGGTGCCAACTTGTAGGATTCACTAAGGCACTTGCAGGTGGACCAAGAGTGATGTAATCTTAATAGAATATCACTCGAATGATCCAAGTCACTTGCAAACAAGTGAAAGTGATCCAAATAATCACTTAAGTCACCTGGTAGTGTTGAAGCATTTTCCAATCAACAAAAGATCATTCAAGTTACATTTTAAGCACTCGAGTGACAAGTTTTTCTAGAACTCTTCACTACCATGTCATAAAGTCCATCGGACACTCGAGTTACACTACAACCACTCGAGTGACAAGGCATCACTCGAGTGATTCTAAATCACACCTGAGTGCATGTTCATCGTCTTTTGAAAATCAACGTCTCAATAATTTTGATATCTTTGATTAACATTTGATTACACTTTATAATTACTTATACCACTTCTCAATATCACTAATCTTTCTGAGCATTTAATGCAATGCAGAGCACTAAAGGGATTGCATCTGAAGCATTTGTTACAGCAAAGAAGAAAGCAACAAAAAATTGAATTTCTTCAACGACTACAATTTGTCTCTAATGGACAAATTGAATTTCTCATAACGGTCATTATTGGTGACTGCTTATAAATAAGGAAGCATTCAAGTCAAATCAGTTAACAAAGCAAACAACAAACCATCTGTATATTTATTACTCAGTTTACTATGTAATATCTTCTAATACTCGATTTTCACTTCAGTGTTTATCTATTTACTCTGTGAGAAAGATTACCAACCTTATTAAATTATGTTAAATCTCAAGGTAGTGGGACCTTGAGTGAGGTTGTCAAATTACAAAGTGTAAGGCGGAGTGAGTGTCCTATTGAGGAACTTTATTTGTATAGTAATGCCAAAAACCCGTCGAATTTTGGAAATTTAGTGAAAATCTCTTAGGCACTCTGAGGACTGTACGTAAGTTAAAAGGTTAAAGTCGAACCAGTATAGACTCTTGTGTAGACTTCGTGATATTTCTCTAACTCTTGCCTTTCGATTAAGTTGTTAGCTACATTTGTTTTAAATTTTAATATCACTCAATCGACCCCCGCCTCTTGGGTGAAATATTGGTACTAACAATTAGGATAGTCCATATGATATGAGCAACCCCTGCTTATCCAAAGGATTGGATAGGTAGGGAAATTGGTTCTAGAATAAGCCAGGCCATACTCATTTAAGAAATTGGGACTTATTATATAATAAGTGAAATAAATGTGTTTAAAATATCATATAGGGAAAACTCCAATGAAATACTCCAAAATATGTAAAACCCAGAATGATGATCCTAATTAAAATAATAATAATCTCAAATCAGTCCATTGTACTAAAATTGAATTTAGAAATATTGGTGTTTTTACAATATTTCCTATTAGTTAAAAAAAACATATAGTCGGTCACCTCGTTGGCCCACAACCGCTAGAAGCCACCCCACGAGCCACTAGAGCTTTGGTAAATTCTCTTAAACATGGTCCATTACAAAAAAAAAAAACCCATATTAGCCACGGAATTTACCCACAGAATTTGGTGGGTAAAATTTTTCCGACGGAACAAAAGGCGTCGGTAAAAATACCGTGGCTAATCAATTTACCGACGGAAAAAAATTCCGTTAGTAAATTACCGACGGATGAGGGACGGAATCATTCCATCGATAATTACCCACGGAAAAATCCGTGGGTAATCAGGGACGGAATTCTTTGGGTAATTTCCGTAGATAATTCCCGTGGGTAATTAGGGATGGAATTCCGTCGGCAATTGGCGACGTAATTCCGTGGGTAATTGGTGATGGAATTCTGTGGGAAATCGGCGACGGAATTCCGTGGGTAATTAGGGACGGAATTCCATAGGTAATTTGAGCAAATTGTTTTTTTTTTCTGAACGTTTTTTTAAGCCTTTTTTTTATAATAATTAAAATGCACTGAAACAAGAAAATAATCATATAGATAGAAAGCTGAACAAGTTCAAAACACATCTTCATATAAATGTCACAATTTAAAGTCACCAAGTTAGTTTTTACAAAAACAATAAAAATATTCAACTATCATTTTCATTGTCTTGAGGGGGAGCCTTATCATTGGTGGTAGTGTTAGAGTGATTATGTATGTTAATCCCAAGTGCTTGCAATGCTGACTTTATCATTTCATTCTCTGATTTCAAGCTTGCAACTTCTTCTTTCATTTGAGTCATCTCCGTTTGTATTTTTGGATCCACCATAGAGTTGACAGAAGGAGGTGTGGAAGAAGAACCAATATGTTCATCTTCAGATCCCAACCCATAGATTCACCCTTTCTTGTTCTTACCACCAGTAACCTCTAACCACAAATTAAATTAATCTTGATTAGACATGATACCTCCCTCAGAATTGATAGATTCCTTTCGTCTCAGAAATTCATCCTGCAAATGAAATACATAAGTTACATGTTAACCTTTCTTTAGCTAAATAAAGACAACAAAATATTAACCTTTAGTTCCTTTGCCCATGATTGCCACAAGTGTATGAGTCCTACAAATAGATCATGGTGAGCATTGACTCAGATTGTACTTGGATAACATAAAAAAGTATTTTGGGTGTCAAAATAATGGTTTAGTAAAAAAAATATGACTCAAACACTTGAACAAAAGTTCATAAATACTTTTTTCTTCAAAATTATGGTTTTATTGTAACCCAGCCAAACACTATTCTGTTTTTACCGGAATATATTTTTTTGAAAGAAAATCATGGTTTGGGGTGGAAAACAATAGTTTTCCTAAAATCTATTTTTTCTCTCTACATTTTAATTTTTTTTTCTCTAAAATCACTTTTTCACCTTTTTTTTCTTTCTAGAAGTTGTTTTCCAAAAGTTAATCTAAACATATCTATGCATACTTGCTCGACTATACATAAAACCAAGGCGGTCATTTAGATGAAAATAAATTAAAAGGGCAAGTCAAACTTGTAAAACGTAACAACTAAATTATTTATGATCACTTTTATGTAAAATAATCTTTTTGAAGAGTATATATACTTCTCATGTGGTAGTTAAGTTTTCGGCAAATCTGGAAAATTGAAAAAGCATCTCTATAGATTCAAATTAGATTATATTGAGTTGATCTTAGCCATTTTCTGTCCCGATTAAGAGCTTTAAACTAAGTATGATTTATGAAGCATGAAGACACATAATAAAGAGAAGATTCATTGATACTTTACCTTGTTGGGGTATGAAAGTGGCAAAAAGATGAGATATGAGCAAGCTTGTGTTGAAGATAACCACTAGAAAGCAGCAGCAGCATATATGGATTTCAAGCCACAGTAGTGTGAAAGCTCCATATCAAGATAAGAATCAACTGGTTTTTGCTAATTTGATGCCTTTTATTTTGGAAAACAGGCTTGGACTAAGACATTATTTATACATATAGTAGATACAACATTGTTCAATGTAGAGCCAGAAAAATAAAAAATTTAAGAGACATTATTCAGTAAGAGTACAGGCTGAGTCTAAGAAATAGCTTTTGTCAACATCTCCCGAAACTTCGAGGAAATTCATTTTGATTTTCAGCATCAATTACAACAATAAACTAGCTTCAATTTTTCTATTTTTATTTCAATATTTTCTCCATTTTTTTAGCTGATTGAACTCCCAATCCGGCAATTTCATACAACATTGCTAAAAAAGAGGAAATAGTGATGTTCATCTGATCACTCTGGAACTGGAAAAGAAATGAAAGTAAAAGCACAAGATACACAAGGACAGGGGAACAACTAAAGCACTATCAAGTGTCAACAGCTAAACCAGGGCTTATACTAGATACGAATCAGAGCCTAATTGTTGGAAATAGAAATAGCTAAAGCACAAGAAACAAAACGGTTGTGGCCTTGTCGAAGATGTATCTAGGTGAAATTTATCCTAATTCCTACATTATACTCGGATTTTACTAAACCACAAGCAGAGGAGAGAGCACAAGCAAGAGCACGGTTTCAACCAAAATGGAAAATTGAAATAGCAACCTAGTAGCTAGTCAAATAATTGAGATTCTGAGAAGAGGAAATACTTGAAATTGAAAGAAAGTGAGAAATAAGCACCTTGGTGATGCCGATGGTTTGGGTCCGAGCAGAGGAGCGAGCGCGGCGATTTTGGGTCCGATGATGCCGATAGATAATGGATCGATAAACTTGAAAGCCTCTCAAGGGCGATGCCGCAATGCCGCGATGCCGATGGTTTGGGTCTGATGGGTGACGATGCCAAGGCAACTCACTCTAGAGTCCACATTCAGTCGCTCACAATACCAAAATAGGAGAATAGGGTTTTCAATTTCAACCTAACCCTTTAGGGATGAAGGTTTCACATGGGAGGGAAATTAAAGAGGCAATTCACACAGGACTGAAAATTAGTGCCGCGACTAAAAATGAAAATGGGGCGCTCAAATTGAATTTAGGGACTTAGGGTTTGCAAAATGTTAATATAAATAAAATTAATTTCGCAAGACATACTAGTAAATCTCCTAGACCAGTGGGTTTCGTGGTTTTGCTTACACTCCTCCGTCCTGTGTTCGAACCAAGCATAGACATGAAACCTTTTTTTTCATACGAGTTTCGGTTGAATTATGCACAGAATTATATATTCATTACATTATAAAAGAAAGAAAAAAAATAATATATTGATCATTTTATTTAAAAACAAGAAATATCATAATAAAAAATGTAAAAACATTATATGCATTTTCTAAAAGTAGTTTTGTTTTTCTTTTTTTATGCCGGGACAAGAAACTGATGAATTGTGTGCACATGGTTTTCATGAGCCATTGTCTTGCATTTTGCTAATATATTGATCATTTTATTTAAAGACAAGAAATATCATAATAAAAAATGTAAAAACATTATATGCATTGTAAAAACATTATATACAATTTATGAGAGAGAGACAAGTAATCTTTAATCTACTATCATACCATGCTTTAACCTCTAATGATTTGTACTCCTATTCTAATGGGAATCTTTTTGTAATTAGTTGTTCCTTCTTTCATTTTTATATCTTATCTCACGGTACACTCCACACCATATTGGCATGACAAGTGGATGAAGACATCAAATTCTTGTGTATCTCCCCAATAATAGCTCATGCGATAAAGTTTGTTTGAATGTGTCATGGCATGGTAAGAGTATCATATAAACGTGTCAGCGTCTATATAATAATTAAAAGATATAATGATGATATATATGAATAAAGATGATGAAAGTGGAGCTAAATCACCAAGAGGGGGGTGAATTGGAGATTTTAAAAACTTTTTCAGCTTACTCTGTTTTTGTACACTAAAAACAGAGATGAACTAAGTAGAGGGTAGAAGAGCAAGACACAAGGATTTATACTTGGTTCGGTCCAATCCCTTGACCTACGTCCAGTCCCCAGACTCTCTAGGATTTTCACTATCTCAATTGATTACACACTCCGTACTCAAGAGTAATTCTCTCACTAGAACTTACTCCCCCTTACAAGTTGCAATCAATGAACCCAATCACCAAGTCCCCTTGACTTGTGATTCTTTACAATGAATGATTTACAATCAATAAACTCTCTCTAAGAGTAGATAATGATAAACACCGAAGCTTAATGTATCAACGATACTTTATACAAGAAAACTCAAGAGTAGTTGGAAACTTGAATGATTTTCGTTTTCTATAGTCTTAGTTGTTGAGAGGAATTGAATGCAGCTCTATTTATACGAGAGTGCATTAAATGACCGTTGTAATCCTTCATATAACCGTTGGTAACATTAACCAAGGTTCTCGGTTCAGTTTTGGTCTTCTTCTCTCTCTACTCTTCACTTAATCCAAATGCGAGAAGTTTAGAGTTGACTTCTAGTAAATAAATCCGTTGGAGTAGCAGCAAATTGGATGTGGTAGGTAGGCATTAATCCTTTGTAAGCGTGTGCGGAAGGATTACCCAAAAGTATGCAACTTTCTCGGGTTTAGCATTTAATGTTACGACGACTTTTTGCTTTTGGTATTAAATCTTCATTTAATCTCGTTTAAGCAAGCTGAAACTCACTAACAAAGTGATTAAACATAGGTGGGAATATATAAGAATGATAATAGAAAGCACTAAGATCAAACACGAAGAAATCACAAATTTGTATGATTTGAATTTTGAATACTTGCGCCCAATACTTGAGTGAGTTCTTCAATACTTGAGTATTGCACTCAGTGCACTAATGTGAATACTTGAGTATTCGATGAATACTTGAGTATTCGTCTTCCGAAGAAGGCACTATATGATTTGAGCGTTTGGACAATTTTTGAGTAGGACCAATACTCGAGTATTGAACCAATACTTGAGTATTGAAATTTTATGTCGAAATAAGTTTAAGTCCAAAACTTCAATACTTGAGTATTCAAATCAATACTTGAGTTTTCAAAATATTTGAAAAAGAGCCAAGCTCTCTGTATGCCCAATACTCGAGTATTCAACTCAATACTTGAGTATTGAACTGTTTGAAAACTTTGTGAAAACTTTTCCAAGTCAATACTTGAGTATTCATCTCAATACTTGAGTATTCAAATCACTTGGAAATAACAAACCTTTCTGTATGGCCAATACTCGAGTATTCAAACCAATACTTGAGTATTGAACAATTTGAAAACTTTGTGAGATCTTTTCCAAGTCAATACTTGAGTATTCAAATTACTTGGAAATAGCGAAACTTTCTGTCTGGTCAATACTCGAGTATTCAACTCAATACTTGAGTATTGAACTATATTCAACATTTGTGAAGTTTCGTCATCTCAATACTTGAGTATTCATTTCAATACTTGAGTATTGATAAACATATGAAAAACTTTTAAACCTTTTTGTTTGCCTAATACTCGAGTATTCAAACCAATACTCGAGTATTCACATGTTGAATACTTTAATGATTTTCTGTATGACCAATACTTGAGTATCCATATGGATACTTGAGTATTAGCAATTTTACCTTTCAAATAAAGAGTTTCTCTAAGATCAATACTTGAGTATTGAAACCAATACTTGAGTATTGACTTATTGTGAAAAACTTGAAATGCTCTCTCGTAAGTTCATTACTTGAGTATTGGAATCAATACTTGAGTAATGATCATTTTTGCACGAAGGAGCCATTCACTTGTCAACTCAATACTTGAGTAATGAAACAATTACTCGAGTATTCAATACTTGAGTAATGAAACCAATACTTGAGTATTTTGCATTTTGTGAAAGAATGCACCATTAACTGTCAGCTTTCGAGGATCATATCTCCCTGACCTGAACTCTGTTTTGGTTCATTCAACTCTTCATGGACATCTCTGTGAGTCTACTTTCATATGCCACCAATTTCAGCTCAATCGGATTTGTATTTTGTGAGTTACACTCAAAACATTGAAGCTTGGTTTGCTGTGTGGCGTGGATGTTGCTGTCAACTTGTACAATTCATAGCTCCCTCATATGAACTCCTTTGGGCTTGAAGTTTATATCCAAATGACGCATTGGGAGTCTAGTTTCATATGCCACTGATTTCACTTCAATCCGATCTCTGGTTTAGAAGATATCATCAAATTACCAGACGTTGTCCGTGCTGAACGTGAAACAGAGTTGATCACGCTGAATACTTGAGTATTGAACTTACATACTCGAGTATCCAATACTTTACTCGATACTCGAGTAATGACTGAAGTATTGAACTATTGGCCTTTAGGTGAACCTCTGAAATTCCAGACCATTACTTGAGTATTGTCACTTACATACTCAAGTATTCAATACTGCACCCCGATACTCGAGTAATGACCCAAGTATTCAATACTGCACCCTGATACTCGAGTAATGACTCAAGTTTTGCTAGTCCAGAGAGGCCAGAAATGCTGAGAACACTGGATACTCGAGTATTGACATTCTAGAGACGCCAGAGAAGCTGAAGACACTCCAATACTCGAGTATTGTTGAACATACTCGAGTTTTGACTCCTAAAGCTGATTTTTCCTTGTTTCAACTCTAAGTTGAGTCATTCCAACTTCCATATGATCTTGGAGGCTTCTAACATCAATATAAGAACTTGAATAATGATATCTTCATTCCATTCAACAGGTTCTTCCTTTTTCCATCTCCCAACTTGATCATTCTTGATCATTCAACTCTTTCTTTCTTCTCCTCTCTTCTTCATTTTATATCATTCAACTTGTACTCATCATTCTCTGCAAGTTCCTCAATATCTTCTCTTCTTGATTATTCCCAAAATCCTTTGAGAACTTCTTGCTTCCTTGACATTCTGATAGTCCCAATATATTGTGTGCAAGAACTTCTTTCTTCAATCCCTTATTTCCTTCTTGGTTATTCCCCATGATTGAACACTTTCTTTCTTCTCTTCTCTTGATCATTGCCAAAATACTTGTGTAACTTCTTTGCTTCCTTGGCATTTTCTCCCATTCAACTTGGAGTAACATCTTGCTTCCTTGACAACCTCTCGCAAGTTCTTCTTTCTTTAATACCTTTCTTGATCAATCTCCATTATTAAACTTTGCATCTACATTCAATATAAGAATTAGTCAAAGTATAATGTAAATGTAGTATGCAACCTTTTTGCTCTTAAGAATGACATCTATATAAGACATCATCAAAACTAATCATAACCAACGATGAGAGTTAGAGTTTAAAAAAACAATTATGATTTGGCGGTTGTAATTTTACTGAAAAATATAATTCAAATTACTTTTAAGATAGAATGTGGGAGATTTTGAAGGAGAGAATGTAAGAAGTTTAATTAAGGGCATTTTAGTATTTGGAAATTTATATTTTAATAATTGATCCTTCTAAATAATTACAACTTTTACGGTCCTTCCAATAAATAGTATTCTCTCTAGGTCCTTCTTTATAATTTTCTTTTTTCCAAAATATAAAAAATCACCCATAGAATTCCGTGGGTAATTTTTTTTAAAAAAAAATCGTTAAATTACCCACGGAATTCCGTGGATAATTATTTTTTAAAAACAAAATTTGTTAAATTACCCACGGAATTCCGTGGGTAATATTTTTTTTTAAAAAATATTTTTAATTTTTCCCACGGTAATCCGTCGGAAATTAGCGATGGAATTTTTTCCGTCTCAAATTCCGTGGCTAATTTGATGTTTTTTTGTAGTGGTCTTTTACTATAATCTTTCTGAGTATGGAATTCACCCAAGGAAGTTTTAAATCTGTAATGTCAAATGGTGAAATGCACTACAAATGAAGTAAATTCCATTTATAGTGTAGTAAGTCCTACAAAATTGGGCCTTTTTCTTTGATTGTTATTTTATATATTATTTTGCTTGTGAGTGATGGAGGAACGATTTGCACACCAAACACAACCAAATGAGAGTAATTTTTGTTTGCCAACAAAATGAGAGCAATTTCGAAATTAAAAACATACTCTTTCTAGACTCTTTGAAAACAAGGGTATTTTTACCAATGACAAGATTACATAACATGCAAGTCCACTTCAAAACGAGGAGGTTGTAGGTTTGAACCTACAACATGTGTGATGGTGGTTGGGTGTGTGAGTATATATAATATTACTTGATAAAAAGATTTTTTTTTAAAAAAAAAACATGTTTTTCGTTTGGAGCAAAAAATTAAATACTCAGAAAACTTATGCACAAGATTTACTCAGAAAACTTAGGCACAAGATTCTTCTAGAATGTGACCTATATTTAAGATATGCCGGTGTAATTTCATTAAGACATCTATTTTCAAGTTTTAATGATGATTAATATGGCTTAGTTGTTATTCATGATGTGAATTTAAATTTTATTGGCTTCACCCAGTTACTCTTTTCCACAACATTACCAATCATGATTTCAGATGTTTAATACTATCTCCGGTCCTAATTATAAGACCTAGTTAACTTTTTTCAGAGAGATTAAGGAAGCTAAATAAGGTACTTAATCATTTCATATGTTATGTTTTCTTAGATTATATATTAGTTTATTGATCAAACTATTTAGTTTGAAGAAAAAAATAAAAATACTCTAAGCTAATGTAATTAGCTTCCTTAATCTCTCCAAAATAGTCAACTACGTTTTATAATTAGGACCGGAGAGAGTACATGATACTTGTAGCTATAGGAACAAACTACGATAGTTGTACTTATACATCCAAAGAAATAGCGAATAGACTTACAAACTGAAATAATAATGATGATGATGGTATTTCAGAGGCCAGATTCAAGACTATTTTCTATGACAATTAATATGGTTGGTTGTTTCGCCTATTTTCTCCTTAAATCTAGTTATCTGCACGTAGCTACTCTTTTCTATTTATTACATTAACAACCATTATTTTTTGATGTCAAGCTCAAGAAATTGGCAGATTAGCTCATTCTCAAGGGCCAATGAATACAATAGGATCCCATAGATAAAAAGAAATAGGTCAAGACTTAAAAGTTATAAAACCAGAATCAGAAAAAGTAAATTTTAATGGTCTTGTAGGCATACTTAATGCATCAACTCAGTGAAGATGGATGGAATGATTATTACACACCAAACGCCTACTCAAAGCTATTTAACTTCAACTAAATAGTTACTCTTTCCATACTCTTTAAACATGGGCACTTTTGCCAATGCAAGTTTGAACCTCTAGAATGTGGGAACTAATTTCAGTGTTCATCGCAATTGTGAGCACAAAGAGCTCATTGTTGTGTGTATTGCACACTTCAAATGTATATAATTTCAATTGTTTAGATTTTAAGGTTTTAAGCCAATGATTTTTAATTTAAAAAAGTTATTTTTTTAAACAGACAATTAAGAGATTATCCTTATTTTAAATTCTGTATATGTTAAAATATGTTTTAGAAAAAATACAAGTAAAAAATTCATTCTAAATTATTTAAATTAGAACTTAACAGTATGTAGAGGTAATGAGCTCTTGGTGTTCGTCATTACAATGAACACTAAAACTGGTTTCATAGGATGTGTGATGGTGACCGTCTAGGTTTATGATTATATATAATAGTATTTGATAAGAAAATTCATAAAAATAATGTTTTTTGTCTGGAGAAATATATTAAATATTCTAAAAACCTATGCAGGTAAGACTACAAGTTTCGTTTAGAAGAATATCAACTACATTTAAGACTGAACGGTGAAATTTCATTAACTACTTATCTATTTTGCTATTATTTTTAATGACAATCAATATGGTTTGTTGTTGTGCGTATCGATTCCTTAAATATAGTCAGCTGCACTTAGCTACTCTTTTCTACAATGGTAACAATTTTCCCATATGCCAGATTCAAGATTTCTATGCAAAGCTCATTATTCGGAACATATGACTAAATTAGGATCCCATGTAGTGAACAACATGGTTTACACAATACCATTCACTAAAAATAACACTCAATTTCTGATGGAATCAGTCAAATAAATTTTTTCTGCGACAAATTATGAATAGGAAAATTTATGATTTTTTTTTTTATATGGGAAAATTAGCCATGACAATTTTTTGTGTGACTTATTCAGTATAAAAAAAAATTTGCAACAGAATTAGCCACGAAATTGTTCGGTGGCAAATTCCATCAGAAAAATTATTATTTTTTATTTTGAATAAATTTTATATTTAAATTAATATCTTTATAAAAACTAAAATTATGATAGTAATAGCAAAATAAATATATAAAATTTATTATTTTCATAATTACTGTTAAAATTATGACATAATATAACACACATATTTGATAGTTGAAAATGAAATAGAATTTCAAAAAGTGGCTAAGAATGTATTTATATTAATATTTTGGATGAGGAACCTACCCGTAGGTGGCTTACTTCTTCCTGGCCAAGTGTACCTCATAATCTGTTGGATGGTTTGCATCAGATTCCTTCTTGTGAGGAGGTCCGAAGGTGTCTATTTAGTATGGGAAGTTATAAAGCTCCTGACCTTGACGGATTCCCGGTGGTGTTCTTTCAGAGACAGTGGAGTGAGCTTCGTCATCAAATTATGAGATTGATTATAGATGTTTGGCATAATGCTTCTCATATTCATTTTTTAAAGGATAGTCTGATAGCATTGATCCCTAAAGTTCAGGTACCTACATCTATGTCTCAGTTTCGGCCCATATCATTGTGCTCAATTTTGTACAAGTTGATTACCAACTTGATTGTGAGGTGTTTACAGCTGATAATGGAGGTTGTCGTGTCTCCTTTCCATTCCAGTTTTGTTCCCCATAGGCAGATACATGACAACATTGTCATTGCTCAAGAATTGATTCATTCAATGCATAAAATGCGATGGAGACAATTTATGGCAATAAAGGTTGATCTAGAAAAGGCGTATGATCGTGTGAATTGGAATTTTTTACGTAACATCCTTGGGGAAGTTGGGTTTCCGTCCGCCACAGTAGAATTGATTATGCAGGCTGTTACCACTCCTTCTTTTAATATCTTGTGGAATGGGGGTAAAACTTCATCGTTCAAGCCTTCTAGGGGAATTCGGCAGGGTGATCCCTTATCACTGTATCTCTTTAGATTAGCTATAGAAAAATTGTCCCATATCATTTCCACGGCTGTTAACGGAGGTCTTTGGACACCTATCAAGGTGGGAAAGGGAGGCCCCCCTGTTTCCCATCTAATTTTTGCTGATGATCTTATGTTATTTGCAGAAGCAAGGACTAACCAGCTGGAGATTATTATGAAGTGTCTCTCTTTATTTGAACAGATCTCAGGTCTACAGGTAAGCATCCAGAAAACTATCATTTATTTCTCCAAACATATATCAGAAGATTTGGTAGTTTCCTTGGCGGCTAAAGTGGATTCAAGAGAGTTAAAAGTGTTGATAGATATTTGGGGGCTTTGATGGTACATGGGAGAGCAACAAAATAATGTTACCAACATATCATGGACAAGTTACGGAAGAAACTAGGTGGATGGCAGTAGCAGTGCCTGTCTCAAGCAGGTAGAATAACTCTTGTCAAATCGGTGTTATCTGCTATCCCTTATTTTCATATGCAATATGCTAGGCTCCCCCTAAATATATGTAATGAGATTGACAGAATTCAAAGGAATTTCATATGGGGTGATTCCCACTAGCGGACAGCTTTTCATGCGTTAAGTTGAACGTGTTAACTAGTCCTAAGCCCATGGGAGGGCTTGGGTTAAAATCGGCAGCAATTATGAATGATGCTTTTCTCATGAAGTGTGGTTGGAAGTTCCAAAATGAGCACGATGCTCTATGGGTTCAGTTTTTAAGAGGTAAATACAAGGTACAAAATGGTTGTCTACCTATTCTGAAAGTTGGTAGTTCAACGTTTTGGAACTCTTTATGTAACATTTTTAATAATATGAAGAATGAGGTGGTATGGGAGATTGGAGATGGGGCTACTATATCCTTTTGGAAGGATAAATGAGTGTCCTCTTCTGTTTGTCTGCAAGATTACGTAGAGAGCAGCATTCCTGATGAACTGTGAGATTGCATGGTCAATAGGTTCGTTGATCAACAAGGGCGGTGGGACCTACCGTTACTACATAGCCTACTTCCACAAAATGTCGTTGATTTAATTAAAGGTATGCTCCCTCCTTCTTCAGATGATGGAACAGATCGATCCTTCTAGTTGTATGGAGACTTAAATGGTGTTAGTGTTAAAAATTGCTATCTATACTTCGCTGAAGCTAGTTTCCACCAATCTGATATAAATTGTGACATTTGGATTAAGCTATGGAAATGGGTGGGTCCACATAGAATACAAATTTTTGGTTGGAAATTGTTCCATCAAAGGCTTCCCTTGAGGTCATGGATCCATGTTTGGTCTAACAACGATGGCTTGTGCCCATTGTGCCAACAAGAAGAAGAGACCAGTTTACATGCTTTTAGAGATTGTCTTGTGGTACGTGCTTTCTAGTATGAGGTGTTTCCCGGTCCTCAATTTCAATCATCTTGTAGCTATGACTGAACTAACTAGGGTAAGGGAGAATTGGATGTGTGATGAACTAGGACTGGGCAAATTTTGATGGCATGATTTATTCATCATCTCTTGCTAGTTTATCTGGAAATGGCGAAATGCTCTTATCCATAACACGCAAGATGAGAGTGCTAGATACAGCCCGAGGCCCATCCTAGAGTTATTGAGAGAAGTACATTCTCCAACTACTAAAAGGAGGTGTAAAAGTTTAGTATAGAGTCTTTCCAATATTCGTTGGTCGTTTCTAGAAGTTCCCTTCGTGAAACTTAATTCAGACGGGGTAGCAAAAGGCCCTGAACAGGTTGCGGCTTGCGGGGGTATGTTGCGAGACTATTCTGATAAGTGGCTTGGAGGCTTTGCTATATAGCTTGGAAGGTGCTCAGCGTTGACAGCTGAGTTGTAGGGAGTCTTAAGAGGATTAGAGATGGCATGGGAGGTAGGTTGGAGGCATGTAATTGTTGAAAGTGACTGTTATTTAGTTATTGCATTACTTTCCAAACAAGGTAGTACAGCTCGTGAGTCCCACCTAGTGTCTCAGATACGAGCAGTTACCCGCTGACAATGGGTTTTATGTTTTTGTCATGTTCTACAGGAAGGGAATCAGTGTGCAGATTGGTTGGCTAATATTGCTTTATCACATATGGAATCCTCGGATGGAACTCACTTCTCTGATCCCCCTACTAGTCTCTATCGGTTCTTAGTTGCTGATCTGATGGGCATAGAGCACGTCAGGAGGGGTCTGGGAACTTAATTGCTTTTATGTGTTCCTGTTGATTTTATTCTTCGTTGTATTTTCTTTGATTGTATCAAAAAAATAATATTGATATTTTATAAAATCTAAGATTTAATTTTTTTAAAAAAATTGAAAGTGATTTCTATTAAAAATTATGATCTCAAATTTTCGTTTAATTTATGATTAGTTTTATATATATATATATATATATATATATGAAATTGATTATGTATATTGTAATATCCCAAATTCTATTCACCAAAAATTCCTTGCACATTTGTTACATTAAATGAAATAAAATGATGAATTTTGGGTACAATTGAAATGGAAAAATATTAGAAGTAGATGTTACATGAGATTTGGCTATGTCAAGGCACAAAAATTCAATTGTTGTCTTCTTAAAGGCCTAATTTTTGTAGCCCAAAATAAAGAAAAGAAAAGCACAATTTTTGGCCCAATTTATTCTGCAAGATTTGGCCAAGAATAAAAAGGGAAAAAGGATGATAATATTTAATTCAAAAATAGAGGAAGACAATATTTAATTCCCACCTTGAATTGTATGTCTGGTCTACTTGTTGTTAGATATAGTAATGAGCCGATTATCCCTCTATATTTGGTTATGTTGAATCTTTCCCTTTAACATCAGCATGAAGGAGAGTTGTTGAGCTCATTGGAGTGTCATCTCCATTACATTAATCCATGCCATATTTCTTGAGAAGATCTTGAAGATTTTTGGTTTGGAAGATAATATCTTATTCTTCCATTGATTGATTTGAAGTCTAAGAAAGTAATCTAACTCTCCCATCATTGACATTTCAAATTCTTCTTGCATAGACTTAGAGAAGTTTTGGCACAATGAATCATTAGTAGTGTTAGTTCTCTATGCTTGTTTTAACGATAACATACAATTGTAAATGAAATGAAGTGAATGATTCAAGTGAAAATATTCTATTTTTGATCAACTCTTGAATCAATAACTTGTTTAATGTGTGACTCGAGTTAAGGATGGAAAACTCGAGCCAAGTGTTTTTGAAACTTCAATCAATATAAGTTTTAGTTTTGATTGACTCAAGTTAAGACTTTGTGAAAATGCTTTTAATGAAAAGCTTCAACTCGAGTTAACAGTGTTAGACTCGACTTGACCATTTGTGGACTTAAACTTATCTTTTCAAAATTCTAAGTACCGCGTTCAAATATTTTCTAACAATGAAAATATTGCCTCGAGTTGATTTTGAATGACTCGAATGTCACTTTGAAATATATTCTCAAAACATATTTTGACAACTTGAATTAAGAGACTGATGACTCGAGTCATCCATTAAAGTCATCACATAATGACTCGAGTGTGCTCTATGTTCAAATCATTTTCAAACTTAACTCAAAGACATCTGTGAAAATGATATTGACTCGAGTAACCAACTTGAAGTGAGTATTTTAGTCTTGAGTTAAGTTCTTACAGAGACATCTTCTCATTCTTAACTTTTATTTTCAAACATGTTTTTATAACTCGAGTGATGAATGCTTAACTCGAGTCAACAACTCGAGTGAGTTAGTAATTAACTCGAGTTGGCTTTTCTGGATTCTGCAAATCATTGTGTTCGTAAAGTTAAAATCATTGATTGTGATTTAATATATT
This sequence comes from Acacia melanoxylon, assembly GCA_019022615.1. Lineage (NCBI taxonomy): Eukaryota > Viridiplantae > Streptophyta > Magnoliopsida > Fabales > Fabaceae > Acacia > Acacia melanoxylon. Next base: position 891,465 of record JAFJYJ010000045.1, on the reverse strand, counting down.
CCTATCATCACTCATTATTGTTCTTAACTATGTTTAATCAGTGTATTAATGAGTTTCAGGTGATTATGCAGGTGACTAACTTAGAAATATCAAATAGTTAAGCATTAATTCTATCAGAAGCAGTTAATGTAGCCACAAAAAATCAAGCACGAATTGGGTAACCATTATTTGAACAACCTAGAAGGCATTCATGTTCTCTTTCCTTTATTAAATGGTACAACATTCAATCGTCAAACCAGAAGAAATGTCATGCGGCAAAATGACGATGATTAGTTACAAAATCAAAGTTATGAGTAAAGGACAAGCTTCAACATCTAACGGCTATATTTATTACTCACCACAGATTCATTAAAGCTTCTCAATGGTCATTAATTTGAACCACCAAATATAAGCTGAAGCATTCAATTTAGTTGACCTATCAAAACATTTTACGCTAAAACGAATTTATTGCAAACACTATCTCATTCATCTACTGTGTAATATCTTCGGATACCTGTACTTCATTTATTCTTAATTTACTTTGTAAGAAAGTTAATTGTCAGTTCTCTATTTGTTTTGATGATAACTGACAATTGTAAAATTGAATGGAGTTTGTCTTTGTTAAGTTAAAAACTTGCTGTCAAAGACAAACTCGAGTTTGGAATTGTCAAACTTGAGCTTGACCTTGATAGAGAGTAAATCAAGTTGTTTTAACTTAACCAAACTCGAGTCTTCTCATTTAAACTTGAGTTTATCATTGGCCAAGAGCTTTCAAAGGTTTTACAAGTTAAGTAAACTCGAGTTAGTAATGGCAAACTCGAGTTTCTATTAGACCGAGAGTTTTTCAATGAAATCTATCTTTAACCAAACTCTGTAAATGGAGCAAATCACCAAGAGGGGGTGAATTGGGGATTTTAAAAATTTCTTTTTAAAACACCAAACACGGACTGTAAAACAGGGGCAAACAGAGGAAGAGTATAGAAGAATGACACAGTTGGATTTATACTGGTTTGGTTTTAACTCTTGACCAACATCCAGTCCTCAGACACTCTGGGATTTTCACTAACTCACAAAATCAGTTACACACTTTGTACTCGAAAGTTATCCTTTCACTAGGATACACTCCACCTTACAAGTTGTAAACTGATAAACCCAATCTCTAAGTCCCACGACTTGAGATTCTTGCAATAAATGATATTCAATGATATACTCTCTAAAAGAGCAGATAGAATAAACACTGAAGTACAATGTATGAAAAGATACTTTACAAGTAGGTGAAAACACTAAATGCATATGAACACTTGATAGCTTTTCGTTTTCTGTAAGTTGGTTGTTGTAGAGACTTGAATGCTTTAGTTTATATATGAAGGAAGCATTAAATGACCGTTGGAATGATTAATGTAACCATTGGAGACATTAATCTAGCTATTAGGTGCAACTTGGTCCTTTCTCTCTCTAGCTTTCAATTAATCCAGGTGCTCAGAAGTTTTGGTTGACTTCCCTTGAAATAAATCCATTGGAAGATGATGTTTCCATAGGGATAAAGTTGACATTTAATCCTTTGCAAAGTTCAAGGAATGATTTGCTAAAAGGACGCAAGGTTTTCTGGACTTGCAATAAATGTGCTGACGTCACCTTTTGCTTTATGCTAAATCCTTATTCTAAAACACTTTTAATCATCTGAAACTCACTAACAAACTGATTGAACATAGTTAAGAATAGTAATGAGTGATGATAAGAAGTATCTAGATAATACATGAAGATTTCACAAATTCAAGAAAGCTGATTTTCAAACAAAGTGATACAAACTCGAGTTTGTTTAAGCAAATTGGAGTTTGCAACTTTTACTCAGGAACCAAACTCGAGTTTAGAAACACAAACTCGAGTTTGGTTCTTTCTTAAAAAGATCATAGCGATTGAGCTATCTCAAGAGAATCCCATTTTAGAAATATGACAAAGTACGAGCAAAAATACTCTTTGCGATTGAGCTTTGAAGAATATTTTGAAATAGGAGCAAACTCGAGTCAATAAGTGACAAACTCGAGTTTGGGACATTTTGAAGTGAAAATATGCCACAAAGCTCAAACTGAAGTTTACAAAAGCAAACTTGAGTTTTCTTAAGTTCAAAATAGTGAGGAGCTCTCTACTTGACACAAACTTGAGTTTGCTCACTCAAACTCAAGTTTTCTTAAAAGATGAAAAATCTTGAAAACTCTTCGCAAGAGCAAACTTGAGTTTGCAAATCCAAACTCGAGTTTGCTTAGTATATCAAAACTTTGACAAACTCTCCGTCTAACACAAACTCGAGTTAACCATGATTGACTCAAGTTTGGTTTAACTTGAAAAACTTGGAGTGCTCTCTGTTTGATTCAAACTCAAGTTTGACAATCCAAACTCGAGTTTGTCTAAGTTTAAAGAACTTGAGCAACTCTCTATTAGGTCCAAACTCGAGTTTGCCTTTGATAGTAAGTTTTCCAACTTAACAAAGACAAACTACATTTTGAGTTTACAATTGTTAGTTATCATCAAAACACATAGAGAACTAACAAACTCGAGTCTATCTTAGTAAACCCGAGTTTATACCAAACCGAGAGTTTTCAAGATTTTTGAAGTTAAGGAAACTCAAGTCTATCTCTTAAAACTTCAGTTTGAGCTTTTGTGGACTTAAACTCATTTTTCATTATGAATAGTGTCAAACTCAAGTTTGTCACTTAATGACTCGAGTTTGCATCTTGTTCAAAATATCTTTCAAAGCTCAATCGCAAAGAGTATTTTTGTATCTGTACTTTGTCATCTGCTAAAGCTATGTGGGATTCTCTTGAGATAGCTCATGAAGGGATGACTATAATCAAGGAGAATCGAGTAAATACCCCAATAACTAAATACGGTTCACTTCGTATGAAGTCTGGGGAATCCATTGGGGAATTCTAGCTCAAATTCACTCATCTGATCAACCAACTTGCTTCCTTGGGCAAAGAATATGTTTAACCTGTCCAAGTGAGGAAAATTCAAAATATTCTCAACAAGGAATGGGAAGCTAAAGTCACTACAATCAAAGAAGCTCGTGAAGAATCAATGGCTTCGGTGGTAGCTGTATTTGGCAGTCTGTCAAAATATGAAGGAAAGATAAAGTTCAGAAAGGGACTTGATGAGATTGGTGGAAAGAGTAAGGGAATTGCTCTTAAGACTGTTAAAGAAGTTAAAGAATTAAATTATGATGAAGATGAAGACGAAGGTGAAGTGCTAGGCATGATGGTCCAAAAATTCAAGAAATTCTACAAGAAGGACCAAGGATTCAGAAAGTTTCACAAGGGTAGCTCCAGTACTGAGCCAAAGATGCCAATCATATGTTACGAATGTGAAAAGCCTGACCACATCAAATTTGATTGTCCCCAGCTGAAGAACAAAGAGAAAGAAAAGAAGAGATTCAATAAGTTCAAGAAGAAAACTTATGTTTCTGCTATATGGGGAGATAGTTCATCTGATGAAGATGAAGCTCATAAAGAAGAAAAAGCCAAAATTTGTCTTGTGGCTCAAGAAGAAGAATCAGAGAATGAAGAGGTAAATGATTCTGATCCATCTTTCGATGAATTATTATCTGAATATAATTCTCTTCATACTGAATTTTGCAAGATTGCAAAAGAACTTATTGCTTCAAAAATAAAAATAAAATCTCTTGAAGAAAAAGTTCAAGATGTCTCTTCTCCAAATTTTGTCTATAAAAATGATTATGAAAAGATTTGTGAAAAGTTTTTAGAAAAGATTTGTGACAATTGCTGTGTTTTAGAGAAAAGAAATGCCTATCTTACTAAAACACTTGAGAAGTTCACTCAAGGTAGTGAAATGCTCAATTTCATTTTGAAACAGCAAAGGTTTACAAATGACAAATAACGAATTAGTTATAAGCCTGATTTCGATAGAAAGAAAGACAAAGAAATCTAGAGAAAATTCGTACATGAAGTATTTTCGAAAAAAATGTTCATTCTTCTAATCCTTCTGCTCATTGCAATTATTGCATTCATAAAGGTCATACTACTTCTTCCTGTTTTCATAAAAAAGGAAAGAAAGAGTAAACCTGTAGGTAACTATCAATTGGTTCCTAAAGAATCCTATAAGGTTTCTAAGACACAAACTAACCCAAAAGAACCCAAGAAAATATGGGTACCAAAGACTTGATCTTTTATGTCTTGTATCTTAGAGCATCAAGATCCAACAAATGGTACATTGATAGTGGATGCTCTAGACACATGACAGGAGACCAATCCAAATTTTCTACAATTAAGTCCAAGGATGGTGGCAAGGTTACATTTGGTGGAAATCAGTATGGAAGGATTGCTGGAATTGGTGAAGTTGGAATAAACGATGGACCTCAAATTAAAGATGTCTACCTTGTTGAAGGACTGTGACACAACCTCTTCAGTGTGAGCTAAAACATAGATAAAGGTAACTTGGTTATCTTCAATTTTGAGGAATGTCTGATTGTAAGCATGGATGCTCTCTCCTTGGACAACATAAAATCCAAATCCTTATTTAGAACTATTAGAGAAGGTAATTGTTATACCCTTAGTCTTCCTAGCAATAGCTCTGTTTCTGAAATTGTTTTATTGGTAACTTGGATGAAAGTTGGCTTTGGCACAAGCGATTAGCTCATGTCAATATGTTTCAACTTGACAAGTTGCTGAAAAAGGATTTGGTTATTGGTTTACCAAAACTTGGTTTTAAAAATGACATGATTTGTGATGTTTGTCAAAAAGGTAAACAAACCAAATCTTGTTTCAAAGCTACAAGTAAAATTTCTACTACTCCATATGGATTAAGTTGGACCATCTAGAGTGAAAAGCCTTGTTGGCAATTTATATACCTTGGTCATAGTTGATGATTTCTTTAGATTTGCTTGAACCATATTTTTATCTTCTAAAGATGAAACATTTGATCTGTTTGTTGTTTTTGCCAAGAAGGTCCAAAACGAGAAAGGTTTATCTATTGCAAGAATTTATACTGATCATGGTGGTGAGTTCAAAAATCATGCTTTTGGAGAATTCTGCGATGATATGGGAATTGATCACAATTTCTTAGCCCCAAGGACTCCTCAACAAAACAGTGTTGTAGAAATAAAGAATCGAGTTCTCACTGAGATGGCAAGAGCAATGCTAAATGAGAACCAAACATCCCAAGTGTTTTGGGTTGATGCTATAAGCATCACTTGCTACATCTCAAATCGGCATACCTCCGGAAGAAGCTTGATATGACTCCCTATGAGCTATACAAAGGAAGAAAGCCCAACCTTGCACACTTGCACGTAATTGGCTGCACATGATTTGTGCACAATAATGGTAAGGAGAACTTAGGAAAGTTTGATCCTAAGTCATATGAAGGTATATTTCTGGGTTATTTTAATAGGAGTAAGGCATATAGAATATTTAACATTTGTACTCGTGTTGTAGAAGAGTCAATGCATGTTGTATTCTGTGAAGCTGAATCTGATAAATCTTTGGATGATGATGATCTTCCTATTCAAAATCAATCTATTACAAAAACTTCTTCTGTTTTGGAAAATTCTGAAAAACCTTTGCAAACAAGACCCTGAAGTTGAAAATAATTGTGAAAATGCTTGCGAAAACACTATTCAATCTCAACCTAGATCATGGAGATATAGTAGGAGTCATCCTCTAGATCAAGTGATAGGTGATGTAAATCAAGGAGTGAAACCAGAAAAAAGCACTTTAAATGAAGTTACTTTCTCTGCTTTCATCTCAGAGATTGAACCCTCTAAGATTGATGAAGCCCTTTCTGATAGTGATTGGGTTATCGCAATGCAAGAGGAATTACACCAGTTTGAAAGAAATCAAGTTTGGGACTTGGTACCTAGGCCTAACGATCATATGGTCATTGGAACGAAATGGGTATTCAAGAACAAACGTGATGAATCCGCAATCATTGTGCGAAATAAGGCTAGATTAGTGGCCAAAGGCTATAATCAAGAAGAAGGAATTGATTATGAAGAAACTTATGCTCCAGTGGAAAGATTGGAATCTATAAGAGTTCTTTTAGCCTTTGCTTTCATTAAGGGATTCAAGCTTTATCAAATGGATGTGAAATCTGTATTTTGAAATGGTTTTATCCAAGAGGAAGTTTATGTAGAACAACCTCCTGGATTTTAGGATAATTATCATCCGGATCATGTCTTTCGTTTAAAGAAAGCTTTGTATAGGCTTAAGCAAGCTCCTAGAGCTTGCTATGAAAGACTTAGCAAATTCCTTCTTGATCAAGGATTTGTTAGAGGCAAAGTAGATACATCTCTCTTCATAAAATGAAACAAGAGTAATGATTTGATAATTGTTCAAATATATGTGGATGATATTATTTTTGGTTCTACTAATGATGCTTTGAGAGAAGAATTCTCTAAGACAATGCAGGGAGAATTTGAGATGTCTATGATAGGGGAGTTCATTGGAAATTATGCCCTAGGGGCAAGTCATTGTACTTTAAACATTAATGTCATTTAAAGTATTCTCCATTTAGTTATCATTTCATTTGCATGTTTATAGTGATAACTGTATCCCTAGATATATCTTATAGATTATCCTAAAAGTCCCTGGTCAGTCATCGAACAAAGATGAAATAAGACCAGTATGACTTTGATGAGGTATGGAGATACAAATCAAAGTCATGGGCACTTGTAGGAGTACAAGTTACTGGACTGACCCACTATGAGAAAGCTGCATGGATTTAGTCATAAGCTTATTTCATGTATAACCGCGTTATCACGCCCTTTGACTTGAGATCATCATGGATTCCTACATGAGGGTCGTTGATCTTTGACCTAGTCAAAATTCACCTTTGACCAGGTGATGATAAAGGCTTCAATCGGGATCAGTGGTTTTCATGCAGAGGAATGTGAATGGTCAAGATGAAATTTGTCCCTCACATTTGTAGAGAGATAATACTGGGCCCCTCGATGAGTGAGTCTGAAAATGTATGGCCATACTACGATGGAAAGGAGTTTCCATTTCAATTGTTAGACTACTCAAGAATCGAGAAAGTAATGGTCAATAACAGGAAGTTGACATTATCCATGCCTCATCCTTGACAAAATTATCGCGTGACAAAAGGGACGTGACATGGTTGTATGATAGGTTGTATCGTATCATCGATCCCCATATGAATTGGGTAGTCGCAATGTTTTGCTAGAGGCCGCTTGCAACTTATGGGATGATACAGTATATGTTGGAAATTATGCCCTAGGGGCAAGTCATTGTACTTTAAACATTAATGTCATGTAAAGTATTCTCCATTTAGTTATCATTTCATTTGCATGTTTATAGTGATAATTGTATCCCTGGATATATCTTATAGATTATCCTAAAAGTCCCTGGTCGGTCATCTACGCAGAACGAAGATGAAATAAGACCCGTATGACTTTGATGAGGTATGGAGATACGAATCAAAGTCATGGGCACTTGTAGGAGTACAAGTTGTTGGACCGATCCACTATGAGAAAGCTACATGGATTTAGTCATAAGCTTCTCTCATGTATAACCGCGTTGCCATGCCCTTTGACCTGAGATCATCATGGATTCCTACATGAGGATCACTGATCTTTGACCTAGTCAAAAGTCACCTTTGACCGAGTGATGATAAAGGCTTCGATCGGGATCAATGGTTTTCATGTAGAGAAATGTGAATTGTCAAAATGGAATTTGTCCCTCACATTTGTAGAGAGATAATACTAGGCCCCTCGATGAGTGAGTCTGAGAAATGTATGGCCATACTACGATGGAAAGGAGTTTCCATTTCAATTGTTAGACTACTCAAGAATCGAGAAAGTAATGGTCAAGAACAGGAAGTTGACATTATCCATGCCTCATCCTTGACCAAATTATCGCGTGACAAAAGGGAGGTGACATGGTTGTACGATAGGCTGTATCGTATCATCGATCCCCATATGAATTAGATAGTTGCAATGTCTTGCTAGAGGCCGCTTGCGACTTGTGAGCTAATATAGTATTGGCCCGCTGCCAATCTTGTAATACCCGGATAATTATTTATCTTAATATTATATTTCGATAAATAATACCTATTTAAAATAAGTGAATATGTGGTCTCAAAAATTTATGTATTGTATTTATATTATTTCTAGGTAATTTTTCCTTAGAATTAAAATAACCAAAAGGCTAAAATTCTTAAGTTCTATTAGGAATCATAAAATATCCTAAGATTAACATAATTAAGTATAAATCTTATTTATGTCAAGAAGGTGATTAAATGTCATCTAAATGCCTAAATCAATTAGAGAAAATTAGCAACAATTATTAGGCAATTAAATTTGCAATAATTGAGATATTTTTTTTATTTTTGAAATTAAATAATTATTAATTTAAAAAGGTAATAATTAAGGGTATATCAATTAAATTAAGATCCAAATGATATTTAAAAGCTAAGATTAGCATATAAGGTATTTTTAATCATCAAGGTTAATTTAAAAACCTATCGAATTTTGGCAATTAAGCTTAATAACCCCTAAAACACTATATTAGCAATATTAATCAAATATTAATTAATTCTCCTTTTAATTAATTAAAGTGGCGAAAATTGCTAAATAAGAGGGTTAAGAAATTGTACTAATCCTTAATCCTAAATCATTAACAAATATCACTAATAGTGTTTAGATTTTTCCAACCCAAAATCAAGGCTTGGATTAAATTTAATAAAGCTAATCTAAAGGCTTTAAATTTGATTTCATAAAGCATAATCCATGTGAAAAATTAAATCCACCAATGAAAGGGTTTCTTTTTGATTTCATGAGATAAATAAAGCACAAATGCAAGAGGCAATATGAAGAGGCATGTCACGGTTAACATGTCTGGAGAAAGAGGAAATCAATTGCTTAACAATTAATTAAAAACACATGTCTAACTAAATCACAAACAATCAATAAAGTAAAAGTGTACAACAAAGACTTTCAAGGCATTTAAGATTAAGACACATATGAAATGAAATGCAAATTGGAAGTAAATTAGGGGGGAGGTCGGTTATGGAAGGAGAAAAGATGAAGCAAGTTAAATATCTAGATATTACATAAAACATGTCATTATCAAGAAGACTTTTGTGGTTAAAAGTGATGTAAGCATAGGTAATTAATGGTTAATTAATAAATGGTAAGATAAAAACCATTAGGATGAATTCAAGACATAAATAAATGAGAATCTATACAAAATAAATCATATCTCGAAAACCATTGATCATAGAACAAATATAAGTAGACATTATGAACAAACACAATTTAAGCTTGAACTTGGTTGTCTCCAAAGTGATTTTCATAAACTTTTGAGATTCATACTTAAGTGACTTAAAAAGTTTTAAAAGACCTTAAATCAAGTCATAAAATTGTGATTAGAAAAGTGGAAATGGATCTTGAATAAAAACACCAACTTGCACCTAAATAAATAAGCATTTAGGGTAACTAAAAATTAAAGAAAATTAACTAAAGCAAGAGGAGAGGAGGTGGTGGTTTCTATGAGTTAAAGGGATGAGATTAAAACTTCCTAGTTAAGTTAAAATCCAAAGGTTAAAAGTGAATAAAAGTTGCTAACTAGTTAACCCATAATTTGCTATAAATAGGGAGGTAATGTCTTCATAATTTCTCACCAATTCACAAGCAATAACAAGCTTATAGTAGCAGAAACATAGAGAGAAAGTGAGAGTGAGAAGCTTTGGGAAGGAAGGAGCAAAGTTCTAGGTAAGTTCTTGAGCTCTAGCTTTGTGATTTATAGCTTAAATGTTGTTTTGATTCATAATCTTCCAATTATAGTTTTATTTTCATGTTTTTATTATTAAAATTGGCTTTATTTCAAAAAAAATGATGAAGAAGAAGTTATAGCAAAATTTTTGGAAGATTATGATCAAAGTAGCGAAGCTCTGGTGAAAATTTGTCGGTTAGCGATTTTAAAAGCTATTTCAAAAACACTGGTATCTTATGTTGAAGATGCTATGCCAAAATTCTGAGCAAAGTCATGTTCAAATTAGACATATAGAGCTTTCCAAGTATACCTATAGCATGTTGTTTTGAGTTTTGTGCTAGAAGATAAAAATGTTCGAAGTTAGGCTAAATTTTCTGGAAAATTCTGAACAGAGGATGCAAATACGAAAACAGGGAATTGTTTATAAAATCTGGGCAACAACCAATATTTTTGCCTAAAATTAGACATCTTAAGGTTTCCGAGGAATTTTACGGATCCTCGTTTCGAGTTCTGTGGAATTAATTATGATTTTTCAAAGTTAGGTGAAAAATCAGCCTATTTATTGAATAATAGCGTTTTTAAGCAAGTAAAATGGGATTAAATTGAAAACAATTAACCCAGGGGTAAAATGGTCTTATATAGCCAAGATATCTCTTGAAATAATATTTGTGAATTAATAGAGGCGATATTACCCTTATAGGATATTTGTGATCGCCTTCCGTCAAAACGTACCGAAAATCATCAACGAAGATACGGACGCGTATTGTAACCTTAACTCTTATGCTTGTTGTATGCCTATATATGATAGTTGTGTTCATATACTGAGACTCTGTCTTAACTGTTTTTGATACAATCATGAGTACACGGATTATGGTTATGATAATACCGTTAGAGTTTTCCTAGCGCTGGGGACACGACTGTACATCGTGGCACTGGTGAAATGTGCAGACTGGGATAACAAACATATTGCAGGGGCTGTGTTTTGTTATTGCCTTACATGTGTTACTGTTTTGAAATTGTGTTTTATATTGAAAAAGGATATTTTTCATACATATACTGTTACATAAGCATGAAGTTAACCGTTACCTGAGATCCAATGTGCATTGGATCTCAGCTCTTACCTTAGCTTCAGGTTCCAGGGGAAACAAGACCGAGGACAAGGGTAAGGAGCCGGCTTAAAAATTCAACGGAGACGATATTACTTTTGATATGTACTTCATAGTTAAATAAATAGATTAGATTATATGTATTGGATAGATTTAATTAATATATTATTTTAATCAAATTCAAATTTCAAAATTAATAAGGATTTAATTTTGAATATAATACGTCGATTGAGTTTTGAAAACCTACGGGACATTTTGTCAGACGTATTTAGAAAAGCCACGAGAAACCTTAGAGAGAGAAAAGTGAGATGCAAAAATACTGAAGGCGCTAGCACGCTGCCATCGGTGTTGGAGGCTATTCGTGTTGATACCGGTAGAAGGAGGGGATTCGCAGAGTCTGCTCATATTGATCGAGTAGGTAGCCCACCAGATCAAATTGAACAAGACGCTCGAAAGTTCGCATAGGTATGGTTTCTAACGAACCTTGATTTAAACACCATTGATGGATCCTCTGAAAGGGATTTGTAAGTTTTAATGGATGAGAATCCTTCCGCTGCGTGTACGGATCCCAACAGTGGCATCAGAGCTAGGTCAACCGTGTGTTTAGATTGGGTTTTCTACATGCAAATATATGTGATATAAATGTTTAAACCAATTCAATGTATGCGCTGAAATCAATATATGCTTAATACCGAATCTTGTATGCGTTTGAATACGGTAGTTTGCGCTAGGGTTTTGTGCGATGTTAGGACGCTAGGGTTAGGTTAGGATTTGCGGCAGTTTTCGTGACGTTCTGAAGAGTTCAGATCACATGAAGTTCGGAAGCGAAGGTTATGTTTGCACATAGGTCACGTTTTGAATAGTTCAGAGACGCTGATCATGCTGGGATGTTAACGCTGGGGTCAGACGATCTGTTCAAGCATGAACTTGGTGTTGTTCTGAAGCGTTGGACACGTTCGATGATGATCGGACGTTGATGATGCTCAGACCATGCTCGAAAATTTTTGAAAATATTTTCCTAAAAGATTATGCCTTTTCGAAATATTAGCGGGACTACCGTGACTAGCTGTTTGTAGCGCGAGAATTTAAATCATGATATTATATATATTATATATAATATAAACTCGATAATTTTATCATAATATTTTTTTCATAATTGTATGAATGTGTTTTACCTTTCAAATGTTGTTTGGGTATGGTGAACAACATGGTTCTAGAGTTTTACAAGTGTTGTAAAATTTAAATATGGCCTGCAAGTCATGCCTCTCTCTAAATATTCTTGATGTACATTCTCTTCTCATCCCACTCCCCTCGTATGTTGAAACGAGGTTTCTCTTGATGTATTTCTCTTTTCTTATTTAGACAAGTCCTCTCATTGGCTTGAGAGGATTTTAGGTTAAGTATGAGCCATATTGTGTCACAATTTTAATTATGTTTTGATTTGATCACTGCATGATTAATTTAGAGTTTTAATTGTGATTTGATTATATCACTCATAATTAATTTAGAGTTTTAATTATGATTTGATTAGATCACTCATGATTAATTTAGAATTTTAATTAAGATTTGATTAGATCACTTCTGATTAATTTAGAGTTTATATGACATACAATTGTGATTGCATTCATATAAGTAGAATTAATAGGATTAATTAGATTATACCGATAATACCCTCTAAGTAGAATCTTAAGTCATAATGCCATAAATTAATGAATACTTGTCAAAATGTAGATCGCCCATTTGTATGTTCCACCAAAGTGGATGCATTTGAGTTATCTTGGTGAGACAAGAGTGGGTAATGGTGATACTCAAAATTCATTATTGTCTTGACTTAATTGAGATTATCAAAACGGTTTTAGATCTCACGACATTAGATGGGATTAAACATGTCGGGTCATCTGATGATCGAATCCTATAAAGATCTAAGAGTTACATGTGATGTAATTGGCAAAGACGTTGCCTACCTAAATAACTTGATTTTAAGCGTCCTGCCAAAGCTGACTTAAATTTAAGCCAAATATGGATCTTAGCCCACTAATTAGTTGTAGAATCACGTAGACTAGCAATACTGCCACACCATCAATGCGATCAGAACTTGAGAAGGACGAACTCGATGAGACAATCCTTCTTGACTTGTTTGAGAACTTAAGCATTAATCTTAAACACAAAAGAAAGGAATATCTCATCGATCAACCCATTCCTGACGAGCCTGCAGTTAATGATCCAAGAGCTCAGACTGATGCTCATACGAAGCATAAGGATGACTCTGTGGATGCAGGATGCCTGATGCCCACCACTATGGTTCCAGACTCAATAAAGATCTGGAACATATGGAGGCTCTCGAGATGATTGTACATCTCAAGGAAATGTTCCTGCAACAGGAAAGGCAAGAGAGGTATGAGACCACAAAGGCCTTACATTCCTGCAAGATGGCTAAAGGTGCATCAGTTAGTCCTCATGTTTTGAAAATAAAAGGCTACATTGATCACCTTGAGAGGCTTGGATTTTCCATGAGCTAGGAGTTAGCTACAAATATGATCTTGAACTCACTCTCGGATAGTTATGACCAATTTGTTATGAACTATAACATGAACAACATGGAGAAATCAATTTCTAAATTGCATGGGATGATCAAAATAGCTGAGCGAGCATTAAGAAGAAGCCCGTCACTATTTTGATGGTTCTGAAATGGAAAGGGTATGAAAAGAAAAGGCAAGGGCAAAACAAAGGGTATTGGCTCAGCTGGTAAGACCAATGAGTCAAACATGCCCGAATCTAAGCCTGCAGCCAAAAAGGCAAAGCCTCCGAAGGATGGGATCTGCTTCTTCTACAATGAAATTGGTCATTGGAAGAGGAATTGCAAACTCTACCTTGAAGATCTGGAAAAGAACACGAAGGATAGCGGGGCTATCGTTTCAGGTATCTACGTCATAGATATTCACTTGTCTACTTCCTCAACATGGGTATTAGATACCGCATGTGGTTCTCACATTTGTATAATGTGCAGAGTCCCAAGGACAGTAGAAAATTGAATGGACATATCTATGACACAAACTACCAAAAGGATCAAGTCAAATGATTCGAATCTGACCGACCTATGGCACTGTCATCTAGGACATATAAATGAGAAACACATTTCAAAACTCCATCACAGATGGATTTCTTGACTCATTTGGTTTTGAATCATTTGATACATGTAAGTCTTGTTTATTGGAAAGATGACAAAGCCACCTTTACTAGGAGTAGTAAAAGGGCCACTGATTTATTGGGCCTCATACATACTGATGTTGGTGGACCAATGAATACATCTGCCATAGGAGGTCATTTGTACTTCATTACATTTATAGATGATTTTAGTAGATATGGGTATATCTATCTAATGAAACATAAGTCTGAATCTTTTGAAATGTTCAAAATATTCCAAAATGAAGTGCAAAACCAACTTGGCAAAACAATTAAAGAACTTCGATCTGATCGGGGTGGTGAGTATTTGAGCCAAGAGTTTATTGACCATCTTAGGAGTTACGGGATCATCTCACAACTTACTCCTCCAGGAACTCCTCAATGGAATGATGTTTCTGAATGGAGGAGTCGAACTCTATTAGATATGGTTCGATCTACGATGAGTCAAACAGATCCTCCACCTTCCTTTTGAGGCCATGCCCTCGAAACAGCTGCGTTCACACTAAATCGTGTTCCGTCAAAGGCAGTTGAAAAGACACCATATGAGATATGGATTGGGAAGAAACCCAATTTGTCATTTCTTAATATTTGCGGATGTGAGGTTTACGTTAAAAACCAAGCCTCTGATAAATTTTCATCTAGATCCTCAAAATGCCTTTTTGTGGGGTATCCTAAGGAAACTAAAGGATACTATGTCTACAATCCTACCGATCACAAAGTGTTTGTTATCTGGAATGATGTCTTTTTGGAGAAAGAGTTAATCTCTAAAAGAACTAGTGGGAGTAAGGTGCAACTCGAAGAAGTTCGAGAGTCACAAGACAACATAGAACCACAAATGGAAAGCGGAGAAGACTCACAACAAGTTGTTGAGCCTACTCAAGTAACACAAAGCCCACGAAGGTCCGATAGATCACGGCTACAACCTCAGAGATTTGGATTTCTGATTACTGGAAATCGTGATGTTTTTCTCATTGAGCAGAATGAGCCAACTACCTATCGAGAAGTCGTGGTAGGACCAAACTCTAAAAGATGGCTTAATGACAAGAAGTCTGAAATACAATCCATGTACGACAATAAGGTATGGACCTTAGTCGATCCACCTGAAGGTGTAAAAACTATTGGGTGCAAGTGGGTTTTCAAGGAGAAAACTAACATGGATGGCAAAGTAAATATCTTCAAGGCAGATTGGTTGCAAAAGGATTCACTCAAACTCATGGTGTCGACTATAATGAAACCTTTTCCCCAGTTGAAATGGCCAAATCAATCAGAATACTTCTTGCCATTGCATCATATTATGACTATAAAATATGGCAGATGGACGTCAAAACTGCCTTCCTTAACGGAATGCTCCTTGAGGATGTGTACATGACACAACTTGAAGGCTTTGTGCGTCCTGAGGAATCTGGTAAAGTTTGCAAACTTCAAATATCCATTTATGGATTGAAGCAAGCATCTCGGAGCTGGAATCATCGTTTTGATGAAGTAGTCAAAGAGTTTGGATTCATTCAAAACATTGATGAACCTTTTGTTTACAAGAATGTTAGTGGGAGTACAATTGTATTTCTAGTGCTTTATGTTGATGACATCCTACTTATTGGGAATGACATTCCTACCTTGCAGAGTGTCAAGTCTTGGTTAAGAAAATCTTTCTTAATGAAAGATTTAGGCGAAGCCACTTACATCCTAGGGATTAGGATATATAGAGATAGATCCAAGAGGCTCGTAGGCCTAAGTCAGAGCACATACATAGATAAGATACTGCACAAATTTAGTATGCAGGATTCTAAAAGGGGTTACATGCCCATGTCTCATGACATTCATCTCAGTAAGGATCTATGTCCTAATACACAAGATCAAAGAGACCACATGAGTAAGATTCCATATGCCTTCGCCATTGGATCTATCATGTATGTCATGTTATGTACTCGACCAGATGTCTCATTTGCCTTAAGTATGACCAGGAGATATCAACAAGATCCCAGTGAGGGTCACTGGACTGCTGTCAAGAATATCCTAAAGTACTTAAGAAAGACTAAGGACTTATTCTTGGTATATGGTGGATTGGAAGATGAGCTCTGTGTGACTGGTTACACAGATGCGAGTTTCCAAACTGACCAACATGATATAAGATCGCAATCAAGATATGTATTCCTTTTGAATGGTGGTGTGGTAAACTGGAAGAGCTCTAAGTAAAGTACTGTAGCTGATTCTGCAATAGAAGCTGAGTATATAGCAGCATCGAATGCAGCTAAGGAGGGATTTTTGGATTAGAAAGCTCACTAATGAACTTGGGGTGGTTCCTACCATCTCAAATCCAATAGACTTGTTCTTTGACAATAGCAGTGCTATTGCGCAGGCCAAGGAGCCTAGGTCATATCAAAGGACCAAGCACATACTTAGGCGATTTCATCTTATATGAGAAATCAATGATAGAGGTGATATAAAAATATGCAAAGTACCAGGAGATGATAATGATGCTGATCCTCTTACTAAGCCGCTTGCACAAGCAAAACAAGAGCGTCATGTTAGGGCAATGGGAATTAGAGTAATTAATGATTGCACCTAGTGCAAGTGGGAGTGGAAATTATGCCCTAGGGGAAAGTCATTGTACTTTAAAAATAAATGTCATTTAAAGTATTCTCCATTTAGTTATCATTTCATTTGCATGTTTATAGTGATAATTGTATCCCTGGATATATCTTATAGATTATCCTAAAAGTCCCTGGTCGGTCATCTACGCAGGAGCGAAGAAGAAATAAGACCAGTATGAATTTGATGAGGTATGGAGATACGAATCAAAGTCATGGGTACTTGTAGGAGTACAAGTTGCTGGACCCACCCACTATGAGAAAGCTGCATGGATTTAGTCATAAGCTGACATCATGTATAACCACGTTACCACATCCTTTGACCTGAGATCATCATGGATTCCTACATGACAGTCGCTGATCTTTGACCTAGTGAAAAGTCACCTTTGACCGGGTGATGATAAAGGCTTCGATCGGGATTAGTGGTTTTCATGTAGAGGAATGTGAATGGTCAATATGGAATTTGTCCCTCACATTTGTAGAGAGATAATACTGGGCTCCTCGATAAGTGAGTCTGAGAAATGTATGGTCATACTACGATGGAAAGGAGTTTCCATTTCAATTTTTAGACTACTCAAGAATCAAGAAAGTAATGGTCAAGAACAGGAAGTTAACATTATCCATGCCTCATCCTTGACCAAATTATCGCATGACAAAAGGGACGTGACATGGTTGTACGATAGGTTGTATCGTATCATCGATCCCCATTTGAATTGGGTAGTCGCAATGTCTTGCTAGAGGCCAGTTGTGACTTGTGGGCTGATAAAGTATTGGCCTGCTGCCAATCTCATGTGGGCCTGCAGGGTCGCATACAAGAATAACCCAACACGAGCAAAAGTGTCCAGATTCATTGAATCTTAGATATGTCTAAGATTTCATGAATACAATATTTAATCTAGGATGAATATATATATATATTTATTATTAAATTCGAAAATAATATAATATTATTATTTAATAGAGATTATAATATTATTATATAATATTTGTTTTTGTATTTAATTTATTTGATAAATTAAATATCTAAAACAAATAGAGATATTGTATCTCGATTTAATTTTCGAATATAGATATCAAATATCTAATTTAATTTGAATTGAGATATAGTATCTCAAATTTAATTAAATAGATAGATATCATATCTCATATTTAATTTATAGAGATAAATTAAATCAGAAGGTTTTTAATTCGGATTAAATAAATAGATTATATTAGTTGCATTGGATAGATTTAATTAATATATTATTTTAATCCAAATTCAAATTTCAAAATTAATAAGGATTAATTTTGAATATAATACGTCGAATGAGTTTTGAAAACCTACGGGACATTTTGTCAGACATATTTAGAAAAACCGCGAGAAACCCTAAAGAGAAAAGAGCGAGACGCGAAAATACTGAAGGCGCTAGCATGCCGTCGGTGTTGGAGGCTATTCGTGTGGATACCGGTAGAGGGAGGGGATTCGCAGAGTCTGCTCCTATTGATCAAGTAGGTAGCCCACCAGATCGAATTGAACGAGACGCTCGCAAGTTCTCATAGGTATGGTTTCTAACGAACCTTGATTTAAACTTCGTTGATGGATCCACTCAATGGGATTCGTAAGTTTTAATGGATGAGAATCCTTCCGCTGCGTGTACGGATCCCAACAGTATTGGCCCACTGCCAATCTCATGTGGGCCTGCAGGGTCGGACACAAGAATAGCTCTACACGAGCAAAAGTGTCCAGATTCATTGAATCTTAGATATGTCTAAGATTTAATGAATATAGTATTTAATTTAGAATGAATATATATATATATATATATATATTTATTATTATCTCGAGATTTAATTAAATAGATAGATATCATATCTCAAATTTAATTTATAGAGATAAATTAAATCGAAGGCTTTTAATTCGGATTAAATAAATAGATTAGATTAGATCTATTGGATTGATTTAATTAATATATTATTTTAATCCAAATTCAAATTTCAAGATTAATGAGGATTAGTTTTGAATATAATACGTCGATTGAGTTTTGAAAAAAGATACGGGACATTTTGCAAGACATATTAGAAAAGCTACGAGAAACCCTAGAGAGAAAAGAGAGAGACGTGAAAATACTGAAGGCGCTAGCACGTTGCCGTCGGTGTTGGAGGCTGTTCGTGTGGATACCGGTAGAGGGAGTGGACGCTCGAAGTCGGCTCCTATTTGATCGAACATAAGTAGCCCACGAGAACGAATTGAATGAAACGATCACGAGTTTGCATAGGTATGGTTTCTAACAAACCTTGATCTAAACGCCATTGGTGAATCCTCTTAAGGGATTTGTAAGTTTTAATGGATGAGAATCCTTCCGCTGCGTGTATGGATCCCAACAGAGTTGAACTATTTTATTGGTCTGCAAATCAAGCAAAAGAAGAATGGCATCTTCATATCTCATACCAAATATCTCAATGATCTCTTGAAGAAGTATGGGATGGACCAATGCAATGGAGCTGATACTCCAATGAGCTCAACTACTTCTTTAGATGTTGAAGAAGAGGGTAAAGACTTCAACAATACAAGATATAGAGAAATGATTGGATCATTGCTTTACCTAACTGCAAGTCGTCCTGACTTTCAATTCAATGTGCGAATGTGCACAAGATTTCAATCCACTCCCAAAGAATCTCATGCTAAAAATGTGAAGAGGATATTCAGATACTTTGCTGACACAAAAACCCTTGGATTATGGTTTCTTAAAGGGTAAGGTGAATATCTTGTGGTGTATTTTGATTCGGACCATGCTGGATACAAGACTGACTGGAAGAGCACAAGTAGGTAATATGAATTCCTTGGTGGTTCACTAGTGTCTTGGTTTAGCAAGAAGCAAACTACGGTCTCAGTATCATCAACTAAAGCTGAATACATTGCCGTATCTAGTTGTTATGCTCAAGTTTTATGGCTCAAGCAACAACTTCAAGATTTAGGAATCCATCTCAAGGAGATACCAATTCTGTGTGACAACACTAGCACAACAGCTTGGTGAAGGAACCAAGGGATAAGGTTCCTAAGACGAAGAAAAGGATTGCTAATTCAAAAGAGCAATTTGCTTCTCAATCCCGTGAGCAAACCAAGGTATCCCCTACAATTTTTGAAATTTATGCTCACTCTAAAGCCTCTTCTGATTTTTGTTGTACTACCATTGTCATGGAAAGTAATGAAGATAATAAATTCAAAGATTACTTTAGCAAAAAGACCTTCTATCCTATTGTCTTAGTTGATCTTGCTAAGCTCAAGAAAGATTGTAATCTTGATCTTTCCTTGGCTTAAGCAATTTGATCCCCTTTTATCTATTCGTGCTTCCTATAGTCCAAACATAGTTAAATTTTTCTATTTCAATATGGTTTGGGATAATCTTTTAGATAGTAAGGGCAACATCATTAAGGAGAGAATTGTTACTCACCTCAGAGGTAAAAAGATTGTTTTATCTGCTGCTTATATCAGTTTTGTCTTGGATATTTCAAATCCTCCTCCTGATTCTACCTTGAACTATGACAACAGGGAAATTTGGAAAACTCTTAGGCCTAATGAGCCTATTCCTGATGTATTAGACATCTTATCTTTTCCTCTTGTTGCCATACCCCCTGTGCATTGAACTATCTGGTACATCTATACTATAAATCTCATGCAGAAAGGTGGAAATTTTACACATTTTGCAAAGAAGGATTACCCTATCTTTGCTTTTATTATTGACAAGACACCTCAGAATGTTGGGCACTGGATCTTCCAAGAAATGGCCAACTTTAGATTCGCCTCTAGGAAACCTTCATCTATTCCCTTTCCTAATCTGATCTTTATCATTCTTTCCTATGAGAAAATATGGTATGTGGGCACAACTGAGCAACCTGTGAAGCCTGCTATTTTTGGAAAACATCATTTGAATTCCATGAGGATTAATTTCAAAGAAGGATTTGGCCAGCCAAGGGCCCCCTCAAGGTCAAGAGCTTCTCATTCTAGAGCTCAAGAAGCTCAGTCAGCACCTCCTCCACCTCAACCTTATGTGCCTTCTGATTTAGATGCATGAATCAAGGCAATAGTAGATAAATCAATCTCTGAATTGACTGACAAGACAGAGGCTGAAGTTAGCAAATTGGTTTCTGAGGTGACTAAAGGTAATAGTGATATGGTGGATGCTCAAGAAGAATTGAAAGAGTAAGTGAAGAAACTCATTAGACATTCTGAAGATCAGGCAGCTAGTATCTCTACTATACTTGTGTCCTTGGCGAGCCTTAGTGATAGAGTGGACAAAATCCTGAAGAATCAGTCTTAGTCTGCATCTGGTCCCTCTGGTTCTGGTTTTGGAAATACTACGTCTGCTGGCCCTAGTTTCAGCTCACCCAAAACTGAACCCTCCACTTCACCTTCCTTCACCTTCACCACTCCAATCATCACTACCTCTCTTATGGTTGACTCCACTCCTGCTACTATCATCATACCTCACTCTCACCCTCCACTGTTAGACTTGACTCTCCTCCATCTACCCCATTGGTTGATCCTCCACCTGAACCCTTATTTGGTGATGACAAAGGGGGAGAAGAGCAATGAAGATCTGTGTTATCTGTTGAATATATTTTTTGAGCATATTGTCTATCAATTACTTCTGTATTTCATTCTGTTCCTAAACTCTAATGTATATTTTTGAATGAATGAAATGAATTGTTTTGACATGCTTTTGTGTTTTACGATCTGTCTTGTATATTCCATCATGCTCAAAATTCTTTGAAAATCTGTTATTTGGTTTACAAGTGTTGTCATCATCAAAGAGGGGGAATGTTAGTTCTCTATGTGTTTTGATGATAACTGACAAGTGTAAACTTGGAATGGAGTTTGTCTTTGTTAAGTTAAAAACTTACTGTCAAAGACAAACTTGAGTTTGGAATTGTCAAACTCGAGTTTGACCATGACAGAGAGTAAATCAAGTTGTTTTAACTTAACCAAACTCGAGTCTTCTCATTTAAACTTAAGTTTATCCTTGGCCGAGAGCTTTCAAAGGTTCAACAAGTTAAGTAAACTCGAGCTAGTAATGGCAAACTCGAGTTTATGTCAGAGCGAGAGTTTTTCAAAGAAATCTATTTTTAACCAAACTCAAGTCTACTTGTTTAAACTTGAGTTTATCGTTGGATGAAGAGTTCTCAAAATTTTTCACATATAGTAAACTCGAGTCTAACTTAGTAAACTCGCGTTTACACCAAACCGAGAGTTTTCAAGATTTTTGAAGTTAAGGAAACTCGAGTTTATTTCTTAAAACTCCAGTTTGAGCTTTTGTGGACTTAAACTCATTTTTAGTATGAATAGTGTCAAACTCGAGTTTGTCATTTAAAGACTCGAGTTTGCATCTTGTTCAGAATATCTTTCAAAGCACAATCACAATATTCATTTTCAAGAAAAACTATACTCAAGTTTGGGGAATTACACTCGAGTTTGCACTTGAGTGAAATATTACAAACTCCAGTTTGATTGAACAAACTCTAGTTTAAAGTGCTCTGTTTTGAAATCATCCTACTCGAATTTGTGAAATCTTCATGAATGATCTAGATACTTCCTATCATCACTCATTACTATTCCTAATTATGTTTAATATGTTTGTTAGTGAGTTTTAGATGATCAAATGAGTATTAGATTGAAGATTAAGCATAAAGCAAAAAAGTGATGTCAGAACATTTATTTCTGGTCCAGGAAACTTACACCTTTTTTGGCAAATCATTCTCTAGACGTTGCAAAGGTTTAAATGTTTTCTTTCATCATATGAAAGCCACATCATCCAACGGATTTATTTCAAGGAAAGTCAACAAGAATGTCTGAGCATCTGGATTAACTCAAAGCATGAGAAAGAATGGACCTAGTTGCAACCTAACAGCTTTATTAATGTCTTTAACGATTACATTAATGAATCTAATGGTCATTTAGTGCTTCCAACATATATAAGCTGAAGCATTCAATTCTCTACAACTAACTAGAATACAGAAAACGAAAATCTATCAAGTGTTATTTGCATTTATTGTTTTCTACTCATCTGTAAAGTATCTTTTCATACATTGAACTTCACTGTTTATTTCATCTGCTCTTTTAGAGAGTTTAACTTTGATTATCAATCATTGTAAAATATCAAAGTTGTGGGACTTTGAGATTGGGTTATCAGTTTACAACTTGTAAAGGGAGTGTATCCTAAAGAGAGGATAACTTCGAGTACATAGTGTGTAAATGATTGAAAGGATAGTGAAAAATCCTAGAGTGTCTGGGGACTGGACGTAGGTCAAGAGTTGAGACCGAACCAGTATAAATATTATGTGTCAAGCTTTTCTCTTCCTCTTTCTATTCTACTCTATTTTAGTTTGCCATTTCTGGAAAAAGTTTGAAAGTTTTTAAAATCCCCAATTCACCCCCTCATGGTGATATTCTGTCTTTTACATTAATTTATGATCAATATTTTTGAAAGAAACTCATGGTATAGGGACCTTGAGAGTAGGTGTATTGATTACAACTTGTAAGGGAGAGTGAATCCAAGAGAGAGGATTACTCAAGAGTTACAGAGTGTATAATCAGTCGAAAGTGTTAGTGAAAAACCTAGAGCGTCTGGGGATTAGACATAGGTGAAGGATTTAGACTAAACCAGTATAAAACTTGTGTCTTTTATTCTTCTTCTCATTGATATGTTTTTTTTATTACTCTCTAGGGTTTATCGCAAAAAGTTTTTTAATCACCCAATTCACCCCCATCTTTGTGATATTCCTTCTTTCAAGTAGCACTGAACATAATATCATCTACATAAATTTATATAATTAGTATATCATTTTTCTTATTGTGTTTGATGGAGAGTTGTGTCAACTTTTCTTCTTACAAATCCTTGATCAAGAAGAAACTTGCTCAGTATTTGATGAGCACATATTATGTCATGTTTCCCCTGTATTTCATGACTGAATTGTATGGTAAATAAAAGCTTAACTACAAACAATCCAAGCAAAAAGGCATATATTCATGATGTAGGGAACTGAAGCGTAGAAACCATTTACACCCTAAACATGTGCTAAGTAGGGAGCAGGTTACATTGCTTTTAAAGAGCGTATAGCAAAGCTGATACTATGCTATAGCATTCTGACCGCAACTCGAAGTGCAATAAAAAGCATCACGAAAGCTATAGCAAAGTAAAAGATGCAATGCTATGCGGCATATTATCTGACCTTTTTATCCAACTGATTTTAGGAATCATAATAAAGATCGAGAATCGACAGGTAGATTGCTGACGTAATAAAATAGAAGATGCGGAGGAGCAAAATGGAAAGATTTGAAGAATCCCACAGGATCTGCAGAATCAATCTACAAACAGAAGATGCGATAGATCTCGACAAATTTGGAAAGCCCAGCTCGCTGAAACTTGTGTCACAAGAAAGCCTGAGTATAAAAGGAAACAGCAAGTTAACCCTAGCGGGAGAATCGCACAGAGCCTAAACGAGATTACACATTCGGCAGACTCGAAAGAAGAGTGAGAGACTTCACTAGCACGAGAATTCCAGGATAACCCAGCATCCTTCCTTGCAGTAAGACGGAAGGAAGAAGACGTGGAGTGGTGACGTGACAGGGCTTCTTCCACGCCGTCGGAACGCCGTCAAGCTTTCTACTTTTATTTTATTTTATCTTAGTAGTTAGATCATGGGTCATTCTGTTACTATATGTTTTGTGTTTCCCTCGTTAGTAATGAACTAACTTTCCGATGGCTGAACTAGGATGAATTCTTAAGTGTTAAATAAACCCAGTTGCAAGTTCTTAATTTAAGAGATTCGGTTTGCTTATCAGTGAATTAATTACTAGTCGATTAGAGGAATCTAAGGGCAAGATTTGTGGCCTCGGCTTACTGGCAAGGAGTTGAGGTTAGACCTCTGAGAAATAGTGTTTGCTAGGCAGTCGGTGCAAGGCTTGACCTATTTATTGTAGGCTTGAGGAATGGGTCTACCTCTCATAACCATGACACCCTGAGTGTAATGCAGATTTAACTAGAAATTTGTCATAGGAATATGGAAGGAGTATAGTTAGTTTCATATGTATCAGACGCGGAAGCTTCGATAGAGTATAGTGATGGGTTAACCGGATAGTGTTGTAGTTAGTAGCTATGTTGTAGCATTGCAGAAGCTGTGCAGTATGGATGCTATAGCAATGTGTAGAGCAATTGGGGGATTGATGCGCTTAAGGATGATTCCGAGTTCAGCCTAACTTCTCACTGATATCTTCTTAAAACTTATTCTGTTTATTTCTGTTATTAGCATAATTACAAAAACCTCTCAAACCAATTATATTTACTTTACTTGCACAACTATTATAGCAATTGAGCGTCACTCTTCGGTATCTCAGTCTCTGTGGGACGATACTCTACTTACACTTTATTACTTGTTCAACTGGTTCACTTGCCATCAAGGAAATCGACTAACAGTATTTCATATCAAGCTCTAGAAGCTTGTTTGAGACCATAGAGAACCTTTTTAAGATGGTAAACATGATCAAGATGTAAAATGTCTTCAAAACAGGGAGGTTGTGAGAGATAGATTTCTTCTGAATGAAACCATTTAAGAAGGAAGTTTTGACATCCATTTGATAGAGTTTGAATCCTTGGGTACACACAAAGGCTAAAAGTACTCGTATAACTTCCAGTTTAGCCACTATAGTATATGTTTCCTCATAATCAATACCTTCTTCTTGATTATAGCTTCTGGCAACCAATCTTCCTTACTTTAAACAATGACTGCGGATTCATCACGTTTGTTCTTGAATACCCATTTGGTGCCAATGACTGGATTTTCCTTATGTCTGGGTACCAAATCCCAAACTTGATTTCTTTCAAATTGATGCAATTCCTCTTGCATTCCTATCAGCCAATCATTGTCTGATAGGACTTTATCAATGTTAGATGGTTTAATCTTAGAAATGAAGGCAGAAAAGTTGACTTCATTAAGGACTTTACTCATAGTTTTTACTTCTTCATTAACGTCTCCCATAACTTGATCTATTGGATGGCTCTTATTGTATCCCTAGGCTCTAGGTTGACCTTGATTATCAGTATCAAGATCAATCTCGGTTTCAATCTCTAATGGAGAAGGAGATTTTGAAATGATTTAGGATCCCTTAGGATGAATCAATTAAGGTTCATCATCTAAATGTTTAGCAGAAGGATCAGATTCAATACAATTGTGTTTGTTGGTACTATAAGCCTTACTTCTATTAGAACAACCAAGGAATATACCTTCATTTGACTTAGGATCAAATTTTCCTAAGTTTTCCTTACCATTGTTGTGGTTGAAACATTTGCATCCAAATATATGTAGGTGAGAAATGTTAGGCTTCCTTCCTTTGTACAACTCATAGGGTTTGTCAAGCTTCTTGCGGATATAGGCTCTATTGGAGATGTAGCATGTAGTACTCATAGAGTCCACCCAAAATACTTGCGATATGTTTTTCTCATTAAGAATTCTCAATAAGAACTCCATTCTTTTTCTCCACTAGTCCACTTTGTTGGTTATGATTAGTTTTGATGATGTGTTATATAGATGTCATTCCTAAGAGCAAAAAGGTTGCATACTACATTTATATTCTACTTTGACTAATTCTTATATTTAATGTAGATGCTAAGTTAAAAGATGAAGAATGATCAAGTTGGGAGATGGAAAAAGGAAGAACTTGTTGAATGGAATGAATATATCATTATTCAAGTTCTTATATTGATGCTAGAAGCCTCCAAGATCATATGGAAGTTGGATTGGCTCAATTCAGAGTTAAAGTCAGCAAATATGAGATTGTGGATGAGCAAACTCGAGCCTCCAAGTATTAAACTCAAGTTTACTACCTTGCTGAAGTAATTTTCCTTTCTGATATGTCCAAACTCGAGCTTAGCACTCTAAACTCGAGTCTATAAGTGTCTTCAACAGCTTTGGTGTTTCTGGACTAGGAAAACTCGAGCTCATCAGTACAAACTCGAGCTTACAGCGGTGATCAACTCTGTTTCACGTTCAGCACAGACAACGTCTGGTAATTTGATGATATCTTCCAAACCAGAGATCCGATTGAGGTGAAACCAGTGGCATATGAAACTAGACTCCCAATACGTCATTTGGATATAAAATTCAAGCCCAAAGGAGTTCATATCACGGAGTTATAAATTGTGGAAGTTGACAGAGAAATCCATGCCACACAGAAAACCAAGCCTCAATGGTTTGCGTGTAACTCACAATATACAACTCCAATTGAGCTCAAATCAATGGCATTGGAAAGTAGACTCAAAGATCTTTCCATCAAGAGTTGAACCAACCAAAACGAAGTTCAGACCAGGGAGATATGGCCCTCGAAAGTGGACGAAGTTGCAAGCTCGCTAAACAAAGTCCAAAATCAGCCAGTCAAGTTTACAAGTAGCAAGCTCGAGCTTACAAGTAGCAAACTCGAGCTTACGGGTTACGAGAGAGGAAATGCTGATTTTGAAGAAGTCCAAACTCGAGCTTGAAGTTACAAGCTCGAGCTCGAGAGTTCCGAGAAGAAATGAACTTTGGGAAAAAGCCAAACTCGAGCCTATAAGTGACCAAACTCGAGTTTAGCTCGGACGAGTGCAAACAGTCCCGATAAACACCCAAACTCGAGTCTATAAGTTATAAGCTCGAGCTTGAGACTTCCAGAGGCAAAACTCCAAGTTTAAATGAAGACCAAACTCGAGCTTACCTATGTAAACTCGAGCTTGGAACCTGCAATGATTTACACATCCGATTCAAGAAAATCACCATATTGTTTCTCATCAACAACATCCGATGATTGCTCAAACAACTTATACTACTTCTTAACATCATTTATATCATTTGTGTATAAGTTTCAGGTGATTAAAGTTTGAGATAACATCAACTTGACAAATCAAAATCATCAAGAGTATGAAGATGAACTTTCTTTGCGAGCTTTTTCGAAAACAAAAAGAAGACCGAATTCAATGAGGAAACGAATTTGAATACTCAACTATAAGGTTCTCCAATGGATTCAAATGTTCAAATGGTGAAATTCTCCAACGGACGAAGCTTCAACAGATTCAACATTTGAAAATCACTTTTTATGACAAGTCATTATTCAAAGCCCACTTGTATTAGTTTAATATATCTTCGAATAAGCAAGTGGATGATGACTGGAAAGATGGACGGCCATTTCTCAATGCGGACAACAATGCCTCCACCAACTAAAGCTGTACATCATCATTTCTCAAACAAGACCACATGGGACACATTCTTGAAGAGCCAACTTTCAAATATTCAAATCTGCAAGATTCCCAACAGCTATATTCTACAGAAATGCACACAACAACTATATTTTCGAATGGATTCATGACTGAATAGATATGCAACGGTCACAAGCTTCAATTAGCATAAATACCTGAAGATTTGAAGACTCCATACAGAACACAAAGTACACAGAGCAGAAAAACGCAGAGACACAAGCTGACATCTTCAAGATGCTAATACTCTGATTTTCATATCATTTACTCTCTGTTCTTAATGTTTACATAGCTTATCATAGAGAGTGAGATGACTTGTAATTGTGCTTCAAAGTGCTTATCCATCTACTTCGAGAGAGAAGAGAGTTATTGTACACATCCTATCATTC
This sequence comes from Acacia melanoxylon, assembly GCA_019022615.1. Taxonomy (NCBI): domain Eukaryota; kingdom Viridiplantae; phylum Streptophyta; class Magnoliopsida; order Fabales; family Fabaceae; genus Acacia; species Acacia melanoxylon. The sequence continues at coordinate 863,225 of JAFJYJ010000045.1, read as the reverse complement.
TATCGTGAGATACTCAAGATTGGGTAATCTTGAGTGGGAAACACATTGTGTTGATTACGAACTTGTAAGGGGAGTGAATCCTAGGGAGAGGATTACTTCGAGTACGAGTGTGTGATCAAGCAAGTGTATTGATTACGGTTGTAAGGGGAGTGAATCCTAGTGAGAGGATTACTCCAAGTACGAACGTGTAATCAAGTTACAAGAAGATAGTGGATTGAAAATCTCAAGTGAAGCTTGGGACCGGACGTAGGTCAAGGATTGGGCCGAACCGGATAAATCTGTTTGCATATTCTCTTCCCTTATCTCTTATATTTCCAGATATATACCGAATATCTATACATGTTTGAATGACGACTATTGCTTTATCAATCATTATTATTGTCATTCAAACTGCTTTCAATAAGTTGGGAAAAGTTTTTCAAAGTTCATAAAGTTTTAACAAACACCCAATTCACCCCCCCTCTTGGGTGATAGCCTGGTTTTTCACACTTTGTTGAGGGGTCATTGGAGGTGAGAAATTGTGATTGATTCCATTCACGTCGCAATAATCCCTGAAGGATTGGTTTTAAAATTCTCCTTCATGGTTTGTCCTTATTCATGAAATGCACATACCCTTCTTATTTTGCACTTTCTTGGCAAAAACAATAAACTAATCAAAAGTTTCATCTTTTGGTGAAAGAAAGATTATCCAAGAAAATCTAGAGAAGTCATCGACTATGACCAAGGTATACAAATGGCAACCAAGCCTTTTAAACCTTAATGGTCAAACTAGGTTCATATAGAGAAGTTGGAGTGGTCATTCACTCGTGATTTCATTCTTTGATTTAAAAGAGGATTTAGTCTATTTACCCTTTTGACAAACATCACAGATCAAATCACTTTTAAATGTAAATTTGGGTAAACTAAGAACTAATTCTTTTTCGATCAACTTGTCTAGTTGGTGCATATTGACATGTGTTAATTGTTTGTGCCATAGCCAACTTTCATCCGTGTTGTTAACAAAACATTTTTTAGAAATATTGCAAGGCATATTCATGGTATAGAAATTACCTACATTTGATGCCTTGAAGACAATCTTTAGTTGATCTTTATTTATTTGGAGATCCTTTTTGTTGATAATGAGACCCTTCTGAATCAAAAATGATCTAGTTGTTTTTGTCTGCATTTTGGCTAACACTGAGGAGGTTGTAACAGAGACCTTCTATAAAATACACATATTTGACTTGAGATCCATCATTTTCTCTAGTTTCACTAATTTCGGCTATCTTTCCAGACTGGTTTCTTCTAAATGTCACTTTGCAGCCATCCTTTGTTCTTAATGCAACAAATTTGGATTGATCTCTCGAATATGTCTAGAGCATCCACTATCAATATACCACTTATTGGATTTTGATGCTCATAGACATACCTACAATTTTATTTGCAATAGTTTTAGGCACTCATATTTTCTTAGGTCTTTTTTGGTTAGTTCGAACTACAAAAGGAACATAAGATCCTTTAGATACCCATTTATAAGTACCTATTGGTTTTTTCTTTCTTTCATTCTTATGAAAACACGAGGATGTACTATGCCCCTTTGAGTTACAATAGTTACAATGAGCAAAAAGGATTAGTGGAATGTATTTATTTTTTAAAGTAGTTCAAATATGATTTCTCACCTCCCTTATTTGTACCCTTTGTTCGATCTAGTTCAGGACTATAGCCTATTCTTGATCAATCATTTGTGAACCTCTGAGTTTTCATAAAAACATTACGCATTTCCCTTCCTTTGGTAAATTTTTCAAGAGTTTTGTTGAGATAAGAATTTATTTTCTCCAAAACAGGACATTTTTCACAAGTCAGAGGAGTGTCTAAAACTTGTTATTCAATAAACTTCATTCTTTTCATTGAAATTATGAGTTCTTTCACAATTTCTCTAAAGTTGGTTCAAAATCATATACATAATGCAACATCATATTCCTCGCTTACTCTTCCTCTTTCACCCACATTTCCCGTTTCACTCTATAGAAGTTCATCATAAGTTGGTTCAAAATCATATACCAATGATGTTATTAATTTCGAAGACAGTTCAAAGAAAATAAAATTATAGTTGGTTTGGTTGTTTTGGCTATAGCTAACAAATAGTCACAAGAAGATATCGGTTTCACGTTCTTCTTCCGCTAGCATATTACTCCCCCAGTTTTCCTTAGCGCATTGCTATAGCAATTATCTTGCACAGCTTCCGCAATGCTACAACATAGCTGCTTTCACAATGTTATCCAGTTAACCCACCATTATGCTATACAGAAGCTTTCGCGTCCTGTATGTACAATCTTAGCTATACTTCTCCTATATTCCTATGGCGATTTTCTAGTTCAGATTATCAATCCTAATCAAGGTGCATGGTTATGAGCGATAGACCCATTCCTTTAGCCTACAATGATAGGTCAAGCCTCGCACTAGCTTGCTCAGCAAATACTGTTTATCATATGTCTACCCCCGCCAAGGCCACAGATCTAGCCCTTAGCTTCTGCTAATCGACACGAAATTAAAATACTGATAAAAAAACTAAATTTATTTAATTAAAGAACTAGCAAACTGGGTTCATTCTACACTCAAGAATTCATCTTCGCTTAGCCAAAGGAATTTTAGTTCTTGACTAATGAAGGAATCATAAAACAAATCGAGTAGAATAGCCCATGGAAAAAGATAAAATAAAATTCAACAAAATGAAATAGAAAGTTTTCCAGAGGAGTCGATCGTAGGAGGCACCTGTCACGTGACATCTCTATGTCTTCTAATCTCTGTCTCACTGTAGGGAAGGATTTTGGGACTCTTATGGAGCGTTCGTGTTTCATGGTTTCTCTCGCTCTTATTTGGAATCTAGTCGAATAAGAATTTTTATTGACTCCTTGATTCGCGCATGACTTCGACTCCTTTTAGGGTTAGCTATCTTTTCTTCATATAGTCAAGTTTCCTTGCGGCATACGTTGAGTGATTTGGGCCTTTCTAAATCCATTGGGTCTAACTTTCCAAATTCAGTTGATTGATTCTGTTGGTACTGTGCGATTCTCCAAATCTTATCTTCAATCCTCCGTATCTTATAATTCATCCGCTAGCAATATAACTACCATATAAACCTCCATCTATTAACCCTCACTCAATTTCTTGAAACAACCTCGAGGAAAAGTCAGAACACATGGCACATAGCATTGCTTCACTTATGATGCTATAGCATTCTAATTACATTATACTACTGGCTTGTCATGGCTTCCTAGATGCTATAGCATTGTACTGCTATGCTATGTGCCTTCACGGTAAACCTCAAACTTGCCCTTTTCTTATGCACATGTATAGGATAATTATGCAATTTCCACAATTTATAACATTCATCCCACATTCCCCTATAAGCGTGAATTATAACGTATTTTCTCAGATTACATACATTTAAGTTCAAATTCACCATACAAAACAGTCACATAGCGTAGGAAAAAAATGGCATAAATAGTGTTCATCACCCATTCTCACCTTCTCTACACCAATCATAACCACTACCCCCGCAACCATCATTGTTCCCCTTTCCCAAACCTCTCCTATCAAGATTTCATCTTCATTTTCCACTGGAAGTTTGTTTGATGAATCCTCACCTGCTTCACCTACTCTCTCTCACACCTCTCCTTTACCTAAACCAGTTCCTACTGTTTCTGCTTCATCATCCCCACCTATCTCACCTTCACTTGAATCCTCCACTGTGAGACTTTCCCCTACCTCTGTTTCTTCATGTCTCACTCTGGCTATATACTCCCCTCTTCCATTTACACCTACTTCCACCTCCTCTGATCCACCCATTTTAGATGATGACAAAGGGGATAAGAGCAGTAAAATCGAGCGTTAGCTGTTGCTACGTCATATTGTTTTTCATGTATGTCATGTTTCATTTCATAGATTGTTTCATGTATTTTATTTCATGCTATGTACCTTTGCTTTATGCTTTATCTCTCATGAACTTAGCATTTTGAAATGAGCTAGTTAGTTTCTTTGAGTTGTTGATCATTTTCCTATATATTGAATTCTCAAAGAATCCTTAAAAATTTGACATTTGGTTTACAAGTGTTGTCATCATCAAAAAGGGAGAGAATTTTAGTTCTCTATGTGTTTTGATGATAACTAACAATTGTAAACAAAGTGTAGTTAATGATTCAAGTAAAAATGCTTTTAACTTGATCAAACTTGAATCAATAACTTGCTGTCAAGTTGACTCGATTTTCAAGTTGTCAGACTTGAGTCAAGTGTTTTGAAACTTAGTCAAAATGTACTTAAACTTTGATTGACTCGAGTTAAATGTCATTGCAAAATATTTTGCTAAAATGCTTTAACTCGAGTTAACTTCATATGCCTCAAGTTACATCTTGTGAACTTAAATTTATTTTTCAAAGTACTGATATATTGACTCGAGTTGATGTCTATTGACTTGAGTGTCGTTTTAAACGTTATTTTTGAAATACATCTTGTCAACTCGAGTGACCACTTAATGACTCAAGTATGACCTATGTTCAAAGTTTTCTTCTAAACTTAACTTGACAACTGTTATAAAAATGCTATTGACTTGAGTGAAGTATGAATGACTCTAGTCTTGAACTTGAGTTGAACATTTTAGACTCAAGCTAAGTTCATACAGAGACATCTTCTCTTAGCTTCAAACTTATTTTCAAAGAAGATGAACTTATGACTCGAGCTTAGAATGGTTAAGTACTCAAGTCATGCACTCGAGCTTGCTTGAATTCCAACTTAAGTTAAGCTATCACTATTTTGCTAATCACTGTGTCCAAAAATCTTAAATCTTTGCTTGTGATTTGATTACTTCTTATCATCACTCATTATTGTTCCTAACTATGTTTAATCAGTTCTTTAATAAGTTTTAGATGATTAGATGGTGGATTAAACGAAGATGAATCAAAAAGCATTGATTACATCAGTGGCATTAAATGCGGCTCCAAAAGATGGAGCATGCTTTTGGACAATCATTTTCTGGACATTTTAAAAGCATTAATGATTTCTTTCCATATTTGAATGCCAAATCATTTAACAGAAAGAACAAGAAGAATGTCAATATGGCAAATGATGGTGCACATTTACTGAATCAACACTTGTAAGTAACAGATGAACCTCCATATCTAACGGCTACATTGAATACTCTCAACGGTGCATTGAAGGCTTCCAACGGTCATTTAATTCCCTCACCAAATATAAGTGAAGCATTCAATATGATTCAAGTACCGAAAAACTCAAACGCAAAAACAAACTATTCAATTAATGTTTCACTCATTGTGTAATATCTTTGGATATTTATAATCTTCAGTATTTATTTATCTACTCTTTTAGAAAGTTACATTTTTGATTAAATATCTTTATGAGAATCTCAAGATAGTGGGACTTTGAGATTAGGTTATTGATTACAACTGGTAAAGGGGAGTGAATCCTAGTGAGAGGATTACTTCGAGTACATAGTGTGTAATCATTTGAAGAGTTAGTGAATATCCCAGAGAATCTGGGGACTGGACGTAGGTTAAGAGGTTAGACCGAACCAGTATAAATCTCTTATGTCAATATCTCTCTCTATCTTAACTTTGTTATACTCTATTTTGTGAGTTTGCTTCAAAGATATTCGAAAAGTTTTTAAATCACCCAATTCACCCCCCTCTTAGGTGATATTCCTACTTTCAGAAGACTTCTCAAGTATTCTGGGCAAATGCAATGAGCACGGCATGCTATGTTTCAAATCGAGCTTCTCTCTGAAAGAAACTCAACAAGACTCTATAAATGAAAGAAGCCAAACCTAGCCCATTTGCACATCCTTGGATGCAAATGCTTCGTCCACAATAATGGTAAGGATAACTTAGGGAAGATTGATCCTAAGTCTGACAAAGGTTATTTCTGGGTTACTCTAATAGAAATAAGGCTTATAGAGTTTTCAATAATCATACTCGTACTGTGGAAAAGTCAATTCATGTTATGTTTTGTGAAACTGAGCCTGACAAATCCTTTGATGATGATGAACCTATTTATCAAAATCAACCCATTTCAAAAACTCCTTCTGTTCCTGAAAATTCTGAAAATCTTTTTGAAACTGAGCCTAAACATGTTTTTGAAAATCTAGTTCAATCTCAACCTAGAGCTTGGAGATCTAGTAAGAGCCATCCTCTGGATCAAGTGATAGGTGATATGCATGAAGGTGTGAGAAAGAATGGCATATTCATCTCCAAGACCAAGTATCTCCGAGATCTTTTGAAGAAGTATGAGATGGATCAATGCAGTGGAACCGACACTCCAAAGAGCTCAACCACTCTTCTAGATGCTGATGAAAAGGGCAAGGATTTCAACATAACCAAGAATAAAGGAATGATTGGATCATTGCTATACTTGACAGTAAGTAGACCTGACATTCAATTCAGCGTGTGAATGTGTGCAAGATACCAGTCCGCTCTAAAGGAATCACATGTTGAGCATGTGAAGAGAGTCTTCAGATATCTTGTCGACACTAAGGAACTTGGATTGTGGTTTCTCAAAGGTCAATCAGAGTACTTGGCGGCTTATTCAGACTCAGATCATGTTGGTTACAAGACAGACAGAAAGAGCACAAGTGGCTAATGTGAGTTCCTTGGAGGTTCACTTGTCTCTTGGTTTAGCAAGAAGCAAACAACTGTCTCAATATCATCGACCAAAGCTGAATATATTACTACATCAAGCTGTTGTGCTCAAGTATTACGGCTTAAGCAAAAGCTCCAAGACTTGGGAATCAACCTAAAAGAAATCTCAATCCTCTGTGACAATACCAGTACGATAAGCTTGGCCAAAAATCTTGTTTAACATATAAGAACCAAGCATATTAATGAGATATCACTTCATCAGAGGTCATGTGTAGAAGAAGGATGTCACGATGATGTTCATTCCTACTCATCTGCAACTTGCTGATATTTTCACCAAGCCCTTGGCCAAAGAGCAATTTATGTTTATCAGGAAAAAAATTGGGAATGGTAAATCCCAATGAGCTGTAAGTAATCCTCCTTGCTAGTTAATTGTAAGTTTTAATTGAATTATCATTATCAACTTAAGCATCGGAGTATCTAGAATTTAATTTTGCAGGATGCTTTGCTTCTTCGTCCCAAAACGAAGTTGAGTAGAGGATAAGTGATGCTCGATTATTTCAAAGGTATGCTCGAACAATGTCGTAAGAATTCACCTCTGATAATTGCATTCTTATGAAGAGTACTCAAGCAACAACTTATGTCCTAGACTAATGTCGTGGTTTAATGAGTGTGATAGTGTTTCAGGAAAGCATACTCTAGCATTGTGCAAAAGTTGAGTATTTGTGTTTACAATGGTTGGAACGAATTAAAAATATTGTAAAGAAAGTATTTCATTCAACATTACACAAGTGAATGAAATAGAAAACGCTTCAACCTCTTTCGACCTGGATGTATTTATCATCTTCAGTGTTTATCTTTTTGAAAGAGCATATAGATAAACACTAAAGATTATAAACATCCAAAGATATTACACAAGTGAATGAAACAATAAATGCGTATAGTTCATTTGAGCGTTCGTGTTTTTTATGGTTGAAACGAATTGAATGCTTCAACTTATATATGGTCTGGGAATTAAATGATCACTGAAAGCCTTCAATGCACCATTGAGAGTAATCAATATAGCCGTTAAGCATTGAAGTTCTTTTCTTACTCAACAACTTTGATTCGTTCAATGATCGTCGTCATTCGTTGTTGACATTCTTTCTGTTCTTCTTATTGGAAGATCTACCATTCATATATGGAAAGAAACCATAAAAGCCTTCAGAATGTTCAGAGATTGATTGTCCAAATTCGTGCTTCATTTTCTGAACCATCATGTAATGCAACTGTTGCAATCAATGCTTTTTGATTAATCTTCAGTAAATCCATTATCTAATCATCTGAGACTCATTAATAAACTGATTAAACATAGTTAGGAACAATAATGAGTGATTATATGAAGTAAGCAAATCATACTTAAAGATTTAAGATTTATGGACTTAGTGATTTGCAAAACAGAGATAGGATCGCTCGAGTCAAATCCAAGCAAGCTCGAGCAGCTAACTCGAGTTAACCATTATAAGCTCAAGTCACACATTTATCTTCTTTGAAAAAGAATTTGATGTTTAAGTGAAGATGTCTCTGTATGACTTTAGCTCAAGTTTAAAAATGTTTAGCTAAAGTGCATGACTCGAGTCAATCATAGTTTGCTCGAGTCAAGTTCTATTTTCACATATGAACTTCAAGATAGCTTTCGAAAGTGATTTGAAATCATGCATGCTCGAGTCATTAAGTGAAGGCTCGAGTTAATAAAAATCATTTGAAAATAAGTTTCAAATACATGCTCGAGTTAAGCTTGAATGGCTTGAGTCACAATTTTGTATTGTGAAAAATAAATATAAGTTCACAAGATTTAGCTCGAGGCAACAAAGTTTCATAAAATATTTCACAAGTGCTAATGACTCGAGTTAACAAATGGCTTACTCGAGTCATTCACAGTTCAAGCATATTTAGGCAAAGCTTTCAAAAGATTTGATTCGAGTTTTATGACCTGAAACTCGAGTCAATATCACAACAAATGACTCATTCAAGTTTGACTAAGTTAAAACATTTTTTAATTGAATTATTGATCACATTTTGTTTACAATTACCAGTTATCATCAAAACACATAGAGAACTAACATTCTCCCCCTTTTTGATGATGACAACACTTGTAAACAAGCATGTCAATTTTTTAAAGATTTTTTAGCATTCAAGAGATAGGAAAATCAGCAACAACTCAAATAAATTCATAGAGGTCATAAACCATTTCATTTCATTCAAAAGCTAAGTACATCAAAGTAAAATACATGAAGCATAGTACACAGAAAATGAAATACAATAACCAAAACACAACTAAAAAAACATTAAAATACAACTAATAAGCTAAAACATGCTCAACTGCTTCTCTTATCCACTTTTGTCATCACTCAAAATGAGAGGATTAGAGATGGAAGCAGAAGGAGGGAAAGTAAGGGGTGAGTAGTGAGGCAAGGTAGGGTTGAGCTAAATGGATCTGGCTAAGGTAGAGGAATAGAAACATAAGTATCTGTCTCTGGCTTAAGTGGAGGAGAGTGGTGAGAGACAGGTGACTCTGACTAAGGATGAGTGGAAGAAGCAGAAGAATGTTAATCAAATAGGCTAGTAGTAGATGCAAATGATGAAATCCTGACAGTTGAAGTTTGGGAAGGGGTAGTGGCTATGATAGGAGTAGTGAAGGTGAGAATAGGAGATGATGGAATAGGAGTTGAGATGATAAGAGTGGAAGTAGGAAGAATAGGTAAAAGAGGAATATGTGAGTTGATGGATGCAGGCAAAGGTGAGGAGGGAGGAACACCACGACCAGGGCCAACACCAACTGAAGACTGAGCCTTCATCATCTTGTTAAACTTGGAATCCAAGATGTGCATCATAATATGGATTGTCAACAATAGTGGTCCAATATTAGTGATATTGAGCTATAATAGTGTCTCCAAGATTGTCAATCTTTTCATTCATCTCTTCTTACACATCTACAGGCTCATTGTGACTCTTTGTCACTTCATCCACCAATTTCCCAATTTGAGTTTCCAATTTCTCAGTTAGCTCATGATATTGAGCTATAATAGTTGTATGTAGTGGTCCAACACTCTTTTAAATTGCCTTTTCTACTATTGCCTTGATTGTAGTACATAGAGTGGATAGAAGGGGATGTGTTGACTGAGCTTGAGTATCAATAGCAGCAGGCTAAGTAGATAAAGCTAGAATAGGATATGATTGAGCTTCATTCACTCTAGAGTGAGATACAAATGATCTAGTAGGAGATTTAGATTTCCTAGACCCTTCCTCAAATGAAATTCTCATAAGGTTCAGGTGACGTTTTCCAAAAAGTTAAGGCTTTACTAATTTTTCATTGAGTTCCAAATACCAAATCTTTTCTTGAAATAAAATAAGAGACACAAGATTTGGAAATGGGATAGTAGAGTTCTTTTTGGATTGGAATCTAAATTTATTCATCTCATTATAGACCCATTGGCCTATATTGTGAGGGACCTTGTCTACTAGAGAATCAAAGAGAGAGTAGTCCCTTTTTGTAAAGTGGGTGAAGTTTTTACCCTTTTGCATGAGGTTCCTAGAATAAATGTACCAGAGAGCTCTATTCAATGGGGGAATGACAACAGGAGGGAAAGATAGAGACTCTAATGGCCCACACACTAGATCATTAGGTTTGAGGATTTTGAAAATCTCCTCATTGTCATAGTTTAACACAAAAGTAGGAGAAAGGTTAGAAATTCTTAACAAGGAATTAATGTAATTGGCAGTAAGAAGAATTCTTCTACCTCTAACTTAAGTTATAATCCTCTCCTCTACTAGAGCACCATTGTCATCCAAATGATTAGCAATGGTCATATTGAAGTAAAATGTTCTAACAATGGTAGGACTAAAGGAAGTCTTGATAGAAAGAAGATTTTCAAAAGGTTTAAACCAAGGGGAAAGATCAAGATTCCAATCTTTCCTTAGTTTAACGAGATCAACAAATACTATAGGACATAAATCTCTACTGCCACAATGTTCTCTAAACTATCTAGCTTGTGAAGCAGTGAAAATTATTGGATTGCAAATGAAATCTCTAGGGGGTATATGATGAGAATACACATCTTGATGAGCAGGAGGTTGACCAGGAAGTACCTTAGAACTGGACTACCCCTAAGCATGAGTGGGTTGACCTTTAGGAGAACCTTTGAAATCTGAAGAAGTAACAGTTGTCTTCTTCTTCTTCGGTGTCTCAACAACCTTCTCTTTGTCCTTCCACTTAGCAGCCTCAGGATCAATCTTTTTCCTCTTAGACACTTCAGGAGGCTTATGAATCACAACCTTCATCACCTTAACCTTAGGTAAAGGTTCATTTGCAGCAACCTTAGGTTGGTAATGCCTTGGAGTATGTTTCTCTCTCCTAAGTCATTTCAATGGAGGTAGAGACAATGATTGTGTAGCTTCATAATCGAACTCGAATCCTTAGCCTTGACAGAGGTTTTGAGAGGCATAATTTTGGTTTGGCTTGAATTTAGGGTTTCAAAGATGATAGGTTTTTGAGTGAAAACAAAGTTTAGACTCGAGATAAATGAGAAGTGAAATGCAACAGTCGAGCAGACATATATATAGAAAGCGCTCAACTCGAGTTACCACTTAATGACTCGAGTTACTATGAACAAGCTCGAGTTGACATAAAAATACACTAACCTAGACTTCAAATGTGTATATGAGAACACTTGAAAAATATTCGTGACTTGAGTGTACAACTTGTTGGCTAGAGTCATGAAGTTGTTCAGTTCCAGGTTTCTCTCTGTCTTGACTTGACTCGAGTCTAGGGATCCTTGGCTCGAGCCAAAGACTCTTCTCCATAAGCCTTATTCTATGTTTGAATTGCACTCGAGGTACAAACCCTTAGGCTTGAGTTAACTCCTTGATCAAAAATTGGAATTCCTCTTTGTCTGATCTTTACTCTGGTTAGGCATGCCTAGGATCTAGTTAAGTCCACTTTGAAACTTAGGTTTTGCTCTCTGTTTGAAGTTGACTCGAGTTTGACACCCTTAGGCTCGAGTTAACTCTTTTTGACAAATATCTTCTCCAACGTTTCAAGTTTATCAGAGGTCCCGCAAAAATAATAACTAGACACTTCGAAGCTTTACTTAGTACCTATTGATCATAATAAACATAACTAACATTAAGTGGGGATGACTTACAACTCATTGATATTTACCATTCCCAATTCTCTTCTAATGAATGTAAATTGCTCCTTAGCTGATGGCTCTGTGAAGATATCAGCAAGTTGGAGATGACTGTGGATGAACAACACTTTGACATTCTTCTTCTAAACATAGTCTCTGATGAAGTGATGTCTAACATCAATGTGCTTGGTTCTTGTATGTTGAATAAAATTCTTTGCCAAGCTAGTTGTGCTAGTGTTGTCACACATAATTGGAATCTCTTTAAGGTGGATTCCCAAACTTGAAGTTGTTGCTTGAGCCACAAAACTTGTGTACAGCAGCTTGATGCAGCAATGTATTCAGCTTCGGTTAATGATACTGAGACAGTAGTTTGCTTCTTGCTAAACCAAGAGATAAGTGAACCACCAAGAAATTCACATTGGCCACTTGGGCTCTTTCTGTCAGTCTTGTATCCAGTATGGTCCGAATCCGAATACGCCACAAGATATTCAGCTTGTCCTTTGGGAAACCATAATCCAAGACATTTTGTGTCTGCTAGGTATCTGAATATCCTCTTCACATGTTCAGCATGAGACTCCTTTGGGGCAAATTGATACCTTGTACATATTCCCATACTGAATTGGATGTTCGGCTGGCTAGCGGTCAAGTATAGTAGAAATCCAATCATCCTTCTATACTTGGTAATATTGAAGTCCTTGCCATCCTCATCGGCATCCAAAGAAGTGGTTGAACTCATTGGAGTATCAACTCTATTTCATTGATCCATGCCATACTTCTTTACGAGATCTCTGAGATATTTGGTCTGAGAAATAAAGATGTCATTCTTCTTTTGCTTGATTTGTAGACCAAGGAAGTAGTTTAACTCCCCCATCATAGACATTTCAAACTCTCCCTTCATTATCTTAGAGAAATTCTCACATAAAGCATCGTTAGTTGCACCAAATATAACATCATCAATATATATTTGGACAATTAACAAATCATTCCTCTTATTGCAATTAATGAAGAGAGTTGTATATACTTTGCCTCTAACAAATCCTTGATCAAGAAGGAATTTGCTAAGTCTTTCATACCAAGCTCTAGGGGCTTGTTTTAGACCATACAAAGCTTTCTTTAAGTGAAAGACATGATACGACTGATGATTATTCTCAAATCTAGGAGGTTGTTCAACATAAACTTCCTCTTAGATCAAACCATTCAGAAAAGCAGATTTCATAAGCCTCGGACTTACCGGAGTCACGACCGGAGAGCTGCCTGCACCAGGACAACCCCAGACCTATCAACCCGTATAGCCGCCAATTAAGGCCAGCCTCGGACTGATAATCCTCAGCGATAGGAACCACATACTTAGGGACTCGAACCCCAATATGCTCTGTATGCATATTTGGCAACAATACAAATACAAACATGCATGGCAAGACAAACATACATCAATCACATAAAAGTACTTGAGTAAAGCAGTTACTACCTGGTGGGGGTATGTACCGTCTTAATATTTTATTTGGTCTACTAGCTCCCTTAAGTGTGATTCAGCCCTAAACAACTCCAAAAGGCCTCATTTTAGCATTTTCCAAAAATACCCTTACATTTTTAGTTAAAACCTAGCCCCTTTTAACTTTCCAGAAAATCCAGTGAGTCTGGCCCAACTTCCATGATTTTTAATAAATTCCACAAAACTCATATTTGCATGAAACCAAAGCTCACTGTTACTATCATAACTCGAGTTATACCAAGGATGACTCAAGTCATATCATATGACAGAAGTTGCTATCGAAGGAGTCATTTTTGAAAAGCTGAAGTACAATCATGACTTGGGTTGTTAAGTGATAACTCGAGTCATGAGCAACTTTTAAAAAAATTTTCAAGGACAGTGACTGGAGTCATATCTTACTTAACTGGAGTCATGACTGGAGTTAAAATATTATGATTGGTGTCATGATAGAACAGAGCCAAGAGATGTTTAATTTATCTTTTAAATGAAATTATATTGGATTGAATCAATCTACAATTGTCAGTCATCATCAAAACACATAGGGAACTAACAAGAGAGAGAGCATGTGATTTTAATAATAGTTAAAGGTACAGATCAGTCCAAAATAACTGGAGTAGAATCCTGTCTAGTAATTAATTAATTGGATCTGAATTTTTGACTTATTTCCCAATAAAATCTAGATGACTCCAGAGGCAAGACATCTGGCGCATTATCCTCCATTTATTCAGATTTTTATCTTTCAATTGGGGAAAGTTACCTACTTTGGCCCGGAATTTATGAAAATTATCAATTTTGGCTTTTCTTTTCCCCAAGTTTTATAGACACTTCTTAGGGCCTTGTGGCGCCATCTTGGGCCTACAAATCAGATCCCATGCTTTTTATTTTATTTATCCCAATTTATCTGATTTATTCCCTTTTTATCCAAAAAGTGGGACCCGCACTTTGACTTTTTGACTGATTTTTCTTTTCTTTTTCTTCAAGCAGGATTTTAATAGTTATGAGGGCTGGGTGGCGCCTCTTTGGGCCCACCAAATCTATCCTCACCCATTTTATCAGGCTTTAACACTTTAACCGGTCCAGACTCCTTCCACTGGTCCACGTCGGGCCCCGCTAGTCATCCGGGTGCTTCCCTTTGTACTTTTCTTCAAATTTTTAGATATTTTTCCCTGAATGGACATTCATATGTGGCACCATATTAACTTCCCAATATGGCCCTACACTTGTCTCATTCAGTCCAAAAGGAACCCCTAACTGGTCCCTATCGGTCCCCTTTCTATTGGTTATTCACCTGTGGGACACGCACTTCATGTTTGGGCCTGAATATGGATAAAATAATCTTACTTTTCCTTCCCTCTCCTGGGTGGACGAAATTAATGAATTAAGGGGTAAGGATTTGACTATTTTGCCCCTGTAATCATTACTCACTTTTTTCTTTTTAATCCTGTAGTGACACGTGTCCTCAGGTAATTATTACATATGACTTTTCATTCTTATCTCTTCAAAAACGCAGGAAATCCTTACCTGTCCAGGAAATGTCATGTGCACACTTATTTTATCGCAATCTTGCTTAGCTAATTATACCATACCATAGGACATAGCTAAATGACATTTTTACCGACTGGTTAACACTGTATAGGTCCTCTGTACCCCTTTTTCATTAGCACTTTCAATTTTACAGCTTATACATACTAGGTCTAGTGACCCGTATAGCCGAGTTACATAGTCCCTAAACGGCTTCCTATCTCTCGACATTCTTGGGACTCTTCCCGAACCGGGCTTAGTTGTCTGCCTAATTTAGGCCTGTGTCGAATCTAGGGGTCCAAAGTTCGGGATATTACATTTCTCCCCCTGTAAAATAAATTTCAACCTCGAAATTTTGAACGTCCAAACTTAAAAAATCATTC
Source organism: Acacia melanoxylon (assembly GCA_019022615.1). NCBI lineage: Eukaryota > Viridiplantae > Streptophyta > Magnoliopsida > Fabales > Fabaceae > Acacia > Acacia melanoxylon. The sequence goes on along the minus strand of JAFJYJ010000045.1, from coordinate 848,038 downwards.
TAGGCTAACTGCTTATTTCTTTCCTATGCATGCTCACTAAGCACACAATTTATCATATCTGTAGCCTGGTGTGGTACTCAACCATCCAGGACCTATAGGTCAATCCTTACAGTGCATGATCATGCAAGCCTCACTGCCTTATTTATTCTGCCTCTCAGCTTATCTTATACTTGTCTTTTGGCTTATTCTATTACCACAACACTGGATTTCCTAGCCTTACTTCCAAGGGAATCACCCTCAGGCCTTAGACATCTCATCCACCATCTGGTATAGATCGTATATTTATTATTCTTAAGATGTATTCTAGTCATAATAGTCTGAAGTCACCATGTCAGTAGGTATTCCACATAGTGCTAAGCATCATAGGTCTTACAGCCCAGGGACACCGCCCCATGCAACTTGCACATCGGATCTTACTGCCTCGAGCCTCTATCAATTTCATTTGAGGTTCCTTAATTTTAAGCTCTCAAACCATTTTCCATTCGCTTAGCACTTTTGCTGGCAAGTTATATCTAACTTACATAATTCAGATTTCCGGACCATTCTTATCTGTTTCTGTTCCTGTATCAATATAATCACCAATTTAACCGCTTTTCATTTTCAAACAACAGCGACGACAGTCAAGCCACCACTTATTATGTAGTCTCATATTCAATATTTTAAATTTTCACATATTTGAAAATCTCTGTGGTCGCAGTACATTTTCATAATCACACAAAACAATATTTTTTTTTTCACATTTTCAAATTCAATCACTGTCAGCTCAAATTTTCAAGAAAACAATTCACTGCCGGACTATTTTCAGAAAACATTTACTACCGGTATACATTATTGAGAGGGATTATTCATTTCACAAATTAAACATTCAAAAGCTCTCACCACCACTTCAATCTTTCGATACAGCCGTACATCCCAATCCTTTCATATACAAACCACAGCACTTGTCAGCCAATGTGGGAAAGTTTCCGTCCCTTCCCGAGACCCAGTGTTTGCACTAGCACATACAATAACAGGCCACCCACTGGAATCCCATACCGGGACAAAGGACCATCTGTCAAAAATTATGCCCTAGGGGCAAGTCATTTGTACTTTAAATGTTTGTTATTTAAAATATTCTCTTTTAGTTATCATTTCATTTGCATGTTTATAGTGATAACTATATCCCTAGATATATCTTATAGATTATCCTAAATGTCCCTGGTTGGTCATCTACGCGGGAGCGAAGATGAAATAAGACCAGTATGACTTTGATAAGGTATGGAGATACGAATCAAAGTCATAGACACTTGTAAGAGTACAAGATGCTGGACCGACCCACTATGAGAAAGCTGCATGGATTAAGTCATAAGCTTATCTCATGTATAACCGCGTCACAACGCCCTTTGACCTAAGATCATCATGGATTACTACATGATGAATCGCTGATCTTTGACCTAGTCAAAAGTCACCGTTGACCGAGTGATAATAAAGGCTTGGATCGGGATCAGTGGTTTTCATGCAGAGGAATGTGAATGGTCAAGATGGAATTTGTCCCTCACATTTGTAGAGAGATAATCTTTGGGCCCCTCGATGAGCAAGTCGAGAAATGTATGGCCATACTACGATGGAAAGGAGTTTCCATTTCAATTGTTAGACTACTCAAGAATCGAGAAAGTAATGGTCAAGAACAGGAAGTTGACATTATCCGTGCCTCATCCTTGACCAACTTATCGCGTGACAAAAGAGACGTGACATGGTTGTACGATAGGTTGTATCATATCATCGATCCCCATATGAATTGGGTAGTCGCAATGTCTTGCTAGAGGCCGCTTGCAACTTGTGGGCTGGTACAATATTGGCCTGCTGCCAATCTCATATGGGCCTGTTGGGTCGCAAACAAGAATAGCCCAACACGAGCAATAGTGTTCAGATTCATTGAATCTTAGATATGTCTAAGATTTAATGGATACTGTATTTAATCTAGGATGAATATATATATATATATATATATATATATATATATATATAAATTTTAAATAATATAATAATATTATTTAATAGAGATTATAATATTATTATATAATATAATATTTGTTTTGTATTTAATTTATTTGATAAATCAAATATCTAAAACAAATAGAGATATTGTATCTCGATTTAATTTTCGAATCAAGATATCACATATCCGATTTAATTTAAATTGAGATATTGTATCTTAGATTTAATTAAATAGATAGATATCATATCCTAGATTTAATTTATAGAGATAAATTAAATTAGAAGGCTTTTAATTCGGATTAAATAAATAGATTATATTATATCTATTAGATATATTTAATTAATATATTATTTTAATCCAAATTAGAATTTCAAGATTAATGAGGATTAATTTTGAATATATATATGTCTATCAGGTTTAGAAAAACCTACGGGATTCTTTGTCAGACATATTAGAAAAGCCGCAAGAAACCCTAGAGAGAAAAGGGAGAGACGCGAAAATACTGAAGGCGCTAGCACGCTGCCGTCAGTGTTGGAGGCTGTTCGTGTGGATACTAGTAGAGCGAGTGGACTCGCAAAGTCAGATCATGTTTGATCAAACAAGATGGCACCATGTTCGAGACGCACACGAGGTCGAGACGCTTACGAGTTCGCATAGGTACGATTTTCTATCGAACCTTGATTTGAACGCTGTTGATGGATCCTCCGATGGGATTCGTAATTTTAAATGGATGAAATCATTCTGCTGCGTGTACGGATCCCAACACCATCATCCACGGAGCCCTGCTCCAAACGCCTGCGTGGGTGCCGGTCAGACAAGGCAAAGCACGCGTCTCTACAAGGTGAAACTACTCGGATTGGGTGCACATGCTACTAGTGCGATTATCAACATTTCAAAACTAATCCCCTCAAAAGAATTTTCAACAATGGTCAGCGATTTCAAAACATTCTCAAAACGTCTGGCAAGATCCAGTAAACTGAGTACATCTACAACAATTTCTAGCCTCTTCCAATTTCGTACTTCTTCCACCATAACATAGTTCAAAATTCAATTTCAATTCTGGGCTCCATTAGGACCCTATCTATGAGACAACATAATTCAAAACACAACCACTTTAAATTGATTTCAATTTTTATAGAAAACATTTCATTAAAAATATTTCATTCAGAAAAATTCGATTTCAAAAATTCACAATACAGCAGGTGCATTGGCAAGTTCAAAAATTCAATTCTCATACGTACCAGGAACCAGACAACTGATATAAAAGGTCATCAACTCCACCTACACCTCAAGCTTTATCCTTGGTTACTTGAGCCATCCATGGAACACTTAATCCATTCCATTCCATTTGTTCAGTTGCTCCAGATATAATTCATGTAATCTTCAGGCTTACAGCCTCTTCGGCACTGTGCCCGATATTCATCGTGTAATAGTTGTGGGCTTCTACCAGCCTATGATCATACCGGTCACCTAAGACTTAGGGTCTCTTATTGATCATATAACCAGTTCAATGACCCGAAATCATACCAATATAATAAGTCTCATTGCCCACTGTATGTTTGTATCACGATTTCCTACTTAGTGTTGGAGCATCCCATGGCAATACGATGATATCGCATAATATAATCCTTGTTTGGGTTCATTTTGTATATGCTTTTTTTCATAACAATCCAGCTCTAGGCAAAGTCACAGATTCAACTTCCCCTACAAGGTATTTATTCCACATCTTTCTGGGAACTCACTAGCCACTATCATATCTACCGCTATCGATCCTAATCATGAGACCGAAACTTGTGGCTATCGAGGTTCTAGCTGTCTATCAATTCCGTCGAGACACTAATTCTCAATCACACTTACTCAAGGAACATTTTGTATTCAATATCTTTTCCTAATTAAGATGATATAGCCACTAACAACCTCAAAATACCCCATATCATATAGGTACTATCCTCAAACATCCCTCAAATAACACAATATCAATCAATATTAAAAAGGGTTCTACTCTCAATCATTCTTTCTAAGGGAATATCATGAGATGGAAATCATCCCCTAGCAACTAGTAACCTCCAAATACCTCATGCATATTGGTACTATACTCTAGTGCCTTAATGCATTCAAATCAATCAAATGCCTAAAGAATCTCTCCTTATCAAATCAAATTATTAGGTTCATCAACCTAATTCTGAAACCTCGACCAAACCCAATAAATATGTTATGATCATCATGATTCATAGCTTACAACATTCAAGCACTATCCTCAAATAACCTCAAATTGATAATCGTCAAATTCATAATCGACTCCTAGAACCTCAACATCAGTTAGGCTAAGGAATCATATTACCTTAACGAAACCCAAAATACAAACTAGGATCATGTTTCACAATTCCTAATCCAAGCCTTGAATCATTCAAATAATATCAACACTATTCATGAGGTTCTAATTCCATCTCAATCCTCAATAGTACAGGGTATAATCTAATATTATTCTAGTATTTCAAGGTCAATCATTAATCCTCAATTGCACCCGAACATTATGACAATTCAATATCGATTAATTTCACAAGGTTCCTACTCTATGGTATTGGAACCTTAATACAACCTTAGTCATACTTAACCTAGTCATTAAATGTAGGGATTCTTACAATGCATCGGATTAAAATTTTTAGAATCCCGTCCCGAGGATCACTCAGGTGCGTTTAAATCAAGACTAAGGGAATCCGAAATTACCTTTAGTGAACCCGTTCGCGTCTCGTTCCCTTTGAACTGGTGGGCTACCTCCTCGATCAAAGACGACTCGTTGAATTGGCTTCCTCTACCGGTATCCACACGAACAATTTTCCGAACCCGGCTACGGCAGCGTGCTAGTGCTTCTTATGTGTCTCTCTTCGATTCTACACACCTAGGTCTTTGGTTTCTCGTTTTGGTCTATTCATCCACACACACAAAAAAAACTGCCTCATAAGTTCTGTACGTTACAAAACCAATCAGCCCATTATGTGAATCAATGCGTATTAATGTTCAATCAATCTGCATTAATGTACAATCAATACTCATTAAGCTTGAATTTCGAATTTCAAAATCTGATCTTTGAAATCTGAATTTTGAATTCTTGAATTTTTTTAAAAATATTAATTAAATCTATCTCGATATATCTAATCTAATTTATTTATTTAATGCAAATTAAAAGCCTTCGATTTAATTTATCTCTATAAATCAAATCCGAGAAATAATATCCATCTATTTAATTAATGATGAGAAACCATATCTCAATTTAATTTAAACAGATATCGATATTCTTATTCGAATATTAAACGAGATACAATATCTCTATTTGTTTTAGATATTTAATTTATCAAATAAATTAAATACAAAACAAATATTATATACAATAATATTATAATCTCCATTAATAATATTAATATATATATATATATATTAATTTCGAATTTTAATAAATATATATAAATATATATTTATCCTATATTAAATTTAGTATTCATTAATTCCGCATTAATCGAGATTCAATGAACCCGGACACAAATGCTCGTGTTGGGTTATTCTTGTGTGCGACCTAGCCCATATGAGATTGGCGGTGGGCCAAAACTATATCAGCCCACAAGTCGTAAGCGGCCTCTAGCAAGACATTGCAACTACCCAATTCACTTGGGGATCGATGTCACGATACAACCTTATCATACAATCATGTCACGTCCCTTTTGTCACACGATAATTTGGTCAAGGATGAGGCATGGACAATGTCAACTTCCTATTCTTGACCATTACTTTCTCGATTATCGAGTAGTCTAATAAGTGAAATGGAAACTCCTTTCCAACATAGTATGCCCATACATTTCTTAGACTCACTCATCGAGGGGCCCAAAGATATCTCTCTACAAATGTGAGGGACAAATTCCATCTTGACCATTCACATTCCTCCACATGAAAACCATTGATCCCGATCCCGGCCTTTATCATCACCCGGTCAAAGGTGACTTTTGACTAGGTCAAAGATTAATGATTCATCATGTAGGAATCCATGATGATCTCTGGTCATAGGGCGTTGTGACGCGGTTATACATGAGACAAGCTTATGACTAGATCCATGCAACTTTCTCATAGTGGGTCGGTCCAGCACCTTGTACTCTTACAAGTGCCCATGACTTTGATTGTATCTTCATATCTCATCAAAGTCATACTGGTCTTAACTCATCTTCGCTCCCGCGTAGATGACCGACCAAGGACATTTAGGATAATCTATAAGATATATCCAGGGATGCAGTTATCAATACAAACATGCAAACGAAAATGATAACAAAAAGAGAATACTATAAATATCCTAAACGTTCATTGTACAATGACTTGCCCCTAGGACATAATTTCCAACATTAAATCTACCTAATATCATATTCAAGCCTAGTCTCAATCATATCCTTACTCAATCTAATGTCCTCATAGCATCTCTATCGATCACCAAAAGTCATATCTTAAGGTACTATAGCCTCAAATCAAAGGATTTCATATTCCTATGACACTTCCCAAGAGGTCACCCATCCCGAGATTTACTTCGCCTAAGCACGCTTAACCTTAAAGCGCCTATCAAATCTGAGGCACTGATATCGGTTCAAGTTCACATATCACTGGGTACCGACAACTCATATATTTACAAGTATTAATATGACACATTTGTCGTCAAAGAAACTAGGTATTGTCCCTATAGGGAAACTTAAATAGTACTAGCTTCTCCATGCATCTCCTCTTTTTTAATTCTCGTAATATCGGGTGAGGATTTTATTCAGACCCTGATTTCCATATCAGGAGTCCCACACTTAGCAACAGAATCCATATTTTGTGCCACCATTTCTATCACAAGAGCCTTATCTTACTGAAGCCCAACCCTTTTCCTCAGGGTATGTATCCTTCTGCTTAATTTGTCCAAAATTACTTAAGTACCCTCAACCGTCTACCTTTTACCAATACTGTCCAAACCAGGTTCTGATACCACAAATGTTACACCCCTACCGGCCTCGCCCTTTCGGGTGGCGTGTTAGAGGAATTCCTTTTATTAGTTACCTTTCCTCCTTTATTATGTCCATTTAACATATATCAGAGTGATCAAAACAGAGCACAAGACCGGTTTGGACTACCTATTGTACTGGTAAAAGTAGAATAAATATAAAATATAAATCCTCGAAGGGTTAAGGGTACAGTCATGCAAAATAAAGACCAAAAAATAATATACAGACATCCCAAAAATGTAGGTACAAAAATTCAATAGGGCATCCCCTATTCTTCAACTGCACTGCAACGCCCTATCTCTCCAAAAAGGTTCTTTACTTCAGGCACGTCCCCCTGTAACTACAAAAGTGTCTAGAGTCCAATATTAGCCCCCAGAGTAACTGTCAATACTCATGTACTAAATGTGTAAAGTGTATGCATGCATCCATGTCATATAAATCACGAATATGCCAAACATACCACATATGCAAACGAAACATACACATCACCGACTACCACGTGCCGTCGTCGCTTTCACCAAGGCAAGCCCCGGACTTACCGGAGTCACAACCCATAGAGCCTCCTGCACTAGGACAGCCTCGGACCTATCAGCCCGTATAGCCGCCAATTAAGACTTGCCTCGGACTGATCATCCTTAGTGCTAGGAACCACATACTTAGGGACTCGAACTCCAACATGCTCTATATGCATATTTGGCAACAATACAAATACAAACATGCATGGCAAGACAAACATACATCAATCACATAAAAGTACTTGAGTAAAGCAGTTACTACCTGGTGGGGGTATGTACCGTCTTAATATTTTATTGGGCCTACTAGATCCCTTAAGTGTGGTTCAACCCTAAACAACACCAAAAGGCCCTATTTTAGCATTTTTCAAAGATACCCTTACATTTTTAGTTAAAACCGAGCCCCTTTTAACTTTCCAGAAAATCCAGTGAGTCTGGCCCAAAGTCCATGATTTTTAATAAATTCCACAAAACTCATATTTGCATGAAACTAGCGCCATTTGAACTATTGCAAAGTCTATTGTTTAGGAAAAATATTTCCATAACCAAAAGGACATTATTTTGGCGTGTAGCCATTTTTCAACTCCCTGGTCCAAATTTGGCCTGATGCTTTTGGGTCAACTTTAGCAATTTTTATCTCTTAGTAGGAGAATCCAAATGATACAAAATCATAAATCACTGTGAAGCTCAGGAAGTTTAATTTCTACATGTAAAATCTTCGATTATTTGAAGTTTGTTTACTATTTTTAGGACCCAGTTGAAGGTTCGCTGCCAGAATCTCCAGAATTAACAACAAACTTGTTCTTAGAGTTTTTTTTTGTGTTTTTGAGTTCGGAAAATCCAACCATGGGTTAACCCAATACAAAATCATGTTTTAAACACATTGAGACCATCAAGAACACCAAAATTAGTTTGCAACACCATGCCCCAACCCCTTGAACGAAAATCACAAGTTAAAGTTCAAAGGTTTGAGTTTTCAATGTTTACCTGAATCGAAAGTTCGATGAATGATCTATGAAGCTTGGACCTTGATTTGGCTATGGAACTTGGTTGAGCTCCTCTCTCCTTCCTCTGGAAATTTCGTGTTCTTGGGGTTAAGAGAGAGAGAGAGCATGTGATTTTAATAATAGTTAAAGGTACAGATCATTCCAAAATAACTGGAATAGAATCCTGTCCAGTAAATAATGAATTGGATCTGACTTTTTGACTTATTTCCCAAGAAAATCCAGAAGACGCCAGACACAGGACATGTGGCGCATTCTCCTCCATTAATTCAGATTTTATCTTTCAATTGGGGAAAGTTACCTACTTTGGCCCAGAATTTATGAAAATTACCAGTTTTCGCCTGGAACTTCTTTATTATTCTTTTCTCTTTCCACAAGTTTTATAGACACTTCTTGGGGCCTTGTGGCGCCATCTTGGGCCCACAAATCAGATCCCATGCTTTTTATTTTTTTCCCCAATTTATATGATTTTTTCCCTTTTTATCCAAAAAGTGTGACCCGCACTTTGACTTTTTGACTGATTTTGCTTTTCTTTTTCTTCAAGCAAATTTTTAATAAATATGACGGCTGGGTGGCGCCTCTTTGGGCCTACCAAATCTGTCCTCACCCATTTTTCAAGCTTTCACACTTTAACCGGTCCAGACTCCTCCCACCGGTCCACGTCGGGCCCCGCTAGTCATCCGGGTGCTTTCTTTGTACTTTTCTTCATCTTTTCAGATATTTTCCCCTGAATGGACATTCATATGTGGCACCATATTAAATTCCCAATATGGCCCTACACTTGTCTCATTCAGTCCAAAATGAACCCCTAACTGGTCCCCTTTCTATTGGTTATTCACCTGTGGGACACGCACTTCATGTTTGGGCCTGAATATGGATAAAATAATCTTACTTTTCCTTCCCTCTCCTAGGTGGACGAAATTAATGAATTAAGGGGTAAGGATTTGACTATTTTTCCCCTATAATCATTACTCACTTTTTGCTTTTTTAATCCTGTAGTGACACGTGTCCTCATGTAATTATTACAGATGACTTTTCATTCTTATCTCTTCAAAAACATAGGAAATCCTTACTTGTCCAGAAAATGTCATGTGCACACTTATTTTATCGCAATCTTGCTTAGCTAATTGTCCCATACCTTAGGACATAGCTAAATGATATTTTTACCGACTGGTTAACACTGTATAGGTCCTCTATACCCCTTTTTCATTAGCACTTTCAATTTTACGGCTTATACATACTAGGTCTAGTGACCCGTATTGCTGAGTTAATTAGTCCCTAAAAGGCTTCATATCTCTCGACATTCTTGTGACTCTTCTAGAAACCGGGCTTAGTCATCCGCCTAATTTAGGCCTGTTCTCGATTCTCGGGGCCCAAAGTTCGGGATATTATAGCTTAGGACTTGCTTTCTCCCTTTCCTCTAAAAATTTCTTGCTCCTTGGTTAAGGAACTTGACTTTTAATAATGGTTAAAAGCTCTTAACTCCCTTTCCTTTTTGACTTTATCCACAAGAAAATTTCTTGCTCACTTGAAAATATCCGGATTTTTACTTTTCATTTGTAAAAATTACTTTTGGCTTTATTATTCTTTTTATTATTCTTTTCTTTTTCCCCAGCTTTCTAGACACTTCCTAGGGCTAGGTGGCGTCATCTTGGGCCCAAAAATTAGTTCCCATGATTTTTATTTTATTTTTCCCAATTTATCTGATTTATTTCCTTTTTATCCAGAAAGTGGGTCCCGCGTTTTTTGACTATATGACTGCTTTTTCTTTTCTTTTCTTCCAAGTAACTTTTTAATCATTTTTAAGGGCTAGGTGGCACATAAGGGCCCCACCAAATCTGCCCTCACCCATTTTATCAAACTTTTGTACATTAACCGGTCCAAACTCCTTCCTCCGGTCCACGTCCGGCCCCACTAGTCAACCGAGTGCTTCCCTTTGTACCCTTCTTCAACTTTTTAGATATTTTCTCCTGAATGGACATACATATGTGGCGCCTCCTTTGTTAGTTCTCAATGTGTTTTGATGATTAATAACAATTGTAAACATGAAAGAATGATTTCTGTTAAAAATTTGTAAAACATGTTGTTTGCAATGCAAAAACATTTACGTCAAATCCAAACTCGAGCTTGCCCCTTACGCGAAAAGCAAACCAAGCTATTTTGCATTTTCTAAACTTGAGCTTAGTCCATAAACTTGAGCTTGAAGGTTTTCAAAGTTTACTCATATACGAGTAAGCTCGAGCTTGCACCAGTAAGCTTGAGCTTACGAAGGTTTGAGGATTTTATCAAGTTACTCAAATTGCAAACTCAAGCTTATTAGTTATAAGCTCAAGCTTGCCTCTTCCGGAGAGACTTTTCTCAATGAGTTTACAAATATGTAAACTCGAGCTTGCGATTACAAGCTCGAGCTTACCTCTCTGCGAGAATCCTCTAAACTTGAGCTTATCATTTTACTGTAGAGTTTGTGAGTTTACAAAAGTTGTAAACTCGAGCTTGGCATACCAAGCTCGAGCTTGCATCAGGGAGAAAAAGTTTTCAAGTTTCCTTCAAAGAGTAAACTCAAGTTTAAGGTTGTAAACTCAAGCTTGCGTCTGACAAAAATCTTTCAAAGTTTTTTAAAAACCTTTGGCAAACTCGAGCTTGCCCTTGCAAGCTCAAGCTTGGGTCAGACAGAGAGCAATGTCATATTTTGAGCTTAGCAAACTCAAGTTTACACCTCTAAGCTCAAGCTTGCATTTTGTGAACTAAAATTATTTTTGACATGAATAGTGCCAAACTCGAGCTTACTCACTAATAAGCTCAAGCTTGCGTTTTTCCACTTTGGCTCTCAAAATGATTTCAAACATGTTTCCCCGACAAATGCTAAACTCGAGCTTACACACTTACAAGCTCGAGCTTGAGGCTTCCGAGGCAAAACTCAAGTTTTAAATAAAGAGCAAACTCGAGCTTACATAGGTAAACTCGAGCTTGGAACTTCAGTACAGAAGAACGCATCTGAGTGTATTTTGTTCAGTTTGATTTATGCTTTAGCTTGATTCTATGAATTGGTTGTATATAATTTATATGATTCATATCAATATTTCCTAACCAAATTTAACCAGTTTGCTTATGAGATTTCAAGAGATCTAGGTTTGTTTTAAAGAAGACTTTAAGACAACAACTTGTGCAACTTGCAATATAATATTATATCTCTCATCCAAAGCAATGGTTTACAACCTGGAAAGTAGGACAACCATTCTCCAAGAAAGAAAGCTAGCCTCCAAACAGCTGGACAACATTATGCAACTACCTCCACTAAACATAACAGCATGGGAACACATTCTTGAGGAGCCAAATTTCAAATATTCAAATCTGCAACAACCATATTCAAACAGATTTATTCACAACAGCTAGATTCATGGAGACACACTCACAACAGCTATATTTTCGAATTAGATCAAGTCTCAACGGATCTACAACGTTCACAAGCTTCAATCCAGTATAAATACATGAAGCTTTGAAGTCTGCAAGCAGAGAAGACATACACAGAAAACGCATACAAAGATCTCAGTCTTTTACTGCTTATATTTCTCATTTGTATCTTTGATACATTGTGCTTCAGTGCTTATATTTATTCACTCTTTGAGAGAGTTCATTTCTGTAAATCATTCTTTGTAAGAATCTCAAAGTTGTGGGACTTTGAGGTTGGGTTATCGATTACAACTTGTAAGGGGGAGTGTATCCTAGAGAGAGGATAACTTTCGAGTACGAGTGTGTATCGATTTGAGTGATAGTAGAAAAACCCGAGAGTCCGGGGACTCGGACGTAGGTCAAGAGTTAAGACCGAACCAGATAAATCTTCTGTCAAGCTCTTCTTCTCTAACTCCATTTACCTTGATTAAGCATCTGTTGTGTGGGTGATCTGAAAGAATTTTTAAAATCCCCAATTCACCCCCCCTCTTGGTGATTTCCTTCACTTTCATCCTTGACCTCCCAAAGTGGCCCCACACTTGTCCCATTTCGTCCAAAAGAAACCCCTAATCGGTCCCTTTTCTACCGGTTAATCCCCGTAGGACCTGCATTTTGTGTTTGGGCCTAAGTATGGATAAAATCATCTAACTTTTCTTTCTCTCTCCTGGGTGGACGAAATTAATGACCCAAGGGGCAAGGATTTGACTATTTTTCCCTTACTTTATCTCTTTAAACCCCGTGCTGACACGTGTCCCTATGTAATCATTACACTGACTCTTTCTTTTTTACTTATGGCTTTTCGGTGTCTCTTTCCCTTCTCTGACCATGGATGGCGCAGACACATGGTCCAGGGGTCAGAGTCTGTTTCTTGACTACATTCTCGGGCCTCACTTCATCATACCGACTTATTCTACACCGGTATTTTGCCCCGGGCCCGCTCCTTTTCAAGCCTGGGCTCCTCTATGGTCCCTTCTCCTCTGATCATAGTGGACGACTTTTTGGAACCTTTTTAGGGTCCATCATACTGTCTCCCATTATTCTGACAGCTTTTAACAATTACTATTCCAAATAAAATATTACAGAAAATACTAATAATAAATCAACAGCCAAATCTCTTCATTAATTCATCAATGTTTACAAATACACTATTTACAACAGTAGGGTGTTACATTTCTCCCCCCGTAAAATAAATTTCGTCCTCAAAATTTGATTACACATTTATCATATTACGGGACATAACGTCAGGGTAGCGGTTCTTCATATCTTCTATCCTTTCCCATATCGCTTCCCTGGAAGATAATCCTTTCCAAAGTACCTTGACCGAAGGAATAGTCTTTCATCGGAGCTTCTTTTCTTGATATTTGAGGATTTGTTTAGGTTCAACTACGAAATTATGATTATCTCGAACGTCCACATTTTCGTATTCCAGAATATGCTCCGGACTTGGTTGATACTTCTTCAGTTGAGAGACATGAAAGACATCATGCAATTTGCTTAAGTTGGTGGTAAGGCCAATTGATATGCTACTGGTCCTCGTTTAGTAAGAATTTCAAAGGGTCCAATATTTCGAGGACTTAGTGTTCTCCGCTTTATTGCTCTACTGATTTCAGAAATAAGAGATATTTTAAGGAAAACATGATCTTCTACCTCAAACTCTAAAAGTCTTCTCCTCTTATCCGCATAACTCTTTTGTCTTCTTTACACTGCGAGAAGACTTTTTTAAATCTGGTCAGAGGTATCTTCAACCATTTCTGGTCCGAATAATTTTCTTTCAGACAACTCAGTCCAGCAGATAGGGGATCTACATTTTCTCCCGTACAAGGCTTCATAAGGAGTCAATTGTATACTGGAATGAAGTGTACTGATTTCATGAGTTGATCATCAGTTACCCAGATAGCGTCATGATGTCTAATCTTAGGCAGACCCACTACAAGATCCATGGTAACGTCTTCCTATTTCTATTTAGGTATCTCTATACCCTTTAAGAGTCCTCAAAATTTGAGTATCGATACCTCGGGGAATCATTCCATCTATTCAATTTATTTCTTTTCCATACATGCTGACCAAACATGTATAATAGTCGTAAGACATAATTTTACTCATTTCTGGGGTTGTGCATGCTCGTTATGCACACATCGCGTTTGTATTCTCTTTTATTTTGTACCCAAGTCTAGTACTCAATTTTATAGCACCAACTGTCCATCTTCATAGTCTTGGTTATGCAGATCCTACTGCTGGATTCATTTGCCACTTGTCTTATTATATTCCAGCCCTCTGCCTTATTCTATTACCATAACGCTGGATTTTTTTAGCCTTATCGCCCAGGGAATCATCCTCAGGCTTTAGGCATCTTATCTACCATATGGTACATATCGTATGGTTTGCCAGTGATTTCAAAACTATTTCTAGCATCCTCCGGTTCTATACGATGGCCAGCGATTTCAAAAACTAGTCCCCTCAAAAGAACTTTCAACGATGGTCAGCGATTTCAAAAAAAAAAATACAACTGGCAAAATCCAACAAACTGAGTATGTCTACAACAGTTTCTAGCCTCCTCCAGTTCTATATTGCTTCCACCATGGTTCAAAACTCAATTTCAAATCCAGGTTCCATAAGGACCCTATCAATGAGACAACATAGTTCAAAAACAATTATTTTGAACTGGTTTGAAAACATTTCACTCAAAATTCGGTTCAGAAAATTTAGTTTACAAATATAGCAGGTGAATTGGTAAAGGTAAATTCAATTTTCAAACATACCAGGAACCAGACAACTAACATAGAAGGTCATCAACTTCAATTTACATCTCAAACTATATCCTTGGCTACTCAAGCCATTCATAGGATACTCAGTCCATTTCGTTTCATTTGTCAATCCATTCCAGAACAATGCCTATAACTTTCAGGCTTACAACCTCTTTGGCACTCTGCCCGGTATTCAAGATTTTGTATCTGTAAGTTTCTGCCAGCCTATGGACATTTCAGTCTTCATAGGACTTAAGGCTTCTCATTGAGCACATATAAAATTTATCAACCCAAAATAATATCATAATTCCATTCAATACATATAGTGCTGGAGCACCCCATAGCAATACATTGCATCATATAAACCTCTTCTGTGATCGTTGTGTATGTGAACTTCTGATAATAATCCAGCTCCAGGCATAGTCTCAGATACTATTCTCTCCCATTAGGTGTCTTACCCATAACTCAAGGATCTATTAGCCACTATCATATCCATAACTATCAGTCCTAGTCATAAGACCATAACCTATGGCTACCGAGGCTCTAGCTATCATTTGGTTCCATCAGGGAACAACTTTCAATCATTCTTTCCAAGGGAAAATCATAAGATTAAAATCATTCCCTAGTAGCTAGTGAAGAACCGGCTAAACCCAAGAGGGGGATGAATTAGGTGAAGATTAAAAACTTGAAACTTTGAAAATATTTTCATGTCTTCTAAATCAATAGTTTGATATTGAAATAAACATATACTGGAAATATAAGAGATAAGGGAAGAGAATATGCAAACTATGATTTATACTTGTTCGACCTAATCCTTGACATACATCCAGTCCCCAAGCTCCACTTGAGATTTTCAATCCACTATCCTCTTGTTTAATCCGGGCACAACAGAAGCCTTTACAATCCCACAAGTTTACCCAGGCACTTGTGAAGCCGAATCTCTCATTGAGATACTCCCCCTTACACACCGTAAGGTTACAATCTGTTTCCCACTCAAGATCACCCAATCTTGAGTTACTCTCAGATAAACATATAAAATGAATCTTCTCTCTTAGAAGTGAATATGATTAACACTGAAGTACATAATCGTTCATCTCACACTCTACTATAAACTATATGAATATTGAGAAACAAAGAGTGTATGAGTTGTTGACATATCGACGGTGAAGTAGTAACATCATTTCATTGGCTTCGTCGAGTCATTAATCAATCGTCATTCCTTTCGGTTTGAAGACTTCGCAATTTATAGGTTATTGTGTTTCGACTGTTGCGAGCATTCAACCGTTGGATATCAGTTGGAAGTAGCCATTGAAGCTTTTACTGCTTTTTGCCCGCTGAGCTCTAATCCAACTTTAATCATAAAATGTTTAATATTGACTTTGTTAATGCTCCGTTTTGAGTGTTGTATTAATGGCCGTTGGAGAAGCTTGAAGATTAATCGTTGTGACTCCTGAACATAGCCGTTAGACAGATGAAGCTTCGTTGATCACTTTCGCCGTTAATGATTTTGGTCTTCGCAAACATTCTTCATTCCTTTTGTTTTTTCCGTTGAGAGATAGCATTTAATGTGTGAGCAGAATATTTGTAAATGTTTTACATTAATCAGAGAAATGGTTGCAGAGGATAGCACTAGTTTTGGCAACTGCATTTAATGCTTCTCTGACACACAAATTGCTTTATGCAAATTTGTTGTTAATCCATGATAAAATCTTCTGAAACGCATTAGCAACCTGATTAAAAGCAATTAGGAATAGTAATGAGTAATGATATGTAGAAATAGAATCACAATAGATGATTCAGGATTTACAAAGATGGTGATTTTGAAAACAGAGAATGATCATGCTCGAGCATGACTGTTAGCATGCTCGGGCAACCAGTAGCGAACACTCATTGAAAGTGCAGTAGATCATCCCATGCTCGAGCAACATTGAGCTCCTGCTTGAGCACCCTGCTCGAGCACTCAACTGTACTTACTTGGGCATGCTTCAGAAGTAGTATCTAAAATCCTCAATCATCGCTAATGCTCGAGTAGCTACGTCTTCATGCTCGGGCATCATTGAGCCAGCGTTGCCAATGCTCGAGCATCCAAGAGATAATGCTCGGGCATAAGCCATACAGAGGTGAGGATCAAGAAGCGTAGCGATACTGCTCGAGCATAGCTTTTCCCTTGCTCGAGCATGGTGCTCGGGCATGTCATAATCATGCTCGGGAACAAGTCATTCAGTAGTGAAGAAGCAAAGAGTATGTTGATGCTGCTCGAGCATGCTCGGGCACCAAAATTGCCTTGCTCAAGAAGGCTGCTCGAACATTACTTGATTGATGCTCGAGTAAGGCTTTGACATGCTCGGGTATACTTCTATCATTTAAGCTTCTGATCATGTGTGAACAAGCATAATTCTCTCCAGTACAAAGCTCAAGTTCAAGAATGTAGAGACTTTCAAGAAACACGAGTATTTGTAGGACAATAGCCAATTTCCAGTGAGAGTAACATCTTTGATATGGTTCCAAATTTGGAAAACCACCCATGCTCAGAAATCTCTTTAAGTATTCTTTCCAATACAAGAAGAATCAGATGAATGGAGGTTGTTCTTGACCAGCGTTTTTTGTAACATCCTGAACTGACCGTCAACTTCAAAACATCATATCTCCTTCAATTGATATTTTTTTCATGATTTTTATGCTTTTGAAAAGGTATGTGAGTCTAGTTTCAAATGGCACCAATTTCAGCTCAATTGGAATTGTAGATTGTGAGATACACCCAAAATACCGAAGCTTTGTCTGCTGTGTGGCATGAATTTCAGTTCCAAATTCTACAATTCATAACTCCTTGATCTGAACTCCTTTAGGCTTGAATTTTATATCAAAATGATGCATTGGGAGTATAATTTCATATGCCAATAATTTTACCTCAATCTGATCCCTAGTTTGGGAGATATCATCAAATTACCAGACCTCGCCCAAGCTGAATGTGAAACAAAGGTGAACAGAGTGCTGAAAAACGATGTTGCTTGAGTAAGTGATAATCTTTGAATTCATATTATTTTAAATGCAAAAAGAAGCTAAAAACTCTGTCATTATCATGCTTTAATGGATCAATTAGTTAAATATATGATTTCATCTTCATAATGAGTTTTTAGACTTTATTTGCATTAATCTTGGTCACATCTTGAGTTTGGATTCAAAATTAAACTTGAGTCATATTCTTACTACAATTGGGTAGTGAACACTGTTCGGTATTTTGGGTATAACTTGAGATTTAGAGATCCAATGGCTCTACTATTTATATTTTCAGAAAGCTAAAATGAAGATCTACAAACCATATGAAGAGCCCAAAAGCTAAATCAAATGTTTAAAGGACCAAATTGGGCCTGGAATACGGAACAGGGGCGCTGAACTGGGCTCCGGAACAACGTTCGGTGTTTGATCCATATCTGGAGCTACAGAACTCCAAATGTGGTGCGGTTTGAACGCCTGGAAAGCTGACATCCAGGGATACATTTCACATGAATACCACGTGGTCCAGATCCGCCGTTTACGTAGTGTAATCCAGCTTGCAAACAGACGCGTTTTTGGAGGTGTAAAGTGGTTCAATGATTCTTCCATGTTGGCCACTAAGTAAAGTGACGAAATGAGTTGTAAAATGAATGAATGAGATGCCCAATTTTCCTATAAATAGATGGAGAGGCTGAAGAGAAACACACCTTGAAGAGACCAAGATCTCTCCCATTCTAAGTTCCTTCTTTTATTTCTTGCCTCCTACTTGAGATGGCTTAGTTTTGCTTTATTAGTTTCATGTATTGTCTTTAATTCTTGTCTTTAATTTCTTGCCTCCTACTTGGTATGGCTTAGTTTTAATCTTTCCTTTTAATTATTTTATTTTGATTTTATGTTCTTCATCTTTTTCCTTTATTCGTTCATTATGTTTTTGATATTTACTTTTATATTGGAATAGAAGCTTTCATTTTCTTTAATTGTTCTTTGTGTTCTTCATGTTCATGATGAACTTGTTCATGTTCTTCGTGGTCATGATGAACATCTTTATTTCTACATTTTCATCTTACATAGTCATGCTTGGCTAAGTTTTTGTGATCGACCCATGAGTTGAGGATTCCATGGTGTCATCCGGAGGACTTATGCTTCAATCGATAACTCGACTTGTTTCTGTTTACTTTAATCGGATTCGAGTTTAGAAACAGATTGGATGTTAGATTTAATATCCAGATTGAAATCCCAAGGACTTAGGTCGGACCAGGTTACAGAGAATGTTGTACGATTGCACAGCGAGCTCGCCACATGTTCGATCATATGCTAGGCGATTGTCTAGTCGAGGGAGCTTCTGGACAAATGCAGAGATTTCGGTTTGTTTAGAATCAATCACAGGTTCTGTTATTCTATTTCTTTGTCCGGTGATGGAAGGTCTTGGAATCCCAATTCGAGTTGATCGTTTTTCATTTGATTAATCTCTCCTTTTCATTCTCGTCTTCAATTTCTATTCTAATTCCATCAAAACCCAATCCCCCTTGTTTTTATTTCATTTGCATGACATCTAGATTACTTAGGATTCAATAAAAAGCTCCTCGAAAAGAGAAACGATCCTAGGTTTGCCTATACGCAATCCTTGGTTAATTGTTGATTGTGGACCCCAAGGCTAATGATAAAAGGTCTTCATCAAATGGCGCCGTTGCCGGGGAGCTAAGTAATTGGCTCTCTAGGTAATCTTATTGTCAAATTGACTTTTGACAAGGGGTTTCTCGTGTGATGCTTGTTAATTTTTCATTTTTTTTCATTGCATATAGTTCAAGGTTTTTGCATTTAAGTAGCTTGTATAGCATTCATTGCATTATTGCATTGTCTTGACTTGGTAGCTTTTGTGTGGTGTGTTTGTATCAAATTCAATATGATCTTGAGTTTATTTGTTTGATTTCACCATGTCTCCAAGTAAATTCATAGCATACTTGTATCTTTAATCATTTTTAAAAAAAAACAAAAAACAAAAACAAAAACCTCCTTCTTTTCTTTTACACTTGCATTTTTATTTTATTATATTTTTTTTCTTAATTTTTATAGTTAGATTGTTATCTTGTAATTCACTGGGAATTAATTGTATTAAACTTTCATGGCTAGGTTTTATGATAATCATGAACTACCTTTCAATTCTCACTCTTTTGTAGGCAATCAAGAATGTGATGGCTTATTCCACCACCAATATCATGAGCCTTACCAACATCCTCCATTCCAACAATATCATCAACACTCTCACTTACCATACCATCCTTCATTTCATCCTACTTCCATACCATGCCCTCCATCTCATGAATCCTTATACCCATTTGAGCCACCTTATGCACCTCATTATCAACCATGTGTGCCCAACCAAGATCCTTCATTTTTTGAAGTCATTGGAGATTTTCAAAGTCAAACGACTTGGGCTATAAATGAGGAGTGGTCACATAAGGACGACTTTCATCAACAAATGGACTTTATTTTTAGAAGAATGGAACACCAAGCGGAAAGGTATGAGAGATTAGAAAAGAAATTGAGCAGCAAACACAAATGTTGAAAATGAAATTTCAAGAAAATCCTTCTCTCATGGTCACACATGCACAAGAAGTGAAGCAAGTACAAAAGCATATTGAAGAGTCTTCTCTCCCATTTGGTAATGATCCTATCCTTATAGAAGTAGACTCTCCTACTACTTTGGCTAACGAAGCAATTCATGATTTGAGTGATAAAGAGGTGGATGAGGAAATCATTATTGAATCCCCTAATTTTTTTGAAAATGCAATTGCCCAACCAATTGGATTTAGTAGTAGTGATTCACTTGTACTTGTTGATGAGTGTGTTCCTATTTCTTCATGTGATTCTTTAAATGCTGAAAATGCTTCTCTTCATAGTACTATGGATGATTGTAATAAATTGAATGACATATTTTCATGCTCTTGTGAAAAATATCAAATATGTGTAGATTGTTATCATGAAAAATGTCATTTACTTGATGAGCTTCCAAAGAAAGCATTTAGTGAAGTGGTTGATTATACAATTGATCATAATGCACAGTCTTGTACTATTGTTGATAGTAAGCATGTCAATTTTGAAAAGATTGAATCAAACATGAATACCAATGTTGTTGATGATGTTCTTGTTGATTATCCTGATCTTGCATCTATGAGTGACTCTATTAATTGTGCCTATTCTGATGATGAATTGTGCCCTATTTGCACTGAAATTAATGATGCATTATACGGTGATATTGAATTAACTAGTGATTCTGCATTAATTGTGGATTCTGTTGTTGATGTGAGTGAGAACAATCATAGCCTAGAATGTCAAATGCATAAAACTCCAATTGGATTACCTCCTTGTAGTCTTGTTGGTGACAAAGATTCTGAAGTTTTTATTGATAAAATCCCGCATGTTGATGAATCTTTCCAACAAGTACTTTCTTGTGATTTGCCACCCGATTTAAAAAAGAAAATAATTGCTTTGAAATTTTGGAGCTCTCGGGTGGTGACAATTTTAAAAATTCTCTTCATTCTTCCACTCTTTTCCCTTCCATCTCTTTTGATTGCAAAGATGATGTGGTATACTTCATTTATAAGTTGGATTCCATACCTTCCATTTTGCAAGCACAAGAGAATGTTCACAGTATAACTAGTTCCTTGACTCCTACTTATGGGAGTAATATTGACTTCCTTGGATGTGATAGTTACTTGGAGAGTTTGATTCCTAAAATATATTTAATTCACTTGAAATCTCTCCATGTCTCTATTTTTGGATGGGATACTGCTATTTGCTTGTCTTCGTTGCAGGCACATTCTTGGAAAGGTCATCGATGGAACCAACATCCACCACACATTTTTGGACCTCTTCCAATTGATCCTGAACCACCTCCACCAAGGAAAATCATTGAGGGGGAAAATGTTTTCAAAGACAAATGCATGATTCTCATTAATGATGAGAATTTCTCCTTCAAGCAACTCAAGATACTCTAACAAAGGTTGTCTCTTTCCTTACTTATTTTCTTCCTAATTCATATTATTACTTGGGCTTAATTGTTGTACGAGGAAGATAAGTTTGGGGGAGGGACATATTCCAAAGAGCAAAAGTAAAAATAATGTAGTTTAGTAAGTAGAATAAAAAGGAGGAAAAATATATTTTGAATCCTTTTGATTATTGTTATATTTTTAAATGAGAAAATGTAAAAAAAAAAAAAAAAAAAAAAAAAACACATTTTCTCCTTCTATGATTGCTCCATATTATGAACTTGGAAATTTTGGTTTTGATGGATCATTCTATTTAGATTGAAATTTTGGACTCTTGGATTATAATATCTTGGTTGTTAATTCTGATGCTAATTGCATGATTTGGTATTTTCCTTTGTGAGATTTTGGGCCTACATGAATGGAACTCATCCTTTACCATTCTTTCTTTCTTGTGTGTATCTGCTCATGATTTATGTTCTCTAGAACTTGCTCTCATTCTTTTCAAAACTACATTTTTCATTTGCATGCATAAATATGATGGAGGCTTGTTTTCTTTCTTATATTTCCTCACTCGACCAAATAGCCTTTCCCTTGCATTATATCTCCTTTGTTAGCCCTTTGTGCCTTTTTTACTCATTCCTTTCGAAGCCACATTACTAGCCTAAATGTGACACCATTTTATTCCGCACCTTGGAAATTAATTGCGCTTTGGTTTTGTGGTTAAGTATGGGGGTTGCCCAGGAGTGCAACATTTTAAGTGTGGGGGAAGTATTTGATTATGTGCCATTCATTGTTTGGCATTTATTGTAAAAAAAAAAAAAAGAAAAAAAAAAAAAGAAAGAGAGAGCTTATGTGCCATTCATGATCTGGCATTTATTAAAAAGAAAAAGCCAAAAAAATAAAATAAAATTGAGTGACTTTATATTATGTACTAGCTGTTGGTTATTATTAGTTTTGATGATGTCTTATATAGATGTCATTCTTAAGAGCAAAAAGGTTGCATACTATATTGATCTTCTACTTTGACTAATTCTTATATTTAATGTAGATGCAAAGTTTAATAATGAAGAATGATCAAGAAAGGAGACTCAAGAAAGAAGAATTTGCACTATATGTGTTATTGGAAGTCTCCATGATCAAACGAAGTTGGAATGAAGCTTCATCATATTTGAACTACAATGGACTACACATGAATAAGTGCTGATACGTAGAAAGCCGACACAAGATATTCGGAAGAAGTTCGAGAATAGGATCAACCTTCGGATATTGAAGAAGGTAGAAGTTGTAGTAAGAATGATGAGCCTAAGTTAAATGATGAAGAATCATCAAGTTGGGAGATGAAAGAAGGAAGAACTTGTTGAATGGAATGAATATATCATTATTCAAGTTCTTATATTGATGCTAGAAGCCTCCAAGATCATATGGAAGTTGGATTGACTCAATTCAGAGTTAAAGTCAGCAAATATGAGGTTCTGGATGAGCAAACTCGAGCCTTTAAGTATTAAACTCAAGTTTACTACCTTGCTGAAGTAATTTGCCTATCTGATATGAGCAAACTCGAGCTTAGCACTCCAAACTCGAGTCTATAAGTGTCTTCAGCAGCTTTGGTGTTTCTGGACTAGGCAAACTCGAGCTCATCAGTACAAACTCGAGCTTACAGCGGTGATCAACTCTGTTTCACTTTCAGCACAGGCAACGTCTGGTAATTTGATGATATCTTCCAAACCAGAGATCCGATTGAGGTGAAACCAGTGGCATATGAAACTAGACTCCAAATGCGTCATTTTGATATAAAATCCAAGCCCAAAGGAGTTTAGATAACGGAGTTATGAATTGTGGAAGTTGAAATAGAAATCCACGCCACACTGAAAACCAAGCCTCCATGTTTTGCGTGTAACTCACAATCTACAAATCCAATGGAGCTGAAATCAGTGGCATTGGAAAGTAGACTCCAATAGCTTTCCATCAAGAGTTGAACCAACCACAACGGAATTCAGACCAGGGAGATATGGCCCTCGAAAGTGGACAAAGTTGCAAGCTCACTGAACAAAGTCCAAAATCAGCCAGGTCAAGTTTACAAATAGCAAGCTCGAACTTACAAGTAGCAAACTCGAGCTTACGGGTTACGAGAGGAAATGCTGATTTTGAAGAAGTCCAAACTCGAGCTTGAAGTTACAAGCTCGAGCTCGAGAGTTCCGAGAAGAAATGAACTTTGGGAAAAAGCCAAACTCGAGCCTATAAGTGACCAAACTCGAGTTTAGCTCGGACGAGAGAGCAAGCAGGTCCCGATAAACACCAAACTCGAGTCTATAAGTTATAAGCTCGAGCTTGAGACTTCCAGAGGCAAAATTCCAAGTTCAAAAGAAGACCAAACTCGAGCTTACCTATATAAACTCGAGCTTGGAACTCCAGAATAGATTTACACCTCTGATTCAAGAAAATTCACCATGACTGAAACATCATATCTCATCAAGAACATCCAGATGATTACTCAAATGATTTATACTACTTCTTAACATCATTTATATCATTTGTGTATAAGTTTCAGGTGATTAAAGTTTGAGATAACATCAACTTGACAGAAATCAAAATCTGTCAAAGAGTATGAAGATGAACTTTGCTTTGTAAATTCGAAACAAAGAAAAAGAAGACGAAATTCAATGAGGAACTTGAAGAAGTAAAGTTGAATACACAACTATAATGTTCTCCAAAGGGATTCAAACGTTCAAATGGTGAAATGCTCCAACGGACATAAGTTTCAAACTGATTCAACATTTGAAATTCACCTTTTCATGACAAAGTTATTATTCAAAGCCCACTTGTATTAGTTTTAATATATCTTCGAATGTAGCAAGTGGATAACACTGAAAGAAACTCAGCCATTCTTCAAAGCGGACAACAAGGCTCCTACCAACTAATGCTGAATATGATCATTTTACAAGCATGACTACATGGGAGACATTCTTGAAGAAACAATATTCAAATATTCAAATCTGCAAATGTTCCCAACAACTATATGATCACAACAAATGACTAGATTTTCGAATGGATTCAAATCTGAATATGATTTTCTTAAGTTATCTTCAGACCAAGACTACATGGAAGACAATATTCAAAGTTACTTGTTCATGACAAAAGTTCTTTCATAACGTTCAGATTTCTCAACGGACAGAATTCAAATTATGCAACGGTTACTGTTCATAACGGTAATATTCTTCAACAGACAAATGCTTTAAACGAATTCATCTCATTTGTCTATAAATAGAAGACAGATTCAAGACAGAAAAAGGCGAGACACAAGCTTACATCTTCAACATGATTATACTGCTTTTTTCATAACATTTACTCTCTATTCTTAATGTTTACATAGCTTATCATAGAGAGTGAAATGATGTGTGTTGTACTTCAGTGTTTATTCATCTACTTCTGAGAGAGAAGAGTTATTGTACACATCCTACCATACTATCTGAGAGTTACTCAAGATTGGGTGATCTTGAGAAGGAAACACATTGTGTTGATTACAGCTTGTAAGGGGAGTGAATCCTAGGGAGAGGATTACTTCGAGTACAGAGTGTGTGATCAAGCAAGTGTATTGGTTACAGTTTGTAAGGGGGAGTGAATCCTAGTGAGAGGATTACTTCAAGTACAGAACGTGTAATCAAGTTACAAGAAGATAGTGGATTGAAAATCTCAAGCGGAGCTTGGGACCGGACGTAGGTCAAGGATTGGGCCGAACCAAAGATAAATCATAGTTTGCATATTCTCTTCCCTTAACTCTTACATTTCCAGCATATAAGTTTGAATGACTGATTATCACTTTATAAATTATTACTGTCATACAAACTGCTTTCAATAAGTTGCGAAAATATTTTTAAAGTTCCAAAAGTTTTATCGAACACCCAATTCACCCCCCCTCTTGGGTGATAGCCAGGTTTTTCACTAGCGCTCTTTTAAATTTCTCGGGTATTTAGCCTCTCATTTCCTTACCATTACCATAGCCCCATTACAACCTTAATAACAAGTCCTCTTGATTTTTGCAAGCATGTGTTACAAGTAGTGGAGAAGTAGAACTTGAGCAAGCTTATGGTAGAACAATTTCCTTGAGTAGAATTTGAGCGATACACTTATTCACCATATACACTTGAGAGATTGATTGAGGGCATCCCTTGAGAGACTATCTTGTGTGATTAGCATCATTGAATGGTATTGCCATGATTAGTAATTTGAGATGAAGAGATTTCTATCTTGATTGGTTGATCCTTGTTAAGTTATGAAATTTTAAGCAATTATTAGAAAGGAGAAAGCTTTTCTTGGTCTTTATTATCTTTTAATTTTGCTCAGGAGTGCAAAAGGATAAGTGTGGGGGAGTTTGATAATCTTTGAATTCATATTATTTTAAATGCAAAAAGAAGCTAAAAACTCTGTCATTAGCATGCTTTAATGGATCAATTAGTTAAATATATGATTTCATCTTCATAATGAGTTTTTAGACTTTATTTGCATTAATCTTGGTCACATCTTGAGTTTGGATTCAAAATTAAACTTGAGTCATATTCTTACTACAATTGGGTAGTGAACACTGTTCGGTATTTTGGGTATAACTTGAGATTTAGAGATCCAATGGCTCTACCATTTATATTTTCAGAAAGCTAAAATGAAGATCTACAAACCATATGAAGAGCCCAAAAGCTAAATCAAATGTTTAAAGGACCAAATTGGGCCTGGAATACGGAACAGGGGCGCTGAACTGGGCTCCGGAACAACGTTCGGTGTTTGATCCATATCTGGAGCTACAGAACTCCAAATGCGGTGCGGTTTGAACGCCTGGAAAGCTGACATCCAGGGCTACATTTCACATTAAGACCACGTGGTCCAGATCCGCCGTTTACGTAGTGTAATCCAGCTTGCAAACAGACGCGTTTTTGGAGGTGTAAAGTGGTTCAATGATTCTTCCATGTTTGCCACTAAGTAAAGTGACGAAATGAGTTGTAAAATGGATGAATGAGATGCCCAATTTTCCTATAAATAGATGGAGAGGCTAAAGAGAAACACACACCTTGAAGAGACCAAGATCTCTCCCATTCTAAGTTCCTTCTTTTATTTCTTGCCTCCTACTTGAGATGGCTTAGTTTTGCTTTATTAGTTTCATGTATTGTCTTTAATTCTTGTCTTTAATTTCTTGCCTCCTACTTGGTATGGCTTAGTTTTAATCTTTCCTTTTAATTATTTTATTTTGATTTTATGTTCTTCATCTTTTTCCTTTATTCGTTCATTATGTTTTTGATATTTACTTTTATATTGGAATATAAGCTTTCATTTTCTTTAATTGTTCTTTGTGTTCTTCATGTTCATGATGAACTTGTTCATGTTCTTCGTGGTCATGATGAACATCTTTATTTCAACATTTTCATCTTACATAGTCATGCTTGGCTAAGTTTTTGTGATCGACCCATGAGTTGGGGATTCCATGGTGTCATCCGGAGGACTTATGCTTCAATCGATAACTGACTTGTTTCTTTTACTTTAATCGGATTCGAGTTTAGAAACAGATTGGATGTTAGATTTAATATCCAGATTGAAATCCCAAGGACTTAGGTCGGACCAGGTTACGAGAATGTTGTACGATTGCACAAAGCGAGCTCGCCACATGTTCGATCATATGCTAGGCGATTGTCTAGTCGAGGAGCTTACGGACAAATGCGTAGATTTCGGTTTGTTTAGAATCAATCACAGGTTCTGTTATTCTATTTCTTTGTCCAGTGATGGAAGGTCTTGGAATCTCAATTCTGAGTTGATCGTTTTTCATTTGATTAATCTCTCCTTTTCATTCTGTCTTCAATTTCTATTCTAATTCCATCAAAACCCAATCCCCCTTGTTTTTATTTCATTTGCATGACATCTAGATTACTTAGGATTCAATAAAAAGCTCCTCAAAAAGAGAGAACGATCCTAGGTTTGCCTATACGCAATCCTTGGTTAATTGTTGATTGTGAACCCCAAGGCTAATGATAAAAGGTCTTCATCAGTAAGCACAGTTCTATGCTCGAGCATGGCATTTTTGTGCTTGAGCATGACACTGCTTATGCGAGAATAAGAGCTGGAACTTCAGCAATGTCATGTATATCATCGGGAAGCTTGAACTTGCTTATTTTAACTCTGAATTGAACTGTTCCAACTTCTGTTTGATCACAGAGACTTGAATATTGATATTCTCATAATATTTAAAGTAAATACCCTTTCTGGTCCCTGAAAAAGAACACAGACCCCATTTTGGTCCCTTACAAAAATATTGACCCTTATTCGTCTTTTTTATAGACTAAAAAAGACCTTTTGGAAATTTATGAGGGACCAAAATGTCAACCAATCGACCCTTATTCGTCCTTTTTATGGACTAAAATGGACCTATTTTTGTAAGGGACCAAAATGGGGATCGCGTTTTTTGTCAGGGACCAGAAAAGGTATTTACTCTAATATTTAACAAGTTCTTCTTTCTTGAATCTTCATTCTTGATCATTCTTCATTGTATTAACCTTCACATCTACATTAAATATAAGATTCAGTCAAAGTAGAAGACAAACTTTTTGCTCTGGATAATGGCATCTATATAGGACATCATCAAAACTAATCCTATCCAACAGCTAGTATCCTCCAAATACCTCATACACATGGGCATGATACTCTAGTGCCTCAATGCATACCGATTAATTAATGCCTAAAGAATCACTCATTAACAAATCATATTCTTAGGTCATTTACCTGATTTTGAAACATCGATCATACCCAATAAACATGCTACGATCATCATGATTCATAGCTTACAACATTCATGAACTATCCTCGAATAACCTCAAAACAATAATTGTCAGATTTACAATCGACACCTAGAACCTCAACATTAGTTAAGCTAAGGAATCATATTACCTCAATCATACCCAAAATACAGACTAGGATCATGATTCACAATTCCATATCTAAACCTCAGAACATTCAATCAACAGTATTCACGAGGTTCTAATTCTATTTCAATCCTCAATATCATAGGGTATAATCTAATATCATGCTACTACCTCAAGGTTAGTCACTAATCTTCAATCATACCCAAACATTCAATATCAATTAATATTCACAGAGTTCCTATTCTCAGGTATTGGAACGTCAATACAACCTTAATCACATTTAACCTAGGCATTAATTCTGCTTAAAATGAGATTCAAGCCTAGTCTCAATCATATCCTTACTCAATCTAATATCCTCATAGCATCATTAAGGATTACCATAAGTAATACCTCAAAGTACTAAGACCTCAAGTCAAAGGATCTCACATTCCTTTGGCACTTCCCAGGGGGTCACCTATCCTGAGATTTCCTCGCTTAAGCACACTTAACCTTAAAGCGCCTATCAGATCTGGGGTACTAATACTAATATAAATCCACACAATGCTGGGTATCGGTAATTCAAATATTACAAGTACAAATATGACATATCTATCCCTAGAAATGTTAGGTATTGTCCCCACAGGGAAACTTAAGCAGTACTAGCTTCTCCATACAACTCCTTTTTTAGTTCTCGTAATACCGAGTGGAAATTTCCTTCAGACCCTGATTTACATATCAGGAGTCCCAGAGTTTGCAACAGAATCCATATTCTGTGCCGCCACTTCTATCACAAGAGCCTTATCTTACCGAAGCCCAACCCCTTTCCTTAGGGTATGTATCCTTTCTGCTCCATTTGCCAAAAGTTATTTCAGTACCCTTAACGATTTTAACCTTTTACTAGTACCGTCCGAACTATGCTCTGATACCAAAATGTTACACCCCTACCGACCTCGCCCTTTTGGGTGGCGGGTTAGAGGGATTCCTTTTATAAGTTACCTTTCCTTGTATTATTAGCCCATTTAATTGTATATCAGAGTACGCGCAACAGAGCACATGACTGGTTTGGACGAACTACCGTACTTGTAAAAGTAAAAACAACAGAAAGTAAAGTCCCTGGAGGATTATGACACAGTCATCCTAACATAAGTACTACAATAATATACAGTCATCAAAGTACAAAAATACGATAGGGCATCCTTTATCCTTCACCAGCACCATCATCCTTACCTCTGCAAAAAGGCCTTTACAACTCAGGCACGCCCCCCCTATGTCACCA
This sequence comes from Acacia melanoxylon, assembly GCA_019022615.1. Lineage (NCBI taxonomy): Eukaryota > Viridiplantae > Streptophyta > Magnoliopsida > Fabales > Fabaceae > Acacia > Acacia melanoxylon. The sequence continues at coordinate 818,201 of JAFJYJ010000045.1, read as the reverse complement.
AAAGCTTCTGAAGTCCAACAATGGCCCCCAAAGTAACCATCAATACTCATGCACTAAATGTGTGATATGTATGCATGCAACCATATCATAAACAATATGCCAAATACACCACATATGCAAACAGAAACATATACAACAACATGTCTTCGTACCATCGAGCCGCCTTACCAAGGCAGGCCCCGGATTTACCGGAATCACAATCCTGTCTCCGTTGAGCCGCCACTCAAGGCAGACCCTGGACCAGGCCACAGTGCTAGAACACAATCATTAACATGCTCTGTATGCATATTTGGCAAAACACATACAAAAACACATATGGCAAGCAAAACACATAAAATTGCCGGAGTAAAGTGGTTACTACCTGGTATGCTATATACTGTCCTTAATATTTATTATGGCCAAAGACTTTTCCAGAAATACCCTTGACATAATAACATCAAAATACATCACTTTAGTATTTCCAAAAATACCCTTGCAATTCTTTTGTCAAAACCGAGCCCACACAGAATTTTCAAAAAATTCTATGAATCTGGCCCAATTTCTAGGATTTTTAATAAATTCCACAAAAATCATTTTTTCATGAAACTGGCGCTATTTGAACCATTAAAATGTCTATTTTAAGGAAAAATATTCAAAAAGACCAAAAATACACATATTTTGGCGTGTAGCCAATTTTTCACCCCCTAGTTCAGATTCTCCTGATTGCTTCCTAGTTCAACTTTGGCAATTTTTATCTCTTAGTAGAAAAATCCAAATAATACAAAAGCATACATCATGGTGAAACTTAATATGTGTAATTTCTCCTTGTAAAATCTCATCTTAAACCAAGTTCATTTACTATTTTTAAAACTCAGTTGAAGGTTCGCTGCCAGAGTTTCCAAAATTGACAATTAAGCTTGTTCTTAGTGTTTTCTGGTGTTTTTGAGTTTGGAAACTTAAACCATAGCTTAACCCCATTAAAAATATTTTTTAAACACCTTGAGACCATAAAAAACACCAAAATCAGATTGCAACACCATGCCCTAACCCCTTGCACGAAAATCACAAGTTTTACCAGATTACGCCTCCCCCTTGAAAATATCCAGATTTTTACTTTTCATTTGGAGAAAATTACCTACTTTGGCCCATATTTATGAAAATTACCAGTTTGGGCCCGGAACTTCTTTATTATTCTTTTCTTTTTCCCCAAGCTTTCTAGACACTTCCTAGGGCTAGGTGGCGCCATCTTGGGCCCACAAATCATATCCCATGATTTTTATTTTATTTTTCCCAATTTATCTGATTTATTTCCTTTTTATCTAGAAAGTAGGTCCAGCATTTTGACTTTTGGAATGCTTTTTCTTTTGTTTTCTTCCAAGTAACTTTTTAATCATTTTTAAGGGCTAGGTGGAGCATAAGGGCCCCACCAAATCTTCCCTCACCCATTTTACCAGACTTTTGTACATTAACCGGTCCAAACTCCTTCCTCCGGGCCACGTCGGGCCCCGCTAGTCAACCGGGTGCTTCCCTTTGTACCCTTCTTCAACTTTTCAGATATTTTCTTCTGAATGGACATACATATGTGGCACCTCCTTTACCTCCCAAAGTGGTCTCACACTTGTCCCATTCCGTCCATAAGAAACCCCTAATCGGTCCATATCGGTCCCTTTTCTACTGGTTAATCGCCTATGGGACCCGCATTTTGTGTTTGGGCCTGAGTATGGATAAAATCATCTGAATTTTATTTCTCTCTCTTGGGTGGACAAAATTAATGACCCAAGGGGCATGGATTTGACTATTTTTCCCTTACGTTATCTCTTTAAACCCCGTGCTAACAAGTGTCCCTATGTAATCATTACACTGACTCTTGCTTTTTGACTTATGACTTTTCAGTGTCTCTTTCCCTTCTCTGACCATGGATGGCGCAAACACATGGTCCAAGGGTCAGAGTCTGTTTCTTGACTTCATTCTCAGGCCCTACTTCATCATACTAGCTTATTCTACACCGGTATTTTGCCTAGGGCCCGCTCCTTTTCAAGCCTGGGCCCCACTATGGTCTCTTCTCCAATCAGTGGGCAACTTTTTGGAACCTTTTTAGTGTCCATCATACTATGTCCCATTATTCTGATACGTTTTAACAATTATTATTCCAAATAAAATATTACAGAAAATACTAATAATAAATCAACAGCCAAATCTCTTCATTAATTCATCAATGTTTACAAATACACTATTTACAACAGTAGGGGTGTTACACAAGGGATAGAACACGTCCCTGCATCTGTACACTTGCGAGGCATGGTAGGCTGGATGAGTGCTGATATATTCTTGTTCAAACTCACTCATTCATTTCCTTTTAGTCGCCACTTGTTGGTACATAACTCCTTCAGAAACTTGGCATATTTAGGAATTTGTTTGACTACATCTAAGAGGGGAATGTTGATCTCTACTCTTCTGAATATCTGAAGTATATCCTTCTTTTGTGCTTTTTCTGCCAACTTCCTAGATTAAAGGGCTCTTTGAGGGAAAGGAAAAGGAATGGGAATGTCTTCCTCTTCACCTTGTTGCACTACCTTTTTATTTTTAGAGTCAATCTTCAAATTTTTTGACTCTTTTTCTGATGTGGAAGTCACATCTGCAGCTTGTTTAGGTTCCTCCAATTGCTTGCCAGAACGTAAGGTAATCGCACTCACATTCCTTTTAGGATTGGGAATTGTCTATGAAGGAAGAGTGATGGATCCTTGAGGTTGAAGTTGATTCAGTGATGTTGCCAACTGGCCAGTCTGAGTTTGCAAACTCTGAATGGAAGTCTTAGTTTGCTGTTGGAACTGCATAGTATTTGTGGCAAATTGCTTCATCATATCCTCTAATAAGGAACTACTACTACTAGCCTGTTGTTGTGCTGCCTGTGGTGGTGCACATATGGCTGGTCGAGGAGGTGGTGCTAGTAAAGGAGGTGCAGATTGCTGCTGGAAATTCTATGGTTTGTACTGCCTCTAATGGTAATTCCTAGAATTCTACTGATACTGGCTACTCTGGTTTTGATTTTGATTCCAACAAAAGTTGGGGTGATTTCTCCAACCAGGATCGTAGGTATTGGAAAAGGCATTATTTTGCTGGTATTGTGGCTTTCCTGGAAAAACACCCACTGAAGCTACTAACTGGTCTTGATAAGCAGGATCATGCAAGGTAGGGCAAGAGTCAGTAGAATGATAAGGTCAAAATAGAACCCACATGAGTACCCAATCTGAGGATGGGAAGATTGTACTGTTTGTGTCACTTCCAACTGCCTCACGAGGGAAGTCGATCATCAAGTCTAATCTCTAATCTCTAAGAATTGTACTGGATTGGAGGTGCTTGAATCTGGTAAACAAGAGTACTATTGGCCTTGGTGCCAAACTGCTGAGAGTTAACTGCCATAGTGCATATCAAGTCTCGGGCATCTTCAGGTGTCTTGTTACTTAGAGCCTCACCACTAGAAGCATCCACCAAACCTTTGTCTACAGGTAGCAGACCCTCATAGAAATAGGTAATCAAGAGTTGCTCAGTGATCTGGTGGTGTGGACAGCTTGCACATAACCTTTTGAACCTCCCCCAGTACTCATGCATAGTCTCCCTATTAGCTTGTTTAATGCCACTAATTTCCTTCTTGATTTAAGTGGCTCTTGAGGAAGGGAATTTTTTTTTCAGAAATAACCTCTGAATAGCAATCCAGCTCCCAATAGATGAGGAATGAAGGTATAAAAACCAGTCCTTAGCTCCACCTACAATGAGAAAGGAAAAGCTCTCAGCTTGATATGATCTTCATCAATGGCCCGTGGTTTCATTGTGCTACACACTACATGGAATTCCTTCAAATGCTTAATGGGGCACTCACCTATAAGACCATGAAACTTAGGCAACAAGTGTATTAGACCAGATTTAAGTTTAAAGTTAGCAGCAAGGTCAGGATATAGGATGCACAAAGGTTGATAATTAACATGAGGTGTAGCCAATTCCTTTAAAGTAGGACGATTTGCTTATTCTTTTGCCATAATTTTCTGAGTTAGCAAAATTGCTACTAGAATCAGTGAAAACAACAAGATTATCAGAAGTACTATCAGAAACACAATCAGAAATATCAACAGAATGGACACAATCAGAATGGTCACAATCAGACTCAAGTTCAATGTCCAATTCAGTATTAATCCTACGACTTAGCCTAACTACTCTTCTAGCAATAAGAATTGTTCTTTCTATTTCAGGATCAAATGGCAACAAGTCTTCTGGATTAGTAGTACTCCTAGTACTCATGCAGCATAAACACACAAGGCAGAATTTGTATATGCTCAGAATTACGAAAATGCCACCAGACACTTAGAATTACGAAAATGCCACCAAAAGTGGTAAAAAGTGGAAAAACACTAAGACAACACAAAAGCAAAAACCTATGTTAGAAATTGTCCAAAACAAGTCCAAAACACTATCAAATGATTTTTAAAATTTATGGGACTTGGACAGGGGAACTTCTACACTATTGGGGAACCCAAAAATGGAATCAAAAAAACTTCAAAAATTGAAAAAGTGGTCTAAACGATGGAATTTGGCTAAAATCTAAAGACCACAGGCGCAAGGGTTATGTCTTGATTATTTGACCATTTCCTATCATTTAAAAAAATTGCAGACAATTCAGAGATACTTCGAAAAAAATGACCTAGTAGAAATCATAAAACCGAAACTAAAAATAGAGAAAAAGTGGTCTAAATGTTGGAATTTAGGGAAAATAGGGCAAACCTCACTTCCTAATTGGAAGTGTATCTTGCTTAGAATGCCCAATTCCATGTGAATAAGACCTGGTCAAAGTGATCTGGTCATAAAATTTTTTGTCCAGCCACCCGAACCACCGAAACGACACTATTTACACTACTGTCTAATCAAACCGATGCAAATTCCCCGGCAGCGGCGCCATATTTTGAAAGGAATTTTTTGTTTCTCTTAAAATACCCAGATTCAATAAAAAATTTGCAGTAATAGGGAACCTGGATCGTTTTCCCAACGAATTCGCAGCAGGTTTGATTGGACAGTAACAGAGAACAGAAACAGTAAAAATGGGGGGTTCTTGGTTCAAACAGAATAAAAACGAAAATAAACAGAAACTGAACGAAATAAACAGAAACACATTCAAATCGATCAACCCAACATTCAGATTCCAGAGACTTCCATCATTGAACAAAGTATGAACGAACTCGCGTTTGGTTCTGGACGAATCAAAATCTTTGTGTTCGTCCAGAAAATCCATCGACTAGACGATCGCCTAGCATATGTATGGACAGAGGCATCTCCCTGTGCGATCACACAGTAACACTAGAACCTAGTTCAAACTCAGTCCTTGGGATGAACCAAACCGAATATTACATCTAATATTCGAACTATTTCCAGAAATCGAATTCGATAAGATGAAAACAGAAACGAGTCAAATTACCGATTAGCACAAGCTATCTAGACGAATCATGGAACCCTCAACGTTGGGTTAATCACAGAAGCTCAGCCAAGCATAGCTGGAAAAAGTGAAGAGCAAACGAAGAACGCGAAGAACATTGCAGAGAAAATGAAACTTATGTGTTTAATCTGATAAATGTGTAAGAACGTGAATGAAAAAGTGTTTGTGGCTACCATCTAACTTAATCTAAAATGGAAAAAATGAAATGGGGCTCCAATCCACAATTCAATTTAGGCCCAAAATAGAAAAGAAATAAAAATGGGCTTAAGTTACAAAATTCGAGCCCAAATAAAAATCCATAAATATACATCTGACTTCGGCTCCAAAATCGACCGCCCTCTTGTCCAAATTTTCCCTTTATGTCTTCATAACAATTGTAGCTCTTTGAATCATTTGAAATATGGAAAAAGAATGAGGCAAATCCGATGTCTAGTTCAAGAGTTATGGTAAAAATAGTGAAGTAATGTAAAAATGAAATTTTATTATTAAAAATGGCTAAAATATAATCAAAGGCCCAAAGCCCAAATAAGTATAAAAGCCATTATTTATTAACTAAAAAGTCCTAAATTATTAATCAAGAGATAAAAAGAAGTGTATGAAATATTAAATTATCACATTGCTACGTCAAGTTGTTATGCTCAAGTCCTATGCCTCAAGCAACAACTTTTGGATTTGGGACTCCATCTTAAAGAAATTTCAATTCTTTGTAATAATATCAGCACAATAAGCTTGGTGAAGAATCCAATGTAACATACTCAGACCAATCATATTGATGTGAGACATCACTTCATAAGAGATCATGTTTAAAAGAAGGATGTCAAAGTGATGTTTATCCCAACTCATCTTCAACTTGCTGATATCTTCACCAAACCATTAGCTAAGGAACAATTCAATTTCATAAGAAGAGAATTGGGAATGGTAAATCCCAATGAGTTGTAAGTATTTCTTACTTAACGTTAGTTATGGTTTTGATGATTATTAGATACTAACTTAAGCATCGAAGTGTTTAGTTATGGTTTATGAAGGATGCTTGAATTGCTGAAGTTTACTGTCAAGAGAAGCAAACTCGAGTTTGAGAAGCCAAACTCGAGTTTATCGAAGGCAGAGAGCAAACTATTTTTTGGGGAGTAAGCCAAAACTCGAGTCATTAAGTGAGTAACTCGAGTTTTCATCAGACATAGAGCAACTATTTCTTAAAGAGAAGTGCAAACTCGAGTTGGTAAGTATAAACTCGAGTTTTGTTGTAGAAGTTCAAGGGTTCACATATACTCTCATGAAGTCCAGGTAAGTTTGTATTTATGCAAACTTGAGTTTATTAGTGAAAACTCAAGTTTGTCGTGCCCTATTTATATGTGAGTCTTGCCTGTTCCTCTTCACTCTCTTCAAAACTCAAGTTTTCCCTAGAGTTTGTCTTGACCTCTCATCTCCTTCCCCAATTTCGACATCCCAAACCCTGAAATGGCTTCCAAAAGACCTGCCAGAACCTCCTAAGATGCTAACTCTGACTATGAAGCTTCAGGTTCACCTTCGCCTCCTCCTCTCAAGCGACCTATGCGTGTGAAGCACACACCCAGGAGATTCAGGTATGGAGTCGAAAAAACCATCCCTGGAGTCGTTGCAAATGAGCATGCTCCCTCTCCCAGACCAAAAGGGATCACCATTCAAGAACCCTCTAAGGTTCAAAGAGAAAAGAGGATGAACTAGAAGCTGATATGGGAAAGGGTAAACAGAAGCAAGCTGAGGCTTCTAAACCACCCAAGAGGAGGAGAACTACTTCTGAATCTAGAGGAAATGAAAAGGGACAAGCTTCCTTAAAGGATACCCCTGCTGCTTCTCAAGTTAAGACAAACTCGAGTTGGTTATTATCAAACTCGAGTTTGTGTTACACAAAGAGTTTTCAAGGACTTGTAAGCTTGACCAAACTCGAGTTAAGTTTTCCAAACTCGAGTTTGTACTTGGGCGAGAGTCTTAATGCTTTTTCATCCTGAGAAAACTTGAGTTTGATATGCTAAACTCAAGTTTGCACTTGGCCAAGAGTTTTTCAAAGTTTTCCATAGTTTTGAGAAAACTCGAGTCTATCTTTGTAAACTCGAGTTTGCACTTGGCAGAGAGTTTTTCAAAGTTTTTCAACTTTTAAAGAAACTCAAGTTTAATTTAAGTAACTCGAGTTTGTGCCAAGCAGAGAGCTCCTAACTATTTTTTGATTTTGAAAACTCTAGTTTACTTTTAGAAACTCTAGATTTGAGTTTTGTGGACTTAAACATATTTTCATTTCAAGAGTCCCAAACTCGAGTTGGTCACTAATCGACTCAAGTTTGCCCATATTTTCAATATATTCCTCAAATCTCAAATCACGACATTCTTCTCTAGAAGAACTAAACTCAAGTCAGGATTTGGAAAATCGAGTTTGGCCTTCTGAAGCAAAGTTGCAAACTCCAATTTGGTTGAACAAACTCGAGTTTGTGTCGCTCTGTTTGAAAATCAAATTGCTCGAATTTGCGAAATCTTCATGTTTGATCTTAATATTTCTTATCATCTCTCATTACTATTCTTAACTATGTTTAATCAGTTTGTTAGTGAGTTTCAGATGATTTAAAGAGTATTAAATGAAGATTTAGCTTAAAGCAAAAAGTGACGTCAGCGTATTTATTGCAAAGTCCAAAAATTTTGCATTCTTTTGGACAATCATTCTCTACATGTTGCTAAGGGATTTATGTTTTCTTTCCCTATAAAGAAGCTGCTCTTCCAACAGATATATTTCAAGGGAAGTCAACCATAAACTTTTGTGCACTTGGATTAACACTAATCAAGAGAGAGACTGGACCAAGCTTCAACCTAATCTGCTCATTAATGTTTCCAATGGTTACATTAATGAATCCAATGGTTATTTAATGCTCTCTTTATATATAAGGAGTTACATTCAAGTCTTCTCAACAACCAATCTGCAGAAAACTAAAAGCTTTCAAGTTTCAACTACTTCTTGTGTTTTCTACTTGTCAAGTATCTTTTGATACATTTGTACTTCAGTGATTATTTCATTTACTCTTAGAGAGAGTTTCATTTATTGAAATCATTTATTGTAAGAATCTCAAGTCATGTGACTTGGAGAGTGGGTATATCGGTTTACAACTTGTAAGGGGGAGTGTATCCTAGTGAGAGGATAACTTCGAGTACAGAGTGTATAACTGATTCTAAGTGATAGTGAAAATCCTAGAGTGTCTGGGGACTGGACGTGGGTCAAGAGTTAAGACTGAACCAGTATAAATTTGTTGTGTCTTGCTTTTCTTTCATCTCCTTTGTTTTGCTCTATTTTCATTGTTGAGTTTCAAAGCATTTAAAGAATTTTTAAAATCCCCAATTCACCCCCCCTCTTGGTGATTTGCTCCGCTTTCATATTTCCTACTTCCTATGGATTTATTTACATTATGTTGGTTATTGATTATGTTTCAAAATGAGTTGAGACGAAAGCCACCTGGACTAATAATTCTGTTGTGGTGGTGGACTTTGTTAGGTCTAACATTTTCTACAGGTTTGGTATTCTTAGAGCTATTATCAGTGACTAGGGTTCTCATTTTTGTAACCGAAGCATGAGTGCTTTGTTACGAAAGTATGGGGTGATTCATGAGGCCTCCACAACATACCATTTTCAGAGCAATGGTCAAGCTGAAGTCTCGAATAGAGAGATTAAGAAAATCCTTCAGAAGACTATTAACTTTACCTATAAGAATTGGAGCAAGAGACTAGATGATGCTTTGTATGCATATTAGACCGCTTACAAGACTTCGATTAGGATGTCCTCTATCAGCTTGTCTTTGGTAGGGCATGTCATCTTCTAGTTGAGTTCGAGCATCAGGCATATTGAGCCATTAAGCAGTGTAACATTGATATAGCTAAGTCTGGGGTAGAGCAGAAGCTGCAATTGCAAGAGTTGGATAAGCTTCAATTGGATGCCTGTGAGAGCTCGAGGTTGTACAAGGAGAAGACAAAGGCATTCCATGATAAGAAAATCCTAAAAGCAAAAAAAATTAGGCCAAAAAGTCCTTTTATTCAATTCCTATATTAAGTTTATGCTTGGTAAGATTCGATCTAGATAGGGCCCTTGTATGATTACTAATGTATTCCCTTTTGATTCTGTTGAGTTGTGTGATCCACCCATAAGGAGAACCTTCAAGTTGAATGGACATCGCCTCAAGCAATTTTATGAGTGATCCCAGCTATAGCCTATATGAGCAGAGATCCTACTCACGGATGCCAACTATCGTCCATAAGAACCTTGGAGAATATTCTTCTTTCTTTCTTTATTTTCCTTTTATTTTATTTCTTCCATTTTTCCATTTTGATTTTTCCAAATAAAATTAGTTTTTGTGAATAATACAGTCTCTCTTTCTATGATTGCTTAGCAATACATTGTGAACTTAGATATTTTGGTTTTAGATAGATCATTCTATTTGGACTGCAATTCTAGACTCTTGGATTATATGTCTTGGTAGTTGATTTAGTGATACTGATTTCATCATTTGGTATTGACCTTTGTGAGATTTTGGGCTTGCATGAATGGAATTCATCTTTTCCCATTCTTTCTTTCATGTGCGCTTCTACTCATGAGTTATGTTCTCTAGAACTTGCTCCCTTTCTTTTTAAAACTGCATTTGTCACTTACATGCATAAATATGATAGAGGCTTATTTCCTTTCTTTCATTTTTCCACTTTGGCCAAATAGCTTTTCCCTTGCATCATATTTCCTTTGTTATCCCCTTTGTGCCTTTTTAACTCATTCTTTTCATAAATAATTGTACACAAATCCAATTGAGGTGACTCCAAAGGCTATGTGACCCTTAACATGTCTAACTTCAAGGAAAAATAATAGTTCCAGTCAATCACATTCGTACTATTCTCGGATTAACAAAACAGTACCACTACCTCAAACTAGAATTCTAGAATCATAGATCATCTTGTAAAATTCATATCTCCTTGTTCAAAACTCCAAAAATTACAAATGACCTATCAAATTAAATCTTATTGTGTCTAATTTAATTATAGAAAGTTGTTGGTTATGATTAGTTTTGATGATGTCTTATATAGATGTCATTCTTAAGAGCAAAAAGGTTGCATACTACATTGATCTTCTACTTTGACTAATTCTTATATTAAATGTAGATGCAAAGTTTAATAATGAAGAATGATCAAGAAAGGAGACTCAAGAAAGAAAATTGGAAGTCTTCATGATCAAACAGAAGTTGGAATGAAGCTTCATCTTATTTGAGCTACAATGGACTACACATGAATAAGTGCTGATACAGAAAGCCGACACAAGATATTCTGGAAGAAGTTCAGAATAGGATCAGCTTTCGGATATTGAAGAAGGTAGAAGTCGAGAGAATAATGAGCCCAAGTTAAATGATGAAGAATCATCAAGTTGGGAGATGAAAGAAGGAAGAACTTGCTGAATGGAATGAAGACATCATTATTCAAGTTCTAAGATTGATCCTAGAAGTCTTCACAATCAAATGGAAGTTGGAATAGCTCAATTCAGAGTTAAAGTCAGCAACTATGAGGTTCTGGATGAGCAAACTCGAGCCTCCAAGTATTAAACTCAAGTTTACTATCTTGCTGAAGTAATTTGCCTATCTGATATGAGCAAACTCGAGCTTAGCACTTCAAACTCGAGTCTATAAGTGTCTTCAGCAGCTTTGGTGTTTCTGGACTAGGCAAACTCGAGCTCATCACTCCAAACTCGAGTTTACAGCGGTGATCAACTCTGTTTCACGTTTAGCACAAGCAACGTCTGGTAATTTGATGATATCTTCCAAACCCGAGATCCGATTGAGGTGAAACCAGTGGCATATGAAACTACACTCCCAATGCGTCATTTTGATATAAAATTCAAGCCCAAAGGAGTTCATATGAGAGAGCTATGAATTGTGGAAGTTGACATAGAAATCCACGTCACACAGAAAACCAAGCCTCAATGTTTTGCGTGTAACTCACAATCTACAAATCCAATTGAGCTGAAATCACGGCATTGGAAAGTAGACTCCAATAGCTTTCAATCAAGAGTTGAAACAACCAAAACAAAGTTCAGACCAGGGAGATATGGCCCTCGAAAGTGGACAAAGTTGCAAGCTCATCGAACAAAGTCCAAAATCAGCCAGTCAAGTTTACAAATAGCAAGCTCGAGCTTACAAGTAGCAAACTCGAGCTTACGGGTTAGAGAGGAAATGCTGATTTTGAAGAAGTCCAAACTCGAGCTTGAAGTTACAAGCTCGAGCTCGAGAGTTCCGAGAAGAAATGAACTTTGGGAAAAAGCCAAACTCGAGCCTATAAGTGACCAAACTCGAGTTTAGTTCGACGAGTGCAAACGAGTCCCGATAAACACCCAAACTCGAGTCTATAAGTTATAAGCTCGAGCTTGAGACTTCCCAGGCAAAAATCCAAGTTCAAAAGAAGACCAAACTCGAGCTTACCTATATAAACTCGAGCTTGGAACTCCAGAACAGATTTACACATCTGGTTCAGAAAAATCACCATGACTGAAACATCATATCTCATCAAGAACATCCAGATGATTACTCAAATGATTAATACTACTTCTTAACATCATTTATATCATTTGTGTATAAGTTTCAGGTGATTAAAGTTTGAGATAACATCAATTTGACAGAAATCAAAATCACAAGAGTATGAAGATGAACTTTGCCGCAGATTTTCGAAACAAAGAAAGAAGGCGAATTGAACGAGAAACCCGAAGAAGCAACGTTTAATGCTGAACGGTAATGTTCTTCAATGGATTCAAATGTTCAATGTCCTTTAACTTCAGATTTGAGAAGATTTGAATTTGCTTTAAAGTCAAATAAAGCAACTCCATGAGCCACTTGTATTATTTTATTATATCTTCTCAAACAAAGAAAATGGAAGACAACCTGGAAAGATGGACAGCCATTTCTCAATGCAGACAACAATGCCTCCACCAACTAAAGTTGTACATCATCATTTCTCAAACAAGACCACATGGGACACATTCTTGAAGAGCCAAAATTCAAATATTCAAATCGGCAAAAATGTTCCCAACGGTATATTCAATAGTTATGGTCATAACTTGACTAGATTTTCGAACCGATTCAAGTCTCAACGGATCTGTAACGTTCACAAACTTCAACTAGCATAAATAGCTGAAGATTTGAAGACTCCATACAGAACACAGAGTACACAGAGCAGAAAAACGCAGAGACACAAGATGACATCTTCAAGATGCTAATACTCTGATTTTCATATCATTTACTCCCTGTTATTAATGTTTACATAGCTTATCATAGAGAGTGAGATGACTTGTAATTGTGCTTCAGTGCTTATCCATCTACTTCTGTGAGAGAGAAGAGTTATTGTAAATATCCTATCATTCTATCTGTGAGATACTCAAGATTGGGTAATCTTGAGTGGGAAACACATTGTGTTGATTACAGCTTGTAAGGGGAGTGAATCCTAGGGAGAGGATTACTTCGAGTACAGAGTGTGTGATCAAGCAAGTGTATTGATTACAGTTTGTAAGGGGGAGTGAATCCTGAGGATTACTCAACGTGTAATCAAGTTACAAGAAGATAGTGGATTGAAAATCTCAAGCGGAGCTTGGGGACTGGACGTAGGTCAAGGATTGGGCCGAACCAGTATAAATCATAGTTTGCATATTCTCTTCCCTTAACTCTTATATTTCCAGCACATATATATCTGAATGTCCATACATGTTTGAATGATTGACTGTTGCTTTATCAATTATTATTGTCATTCAAACTGCTTTCAATAAGTTGTGAAAAGAATTTCAAACTTCCAAAAGTTTTATCAAACACCCAATTCACCCCCCCTCTTGGGTGATAGCTGGGTCTTTCAAAAGTTTCATAGCCATTGGACCCCATTTACTTGTAAAAACAACTAACCACAAGTTCGCTGCCTTCTCAAAACTTAAACCGGCAGTTTTGAGGCTTTTGTAAAATCTATGATTTTTATGTACCAAATCACCTCCTAACTCATTATTTGGCCTTTAAAAATGTTTTTAAACCATTTGGTCAGAACCTCCCCTTAGATTTTGAGGTTTACAATTTATAGAGCAATTACCACAAATCACCAACAAATCCAAGAACACAACAATAAGGTCAAGAATCTCTATTACTGCTTTGTCTTGTGTTCTTGCAGCCTTTTCTCTTTCTTTTTAGCCCATTAGAGTTTCAACCAACCCTTCAATAACACCATGCAAGAGTGTTTCAAGGGTTTAGAGAGTAGCAAGAAGGAATATCTAGAAGAAATCATAACTATAACTCAAGAACTTACCTTGGTTCTTCAAGTTTCTTCTTCTTCTTCCTCTTCCTCTTTCTCTATATTTCTGCCTCCCTCTCATTCTCTAGGGAAAATGAGTTTTTGATCATCTAAGTGCGTGAAAAAGGGAGTGCAAGATGATATATTAATGAGGAGGAAGCTTCCTAAAAGGTCCCCTTTTGATAAAAGACCAAAATGCCCTCAAAATATCTTCTCAAACTTGGCTTCTTCAACAAGCTCTTTGACTTTTCTTCCCTTTTCTCTTTTTGGACGAATTTCACTCTTATTTGGGACCAAATCTGTCTTGGAAAAGTGTCATTTTGTGGTGCTTCATCCTCTTCCATAATTACATGTGCTTAGTTGTCCTCTTTGACTTGTCAACTCTTCATCCAAGCATGACATGTGGCAGTTGTGCATCAAATGCTTGTCAAATCTATTTGACTTCTTTAACAAGCTTGACATACTTGGAGAGCAAGCTGGACACATTCCACCTTTCTATTCAGCCAACACAAAAGTAGTTTTTTCACTTGTCATGATGAGAAACACATGTCACCTTTTTATTTGGCCACCACAATAGAATGCCATCATTAGTCATGATGAGGGGACACGTGTCATGATCTTGTTAGATCAACACAAAAGTATATCTTGATTAAAAGATATGTGTCGCATTCTTATTGAACTAACACAAAACAAGTGTCATCATGGATCATCATGACTTACTTTATTAAAGTTTCTTCACTGGTACTTCTTCAGGATCCTGTTCTGGTTTTACTTGGAATTGCGACACAAATACCGAAACCTGACAAATGATGCCACATACAGATGTTTTTCTCAAAAACGCAAAGCATATCCGAATACCCTAAAAACGCCATATACTTACTTATACTGGCATATTTAAGCTCAAATAATTGTCCTATACCTTGGGACATGTTGGGTGGCATCTTTTCCAATCAAATTTACACCGTATAGGTCTTTTGTACCCCTTTTTTTTATTGGCACTTTAATTCCACGACTTATACATACTAGGTCCACTGACCCATATAGCCGAATTACTTAGTCCCCAAGAAGCTTCCTATCTCTCGATATTATTAGGACTCTTCTCGAATTGGGCTTAGTCATCCGCCTAATTTAGGCTTATTCTCAATTCTCAGGGCCCAAAATTTGGGATGTTAAGTTCATGCATGTGTCATGGTAGTGGAGAAGTAGAAATTGAGCAAGCTTATGGTAGGATAATTTTCTTGAGTAGAATTTGAGTGATACACTTTCTTACCTTATTCACATAAGAGATTGATTGAGGGCATCCCTTGAGAGACCATCTTGTGTGATTAGAATCATTGATTGAGATTGTCATGTTTTGTAATTTGAAATGAAGGAATTTTTGTCTTGATAGGTTGATCTTTTGAAGCTTGTGTTCCTTGTTTAATTTTTGCAATTATTAGAAAGAGAAATATTTTTTACTCTTTATCTTTTAATTTTGGTTAAGAGTGCCAAAGATAAGTGTGGGAGGATTTGATAATTGGATACTATAACACTTAATTGCATCACTTGTTTAATAAATTTAGGATTTTTAGTGCATAAATAAGGGCCTTATATGCTTAATTGGGCTTTGGGCTTTTTATTAGATTTAATACATTTTAATGATAAAACTCCATATTTACAGTGCTTCACTATTTTCACCATAACTCTTGAACTAGATATCCGAGTAGCCTCATTCTTGTCTCATTTTTTTAGATGATTCAAAGAACTACAATTCATATTAAGACTTGAAAGGAAAATTCAGATAAGAAGACAATCAAAATTGGAGCCAAAGTCAGATTCATTTTTTCTGGAATTTAATTGGGCCCGAATTTTGTAATTAAAAAACCATTTATTAATTATTTCTATTTCGAGCCTGATTTGTAGCCCTAGTCCGTTTTCCATTTTAGGTTAAGCCAGTAGAATAGGAAAAACAACTTATTATTATGTTTTAAGAGATTTATGGATTGAAACAGAGGCTTTCCATTTTCTCTGAACCTGTTCATTACGTTCTTCGCGTTCCTATTGAATTTCATTTGTTCATTTCCATTTTCATTTTGTATAGTCATGATGAGCTAAGCTTCTATGATTGACACATGGATTAGGGATTCCAACATTCCAGAGGACTTGCACTTAATCGGTAACGAATTCATTTATGTTTTCTTTTATCAAATTCAATTTTGGATTTGAATTCGGTATTAGATTAAATACCCAGATTGATATATCCCAAGGATAAAGGTTGAATTGGGTTATAGTGATTATTGTGCGATTGCACAGTGGCACGCCACGCATTTGATCAAATTCTACATGATCGTCTAGTAGAGTGATTTTCTAGGCAAACGTAGAGATTTCAGTTTGTCCAGAATTGGTCACGAGTTCAATTGTTTCATTTTCGTCTGATGAAGGTTATGGAATCCTAGTTTTGGGTTAGTTATTTTAATTTGAGTGAATTTCATTTTTACATTCTATTTCTGTTTTCTATTTGTATTTTAGTTCTAGTTTTAATCTTGATTACACAGAAAACCCCCTAAACCATTTACTATTTTACTGTTTGATTAGACCCACTGTGAATTCCTCTGGGAAACGAGAGCTCAGCAATTTTCGTTCATAATATGTGTTGTATATGACAGTTTTGGTATCAGAGCAAAGATTCTGGTATTTGGCTATTATGCTCTGATGATGTAAATAGTATCTTTGTTTATACTTAGACAATCCTGAGTGATGCTAGGATTAAGAAATATGAGTGATAGACAACCTAGAAGGTTGATCTTCCCCTGTCAGTTAGTTAGCCTACCAAGGAAAGAGGTAGTGCTATACTAGAGCATTAGTAATTAATACCCAATTAAAAATGGTATGTGCTCCAAAGAATTTGATGTCCAGCTTACATGTTAACTGGATTCCAATGGAACTTGATGGTTAAGCGGGCTTATGTGAGAGAAATCTTGGGATGGTAACCCCAGGGATGTTAAGTTATAAGGTTATGGAGACTTAATGAATAAGTGATTGCTTAAGGTTTCTCCATAACTGATGATCATCCTAGTTAGGTGAATCATATTCAAAGTCATATAAGAGTAATGGACAATGTTGAACTAGAGGACACCAAAAACTGTTATAAAGATATGCAGTTGTCTGGGTTTCGTCGGTTAGTACCAGAGATTGATTGAGAATATCTCCTGAATCGCTTTGCCATTGATATGGCCCTTATAAAGGAAAGAATTGTGTTTAAGTGGGATGGTAATTGTGAGAATAAGCTTCTGAAAGCTAAGGGAGAGACTAATATTCCCACTAGTGATGAGTATCCCAGATCCTAGTTCGACTAGTGTGGTCTATAAAGATGTGACCTTAGTTGTTTGCAAATGAATATGGGTTACAATGGAATGAGTTTATGGGATTAGGATATGCCCTGTTTACTAGGGCTGAATGATGGTGGATGCCTCTCAACAGCTGAAGTCTCACAAAATAGAATACCTCACTCATAATATAGAGCTAGCATCGGTTGACTTTATGGTGAAAGAATGATGCTTAGAATATGCCATTATAATATTGAGGATTGAGGTAGAATTAGAACCTTATGAACAATGCTGATGTTGTGAGAATATTATTCAAATGTTTCGAGGATTAAAATAGGAATTTGTAATCCTTTGATTTAAAGCCTGAGTAGCTTGAGGTATGAAACATGGTGATTCTTAGGGATGCCATGGCAATGTTGGAATAAATATGGATATTCGTACTAATGATGAGTATCCTAGATCCTAGTGCAGTCAGTGTGATCTGCAACGATGCCACTTGAGTGGTTTGCAAAATATGGGTTGCAGTGGAATAAGTATATGGGATTAGGATGTGCCAATGTAACAGGGCTGAATGATAGTGGATGCCTCTCAACTGCTGAAGTCTCACAATATAGAATACCTCACTCATAATATAGAGCTGGCATCGGTTGACTTTAAGGTGAAAGAATGATGCAAGATTATGCCTTTGTAATATTGAGGATTGAGGTAGAATTAGAACCTTGTGAACAATGTTGATGTTGTGAGAATATTATTCGATTTTTTAGAGGAAAAAAATATGAATTTGTAATCCTTTGATTTAAAGTCTGAGTAGCTTGAGGTATGAAACCTGGTGATACTTAGGGATGCCATAGGAATGTTGGAATAAACACAGATAGGCTTGAATCTGATCTAAGCTGAAATAGTGCTTAGGTCGAAATGTGATTAAGGTTACACTAAGGTTCTAATACCTGAGAGTATGAACCATATGAATGTTGATTGATGTTGCATAATCAGCATGTTTATTTGGGTATGATTAATGGTTGCCCAAGAGATAGAATTAGAACCTTGTGAATAATGTCGATGTTGTAAGAATATTACTCGAATGTCTCAAGGATTAGAGTGGGAATTGTGAATCATGATCCTAGTATGTATAATGGGTTGAGGAAATGTGATTTCTCAACCAGCTAATGTTGAGGTTATGAGAGTTAGATTGTGAATTTGGCAATTGTTGATTTGGGAATATTGAGGATAGTGCTTGAATTTTATAAGCTGTGAATCATGATGATTCTAGCATGTTTAGTAAGTATGGTTGAGATTTTAGAATTTGGTTGAAAAACCTAAGAATTGGTTAGGCATCAAGAGGGATTGCTACCAACTAAATCGTAATTAAAGATCCAACTTCATAATTGAGTGATTCTTTCGGTGTGTAAATTGACCCGAATGAATTAAGGTACTAGGATATGGTACTGATTAAATTGGATGACTTAAGGCACTATAATGTAGTACCAAAGTATGAGGTATGTGGAGGTTGCTAGCTGTTGATCTAGTATAGGGAAATATTTTAAAATATTCCCTTAGAAATAATGATCGAGATTTTGTTCCTTGATGAAACCAAGTGGTAGCTAGAACCTTGGTAACCACAGGTTATGGTCTCATGATCGAGACAAATAACTGTAGAGATGTTAGTGGCTAATAGATTCCCTGAAAGTATGGGTTGAATATGAAAAACCAGGCTATCACCCAAGAGGGGGGGTGAATTGGGTGTTTGTTAAAACTTTATGAACTTTGAAAAACTTTTCGCAACTTATTGAAAGCAGTTTGAATGACAATAATAATGATTGATAAAGCAATAGTCAGTCATTCAAACATGTATAGATATTCGGTATATATGCTGGAAATATAAGAGATAAGGGAAGAGAATATGCAAACGATTTATCTTGGTTCGGCCCAATCCTTGACCTACGTCCGGTCCCCCAAGCTTCACTTGAGATTTTCAATCCACTATCTTCTTGTAACTTGATTACACGTTCTGTACTTGGAGTAATCCTCTCACTAGGATTCACTCCCCCTTACAAACTGTAATCAATACACTTGCTTGATCACACACTCTGTACTCGAAGTAATCCTCTCCCTAGGATTCACTCCCCTTACAAGCTGTAATCAACACAATGTGTTTCCCACTCAAGATCACCCAATCTTGAGTATCTTACAGATAGAATGATAGGATGTTTACAATGACTCTTCTCTCTCGAAGTAGATGAATAAACACCGAAGCACAATTACAACTCACTTCACTCTCTATGATAAGCTATGTAAACATTGAAAGCGAGAGAGTAAATGATGTGAAGATCGAGTATTAGCATGTTGAAGATGTAAGGTTTGTGTCTCTGCGTTTTTACGCTTTGTCTACTCTGTGTTCTCTGTTTGAAAGCTTCAAATCTTTAGGTATTTATGCTAGTTGAAGTAGATGAACGTTATAGATCCGTTCGAGACTTGAACCCATTCGAAAATGTAGTTTGTTATAAGTGTTTCTCCATGGATCTAGCTATTATGACCACTTCTTGTTTGAATATAGGCATTGGGAACTTTTGCGATTTGAATATTTGAATTTTGGCTTTTCAAGAATGTGTCCCATGTGGTCTTGTTTGAGAAATGATGATGTACAGCTTTAGTTGGTGGAGGCATTGTTGTCTTACGAGAAATGGTTGTCCATCTTTCCAGTATCTTCCATTTACTTTGTTTGAGAAGATATAATAAAATAATACAAGTGGCTCATGGAGTTGCTTTATTTGACTTTAAAGCAAATTCAAATCTTCTCAAATCTGAAGTTAAAGGACATTGAACATTTGAATCCATTGAAGAACATTACCGTTCAGCATTCAACGTTGTTTCTTCAAGTTTCTCTTTCAATTACGCGCTTCTCGGTTGTTTTTTACGAAAATATGCGCAATCTTCATCTTCATGCTTATAATGATTTTGATTTCTGTCAAATTGATGTTATCTCAAACTTTAATCACCTGAAACTTATACACAAATGATATAAATGATGTTAAGAAGTAGTATAAATCATTTGAGTAATCATCTGATGTTCTTGATGAGATATGATGTTTCGATCATGGTGATTTTTCTGAATCGAATGTGTAAATGCGTTGCGAGTTCCAAGCTCGAGTTTGCATAGGTAAGCTCGAGTTTGGTCTTCTTTGAACTTGGATTTTTGCCTCCGGAAGTCTCAAGCTCGAGCTTATAACTTATAGACTCGAGTTTGGGTGTTTATCGGGACACGCTTGCTCTGCAGCCGAGCTAAACTCGAGTTTGGTCACTTATAGGCTCGAGTTTGGCTTTTTCCAAAAGTTCATTTCTTCTCCGGAACTCTCGAGCTCGAGCTTGTAACTTCAAGCTCGAGTTTGGACTTCTTCAAAATCAGCATTTCCTCTACGTAACCCGTAAGCTCGAGTTTGCTACTTGTAAGCTCGAGCTTGCTTACTTGTAAACTTGGCCTGGCTGATTTTGGACTTTGTTGATGAGCTTGCAACTTCGTCCACTTTCGAGGGCCATATCTCCCTGGTCTGAACTTCGTTTTGGTTGGTTCAACTCTTGATGGAAAGCTCTTTGAGTCTAATTTCAAATGCCACTTATTTCAGCTCAATTGAATTTGTAGATAGTGAGTTACACTCAAAACATTGAGGCTTGGTGTTCTGTATGGCATGGATTTCTCTGTCAACTTCCACAATTTATATCTCCGTGATCTGAACTCCTTTGGGCTTGAATTTTATATCAAAATGACGCATTGGGAGTCTAGTTTCATATGCCACTGGTTTCACCTCAATCGGATCTCTGGTTTGGAAGATATCATCAAATTACCAGACGTTGCTGTGCTGAACGTGAAACGAGTTGATCACACCGTAAGCTCGAGTTTGTCTTGATGAGCTCGAGTTTGCCTAGTCCGAAATACCAAAGCTGCTGAAGACACTTATAGACTCGAGTTTGTAGTGCTAAGCTCGAGTTTGCTCATATCAGATAGCAAATTACTTGACAAGATAGTAAACTTGAGTTTAATACTTGGAGGCTCGAGTTTGCTCATCCGGAACCTCATATTTGCGACTTTAACTCGAATTGAGCCAATCCAACTTCCATATGATCTTGGAGGCTTCTAGCATCAATATAAGAACTTGAATAATGATATATTCATTCTATTCAACAAGTTCTTACTTTTTCCATCTCCCAACTTGATCATTCTTCATCATTTAACTTAGCATCTACATTAAATACAAGAATTAGTCAAAGTAGAAGATAAATGTAGTATGCAACCTTTTTGCTCTCAAGAATGGCATCGATATAAGACATCATCAAAACTAATCATAACCAACAGAATACCCAATAGAGAAAGTCGAATTCAAGACTATGCCTAGAGTTGGCCTAATATCGTGAGTCCATACAAAATGATCCCATATGAGGTTTATGTGATTCGATGTATCACCATAGGGTGCTCCAGTGCTATGTGTGTTTACCATTAAGTATATATGTGTTATGAGTTTACAATAAGCAGTGAGACCTATTCGGGCTGCTATGTCTTTAGGTCATCAAACTTGATGTGCGTGCAATAAAAAGCCCTAAGTCCTATGAGACTAGTGTGTCCATAGGCTAGCAGAAGCCCACATTTATTAGAATATGAATACTGAATAGTGTCCTAAAAAGATTGTGAAGCTTGAGAATCACGAGCAGTATCCTGGAACGACTGAAAGGCTGCCATAGAATAGACTAAGTGTCCTATTAATGGTTTGAGTAGACAAGGATAGAGCCTGGAGTGTGTTGAGAATGATGACCTTCTAGAATAGTTGTATGGTTCCTGGGTATGATCGAAAATTGAATTTTAAACTTACCAATGCACCTTTTGTATTTGTGAATTTTTGAATGAAATTTTTTAATAGAAGTTGAGACCAATTTGTAGTGGTTACTTATGAACTATGTTGTCTCATAGAAGCAGTTTTGTGTAACCCAGAATTGTGTAAGTAGTACAGAACTAGAAGAGGCCATAAACTGTTGTAGTTATACTCAAATTGATGGGTCTTTGATAGTCCTTAGGCCTAGATACCAAGTCCTAAACTTGATTTTTTTTTCAAATTGATTCAATTCCTCTTGCATTGCTATCACCCAATCATTATCTGAAAGGGCTTCATCAATGTTGGAGGGTATAATCTCATAAATGAAGGTAGAGAAGCTGACTTCATTAAGGACTTTACTGCTTATTTTTACACCCTCATTGATGTCTCCTATAACTTGATCTATAGGATGACTCTTATTATATCTCCAGGCTTAAGGGTGACCCTGATCATCTGGATCAAGATCATTTTCAGATTCAATTTGGAATGGAAAGAGAGGTTTTGAGATGACATGAGATTCCTTAGGATGAATCAATTCAGGTTCATCATCCAAAGGTTTGAAAGAAGGATCAGACTCAAAGAACACAACATGAACAAACTCTTCAACAACACAATTATGTTTGTTATATATTCTATAAGCTTTACTTCTACTTGAGTAGCCAAGAAATATACCTTTATCTGACTTAGGATCAAATTTTCCCAGGTTATCCTTGTCATTGTTGTAGATAAAGAATTTGCATCTAAATATGTGTAGATGAGATAGATTAGGCTTCCTTCCTTTGTACAGGGAGTTTTGTCAAGCTTCTTGCAGATATAGGCTCTATTGGAGATGTGGCATGTAGTACTCATATCATCCACCCAAAAGACGTGTGATATGTTTTTCTTATTAAGCATAGCCCTGGCCATCTCAATAAGAACTCTATTATTTATTTCCAATACACCATTTTGTTAAGGAGTTCTTGGTGCTGAGAAGTTGTAATTGATTCCATTGGCATTGCAGTATTCACCGAAGGCTTGATTTTCAAATTCTCCTTTATGGTCTGTCCTTATTCCTGAAATGAACATACCTTTATCATTTTTCACTTTTTTGGCAAATACAGCAAATTGTTCAAATGTTTCATCTTTTAATGAAAGAAAGATAGTTCAATAAAATATAGAGAAATCATCGACTATGACCAAGGTGTATAAAATGCCACTGAGGCTTTTAACCCTTACTGGTCCAACAAAATCCATATGGAAAAGTTGAAGTGGACGACCAGTCGTGATTTCACTCTTTAATTCAAAAGAGGATTTAGTTTGTTTACCCTTTTGACAAACATCACATATCAAGGCATTTGTAAAGGTAAGTTTGGGTAAACCGAAAACTAATTCCTTCTTAAGCAATTTGTCCAGTTAGTGCTTATTAACATGTGCTAAACATTTATGTCATAACCAACTTTCATACATGTTGCTAACAAAACATTTTTTAGAAATATTACTAGGCATATTCATGGTATAGCAGTTACCTTCTCTTGAGGCCTTGTAGAGAATTTTCAATTGATCTTTATTTATCCGGAGATCCTATTTGTTGATTCTTTTCTTTGAAGCTATGAGTTCTTTCACAATTTTTCTACATTCAAAATGTAACTCATTATACTCAGAAAGCAACTCATCATAAGTAGGTTCAGAATCAAATACATCTTCATCTTCAGATTCCTCATGAGCAACAAGGCATATGTTAGCCATTTCCTCTTCTTCACTTTCATCATCAGAGGAGCTATCTCCCCAAATAGTATATACATAAGCTTTCTTCTTGGATTTGTTATATCTTTTCTTTTCTTTATCGGATTTGATATGACCCAATTTCTCACATTCTTAGCAGATTATTTGATCTTTGTCCTTGAATTCTCGTCTGCTGCTTTGTCCTTTTTTCTAAAATCTTCTGAAGCCTTGGTCCTTTTTGTAAAACCTTTTGAACCTTCGGAAAAACATGTCGAGTTCATCATTATCTTCCTCCTTGACTTCTTTATCTTTTATAGCATTGAAGGCAACTCCTTTAGCCTTTTTGATCTCATCAAGGCTTTTCTTGAATTTCATCTTTCCTTCATATTCAAAAAGACTTCCACATAGAGCTGCTACTGATTTCATGGATTCCCCTTTGGCTTCTTTAATGGCAGTAACTTTAGCTTCCCATTCCATTGTGAGAATGTTTAGGATTTTCCTCACATAGGCTCATTGGTCATAGGTCTTTCCCATAGCTGCCAATTGATTTACCATATAGGTGAATCTAAGTTCAAACTCAGTAATTGATTCTCCAGACTTTATACGAAGCAAGTCATATTCAATCATCAATGTGTTGACTCTATTTACTTTTATACCAAAAGTTCCCTCATGAGAAATTTTGGGAGCTTCCCACATTTCCTTAGTAGTTAGTAACTTGCATATGTGAAAGTACTCTTTTTGATTGAGAGCATTTTGAATCTTCATAATAGCCTTGCTATTCAAAATTACTAGACGTTTGTTGTTATCATCAAACTCTGCTGTAGTCTTTGCTATAAGTTGTTCTTCCACTTTCTTCTTTAGAATATAATCTATATCTTCAATTACTTGCCATAAACCGTATTTAGTGGCCATCACTAAGACTCTAAATTTAGCCTTCCAGAATGACTAATGTTCACTACTGAATTCTGGAGGTCTATTGATTGATTCAATGTCCGGTAGAATTCCTTCCATGGATCTTTCTTGGGATGTTAAGCCTGTACAGAGAAAACCTTGTTTTTGTTAGTTCTCTATGTGTTTTGATGATAACTGACAATTGTAAACTCAAGATTGAAGTTTGTCTTAGTAAGTTGAAAAACTTACTGTCAAAGGCAAATTGAGTTTGGGATGCCAAACTCGAGTTTGGACTTGATAAAGAGTAGCTCATTTTTATGAACCAAGCCAAAACTCCAGTTTTATAGACAAACTCTAGCTTGTGGCATACAGAGAGCACTCTAATTTTTTCAAGTTATAGACAAACTCGAGTTTGTAATTGGAAACTTGAGTTTAGTCAAGACAGAGAGCTATCAATATTTTTGAACTAAACCAAACTCCAGTTTCCATTTGGAAACTCCAGTTTGTGCTTACAGAAAGATCTCAAGTTTTCCAAGCTTTGTTGGAAACTCGAGTTTGTGGTTGTCAAATCAAGTTTGTAACAAACAGAGAGCTACGCTCCATTCTGAACTTGAGAAAACTCCAGTCTTGTTTTTATAAACTCCAGTTTGCATTTGGCAAAAAGTTTTCAAAACTTTTTTCTTCTGAGGAAACTCGAGTTTGATTTTGCAAACTCGAGTTTGGATCATACAGAGAGCATATCATATTTATGAAGTTTTGAAAACTCCAGTTTACCTTTGCAAACTCTTGTTTTCTCCACACAGAGAGTTTTCCATTTTTCCAAATGATTATGCAAACTGGGTTTATATTTGTTAACTCGAGTTTGTATCAAGCATAGAGCTTTGCTCTATTCTGTGATTTTGAAAACTCCAGTCTAGATTTACGAACTCCAGTTTTGAGCTTTTGGGCTAAAACTTATCTTTCACTATAAAAGTCCAAAACTTGAGTTAGTCACTAATGAACTCGAGTTTTTGAACCTATTCAAAATGATCTTCAAAGCTCAAATTGTGACATTCTTCTCTGGATGAAGTAAACTCAAGTTTAGGTTTCTAAACTCTAGTTTAGCTTCTGAAGCAAAGTTACAAACTCGAGTTTGTGTCGCAAAGTTTGAAAATCAAATTGCATGAATTTATGAAATCTTCATGTTTGATCTTAATACTTCTTATCATCACTCATTACTATTCCTAACTATGTTTAATTAGTTTGTTAGTGAGTTTCAGATGGTTTAGAGAATATTAAATGAAGATTTAGCTTAAAGCAAAAAGTGAAGTCAGCGTATTTATTGCAAAGTCCAAAAAGCTTGCATCCTTTTGGACAATCATTCTACACACGTTGCAAAGAGATTAATGTTTCCTTTCCCTATCTAGTAGCTGCTCCTCCAACGGATTAAATTCAAAGGAAGTCAACCCTAATCCTCTGAGTAACTGGATTAACTAAAGAGTGGAGAGAAAAGAGAAGAAAGTGTTCCTAATCAACTCAGCAATGTGTCAAACGGCTACATTGATTATGTTAATTCCTATATTTTGATGATCACAATTCCAAGTGGATTGAATTAAGCATAATTAGATTTTTAGTAATCATGCCCGAGCACAGATAGAACCTTGCCCGAGCAACATCGGACTTCAGAGAAGGAAGAAGCAAAGTGAAATAATCATGCCCGAAGCAACCTTCAAAAGCATCCGAAAGTATGACCTTGCCCGAGCAAGATCATAGTCTTGCCCGAGCAACGTCGGGCCCTCTGAAGGAAAAATAAAGACTCACGTGACTTGCCCAAGCAACACCTGAAAGCATCAGAAAGCATGACCTTGCCTGAGCAAGGTCAGAGTCTTGCCCGAGCAACGTCGTGCCTGGCAAAATAAAGCTTGCTCAAGCAATACCTGAAAGCATTGGAAAGCATAACCTTGCCCGAGCAAAGTCACAATCTTGCCTGAGCAAGATCGAGATGAAAGCAAAAATCCTCCAACAAGGAAGTCTTGCCCAAGCAGAGAAGAATGCTTGCCCGAGCAAGCTGCCCGAGCAAACTGAAAAACTTGCCCAAGCAAGAAGCCCGTCCCCACTCAAAGTACCTTGCCCGAACATGAAAAACCGCTTGCCCGAGCATTATGCCCAGGCAAAGAAAAATGTCTGCCCGAGTAGACTTATATTCGCTTCTTAAAATTGCCTCCGTGTGAAGGTTGCCCGAGCACGCTTCCCCGACTTGCCCGAGCAAGTATGTGTCTTCTTCCTTATGTCGCTTCGCCGGAGATTGCCCGAGCAACATTTTAAGACCGCTCGAGCAACATCGAAAGGAAGTATTTTTGCTGAACATCAAAGAGCTTGCCCGAGCACAATAATCATCTTGCCCGAGCACTATGTCCAAGCAAGGAAAAATCCTTGCTCGAGCATCAGTGTGAAGAAGACCTCTTTCTCCACATCAAAAGAAGCTTGCCCGAGCAAGCCCGAAATGTTGCTCAAGCAAAGACGACTCTGTTCTTGAAACTCCGTCTGCGTAATTCTTAAAATCCTTACTCTTAGATTATCACATCTGATTATTACTTATTGAGTTACCAAATGCTTTTAACCATAGTGTTGATGAGTTTCAGATTTATTAGACACAAATTACCAGCTGATTAGGAAAAAGCATTGTGCTCTGACAGAAGCATTAAATGAAGCTACCTAAACCAGAGCTAAATTGTTCGACCGAAGAAAAGCGTCTTCGACATTCTCATTGCACATTAAATGCTATCTCACAACGGCTATGCAAAAAGAATGAAAGAGAATGTCAACTCTGATGAATCAAATTGAAAGACAGACGAACAACCTACGACGAGAATTTATTCCGTCTAAACGGCCACATTCATATGTCTCAACGGCTACTTGAAGAACTCCACCAACGGTAATTAATTGGCTTTGTCTATAAATAGCCGAAGCATTAAATTCAGACATCAACCGAAACGCCGAGCAATTAATTTGATTTTAGATTCATTCGCGTTTCAACTACTTCATTAATTTAAAGTGTTCTTCGGTGTTCATTTTATCTACTCGTGAGGAGTTTCCAAACACTTATTTATTTCTTTCGTGAGTTGTACTTAAGGTTAAGGAACCTTAAGAGAGGTGTATTAATTACAACTTGTAAGGGGGGAGTGGAGTCCGAAAGTAAGGGGGATCATCCTTCGTTTACGTCCGTAATTACATTTGAAAGATAGTGAAAACCCGGAGTTCCGGGACCGACGTAGGTCGCTGGATTGAGACCGAACCAAGATAAATCCTCTCTTGTTCAATTCTCTTCCTTATCTCTATCCTTTATTCTTGTGTCTCCGTGAAAATTAAGAAAAAGAATTTTTGAATCACCTATTCACCCCCCCCCCTCTAGGTGATATTCTGTCTTCAGATTAATCCAATGGTCATTTAATGCTCTCTTCATATATATAGAGCTGAATTCAAGTCTTCTCAACAACCAATCTATAGAAAACGAAAATCATTCAAGTTTCCTACTACTCTTTCAGTTTTCTACTGTAAAGTATCTTTTGATACATTTTGTACTTTAGTGATTATATTATCTGCTCTTAGAGAGAGTTTCATTTATTGAAATCATTTATTGTAAGAATCTCAAGTCAATGGGACTTGGAGATTGGGAATATCATATTACGACTTGTAAGGGAGAATGTATCCTAGTGAGAGGATAACTTCGAGTACAGAGTGTGTAACTGATTCTAAGTGATAGTGAAAATTCCAGAGTGTCTGGGGATTAGACGTAGGTCAGGAGGTTAGACCGAACCAGTATAAATCTTCTTGTGTCTTGCTTCTTCTTCCCTTACTCTGTTCTTCTCTGTTTTGTGTTAAAGATATAGAGCACTTTGAAAAGAATTTTTAAATCCCAAATTCACCCCCTCTTGGTGATTAGCTCCACTTTCAGTTTTTATACCAAATGTTAGTTACAGGAATCACCCAAAAGGGGGGTGAATTGGGTTAATTATAAAGATTAAAACAAAGTTGAACAATAATTAAAATCGAAAGGAAAGGTTAGAGAGATATTACAGAAGCGTGCACACAGATTTACACCGGTTCGACCTTAATCACGTAGCCTACGTCCAATCCCTAGAGCTCCTATGAGATTTCCACTAACTTTCACAAAATGGTTACAATAGGCACTGAGTAATCTCACCAGATTCACTCCCCCTTACAACTTTTAATCAAACAACTACACTCAAGATCCCACTACCTTGGGGTTTTACAAAACTCAATTGAATAATAATAGCTCTCTCATAGAATAGATATATGATCACTGAAAAATTGAATATCAAAATATATTGAAGAGTATTAATAAGCAATAACTTCCGTAATAAATGATCTCGTCGTTGGTTTTGTTTCCTAATTTAATGCTCTTTGTATTTATAGTTAGAGTTCATTAACGACTGTTGGTGAAGCTTCAAACTATCCATTGAGAGACTTCACGCTTTTCGTTTATACTCATAAGTTTTCTGTTAGACACAAGGTCTCATTGGAAGTTTTGAATATATGTCACTTTCATTTCACCATAGGAAATCTTCGTACGACATCTCTTTTGTTCCAACGTTGACTATGTAGAGTCGCTTTGGGTGTCTATCTAAGTGATCATTTGATCTTCTCTAAATTAGCTTCCATATCCATGCTTTGTTTCTGCAACGCAATAAATGCTTTTGACAAAAATATTTCTTTTTGAAGATTTTCACATAATCCTTTGTTTGATCATATGAAAATTACCAATAAACATGATTAAAAGTATTGAGAATAACTGTGAGTATTAATCAAAGGTATCAAGAGAATAATGAGTAAGTTTGAATTGACGAAGGCAAAGATTGAGTTCTAATACAGGTGACACTCGAGTGGTGAATAGCCATACTCGAGTGTTGTTCCACAACACTCGAGTGTTGATGGACTTATACTGGAAGAAGACTTGTTTCAAAGCGAAGCTCAATTGAAAGTATGTGTTTTGTTCCAGACACTCGAGTGTTAGAATCCCACACTCGAGTGTCTTATATTCATACTCGATTATTGATGTTTATGAGTACTAGTGCACTGGTTCAAAACATTGAGATTGGAAAGAATAAGCTGGTCTCTACCAAACATTTAAGTGCTGAGAAATCACACTCGTGTGTTATACAGGAGTGTCATAATTGACACTTCAAGTGTGTCACAAACAAATCAGTTCATCAACTAGTTGTTATCTCTCTATATGTTTTGATGATGACTGACAATTGTGATCTCAAGAGATTGCCTTTGATTCAAGCCATGACTTGGTAACATTCTGTCTATTGATATGACTCCAGTCATTATGCTTTTAACTCCAGTCATATTTCTCTAATTCTTTAAGTAAATGAACTTTGATTTTTAGTAACTCTAGTTAGTGAGATATGACTCCAGTTACAGCCCTTGAAAAATAAATTTATAAATAGCTTATGACTCGAGTTAGTCATTTAACAACTCCAGTCATGCGTTGTACTTCAGTTTTCCACAATGACTCCAGTCATCAACATATGACTCCTGTCAAGTGTATCAGTTTTTGAAAGCTTTGTCTTCGTAACATGCAATTCTCTAATTAAGCCTTGGGTACTTCATATTATTGATTCTTACCATTCCTAACAAAGTTTAATCAGTTTTCTAATGTGCTTCAGACATGATTAACAAGTTTTAATCACCAAATTATCATAAAGAAAATTTGATGATTAAAACTTGTTAATCATCAACTGAAGCTGAATATATTGCTGCATCAAGTTGTTGTGCACGAGTGTTGTGGCTTAAATAGCAACTTCAAGACTTGGGAATTCATCTCAAGGAAATCCCAATCCTTTGCGACAACACAAGCACAATAAGCTTGGCAAAGAATCCAGTGCAACATACTCAGACCAAGCATATTGATGTTAGACATCACTTCATAAGGGATCATGTTCAGAAGAAGGATGTCAAAGTGATGTTCATCCTAACTCATTTACAACTTGCTGATATTTTCACCAAGCCTCTGGCCAAAGAGCAGTTCATGTTTATTAGAAGAGAATTGGGAATGATAAATCCCAATGAGTTGTAAGTATCTCTTACTAATATTAGTCATATGTTTTTGATGATTCACAGTCACTGACTTAAGCTTAGGAGTTTTCTAGATATTATTTTGCAGGACTATGTAAACTCATATCAGTAAATGACAGAATTACAGTAACTCGAGTCATTTGTTTCTTAACTCGAGTCATATGATCATTCAATACTGACATAATTTATAAAGTCTTGTAGTAACTTGAGTTATGCTTAGATAACTTGAGTCACCAATAGCACATAGAGCAATCAGGTTGTTGGAGCACAAGATTGACTCGAGTCAGACAAGTCCAACTCGAGTCACGTGAAAACAGAAAGCAAAGCGCCCTTTATGACTCGAGTCATTAAGTCATAACTCGAGTCACAGGTTAGCGAGAGGTCAGATCTCTTTCATGTTTGACTCGAGTCACTCATTAAATGACTCGAGTCACGTCATCTGCTATATGAATATGCTGCTACATCTGTCGCTCCTCATTTCACATTTTCGCAAACCCTAACCCGAGTCACTTTGTCTCCCTTTGTCTCTTATCTCTTCTTGGAATCCAAATTCCTCAGCAATGCCTCCTAAATCCTCTAAAACCCACAAGGAATCATCGTCAGATTTTGAAGCCACCATGTCTGCATCTCCTCTTGTCTCTTCACAACCTAAGAGATCGCGAAGGCCTTCGTCTAAGGTTTCTGAGTCTCCTTCCAAGAAACCCAAAAAGCTAAGAATCGAGGAACCTTCTGATGTTCCTGTTCAAAAGGAGAATGACCCAGCTGCTGCAACTCGAAGAGACAAGGAACCAGTAGTAGCTCCTCATAAGAAGAAGAAGAAAGCAGTCACTATCTCTGAAGCACGTGATTCTAGTTCAAAAGCTCAAACTGGTTCTAACCTAGGAGGCTCTGGCTCTAAGGTATCTGGACCTGCAATATATGTTTTCAATCCTCCTAATTTAGTAAAACCCCCAAATTTTGAGTTCATCTGTCAACCCACTCCTATGACTAATGCTCGGTTGCTTGATTTCAAAGAAAATATTTTTCACGTGGTTTCTGTCCCACAGTTTATGTGGATTTGATCAAACTAAAGGAGGAGTATAATCTTGACTTATCTCCTTGGTTGGATCAATTTAAGAATTTGTTGGCCATTAATACCCCTTACACTCCCTCGCTAGTCAAATACTTCTATTTCAATATGTCTATGGCTAATGTGGTAGATAAAGAGGGTCACATCATTGAGGATAAATGTATTACTTCTGTTAGGGGCAAATCCATTAATGTTTCTGCTTTTGTGATCAATTCTCTTCTATTCATTGAAAATCCCCCACTTGTGCCTCACATTAAATATGATAAGGAAAAATTCTTCAAACATTCTCTAGCCTGGTGAACCTGTAGGGGAACTTAAATTTTCTCCAGTGTCTATGCCTCCTATTCATAGAGCCCTATGGTACATTTATTCTAGAAATCTAGTTCAAAAGGGCAAAAATTTCACTCATTTCAACTCTACTATTTATGGTCTTTTTGCTTCTCTGGTAGACAAAGTACCTTTCAACATAGGTCACTGGGTCTATCAAGAGATGAAGAGGTTTAGATTTGAGTCTTCTCCTTCTGCCACAATTCCTTTTCCCAATTTGGTGTCTATTCTGTTATACACCAATAAAATATGATATCTTGATCTTTTTGAAAAACCTGTCAAACCTCAGTTGTTTGGTCAAAGCCATTTGAACTTTATGAAAATTTCTTTTAAAGAAGGTTCAGGGTAGTCCAAAGCCCCTTCTAGATCCAGAGCTTCTATGCCTAAGCCAATTGAAGCCCAATCTTCCCCTACCCAGTCTCAGCCTGCTCCACAATCATCAAGCCTTCATGCTTCAATCAAGAGCATTGTGGAAAAGGCAATGCAAGAAACTTTTGGGACTCTTCAGACTACTCTGACAGCTCAACACTATGAATTGACTGATAAACTTGAGTCAGAAGTTGGTAAACTGATTGAGAGGGTTACTTCAAAGCAAGAGACTCAGGAATCAAAGATGGATTCTATAGATGAGAGGATGGAGAACATTGAGGGACACTTTGAGGATCTTGGAACTAGGTTTGAATCTATACATTCTCTGTACTTGATGATGGACTCCAAGCTCTCCAAGATATTAAAGGTTTAGGATGTTGCTGGTCCATCTGGGGTGATTCCTTCACCATCCTTCTCTCCTCAATCTTCCCATTTTCACTACTCTTCTCCTCCACCTTCCACCACTCCTATTTTACCAACCCCAGCCTTCACTTCTCCCTTTATTTCTTCTGCTCCTCCCATTATTCCTGTGCCAACATCTCAAACATCTACTGTGAGAGTTTCAGGCTGTGGTGACACCGCTGACCTCTTTGATGAGCACTCAGACTCTTCCATTCACCCTTTTGTGACTCCACCCAGACCCAATTCTCCATTACCTGTCAAATCCCCTCCTGTTCCCTCATCTCTCTCTCTCACCATATACTCTCCCTTACCCATTCTTCAGGCCTTGCATGCTTCCCTGGCCTCTAATACTCCCATTTTTCCTGATGACAAAAGGGGAGAGAAAGAGAAAAGTGAAGTTGCAAAGAATGAAGATGTTGTGAAGAAATGAAGTGTTGTTTGCAGTTGTTAGTTGTTCCTTGTAGCTTCTATGTTTTATTGATGCACTATCATATTGCTGTAGTTCATTTCTGTGTAGTTTCTGTGTTTTGTACTTGACATTTTCTTTGAAATGAAATGAATGTTTAAAACTTCTGTCATCCGGTTCTCATTTTTGTGCTCTTTTGCAAAATCCAATTTCTCTTTAAATTACAAGTGTTGTCATCATCAAAAAGGGGAAAAATGTTAGTTCTCTATATGTTTTGATGATGACTAACAATTGTGAGCTCAAGAGATTGCCTTTGATTCAAGCCATGACTTGGTAACATTCTGTCTACTGATATGACTCCAGTCATTATGCTTTTAACTCCAGTCATATTTCTCTAAGTCTTTAAGTAACTCCAGTTAGTGAGATATGACTCCAGTTACAGCCCTTGAAAAATAAATTTATAAATAGCTTATGACTCGAGTTAGTCACTTAACAACTCCAGTCATGCGTTGTACTTCAGTTTTCCAAAATGACTCTTTCGATATGACTCGAGTCATTCTTGGTGTAACTCGAGTCATTAGATTCACAGAGAGCTTTATCTGAATTATTTTTCTGATATGACTCGAGTCACCATGGTATGACTCCATCTTATTCTAAATTCCTCTATGTCTGAATTATTTGAATCATGACTCCAGTCATCCTATTTGAAATTCTTCTCTGTTTGAATTTATAGAACTATGACTCCAGTCAGATATAGGTGACTCGAGTTAACATAACTCCAATCATCAGCATATGACTCCTATCAAGTGTATCAGTTTTTGAAAGCTTCGTCTTCGTAACTTGCAATTCTCTGATTAAGCCTTGGATACTTCAAATTATTGATTCTTACCATTCCTACCAAAGTTTAATTAGTTTTCTAATGTGTTTCAGACATGATTAACAAGTTTTAATAATCAAATTATCATAAAGCAAATTTATGTCAGACACATTAAATGCTTAGCAGAGTTAAAGCATGAAAATGGAAATTGAGCTTCTGAGCAACCATAAAGCATTACGGCCATTTCCAGTCAACATTATAACTGAGTCTTAATGGACAAATGGAATGAAGAATGTCAACGGAGAATAACGGCTAACATCGAAAGAATACGAAGAGAGAGTAACGTTCAAACTCAACGGATATATTCATTACTCTCAATGGCTCATTAATCTCTCTTCAACAGTCATTAAATGCCATCAACTATAAAAGCCAAATGCATTCAATTCATCAACTGCTGAAACTCTGCGCATTCAATTAGCAACTTAAGCATTTACTGTTTCTACTCTTACAGTTAATATCTTCGGAACCAGCGGGAGTTGGCTCAAGTGGAAGGGACTTGGGCCGCTTAAACAAGGTTCTCGAGTTCGAGTCCTTGTGGATGCAGAAAACTCCCCTGGGAGAGGTCCCCGCATATGCGCCCGATATCGATCCGGACTAGTCGTCGGATATTTAAATCTTCGGATATTTAAATCTTCGATGATTATACATCTGCTCTTTTTTAGAGAGTTAATTATTGTTTATCCATCTTTGTAAGAATCTCAAAGTATTGGGACTTTGGGATTGGGGCATTTGATTACAACTTGTAAGGGGGAGTAAGTTCTAGTGAGAGAATTACTCCGAGAGTTACAGAGTGTGTAATCATTTGAGTTGGTGAAATCCCAGAGAGTCTGGGGACTGGACGTAGGTCAAGAATTTAGACCGAACTAGTATAAATCGCTTCTGTTCAATCTTTCTCTTCCCTACTCTATTCATCTCTGTTTTGTTAGCTACTAACAAAGTATTTTGGAAAGAAAATTTTATATTCCTAATTCACCCCCCCTCTTGGTGATATTCTGTCTTTCACTAGTATAACACTCGAGTGTTCATTAGTCTCTTCATGACATGAACGAGTATAAACCATTCTTCCTATGATTTTGACATCAACACTCGAGTGGTGAAGAGTAACACTCAAGCGTTTATGTTAGACACTTTAGAAACTGACTTTCTAATTCAAGTTTTGGTTTCAATAATTATTGTACACTCGAGTGTTATTCAATACACACTCAAGTGACTTGAATTATCAAGTCTTTAGCTCATTACAAGTGGTTGTTATCATCAAAACTTATAATCCGAGAACTAACATATTTAATAGCTCTTCGTGAAGAACAGTAACATATTGTCAAATAATTTTTAAAGAATCCCGCCTTCTTATATTTGATATCTTTTAGAATCCCAAATTTGCTTATATATTAAAATACTTAACAGTTCTTATAGAATAACCGTAATGTATTGTTACAATACTTAACAGTTCTTAGTGAAGAACCTTAATGTATTTTAAATATTTTTCTTTAGACCCGCCTTCTTATATTTGAAATCTTTCTGGATCTCACATTTATTTATATTAAAGAATACTTAATGGTTCCTGTGAAGAACCGTAATGTATTATCAATTTTAAGATCCTGCTTCCTTATATATGATATATTTCAAGATCATATCCCACTTTTATTTATATTAAACAATACTTAACAATTCTTTATGAAGAATTGTAATGTATTATCAAATTATATATTTCAGGTTCCTGCTCTTTTATATATGATATCTTTCAAAATCCTACCTTTTA
The DNA here is from genome assembly GCA_019022615.1 of Acacia melanoxylon. Classification (NCBI taxonomy): domain Eukaryota; kingdom Viridiplantae; phylum Streptophyta; class Magnoliopsida; order Fabales; family Fabaceae; genus Acacia; species Acacia melanoxylon. The sequence goes on along the minus strand of JAFJYJ010000045.1, from coordinate 782,393 downwards.
TTTATATGAACTAATACTTAACAATTATTTCTAAATAACCGTATTGTATTGTTAAATAATTTATTATTGTTAAATATTCTTGAAGAATATGTTGGAATCCGTACACGCAACGGATTAAAATATTCTACGAATTCCATCCGGAGGATCGCTCAACCATCGTTGAAATCAAGGTTAGAGAACCGAATATTACCTATAGTGAACTCGTCCGCGTCTCGTTCTCTTTGAACTAGTGGGCTACCTCTCGATCGCCAGGTCGACTCCACGAATCGGCTTCCTCTACTGGTATCCACACGAATAAACACCGAACACGGACGCGGCAGCGTGCTAGCGCCTCGAACTGTGCGTCTCTCTATTTTGCTATAGTTTTTTTTTCTCGCGGCTTAGATACGCTCGACAAAAATGTCCCGTAGGTTATTCTAAACTCGATCGGCGTATTATATATTCAAAATTAATCCTCATTAATTTTGAATTTCAAATATGGATTAAAAATATATTAATTAAATCTATCTGTTAGATCTAATGTAACGTATTTATTTAATCCGTATCAAAAGGCTAATCTGGAATTCAAATTTTGAATCTGGATTAAAAAATATATTAATTAAATCTATCTAATAGATCTAATCTAATCTATTTATTTAATTCAAATTAAAAGCCTTATGATTTAATTTATCTCTATAAATTATATCCGAGAAATGATATCTATCTATTTAATTAAATCTGAGATACTATATCTCAATTTAAATTAAAAAGATATATGATATCTTTATTCGAAAATTAAATGAGATACAATATCTCTATTTGTTTTAGATATTTAATTTATCAAATAAATTAAATACAAAAACAAATAGGAAAAATTCCATTTAAATACCATTTGAATTTGCAAAACCCCCGGTCCTCTGAATTTGTAAAAAGACTCAGAGGTACTAAGGACCTATGAGGGATATGCAAATTCGGGTGAAATTACCTTTTTGCCCTTACTTTTAAATAAATGAAAAAAATAAAAAAAGCCCCTCACCGGAGGGCCGCCACCGGGCGGGCCAGCCCAGAGGACCACCCGGCGGCACCGGTGGGGGGGGGGGTTTTTTTTTTGGGAGGTTTTTTTTTTGGGAGGGGTGGGGTTTTTTTTTTGAAAAAACAAAATTATTTTTTGAAAGTGTAGGGGGGTGGGGTTCAACCCCCACCCCCAACACAAAACCAAGTATATACATTAATAAATATATATATTCTTCTTAACAATTTTTCAATTGTATTTACCATTCCACAAAACGCCAATTACCATTCCACAAAACGCGAATTACCATTACTTTCCAAGGTTGTCATTTTTTACTCTTTCATGTATGTTATGGATAACAAAAAAATGACACTTTAACCATTCCACAAAACGCGAATTACCATTCCACACAACGCGAATTACCATTCCCGCGAACGTCAATTACCATTACTTTCCCAGGTTGTCATTTTTTACTCTTTCATGTATGTTATGGATAACAAAAAAAATGACATTTTAACCATTCCACAAAACGCCAATTACCATTCCACACAACGCGAATTACCATTCCCGCGTAACGCCAATTACCATAATGCCATTTAAATAGCGTTTGTGGAATGGTAAAAATGTCCCAGGATGCCATTATGGTAAATGTCATTTTTTACTTTGTGGAATGGTAATTCGCGTTGTGTGGAATGGTAATTGGCGTTTTGTGGAATGGTTAAAGTGTCATTTTTTTTGTTATCCATAACATACATGAAAGAGTAAAAAATGACAACCTGGGAAAGTAATGGTAATTGACGCTCGTGGAATGGTAATTCGCGTTGTGGAATGGTAATTCGCGTTTTGTAGAATGGTTAAAGTGTCATTTTTTTTGTTATCCATAACATACATGAAAGAGTAAAAAATGACAACCTTGGAAAGTAATGGTAATTCGCGTTTTGTGGAATGGTAATTGGCGTTTTGTGGAATGGTAAATACAATTGAAAAATTGTTAAGAAGAATATATATATTTATTAATGTATATATATAATTAAAGAACCAAGTAGCCCAAGGTTTTGTGTTGGGGGTGGGGGTTCAACCCCACCCCCCTACACTTTCAAAAATAATTTTGTTTTTTCAAAAAAAAAACTCCACCCTCCCAAAAAAAAAAAAAAAAAACCCTCCACCCCCACCCGTGGCCGCGGCCGTGGTCCTCGGCGGGCCGGCCGGGGCGGCCCTCCGGTGAGGGGCTTTTTTTATTTTTTTCATTTATTTAAAAGTAAGGGCAAAAATGTAATTTCACCCAAATTTGCATATCCCTTATAGGTCCTTAGTACCTCTGAGTCTTTTTACAAATTCAGAGGACCTCTGGGGGTTTTGCAAATTCAAATGGTATTTAAATGGAATTTTCCCAAACAAATATTATATAATAATATTATAATCTCCATTAATAATATTGATATATATTAATTTTGAATTTAATATATATATACATATTTATATATATTTATTCTAGATTAAATTCAGTATTCATTAAATCTTAAACGTATCTAAGATTCATTGAATCTGGACACTTTTGCTCGTGTTGGGCTATTCTTGTATGCGACCCTGCAGACCAAAATATGAGATTGGCAGTGGGCCAATACTGTATCAACCCACAAGTCACAAGCGGCCTCTAGCAAGACATTGCGACTACCCAATTCACATGGGGATCGATGACATGATACAACCTATCGTATAACCATGTCACGTCCCTTTTGTCACGCGATAATTTGGTCAAGGATGAGTCATGGATAATGTCAACTTCCTTTTCTTGACCATTACTTTCTCGATTCTCGAGTAGTCTAATAATTGAAATAGAAATTCATTTCCATCACAGTACAGCCATACATTTCTTAGACTCACTCATCGAGGGGCCCAGTATTATCTCTCTACAAATGTGAGGGACAAATTCCATCTTGACCATTCACATTCCTCCGCATGAAAACCACTGATTCCGATCCAAGCTTTTATCATCACCCGGTCAAAGGTGACTTTTGACTAGGTCAAAAACTGATGACTCATCATGTAGGAATCCATGATGATCTCAGGTCATAGGGCGTCGTGATGCGGTTATACATGAGATAAGCTTATGACTTGATCCATGCAGCTTTCTCATAGTGGGTCGGTCCAGCATCTTGTACTCTTACAAGTGCCCATGACTTTGATTCGTATCTCCATACCTCATCAAAGTCACACTGGTCTTAACTCATCTTCGCTCCCGCGTAGATGACCGACCAGGGACATTTAGGATAATCTATAAGATATATCCAAGGATCAGCTATCACTATAAACATGCAAATTAAATGATAAACTAAAAGAGAATACTTTAATAAACATAAATGTCTAGAGTACAATGACCTGCCATAGGGAATAATTTCCAACAGAATATATATTAGTTTATTGTAAAGAACTATCAAATATTATCAAATAATTTTTTTTCAAAATCCTGCCTTCTTATATATGACGGTTATCATTTTTAATTGTTAATTAAGTAATTTTTTTAAGAGACAAGTAATTAGGCATCATACTTTACTATTAATTATTATAACAGTTATATATTTGTTTTTGCTGATATAAAGTTGTGAAGACAAATCATTTGAAAGTATTACATGACGGTTATTTCGTAAGAGCCGTCATTTTTGTTAGTAAATACATAATGGTTAATAATTACAACCATTTATGCCTCTTAATATATGACGGTGTGCATACTTAATCGTTCTAACCACTACTCATATATTATCCATAGTAACAAAAATGTATCAACCTTTAAATACATAATTAGGTTTTAGCATTATATATTCTTATGTAACCTCCATCTCGATATATATAACGTTTATTAATTATAACTGTTATTTATTAAGCGTTATATATTCGCGAATCTGTAGTCGTAGTGAACACACACACATGAGTCATGCAGTTTTATAGTTATGCCTGAATTTTCAACCTTTTTCTGTTTTTTCATGTCAAAACAAGCTCTTCCCATTTTCGATTTATTTTACTTTAACACGATGTTTTATCCCTGTCTACACACACACACACACTTTTCTTTCACATTTGTTATCTTCAAATTAACTACATGGAACTTTTTCTTTTTCTGGCCAACTACATGGAACCTTTTTATGTAACTCTGATGGTCGCTTATATTTACCATAATTCAATTTCATCAAATTAAATAATGATCTCCAAGTAATATAAGAGGATACGTATTTAGTGATTGTCCTTCATTTCTGGATAAATATTGAATGTATTAACAATTTATACTAGTAAAAAAGACTAGAAATCATTATTGGTTAGCATTTAGTTAATAAATTTATGTCTGACCACGGATGATTAATTTATCATCTCCAAAAATAAACTGACCAAGTATGACCAACTATAAATGATTCAACGGTAAGTTTCACCTTATTTTAATGTAATACTATCTATAATCTTTAATATAAGATCCACCTTATTTCTTATTAACATTTGTTAGGCATGTGAGTCAATTTGACAAGTTCAAGTTTTGAAGTTTATTATTTGGAATATATATATATAGAAAATGTTAAGCGCAAACTGCTTCGCGATATAACTTCTGAAGTTTTAAACAAAACAACAGTATCAGCTCATAAAAAAACAATGCAACATACAGTACAACACTCAGTTACGGTTGAAAAACGACATCATAGGCTCATAAACGACTTCTTTTGCATTGAAGGCCAAGATGAAATCGACATGAGCATATTCTTTGACAAAAACCACTGCGAGCTTGTCTTTATCATGGTTTTTGAGTTCCCCCAGCAAAACCTGCACGTCTTGGACATCTGATAGAACGTCGTTTGCCCCATAGCTAATGAAAAGAGGAAAGTCGTTTGGAATGTTGGTTATGTCGTACACAGGAGGACTGGGCTGTCCGTAGTGTTGATTGTTTTGTATAGGATTTCCATAGTCATACTTCGCCATCCTTCCTGTTCTGACCACTGCTCATATATTATCCACCACACAAAAGACAACATAGAAAAGATGGTCATCTTGGGACTTGGGTGGAAAAAGTTTATATATATATATGTAGTGTGAACATTCACGTGCTTAATCATGTTATTAATTGTATCTTTTTTAATTTGATTTTTAAAAGATAAGTTTCTCCTTTGAAGAGCCCATTAGCACATAGATAAATAGAATTGATAAAGAATGGCATAATAGAAAACGAGAATTTGTATATTAGAAATAATCATAAAGGTTCATTAGGTATTATATATATTTTTATTCAATAAGAAATAAATCTTAATTGGGAGAAATTACGATTTGATGGCTATCATTTTCACAGGATAGTGTTTTCTCCCAAAACAAATATGATATATAATACCTGCTTACAATGATGAGTTGAAGCTTACAAATATGATGAGGGGGAAAAAAAAAAGCGAAAACAAAATTGTCGCCACTAGTAGTCCAAAAGTTATGAATTGTAACACAAATATATTTATTCTGAACTTGTGTTATTGGAAACTTATTTAGGAACATGCGTTGATATAGTGATATTCTATTTGCATTTATAATTAAAATGAATAGACTTACTTTGAGAATAATGGATCATATTCATGGTTGCCGTTGGTTGCAGTCGATCAGTTAAGACATCTAGTGTAGAATTAACGCAACAATTTGGGCCTACATTTTCAAAGTAATTGGTATCAAATATAATGCCTACACACACACAAGCTAACACACCCATAGCAAATTTTGGGGGGGGGGGGGGGGGAACTACTACGTCTAGTCATAAATGTAGAACCCAATTTATAGTGCAATTTATTACACTTAAACACTAGGTACTACATTTATGATCAGAAGAGAATTGTTTTTATTCTATGTGCTTAACAACTTGAGTACTATTTTATAGTAATATGGCACCTGTTATGAGAGCCCATACGTTTGAGCAATCGGTGCCTGTAATAGTGCAGAAATCTTCTACAAGTCGGCCTGCTTCTTCACTGTTGATATTAAAGATGAGAGTTAGTTCAGAACATTTTAGATGCAGTATGCATTACTTTTGTCAAATATATGGTGTTATGAAAATAACACAAAAGGAAAAAATAATATGTCAGTTCCTATAATTTCCCCTAATTTTTAATAAGTCCTTGTAGTTTTTATCCTTTCCATTGGGTCCTCATAGTTTTCTCCATCGTAGTTATATATTGGTTCCTATACTCATATAATGTTAATTGGTAAGAGAAACAATATTAGTATCTGACGAGCTAGGTTGTTTTCACTTAGCATGCACCGGATTAATGTTGCTTCATGCATCATATAAAATCGAAAACAATAATATTACATAAACATTTATACACATATACACACACACACACGCAAGAAGATGATTATGAGTATAATAATTTACTTTTTGTGTTGATGATGAGTACATTTTACTTCATTTTATTTTTATAAAACTTATTTCAATTTTGTATTTTGTAGCAACTCATTTTTATCTACATAAATCATAATTAACATATTATAACGATATGGACTAATTCCTATATATTAGAAACTATAAAGACCCAATAATATAAAAAAAGATAAAAATCTATAAAGCGTGTGTATGCATGAATATATCGTAGGTTAACTTTTTTGGATGAACTCCCGAAGGTTGAGCCAATATAGAGCCTGAAAAAAAAAAAAAAAAAGAAATGGAAACACAATGAGAGGTTAAGTTAATTGCTTATAGTGTAATGAAATCTAAATCTTGATAGAGAACAAAAAGTAAGGAGAATTATGAAGAAGAGTGTGGTATATACATTTGCAAGAAAGGCATTAACAGCAAATTGTATTAATGGCGAAGGGATCTGACTGAGATGAGCAATTGGACTAAGCAAAGAAGCAGATCTGATCATGTCTACCAATTCCTTTTGAGAGAATGCAGCCAAAGCTATCGCAGTCCCCTGGAAATATATATAATTCCAAGCTATAGTCACTATATATATATATATATATATATATATATATATAAGTGTGAGTGTGTACCGTCTTTAGCCATATTTAATTTGTAAAACCAAAAGAAAAGCTCAGTAAAAATTATGTGCCAACACAAAAAGTATATATATGTGTGTGTTCATACTTTATGGGTAAATAAACTTCGAATATAATAAATAAAAGGGGGAATATAATAAAGATATATACTAACCTGAGAATGGCCCGTATAATGCATTTTTTGCCCAGTGTGGTTGTGCACGTAACGAACTAAAGAATGAAGGTCATAAGAGGACAATTCGTCCCATGACCACTCCCAATATGCCTGAAGATTTTGTTGAAACAAAAAGAAACAATTAATATATCATTAAAACGAGAGAACTAATGGATATAATTCAGTTTCTAGAATGATATATATATATATATATATATATATATATCTGGCAATTTCCATGAAGCAATTGATTTTTTTCCCTAAAGTACGAGTATATTGTTGAGTAATTATGATGGGTGGAGTGATTGAGAGTGATGGGGGTGATTGTGCTAAAATCGAATATTATTGCATTTAAAATTGGTTTGTTTGAATTCGTTCAATACGATATATAAATAGGAATTAAGAGAGTATGACAGAAATCAGTTTGTGATTCGAATTCATTTGGATAATCTAAACACTCCGAAACATTTTTAAAAAAAAATACCTTATCAATAGGTGAAAAGGATGTGTGGCCACTACTATATTTGGTGCCACGTGTATTGCCAAGCCACACATCAAAGCCATTGTCCGCTAAGATAAAAGGCAATGATTCATCGGTATTTCTGATAAGCCATGATACAGCGTCCTAAAACCCACAAAGCAAAACATAATGTTTAATTCAAGAAATTATGATGATTAAATCAAACGAAAATAAAATAAATTTGTATCAATTAATAATGAAGCTAATTACCAGAAAGAGACCATGTTGTAATAGAACAGGTAGCCTAGTTGCTCTTTTATCAGATCGTCCCCCTGGAATCCTCTGCAAGCTGAGGATGTAACCATCCTTTGTGGTAACCTGAATTTTTATACAACTTGCATCATAACATTGCAGATTTTTTTTTTTTTTTTTTTTTTTAGTTAGAGGCACAAATGCAACTTTAATCCTCTAACTTTATAAAGTTTCAGTCTAATTCCTTAATGTTATAAACCAAATTTTCAATTCTCCAACACTTAAAAATTGGTATTTTTTTATCAAAAAAATCAAACTTAATATAAGCACATTTGTGAATATTTGTCCAACACTTAAAAATTTCAATTTCGGTAAAAAAAAATTTAAAAAAAAAACTGATTTTAAGAATATAGCACTAAAAAAACACTTCATAAAATTAACGGTTAGGGGTGACATTATTACTCCTTTCTCAACACTCTGGGGACATTATTGATCCAAAAAACATTCTGAATATTCACACATCCTATGCGAAATCTTCGACAGCAAAATTGGACCTTAACCCGTGTGTGTTGGGGGGGAAAAAAGAATATAGCTTGCACATGGTGACTAAAAAGCCATTAATATGGAAGAAAAGGAATACTAATTATAAATTAATTAAACCTTATGTTCTTCGCAAGCGTAGCCTTGTGTCTCAACCATTGATTTGCATATCCCATCGATAGAACTTGTGGCAAATCCAGGGAGTGATTCACGTTCTTGTGCTGCTGAAACGCCCACAACTATTGAAATTGAAAGTAAAATCAATAACATGTTTTTGGCCATATTTACGAAATGATATACCTCATGACAATCCAAAACAGATGAAGCATTTTATATACAGTTCGAAGAATGCACCATAATTAAGGACATTAATGTTGATTCATGTTTCAATCAAAAATAAGTTTATTTGTAACTGATGAGTTCCTAATATTACGTATACAAGTATCTACAGTTGTCAATGGCGGAGGCACGTACATGCATTTGGGTCAATTTTAATCAATCAACATCAATCAACTTCATACTAGAAAACTTTTAATATCCGCTAAATAACCTGATTAGCTCAAAAACGTGTTGGATAAACACACCTTCAAAAATGATGATATGTTATTAATGGGGTTTGAATATAAGAAAGGAAGTAAGTTGAATTTGAAATTAGAGGTTAAATTAGATATCATAATTATATTAATAATTATATTTACGTGTTCCATGCATAAACAAGAATCATCAATCAATCAATCATCAACTTCATACTAGAAAACCTGTAATCAAGGTTGTTAAACTCACGAGTTTAAGAAACTCGACAATGACGAACTTTATCAATCGTAAATTGTAAGAATTTACTTTTATCATAAAATAGGTATTAACAGTGTGTAATTAAATAATTAAAATATAAAAAATGACAATAATTTGATTTAAATATATTTTAAATCCAAATAATTGAAATTAAATATATTACCATTTATAATTTATTATATTTAATAAAGAAATTTATAGAAAATTCATATGTAAAGCCGTTGAGGATGACAAAATTAAAAAAATTAACACAATTTTGTAAGCTAGAAACGTAAAAACGATAAATTCAAAGGTGTATAAACTCGTGAGTTTACAGCTGACACAAGTTTACTAGAGACTCAACTCAATTTAGTAAGATAAAAACGTAAAAACGGTAAACTCAGAGAGTCAACTCACGAGTTTGACAACAATACTTGTAATACCCCTAAAAAAGCCAATTAGCTGAAAAATGGGTCAGAAAAACGCACATGATTAATATGGTTTGAATATAATGAATGAAGTAAGTTGAATTTGAAATTAGACATTAAATTAGAAATCATAATTATATTTTACATGTTTCATGCATAAACAATAAATTCATCTTCTATGATTGTAGGGATCTACATAATTAGTTTGGGTTTAATGGGATAAATTGAGTTTAATTGTGATTCAAGCATACCTAAAAACAGCACCTTATGTTCCTTATGTGATTGAGGGGATCTCCATAAATTATATGAATAATTAATAGTTTATATTAAAATTTAGGTTATTACTGCAATAACATAAAACTTTGCAATTGAGGACAATAAAGTCGTGCTCAAAATTAGGTTAGTCCAATAAAATAAAATTTAATAATTTATATTTAATAAGTTTTCTGTATTTTATCACATTAATTCTTGAATCATAAGTCAATATCATGTAATTACACATTTGGAAGGGGGAAAACAACGGGTATGATGATATGATGAATACGGAATAGCTCAACCTAGAACGAATAATCATCGTATATAGCAAAGGAGTATTATCCAAGCAGTACTACTCAGAAGCATCAACGAAGGCAATGAGATTTGAATATAAGGAAGTAAGTAAGTTGAATTTGAAATTAGATGTTAAATTAGGAATCATTATTATATTAATAATTATAATTATGTGTTTCATGCATAAACAAGAAATTCAACCTCCATGATTGTATGGATCTCCACAACAAATTTGGGTTTAAGGGGATAAACTGAATTTAAATTTAGAAATTAAATCAGGAATCATAATCATATTAATAATTATTTAATTGTGATCCAAGCATACCCAAAAATGGCACCTTCCATGATTGAAGGGATTTCATAAATTATATAATTTATAATTTATATTAAAAACTAGGTTATTACTTCAATAATATGAAACTTTACAATTGAGGACAACGAAGTCTTGCTCAAAATTAGGTTAGTGCAAGAAAATCAAACTTAATTTTTATTTGAGGTACTTTATTTCCGCATTTTATCAAGTTAATTCTTGAATCATAATTCAATATCATGTAATTACGAATTTTGAAGCAATAAAAGCAACGAATGATGATATGAATCCGGAATAGCTCAACCTAGGACAAATAATCATCATATACAACATAGGAGTATTATCCAAGCAACTCTACTCTGCAGCATCAATGAAGGCAATGGTAAACATTACGTACTCATGAATTACTCAATGGCATTGATGATAGCGCGCAAGAAACCTTGTGCATTATTATTGGGTGATTAGTATTATTGTTAGCATTATTTTTAATTTATCTTTATCCACATTACTTTCTTTATGTGATTTTTCTTTAAGTAGGGGGAGGGTTATAAAATATTCATCCAATTTTATTATCAATGAATTATATTTATCTTGCGCAACGAACCCGTAAATGTTCATTTCAGTAATAACCGTTTCATTGGCTCATATCTTATCAAATCATTGCAATTTGTCTAAGGCTAAATATGATTTAGAAGATTTTTCATATAAAACAATAAAAAGAATTAATTGAATATTGTTCTGGTGTAGAACACAGATGTCTAGCCGGATGGGCTAGTGCTTTGCTATTGGATCAATATACTCAGCTTGAATATCTATGATGCAGATATCCAAGAGAGCGTGGAATCATTGTACACAGACTAGGCTTTTCGCTAAGGGGGGTGATGTGTGTGCACAGTGTGACAATATGTAAATAGTTCAAGGTTAGAACGTGTGCACCTTAAAGGTCGACCCCTGTATTTATAGAGAATACCTTCGGTCCAGTATCTGGGGCCTATCGTGATCTTAGGCCGTTATATCCTATCCAAGATATGGATTCAGATATACCCGGATCATAAGTAAGATGGGATTTCCCATTATCATAGGAGGATCCCAAGATGGGGTCTATTCCTTAGTGGGCCACCTCGGTATTGGGCCTGATTGGGGTCCGTAACAGTTGACCTCCAGCCTGGTAGTTCAAGGTTTTGAGCTACCGGGATGTATCTTACCATCAGACCGGGTTACTCTTCCGCTGGCCCCGTCCGATTTAATGACCCGAGGTCTAGTCTCAAAGGTCCGGGCTGACACCGCGATGCTAGTTGATCCGAGGTCATGTCTCCCAGATCTAGGCTAAACGCCATGGTACTCAAGGGTCCGAGGTACTCCAGGATCCGAGGTATCACCAGCCGTATAGCTGTATTTCGAGGTCAGCGTCTTTCTGTATTGGCCATCATTGCCCCCCCTGACATTTGTCTCATCTGGATTGGCTTGGGACTGCAACCGCCTTGACTCACCGTCAGCGGTTTTCGTGCGCATTTAAGGCCCCTATTGCGTGTCGTACATCACCCCTACAAGTAGGGTGACTTCACTCCTTTACCCCCGACGCTTCAACGCCATTTCGTATTTCCCTCCATTATTCTCACTTCACTACTCATTTGGCATTCTTTCCCTGCTTTTACGACTCTTGTTATTCCTTACTCCGACAGTTCTTCTGCAACTCTTGGTTTTTCACTGTTCCTCCATTTTTCAAGCATCCCTTCTACTCAGGTATGCCCTCTTCTTCTCCCTACTTCTCTGTTACTATTTTTACAATTTGGCGGTTTTTATCCATCATGCCTTCTTTCGCTGTTCGGATTTCTGGGTTTCTAGTCCATCTGGATGAGTTTCGGTAGGAGTTTTGGGTAGCCATTGGGTTCTGGGTTCATTACTTTAGACACATACCCCCATTCTCGTAGGCATGTCCCTCACTGAGTTTCGTCTGCTTTGGCTTCTTCTCCTCCTTATCGACCCTTTTATGCCTATTCTAGGTTCCAACTTCTGGATTTGATAGATTGGATTAACCCTTCGTCCCTTTCGAACCAAGCACTAACCCCAGAAGAGGAAGAGGCGTTGCGCACCCGTTATCCTAGGACCAGTTACTGGATATTGGGTTCCCCTCTGGCTGAGGAGGAAAGGTTGGACACCCTAATCCATGGTGGGTCTAGCAGGAAAGGCGCTAGAGGGTCTCGCTTTGCCACCGCTGGGATCCGGAGTGATCCTTCTGCCCATGTTTCGCTAGACGTTGGAAACCGAGGTGTCCCTGAAGCCATCCCGGTCCAACCTCTCAGTTATTACGAGCCTCCTCCTCGCGCAAGGCCGGAATCACTTCCTAATGGATGCCTCGGCCCATGCTAGGATTGCATTGCTTCCAGCTCCCATTAAATCGCGAGCAGCCAAGATTCCCTGGCGGATACTACTCTAGGATCCTGCCGCCAAAGGTCGTCCTCCGCTCCTAGCCCGATCACTAGGAGTCTGATTCACCCCAGTCTTGTCAATTTACCTCGTCGACATAACTTGCATGCTTCAGGTATAATGAAGGGATTCTGATTTTCATTTTATTGCCATTTAGGTATATATGGATTCATCTTCATCATCTGATCGGACGCCCTCCGTCACTGGGGATTCAGAATCTGCGAGTCCCCCTCAAATTCTACTCCAGAAATATCCCTGGGTTACTCATGAAGTCTTGACAACACGTTTGCTGATGTCCCAGGCCGACGTCAATAGACTGGAATTGGGCAATACTACTCACTGCCTCCTTTGTCCGCCCTCCGACGAGGAGCCTATATGTTCCTTCCGTGAAGGAACCGATACCTCTTTCTTTTTCTTTTACCGGATTATGCTACCTGACTCAGTATTCGCTTCCCTTTTACCAAGTTCCAAATATATGTCCTCAACTACCTCCGTCTAGCTCCTTCACAGCTCCACCCTAACGGGTGGGGTTTTATGCTTGCTTTTGAGCGTATTTGCAATTCTTTGGTGGAGCCCATCCCCTGTACAGCCACCGTATTTTTTTATTTCTTTTGTCCGTTTACGCCACATTCTGGCAAGGAGTCCTCCGATTTGAAGGGTTTGACCTCCATTCGAGGGGTCCCCAGTTTGAAGCTTTTTCACATCTTCCCCGAGTCCTTCAAACACTTCAAAACCGGCTTTTTTAAGGTGGTTTCCATACTTGGGCAACCGCCCTGGTTCCTTCACAGGCCTGAGTCCAAAGAGGTGGAGTGGAGGTTCCCTTTATACTGGACCAATGATCACCATAACAAGCACTCCACCAGCTACCAGGTCGACCTAGACGACCTCTCTCAAGAAGACGGCGACTATGTGTCTTGGCTGGTGTCCTACGTTAATCGCCATGGAGTTAAAACTGCCGCCTTCATCCTTTCAGGGCTTCCAACCGATATCCGTCAGGCCCCGCGTATACTTTCCCTTACAGTGTTGATCCTTTTTGCTATATAGGATTCTTTGATTTGTTCTTATTTGCTCTAACTGGTCTCCTAATCTATTGTGCACCTCAAGGTATGCAGCCCCTACCAAGATACCTGTCTCATGTGAATTCGGCTCCCGGCGGGTCGAGCGCTATCAACCCGAGGAAGAGGTCCGCTCCAGAACCTCAGAAAACCAAGGGTGATGCGGAATCCTTAGCAAAGGTGCCGAAGAAGGCTAAGGCCAACCCGGCGACTTCCCTAGACAGTGCCCCATCATCCTGCCCTCGACTGGCTCTACGCAAGTGACCTTAACTTCCCGCACAGTCATTGAAGCACCGACACCCTCCTCTTCGACTTTGCCTCCTCCGCCGCCATTGCCAAAACTCCCGCGCGGTCATACATGGAGCAAGGGAAGGACCGAGGAACTGTTGGTTGCTCATCTCCCTCCTCGGTGCTATACAGACAATGTCCCGCTCTCAGATGTAGATGTAACCAAGCTGTGGGATGTCCAGAAGGCTACTCTGAAAGCCGCCGGGGTGGTGTAAGCTTTCGAGATTCTGAAACAAAATAATGTGGAGGCCAACATCGCCTTGAATCGGGTGAAGACGGAGAGGGATGGTGCGGTGGTGACTAAGAAGAAAGCCGAGGATGCCCAGTAGCAGGTAGACGTGGCCGAGAAGAACAAGCTCAATGATGAGCTGCTGATGACTCGGGAGGCCCTTGAAATGGCGAATCATGAGCTTGTCCAGCTGCAGGCGACTCATGACAAGGACATCCGGCCCTACGGGTTGTGCAGACCCAACGAGGAGAGCTAGCCGAGGAGTTTGGCGAGACGAAGGCCGCCCTTGCGGATGCTCAGAAAGCTTATGTCGACTGCTCCAACATCGTGAAGGAGACCGCAAAGGACGCCTTTGATATGGCCCTAGCGCAAATCCGGCACTTGAACACTGACGTCAATCTGGCCCTTACCGGGTTTCACCATAAGGCGTATATCTAGGGTGGCCAACTTATCCCGCCCCCTGTATCTCCCGAGGCTACCTTGGTTTCAAAACTTGATGGTGGGGACCGGACTGTCGAGGGTGAAGAACATACCTCATCCGGCGTTCCTATCGGTGATCTCTCCATCCCATTCGCTCTTGCCAGTTGACTTGCTTTATAATTTTATTTTTTGAACTTTGCTTTTGGGCGTTGATGTCCTGTGATTTTGTATTGAATATTGTCGTCTTGTCTTTGGCTTCATGGACGATTAACTCATTAATTTAATTCCCTTTCGATTAGGTTGTTTTCTCATCTTTTATCACGCCAACTATCGTGTTATGAATCCCCAAACCACGCTAGGGATTCTTTTACCGGGCCAGGGTCTTACGTATGTAGAATTCTCTTATTTTCTTCCAGTAGCTATGACCGGGTATCATGGTAGGGGTATGTCATTTAACCGCTCTACTGAGTTCCGGATCCGTTGTCCGGGATAATAACCAGGATAAGGGCAAATTTTCACATGTCCAGCCATGGTATGAAAACGCACGCACTTAAACATTTTAGCCTGATCAGGGCCGGGATGACAATTCACCTCCTTATCGAGGAGAAAATTCTTTGATGCATCATACTTTTGCAAAGGCTTTTAGCAGCGACCTTGCGTAATTAAAAACCCGGGCTTGTTGGCCCCGGTGTCATTTTTTCAACCAAACCTTGCGTAATTCAGAACCTAGGATCGTTGGCCCCGATGTCATTATTTTAACTAAGCAGGTGTATGACCGGGATGGATATCCCAAGTCCTTGCACATTCCTTTGTAGGTGTGTGATAAGACGTTTCAATGTCTGGGGTCCTCCCAACACGTGTTTTCTTGTGGTTAGAGACAGGATTCTGGGCTCGAGGTCGCCCCGGATCTGTCTGTTGAGCCGTTGTGTCGGTTTCATGTTGCGTGGACCTCGACTGTTCACTGACCGTCTTCTCTCTCCTAACTCGTCCGTCATCCCGGTTATTCCTCTACATCATAGCCCCCAACTGCTTGCAACGGTCCTCCATCATCTGCGGCATCACCCTGAAATCCTCTTGACGTTGGAGGTTATTGCACTTCTCCATATTCTCTATTCGCCTCAACATTGAGTCCTGCATTTTCTGTGGAAGAGTAACGTCCGGATTCGGGGCTGGGGTTCCTTGTGTCGTCGTGCCCTGAGGTTTGGCGGTCACTGCAGGGGAGGAAGCCGTGTCGAAACGTCGTTCCCCTCATTAGTAGTGTTGTCTTCCGGGACATCCTCGGGTAACGCGGGTCTTGCATTTGCTGCTGTTGACTCGCCTCAGCCTATGGTGGATTTCCAGGCTGAGGATTCCGACTGCTGCTTCTGGTATTAGCCATCGTCGGTCACGGGGATCGAAATTTAACGTCCCCACGGTCGGCGCCAATGTTCTGGTGTTGAACACAGGTGTCTAGCCGGATGGGCTAGTGCTTCGCTATTGGATCAATATACTCGACCTAAATATCTATGATGCAGATATCCAGGAGAGCGTGGGATCACTGTACACAAACTAGGCTTTTCGCCAAGGGGTGATGTGTGTACACAGTGTGACAGTATGTAAATAGTTCAAGGTTAGAACGTGTGCACCTTAAGGGTCGATCCCTGTATTTATAGAGAATACCTTTGGTCCGGTATCTGGGGCCTATCGTGATCTTAGGCCGTTATATCCTATCCAAGATATGGATTCAGATAAACCTAGATCATAAGTAAGATGGGATTTCTCATTATCATAGGAGGATCCCAAGATGGGGTCTATTCCTTAGTAGGCCACCTTGGTATTGGGCCTGATTGGGGTCCGTAACAAATATTATAATAATTCTTTTGACTTGATTAAGTATCAAATCAATTTATAAATAATGTTTAAATAAAGTTTTTCATACATTATTTACAAATAATGTATATTGCTTGTATAAATAATAAAATAGACTACGTAAGTATGATTCCTTTCGAGGCTCAGGGCGAAAAGAGTTTTTGAAATAAATCTTATTTCAAAAATTTAGCATAAGGTAATATATAATGGAATACGTTGTCATATAAATGTAACAATATATTCTTAAAAATTGTTTTGAAATTTTATTATCGTAAATTATGCTAAATAAGTTAGAAAATCTATATCTTTGTGATAAAGCAAATAAACAGAGAAAAATTAAAAGTAATATTAAATCATATTGAGAAATAAAATGTTGGATTTTGAACTTTTTTGAAATAATCATATAAAGTCATCAAGATATTTATAAGGATATTTTTAGTATTCCAACAAACGCTTTAAATAATATAATTTAAATTTTATATAGAATATCTCTTAGTTGATTACTTAACTAGCTTATAGATGAATTTCTACAAAATAATTCGAAACTATATATTAAAATAAATTAATATATATTAGAAGATATTATCATACCAGAAGTTATCTAAAAGTCTTATTTTAATCTAAAAGCATTTATTAATAGCAATAAAAATAAGAACAACAACAATAAGGCCTTTTGGTTTAAATATCTACAAAATCCTAAAAACCTAAACTTATTATCGGAGATCGATCACTTCTCCATTGTCATCGTTCGTGCCACCAGAGCTTCTGCGGGGTAGCTTCAGAATTTTTCATCCCTTCTTTGTACATCCTGCTTTCTTCAGTTCCTTTGCCTTTTGATAGAATATCACTTTCAAAATTCCACAATTCAAACATTCCCGCATCTTTTATGCTGTTCATCGTCTAACAAGTATACTCACATATATCAGGTGATGGTACTTGTTATGGTGTTCGGTCCTTGTGTGGTTAACAAGGTGACACCTTTCGTTTCACCTTCTCTGTATTTTCAGCTCCAATGATTTTTGTAGGGAGGCGAATTCTAAATCGTTTTACCTCTCTTTGATGCTTTTAGATGGTATAAATGTAATTACCTCAAAATTATTATGTTTGTTTCAGCTTTTTTTTAATCAATTTATAATGAATTATTGAACTTCAAGCTTATGCAATATTTATGGGAATTTATGTCAATATTTTATGAATGATTATTGTTTGTGTTTTTTATTCTAACAGATTATAATTCCTTAAATTTAAGTTGTTTGTGATTATATTTATTAGTATCAGTATTCCAACCGTCAATTTTATTTTCCTCTTTTGCGTCTTTTCCTTTTCCTTTTTAAAACTATTCCAATTGATATATTTTCCTTACCTTCTATTATTTTTATTTTTTAAAAAAAAATTTAAGGTTGACTTCAAATCTTTTATGTTTTAAAAATGCTTTATCTTTTAAAACAAAATATTATGTTTTAAAATGAGTCCTTTTTATTTTGCTTTCCTTCAGTTTTCTATTTTCGGTTTCAAAGTTTCCTTTTGTTTTCAAAAACTCAACTAATCTATTTTTATAGATGAGAAGTTATTTTTTGAATGTATAATAATCCATATATATATATATATATATATATATATATATATATATATATATATATATATGTATGTATGTATGCGTGTGCTCTTCTTTCCTTTTAGTGAATGCACTTTCTTTTTTAGTTAGACGAGTAACATCCTGATTTGTATTACTCTATAGATTACGTTATTACGTTCTCAACCCGATGGTTTAGATTGTGAGCTAGAGGAAAGAAAGCTCGTTGATTATTTTTCGTTGAAAATTTGTCATAGATTTCTTGGATAATTTCCAAGATATAAAACTACAAATCTTTGAAACAACTTTTTTACTTGTGGAGTAAAACTATATATATATATATATATATATATATATATATATATATATATATATATATATATATATATATATGATCCTCCCTAGACGTCACTTAGTGGGAGTCTAGTGCACCGGGCCACCATTTTGTTCTAGAATATTAAACTAACAAGGTATAGTTTAAGCATATTAATAAAATAGTACCATAATGTGATTAGAAGCATGAAACCCAATTAGTTATTGGTTGGGCTTGAGGGATGTTCATTTAGAATATAGCACCTATAGCCCGTAGTAAGAATAATTGAATAATGAAAAGAAATCATATTTCTTCTTTTGATTTTTTCTAACTTTATAAATGGATGGCCAATGTGAGTTGGCATAGATGGTAAGGGATCCATGATTAGGCCCTTGGGTCGTGGGTTCGATCCCCTCTCGCCGTCATTTGACTCCTTTGGTAGCGATCTCGTAAGTCCCCGATAAGCGCTCATGTAGAGCCGGGGCCGTCTTGCACGCCTTGTGATCACGATGTCGAACCCCTCCAAAACCTTTTCATATTAAAAAAAAAAAAACTTTATGAATGGATGAATCTTACTGAACAAAAACTAGACACTAACTGCGATATAACTGAAAGTAAAACATAAAAACAAGATGGAGGACCAGGAATTTGAGCAGTGATCATCTTTGCAAAACTACTTGATACTTCCTCCGATTCTAATTATAGGACAATATTTGGGAGTTAGTTTTGGTTGTAATTATAGGACAAAGTTCTAATTTTTATCAATTTCTTCCTAAAATACCCTTATTGATATTTTCTCAATAATAATTAAACACAATAATAATTTAATAATACACATATATATTATAAAGTAAGTAATGCTTGCAACTCATTAAAGTCACATACACCTCAATTCTACTTTTTTTTTAATAAAATAATTTTGAGCATTTTTTATCATATTTTTCCCATATCACCCCTATCAATACTTCTTCCATAATAATTAATTTAATAACACGCTTATTATTTTTTTTAATCAAGTATGCCCTTATTAATGAAAAGTAAGTATAAGAGAGAAATATAGTAAATATAACTCACCAATATTTCAAGTTGATGACTGAATAAAACTGGCATAACTGATTTATCAAAAAAAAAAACACTGGCATAATTGAGGGTGAAACAGAACAAGTCATGAGTTGAAAATTCAGAGTTGGGCCGCAAGTGATAATGAACTGCATATGGGATAAAAGTCTGAAAGCAATGTCACAAGTCAAAGGCCCCTCGTCTTGGGTTCAACTAGCGTGGGGTCGGTCTTCCTCACCTTATGGGAGGGGGTTCGATCCTTGCGTTAGTCGAAGCGGGGGATCCATGGGTACATGGAAGCGGTCACACGGCTAACGCCCTTACGTTATTTGTGGATTGGGCTCCGCTGCGCTCATTTGGATTGTGGGTGAGCCCAACCCCCATCCTAAAATTTTTATATCAAAAAAAAAATGTCACAGGTCAAAGCCTACCAGAGTGTGAGTGTCCACATCTTTAAATAAGGTCATTTTTGGAAAATTAATGAAATTAACTAATTTAACTCATATTCTTAATCTCTCCAAAATGTGGTAAATATATCCTATTATTATGACCCGTGTATGTCTCTATTTTGTTATATATTTTTATATTTATTTATGAGATTTTATCATTGTTATTTTTCGTAAAAGTAATTATTATAATTATGTTGGATTAGAAGATATTGCATAAAATAAATGCTAAAAATGGTAGAATTTTTATATTTTATTTCCTTAGATTAAATTGATTTGCACGAAGGTATTCTTGGTTGTGTTTATTGTAGGAAAATTAAGGAGTTAAAATCAAAAGATCAATCAATCATAGAAAGAGGGTGAAAATTCGTATAGGTTGAAGGATCCATAAAAACAATGCATTAATTAAGGTTGCTTTTGGGCCAAATTACAACATGGTTAGAACCCATATGTATTAAACCTTTGACTTATACTCCTTAAGTGGGTCCTATGACGACCACTTAAGCCCAAATGCATGTCTTCCATGACCACGAAGATAGAAAACGTGGCTACCTACAATTAATGAAGGGTGGGAGGTGATTTCACATGGTTACCTCATTTCCAAGTCATAAGAAGGCGCTGCCTCATTAATGAAAGGCATGAGGGTCATTTTGTATGGCTTTTTCTCCGGCAAGCTACCATATGGTACCACATTAGGAAGATAAAGACTATGCCTTGCACCCTAAGTTTCCACATGTCATCATGTGAATTAATTAGAGATAATTCATAAAATCCAAAGGATATTAACAAATCTCAATTCTCATGGTGCCACATACCAAAGGACATAATTAAATATAATTCAAAAACTAATTTAATTCAAATTATTATGTCTTTTTATCTCTTGAGAATTAAATTTAAGGGATAAGAGTATTAAATGCCATGGAAGTTTTCGCTCAGGAGCACTGGTAAGACGGAAGTTTTTTTTGGACCAAAAATGCCACGGAAGTTTAAAAAACGTAGCAATTTTGCCCCTCCATTAATTTTGACCGTTAAGTTTAACTGAGTGCACACGTGGCATGCCACCTCATCAATCGTGGCATTTTTGCCCGAAGTTTTCAGGAGCAATTTTGCCCCGGAAGTTTACAAAACGTAGCAATTTTTCCCTTCTGTCCCCATTTATTAAATTTGACTATTAAATCAGTCAAAGACCACACATGTCATGCCTTGAAAAGGTCGAACTTTGAGTCAAAGAAAGAGATCCTTGAGATGTTGAGCTCAAGGCAGCCAAAATTTGTGAAGTCAAACTGGTCAAAGGGACTGAAAGGTCTGTCACAAAACTCGGAAGAAGCATCACTTATTATCTAAGCAAATGAAACGCAAAACGAGAAATATATTGTTCCAAAAATTGGTTCAGTAAAACAAATCAATAGTGATAATATTTACGTTTGTATAGACTGATCATTTGCTTAGATCATAAGTGATGCTTCCTCTGGGTTTTGCGATAGACCTTTTATTCCCTTTGACCAGTTCGGCTTCACAAATTCTGGCTGCCTTGAGCTCAACATCTGAAGGATCTCCTTCTCTGACTCCAAGTTCGACATTTTCAAGGCATGACATGTGTGATCTTTGACTGATTTAATAGTCAAATTTAATATTGGGAGACAAAAGGGTAAAATTGCTACGTTTTGAAAACTTCCGGGGCAAAATTGATCCTCAGTGAAAACTTTCGGGGCAAAATTGCTCCTCAGTGAAAACTTCCGGGGCAAAATTGATACTTAACTCTTATTTGATTGATGAGGTGACATGCCACGTATGATGAGGTGGCATGCCACATGTGCACTCAGTTAAACTTAACGGTCAAAATTAACGGAGGGGGCAAAATTGCTACGTTTTGTAAACTTCCGGGGCAAAATTGCTACGTTTTGTGAACTTCCGTTGCATTTTTTGTCCAAAAAAAACTTCCGTCTTACCAGTGCTCCTAAGCGAAAACTTCATTGGCATTTAAGACCCTTATCCCTAAATTTAATCCTTGTGCTAAAAACTATTCAAAGAAAAACGCAGTGTCATTATCTCTTCAATTATCAAGGCTAAATAATCATTTTTCCAAAACCTTTTAGAAGAAATCATGTTATCTCATCATCCTTTATCCAAAACCTAAATTCAAATGCAAAAGGGCTATAAAAGGGACCCCAAGGCTTCATTTCAAGAACATGACCACCACATGACCAGATACCACACTTCTCTTCTTAATTACATATGGATGATTATATATATGAATATGACGGTTGTCTATTATAGGGTTTGACGTTTGAATAACTATATTGTTAGATGAACAAATCGTAGTTGGGTTATTATATGCTGGGTTCGGGTGTAATAATTGATTAATTAATGGAGACCTATGGCTGTTGTCTAAGGTATTTATATTAGACTTGGTAATATTTATACACTCCATATCCATTGTTGTACTATGACAGCCACTGATCTATTCTCAAGAAGATTCATCATATCTTGTGTGTGTTTGTCTTTTATTTTATTTTTATTATTAAAAATCCTAAAAATTACTCTTTTCTTAATTTCTTGAGTCTTTCACACTTAGTTAATTAAAGAATTAAATACTATTGACTCTGTGCAAGAGAATACAACCTATGTTGTGCCATTGTACTACATAATTTAGTATTAATTTTAGCTCTAATTAACGACAAGCGTGATCACTACACCATTGAGGAGCAAGTGTAAGAGGAAGTTGGAATGGAGAAGGAATGATCAAATGTTGCCCAGTAACATGTAAACTTCTACGCAACTCCTGGAACAAGAGCTGGAGATGATCTACATCCATATTCAAAATAATACTCCTATGAAAACTTATTGATACTGACCATTGAAATCAACATCTAGCCTTTTCATCTTAACTCCCCTTCTTTTAGATGATTAATACGCTACTAAAAAAGAGGCCTATAAGACCACTACATCTAGGTCTATATAGGTAGAGAAGGTTTGAAAACTCTGACCAATGGCATATTTTTAAATATTGAAACAACTTAATACCAGTCGCTCTTCCACGCAATCTAAATAATATTTTGTAGATCGGTTGTAGTTTAATGTGGTCTTAATTAGTATTAAAATATTGGGTTAATGAGCAATTTGGCCAACGAACTATTATCTCAGGAGCGCCCAGCACAAATAACTTTTAAGTGGACCAACAATATCAAAAAACTTTTAAAAATGTGTAGTCAGAACACAAAAATTTTACTCCAAGAGCGCCAAACACAAAAAAGTTTTACTCTAGGAGCACCCAGCACAAAAAGTTTTTACTCCATTTTTGTGTTGACTGCACATTTTTAAAAGTTTTTTTGTATTTTTGGTCTATTTAAAAGTTATTTGTGTTGGGCGCTCCTGAGGTAATAGTTTGTTGGCCAAATTTCTCCTTAACCCTTAAATATTATAAAAAGTTCAAAATTTAAATTCTTTTTAGATTGGTTGCTAAAACAACCAGTTTAAATATCCTTTTAGGGACCACCGTTTCTTTACTACCAATCTTAAAAGTTTCTGGATTTCTTCAGTTTCCAAGGTAATCTACTTCCCAACGCATCTCTTTGAAACTTGAAGCCATTTACTTCAATAAATGTAATCTTCATTTGTCAAATCTATTTAAAATCCTCAATCCTTTCTTTTCTTCACATTAATTCCCTCTTATTTTGTTTCTCAATCATCTATATGGTGAAACATGTCAGGACTCCTTTAGTTCATCCTCCATTTCCTCCTCCTCCTCCACACCTCCATTGCCTCAATTGTAAATGTTAGTGAGGGAGGTTCTTCGATAGCTTCATACGAGAGTGGCTTGCATGGAGAGAAGCTTTGGAAGGCTCATAACTTTGTTGCACACTGTCAACAACAAGTTGAACCTTGTATTCATTGCTAATGACATCAAGTACAATATTTCTTCTAACCCCTCTTCTCCATCCTCTTCTTCCTCCCCTACCTCTGGTGATGAGGAGGATAGTCACGCCCTGAAAATTGAAGTGTGATTAGTTCGAAATATGCGAAAATCCACATCCTCTTTATCCTTGTATATGTATAAAATTCTTAAGTTATATTTATGATGGCCATATTTACAATATATAATATAAAGTGTTATACGTTTTACATTAACAAGAGTTGTTGGCTATCCACAAAACATTTTGTAGAATTAACCTCCCAAAAATTCTACAATGGCGTATGCGGCAACAATCCCACAAAAGGATCTATGCTCCATACTAACAAATGTACAATATATATATGAAGAAGGAGAGGATCCTAACTATAGATTATGTGGAGCACCTATAAGAAGATTCACAAAAAGTAATACATAAGTTTGAACTTTATATTGAGATGAGGATCTTTCGGACTATACTTCAACTCCAATTCAGCAAAACAACCTCTCAACGATTAGCCAGAGTACTAGGTCATCTACTTTATCTTAGCCCAAAATATTTTTCGGTGGATAACATCTCATTAATGAAAATACCTACAATAAATAAATAAAGTGATGTGATGTGATGAAAGTTTATAATAAAGAGTTAAGAGTTAATTTCAACTCCCAACTACAAAATCATAACCATAAATCAATTTATATAAAATTTTATTAATAAGCATAATTAAATATGTATAAAAAAATCATTAAATGAATAATACCAACTACATAATAAAACATTTTTTCTTTCAAAATCAATTTATAAATAAGACTCAAATTCTAACTTCTCATAAGACTTCAACATAATAGATAACAAGCGTGGGCATACAATCCACGAGGGTAACTAGCCAGGCATAGCTCAAGGCTAAGAATACAAGCATGGACACACTATCTACTAGGGTAAATAACCAAGCAAGCGCAGCACGAGGCCACAAAACGAATGCAAGTACAAGACCTACAAATAACAAGCGTGAGAATGAATCCCACGGAAATCAAACATGAGTACTGTGCCCATGCATGTCTACTACAAAAAAAGTCATGTTTTGCGATGGAATTTTTCCGTCACAAAAAAGGGATTTTCTGTTGCAAATATGGTTTGCGACGCATTTTTGTATGTCGCAAAAAATGGCGTCAAAAACCATTTTTTCCCCAAATTTTGTGGCATAATTTATTTTCCGTTGCAAAATTCAATTAATTAAAAAAATTAAAAAAAAAATACGAAAAAAAAAAACTTGTATATCATGAAATTCATAAGAGTTTACATAGAGAAAAAAAATATAAATAATAATGTTGCGAACAAAATGAATTTTTTTAAAAAAAAAAAAAGTCTAAACAGCAGCAGCAGTGTGATGGTCATCATCACCAGGAACCGACCCTTACCCTTGTCCTTCAATAGGGACTAAAGTAGATCCTGCATCTGTTTCATCTGCTCCGCTTGCTGATTCATCTACTGCTCTGCCCAGTTCAGCCTCTCTCCTTGCAGATTCAGCTGCGCTGCTTGCTTTTGCACCAACGTCTTTATCCTCTTAAGCTCATATGCAAAAACAACATTAGGAAGTCAGTTTATTTTTTGTACTTCATTTAAATGGACGAGGGAATGAAAATGTAACAATCAATATCAAATGTATTACATTTTCCTGCAGAAACACCTTCAATACTGTCGGATGAGGAGTGCTTTGTATGCTTCAGTCGGCTAGCAGAGGCACCCACCCCGAATAGTCTTCCTTTATTGTAAAATCCGCCTACAGCCTGAATGAATAGACTCTCGTTATCGAACTAAGAAGATGGTTTGCTCTCACTCTGCGAGTCTCTCTCTTGCGATAGCTTCTGATAGGTTTCCTACAAGCACAAAAATACATCATAAATAAGGCATGTAAAATGAAATAAATATGTTGGTGCCTGAAACAAATAATAAATGCGATAACTGTCTCATCGCTAATTGCTGCAACTTGGTGTTAATCTAGCACCTCCCACTACCTTTAGACTCCTGAGAATGGGTCCGCCCAAAGGTAACCCAATCAATTAATTTTGCAGGAACTTCCCTAGACTCTGCTAGCAAACACAAATGATGACCGTTAATTAATTACTTCAAAGTATAGAAAATAAATATAACTATACAATTTTTTATCGATGCTCACTAAATGGAATGAAGCTACCAGTATATGACAGTCCATCCATTTGGGCCCTATTTGATTTATTTTTCTCACTTTTCTTCTTAAAATTCTCATCGACGGTCCATCTTTGAAATAATTGTTCTGCAGTCTCAGGTTGAATCCAATCTTTCGTGCCTATATTATTTCTCAATTTATAAAACTTATCAGACAACCACCGGCCTCCCTTGTAGTTATAAGCTATTTTCAAATTTCTCCGATGGTCAGGCAACCACCTAAACCTTCCCTGAAAATCAATAATGAACAATTAGTGCTCCAAATTATAAAAGTACTTAATTAGTTTGCATTTTGATAAGAAATTAATAACCATAAAGCACATAACTTACCAAGAACTCATTGAACCAAGCATCCCAAACGCACCTTTGATTTTTTATCTTGTACTTAAGTGTGAGTAAAAACCTATAATGGAAAATCACAGGGTATTTATAAACTATAAGACCATATGGGTCAATTAATAACTGTGCGAAAAAATATATATATATCACCTCTCGAATAGATACATCCACCTATTTTGTTGTAGACCTCTAACCCTTGCTTTGTAGGCCAAGTAAACAAGCAAATGTTCCATTGAGTCAAATAAGCTAGGAGGAAACACCATCTCTAACTTGCATAACATTATTGGCATGCTCGCCTTCAGCTGCCATAACTTTTCAACATTAAGCTCAGAAGCACACATTTCTCTAAAAACCATGGAAAATTCTGTCAGAATAGTCCATATATGCTTCGGTATGCTTTGAAGGCTCACGGCAACAATCTCTGGAAAAAAACATGACAATCATGACTCTTCATACCGAATAACTTCGCCTCGTTCATATTGACACATCTTGAGAAGTTTGATGCATAGCCGTCCGGGAGTTTCAGATCTTTAACCCATCGCAACAATTATAAATTCAGATCTTTGTTAAATGTGTACGATACTCTAGGTTTGGAAGTCTGGCCCGTGGCATACTCTACCAAATGCAAATCGTGCCTTCTACAAATCGCTTCTATGTCCCATCTTGCGTTGACTGTATCCTTTGTCTTATCCTTGGTGTTCATCATAATGTACAGAATATTGCAAAATGCATGACATTGAGGTTGTGTCATAACAATTGATCTTTCCAATATAGGTAGTTCCCAAAAGATGTTGCGTTTCTTCCAATGATGTTCAATGTCATATCCCTCAGGTTCGCTGGAAGCAGCCCCCTTTTCAAGACTTTGAAAGTGCTTCACCCTGTCTCATATTTCTTGTCCACTTAAACGACTAGGTTGATTTGACCGTTCAACCACATTCCGCCTGAAGTCTTTTTTATTTTTCCTAAGCGGATGATCGAGGGGCAAGAATTGTCAGTGCCTGTCAAACCAACAGACCTTGTGATTGTATTGCAAGCTAAAACCCACGTTCTGTTCAAGACATACCAAACATGCAAGCTTCCCCGACGTTTGCCAGCCACTCAACATCCTGTTGGAAATTATGCCCTAGGGGCAAGTCATTGTACTTTAAACCTTAATGTCATTTAAAGTATTCTCCATTTAGTTATCATTTCATTTGCATGTTTATAGTGATAACTGTATCCCTGGATATATCTTATAGATTATCCTAAATGTCCCTGGTCGGTCATCTACACTGAGCGAAGATGAAATAAGACCAGTATGACTTTGATGAGGTATGGAGATACGATCAAAGTCATGGGCACTTGTAAGAGTACAAGGTGCTGGACCGACCCACTATGAGAAAGTTGCATGGATTAAGTCATAAGCTTTTCTCATGTATAACCGCGTCACAACACCTTTTGACCTAAGATCATCATGGATTCCTACATGAGAGTTGCTGGTCTTTGACCTAGTCAAAAGTCACCTTTGACCGGGTGATGATAAAGGCTTGGATCGGGATCAGTGGTTTTCATACAGAGGAATGTGAATGGTCAAGATGGAATTTGTCCCTCAC
Source organism: Acacia melanoxylon (assembly GCA_019022615.1). NCBI lineage: Eukaryota > Viridiplantae > Streptophyta > Magnoliopsida > Fabales > Fabaceae > Acacia > Acacia melanoxylon. The sequence goes on along the minus strand of JAFJYJ010000045.1, from coordinate 754,239 downwards.
ATTTGTAGAGAGATAATACTGGGCCCCTCGATAAGTGAGTCTGAGAAATGTATGGTCATACTACGATGGAAAGGAGTTTCCATTTCAATTATTAGACTACTCAAGAATCAAGAAAGTAATGGTCAAGAACAGGAAGTTGACATTATCCATGCCTCATCCTTGACCAAATTATCGCATGACAAAAGGAACGTGACATGGTTGTACGATAGGTTGTATCATATTATCGATCCCCATATGAATTGGGTAGTCACAATGTCTTGCTAGAGACCACTTGTGACTTGTGGGCTGGTACAGTATTGGCCCGCTGCCAATCTTATGTGGGCCTGCAGGGTCACAGACAAGAATAGCCCAACACGAGCAATAGTGTCCAGATTCATTGAATCTTAGATATGTCTAAGATTTAATGAATACAATATTTGGTCTAGGATATATATATATATTAAATTCGAAAATAATGATATTATTATTTATAGATAATATTATTATTATATAGTATTTAATTTATTTGATAAATTAAATAACTAAAATAAATAGAGATATCATATATCTCGATTTAATTTGAATTGAGATATAGTATCTCGATTTAATTAAATAGACAGATATCATATCCGAGATTTAATTTATAAAGATAAATTAAATCGCGGGTTTTTAATTTGGATTAAATAAATAGATTAGATTGGATCTGTTGGACATATTAATTAATATATTAATCTAAATTCGTTTTTCAAGATTGATTTTAGATTAATCTTGAATATTTTAATACGGCCCAATTAGGGTTTGAGAAACTCTATATAATGATGCTTTAGTCGTATTGAAATGAGAGAGAGACAAGCCGTGAAATAAATCCTAGAGAAAAACGTGAGACACAAAGTAAGAAGGCGCTAGCACGTTGCCGTACGTGTTGGAGAGCTGTTCGGTGTGGATACCGGTAGAGGGAGTGGATTCGTATAGTCGACTCCTAGAGATTGATCGAGCAAGAAGGTGTTAGCCCACGTGTTCGCAAAGGACGCATACAAGATCGTATAGGTACTATTTTTCTAACGAACCCGATTTAAACGCCATGTATAAATCCTCTCATTGGGGTTCGTAAAGTTTTTTTTAATTCCGCTGCGTGTACGGATTCCAACACATCCCATATGCAGGGAAATCATTTATCATCCACATTAAGCCAGCCTACATGGTGAAATTCTGGCTCAATGATACATCATATGTAAGAACCCCTTCACTCCACAACATCTCCAACTCATCTATCAAAGGCCTGAGGTACACATCTATCTTCTTTATTGAGTTGGATAGCCCAAGGATTAACACGTTAAGGAACAAAAACTCTATTATCATGCACATTAAAGGTGGGAGATTGTACGGAGTCACAATCACAGGCCAACAAGAATAATTTCTGCATGTCTTGTTGAAAGGAGCGAACCCATCCAAACACAAACCAAGACGGACATTACGGGGATCCTCTACAAACAACGGATTCGCCTCGTCAAATTTAAGCCAAGCTTCGATATCGGATGGATGCGTCACAAATTTTTCATCCCTACGATGCTCCTAGTGCCATCTCATGTGAGAAGCTGTTCATTCTGATGAATACAATCTTTGAAGTTTGGGCATGAGAGCAAAGTACCACATCTTGCTTAATGCTTGAAGGGTCATTTTCTTTCCATTCCTTACAACTTTGTATCTGTCATGTTCACAGAATTTACAATTAGTCTGCTCAGCATCATCCTTGTAATATAACATACATCCTTTGAGGCAACAATGAATTTTTTCACATCTAAGCCCAAGCTCTTTCACCTTTTTTTTTTTTTTTGCTTGGTAAAAATCCTTTGACAAATTATTGTCTTTGGAAACAACCTTACTCATAATCTGCATCATTTCATTGTAATTCTTCTCACTCATATGGTGATCAGTCTTCAAGCTTAGTGTTGCAAGGGTAGCCGATAACAATGAATGTTCACTATTTTCAATGTGTTCACAACCTTCCCATAATGGACGTTCCGCATCTTGAAGCATTTTATAGAACCTATCGGCTTCCGAATTAGGATCTTCTCCCACGTATGATTGTTGAGTATGTGTATCGGTCTCCTCTCCCACGTATGATGGTTCAACATGAGTAACGGGATCAAAATATTGGCCAATCAACGATCCCGCGACATCCATAACCAACTGCTCATATTGATTAAGGTTGTCACGATGACTAGTGTCCCCGTAATAACCACTCGGTGTCTGTCGGACTTCGCTATGACATTCCCAGCATTCATAATCCTTCATGAATCCCTTTCTACACAAATGGATTTTAACCGTGCCCGAATCTTGAAATTTTAAACACCTACATTTCACAAACAGACAACTGATTGCAGTACTTGCATTAGTTGCTTGCACCAAAGCAAATTGATGAACTCTTCCAAACATTCCAAGAATGCTTGAGTTAGTTGTTTTCTCTAAGTTAGACGATTGTACATCCAACTCCTATCAATATCGCTTTCCATACTTCCCCAACCCAACCCTACACAACTATATACTGTGGGGACATACCCCAGTCCACAAAAAAATATGTCACAAATATAAGTGGCCAATACAATTGGCCACTTATGCCAATCAATTGCCACTTAATCAAGAAAGTGAGAAACAAACACATGCATTAAACTAAGAACAGATCCCAGCAAGCAACCAGAGAATGAGGTTAGTACACCAGAAAATGGGGACATGCATGTGGAGGGGGCAAACAAAAAATATGAAACTACACATTGAATTAGGGAATGAGCAAACCATTGGCATTTCAACATTATCACTTACTACAATTTGATGTAATAATTTCTGGGACATATAATTATTTGTGGAGTTTATGAGGGTCATATTAAAGGCTAATGCAATGTTATAACATGGCATAGGATGAATTGGAGGTTTTCTAATATATATGGGGCAAATCCATTTGATTATTTAAGACAATAATATATAAGACTTAATCAAGTTTATATAATATGCAAAATGAACATTATCTTTTGTATTTATAATTACATATTAATCTAAACAAACATTTATAATTTGGTTTTTCAAATTATCCATATTTATTGCATAACTTGTTAAGGATAGTTCCAAATCAAAAATTTAAATGAGAAATTTGTTAAAAAAATTTAACAATCATTTTTATAAGAGACTAACTCAACTAGCTAATTTAATTAATTTTTATAATAAAAAAAAATTATTACCTAAACTCACATCTTCCTCCTACTTTACGCTAATTAATTAATTCTCTTATCCCTAAACATCACTTTTCAACACATCACTTTTCTCACTTCAACACCATCCTATTTATAGATTTATGTATCATTATCAACTAATACAATATCATAACAATTATTATAAGATCCCCACAAAGTAAGCATTATCTTAAAAAGTAATCTTACTATCAACATCAAGCACCTTTTAATCTAAATACCCTAATGAACATCGACAGTATCTACAACTTAATTCTTTGCTTTATCACTTTAAGCATAATCCAAATTTTGAACTTTCTCTTATGTTTTCCAACATCAAATAGTCAACTTCCTAGTTCATATTATATATGAATAGGAAAAAAAATTTTATCACACCATTTTGCATGATACTCACACTTGTGTGTGTGTGTGTGTGTGTGTGTGTATTGTAGAAAATTAAAGCCTTCATTGCTAGAAAAAGTATTATTGACACGGTTAATTCAAAAAATGTCATGTAAATGGAACCAAATCCCAAAAAAGAAAAAAATACAAACATACTTGATGCCGATGGAGAGCTGGAGGCCGGAGGACATAACTGGAGGGCAAGAGGCGGAGGATGGAGGACGAGAGCGAGGAGGCGGAGGGCGGAGGGCGGAGGACGGAGGACGAGGCCGAGGAGAGTGATGACAGATGACAAGGATCGAGGAAGGCCGGAGAGGAGATCGACGAACGAAGGACCACAACAAAGGAGGGCATCAGCGAGAATGGAACCAGAGGGAGAGAGGCAGACGGCAGGCGGTCGAAATTATCCCTAATTTGGGATTAAAAACCAGTTTTGCAATGGAACACAAGTTCCGTCACAAAATCAAATAATTTTGTGACGGAATTCTCGTTCTGTCACAAAAAGGCGGCCTCGGGCCGCTGACTTGCGACGAAACGCAGTTCTGTTGCAAAAGGCAGTATGCTTTTTGCGATGGAGATAGGTTCCATTGCAAAAAGTAGCTTTTTGTGACGGAAACGCTCCTTCATCGCAAAAAGCTTTCCCTATATTGCGACAGATCCCAAAATCTGTCGCAAAACTGTAAATTTGCGATGGATTTTTTTTTCCGTCGCAAAATTTCTCTATTTTTGCAACGGAAAAAATTCCGTCGCTATTTTGCTATTTTCTAGTAGTAGTCAAGTGAGCTCGAGATTAACTATGGCTCGCCAATGACTAACAATATTGCTTTTAGTAACCAGTATTCTATATTTAATCCTCTCAAAGCCAATTTCAGGCATGCATTGGTCAAATTTCTCAAATCCAATGAAAAGTTCTTCTTTTAAGATAATGATAATTCGTATTACATACTTCATAATAGAATACCCCAGCATGAAGGTTCACAATAATATCCCAAAGCTTTCCTTTAAATTCAATCTGTCGACAAATTCCTTTTCTAATAATACAAACTTGCATACGAACATTTCAAAATACAAGATCGCCTCAACATGAAAATTTATGAAATATGAAACACATCTTGAAAGTTTCCATATCATTTCTATTCATAATCATGATTTGAACTGTGAACCAATAAAAGAATAATAAATAATAACAATAGATAAAATCACCAATCTTTACTCATTTCATTATCGACAAGGAAACAAAACAACTCTGATGAACTTTCCTTCACGAAATCGTGTTTATAAATATGGTGGTAATTAAAATAAAATATATCAAGTAGTAACAATATATATATATATATATATATATAACAATTATAATGGGACGCTATTCACTCACTTGTGGTGCTCCAAATTATACAATGCTTCCTATTTATCAACTTTTGACTTTTTCCTAATATCCAAGAACAAAAACGTTATTACCTCTATTATAACTTATATAAACTTTCCATATATCTCATTCAATAAAATTCTTCATTCTATTATTATCTACTTCATCCACATGTCAATTTAATTTCAAATAAACCACCATCCTTTTACATAATTTATAAACCAAATTCTTCTCTCTTTATACATACATACATATACATAACAGTGCATATACCTCATAGTTAGTCTCTTAACGTTCCAACTTAACCTTGTGTTCTTTAAACCATTTATCAACAATCTCCAACAATTCAATAAGTACAATCAAATACCTCGTAGGTATCTCTCTAACATGAGAACAAGCAAGTTTGGCCCTCAAATTACATATCATTCACTTTTAAATTAATTCACTAGTTTTATTGCCAACTTCATTACAAATAATGATAATTGTTTCTTATACTATAATTAATAAGTAACCTCATCAACAATCCAATCAAACGTATCAGAGAACCTCTCATTCTTTTCCATACGTGTTCCAAGATTCCATTAATAACTCAGGCCTTGCCACCAACCATCACACAAGCATAGATAAACAACATTCTAATTACCTCTCTAAGCTTCAGCATAGAATTTAAACACTCTTAATCCAACCAAATTTTTCTCTTACACCTTTAGTCAATCACCTTTAGTCAAACTATTAGAACAAGCCTTTTCATCATCTACAACACATATAAATTCTCATTCACACATTTAATCAAACATCTTATAGGCATTCAAAGTTAACTCATAACACAACACCCAAATTCATAATTACCAACGAATAATAGACTCCCAAATTCCCCTTACTTTAAATGTCTTACTACAAAAATAAAAAGAACTCCATTCCGAACACCATAGGCTATACATCATGACAACAACCATAGAGTGGAAAAAATCAGATTTGGGCAAATCTAATTATATTCTTCAATCATCAATCAAAACACAATCAGGAAGGGAAAAATTGCTATAGAAATACCTCTCAATGATTCAACAAGTCAATACCCAAAGTCCTCTCATACTTTGAATGCCCAACCACGATGACGAGAAGAAAACTACTTGTCACCAATAATAGAAGGCAGCAAAGGGAAGAAAATAAAGAAGATGCAACGCTGAACACATACAAGAATCACAAGCCCATGAGGAGAGGAAGGAGAAAGAAGTTGTGAACTGAGGAAGTAAGGAAGGAGAGATTTCGAGAGAGAACTAGAGAGGTGAGGCAGTGAAGGTCTTTTTTTTTCTCTTTTCTCATTTAATTCAACGTCGCCAATAAATATATATATACATCTATTTATTTTCTCCAAAATGAATGGGAAATAAAATAGCTTAAGATATACAAAAGAGTTGGAAGAGATATTGTATAGAAGCAGTATAGATTTACCTTGTAGGACAAGGTGGGTGGCCTAGATCAATCTATACAAAGGTAAATACTATCCCTATTGATTTGTCTTACTGAACCAATTTTTGGGACAATTCATTTCTCATTTTGTGTTTCGTTTGCTTAGATCATAAGTGATGTTTCCTCTGGATTTTGTGACAAACTTTTCAATCCCTTTGACCAATTTGGCTTCACAAATTTCGACCGCCTTGAGCTCAACATCTCAAGGATCTCCCTATCTGACTCCAAGTTCGACCTTTTCAAGGCATGACGTTTGTTCTTTGATTGATTTAATAGTCAAATTTAATATTGGGGAACATAAGAGCAAAATTGCTACGTTTTTAAAGTTCCAGGGCAAAATTGCTCCTCAGCGAAAACTTCAGGGGCAAAAATGATACTTAACTCTATTTGATTGATGAAATAGCATGCCATGTGTGATTAGGTGGTATGCCACGTGTCACATCAGTTAAACTTTACAGTCAAATTTAATGAAAGGGCAAAATTAATACGTTTTGTTAACATCCATGGCAATTTTGCTCCAGAAAAAACTTTCGTCCACCCAGTGCTCCTCAGCCAAAACTTCCGGGGCAAAAAAAATATTTATCCCTATAGTGTTTAAGCTAAATTACAATATAACAATGAGGTATTAACAAAGTAATTATCATTTTTTCTATATTTAAAAAAAATAATTCATTTTTTACTTATTTCATCAATTAATCAATTATTGGCCATCTTAAGAATTCTCAAATAAGTATTGGGTCATTACAATGATGGTTGAGGGTTTTTTTTTAAAAAAACAAAATTATAGATGATGTGTTTGAATACATGTACTGCTTCCTTCGGGTAGCAATATATATACACACACATATAAATTGAAAAAAATTTATTTCTAATATTGATCTTTCACATCTCTTGTTTCTAAATATGTATGTGAAAGATCAATATTAGAAATATATTTTTTCAATATATATATATATATATATATATATATATATATATATATATATATTATTTATTTTGATGATATTCATAATCTTGGTTGTAGTTGCACAAGGTCTAAATATGTTAATCTGAACTGTCATTTAACTCTTGACTGGTTTGAATGTCGTTTAATTTTCTAACATTCACTTTTTATTTATACCAGTTAAAATTAACATCTGGCCTCATTATTATTATTTAGACCACTTGTTAGAAGAAGACTGGTCTAAATATGTAACGTTTCAACTTCCAACAAATATCATCATGTATCGTCAATAATATGAAGTTTCTCGCCATCAATCCCCATTATAAATATCATCGTCAGTAATCTTTTCATTTGTTATTGTTGGACTTTGGGTCCAGGTCCACCCTTAATAGGTTGGACTATTTGATTAGGAAACAAGTAGCCTCATCAAATATAAAACAAATTAGTATTGATTATGGATTGAGAAACAAATCAACATTGATTATGGATTTGTTAATTGAGAAACAAGTTATTATATATTAGGAAATTAATTGAGAATTAATTTTCTAATGACTAACTTGGAAGGCAAGTAAGAGTGCACATAATTTCCTAATTAGTGGTCACCCTAAATGTCTATAAATAGGATATGCTTGCCTTAGTTATCATCCTTCCCTGCCATTGAACCTTCTGGCAATCTCTCTTCTTTCCTACCATCTTTCTTGTACTAGTGCACTATTGCAATCCTATTTAAACTCTAGTAGTCTAATATTTGCATGAGCCTCTATTACCTAGATACAACCTGACTCGATATGCGTCTCTTCTCTCTCCTCATATTTTTTCCTTCATTAGCATCATAGCTTGCTTGATCTTGTGGTTGTATCCTATATGTATGTTCTACCATGTTGTTCATGTATATACATGTATATATATGACAATATTCATATGATTCTTCTTTTTTCTTCAATATGTTCATTTTTTTTTCTTTTCTCGCTACTATTCTCGTGTATATGCATGTTCTCTGTGTGTTGTTAATCTATCTGAAAGCATGCATAAAAATGATCTGATTTTCTCTCCCCCCCCCTCATGTCACATTGTTTACTTCTTCTCTATATTGCATTTTTGCTCTCTGCTCATATACATGGAAGCATGATTAATCTCGTGCATTTATATATCTATGAAGCATTCTTTTTTCAAGTTCAATACTTGCATGTATGAATATGCTCTTTCTCTATTATGAAATGGTTGTTAGTTTCTTGAAACTATGTGAATCCGAAAAACACAATTTGAACATATAAATAAGTGTATGAGATCATAAAACAAAAGAAGAGATGAGCTAGGCTATGTTTTTGTGTGTAAACGACTGTGGCTAACATGCTTCAACAAGGGGTCTTTGAAAACACGAGCTTTTATGTGAAACAAAATGGTGAATGTAAAGTACTTGAGAAGACAATTCGAACGGCCCATGAATCAGTTGAAATGGAGGCTGGATGAAGGTGATATCAAGGAGAGAAGGAGGAGGATCGTGACGGATCAGTCAGAGCTCCTGCTAGGTCAAGCCGACCCGGCCAGAGGTTGAAGATAATCAAGGGAGGCCAAAGCGATGTCGTTTTAGCCAAGCTCCCCAACACAATTGTTTCACTTAAGTTAAACGATGGCATTTTTACACTGACCAAAATGACATCATTTTGGCCAGTAGGGAGAACTGTGTTTCTCTCGAGTGAAACTCAGAGTTACAGGTCATGTAGAACCAAAACATGTCAAAGGAGACATTGGCTTGGTTTAGATAACCTGAACCAACCCAGCCCATTTTTCATATTTTATTTTAAAAAAGTTATTAATTATAATTTTAAAAAATAAATAAATATTTTCTGGAGCTTGAAGCGCTAGGGTGGCGCTGAGGTCTACTCTAAGGTCAGATGGGCCTCCTAAATACATTATCGGACGGATCTTGCCGAGGTAAGTCCTTTGACAAAGCAACTGTGACAAAATAAGGTTGTTGTGACAGAGCATGAACCGAGAGTATGGATCTCTGTTTTTTCATTTCTTCATGAATTTTTCATCCAAAAATCTTTTGGAAGCATGTGAGGCCGCGTGCAGGGGTATTTTTGTGATTTCTTTGGTCCTAAAAATTCCTAAATTCCTCATCTCTAATTTGATATGCTATGTGTTTGTTTTAGAAATAATTCAATGTGTTTTATTTACGTATTTAACACATTGTTAACCATTTTTGAACTATTTTGTATTTAAAATAATTTCTGAAAATTGTTTTCATGATAAAACTTTATTGGTTAGGTATGGGAAGTGTTGGAACTAACCACTCCTTTGACGTGATCCTTCTTGAGTATTTCTCAGCCTCAGATGATGAAAAGTAGGTAAAAACCACTTATGATCATTGAAAGAGATTTGCCGTGTCTCTCAAAATAACCAGATTCAATAAAATATTTGTAGTAATAGGGAACCTGGGTCGTTTTCCCAATGAATTCGCAGCGGGTTTGAATGGACAAGAATAAAAAACGAACGAAAAAATAGGGGTTTTGGTCAAACAGAATAAAAACGAAATAAACAGAAACAGAATGAAATAAACACAGATTAAACAAATAAATAGAAGATCAACCCAGGATTTCGAATTCCACCACTTTCCTTCCTCGGACGAAAACAGATTTTAAAACGAACTCGCGATTGATTCTGGACGAACCAAAATATCTGTGTTCATCCAGAAAGTCCTTCAACTAGACGATCGCCTAGCGTTTATCCGAACAATGGCGTGTCACTGTGCAATCGCACAGCAAGCACTTAAACCTAGTTCGAACTCAATCCTTGGGATATCCCAATCTGGGCGTTAAATCTAACACCCAATCCGAAAGTAAATCGAATCCGAAATTACAAAACATAAACGAATTTGTTACCGTTAAGAATGAGTCCTCTGGATAGTGGAATCCTCAATCCATGGGCCAATCACAGTAGCCTAGCCCATCATGGCTTTGCAGAATGAAAATCAAACAGAAATGAAGAAGTTCATCATGAACATGAAGAACAATTGAGAGAATTTCAAAACTTCTATTTCAATCCAAAAATGTGTAAAAACGTAATGACCTAGTGTTGTAGCCACCATCTAACTTAAAGTTAACCTAAAATGGAAATGGGCTCCAATGGTTCAGCCCAAAACGGAAATAAAATAAAAGTGGGCTTTAATTACAAAATTCGAGCCCAAATAAAATTCAGAAATATGCATCTGACTTCGGCTCCAAAATCGACCGCTCTCTTTTGCAAATTTGCCCTTCATGTCTTCATAACAATTGTAGCTCTTTGAATCATCTGAAATATGAAACAAGAATGAGGCAAATCCGATGTCTGGTTCAAGAGTTATGGTAAAAATAGTGAAGCAATATAAAACTGAAATTTTATTATTAAAAATGGCTAAAATATAATCAAAGGCCCAAAGCCCAAATAAGTATAAAAGCCATTATTTATTAACTAAAGAGTCCTAAATTATTAATCAAGGGATAAAAAGAAGTGTATGAAATATTCAATTATCAATCATGTGGTTTGTAGCACCAACAAGCAAGGTCCTCCTCTATCACTGCAATATTCCAACTCACCAGATGTGGTGAAGCAAGTTGAGAAAGCAAAATTCATATTTGATGGGTTCAAAGAGGAAGAAGTCGATAGACCAAAGAGTTCCTATTAATCAAGACACTTATTGAAAGGGATGTTGATCGTTATGTTCAGATCAAGAGCGTCTATGGAATCGCTTGTAGATATGGTGAAAAAGTCACCAATGCAAGTCATGCACATTTCTATGCAAGAGCCATGGTAGAATACCGTGAGCTACTGTCAAAGATGGGTCATCATCATGGCCTAGGATTTTGGAAAGACGCTTTCCGTAGATCTTTAGATATAATTGATGTACTCTTCATTCATCCAAATAAAATCACTTGGAGTCATTGCTTTCCAAAGACCTTCAATAGTCTAATGGTTTTGTTTATTAATTGCTTATCCTTTACATCGATAATTTTCTTAGCTTCGCCTTAAAAGTTAGGTTTTCTCATGACTCCACTTCTTCTAGTTCGACCACATGATATGGATCGAGTTGGTACTTCTTCTGTTGGGACACATGGCAAAGATTGTGTACATTAGACAGGTGTGAAGGCAACACTATCTGCCATCTGTTATGCCACCAGCTCAATCCTTTCCAGAACCTCCTATGGTCTAATGTAGTGGGATGTCAACTTCTTTGCCTTCATATCTCGATGGTAAGAGAAACCTTAATAAATACTTGATCTCCTACCACTAATTCCAACGGCCTACTTTGTATATCCTAAATTTTGGGTCTAGAGACTTGAAAATAAGCCTGTATCAGGCAGACAACTAGACCCAGTTCAGGAAGGGTGATATTAAATTTTGGAAACATTGTATGGAATCTTCATGAAGTCAATAGTAAATGATGTTTATTCTCTAACATGAATAATTAATGTAAGAGAAGGATGAGGAATTGTTCAATGAAGTTTGGTCAAATAAATTTGGTCATGGACAATCAAAAAACTTGTGAAAGAAGCTATGCTAAAATAAATATTTTGAGGGCATTTTGGTCAATTGCTATGAAGGACACATGTGCATGCAATTAATATGAAAAGATGACTCAAAAGCTTCTTTAATAAGCCTCAAATTCGTGCAAACCTAGGGGAGAGAGAAAAGTCAATAAAACTTGCAAAATAAGCCAAGTTAAGAGGATATTTTGTAAGGACACTTTGGTCATTTCATTTGGAGGATTTTTAAGTGAATTCTTGACATATTTTAAGACATTTTGCACTCCCTTTTGCATAAGTATTTTGACCAAGAGGTCAAGGGCCAAAGAAGAGGAAAAGAAACAATTGGCTTATGGAAGAAGCCACAAAATTATCTAGAATCTTGTAGAGAAATTCAAGGAGAATCTTCTAGAGCAAGCCATATATTTTTTGGAGAGCAAGTAGGCTTGGAGGAGTATTTTAAGGCTTCATCTCTTCATTTTCCCTTGTTGAAATTTTCGAACTAGAGAGTAAGGAAGAGAAAGAAGCTATCTTGCAAGAACTCAAAGAGCAAGATTAAGGTAAGTGTTGTGAACTCTTCTCCTACTCTCTTCTACCTTCTCTCATATGTATAAGACTTTGATAAAACAATTTTTTTTGGTGCTTTGGGGGTCAAGGCCGAAAGGGAGGAGGAGAACCAAGGGAGTCAAGGTTCAAGAAAGAGATCAAGGAATCAAGACAAGTAAGTTCTATCTCCAACCTCCTTGTGACTTCAAAGTTGTTTGACTTGAAAATGATTATTTCCTTGAGTATTCATGTATGAAATGGGTCTGTTTGGTTGGTGAAGAGAATGAATAAATAATTAAGTCAAGATCTATGGCCTAAAAAGAAAGATCAAGCATGATATAAGGAGAATATGTTGTTAAAATGAAAACTTGATATGTTACTTGTAAATCATGATTTTTTGCCACCCATGTGAACATGAGGATATGATTTGATTTTGTTGATTTTAAAGTGCTTAGAATGAAATTTTATGTGAGGATGAGCATAGAAAATATTTTTGAAAACAAGGTGGAAGTTTTATAAACATTGAAAACTGTCTTTTGAAAAATCAGAGGAGTCATTCGGTTCGCACAAGAGTTTTGACATCGTAAATGAACTTCGAAAATTATAAAACTTTCCAAAAATGAAGAGGACATCTCAAGTTTTAATTTAGGGTTAAGGAGCAATAATACACATCAAGTTTGCCCCAGGGAGCGCCCAGCACCACGAAGTTTTTTCTGGAGCAAAAGTACACACGAAGTTACGTTTTGGGAGCGCCCAGCACCACGGCCGTTAGTTGACCGTTAATTGACCGTCAACTTGGATGGAAATGAACAGTAACGCGGCTGAAATTACTCTTTTGCCTTAGTTTTAGGTGAAATTACCCTTTTGCCCCTTAGTTTTAAATATTATCAAATAATTTGAAAAAAATTAAAATAATTAGCAAAAAATTAAAATAATTAGGACAAAAATAAAAAAAAAAATCAAATAATTAGGAAAAAAAATTAAAATAATTAGGGAAAATTTAAAATACCCCCGCCAGTGGGCCCCACCAATTCTTAGTCTGACTTCACACATTAGATTAGATTTATCTCCGTAGGGAGAATTGACAAGAAGATTATCTTAATTAATTAATTAATATTTTTTTCAATAAACAAATTTACTTACCCTAGTGCATCTTCAACAACTACACCGGCCCGTTTATATACAACTCCTCCTCCACCAGCTTAGTTATCCGGCCCGCTAACCGCTGCCGCCGGCCGTCGACGCCCGACGGTCTTGGTGGTGGGGCCCACCGGCGGAAGGTATTTTAATTTTTCCTTAATTTTTTGAATTTTCTAATTTTTTGAATTTTTTTTATAATTATTTGAATTTTTTCCTAATTTTTTGAAATTTTTTTAATTATTTCCTAATTTTTGAATTTTTTTCTATTTTTTTTGAATTATTTGAATTATTTCCTTTTTTTCTATTTTTAAAAAAATTTTCAATTTTTTTATTCCACGTCAGCATCCACGTAAGCGTGTCAATCCAAATCAACGCCACGTTAGCGTTTTATCTAAGTTGACGGTCAACTAACAGCCGTGGTGCTGGGCGCTCCCAAAACGTAACTTCGTGGTGCTGGGCGCTCCCTGAGGCAAACTTGATGTGTATTATTGTTCCTTAACCCTTTAATTTAATAGGTAATTCATAATCTTTGGAGTTAGATTCAAGGAGATATGAATTTTTTAAGTTAACCCTTAATTCTAGAATAAAAATCTGGACAGTGGGGATATTTTTGTAAAATGTGAAAAGTACGACTTCTTTTGGACCTAGAGAATATTTTTAGTAAAAAAGTAGACATGCTAAGGGTTGTATATCCTTTTGAATCACTTCATTTGGATTTTTCTATAATTAGTTATGAATGTTTGAAGTTAGAAGTCATTTCTGGAAATTTCCTGAAAAAAGGCCGAAAATGAAGGAAGTGTAACCAATGATAAGTTTCTTATTAGTAAAGGAGTTTAATGGGTTTCTAATGATCAAAGAGCCCTTATCAGATAGTATTTATTTATTGAGGGGAGTTTGCATAAGTAATGAAATTATTATGTTTTGTTACTTTAGGGTTATCCATATTATTCAAGGCATCAGAGAATTTATTGTTACTTGATCAGCTGTCAAGTAATAACCTTAACCTCATATACTTTGTATGTCTCTTGTATGTATGCTTTACCATGGATATTGTATGCATTCAGTTGTTGTTTATTTCCAAGCGCTGTAGAACTGGAATGTGTTGGGAGCATAGGACAATACTGTGTGCCATTCCTTGCAGTCTATGATGTGTGCTATTAGGACTGTCATGCCCCGAGGGCCTTAGTGTGTACCATGTCCTGCAGTCTGTACTGTGTACTATTTGGACTGCTGCAGTCTTTGTTGTGTGCTATTAAAACTACTAGTTTCGGATTGGCTGTGTGCCTTGCTGTATGCATGATACTTGATGCTATGGTTTGTGTTTATTTGTGGTTTACTTACATGCATTGTATATACATCCTATATGAGAATAACGTTTACTCTGGGATCCTTCGGATTCTAGGCTATTCTAAGGACACAGGTGGTACTTCTAGAGCTGATCAAGGATTTAAAAGTAAGAACACAGAACATTGATATGAACTCAGAGGAGGTTGCGGATGAAGACTTGGTGTATTTTTATGTTAATTTTGGATGATTGTATATTACAATTTTTTAGGATGACTGTATGATAACCCTTCGGGGATTTATCTTTCCTGTATTTAATTACCTTTACAATATTTTATTGTCCAAACCGTTTGCATGCTCTGCTGCTTAAGTACTCTGATGTTTAATTATTATCCTAGGCAATATAAAATTAATTAAGAAGTAAAGGGTCATACTACCCGCCACCTGAAAAGTCGAGGCCGATAGGTGTATAACATACTTTGTCTGTCTACGTAGCTCTTCTGCCGACTATGGGCTATTAAAAGCTTATGTCTGATTATCTCAATGTTTTTGGTGGTTTCCTCCACTAGATTCGAATTGATGTTGGTCCTTTCACTTAGTTATGTCCAGCATAAGGGAGATCTACTCTTCTGATCATACAAGGCCTCAAACAGTGCCATTTGAATGCCTACGTGAGAGCTATTGTTGTATGCAAACTCAGCTAATGGGAAATGACTAACCCAATTCCCTGGCAATTCCACCACACATGCTTTCCACATGTCCTCTAAAGTTTGGAAGGTAATTTAAAAAATAAATGTGAAAGGTAATTATGTCTATTGGCAACATTTCATAATTCCAAGTAAATCCAGGGTGTTTATTTCTTTGATAAGTTGAACATCCTGATTTGTCTTTTATATATATATATATATATATATATATATATATATATATATATTTATAAGGTATTTTAGTGTCTTTTTTCAAAGATTTATATTTGGTAGAATTTCAGAAAAATACCTTGAAATTTTCAAAATCCTAAATTCATTTTTTGTTTACTACGCTTTATTAGTTTTTTAGGCTAAATTATAATTTTAGTTTTTTAAAATTTGTATGAGGTTTTATTTTTGATCCCTTAATAAACCATGTCTTTAGTCTTATAATTTTAACACCACTAATGTCATTAACTGAAAATCCTAACTTGGTCAATTTAAATGATGACTCTATAGCTTACAAAGCTTGCTTAAATTTTATATATCATTAATAATATTTAAAAACCAATTTTACATAATAAAAAACTCATTTATGGTTTTTTTTTTCACCTAATGAAACTATGACATGTAGTTTTTTTATTTCTAGAGGAAAACACAATTACTTTTTTCAATTTCTCTCATACATAACTAATTATATACTATTTTCCAAAATTTAATGAATATTAAATAATTAAGTATGGTTATATTAAAATATTTTTTAATAAAAATATTAAGATTAATAAACATAATTTATATTAAAATCAGTCAAAAAATTAAATTATATTTTTTAAAAAATAAAATTTAAGCATATTTTGTTAGTTATGCAATTATCACTTAAATTGTTGAGTCAAAGATTTTTCATTAACAAAGTTAATGGTGTTGAGATAAAATGAAATCTCAAACAAGCTTTTAAAGAAAAAAGTATATTTTAGCCAACTATTTATTATAGTGATATGCAAATGACAATTTGGAACTTTCAATTTTGAAAGTATTTAATCATAATTTTCCTTTCAATCTTAAGATAGAAAATGTTATAATAAAAGAAAAATCTCAAGAAGATACCACTTAAACTTTAAAATCTTAAATATATAAATTTTTAATAAAATAAATTGTCAATTTCTTTATTGTTATTATTAATCTCGTTACTATTATTGTTAAGTGAATTTTAAAGTTTGAATGGAATTTTTATGTAATTTTTCCTATATAAAAAAAAATACTTTTCTGCAAAAATCAAAATATGGACAAGCGCGCCAATTAATCTATTTTTTTTAGCATTCATTTTCCGTTCCATTTTCAGCTCTCAAGCTTTTTTTTTTTGCCAATTTCAGCTCTCAAGCTTAAAACCCAATTATTGATATGAATTCTTAATATAAAACTCGGATGGATTGAGTCTGACTGTCTGAGCAACGAACCGACAAAGGCAAGAAGCTCCTACTAGCCATGGAGATGCAGCAGCTTCTGAGTATGGGGTTCACGGATGAGCTAGCAGCCGAAGCCCTAGCTGCTACTGGCGGCAAATCCACCATTAAAGCCACCGAATGGATCTTAAACCACAAAGCCACTTCTTCTATCAATGTCTCTGACTCAAACCCTTCTCCAGTTCAGCCTAAACTCGATCGCTTTTTTCCGTTTCAATCCAAACCATCTTCTACAGTCACAGCCTCACCACAGGCAATTCAACAAGAGCAAGAAGATGCAGATTTAGATTTAGAAGAATCAACACCAAACGTTAATCCGCCATCCAAACGTCTCAAACTTTCACCGTCTAACACCAAACCCACTTCTCCTGTCTTTCTGAATCATTTTCGTGGTCACAAGAGTGCTGATAATGCTACTAAATCCAAACCCCACGAGCCCTTATATGAGCGAATGCGTCCCAGAACCATTGATGATGTTATCGGTCAGGACCATTTGGTTGCTTCTAATTCGCTCCTTTGCTCCGCAATTGAACGCAGCCGTCTCCCTTCCATCATATTCTGGGGTCCTCCTGGTACAGGTAAGACCTCTATTGCTAAAGCCATAGTTAATTCTACAAGTTCTTCTCAGAAACAACAATGCCCCTCTTATCGCTTTGTTTCGTTATCTGCTGTGACTAGTGGTGTTAAAGATGTGAGGGATGCGGTTGATGAGGCTAGGAAATTGAGAGCTAAGTGTAATCAAAGAACTGTTCTTTTTGTGGATGAGGTTCACAGGTTTAACAAGTCTCAACAGGACTCTTTTTTGCCGGTTATTGAAGATGGAAGTATTGTCTTCGTTGGAGCCACTACTGAAAACCCTTCCTTCCATTTGATTACACCATTGCTATCTCGATGCCTTGTACTTACCCTAAACCCGTTGAAACCCCACCATGTTGTGATGATTCTAAAGAGGGCTGTGAATAATCTGGACAAAGGATTGGGGAAAAGCATTGGTTTACAAGTTGATGTACCTGAAGATGTAATTAGTTTTATAGCTAACAATTGTGATGGTGATGCTCGGGTGGCATTGAATGCATTGGAAATTGCAGCTGTTACAGCAGCTGCTCGGTCACAAGATGATAAGAAATCTGAGGATGTCAAAGAAACAGACGGCGTGGATGGTCAAATAAACCAAGAAAATAGAGATGGTCCATCTCTTAATATTGTTACCCTGGATGATGCAAAAGAGGCGCTTCAGTGCAAGCACCTTGCTTATGATAAAGCTGGGGAAGAGCACTATAACCTAATTAGTGCACTGCACAAATCAATGAGGGGAAGTGATGCTAATGCGGCAATATATTGGTTGGCAAGAATGTTGGAAGGAGGAGAAGAGCCTCTTTACATTGCGCGGAGATTGATAAGGTTTGCAAGTGAGGACATTGGGTTGGCTGATCCGTCTGCTCTCAATCAGGCTGTTTCGTGTTACCAGGCCTGCCACTTCTTGGGTATGCCTGAGTGCAATGTGATTCTTGCACAGTGTGTTGCTTATTTGGCCTTAGCTCCTAAATCAATTGCTGTATATCGAGCAATACAAGTTGCTCAAAAGGTCATCAAGGAATCAGTTGGACAGAATGAGGGAGTGCCTCTTCATCTTAGAAATGCACCAACTAAACTAATGAAGGAACTTGGCTACGGGAAGGGATACATATACACTCCTGATAATCCTTCTTTGACCCAGGACTACTTACCACCCTCACTAAATGGGTATAAGTTCCTTGATTGGCCTGACAGGAATACCTCTAACTGATAAAAATGTTAAAGGCGACATTGACAGCTTTCATAGGTTAATTTACTATATTTGCAATGTTCTCATTGTCTTTCCCTTGTATGGTTTTTCATTTACGTTTTGTTCTTTTGGTTCTTTTTTGAGAGGAGGCCAGTGGGTTTCAGTGCGCACCTCAGTTGTTAATATTTGAATTTATTGATATTGTTCAGAAGAAAGGCAACAAAGTTAATGGTAAATGTGTCTGTTCATTGTATATGCATATTGTCATTTCTACTTTGCATTTACATGGCATCATTAGGCCAATTTATTAACTCTAATATTATAATTTTGTTGTTATGATATTGTAATCGAAGTTGGATATAGCTTCATACATTCAATGATGACGCCATGCACTTTTGTGTGTGCCTCCCTCCATTTGAAGTGGCCAGAAATGAGAATGAAAAATGGGAAAAACCTGTCTGTTGGATTCTA
This sequence comes from Acacia melanoxylon, assembly GCA_019022615.1. Lineage (NCBI taxonomy): Eukaryota > Viridiplantae > Streptophyta > Magnoliopsida > Fabales > Fabaceae > Acacia > Acacia melanoxylon. The sequence goes on along the minus strand of JAFJYJ010000045.1, from coordinate 735,001 downwards.
AAATAGAATGGTACTCAACTTGAGACATAGTTAAACTGTTTATGGTATCTAATAGTTGGTTATTTAACTTTTGTTTCAGCAAACTTGACATATTTTTGAACTGATACACAAAGTCTCGTTGTTAGAAATCATATCTTCTATGTTCTTGTGATCATAATATTGCTCTTCTTTCCTAGGTCTCTTGGTGCATGCTAATTCTTTTCTCTGGATTTAAAATTTTCTCCGTTGTAGTTTTTTTCCTTTTGATAGAAAACTTGTTTGAAAGATGAACAGAAATCTAAATTGATCTGGTGCAAGATGAACACAAATCCAAAATGATGCGATGGGTTCAGTTTTAAGAAGCTTCTGTGTAGAGATGGATGTGGGCAGTAAGGAGCTACTTCTCATTTAAGTTCATGCGCACAAACTTGTTCCCCCATTAGTGTCCCAAAAATGGGTCCGTGAGAATTTGTCCATTGACAAGATTGGTGATTTTTTCTGACAATTGCCTTTTTGTTGCTAGACAGGATTTTATGATTGTTATATTTCTTATATTTGGAGTGAGACTTTGTCCATTGATAAGATTGGTAAGTTTTTCTGAAGATTATCCTATTTGTTGCTAGATAGGATTTTATGATTGTTGTATTTCTTATATGTGGAATTAGCTCGAATTATGGACCATATTGACGATTTTCCTCTTTTAAGACTTGGGTTTCTTACATACATGGAGAAATTGCAACCTATCATTTTTTAGGAAAAAATTTATATCAAGTTACTTATATGATCAAGTTTTTCAATCACACTTGTTATTTTGCTATGTTAGTTGTTAAAATACATATATGCACTTAAAAATTCACTTATGAAAATTTTTATATTAGATTTTATAATGTAAATCAAAAAAGAAAATGATAGAAATCGTTTGAGGTGGTTCAGACACGTCTTGTGAAAAACGATAGAGCAAGGCCCCAAAAAAAATTCAATGAACTTGTGTGTTATATTCACTCTTTGTGAGTTCTCTGTCAGAGATTGTATTCTCTTTGAATTGTGAGTATATCAATCTGAAAGAGAGATTTGCACGACTAAGTTTGAGTCTTGGGATTGCAGTGGCTGCAAATGCCCCTATTCTGAAACTTGCAAGGGCCAAATTTGTTGGATTAAACTAATATAAATCTCTTGTGCATTATTCTATTCTACTTTTCTTTTTTCAAATTTCAAGATTGCATTTGTTTACTCAATTATTGCGTTTATTGTTCCATTGAGTGTCCCATGTGCAAAAATTTTCAGTCATCCAATTCACCTCCTTTTCGGGTGTTATCCTATTCCAACAATTTTTATTCTAATTCATTTGCTAAGAAAATCTCGTTGAACTCTAATTGCTCTTGCTCTTAATTGAGTTTATCCTAACGAACTGTTAATCAGAGTGACAAATAGTTCCTTGTGCCTAACGGTTATTTTCTTCCACCAACATATAAATATCATTATGATGGACAAAAGTGATTGCATTTGAAACTACTTGCTTATTTGCTTGTAAAACTTGGATTATATGCTCAAACTACCTCTGATCTTTTGTGGGTAACATATTTAATCATTTGGTGAGGCTTTCTCATCTGATCAGTTAGTAATTATTTACTCCCTTCTATTCTTAACATAAGACCCAATTGATTTTTTATTATATCATATATATCATTATATTATATGTTACTCCTCCTGGCCCTAATTATAGGGACATATTTAACCGATTTTGTTAAGGATATAAATTAGTTTATTTTACTCATTTTCCTAAAATGGCCCTCATTCATATTAATAAGTTTTTAGATAGAAATTGATAAAAATTAATAAATATAAATATAATTTCAAGTAATTTATTTAGTAATAAATATAAATATTTTCAAATAATTTATTTAGTTTCTATAACCTCTAAAAAAAGTCAATTGGATCTTATATTTAAAATCATATGAAATAATTTACTCAAGATTTTGGAAATCTTGAACGAAGTATAAAATTATCTTGTAAAAGGGGGAGTTAAAGCTGGATGTCATGTTTAAGACTTGCACTACTTGTTTGACTCCTGAAGAAGAGATAAAAACTGTCAAGTGCTACCTGAGGACTAGATGTAGATGTAGATGTAGGTTATAAATTGTTGGTTGTACTCTTCATTACTCTACTTTACTCTATATAGTGATATTCTTCCTTGTCTTAGGCTTAATGTTTATTATTTCATGCAAATTTTAATTTTATATAAAAAATAAAAAAACATTAGGGAAAACCCTATAAAAATAATTTTTAAAAGACAAAATTGTATTTTGAATATTCAGAATATCAAAGAGATGTTAGTATTTAATTTGTCATTTCTAAAATTTAAATAAAATGATATAAATACCCACACACATATATATACAAGGAAAAAAATATTATCCCTATTGGCGGGAATAATTATTTGATAAAGTGCCCGGGGTGGGATTTAAACCTCCACCACTTTGTTTGTCAAAAACAATGATGACTGTTGGGCCACAAATGCATTTCAATACAAGGCAAACAAATATTATATAAGCTACTCAATACTTTATCTTTTGACTCAAACTTGCTCACAAGTTTGTTAAGGAATTCACGACTATTCATGAGATTTTAATAACTTTTTATCACAAAGTAAAAAATTCACATTATCAAGTCATTCACAGGTTTTATTAAGGAATTCAAGACTATTCATTAGATTTTAACAATTTTCGTTTACCAAGTAAAAAATTCACATTATGTGCCATTTACAAATTTTTGTTAAAGAATTCACGATATTTAATTAGGTTTTAACAACTTCCATTTTCCTAGAAAAGAATCCACATTATTAGATCATTCACAAGTTTCTATAAGAAATTCACCACATTTTATTAGGTTTTAACAACTTATAAATTCTTTTATGGGAAAAATGAAAGTTATTAAAACATACTACCTTCGGTCCTAATTATAAGACAAAGTTGACTTTTTTTGGAGAGATTAAGGAAACTAATTAAATTACTTTAGAGTATTTGTATTTGTTTTTTTTTTCCTCTAAGCTAACTAGTTTTACTAATAAACTAATATATAATCTTAGGATATACAACATATGATATGATTAAGTAACTTACTTAGCTTCCTTAATTTTTCCAAACAAAGTCAACTCTGTCTTATAATTAGGATCAGAGGGAGTAATTAAAAGTCGTGAATCTCTTAACAAAACTTGTAAATAACTTGATAATGTAAATTTTATACTTGATAAACAAAGTTATTAAAACATAATGAAATGTCGCAAATTCCTAAATAAAACTTGAGAGTGGGTTTGAGTCAAAGATAAAGTGTTAGCTTAGGCAAACAAATCTCTTAAGGTATTTTTATCTAGCACAAAATAATGGAGTTTTATATCCATCATAATTTTGGAAGCGCCTTTCCTCCTTTACTTCTTAGCTTATGCTACCCTCCTTTACAATAAAACGGCACCGTTTTGACGCAAAACACAAGTTGGTGCCTTTTTTTAAAAAAAAAAAAGGTATTTCAAAGTACTAACAGGTAATAAAAAAATCTTCAAGATACTGAACGGTATTGAAAAAATATCAGTTAGTATCTTGAAATATCTTTTTACTATAAGTCAGTACCATGAAATATTTTTTTAAGATCCTAAAATAATTTTTCAAGATCAAAAGGTATTTTTTCAGTACTAGTTAGTATCCTAAAGTGTTTTTTTAGTACATCAAATACTTTGAAATATTTCTTCAAGATCCTAAAATAATTTTTCAAAATCATAAAGTATTTTTTAGTACCAGTCAATATCCTAAAGTATCTTTTTAGTATCAACCAAAAAGACTTCGAAATATATATATATATATATATATTAAAAAAATATAAAAGGCACCAGCTTGTGTTTTTCGCTAAAACAACGCCCTTTTATAGTGCAAAGGAGGGCAGCAGATCCAAATGTCAGTGAAGAGAAGTGGAGAGAAGCCAGGTCCTAGGATTTTATGGAGATGGGTTTCCTCCTTTACCTCTAATATTCGCTGTCATCCTATACCCTGAAACCGCGCCGTTTTGAAGCACAAAGCAAGTTGTTGCCTTTTTGTTTTTTTTGAAAAAAAAATTTCATATACTGACTGGTACAAAAAATATATTTTATGATGCGGACTACTGAAAAAATACTTCATTATCTTGAAAAAATATTTTAGGGTATTCAATGATACTAAAAAGGTACTGATTGATACTGAAAAAATATCTCATCATCTTGAAAAATTATTTTAGGATCTTGAAAAAAAATTTCAGGGTATTGACTGATACTAAAACGATACTCACTAGTACTTAAAAAAATACTTCATGATGTTTAAAATTATTTTAGGATATTAAAAAAATATTTCAGGGTATTAAATGGTACTAACAAGATATTTCAGGATATTTTTTTCAAAATCGAAAAATAATTTTTCAAAATGATGAAGTATTTTTTTTTGTAGTAATAGTCAGTATCATAAAGTATCTTTTTTTATACCAAAAGATTATCGATATATTTTTTTCAAAACAAAACAAAAAAGAGGCACCAGCTTGCTTTATGCATCAAAACGGCATCGTATTAGAGATAAAGGAGGGAAACCATCTCCAGATTTTATCATGCTGGAGCTGGAGCAATCACAAGCTAACCTTCAGTCAATTCTTGCCATGAAGAAACTATGTTATGATGATTTTGTGTGTTACGCAAGTATAGTCAATAGTGTATACACAAGTGTAATATAGGTGCCTCACCAAAACAAGCAAAGTGATTTCTTTTTCTTCTTTTTTGTGTGATACACAAGTGATTTTTTTGGGAAATTAATTTTTTAGCCCTTGAATTTTTGACTTGCATATAACTCAATCCTTCAATTATGACTCGAGTGTGATTCAGTCCCTAAACTTTTAACTTGTTATAAGTTATAACTCAATCCCAAAACTTCTTCACATTTTATCACTCATACTATGTGGTAAAAAATTCCTTCCTACTCAGCTTCCACGCGGAGGGAGAATTGGAAGGCTTTGGCGCCAAAAATTAGAGCCGTGCTCCGCCAAAAAATAATAATTAGTCTTGAACGCAGAGCACAATTTTTTTAACCTTGAACCAAAGCAGTGAAGCACCATACTAGTGTCTCATGCTTGCTCAAACTCAGTAAAAATTCAGAAGAGAAGGACTACATATTATAAGACCTTTTTTCAACTTTTTCTCATCAGTTTCTTAAAACCAAATAGGCGCTGTGACTTTTATAATTGATAAATGAAAAGAAAATATATATAAATCATTTTTTTCAATATTTTTCATTAGAAGTATGGAACCGATAAAACCCTTAAATCTGAATTACTCTCTCGTAAAATATAACAACTTTTTGATTGTATCCTTATTTAATACAGTCTTTATAAGAAATATAAAGTCTACATAATAATAAATTAATGATGTGAAAAGTTGTATATTCATATGAAAAGTTTAATCATGACTTATAAACAAGATTTTTTTAAAAAAAAAAAAAAATCCCTACCTTATAAATATGACCAAATGAGTACTTGAAAAAACTGTTAGCCCTAAAAGGCATAACAACTTTTGCATTTCCCTCATGTGTCCTTTTTCATCCCTAGGCTTCAGCTTCATCTACTGGTCAGTGATATTTCTCTTCCAATAAAGCACAGAAGTAAACAGACCATTGAAAATGGCATTAGCTCGTTTAAGTTCAAGAAATATGCCATAAAGATTAAGCTAAGTATCCTCCATATTCAAATAAATTGTTCTTATTCTGCAAAGATGTTTGGTTCATTAATGATAATGGTGGGATCTACAGGGCAATTTTGTCAATTCATCATCCAAACTACAACTATTTTTTTCATGTCTTGTTGCAAATCCCACTATTGACAGTGCCTTTTAGGGGATTTCTTATTGATTTTGCTGTTGAATGGCAGATTATACCCTTCCATACATGGTTACCAGACAACCACGATCACAGAGAAGCAAATTACAAACTTACCGTGTTTATATTCTTTTAGCCCGATTCTTATTAAAAATGGGAGTGTATGAATTGGATCAAATTAACATGGAATTTTATTAGGCACAATTCAAATAATATATGTAGCTTCAACATCTCTATGTCAACGTAATTTAAAAAGAAAGAAAGAATAGCTTATACCTCCGTAGCTCAAATGGGTGCTAAAGTAACAATTAGAGAAATGAGAGAAATATAAAACCCAAATACATCTCCGGGTCAATGTAATTGTTTTAGAAAAAATAAAAAGAATAGCTTATTCCTCCGTACCGCAGATGGGGGCTAAAGTAACAATTAGAGAAATGAGAGAAATATAAAACCCAAGGTTGGGTTTCTCTCATCATCCCTCATAATCTCTAAATCATATCCGTCCAATCAATATAATACTACTTTAACTTTTCTCTCACTTTCCCAATCAAAGGCCCAGATGAAGGCTAATGAGAAAAAATGAAAAACAAGATAAGGAGAAGATCTCCTTCCTAAAACCCAACATGGATTAGACATGAAAGAGGGCAAAAATCTAAATATGGTATATGAGGATATAGTGGTCAATTAGTTGTTCATTGGCCCCTACTTGTGATTTTTGTTATGCTTCACAGATAATATTCACTCTTAAAAGACCTTCAATGTAATATTTACCTATATTAAAATAGGGGTTTAAACTTCTCATGTTGCATGAAAAGAAGAAGATTCTACACACACATAAAATGATGGGACCCACATATATATATAATGCTAATTATATATATATATGTGGGTCCCACCATTTCATGTGTGTGTAACATGAGAAAACACTTCTCATACAACATGAGAAGTGTTTTTCCCATTAAAATATGTATCCAGCACCTTAAAATATACACATCAATTTTCCTTCAAAACTAATTAAAGGGGAGAGGTGAACTTTAAACTTTGGCATTCTCCTTGATTTATGGGGTATATCAATTATCTGTTTTCTTCCCTTGTTCATTAGATCAAATCAAAACATATATTAAGATGAAAATATTACATCTCAATAAAAAATTTAAATTTAAATTTTTCTTCCACCCCTTGTGTTCTCAATCCAGACATATCCTTAGTCAAACTGCGAATATATTATGGCTATTGCAGGTGGTAAAAAGAGTAAGGGAGAACAAAAAAAATTCAATGACCCAAAACAATTGGCATTAATGGCCTCAACTCATGCATGACAACTTCCAAGATGCAAGAAACTCTAGTACACGTGACAAAATTATCAGTATCTTGATGGAAAAGACAGGTAATGGAAGGAATAACATCAAGCAATACCTTATCTCCAAGTAAGATCTCCCAATGCTTCTCTTTTGTGCTAACTTTATGGTTTAATATCTAGAAATAAAAATTACCAAACTTTAGTATGATACATGCATGGAGAAGTGTCATAAATAATGCAATCATGTTTAATGACTTCCTCCAAAATAATTGATCTGAGGGCTGAACTGTTATTTCTTTGTTGAGCTTGGAGTGATTTGCTTGGTGAGAACATAGCAGTCTGGAGGTGTGATGTTTGTATAATAGTTCTGAATAGTTTCTGTGATTTCAAACCCAAATTTCTTATAAAAGTTTATGGCCTCATCATTGTTGGTCTGCACATGCAAGTAGACCTCTGAAATATTTTGCTTCGAACAAAGATCAAGAACATGATTCAACAGCTTTGTTCCTGCATAAAACCCAAAATGCATATCTCAAAAACAGTATCTACTAAATTATTATGAAAACAAAAATAACAAGATTAATTGGAATTGATCTTTTTTAACACGGTACACTCCAATGAAAATCAAATTGTAATTCATATAAAGCTAACAAATTAAATAGGGGTCTCATTTTTACTTTGGAACTATACTTTGGCAAGTGAGGACACAGGAAAGAATACTAAACAAAAAGATAAACTCAACTATCAGATGCCACTACAGAGAGAATATCAACTTGCTTACCAATGCCAAGTCCCCGATAAGGTGCTAGCACACCTAAAGTCATGATGTAAACCCGGACAGCCCCACCATCCTTCTTCTCTAACCGGCATGCAATTGCGCCAACACATATGTCACTATAGTAAGCTGAAAGAAACCAGAACAATAGTCAATTTTAACAGTTGCTAAAGTATTTTTGGTAATGGAGGCAAAGTCACATAAGTCGGAGGAAACCATCACAGATGTTCCACAGTGAAAACTAACAACTCATTCCATTTGAAAATCCAACTGTAATTTTTACAGTTTTCTTGCAAATAATTGTATTCCTGTTTAATCCATAATATATGGTTTGGAATCTTACAGATACCGTCTGAACCTGACAAATATGAGGATAAAACAAGAACTGAACAAGCAAAATATGCAAAGAATTTTCAGCAATGATAAGTGCAATGTAAGACAGTAAACTAAGATATTAGCTAAAGTTCAGAGAACTAGATGAATATTTAGAATTACCAACAGAGATATAATTTAACTTCAGAGGTTGGAGAGCCAATGGCCTATATAAGCCTCACATCAAGATCTCACACTCGATGTGGCACTCACTCCAGTCACATACGTTGCAATTGGGTCCCTAAATATTCCACACTACATAGCCCCTATTCTACCTAAATAGCTTTTGGTTATCATTGCAATACTAGGATCAACTTCTATTCTAACTAAATAGCTTTGGGTTATCATGGAAAGGCATGTACCATATGATAGAAATATTTCTACAAAACCAGGGTATCCCTTCTAAGAATCCCACACCCCAAGAGCTAGTCCTTCAGGTCAAAGGGCTGAAAGTCCGTACAAAGCCCAAATCTGAATCTTACACTTCTGATGTAGATCACAAATAACTTACAATTGGATTCAAACATTCCACCACAATGTACACCTTGGCACCCATGAAGATTGGCTACGCACTAAGTTTTGAAGGCAAGACTATGATACCCATCGATAACTTTTGGGAGAGCCCAAGATTCACATAAGACTGAAAGCAATGTTCACAAAATAATGACGATGTAGAGGTAAGCAGAAAAATAGATCTTTATTCCTACACCGACAGTGGATTGCTACAATTCAAAACATATAGAAACCTCTCCTCACAAAGAAATTAGAATGATTAAAAGGAGAAAGTTGTAATAACTAAGTCCTGCCTTTTTACATTTAGATAACAAAATTTACAGCAAAAGTTCATCGCACCCTTGGTTCAGCATCAAATAAAAGTAGAAGACTACCAGGGATACGTTTACAAGCATATATAACTAAGTGTTTCATTTTTTCCATCGATTATTAGCTTACCACCCTTCTAATCATTTCCCATGCATCATAATCATAAGCTGACTAATAAGTAACTAACAGAATCCTCTTAATTCTAAATGATGGAGGCACTCAAATTGTTCTACTGGCTTCCAAACAGATTTCTTATAATATCACACCAGCATTCTTTCTATGCATCAAGTAAAATCCAAAATTCTGAACCAAAAACCACTGACAACATTCCTATTTCAACACCACAGGAGCCAGCAGTGAAAGATAAATAAATCAACTAGTAGACAAGAGAATCATTAAATAAAGTTTAAGAACACTGGATGTCAAAGTAAAGGCCAAATGGTAAAAACAACAACAACGATGATGGAAGATTACAAGCCAACAGAGAACAAAGTACAAACCGTGAAAAAAAGCTGCAAAGTAAAGAAATTATTTACACGAACAGATCAAAATATCCTGAATATTATACAATGATAAAACAAAGAAGCATAGCCACCGAAAATCGAACCTAGTTTAGTATATTCGCCGGAGGCAAGGGCATCGGCATAGTAATTGTCATTGTAACGAACAGGGAAAAGAGCTATATTGAGCTTCCTGAGTTGCATTATGTTCTTGTCCCTCACACCATCGAGTGAGATAGAGACTTCACGGCCAATGCCCATTCTAGATATCAACAATATATATTCAATCTTAGCAAACAAAATTCACGCAAAGACAGATAGCATAGGAAATCGGGAAATTGTACATATAAAAATAAAACTAAAGAATCCAAATACCCAACTCAGAAATAGAAGGAAAAATTCATAGATTACTTGGTGAAGCAGGGAAGGATGTAAGGAGAAAAAGAAATACAAGTTTGAGTGACCTGAGAAAAGTGACAGAAATGCCAATACAGAAGGATTAGATCCGATGGGATTTGAGTTCAGACTTCGGAGGACTCAGATTCTAAGAACCAAAGGTGGTGGTGCCGTGTGGTTGTTTGAGGAGACTAGCGGGCGGTGCTCTGGGATGGCGCAATCTAAAGCGGAAGACGGGGGGGACCGATAAATTTAAAAACCTAGAACCTAAAATTATTTAGGCCGTCTGCGGAAGAAATATGAAAGGGCAAAAATGTAATATTAGAGGCACCATTCTTAGTGAACAGAATAATAACCCCATTACGAATGAGGTTAACTTGGATGGTTATTCAATAAATAAATAAATAACTCCAATGCAATGGTTTTGGGTTCTTGCCCACCAAACAGGCTCTTAAAATCTGTTTAGATAGTTATTTTAAGAAAAATCTATTTTTGAAGTCACATAACAGTAACCATCATCAATAATGACATTGAGGTAATCGAAGTTAGTGGTGTGGTACCGATAGTAGACTAGTGACGGCCTCAAAAATTTAAAAAAAAAAAAAAAAAAAGAAAACACCTAAGGACTATTTTGATTTTTAGCTTTTAGAAACAACATTTTTTTTTCCTTGTAGAAACTAATTTTTCAAACAAGTTTTTTTTTTTAATAAAAAAAATTGTCTTTAAAAACATAATCAAACAAGCACGTAATCTTCCTAAACATAAATTTCCTATCTTGCTGGCCTCATGGCCCCATTAAATTACACTGACTATGTGATATGGCGTGTGTGTGTTCATGATCATTGCCTTGAAACACACACACAAGGTCAGATCCCCTCAATATCTTTTCTCTCGGCATCCATCGTAATCTTATCCATACAATTAATCTGAAAGTTCACACTGAGCCACATTATCAAGCTATTTTTTCATTCCTCTTCTTTCACATCTTCCGGCTCCCACGTTTCAATTAACAAACCAATCGTCGAGTGAGCCATTATCGGTGAACTCATAAACGAGATAGGTGTTTCCTTTGTGGACACAGAAAACAGAGCGCCTTGTGATGTTGGTGTGGTTGAATCGCTTCAGAATGCCGATCTCTTTTGAAACGTCACCTTTGTAGATTTTCATGGCAGCATCATCTCCTTTAAACGTTGCTCTGTATACATATTCTTTGATCTTGTTAGCTTGGTTGAAGAAACTCGTTGCTTTATGCAAATTCTCAAATCTATAAACCGTCAACGAATCTTCCCCTTGACATGGTTGTGCCACCAGAGTCTACCATCTTCTTAGTGGTGTCGGTAGTTGTTGAATCCAAAGAATGGTGGGAGTCAGAAGATGAGACAGAAGCCAAAGGAGAGAATTTCTGATGACGTGGTGGATTAGGAGCTTTTAGATTAGTTGGATAGACAAGATTAAAAGATTCTGAGGAGAAAAGATACAAAGGATATTTGCTTTCAACACTGACACGGACAAATCATTAATAAAATTTTAATTTTAATATTACAAGAGAAAAACAATTAATCAACAATCATTTATAACAAATAGATTAATAAAAAGGGTAAAGGAAAGCGAAAAATATAAATGTCTTTACCTTCGGGAGCGTCCAATACCATATGTTTTTTTTGGAGCAAAAATACACATGAACTATTAAAACTGGAGCAAATTTACCATCACCGTTAGATTCTATTAATGTCCGTTAGTTTTTTGTGGGGCCCACCATATTAAAAAAAATAAAAAATGTTAATATTATTATAACATTTTCTAATTTCCCTCAATGCCCCTCTACCTCTCTTCCCCACTCCACTGTCGATCGACACCCCTTCCCTTCACCTGACACAATTTCCTTCTCAGCGGCGGCAACCTCTACCAGAGGCAATGCTGGCGCTCTGAACCATGGCTAAGCAGATCCCCCATGCCGCTCCTCATTCGATTTCCCTTCCTCTGCGGATTTTCATCTCTGCATGGTAGATCTTCACCCCGAGACCATGGAAAAGCTCCAACTTTTTCGTGACGACACGATTCTGATCGAGGGTTTCTGTTTGTTTTCAGCCATGTATGGTTTCTAATCACTTTCTTGTTCATTGATCTATGTGGTTTCTGGGTTTAGATTTGAGTTTTGGGAAGAATTTTCTTGTCTTTGTTCTCAGGAATCAAGATATATGTTAATTGATTCTTTAATTTTCTGGGTTTCGATTTGGGTTTCTGGTTTTCGTTCTGGGATCTAAGGTCCTAATTTGTTTGGGTTTCGATCTGGTTTCTGGTTTCATTTTGTTTGAGAGTTGTATCTAGAGTTTTATTTGTTCATACAGACGTTTTTTTAGTTTTCGATTCAATCAAGAAGATTCAATTTGTTTGGTTTCAATTTTCGATTTCAATTTGTTTGGTCATCCCTATCGCACCAGATGCTTTTCGATTACAAACTGAGGTTGAGGCTGAGTGGGAGATGGTGTTTTTTTTTCAGTTCGACCTTGATGATTCGCCAGACCAGGCAAAAATCCTTCTCATTCGTATCTTTCAATCACTCTCGTCATTTTCACAATTTCATCAGTTGAGCAACATCTGCCTGATCTTTGGTGGATTCTCGGTTCATTGCGCAAGAGAAGGATCGACAATAACCCTTTGGTAATTCATTCGACCCAAATTTCATTTGTTTTGTTGAGTTCGCGAAGTTCACAGAGAAAGATCTGCTTCTTGTTGATTTTCTTGGTCGATGGCAATTTTCTGGGTCCGACAATAGAGAGAGTTTTGGTCCTCCTTTTGTCGTCGTTCATTTTCCTGGTTTAAAGACAGAGAGAGGGGTATTTTGGTATTTTTAAATGCTAGTTAACAGGCGTTAGTCTTCTTTAACGGCAATTGTATTTTTGCTCTGATTTTGATAGTTCATGTGTATTTTTGCTCCCAAAAAGAGCTGGGCGCTCCGAGGGTAAAACACATGTGTATTTTTGCTCATTTACCCTAATAAAAAAGTATATTATAATATAGGGTTAAGATGCAAATTGGCCAAAAAAGTTTTACTCCAAGAGCGCCCAGCACGAAAAAGTTTTAAGGATTAAGGTGCAGATTGGCCAACAAAGTTTTACTTTAGAAGCGCCCAACACAAAAATTTTACTCTAGGAACGTCCAACACAAAAAAGTTTTTAAGTAGACCAAAATATTTACTCGTTACATTTGTGATTTTTTTTGTTGCATTCACTTTTTTTAACCCCAATGCACATGGTTGGGGGGGTCCAAGCAAGGATTTGCAACAGCCGAATTTTGGATGGATTGCACATAGACTTGCACAGGCATCCTCTCAAAATCCGACTGTTGCAAATCCTTGTTCAAACCCCCCAACCAAGTGCATTGGAGCTAGAAAAAGTGAATGCAACAGGAAGAAAAAAAAATCACAAATGTAACAAAGTAGATATTTTAGGTCCACTTAAAAACTTTTTTGTGCTATACGCTCTTGGAGTAAAAAAAATTTGTGTTGGGCGCTTCTAGAGTAAAACTTTGTAAGCTAATCTGCACCTTAATCCTTAAAAGTTTGTGATTTTAATGGACGTTGATTTTTTTTTCCTAACAGCATTGTGCTAACTTTACATTTTTAAAAGATTTTTAGTATTTTTTTTTGTCTACTTAAAACTTTTTTGTGCTGGACGCTCCTGGAATACAACTTTGTTGACCAATCTACACCTTAATCCTATAATATATTATACAAAAGTGAAAGTTTAGATATTTGTAAAATAAAAAAGGATGAGTAATATAATTATATGTTTACTTCAACTTTCACTTTCTTTTCATATTCAACTTCTTAGAAAAACCCTTAAATACCAAGCAAGACATTAGAAATTCCCGTGAATTGTTTTGATTGAATGTTAGGCTTCATTACAAAGGACCAGTTGATTTATTATTGATAAGTATATATTTTATAATTAAATAAGTATAAATTTTAAGATATATTGAATTGAATTTATTAATATTAAATACTTATTTAATTATATTTTATATATTTATCTATCTTTTAAGTAAATATAGGGTAAAAGAATATTGTAACAGAAAATCTATTGATATCCTATTTTATTTTGTAGGAGATATTTTGGGATCTAAAAGAGGAGAAAATATAGGAAAGACAATAAAGGCAACAAATTAAATTGAAAATGATATAATATAATATAATATATTATTATATTATATTATATTAAATTGATCCAAGATTAGAAAGAAAAGATGTGGAGCTGTGCGTACAATAGAAGCAGATATATGATCTATGATATATCCTAAATCATCATATCCAATATATCCTAAACAAAATTGAAGACGTGGGCCCAGACCTAATATCTATTAAAAGGACGCACACCACGCATAGAGGAAAGAATACAATTCAAGAGGAGGCGCAACACAATTCAAGAAGGAGCTGCAATTGAGGATATACGAGAAGCACCACGCAGGCTATATATATATATAGGCCGAAGACGACGCAAATCGAGACGCACAGACCACGCGCCAGCAGGAAGGAGCATGAGGATTCTCTAGGAGTCTTTATTTCTCTTTTCTTTTCCTGTCTTATTTAAATCTGAATTGTTATCTTTATTTCATGGATTTATTTATGGCCGTATGTGCTAATTTTCTTCCAACCTGAGAACCCTGCTGAACTTGTTTGGGTTAATGTATTATTTCCCACTATTAGTTTTGATTAATTTTATTCAATTTATTTAATCTTGTATTTATTCTTTATTGCTTAGTGAAATTACCCACCATCGGCGTGTTTTAGGGATTTAGGGTTGAACTTGGAAGAGGAATCCTAAATTGACTAAAATTAGATAATGTGGAATTAGGTTTAAGTTTAATAAGGAATTAGGTTTTAATCTAATTTGCATCTGGATAGGAATATCCTGAAGTTCGCATAATCAAATTAGGGTGAGTTGATCTAAAATGCATTTTAGTTAATTGTGTGAGGCGTTACATAGTTAATTAAGATAGGTTTATAAATGGGCCTAAGGCATTTATAAACATTAATACTCTAGATTAGTTGATTAGGTTAATTCAAAATTAAATTAGTGGGGATAAAATCTAAAAACCAACAAGGATTAATGACTCTAGGTTGTATTTCGATATTGGAAATTCGCTTCTTTTCTAAAAAGTCTTTGCTACTATTATTTCTTATTTATTTTCTTATTGAAAACAATTGATTTTCTCAATGTAAACAAAAAAATGAAATTTAACACATAATCGCTAGTTTGGTAGTGCATGAACGATAATTTTCTTACTTACTTTTATTACTTGATACGGCCCGTATCTTTGCGGAGTTTTAGGCTTAAAGTTTTGCCTTATCAATTATAATAACCCTATTTTATTAATATCTTTGGAGTTTGCAAAGCTTTAAACCGGAATGTATCAACTTTTCAGCTTCATCAAATGGGAAAATTCTGAAAAGATATGGGAATGAAATTCAAAACCTGATTTCCACTAGCTTGTACAAAATATAGTTTTGCATCTGCATGTCAGCACCAAAAGTTATCAAAAGACATTCATAGTTGTCAATATTTACAGGCATGATAGCAAGGGCTCACAAAAGGAGGAAAGAGGTGTCTAATGCTTCCTTTGCAGGTTTACCAACTAATTTGACAGGCAATCCTTTGCCCAATGCCCAGCCTTGTTACATTTATAACAAGTGTTGTTTGATGCAGCAGATCTTTGTCCCCCTGCAGGAGCATTTGGTGTGACCATAGTGCAATCTTTCGCCCAATGCCCTTCCTTACCACATTTGAAACATGCCGACCGACTTCCTGAATCATAGCTTGGTTTACTTTTCTCACTCGTATTGTAATTGCTCTTGTAGGGACTGACTGACACACCATCTCCAACGGATAGCTCATTGCACCACTTGAAGAAACCGCAAGAATCAGCCTATTTAGAAAAAATGCAATGAAATGATGATGATAGTAACAGAAAACAGTAGACTCTAACCGTCATTTATAAAATGAGAAAATATGATAAACCAGACTTTTGATCCAAATGCAAGTTCCACGTTCTTCTGGCTTTCTCAAAGAAGCTTGTGATTTGAAGGAAAAGAATAAGAAAAGAGAGACAATTTCCATTTATATCATCAGTAGCTTTCAGAAGGTTATTTAAACCAACAAACAGTTACAAACAATTGCCAATGCTAAATACATCTGTTACAAGAAAATTTCTAGGAGAGCCTTGAATCTTAATGACTTTGCACAATTGTAACTTCACATGCTATGTTTTAAACTTTCAGTTATCAACATAAAATGATTAAACAGCCTTGTTGTACTAGATGCATCAGCTGGATTGATTTCAAAAGAGAAAATGGATCATATCCTATCCTATATTAAGAACGTCAACCTATAGACAGCTAACACCACGTAAGCATTAAACATTAAAAACCCACAAGAGCATATAGAAGGAATGTAAAACATGATGGAATCCTACAACTCGTGCCAGCTCTAAGAGAGGTTAATTTTTCTACTGTTTACTACCAAGAGAAATATAGTACCCAAACTTGCAATTACATCACCGCATAGTGACTTTTATCAGATTTTAAATGCACAAAATATATTTTATGAAATTATTTGGGTCAAAATGGTTAAGTGTTACAAATTGAACAATAGATAACATCATCAATGAACTTGGTTGTTTGTCAGATTTTTCAAATATGCGAGTATGTCGTATAACTATTTGGCTAAAAATTATTTGAAGATATGCATCTAACAATAAAACAATGTAATCTGTATCTTTGGTTGGCAATGTATAACTTTAAACCAGGGATATTATAAAAGCAGCATGCAATGGACACAAAGCCGAAACTGAGCTAAGTTATAAATCTGCCGATTGGAGGAGTTGGCTAGCTTGGGTTCATTTATAAATGTAAAGTATAGATGGGAGGAAAAAGTATTACCTGGTTTCTTGGACAGCGATAAAATTGTTGGCCACAATTTTTACCACTTTTAGCTGTTAGAATCAGGCAAGCTCCAGCACCACAAGGACAGTGAATGGATGGAAACAACGAATTAGACACAGAACTTTGGTTGCCCCCAGAAGTCATTCTAGTTCCAGCAGCATTGTCACACCATTCAAAGAAGCCACAGCCCCCACTCTCCTGTGAAATTATTGAAGCATGTAAAACAAACAAGTACACGTTTCCCTTTATTGTCCAGATCTCACGAGAGACAATAAATTTTGACCTTCCAAAAAGCTTCCATGGAAATCAAAATTAGCATTGGCACTTACAAGTAATTTCAAAATTTGCAGGTAAGAATACATTTAAAAATTATGTAATAGCTTATTTAATGCTATTCCTGAACAGTATATCATAAAGGTAGATGAGTGTTAGAGCTAGAAAGGTAAATAACGAAAATGCAGAGGGAAGAACACAAGAGAGAAGGATTCAGGAGAAATTTACATTAGCTTCAATCCTTTCTGAACTGCCTAGTTGTCCCCTTCTTCTCCTACTCATTCTAGCAAAAGACAAATAACCTATAACTTCCCACATCATTTATTTATCTACTTTTCAGAATAAGATACAAAAAACAAAAGTCCGAAAGGTTGGTACATCAAGCTGTGCAACATTTAGATGTGCTAACATTGACTCATGACATTGAGCTTTCAGGGAAACAAAAACATGTTTTTAGTTTATCAAAACCACCACTCTCTTTATCAACACAAGAAAGACCACCATTCTCTTGAGAGAGAAATGCAAGTTCCACTCCAAATTCAAACCATATGGATGGGGCATTACTCTGTAATTCAGCTAAAATTGCACTAAAAGGCGATCTCATTCATTGTTCCACCGCGTTGAGATTTGACAATTTACTCCAGCACAACCAGCCCAACCAAAAGGAAATGAATAAAAGTTTGTAAAGCAATCATTATCTCGAAGAAACTTTTAATCAAATATAATTTAAGCTTAGGGTTATTCTGAGGAGTTCGACGACGATAAAGCATATACAACCTCACCTCTCTAACAGGGCACTTGTAAAACTTGCGACCCCGATTTCTCTCGGTGTTGGCCGTTAAGATCAAACAAGCTCCCATACCACAGGGGCAAGCTTTCTCGACCACGTCAGCGTCCTTCCCAAAATTACCAAAGTTCCCTCCACCATGTCCTCCAGGTGCCGATTCCACACAGTCGCGAGCCCAGTGACCGGACCTTCCACATTTGAAGCAAGAGTCGCCGGTACCGACCGAAGCGCCACCATTTGTTCCTTTAGCTACTGCAGTGGCAGGAAAACTATGGCTTCCCTTCAAAGCAGCGGTGTAAAGCCCTTCTTCCTCAGCGGCCCCAAGAAGCTTCGGGCGTTTGTTAGAGACGACGTTGGCCTCCACAGCCGCTAGCTGCGACAGGAATTCGTCGTCTTCGATTTCGATGGCAATGTTTTTAGGTCGCTCCATCTTCTTCATCTTCACCTTCTGTATTTTGAGAATTTCAGATTTCAAACGTGCCTATCTCGTTTGCCCTTCCAGCTTTCCTCGCTTTCCCAGTTTCCCCGCCTTTCCACTTTTTTTTTTCTTTTTTTTTTTTTTTTATTATTATCAATCCCACGGTCCCACCCTTCCCATATTGTTTTTGTGTAAATCGGTGAAAAAGCATGATTTTGAAATTTTATCTATTTTAACATGGAAAATTAAAAGGACTAACTGTGCAAAAGCTCTTGATATATATATATATTAAAAAAACTGTGCAAAAGCAAAATTACAAAGATTTAATACGGGAAAAAAATAAGGCATTAAATTAAAAAATTGAAGAAAAATATAGTGATATATCAAAATGATTTTGTTAATATTTTTGTACATAGAAAATATTGATATTATGTAGAATTCCATATCTCATACAATACGGATACTCAAATTCAAGTTTTTTACTTTAAAGGTATTTTGATTGTTTTTTTGTTTTTTTTTTAAAAGGAATAAATGACAATTCCCAAAAAATCAAGGGGGTGTGTTTGGTTTGAGGGTAGTGGATAAAAAGGGGAGGATAGATGAATCCCTCTTTTCATTTAGTGCATGTTTGGTTCAACCATGTTGCATGTTTGCGGGGCGGATCTTTGAAGGGACAAGGGGGCCATGGCCCCCCAAAAAAAAAAAATTGTTAGGGCTGATGAAGGAGCAACTCTAGCGTCGCCGCGGTCTTTGAAGCTTTGTGATCTCTGCGATTTCCTTGATCTAGTCCTCGAAAGGGGTCTCGTGCGGAGCTTGGGTTTGGCCTTCCTCTCTATTGGTCTTGGAAGGCGGAGGTGATGGTGTGTTGGCGAGTTTCGAAAACGCCGGAGGTGAGGTCGTGGAGGAGGTATGGTGTCGTGCGTCGACTCTCTGAAGCTCGCCCAAAGAAGAAGGAAAAGCTCAGAAATCAAATCCTTGGTCAAAACGTGTGTTTTGACCAAGGGACTAAAATGAAAGTTTTGAAAGTCTTGTGTAGGGATTAAGCTGAAAAATGAAAAACTTTATGGGGCTAACTGTAATGTTTAAACAGGGCCCTTTTCTAGTTCCTTTCTACATCAATTCGCAGTGTCCAGAAATGCTGTGTTTTTCTGTAAGTTTTCCCAAACTCATCTGCAAAGAAAATAAACTCAATTTAATATTTTATATTCCAAAAATTAATTAACCTTACTGGCTTACTCTATAAAATATATGACATTTTTTTCCCTTTTTCAACCTTAATTTCATACAAACACATGTAATCACAATTAATCACAAAAGAGACATTTTAAACTCAATTATTATGACAAAAACTCCAAATAAAATATGAAAATATATTTTTAAAACAGGGATTTATCATAAAGTTTAGCCCTTTTGAACCACCCAAAACGCCATTTGAATTGAGAACCGTGACTAAGTTGGGAATAGAACGGGTTTAGCAAAACCAGACAATCTAAAACTTGCAAGGGAATGAAGAAGATGAAGAAAGAGAGGTAAGAGAAGGCTATAAAGATGTAAAAAATATGAGAAAATAAAAATTATCTTCTCGTAAATAACTAACTCGATCTCTACCTTAGTCACAACCAAATTCATTTATTTAGAAGAGTTTAGGTCGAAATGGAAAACTAATGTTTTGTAGTTTAAAATATGCTTATGTATTTTAAATTTTAAATATTAATCTCATATTAATATTTGAGTGATCTATTGTTAAAATACTTTTATTATAAATCTGAATATTTTAAACATGTTATATAATTATAATTTTTTTTAATTAATTAATGAGTATACATTTGGCCCCCCAAATATTTATCCCAAGATCCGCCACCGCATGTTTGCAATGATAATCATAATTGTATTATTAAGAAAATAGTGTTTGGTTTCTGTTTAACATATGGTAACATTGTGTACCATGGTGATGATAATTTCCCAAAATTGGTAATCCTCATGACCTCATTCATAACTCCTTAAAACCTCGAACCAACAGCACAAATATTTAACCAAAGTATCTCACATATGGCCAATAAGGATGTCTAACATCCAATTATCATAATCAATTCAAATAAAACCCATAACATAGTGTCAGTTTAAAACCTCAAAATATTTTAGTAAAAAAATAAAATGCCAATTCTTAGGGTCATGTCAAATAAAACAACATAGCATGTACTAAAAGAGCTCAAAAGAGCCTTCAAGGCTCACTTCATAAATGCCTTCCTTTGATTCGTATTAAAACAATCACCTAAAAAATATTAATATAAAGGAATGAGATTTCATGTCTCAATAACTACTGAAAGTTACCACACACAAGAAAACTATAGATAATTTAAAATAAAAGAATTGATGAAATATATATTTGCTTATATCACGATCTGAAAGTGAAGCAAATCACCAAGAGGGGGTTAATTGGGGATTTTAAAATTCTTTTCAAATAACTCTGTTTTTAAATATTAAAACAGAGTAGAACAGAGCAGTGGGAGAAAGAGCAAGACACAAGGAATTTATACTGGTTCCATCCAACTCTTGACCTACGTCCAGTACCCAGACACTTTGGGATTTCACTAACTCAAATGATTACACACTCTTTAACTCTCAGAGTAATTCTCTCACTAAAACTTACTCCCTCTTACAAGTTGTAATCAAATAGCCCAATCTCCAAGTCCCATGACTTGAGATTCTTACAATGAATGATTTCAATAAATGAACTCTCTCTAAGAGTGGATAATGATAATCACTGAAGTACAAATGTATCAAAAGATACTTTACAGTAGAAAACTCAAAGAGTAGTTGAAAACTTGAATGATTTTCGTTTTCTGCAGATTGGTTGTTGAGAATAATTGAATGCAGCTTTATTTATATGGAGAGAGCATTAAATGACCGTTGTAATCTTCAATGTGACCATTGCCAACATTAAGGAAGGATTAGGTTAAGATTTGGTCTTCTTCTTTCTCTACTCTTTGGTTAATCCAGTTGCACAGAAGTTTATGGTTGACTTCTTGAATATTAATCCGTTGGAAGAGTAGCTACTGGATGAGGAAAGGAAACATTAATCCCTTTGCAACGTGTGTAGAATGATTGTCCAAAAGAGTGCAAGCTTTCTGGACATTGCATTTAATGTGCTGACGTCACTTTTTGCTTTTGTTCAAATCCTCATTTAGTAACCTCTAAATCATCTGAAAACTCACTAACAAACTGATTAAACATAATTAGGAATAGTAATGAGTGATGATAAGAAGTATTAAGAACAAACATGAAGATTTCACAAATTCGTGCAATTTGATTTTCAAACTCAGCGGCACAAACTTGAGTTTGTTCTTACAAACTGGAGTTTGTAACTTTGCTTCAGAAGGCAAACTCAAGTTTCCAAATCCTAACTCGAGTTTTCTTCTTCCACAGAAGAATAACGCAAATTGAGTTTTGGAAGTCCATTTTGAGCATTGAGCCAAAACTCGAGTTCATTAGTGACTAACTCGAGTTTTGGACTTTTATAGTGAAAACATATTTAAGTCCAAAAGCTCAAAACTGGAGTTTTCAAAATCACTGAAAAAGAGCAAAGCTCTCTGCTTGGCACAAACTCAAGTTAACTAAACCAAACTCGAATTTCCTTTTAAATTTGAAAATCTTTGCCAAGTGAAAACTGGAGTTTTCTAAATAAACTGGAGTTTTCTCAAAGTGGGTAAAACATGAAAACTTTCTGTTAAATCCAAATTCGAGTTTATAAACACAAACTCGAGTTTTCTCAAGACTTTGGAAAACTAAGAAAATCTTTGGCCAAATGCAAACCGGAGTTTGCTTAGGATGAAAAACATTGAGACTCTGTCAAGCTCAAACTCGAGTTTGGTCAAGTTCACAAAACTTGACAAAACTCTTCATTTGGCGCAAACTAGAGTTTCCATATGAAAAATGGAGTTTGCTTAAGTTCAAAACTTTGGGGCTCTCGTATGTCCAAAACTCGAGTTTACTCTTGCAAACCGGAGTTTTGTTTACTTTGGAAAATATTGAAGAGTCTCGTATGGTTCAAACTCGAGTTTGTAAATCCAAACTCGAGTTTGTCTTAATGTGAAAAACGTGGAGTGCTCTACGTATGTCACAAACTCGAGTTTGCCTATGCAAACTAGAGTTTTCTCATTTCATTAAAATTGAGCCACTCTCTATCATGTGCAAACTCGAGTTTTCCTTTCAAAACTCGAGTTTGCCTTTGACAGTAAGTTTTTCAACTTACAAAAGACAAGCTTCATCTTGAGTTTACAATTGCCAGTTATCATCAAAACACATAGAGAACTAACATTCTCCCCCCTTTTGATGATGACAACAACACTTGTAAACCAACATTTCAAGAGTTTGATAGAATTTGCATTTTGAAGGTGATTTTGCTTGACAATCAAAATCTTAAAAACTTCTGATATAAATTGCATTTTGAAATACCTGGTCATTTTGAAAAAGCTTTGTCAAAGTTAGAATGAGATGCATAATTTGACAGAACAAATATCATAGTTTATGTATGAATAGCAGAAGCAAATGACACTTACATCATATCAGAAGAAATTGCATAGCATTGTCATTTCATTGAGCAAGAAGGCATTACATCAGATTTATCATTCAGAATCAAAATGCACAGTTACAACTGAAAGTTAAACATCACAAACATAAATTCACAAACATCTACAAACACAAACACTCTACACAACTCTTCTTAAACTCAAACTCTACTCTTTGCTTTTCTCTCCCCCTTTGTCATCTTCAAAAGAGGATGGAGCTAAGATAGGAGGGTCAGAACATGAATCTATCAGAGGAGTAGGAGGAGGGGAATCAAGTGTAACCGTGGAGGTGTGAGATGGAGGAATGACTTCAGTGGTAGGAGTGTGAGAGGGAGGAAGAATATTAGTGGCTGGGGTAATAGGAGATGAGGTAGGTAGGATCTTTGTGGTAGGGTGGAAGTAGGCATATGAGATGAAGTGTGGATAGGGGTGAATATGAAGGAAGGTGAGGAGGAGGGTTCAGGGTCAAGCTTGGGGCTAACATCTGGACCAAGATCAGAACTAGAAGCACTGGGACCAGTAGGGGTGCCAAAACCTGAGGAAGAACCAGGGTGGAGATGCTTCAATATCTTGTCCAGCTTATCACTGAGGATAACATTGTTGACCATGAGAGTAGAAAGCTTGGCATCGTGGTCCAGCATATGACCAGTGAGATCCTCAACTTTCTCCTTTAGATTGTCAAATGTTTCCTTCATTGCGTCCTCGGCATCAACCATCTCATAATTGCCTCTAGTTACCTCAGCTACCAAATTTCCAACTTCAAATTCGATCCTGATAGACATGGCAGCAATGATAGCATCCAAAATAGCCTTGACTCTAGCATCAAAGTCAGAAGGCATAGAGGATTGAGGAGGTGGAGGAGTTGACTAAGCCTCTTGTGCTCTTGCATGAGAAGCTCTAGACCTAGAGGGGGCCCTTGATTGGCATGAGCCTTCTTCTTCAAAAGTAATTCTCATGAGGTTCAATTGAGATTTGCCAAATGCTGGAGGAGTTTTGATTGAATCGGGAGGACCAAGATACCAGATCTTGTGATAGAAGAGAATTACTGAAACAAATGATGGAAATGGAATATGGGAAGGTCTGCGAGATTAAAATTTGAACTTGACCATTTCCTGGAAGATCCAGTGGCCAAGATTTATAGGAACTTTGTGAATAAGGGCTGCAAAGAGAGGGTAATCCTTCTTTGCAAAGTGAGTGAAATTACCACCCTTTTGAATTAGGTTCCTAAAGTAAATGTACCAAAGGGCTCTATTGATTGGTGGCAATGACACAGGATTGAAAGACAAAGAGTGTAACTCAGATTCTGGGATAGGCTGATTGGGTCTAAGTATTTCAAAAATCTCTCTGTTGCTAAACTCAATTGTAGGAACAGGAGGGGGATTGTCAATTTTCAAAATAGAATTGAGGATAGATGCAGAAATAGTGAAGGTCACCCCTTTGACAGTAGTGGAAACTCTTTCCTCAACTAAGTCATCCTCAGAATCTAAAAGATTGTCATAGGACATATCGAAATAAAATAACTTGACAATATTGGGGGTATATGAGGCAGAGATAGACAGAAATGATTCATAATCTTTCAACCAAGGTGCAAGATCTAAATTGCACTTGTCTTTTAGCTTGGCTAAATTAACAGAGACCACAAGACAAAATTCTTTCTTAAGGAAAGAATCCTTGAATTTGGCAGCTAACTCATTCGAAAGAATAGAAGTAGCAGAGACAAACCCTAGAGGAGGAGAGTGATGGTTGTAAATCTCTTTAATGACATTGGGCACAATTGGAGGCTCCTCAGGTTGGGTAGCAGCAAATGTAGCCTTAGACTATGCTTGCCCCTTTTCAATTCCTTGAGATTCAGAAACAGTGGCCCTCTTCTTCCTGGGAGGCTTGGAAGCCTGTGCTTCCTTTCTCTTCCCTTTTCCTTCAACTAGGGGTGGAAATAGGCCAGGAGCCTGTCAAGGGCCTGCAGCCTGGCCTATTAAAAGCCTGGTCAGGCTTGGCCTGTCAGTCTAGAAGGCCAGGCCAAAGCCTATTTTAAGGCATGTTTGTCTTAATAGACCAGGCCTAGGCCTCCCAATAGGCATGTCAGGCCGGCCTGTCAGATTCTGGAATGTATGTTTGTTGCAATCTCTGTTTTATTCATGTTTGCTGGTTTTAGTCGTGATTGAGACCTAGATCTAGGAGTAATTGAATGCTAGATTGGTATTGTGGCTTCTGGTTCTTTTGGTGCTTGATTTGCACATAAATCGAGGTAGAATTGAAGATCTAGTGTTCGGGTGTGACTCGTTTTAAAGTGAAAGCTGGAAATATTGTGGCATTTTTAGAACTACCGTGTATTTTACCATTCTCTTCTCAGAAATGTAGAAAGGGTTCTGAGTATATTGTCAAGTGCTTTTTATCTCGTATATTTCTGCTATTTTGGTTCATTATTTTGGATAGCCTTAACAGGCCAAGCCGGCCTATAACGTATACGGGATCGAGCCACTTTGTTGCTAAAAAGCCCGGGCTATTAAGGGTGAACGAGCCAGGCTTTTCCAGGCCACTTTGTTGCTTAACATGGATTCTCGCCGAGGGCCCCTTTGATTTGGGAGAATCATCAGATTGGATCATAGGAACCCCACGGAACTTGTCTACTCCAAACTTATATCTTTCATACCTTCGACGCCTAGGGCTAGCTGGAGAGGGTTCATAATCGGAATCTTCTTCGATGGATTCTCGAGGGTTTGGTCGAAAATGGCGAAGATGAAAAAAGACCCTTTTTTTGATTTGGGAGAATCATTAGATTGGATCATAGGAACCCTAACAAACTCGAGTTTGCATAAATCTAAACTCCAAACTTATATCTTTGAACTTCCGGGTACTCTTTTCTACTTACCAACTCGAGTTTCTCACTTAATGACTCGAGTTTTGAACTTTTCCAAAAACCAAAGGTTGTTCTCTATCCCCGATAAACTCGAGTTTGTCCCTCAAACTCGAGTTTGCTTCTTTTGATGGAGAGGCAAAAGACATAACTTCATAATCGGGTAATCTTCCTCTTGAGTTCTTGGATAAGGCTATGTGTCCCAAAGACACCGGCTAAAAGGGAACGCATTGAGAGGATTTCATATGCATCAATAATTGGATCCATCATGTATGTCATGCTATGCACGAGACCAGATGTCACTTATGCTTTAAGCAATATGAGACAATACCAAACTAACCCTATAGAGGGTCACTGGACAGCCGTAGAGACAATCCTAAAGTACTTAAGAAGGACTAAGGATCTGTTTCTGGTTTACGGTGGTAGTAGTGAGCTAAAAATGAAATGGTTCACTAATGCCAGTTTCCAGAATGATAAAGATGATTGTAAATCCCATTCTGGCGTCATCTACACCTTAAACGGTGGAGCAATTTGTTGGAAGAGTTCCAAGCAAGAGACCACGACAAACTCTGCTACCAAGGCAGAATACATAGCAACTTCAGAAGCGGCGAAGGAGACAGTATGGATCAAGAAGTTCATCAATGAACTTGGAATGGTTCCTAGCATTGTTCACCCAATACCTTTGTATTGCGATAACACCGGAGCTATAGCTGAGGGCAAGGAACCTAGGTCACATCAAAGATTCAAGCATGTGTTTCACTGTATCACCTCATCCGAGATATTGTTGAAAGATAAGATATAAAAATGGACATATCCCCATCGATGATAACTTGGCTGATTCTCTGACTAAGGGAGTTTCTCAAAGAAAACATGATAGTCATTATGAGTCTTTGGGTATAACACGTCGACCTGATTGGCTCTAGGCCAAGTGGGGATTGTTAGTATTTAGGTGTCCTAAAGACAATATGTAAGGACAAATTAGCACCATTTCTACGTTGTAGTATTTCATTATTAATAAATGAGCACATTTTATCTTTATCATATTTATGTCTCACCTTTATTTTAAGGTAAATATGTGTTTGAAGGTAAAAGCCCTAAGAATTGAACATGTGTTATTCTTGAGGATCAATGATAGAGATTATGGTCATGAAGACTCGAGAACACTGGATATATATTGCCTAAAACTTGTTCCTAGTCTTGAATCACCAAGAAAGGGCATTGATGATCTCAATAAGACTAGTACGACGTCATCTACATGTATAAGATACAAGGTAGAGACCTCATGGAATACAGACATGGTGATGTCTTACTGATGTCGTGGGTGAATCTGTTGGAGAACAGATAGCACCGAATTGACCCGCTGAGAGACTCCACAAAGATTCATTGTAGAAAGTATCATTAGATATGTAAAGTCTCTCATCGTTTGGTAGAGTGGATCTTCCTAAACTTAAGGATGTCATCGAACCCTGTCATAGGGTTATACTTTGACTGTACAACTCTATCCGTATGAAAATAGGGAAAACAGTGTACTCTTGGGTGTAACTCAAATAGATAAGTATAGATGAACATGCTGAGAGGACCCCTACAAGGGATTAGTCATTCACAAGACCTGTAGAGCTTGGATAGCTTCTAATTAACTCAGGAGTCTGTGCGCACGGCAAGTGATCATGAGGAGTCATGATCCGTTATAGAGTTAATATAAGAAGATTCCTTGTTCTGTGAATTAGCTACATTTAGTCAATTAAGAGAGATGATACTATATCTTTGCTCTCGACTAAATGTGAATGACGATGTAAGGGATGATGCATGCACAGTATCCAAATATGAAAGGTAGATCACTTGATCAACTCATTACTTCTAGGGCCGCAGGGCATTGCTAGTGTTTTATGAGGTCATTAAATAAATTGGGCATGTTAAAGGAGTTTTAATTGGTTCAAGATTATTTATGTCAGTGACTAATTGGGCCTAATGAGTCACACACACAGGTTATTCTCGATTGCTTAAAATTAGCAAACTTGGGCCAATAATTGTTATTGGGTTTTATCAAGAGTAAATGTGTTATTGGATTGGAGTGAGACTCCAAGCCCAATAAGAAACAAAATAGCATCACATATATGGTCCCCAGTGGGAAATCAGTTTCTTCACAAAAGGGCCTAAATGTGTTGGAAGACCCAACGAGGTCTTAGGCCAAGTTGAATTTGGAATAATTGTTCCTCGTATCTTTAACCCAATCCATTCAAGAAAAAATATATATGTAATCCACCAAATGGTTGACCTTCAATCAATCAAGAAATAAATGTGATCTTTCATCTTAAATGATTGATTCAATCAACCAATCAAGAAAAGATAAAAACAATCATAGTGAAACCAAACCTCAACCTTATCTTTTTGGTGCCTTGCAGCAGGAGCATCCATACTCTCTAGATTTCGAGGTTTAGGGAGGTTTCAAGAGAAAGAATGTTCTCATTGCAATCGAAACCACCGCCTTAAAAAGATAAAAACCATAGTCAACCTTATCTTCGTAGATCAATGTTAGAGGACATCAATAACATTGAGATTTTCCAATGATTTAAAGTAATCCTAATCTCTAATAGTCGTGTAATTAAGTTATCCTAATCCTCAATAATTGTTTTAACGAGTAATCCTGAAGCTCATAAATATTATAAATTGTTATGAATTCTCATGAGTACCGTAAAGAGTTACGGATTAATAATTATTAACTAATTAACGTAATGAGTTAAGGTTAATAATTCATGAGGACCGTAAGGAGTTACGGGTTTCCGCAACGATTAAATAAAATTTTTGTTTTCAACCTCATAAACCTTTGCATGAAAGTCATAGGCAAAGTTAATTCAACAGGAGCAGGGGATGTATCAACCTCAGTGTAAGAACATTTTTATAGAATAATTCAACAGGAGATAAATTGGGATGAAAAGATGCCTTCTGGAACATTTCAGGAGGCGAAAAAATCTGAGATGGCGGTTTTTTGTCTTCTGTTCGATGGCAGGTAAAAATCACATGGGTCACGGCATTTATTTGGTAAAAGAGTCTAATGACTATATGATGAGGCCCACCACGACCATTAGAAGAAGCCCATAAAACAAGTCCATTAGATACTAGTATACTTGAAGAAACTACAAAGACTCAATGAATAAGTACAAAGACTAAGGAGCGCCGCGAGCAGGGGACCTTCGTTTTCCACCTTCTTCATCGTCTTACTTCACCTTCCATCACTCTAAACCTCACCAATAGCCACCGTCGCCCCTCTTCCTTTTCATTCTGTCACCGAACTGAACCAGCGCCAGAATCTGAGAACCAGCCAGCGACCTTCATTTCATTTCAACCATCGTCCTCGTCTCGTCTTACATATTTTCCGTCGGCCTGCCACGATTCAGAAGGAACTACAACAAGCTAGAGTCAGATTTCATTTCAGTAGCTCACCTCCGTTCTTCGTCTTCCACCGTCGGTCTCTCTCTGCAACTTCCGTGGGTCTGGGTTTTTCTGATTAGCCTCCCTTGTTCCAACGGCACTGAGCTTTTCATTCTGAATACTCAGTAATCGCTCTGTTTGTAACGGATATGGCTCCTGTGTTAAGAAAGAAAAGTACTCCACTGGTATCTATTTCCGCTGAAGGGGAGGATCTGATTAATAGAAGCTCAAAGAAAGTTAATAATGGAGGTCCCTCTGGTGGAGGGGCTAAGCCATGGAAAGCTGGTCAATCTTTTGCTGATAAACTTCAAGGCATCAACGAAGCTGGCATAGAAGGTGAAGCAAGTCATGGGAAGGATGCTTTGTCGGACAACGCCATTTCGCTTAGTGACTTGGACATTGATGATGGTCATCCTTTGTGCACAATTAAGGAGGATTCAGGTAGAAACTTTCCTACTTTTACATTCTCTGAGAAAATGAAGAAGAGGCTTTATAAGGCTTGGAATAATGTTTGTTATAGTGAAACTTCTTGGTAAGAATGTTGGTTACAAATTGCTGTTGTCAATATTGCAATCTCTGTGGGCGAAAAAGGGAGTCATTAGCTTGATTAATATTGGAAATGGGTTTTTTGTTGTGAAATTTACTAATAAGGATGATTATCTTAATGCCTTGACTGGAGGTCCATGGATGGTGTTTGATCATTACCTCACTGTTAGACCCTGGGAACCTTTGTTTCAACCATGGAGTGCTACCATTGACAAAGTAGCGGTTTGGGTCAAGATGCCAAAAATAGCTCTGGAATACTATGATAAGGATGCTCTCACCTGGATTGGAGATAGGATTGGAGAGATCATTAAGGTGGATTTTAATACTTCATGTCAACTACGTGGTAGATATGCAAGGATTTGTGTTCTTGTGGATCTAGGGAAACAACCAATGTCAGGATTCTCTTTGGATGGTGAAGATTTTATGTTGAATATGAAGGTCTTCATGACTTATGTGTTGGCTGTGGTGTTTATGGGCATAAACTTGAGGCATGTAAATCAGGGGTTGTGCCAAGTAGCTCAGTGATGTTTGTGGAGGGGAAGAGTGTTGTAGATGGTAAGGTGCGTACAGCTGTAATGGATGAAAAAAAGGATGGTTATGATATATGGAGGGTGGTTTCTAGACCAAAAAGGCAAAAGAAGGGGAACTCTGAGAAGTAACCAGGTCAGTCTAACAGTATGGGGAAGGGCTCTAGGTTTGATGTTTTGGATGTAGAGGAGAAGAGTCAAAATGTAATGGTAGTGGCGGAAAAAGCTGTGGAAGAAGTATCAGCGTGTGCAGATGCTACATTGGAGGGGATGCATGATGTCGAAACTGAGGTGGTGGAGGTACCGAGGAACATTGAACCAAATCGTACTACCCGGAGAAAAAAGGGAGGCGCACATGGGAAGATATTGGATAAGTCTGGTATGTCGGGGGAAAACTCTATTGTGAAAACAATCTCAAAGAATAACAAAAAAGAGAGGAGGTCTACGGATCTGGTGCTTTTGGAAGAGGAACGGAAGGAGATGGGGAGAGAGAAATATTTGATTAATAATGTGTCGGGAATATCTCGAGAGAAAGGTTTGACTATGGAGGAGCTTAAGATGGACCAAGTGGATGTTATTAATTGGGCTGTTAATTCCCAGCCAAATATCCCTTTAGTCCCCGGTGAACCTCTGTTAGCTGCTGAATCTATGGGGCGTTTTTGGGCTGATTCGGCCCAAGATGATCCAGATTGCTCCATGGTAGATGAGAAACTAGATGATCATAAGGGAGTTTCGAATGGGCTTGAAGCCCAAGCGGAATAAGGCTCTTGCTTGTTTGAGTATTTTATCTGAGTCCTTGCTGTGATAATGGGGAAAATTCTTTATTGGAATTGTAGAGGGGCTTGCGGGAGGGATCTCCTTCAGAACTTTAAACTCATTGATCGGCGTCATCACCCCTGCTTCATTATTCTTGCGAGACTAAGTGTGTTGAAGCGAATGATTTAAATTTTTTGAGACTATGGGGTTCGACGGGTTTTCCTTTGTGGCTAGTGTGGGGAGATCTCGGAGGGTCGGTTGCGGTCCGGAAGACCAATTCCATCATTGTGTCGTTGGTTTCCTCTGATCGACAATTTATGCATTTCAATTGTGCGTTAAGAGGGAAGCCGTTTTTTCGCTTGACGGCCATTTATGCGAATCCAAGTCATCTTCTGAAACGGGCTCTTTGGGATGAGTTGGAGAAAATTGCCACGGTTTCTGATGGTCCCTAGGTGACATTAGGAGATTTTAATGATATTATTTCATCTGGGGAAAGGACGGGAAGCTCGGGAAGGGATGAACCGAGGTTCCGAGTCTTCTCGGATCGTATCAGTAGCTGTAATTTGACTGATATAGGATTCTCTGGTCCTAGGTTCACATGGAGAGGGCCTAGAATGACGGGAGGAGGCAGATTAATGGAGCGTCTTGATCGAGCTTTGGCTAATGATGCTTTCTTTTCGGTGTTTTCTTTCTCCTCCGTACGGTATGCCCTCGCTCTAAATTCTCGATCATAACCCAATATGCTTGAATATTTTGGAGAACGATGGTAGTTCAGGGAGGTCTCGGCCTTTCAAATTTGAAGCAATGTGGATTCAACATGAAAATTTCTCCGACTTCCTTGCAAATTCATGGGTTAATAGGGCTGCTCTTACTCATTCCTTATCTGATCTTCAAATCTTGCTAAGTTCGTGGAATAGGAATGTGTTTGGGATGGTGGAGCGTGAAAAACAGAATATTATGTCCAGATTGGATGGCATTCAACGTTCCCCTGCTTACCCTTTCTCTGAGTATTTGTGTGACTTGGAGTTAGAGTTACAAGATCGACTAGATAGGATCATGAAACTGGAAGAAATAAAGTGGTTCCAAAAATCCCGTGCTGAGTGGATTAATAATGGAGATCGCAACACTAGATTTTACCATCTTAAATCTAAGATGCGTAGAAGAAGGAACAAGATTACTATGCTGAAGAATGAGCTTGGTAATTGGGTTGAGAATGAGTCAGAACTGGAGTGTTTGGTCACTTCCTATTTTAAGGAGCTCTATTGTTCGGTTTATTCGGAGTCTCCGGTTCTTAGCACCATTTCTAAATTCCCTGTTATTGATCAATCAGTTTTATCTGATGTAGCTAAAGTTCCAGGGGACGATGAAATTAGATCTGTTCTATTTGCTATGGGTAGTTTTAAAGCACCAGGAATTGATGGGTTTCCTCCGATATTTTATAAATCTAATTGGAGTATCGTCGGTCCTGCCCTATGTAACTTTGTGAAAAATGTTTTCAGGAGAAGGACAGATTTAAAGGAGGCCAACAACACTCTCATTGCCCTTATTCCTAAGAAGGATAATGTGGAGTTGGTGTCACATTTTAGACCGATTTCTCTTTGTACGGTCCATTATAAGTGCGTGACTAAGTTAATTGCTTTGCTTTTAAGAGGGGTTATGGATAAGCTTATCTCTCCCTTTCAATCTAGCTGTATCAAAGGAAGGCATATACAAGACAATATTATTGTGGGTCAGGAAATTTTGCACTCCATGACTAAGAACATAAGTAGAAATGGTCTTATGGCTTGGAAGATCGACCTTGAGAAGGCTTATGATAGAATCAGTTGGAGTTTTCTTAAACAGGTTTTATTGGAAGTGGGTTTTGAGGATGATTTTGTTAATTTGATTATTGATTGTGTTTCTTTGGTCTCCTTTAGTGTTTTGTGGAATGGATCTCAATCCGAGTCATTCACCCCTAGAAGAGGTCTGAGACAAGGGGACCCTATCTCTCCGTTCTTATTTGTATTGTGCATGGACAAATTGTCCCATATGATTTGTGACGAGGTTGAAGGGGGGAATTGGAAGCCTATCTTTGTTCCAAAGGGAGGTTCCAAGGTATCTCATCTAATGTTTGCGGATGATCTGTTGTTGTTTGGAGTTGCGACTGAAAATCAAGCTGATTGTATGTTGAACTGCTTGAATAGATTCATGTCTGCTTCAGGGGGTAAGATTAACACTTCGAAATCAACCATCTTTTTCTCCCCTAAAGTCCCTCTTCGGACTAAAGTGAGAATTAGAGATAAGACTAGTATGCAGGTTTCTAGCGAGATTGGGAGATATCTCGGGTTTCCTCTTTCAAGATGTAGGAGGAGGAGGAGGATTTTCAATATGTCATTGATCGAGTAAGGGCTAAGTTATGCATGTGGAAAGCAAAACGGTCTCTCTATGGCGGGCGTGTAACGTTGGCTAAGGCGGTAGTAGGCGCTATTCCTATCTATCCAATGCAGGTGGCAAAACTACCTATGAGTGTTTTCTTGGAAGTGGAGAGATTACAGAGGAATTTTGTTTGGGGTCATGATGAGTTCTCTAAACTCTCTCATTCCATTGGTTGAGAGCAATTGAGGAGACCCAAAGAGTTTGGGGGGTTGGGCTTTAGAAATCTATCCATGGTTAATTCACTTTGTGGTGCAAAGTTAGTTTGGAAGCATCGTAGGTGCAAAGGGGTTATGGTGTGATATTTTGTTGCATAAATATATGTTAAGGGAAGAGGATTCATTGTTGAACTATAAGGATGGTGACTCTAAGTTGTGGAGATTTATTTGTTCTCAGAGGGATCTGATTGACAAGGGCACTAAATGGCAGGTTCGTAACGGCCAAATGGTTAATTTTTTCCATGACTGTTGGGTTGGAGTAGACTTAAAATTGAAAGATTTTTGTACTAGAACGTTGTCGGAAGATGAGGATTGCTCATGTGTTGGTGATCAAGGTTAAGGATGGAATATGGGATGTCAATAGAATAGGCAAGGTTATTAACTCGATGGGCTAAATCGTATTGCCCCGGTCTTACCTCCCCCCGGGGCATTTGGAATGATTTGATGATTTGGGGAGAGACGAGTGATGGGTGTTTTTCTATTAAGAGTGCTTATTCTCTCGTCACTTCCTTGTATGAGCCAATGGCGGGATAACCTTTTCAAGGATATTTGGAAGTGGAAAGGAGTGGAGCGTATCGGGATTTTTATGTGGAAGGTTCTTTCGAATAAACTTCCATCTAATTTATGGAGGAGCTCTTGGTCTCCGCCTCTCCTCTCTGTGGGTTCTGTCAAGTGGGAGTTGAGGATGTTCTACACATTCTTAGAGACTGTGCTTATGCTCGGGATATGTGGAACAAGCTGATTGTGGACATGAAAGGAGGTGGAAGATATTGGGTTCTGTCAAGTGGGAGTTAAGGTCTTGGATGAACATGAACTTAAGAAAGTCTATTGGGTTATTGGCTGGAAGGAGGTGGAAGATATTTTTTGGTGTAGCGATATGGAAGCTTTGGGAGTGGCGAAACCGAAGTATTTTTGAATCTAACTTCTCGAAACCCACTAACCCCGCATTCTTTTTTTACTGTCTGGGGAGAATTATTGTATTATGGATCATGCAGATTCTATTGTAGTGAATCATGAAGGATTAAGTGGGTCAAGTGGGGTTGGTATTACTTTAGGGGATGGACTAAGATTAATGTTGATGGGGCGGTGGTTGTGGATTCTCTCTTTGCGGGTTGTGGGGAATATTTAGAAACAAATCAAGTTCTTGGCTTGCTTTGGTTTCACTAAAAAAATTGGCTTGCGGTGCTAATATGGCGGAAGAATGGGCTATATATGAGGCCTTGCGGATGGCGTGGGATATGGGCTTGAGGCGTTTGATCCTCGAATCGATGCAATGGAAGTAATTCATCTCATCCAGGACCCTACATTCACGCGGGTAGCTTGTTGCATATGGAGATTAGGAGCCTTTTAAATCGTCGGTGGGAAGTTAAGTCAAGGTTATTCCTCGTGAGTCGAATAGGATAGGCGATGTATTAGCCAAGATGGGTATTTCTACCTCTTCTATTTTGTATAATTGTCCTTCTTGCTTGAGATCTTGGGTTTGCCAAGAGAGTTTGGGATTTATTTCCCCAGTGATGTAATGTTTTGTGTTTGTTTGTTGGGCATCTAGCCCTCGTCTTGTTAGCAAAAAAAAAAAAGTACAAAGACTTGATTGATATTAAAGTAAAAGTATAATAGTTCCCTTTTAAAAACATAATATTTCTATTTATTATCCCAAAAAAAAAGGGTCCAATAAAAAGGATGTGATTTTTCAAGAAAAAATTAATTAAATATATAGATGTTGAAAATAAAGATTAAATTTATCATTAATTAAATTGACAACAAGTAGTAGTGGAACTAATTAATGGAGATATATGATGTATTAAAAGTCAAGAAAGTATAACTAAAAAAGTTGTTGGCTGAGTTTGTCAAAAAAAAAAAAAAAAATTTGTTGGATGAAGTGGTAAGTGACCTTATCTTGGTAAAGAGGAGAACATAAGTTTAAATGTCGAAAAAACATACTTAGTTAAATAGGCACATTTTGTAAGTTAGCTATATATAATATATGAAAAAATGGATTAAAAAAAAACTAGCACATTCTAATAAAATAATAAAACATATGAAAAATTTATAAAATGATTTGAGCACCATTAGGACTAATTGGCATAGTTCTTCCAAATGTATTTTTTGCATTCGCTCATATTCGAACTTGAGACCATATATGCTTAAGCAGTCATAGTCCATTCCACATTGATGGAAGATAAGTATCTTGGGGGTTTTAATAATAATAATAGTCACTTACAGACAGAAACCTATAATAGTGTGGGGTGGAGAATTAATTTATATTTAAGATATTATTATAAAAAAATAAAAATTATAATTAATAAATGGGTTCAAGTGCATATCTACCCATGAATTGTTTTTTGTAAAGTGCATCTAGCACCATAAAATTTATTTGGGTTTAAGACTACCAAAAAAATTTCTTAAATGGGGCAAAAATAATAATGGAATGTCAGACGTTGCTGACTGTTAAGTATATTCATCTTGGCTAAAAATTAAAAATTATGACATGGAGGTTGATGTGATCTTCCATCTCTCCCCATGTATATATATATATATATATATATATATATATATATATATATATATATATATATATATCTCTCTCTCTCTCTCTCTCTCTCTCTCTCTCTCTCTCTCTCTCTCTCTCTCTCTCTCTCTCTCTCTCTCTCCCTCATTAGCATCTCTCTCTCTCTCTCTCTCTCTCTCTCTCTCTCTCGTGCCATTAGCATCAGGAATTCGAGCCGAGCTCGTCAAGATGGTTGATTTAAACCCTTTTAAGTCAAAGGCTAGACTTATAAATTAATATTTTGCTTACATTTTTCATAATTTTTCATTTGTTATATTTTTTGTTGTCATATCTAATTTTTTATTTTTTTATTTTATTATACTATTCTTCATTAAAAGTTATTCTTCTTTCTACTAAGCTATCTTCTATATTTCTATATTCTTGATATTCTTCTCTATTACTTGATTCTCCTTCTTCTATTATATATGTTCATCATACATATTTTATAACCTTCTTTCTTAATATATCCATTTTCTATATTATTTTCTTCTTCTGAACTTTCTTCTTCTGTATTGTAATCATCTGGTTTGGTTTCATATTCATATGTTAATTTAAAAATTTCTAATTCAGCGTTTTCTATATCACTATAAATAGATTCCTCAAATCCTCAAATTGTAAAGGTTCTAGTTCATATTATTCTATCTTTTCTAATATATTCATTGTTTTTTGAGTTTTTGGTAGTTTACAATCTGTAGATATATGTTTTAATTTTCCACAATTATAACATCTACATTTTTATGATTTTTTACTATAATTTTCTTTATTTCCTTTTTTCTTAAAGTATTTTCTTGGTTTATATTTTCTATAA
Source organism: Acacia melanoxylon (assembly GCA_019022615.1). Taxonomy (NCBI): domain Eukaryota; kingdom Viridiplantae; phylum Streptophyta; class Magnoliopsida; order Fabales; family Fabaceae; genus Acacia; species Acacia melanoxylon. The sequence continues at coordinate 697,897 of JAFJYJ010000045.1, read as the reverse complement.
TTTTTTCTTTTTGGGTTATATTTTTTATAAAATTTTCTTTTTGGGTATTTTATAAATTTATATATTTTTCTTCTTTTCTTCCTTCTCTTTATTTTATCTTCTCGACATCCGTGTGTGTGTATATATATAATAAAAGTCTGATATGTATTCCATTTTCCTTTTTAATAGTGTAAACAGGTAAACGTGCATTTTCAGTCATTTCTTTTATTAGAGGGGCACATAATAATGACATGAAGTTAAAAAGGGACAAAATTTTCCAATCTCACACTTATAGGAAGGTTTTCAGATTTGGCTTTTCTCCTTTTTTTTTTCTTTCATCCTTCATCCTTTACTTCATTTATGGCCAATTGGATCAAGATCTAATTGGCCAACATTTAATCTTATTAATATTTCTTTTCCTCTTATAAAAGGAAAAGAGAGAAGGATGGGAAGGAAATGAAGAGAATGATGGGAATGAAATTAAATGTGAACCATTAGATCTTAATCCAATGGTCATAAAGGGGGTAAAGGATGGAAGCGAACCAGAAAAAAAAAGGAGAGAAGCCAAGTCTAAGGTTTTTGTACTATTAGACTGTAAGACTGTACACGAAGTTTTAATTTTGTCACTCAATTTCATAAAGTGTTTTTTCAATCCTGTATCCTAACGTTTACAATATGACTTTAAATTTTTAATTTTTTTTTTTTTATAAAAAAATAATGTTTAACACACAAAAATCATCAATGGAGACCAATTGTATTAAAAAGACTAAAAAAGCATTTTATAAAATTATGTAATCAAACTAAAACTTTATATAAAATTAAAGAAGGGAGAATGACTTTTAAGTTTTAATAAAGAGAAATAATATCAAAAAAGTTCTTATTGACAAATAAACAGGAGAGATTAACAAGTAAATTAATTATAATTAATAACTTATTTTCTTTGGTCGGAATATTTTGATATAAAAGACATTCTGCGGTTAAAGATATAAAAGTACACGATCCTCCCCTTCAATCAATGCTCTGTCCCATTGGACATTTCAAGCAGACGGGGATCCATTTTGTGATTAAATTCTTCCTACTCACTACTCACTACTCACCAATCATAAGACAACACCTATTTAATTAAACAAAGTTATGAAATTTTATATTAAATACGGGAGATATATTCCAATTTTTTTCTCAATTATAATATCTTCTTCGAAACAGTCGGGTCACAATTGGTTTCTTGTCAATTGCCCGTTCTGTGATTTCACGTCCTCCTACCCAAGGTAGTGAAAACGTAGTTTTTACCTAAAAACGGGAGGAGAATGAAAAATCGTAAAACGTAAAATCGTAATATAAAACGTAGTTTTTACCTGCATATGTATATAACAACTAGTTCTTTAGACGCAATTAAAATTACGCACTCATGACAACAACTTTCTCAATAACAAGAAAACTCACTAATATTATTCAGAAAAGCCCACCGAATATTATCTTAGATTCCTAGCACCACCCAATATTATTCAGAAAGAACTCGAATAATATTCGAGTTTAAATATAAGCGAGAAATAAAACAAGTTGCGCCAGAATGAACGATTAGTCAGAAAGATTTAAAATCACTCAATCAAATATAACAGTCACGGACGAAGCATTATCGTGACCTGGAAAAAAACACTTTATACCATTTTGGTCCCTCACACAAAGAAATCTTTTTTTAGTCGCGAAAAGGACGAAAAATGGTCGATTGATAAACATTTTGGTCCCTCGCAAATTTCCAAAAAGTCATTTTTAAATTCATAAAAAGTCTTCATTTTAGTCCCTAGGGACTAAAATAAGGTCTGTGTTTTTTGTCGGAGATTCAAAAGGGTATTTACTCTTTCTTTTTTTTCCCAACGTTTTTTGTAAAAACGCAGCGTTTTTACGTTTTTGCGTAAAAACGCAGCGTTTTTACCGTTTTTTACTCGGATCGTTTTTTTCCACAACGCAACACGTTCAAATCAAAATAAAACGCAAAAACGGGCGTTTTAACCGTTTAAAACGCGTTTTTGACTACCATGCTCCTACCCATTGCGCCTTTTTTTTTTTTTTTTTGTCCAGGTCTTCTAGCTTTCTACTCACCAATAGAGTTGACGAAAAGGATAGCCTAGCCCTATAGTGTCAGCTTTTCACATGTCAGGGCTTATAAGGACCGACTAAAAAAATAGTCATTTTTTGAGGCTCACCCTTTGAGCATTAAGGTGAGGGCCGGCTCTAGCTATTTTAATAATATTTTTTTATTTTTTAGCTTTTTTAAAATAAATAAAATTAGAATAATGCAAATCTTAATTTAACATATAAATTTTGTCAAAATTAATGTGTAAATGATCGCATCATATAACAAATAAACACAATACCAAGTAATAATCAAAAGGTAAAACTATTGCTCATATACTACAATTGCAAATAATTAATAAGAAGACTTAACAAAATTAAAAATATTTCTTATAAATATATCTTGAAAAATGTAAGTAGTCAACAAAATAAATAACACAAGATATAAACCAAATAGTTACTAGAAAATATATTGAAAAATAAAAAAATTAGTAAGAATATTTATAAAATAAGAAATATATTTTATAAGTTGTTAATTTTTACGATTCATATAAAATTTAATTTTAAAAAAGATAATAACAACTAAATATTTACAATATCATTAGTAAAATATAAAAATTAATAATATTATTATCATATAAATAATTTTAAAAATCATACCGGCCTAAAAAGGTAAACCATTTTAAATCCTTGACCTTATAGAATTAACTTTTATAAATTCAGGGTTTAAACGGCCCGGCCTGAACGGCTTAGCCCGTTTTCCAGCTCTACTCACCAACTAGAAGGCGACATCATATAATGAGTTTGTTTGTTGTCACCTACCCACTTTGTGATTTCACTTCTTCCTACTCACGGCTCTTTGTTTTTTTGACCAGGTCTTGCTGCTTACTCCTCACCAACCATAAGGCGACTTCTATATATTTAATATAACCGAGTTATTTTATTGTACTCTACAACTTTGCTAATATCATATATATATATATATGATAAATTAATTCATTGATCCATCAAGCAAGCACTGTGCCTTTGCAGATAGCAAGAACATGGCGAAAAGTTCTGATTATTCAGATCCACTCAGATGGGGGGAGGCAGCAGACTCGCTCAAGGGAAGCCACTTGGACGAAGTGAGATCCATGGCGGCCGACTACCGGAGGGCCGTCGTCCATCTGGGCAGCACGTGGCTGTCGATTTCGCAGGTGGCGGCGGTGGCTAACCTCACCTCCAACGTGAAGGTGGTGCTATCGGAGTCAGCGAGGGCCGGCGTGAATGTGAGCAGTGATTGGATAATGGAAAGCGTCAAGAATGGGACCCCCATTTACGGTGTCACCACTGGATTTGGTGCTGCTTCTCACAAGCGAACCGACCAAGTCGCTGCTCTTCAAAAGGAGCTTGTGAGGTCAGACTCTTCATCAAAATAGAATTAACATTATTTCTTAAATTTTTTGCTGAAATTACATAAATATTCTTTTTGAACAAAAGAATGAACTTGCATTGTTATCATTTATGTTAATAGATTTTATTTTGTATATTAATATTGTGAATTGTGATATATGTACGGATATTTATTATTTAAAAAAATAGAAAAACTTATCCCATATAAATTTTGTGTTATACGCTCTTCATTTATACTATTTCATTTCATATATTGTAGAGGGAAAGTTTGAATAATTTTTCTCTTAACAAAGCTAACTTCGAATTTTTTATCAACAAAAATTTTAAAAATCGTACATTATATATATATATATATATATATATATATATATATATATATATATATATATATATATATTGAGGGGTTTATTTTCATTAAAACTCATGGAAGTCTGTATATGGCGAAAAAAGAAAAAACCCATTGTTCAGGAGAATTGTTGGGCCAAAAAAAAAAATTGTTTAGGAGAATTTTCATAGAGTTGAAAAAATAAAGTGGGTAGTTGTAACAAAATTCATGATAATTTCTATAAATTTTAAATTAATTAAAAGGTCAAAGAAATATACAAGTAATTTATTGACTTAATGGTATAAATAAAATATTTAAAAAAATAAAACTGCGTGCTTTAATTAAAAAAATGCCTAATTTAAAATTAATGTTTATATACATGGTCTTTATATATTTATATTTATTTTTTGCTAATCCTGAAACAAAGTTGATTAGATTTTGTACTTTAATAATTCTGTTTTGTTAGATTATGTATAATTTATTGATAAATATTCTATTTGTGGATTAATGTCATTTTTAATATATTCTGTTTTTCAGGATCATATACCTATACAGACAATTCTGTATATTTTAATTGAAATTATAATATTTTAATCATCATTGAGTTGAATCTAGCTCAAAAGCCAGTGCGATTTTCATTACCTTTGTTTATTTATACATACATTGCCTGCCCCTTTGAGCAAACAGAACAATAACATTAATTATAAATGTTTGTTGTGCCACTAGATTCTTAAACTGTGCAATATTCGACAAGGGAAAAGACATGAAACACACTCTGCCTCAGGCAGCTAGCAGAGCAGCCATGCTGGTGAGGGTGAACACTCTGCTTCAAGGCTACTCAGGCATTCGGTTTGAGATGTTAGAAGCAATCACCAAACTGCTCAACCACAACGTCACTCCTTGCTTGCCCCTCCGCGGCACCGTCACTGCTTCCGGCGACCTCATCCCTCTTTCCTACATTCTCGCTTTGCTTGTTGGTCGTCCTAACTCACAGGCCGTTGGACCTTCAGGGGAGTTCCTTACTCCTCACCAAGCTTTCCTCCTAGCCGGCATCAATACCCACCATACCACTACAGGTATGCCGTATGCATATCATATGAAGAGCATAACACATTTTTACCTAATTTGATTGAATTAAAAAAGTTAGTTAAATTAGTTAATTTAACACGTATTTTCTAAAACATCATAATCATCTTTCTTGATCCCGCATTCCCTCTCTTCATTGATTATTGTTGATCGAGTATCAATAGGAGTAAATTAGAAAAAATTTTAAAAATATAAAAATTATGTCTTATATTTATGATTAAGATCAACTCTCTAAATATGTTTAATATTAAAGACTGCAGGAGTACAACACTAGCTAGCTAGAGTGCATGCCAATTGTTTTGCATTCTTTTTATCAAAAATATTAATTGCATTACCAGTCACATTGGATCAAGAGTTTTAGAAAAGTTGATTGAATATGATTTTGTACTCCCTGTCACTTGTTATAAGATCTAAATAATCGAATTGTGTGGTTTGAGAAAAAGGGGACTAAGGCTACATATATTTACACCTCTCAAGACCACATCTAGCGGAAACTTTATGTAATAGGCCGCCTTTTTTTAATAAATATATAGGAAATATTTTTTATTTTAAATATGCCCTTATTTAAAAGTGGGTAAATGAAATAGAGTAATAGTGAGAAAAAATGCGTATGGAGAAAATTTATTATTGTAAAATTGGTAAAAATGCATTTAATGCTTACACAACTCTGAAGTGGATTATATAAAATGAGAGAAAAGGATTAAAACATTTGGACCTTATAAAAAGGGAAGAAGGGAGTATTCATTTTTCCTTCATTCATGGGCCAAAAACAATGTCATTTATAGTTAAATAAATCCGTTAAAAATTGTGGTTTATTAACTCTGTTTTACAGGATTATGAATGGTTTATATATGAATTTTTTTTGTCTGTTAATATATTTTTCATTTAGATATTACTTTTTTAATATTATACATAAATATTTTATATATTTAATTATATTATATTATTTTAATGATGATAGACATTGCCCTTACTCTACTTGATCAAACGGTTAGCTTTTCTAGTGTACCCTTTTTACTAACACAGGTTATATTCATGAAACATCGATCAGATGATGAGAGAGACACAGACATCGGTGGGTCCCACGAAGACAGGGTCAAATTCTTTGAATTGCAGCCAAAGGAAGGCCTTGCTATTGTAAACGGCACAGCCGTTGGATCGGGATTGGCTTCGGTGGTGCTTTTTGAAGCTAACATCTTAGCTTTATTGTCACAAGTCACATCTGCCATTTTTGCTGAAGTAATGCATGCCAAACCAGAATTCACCCACCACATGATTCACAACCTTAAGCACCATCCTGGTCAGATAGAAGCAGCTGCAATTATGGAATACATTCTAGAAGGTAGCTCTTATGTGAAGCAATATCCTCAGAAATCACAAAAGCCCAAGAAAGAACGATACGCTCTTATGACTTCCCCTCAATGGCTTGGACCACAAATTGAAGTCATCAGATATTCTACAAAGTCCATTGAGAGGGAGATTAACTCTGTGAACGACAATCCTTTAATTGACGTTTCAAGTAACAAGGCTTTCCATGGTGGTAACTTCCAAGGCACACCCATTGGGGTTTCAATGGACAACACGCGTTTAGCTGTGGCTTCCATAGGAAAACTTGTGTTTGCACAGTTCACTGAGCTAGTAATCGACATGTACAACAATGGGTTGCCTTCTAATCTCTCTGCTTCTAGAAACCCAAGTTTGGATTATGGCTTTAAGGCTTGTGAAGTTGCTATGGCCTCTTATTGTTCTGAGCTTCAGTTTTTGGCAAATCCTGTGACCAGTCACGTGCAAAGTGCAGAACATCACAACCAAGATGTGAACTCTTTGGGTCTAATTTCAGCCAGAAAAACCAGTGAGGCTATTGAGATCTTGAAGCTAATGTGCTCAACTTATTTGGCTGCACTATGCCAAGCTATTGACCTTAGGCACCTGGAAGAAATCTTCATTATCACAGTGAAACACACGATAAGCCAAGTTACAAAAAAGATATTCCTATCCACGGATCAAAACCCATTTCCACTCTGTGAAGAGGATTTACTTAAAGTGGTCGATAACGAGTATGTGTTTTCCTACATTGATGATCCCTTCAATGCTTCATACCCATTTATGCCAAAACTGAAACAAGTCCTTTATGAGAAGGCACACAAGAATGCTGTGAAAGAGAGGAATAATAATACTGTGAACAGTAGTGGTGCTTCAGTTTTTGAGAAGATTGAGGATTTTGAGGAAGAACTTAAGCTTGTTTTGCCAGAGGAAGTTGAAAGGGCAAGGGTGGGTTATGAGAATGGCAAGCCAGCAATTCCAAATAGGATTGAGGAGTGTAGATCATACCCATTATACAAGTTTGTGAGGGAAGAGTTGAACACTAGGTTGCTTAGTGGAGAGAAGATCAAGTCACCTGATGAGGACTTTGATAAAGTGTTTAGAGCAATTTGTGAAGCAAGGATTGTTGATCCACTTTTGGAGTGCCTTGCAGATTGGAAAGGAGTTCCAATTTCAATGTAACGATTAATCTTTATTTTTTGTTTAATTTAATATGCAAGAAATCGGTCACTTGGTGGGAAGCTGTTCTGGTTTTCTTTTTTGGTCTGTTTTTAATGATTAATAAAGGACATCAATGTGGTTATTCTGAAAATTATTCTTTGCAATCATGTTTGTTGAATTGGCAGGAGATCAAATATTAATTAAAGATAGAAATATTAGGTTGCATACGTTGGAAATTATGCCCTAGGGGCAAGTTATCTCCATTTAGTTATCATTTCATTTGCATGTTTATAGTAATAACTGTATCCCTGGATATATCTTATAGATTATCCTAAATGTCCCTGATCGATCATCTACGCGGGAGCGAAGATGAAATAAGACCAGTATGACTTTGATGGGGTATGGAGATATGAATCAAAGTCATGGGCACTTGTAAGAGTCTAGTCTTTGGACCAATCCCACTATGAAAAGTTGCATGGAATAAGTCATAAGATTTTCTCATGTATAACCGCGTCACAACGCCCTTTGACATGAGATCATTATGGATTCCTACATGATGAGTCGCTGATCTTTGACCTAGTCAAAAGTCACCTTTGACTGGGTGATGATAAAGGCTTGGATCAGGATCAGTGGTTTTCATGCAAAGGAATATGAATGGTCAAGATGGAATTTGTCCCTCACATTTGTAGAGAGATAATACTGGGCCCTCGATGAGTGAGTCTGAGAAATGTATGGCCATACTACGGTGGAAAAGAGTTTCCATTTCAGTTATTAGACTACTCAAAAATCGAGAAAGTAATGGTCAAGAACAGGAAGTTGATATTATCCATGCCTCATCATTGATCAAATTATCGCGTGACAAAAGGGACGTGACATGGTTGTATGATAAGTTGTATAGTACCATCGATCCCCATATGAATTGGGTAATCACAATGTCTTGCTAAAGGCCGCTTTACTTACTTGTGGGGCATTTGATAATATTGTCCCACTGCCAATCCCATGTGGGCCTACAGGGTCACACACAAGAATAACACAACACGAACAATAGTGTCCAAATTCATTGAATCTTAGATGTGTCTAAGATATAATGAATACAACATTTAATCTAGGTTGGATATATATATATATATATTCGAAATTAAATAATAATAATGATATTTAATGATATTATTATATAATATTTGTTTTGTATTTAATTTATTTGGTAAATTAAATATTTTTAAAAAAATAGAGATATTGTATCTCGATTTAATTTTTGAATAAAGATATCATATATCTAATTTAATTTGAATTGAGATACAATATCTCGATTTAATTAAATAGATAGACATCATATCTTAGATTTAATTTATAGAAATAAATTAAATTAGCGCGCTTTAATTGATTAAATAAATAGATTAGATTAGATCTATTGAATGATTTAATTAATGATATTTAAATCTAAAATTTGAATTTCAAGATTAATTAGATTAATCTTGAATATTTTAATACTTTGAGAAACTCTATAAATAAAACTTTAGTCGTATTGAAGTAAAGAGAGAGGCAAGCCGCGAAAGAAATCCTAGAGAGAAAACTTGAGACACAAAGTTAAAAAGCGCTAAGCACGCCGCCGTACGTGTTAGAAAGCTGTTCGGTGTAGATATCGGTAGAGGGAATGGATTCGTAGAGTCGGCTCCTAGAGATTGAACAAGCAAGAAGGTGTTAGCCCATGTGTTTGCAAAAGACGCATACAAGTTCGTATAGGTACGGTTTCTTAACGAACCTTGATTTAAACGCGGTTGATGGATCCTCGGATGAGATTCGTAAAAGTTTTTAATTCCGCTGCGTGTACGGATCCCAACAACATATGCCAGGCTAACAACCCACGTTGTTTCTTTCAAAATAATATCAAAAAAGTCCCTTGGGACTTCTTTGTAATTTAGTAATTTCAAGGGACTTTTTTGTAATTATTTATGTTCCTTAGGACCTGTATGTAATTTCCCTATAATTTTGTGTTATACGCTCTTCATTTATACTATTTCATTTCATATATTATAGAGGGAAAATTTGAATAATTTTCTCTTAACAAAGATAACTTCGAATTTTTTATCAACAAAAATTTTAAAAATCGTACATTATATATATATATATATATTATTAAGTTGTATATATATTGAGGGGTATATTTTCATTAAAACTCATGGAAGTCTGTCTATGGCGAAAAAAGAAAAAACCCATTGTTCAGGAGAATTGTTGGGCCAAAAAAAAATTGTTTAGAAGAATTTTCATAGAGTTGAAAAAATAAAGTGGGTAGTTGTAACAAAATTCATGATAATTTCTATAAATTTTAAATTAATTAAAAGGTCAAATAAATATACAAGTAATTTATTGACTTAATTGTATAAATAAAATATTTATATTAAAAATATAAAACTGCGTGCTTTAATTAAAAAAAACATGCCTAATTTAAAATTAATGTTTATATACATGGTCTTTATATATTTATATTTATTTTTTGCCAATCCTAAAACAAAGTTGATTAGATTTTGTACTTTAATAATTCTGTTTTGTTAGATTATGTATAATTTATTGATAAATATTCTATTTGTGGATTAATGTCATTTTTAATATATTATGTTTTTCAGGATCATATACTTATACAGACAATTTTGTATATTTTAATTAAAATTATAATATTTTAATCATGATTGAGTTGAATCTAGCTCAAAAGCCAGTGCGATTTTCATTACCTTTGTTTATATATACATACATAATTGCCTGCCCCTTTGAGCAAACAGAACAATAACATTAATTATAAATGTTTGTTGTGCCACTAGATTCTTAAACTGTGCAATATTCGACAAGGGAAAAGACATGAAACACACTCTGCCTCAGGCAGCTAGCAGAGCAGCCATGCTGGTGAGGGTGAACACTCTGCTTCAAGGCTACTCAGGCATTCGGTTTGAGATGTTGGAAGCAATCACCAAACTGCTCAACCACAACGTCACTCCTTGCTTGCCCCTCCGCAGCACCGTCACCGCTTCCGGCGACCTCATCCCTCTTTCCTACATTCTCGCTTTGCTTGCTGGTCGTCCTAACTCACAGGCCATTGGACCTTATGGGGAGTTCCTTACTCCTAACCAAGCTTTCCTCCTAGCCGGCATCAATACCCACCATACCACTACAGGTGTGTATATCAATATGAAGAGTATAGGACATTTTTATCTAATTTAATTACATTAAAAAAAGTTTGTTAAATTAGTTAATTTAACACGTATTTTCTAAAATATCATAGTCATCTTTCTTGATTCTCCATTCCCTCTCTTTGTTGATTATTGTTGATCGAAAGCGTCAATAGGAAAGAATTAAGGAAAATTTGAAAAATATAAAAAATATGTTTTATATTTATGATCAAGATTAACTCTCCAAATATGTTTAATATTAAAGATCGGAGGAGTACAACACTAGCTAGCTAGAGTGCATGCCAATTGATTTGCATTCTTTTTACCAACAATATTAATTGCATTCCTAGTTACATTGGACTGGTTGGGTCAAGAGTTTTAGAAAAGTTGATTGAATAGGATTTTATACTCCCTGTCACTTGTTATAAGATCCAAATAATCGAATTTTGTGGTTTGAGAAAAAGTTGCTAAGGGAGTAAGACTATGTATATCTACCTCTCTCTAGAACTCACCTGACGAAGGCTTTGTGCACTAGGCCGCCTTTTTAAATAAATATATAGGAAATATTTTTTATTTTAAATACACCCTTATATATAAGTGGGTAAATGTACTAGAGTAATAATGAGGAAAACATGTGGAGAAAATTTAGTAAGATAAAATTGGTAAAAATGCATTTAATTGCATTCCTAGTCACATTATATTGGCCTGGTTGGGTCAAGAGTTTTAGAAAAGTTGACTAAACAGGATTTTATACTCCCGTCACTTTTTATAAGATCTAAATAATCAAATTGTGTGGTGTGAGAAAAAAGTTATTAAGGGAGTAAGACTACGTGTATGTACCCCTCTCTAGGCCTCACTTGACGGAAGCTTTATGCATTAGGCTACCTTTTTTTTATAATAAATATATAGGAAATATTTTTTATTTTAAATACGCCCTTATATATAAGTGGGTAAATGAAATAGAGTAATAATGAAAAAAAAAATGTATGGAGAAAATTTATTAAGGTAAAATTGATAAAAATGCATTTATTGCTAGGAGAACTCCGAAGTGGATCATATATAATGAGGTAAAAGGATTCAAAAATTTGGACCTTATAAAAAAGAAAGAATGGAGTATTTATTATTTTAACTTCATCCATGGGCCAAAAACAATGTCATTTATAGTTAAATAAATAATATTCCGTTAAAAATTGTGGTTTATTAGATCTGTTTTATAGGATTATGAATGGTTTATACATGAATGTTTTTTTTTGTCTGTTAATATATTTTTCATTTAGATATTAATTTTTTTATAAATATTATACATAAATATTTTATATATTTAATTATATTATATTATTTTAATAATGATAGACATTGCCCTTACTCTACTTGATCAAACGGTTAGCTTTTCCAGTGTATGTTAATATATATTTCATTTAGATATTACTTTTTTATATATATAAATATTATATATATTTAATTAAATTATATTATTTTAATGATGATAGACATTGCCCTTATTACTCTACTTGATCAAACGGTTAGCTTTTCCAGTGTACCCTTTTTACTAACACAAGTTATATCCATGAAACAACGATCAGATAATGAGAGAGACACAAACATCGGTGGGTCCCATGATGAGAGGGTCAAGTTCTTTGAATTGCAGCCAAAGGAAGGCCTTGCTATTGTAAACGGCACAGCCGTTGGATCTGGATTGGCTTCGGTGGTGCTTTTTGAAGCTAACATCTTAGCTTTATTGTCACAAGTCACATCTGCCATTTTTGCTGAAGTAATGCATGCCAAACCAGAATTCACCCCACCACATGATTCACAACTTTAAGCACCATCTTGGTCAGATAGAAGCAGCTGCAATTATGGAACACATTCTAGAAGGTAGCTCTTATGTGAAGCAATATCCTCAGAAATCACAAAAGCCCAAGAAAGAACGATACGCTCTTATGACTTCCCCTCAATGGCTTGGACCACAGATTGAAGTCTTCAGATATTCTACAAAGTCCATTGAGAGGGAGATTAACTCTGTGAACGACAATCCTTTAATTGACGTTTCAAGTAACAAGGCTTTCCATGGTGGTAACTTCCAAGGCACACCCATTGGGGTTTCAATGGACAACACACGTTTAGCTGCGGCTTCCATAGGAAAACTTGTGTTTGCACAGTTCACTGAGCTAGTAATCGACATGTACAACAATGGGTTGCCTTCTAATCTCTCTGCTTCTAGAAACCCAAGCTTATGGCTTTAAGGCTTGTGAAGTTGCTATGGCTTCTTACTGTTCTGAGCTTCAGTTTTTGGCAAATCCTGTGACCAGTCACGTGCAAAGTGCAGAACATCACAACCAAGATGTGAACTCTTTGGGTCTAATTTCAGCCAGAAAAACCAGTGAGGCTATTGAGATCTTGAAGCTAATGTGCTCAACTTATTTGGCTGCATTATGCCAAGCTATTGACCTTAGGCACCTGGAAGAAATCTTCATTATCACAGTGAAAAACACTATAAGCCAAGTTACAAAAAAGATATTCCCAGCCACAGATCAAAACCCATTTCCACTCTGTGAAGAGGATTTACTTAAAGTGGTCGATGACGAGTATGTGTTTTCCTACATTGATGATCCCTTCAATGCTTCATACCCATTTATGCCAAAACTGAAACAAGTCCTTTATGAGAAGGCACACCAGAATGCTGTGAAAGAGAGGAATAATAATACTGTGAACAGTAGTGGTGCTTCAGTTTTTGAGAAGATTGAGGATTTTGAGGAAGAACTTAAGCTTGTTTTGCCAGAGGAAGTTGAAAGGGCAAGGGTGGGTTATGAGAATGGCAAGCCAGCAATTCCAAATAGGATTGAGGAGTGTAGGTCATACCCACTATACAAGTTTGTGAGGGAAGAGTTGAACACTGGGTTGCTTAGTGGAGAGAAGATCAAGTCACCTGATGAGGACTTTGATAAAGTGTTTAGAGCAATTTGTGAAGCAAGGATTGTTGATCCACTTTTGGAGTGCCTTGCAGATTGGAAAGGAGTTCCAATTTCAATGTAACAATTAATCTTTATTTTTGGTTTAATTAATATGCAAGAAATTGGTCACTTGGAGGGAATCTGTTCTGTTTTTTTTTTGGGGGGGGTCTTTTTGTAATGTTTAATAAATGACATCAATGTGGTTATTCTGAAAATTATTATTTGCAATCATGTTTGTTGAATTGGCATGAGATCAAATATTAATTAAAGATAGAAATATTAGGTTGCATATGCCAGGCTAACGACCCCCCTAAAATGATCCTCTCATCATTCTACTTAGGGGTGAGCATGGTGCCCGGATGCCCGATACGCCGCCTGCCCGTAAAAATTGCCTAGCCCATTGACCCTAAAAAAGTGGCCCCGAAAAAAATTTGGACAGTTTTGGGCAGGGCCAATAACCTGAGGTAAGGGCCAAGGGGCTAGGCATCGGGCATGGGTCCTGCCCTGCCCATTTGGCCCTTCCCGAAAAATTAAATATATTTAAATAAATATTATTCTATAAATATTATTTTATTTAAAATATATTATATTATTATGTCTAAATATATTAAATTATACTTCAAGTATCTCTAAAGCTTTAAAACTCGGTGAAGTGTGAACTAGAATTTTCATAAAGCAAGGCGGGCGTCACTACTTAGGCAAGGGAAGCTGCCTTGTCCAGCCCACCCTTACCCAACCCAAAAATGATTAGGGCTTTTATTGGGCAGGGTCGGGCATCAAGATGCAAAATGTAGCATATTCATTCTTTGAGATGGGCATCGATAGAGCGGAAATCGGGGCCGGCTCATGGGGCGGCCATTTAAGCCCAGCCGTAGGGCTCGGGTTTGAAAAATAGGCCGAAATTTGAAATTGGCCTGCGGGGGGCGCTACGTAGGGCCTCGGGCTTTATCGGGCCGGCCTGCGCCCGTTTAACTTATAGCTTTTTTAAAAATTATTTAGACTTCCACTTAATGAATGTGTTTATTTGTAATTACTTAGATTTTTATAGGTTAAACTATAACTTTTTTTATTTTTATTATTATTCGTATTAAAACACATAATTAGTTATTATAAATTTTAAAGAAATGATGTTTTCATATTAAATAAACACATACTTTGGTATTACAATATTATAAAAGTAATAAATTATAAATATATTTTGTGTAAAATAAGTATAATTACTTTTATTTGTCAATAAAATCATGCGTGAATCAAAGGAATCTACGGACACACAAAATTACGAGGAAAAGACATTTTGTCGTGGGCATACATAAAATAATTCCTTTATTTAATATTTTTTGAAAAAAAGAGAGGAAAAAAACATATTATTTGTGTTTATTTGTTTTTTTATTACGAATTAATGAATGTGTTTATTTGTTGAATGATTTATATTGTTTAGATATTAATGTTGATAACATTTATTTGATAGATTAGAACTTTAATGATTGCAATTTACTAATTATATTTCTTTGAAAAAAATCGAAGGAAAAATAGTTAAAATTTGGAATAGTAATTTTCGAGCCTGTAGGCCGCATCGCCCCCTGGTACTATCGAGTTGGGCTTTGAAAAACAGATGTTTTCCTTATCCCAAGCCCTGTAGGGCCGGTCCTGTCGGGCCTAAGCCCTGTAGGGCCAGGCCTTGTCGGGCCGAGCCGGCCCTGATTCCCAGCTCTAGGCATCGGGCAGAGGTCTTACCCTGCCCATGCTCACCCCTAATTCTACTTTCTCCTTTCATAAGTTTTTTTTTTGGCTCAATTCTCCTTTCATAAGTTAATATGTACCTTTGATGTTGAATTGGCATGAGATCAAATATTAATTAAAGATAGAAATGTTTTTTTTTTGGATAATAAAGGCAAGCCGAAGCTTGAAAGGATGAAACAGGAACTAGAACATCATACTCTAGCCCCTAATACATCAAATAGAAAGAATAAAATGCTAGGAGTGACAGGACTGTTGATCCTTCAAAACCATATGGAGGCAATCTCTAGGGATCGTAGGAATCATGACCACATCAGCCCCAACGGCAACACTATGACCTTGCTTTGCCATGTAATCAGCACACGAGATGTTTTCTCTTGAAGTATGATGGAGCTCCACGTCCCAATCTCAGAATAGAAGATCTCTGGTCTCCCCAATGATGTCTCGAAGGGGGTGGTTAGTAGGGCAGTCTCTCATAAGGATATTGACAGCATCGAGAGAGTCGGAGTAAATAAGGATTCTCTGTAAACCCAATTGAAGACCAATCTGAAGCCCTAACAAGATAGCATGAATTTCAGCTTCAATAATAGAGAGGAGGCCAAGGGGTTTGTAGAAACCCATCAACCATTCTCCCTGAGTATTTCGACACACCCCCCGCAAGCGGCTTCTTGTTGATGTCGCACCGATCCATCCACATCAATGCGGACTATATTTGTAGGAGGAGGGGTCCAAGACAACTCCTCTAACTTGCCTAGCTGGAAAATCTGGTGATTTAGCTTTTGGTTCGCTCCATTTTCCATGAGGAGGTAATTGTACTGGTGAAGCATCTCCCTCGTTGCTGTGCTTTCTCCCTGGAAAAGAAATTTGCATCTGCTTGTCCACAGAATCCAACACCCAGGCTAAAAATTCTAGTCCAAAGGAAGTTCTGGAACCTTCCTCTTCGAGGCTTGTGTCTAGTGAACCAATTGAGCCAGACCTGCAAGTTGTCAGAAAAAAACTAAGAAAAATAGTTAGGTTTTAAAATAAGTTCCACAAATCCTTGGCGCGCTCGCAATCACGAAATGGATCACATTTTCCTATAGAAATGTTAGGTTGCATATGCGAGGCTAACAACCCCCCTTCTCTGCGTCTCAAAAGCTTCAGACGCTTCTCTCTATTAGCGCTCGCGTCTCACACAACGGAGAGTCACTACGTGCTTCGGTCGTTGTGAGCTGGACCCATTGTCTCCGGTGGCCGTCTTGTGGTTGCCTGATGTCGTCTTCATCAGCCCAGAAATCATCAGAACTATTGTGGCTTATCGACCCTCCTAGATAGGCCGACGCTGTGAAGACGGGGAACCAGAGAGCTTCGGCACTGGCGTCGCTTCTCTCCCCTCCCAGATAGCCCAGCGCTATGAAGACGGGATACCCAGAAATCTTCGGCACTGTCGTCGTTGTCTGGTTTGACAACCGGTAGCGGCGAAGTTCATTTCCGGTGACAATTGCAAGTGGGTGCCGGTGTTAGCCGAAATTACTGTGTGGATATCTCACGGTCACACTCCGTCGAGCCACTTCGACACGCGGCGAAGTTCATTTCCGGTGACAATTGCAAGTGGGTGCCGGTGTTAGCCGAAATTACTGTGTGGATATCTCACGGTCACACTCCGTCGAGCCACTTCGACACTACTCTGTGAAGACCTAATCAAAACCTAAAATCGTTGCTGTTGGAATGAGCAGAAGGCAGAAGGCAAGAGTTGGTTGCAGCCATGATACGTTTCCTATGTTTGCTCCTTTGTATGTTATTTGGAATCTAGAATCGGCTGATACAAATAGAGGTTTCTTAATATGAAGTAAAATTTGATATCACTGTGCGTATGATGAGCTAATCAAACATGCCGGCGTCTTATATGGTTTAGCGGTTTTCTGATATCCCATGAAATATATTGCTTGTAGATTTCTTTTTCTCCCTTTCTCGTTAATATGAAGTGAAATTTGTACACACTCTTGGCTTATCAATGTGATTCAAAGATATTAATTCTATTTAATCTGTGCTCGTTCATATGATCTTTTTCTTCATACGTCTTGATTATAATCTTGTGTTCACAATGGCTATTATTATAATCTATTAATCTCTACAATGTCCTGGCTGCTTGATGATTTTCAGTTATGGTTTTGATTTCTTCGCTTTATGAAATCTGGAGTATTAGACCAGTAGTCCAACTTTCGCTTCATTGTTGAATGTGTTATGGTTTGGTTGCTGGTTTGGAATGTGTGGTTGTTCATCAATTGAAATGCTTCACTAGGTAGGACAAAATATGTTCTTCGATATGCTAAATCTCAATGAGATTAATTAAAGAATTCTGTTTGGCACGTTATATATATGGGTGCATGTTCAATTCTTGTGTCTATAGTGTTCTAGTAATGCTAAAGCCTGAATTGTTTATTCTTGTATTTATTTTGTTCTAGGTAAAGAAGAGGGAGAAGGAAAAGGGTGTTAAAAAATAAGAAGAAAAAAAGCAAAACTGGACCAAGGGCCCTAAGGTTTAGTTTTGAAGAAAAGGAGGGCAGCGGACTGTAAGAGTAGAGGAGAGAAGCCGGATCCCTCTCCACCTTCTCTGCTTCGCTCGCCTGCTCCTCCAGTCGCTGTGGCCTCGCCGTCACCTGCATTCGGGTAACTAAAAACCCTTTCATTCTTGTTAAAACTGTGGGGACTTGTTTTGAATTAGTATTTGGAATAGAATTTCTAATTAGTTAATTCCCATTGAGTCGAGATTTTATTATTTGTGTTGTTCTTTGTTCAAAAACCAGATTTGGTTATATGATTATCTATATGAAACTGAACTTTGGGAATTTGGGGTCCTTAATTTGTGCTTGAACCAATAGTTGTTGCAGTCCGCAGTTGCATGCCATGGTCATGGTTTGTTAATGACTTGGAGAAATACGAGGCTTATAAATCTTATATTGTTTTTACTGGTTATCTCCATTTTTGTGTTTTGTGGTTTACTGTAACACATTCTAATTATGTGGTTGAGTTGATGTCAAAGATTGTATCTGTAACATGGTGTGGTTCTTTATCAAGGATGGATGAGTGTGTTCTTATTTTGGATACTTTCAATCTGGCATTTATGACACTTCAGGCCACCAGATCTCGAGCTGAATTCTGATGATGTCTTAAGTATATTTCCTCTTGATCACCTCTCCATTCAGTAATTCCAGCTGTATATTTTTAAAAGATAAGAAAATACTACGAACTTTTCTCATGTGATTCTTTCACTATTGGTACTGCTATTGTCAAAGTTCATATAATTGTGGATGCATAGTATTATATTTTCTCAACCTTCAGGGGTTAGTCTGCTAGATTTTGCTGGTTTCATGAGTTTTTGTACCTCCTACCAATCTAAATTTCAGTCTAACCATTGAAGTGGGAAATGGATGAGAATGGAAGTGGAGAGAATTTAAATCTAAAGAATTTCTCATAGTAAAAGATAGGGTTGTCCAAAAAAACCCGGCGATTTGGTTGGTCTGGTTTGACTAGTCCAACCCAACCCGGTCTGCGTAAAAAAATTTAGTCTAAGACAATTTAACCGGACAGACCAGATTGCTTGGGTTGGATTGGACTTCGGTCCAGGGGCTTAGACCCCTTGGATTGCTCCGGTTTGACCTAATTTTGTTTTTGGTAAATCACCACTACACTCTGCACTCAACCACTCACTGGAGTCTGGACATCCTAATGTGCTTTTTAACTTATAGAAATCACTTTTAACTCAGTCACTTTTTATTACTTTTGGAAGTCAGGAGAAACCAATGAGTGGAAAAAAAGCTTGAAAAGTAATAAAACGGAAATTGATAAACTCAAATTGACTCAGTCACTTTATTGCAACATCCTTAGTCAAAAATATAACAAAAAAGTGATTGAGTGAAAAGTGATTCCTATAAATAAAAAATAACCAAAAAGGCAAAAAACAAAAAATTGGAAAAAAAAAAAAAAACTGGATTGGTTCAGGCAGTCCGCCGGTCCGACCTTGGGTTAGTACTAGATTAGACTTGACCTCGGGCTGACTTGTCCAGCTCGAGGTCCTATCGGGCTAGACCTCAAGTTGACCACCTACCCAGTCTGGTCCTGTCCTTGGATATCTCTAGTAAAAGATATCCTAACCATGGGGTAAAATGCAACCAAAGTTGGATTGATATTAGTGAATCGTTGAATAAATCCGTTGATCGTTCCGCTCAAGAGTATATTTGCTATAGCCTTATAAATGCATATTCTAAATTGAGTCCAAATTATTAAAAATACATTTAGCAGTTCAAATATAAAAGAGCAATTAGACAGAGAGTATTGTATTCTTCTGGATGTTCTCACGAGCTTTTACTTTGGCATCTTGCAAAAATGCAAGCAAGGAGCACTAAATTTTGCACTGTGCTTTTGTGAACACAATGTCATAGGTTACGATGTTTATCAATGTTGACAAATAATTTACATTCTTACCAATTCCCATATGCTACGTATATGTTTTTGTTAAAAGGGATATATATATATATATATATATATATACACACACACATATGTATTTATGTATGTATATGTGTGTGTACAGACACACACACACACACAGACACACATATATATGTGTGTCTGTATGTACACACACATATATAGATTATAGATATTGATATATATGTATGTACACACACATCTATACACACACATATATGTATACACACATAAATATAGGTGTATATATATACATCTACATATATATATACACACACACCATAAAGGAGGAAGGATTCAATACATTAAATAAAAAGCAGAATTTAAAGAATGATTAATGATAAATAAATAAACCATATAAATAACAAAAATAAGGAGAGGATTACATAGTGAGAATGACAACTCTTAGTGAATCAATGTATCAAAAAAATATGTATAAGAAAAATATCAAACAAACAAAATTTAGAGACAACCAATTTTTTTTCCTGGTAAACATGTAAAGGATAAAATTATTAATATAAAAAAATAATGACAAATTATTAATAAACATTAAAATATTTGAATGCATAAATATTATGTATGTTATTTAGAAATGAATAACTCAAATGAAAAGATAAAAAATAAATATAAACAACAAGAAATAATTAAATAATGAAATGTACCGTTAAAGAATGATTAATAATAAATAAATAAATAAACAATATAAATAATAGAAATAAGGGGAGGAGTACATAGTGAGAATGATAATGTTTAGTGAATCAATGTATCAAAAAAATATGTAAAAGAAAACATCAAACAAGCAAAATTTAGAGGTAACCAATATATTTTCAGGTAAATATGTAAATGATAAAATTATTAATATAAAAAAGAATAACAAATTATTAATAAACTTTACAATATTTGAAGGCATAAATGATATGTATTTTATTTAGAAATAAAAAATTAGAATGAAAAGATAAAAATAAATAAAAATAACAAGATATAATTTGTATTTTATTGATCAAAATAATAGAAGAAAGAATTCAACACATTAAAATTCGATTATACATACAAGATACATAAATAAATAAGTAAACAGAAATAAATATTGTTAGTTAAAAAGAAAATAAATAACAACTAAGTAAAACAAGTGAAAATAATAAACTATTAACAATAATAAAAACTAAATGCATTATAAATAATGTGTATTTTCTTCATAAAAAAATAATATATAGTTTATTTATAAATAACAAATTCATGTGAAAATATAAATGTAAATAAAAAATAATAAAGGGAAGATGAGATCAAATCATAAAGGAGAAAGTGTTCAATACATCAAATAAAAAACAAAACAAATTATCAAATCAAAAATAAATAAACAACTAATCAAATTAGTACAAGTGAAAATGATAAAGAGTAAAATAATCTGTATAACAATAAAAGAAATAACATAACTAAATAGAGGTAAGTAGATGAATGATAAATTTATATATATGTGTGTGTATCTATCTTACAAATTTTGTTCAGTCTCGTGAATCCCTATATATGTATCTCATTACTGGACTTGTAATCTCATTAATGAAATTGTGAAAAGAGGAAGAAGGCGAGCTACAAGAAAAATTCCCGCCGCTACCATAATAGCAGCGTGGATAAGAGTGGAAATAGGGGTAGGCCCTTCCATAGCATCCGGGAATGATACATGAAGGAGAAATTGGGTAGACTTAGCAACTGAACTGCCAAATAACAGGAAGGCGCACAAAGTAACTAATAAAATATTAACCTCATTATTAGAAATCAAGTTATTGAATATTTCAAACAAATCCCAAAATTCCAAACTTATATATATCAAAGGAACTAAGTGGCCTAGTGGTTGGGCCACTTAGCTCCTATGAAGGTGGGGTGGGTTTGAATCCTATTCTCCCACTTTCATTCAATATTTTTTGAGTAAAATACTCTAACCATTCTTCTATTTTGCCTTAATTACACAGACCTCCCCTCTATTTTGAAAACATACACTTTAGTCCAAATCATTAACATTGTTAAAGAATATTCTAAAAAGATTCTTCAAGTATTTTTTAAAATTTAAAACCATATTAAAATAAATGTTGTTTACTAATTTATCCCTCATTATACCAAATCCCTAATTTATCTTTTAATATTAATGTTCATTAATGATCTATTTGATATTTTTATTAAATTTAATTTAGAATAAGTTTTAGTGATATGTTTATGTGGTAAATATTAATAACTTGTTTAAAATCTGAGTAATTATGTTTAAGAATATATGTTTAATGAAATATTCTTAAAAATTTTAATTATAAGATATTAATATGCGAAACTCATAGTAATATCATTTTATAATTATATAACTTAATTGAGTGTGTGTCTATATATTATTGTAAAACATCATCAGTATTTAAAAATTACATGATAATTTTTTAAAAAACAAAAGACATTAAACATTTATATTTATTAAAAAAATAAAAATTTATAATGATAAAATAAATTAATTTCATAATATGATCAATTTAAAATTATGACAAAAATATATATTAAATTTTTTTTTAACTTTGAATTTTATATGTGATTATGATTTTTTCCACAAAGGTTGCATATTATTAAGTAATATTTATTTTAAGGAGGGACATTTTGGTCAAAATAATGAATCAATATTATGATTTAACGGTCAACTAATGGTTGGATGGATAGAAGTTGAATCTCAAAACTAGAAGGAAATTTATGCAACATATATTTTGATTTTAAGGGGGTTCATATAGGTTTTCAAAATAGAAGGATGTCTCTGTAATTTAGAGCAAATAGAGGGGAGGTTGATGTATTTTACTCATATTTTTCTTAAAAAAAAATTCAACCCTACCCAAAAGAAAAAAACCCTCACACAGGATCCTTCAATATTTTTTTTAAAAAAAGATTCAACCCAACCCCTCCCAAAAAAAACCTCTCACCGGATCTCCGATGGCCGGCAGCGTGGTGGCCCTCCGGTGAGGGTCTTTTTTTTAAAAAAAATATATTTAAACATTGAAGGCAAAAGGGTAAATTTACCAATATTTTAAAATCCCAATTTGGTCAATGTCACTTGTAAGTCCTTTACAAATTTTAACAGATATTTGGGAGTTTTAGAATTTCATTTGTTATTTAAATGGAATTTTCCCAAAAAGTTATATCTAACTTGGCACTTTTATTATAAAAAAGTATTCATTTCAAATTTCAATACTATTGATTTCACCATGAATTTAAAATTGTTTTCAAACCATAATGATTTTTTTTTCCCAGATCAAACTTTAATGACGGGTTCATTTAAATTTGTTGCATTTATTATGAAGAAAATTTATGTTGCATCTCTCCTTTGTAGCCGTTGCCTCCAAGTGCCAAGAAGATGGACCGGTCACAACAAGTAGCCATTGCATTTATTATTTTATTTTTCTATTTTTTTCACCCAAGCCCAAACCGATCATTCAGTCGTTCCTTCTTCATCTGCTCGCGAAAGGAGAACTGCCTCAGAGAAGAGAGCCCCTGGGTGTTCGAACTTCGAACTTCCAAGGCACGATAAAGCTGTCGTCTTCTCTACGATTGGTAAGCAACATGATGAATTAGCCGATTTTCCTCTCAGATTCTCAATGCTTTTCTTTTACTCTTTTGCTTCTTCTCCCTCGATTCGAGTTTGTTTCTTTAGTGTTCTGCTTTCTCTCCTCCTTACCACTCAACTCTCTGCCCCTCTCATCTCTCCAACTGCTGTTGCCATCGATTCTTGCAATTAGGGTTTGGCCAAACCACTCGGTTGTTACCCTGTCGGTTTAATATTCGTAGACAATAAAAGGGTTTAGGACTTTACTTAATTCCTTATGGTTTGTCACTTTGTCCTTTAATTTGTATGGTAGCAGCAATTAAAGAATGCAGTAAAGTTGTTTTTGTGTATGTAGCAGTAGGTGATTGGTGATGATGCCCTCAATGAGATCTGTGTGTCTTTACGTAATAGTAGCTGATTGGTGACGATGCTCCTGACTGTGCATTGGTTTCATTTGTTTCATATATAATACATGTGACCTACCAAGCCAGAAGCTTTTGCCCTTTAAAAGGACATTAATTTATTAAGAGTTCCTTTTGTTTTATAATTGTTGAGTATATTCTGTTGAAAATAAGTCCGTTAGTACACCAGTGACCAAGAGAATTATGTGCATGTGCTCAGGGATTGTAAAGGTTTCTTTCAGAAGTGATTGTGTTGAGGCAATTCAATTTTTTTTTTTTTCATTTATCACTTTTTGGACTCAAGTAATATGCATGGTAATCTCCTGTTGAAACACAATTTGGCATCAATTTCTAGACTGAAATCATATCAGCACTGCAGTAACAGCTGAAATGTAGGCACCAATTGCTGTTTTGGTTGAATTCTCATAGATGACTTTCGAATGTCTGTTACTGAATGATTCATTGATTGAGTGCTTGCAAGACCGGTAGGAAGGAAAAAAAATAGAAGAGACTGAAAAAAAGAGAAAAATATTAGAAAAAGGCATTGGAAAGAAATGAAAAAAGAAGAAGAAAGGAAACAGAAACTGCTTTGAAAAAGTCAATATTGAAAAAGCGAAAGAAAAAAAGTAGAGGAAAAAATATCTTAAAATAAAAGGTGTAATCATGCATAAGCCAACAACCTTCAACCATCATAGAATGTACTCTTAGGACCTTCGACTTCATAGTAAATCCTTACCTTCGACTTCATATTAAATTCCTTATGAGTAAAGCTCCATTGAAAATTGATTGGATTAGTTGCTGCATAATCTGGAAGCAATAGATTGCTGTATTGTTGTTTCGACTCTTCCTTGCTCATGCATATTTACTTGAGTGATGATAGTCTATTTTAATCATGCATGAACCTTTGTGTTAACTAAGTGGTGGAGATGTGAGAACCATTACAAGCTTATGGTAGGATTATGGGCAAGTAGATGAGAGAGAAATTAACCCTTTCATATGTGACTTGAGTGAAACACCTATCCTTTTGTGTGGCTGTCCGAATTCAGCCATTTTGGTTTAATCTTGTACTATTTGCAGTTCTTTTAGCTTGTGGTATATTCATGGATTGATGTGAAGTAGAGAGGCCGTGATAGATTAAGTGTGATTGCTGATGCTATGGTCCATATAATCATCGAACATTCATATAATAAATAACGGAACCGTTCCATCCATATAATCACTGAAAAGTATAAACTCTTTCTACATTCTCAGAGCATTTTTAAAGCTTATGGAATTTGAATTGTGGCTTAAAGTTGGGAATTTTGTTCTGCCATTGTGATTAATTCATTAGACATGCTTTCTCATCCTGTCCTTCTGTTGCTGTCCAGAACTGAGATATTTTCTGCATAATTATTGTTGTGTCCTTGCTGTTCTTAACATTTTACTTGCAGGACTTAAACTTGTGAGTCCTCGAATATTTTTATTACGTGATTTTGCTTCTGTCTCATTACAGAATATTCTCACTGTCACCATTGAAATCGGCTTTGAATCTGAGTTTTTGCATATTAGTTGTTGTTATACACTTTTGTCACTTCACTGAATTTTATTGTAACCCTGACTATGTCTCCTAAAATTCTGAGAAGTTGATGATGGTTAGGTGAAACTTCTAGGGGGAAACATATTCAAGAACACTTTTAATTCTAAATTCTGCATTTCTACTTTCTGATTCTCTCATTCATAGAAATAGTTGCTGCAATTCATTAGAAATATAGTGACTCCTTCTCTGTTTCACCTCCTAATTTTTCTTCTACTTCAATAACTGAATTTTCTATGTGGCTAGATGACCAAGAGATCCGATACCTAGGGTGAAGGCTGAAACTGTCACAAAACCTGAACCAGAAATTTCTATAATCAGTTTGAGCGAATACCAGCTGTTACATCCCATTGGAGCAAGTTCATCTGGACCAGACTCTTGCAAGAATGAGGGAGCTACTGCAAGTAATGCTGCTGTCCAAAATTCTGTACTTACTGCTGTGACAGAAAATAGCAAGAGCAAGTGGTTGCAGACCAGATTCACGAAGCTGAAGGTAAAGAACCTAATCTGAAAGAACCTAATGGTGGTGTGTTAGAAAAAGAGATGATGAATCTGTTTAGCAAATTGGAAGTAAATGTGCCTATGCTTGTTTTAATTGAACAAATGCCTAGCTATGAAAACATTTTAAAGGAAATATGCACTCATAAAAGAATATGCAGACTAAACAAACAAGTTCAACTTGGTTCAAATGATTCAGGCCTTCTCAAACTCCAAATTTCCATAAAATGTGCTGATCCAGGTTCCTTTACTGTTCCATGCCAAATAGGAAAGCTAAATTTCAATAATGCTCTCTTAGACTTAGGTGCAGCCATTAATGTTATGCCACATTCAGTTTATAACTCGTTAGGGATCAAAAACATTGAGTCCACTATTGTAATACTCCAACTGGCCGATAGGACAACAAGACAACCTTCTGGATTTTTAGAACTTGTCTTGTTAATTAAGGTTAAAGGTCTAGATTTACAACCCGATATTGGGGCGTTTAAAATGGATTCTCTTGCATTGTGTGGTTGAGTATGAGTTCTCTACATTGCGTCATGACTCTAGAGTACAAAATGGACATAATTTGATTTGGAGTATTAAGCATATGCATGGTTTCTACTCATGAGACTCTTTCTTGCGAATTTCTTCTAGACATACTTATATCTTATTCCCATTTCTGTGTGACTGCTTCTTACATTGATTCCTTCTCTCTCTTGAAGGAACTTGATGTGGAGGCACTCCAAAAGGATCATGCTCTGCCTTACATTGAGGAGCCTTTAGCCCTGGAATTGGAACCACCACCAACAAAAATTTGTCAAGGAGAAAGGCCTATGCTCAAGAGTTTTATAATTCTCATCTGTGTTGAGTTTTTGCTTCAAGAGTTTAAGAAGATTTCGTCTACATGGTTGTCCCTTTCCTCCCTTTACTATATTGAATTGCTTGTGAAATTTCTTGTTGGACTTGATTGCCTAAAATGAGTGTGGGGGAGGGACTAAATCATCAGGAAAAGGTAGTTTTAGGGTGATGATTTTGTGGCCTCTTTGGTTGTCCTAAGCTTGCATTGTGGTCAATGCTAAGTATGAGTGTGGGGGACTTTAGCTGATTGATTTTCTAGGTGATTGTATAGGAATTTTGGATAATACCTTTGCTAGAATTATTGATTGTTGACTTTAACTTCTCACAGTGCTTTAAGAATCTGGTCCGGAACGGAATCTTTCCTGAACAATGCTTGATTTATGAATTTTTCTACAGTGCACTTTGCTAATTCTGAGATACACATGCAGAACCGAACTTATCTTGAATGAATGAAGCAAGTATTGTTTAAATATTGATGCCAGCTATGTGGTTTATCATCTGGGAATTTGTATCATAAGTAGAATGTTCTCATGCGATAAAAATGGTTATGTGCATGGTTTAGCCTTGTGTGAGTTAGTTTAGAATGCACAAACCTTGATGGAAGGATTTGAGCCTTATTATCATTCATAAATTCAGTGTGCATACTCCACTTGATTCAATTTCCTCTAGAACTTGTCTTGTGTCTTAATCAAGGCCGCATGATTGCATAAGAGTGATGAATATGATTGAGGCATTCTATTTCTTCACCCATTTTCCTAAACACAAGCCGTTTAAATCAATCCCTTGCTAACCCCATTGAGCCCTTCACTTTCATTTCTTCTTTACTTATTATGCACTGAATCTGAATTTATACATGAGACTCGATTTTGTATTTGATAGAATTTCCTTTGAGATGAAAATAATTGGATACTGATACATTGATGATGTCACTTATTGAGTTTGATATGGCTGATTAGTTGTTCCTGGACAGAGAAAGGGAAAATATATATGAGTGTGTAGAAAAAAAATAAAGAAAACAGAAAAAGCCAGAAAGAAAAAAAAAAGTAGAAAAAGGCAAGGAAGAGAAAAGAAAAAAGCCATATGTGTAGAAAGAAGAAAAGAAAAAAAAAATGGTAAAGAAAGCAGAATAAAAATGTCTTCAAAAGAAGAGGGAAAAAAAATAGAGAAAAGGAAAAGGGAAGAACAAATGGTCCAAATCAGCTTATGAATATAATTTGAACCTACAGATTTATGCTTAAACATTGCTGTACATGACGGCAAATGCTGAAGTTTCAGCCACTTGTTTGATTGTCTAATTATCACTCATCACCTGCGTATATTTTAGATTCTGTGCCATTCCTTTTTCTATTTCCACTTAGACCTTTTCAACATTACAACCAAAGCAAAGACCTCTTGATTCATTACTCTAGTGTATAATGAGTGGTGGAGATGGTAGACACATTACAAGCCTATGGTAGGGGTTGGACTAGTGGAGAGGAGTGAAATTACCTTAAGAGAGGAATGTGAGAAGTGCAAAACAGGACCAAGTTGTATTCTAAAGAATACTCACTATTGGCTCGGCTAAGTACAAGGACTATTTGATTTGCATTCGTACACTTTGCTTGTGATATTAGTTGAAGTGTGATGTACTACTATGCTGGCATATTTTGATTTAAGCTTGCTACATTCTCGCTTATATATCTATTCGGTTTTGTATTGGATTTCCTTGTTTGAATCTTTTTCTAGGGAGTGCATAAGTGCAAGTGTGGGGGAATTTGATAAACCATTATTTTTATATGGTTAAGTGAGCATTTTTGAGGGATTTTAGGAAGAATATTGAGTAATATTTGCATAATTAGGCATGAATAAGATAAATTCATATAGTTAGGAGATTTTGATTAAAATAGTTATTTTAGTAGCAATTTAGTAGAATTTCCAGATTTGGACACTGGCTATTTGGTTGTTGTTTATATTGTTGGTGTAATTATGAAATTAGTGTGGCAGGAAAGAAATTCCAACTAGGGGGGAAAGCTGAATCCAAAACTCATGCAAGAATGAAGGAGCTACTGTAAGTAATGCTGCTGCCAAAAATTCTGTACTTACTGCTGTGACAGAAAATAGCAAGAAAATTCCTGAAAGCAAAAGCAAGTGGTTGCAGACCAGATTTACGAAGCTGAAGGTAAAGAACCTAATATGAAAGAACTTCCATTTCCTAAATCATATCTGTTAGGCAAAAAGAAGATGAATGGTGGTGTGTTGGAAAAAGAGATGATGAATCTGTTTAGCAAATTGGAAGTAAATGTGCCTATGCTTGTTTTAATTGAACAAATGCCTATGAAAACATTTTAAAGGAAATATGCACTCATAAAAGAATATGTGGACCAAACAAACGAGTTCAACTTGGTTCAATGTTTCAGGCCTTCTCAAACTGCAAATTTCCATAAAATGTGCTGATCCAGGTTCCTGTACTGTTCCATGCCAAATAGGAAAGCTAAATTTCAATAATGCTCTCTTAGACTTGGGTGCAGCCATTAATGTTATGCCACATTCAGTTTATAACTCATTAGGGATAAAAAACATTGAGTCCACTATTGTAATACTCCAACTGGCCGATAGGACAACAAGACAACCTTTTGGATTTTTAGAAGACATTTTGGTTATTATTATTTTTTTCCTGAAGTTGTGTATTTGTTTTATTTATCATCTTGTTAATTAAGGCTAAAGGTCTAGATTTACAACCCGATATTGGGGCATTTAGAATGGATTCGGTTGTTGTTTGTATTGCAGGTGTAATTCTGAAATTAGTGTGGCTGGAAAGGAAAGAAATTTCAACCAGGGAGGAAAGCTGAATCCAAAGGAACTCATTTCCATTACTAATGGAATTTGGCTTCCACCTAATTATATAGGAGGCAAGAGGCTGCTATTAAATATGAGAGAGCAACAACGTAACTTATACCACTTCTTGTTTGATTATGCTTGTCAGAACCAAATTATCTTTATAGTTTGAGATATATTTCCATACTTGAAGATGCATCTGAACCCTTAATAGTTTGATGTATAGATTTGCCCTCATCCTCCCCCTTATTATTTGTTATTTATATTTATATTTATCTTTTCACATGAATTTATTATTGTTCATAAATATTATTTATAATCCTTACTATTCATGCTGCTTATTAATGCCTTCTTTCAAATACTGTATAGTTTCTTTATAAGTAATTTAACATTCATTATTTTTTTCCCTGAAGTTGTGTAATTTATTTCCTTATTCTTAATGAATTACTAATTTGATTAATTTACTTTTTCACGAGATATGTTATTTATTTGCTTGGATTCAATCTTGCTAAGTGTTGTATCTAAAAATGGTTTCTCTATTTGTGATTGATGACTTGGATTGTATGCTTGGCTCCACGGTTGCATTTCTTGAAGTCTTTGCAATCTGCAACCCATTCAATTTGTTTCTAGGTAGGATGGAGAGCAAACACAAACCTTCAAACACTTGAGTTATGAGAGTAAACACTTTACCTAGTGAGGGAATCAAGGTTGCATTGTATCCCTGTTAATTTTTTTTTTTACCATGGTACTAGTTAACTTGAGGTGAGTGACATGATTTGAATGGCTGGGCATTGATATATTTGGTGATCCTCTAATATATGATGTGACTTGTTCATCCTACTTGATTTTCTTGGGATTTTTACTTTCTTTCTTTAATTTTTCCTTCCATTTGCAACCTTCAAGTTTTAGAACTGCCTTGGTGTTCCCTGCCTTCGCCGTCTTC
Organism: Acacia melanoxylon; assembly: GCA_019022615.1. Classification (NCBI taxonomy): domain Eukaryota; kingdom Viridiplantae; phylum Streptophyta; class Magnoliopsida; order Fabales; family Fabaceae; genus Acacia; species Acacia melanoxylon. The sequence continues at coordinate 667,608 of JAFJYJ010000045.1, read as the reverse complement.
ATTTGTGAATAGCCTGCATGTTGCCGATTACTCAGGTACAGTTCCTCTTACCAAGCCCCCTATTTTAATGTTCTCAAATTCTTCAAAAATTCGATTTGGATTTTTATTTTGGTTTCCTCTTTTTTCTTCTCTCCTTGGAAGCCATCTCCAAAGTCCTAATATGATTTTTTTATTATTTATGAAGCTATGGAGGAAATGAATATGAAGGTGTAATTTTAATTAGGAGGAAATTAATTTTGAACTGTAGTTTGCGTTACTTGTTGCTTTGTGGATTTTATAGGAGAGAACAGTTAGCTTACATGTGTTTGGAAGGTGGGAGGTTTTGGGTCTTGGTATAACCATGTAATTTCCTTTTGTTGGCATTTTCTTTTGGTGATGCCTAAATCCATTAGATTTCCAAGTCACTTTTGGGAGGTGGTGTTGCTTGCAGCTGCTTATATGTGGGTTGAATGAGTTAAAAATTTCACTGGTATTTGTCTTATCTAAATTTCTGGAACATTTTTTTTTTTAACATCCCATTGATTTGACGATTGTATAAATTCAAAATTGTAATGACTAATATCTTGGTGTAGATGCATTATGTATTTTTCTGCCTGTTGACCTACAGTTTCAAACTTTGTGAATTCATCTATGATCCTGACTGTAGCTGTAGAAATCTTGAACGAGTATATAGGAGAAGAGTGGTGACAATTGAAAATGGAAAGAGCATTGAATATAGTCTACAGACTATCACTGACAGAAGTAAGAGTAAGATGATTGTGGAGTTCCATATCTGCAAGGTAGGACAAATATTTAAAATCCGAGCTAAGGAATAATTAGATAGTGCAAACTTCTTTGGTTGCAGTTATGGGTGGTTTAAGTTTCTTACTATGTGTTTAAATTATTTAAATGGACTTCTGTTTTCATATTTGTTTTTAGTATTCATCTTCCTCTTTACCTTCCTTCTTTCATTTGATTCCATTTGTTGTTTTTAATTTATTTTTTTACTTTTTTTTTTCCATCCACTATCTGTTACTATTTACTTATTTATTATTATATAACAATTCATAATTAATTTTCCCTTCTACTTTTTCCACCATCTCTTCTCATTTCTTTCTAATTTTTATTTTCATGCTAATTAAGCATTTCTCATTTGATATTATATTAGTTTTGAGTATTTGTACTTATTTAAATTTAAATGTAATTTTTTACTTGGATTGCTTAATATGTTTGCATTATTTAATTTTTTTTGCCAGGTTTGTATTATTGAAATTGTGAGTTAAATGTGCTTTTTATTTATATTTAAATTTGTATTTGATGATTCTAAATAATTCCTTCTATTTAATTAGTTAAATTTGTCCTCTACTTTTTTCCAAACCTTTATTAAGTTGCTTATTATTTGTTACGTTATATTTAATTAGTTAAATTTGTTTCTTTTAAATTCCTTTAATTGTTATTTATCATATGTATATGTAAATCTCTTCTCATGTGTTTTTTTTTTTGGGTGCCAGTTTCTTCACAGATTTGCTATTTTTTTTTTGTCATATTTGCTTTTTAAGTTACTATTTTTTTTGATGATATTTGACTTAAATTATTTGTTACTATTTGTTGTTATGTTTGTACTATCTAAATTATTTGATATTAAGTTATTTAATATTTAATAGTTAATAGATTTTTATGATTTATAATCATTTACCTTAATTTTCAAATAGTTTCGATTAATTTAAGTTATTCAATATATATTTGTGCTTAAATTATTTGAATCAATATTTTTGTGGTATTTCATGAGCTATTTTGTTGTCATGTTTGACATTGTTTGTTACGTTAATAATGAATCAATAAATTTTTTTCTTTAATTAGTTGATTTTTTCATTTATGATATTTATCTATCTATTTATTATTCATTTGTTTCTATTTAATCTTTTTATTATCATGCTAATTCAATCATTCTTTGAAATTATATTAATTGCTGTTTCTTTTTTCCTATGACTTAATGAACTTGCTCAATATGTTTGTGTTGTGTAAATTATTTAACTTAATATTATCATACCAATTATTTGTTCCTAATATTTATTTTCTTATTCTATTTCTTGTACCACACTGAATATATTTGTATTATTTAAATTATTTGAGTTGAATGAGCTATTTTGTTTACATTGATTTTATATGTGCTGATTTTCCTTATTTCCTTATTTTCTCATGACGAGGTTTTCAAATAATTCTGTAGTTTAAAGTCAATATTTAATTAGCTAAATTTGTTTCTACTTAATTTTTATCAGTTATTTAAAGTTATTTTCATCTAAATTTGGTTTGGCGTTTCTTTGCTAATAAATTGTTTGAGTTACTATTTTGTATAATTGGGCTTATACGTGGTTTAAGTTTCTTACTTTGTGTTTATATTCATTATCTATTTCTATTTACTTATTATTTATTATTTATAATATTTATTATTCAAAAATAGTTCTAAGAATTAATAATATTTATGAATTGTTTCTCTTCTACTTTTTCCATGACTCTGCTCATTTCTTTGTGATTTTATTTTCATGCTAATTCAGCATTCCTCATTTGATATTATGTTTTTCTCATAGTTTCATTTTTTTTTTTTTTGTCTTTCACATGTGTATCTATTTAAATTATATGATTTTGATTTGTTATTTTTTTTGTCACATTTGACTTAAATTATTTATTACTATTTGTTGTCATGTTTGTACTATTTAACTTATTAAGTAATGTATTATTTAATAGTTAATAGATATTTATGATTTATAATTATTACCTAACTTTATAATTTAATGGACTTTCAAATAATTTAAGTTGCTTAATATGTTTGTTCTCATTTAAATTATTTGAATTAATATTTTGGTGGTATTTCATTTAAAATGCGTTGTTTTGTTGTCATGTTTTAATTAATCAATTATTATTATTTCTTTAATTAGTTAATTTTTTAATTTATCATATTTATCTATCTATTTATTATTTATTTGTTTGTGTTCGATCTTTTTTATTGTCATGCTAATTTATCCTTCCTCATTCATAATGTATTAATTTGAAATTATATTATTGCCAAGTAATTTAAGTTGCTTAATATGTTTGTTCTCATTTAAATTATTTGAATTAATATTTTGGTGGTATTTCATTTAAATGTGCTGTTTTGTTGTCATGTTTTTTTGTTACGTTAATAGTTAATCAATTATTATTTTTTCTTTAATTAGTTAGTTTTTTTAAAAAATTTATCATATCTATCTATTTATTATTTATTTGTTTGTGTTCGATCTTTTTATTGTCATGCTAATTTATCCTTCCTCATTCATATTGTATTAATTTGATATTATTGCTTCTCTCTCTTTTCCATAACTTTTATATCACTTAATGCGGTCACTTAATATGTCTTGTGTTGTTTAAATTATTTAACTTAATATTATCATGCTAATTATTTGTTCCTGATATTTATTTTCTTATTCTATTTCTTGTGCCACTTGGAGTTGCTAAATATATTTGTATTATTTAAATTATTTAGTTGAATACACTATTTTGTTTACATTTGATATTTTCATTTGCTGATTTTCCTTATTTTCTCATGACGAGGTTTTCAAATAATTTCGTAGTTTAAAGTCAATATTTAATTAGCTAATTTTTTTAAACTTAATTTTTATCAGTGATCTAATGTTATTTATCATCTAAATCTAATGTGTATATTAGTTATATTTAAATGGACTTCTGATATATTTGTCTTTCTTAATTTTTTTTTGTCGGCACTTCTTTCTTATTAAATTGTTTGAGTTACTCTATTGTATAATTGGGCTTATGAACTTTTTGGTGGTTTAACTTTCTTACTATGTGTTTATATTTAAATTATTTAAATGGAGTTTTCATATTTCTCTTTAGTATTCATCCTCCTCTTTACCTTCTCTCTCTCTCTATATATATTTTTTAAATTGTTCCATTTGTTATGTTTAATTTATTATTTGTTACTTTTTTATGCTATCCATTATCTATTACTATTTACTTATTATTTATTATCTATAATATTTATTATTAAAAAAATAGTTCTATTATTTAAGAATTAATAATATTTATGAACTGTTTGATTATTTTTCTCTTCTACTTTTTCCATGACTCTGCTCATTTCTTTGTGATTTTATTTTCATGCTAATTCAGCATTCCTCATTTGGTATTATATTAGTTTCGAGTGTTATTAATACTTATTTTCTTCTATTTCTTCCGCGACTTGGAGTTGCTTCATATGTTTGCATTATTTAATTGTTTTTGCCAGGTTTTTAATAAAATGTGCTATTTTTTTTAAATGTATTTGATTATTGCAAATAATTCCTTCTATTTAATTAGTTAAATTTGTTTTTTCTCCATTAATTATTATTTATCATATCTATGACTTTCTTCTGGTGTTTCATAATTTTTTTTTTTGCTAGTTTCTTCACATGTGTATCTATTTAAATTATTCGATTTTGATTTGCTATTCTTTTTTTTTTTTTGTCACATTTGACTTAAATTATTTGTTCCTATTTGTTGTCATGTTTGTACTACTTAACGTATTTGATATTAAGTAATGTATTATTTAATAGTTAATAGATATTTATGATTTATAATTATTACGTAACTTTATAATTTAATGGACTTTCAAATAATTTAAGTTGCTTAATATGTTTGTTCTTATTTAAATTATTTGAATTAATATTTTGGTGTTATTTCATTTAGATGCGCTATTTTGTTGTCATGTTTGACATTGCTTGTTACGTTAATAATTAATTAGTTAATTTTTTTTTTCTTTAATTAGTTAATTTTTTTTAATTTATCATATTTATCTATCTATCTATTTATTATTTGTTTGTTTGTGTTCAATGTTTTTATTGTCATGCTAATTTATCCTTCCTCATTCGTATTGTATTTATTGCTTCTCTCTTTTTTCCATTACTTTATATGACTTAATGAAGTTGCTTAATATGTTTGTTTTTTTAAATTATTTAACTTAATATTATCATGTTAATTATTTGTTCCTGATATTTATTTTCTTATTCTATTTTTTGTGCAACTTGGAGTTGCTGAATATATTTGTATTATTTTAGTTGAATAAGCTATTTTGTTGACATTTGATTTTGTATTGCTGATTTTCCTTATTTTCTCAAGGTTTTCAAATAATTTCGTAGTTTAAAGTCAATATTTAATTACCTAACTTTTTGTTTTATTTACTTAATTTTTATCAGTGATCTAAAGTTATTTATAATCTCAAGTTGTGGGTTTATATTAATTATATTTAAATGGACTTCTACTTTCGTTTTTGTTAATTTTTGTTGTTGTTGGCGTTTCTTTGCTATTAAATTGTTTGAATTACTCTTTTGTATATTTGGACTTATGAACTTTTGGGTGGTTTTAGTGTCGTACTATGTGTTTATATTTAAATTATTTAAATGGAATTCTGTTTTCATGTTTCTTTTTAATATTCATCCTCCTCCTTACCTTCTCTCTCTCTTGTCCAACCTTCTCTCTTTTTCCTTCTTTCACTATGATGAGATTTTTAAATTGTTCCATTTGATATCTTTAATTTATTACTTGTTACTCTTTTTTGCTATCCATTATCTATTACTATTTACTTATTATCTATTATCTATAATATTTATTATTCAAAAATAGTTATATTATTTAAGAATTAATAATATTTATGAATTGTTATATAACAATTAATAATTATTTTTCTCTTCTACTTTTTCCAGGACTCTGCTCATTTCTTTCTAATTTTATTTTCATGCTAATTTAGCATTTCTCATTTGGTATTATAATAGTTTCGAGTGTTATTAATACATATTTTGTTGTTCTATTTCTTTCGCGACTTAGAGTTGCTCCATATGTTTGCATTATTTAATTTTTTTGCCAGGTTTTTGTTATTCAAATTATTTGAATAAAATGTGCTATTTTATTTATATTTAAATTTGTATTTGATTATTGCAAATAATTCTTTCTCTTTAATTATTTAATTTTTTTTTGCCATTAATTATTATTTATCATATGTATTAGTAACTTCTCTCTTTTATCCATGACTCTCTTCTCATATATATTTTTTTTGTTAGTTTCTTCTCATGTGTATCTATTTAAATTAGTTGATTTTGATTTGCTATTTTTTTTTTTGTCACATTTGACTTAAATTATTTGTTGCTATTTTTTGTCATGTTTTGTACTATTTAAATTATTTGATATTAAGTTACGCATTATTTAATAGTTAATAGATATTTATGATTTATAATTATTACATAACTTTATAATTTAATGGACTTTCATATAATTTAAGTTGCTGAATATGTTTGTTCTTATTTAAATTATTTGAATTAATATTTTGATGGTATTTCATTTAGATCGCTATTTTGTTGTCATGTTTGACATTGTTTGGTACGTTAATAATTAATCAGTTAATTTTTTCTTTAATTAGTTAATTTTTTTATATCATTTTCGATTTTTATTGTCATGCTAATTTATCCTTCCTCATTCGTATTGTATTAATTTGAAATTATATTAATTGCTTCTCTCTCTTTTCCATAACTTTATATCACTTAATGAGGTCACTTAATATGTTTGTGTTGTTAAAATTATTTAACTTAATATTATCATGCTAATTATTTGTTCCTGATATTTATTTTCTTATTCTATTTCTTGTACCACACTTTGAGTTGCTGAATATATTTGTATTATTTAAATTATTTGTGTTGAATGAACTATTTTGTTTACATTTGATTTTATATGTGCTGATTTTCCTTATTTTCTCATTATGAGGTTTTCAAATAATTTCATAGTTTAAAGTTAATATTTCATTAGCTAAATTTGTTTCTAGTTACTTACTTTTTATCAGTGAGTTAAAGTTATTTATCATCTAAAGTTGTGGGTTTATGTTAATTATATTTAAATGGACTTCTACTTTTGATATATTTGTTTTTCTTATTTTTTTTTTAACTATTAAATTGTTGGAGTTACTCTTTTGTATAATTGGGCTTATGAACTTTTTGGTGGTTTAAGTTGTTTACTATGTGTTTATATTTAAATTATTTAAATGGAATTCTATTAATTATTTTTCTCTTCTACTTTTTCCACGGCTATGCTCATTTCTTTCTAATTTTATTTTCATGCTACTTCAGCATTCCTCATTTGGTATTATATTATTTTTGAGTGTTTTTATTATTTAAATTCAGATGTACTATTTCGTAAGATGACAATTAATACTTATTTTCTTGTTCTATTTCTTCCGTGACTTAGAGTTGCTCCATATGTTTGCATTATTTAATTTTTTTTGCCTGGTTTTTTTTTGTTCAAATTATTTGAATAAAATGTGCTATTTTATTTATATTTAAATTTTTATTTGATTATTGCAAATAATTCTTTCTATTTAATTAGTTAAATTTATTTTTTCTGCCTTTAATTATTATTTATCATATGTATTAGTAAATTCTCTCTTTTATCCATGATTCTCTTCTCATGTGTTATTTTTTGATCAGTTTCTTCTCATGTGTATCTATTTAAATTAGTTGATTTAAATTTGCTTTTTTGTTGTTGTCACATTTGACTTAAATTATTTGTTCCTATTTGTTGTCATGTTTGTACTAGTTAAATTATTTGATATTAAGTTATGTATTATTTAATAGGTAATAGATATTTATGATTTATAATTATTACGTAACTTTATAATTTAATGGACTTTCAAATAATTTAAGGTTCTTAATATGTTTGTTCTTATTTAAATTATTTGAATTAATATTTTGGTGGTATTTCATTTAGATCGCTATTTTGTTGTCATGTTTGACATTGTTTGTTACGTTAATAATTAATCAGTTATTTTTTTCTTTAATTAGTTATTTTTTTTAATCATATTTATCTATCTATTTATTATTCATTTTTTTGTGTTCGATCTTTTTATTGTCATGCTAATTCATCCTTCCCATTCGTATTATATTTATTGCTTCTCTCTCTTTTCCATAACTTTATATGACTTAATGAAGTTGCTTAATATGTTTGTGTTTTTTTAAATTATTTAACTTAATATTATCATGTTAATTATTTGTTCCTGATATTTATTTACTTATTCTATTTTTTGTGTCACTTAGAGTTGCTGAATATATTTGTATTATTTTAGTTGAATACGCTATTTTGTTGACATTTGATTTTGCATTTGCTGATTTTCCTTATTTTCTCATGACGAGGTTTTCAAATAATTTCGTAGTTTAAAGTCAATATTTAATTAGCTAAAGTTGTGGGTTTATATTACTTAATTTTTATCAATGATCTAAAGTTATTTATCATCTAAAGTTGTGGGTTTATATTAATTATATTTAAATGGACTTCTATTGATATATTTGTCTTTCTTAATTTTTTTGTGTGGCCTTTCTTTCCTCTTAAATTGTTTGAGTTACTCTCTTGTATAATTGGGCTTATGAACTTTTTGGTGGTTTAAGTTTCTTACTATGTGTTTATATTAAAATTATTTTTCTACCAAAAAAAATATATTTAAATGGAATTCTGTTTTCATTTTCTCTCTCTCTCTCTCTCTCTCTCTCTCTCTCTCTCTCTCTCTCTCTCTCTCTCTCTCTCTCTCTCTCTCTCTCTCTCTCTCTCTCTCTCTCTCTCTCTCTCTCTCTCCCCTCCCTCCCTCCCTCCCTCCCAACCTTCTCTCTTTTTCCTTCTTTCACTATGATGAGATTTTTAAATTGTTCCATTTGTTATCTTTAATTTATTACTTGTTATTTTTTTTTTCCTATCCATTATCTATTACTATTTACTTATTATCTATTATCTATAATATTTATTATTAAAAAATAGTTCTATTATTTAAGAATTAATAATATTTATGAATTGTTAGATAACAATTAATAATTATTTTTCTCTTCTACTTTTTCCAGGATTCTTCTCATTTCTTTCTAATTTTATTTTCATGCTAATTCAGCATTCCTCATTTGGTATTATATTAGTTTCAAGTGTTATTAATACATATTTTGTTGTTCTATTTCTTCCGCTATTTAAATTATTTTTCTACCAAAAAAAATATTTAAATTATTTAAATGGAATTCTGTTTTCATATTTCTCTTTAGTATTCAACTATTCATCCTCCCTCTCTCTCTCTCTCTCTCCCCCCCCAACCTTCTCTCTTTTTCCTTCTTTCACTATGATGAGATTTTTAAATTGTTCCATTTGTTATCTTTAATTTATTACTTGTTACTTTTTTTTGCTATCCAGTATCTATTACTATGTACTTATTATCTATTATCTATAATATTTATTATTAAAAAATAGTTCTATTATTTAAGAATTAATAATATTTATGAATTGTTAGATAACAATTAATAATTATTTTTCTCTTCTACTTTTTCCAGGACTCTTCTCATTTCTTTCTAATTTTATTTTCATGCTAATTTAGCATTCCTCATTTGGTATTATATTAGTTTCAAGTGTTATTAATACATATTTTGTTTTTCTATTTCTTCCGCGACTTAGAGTTGCTCCATATGTTTGCATTATTTAATTTTTTTTTGCCAGGTTTTTGTTATTCAAATTATTTGAATAAAATGTGCTATTTTATCTATTTTTATATTTGTATTTGATTATTGCAAATAATTCTTTCTATTTAATTAGTTAATTTTTTTTGCCATTAATTATTATTTATCATATGTATTAGTAAATTCTCTCTTTTATCCATGACTCTCTTCTCATATTTTTTTTGGGGTCAGTTTCTTCTCATGTGTATCTATTTAAATTAGTTGATTTTGATTTACTATTTTTTTTTTGTCACATTTGACTTAAATTATTTGTTGCTATTTTTTGTCATGTTTTGTACTATTTAAATTATTTGATATTAAGTTATGCATTATTTAATAGTTAATAGATATTTATGATTTATAATTATTACATAACTTTATAATTTAATGGACTTTCATATAATTTAAGTTGCTGAATATGTTTGTTCTTATTTAAATTATTTGAATTAATATTTTGATGGTATTTCATTTAGATGCGCTATTTTGTTGTCATGTTTGACATTGTTTGTTACGTTAATAATTAATCAGTTAATTTTTTTCTTTAATTAGTTAATTTTTTTTATCATATTTATCTATCTATTTATTATTCATTTGTTTGTGTTCGATCTTTTTATTGTTATGCGAATTCATCCTTTCCATTCGTATTATATTTATTGCTTCTCTCTTTTTTCCATAACTTTATAGGACTTAATGAAGTTGCTTAATATGTTTGTGTTTTTTTAAATTATTTAACTTAATATTATCATGCTAATTATTTGTTCCTGATATTTATTTTATTATTGTATTTCTTGTGCCACTTGGAGTTGCTGAATATATTTGTATTATTTAAATTATTTGAGGTTAATGAGCTATTTTGTTGACATTTGATTTTGTATTTGCTGATTTTCCTTATTTTCTCATGACGATGTTTTCAAATAATTCCATAGTTTAAAGTCAATATTTAATTAGCTACTTTTTTTATTTACTTAATTTTTATCAGTGATCTAAAGTTATTTATCATCTAAAGTTGTGGGTTTATATTTTTAATTCTCATGTTTTTGATGTTTTGATGATAACAATTATAATATAATTAATTCTTAATTCTCAATGAAAATTTGAATCTTCTGATTTGCCTCTAGTTAAAGAATTAATGCCTTGAGTTATATGCTTCAATGTTTAAATGATTTTCGCTATGCTACATTGAGGTAAAAGTGTTTTGACTCAAGGGAATAAGTGTTGAAAAGGTTTGCCTCTAGGTAAATCTATTTTGCCTCGAGTTAATTGATCCTGTTAAAATGATTTTAAAATGATACGCCTCTAGTCACTTACTTTATGACTTTAGGCATTTCCCTTTCTAACTCAAGGCATTTTGTATATGACTCTAGGCATTTTCCTTATATGCATAAATCCATTTGATTATCTAATGGCAAACTCGTAATTATGCTTAATTCTATGGTTTGCCTCTAGGCTAAGTTATTTGCCTCAAGGCATTTCTTTTAACTCCAGGCATATGACTCTCTGTTTCAAAATATCATCTAATGGCAAAATCGTAATTATGCTTAAATCGATGGTTTGCCTCTAGTCATCTAATAGTTGCCTCTAGGCAACTTGACTCAAGGCTTTTTATTTATGCCTCCAGTCAAGTCGTCAAGTGCCATTTCGAACTCTGGAGTGATTGCCTCTAGTCAATTAATAATCGCCTCTAGGCAATATGACTCTAGGCATTTTATTCATGACTCTAGGCAAACTATCCTTTTATCCATTATTTATAGGCTTTTGTTTTTGCCTCCAGTCAAGTATTTTTTTGCCTCTAGGCACTTGACTCTAGGCATCAAATAATTGACTCTAGGCAAATCTGGTAAACAGATTAACTTGCAAAAATTGACTTTGCCTCCAGTCAAGTAATAGTTGCCTCTAGGCACATGACTCTAGCCATCATCAATATGACTCAAGGCAACATCTTTTCAACATGAAAATTCAAACGATTTATTCTTACCTCGAGTCAATTAAAATGCCTCCAGTCAATATGCCTCTAGGCATGTTCTTTTTAACTAGAGTCATATCTTTCTATTTTTCAAATCACCATCTCCGATAAATCTAAATCAAATGATTATGATTTTATTTATTTAAATCATCACTCATTACTATTCTTAAATCCTTTTAATCAGTTTGCTAAATGAGTTTCAGATGATTAAACCTCGGATTAACAACAAATTGTTGTAAAGCAATTTTATGTGTCAGACGCATTAAATGAGGTTACCATATTAAGACACAATCTCAACAACCATTCTTCTGAACATTTGAAAGATATTCCCGTTATTCTTGTCTCGCAATAAATGCTATTTCACAACGGGCAAAACAAAAGGAATGAAAGAATGTGGTGACGACACAAATCCACCTGGATCATTAACGGCAAAAGTATTAACCAAGCTTTATCTATCTAACAGCTATATTCAAGAGTCACAACGGTTAATCTTCAAGCTTCACCAACGGTCATTAATTGCAACAACTATAAATACCAGAAGCATTGAATTCGCTAACTACCGAAACATTGTGCATTCAATTCGAATTTATTGCAATCTACTGTTTCATTAACTTCACTTAATATCTTCAGATATTCTTGTGTACTTCAATGTTTATCATTTATCTACTCGTGAGGAGTTTCTAAACACTTATTTGATTATTGCTTTGTAAAATCTTAAGGTTGTGGAACCTTAAGTGTGAGTGTACAATTACAACTTGTAAGGGGGAGTGAGTCCTAGTGAGAGTATCATCCGAGTACAATGTGTAATTGTAATTGTCTTTGAAAGATAGTGGAAATCTTAGGTGTTCTGGGGACTGGACGTAGGTCAAAGAGTTGGACTATACTAGTAAAATCTCGTGTGTCCATTGTTCTTCTCTTTGTCTTTGTTTTATGTTGCGAAAGATTTTTTATAATCACCTATTCACCCCCCTCTAGGTGATATTCCACCTTCATTAGTTATATTAGTTATATTTAAATGGACTTCTACTGATATTTTTTTTCTTAATTTTTGTTGTTGTTGTTGGCGTTTCTTTGCTATTAAATTGTTTGAGTTACTCTTTTGTATAATTGGGCTTATGAACTTTTGGGTGGTTTAAGTCTCTTACTATGTTTTTATATTTAAATTATTTAAATGGAATTCTGTTTTCATATTTCTTTTTAGTATTCATCCTCGTCTTTACTTTCTCTCTTTTTCCTTCTTTCACTATGATGAGATTTTTAAACTGTTCCATTTGTTATCTTTAATTTATTGTTTGTTACTCTCTCTTTTTTACCATCATATTTTACTATTTATGTATTATTTATAATATTTATTATTCAAAAATAGTTCTATTATTTAAGAATTAATAATATTTATGAATTCTTATATAACAATTAATAATTATTTTTCTCTTCTACTTTTTCCATGACTATGCTCATTTCTTTCTAATTTTATTTTCATGCTAATTCTACATTCCTCATTTGATATTATATTAGTTTTGAGTGTTTTTATTATTTAAATTTAGGTGAACTATTTTTTACGATGACAATTAATACTTATTTTCTTGTTCTATTTCTTCCGCGACTTGGAGTTGCTTCATATATTTGCATTATTTAAGTAGCAAATCCATCCCGAAGTATAGAGTATAGACTTAAGAGCTATGTTGCCTTGAAAGTTTTTATTGTCTCAATGTTGTCTCGGAAATTTCAAAATGTAGCAATATTGCCCTATTACGTTAAAAAACTAACGTTGACCATAAAAAAATTAACGTTGACCGTTAACTTTTTAATGGAAATGAGCAACATTGCTGTGTTCTTAAACTTCCGAGTAACATTGAGACAAGAAAAACTTACAGGGTAACATTGCTCATCAGCGAAAACTTCTAAGGTAAATTTGCTACTTAACCCTTTTTTATATATACATACATTTCTAACCCCTTTGAGCAAACAGAACAATATCTGAAGTGGATGCAGCGGTATGACGTTGTAAATGGTGTTTCTAAAGTGGAAGTAGTCGTAAATGAAACTGCAGCTGATACAGAAGAGGATAAGGTTACCATATAAAAATAATACCTTTTTCTTCTGGAAGTATTTCATTTCCTTGATGTAGTTATTATCTTGTTTAGAGAAAGGCATGCCTGCTTTCTGGCTCACTGCTATGAAAAAAAATGAAGTGTTAACTGAGGAGGTTAGTCATTTGTATTTATTATTCAGTTGTTATCTAAACCTCCCATATGAGTTTCCCTGTCAATGCACAATTATAACCGTTCTTTCACTGCTACATCTCTGAGCGATAGGAAGGAGCTCTCAACTATCTCAAAGATATTAAATGGAGCAAGACAAAAAGTCCCAAAGGATTTAAGCTCGAGTTTTACTGTGTCACTGATCCTTATTTTAAGAATTCTTTCTGGACAAAAACATATCATATGATTGATGAAGATGAGCCTATTCTGGAGAAAGGCAATTGGGTAAATCTCTCTCTCTCTCACACACACACACACACAAATATTTTATTTTATCTCCCAACCCTCAATTACAATCATGTAAGATGGTCTAGCTGACGATGATTTGTTGTCCTTTTTGTGTAGCATGGAAATTGAATGGTACCCTAGCAAATGTTTTCCCTAGAAGCTGCTCAAGGAAAAGCCCAAGAAGGGTTCAAACAATGGTAAACCAATTACTAAAACTAAAACTTATGAAAGTTTCTTCAATTTTCTCAACTCACCACAGGTTCCTGAAGATGACAAAGATAGTGATCAAGATATGGTATGATTATCTTCTTAGATAACCTAGGCTAATAAATTTGATTCCTTTTCCTTATTTTATAACCATGGTTAAATTTTTGTGAGTAGGCTGAGGAACTTCAGAACCAGATGGAGCAAGACTATGATATTGGGTGAGCTTATATACCATGTACTTGTTTGTGAGCTGTTTTTGGTCCATTATGTTGCTCTTGCTAATGTTTTTGGTCCATTTGTATTTGGTAGTTCACAAACTTGTGGCTTTCTCAATTCTTTATCATGCTTTGTTGATTCTTTATCATGCTTTCTTCAGGTCAACAATAAGAAGACAAGATTATTCCCCATGCTGTATCATAGTTTGTTGGGGAGGCCATTCAAGGAGAGGAGTTTGGAGACCTAGAGGGTGATGAAGATGAAGACATTGTGGAAGATGATGAGGAGGAGGAAGAGGATGACGAAGATGAAGACGGGGATGATGATAACGATTAAGACGAAGAACAAACCAAGAGCAAAAAGAAGGTATTTAGGAACTGATATATGCTGATTTCAGTTGTTTGAGTGTCAAATCTTAATTTGTTATGGTGTGCTATTGTGTGTATTGTTGGGTTTTTTAGCCTATGATACCTATGTTTTGTTAACAGTGACCATTTTTTAGCTATTGTACATTAGTCACCGCTTTCTTTTAGTTTTGTATATGGAAATTTGTTGAAAACTCAAATAAACAATTTTTCCCTCTTTAAATATCACTAAAAAAAATAGCATATTGACTTTGAACTGTCACATTTGCTAGAACTTGCTTGCTGAGAGTGCTCAATTCCATACTCTGATCTATTATTTGCAAATTGTGTCATGAGGTTATTGTGATTTCTGCAAAAATATTGCTGACACTTTGCACAAAACCTTGATTCAATCGGGACATGCTGATAAGTCAAATCATTGTTATTATGTGACTGCACAATTTCTAGAATTATTGCTATGTTGTGATTTGAACCTTTTGTCCAAGAAATGGATTGAATTTAGATTGGCCTGATTCAAGTTAGCAGTTTGCTTGGTATCGCCAAGTGGATACATTAATTGCTATTAGACTCATCTTTGAATGAATGAGACAAGTAAGATCATTTTGATCTAAATTTGTCTTACTACCCCAAATTTTTTAGGGGAATGGTTGATTACTCTTAACTTTTTTGACATATTGGTGTGATCTGAATTAGAGATTTTGATGTGATAAAATGGATCTCTTTGCTCGACCACCACTTTTGTTGGATATCTTGATGCTGACGTTAGTTTTACTTTTGTTGGATATCTTGATGCTGACATTAGTTTTTCCTTGTAGGAACTTGATGGGAAAGAACTTCAAGGAAATCAATCCATACCTTGTTGATCAGAACCACCGCCAAGGAAGAACTATCAAGGAGAAGAGCGATGTACAAGTTAATGAGAATTTTTGCTATCAGAGTTTGAGGAGATTTCATTCACACGGTTGTCCCTTTCCTCTCCTTACTTTCTTGAATTGTTTGTGACATCATATGTTGGATTGATTGTTCAGAATAAGTGTGGGAGAGGGGACTAATCTGGCACTGAAAGGTAGAAAAAATCATTATGCTCCACTGGTTTATGGAAGTAGCCTTATTCTTGATCCTTGCTACAGGTTTGATCTACATTGATTTCGGATTGATTGTTTAGAATAAGTGTGGGAGAGGGGACTAATCTGGCACTGAAAGGTAGAAAAAATCGTTGTGCTCCATTGTTTTATGGTAGTAGCCTTATTCCTGATCCTTGCTACAGGTTTGATCTACATTGATTATCGTTAGTCTACGCTTGCATTGACTACTAGTATGGGGGAAGAATGGATTTGAGTGTGTGTGCTGTTCTGATTGCATTATAAAGGGATTGATTGCATTATTGTGAAAAATGAATTCCTTTACACTTGAACTTCTTTGCACTCTAATATGCTATCTGTTCTGGGCTTAAAAAATTGAATATTGGAGATTATATTTTCATTAGTAATTGTAGAAGTAAGCTTGATTGAGATATGAGAATTTTGATTTGGTTTGTTGATTCGGCACATTCAATATAGAAAGGAGTGATTATTCATGGTACTAGGATCAGTTTGGTGTATAATTATGTATCTGTTCATGGGCTAGAGGAATTAACCTTGGATGGAAGGAATTTTGAGCCTGATTTCATTTCTTAATATTGAGTGCATACTCCCTAGTACTAGTTCTCTCTAGAACTTGTCCTAGCTCTTGATTGAGGCCACATATGTGCATGGGAGGAAGTGTAAATGATGGAGGCATTTGATTCTAAACCTTATTTATACCCAAACACAACCCTAAAACACTTTTAACCTTTGCTAACCACTTTGAGCCATTCATTTTCTTTTCTCTACATCATTGGCCAATTGAGTAGAATGCATTATTATATTTGCAGAACATGACCTAGCTTCTAAAATGGAAATAGAATCTAGTGACAAGCTTGAAATGAATATTTTAAGTTGTGTTGAGTTCAAGGTCAATGAAAGTGTGTAGAAGTTATGAGCTGTGATGTATTATGCTTACGGGCCTAATCTTTGAAAAAAAGAGTGAAAGGAAAAGAAAAATAGAGAGTAAAACAAAGGAAAAAATATAGAAAGAAAAAAATTGAAAAAAAGAGGAAAAAAAGAAATGATGATAGAAAAAGGCATGAAAAGGGGAAAACAAGTGTACAAGGGGAAAAAAAGCAAAGCAAAAGCCAATATGAAAAGCATATTAGTGTACAAAAGAAAGGATCAATCAACATGCAAAAGCATATTAGTGTAGAAGCTGATGAAACTATTTGCATAGATGATTTGAATTGAATTTATTTGTGTTTCAGCTTTGATTGATTAGCCATATACATACAAAAATAACTAAGAAGCTGGTTATTGTTTTACATACTTCTTAAATATGCATTTTCTATTGTATGGTCAATGCTCTTCTTTTCCATGTCCATTTTAACCTTTCCAACATTACAGCCTTGGGAAAGACCTCTTCATACATTGATTCCCATGTTTTGAGTGGTGGAGATAGTAGAGATTTGACAAGCTTCTGGTAGAGGCTAGCCTAGGAGAGAGGAGAGAAATAACCCTTTATGATTAAGGAGAGAGAAACACACATACCTGTGAGTCCTTGATTCCTATTACAATTTACCGTATTGTGCATCAGAACGGTTATTTTGTTTGGATGATTGCGAATTTCTGTATTGATTGTAAAGAAGAAAATGATTAGATTAAGGAGCTGTTGTTTTGGTTGAGTTTGCGGCTATTATGATTGTTTAGAATTAGATTATTGATTGAGATTTATCTGCCCATGAGTGCAAATGTTCTAGTGTGGGGGAATTTGGTAAATTCATTTAATTGTTATATTTTCTATGGTATTTCATTGGTGTTTTGTGCATTTTATGGTTGAAAATCACAGCATTATTGATGAAATTGTGAATTGCGAATATTGTTTAGTTATTTGGATTTATACAGGGTTAAAGTGGGAAAATTGTATGAATTTTTAGAATGTGCAGAAAGGACCAGATTTCAATAGCAGAAAAGGAGAGCTAAACTTAATATTTACTGAAGGACCATTGAGTTTTGAGAAAGAGTTAACTTGGACACAAGCGGGAAATATGGTTATAATCTTGGTAGGTTCTCAGTAATACCCAAATAATAATATATCTTAAATATTATAATACCTATTTAAAATAGGTAAATATGTGGTCTCAAATTTTTCTATTATGTTTATTTTATTTCCTAGGCAATCTTTTCCTAGAATTAAGGTGATCATACATTTGATTTTCTAAATCTTATTAGGGATCATAAAATATCCTAAGATTATCATAATCAAGTATAATCTTAACTATATCATAAAAGCAATCAAATATCATCAAGATATGCCTAAATCAATTAGAGAAAATTAGCAACAACTATTGGGCAATTAAATTTGCAATAATTGAGATATTTATATTAATTTTCGAAATTAATTAATAATTAATTTAAAAAGGGCATAATTAAGAATATATCAACTTAATTAATATCCAAATGATATTTAAAGGCCAAGATTAATACACAAGGGGTTTTTGATCATCAAGAGTAATTTTAAAACCTATCAAATTTTGACAATTAGTCCTAATAACACCTAAAACACTATATTAGAAATATTAACCGAAATTAATTAATCCTCCCAAAAATTATAATAAAGTGGCAAAAATTACTAATTAAAGAGGCTAAGTAAATTCATTAATTCTTAATCCTAAGTCATTAACAAATATCATCAATAGTGTGTAGATTTTTCCAACACAAATCAAAGGTTTGGATTAAAACTAATAAAGCTAAATCTTAAAGTTCTAATTAACTATCATAAAGCTTAATCCATGTGAGATGAGAATTAACCTATAAGGGGATTTCTTCTCGGTGAATTAACATGAAATGCAACACAAATTCAAGGCAAAGTAAAGGGGAGGGGGACGAATTAAGGGAGACAAAGAGCAAAAAAAAAAAGAAAAAATAAAAATCTTGATATTAAACTTAAAGCCTACATGTCTTAATCTCACATTAACTCAAGAAGACTTTTAAGGCAAATATGTCTTAATCTCACATTAACTTAAGAAGACTTTTAAGGCATATGGAAGAGGATTAAGTGTACATACAATCACAAGCAAAATGGAATCTTTCATGTAGTTAATGCTTAAAGACTTTCAAGGCTTCTTGATCATGACATCTTAGAAGGTGATTAAATTAATTAATGGTAAGATGAAAACCATTAGGATAAATTCAAGACACAAATAAATGGGAACCTATAGAAAATAAATTGTATCTTGAGAACCTTTGATCATAGATCAAATATAAGTAGATATTATGAACAAGCACATTTTAAGCTTGAATTTGGTAATCTTCAAAGTCATTTCCTTAAACTTTTGAGTTTAATATTTAAGTGATTAAAGTGTTGAATAAGACCTTTAATTAAGTCATAAAATTGAGATTAGAGAAGTGGAAAAGAATCTTGAATAAAACCACCAACTAGCTACTAACAAAATAAGCATTTGGGGTAACTAAAAATTGAAACAAACTAACTACAAGAAGTGAGTGAAGAAGTCGGTCATATAGCCTAAAACAAGAGTGAATAATTAATCAACAATCAAGCATTAATGATAAAGTAGAATCACATTAAGAGGGGGGACAAATTGGCTTAGTACATAAGACTTTTGGGGTAGAGAAAATGATGAAGAAAGGAAGAGAGGGAGAAGTCAGTTTTTAGGATAGAAGGGTGAGATTAAACTTCTCAACTAAGTTAAGATCCAAGGGCTCTAAATGAAGAAGAATTAGGTTTGAAGTAATTGCACAAATGCCATCACAAAATTCTATAAATAGGAAGCTAAGGTCTTCACAATTTCTCACACCAAATCAGCTCAAAGCATCTGATTATAGAGTTAGAGAGTGAGTAGAGTGAAGTCCTTGGAGCAAGAAGAAAGAAGGAACAAAGTTCTAGGTAAGTTTTTGAGCTCTAGCTTTCTAATTTATAGCTTAAATGTTGTTTTGATTTATAATCTTCCAATTATAATTTTTTTTTCATGTTTTTTTTGGTTAAAATTGGCCTTATTTCAAAAAAAAAAAAAAAAAAAAAAAAAATGATGAATAAGAAGTTATAGCAAATTTTTTGGAAGATTATGGTCAAAGTAGCGAAGCTCTGGCGAAAATTTGTCGGTTAGCGATTTCTGAAAGCAGTTGTAAAAACGCTGGTATCTTATGTTGAAGATGATGTTCTTAAATTCTGAGAAAATTCATGGTTGAAGTAGACATATAGAGGTTTCCAAATATACCTATAATGTGTCATTTTGAGTTCTGTGTTAGGAGCTAAAAATTCTCAAAGTTGGGCTATGTTTTCTGGAGAAATTCTGGGCAGAGCTTTGAAAAATGAAAACTGGGAATTGTTATTAAGTTCTGGGAAAATTTTAGTATTTTTTATCAAAACTAGACATCCTAAGGAGTCCGAGGAATTTTACGGATCCTCGTTTCAAATTTTCTAGAATTAGTTATGATTTTTCAAAGTTAGGCGAAAAATCAGCCCATATGCTGTCAAACAACGTTTTTCTTTTACGAAATTATAAGAAATAAAATGGGAAATAATTAACCCAGGGGTAAAATGGTCATTTGAGACTAATATATCTATTAAGATATTGTTTATGAATTAATAAATGCGATATTACCCTTATAGGATATCTGTGATCGCATTCCAACCATCACACCTACCGTAATCATTAACGAAGGTACGGACGCGTATTGTAACCTTAACTCTTATACTTATTGTATGCCTATATATGATAGTTGTGTTCATATACTAAGACTTTGTCTTAAATTGTTCTTTATACATTCAAATATATACGGGTTATGGTTTTAATAATGCCGTTAGAGTTTTCCTAGCGCTGAGGACACGATAGGCCATCGTGGCACTGGTGAATAGTGAGACTGGGATAACATGCATACTGCAGTGGCTGTGCTTTGTTATTACCTTACATATTGTTATTGTTTTGAAAATGAGATTTTGTACTACTATAATATCTGTCATACATATACTGTTTACATAAGCATGAGGTTAACCGTTACATGAGGTCCGATGGGCATTGGACCTCAGTCTTAAACTAATAGTTCAGGAAAGGATCAAGGATCGAGAAGGCACCGAGATGGAACCATAAAAAGACACCGATGGACGGAGCCGTGAGGAGGCACCGGTCAAAGTAAATGCGGGGAAGAAGGTTAACGAACCTACCTTCGGCATGAATCTAATAGGGTTACTTCAAACCATTTGGTGATTAAACTAGAAAGGGTCGTCTATGTGATTCGATCAATCGATCGCGTGAATTCGGGAGACTTCCACTAGACTTTACCCGGCTGGCCAAATGGATTTGATTTAAGCGTGTTAGGTTCTATGCCCCAAGTCAGGAAATGACTTAGTCTGAAAATGTATAGTTACAATGTAAATTATGTAATTATATAAGTTTTGTATCACATGAATATTCCTTCGGGAAATTTGAAATATACCAGTATACGTCAGGCATCAGCATATGTTTGAGTATTTTATATCAGTTACTCGTTGTTCAAATTTTTAGTACATGCTCTTCGTTTTTGCAACACGCTGAATTGTAGCACCTCAAACTTTGTCAATTTTTATAAAACCACGTGTCACCGGCACAATTTCTGCTACGAAACTTGGGGTGTTACAGGTTCTAGCACAATTTACAAAGATGACTAGTAGATATATACAAGAAATGCAAGCGGTAGGTTTGTCTTTGACTTGATATGATTGGGATTTCTAATCAATATGCTTTTCCTTTTCTTTTCTCTTGATTGGAATCCACTGAACTTTTATTTATTCTTCATTCTTGGTGAAGATTGATGAGCTACTTAAGCAGTATGGCGGCATGTGTCCGGAGCACCTTTGAACTTTCTTTTATTTCATTGTTTTCTTGGCTTTTGTTATTTATCATTTATCAGAAGATGACACTGATTTTCTCGGATCATTATCAAACAGGAAATTGGAGCTACGTGGTTGTTTTTTTTTTAAAATAATTTTATTATTCCTATAACTTGAAGTTTGAAAATCACATAAAATTTTAAAATTTGATACTAGCATTGGGGATAAAATAGTCCCTTTCTAAATTAGAGGTCATGTGTGTTTCAAGGCTCAACGGTAGATGACTCTTCTTATTTTTAAACCATATTTTACAATAACTTGATTTTTAGATTTAATACCTTCTTTCCTTATGCGGATGAGATTAGACTTTATGAGGATGAGGCTCTTCCAAAGAAAACAAGGGAATTTGAAAAAGCTACAAGCTTTGTGAACAAGATGAAAGTTAAAAGTGATTTTCATTTGGTGAGGCTTCTACAGCAAAGAGTACAAGGATATTGGTGAGGTGCAAAGTGAGGTAAAATGTTCATATCTACTTTTTATTATTTGATTCTTCATTAATTGTATGATAGTTAATTCTTCATTAACTATGTTAATAACTATGTTACTATTTGATTCTTATTACTTTTTTTTATCATTGTTCTTTGGTTTCTTTTATGGGAGAACCGTCAATGATAATGATGTTGCTTCATATATCTAACTAAACTGTTTTGATTCCAATGGAAAGATAGATCTTATTACTTGGGAGGTGTGGACTATCACATAAGTTGTTCGTTTGGGTGCAATGTCAGATTTGTATCTCAAAATTTGGAGATGGTAGAATTGTTTGTGTCATTTCTGTTATTTTCACTATGTACTATTAGAACCATCCATTTGTTTCATATTCTAAACGTTTCTGCAATTCTTTTGCATTTCAAGATTTAGGTGAGTAATTTGTTCATTACTTCTAATTCTTATTCCTTATAAGTTTATAAGGCCCCGTTTGGATCAAAGAAAAGGTGAGAATAGAAAGGAATGGAAATGAAAAGAATGGAATGGAAAATATTTTGCCTCGATGCGTTTGGTTGACACTGGAAAAGAAAATGGATTGATAGGAAAATTTTTGTTTGGTTGGAAGAAAATAAGGTAGGAAAATGAGGCAAAATACCATTTTACCTTTATAGATAGAATATTTTTTGAGAAAATTCCATTAAAAAAAATACCGAGAATTACAGCGGACAATTCTCAAGAATTGCTGGGCAATTCTCAAGAATTTCCAAGCAATTCTCAATGAGAATTGCCATTAGCAATTCTCGAGAATTGCCGAGCAACTCTCAATGAGAATTGCCCATGCAATTCCAATTGAGAATTGCCATTGGCAATTCTCATATCTCATATGAGAATTGCTCAAATTCTTGAGAATTGCCACTCGAGAATTGTCTGTGTCTTCCTTTCCCTGTTCCGACACCCCGCTCTCCCTGTCACGCTCTTCTCTCTCCTCCTCTCCCCGGCATCACATTATTCTCTCTCCTCCTCTCCTGGCATCATATTGTTCTCTCTCTTTCTCTCCCCGGCATCACGCTCTTCTCTTTCCTCCTCTCCTGCATTGTTCTCTCTCTTCCTCTCCCCAGCATCACTCTCTTCTCTCTCTGCCATGTGATCAGGGCAAAATGGACTTTAGCCCATTTTCATAGCCGCTGGAAAATGGCTTCCCACCATTTTTGGTGGGAACCCATTTTCCCTTAAACGCAGGAGAATGGCGTGGCGGCAGAAAATATTTTCCAGGGAAAATTTGAACCAGACGGCCACCGCCACTGGAAAATGCCGATTTTCCTTTTCCCTCTTCCGATTTTCTTCGAACCAAACGGGGCCTAACTCTTATCTTTGTGTTTCGTCCTCGTAATTATTTCTTCTTTTAAAACTTCCATTTTAGGATCTATTCATACGAGCATTATCTTTTTTTTTTTTTTTTAAAAAAACATTGATATCCTTTTTATTTTTTGTTAAGAAAATCTAAAGATGTCTGTTTAGTTTGGGGTTTTTTGTTTTTTGTTTTTGGCTTATTAATTGTATAATATGAACTAACAAAATATGGTCACAATATCCTATTTGAACCTTTTATTTATCGTTCTGTCTGTTTTTATAATGATTAATTATTGATACATTTATTAGTTATTAATTAAGTTATAATTTATCATTCTTACTTGTAATAATTAGTTGTGATTTATTTTTTTCTTTGATAATATATTTCTTTCATTTTTTATTTAATGTATTTCCTTTCTCCTTTATGATTTGATCTCATCCTCGTTAGTATTTGTTATTTATATTTATATTTTCAAGTGAATTTTTTATTTATAAATAAAGTATATATTATTTATGATATTTATTTATAATGCATTTAGTTTTTATTATTAATAGTTTATCATTTTCACTTATTTTGGTTAGTTGTTATTTTTAACTAACAGTATCTGTTTCTGTTTACTTATTTATTTGTGTATCCTTGTATGTATAATCGAATTTTATGAATTTTAATGTGTTAAATTCTTTCTTTTATTTTTAGAAATAAAATACAAATTATTTCTTGTTATTTATATTTATTTTTTACATTTTCATTTGAATTTTTTATTTCTAAATAAAATACATATTATTTATGCCTTCAAATATTGTAATGTTTATTAATAATTTGTTATTCTGTTTTTTTTTATACCTATACTGAGAATAAAACACGCATCCTTGGCATCGGTAACTCGTCTGTTCCTTGCTCTTCAACTAAACTCAAACTCAATGAAGTTCTGCTTGTGCCAACAGCCACTAAGAAACTCATTAGTGTGCATAAATTAGTTGAAAACAATCCAGTTGCTATCACTTTTACTAATGATGGTTGTGTTGTGAGGGAAAAGGAAACAGGCAAACTCCTAATGAAGGGAACTCCAAGTCAGGGACTCTATCCCATGACTAAAATCAACTCATTACCTCATGCTTACTTTGCAGCTGCTTTCAAGAAGGATGATTATTTTGAGTTTTTGCGTTGGCACCAGATGTTGGGACATCCAAGCAAAAAAATCTTAAGACAAATCTTATAAGACTATAATATCAGTATTAAGTCTAGTAATGGTTATGTTTGTGCAGCTTGTCAATGTGGAAAATCAAAGCAATTACCATTTACTAAATCTGTGTCTTGTGCTTCTCCTCCTCTTGAACTTATTCACATTGACATATGGGGTCCCTCACTAGTTCAATCTAGTCACGTCACAAACTCTACATACACTTTATTGATGATTATATCGATACACCTGGCTTTACCCTCTCAAACACAAAGGAGAGGTTGTTCATGCTTTAATCATTTTTGCCACTATGCCACTAATCAGTTTAATACCTCAATTAAGGCCATCCAATGCAATAATGGAATAGAGTATAAGCCATTTATACCTATTGCAAATGACAGTGGAATTGCTATGCGCTACACCTGTCCCTACATATCCTCCCAAAATGGCAGAGCCAAACGTAAGCATCGACATATAGTTGAGACGGGCCTTACTCTCCTGGCTCAAGCTAGAATGCCATTGACATACTGGACCGATGCATTTCAAATGGCAGTTTACTTGATTAATCGACTTCCCATGCCTGTCATTGATAATCTCACACCTATATTCTGTTTGTTTAAAAAGGAGCCAAACTATCATCAAATGAAACCCTTCAGCTATGCATGTTACCCATGTTTAAGATCTTACAATTCTCATAAATTCCAATATCAAAGCCAACGGTGTCTCTACCTTGCTCCCACGGCACAACACAAAGGCTACAAGTGTCTCAGTAGAATTGGTTGACTGTATATAACTAGACATGTTGTGTTTGATGCTAGTTTTTTTCCCTGTATTTTAGGTTCCTTCAATTGTTGGGAAGCTTTGCCCTATTCTGATGATAATATATTTCCTCTGGTTATTGACTCTCGTTCAGGACTGGTAACTCCTCCTTCTGTATCATGAGATGGCAGATCAATTTCTTCTGGCCCAATTCAATTCTTTGATGGGTCTTTATCATCATTTGATACATTACAATCCAATGGAAATTCAATTCAGGCCTCTAATTCAAGTCCAACTTCAGATTCTTCTTTACGGGCCCAACCCGTGGAGGCCCAACCTGTCGCACATGAGTCACCTTTATCAGCTAATACTGGTGACCCGACAGTTGTTCCAAATACATACCCAATGGTCACTAGGGTGAAAATGGGAATCACAAAGCCACGATACCCCTTCATCGGTTTGCTTCCGTCCGGAGTCGCCGAAATCTCTCGCCCAGGCTAGTACACCTCGTACTGTCACCGAGGCTCTCTCTTCTCCTCAATGGCATCGTGCAATGTGCGAGGAATATGACGCCTTATTACACAACAATACCTGGGTTCTTATGCCCTTCGATAGATCCAAGAAAATTGTTGATTGTCGGTGGATTTTCAAAACAAAGTTCTGAGTCGTCGGATCCATTCTGAAACACAAGGCACGTCTCATTGCGAAGGGGATCCAACAGTCATCCGGCGTTGATTATTTTGAGACGTTTAGCCTAGTAATCAAGCCCACTATGGTAAGACTCCTTCTTACTCGTACTGTCAATTTTTGGTGGCAAATCAGGCAACTAGATGTTAATAATGCATTCTTGAATGGACAACTTCAAGAACCTGTGTATATTTGCCAACCTGAAGGGTTCTGTAGCTCTGAGATTTTGACTCATATGTGTAAACTGATCAAAGCTATTTATGGCCTCAAACAAGTATGTCATACTTGGTTTGATCGCCTCAGACTCACCCTAACTCGATGGGGTTTTCAAAATTCTAAGAATAATATCTCTCTATTCTTCCTCAGGACTCGTTCACTTCTGATTTTTATCTTGATATATGTGGATGACATTTTAATTACTGGCAATAACTCTGTGTTCATCCGGGATTTCATTGTCAAATTAAATGACATTTTTTCTTTGAAAGATATGGGATCTCTACACTACTTTTGTTGGTCGATTTCCTTGATGGCAAGTGAACCAGTCAAACAAGTAATAAAGAGTAAGTAGAGTATCGTCCCACAAAGACTGAAATACCGATGATGATACTACTTTATAGAAACAGTTACGTGTGAAAAGAAAATAAAAGTTTAATTGGTTTGGGAGTTTTGTGGTTATAATGAACAAATAAGAAAGTAAACAAATGATCGTAGTCGCAAGAAGATATCAGTTAAAAGATAGGCTGAGCTCAGATTTCATCCCAAACATATCACTCCCCCAATTTGCCTTAGCGCATTGCTATAACAATTATGATGCACAGCTTTCGCAATGCTACAGCATAGCCGCCTTCACAATGTTATCCAGTTAGCCCACCACTCTACTTTACCAAAGCTTCTGCGTCCGGTACATACAATCCTAGCTTTACTTCTCCCATATGCCTATGACGATTTTCTAGTTTAGATTATCATTCCAAATCAAGGTGTTATGGTTATAAGCGGTAGACCCATTCGTGAAGCCTACAATGATAGGTCAAGCCTTGTACCAGCCTGCCTAGCAAACACTACCTATCAGATGTCTAACCCCGACTCCCTTCCAGTAAGCCGAGGCCACTGATGTAGCCCTTCGCTTTCGCTAACCGACAAGAGATTAAAATACTGACAAACAAACTGAATGTATTAAATTAAAGAACTAGCAAATTGGGTTCATTTTTCACTCAAGAATTCATCCTTGCTCAGCCACAGGAAATTTAGTTCATGACTGAAGAGAAAATCACAAAACAAATCACAACAGAATAGCCCATAGAAAAGATAAACTAAAAATTAACAAAACCAAAGGGAAAGTTCACCGGAGGAGTTGATGACGAGAAAGGCATTTGTCACAGGATGTCTCCACATCTTCTCTTCTCTGTCTCATTATAGGATAGGATGATGGGTTCTTTTGGAGTTCTTGTGCTTTGTGCTTCTCTCACTCTTCTTTCGAGCCTAGCCGAATAAGACTTTCCTTGGCTCTCCAATGAGATTTTTGGGTTGGCTGTCATTTCCTTTTATAGTCAGCTTTACTTGCGACGTACGTTCAGTGAGCTAGGCCTTTCCAAATCTGTCAGGTCCAGCTGGTTCAACTTTCCAATTTCGGTTGATTGATTCTGCTGATACTGCGGGATTCTCCAAATCTTAACTTCAATCCTCCAAATCTTCTATTCCAATACGTAAGCAATCTAACCATCGACTAATGTCCGCCTGTTAACTTGCACTTGTTTTCCTGAAACAACCTCGAGGAAAAATCAGAACATATGGCGCATAGCATTGCTTCACTTACATTGCTATAGTAATTGGGTTGCACTATATTGCGGCTTGTTTTGGTTGACCTGATGCTATAGCATTGTATCGGCCATGCTATTCGCTCCACATAAAGCCTCAAACTTGTTCTTTTCTTTTGCACATGTATAGCATGCTTATACAATTGCTATAATTTATTCAACTCATCCTTCATTTCTCTATATGCATGAATTATAACATATTTTCTCAAATTGGATGCAATTAAGCTCACATTCACCATATAAAACAGTCACACAATATAGGAAAAACATGGTATCAATACTACTCATCAGCTTTCTTGGCATAGAAATTGTTAGAGATAATACTGGTTTGTATCTCAATCAAGGCAAGTATATCATGGATCTTCTACATCATTTTAATATGACTGATTGTGCTCCTGTTCAAACCCCTATGGTCACAGGAAGACATTTTTCTTCTACTGATGGCATACCCTTGACTAATCCCTCTTTATACCACCAAGCTATATGTTCACTCTAATATGTTACCACCACTAGACCTGATATTGCCTACTCTGTAAATAAGTTAAGTCAGTTTTTGTCATGTCCTACAAATATACACTTTCAAGGGGTTAAACATATTTTCCATTACCTCAAGGCTACATATAATTATGCCTTACATTTAAAGCCCTTTCGTTCCTTGCAATTGATGGCATTCACATATGCGGATTGGGTTACTAATTTAGATTATAGGAAATCTATGGCTGTATTTTGTGTTTATTTAGGAGGAACTCTACTTTCTTGGGCTTCAAGAAAATAGAGAGTTGTGTTAAGAGCAAGTTGTGAATTTGAATACAGAACTCTTACAGATGGGGCAGCTGAATTGAAGTGGTTATGCTCTTTAATCACTGAATTAGGATTATATATGAAAAGACCTTCTGTCATTTGGTGTGATAATCTAAGTGCTCAGGCTCTTGCCTCAAATCCGGTTCATCATTTAGGAGTAAACACATCGACATTGATGTGCACTTTATTCGTGATCAGGTCCTAGCCAGGGATATTACAGTTGATTATGTTCCTTCTTAACACCAAATTACTGACTGCCTCACAAAAGCCTTGACTCATACTCAGTTTACCTACTTGAGGAACAAACTCAGCCTGTGTCCCACACCCTCTCGTTTGAGGGGGCATGATAGAACTAATAAATCAGATAGTGATACGTTACTTTTGTCGCTAAAGCAACCAATTAAACTAGGTCCTAATTAATTATGCAATATAGGGTCAACCTAGATCATTCTCCCAAGGAGCAATCTGTGGGTTTTTCTTTAGGTTGAATTTAGGTGATGAAAAATGCAATGAAATGAAACTAAACTAACTAAATGCAAGATGAAAATGACTCTAAAACCTATATGAGAATGGAACTAATCTAGATGCGGATGCAAATTTGGGGGGTTTTTGTTATGAGAGAATAATTAAGATCCTAAGATGAGAATTGACTAAAATTAAATCAAATAACAAAGATCTAGTTCAGTTATGAGGACGAATGGGACAACTTAGAATTCACATGGAGTTAACTTTCTTAGCCTAAATCAATTAATTAGACCAAAGCGAGATTAATGAAAGATTGGAATTAATGAATTTAATTCCCTAATTGAAACATGGGAAACCCTCAAGTTCAATAACACTTATTCCACTAGAAAACTCATAGTGAAATAAGTGGTGGCTAATTAAACTCATTAAAAACTAATCACAGTTAATTTCTAAATAATTTTGGAATCTTGTTTACAATTATCCAATTAAACAATTAGACAATTTATCAACCTAATTAAACAATTAAGATGATAAACCAAATTGACAATTAAATTAATAACGAAAACTCAATTATTAATTCAATTGACAATCCAAAGTTGCAAACAAAAATCCAGCTAATATTTTAGCACAATTCAAATCCAAATTATCAATTTAATTCAAATTAAATAATATGTTTACAATCTAAAACTAGATTGTTTTCAAGGAAACAACTCAAAATTATTTAAAACTAAATAATTTCAAAGTCTTTAAACAAATCGATAAAAGGAAAAACACTCCCTTGTGGTCTTCAAGTGTAAGCTCCTAGGCTCTAGCTTTCACCATGCTCCTTCCAAGTTGCCTGCTAAAAGAGCTTAAGCTGCCATCACGATCGTTCCTCCAAATCCCGAGCAACAAGTCACAGCCATGAGGAAAGAATGAGGAGAATTGATTAAATCAATTTCCTTGTTCACCACGCATGTACTGGAGAAATATATATGAGTTGAGATGCTTGATGTGGGCCCGTGGATAGAGAATTGGAATGACGAATGGAGAAGAACCTCCAATAGCAAATTCAATTGTATGCCTGCATGTATTCCGCCTCTTTCAGCCTCAGCGTCCCTTCGTCTCTCTGCTCTCAATGAGAGCGTCTAGGTTAATTAATGGGAAGAAAGAGATAGATTTTTGGATAACAACTTGAGCCCATCAAAATTTAAGAAGCCCAATATAATTTCACCATTAGATTTCCTTTTAGCTTCCCTGAAAAATTCTGCACTATAGGATCTTCTAATATTATAAAATCTTGATCTATCATATCTAAAAAATCTTAAGAAATATTATTTAATCACAAGATCATAAGATAACGATCAAAATATTAATAATTTTAAGCCCAATAATCTCATAATTAATTCAGCTTTATATTATTTCCTAAAATTGGCTAACAATCCAAATATTATCTAATAATTCCAAATTAGCCAATCCCCAAAATAAATGAATAAGGCGGGATAAAATATATGAAAATTGGGATTTATCAGATAGCTAATTGTAATTAGTATTCACTAATGTATATGCTGGAGAATATGCCTTGTAATATTCTTTAGCTATTTGTATAGGTGACACGTGTCTGGTCCCATATTTCCCTGTAACAAATTCTGCACGAATCCATTATTGTATTTGTTATGGACTTACCCAAGGCCCAACAAGGGGACGACCGGCCCAATAGACCTACACAGAATATATAGATCACCATATAATCCAGGGACAATCTATCATATCGAGGATAATAGATTAGATAGATCAGGCGGTTACGGTATATATACAAAGGTCAAGCCTCAAGGTGCACACGCTCTAACTCAGACCTATTTTACATTTAGTATCACTGTGCACAACCCCACTATACACTCTCCCCATCCCCCCATTGGCGAAGAGTATTCGCACCTGTGTACAGTGATCATCCACCCTACTGGATATCTTTCTCATAGATACTTTGGCAGGGTCATTCGATCCAAGATCAAAGCACCAGCCTATTGGACTGGACATTTGTGTTCTACACCGGAACAGTATTGTACGTTCCTGATTCCTTTTTCCTATTATAAATAGAGCACTCAGGTCTAGAATGATTATTCTGACCATTCAGTATTTCTATGTGTCTGTCTAAACTTTTGCTCTTGCCTTGAATTCTTTCTCATATATAATTCTGAAGAAAAAAATTTGTTCTACCCGTAAAGGAGCGAACAAGATGATGCAAAAATTTGCTTATGAAGACATATAGTAACAACGAAGAAGGCTAAGAAGAAGTCGCTGGTCGATTGTTGGCAAGGTTTGTCAATATTTGAAACCTTTTACATGGTATAAATATGGTGCAGTCATTTTTCTCATTTATTTTATATTTTCTTGACTAAACTTTTTGTCCCTTGAATATCACATATTTTGTTCCTCCGTATTTTTCTCTTTGTTTTGATGATGAAATATCTCAGCTTTGGAGTATTAAACCATGCTTTCAAAGTTAATATTGTGCGAAGGAGATGTATTCTCTTCCTTTGTGGAACAAGGAAGATTTAAACCACCTCCAGAAGGCTTTGTGCGTGTAGATGCTTTGGAGTACTAAACCATGGTTTCAAAGTTATATATACTTATTCGCTCAATGCTTTGCAATTGTTGTTAGATTGGGAGTTAGAGTTTAATCATTCTTATAGGGAAAGCATAAAATGTGTTGATCTGTTATATAGGCCTTGATGTTGTCACTCTTGTGAATCCTTCGGTCTTGATTTTGTGCTGAACAGCTTAGTTAGATAGTGGCAATATGACTAATATTGAAAAAATATTTTAGGGTACTGACATATACTAAAAAGATACTTAATACTGACTGGTACTGAAAAAAATATTTTTCATGGTCTTAAAAATTTAAATTAGGATCTTGAAAAAATATTTTAGGTATTGACTAATCTTGAAAAAAAAAAATTCAGGTACTAACAGGTACTAAAAAGATACTTAAGGATATTGAAAAAATATTTTATAATCTTGAAATTTTTTTTAGGATATTGAAAAAATATTTTATAGTAATAACTAATCTTGAAAAAACATTTCAGAGTACAGTACTAAAAAAATATTCAAGGATATTGACTGGTATTGAAAAAATACCGATGATGGTAGATGAGAGAGAAAAAGCTAAAAAAATAGTTTTTTTTTTAAAAAAAAAAACCTAGGTTTTGATGCAAAATAGCTTCTGAACAATTTTGGAGTGTTTGGTAAACTTTTGCTAAAACTTAGGTTTTGATATAGAGTAGCTTCTAGACAATTTTGGAGTGTTTGACAAACTTTTTCCAAAACCTAGGTTTTGATATAGAATAGCTTCTGGACAATTTTAGAGTGTTTGGCAAACTTTTGTCGAAATCTAGGTTTTGAAATTATCCAAATACTATCATTTTTATCCAAAAGCTATTTTTCAAAAGTTATTCTTCAAAAATCATTTTTTTACCTTGTAAATCCAAAAGCAATTCTTCAAAAACCATTTTTATCAATCTCAAAAGCTATTATCTAAAAGCTACATTCAAACGGGCTTTGAATGAAGGTATAAAGTAAAGTGGAGGTTTGATATTTAAATTAATGTGCAGAAATGCTATCTAGCCAGGTATCGATAACTTTCTTAATCCTATTTATTTGTCCGAATGAATTATTGTCAAGGGAATGAATTTGTATTGATGATAGAATTAATTTCTTTTTTATATCATTAATTCATTTTTATATCCCTCCATCCTTCAGAAATATCATGTGATATTTCCTATATTTAGTTAGACAAAGTGAGTTAGTTGCCAGGAGCATAAAGAAGAGCACAAATAAGAGGAAGAGCCAGCCACACTAAAAAGAATTAAGGTTGCCACGCAAGAGATTGATTCTATCATGAAAAAATAATTAATTATATAAAAAATAAATTATTAATTCTATCATTTAAGAACACTTAATTTTATAAAAAAGAAATTAATTCTATTATCAATACAAATTAATTCCATTAACCATCATTCATTCTGACAAATGAATATTAAGAAAATCGTCAATACCAAACTAGATAGCGTTTCTGCACCTTAACTTAAACGTTGAATTCTGTATCCAATAATTAATAGCCTTTCACCAAAACTTCGTAGCTCCATTTTGAGTCTAATTAACGAAGCTCCATTATTGTGAAGTAATGAATCATATATGCTTGTGAAAGGTGAAAATAAATGTAGATGTTATAATTGCGAAGATTTATGACTTATAACTACAAATTGTGATGAACCAAAATCAAAAAGGAAAATGAATATTTTAGAAAGAGCAGAAGAATTAGAATTAGAACCTTTGGATATAAATTTATTAGAATGTGATGAACCTATAGAAAATGAATTAGAAATATATAAATTAACATATGAATATGAAACAATGTATAAAGAGAATATATAGATCAAAATAAACAATGTATAAATATGATTCAGAAGAAGTAGAAGAATCAGAAAGTTCAGAAAATGATGATATATAAAAAGAATATATAGATCAAAATAAACAATGTATAAATATGATGAATGCTCTAGAAGAACAAAATAGTGAAATAAGTAATAATCAAGAATTTCAAGAATATGAAGAATATATAAAAACAGAAAGAAAGTTCAATAGAAAGAAGAATAACATTTAACAAAGAACAATATGATAAAATAAAATAAAAGGACTTAGATATGACAGTTAATAATATTAGAAATGAAAAAAATTTAGATAAAGTAAGTAAAATATTAAAAAATAAGAAAAAAATAAAAATCACAATGTGTAATATTAGAAAAAGAAATTTCCAATAGAATCAACTTTAAAAGAAGGAATATTAAGAATACCATTAATAAGCAAAGCTTTAATAGAACATAAAATATCAAAAATATCTTTTAAAGATGAAATATCTGAAATATATATTACAGGAGTACAAATTACGGTAAAAGCTTATTTTCAAAGTGGAATAGATTCACTATTGGAATTATTAATAACAGATGGAAGACTAATTAGTAATGTAGAAGATAGTATTTTAGGAATGATAGCAAGAAATTTAATATATCAAAAATTAAAATTTACTTTGAATACAAATTTTGCAATTAGTAGAGCAGAAGAAAACATGGATAAATCAATCTTAGTATATCATAATTTACATAATGTAAGATTACAACTAGGATCTAGAAGTATAAGTATAACATCAATGATATGGTTAGTATTTTCAAATGAACATAGAATATATAATAAAAATAAAGGAAATATAATAATAGACAAATATTTCATGCCTGTAATAAAAGAAATAAGAACTGATCCAAAGCAAATTACTATACCGAAATACTAAAAATTATTATAAAAGAATTCCTAGAAGAATAATAACTAATAATATATTAGGACAAAGATCTTTAAGAATAAATACATCGAAAAATCCAGCGTTAAATATAAATATAAACCCAAGAAGAAGTATAGAATATAGTCCAAGAAGAAACATAGAATATGGTAAAAGCTTATTTTTAGAGTGGAATAGATTCACCAGTGGAATTACTAATAACAGATGGAAGAATAATTAGAAATGTAGAAGATAGTATTTTAGGAATGATAGCAGGAAATTTAATATATCAAAAATTAAAATTTACTTTAAATACAAATTTTGCAATTAGTAGAGCAAAAGAATTATCACTCAGCTCACTATTTTGCTTTCATACGCTCTTGTATTCAGTTTGCTTGAGAAATAAAATTTCAAAAGTTTAATAATTACTTTCTTTGGAGAATATTTCAAATTGCTATGGAACAAATACAAGGTATGAGATTTTAAATTTCTAAGGGGTTAAATTAGGTAGTAATATTATCAGAAATTCATTAGTTATGGTCCTGTAAGACACACATGGTTATATGTTCAAGTAAGGATAAGGTTTGGTTATGATCATATACAACCATAAAATCAAGTTTTAGTTACGCCTCCTATAAGAAACGAAGGAAGGCTGTGCTAAATATGATCATATATGACTTCTAATCAGACTTGTAATACATGTCATACTACGTTAGCAGATTGAAACATTCTAAAATTGAATGTAAGTCTGTTAAACAATCATTGCAGTACGAGCATACAGAGCCTTCTAAGCAATATTGATCATCTAATCCAACAGGTGGAAACTATACTCAAAAGAATAGAGAAGTTGGAAGGAAATCTAAAAAGAAATGTAAGTACAGCTAAATCAGTAGTACAAATTGACATGGAATTAAGCCCTGTAATTGAGTCATCCACTCAAATTAGGTCATCCACCCAAACCCAAACAAATAGAAATGGGTCATCTACCCAAGAGAATGTTAGTAGGCCTACTGTCCAAACACTTCAAAAAATAACCAACTTTTAATGAAATCATAAAAGCCCAATTGCAAGAAGAGGCCCAAAGAAAAGAAAAAGGAAAAGCCATAAAAGCCTCAACCTCGACACCTAGAATTACCAGTAGTCCTTCTTTTGATACTTATTCAAAATTCAAATCCTTTAGAACCATTGTTAAGAAATTTGGAAACATAGAAATATCATATCCACATGTTAAATATGCCTATGTGTTTTGATGATAACTGATAATTGTAAACTCAAGATGAAATTTGTCTTTGGTAAGTTGAAAAACTTACTGTCAAAGGCAAACTCAAGTTTTGGTTGAAAAACTCGAGTTTGGACTTGACAGAGAGTAGATCAATTTGTATGAACTAAGCAAAACTCCAGTTTGCGTAGGCAAACTCGAGTTTATGAGATACAGAGACCACTCCAAGTTTTTCACAATAAGACAAACTCGAGTTTAGGTTTACAAACTCGGGTTTGAACCATACAGAGACTCTTCAATATTTTCTAAAGTAAACAAAACTTCAGTTTGCGAGAGTAAACTCGAGTTTTGGTCATACAGAGAGCCTCAAATGTTTTGAACTTAAGCAAACTCCAGTTTTGATATGGAAACTTCAGTTTGTGCTAAATGAAGAGTTTTGTCAAGTATTTGTGAACTTGAACAAACTCGAGTTAATGTTTTCAAAACTCAAATTTATGCTTGGCCGAGAGTCTTAATGCTTTTCATCTTGAGCAAACTCCAGTTTGTTATGACAAACTCCAGTTTGTACTTGGCCAGGAGCTTTCTAAGTTTTCCATGTTTTGAGAAAACACGAGTTTGTATATGTAAACGTGAGTTTATGTTTGGCAGAAAGATTTTAAGTTTTACACACTTTAAGAAAACTCCATTTAAATTAGAAACTCCGCCACTTGCGTAAAGTTTTCAAAGGTTTTCAATTTTAAAGGAAACTCGAGTTTAGTTTTTGTTAACTCGAGTTTGTGTCAAGCAGAGAGCTTTGCTCATTTCAATGTTTTTGAAAACTCCAGTTAAGATCTGATAACTCCAGTTTTGAGTCTTTGGACTTAAACATGTTTTCACTATAAAATTCCAAAACTTGAGTTAGTCATTAATGGACTCGAGTTTTACTCATATTCAAAAATATGTTCAAAGCTCAAATCACGACATTCTTCTCTAGAAGAAGGAAACTTGAGTTTTGCTTCTGAAGTAAAGTTACAAACTCAAGTTTGGATAAACAAACTCGAGTTTGTGTCGCTAAGTTTGAAAATCAAATTGCACGAATTTGTGAAATCTTCATGTTTGATCTTAATACTTCTTATCATCACCCATTACTATTCCTAACTATATTTAATCAGTTTGTTAGTGAGTTTCATATGGTTTAGAGGATATTAAATGAAGATTCAAACAAAAGCAAAAAGTGACGTCAGCACATTAAATGCAATGTCTAGAAATCTTGCACCCTTTTGGACAATCATTCTACACACGTTGCAAAGGGATTAATGTTTCCTTTCCTCATCGAGTAGCTGCTCTTCCAACGGATTAAAATTCAAGAAGTCAACCATAAACTTACGTGCAAAATGGATTAACCAAAGAGTAGAGAGAAAGAAGACCAAAGCTTTGCTAATCACTTCATCAATGTGTCCAATGGCTACATTGATCAATCCAACGGTCATTTAATGCTCTATTCATATATATAGAGCTGCATTCAAGTCTTCTCAACAACCAATACACAGAAAACAAATTGCATTCAAGTTTCCTAACTATTCTTTCAGTTTTCTACTGTAAAGTATCTTTTGATACATTTGTACTTCAGTGATTATCATTATCCACTTTTAGAGAGAATAGTATCATTTATTGAAATCATTCATTGTAAGAATCTCAAGTCATGGGACTTGGAGATTTGGTTATTTGATTACAACGTGTAAGGGAGAGTAAGTTCTTGTGAGAGAATTACTCTGAAAGTTACAGAGTGTGTAATCATTTGAGTTAGTGAAATCCCAGAGTGTCTGGGGATTGGACATAGGTCAAGAGGTTGGACCGAACCAATATAAATTTGTTGTGTCTTGCTTCTTCTTCCCTTACTC
Source organism: Acacia melanoxylon (assembly GCA_019022615.1). Classification (NCBI taxonomy): domain Eukaryota; kingdom Viridiplantae; phylum Streptophyta; class Magnoliopsida; order Fabales; family Fabaceae; genus Acacia; species Acacia melanoxylon. The sequence goes on along the minus strand of JAFJYJ010000045.1, from coordinate 630,015 downwards.
TGTTCTGCTCTGTTTTTTATTCAAATAACAGAGCACTTTGAAAAGAATTTTTAATATCCCCAATTCATCCCCTCTTGGTGATTTTCTCTACTTTCATTTGGTATCAAAGCAAGGTCTTCTCTAAAGAGCTTAACATCTCGAGAAGAATGGATATGGATTGTATTCTACCTGATGGAGCTTCGATCAACAGGCCACCAGGATTCAATGGAGAGCACTACTCCTTCTGGAAAGCCAAATTCAAAGTCTTTGTTTTGGCTACTGAATATGGTCTATGGAGAGTGTTCAGAGAGGAGACTACAACCCTATTGTACTCGAAAATGGTCTTAGAATCCCAAAGCCTAAAGAAGAATATGATGAGAATGATAGGAGAAATATCACTCTCAATAGTAAAGTTGTCATTATGCTGCAAAGTACTTTAAGTCAACAAGAATACTTTCGTATATGCATGTTGTCTTCTGCTAAAGCTATGTGGGATGCGTTGGAGATAGCTCATGAAGGAACAGTTGGAATCAAGGAGAATAGAGTCAATACCCTCATAACCGAGTACGATCTGGTTCGTATGAAGTCTGGGGAATCCATTAGCAAATTCCAACTGAGATTCACTCATCTGATCAACCAACTTGCTGCTTTGTGCAAACATTATGAACAACCTGTCCAAGTGAGAAAAATCCTGAACATTCTCAGCAAGGAATGGGAAGCCAAGGTCACTACTATTGAAGAAGCTCGTGGAGAATCAATGGCATCTGTGGCAGCCCTCTTTGGCAGCCTATCTGAGTATGAAGGCAAGATCAAGTTCAGAAAGGGACTTGCTGAGATCAATGGCAAGAGCAAAGGCATTGCTCTTAAGTCTGTCAAAGAAGCTAAGAAGTCAGATGATGATTATGAAGAAGACGAAGATGGAGAGTTAGGCATGATGGTCCGGATATTCAAGATATTCTGCAAGAAGGATCAAGGATACAAAAAGTTTCACAGGGGTAGCTCCAGCACTGAGCTGAAAAAGTCAATTATTTGCTACGAGTGTGAAAAGCCTGGCCACATCAAGTCAGAATGCCCCTAGCTGAAGAATAAGGACAAAGAAAAGAAAATTTTCAATAAATACAAGAAGAAAGCCTATGTCTCAGCAATATGGGGAGACAGCTCATCCGATGAAGATGAAACTGATGAGGAAGAAATTGCAAACGTTTGTCTTGTTGCAGAAGAAGAGTAATCTCAAAATGTCAAAGAGGTTTGTCTAAGAGCATTGAAATCCAACAAGTGGTACATTGATAGTGGATGCTCTAGACATATGACGGGAGATCAATCCAAATTTGCTTCAATCAAGCCCAAGGATGGTGGCAAGGTGACCTTCGGTGGAAACCAATATGGAAGGATTGCTGGTATTGGTGAAGTTGGAAACAATGAAGGACCACAAATAAAAAATGTCTACCTCGTGGAAGGACTTTGTCACAATCTCCTCAGTGTAAGCCAAAGCACATATAAAGGTAACTTAGTTATCTTTGATTCTGAGGAGTGCTTGATCGTAAGCAAGGATGTTCTCTCGTTAGAAAATTTAAAATCAAAAGCCTTATTCAGGGCTCCGAGAGAAGGTAATTGTTATACACTCAGTTTCTCTAGAAATGGTCATGTTTCTGAAAAATGTTTTATTGGTAACTTGGATGAAAGTTGGTTATGGCACAAGCGTTTAGCTCATGTCAATATGATCCAACTTGACAAGTTGCTGAAAAAGGATTTGGTCATTGGTTTACCAAAACTTCATTTAAAAAATAACATGATTTGTGACTCTTGTCAAAAAGGTAAACAAACCAAATCATCTTTCAAATCTAAAAATGAAATTTCAACTAATAGACCTCTTCAACTACTCCATATGGATCTAGTTGGACCGGCTAGAGTAAGAAGTCTTGATGGAAATCTTTATACTTTGGTCATAGTTGATGATTTCTCTAGATATGCTTGAACTATATTTTTATCTTCTAAAGATGAAACATTTGATCAATTTGTTGTTTTTGCCAAGAAGGTCCAAAACGAGAAAGGTTTCTCTATTTCAGGAATCCGGCCTGATCATGGTGGAGAATTCGAAAATCATGCATTTGGAGAGTTTTGTGACAACATGGGAATTGATCACAACTTCTCAGTCCTGAGGACTCCTCAACAAAATAGTGTTGTGGAGAGAAAGAATCGAGTCCTCATCGAGATGGCAAGAGCAATGCTGAATGAAAATAATACTTCTCAAGTATTTTGGGCTGATGTAATGAGTACGGCTTGCAACATCTCAAATCGAGCATATCTCCGAAAGAAGTTGGAAAAAACCCCATATGAGCTGTACAAAGGAAGAAAACCCAATTTGGCTCATCTGCATGTTTTCGGCTGTAAGTGCTTCATCCACAATAATGGTAAGGACAATTTGGGAAAGTTCAATCCCAAAGTGGATGAATGTATATTTTTGGGTTATTCAAATAGGAGTAAAACTTATAGAGTCTTTAATACTCGTACTCGTATTGTTGAAGAGACAATGCATGTTGTTTTCTGTGAATCCAAAACAGATAAATCCTTGGATGATGATGAGGGAAATGTTTTCAAAAATCAATTATTTTCGAAAACTACTCCCGTCTCTATTGAAAATCCTGAAAATGTTTTCGAGGTTGACCCTCAAAATACTTTTGAAAACCCCAATCAATCTCAGCCTAAAGCTTGGAGGTTCATTAGGAATCATCCTTTAGATCAAGTAATAGGTGATGTAAATCAAGGTGTAAGGACCAGAAATAGTACTTTGAATGAAGTGACTTTTTCATCCTTTATATCAGAGATTGAACCCTCTAAGATTGATGAAGCCCTTTTAGACAATGATTGGGTGATAGCAATGCAAGAGGAGTTACATCAATTTGATAGAAATCAAGTTTGGAATTTGGTACCTAGGCCTAAAGAACATCCGATCATTAGCACTAAATGGGTATTCAAGAACAAACTAGATGAATCTGCAATCATTGTCCGTAACAAGGCAAGATTGGTTGCTAAAGGCTATAATCAAGAAGAAGGAATTGATTATGAAGAAACTTATGCTCCAGTGGCAAGATTGGAAGCCATAAGAGTTCTTCTAGCCTTTGCTTGTGTCAAAGGATTCAAACTTTATCAAATGGATGTAAAAAGTGCTTTCTTAAATGGTTTTATTCAGGAAGTAGTTTATGTTGAACAACCTCCTGGTTTTCAAAATGATCATCATCCAGATCATGTTTATCGTCTCAAAAAGGCATTGTATGGTCTTAAGCAAGCTCCTAGAGTTTGGTATGAGCGATTAAGAAAATTCCTTCTTGATCAAGTATTTGTTAGGGGAAAAGCAGATACAACTCTCTTCATAAAGAGTAATAAACTTGGTGAAATTTTAATTGTTCATATATATGTCGATGATTTTATATTTAGTGCTTCTAATGATGCCTTGTGTGAAGAGTTTGCTAAGAATATGCAGGGAGAATTTGAGATGTCCATGATGGGAGAACTCAACTACTTCCTTGGTCTGCAAATCAAGCAAAATAAGAATGAGATCTTCATTTCTCAAATGAAGTATCTCAATGATCTACTGAAGAAGTTTGGAATGAACGAGTGTAATGGAGCTGACACTCCAATGAGCTCAACCACTTCATTAGATGCTGATGAAAAGGGCAAGAATTTCAACATTACAAGATATAGAGGAATGATTGGATCATTGCTCTATCTCACAGCAAGTCGTCCTGACATCCAATTCAGTGTTGGGATGTGTGCAAGGTTCCAGTCTGCTCCCAAGGAATCTCATGTTGAGAATGTGAAAAGGATCTTTAGATACCTTGCTGACACAAAAACCCTTGGCTTGTGGTTTCCCAAAGGTCAACCTGAACATCTTATGGCATATTCAAATTCAGATCATGTCGGATACAAGATGGATAGAAAGAGCACAATTGGCCAATGTCAATTCCTTGGTGGCTCATGTTGGTTATGATTAGTTTTGATGATGTGTTATATAGATGTCATTCCTAAGAGCAAAAAGGTTGCATACTACATTTATATTCTACTTTGACTAATTCTTATATTTAATGTAGATGCTAAGTTAAAAGATGAAGAATGATCAAGTTGAGAGATGGAAAAAGGAAGAACTTGATGAATGGAATGAATATATCATTATTCAAGTTCTTATATTGATGCTAGAAGCCTCCAAGATCATATGGAAGTTGGATTGGTCAATTCGAGTTAAAGTCAAAGCAAATATGAGATTGTGGATGAGCAAACTCGAGCCTCCAAGTATTAAACTCAAGTTTACTACCTTGCTGAAGTAATTTGCCTTTCGATATGTCCAAACTCGAGCTTAGCACTCTAAACTCGAGTCTATAAGTGTCTTCGCAGCTTTGGTGTTTCGGACTAGGCAAACTCGAGCTCATCAAGACAAACTCGAGCTTATAGCGGTGATCAACTCGTTTCACGTTCATCACGGCAACGTCTCGGTAATTGGATGATATCTCTCAAACCAGAGATCCGATTGAGGTGAAACCAGTGGCATATGAAACTAGACTCCAAATGCGTCATTTTGATATAACATTCAAGCCCAAAGGAGTTCATATGAGAGAGCTATGAATTGTGGAAGTTGACAGAGAAATCCACGTCACACGTAAAAACCAAGCCTCAATGTTTTGCATGTAACTCACAATCTACAAATCCAATTGAGCTGAAATCAGTGGCATTGGAAAGTAGACTCCAATATCTTTCCATAAAGAGTTGAATCAACCAAAAAGAAGTTCAGACCAGGGAGATATGGCCCTCGAAAGTGGATGAAGTTGCAAGCTCGCTGAACAAAGTTCAAAATCAGCAAGGACAAGTTTACAAGTAGCAAGCTCGAGCTTACAAGTAGCAAACTCGAGCTTACGGGTTACAGAGAGAAAATGCTGATTTTGAAGAAGTCCAAACTCGAGCTTGAAGTTACAAGCTCGAGCTCGAGAGTTCCAGAGAAGAAATGAACTTTGGGAAAAACCAAACTCGAGCCTATAAGTGACCAAACTCGAGTTTAGCTCGACGAGTGCAAACAGTCCCGATAAACACCCAAACTCGAGTCTATAAGTTATAAGCTCGAGCTTGAGACTTCCAGAGGCAAAATTCCAAGTTCAAAGAAGACCAAACTCGAGCTTACTATATAAACTCGAGCTTGGAACACCGTAACATATTTACACCTCGATTCAAGAAAATTCACCATGACCGAAACATCATATCTCATCAAGAACATCAAGATGAATACTCAAATGATTTATAAAGCTTCTTAACATCATTTATATCATTTGTGTATAAGTTTCAGGTGATTAAAGTTTGAGATTACATCAAACTTGACAAAACCAAAATCATCATAAGCATGAAGATGAAGGTTGCCGCATATTTTCGTAAACAACAAAGAAGGCAAATTGAACGAGAAACTTGAAGAAACAATGTTGAATGCTGAACGGTAATGTTCTTCAATGGATTCAAATGTTCAATGTCCTTTAACTTCAGATTTGAGAAGATTTGAATTTGCTTTAAAGTCAAATAAAGCAACTCCATGAGCCACTTGTATTATTTTATTATATCTTCTCAAACAAAGCAAATGGAAGACAAAATTCCTAGAAAGATGGACAGCCATTTCTCAATGCGTACAACAATGCCTCCACCAACTAAAGCCGTACATCATCATTTCTCAAACAAGACCACATGGGAGACATTCTTGAAGAGCCAAATATTCAAATATTCAAATCTGCAATTGTTCTCGAACTATATCTCAACAAAAGAATATTCCCAATGTACCATATTCTCAACAGCTATATTCTCCACGAATTCAAAGCACTCCAACCGTCATTAAGCTTCAACTAGCATAAATACCTGAAGATTTGAAGACTCTACACAGAGAACAGTACACAGAGTAGAAAAACGCAGACAAAGTTTACACCTTCAACATGCTAATACTCGATATTCACATCATTTACTCTCTCGCTTTCAATGTTTACATAGCTTATCATTGAGAGTGAGATGACTTGTAATTGTGCTTCAGTGCTTATCCATCTACTTCGAGAGAGAAGAGTTATTGTACACATCCTATCATTCTATTCATGAGATACTCAAGATTGGGTGATCTTGAGTGGAAACACATTGTGTTGATTACAACTTGTAAGGAGTGAATCCTAGGGAGAGGATTACTTCGAGTACAGAGTGCGTAATCAAGCAAGTGTATTGATTACAGTTTGTAAGGGGAGTGAATCCTAGTGAGAGGATTACTTCAAGTACAGATCGTGTAATCAAGTTGAAAGAAGATAGTGGATTGAAAATCTCAAGCGGAGCTTGGGACCGGACGTAGGTCAAGGATTGGGCCGAACCGATAAATCGTCTGCATATTCTCTTCCTTATCTCTTATATTTCCAAAGCATATATATATCTGAATGTCCATACAAGTTTGAATGATTGACCGTTGCTTTATCAATTATTATTGTCATTCAAACTGCTTTCAATAAGTTGCGAAAAGAATTTCAAAGTTCCTAAACTCTTATCAAACACCCAATTCACCCCCCCTCTTGGGTGATAGCTAGGTCTTTCATTTGGTATCAGAGCTAGGCTCTTGTTTAAAGGACTTAACCGTCTCAAGAGTTTCAATGGCTAATATTGGGTGCTCTACGTTTTGTAGGGTTTGATTTTACCATTCCACCGCTTTTCAAAGATATTGATTTTTGGTTTTGGAAAGCTAGAATGACTAGTTTTATCAAAGCAACTGATTTTTATATGTGGAATGTTTTTACAAATGCTTTTGATTTCAAACCAAGAAAGGATTGGACAGAAAAAGACTTCAAGATGTTTTCATTGAACATTAGAGCAATGAACATATTATATAGTGCCTTAACTGAAAATGATTTTGAGAAAATCAAGTCTTGCTCTAGTGCTAAAGAAATTTGGGATACTCTTGATTTTATATATACTTCTAACAATTGTGTTGAAGTTGAAAGTGTTGAAAGTTCATCAGAAATTACAAACTGCACATTTATGGATGATGAACAAATGGAAGAAGGCGAAATCGAGAATGCTTTCTTGATTCAAATCAACACAAAAGAACAAGAGAAAAAGGATTCCCAAGATGAGCTCATTGACAATTGTGATCAATCACTATCTCGGAGCTCTAGATGAACTTGAGGTAAACAATTCCAATTCTTCTTGTGTAGATAAGAAAAACGTTTTTGAACAATCGCTTAAAAGTGTTTTTCAACCATGTACTGATTCTATTTTGAAAAACAAACATATTTTCGAAAATGATGCTGGAAAATCATGTGGGAAGAATGAATGTTCAAATAAAGATTATTTGAAGTCTTACTCTCATCACCAGCACAATACTTGCAAAAATATTAACAATAAGCATCATTCTATTATTTGCAATTATTGTGGTAAACCTGGACATATTTCTTACACATGCTATATTAGGAGAAATTCTACTGTGAGAAATAAATTTGTTTGGGTTCCTAAAGGACAATCAAGGTCCATTACTAATAGTCAAGGACCCAAGTATAAATGGGTACCAAAATGTCCATCTAGTGATTTAAGTGTGCAGGACAATTTGAAAATCAATGGACATAAGGGTACTGAGAAGATGAAGAAGAATTCAAGAGTTTCTCATGAACCTAAAAGGAAACTCACATCGCTTAGGAGAACTTGTGGAAAAGCCATTGCTGGAACTACAAGGTTTAAACATCAAAGGAAGCAATGGATACAAGCAAGAAGAGTATCATCTACCTCAAGAATGAATTACCACAGAGTACCATTCAACTATCTTGAGGAGAATAAGAAAAGAAGGATCTCTCATGCTCCAAGGAAAGATTCTTGCATTCTCGAATCATATGAGAAAGCATTGCTTGATCCCAAGACTAAATTCAAAATGAAAAAGTATCAACGAATGATACATTGGGTGAGCGAATGCAATCCTTCAAGTACCTAAGGCTGAGGTATTCAAAGGTAAAACCTCCTATGCTATCATTTGAAATATTCATTGAGGTTTTATATCTTGTAGTCTTAGGAATGAGCATTGCAAATTATATTTTTGAGTTCTCACATCCTTATCTATATTTTGAAAGAGATTGCAATGTTCAACAAGCTTAATTATTTATGCATATATGATGATTTGAAAAGAAAGTATTTCTTTATGCATAAACTCATGATTAATTCACCGTGCTTTGTTGTTCTATAACCGATAAGAGCATGTGAATTTAATTTTGGTTCCTACAAGCTAACGATGATTGGATCCAAGTAAAGTTGGATACCAAGAAAGAAAAATATTTATAAGGTTTTGTAGGATCGAGAGAGAGCTTCTCAAGAATGTAACATAGAGAAATGATCCAAATCTTGAGAAAGCTGAACAAGCTATGCTTGATGTTGATGGTGAACATTGGAAAATGAGTTATCTACATCAATCCATCTCAACCAAGCAAGCTTCTATGAGGACAAGAGGAATTACGGTGATATCTAACCCTTACCTCATACTATGATTTTATGAAATTCATTTTTGGTTTGTCTTTGGTTAAGTTAAAATGTTTTGAAACTTATTCAATTTCAATCGTAAATTTTATCTTGTCGTGCCAAACTTGAGCTTGGCTATGCAAACTCAAGCTTGCCCCTTACAGAAAGCAAACCAAGCTATTTTGCATTTTCTAAACTTGAGCTTGGTCCATAAACTTGAGCTTACGAAGGTTTGAGGATTTTATCAAGTTACTCAAATTGCAAACTCAAGCTTATTAGTTTTAAGCTCAAGCTTGCTTCTTCCAGAGACTTTTCTCAATGAGTTTACAAATATGTAAACTCGAGCTTGCCGTTGCAAACTCGAGCTTACCTCTGGCAGAAACAATTGTCAACTGAAAACCTTTCACTAAACTTGAGCTTATCATTTTCACTGTAGAGTTTGTGGTTTTCAAAGAGTTTACAAAACATGTAAACTCGAGTTTGAAGGTGCAAACTCGAGCTTGCATTAGGCAGAAAGTTTTCAAGTTTTTCCTTCAAAGAGTAAACTCAAGTTTGGAGTTGTAAGCTCAAGCTTGCGTCTGACAGAAATCTTTCAAAGTTTTTAAAACCTTTAGCAAACTCGAGCTTGCCGTTGCAAACTCAAGTTTGGGTCAGACAGAGAGCGTTGTCATATTTTGAGCTTAGCAAACTCAAGCTTACACCTCTAAGCTCAAGCTTACATTTTGAGAATTAAAATTATTTTTGACATGAATTGTGTCAAACTCGAGCCCGCTCACTAATAGACTCGAGTTTGCGTTTTTCTCAAAATGATCTTCAAGATGGTTTCACGATAGTTTCCTCAACAAAAACTCTAAACTCGAGCTTAGAGATGGAAGCTCGAGCTTGGTATCTGAATAAACTTTCCAAACTCAAGTTTGTCTTTCCAAACTCAAGTTTGTGTCAACCATGTTTTTGAAATCATCTTGCTCGAGTTTTCAAAAACTTCCGTATGATCTATATACTTCATATCATCAATCACTAATATTCCTAACTGTGTTTAATCAATTTGTTAGTGAGTTTTTGATGATCAAACAAGTGAATTTGTGCATAACTTTTTTATTTTATATATTTTTTAAAATGCACAAGTGTAAAATTTGTTTGGATTTCAATTCACAATGTTTTGTGTAAATGCATACAAATGTTTTGAAAACATATCCATACTTTGATTGCATTTAAATAATGTTTCAAATTGGAAGTTAATATTGTATATTGAATGTTGGATATGCTTCAAATTTGTCAAGTTGAGTTTTTCCTATCATTCACATATTGTCCTTTGGTATTCAATATGATGCTTGAACTCCTCATTCTTCATTCTCAATCAAGTTAGATCTTATATCTAACAAGTTGATTATCTATATGAGTTTCAAGCTTATCTCCGTAAAATAATTCAATTTGTGAAAGTCTTATGCTTATTGGATAAACTCTTATTGGTCAAGTTACTCCAAGTTTATGAATGTTCATTAATGCATTAAATGTTATTGCATTAACCATTATATGGAATAACTTACTAGGATAATATTATGGAACTCTAAGTCTTTGGATTAATGAGTTTGTGCTTTATCATCCATGAATCCTAGTACTCCTTTTGTTACTCAAATATACATTTGTCTTCATTCATTTCTGAGTAACTATATTCTTGCTTTGAATGTTCATATATTTCAAGACTCTATTCTAAAAAGCAAGATTATCTCTTGGTCAATAGCAAAGTCATTGTGCTCGCACATTCTTGTTATGCTAAAGCATGTTTCGAAAATGCTCTACCTTCATGACTTTTGCTTTTGAGAAAATTCTTTTACATGTAAACTTCAATGTTTCACATGTTCTCTTAATCTTGAAGCATTCTGATCTATTCTTTAACATGTTGACTTCCACCATGTTTAAAATGAACATTGTTTTCAAGCATGTTTCAAAAATGAATCTTTCATTCATGAAAATTTTGATTTCATAATGCATTATCATATTTTGAAAGAACATTCAAGATTTGAAACACTTTGCATATTTCATTATCATTCTTGAAAAATCTGAGCTCACTCATAAACCGTGAATTGATAAATGCTTATCTTTATGGATAAGATTTTATATGCTCTTTGATCAAACTTACATGCATTTTATCAATGACATCTTTTCGCATAAAAAGTGTATTTACAAAGTGTCATTGAAAAATAACATTCTTGATATCATTTAGTTGTTACCCTATTTTGATTCATTGGCTTAAATTTACTTGATTAGGTAAAACTATGTTTTGATCTTTGATTGCTATACTCTTTGCTCCAATATCATATTGTTAAATTATATGAGCTTAAGAGTTGTCATGTCTAATCAGTTGTGGACTCAAGAATCATTGGGTACCAAAGAACATATATTTTTGTAGGAGTTGACCAAATTGTTCTGTTGTTGAATACAAAGAACATAGGCAAACGTAATAGACCATCTCAAAGGGCTATGTCTCGCAAATTACGTGACAATACCCGAGTGACATCCCATCACTAGCAAGAGGCTTAGGAGCATACTCGCTTGATGAGAAGCTATGAGCATAAACTAATTTCAAGATCCTATTCAAAGCTCATTTGGGATTTCTGATTCTAAGATGCATTCAAAGCCATTGGTGGATGTAAAGATTCATCCTCCCAAAGCTCATCTATGGATTTAAGATGATTATGACTCAAGTAATTACGATATTACTTGAGTGAGGTATTGTATTTTGAACTAATATCATAATCATGCTAGGCTAACTTGATTTCATTCATTCCATTTTTCTTAGCCTGAGCACATTTATTTTTTTTAAAAATGATTCTTATGCTTTAAACTCTTTTATCATCATAAAAGGCATAAGTGATTTCTTCATACCAATTTCAAGTCCACCCACGCGTACTTGAAAGTTCTTAATTCTGAGATACCATGTTATGTCCATTGGAGTTAGATGAATTCCAGACCTCATAACACTTGGTATCACATCATTATTTGGTATCATTAAAGGGAGCTACAACTGTTTTATTCATGCATTCATTAAGGGGGAGCTTCACATTCATATATGTTTTATACTTTAAAAGTGCATCTCCTTTATTTGAAGAAAACCCTTTTTAAGCATACTCATATGTATTCATTATCTTCTATTAGTTTTGATGATGAGTTAATTTCATATTTGAAAATATCTTATATTTTCCTTTCATTATTTTTAAATATCATTTGGAAAGGAATACTTTGATATTTGGTTGCACTAATAAATCTCTTTTGCAAAGAAAGTTTTCAATTTGTAGCGTAAGACTTTGTTATGTGTTACAACTTTCCTTAATGCACTACAAGGAGAAACTATTCAATTAAGGAAAGATGCTTTGGCGATCAATCATTGAAGCTCGAGGAAAGGGATGGGAGCCGAACTATCGATCATATTCATTCAGATGAGATACAACTTAAGAAGCCGGTATTTTAGTTTCATCTCACATCTCCAAGGCTATAAGGCTATTCGAGCACATCATAGATCTCAAAGCTAGCAAATGGATTTCACGGATAGATCATCAATCCGCAAAAAACCAACATGAGCATTTCTAATCTCTATCTTTTTATATTCAAAAGAGAAATGTTGCATATGGTTGATATCTAAATGTTTGATTTTGTGAAAGACTTCTTGAAAACCTCTCCAAATTCTTTCAAATTTGTTTTCATAAAAACATTCCAAATTGCATCATATTTAGAATGAAAACACTTTCAAATCGAGGAGAGAAAATCAGTTCTTTAACTCTTCTAATCTAGTTTCATATTTGTCCCTCTAAGCATTCCTTCTTTACTTCAACTTTTTGCTAATGACAAATAAGGGGAGAGAATGGCAAAGAAAAATATGAGCATCTAATATACTTACATATTCATACATATTTTTCATATAGTATTTGCCATCATCAAAAAGGGGGAGAATGTTGGTTATGATTAGTTTTGATGATGTGTTATATAGATGTCATTCCTAAGAGCAAAAAGGTTGCATACTACATTTATATTCTACTTTGACTAATTCTTATATTTAATGTAGATGCTAAGTTAAAAGATGAAGAATGATCAAGTTGAGAGATGGAAAAAGGAAGAACTTGATGAATGGAATGAATATATCATTATTCAAGTTCTTATATTGATGCTAGAAGCCTCCAAGATCATATGGAAGTTGGATTGGCTCAATTCAGAGTTAAAGTCAGCAAATATGAGATTGTGGATGAGCAAACTCGAGCCTCCAAGTATTAAACTCAAGTTTACTACCTTGCTGAAGTAATTTGCCTTTCGATATGTCCAAACTCGAGCTTAGCACTCTAAACTCGAGTCTATAAGTGTCTTCAGCAGCTTTGGTGTTTCGGACTAGGCAAACTCGAGCTCATCAAGACAAACTCGAGCTTATAGCGGTGATCAACTCGTTTCACGTTCATCACGGCAACGTCTGGTAATTGGATGATATCTCTCAAACCAGAGATCCGATTGAGGTGAAACCAGTGGCATATGAAACTAGACTCCCAATGCGTCATTTTGATATAACATTCAAGCCCAAAGGAGTTCATATGAGAGAGCTATGAATTGTGGAAGTTGACAGAGAAATCCACGTCACACAGAAAACCAAGCCTCAATGTTTTGCGTGTAACTCACAATCTACAAATCCAATTGAGCTGAAATCAGTGGCATTGGAAAGTAGACTCCAATATCTTTCCATAAAGAGTTGAATCAACCAAAAAGAAGTTCAGACCAGGGAGATATGGCCCTCGAAAGTGGATGAAGTTGCAAGCTCGGCTGAACAAAGTTCAAAATCAGCAAGGACAAGTTTACAAGTAGCAAGCTCGAGCTTACAAGTAGCAAACTCGAGCTTACGGGTTACGTAGAGAAAAATGCTGATTTTGAAGAAGTCCAAACTCGAGCTTGAAGTTACAAGCTCGAGCTCGAGAGTTCCGAGAAGAAATGAACTTTGGGAAAAAACCAAACTCGAGCCTATAAGTGACCAAACTCGAGTTTAGCTCGGACGAGTGCAAACAGTCCCGATAAACACCCAAACTCGAGTCTATAAGTTATAAGCTCGAGCTTGAGACTTCCGGAGGCAAAATTCCAAGTTCAAAGAAGACCAAACTCGAGCTTACTATATAAACTCGAGCTTGGAACACCGTAACATATTTACACCTCTCGATTCAAGAAAATTCACCATGACCGAAACATCATATCTCATCAAGAACATCAAGATGAATACTCAAATGATTTATAAAGCTTCTTAACATCATTTATATCATTTGTGTATAAGTTTCAGGTGATTAAAGTTTGAGATTACATCAAACTTGACAAACCAAAATCATTCATAAGCATGAAGATGAAGGTTCTTGCATATTTTCGTAAACAACAAAGAAGGCGTAATTGAACGAGAAACTTGAAGAAACAATGTTGAATGCTGAACGGTAATGTTCTTCAATGGATTCAAATGTTCAATGTCCTTTAACTTCAGATTTGAGAAGATTTGAATTTGCTTTAAAGTCAAATAAAGCAACTCCATGAGCCACTTGTATTATTTTATTATATCTTCTCAAACAAAGCAAATGGAAGACAAATTGACCTAGAAAGATGGACAAACCATTTCTCAATGCAAGACAACAATGCCTCCACCAACTAAAGCTGTACATCATCATTTCTCAAACAAGACCACATGGGAGACATTCTTGAAGAGCCAAATATTCAAATATTCAAATCTGCAATTGTTCTCAGCAACTATATCTCAACAGCAATATTCCCAACAGCCATATTCTCAACAGCTATATTCTCCACGAATTCAAAGCACTCCAACCGTCATTAAGCTTCGCTAGCATAAATACACCGAAGATTTGAAGACTCTACACGTAGAACGTAGTACACAGAGTAGAAAAACGCAGACAAAGTTTACACCTTCAACATGCTAATACTCGATATTCACATCATTTACTCTCTCGTTTTCAATGTTTACATAGCTTATCATTGAGAGTGAGATGACTTGTAATTGTGCTTCAAGTGCTTATCCATCTACTTCGAGAGAGAGAAGAGTTATTGTACACATCCTATCATTCTATCTCGTGAGATACTCAAGATTGGGTGATCTTGAGTGGGAAACACATTGTGTTGATTACAACTTGTAAGGGGGAGTGAATCCTAGGGAGAGGATTACTTGAGTACGAGTGTGTGATCAAGCAAGTGTATTGATTACGGTTGTAAGGGGGAGTGAATCCTAAGGTCTTTCAGCTCACTCGTCTCCTAGTTCATCAAGGAGCAAACAACCGTCTCTGTGTCATCGACTAAAGCTGAGTACATTGCTGCATCTAGTTGTTGTGCTCAAGTCCTATGGCTCAAACAACAACTATCTGACTTGGGAATCAACCTGAAGGAGATCCCAATTTTGTGTGACAACACCAGCACAATAAGCTTGGCAAAGAATCCAGTGCAACATACTCGAACCAAGCATATTGATGTGAGACATCACTTCATAAGGGATCATGTTCAGAAGAAGGATGTCAATGTCATGTTCATTCCAACTCATCTTCAACTTGATGATATCTTCACCAAACCATTGGCAAAGGAACAATTCAATTTCATAAGAAGAGAATTGGGAATGGTAAATCCCAATGAGCTGTAAGTATCTCTTGCTCAATGTTAGTTATGGTTTTGATGATTATTAGAAACTAACTTAAGCATCAGAGTGTTTAGTTGTGGTTTATGCAAGATGTTTTAAAATGCTGATGTTTGTTATCAAAAGAAGCAAACTCGAGTTTGAGAAACCAAACTTGAGTTTATCGAGGACAGAGAGCAACCTTTGGTTTTGGAGAAAACCAAAACTCGAGTCAGTAAGTGAGTAACTCAAGTTTCCATCAAACAGAGAGCAACTATGCTTTAAAGAGAAGTGTAAACTTGAGTTGGTAAGTATAAAATCGAGTTTTGTCGCGGAAGATCAAAGGGTCACATATACATCTTTGATGTCTAGATAAGTATGCATTTATGAAAACTCGAGTTCATCAGTAGAAACTCAAGTTTGTCGCGCCCTACTTATATATGATGCTTTGCCTATTCATTTAGACCTTCTTCAAAACTCAAGTTTGCCCTAGAGTTTTTCTCTCAACCCCTCGTCTTTCTCGCCATTCTCGACCAAACTCGCCCTCTCAAACCCTAAGATGGCCTCCAATCATCCTCCAAGAACCACTCAAGACGACGATTCAAAGTATGAGCCTTCTCCTTCGCCTGCTCCTCTGCAGATACCTTACCGAATAAAGTCTACCCCCAGAAGATTCAAGTTTGGGGTTGATAAGACAATCCCTGGGGTTCCTTCGAATCCTCCTGCTTCTTCTCCTAAACCTAAAGGGGTTACAATTCAAGAGCCCACTGAAAATCAACTGAAGAAGCCATCTGAAACAGAACCTGTAGTAGGAAAGGGAAAGAGGAAGGTTGTCGAGGCCTCTATGTTGGAAATTATGCCCTAGGGGCAAGTCATTGTACTTTAAACGTTTATGTTATTTAAAGTATTCTCCTTTAGTTATCATTTCATTTGCATGTTTATCGTGATAACTGATCCTTGGATATATCTTGTAGATTATCCTAAATGTCCCTGGTTGGTCATCTACATGGCAGCAAAGATGAAATAAGACCAGTATGACTTTGATGAGGTATGAAGATACAAATCAAAGTCATTGGAACTTGTAGGAGTACAAGGTGCTGGACCGACCCGCTATGAGAAAGCTGCATGGATTAAGTCATAACTTTTTCTCATGTATAACCGCGTCACAACGCCCTTTGACCTGAGATCATCATGGATTCCTACATGATGAGTCGCTGCTCTTTGACCTAGTCAAAAGTCACCTTTGACCGGGTGATGATAAAGGCTTGGATCGGGATCAGTGGTTCTTATGCAGAGGAATGTGAATGGTCAAGATGGAATTTGTCCCTCACATTTGTAAAGAGATAATATTGGGCCCATCGATGAGTGAGTCTGAGAAATGTATGGCCATACTACGATAGAAAGGAGTTTTCATTTCAATTATTAGACTACTCAAGAATCGAGAAAGTAATGGTCAAGAACAGGAAGTTGACATTATTCATGCCTCATCCTTGAAAAAATTATCGTGTGACAAAAGGGACGTGACATGGTTGTACGATAGGTTGTATCGTATCATCGATCCCCATATGAATTGGGTAGTTGCAATGTCTTGCTAGAGGCCGCTTGCAACTTGTGGGCTCGGTACGATTGGCCCGCGCCAATCTCGTGTGGGCTGCGGGGATCGCACACAAGAATAGCCCAACACGAGCAAAAGTGTCCAGATTCATTGAATCTTAGATATGTCTAAGATTTAATTAATAAACCATTTAATCTAGGATGGATATATATATATATATTTGAAATTAAATATAATAATATTATTTAATAGAGATTATAATATTATTATATAATATTTGTTGTGTATTTAATTTATTTGATAAATTAAATATCTAAGACAAATAGACATATTGTATCTCAAATTTAATTTTTGAATAAAGATATCATATATCTTATTTAATTTAAATTGAGATATAGTATCTCATATTTAATTTATAGAGATAAATTAAATCGTAAGGCTTTTAATTCGGATTAAATAAATAAATTAGATTAAATCTATTAGATAGATTTAATTAATATATATTTTTAATCCAAATTCAAAATTCAAAATTAATGACGATTAATTTTGAATATAATACGCCTATCAGGTTTAAGAAAACCTACGGGACTTTTAGTCAGACGTATTAGAAAAGCCGCAAGAAACCCTAGAGAAAAAAAAGTAAAGACGCAAGAATACTGAAGGCGCTAGCACGCTGCCATCCTGTTCGAGGCTGTTCGTGTGGATACCGGTAGAGGGAGGAGATTCGTAGAGTCAACTTCTGCTGATCGAGAAGGTAGCCCACGAGTTCAAATTGAACGAGACGCACACTAGATTGATTTTATAGGTACGATTCTTATCAAACGACCTTGATTTAAATGCCGTTGATGGATCCTCGGATGGGATTCGTAAAAGTTTTTTATTCCGCTGCGTGTACGGATCTCAACAGTGGTATCAAATCCAGATCAACCGTGCGTTTAAATTAGGTTTATTCGTGTGAATATATGTATGTGATATATATGTTAAAAGCTGAATCTTGTTATGTGTTTAAATTGAAAACTCATGTTATGGTTTCTACGAATAGCTAGTCCGTTGTTGTGGCCGATTCTGAACCATTCAGATCGGATTTGCGGCATTTTTCATGTGGGTCTAAACATTCAGATCAGAACCGGTGGTCACATTCAGATCTGTCACGTTCGTGCCTTCAAATCCGTGACGTTTTGAATTGTTTAAGACGGATAGCGGATGTGATGGGGTCGGACGTTCATAACGCTCGCGGATCGGTCATGTTCTAAAGCATTCAGATCGGACATCGATCTCGCTCACGTTTTGGACACGCAGGGATCGAATGATGCTCGGACGTTCTAGTAACGTTGGACGACCCGAGTTCGAACAATCAGGTAACACTGGTCGACCACTTCGAAAGTTTTGAAAAGATTATGTCTTTTCAAAATATTAGGGTTTTGTTCTTGAAATTATGTTTTATGAAACAATATTTACAAAACAATATGATGTTTTCAAAAGCTCTGGGGGCGCTACCCCCTGTACCCCCACAAGGGCGCGCCTTTGACCCGCCGCTAACCGACTAGCGGGACCGCCGTAGGGACCGGGCCGACTTTCGTATCGCGAGAATTTAAATCATGAAATTATATTATATTTTATATAATATAATATAAAATCAATAATTTAACCATAATATTTTATTTCATAATTGTTTGAATTAATATATGTTGTGATTTACCTTTCAAATGTTGTTTGGGTATGGTGACCAACATGGCTTTAGAATTTACAATTGTTGTAATATTTAAATATGGTCTGCGAGCCATGCCTCTCTCTAAATATTCTTGATGTACATTCTCTTCTCATCCCACTCCCCTCGTATGTTGAAACGAGGTTTCTCTTGATGTATTTCTCTTTTCTTATTTAGAAAAGTCCTCTCATTGGCTTGAGAGGATTTTAGGTTAAGTATGAGCCATGTTGTGTCACAATTTTAATTATGTTTTGATTTGATCACTACATGATTAATTTAGAATTTTAATTATGATTTGATTAGATCACTCATAATTAATTTAGAGTTTTAATTATGATTTGATTAGATCATTGCATGATTAATTTAGAATTTTAATTATGATTTGATTAGATCACTCATAATTAATTTAGAGTTTTAATTATGATTTGATTAGATCACTCATGATTAATTTAGAATTTTAATTAAGATTTGATTAGATCACTTCGATTAATTTAGAGTTTATATGAGATACAAATTGTGATTGCATTCATATAAGTAGAATTAATAAGATTAATTAGATTATGTCAATTATACCCTCTAAATAAAATCTTAAGTCATAATGCCATCAATAAATGAATACTTGTCAAAACCTATATCGCCCATTTGTATGTTCCTCCAAAGTGGATGCATTTAAGTTATCTTGGTGAGACAAGAGTGGGTAATGGTGATACTCAACATTCATTATTGTCTTGACTTATTTGAGATTATCAAAATGGTTTTGGATCTCAAGGCATTAGATGAGATTAAACATGCTAGGTCATATGATGATCATATCCCATAAAGATCTAAGAGTTACATGTGATGTAATTGGCAAAGATGTTGCCTACCTAAATAAATTGATTTTAAGCGTCCTGCCAAAGCGGACTTAAATTTAAGCCAAATATGGATCTTAGCCCACTAATTATAATGAGGGTTCTTAATTCAGTGGGAGGTTATTAATTAAACTTTGCATATCTTTTAGTTGTAGAATCATGTAGACTAGCAATACTGCCACACCATCAATGCGATCAGTCCTTGAGATGGATGAACTCAATGAGACAAACTTTCTTGACTTGTTTGGGAACTTAAGCATTGATCCCAAACACGAAAGAAAGAAGTATCTCATCGATCAACCCATTCCTAACAAGCCTGCAGCTAATGATCCAAGAGCTCAGGCTGATGCTTAAACGAAGCATAAGGACGACTCTGTGGATGCAGGATGCCTGATGCCTGACACTATGATTCCAGATCTCGATGGAGATTTGGAACATATGGAGGTCTCTAAGATGATTGTTCATCCTATGGAAATGTTCCAGCAACAGGAAAGGAAAGAGAGGTATGAGACCACAAAGGCCTTATTTTCCTGCAAGATGCCTGAAGGTGCATCCGTTAGTCCTCATGTGTCGAAAATGAAGGGCTATATTGATCACCTTGAGAGGCTTGAATTTCACAGGAGCCAGGAGTTAGCTACATATATGATCTTGAACTCACTCCCGGATAGTTATGACCAGTTTGTCATGAACTATAACATGAACAACATGGAGAAATCAATTTCTGAATTGCATGGGATGCTCAAAACACCTGAGCTGAGCCTTAAGAAGAGGCCTAGCACTGTTTTGTCCGTTCAGAAAGGAAGGGGTATGAAACGGAAAGCCAAGAAGGCAAAACCTCTGAAGGATGGGGTTTTCTTCTTCTGTAATGAAATCGGTCATTAGAAGAGGAATTGCAAACTCTATCAAGAAGATCTGAAAAGAACAAAGAAGGATAGCAGGGCTATCGCTTTAGGTATCTATGTCATAGATATTCACTTTTCTACTTCCTCATCATGGGTATTAGATACTGCATGTGGATCTCACATTTGTATAAATGTACAGGGTCTCAAGGACAGTAGAAAATTGAATGGACATATCTATGACATAAACTACCAGAAGGATCAAATCAAATGATTTGAATCCGACCTACCTATGGCATTGTCGTCTACGCCATATAAATGGGAAACACATTTCGAAAGTCCATTAGGATGAATTTCTTAACTCATTTGATTTTAAATCATTTGATACATGTGAGTCTTGTTTATTGGGAAAGATGACAAAGGGACCTTTTATTAGGCACGGTGAGAAAGCCACCAATTTATTGGCCCTCATACATACTGATGTTTGTGGACCAATGAATACATCTGCCATAGGAGGTCATTTGTACTTCATTACTTTTATAGACGATTTTTAGAAGATATGGGAATATCTACCTAATGAAATATAAGTCTAAATCTTTTGAAATGTTCAAAATGTTCCATAATGAAGTGCAAAACCAACTTGGCAAAACAATTAAGACACTTTGATCTGATCGGGGTGGTGAATATTTGAACCAAGAGTTCATTGACCATCTTAGGAGTTGTGGGATTATATCACAACTTACTTGTTGGTCGATTTCCTTAATGGCAAGTGAACCAGTCGAACAAGTAATAAAGTGTAAGTAGAGTATCGTCCCACAGAGACTGAGATACCGGGAAGTGACGCTCAATTGCTAAGATAGTTGTGCGTACAGAAAGTAAATTTAATTGGTTTGAGAGGTTGTTGTGATTATGCTAAATAACAGACAAAAGTAAACAGAGTATCGTAATCATAAGAAGATATCAATAGGAAATTATGTTGAACTTGGAATCATCCTTAAGCATCTCACTCCCCCAGTTGCTCTACCCATTGCTATAGCATCTTATACTGCATAGCTTCCGCAATGCTACAACATAACTACTACCTACAACGCTATTCAGTTAACCCACCACTATAGTCTATCGATGCTTCCGCATCCGACACTTCTAATGCTAACTTTACTCCTTCCATATGTCTATGGCAATTTTCTAGTTAGATCAACATTACAAAATAGGGTGTAGTGGTTATGAGAGGTAGACCCATTGAAGCCTACAATAATAGGTCAAGCCTTGCACCAGCTTGCCTAGCAATCACTATTTCTCAGAGGTCTAACCTCGATTCCTTGCCAGTAAGCCGAGGCCACAAATCTCGCCCTTAGCTTCCGCTAATCGACAATGTAATTAAATCACTAATAAGAAAACTGAATTTATTGAATCAAAAACTAGCAATTGGGTTCATTCAAAATTTAAAGATTCATCCTTGTTCAGCCATATAGAATTTAGTTCATGACTGACGAGGGAAACACAAGACTGATAACAACAAAATGACCCATGATCAAAAGATTAAACAAAAGGAAACATAAAGCTTGACGAGGTTCTGACGGCGTGGAAGAAGCCCTGTCACGTCACCACTCCACGTCTTCTTCTCTCCGTCTTACTGCAAGGAAGGATGCTGGGTTCTCTTGGAGTTTCGTGCCTCATGAATTCTCTCTCTCTTCTTTCGAGTCTGACCGAATATGAAATTTGTTTTGGCTCTACACGACTATCCTCTAGGGTTGGCTTGTTGTTTCCTTATATAGTCAGGCTTTCTTGCGGCATAAGTTCTAGCAAGCTAGGGCTTTCCAAATCTGTCGAGATCTATCATATCTTTTAGTCGCAGTAGATTGATTCTACTGATCCTGCGGGATTCTTCAAATCTTTTAACTTCAATCCTCCACATCTTCTATTCCGTTACGTCAGCAATCTACTTGTCTTTTCTCGACCTTCGTAATATTCCCTAAAACAATCTTGACAAAAGATTAGAACATATGCCGCATAGCATCGCATCCTTTACTTTGCTATAGCTTCATAGATGCTTTGTATTGCACTTCGATGTGCTGTCAGAATGCTATAGCCTAGTATCATCTTTGCTATACGGTCTTCTCATAAAACCTTGTAACTTGTTCTTCTTTCAGCACATGTTTAGGATGTGAATGGTTTTTATCCTTCAGTTCCCTATATTCATGAATTAATGCCTCTTTACTTAGATTGATTGCAGTTAAGCTTGTATTTACCATACAATTCAATCATAAGATATAGGGAAAACACAGCATAAATTGTGCTCATCATTACTCCTCCAGGAACACCTCAATGGAATGGTGTTTCTGAACGGAGGAATTGAACTCTATTAGATATGGTTCGATCTATGATGAGTCAAACAGATCTTCTACCTTATTTTAGGACCATGCCCTAGAAACAGCTGCGTTCACACTAAATCGTGTTCCGTCAAAGGCAGTTGAAAAGACACCATATGAGATATGGACTGGGAAGAAAACCATTTTGTCATTTCTTAAAATTTGGGGATGTGAGGTTTACGTTAAACAACAAGCCTCTGATAAATTATCATCCAGATCCTCAAAATGCCTTTTTGTGGGGTATCCTAAGGAAACTAAGGATACTATGTCTACAATCCTACCGATCACAAAGTGTTTGTTATCCAGAATGGTGTCCTTTTGAAGAAAGAGTTCATCTCTAAAAGAACCAGTGGGAGTAAGGTGTACCTCGAAGAAGTTCGAGAGCCACAAGACCACATAGAACCACAGATGGAAAATAGAGAAGACTCACAACAAGTTGTTGAGCCTACTCTAATAATACAAGGCCCACGAAGGTCCGATAGAACACGGCTACAGCCTCAAAGATATGGATCTCTGATTACTGGAAGTCGTGATGTTTTGCTCATTGAGTAGAATGAGCCAACTACCTATCGTTGGGTGCAAGTGGGTTTTCAAGGAGAAAACTGACAAGGATGGAAAAGTAAATGTCTTCAAGGCATGACTGGTTGCAAAAGGATTTACTCAAACTCATGGTGTAGACTATGATGAAACCTTTTCCCCAGTTGCAATGGCTAAATCAATCAGAATCCCTCTTGCCATTGCATCATATTATGACTATGAAATATGGCAGATGGACGTCAAAACTGTCTTCCTTAACGGAAAGCTCTTTGAGGATGTGTACATGACACAACCTGAAGGCTTTGTGCATCCTGAGGAATCTGGTAAAGTTTGCAAGATTCAAAGATCCATTTATGGATTGAAGCAAGCATCTCGGTGCTGGAATCATCGTTTTGATGAAGTAGTCAAAGAGTTTGGATTCATTCAAAACATCAATGAACCTTGTGTTTACAAGAAGGTTAGTGGGAGTACAGTTGTATTTCTGGTGCTTTATGTTGATGACATCCTACTCATTGGGAATGACATTCCTACCTTGCAGAGTGTCAAGTTTTCGTTAGGAAAGTCTTTCTTAATGAAAGATTTAGGCGAAGCCACTTACATCCTAGGGATTAAGATCTATAGAGATAGATCCAAGAGGCTGATAGGCCTAAATCAGAGCACATAGACAAGATACTGCATAGATTCAGTATGCAGGATTCTAAAAGGGGCTACATGCCCATGTCTCATGCCATCCATCTCAATAAGGATCTGTGTCCTAGTACACAAGATCAAAGAGACCGCATGAGTAAGATTCCATATGCTTCCGCCATTGGATCTTTCAGGTATACCATGTTATGTACTCGACCGGATGTGTCATTTGCCTTAAGCATGACCAGCATATATCAACAAGATCTCGGTGAGGGTCACTGGACTGCTGTCAAGAATATCCTTAAGTACTTAAGAAGGACTAAGGACTTATTCTTGGTATATGGTGGATTGGAAGATGAGCTCTATGTGAATGGTTACACAGATGCGAGTTTCCAAATTGACCAAGATGATCTAATATCGGAATCAGGATATGTATTCATGTTGAATGGTGGTGCGATAAGCAGGAAGTGTCTAATCAGAGCACTGTAGCTGATTCTGCAATAGAAGTTGAGTATATAGAACCATCGGATGCATCTAAGGAGACCTTTTGGATTAGAAAGTTCATTAATGAACTTGGGGTGGTTCCTACCATCTCAAATCCAATAGACTTGTTCTGTGACAATAGTGGCGCTTTTGCGCAGACCAAGGAGCCTAGGTCACATCAAGGACCAAGCATATACTCAGGCGATTTCATCCTATCAGAGAAATCAATGATAGAGGAGATAAAAATATGCAAAGTACCAGGGGAAGACAATGATGCTGATCCTCTTACTAAGCCGCTTGCACAAGCAAAACATGAGCGTCATGTTATGGCAATGGGAATTAGAGTAATTAATGATTGCGCCTAGTGCAAATGGGAGTCTGTTGGAAATTATGCCTTAGGGGCAAGTCATTGTACTTTAAACGTTTATGTTATTTAAAGTATTCTCCTTTAGTTATTATTTCATTTGCATGTTTATAGTGATAACTGATCCTTGAATATATCTTATAGATTATCTTAAATATCCTAGTCGGTCATCTACGCGGGAGCAAAGATGAAATAAAACCAGTATGACTTTGATGAGGTATGGAGATACGAATCAAAGTCATGGGCACTTGTAGGAGTACAAGGTGCTGGACCGACCCACTATGAGAAAGCTGCATGGATTAAGTCATAAGCTTTTCTCATGTATAACCGCGTCACAACGCCCTTTGACCTGAGACCATCATGGATTCCTACATTATGAGTCGCTGCTCTTTGACCTAGTCAAAAGTCACCTTTGACCGGGTGATGATAAAGGCTTGGATCGGGATCAGTGGTTCTCATGCAGAGGAATGTGAATGGTCAAGATGGAATTTGTCCCTCACATTTGTAGAGAGATAATATTGGGCCCCTCGATGAGTGAGTCCGAGAAATGTATGGCCATACTACGATGGAAAAAAGTTTCCATTTCAATTATTAGACTACTCGAGAATCGAGAAAGTAATGGTAAAGAACAGGAAGTTGACATTATCCATGCCTCATCCTTGACCAAATTATCGTGTGACAAAAGGGACTTGACATGGTTGTATGATAGGTTGTATCGTATCATCGATCCCCATATGAATTGGGTAGTCGCAATGTCTTGCTAGAGGCCACTTGCGACTCGTGGCCTGGTACAGTATTGGCCCGCTGCCAATCTCATGTGGGCCTGCAAAGTCGTACACAAGAATAGCCCAACAAGAGCAAAAGTGTCCAGATTCATTGAATCTTAGATATGTCTAAGATTTAATGAATAAAACATTTAATCTAGGATGGATATATATATATATTATTAAATTAGAAATTCAATATAATAATATTATTTAATAGAGATTATAATATTAGTATATAATATTTGTTTTGTATTTAATTTATTTGATAAATTAAATTTCTAAAACAAATAGAGATATTGTATCTCGATTTAATTTTTGAATAAAGATATCATATACCTTATTTAATTTAAATTGAGATATAGTATCTCATATTTAATTAAATAGATAGATATCATATCTCATATTTAATTTATAGGGATAAATTAAATCGAAAGGCTTTTAATTGGGATTAAATAAATAGATTAGATTAGATCTATTAGATAGATTTAATTAATATATTTTTTTAATCCAAATTCAAAATTCAAAATTAATGAGGATTAATTTTGAATATAATACGCCTATCAGGTTTAAGAAAACCTACGGGACTTTTAGTCAGACGTATTAGAAAAGCCACGAGAAACACTAGAGAAAAAAAAAAGTATAGACGCAAGAATACTGAAGGCGCTAGCACGCTGCCATCCGTGTTCGAGGCTGTTCGTGTGGATACCGGTAGAGGGAGGAGATTCGTAGAGTCGACTCCTGCTGATCGAGAAGGTAGCCCACGAGTTCAAATTGAACGAGACCACACCAGATTGATTTGATAGGTACGTTTCTTATCAAACGACCTTGATTTAAACGCCATTGATGGATCCTTGGATGAGATTCGTAAAAGTTTTTATTCCGCTGCGTGTACGGATCCCAACACTCTAAGCCTCTCAAGCCAAAGAAATCTAAAGCTAAAGCTACTTCTGAGTCCAGAGGATCTGAGAAAGTCCAAGCTTCCTCCAAGGGTACCTCTGCTGCTCAACCACCTGAGGAACCCTCCACAATTGCGGATGCTATCAGTGAGATTTATCTTAATACCACTCCTCCTAATGGTTTTGTTGTTGCTTCTTCTGTTTTGACACCTGAGTTAACTGCCAAATTCAGGGATTCCTTCCTTAAGAAAGAATTTTGTCATGTTGTCTATGTCAACTTACCAAAATTAAAAGAAGATTGCAACTTAGACCTCTCTCCTTGTCTATGTCAACCTACAAGACTCCGATTGCTCGAAGGCATGTCATCAATTTGAATCCTTCATTCCATGATAAGCATATTTTGAGGAAAGAATTTTCTTCTTCCGTTTAACTCCCGTCTAAGTTTATGCCTGGTAAGCTTCGATCTACCTAAGTTGGTACCGACCTTGTGAGGTTTTGGGCCTGCTTGAATGGAATTCATCTTTTCCCATTCTTTCTTTCATGTGTGCATCTCTCCCGATTTGTGTTCTCTAGAACTTGCTCCTTTTCTTGTTGAAACTACATTTTTCACTTACATGCATAAATATGATAGAAGCTTGTTTTCTTTCTTTTATTTTCCTCACTTTGGCCAAATAGCTTTCCCTTGCATTATGTTTCCTTTGCTAGCCCATTTGTGCCTTTTCTAAGCCACATTACAAGGCTAAGCGTAAAACCATTTTATTTCGCACCTTGGAGATTTATTGAGCATTGGTTTCACCTTGGTTTTGTGTTTAAGTGTGGGGGTTGCTCGGAGTGCAACAGGTTTCGGTGTGGGGGAGATGTTTGGTTTTGTCATTGTGATTTTGTATATAGTTCAAAAAAAAAAAGCAGAAAAAGGAAAGGAAAGAAAGAAAGAAAGAAAGAAAGAAAAAAGAAAGAAAAGAAAAGCAGAAGAAAAAAAAAAAGAGTAAAATAATTTTTTATTTTTATATTTAGAGAATTGGGTTAAGCAATGCTCTTTTTAATTTCTTGGGTGCTTAGCCTCTCATTCCATACTATTACCTACCTTTTCCCTAACCCCATTACAACCTTTAATAATAAGCTCTCTTGATTTGTACATGCATGTGTTATTAGTAGTGGAGACGTAGAAATTGAGCAAGCTTATGGTAGAACAATTTTCTTGAGTAGAATTTGAGCGATACACTTATTTACCTTAAGCACTTGAGAGATTGATTGATTGAGCGCATCATTTGAGAGACCATCATTTGTGATTAGCATCATTGATTGAGATTACCAGGAATTGTAATTTGAGATGAAGGGATTTTGGGTCTTGATTGATTGGTTCTAATGAAGCTCGTGTCCCTTGTTCAATTTCTCGTTGTTAGCAATTTGTAGAAAAGAAGAGTTTCTCCTTTACGTCTTTTTCTTTGAATTTTGCTCAGAGTGCAAAACTTTTATACTTATTTGGGCTTTGGGCCTTTGATTATATTTTAGCCATTTTTATTAATAAAATTCCAGTTTTACATTGCTTCACTAATATTACCATAACTCTTGATACTCCAAACATTGTTAGATTATTATATTTTAATATGGAGTGGGATATCCTAGAGGATAGTGATAAAAATCTTGTGGAAGAGAGAGTTTCTACTACTGTCAAAGGAGTAAAGTTCACTTTGTCTGCTTCTATTATCAATTCAATTCTCAAAATTGAAAATCCTCCTCATGTTCCTTCCATTCAAGTTTAGCAACAGGGAATGTTTTGCAATCTTAAGACCAAATGAGCCTGTTCCTGAGGATCAGTTGTTCTCTCTTTCCTTTCCCCTTGTTTCCATACCTCCCATCCATCATGCTTTATGGTATATTTGTTCAAGAAAACTTATTCAAAAAGGTGGGAATTTCACTCATTTCGCAAAGAAGGATTACCCTCTCTTTACTGTCATCGTCAACAAAGTCCCTATCAATGTTGGGCATTGGATTTTCCAATAAATGGTGAAATTCAAATTTTCTTCCAGAAAGCCTTCCCACATTCCATTTCCTTCACTGATTTTTGTCATCCTATACTTTTTTCAAAATTTGGTATGTTGGTACTGTGGAAACATTGAAGTATCCTCCTGCTTTTGGGAAACAGCAGTTGAACTTAATGAGAATAAACTTTGAGGAAGAAGGATCTGGCCAATCAAGGGCCCCCTCACGATCAAGAGCTTCACATGCTAGAGCCTAAGAGGCTCGGTCTGCTACTCCTCCTCCTCAATCTTCTATGCCCTTTGACTTTGATGCTAGAGTCAAGGCTATTGTGGAATCTACCATTGCTGCTATGTCTGTGAGAATCAAGTTTGAGGTAGGAAAATTGGTAGCTAAGGTGACAAGAGGAAATCATGAGATGGTTGATGCTCAAGATGAGATGAAAGAGAAGGTGGAAAACCTCACTGGTCATATGCTGGACCTCGATGCCAAGCTCACTACCTTAATGGTTTCCAATGTCAACCTGAGTGATAAGCTGGACAAGGTCTTGAAGCTTATTCATTCTGGCTCTTCATCTGGTTTTGGTACCCCTGCTGGTCTTAGTGCTTCTGGTTTTGATTTTGGTCCCTCTGCTAACCTTAAGCCTGACCCTGAACCCTCATCTTCACCCTCATTCACCTTTACCACTCCTCTCATCCCTACATCTCTCTCGACCCTCCTACTCCAACCACTGAAGTTCTACCACAAGCCCCTACCACAGCAATTGTACCTCCCTCTGACACCTCCACTGTCAAACTTGACTCACCTCCTCCTACTCCTCTCATAGACCCTTTTCTTGAGCCTTTTATCTAAGCTCCACCCCCTTTTGAAGATGACAAAGGGGGAGAGAAACGTGAAGAGTAGACCTGAATAGATAAGAGTTGTGGAGAGTTTGCATTTTGGTGTTTGTATTGAATTTCTGTTTGTGTAGTTTCAATTTCAGAAATTTTGTGTTTTGCTTCTAAATGATATATCTGATGTAATGAACTTGTCTTTTGCTAATATGAAACGAAATGTCAATTTCCATCCTCATATGCTTTTACTGATATGAAATGCAATACCAATTTTCATGAGCTTCTGCTACTTGTGCTTAAAACTCTGATGTTTGTAATTCTGTCTTTGCATTATGCACTTCATATGGTTTTTGCAAAACTCTTTCAACAATGCCCAAAATCTGTCAAACTCTGGAACTCTTAGTTTACAAATGTTGTCATTATCAAAAAGGAGAAGAATGTTAGTTCTCTATGTGTTTTGATGATAATTGACAATTGTAAACTCAAGATGAAATTTGTCTTTGGTAAGTTGAAAAACTTACTCACAAAGGCAAACTCAAGTTTTGGTTGAAAAACTCGAGTTTGGACTTGACGCCAGTAGATCAATTTGTATGAACTAAGCAAAACTCCGCTTTGCGTAGGCAAACTCAAGTTTATGAGATACGAGACCACTCCAAGTTTTTCACAATAAGACAAACTCAAGTTTAGGTTTACAAACTCGGGTTTGAACCACACAGAGACTCTTCAATATTTTCTAAAGTAAACAAAACTCCATTTTGCAAGAATAAACTTGAGTTTTGGTCATACAGAGAGCCTCAAATGTTTTGAACTTAAGCAAACTTCATTTTTGATATGGAAACTCCAGTTTGTGCTAAATGAAGAGTTTTGTCAAGTGTTTGTGAACTTGAACAAACTCGAGTTAATGTTTTCAAAACTCGAATTTATGCTTGGCCGAGAGTCTTAATGCTTTTCATCTTGAGCAAACTCCAGTTTGCACTTGGCCAGGAGCTTTCTAAGTTTTCCATGTTTTGAGAAAACACGAGTTTGTATATGTAAACGCGAGTTTATGTTTGGCAGAAAGATTTTAAGTTTTACACACTTTAAGAAAACTCCATTTAAATTAGAAACTCTAGTTTTCACTTGACAGAGAGTTTTCAAAGGTTTTCAATTTTAAAGGAAACTCGAGTTTAGTTTTTGTTAACTCGGGTTTGTGTCAAGTAGAGAGCTTTGCTCATTTCAATGTTTTTTAAAACTTCAGTTTTGAGCCTTTGGACTTAAACATGTTTTCACTATAAAAGTCCAAAACTCGAGTTAGTCATTAATGGACTCGAGTTTTGCTCATATTCAAAAATATGTTCAAAGCTCAAATCACGACATTCTTCTCTGGAAGAAGGAAACTCGGGTTATGATTTGGAAACTCAACTTTTGCTTCTGAAGTAAAGTTACAAACTCCAGTTTGGATAAACAAACTTGAGTTTGTGTCGCTAAGTTTGAAAATCAAATTGCACGAATTTGTGAAATCTTCATGTTTGATCTTAATACTTCTTATCATCACCCATTACTATTCCTAACTATATTTAATCGTTTGTTAGTGAGTTTCATATGGTTTAGAGGATATTAAATGAAGATTCAAACAAAAGCAAAAAGTGACGTCGACATTAAATGCAATGTCTAGAAATCTTGCACCCTTTTGGACAATCATTCTACACACGTTGCAAAGGGATTAATGTTTCCTTTCCTCATCGAGTAGCTGCTCTTCCAACGGATTAAAATTCAAGAAGTCAACCATAAACTTCTGTGCAGCTGGATTAACCAAAGAGTAGAGAGAGAAGAAGACCAAAGCTTTGCTAATCACTTCATCAATGTGTCCAATGGCTACATTGATCAATCCAACGGTCATTTAATGCTCTCTTCATATATATAGAGCTGCATTCAAGTCTTCTCAACAACCAATACACAGAAAACAAATTGCATTCAAGTTTCCTAACTATTCTTTCAGTTTTCTACTGTAAAGTATCTTTTGATACATTTGTACTTCAGTGATTATCATTATCCACTCTTAGAGAAAGTAGTATCATTTATTGAAATCATTTATTGTAAGAATCTCAAGTCATGGGACTTGGAGATTGGGTTATTTGATTACAACTTGTAAGGGAGAGTAAGTTCTTGTGAGAAAATTACTATGAAAGTTACAGAGTGTGTAATCATTTGAGTTAGTGAAATCCCAGAGTGTCTGGGGACTGGGCGTAGGTCAAGAGGTTGGACCAAACGAGTATAAATTTGTTGTGTCTTGCTTCTTCTTCCCTTACTCTGTTCTGCTCAGTTTTCCATTCAAATAACATAGCACTTTGAAAAGAATTTTCAAAATCTCCAATTCACCCCCCCTCTTGGTGATTTGCTCCACTTTCAGATACAATCTCTTAGTAGAGTACTCTAATCACAAGTATAAGAATTGTAAGGAAAGAGAAAAAGCCATGCAAGATATTGAAGATCCATAAATAGATCTCAGTGTTCTTTGACGACTTCAAGACAAATAGATGAAGACAAGGAAGCTTGCCGACACTGACAAAGTGCTGACAAGAAAAAGACTAGAAGTAAAGAAGTGTAAGAAACGAAATGCAACATGTTGAAAAAAACACGAAAAAGTCAACGAAAAAATGTACATGTGTCTTAAATGGTGCAAAAACTTTACGCAAAGCTTTTATAAATAGTTGTCTTATGTAATAAAGAGATAGTACAATGTAGATAGATAGGCTTTTAGACTTTTTGTAAAATTACCTTACGTGTAAATTATGTAAAAAAATTTATGTCAGAATAGAATAGGCAGGAGTTAGGATGCCGACTCTCTATATAATGCCATGTAACTCTGCATTATAACACACACCGAGTTTGAATTATCACTCAGCACTCTACTTTGCTTTCATACTCTATTGTATTTAGTTTTCCTAAGAAATAAAATTTTAGAAGTTTAATCATTTCTTTCTTTGGAGAATATTTCAAATTGCTATGGAACAAATACAAGGTATGAGTTTTTAAATTTCTAAGGGGTCAAATTAGGTAGTAATATTATCATAAATTCATTAGTTATGGTCTTGTAAGACACACATGGTTATATGTTCAAGTAAGGTTAAGGTTTGGTTATGATCACGTAAAATCATAAAATCAAGTTTTTTTACTCCTTTTGTAGGAAACAAAGGAAGGTTGTGTTAAATATGATATGAAGGAGAAAGGTCTAAGAGATTTATACTTTCTATAAAAGTATCCCTGTATGAAAAAGTATAGGTATCCTTCCATAACCTGGATCGTATTTGGTCAAACTCTGGAGCTTATGGTCGGTTATGGTATTGTCATACCCATATCTTCTCTATATTTGAGTATATAACCTGGTTGTTCACTTATAAATAACCTTGGACCAATCAAACTCCTTTAATGGGCTCAATTTATCTAATGACCACATAAGACACTAGCAATGCCTTGTGGCCCCAGAATTAATTGAGTTGATCAAGTGATCTACCTTTTCTAATTTGGATATCGTACTAGCATCATCTCTCACATCGTCATTCACATTTAGTTGAGAGTAAAGATAGAGTATCATCTCTCTTGGTTGACTAAATGTAGCTTTTCATGGAACTTGTAACACCCCAAATTCCATACTACTTCTGTGTCCGGTGACACGTGGTATTTAGGAATACGATGCTACAGGTTAGAGTAAAGTGGAATGGAGAGCATGCACTAACGTTTGGACAATGAGTAACTGATATAAAATGCTCAGGCATAAGCTATTGAATTAAATATCCCGAAGGAATATTCATGAAACAATTACACATAGCTTGTATAATTAAAACTTCAACATAATAACTATATAATCTTAAATCAAACCTTAACTAGACTTGTGGCTTGTAAATCGATACAGTTAATCAAACCCATTGGCCAAGCTGGTATTTAAGTCTAGTGGAAGTCTCCCCGTCTTTCACGGCGACTTATGATTGAACCACATAGACCAACCCTTTCTTAGTTTAAGCACCAAATGGTTTGAAACAACTCTATCGGATATATGCCATAGACAAAGCCCTATTGACCTTCTTCAGACTCTCGTCTCGACCAGTGTTTCTTCATGGTTCTGTCCATCGGTGTTTCTTCACGGCTCTGTCCACCGATGCCTTTTTCCAACTCCGTCTACGTCATCTTCTCAGATCCAGGTTCCTTTTCTGAACCTTTAGTCAAGTCTAAGATTCAATACCCATTGAATCTCAGGTAACAGTTAACCTCTATATCAAATATAAACAATATAATGACAAATATTCATTACATATCAGCATCAACCATACATAGCACACAATAGATGTAAGGTTACAACAATACATAGCACCCAACACACAGTATACATAATCTTCACAATGTTTGCACTCATCCTATGCCACAAATCCACGTGTCCTCAATGCTAGAAAAACAACCATACGGCATTATCATGACTATAACCCGCACAAAGCTAAATGTATATAAACAGGTGACCTAAGACTGAGTCTTAACCACGGTATATGACCTAAGACCTAGTCTTGTCCCTGATTCTATGAATCATTCGATCATATATAGACATACAAGGTATAGGAGATTAAAGTTACTAGTACGCGAACGTACATTCCTTCCGCATAGTTAGCAATACGCTTGACCTTTGAATCTAACTACGGACTTCTCAGATATCCTATAATGTTACCGTCGGATTTTCCTTTTCCATGATATTATAATTAATATCATATTTTCTAGAATAATATCAAAAATGATATTTTTACCTATTTTGATATTTCTACACTTGGTCGATTTTTTTTCCACTTTTACCCCTACATTTTATTAAAAACACAATTATGGATTTTCTGGCAGGATTTTGCAGCAACTTTAGAAAATCATAATTAATTCTACAAAAATCATTTTTGAGTGCTTCAAAATTCCTCATGACCCTTTACATATCTATTTTCAAGAAAAAAATATTCCTAGAAGCTAAAACATCAAGAATCATTCCTAGTTTAATCTTTTCTCAACGCTGTCCAATTTATATCTCCTAAAATAAGGGTTAACTTCAAAAATATATAACTCTTTGTGTATAACTCAAAATGTTACATATTTTATATATTTGGAAAGCTCTAATTTATTCTTGTAAAATTTCATCATTTTTAAAGCTCATTTGATACATAAAATAATAGCTTTAACGTGACTTACTCCTACAAATCGAAACTGGAAATTTCCTATCTTTCACTACTTATTCCATCAATTCTAAAAATTATTTCCTAACATATTTTTACCTCATTCAGCATTTTAAATGCAATGGAATCCTAAAAACATGTAAAGGAATTTATTTCCTAATTTTCTAAATTAAACTACAATTTTACTAAGAACTAAAAGTTAAAGATCAAAAATTACCTTGAAGCTTCAACTCCTTCTTCCTTCCTATGAATTTCGCCACTCACTCTCACAACTAAGATCAGATGCTATTTGACGTTTTGGTGTGAAGAAATGAAGAGGGAACCTTGGCTATTTATAGGAAAAATCCCAAGGTTAAAATAGTAATTCACCAAGTAATCCAAAGTTTCTTCTTTCCCTTCAACCATTAGATTAAATTCCACTTTATCAAATCACATCTCCACCTCTCCTCTTGTGTGCCGAACTCCATGCTCACTCTTGGCCTTAGATGAGTTTTTCTTCATCCAATGGCTCATGTGCTTCCATTTCTCCCATTGGTCCAATTAATTAACTAGGGATTAAGACTTTATTACAAGATTAATTATCAACCATTGGATTGAAATACAAAGGTCAAGATCTCATGGTTGGGTAGTTGTCTTTGTTGACTTTTGGGGCAGCCTTGATTAAGTTTAATTACCCCCTTAATCAAGTGTTTATATGTCCACTAATTACATGTGCCATTGCATAATTGATTTGTTAGCTTAACCATGGTAATTAGTGCTTATTTAGACAAGTATGATTTCATTCTTTTTAGCTTAATTATTTTCAAATATAATCAGTCATCTTTGGATGCTTTTAATTTGTCTCTAATTAATTAGAAGAATTATGCAATTCATCTTAATTAATGCAAGCTAATTTTCCAATTTGCTAAATTGACACTTAATTTAATTAAGTATTTTTATAATATTTCCATGGCTCTTTTAAACTTAAAATAACCATTGTTTTATGTGTCTCTATGTCACATATGTTAATCAATTTAATTTGGTAACATATCCCTAAAATACAAGATTTTCGGTAAATCAAAAATCGGGTATTACGGAACTAGGAATCTTCTTCTATTGACTCTAAGATGGACTATGACTCTTCATGATCGCTTACTGTGCACAGATTCCCGAGTCATCTAGAAGTCATCCAAGCCCTAGCAATTCTATGAACGACTAATCCCTTGTAAGGGACTGTGAGTCTTTTCGTCATGTCCATCTACTCTCATGTATCCAAGTTATACCCAAGAGTATGTTGTTCTCCCCATTCTCAGGAAGATAGAGTTGTACAGTCAAAGTATAACCCTAGGACATAGTGCTCGATGAAATCCTCAAGTCTAGGACGACCCGCACTACCAAATGATGAGACTTTACATTTTCAATGATATACTCTCTACAATGACTATTTTTGGAGTCTCTTGACGGGTCAGTTCAATCCTATCTGTTCTCCAACAGATCCACCCTCGACATTAGCAAAGACATCACCATGCCTGTATTCCATGAGGTTCCTGTTGGTTAATTATGCCTATTACGTGACTTTCATGCAAAGTTTCATGAGGTTAAAAACAATTTTTTTAATCGTTGTGGAAACCCGTAACTCTTTACGGTCCTCATAAATTATTAATCTTAACTCATTACATTAATTAGTTATTGATTATTAATCCATAACTCTCTACGGTGCTCATGAGAATTCATAACAATTTATAATATTGGGGATTAGGATAACTTGATAACACGACTATTGGAGATTATGATTATCTTAGATCACTTGAAGACCTCAATGTTAATGATGTCCTCTAACGTTGATCCACACGACTATCCCCGATTGCAACGAGAACTCCTTCTCTTGAAACCTCTCGCTCCTTGGATGCTTGCTAGGCAAAGACAAGGTTAAGGTTAAGATTTGGTTTCATTGGGTTTTACTCATTTCAAGAAGAAGGTGGTTTTTTGGAATTAGGTTAAAGATAGGAGGAGCAAGATTATTGGAACCTTGACTTTGTGTATGGCGCCCTTTTCTCTCTAAACCTTGGCAAAGACTGAAATTGGAAAATCCAAATCAACAATTTATAAAAGTCTAACCCTATTTTAAGTGCTTGCAAGAAAGGCCCAATCCAAGCTTAAATTGGAAAATCTAAATCACAAATCAAATGATTGAATTTAAGATGATGAATTACATTCATATCTTGATTAATTGATTGAGTCAATCATTTAAGATGATAGATTACATTTATTTCTTGATTGATTGAATGAGTCAACCTAAGATGATAAATCACATTTATATCTTAATTGATTAATTGAATAATAATTTAAGATGATGGATCACATTCATCTCTTAAACTAAAATTCAAAATCATTTTTAATTCAATCCTCATTTATTATTTCTCCGATCTTCATCCAATCATTATTGAATCTTTTATATACATGTATGTGTATGTGTATTTATTTATTAATTAATTAGATAATTTAGAATTATCTCTTATAACCTAACTTTTTGAATTAAAATTCAAATTTCAAACTTAAATTCAAAATTTGAATTCCAAATTCAACTTGGCCTAAGACCTTGTTGGGTCTTCCAACACATTTGGGCCCTTTTGTGGAGAAATTGATTTCCCACTCGGAACCATATATGTGACGTCATTTTGCTTCTTATTGAGATTGGAGTCTCACTCCAACCCAATTATACATTTACTCTTGATAAAGCCCAATAACAATTATTGGCCCAAGTTTGCTAATTTTAAGAAATTGAGAATAACCTTTATGTGTGACCCATTAGGACCAATTATACTTTGAAATAGAAAATTAAGTAAAACAAATGAAAATGATAAATTATTAACAATAAAAACTAAATGCATTATATATAATATGTATTTTCTTCTTAAAAAAAATATGTACTTTATTTATAAATAATAAATTATGTGAAAATATAAATATAAATAGAAATAACAAATAATAAAACAAGGATGAGATCAAATCATAAACTAGAAAAGGTTGAATACATTAAAAAAATATATATATTATCAAAGAAAAAAATAAATAACAACTAATTAATACAAGTGAGAATGATAAATTATAATTTATTAATTAATAACTAATAAATTTATAAATAATTAATCATTATAAACAAAAAAGAATAATGAATAAAAGGTTCAAATAGGATCCATATTTTGTTAGTTCATACATATTACACAATCAAAAAAAAAAACCAACTAAACATACATCTTTAATTTTCTTAACATGAAGAAACAAAAAGGATATATCAATGCTTAAAAAAAAAAAAAAGTGATAAATAATGCTTGTATGAATAGATCCTAAAATGTAACTTTTAAAAGAAGAAATGATTACGAGGACGAAACACAAAGATAAGAGTTATAAACTTATAAGGAATAAAAATCAGTATTAATGACAAGATTTATAAATATAAATAATATATATAAAGGGAGGATGAGATCAAATCATGAAGGAGAAAGGGTTCAATACATTAAATAAAAAACAAAATTTAAAGAATGATTATTGAAATATAAATAAACAATATAAATAACAAAAATAAAGGGAGGATTATAGTGAGAATGATAATTATTAGTGAATCAATGTATCAAAAAATATGTACAAGAAAAACATCAAACAAACAAAATTTAGAGGCAACCAATTTCTTTTCCTGTAGGAACAGTGGAGTCTAGCTGAATTGAATCTAGAGTGACATTATGACTATCACCAGAATCCATATATCAGTCAGGGTCGGCAACAACTTGGGTGTCGATAGTAAGCTTGTGGTTGTGAATCAGAACCACGGGACCAATTTGACTCCTAACTTTGGTAGCACGTATCAATGTAGTGGCCGTGGCGATCACAATGTATGATAGGGATGACACCACCACGATGCCCAGTTCGGCCACCTCCAGATTGTTGACCTCTACTAGTATGTTGACCTCGAGTAATACCGCGAGAACCTCTCCAAGATCCTCTGCTTTGACCAGATGAAGCAGGGGAACCTCATGTTGTAAAGTTAGCAGAAGGTTGCAGAGTCAAAGTAGCAAAATGATTGAGTTGTTCTAGACGATTTTTGAATGCTAGAAATGAAGCTTGAGCTTCAATCCAAGTAAGATATGCTTTGTCGATCAGCTTGATAACTATGGCGTTGTATTCCCCATCAAGACCATTGAGAGTATGAAGAATCAAGTCAGCGTTTGAGATGGGAGCTCCAGCAAGAGTGAGCTGATCAGAGATAGATTTCATCTTGGCCAAGTATTCTTCCATACGCATGGCATTTTTCCTCGTGCGATGAAGTTCAGATTGAAACATCATCACCCAAGAACGTGAGAAAGCAGCAGTCAGATCACGAGCACTCGTCTAAAGCTCGGTTGCCAAGAGACAATGGAGTAGTTTGGCACCTATATCCTGAGTCATGGTGTTTCTGAGCCAACCTACAAGCATTCGGTCTATGGCGTACCATTCTTCAAATTCAGGGTTAGAGACAGGACGAGATGAACCAGATATAATGTGAGTTTTTTACGGAGGAGACACAATGACGTCAATATGATTTTGTAGCCTGTTGCCTTCAATGAGAGGAAGAACAACCGATTCCCAGACCAGATAGTTAGTCCTATCCAACTTGATGGAAGTTGTCTGGCTGGAAGAATGAAATAGGGAATATGTTCAAATGGCTGAAGTTGTTGAAGGTTCATCAGAGGTTTGGGATGCTGGGGATGTCATTACAGAGAGGAATGAGAGTGCTCTGATACCAAGAAAGAATTCAAGGCAAGAGCGAAAGTTTAGACAGACACAAAGAAATACTGAATGGTCAGAATAATCATTCCAGACCTGAGTGCTCTATTTATAATAGGAAAAAGGAATCAAAACGTACTATACAGTAACGAATTCGTACAAAATTTGTTACAGGAAAATACGGGACTAGACACGCGTCACCTATACAGATAGCTAAGGAATATTACAAGGCATATTCTACAGCATATACATTAGTGAATACTAATTACAATCAGCTATCTGATTTATTAGTTCTAACAATATGTCTTTTCATCAACACACATAATGCTGACTATATATGAAGACATATTATGGAAAAAATTTCCTTGTAGAAAAAAAAACACAGTTGAGTAAGATGTTCCAAAGCTTGCAATGAAGAGCTCCAAGGAAGAGTAGATGAGAGAATGGAGAGACAAAGAGCAAGAAAGGGAGGTAGAGAGTGAAACTATATATATAAGAAATTCTGGTCAAAGAAGGTGACTAATTTATTATAGGTGGAATGATAAATTTGATGAAAACTCTCAAATATCATATATTGAATAATAACAAAGAGTACATATGAATAGATAGGCATATACGTTGATGACAAAATAGCATCAAATCTCTAATTGGGAATATCTTGAATCTATCGTGATCTAGACTTGGAATTCTAATCCTAACTAATTAAAGATACAAACAGTAGATGATGATAGTAGAAATAATGATATGATTATTCACTCTTCCTCAAGTTGGCGCATGCAGATTGACAATATACTTGCTTCTGAAGTACTCGAATTGAGTTTCCCTAACACCTTGATGAAGACATTTACGAGTTGCTCCTTCGTCCAAAATAACAATCCATATCAACATGCTTTGTTCGTTCATAAAAGACTAGATTCTTAGTGATGTGTAGATCTCCTTGATTGTCACAATATAGAGGAGTTGCAATACTTTGTTCTGCTCCCAACTCCTTAACCAACCACCTTAGCCATATCAGCTCACTCATTGTATTTGCCATCACCCTATATTGTGATCACTACCTAAAAAAACTGTCAACTCGTAGCGCTTAATTTGTAGCAGTTACAAAAAATTGTTACAAATTCTGATATTTATAGCAGTTTATACCAAAACTGCTAAAAATTTGCAACAAGATCAAGGAATGACCTTTTTAGTGGTTATCACAAAATAACCGCCACAAAAATTGGTGTGAAGATGGCACCAATTTTATAGAGGTGAATTTCAGAAACCGCCACATATTTGGCCCCAACTAGACGCCTTATGGCACGAAAGTTGTGGCAATTTATTTATAGCGGTTTAAATGGAAAACTACTACAGGATGCAAAGAGTCTGAAAGTTTGTAGCAGTTATACTTACAAACCACTACACGATGCAAAGAGTCTTGAACATTTGTAGCGGTTGCTTCTAGAAAACGCCACAGAATGCAAAACGTTTTGCACAATTGTAGCGCTTACTCATAGAAATCGCTACAGAATGCAAACAGTCTTACACAGTTGTAGTAGTTACTCATAGAAACCACTACAGAATGCATGCACTTTTGTATTGGTTATGTAGAATCACTACAAAGTTTCACGGTGGTTTCGTGATTTGTAGCAGTTGGTGTAGCGGTTTATGTTTAACGCTACAAATGTTTACACTTTGTAGCGGTTTGTTTGTAAAATCGCTACAAAATTGAAGCCTTTATACGCACGCCGCCACCAAATAGTTAACCACGCAAATATGATTCTCACGCGCCTTTTGAAAGGTTCTCTTACGTTTAGCTCAAGCATTAACAAAGTTATGGCTTCTAGGGGAGATTTAGACAAGGGGAAGGAGGCGCTACAAAGATATTGAGATATGGCTTCGTGATGATAATAGAAGATACAGAGATATGAAGGATCAGATTTTGTTATCGATGAAGAATATGCAACATGAAGCTACACATTGCTTTGCAAGTAGTTGCCAACCACATGAAAAAAAAAAATCAAAAAATGCAAATGTCTTGTGCTTGGTATCATGTTACGTATCACCCTCCATATAACCATGAGAGCTCTAGTTGTTTGAGTTTTCCATGGACTTTAACTGTAATAAAGTGTTCAAATAAATATTCACTAAAATAAAAGAAATTGTACAAGTGTGAAAGAAAAGAACATTTAAATTTTATTGCATTTCAGTTATATGGCTAAAGATTATACTCACATATATTGCAACACTTCGTTCCATTATGTTAAGAGACAGAAATCACAGTCGAAGTCAGTGTCAGCCAAGCATATCTAAATACCAAAATGCCAATGAGAAAAAAGAATATACAGTAAGCAAATGAAAGAATAATCTAAACTTACTGAGACATGGATGTGAACAAAACTAAGGATATATGATTGGACTATGGGAATATATAGGAATAGAGATGAAAGCTACTGTAACAGAGTCACTAGCTGGTCGACAATGAAGTCAGCAGTAATATGATTTTTATTTGAATTTATAGGTCATAAAATAGGGCTATCAATGAAAACCAATAGTGATTAAATTAAAATTGGGTGATTAAGAATACATGCGTGTACATACTCTGATTCTGATATACATACACCCTCAGAAGCACCGGTGATTAGTTTAAATCTTATTTCATAAACTTGCCAAGTCACTAAAAAAAATCATCAATCTATCAAAACAACAGTTTCTTTCCGATGAAAACAAAAAAGCTAAACTTGTTTTCATTCACCTCTTGACTTTGAAAATTGTGAATTTGCATGCGCTAGGGCATGATATGAAGTACCTTGGCTTAACAGCAAGATGAGTTCCTAAGGAAAGTTTGCAACCATGGAGCCCTAAAAGAAGGTCGGTGAACAACATCGGAAGACAACGAAGACTACTGAAGAAAGAGAGGCCGAGACTGCTAGGAGGGGACTGAGGAGGAGAGGACAAAGTCTCAAATTGAGACTGATTCATCGGTGAAGATGAAGGCCACCGTGACGGAGAAAGCGATGAAGAAGAAAGAAAGAGTGGGGAAGAAGAAATTGATAAACTTCTGATAGAGGGAGGCTCTGAAATATATAGATGTGAAGGCATAGGTGAGAAATTTCGTGGAAATTTTGGGGGAAGCAAAAATAGGAAGATTGGAGGGATGAGATATTTGAGTAGGTACCTAGGAAATATGGTAAGGATGAAGGAGTGATGGGAAGGAGTAGTTATTTATGAAACTAAAGTTGAAATACCACATTGTATTAAGTAGCATTTACCAACTAAACTATTTTTCAGTAGTAACACTATCTTGAACTTTTTTTTTCTTCATTGAGTATCATAAAGTATTTTTTAACATCATATGTCCTAAACTAATTTTTTATGCAAACCCCTAAAGTTTTTTAGTAACACTCTATTTGTTAAATTTAGGATGATCATTGCTACTAACTACTAAGAAAAATATTTTGAGGGAAAAATTGAAGCAAAAGTTATTTTAAAATATTGGGTGCTACTAGAAAAATACTTTACAGTGCTAGACACATCAAGAAATTAGTTTTGAATATTGATTGAAAACAATAGTCCATTACTACTAGATGGTACATAAAATAGCCCTATGTTATTCTTTAGAAATTCATATATTTCATCACATTTTTCTTA
The DNA here is from genome assembly GCA_019022615.1 of Acacia melanoxylon. Classification (NCBI taxonomy): domain Eukaryota; kingdom Viridiplantae; phylum Streptophyta; class Magnoliopsida; order Fabales; family Fabaceae; genus Acacia; species Acacia melanoxylon. The sequence goes on along the minus strand of JAFJYJ010000045.1, from coordinate 587,562 downwards.
TATAGTTGCTGGTTTTAAACTCAATTTATGCATAAAGTTGATACATACAAAAAAAAAATGTGATGTGTTGAAAAATACTTTGGCAGCTATAGAATTTTGAGCTAAATTGTATAGAGTTTTGATTTAATTGAAGAAATTAGAAAGCTCATAAACTCCTCTTTTTAGGAGGATGAGGATAAGATGTAGAAGCTCACAAGGATCAATGGTACCAAGGAAAAGAAGAACAACATGTGAGAGGAAGATCAAAGAAGTAGCTTGAAGATACTCTCTGTCACTTTTAATTTACTACATCAAAGCAAAAGCAAAAGCACCCCCAAATATGGCTTTGATGGTCAAATTGCATCAACAAGGGCAAGGATGTAACTCCCAAAATGCAATATATTACAGCCAAGTTCCTTGGTACTTGTATGTTATTTCATGATTTCAAGGGATTTTATTGTGATAAATTCTCTTACTTGAGACCTGAATGCAATTCTCCCAAAAATCTTTCCTTTCACATGGATAATTGATTGTAATATTTCTAAGAACATGACTATAACTGTAGAAGTCGTCTGAATTTGAGAGACTCGTCAGGAAGTTATGTAGACAATGAAAAAAAGCTTACAAAATACAAGAGTATAATTAGAATTTTGATTATGAGCAGCTAATAGCTATCCCATTAAGTTTATTATTCTTTAGAATTCAGACTATCATGTTAAGTAATCTCGATAGAGAATTCAAAATTTCCTCGTAATAAACTCTGCAGTTTTAATACTTGAAATGTGTATATCTAATGAAAGCATGTGCGGCATATGTAGATCAGAAAATAGGACTAATGAAAACTAATAGTAATTAAATTAATATTGGGTGTTTAAGAAAACATGTGTGATACATATAGACTAGACGCACCGGATTATTAGCAAAAATCTTACGGCATAAAAAATAAAATAAAAAAATCTTCAATCTATTTAATAGGCATTTTGACTCCGACAATCAAAAAGTAAGAAATAAGGCATTTTCTGAAATAAATAGATGGTTTTAGAATCTAAGAAATTTCGAAGTAAAATTAAGCATTGTAAGATGCATCATTCCCTGAACAAGCAGGTGCATAATGGAGAAATAAAAATCAGTTCTCTTTAATTGCAGCAGAAAAGAATTTGTTTTTGTTCTCCTCTTTGACTCTAAAAATTGTGATTTTGAAGATGCTAGGGTATAATGCTTTGTAGCTTGGCGTAGCAGCAAGACAGGTTCTAAATAATGAAGGATTGGCAAAGCAAGAGCCTCAGAATATGGACTGTGAACTGCAACGGCCAGCCCTTGGAGACTAAAGAAAGAGAGGTAGAGACGCAAGCAGCAGCGCTGCCTCGAGAGAGCTGGAGGAGTCGCAAGAAGATGGTGAGTGTGGTGCAGCTCAAGGCTATTTGGGAACGAGGTTGGCCGTTAGCGGGACTAAGAGTGAGATGGGAGACTGATTCATCGACAAAGATGAACTTCCGATGACCGGGGGGAGAAGAGAAAGAAAGAGTGGGGAAGAAAAAGGAGACGGAGTAGCAAAGACGGGAGGGTGATATATTTATTTAGGAGTGATGGTTAATTTTCTCAATTACATGACTTTCATGCAAAGTTTTATGAGGTTGAAAATAAAACTTTTGTTTAATTGTTGTGAAAACTCGTAACTCCTTACGGTCCTCATGAATTAGTAACCCTAACTCATTACGTTAATTAATTATTAATTATTAATTCGTAACTCTTTACGATGCTCATGAGAATTCATAATGATTTATAATATTCATGAGCTTCAAGATTACTTGTTAAAACAACTATTGGAGATTAGGATTACGTTAGATCACTTGAAGACCTCAATGTTGTTGATGTCCTCTAACGTTGATCCACACGGTTATCCCCTGATTGCAACGAGAATTCATTCTCTTGAAACCTCTCACTCCTTGGATGCTTGCTAGGCAAAGACAAGGTTGAGATTTGGTTTCCTTGTGTTTTTATCTTTTCTAGAAGGTTGTGGTTTCTTGGAATTATGTTAAAGATAGGAGGAGCAAGATCATTGGAACCTTGGTAGGATAAGGCATCTTTTTTAAAGATAGGATGGCGACCTTTTTCTCTAAACCTTTGGTAATGACCGAAATTTAGAGAGCATAAGACATCTTATTTTTCTCTTAGAAAAACGTGCAAAAGAGAGACACGCCAAAAATCAGCACTTTATAAGAGTCTAACCCTAATTTAAATGCTTACAAGAAAGGCCTAACCGAAGCTTGAATTGGAAAATCTAAATCATAATGAATTAAATTCATATCTTGATTGCTTGATTGAATTTAAGATGATGAATCAAATTCATATCTTCATTGATTGATTGAATCAATCATTTAAGATGACGGATCACATTTGTTTCTTGATTGATTGATTGAGTCAACCATTTAAGATGATGGATCACATTTATATCTTAATTGATCAATTACATAATAATTTAAGATAATGAATCACATTCATATCTTAAACTAAAATTCAAAATCATTTTTAATTCAATCATCATTTATTATTTCTCCTATCTTCATCCAATCATTATTGGATCTTTATATATACACACATATGTATATACATATATACATATGTATTTATACATACATATATATATAGATATATTAGATAATTCAAAATTATCTTTTATAATCTAACCTTTTGAATTCAAATTCAAATTTAAATTTAAAACTTAAATTCCAAATTCAAATTCAAATTCTAAATTCAACTTGGCCTAAGACCCCATTGGGCGTTCCAACACATTTGGGCCCTTTTGTAGAGAAATTGATTTCTCACTCAGGACCATATATGTGACGCCATTTTGCTTCTTATTAGGCTTGGAGTCTCAAAAGCAACCCAATTACGTCTTTTCTCTTGATAAAGCCCAACAACAATTATTGACCCAAATTTGCTAATTTTAAGCAATCAGGAATAACAATTGTGTGTGTGACCCATTAGGCCCAATTAGTCACTGACATAAATAAACTTGGACCAATTAAAACTCATTTAACGGGCCCAATTTATTTAATGACCTCATGAGACACTAGCAATGCTCTGCGGCCCCAGAACTAATTGAGTTGATCAAGTGATCTGCCTTTCATATTTGGATACCGTGCAGGTATCATCCCTCACATTGTCATTCACATTTAGTCGAGAGCAAATATAGAGTATCATCTCTTTTAATTGACTAAATGTAGCTAATTCACAGAACTAGGAATCTTCTTATATTAACTCTATAACGGATTATGACTCTTCATGATCACTTGCTGTGCGCACAGACTCCCGAGTAAATTTGAAGCTATCCAAGCTCTACCGGTCTTGTAAATGACTAATACCTTGTAGGGGACTGTGAGTCCTCTCAGCCGTCCATCTATACTCATGTATTCAAGTTACACCCAAGAGTACACAATTTTCCTCAATTTCCAGTGGATAGAGTCGTACAGTTAAAGTATAACCCTAGGACATAGTACTCGATGACATCCTTAAGTCCAGGACGATCCATACTACCAAACGATGAGAGACTTTACATATCCAATGATACTCTCTACAATGAATATTTGTGGAGTCTCTCGGTACTATCTGTTCTCTAACATATCTACTCACGACATCAACTACGACATTTTCATGCATGTATTCCATGAGGTCCCTACCTCGTATCTCTATACAAGTAGATGATGTCATACTAGTCTTATTGAGATCATCAATGTCATTTTTTGGTGATTCAAGACTAGGAACAAGTTTTTAGGTAATAGATATACAGTGTTCTCGAGTCCTTATGATCTCTATCATTGATCCTCGAGATTAACACATATTCTATTCCTAGGGCTTTTATCTTCAAACACATATTTACTTTAAAATAAAAGCGAGACATAAATATGATAAAGATAAAGTAAGCTCATTTATTAATAATGAAATACTATAACGTAGAAATGGTGCTGATCTGTTCTTACATATTGTCTCTAGGACACATAAATACTAACAAGGAGAAGGTTGGTGGTCTCATGTAGACTAGTGGCGAGCCTAACCCCAAGTTTAGTTCAGTGGAGACAGCCATTTTCCTCGGCCTCAAATTGTGGCACCAATGTAACTGTGGGAGTGGTGGAGGTTGGAATGTCAGTAGAGAGAGCTTCAGCTTGAGAGGCATCAAACTCAACAGTTGTTTGTGTCGGTATGCGCATGAAAGAGTGGGTGTTAATGTGGTGCAAGAGGAGAGAACAATAAGAAATGTGAAGCTACTCATAGATTGTATAAAGATGTGGGCAAATTGAGGGAACAGACATGACAATCTCATAAACCACACGATGCAAACCTTCCCACTTTAAGTCATAGAGGCCGTGCACTTGAAACACAACATATATCCACTATCCACCGAAACCATAAACATTGATCATTAAATCTGGCAGATGGAAACTATTATGATCAACAACAACCAGCCGATTAGTGCATGTGGCAAAGTCATTTCCATTACTAGTAACAATCCGAAGGAAGTGTTGGCCCTCGCAAAACTAGTGATGCAACTCTGTGTAGAAGGTGACTTTATGAAAATGATCAAAAGTCCTATTCTCATCTATTGTAGAATACTCAGAAGGCAAGGGCATAGTACACGAAGTAGAGCAACAACGAAGACTATAGATAGAGTCAATGGCGGATTTTAGAAGAGACAAGGGGGGGCCATGGCCCCCCCCAAGAAGTTTTTAAATGAACACTATCTTAGAGGAGAGACATAACACTGGTGGTGAGGCGATGGTAGAGAGAGAGAAAGAAGAAAGAAGAAGGTCGTGGCTTGTGGTGGTGCTACACATCATTGAGGTATTTACGGTTTTACTTAATTTTTTTTAATACTAATTTACAGTTTTACCTTTTCTTTTAATAAGTTTCGTAAATTTTATTAGGTTCTTGTCTTGCAGTTTTACTTTCTTAGATATTCGCATTAACTTCTTCTGGTCATAATTTATTTAAAGAGGCACATTTTGTAAGTTAGCTATATATAATATATGAAAAAATGGGTTCAACAAAACTGGCACATTCTAATAAAATATATGAAAAATTTATAAAATGATTTGAGCACTATTAGGACTAATTGGCATAGATCTTCCAAATGTATTTTTTGCATTCGCTTATATTCGAACTTGAGACCATATATGCTTAAGTAGTCATAGTCCATTCCACTTTGATATTGGTATGATGGTATATATATTATTTATAATTGGTTCACTCAAATTGATTTGAGTAGTTGAAATAAGTAAGAAAATTATTAACTAATAATTTGGAAGATAATAAATGTATGAAATTTAAAAATTAAGAATTACATAAAATTTCAAAAAAAAAAAATTGCTTTTGAGTTATAAATAATATAATTTTTATAATTCACAAACAATTTTTTATAAATACTCTTGACGAAATAAAAGAATATGTATAGTTTTCTATCTCTTGTATTTAAGAAGAAGGGGTTAAATACCATTTTTGCCACAAAAGTATTTGTAAGGGGGCACTTAGCACCCGAAAGTTTTTTTGGTATCATTTTTGCTCCTTTTTACAAAAAGGAGTAAATATGCCTGGAAGTTTTTTTTATGAGCAAATTTGCCATGTTTTAAGTTTACAAAGAGAGCAATAATCCAACGGTCCAAGATCAACTGATCGGCAAGATTACTTATGTTTGTAAACTTCCGCGGCAAAAATGATACTAAAAAAACTTCCTAGGGTCTTGAAACTGTCTCCTTACCAATACTTCCATGACAAATTTGGTATTTAACACTAAAAAAAGTTTATATCACATGCTCTTTTCTCCATCTTCTTCGTATCAGATTCACACTGCCAAAAAAAAAAAAACATCTTTCTATGCATAGAAACTATGACGAATCCACCCTAACGAAGAGGAAGTTGCTATTTAACAACCATGGTTTCTGATTTTTAAACAACGTGCTCTGAAAAGTCTCAATGTATTATTTCGTATGATTGCGACTTAAAAGTCATTATATTGTTAAATAAATAAAAGTACACTATCTTCCCCTTCAATTAATGCTCTGTGTCCCATTGGACATTTCAAGCAGACGGATTCATGAAATTTTATACTACCTTTTCAGTCCTAATTATATGATCAAATTGATTTTTTTAGATAAATTAAAAAAACTAATTAAATTACTTTAAAATATTTATATTTTAATTTTTTTCTCCAAACTAATTAATTTGACTAATAAACTAGAGTAATATATAATCAAAGGATACATAACATATCATATGATTAAATAACTTATTTAGTTTTCTTAATCTCTCTAAAAAAAGTTAACTCGCCTTATAATTAGGACCAAATGTATTATTACATACGGGAGGTATATTCCAATTTTTTCCTCAATTATATATCTTCTTCGTGGCAGTCGGGTCATATAATAAGTTGGTTTCTTGTCGTCCTCTCTCTCTCTCTCTCTCTCTCTCTCTCTCTCTCTCTCTCTCTCTCTCTCTCTCTCTCTCTCTCTCTCTCTCTCTCTCTCTCTCTCTCTCTCTCTCTCTCTCTCTCTCTCTCTCTCTCTCTCTCTCTCTCTCTCTCCAAGTCTTCGATCTGGCTTTCTACTCACCAATGGAGCTGGTAAAAAGAGCCAGCTGCCTGGCTAAAGAAAAACAGTTATTTTTCAGGACCGGTCCTTGAGTATTAGGGCTAGGACCGGCTTTACAAGGCCCAAACTATTTTAATAATCTTTTGCTATATGTTAGCTTTTTTTATATAGAAATAAAATTAGAAAAATGAAAGTCATAATTTAACACATAAATGTTGTCAACATTAATGTGTAAACAATACGCATCATACAACAAACAAACATAGTCACTAAGTTATAATCAAAGGTAAACTATTGTCCAAAGCCCACAAATTACAAATAATTAATGAGAAGATTTAACAAAATAAAAAATACTTCTTATAAATATGTCTTGAAAAATATAAGTAGTCAATAAAATAAATAACACAAGATATGAACAAAAAAATTACTAGAAAATATGTTAAAAAATTAAAAAATTAGTAAGAATATTTATGGAATAAGAAATATCTTTTATAAGTCGTTAGTTTTTATGATTTTTAATACAAAATATTCTTATGAAACTTAATTCTTAAAAATAATTATAAGTAAATATTTGTAACATCATTAGCAAAATATAAAAAATAAAGCAATAATATTATTATCATATAAATAATTTTTTTAAAAAAGCATACGGGCCTAAAAGGGTAGGCCATTGCCCCTACAGGGTTGGCCATTTAAAGTCTTCGGCCTTACAAGGCTAGCCCTTGCAAATTCAGGACTTCAACAGGCCGGATCAATAGGCTCAGCCCGTTTTACAGCTCTACTCACCAACCATAAGGCGACCTCATATAATAAGTTTGTTTCTTGTCACCTACCCGTTTTTTTGATTTCACGTCGTCCTACTCACTACTTTTCTTTTCTTTTTTGACCAGGTCTTTCGGCTTTCTACTCACCAATGGAGCTGGTAAAAAGAATCAGCCAGAGTCTAAAAGGTTCAGCCCTTTTTGGCCCGCCAGAAAGAAATAGAGAAAAAAGAGAGTCATTTTTCAGGCCTAGTCCTTGAGTATCAAACAAGGCTAAAGCTATTTTAAAAATCTTTTACTATATTTTAGTTTAATAAAATTAGAACAATGAAAGTCTTAATTTAACACATAAATGTTGTCAAAATTAAGGTGCAAACGATACGCATCATACAATAAACAAACACAGTTACTAAGTCATAATCATGTGAACTATTGTACAGATACCACAGTTATAAATAATTAATGAAAAGACTTAACAAAATGTAAAATACTTCTTATAAATATGTCTTGAAAAGTGTAAGTAATCAATAAAATAAACAACACAAGATATGAACAAAAAAATTACTAGAAAATATGTTTTTAAAAAATTAGTAAGAATACTTATGAAATAAGAAATATTTTTTATAAGTTGTTAATTTTTAGGATTCTTAATACAATATATTCTTATCAAACTTAATTCTAAAAAAAAAAAAAAGATAATAACAACTAAATATTTACAGCATTATTAACAAAATATAAAAAATCAATAATATGAATATCATATAAATAATTTTAAGAAATAAAAAAAACATAGGGCCTAAATGGTAGACTCTTGGCCCTATAAGATCGGCCATTTTAAGCCTCGACCTTATAAGACCAACTTATAAATGTAGAACTTAAATGGACTAGTTCGCCGGTTTTCCAACTCTACTCACCAACTATAACTCGACCTCATATAATAAGTTTGTTTCTTGTCACCTACCCATTTTGTGATTTCACTTCTTCCTACTCACGGCTCTTTTATTTATTGTACTCTACAACTTTGCTAATATATATATATATATATATATATATATATATATATATATATATATATATATATATGATAAATTAATTCATTGATCCATCAAACAAGCATTGTGCCTTTGCAGATAGCGAGAACATGGCGAAAAGTCCTGATTATTCAGATCCACTCAGATGGGGGGAGGCAGCAAACTCACTCAAGGGAAGCCACTTGGATGAAGTGAGATCCCGGCCGGAGGGCCGTACGTCGTCCATCTGGGCAGCACGTGGCTGTCGATTTCGCAGGTGGCGGCAGGTGGCTAACCTCAGCTCCAACGTGAAGGTGGTGCTATCGAAGTCAGCGAGGGCCGGTGTGAAGATGAGCAGTGATTGGATAATGGAAAGCGTTAAGAATGGGACTCCCATGTACGGTGTCGTGTCACCACTAGCTTTGGTGCTGCTTCTCACAGGCGAACCGACCAAGTCGCTGCTCTTCAAAAGGAGCTTGTGAGGTCAGACTCTTCATCAAAATAGAAATAACATTATTTCTTCAAATTTTTTCTGAAATTACATAAATATTCTTTTTGAACAAAAATTCATATGCGTCGCATAAACCTAAATTACATAAATTTATTTCTGACGGGCGGGCGCATTTCCATACGACGATGTAAGGGAATGAGCTTGCGTTGTTATCATTTATGTTAATAGATTTTATTTTCTATATTAATATTGTGAATTGTGATATATGTATGGATATTGATTATTTAAAAAATTGGAAAAACTTATCCCATATAAATTTTTCGTTATACGCTCTTCATTTATACTATTTCATTTCATATATTATATGGGGAAATTTTGAACAATTTTTCTCTTAACAAATATAACTTCTAATTTTTTATCAACAAAAATTTAAAAAATCATACATTATATATATATATATATATATATATATATATTTATATATTGGTTTGAGTTGTATATATATTGAGGGGGTATATTTTCATTAAAACTCATGGAAGTCTGTATATGGCAAAAAAAAAAAAAAAAAAAAACCCATTGATTAGGAGAATTGTTTGCCCAAAAAGATTGTTTAGAAGAATTTTCATAGAGTTGAAAAAATAAAGCGAGTCGTTCTATCAAAATTCATGATAATTTCTATAAATTTTAAATTAATTAAAAATTCAAAGAAATATACAAGTAATTTATGGATTTAATTGTATAAAAAAAATATTTATATTAAAACTATAGAACTGCCGTCTTTAATTAAAAAATATGCATAATTTAAAATTAATGCTTATATACATGGTATTATAGGTCAATCACATAAGTGAACCGATGAAACAATTCTTTGACTGGTCAAGAGTTTTAGAGGGGATAACCGAGATTGATTTTATATTTTTATTTTTATTTTTTGCTCGTCCTGAAATATATGAGTTCACATTAGGTGCACTTCGACATGTCTTTTATATCTATTCCTTTCTAATTAGAGGGATTATAATTTTTTTTATATATATTCTATTTATTTAGATTAGATTATATGCTACATCTTGAAAAAAAAATTTACACCCGATCTCAAATTAATTAATTTTCAGTCCCGCATTCAAAAATATTTTTCCCGTAACCCAATATCCCGAAATTAATTAATTTGAGATACTTGTGTGTAAAAAAAAATCAAAATGCATCATATAATCTAATCTATATAAATAGAATATATATAAAAAATCATAATCCCTCTAATTAGAGGGAATAACACCTAAGAAGCACCTAAGGGAATAGCACCTAATGAGAACCCTATACGTACATACATTGCCTACCCCTTTGAGCAAACAGAAGAATAACAATATAATTGTTTGTTGTGCCACTAGATTCTTCAACGGTGCAATATTCGATAAGGGAAAATAGGGTAGAGCAATGGGCGGGTTTGGCAGCCTATGCCTAAACCCATAGTCCGCCCATTCAACCTATTTAAACCCATGTTAAACGGGCTAGCATATAAATAGACGGGCTTACCAGGTTTTGGGTAACCCATTTACATTTGACAAGTTTTTTTTTTTGAGAAAAACATATATAAGCATTAAGTATCCACCCAAATTTATCATTCTAAATTCTAAAATATGAATCTTCAAAATTCAATAATTATAATTCACATAAAAGAATCTAAATTTAGACAAGTGTCATCATAACATAATTTTGATGTTCAAACTCCAAGTGAGAAATGGTCAAATAGGGAAATGGGGAATGGGTGTTTCATGGCAATATGGCATATTATTGTTTAAGTATCCATATAGTTAATAAAATATATATATATATATATATATATATATATATATATATATATATATATATATATATATATATATATACTAAATGGGTGGGTATGAAGGTGTGTCCATAGCCCGCACATTTAAGTTTTAAATGAGCGAGTTTTAACCCAACTCATTATAGGCTTTTTTGGGCGGGCTCAAAATGGCCCAATTACATTGGCTTATGGGCGGGCTCACTAGGTTGCAAGTTCCATACTCTGCCCCAAGGGAAAAGACATGAGACACACTCTGCCTCAGGCAGCAAGCAGAGCAGCGATGCTAGTCTACTCAGGCATTAGGTTTGAGATGTTAGAAGCAATCACCAAACTGCTCAACCACAATGTCACTCCTTGCTTGCCCCTCCGCGGCACCATCACCGCCTCCGGCGACCTCATCCCTCTTTCCTACATTGTCGCTTTGCTTGTTGGTCGCCCTAACTCACAGGTCACAGGTCATTGCTTTCCTCCTAGCCGGAATCAATACCCATCATATTACTATAGGGATGCATATCAATTTGAAGAGTATACACATTTTTACTTAATTTAATTAGATTAAAAATGTTAGTTAAATTAGTTAATATGACATGTATTTTCTACCTTCTAGGGAGTTCCTTATTTTCCATTAATGTTGTTGCTATTTGATTTCGAACTCTATACATATAACCATTATCTTCATTTCTTCTATGATTATGGATACTCATTTCTTCATCAATGTCACATTCTTCTTGACCTTATAATCAGATTAAGATCACACTTGTCAAACTCTTCATCATCAACACCAGACTCTTAACCAAGCTTTCCTCCCAAATACTCACCAATATGTTTTCAAGTTCTAATACGCCATCCTAAACATTCTATAACTTTCACCCGAGTGTTTAAGGTGTTTGAACCCGCCCATCCATCGCCATTACCTTGCTTCATTAAATGTCTCATGTAATGTAAATATGCAATTGTTGCCGCTCCATTCATTTCTCGATAAAACTTTGCACATTTTCTTCTCTTAACAATTCTTGATGATGATTCATTTGTCTAGATGCCATGTATTATCTTCTAATAACTTCTTACCTAAAAAATTATACCATAAACATAAGTAAGCATCAATATAATGTCATTCAAATATCAAATCCACAATAGTTCAACATGAGAATAAAAGGTATGAAATCAATCCAACAATTAACATGAGAATAAAAGGTATAAAATCAATCCAACAAGAAAACATGAGAATAGCAAATATAAAATCAAATTCAAACCTAATCACTAGACTTTTTTATCTAATTCATACTTGTACAAAATCCACCCTACGAGTTCATCAATTGAAAAGTTAATAATGATCCTTTCTTGTTGCATTCTAACCAAATCTAATGCATAGAAAAATTGTTTGGCATCCACTTTCCTTCACTTGACCTTCAAATTTCTCATTTTTTAATGCCATCCGAATGGAAAAGAGTCCATTGATTTCGGATGTTTGTGAAATTTCAACCACTTCAAATGCATTATGACTCTCTCACGATTGGCCATTCGATCTAATGTTTTAAGCATGCTTGTTGCAATCCCACTCTTTTGCTTACCCTTGGCATATATTTTTACTCATTGCTTCGATGTCATTTTTTTCCTCTTGAGTTGGTTATTTGCCATATAGCTAGCATCTTCATCAAGATTGGTTTCTTCTTCATCATATTCAAAGAATTTCCTCCGGAATAGTTGGATTGGTGTTATGGCACTATCTTCACTCTAAGACACCCATTGTCAGGGTCCATGAACGTTGACTTGTTGCCACTGTTTCCCAGAGATGATTTCCAATTCCTCAAAATTCTAGTCCTTGATATCGAAATCTTGCATATTTACTATTATCCCGCCAATCATAAAAGAGAAACAAACTTTAGACAAACCAAATTTTTTAAATAAACATAAAATAACTAAAAGCTTAAAAATTATAATGCTTACTTTTATCTTGGCTTCCCACCATGTGTCATCACCTACAATAGTTCCCTGGGCTCATGGTTCCATCCCAATCCCGCTTTTTGCCCAATAATTGTTTCCATGCACTCCAATCAACCCTTAAAAAATCTAACCTATTTTTCAATTGCTTTTGGTTATAGTTTTTATTAGCACGTTTATTAAATTCATCAACTACAACTTCCCATCTCTTAGCATCAATACCCACCATATTACTACAGGGATGCATATCAATCTGAAGAGTATAAGACATTTTTACTTAATTTAATTAGATTAAAAATATTAGTTAAATTAGTTAATATGACATGTATTTTCTAAAACACACTAGTCATCTTTCTTTCTTGATTCCTCATTCCCTCTCTTCGTTGATTATTAATGATGGAGCATCAATAGAGGTACATTAGGGAAAATTGACAAATATAAAAATATGTCTTATATTTAGGATTAAGATTAACTCTCTGAATATGTCTTATATTAAAGACGGGAGGAGCACAACACTAGCTAGCTAGAGTGCATGCCAATTGATTTGCATTCTTTTTACCAACAATATTAATTGCATTCCTAGTGACGTTGGACTGGTCGGGTCAAGAGTTTTAGAAAAGTTGACTAAATAGGATTTTATACTCTGTGTCACTTGTTATAAGATCAAATAATTGAATTGTGTGGTTTGAGAAAAAGCTGTTAAGGGAGTAAGGCTATGTATATCTACCTCTCTCTAGACCTCATTTGATGGAAGCTTTATGCATTAGGCTACCTTTTTTAAATAAATATATAGGAAATATTTTTTATTTTAAATATGCCCTTATTTATAAGTGGGTAAATGAAATAGAGTAATAATGATGAAGATGTATGGAGAAAATTTACCAAGATAAAATTGGTAAAATGCATTTAATGCTCGACAACTCCGAAGTGGATCGTATAAAATGAGACAAAAGGATTAAAAAATTTGGACCTTATAAAAGGGAAGAAGGGAGTATTTATCTTTCCTTCATTCATGGGCCAAAAAAAAATGTCATTTATAGTTAAATAAATAATAGTCCATTAAAAATTGTGGTTTATTAACTCTGTTTTACAGGATTATGAATGGTTTATATATATGAATGTTTTTTTTGTCTGTTAATATATTTTTCATTTAGATATTACTTTTTTAATATTATACATAAATATTTTATATATTTAATTTAATTATATTATTTTAATGATGATAGACATTGCCCTTACTCTCCTTGACCAAACGGTTAGCTTTTCCAGTGTATCATTTTTACTAACATAGGTTATATCCATGAAACATCGATCATATGATGAGAGAGACACAGACATCGGTGGATCCAACTAAGACAAGGTCAAGTTCTTTGAATTGAAGCCAAAGGAGGCCTTGCTATTGTAAACGGCACAGCCGTTGGATCTGGATTGGCTTCGGTGGTGCTTTTTGAAGCAAACATCTTAGCTTTTTTGTCACAAGTCAAATCTGCCATTTTTGCTGAAGTAATGCATGCCAAACCAGAATTCACCCACCACATGATTCACAACCTTAAGCACCATCCTGGTCAGATAGAAGTAGCTGCAATTATGGAACACATTCTAGAAGGTAGCTCTTATGTGAAGCAATATCCTCATAAATCAAAGAAGCCCAAGAAAGAACGATACGCTCTTATAACTTCCCCTCAATGGCTTGGACCACAGATTGAAGTCATCAGATATTCTACAAAGTCCATTGAGAGGGAGATTAACTCTGTGAACGACAATCCTTTAATTGACGTTTCAAGTAACAAGGCTTTCCATGGTGGTAACTTCCAAGGCACACCCATTGGAGTTTCAATGGACAACACGCGTTTAGCTGTGGCTTCCATAGGAAAACTTGTGTTTGCACAGTTCACTGAGCTAGTAATCGACATGTACAATAATGGTTTGCCTTCTAATCTCTCTGCTTCTAGAAACCCAAGCTTGGATTATGGCTTTAAGGCTTGTGAAGTTGCTATGGCCTCTTACTGTTTTGAGCTTCAGTTTTTGGCAAATCCTGTGACCAGTCACGTGCAAAGTGCAGAACATCACAACCAAGATGTGAACTCTTTGGGTCTAATTTCTGCCAGAAAAACCAGTGAGGCTATTGAGATCTTGAAGTTAATGTGCTCAACTTATTTGGCAGCACTATGTCAAGCTATTGACCTTAGGCACCTGGAAGAAATTTTCATTATCATAGTGAAAAACACTATAAGCCAAGTTACAAAAAAGATATTCCCAGCCACAGATCAAAACCCATTTCCACTCTGTGAAGAGGATTTACTTAAAGTGGTCGATAACGAGTATGTGTTTTCCTACATTGATGATCCCTTCAATGCTTCATACCCATTTATGCCAAAACTGAAACAAGTCCTTTATGAGAAGGCACACCAGAATGCTGTGAAAGAGAGGAATAATAATACTGTGAACAGTAGTGGTGCTTCAGTTTTTGAGAAGATTGAGGACTTTGAGGAAGAACTTAAGCTTGATTTGCCAGAGGAAGTTGAAAGGGCAAGGGTGGGTTATGAGAATGGCAAGCCAACAATTCCAAATAGGATTAAGGAGTGTAGGTCATACCCATTATACAAGTTTGTGAGGGAAGAGTTGAACACTAGGTTGCTTAGTGGAGAGAAGATCAAGTCACCTGATGAGGACTTTGATAAAGTGTTTAGAGCAATTTGTGAAGCAAGGATTGTTGATCCACTTTTGGAGTGCCTTGCAGATTGGAAAGGAGTTCCAATTTCAATGTAACAATTAATCTTTATTTTTGGTTTAATTAATATGCAAGAAATCGGTCACTTGGTGGGAAGCTGTTCTGGTTTTTCTTAATGATTAATAAAGGACATCAATGTGGTTATTCTGGAAATTATTCTTCATTTCTTTGCAATTATGTTTGTTGAATTGGCATGAGATCAAATATTAATTAAAGATAGAAATATTAGCTTGTATATGCGAGGCTAAACCCAACACCCCAAAAGAAAAAAAAAAAAACTTCTCCATCTCAGCCTCAGGTATTTTTTTTTTTTGGCTTCCACGAAATCACATTCTTTTGTTAAATACAAGCAACTTAATTACCATTTTTCGAAAAAGGAAAATTGAATAGCACCACACATTACACAGTATGTGAGGAAGTTTCTTGCAATCTTGCCGTAGGGGAGGGGAGATAAAAAATTTATGAATTGAATTTTAAGAAAAATGGAGAAGTGGAATTACAAAATTTTCACAAAGAGAAAATGCAGGATTAAAGAATAAGGAAAATTAATTAAAAACTTTTGATCTCACTTTTCTAATGTTTTTAAAATCCAACTTCAAAAAATTTTCCTTCCACACACTTTCTTTCTAATGATCTCACTTTTCTATTCATGTTTTTAAATTTTTTTTGGAAAAAATATCCAATATTTTTAAGATCCTAAAATAATTTTCCTTAAAATGAGCGATCATTTGATGATGGGAGATCTTTCCTTCCTCTCCCATCAAACAAAAAGGGCTTTTATTTATAGTTTCACAAATTTAAGTTTGAGTACATATAATTACAGGAAAAATCACTATCAATTCCTAAATAACAGAATTAATTATAAATAAGTCCTTAAAGTCTCGCGAGAGTATTAATTCTAAATTTAAAATACACTTTTATCCCTTCTTAATTTAAAAATTTATCAGCAATCGATCTACCCCAAAAGCTTGGGACTCTTCTCTGCGTCTCAAAAGCTTCAGACTGTTCTCTATTAGTGCTCGCGTCTCACACACAACGGAGAGTCACTACGTGCTTCGGTCGTTGTGAGCTGGACCCATCGTCGCCGGTGGCCGTCTTGTGGTTGCCGGATGTCTTCTTCATCAGCCGAGAAATCATCAGAACTATTGTGGCTTATCCCCCCTCCTAGATAGGCCGACGCTGTGAAGACGTGGAACCCAGAGAGCTTCGGCACTGGCGTCGGTTCTCTCCCCTCTCAGATAGCCCAGCACTATGAAGACGCCAGAATTCTTCGGCACTGTCGTCGCTGTCTGGTTTGACAACCGGTGGCGGCGAAGTTCATTTCCGGTGACAATCGCAAGTGGGTGCCGGGGTGTTAGCCGCAATTATTGTGTGGATATCTCACGGTCACACTCCGTCGAGCCACTTCGCCACTACTCTGTGAAGACCTAATCAAAACCTAAAATCGTTGCTGTTGGAATGAGCAGAAGGCAGAAGGCAAGAGTTGGTTGCAGCCATGATACGTTTCCTATGTTTGCTCTTTTGTGTGTTATTTGGAATCTAGAATAGGCTGATACAAATAGAGGTTTCTTTTTCTCCCTCTTTTCCTTAATATGAAGTAAAATTTGATATCATTGTGCGTATGATGAACTAATCAAACATGCTTATGGTTTAGAGGTTTTCTGATATCCCATGAAATATATTGCTTGTAGATTTCTTTTTCTCCCTTTCTCGTTAATATGAAGTGAGATTTGTAGACACTCTTGGCTTATCAATGTGATTCAAAAATATTAATTCTATTTAATCTGTGCTCGTTCATATGATCTTCTTCTTCATACGTCTTGATTATAATCTTGTATTCACAATGGCTATTATTATAATCTATTAATCTCTACAATGTCCTGGCTGCTTGATGATTTTCAGTTATGGTTTTGATTTCTTCGCTTTATGAAATCTGGAGTATTAGACCAGTAGTCCAACTTTCGCTTCATTGTTGAATGTGTTATGGTTTGGTTGCTGGTTTGGAATGTGTGGTTGTTCATCAATTGAAATGCTTCACTAGGTAGGACAAAATATGTTCTTCGATATGCTAAATCTCAATGAGATTAATTAAAGAATTCTGTTTGGCACGTTATATATATGGGTGCATGTTCAATTCTTGTGTCTATAGTGTTCTAGTAATGCTAAAGCCTGAATTATTTATTCTTGTATTTATTTTGTTCTAGGTAAAGAAGAGGGAGAAGGAAAAGGGTGTTAAAAAATAAGAAGAAAAAAAAGCAAAACTGGACCAAGGGCCCCAAGGTTCAGTTTTGAAGAAAAGGAGGGCAGCAGACCGTAAGAGTAGAGGAGAGAAGCCGGATCCCTCTCCACCTTCTCTGCTTCGCTCGCCTACTCCTCCAGTCATCGTGGCCTCGCCGTCACCTGCATTCGGGTAACTAAAAACCCTTTCATTCTTGTTAAAACTGTGGGGACTTGTTTTGAATTAGGATTTGGAATAGAATTTCTATTTAGTTAATTCCCACTGAGTCGAGATTTTATTATTTGTGTTGTTCTTTGTTCAAAAACCAGATTTGGTTATATGATTATCTATATGAAATTTAACTTTGGGAATTTGGGGTCCTTAATTTGTGCTTGAACCAATAGTTGTTGCAGTCCGCAGTTGCATGCCATGGTCATGGTTTGTTAATGACTTGGAGAAATATCTTATATTGTTTTTACTGGTTATCTCCATTTTTGTGTTTTGTGGTTTACTGTAACACATTCTAATTATGTGGATGAGTTGATGTCAAAGATTGTATCTGTAACATGGTGTGGTTCTTTATCAAGGATGGATGAGTGTGTTCTTATTTTGGATACTTTCAATCTGGCATTTATGACACATTGCTTTATTTTCTCTTTAAAACTATGGGTTTCAAAACTTCAGGCCACCAGATCTCGAGCTGAATTCTGATGATGTCTTAAGTATATTTCCTCTTGATCACCTCTCCATTCAGTAATTCCAACTGTATATTTTTAAAAGATAAGAAAATACTATGAGCTTTTCTCATGTGATACTTTCACTATTGGTACTGCTATTGTCAAAGTTCATATAATTGTGGATGCAGAGTATTATATTTTCTCAACCTTCAGGGGTTAGTCTGCTAGATTTTGCTGATTTCATGAGTTTTTGTACCTCCTACCAATCTTAATTTCGGTCTAACCATTGAAGTGGGAAATGGATGAGAATGGAAGTGGAGAGAATTTAAATCTAAAGAATTTCTCATAGTAAAAGATAGGGTTGTCTAAAAACCTGGCGGTTTGGTTGGTCTGGTCTGACCAGTCCAACCTAACCCAGTCTGGGTAAAAAAAAATTGGTCCAAGACAATTTGACTGGACCGGACCAGATTGCTCGGGTTGGACCGGACTTCGGTTCAGGGGCTTAGACCCGTTGGACTGATCCGGTCTGACCCAATTTTGTTTTTTTGTTTTTGGTAAATCACCACTACACTCTGCACTCAACCACTCACTAGAGTCTGAACATCCTAATGTGCTTTTTAACTTATAGGAATCACTTTTAACTCGTCATTTTTTATTACTTTCGGAAGTCAGGTGAAACCAGTGAGTGGAAAAAAAACTGGAAAAGTAATAAAACAAAAATTGATAAACTCAAATTGACTTAGTCACTTTATTGCAACATCCTTAGTCAAAAGTATAACAAAAAAGTGATTGAGTGAAAAATGATCGAGTGAAAAGTGATTCCTATAAGTAAAAAATAACCAAAAAGGAAAAAAAACAAAAAAATGGAAAAAAAAAACTAGACTGGTCCATGCAGTCCACCGGTCCGACCTTGGGCTGGTACCAGATTGGACCTGACCTCGAGCTAACTTGTCCAGCTCGAGGTCCTATTGGGCCAGACCTCAGGTTGACCACCTACCTGGTCTGGTCCTTGGATATCCCTAGTAAAAGATATCCTAACCATGGGGTAAAATCCAACCAAAGTTGGACGGATATTAGTGAATCGTTGAATAAATCCGTTGATCGTTCTGCTCAAGAGTATATTTGCTATAGCCTAATAAATGGATATTCTAAATTGAGTCCAAATTATTAAAAATACATTTAGCAGTTCAAATATAAAAGAGCAATTAGACAAAGAGAGTATTGTATTCTTCTGGATGTTCTCACGAGCTTTTACTTTGGCATCTTGCAAAAATGCAAGCAAGGAGCACTAAATTTTGCACTGTGCTTTTGTGAACACAATGTCATAGGTTACGATGTTTATCAATGTTGACAAATAATTTACATTCTTACTAATTCCCATATGCTACGTATATGTTTTTGTTAAAAAGGATATATATATATATATATATATATATATATATATATATATATATATATATATATATATATATATATATATCTATATCTACACACACATATGTATTTATGTATGTATATGTGTGTGTGTACATACAGATACACACACACACACACACACATATATGTGTGTGTCTATATGTACACACACACATATAGATTATAGATATTGATATATATGTATGTACACACACATCCACACACATATGTATATACACACATAAATATAGGTGTATATATATACATCTACATATGTATATACATCATAAAGGAGAAAGGGTTCAATACATTAAATAAAAAGTAGAATTTAAAGAATGATTAATGATAAATAAATAAGCCATATAATTAACAGAAATAAGGAGAGGATTACATAGTGAGAATGACAACTCTTAGTGAATCAATGTATCAAAAAAATATGTATAAGAAAAATATCAAACAAACAAAATTTAGAGACAATCAATTTTTTTTCTTGGTAAACATGTAAAGGATAAAATTTTTAATATAAAAAAATAATAACAAATTATTAATAAACATTAAAATATTTGAATGCATAAATATTATGTATGTTATTTAGAAATGAATAACTCAAATGAAAAGATAAAAAATAAATATAAATAACAAGAAATAATTAAATAATGAAATGTACAGTTAAAGAATGATTAATAAAAATAAATAAACAATATAAATAATAGAAATAAGGGGAGGAGTACATAGTGAGAATGATAATGTTTAGTGAATCAATGTATCAAAAAAATATGTAAAAGAAAACATCAAACAAGCAAAATTTAGAGGCAACCAATTTATTTTCCGGGTAAATATGTAAATGATAAAATTATTAATATAAAAAAGAATAACAAATTATTAATAAACATTACAATATTTGAAGGCATAAATGATATGTATTTTATTTAGAAATAAAAAATTAGAATGAAAAGATAAAAATAAATATAAATAACAAGAAATAATTTGTATTTTATTGATCTAAATAATAGAAGAAAGAATTCAACACATTAAAATTTGATTATATATACAAGATACATAAATAAATAAGTAAACATAAATAAATATTGTTAGTTAAAAAGAAAATAAATAACAACTAAGTAAAACAAGTGAAAATAATAAACTATTAACAATAATAAAAACTAAATGCATTATAAATAATGTGTATTTTCTTCATTAAAAAAATAATATATAGTTTATTTATAAATAACAAATTCATGTGAAAATATAAATGTAAATAAAAAATAATAAAGGGAAGATGAAATCAAATCATAAAGGAGAAAGTGTTCAATACATTAAATAAAAAACAGAAACAAATTATCAAATCAAAAAATAAATAAACAACTAATCAAATTAGTACAAGTGAGAATGATAAAGAGTAAAATAATCTATATAACAATAAAAGAAATAACATAACTAAATAGAGGCAAGTAGATGAATGCTAAATATATATATATATATATATATATATATATATATCTATATCTTACAAATTTTGTTCATAGTGCTTAGATTTTGTTTAGTCTCGTGAATATATATATATATATATATATATATATCTCTCTCTATATATATATGGTTATAAGATATTAACTTGTAAATTTCATCACTGGACTTGTAAATCTTATTAATGAAATTGTGAAAAGAGGAAGAAGGCGAGCTACAAGAAAAATTCCCGCCGTTACCATAATAGCAGCTTGGATAAGAGTGGAAATAGGGGTAGGCCCTTCCATAGCATCCGTAACCATACATGAAGGAGGAATAGGGCAGACTTAGTAATTGAACCGCCAAATAACAGGAAGGCGCACAAAGTAACTAATAAAATATTAACCTCATTATTAGAAATCAAGTTATTGAATGTTTCAAAAAAATCCTGAAATTCCAAACTTATATATATCAAAAGAACTAAGTGGCCTAATGGTTACGCCATTTAGCTCCTATGAAGGTGGGGTGGGTTCGAATCCTACTCTCCCACTTTCATTCAATATTTTTTGAGTAAAATACTCTAATCATCCTTCTTATTTTGCCTTAGACATCCCCTCTATTTTGAAAATATACACTTTAGTCCAAATCATTAAAATTGTTAAAGAATATTCTAAAAAGATTCTTCAAGTATTTTTTAAAATTAAAACCATATTAAAATAAGGGATTATCATTTCGCTTTTAAAGCGAGATAATTTTATCTGCCTTAAAATAAAGCGACGCCAAGTTGAAAACGTAGATAGCAAGAGTCATTATTCGATTTCTTAACCTTGCCTACGGTTTGGTTTTCGAGAGAAAAAACTCGAACATGACCATTTTCTCGCTTTTTCACGATGGGATTTGATTTTTGAGGTACATGAACCATTGTTTTTAATTTTTGACTATGAAGAAAGAAAAGCAAGAGTATTCCCATTCTATAAAGCGCATTTTCATTCCACCGCCCGAGATAAAAACGAGGGTTTAACATTTTGAATCCATTTAAGTTTTCAACTTTTCTCGTAGCATTGGTTTTACGGGGAAGCTTCAATCATGTTGTCTTGGTCGTTTGCGGACTCGTAGCATCGTCTTCGTATTCGTCTTCGAAGGAACAATCGAGAATGATGAACGTCAAACCAGGAACCGGCCGGACCTTCCGAGGACGTGACGGCGGCGATTCTCCCGAAACTCGGCGGCCGTGGGAGATCCTCACGAGCGCTCAGTCTGTATGCACTTCGTGGCGGATACCTATGAATTTGGGTGATCTTCATGATATGCCTTACGATTTGGAGATTATGTGCCGCCACGCTGTTCCAATGTACGGTGGACCCAAAAGAAATCCCTGCGTGCCGTCCGGACGAAGAAATCAGAAGAAGACTCTTGCTTTTCTTTCTTCACGCCAGGTGAAGAAAAAGAGTGAGACTCTTGCTATCTAGGTTTTCACTGCGCCGTCGTTTTATTTTAGGGCAGATAAAATTATCTGCTTTAAAAGCAGAAATGATATTCCCTTAAAATAAATGTTGTTTACTAATTTACCCCTCATTATACCAAATCCCTAATTTATCTTTTAATATTAATGTTCATTAATGATCTATTTGATATTTTTACTAAATTTAATTTAGAATAAGTTTTAGAGTAAATACCTTTTCTGATCCCTGACAAAAAACGCAATCCCCATTTTGGTCCCTTACAAAAAAAAAGTCCTTTTTAGTCCATAAAAAAGACAAATAAGGGTTAATTTGTTGACATTTTGATTCCTCACAAATTTCTAAAAGGCCCTTTTTAAATTCATAAAAAGGACGAATAATGGTCGATTTTTTTTGTAAGGGACCAAAATGGGGTCCGTGTTTTTTGTCGAGAGAATTTAAAGGGTATTTACTCTAAGTTTTAGTAATCTATTTATGTGGTAAATATTAATAACTTGTTTAAAATTTGAGTAATTATGTTTAAGAATATATGTTTAATGAAATATTCTTAAAAATTTTAAATTATAAGATATTAATATACGAATCTCATAGTAATATTATTTTATAATTATATAACTTAATTGAGTGTGTGTGTATATATATATATTATTGTAAAACATCATCATATATTTAAAAATTACATGATAAGTGTTTAAAAAACAAAAGAGATTAAACATTTATATTTATTAAAAAATAAAAATTTATAATGATAAAATTAATTAATTTCATAATATGATCAATTTAAAATTATGACAAAAATTTTAAAATATATATTAAATTTTTTTAACTTTGAATTTTATATGTGATTATGATTTTTCCCCAAAGATTGCAGATTATTAAGTAATTTTTATTTTAAGGAGGGGCATTTTGGTCAAAATAATGAATCAATATTGTGATTTAACTAACCAACTAACGGTTGGATGGATAGAAATTGAATCTCAAAACTAGAAGGGAAGTTTATGCAACATATATTTTGACTTTAGGGGGTTCATATAAGTTTTCAAAATAGAAGGGATGTCTGCTCGTAAATTAGAAGCAAATAGAGGGGAGGTTGATGTATTTTACTCATATTTTTCTTAAAAAAAAGATTCAACCCTACCCAAAAGAAAAAGCCCTCACAAGATCCATCAATATTTTTTTTTAAAAAAGATTCAACCCAACCCCCACCCAAAAAAAACCCTCACCGTATCTCCAACTACGGTAGCGGTGGTCCTCCGAAGATGATCTTTTTTTTTTTTAAATTATTTAAAAACTAAAGCGAAAAGGGTAAATTCACCAATATTTTAAAATCCCAATTTGGTCAATGTCACTTATAAATCCTTTACAAATTTTAACAGATATTTGGGGGTTTTAAATTTCATTTATTATTTAAATGGAATTTTCCCAAAAAGTTATATCTAACTTGGCACTTTTATTATAAAAAAATATTCATTACATTTCAAATTTCAATACTATTGATTTCACCATGAATTTAAAATTGTTTTCAAACCATAATGATTTTTTTTTTCAGATCAAACTTTAATGACGGGTTCATTTAAATTTGTTGCATTTATTATGAAGAAAATTTCTGTTGCATCTCTCCTTTGTAGCCGTTGCCTCCAAGTGCCAAGAAGATGGACCGGTCACAACAAGTAGCCATTGCATTTATTATTTTATTTTTCTATTTTTTTTCACCCAAGCCCAAACCCAAACCGATCATTCAGTCGTTCCTTCTTCTTCTGCTCGCGAAAGGAGAACTGCCTCAGAGAAGAGCCCCTGGGTGTTCGAACTTCGAACTTCCAAGGCACGATAAAGCTATCGTCTTTTCTACAATTGGTAAGCAACATGATGAATTAGCCGATTTTCCTCTCAGATTCTCAATGCTTTTCTTTTACTCTTTTGCTTCTTCTCCCTCGATTCGAGTTTGTTTCTTTAGTGTTCTGCTTTCTCTCCTCCTTACCACTCAACTCTCTGTCCCTCTCATCCCTCCAACTGCTGTTGCCATCGATTCTTGCAATTAGGGTTTGGCCAAACCACTCGGTTGTTACCCTGTCGGTTTAATATTCGTAGACAATAAGGGTGAAGGGCTTTACTTAATTCCTTATGGTTTGTCACTTTGTCCTTTAATTTGTATGGTAGCAGCAATTAAAGAGTACAGTAAAGTTGTTTTTGTGTATGTAACAGTAGGTGATTGGTGATGATGCCCTCAATGAGATCTGTGCGTCTTTACGTAATAGTAGCTGATTGGTGACGATGCTCCTGACTGTGCATTGGTTTCATTTGTTTCATATATAATACATGTGACCTACCAAGCCAGAAGCTTTTGCCCTTTAAAAGGACATTAATTTATGAAGAGTTCCTTTTGTTTTATAATTGTTGAGTATATTCTGTTGAAAATAAGTCCGTTAGTACACCAGTGACCAAGAGAATTATGTGCATGTGCTCAGGGATTGTAAAGGTTTCTTTGAGAAGTGATTGTGTTGAGGCAATTCAATTTTTTTTCATTTATCACTTTTTGGACTCAAGTAATATGCATGGTAATCTCCTGTTGAAACACAATTTGGCATCAATTTCTAGACTGAAATCATATCAGCACTGCAGTAAGTCAGTAACAGCTGAAATGTAGGCACCAATTGCTGTTTTGGTTGAATTCTCATAGATGACTTTCGAATGTCTGTTACTGAATGATTCATTGATTGAGTGCTTGCAAGACCGGTAGGAAGGAAAAAAAAATAGAAGAGACTGAAAAAAAGAGAAAAATATTAGAAAAAGGCATTGGAAAGAAATGAAAAAAGAAGAAGAAAGGAAACAGAAACTGCTTTGAAAAAGTCAATATTGAAAAAGCGAAAGAAAAAAGAAGAGGAAAAAATATCTTAAAATAAAAGGTGTAATCATGCATAAGCCAACAACCTTCAACCATCATAGAATGTACTCTTAGGAGTTAGGACCTTCGACCTCATAGTAAATCCTTACCTTCGACTTCATATTAAATTCCTTATGAGTAAAGCTCCATTGAAAATTGATTGGATTAGTTGCTGCATAATCTGGAAGCAATAGATTGCTGTATTGTTGTTTCGACTCTTCCTTGCTCATGCATATTTACTTGAGTGATGATAGTCTATTTTAATCATGCATGAACCTTTGTGTTAACTAAGTGGTGGAGATGTGAGAACCATTACAAGCTTATGGTAGGATTATGGGCAAGTAGATGAGAGAGAAATTAACCCTTTCATATGTGACTTGAGTGAAACACCTATCCTTTTGTGTGGCTGTCCGAATTCAGCCATTTTGGTTTAATCTTGTACTATTTGCAGTTCTTTTAGCTTGTGGTATATTCATGGATTGATGTGAAGTAGAGAGGCCGTGATAGATTAAGTGTGATTGCTGATGCTATGGTCCATATAATCATCAAACATTCATATAATAAATAACGGAACCGTTCCATCCATATAATCACTGAAAAGTATAAACTCTTTCTACATTCTCAGAGCATTTTTGAAGCTTATGGAATTTGAATTGTGGCTTAAAGTTGGGAATTTTATTCTGCCATTGTGATTAATTCATTAGACATGCTTTCTCATCCTGTCCTTCTGTTGCTGTCCAGAACTGAGATATTTTCTGCATAATTATTGTTGTGTCCTTGCTGTTCTTAACATTTTACTTGCAGGACTTAAACTTGTGAGTCCTTGAATATTTTTATTACGTGTTTTTGCTTCTGTCTCATTACAGAATATTCTCACTGTCACCATTGAAATCGGCTTTGAATCTGAGTTTTTGCATATTAGTTGTTGTTATACACTTTTGTCACTTCACTGAATTTTATTGTAACCCTGACTATATCTCCTAAAATTCTGAGAAGGTGAAGATGGTTAGGTGAAACTTCTAGGGGGAAACATATTCAAGAACACTTTTAATTGCAAATTCTGCATTTCTACTTTCTGATTCTCTCATTCATAGAAATAGTTGTTGCAATTCATTAGAAATATAGTGACTCCTTCTCTGTTTCACCTCCTAATTTTTCTTACACTTCAATAACTGAATTTTCTATGTGGCTAGATGACCAAGAGATCCGATACCTAGGGTGAAGAAGTACTGGCTGAAACTGTCACAAAACCTGAACCATAAATTTCTATAATCAGTTTGAGCGAATACCAGCTGTTACATCCCATTGGAGCAAGTTCATCTGGACCAGACTCTTGCAAGAATGAAGGAGCTACTGCAAGTAATGCTGCTGTCCAAAATTCTGTACTTACTGCTGTGACAGAAAATAGCAAGAGCAAGTGGTTGCAGACCAGATTCACGAAGCTGAAGGTAAAGAACCTAATCTGAAAGAACCTAATGGTGGTGTGTTAGAAAAAGAGATGATGAATCTGTTTAGCAAATTGGAAGTAAATGTGCCTATGCTTGTTTTAATTGAACAAATGCCTAGCTATGAAAACATTTTAAAGGAAATATGCACTCATAAAAGAATATGCAGACCAAACAAACAAGTTCAACTTGGTTCAAATGATTCAGGCCTTCTCAAACTCCAAATTTCCATAAAATGTGCTGATCCAGGTTCCTTTACTGTTCCATGCCAAATAGGAAAGCTAAATTTCAATAATGCTCTCTTAGACTTAGGTGCAGCCATTAATGTTATGCCACATTCAGTTTATAACTCGTTAGGGATCAAAAACAGAGTCCACTATTGTAATACTCCAACTGGCCGATAGGACAACAAGACAACCTTATGGATTTTTAGAACTTGTCTTGTTAATTAAGGTTAAAGGTCTAGATTTACAACCCAATATTGGGGCGTTTAAAATGGATTCTCTTGCATTGTGTGGTTGAGTATGAGTTCTCTACATTGCGTCATGACTCTAGAGTACAAAATGGACATAATTTGATTTGGAGTATTAAGCATATGCATGGTTTCTACTCATGAGACTCTTTCTTGCGAATTTCTTCTAGACATACTTATATCTTATTCCCATTTCTGTGTGGCTGCTTCTCACATTGATTCCTTCTCTCTCTTGAAGGAACTTGATGTGGAGGCACTTCAAAAGGATCATGCTCTGCCTTACATTGAGGAGCCTCTAGCCCTGGAATTGGAACCACCACCAACAAAAATTTGTCAAGGAGAAAGGCCTATGCTCAAGAGTTTTATGATTCTCATCTGTGTTGAGTTTTTGCTTCAAGAGTTTAAGAAGATTCCGTCTACATGGTTGTCCCTTTCCTCCCTTTACTATATTGAATTGCTTGTGAAATTTCTTGTTGGACTTGATTGCCTATAATGAGTGTGGGGGGAGGGACTAAATCATTAGGAAAAGGTAGTTTTAGGGAGATGATTTTGTGGCCTCTTTGGTTGTCCTAAGCTTGCATTGTGGTCAATGCTAAGTATGAGTGTGGGGGGACTTTAGCTGATTGATTTTCTAGGTGATTGTACAGGAATTTTGGATAATACCTTTGCTAGAATTATTGATTGTTGACTTTAACTTCTCACAGTGCTTTAAGAATCTGGTCCGGAACGGAATCTTTCCTGAACAATGCTTGATTTATGAATTTTTCTGCACTGCACTTTCTAATTCTGAGATACACATGCAGAACCGAACTTATCTTGAATGAATGAAGCAAGTATTGTTTACATATTGATGCCAGCTATGTGGTTTATCATCTGGGAATTTGTATCATAAGTAGAATGTTCTCATGCGATAAAAATGGTTATGTGCATGGTTTAGCCTTGTGTGAGTTAGTTTAGAATGCACAAACCTTGATGGAAGGATTTGAGCCTTATTATCATTCATAAATTCAGTGTGCATACTCCACTTGATTCAATTTCCTCTAGAACTTGTCTTGCGTCTTAATCAAGGCCGCATGATTGCATAAGAGTGATGAATATGATTGAGGCATTCTATTTCTTCACCCATTTTCCTAAACACAAGCCATTTAAATCAATCCCTTGCTAACCCCATTGAGCCCTTCACTTTCATTTCTTCTTTACTTAGGCACTGAATCTGAATTTATACATGAGACTCGATTTTGTATTTGATAGAATTTCCTTTGAGATGAAAATAATTGGATACTGATACATTGATGATGTCACTTATTGAGTTTGATATGGCTGATTAGTTGTTCCTGGACAGAGAAAGGGAAAATATATGAGTGTATAGAAAAAAATAAAGAAAACAGAAAAAGCCAGAAAGAAAAAAAAAGTAGAAAAAGGCAAGGAAGAGAAAGGAAAAAGCCATATGTGTAGAAAGAAGAAAAGAAAAAAAAATGGTAAAGAAAGCAGAATAAAAATGTCTTCAAAAGAAGAGGGAAAAAAATAGAGAAAAGGAAAAGGGAAGAACAAATGGTCCAAATCAGCTTATGAATATAATTTGAACCTACAGATTTATGCTTAAACATTGCTGTACATGACAGCAAATGCTGAAGTTTCAGCCACTTGTTTGATTGTCTAATTATCACTCATCACCTGCGTATATTTTAGATTCTGTGCCATTCCTTTTTCTATTTCCACTTAGACCTTTTCAACATTACAACCAAAGCAAAGACCTCTTGATTCATTACTCTAGTGTATAATGAGTGGTGGAGATGGTAGACACATTACAAGCCTATGGTAGGGGTTGGACTAGTGGAGAGGAGTGAAATTACCTTAAGAGAGGAATGTGAGAAGTGCAAAACAGGACCAAGTTGTATTCTAAAGAATACTCACTATTGGCTAGGCTTAGTACAAGGACTATTTGATTTGCATTCGTACACTTTGCTTGTGATATTAGTTGAAGTGTGATGTACTACTATGCTGGCATATTTTGATTTAAGCTTGCTACATTCTCGCTTATATATCTATTCGGTTTTGTATTGGATTTCCTTGATTGAATCTTTTTCTAGGGAGTGCATAAGTGCAAGTGTGGGGGAATTTGATAAACCATTAATTTTTATGGTTAAGTGAGCATTTTTGAGGGATTTTAGGAAGAATATTGAGTAATATTTGCATAATTAGGCATGAATAAGATAAATTCATATAGTTAGGAGATTTTGATTAAAATAGTTATTTTAGTAGCAATTTAGTAGAATTTCTAGATTTGGACACTGGCTATTTGGTTGTTGTTTATATTGTAGGTGTAATTATGAAATTAGTGTGGCTGGAAAGAAATTCCAACCAGGGAGGAAAGCTGAATCCAAAACTCATGCAAGAATGAAGGAGCTACTGTAAGTAATGCTGCTGCCAAAAATTCTGTACTTACTGCTGTGACAGAAAATAGCAAGAAAATTCCTGAAAGCAAAAGCAAGTGGTTGCAGACCAGATTTACGAAGCTGAAGGTAAAGAACCTAATCTGAAAGAACTTCCATTTCCTAAATCATATCTGTTAGGCAAAAAGAAGATGAATGGTGGTGTGTTGGAAAAAGAGATGATGAATCTGTTTAGCAAATTGGAAGTAAATGTGCCTATGCTTGTTTTAATTGAACAAATGCCTAGCTATGAAAACATTTTAAAGGAAATATGCACTCATAAAAGAATATGCGGACCAAACAAACGAGTTCAACTTGGTTCAAATGTTTCAGGCCTTCTCAAACCGCAAATTTCCATAAAATGTGCTGATCCAGGTTCCTGTACTGTTCCATGCCAAATAGGAAAGCTAAATTTCAATAATGCTCTCTTAGACTTAGGTGCAGCCATTAATGTTATGCCACATTCAGTTTATAACTCATTAGGGATCAAAAACATTGAGTACACTATTGTAATACACTAATACTCCAACTGGCCGATAGGACAACAAGACAACCTTCTGGATTTTTAGAAGACATTTTGGTTATTATTATTTTTTTCCTAGAGTTGTGTATTTGTTTTATTTATCATCTTGTTAATTAAGGCTAAAGGTCTAGATTTACAACCCGATATTGGGGCGTTTAGAATGGATTCGGTTGTTGTTTGTATTGGGTGTAATTCTGAAATTAGTGTGGCTGGAAAGAAATTTCAACCTGGGAGGAAAGCTGAATCCAAAGGAACTCATTTCCATTACTAATGGAATTTGGCTTCCACCTAATTATATAAGAGGCAAGAGGCTGCTATTAAATATGAGAGAGCAACGACGTAACTTATACCACCTCTTGTTTGATTATGCTTGTCAGAACCAAATTATCTTTATAGTTTGAGATATATTTCCATACTTGAAGATGCATCTGAACCCTTAATAGTTTGATGTATTGATTTGCCCTCATCCTCCCCCTTATTATTTGTTATTTATATTTATATTTTATCTTTTCACATGAATTTATTATTGTTTATAAATATTATTTATAATCCTTATTATTCATGCTGCTTATTAATGCATTCTTTCAAATACTGTATAGTTTCTTTATAAGTAATTTAACATTCATTATTTTTTTCCCTGAAGTTGGGTAATTTATTTCCTTATTCTTAATGAATTACTAATTTGATTAATTTACTTTTTCAATAGATATGTTATTTATTTGCTTGGATTCAATCTTGCTAAGCGTTGTATCTAAAATGGTTTCTCTATTTGTGATTGATGACTTGGATTGTATGCTTGGCTCCACGGTTGCATTTCTTGAAGTCTTTGCAATCTGCGACCCATTCAATTTGTTTATAGGTAGGATGGAGAGCAAACACAAACCTTCAAACACTTGAGTTATGAGAGTAAACACTTTACCTAGTGAGGGAATCAAGGTTGCATTGCATCCCTGTTAATTTTTTTACCATGGTACTAGTTAACTTGAGGTGAGTGACATGATTTGAATGGCTGGGCATTGATATATTTGGTGATCCTCTAATATATGATGTGACTTGTTCATCCTACTTGATTTTCTTGGGATTTTTACTTTCTTGCTTTAATTTTTCCTTCCATTTGCAACCTTTTCAAGTTTTAGAATTGCCTTGGTGTTCCCTGCCTTCGCCGTCTTCATTTGTGAATAGCCTGCATGTTACCGATTACTCAGGTACAGTTCCTCTTACCAAGCCCCCTATTTTAATGTTCTCAAATTCTTCAAAAATTCGATTTGGATTTTTATTTTGGTTTCCTCTTTTTTCTTCTCTCCTTGGAAGCCATCTCCGAAGTCCTAATATGATTTTTTTTTTTATTTATGAAGCTAAGGAGGAAATGAATATGAAGGTGTAATTTTAATTAGGAAGAAATTAATTTTGAACTCTAGTTTGCGTTACTTGTTGCTTTGTGGATTTTATAGGAGAGAACAGTTAGCTTACATGTGTTTGGAAGGTGGGAGGTTTTGGGTCTTGGTATAACCATGTAATTTCGGTTGGCATTTTCTTTTGGTGATGCCTAAATCCATTAGATTTCCAAGTCACTTTTGGGAGGTGGTGTTGCTTGCAGCTGCTTATATGTGGGTTGAATGAGTTAAAAATTTCACTGGTATTTGTCTTATCTCTGGAACATTTTGTTTTTTTAACATCCCATTGATTTGACATTGTATAAATTCAAAATTGTAATGATTAATATCTTGGTGTAGATGAATTATGTATTTTTCTGCCTGTTGACCTACAGTTTCAAACTTTGTGAATTCATCTATGATCCGGACTGCAGCTGTAAGTTGATCTTGAACGAGTATAGGAGAAGAGTGGTGACAATTGAAAATGGAAAGAGCACTGAATATAGTCTACAGACTATCACTGACAGAAGTATGTGGAGTTCCATATCTGCAAGGTAGGACAAATATTTAAAATCTAAGCTAAGGAATAATTAGATAGTGCAAACTTCTTTGGTTGCAATTATGGGTGGTTTAAGTTTTTTACTATGTGTTTAAATTATTTAAATGGACTTCTGTTTTCATATTTGTTTTTAGTATTCATCTTCCTCTTTACCTTCCTTCTTTCACTATGATGAGATTCCATTTATTGTTTTTAATTTATTATTTGTAATTTTTTTTTTTCAATCCACTATCTGTTACTATTTACTTATTTATTATTATATAACAATTCATAATTAATTTTCTCTTCTACTTTTTCCACCATCTCTTCTCATTTCTTTCTAATTTTTATTTTTATGCTAATTCAGCATTTCTCATTTGATATTATATTAGTTTTGAGTATTTGTACTATTTAAATTTAAATGTACTATTTTGTTAGATGACAATTAATACTTATTTTCTTCTTCTATTTCTTCTGCGACTTGGAGTTGCTTAATATGTTTGAATTATTATTATTTTTTTGCCAGGTTTGTATTATTGAAATTGTGAGTTAAATGTGCTCTTTTATTTATATTTAGTTAAATTTGTCCTCTATTTTTTTCTATAACTTTAAAACCTTTATTAAGTTGCTTATTATTTGTTACGTACTAGTTAAATTTATTTTTTTTGCCTTTAATTGTTATTTATCATATGTATCTGTAAATCTCTTCTCATGTGTTTTGTTTTTTGCGCCAGTTTCTTCACAGATTTGCTATTTTTTTTTTTGTCATATTTGCTTTTTTAAGTTACTATTTTTTTTAATGATATTTGACTTAAATTATTTGTTACTATTTGTTGTTATGTTTGTACTATCTAAATTATTTGATAAGTTATTTAATATTTAATAGTTAATAAATATTTATGATTTATAATCATTACCTTAATGAACTTTCAAGTAGTTTCGAGTAATTTAAGTTACTCAATATGTTTGTTCTTACTTAAATTATTAATATTTTTGTGGTATTTCATTTAGATGAGCTATTTTGTTGTCATGTTTGACATTGTTTGTTACGTTAATAATTAATCAGTATTTTTTTCTTAATTTAGTTAATTTTTTCATTTATCATATTTATCTATCTATTTATTATTCATTTGTTTCTATTCAATCTTTTTATTGTCATGCTAATTCATCATTCTTTGAAATTATATTAATTGCTGCTTCTTTTTTCCATAATTTTATATGACTTAATGAACTTGCTCAATATGTTTGTGTTGTGTAAATTATATTCTATTTCTTGTACCGTTGCTGAATATATTTGTATTATTTAAATTATTTGAGTTGAATGATTTTGTTTACATTTGATTTTATATGTGCTGATTTTCCTTATTTTCTCATGACGAGGTTTTCAAATAATATTCTGTAGTTTAAAGTCAATATTTAATTAGCTAAATTTGTTTCTACTTACTTAATTTTTATCAGTTATTTAAAGTTATTTATCATCTAAAGTTGTGGGTTTATATTAGTTATATTTAAATGGACTTCTATTGATATATTTGTTTTTCTTATTTTTTTTTTTTTTTGGTTTGGCGTTTGTATAATTGGGCTTATACACTTTTGGGTGGTTTAAGTTTCTTACTTTGTGTTTATATTCATTATCTATTTCTATTTACTTATTATTTATAATATTTATTATTCAAAAATAGTTCTATTATTTATGAATTACTAATATTTATGAACTGTTATATAATAATTAATGATTATTTTTCTCTTCTACTTTTTCCATGACTCTGCTCATTTCTTTGTGATTTTATTTTCATGCTAATTCAGCATTTCTCATTTGGTATTATATTAGTTTCGAGTGTTATTAATACTTATTTTCTTCTATTTCTTCCACGACTTGGAGTTGCTTCATATGTTTGCATTATTTAATTGTTTCTGCCAGGTTTTTGTTATTGAAATTATTTGAATAAAATGTGCTTTTATTTTTAAATTTGTATTTGATTATTGCAAATAATTCCTTCTATTTAATTAGTTAATTTTTTTCCATTAATTATTATTTATCATATGTATTAGTAAATTTTCTCTTTTTCCATGACTCTTTCTCATGTGTTTCAATTTGTTTTTTTTGTCGGTTTCTTCACATGTGTATCTATTTAAATTATTTGATTTTGATTTGCTATTTTTTTGTCACATTTGACTTAAATTATTTGTTACTATTTGTTGTCATGTTTGTACTACTTAACTTATTTGATATTAAGTAATGTATTATTTAATAGTTAATAGATATTTATGATTTATAATTATTACCTAACTTTATAATTTTAATGGACTTTCAAATAATTTAAGTTGCTTAATATGTTTGTTCTTATTTAAATTATTTGAATTAATATTTTGATGGTATTTCATTTAGATGTGCTATTTTGTTGTCATGTTTGACATTGTTTGTTACATTAATAATTAATCAGTAAATATTTTTAATTTATCATATTTATCTATCTATGTATTATTTATTTGTTTGTGTTCGATCTTTTTATTGTCATGCTAATTTATCTTTCCTCATTCGTATTGTATTAATTTGAAATTATATTAATTGCTTCTCTCTTTTTCCATAACTTTATATCACTTAATGAGGTCACTTAATATGTTTGTGTTGTTTAAATTATTTAACTTAATATTTCCTAGTTTAAAGTCAATATTTAATTAGCTAATTTTTTTATTTGCTTAATTTTTATCAGTGATATAAAGTTATTTATCATCTAAAGTTGTGGGTTTATATTAGTTATATTTAAATGGACTTCTACTGATATATTTGTCTTTCTAAATTTTTTTTTGTCGGCATTTCTTTCCTATTAAATTGTTTGAGTTACTCTCTTGTATAATTGGGCTTATGAATTTTTGGTGGTTTAAGTTTCTTATATTTAAATTATTTAAATGGAATTTTGTTTTCATATTTTTCTTTAGTATTCATCCTCCTCTTTACCCTCTCTCTCTCTTGGGCCCAACCTTCTCTCTTTTTCCTTCTTTCACTATGATAAGATTTTTAAATTGTTCCATTTGTTATCTTTAATTTATTATTTGTTACTTTTTTTGGCTATCCATTATCTATTACTATTTACTTATTATTTATTATCTATAATATTTATTATTCAAAAATAGTTCTATTATTCAAGAATTAATAATATTTATGAGCTGTTATATAACA
Source organism: Acacia melanoxylon (assembly GCA_019022615.1). Classification (NCBI taxonomy): domain Eukaryota; kingdom Viridiplantae; phylum Streptophyta; class Magnoliopsida; order Fabales; family Fabaceae; genus Acacia; species Acacia melanoxylon. The sequence continues at coordinate 552,227 of JAFJYJ010000045.1, read as the reverse complement.
ATTAATGATTATTTTTCTCTTCTACTTTTTCCATGACTCTACTCATTTCTTTCTAATTTTATTTTCATGCTAATTCAACATTCCTTATTTGGTATTATATTAGTTTTGAGTGTTATTAATACTTATTTTCTTCTTCTATTTCTTCGGCGACTTAGAGTTGCTCCATATGTTTGCATTATTTTTTTTTTCTTGGTTTTTGTTATTCAAATTATTTGAATAAAATGTGCTATTTTATTTATATTTTAATTTGTATTTGCTTATTGCAAATAATTCCTTCTTTTTAATTAGTTAAATTTGTTTTTTTACCATTAATTATTATTTATCATATGTATTAGTAAATTCTCTCTTTTATCTATGACTCTCTTCTCATGTGTTTTTTTTTTTTTTGGGGTCGGTTTCTTCTTCATGTGTATCTATTTAAATTAGTTGATTTTGATTTGCTATTTTTTTTTGTCACATTTGACTTAAATTATTTGTTGCTATTTGTTGTCATGTTTGTACTATTTAAATTATTTCATATTAAGTTATGCATTATTTAATAGTTATTAGATATTTATGATTTATACTTATTACATAACTTTATAATTTAATGGACTTTCAAATAATTTAAGTTGCTTAATATATTGTTCTTATTTAAATTATTTGAATTAATATTTTGGTGGTATTTCATTTAGATGCGCTATTTTGTTGTCATATTTGACATTCTTTGTTACGTTAATAATTAAGCGTTAATTTTTTTCTTTAATTAGTTAATTTTTTTATTTATCATATTTATCTATCTATTTATTATTCATTTGTTTGTGTTCGATCTTTTTATTGTCATGCTAATTCATCCTTCCCATTCGTATTATATTTATTGCTTCTCTCTTTTTTCCATAACTTTATATGACTTAATGAAGTTTCTTAATATGTTTGTGTTGTTGAAATTATTTAACTTAATATTATCATGCTAATTATTTGTTCCTGATGTTTATTTTATTATTCTATTTCTTGTGCCACTTGGAGTTGCTGAATATATTTATATTATTTAAATTATTTGAGGTTAATGAGCTATATTGTTTACATTTGATTTTGTATTTGCTGATTTTCCTTATTTTCTCATGACGATGTTTTCAAATAATTACGTAGTTTAAAGTCAATATTTAATTAGCTATTTTTTTTATTTACTTAATTTTTATCAGTGATCTAAAGTTATTTATCATCTAAAGTTGTGGGTTTATATTGTTAATTCTTATGTTTTTGATGTTTTGATGATAACAATTATAATGTAATTAATTCTTAATTCTCAATGAAAATTTGAAGCTTCTGATTTGCCTCTAGTTAAAGAATTAATGCCTTGAGTTATATGCTTCAATGTTTAAATGATTTTCGCTATGCTACATTGAGGTAAAAGTGTTTTAACTCAAGGGAATAAGTGTTGAAAAGGTTTGCCTCTAGGTAAATCTATTTTGCCTCGAGTTAATTGATCCTGTTAAAATGATTTTAAAATTATATGCCTCTAGTCACTTACTTTATGACTCTAGGCATTTCCCTTTTTAACTCAAGGCATTTTGTATATGACTCAAGGCATTTTCCTTATACGCATAAATCCATTTGATTATCTAATGGCAAACTCGTAATTATGCTTAAATCTATGGTTTGCCTCTAGTCATTCCATAATTGCCTCTAGGCAATAAGTTATTTGCCTTAAGGCATTTCTTTTAACTCTAGGCATATGGCTCTCTGTTTCAAAATATCATCTAATGGCAAAATCGTAATTATGCTTAAATCGATGGTTTGCCTCTAGTCATCTAATAGTTACCTCTAGGCAACTTGACTCAAGGCTTTTTATTTATGCCTCCAGTCAAGTCGTCAAGTGCCATTTCAAACTCTGGAAGTGATTGCCTCTAGTCAATTAATAATTGCCTCTAGGCAATATGACTCTAGGCATTCTATTCATGACTCTAGGCAAACTATCCTTTTATCCATTATTTCTATGCTTTCGTTTTTGCCTCCAGTCAAGTATTTTTTGCCTCTAGGCACATGACTCAAGGCATCAAATAACTCTAGGCAAATCCGGTAAACACGTTAACTTGCAAAAATCGACTTTGCCTCCAGTCAAGTAATAGTTGCCTCTAGGCACATGACTCTAGGCATCATCAATATGACTTAAGGCAACATCTTTTCAACATGAAAATTCAAACGATTTATTCTTACCTCAAGTCAATTAAAATGCCTCCAGTCAATATGCCTCTAGGCATGTTCTTTTTAACTAGAGTCATATCTTTCTATTTTTCAAATCACCCCGGTAAATCTAAATCAAATGATTATGATTTTATTTATTTAAATCATCACTCATTACTATTCTTAAATCCTTTTAATCAGTTTGCTAAATGGGTTTCAGATGATTAAACCTCGGATTAACAACAAATTGTTGTAAAACAATTTGTTGTGTTAGACGCATTAAATGAGGTTACCATATCGAGACACAATCTCAACAACCACTCTTCTGAACATTTGAAAGATATTCCTGTTATTCCTATCTCACAATAAATGCTATTTCACAACGGGCAAAACAAAAGGAATGAAAGAATGTGGTGACGGCACAAATCCACCTGGATCATTAATGGCAAAAGTATTAACCAAGTTGTATCTGTCTAACGGCTATATTCAAGAGTCACGGTTAATCTTCAAGCTTCACCAACGGTCATTAATTGCAACAACTATAAATACCAGAAGCATTGAATTCGCTAACTACAGAAACGTTGTGCATTCAATTCGAATTTATTGCAATCTACTGTTTCATTAACTTCACTTAATATCTTTAGATATTTTTGTGTACTTCATTGTTTATCATTTATCTACTCGTGAGGAGTTTCTAAACACTTATTTGATTATTGCTTTGTAAAATCTTAAGGTTGTGGAACCTTAAGTGTGGGTGTACAATTACAGCTTATAAGGGGGAAGTGAGTCCTAGTGAGAGGATCATCGAGTACAGTGTGTAATTGTAATTGTCTTTGAAAGATAGTGGAAATCTCAGGTGTTCTGGGGACTGGACGTAGGTCAAAGAATTGGACCAAACTAGTATAATCCCGTGTGTCCATTGTTCTTCTCTTTGTCTTTGTTTTATGTTCTTAAGCCTTAGTGAAAGATTTTTTATAATCACCTATTCACCCCCTCTAGGTGATATTCCACTTTCATTTGTTATATTAGTTATATTTAAATGGACTTCTACCGATATATTTGTTTTTCTTAATTTTTTTTTTTTGTTGGCGTTTCTTTGCTATTAAATTGTTTGAGTTACTCTTTTGTATAATTGGGCTTATGAACTTTTGGGTGGTTTAAGTCTCTTACTTTGTTTTTATATTTAAATGGAATTCTGTTTTCATATTTCTTTTTAGTATTCATCCTCCTCTTTACTTTCTCTCTTTTTCCTTCTTTCACTATGATGAGAATTTTAAACTATTCCATTTGTTATCTTTAATTTATTGTTTGTTACTTTTTTTTTTTTGCCATCATCTTTTACTATTTACTTATTATTTATAATATTTATTATTAAAAAATAGTTCTATTATTTAAGAATTAATAATATTTATGAATTCTTATATAACAATTAATAATTATTTTTCTCTTCTACTTTTTCCATGACTATGCTCATTTATTTCTAATTTTATTTTCATGCTAATTCAGCATTCCTCATTTGATATTATATTAGTTTTGAGTGTTTTTATTATTTAAATTTAGATGTACTATTTTTTAAGATGACAATTAATACTTATTTTCTTGTTCTATTTCTTCCGCGACTTGGAGTTGCTTCAAATATTTGCATTATTTAAGTAGCAAATCCATCCTGGAAGTATAGAGTATAGACTCAGGAGCTATGTTGCCCTGAAAGTTTTTCTTGTCTCAATGTTGTCTTGGAAATTTCAAAATGTAGCAATATTGCTCTATCACGTTAAAAAACTAACGTTGACCATAAAAAAATTAACGTTGACCGTTAACTTTTTAATGAAAATGAGCAACATTGCTGTGTTCTTAAACTTCCGAGTAACATTGAGACAAGAAGAACTTCCAGGGTAACATTGCTCATCAGCGAAAACTTCTAGGGTAAATTTGCTACTTAACCCTTTTTTATATATACATACATTTCTAACCCCTTTGAGCAAACAGAACAATAACAATATAATTGTTTGTTGTGCCACTAGATTCTTAAACTGTGCAATATTCGACAATGGAAAAGACATGAGGCACACACTGCTTCAGGCAGCAAGCCGATAGCGATGCTAGTGAGGGTGAACACTCTGCTTCAAGGCTACTCAGGCATTCGGTATGAGATGTTAGAAGTAATCACCAAACTGCTCAACTACAACGTCACTCCTTGCTTGCCCCTACATGGCACCGTCACCGCTTCCGGCGACCTCATCCCTCTTTCCTACATTCTCACTTTGCTTGTTGGTCGCCCTAACTCACAGGCCATTGGACCTTCTGGGGAGTTCCTTACTCCTAACCAAGCTTTCCTCCTAGCCGGAACCAATACCCACCATACCACTTCAGGTATGCATATCAGTCTGAAGAGCATAAAACATTTTTACTTAATTTGATTAGATTAAAAAAGTTGGTTAAATTTGTTAATATAATGTGTATTTTCTAAAACACCGTAGCCATCTTTTTTGATTCCCCATTCCCTCTCTTTGTTGATTATTGTTGATCGAGCATCAATAGGGGGTACATTAGAAAAAATATAAAAATTATGCCTTATATTTATGATTAATATCAACTATCAAAATTTGTTTAATATTAAAGACCACAGGAGTACAACACTAGCTAGCTAGAGTGCATGCCAATTGATTTGCATTCTTTTTACCAACAATATTAATTGCATTACTAGTCACATTGGACTGGTCAGGTCAAGAGTTTTAGAAAAGTTGGCTAAATAGGATTTTATACTCACTATCACTTGTTATAAGATCCAAATAATCAAATTGTGTGGTTTGAATAAAAGCTCTTAAAGGAGTAAGGCTATAATATCTACCCTTCTCTAGACCTCACCTGGCAGGAGATTTATGCGCTAGGCCGCCTTTTTTAAATAAATATGTAGAAAATATATATTTTTAAACACGCCCTTATTTAGAAGTGGGTGAATGAGATAGAGTAATAATGAGAAAAACCTATGGAGAAAATTTATTAAAGGTAAAATTAGCAAAAAATGTATTTGATACTCAGATAACTCCGAGGTGAATTATATAAAATGAGACAAATGGATTCAAAAATTTGAACCTTTTAAAAAGGAAAGAAGGGAGTATTTATTTTTCCTTCATTCATGGGCCAAAAGCAATGTCATTTATAGTTAAATAAATAATAGTCCGTTAAAATTTGTGGTTTATTAACTCTATGTAATAAGATTATGAAAGGTTTATATGTGAACGTGTTTTTTTTGTCTGTTAGTATCTTTTTCATTTAGATATTACTTTTTTAGGGAGAATGACGAGTAAATACCAAATAAAATTCCAAAACCCCCAAATGTCTATTAAAATTTGAAAATGACATAAAGGTGATAGAGATTAAATTGAGATTTTAAAATGTTGATGAATTTATGATTATACCCTCTCTTCCTCCTCCTCTTCCGCCATGGCAACGCGCGCGCTCGCGCGCACACACACACACTCTCTAATTTGTTTATCTAGCTTAATAGTGTGTGAAATGGTGTGATTTTTCTTAAGAGATACTTGTCGATAAGTCCCCGGAATCTCCTCTATTTTCGTATCCTTTTTTTTTTTTTTTTTTTTTTTTTTTTAAAAAAGGGTGTTTGATTTGGAGTGAGAGGTTTTGGACGACAAGCTCGTAGCTTGGTTCTGGATCTGACAAAAGCACTCAAAAAAATGTTTTCAAAAAAAAAAAACAAGTTCTCAATTTGAGAACTTGTTTTTAAGGTGGGAGGCGAGGTGCAAGATCAAGGTACACAGTATCTAGGTTTTGAGGAAGAAAACGGTAAACAATTAATGTGGGATTTAACAAAAGTTGTAATAGGAATAACAAGTTCTTTAACGGAATTAATAAGTTCAGTAACACATTTAATAAGTTCATTCGTCAGGTGGAATTTATGACATTCTAGAAAAACTAAAATCTGAGCACCATTAACAAAATTAGTAATGAGAATAATAAGTTCTTTAATGGGATTAACAAGTTCGAATGAGTTTAACAAATCCATAGTGACATAAGTTTCACCAGACATTTAATGAACTAGTTCAACTCATTACTAAACTTGTTAATCTCATTAAAGAACTTCTTATTTCCCATTACTAATTTTGTTAATGGTGCTCAGATTTTAGTTTTTCCAGAATTCCATAAGTTCCACCCGACGAATGAACTTATTAAACGCGCTACTGAACTTATTAATTCCGTTAAAGAACTTGTTATTCCTATTACAACTTTTGTTAAATCCTACATTTATTGTTCACCGTCTTCTTCCTCAAAACCTAGATATTGTGTACCTCGATCTTGCACCTCGCCTCCCACCGTAAAAACAAGTTATTAAATTGAGAACTTGTTTTGTTTTTAATATCTAAAAATGTTTTTTGAGTGCTTTTGTCGGATCCATAACCAAGCTACAAGCTTGTCGCCCAAAACCTCTCACTCTAAATCAAACAACAAATTTTTTTAAGTTTTTTTTAAAGAGTTATGAAAATAGAGAAGGAGATTTTGGGGACTTATCGACAAGTATCCCTTAAGAAAAATCTCTCATTTTCGTACACTATTAAGGTAGATGAACAAATTAGAGAGAGAGAGAGAGAGAGAGAGAGAGAGAGAGAGAGAGAGAGAGAGAGAGAGAGAGAGAGAGAGAGAATGTGCGTGTGTGTCTGAGTTGCCATGGCGGAAGAGGAGGAGGAAGAGAGGGAGAGGAGAGAGAAAAGGGAAGAGAGTGCATAATGGTAAATTCATCAACATTTTAAAATCTTAATTTGATCCTTGTTACCTCTAAGGTTTTAGAATTTCATTTGATATTTATTCGTTGTTCTCCCTAAATATTTTATATATTTAATTAAATTATATTATTTTAATGATAATTGAGTTGACCGGTTAGACATTGCCCTAACCCTACGGTGTAGCTTTTCCAGTGTACCCTTTTTACTAACACAGGTTATATCCATGAACCATCGATCAGATGATGAGAGAGACATAGACATAGGTGGGTCCCACGAAGACAGGGTCAAGTTCTTTGAATTGCAGCCAAAGGAAGGCCTTGCTATTGTAAACGGCACAGCCGTTGGATTTGGATTGGCTTCGGTGGTGCTTTTTGAAGCAAACATCTTAGCTTTATTGTCACAAGTCACATCTGCCATTTTTGCTGAAGTAATGCATGCCAAACCAGAATTCACCCACCACATGATTCACAACCTTAAGCACCATCTTGGTCAGATAGAAGCAGCTGCAATTATGGAACACATTCTAGAAGGATGCTCTTATGTGAAGCAATATCCTCTTAAATCACAAAAGCCCAAGAAAGAACGATACACTCTTATGACTTCCCCTCAATGGCTTGGACCACAGATTGAAGTCATCAGATATTCCACAAAGTCCATTGAGAGGGAGATTAACTCTGTGAATGACAATCCTTTAATTGATGTTTCAAGTAACAAGGCTTTCCATGGTGGTAACTTCCAAGGCACACCCATTGGAGTTTCAATGGACAACACGCATTTAGCTGTGGCTTCCATAGGAAAACTTGTTTTGCACAGTTCACTGAATTAGTAATCGACATGTACAACAATGGGTTGCCTTCTAATCTCTCTGCTTCTAGAAACCCAAGCTTGGATTATGGCTTTAAGGCTTGTGAAGTTGCTATGGCCTCTTACTGTTCTAAGCTTCAGTTTTTGGCAAATCCTGTGACCAGTCACGTGCAAAGTGTAGAACATCATAACCAAGATGTGAACTCTTTGGGTCTAATTTCTGCCAGAAAAACCAGTGAGGCTATTGAGATCTTGAAGCTAATGTGCTCAACTTATTTGGCTGCACTATGTCAAACTATTGACCTTAGGCACCTGGAAGAAATCTTCATTATCACAGTGAAAAACACTATAAGCCAAGTTACAAAAAAGATATTCCCAGCCACAGATCAAAACCCATTTCCACTCTATGAAGAGGATTTACTTAAAGTGGTCGATAACGAGTATGTGTTTTCCTACATTGATGATCCCTTCAATGCTTCATACCCATTTATGCCAAAACTGAAACAAGTACTTTATGAGAAGGCACACAAGAATGCTGTGAAAGAGAGGAATAATAATACTGTGAACAGTAGTGGTGCTTCAGTTTTTGAGAAGATTGAGGATTTTGAGGAAGAACTTAAGCTTGTTTTGCCAAAAGAAGTTGAAAGGGCAAGGGTGGGTTATGAGAATGGCAAGCCAGCAATTCCAAATAGGATTGAGGAGTGTAGGTCATACCCATTATACAAGTTTGTGAGGGAAGAGTTGAACAGTGGGTTGCTTAGTGGAGAGAAGATCAAGTCACTTGATGAGGACTTTGATAAAGTGTTTAGAGCAATTTGTGAAGCAAGGATTGTTGATCCACTTTTGGAGTGCCTTGCAGATTGGAAAGGAGTTCCAATTTCAATGTAACAATGTTTAATTAATATGCAAGAAATCGGTCACTTGGTGGGATGCTGTTCTGGTTTTTTTTTTTGGTGGTCTGTTTTAATGATTAATAAAGGACATCAATGGGGTTATTCTGAAAATTATTCTTTGCAATCATGTTTGTTGAATTGGCATGAGATCAAATATTAATTAAATATAGAAATATTAGGTTGCATATGCGAAATCACATTTTTGGTTAAATACAAGCAATTTAAATTACCATTTTTTGAAAACGGAAAATGGAATAGCACCACACATTACGCAATATATGAGGAAGTTTCTTAGATCCCTGGCTTTAAGGGAGGGGAGGTAAAAAATTAATGAATTGAATTTTAAGAAAAATAGAGAAGCGGAGTTACAAAATTGAATTTTAACAATAAATGCCATCCATATCACAACATGTATCACTTTTGGTTTTGCATAAAATAACATTAATTTAATTAATAAAGATTACAAAAAAACTCAAGTTCACCGTGGCTCTAATTATATTAGAATATAATTGCATTTCAATGTTAAAGATTAAACATGAAAATTAACAGATACACTACAACAATAATTTGAAGTTGTTAAATTTCAAATAAAGCACATAATAATATGTACATGTCATACAACACACACAAAAACACACTCTTGTTCTTTGAAGCACCTACGCGGTACTTAATTTTTAGGGAAAATGACAATTAGGTCCTAAGGACCATAAAAAATTACAAAAAAGTCCTAACAAAAATTCACATATAAAAAAAGTCCCTATTATTTGTAATGAAACAAAATCCAGGTGTTTAAATTTTGTTGTGAATATAACATTTCCTGTTGTGAATCTAGCCTTTTTTTTTTTTATGAATGACCAGGTTTTAAATTTTGTTGTGAATATAACACTTCCTGTTGTGAATAACCTCTGTACGCTTAGGGACTTGAGTTTGAAACAAAATCCATGTGTTTAAATTTTGTTGTGAATATAGCATTTCCTGTTGTGAATATAGCTTTTTCTGTTGTGAATGGCCAGGTTTTTAAATTTTGTTGTGAACATAGCACTTCCTATTGTCAATACAAATAATATCAAAAAAGTCCCTAGGGAGTTTTTTGATATGTGAATTTCTGTTGGAACTTTTTTGTTATTTTTTATGGTCCTTGGGACCTAGCTGTCATTTTCCCTAATTTTTATGTCTCAGAAAGCTAATGTGAATCAAAGCTTTGCCTTTTGCACTCTCTCAATTTTTCAACCACATACTCTCACATTGGATCCCTCTCACCCAACTGCCATTATTTAGTTAAACAAAGTGAGTTGCCATGGGCCTGAAGATAAGCACAAATAAGAGGAAGATGCAGCTAGCCATGCTGATAAACAAGATGTAACACCCAATTTTTGATTTACCGAAAATCTTGTATTTTAAGGAATATGTTACCATGTATTAATTTGGTTAACATATGTGACATAAAGTCACATAGAATAATGGCTATTTTAAGAGTAAAAGAGCCATGGAAAAGTTATAAAAACACTTAATCAAATTAAGTGTCAATTGGCAAATAATAGGCAAATTAGCTTTCATTAATTAGGATTAATTGCATAAATTCTCCTATTTAATTAGAGATAAGTTAAACACATCAAAAGAGGGCTGATTATAATTGAAAATAATTAAGGCCAAAGAAAATGAAATAATACTTGTCTAAATAAGCCTTAATTGTCATGGTTAGCTAACAAACCAATGATACAATGAAACATGTAATTAGTGGGCATACAAACACTTGATTAGAGAGTTAATTAAAGCTTATAAATCTGCCCCAAGAGTCATAAAAAACATGCATCCAAGGGGGAGGAATATAAGCCAAGTATTTTATGACAATTAACGCATAAATACTTTGAAAAGTCAACATTTGCAACTAGCCAATTAGAGGAGTGAACCAATAGATATTTGCTAATGAAATAACATATTAAATGGCTAAATGGTGAAGCATGTCGACAGCCAAAATTAAAGGAGAATATTGGAGATCATAAAGTGGATTTGATCCTATGGTTGTAAGGAAGGAAGAAAAAATGGAGCACTTTGGGAATTACTATTTTAACCTTGAGATTTTGCCTATAAATAGCAAGGTTTCCTCTCCAATTTCTTCACACCAACAGAAAGCAATCTGATTTATAAGTGAGAGTGAGAGTTCTTGAAGAAAGGAAGAAGGAGTTCAAGAACTTAAGGTCGGTTCTTGAGCAAGTTCTTAGTAAACTTGTGGTTTAATCTAAAAAATTAGGGAATAAATTCCTACCCTTGTTTTTAGGCCTCCATTGCATTTAAAATGCTAAATGAGGTAAAAACATGTTGGGAAAATAATTTTAGATATTAATGGAACAAGATTGTGAAAATTGTAGAATTTCCAGTTTTAAATCATGTGTTGGCTGCGAACATTGATGCTATTATTTTATGTATCAAATAAAGTCATAAAATTATGAAATTTTACAGGCATAAAGTAGACATGTAGGGATTTCCAAATATATAAAATATGTAACGTTTTGAACTCTGGACAAGGAGATAGGAATTTTTGAAGATAAGCCTTATTTACTGGATTTAAATCTGAATAGTGTTTGAAAACTTAAGATCTGGGAATGATTATTGATGTTCTGGCTTCTGGGAATATTTTTCCTTGAAAATAGACATGTCAAGGGTCATGAGGATTTTTTAATCACTCAAAAAAAAAATAGAATTAATTATGATTTTTCAAAGTTGCTGAAAAATTTGCCCGAAAAATCCAACAATGTGTTTTTAAGAAACTATAAGGGTAAAAATGGAAATAATAAATCCACCGAGGGTAGAAAGGTAATAATAAACCTTTAGGATATTATTCTAAGCAATATGATATTTATCACAATATCATATAATAATCCAGCGATAATGTATAGGATATCTGGGAAGTCAGATTCGAAGGACGGGCGTTTTGGTAACTACGCTGTGAAAGGTACAGACGCGTACTGTAACTTTAATTACCTATATCTTGTATGTCTTTATATGATAGAATGATTCATGAAGTCGTGGACAAGACTAGGTCTTGGGTCATGCATCGTGACTAAGTTATGGGCCTTAGGTCACATGTTTATATACATTCATCTTTATGCGGGTTATAGTCATGATAATACCGTAGGGTTGTTTTCCTAGCGCTGAGGACACGAGGAGTCATGGCGCAAACGTGTTGGATATAATTAGTTTTGATGATGTCTCATATAGATGTCATTATTAAGAGCAAAAAGCATGTATACTATATTTATCTCTTACATTGACTAACTAATATATATTTAATGTAGATTAGTCCAAGCTGAATTATAGAAATTAATCAAGAAGGAGATAAGAGATTACAGAAAGAAGAAATTGCAGAGAATGACAAGGAAGCAAGAAGTTATGAAAATATTTTGGGAATGCTCAAGAGAAGAGAAGAAAGAAATAAGAACTTGCTGAATGGAATGAGAATATGATTATTCAAGTTCTTAAATTGATGCTAGAAGTCTCCACGATGATATGGAAGTTGGAATGGCTCAAATCGGAGTTAAAATAAGCAAAATCAAGCTTTGGGATGAACTAACTCGAGTTAGAATGTTTTCTACAGTATTTTGGGCATCTAGTAGGAGTTGACTCAAGCCAAAAATCATAGACTCGAGTCTAGGTCTTAACTCAAGTCAACCAATTTTCTGACTCAAGCCAATAGTGATTTTCAAGCCATTTTTGCTCTCTGGAACGAGTTAACTCGAGTCAGGCTTCAGTTGACTCGAGTTAGGTGTGTTTTCAGCAACTCTTTTCTACTCTGTTTCACGTTCAGCTTGGACGAGGTCTGGTAATTCGATGATATCTCCCAAACCAGAGATCTGATTGAGGTGAAACCAGTGGCATATGAAACTAGACTCCCAATGAGTCATTTCGATATAAAATTCAAGCCCAAAGGAGTTCATATAAAGGAGATATGAGTTGTGGAATTTGACAGTGAAATTCACGCCACACAGCAGACCAAGCTTCGATGTTTTGAGTGTATCTTACAAACTACAAATCCAATTGAGCTGAAACATGTGGCATATGAAAATAGAATCAAAATTCGTTCCATCAAGAGTTTAACCAGCCAAAAAAAAGTTCAGACCAGGGAGATATGGCCTTCGAAAGTTGACACTCAAAATTTTGGATTCATTTCAGCATAGGCTCAGTTTTCAGGATATAGCTCACATTATACACAACCAAATGAAGTGAAACCAATTCCATAAGAATGTAGACTCAACAAGTGTTTCAAAAATTTTGGAAGCAATCAAGTTTGATGGGATCTTACCTTGAGCCAAGGCTTTGTCAACCTCAAGTCAAAGCAAGGAAGAGAGTTAGATGTTTTGAGAAGAGTTTTTGACTCGAGCCTCAACTTAATGACTCAAGCCAGAGACTTGTCTTTCGAGCTTTCAAATGTTTTCCTTCGCGATCGACTCGAGCCTGTTTACTGATGCTACCAAAATTTAACTAAGTACCGCAAGTGTACAAGTCATGAAAATAGTAAGTGGCAAATCAAGGTCATCCCATAGAGACTCAATCAAACTAGTGATTAGGTGTTAAATTTCCTTTTTTCGTTTACGTTGAGAAAATCAGAATTGTTTTCAAAAATAGTAAAAAGAATTTAAATAGAAACAAGAACTTTCACAAAGAGCAAATTTCAATAATAAGAACGAGCAATCCAGAGTCATCAATCCCTTATTAGCTTCATAAACCTTGTTTTCATTAATTTAATTAGCCTTAATATTAATTTTGTTAATCTCAAGTATAAATAGCTATAAGTGTCTGTCGGTCCACTTACAACCCTCTCTTAAATATAATTTGTTATGTCTAACACAATTACTCAAGAGGAAAAAAATCAAACACACTCTTCAACAATTATATGGGGCCATTAGGTATATGTTTATCCTAACCGCAAATTAAATTGCAATCTAATCCCATATTACTTAATCTCGAGCCTAATTAAAATTCCCTTCGTCAAGGTAAATCCTAATACTCAAATTCATATTCAATGATGGCCAATCACTAAATAGATAAATCTAAACAAGATTAAATAACCAAAATTAATATCAAATTTAACTAAACAATGAAGACCAAATTTAATCCACCTATAAGTTCATAGCTACTCTAGGTTGAAAAGAAAATCTAGCCGCACATGGCTAAAACCAAATACATGAAAGCAAAATAATATTCAGATTCAGACAGGAAAGGAAAAGAAAAGAGAAATCAAGACTCTTTAAAGAATTTCTCAGTGCTCCTTGCTGTCAAGTTCTCTATCTGCTCTGCGTCCCTCCTTGATCCAAATGTATGTTCTTTCCGTGCATTCACCGCTCGTGATCTCCTCTTTCTTGTGTCTCTGCCGTTTGCGTCTTTTTGTTGCCTTAATCTCCGTTGTTCTTTTCGTCCCCCCCTACGCCTCTGCTCCTCGTTCTTTATAATAACTTAGGGTTCTGCTTGTTGGGTCGTTGGCATGATCTGCTTTTCTTCTATTTCTATCCCTTTGCTTTTTGATTCAAAGATATATATTATTGTGTGAATCAGCTCCCAGATTACAACAATAGATTTATTTTAACTTTTTCTTTGAATGGGGTCCACGTTTTTGCTAGTGTGTGTTAGTTGGGCCGTGGGAGTTGTATCTTGGATTCCTTTATTTTCATTCCACGGGGCCCACAGTTCTCAATCACATCTGATTCAAAATCTTTTATTCTATTGCATCTATAGCTCATGCGATATGCTTCTTCTTCTATATAATTTCTCTTTGATATTTTCTTCTCTTTTAGATCTCATAATATCTCCTATACAACAAAATAAGATATCAATAGATTTTCTATTATAATATTCTTTTATCCTATATTTAATTAAAAGATGGATAAATATATAAAAGATAATTAAATAAGTATAATATTATTAAATTCAATCCAATATATCTCGGAATCTATATTTATTTAATTATAAAATATATGCTTATCATTTACTTGCCTCGAGTCTAGAGGTTGACTCGAGCCACGGAAATTTGCCTTGAGTTAAATGTCTTCAGTGTTTTTTAGTGATCATTTGATTTTGACTCAAGCCATGTTTGGTGTAACTTGAGCCTAAGCCCAGACTCGAGTCAAGGTTTTTGATGCCTCGAGTCAAGACGAGACAAAGAGCAATCTGGATTAAAAGCCTAACTCGAGTCAACTATTTGTAACTCGAGTCAGAGGCGTTTCAAGTATACAGTTCAAACTCACCGTGTCTGAAATCTTTGATTCTCATCAAGAACATCCAGATGAATTCCAAAAGAAATTATACTACTTCTTAACATTGTTTATATCATTTTTGTATAAGTTTCAGATGATTATATGAAGGACTTGAGCATATAGCTTATCAGACAGCAGAGCACAATTCCACAAACGTCTCCGAGAATTCAGAAATGATCGTTATCAATTAATTTCTGCTTGCTATACTTCTCAATGCTATTAATCATGTTTGTTAGCAAGTTTCAGATGATCAAACGAAGGATTAACATCATATTGTCAAAAAGCAGATGATGATGTGAGAAGCTTCAACGGTAATATTTCTCCAATGGTCGAATAGTTTCAACGGTCATATATGCTCACAACGGTCATATTCAAACCTGTAAGAATTGCTCAATGTTCTTCATTGACTATAAAAGGAGAACCATTCAAAATAGAGATAACGATGAGAGCTTGCACTGTCAAAATGGTGATATTCTAAATCCAACATTTAGCTCACACGCTCTCTGTTCTCAATGCTTGTATAGCTCATCATAGAGAGTGAAATGATTTGTATTGTACTTCAGTGTTTATTCATTTACTTCTGAGAGAGAAGATTCATTGTAATCACCTTATCATTTTATCTGAGTGATACTCAAGATTGGGTGATCTTGAGTGGGAAACTCATTGTATTGATTACAGCTTGTAAGGGGGAGTAAATCCTAGTAAGATGATTACTTCGAGTTCAGAGTATGTAATCAAGTGGGTGTATTGATTACAGCTTGTAAGGGGGAGTGAATTCTAGTGAGAGGATTACTTCGAGTACAGAGCGTATAATCAAGTTGAAAGAAGATAGTGGATTGAAAATCTCAAGTGAAGCTTGGGGACTGGACGTTGGTCAAGGATTGGCCGAACCAGTATAAATCTTTGTTTGCATATTCTCTTCCATTATCTCTTATATTCCCAACATACATATTTGAATGACTGTTTATTGCTTTATAAATCATTACTGTCATACAAACTACTTTTAGTAAGTTGCAAAAAGATTTTCAAAGCTGATAAGTTTTTATCAGACACCCAATTCACCCCCCCTCTTGGGTGACAGCCTCTAACAAAATGTTTTAACATTACATGTGTTATGTGCTATGTATTGTTGTGTTGTTAACATCACATCTGCTATGTACTATGTATGGTTGATGCTGATATGTAATGGATACCTGTCATAGATTGTTTATATCTGATATAGAGGTTAACTGTTACTTAAGATTCAATTCGATTGAATCTTAGCCCTGACTAAAGGTTCAGGAAAAGAACTCAGATATGAGAAGGCACTGGTAAACGGAGCCATGAAAAGGCATCGGTAAATGGAGCCGTAAAGAGGCACCGATGGACGGAGCTGAGAAGAGGCATCGATGGACGAAGCACGTGAAGAGGCGCCGGTCAGAGCGAATGCCGGAAAAGGTTTGTCAAAGCGTAGTTTTTGGCATGAATTCAATAAAGTTAGTTCATACTATTGGTGCTTAAACTAAGAAAGGTTTGGTCAATGTGGTTTCAATAATTAGTCACCGTGAAAGACAAAGAGACTCCCACCCGACTAACACCGGCCTGGCCAATAGGTATGATAAGCTGTATTGGGTTCCGAGCCACAAGTCTAGTTAAGGCTTGATTTAAGATGTATAATTATTATGTCAAGAGTTTTAATTACACAAGTTCCGGATAATTGTATCACATGAATATTCCTTTGAGATGTTTAATTTACCAGCTTATGCCTGTGCATTTTATATTAGTTACTCATTGTCCAAACGTAATGCATGCTCTCCGTTCTGCTTTACTCCGATCTGTCAACTCCGTATTCCTCAATACTACGTGTCACCTGGTACAGTAAGTAGTATGGAATTTGGGATGTTACACAAGAATCCCTATAAAAGTTGCCATGCAAAAAAGTAATTCTATCATAAAAATTAATTAATTATATAAAAAGGAAATTAATTCTATCATCCATACAAATTTGTTCCCTTGACAATAATTTATTCTGACAAATGAATAGGATTAAGAAAGTCATTGATACCTTGCTAGATAGCATTTCTGCACTTTAATTTAAATATCAAACCTCCACTTTACTTTATACCTTCTTTGAGTCTAATTAACAAACCTCCATTATTGTGAAAGGTGAAATCACATGCGCTAATCAGAGCACTTCACATAATGTTTCTCTCTTTGTTTTGTTAATCTGAAAAACCTGAGCATTGTGGTTATCAGAGCATAATTATGGTTATCTTTTTTTATTTGTTTGTTGGACTGTAATAATAAGTATTGTGTGGTATTGCTCCTTTATCTATTTGGCATTACAATATCAAACTTTGTTTCATTGATGAAGGCAAGCCTCAAGCTTACAGATCATAACACACAGTTGTGAGGCTGTGGCATATTGCCGCTATCTAACTAAGTTGTTCAGCACAAAATTAAGACTGGAGGATTCACAAGAGTGACAAAATCAAGGCCTGTATAACATATCAACACATTTTATGCTTTCCCTATAAGAATGACTAAACTCTAACTCCCAATCTAACAACAATTGCAAAGCATTGAGCAAATCAATATATATAACTTTGAAAGCATGGTTTACTACTCCAAAGCATATACACAAGGCCTTTTGGAGGTGTTTCAAATCTTCCTTATTCCACAAAGGAAGAGAAAACATCTCCTTCGCACAATATTAACTTTGAAAACATGGTTTAGTACTCCAAAGCTGAGATATTTAATCATCAAAACAAAGAAAGGTATTCAACGGACAAAAAGTTTAGTCAAGAAAATATAAAATAAATGAGAAAAATGACTACACAATATTTATACCATGTAAAAGGTTTCAAATATTGACGAACCTTGCCAACAATCGACCAGCAACTTCTTCTTAACCTTCTTCATTGTCACTATATGTCTTCATAAGCAATTTTTGCATCATCTTGTTTGCTCCTTTTCGGGTAAAACAATTTTTTTCTTCAGTATACATGGCTTTTCATCAACACACATAATGTTGACTATACACGAAGACATATACTTTTGGAAAACAAATTACCTATAGGAAAAAAAAAGCATCTGAACAAGATGTTCCAAAGCTTGCATATGAAGGGCTCCAAGGAAGAGTAGATGAGAGAATTGAGAGACGAAGAGCAAGAAAGGGAGGTAGAGAGTGGGACTATATATATAAGAAATTCTAGTCAAAGAAAGTGACTAATTTATCGTAGGTAGAATGATAAATTTCATGGGAACTCTCAAATATCATATATGAATAATAACAAAGAGTACATATGAAAATATAGACATGTACGCAGATGACGAAATCGCATCAAATCTCTAATTGGAATATCCTAAATTTATCGTGATCTAGATTTGGAATTCTAATCCTAACTAATTAAAGATACAAACAGTAGATGATGAAGATAACAAGATATTATTTTTCACTCCCCCTCAAGTTGGAACATGTAAATTGAAAGTGCAACTTTCTTCGAAGTACTCGAATTGAGCTTTCCCTAACGCCATGGTGAAGACATCTACGAGTTGCTCCTTCTTCCAAATCTTTGCTGGTTCTATCTCCTTTGACTAGAATTCTTTTACAAAATAATATTCCATATCAACATGCTTTGTCACAATATAGAGGAGTTGCACTACTTTGTTTTGCTCTCAACTCCTTAACTAGCCACCTTAGCCATATCAACTCACTCATTGTATTCGCCATCACCCTATACTATGATCACTACCCAAAAAACTGTCAATTTGTAGCGGTTAATTTGTAGCAGTTACAAAAATCCATTACAAATTCTGATATTTGTAGCGGTTTCGACCTAAACTGCTACAAATTTGCAACGGGATTACATGCACCAAGTGGCGCACTGGTTATAGAACGACCTTTGCAGAGGTTATCACAAAATAACTGCTACAAAAATTGGTGTGAAGTTGGCACCAATTTTGTAACAGTGAATTTGTAGCGCTTTCTGTTCAGAAACCACCACATATTTAGCGCAAGCTATTTAACACCTTAAATTCCATACTACCCATTTTGCCCGGTGACATGTAGTATTTAGGAATATGGTGCTATAGGTCAGAGTAATGCAGAACGGAGAGCATGTATTATCGTTTGGACGATGAGTAATTGATGACATATGCCCGAACATATGATGATGCCTGACAAATGCTGGTTATATTAAAAATTTTGCGAAGGAATATTCAAGTGTGATACATTTACAGACTCAAATCTTGGTCTATCTAGACCTATGGCTTGGAACCCAACACAGTTGATCAAACCCATTGGCCAGGCCGATGTTAGTCTAGTGGGAGTCTCCCCGTCTTTCACGGTGACTAATTATTGAAACCACATAGCCCTAACCCTTTCTTAGTTTAAGCACCAATAGTATGAACTAACTTTATTCAATTCATGCCAGAGACTACGCTCTGATAAACTTCTACCGATACTCTTCATAAACCTCTTCCGGCATTCATCTTGACTGGTGTCTCTTCGCTTGCTCCGTCCATCAGTGCCACTTCACGGCTCCGTCCATGTCGCCTTCTCAGATCCAGGTTCCTTTCCTGAACCTTTAATTAAGGCTGAGATTCAATCGAATTAAATCTCAGGTAATAGTTAACCTATATATCATATATAAACAATATATGGCAAATATTCATTACATATCAGCATCAACCATATATAGCACACATCAGATGTAAGGTTACAACAATACATAGCACCCAACATACAACATATGTAATATTCACAATGTTTGCACTCACCCTGTGCCATGAATCCACATGTCCTCAGCGCTAGGAAAACAATCATACGGCATTGTCATGACTATAACTTGCACAAAGCTAAACGTATATAAACATGACCTAAGACTCATATCTTAGTCACGGTGCATGACTCAAGACCTAGTCTTGTCCATGACTTCATGAATCATTCTATCATATATAGACATACAAGTTATAGGCGATTAAAGCTACCAGTACGCGAACGTACCTTTCACCGCGTAGTTACCAAAACGCCCAACCTTTTGAATCTGACTCCGGACTTCCCGAATATCCTATAATGTTACCGTTAGATTATTTCCTTTTCCATGATATTATAATTAATATTATATTTCCTAGAATAATATCAAAATGGATATTTTCACCTATTTTGACATTTCTAGCCTTGATGGATTTGCTATTCCACTTTTATCCTTACATTTTATTAAAAACGCAAACTCTAGATTTTCTGGCAAATTTTGCAACAACTTTGAAAAATCATAATTAATTCTACAAAAATCCTTTTTTAGTGCTTCAAATTTCCTCATGGATCATTTCTAGGTTTAACATTTTCAATCATTGTTCGATTTGAATTCCAAAATAAGGCTCAACTTCAACAAATTATATCTCCTTGTCCAGAGCTTAAAACGTTACATATTTTATATATTTGAAAAACCCTACATGTCTAATTTATTCCTATAAAATTTCATGATTTTAGGACTTCATTTGATACATAAAATAATAGTCACAACGTTTGTTGCCAACACAAGATTTAAAACTGGAAATTTTCCAACTTTCACAATCTTGATCCATTGATTTTAAAAACTATTCCCTAACATTTTTTCCACTTCATTTTTCATTTTAAAAGTAATGGAGACTTCCAAACATGAAAAGGAAATTTACTCTATCATTTTCTAGATTAAAACACCATTCTACTAAAAATATAAAGAGATAAGCTTTAGAACTTACCTCGAGAACGTTGCTCCTACTTCTTCTTGCTTCCTATGAATTTTCCCCACTTTCTCTCTATCTCTAAATCATATATGTAATGCTGATTTTGGTGTGAAGAATTGTGAAGGGAGCTGCCTCCTATTTATAGGGAAAATTCAAGGGTTAAAATGGTAATTAAGAAAGTAAACCAAAACTCCATCTTTCCTTGTAACCATTAGATGAAAAACCACTTTTTGAAGACAAATCTCCACCCTTCCATGGCTGGTCGACATGCCCCCTTTTATAACCTATTAGATGTGTTTTTATTTACAAAATATCTCTTGTTTCAAACTCCTAATTGACTAGTTGAAATATTTGACTTTTCAACACTAATTTAACAAAGTTATCATCTCTTCTCTTTCTTCCCATTAACAGGACAAAATGTGGCAATTTTGGGGCTGTTTCATGAAGCTAATTAATTTGCTAAACAAGTGTTTATTTGTTCTCTAATCACAAGTGTCTTTGTATAATTGGTTTATTAGCTAATCATGGCAATTAGTGCTTATTTAGAAAAGTATTATTTCATTCTCTTTGGCCTTAATTATTTTCGAATATAATCAACCCCTTTTGATGATCTTAATTTTCCTCTAATCATCTTGAAGAATTATGCAATTGGTCTTAATTAATGCAAGTTTAGTTGCTCATTAGCTAAATTGCCACTTAATTTAATTAAGTGTTTTTATAATCTTTCCATGGCTCATTTGAACTTAAAATGGTCATTATTTTATGTGACTTTAAGTCACATATGTTAACAAATTTAATATGGTAACATATTCCTTAAAATACAAGATTTTCGGTAAATCAAAAATCGGGTATTACAAGCAGGCGCTTTATGGCATGAAAGTTGTGGTAGTTTATTTGTAGCGATTTAAATGGAAAAACTGCTACAAAATGTAAAGAGTTTGAAAGTTTGTAGCAGTTATATGTACAAACCGCTATACAATGCAAAGAGTCTTACACATTTGTACCGGTTACTCCTATAAACCGCTACAGAATGCAAACTTTCTTGGACATTTGTAGCAGTTAACCATAGAACCCGTTACAGAATGCAAACAATCTTGCACAGTTGTAGTGGTTACTCATAGAAACCACTACGTAATGCATGCACTTTTGTAGCGCTACAAAGTTTCACAGTGGTTTCGTGATTTGTAGCAGTTTTTGTTTAACCGCTGCAAATGTTTACACTTTGTAGCGGTTTGTTCATAAAACCGCTACAAAGTTGAAGCCTTTATACACAAGCCGCTACCGAACAGTCAACCATGCAAATTTGATTCTCACACGCCTTCTGAAAGATTCTCTTACATTTAGCTCAAGCATTTACAAAGTTATGGCTTATGGGAGATATTTAAACAAGGGGAAGGAGGCGCTATAAAGATACAGAGATATGGCTTTAGGATGATAACAGGAGATACAGTGAAATGAAGGATCAGATTTTGTTATCGGTGAAGAATTTGCAGCATGAAGCTAAACATTGCTTTGAAAGTAGTTGCCAACCACATGAATAAATGCAAATGGCCTATGCTTGGTATCATGTTACGTATCACCCTCCATATAACCATGAGAGCTCTAGTTATCTGAATTTTTCATAGACTTTATCTGTAATAAAGTGTCCACATAAATATTCGATAAAATAAAAGAAATTGTACAAGTGTGAAAGAAAAGAACATTTAAAGTTTATTGCATTTCAGTTATATTGTTAAAGATTATACTCACATATATGGCAACACTTCGTTCCAGTATGTTAACACACACAAATCACAATCGAAGTCAGTGTCAGCCAAGCATATCTAAAAACCAAAATGCCAATAAGAAAAAGAACATACAGTAAGCAAATGAAAGAAAAATCTAAACTAACTGTGACATGGATGTGAACAAAACTAAGGATGATTGGACTATGGGAATATATAGGAATAGAGTTGAAAGCTATTGTAACACAGTCACCAGCTGGTCAACAATGAAGTCAGTAGTAAGATTATTTTTATTTGAATTTATAGGTCATAAAAAAGGGCTATCAATGAAAACAGTGATTAAATTAAAATTGGGTGATTAAGAATACATGTGTTTACATATTATGATATACATACTCCCCCAGAAGCCCCGATGATTAGTTTAAATCTTATTTCATAAACTTGTCAAGTCACTAAAATAATCATCAATCTGTCAAAAAAGCAGTTTCTCTCCGATGAAAAAAAAGCTAAACTTGTTTTCATTCACCTCTTGACTCTGAAAATTGTGAATTTGCATGCGCTAGGGCATAATATGAAGTACCTTGGCATAGGAAGATGAGTTCCTAAGGAAAGTTTGCAACCATGGAACCCTAAAAGAAGGTCGACGAACAACAGCAGAAGACAACAAAGACTACTGAAGAAAGAGAGGTTGAGACTGCTAGGAGAGGGCTGAGGTGGAGAGGACAAAGTCTCAAATTGATACTGATTCATCTGTGAAGATGAAGGCCACTGTGAAGGAGAAAGTGATGAAGAAGAAGAAAGAAAGAGTGGGGAAGAAGAAATTGATGAAGTTCTGATGGAGGGAGGCTGAGATATATAGGTGAGAAATTTCGTGGAAATTTTTCTTCATCAAGTATCATAAAGTATTTTTTTACATCACATGTCCTAATCTAATTTTTTATGCAACCCCTAAAGTTTTTTTAGTAACACTAAGTTTGTAAAATTTAGGATGCTTGTTGCTACTAACTACTAAGAAAAACCATTTGAGGTAAAGTTGAAGCAAAATTTATTTTAGAACATTGGGTGTCACTAGAAATATACTTTACAGTGCTAGATGTATCAAGAAATTAGTTTTGAATATTGAATGCTATTGAAAACAATAGTCCATTACTATTAGATGGTACATAAAATAGCCCTATGTTATTCTTTATAAATTCATATATTTCATCACATTTTTCTTATGTAGTTGCTGGTTTTAAACTCAATTTATGTGTAAAGTTGATACATACAAAGAAAAATATAATGTGTTGAAAAATACTTTGGCAACTATAAAATTATGAGCTAAGTTTTATAGAGTTTTGATTTAATTGAAGAAATTAGAAAGCTCATAAACTACTCTTTTTAGGAGGATGAGGATAAGATGTAGAAACTCACAAGGATCATTGGTAGCAAGGAAAAGAACAACAAAATGTGAGAGGAATATCAAAGAAGTATCTTGAATATACTCTCTGTCACTTTTGACTCACTACAACAAAGCAAAAGCGAAAACACCCCAAATATGGCTTCATAGTCAAATTGCATCAACAAGGGGAAGGATGTAACTTCATAAATGCAATATATTACAGCAAAGTCCCTTGGTACTTATATGTTATTTCATGATTTCAAGGGACTTTATTGTGATAAATCCTCTTACTTGAGACCTGAATGCAATTCTCCCAAAAATATTTCCTTTCACTTGGATAGTTGATTATAATATTTCTAAGAACATGACTATAACTCTAGAAGTCATTTGAAATTGAGAGACTCATCAGGAAGTGTGGTAATTATGTAGACAATGAAAAAAAGTTAACAAAATACAAGAGTATAATTAGAATTTTGATTATGAGCAGCTAATAGCTATCCCATTAAGTTTATTATTCTTTAGAAAAAAAGACTATCATGTTAAGTAAACTCGATACCCGAATTCAAAATTTCCTCATAATTAACTCTGCAGTTTTAATTCTTGAAATGTGTATATCTAATGAAAAGTTTATAATAAATTTTAAATTTAAAGTACTCAATACTACCTTTTCCGTAGTAATAACTAACAACAATAATATGATTTTTTTTCTCACAATAACAACAATATGATTAACGATAACATGTAACAATATATCTATCATTTAAGCATAATTAGCGTTAGCACTATTTTAAATGTAATATTGATCGATTTCATGCCAGGCACAGTAGTTTCGTAAAAAAACAATTCGAAGTAAAATAGAAAGTAAGGATGTAATTTGTACGAAAGTAAAATAAAATTCTCATTATTACCTGGTTTAATCAAGGAAATCATAGTCGAAGTCATCACTGATAACGGTGCCACCTCGAGAGAGAGCTGGTGGAGACGCAAGAAGATGGTGAGTGGTGCAGCTCAAGGCTATTTGTGAATGAGGTTGGTCGTCAGCGGGACTGAGAGTGAGATGAGAGATTGATTTATCGGCAAAGATGAACTTTCGATGAAGAAGAGAGAAGGGAAGAAAAAGGAGACAGAGTAGCAAAGATGGGAGGGTGAGATATTTATTGAGGAGAAGACTGGTGGTCTCATGTAGACTGGTGGCGAGCCTAACCCCAAGTTCAGTTCAGTAGAGACAGCCATTTTCCTCGGCCTCAAATTGTGGCACCAATGTAACTTTGGGAGTGGTGGAGGTTGAAATGTCAGCAAAGAGAGCTTCAGCTTGAGAGGCATCAAACTCAACAGGTGTTTGTGCCGGTATGTGCATGAAAGAGTGGGTGTTGCTGTGGTGCAAGAGGAGAGAACAATGTTGTTCAAACGGATAAGAAATGTGAAGCTCCTCATAGATTGCATAAAGATGTGGGCAAATTGAGGGAATGGACATGACAATCTCATAACCTGCATGATGCAAACCTTCCTACTTTAAGTCATAGAGGCCGTGCACTTGAAACACAACATATATCCACCGAAAACATAAATATTGATCATTAAATCTGGCGGATGGAAACTATTATGATCAACAACAATTGGCCAAGTAGTGCGTGTCCCAAAGTCATATCCATAATGAAAGATACATTACTAGTAACAATCCGAAAGAACTGTCGGCCCTCGTAAAACTAGTGATGCAGCTCTGTGTAGAAGGCGACTTTATGAAAATGATCAAAAGTCCTATTCTCATCTATTGTAGAACACTTAGAAGGCAAGGGAATAGTACACGAAGCAAAGCAATGATGAAGACTATAAATCAAGTGATCAGTCCATGCATGAATCCACTCAAGAAAAACGCCTAAGAAACCCACGTGTCCTCGCCATGCAAAGGTATTGAGGTTGATCAAAACAGTGGCAGGCTTAGTGCAATGATACCTCATTGATGTTGGGTTAAACTTAACATAGTTACCTATATTCCCTTGAAGAATTGACAACCAAAGCGAAGGTACCAAAGTCAAAAAATGTTTTTTAGATTTAGGAAAGGAAAACTCACTGCTTGTTGATATGAAAAACGTAGCAAATTGGGCAGAGGATGTTAGTATTTAGGTGTCCTAGAGACAATCTGTAAAGACAGATCAACACCATTTCTATGTTGTAATATTTCATTATTAATAAATGAACACATTTTATCCTTATCATATTTATGTCTCACCTTTATTTTAAGGTAAATATGTGTTTGAAGATAAAAGCCCTAAGAATAGAACATGTGTTATTCTTGAGGATCAATGATAGAGATCATGATCATGAGGACTCGAGAACACTGGATATCTATTGCCTAAAACTTGTTCCTAGTCTTGAATCACCAAGAAAGGCCATTGATGATCTCAATAAGACTAGTACAACATCATCTACATGTATGAGATACAAGGTAGGGACCTCATGGAATACATGCATGGTGATGCCTTAGCTGATGTCGTGGGTGGATATGTTGGAGAACAGATAGCACCAAACTGACCTGCCGAGAGACTCCACAAAGATTCATTGTACAGAGTATAATTGAATGTGTAAAGTCTCTCATCATTTGGTAGTGTGGATCTTCCTAGACTTAAGGATGTCATCGAATGCTATGTCCTAGGGTTATACTTTGACTATACAACTCTATCCGCCTGAAAATGGGGAAAACAGTGTACTCTTGGGTGTAACTCGAATACATGAGTATAGATGGACATGCTAAGAGGACTCATAGTCCCCTACAAGGGATTAGTCATTCACAAGACCGGTAGAGCTTGGATAGCTTCTACTTAACTCAGGAGTCTGTGCACACAACAAGTGATCATGACGAGTCATGATCCGTTATAGAGTTAATATAAGAAGATTCCTAGTTTTGTGAATTAGCTACATTTAGTCAATTAAGAGAGATGATACTCTATCTTTGCTCTCGACTAAATGTGAATGACGATGTGAGGGATAATGCTTGGACGGTATCCAAATATGAAAGGTAGATCACTTTTTCAACTCAATTAGTTCTGGATCCGCGGGGGGCATTGCTAGTGTCTTATGAGGTCATTAAATAAATTGACCCCGTTGAAAGAGTTTTAATTTGTTCAAGTTTATTTATGTCGGTGACTAATTGGGCCTAATGGGTCACACACAAATGTTATTCCAGATTGCTTAAAATTAGCAAACTTGGGTCAATAATTGTTATTGGGTTTTATCAAGAGTAAAAGTGTAATTGGATTGGAGTGAGACTCCAAGCCCAGTAAGAAGCAAAATGGCGTCACATATATGGTCCCCAGTGGAAAATTAGTTTCTCCACAAAAAGGCTCAAATGTATTAGAAGGCCCAACGGGGTCTTAGGCCAAGTTGAATTTGGAATTTGAGTTTGAAATTTAATATGAATTTTAATTCAAAAGGTTAGGTTATAAAAGATAATTCTGAATTATCTAATATATATATATATATATATATATATATCCAATAATGATTGGATGAAGATGGGAGAAATAATAATTGAGGATTGAATTAAAAATAATTTTGAATTTTAGTTTAAGAGATGAATGTGATCCATCATCTTAAAGTATTATTCAATTAATCAATTAAGATATAAATGTGATTCATCATATTAAATGGTTGACTCAATCAATCAATCAAGAAATAAATGTGATCTTTCATCTTAAATGATTGATTCAATCAACCAATCAAGATATGAATTTGATTCATGATCTTAAATTTCATCAATCAATCAAGATATGAATTTAATTCATTGTGATTTGGATTTTCCAATTCAAGCTTTGAATGGACCTTTCTTATAAGCACTTAATGTTAGTTCTCTATGTGTTTTGATGATAACTGACAATTGTATACTAAATTGAAGTTTGTCTTTGTTAAGTTGAAAAACTTACTGTCAAAAGCAAACTCGAGTTTGGAGTTGACAAACTCGAGTTTGGACTTGATAGAGAGTATCTCAAGTTTTCTAAACTTAGACAAACTCGAGTTTACATTAGCAAACTCGAGTTTGTGTCATACGAGAGAGCACTCTAAGTTTTTTCAAGTTAAAGCAAACTTGAGTCACATGGAAAACTCGAGTTTGTGTTAGACAGAGAGCCTTTAATTTTTTTTTTGAACTTAACTAAAATTGAGTTTAGTTTGTAAAAATCGAGTTAGTGTTTGGCCGAGAGCTTTTAAAGTTTCTCATCTTTAAGCAAACTCGAGTTTAGCATAGTAAACTCTAGTTTGTGCTTGGCCGAGAGTTTTCAAAGTTTCTACTCCTTTTTGGAAACTCGAGTTTGTTTTAGTAAACTCCAATTTGTGTCAAGCCGAGAGCTTCTCACTATTTTGAACTTAAGAAAACTCCAGTTTGCATTTGAAAACTTCAGTTTGAGCTCTATGGACTTAAACATATTTTCATTTCAAAAAGTCTCAAACTCAAGTTTGTCATTTAATGACTCGAGTTTGCTCCTATTTCAAAGTGTTCTTCAGAGCTCAATCGCGATGATTACCTGAGTAAGAACAAAACTCGAGTTTAGCTTTTCAAAAAAGATTGCAAACTTCAGTTTGCTTGAACAAACTCCAATTTAAAGCGCTCTATTTGAAAATCAACTTTCACGATTTTGCGAAATCTTCATATATGATCTAGATACTTCATATAATCACTTATTACTATTCCTAACTATGTTTAATCAGTTTGTTAGTGAGTTTCAGATGATTAAAAGTGTATTAGATTGAGGATTAACTATAAAGCAAAAGGTGACGTCAGCACATTTATTGCTGGTCCAGAAAACATAGCATCCTTTTGGCAAATCATTCTCTGGACTTTGCAAAGGTTTAAATGTTCTCTTTCCCTCTATGGAAACTTCACCTCCCAACGGATTAATTTGATGGAAAGTCAACAAGGTTATCTGAGCACCTAGATTAACTCAAGACAAGAGAGAGAATGGACCAAGTTGCAACCTAACAACTACATTAATGTCTCCAACGGTTACATTAATGATTCCAACGGTCATTTAATGCTTCCTTCATATATAAGCTGAAGCATTCAAGTCTCTAAAACAACCAATATACAGAAAACGAAAATCTATCAAGTTTCAACTGCATTTAGTGTTTTTTACCTACTTGTAAAGTATCTTTTAATACATTGTACTTCAGTGATTATTTCATCCGCTCTTTTAGAAAGTTTATCATTGATTATCAATCATTGTAAGAATCTCAAAGTTGTGGGAATCTGTGAGATTGGGATTATCTGTTTACAACTTGTAAGGGGGAGTGTATCCTAGTGAGAGGATAACTTTCAAGTGCAAAGTGTGTAACTGATTTGAGAGTTAGTGAAAATCCCAGAGTGTCTTGGGACGGGACGTAGGTTAAGAGTTAAGATTGAACCAAGATAAATTCCTCTCGTGTCTTGCTTCTCTTCTCTCCTCTGTTTGCCCTTGTTTTGCTGTCTATTTTTTTGGGTATTAAAAAGAAAATTTTAAAATCCCCAATTCACCCCCCCTCTTGGTGATTTCCTCCATTTACACTTAAATTAGGGTTAAACTCTTATAAAGTGCTGATTTTTGGTTTGCTCCTCTCTTGCACGTTTTTCTAGGGGGAAAACAAGATGCCTTATGCTCTCTAAATTTCAGTAATTACCAAAGGTTTAGAGGGAAAGGGTGCCATCCAAGAAAGGCAAGATTCCAATGATATTGCTCCTCCTATCTTTAACCTTATTTCATGAAACCACCACCTTCTTGAAAAGACAAAAACCATAGGAAACCAAACCTCAACCTTGCCTTCGCCTAGCAAGCATCCAAGGAATGTGAGGTTTCAAGAGAAGGAGTTCTCATTGCAATCGGGGGGTAGCTGTGTGGATCAACGTTAGAGGACATCAACAACATTGAGTTCTTCAAGTGATCTAAGGTAATCCTAATCTCCAATAGTCATGTTATTAAGTTTTCCTAATCCCCAATAGTTATTTTAACGAGTAATCCTAAAGCTCATGAATATTATAAATTGTTATGAATTCTCATGAGCACAGTAAAAAGTTACCGATTAATAATTATTAACTAATTAACGTAATGAGTTAAGTTTAATAATTCATGAGGATAGTAAGGAGTTACGGGTTTCCACAACGATTAAACAAAATTTTTGTTTTCAACCTCGTGAACTTTTGCATGAAAGTCATGTAATAGGCAAAGTTAGCCAACAAGTAGTATCAGAGCCGGGCTTGTTACTTAAAACACATGGGGTAACATTATTGAATTCGATTCAATGATAAATTAGGATATGCAAAAATACGTGCATGTGTTTTTCTAATCTTTTTGTAGGTACAAGAAAAGGGATGGTCATGGTGCCTCAAATGAATGATTTAAATTATTTTTAAATTTTATTTCTTTTGGTAAATGGAATTTTTTTGTCCCGATGCAAATTTTATTTTCTTATTTTTGGTAAATAGGATTGTTTTGTCCCAATTTAAATATTGCATAGAAAATTATAATAGGAATAAGAATGTAAAATTTTAGATCATGGACAAGTACAAGAAGAGTTTACCAAGAGATCATTCAACCATGATGAAAGAAAAGAGCATATTTGAAGATTTGATAATCCAAGACACGGAGATGTTTTGAATCAATAATTGGAAGGCACCATGATCTTCCACAAAATACATGAATTGTTGTTATTATTATTATGCATAGAATTATTATGACTAGTATGCATGATAATATTAAATGTGATCACCACACAACTAGCATGCATGATAAATACAAGCCGTTTAAAATTAAACTATGTGGTAGTTGTTTTATATGTATATCTAATTTTTGCATGCAAGATAAAATCAATTCTAGCTTAAAAATTGACTAAATGCTTGTTAATTTATTAGTTAGTAATTGAAGATGAGACAAAAATGAACCCTCACAAAAATTATTTAGCGCGTTTGTTTACCTCCCATCATCGGTGGTGCTTAAAACCCTTCGACATGGTAGTGCTCTCTAGCTAAGCTA
The DNA here is from genome assembly GCA_019022615.1 of Acacia melanoxylon. Lineage (NCBI taxonomy): Eukaryota > Viridiplantae > Streptophyta > Magnoliopsida > Fabales > Fabaceae > Acacia > Acacia melanoxylon. The sequence goes on along the minus strand of JAFJYJ010000045.1, from coordinate 521,571 downwards.
AGACCTACCGTTTCGTTGGGTAACGGTGCCATTCACAGTGTATGACACTTAAGATGATGGTTTTGCTGGACTAGATGTATAGTCTGCAAGCTGAGTTGAGTCTATGCGTTTAGGGTAAATTATCTAGCACATTTGTTTACCTCCCATCTAAAGGTGGAATATCACCTAGAGGGAGGGTGAATAGGTGATTATAAAAATCTTTTTGCTTAAGCACTCAAGAATACAAAGGAGAGAATATAACACAGGAGATTATACTGGTTCGGTCTAATTCCAAGACCTACGTCCAGTCCCCATGCACCTTGAGATTTTTCACTATCTCCAGGATTACAATTACACACTTAGTACTCGGATGATCCTCTCACACTAGGACTCACTCCCCCTTATAAACTGTAATTGTACACCCACACTTAAGGTTCCACAACCTTAAGATTTGACTAATGAACAATAAATTGATAAGTGTTTAACTCTCTCACAGAGTAGATAAAATGATGATCACTGAAGTACAATGAAAATATCCGAAGATATTAGCTTAGTTAATGAAACAGTAAAATGTAGTTGAGTCAAATTGATTGCACAGTGTTTCAGTAGTTCGGTAGTTGGCAGAATTGAATGTGGTGAGCATTTATAGTGATCTTCAATTAAATGCCGTTGTGAGACTTTGAATATAGCCATTGAGTCTCTTCGTAATTTTTTTAGACATGGTTGATTTCCGTTGAGCATAATCGACCTTTGCTTCATTAAATGCGTTCGCCGTCGATTGTATTTGTGCAGAAGGTGACTTAGAATAATAGCCAGAATAAGTATGTATCGAAGGAATGTCTTCGTCTACTATAATGCTTTATTTCGTTTGCATGCTTTGTTTTCCCGAGACAATAAATGCTTCTGACACATTGAATTGCTTTTCGGCTAATCTTGAAAACAGACAAGGTTTAGTATCTGAAATTCACTCAAAAATGTGATTAGATATGATAAAAATAGGTTTGAGTGAGATTAAGATGGAATAGATATTAACCCAGAAAATTTAAGTTGGAGATTAACGTTACAGCGAATACTTTTTAAAAAGCTGAGAGCCCATACTCGAGTAGCCCTTATATCTTACTCGAGTGACCATATAGAAATGGCGTCACTGAAGTTCATTATTCGTCTTTACTCGAGTAGCATTCTGCTCTTACTCGAGTACCCTACTCGAGTAAGCTATATCTCTTACTCGAGTAACGCGGCAGCACATTCATATTAGTGACTTTAACATCGATCATACTCGAGTAGCCTGTTCTTCATACTCGAGTAGCAACTGTTCTTTGCTGAAAGAATATACTCAATGAAGCACATTAGCAAACTGTACTCAGATACTCATTTTGTCTTACTCGAGTACCATACTTGAGTACTAGAGAATGATTACTTGAGTAGGCCTCAACCCGAGAGCAAATAACACATAACAATAATCATACTCGGGTAAGCACTTACATGTACTCGAGTACCACTTACATCATACTCGAGTAACATTTTGATATTAGAAGAATGTTGTCAATGAGATCATATACTCGAGTAGCCATAATCTATACTCAGTAGCATATCAGAGAAGCTCTTGCGATAATTGATCTGTCAAACCTTACTCGAGTAACACTTTACCATACTCGAGTAGCATTTCCTAAAACACTTAAACAGAGAGGTTAAGCTTAATATACTCGAGTACATATATACTCATACTCGAGTACATATTGATGCAGTTAAATAATATTGATTCAAAACCTCAAATACTTTTAAGTCTTGTTATCATCAAAACTTTGAGAGCTAATACCATCATCGGTGGTACCTAAGAATCCTACGACATGATAGCTCTCTCTAGCTTAGCTAAGACCTATTTATTTTGAAGTGTATGACGGTGCCATTCAAAGTATATGAAACTTAAGATGATGGTTTATGCTAGACTATATGTATAGTCTGCAGGCTCAACTAGGTCTATGTATTTAGGGTAAAGATGTCAAGTTATTACATAGTGATGTGATACTAAGTAACAAGGTGTTGTCAACCTAATAATCTAAGAGAAGACATGGAGATGTTGTTTATCAAATCAACCCACTGGGTAAGTAAGTTTTGCAGGCTGAGCTGGAAATAAATGATTCCATTCGTTCTCTTAGCCCACTACGGATATCCTTATGAAAGATAACCCTAAAATCATTGTCTGAGGGTCATTGATTCTAGAGAAAATAGTGGGAGGGCCACATATGTTTCAAAAGTCTCCGTATATGGTTGATGAAATACTTATAAGTCCTTTTTTTAACACATGAGTCATGACCGGAAACTTTAATTTTGCTATATTCTGGATACTAATAAGATAGCTGGACCTAACTTTAAGAGCTAGTATCGGAATGAAAAATTAGTTTTGCGTTCTGAGAAGATAACATAGGTTTTAGATTCTCCAATTCCTATTACCCCTACTCCAAGGCAAGGGAAAGCCTGTGGAGACAGATAACCCAAGCCCAAGCCCAAGAAGAAGAAGGGAGAGGGCAAAGGAAAGCAGAAGTTTAAAGACATTGTTGTATGCTTCCATTGTCAAAAAGAAGGACATTGGAGGAGGAACTGTCCATTAAACCTCACAAGCCTCAAGGGAAAGAAGTATGATGATGCTTCTACTAAGGTACTAAAGAATCCTAGGAAAAGTGAACTTCTTAGTATTCAAGCTAAGAAATCGAGGTTAGATAATAGATCCTATCCTTGGCACTGTAAGTTGGGACACATTAATGAGACAAGATTGTCTAGACTCCATAATGATGATTGTCTAGATTCCATGGATTTCGAATCCTATAGGCCTTGTGAATCTTGTTTGGCTAGTAAGGTGATGAAGACCAAGCTTAAGAAGCTCATGAGTCATAGAGCCAATGAGTTGTTAGAACTCATTTATTCAGATGTTTGTGGGCTCATGTCTACTTAGGCTAGAGGAGGATACTCCTACTTCATCACCTTTACTGATGGTAAGTCCAGATTCAATTATGTGTATCTTATTAGACATAAATCTGAAGCCTTTGAAAAGTTCAAAGAATTTATAAATGAAGTAGAGAAACAACTTGGCAAGATGATTAAGACACTTCGATCTTATCAAGGTGATGAATATCTGAGTCAGGAGTTTCAGGATTATCTAAGAGAGAATGAGATTATCTCACAGTTAACGGCTTCATACATACCACATCAAAATGGTGTGTCCGAGAGGAGGAACCGAACCTTTCTTGACATGGTATGGTCAGTGATGAGCAGTACGAAGCTCCCAAAAACGTTTTGGGGATTCGCCCTCAATATGGCGTTAAACCTTCTTAATAGGGTTTCGTCAAAATCTGTTTAAGACTACTCCATATGAGATATGGAGGGGCCGGAAACCCAACTTGAGTTACCTCAAGGTGTGGGGCTGTCTAGCTTATATCAAGACCCTAACACCGGATAAGTTAGGGGCAAGAAGTACCTTGTGCTAATTTGTAGGCTATCCCAAGGGAACTAAGGGATACTACTTTTACTACCCTGAGGACTATAAAGTGTTTGTATCCAAGAATAATACCTTTCTTGAGGAAGTTCTACTCTCTCAAGTACTTAGTGGGAGTAAGGTAGAACTTGAAGAAATTCAAGACCTACAGGAATAGGTAATGGAGCCCGAGTCTGTTGGTCAGGAGATGCCTCAAGTAGAGGCTATAAACACCTAGCCCCGTAGAACTTCTAGGGTTAGTCATCAACCTGAAAGGTACTGTTTTGTGATTGAGAATCAACCAACCGTTGAAGATGACGAGCCTACTTCCTACACTGAGACAATCAAGGATGTTGACTCCTCAGAATGGCTTCAAGCCATGCAATACGAGATAGATTCGATGGATCAAAACAAGGTATGGACCTTGGTTGCACCACCTGAGGGAATAGTTCCTATTGGGTGCAAATAGGTCTTCAAAAGAAGACTGATGCAGATGACAACATTCAAACCTATAAAGCTAGGTTGATTGCGAAAGGTTATCATCAAAGGTAAGGAATTGACTTTAAGGAAACTTTCTCGCCTGTTGCCTTGATCAAATCTATCAGGATTATGCTAGCTATAGCTGCATATCATGATTATAAGGTTTGGCAGATGGATGTCAAAACTGCCTTCTTGAATGGTTTCTTGAAGGAGGAGGTGTATATGACACAACCTAAGGGTTTTGAATCCAAGAACCAAAAGCATATGGTATGCAAACTTTAAAAATCAATCATGGGCTTAAGTAAGCATCAAGGAGCTGAAATCTTCGTTTTGATGAAGTTGTCAAAGGAAACAACTTTATCGAGAATGAAGATGAACCATGTGTTTACAACAAGGTCAGTGGGAGTACTGTCATTTTCCTTGTGCTTTATGTAGATGACATTTTTCTCATTGGAAATGACATTCCCATGTTGCAATCCACAAAGATATGGTTATCAGAAAACTTCACCATGAAGGATATGGGAGAAGCGACCTACAACTTGGTATAAAGATCTACAGAGACAAATCCAAAAGGTTGCTGGGTTTATCTCAATCCATGTACATAGGCAAAATGCTAAAGAGGTTTAACATGAATGGGTCAAAAAGAGGTTTTCTTCTTGTCAATCATGGCATTCATCTTTCTAAGTCTATGTGTCCCAAAGACACCGGCTGAAAGGGAACGCATTGAAAGGATTCCATATGCATCAATAATTGGATCCATCATGTATGTCAAGCTATGCACGAGACCAGACGTCTCTTATGCTTTAAGCATTATGAGACAATACCAAACTGACCCTGGAGAGGGTCACTGGACAGTCGTAGAGACAATCCTAAAGTACTTAAGAAGGACTAAGAATCTGTTTCTCGTTTACGGTGGTAGTAGTGAGCTAAAAGTGAAAGGGTTCACTGATGCCAGTTTCCAAAATGATAAATATGATTGTAAATCCTAGCCAGGCGTCATCTACACCTTAAGCGGTGGATCAATTTGTTGGAAGAGTTCCAAGCAAGAGACCACGACAAACTCTGCTACCGAGGCAGAATACATAGCAGCTTCAGAAGCGGCGAAGGAGGCAGTATGGATCAAGAAGTTCATCAATGAACTTGGAATGGTTCCTAGCATTGTTGACCCAATACCTTTGTATTGCGATAACTCTGGAGCTATAGCTCAAGGCAAGGAACCTAGGTCTCATCAAAGATCCAAGCATGTGCTTCACTGTATCACCTCATCTGAGAGATTTTTGAAAGATAAGATATAAAGATGGAATATATCCCCACCGATGATAACTTGGTTGATTGTCTGACTAAGGGAGTTTCTCAAATAAAACATGATAGTCATTATGAGTCTTTGGGTATAACACGTCGACCTGATTGGCTCTAGGCCAGTGGGAGATTGTTAGTGTTTAGGTGTCTTAGAGACAATCTGTAAGGACATATCAGCACCATTTCTACGTTGTAGTATTTCATTATTAATAAATGAGCACATTTTATCTTTATCATATTTATGTCTCACCTTTATTTTAAGGTAAATATGTGTTTGAAGATAAAAGTCCTAAGAATAGAACATGTGTTATTCTTTAGGATCAATAATAGAGATCATGATCATGAGGACTCGAGAACACTGGATATTTATTGCCTAAAACTTGTTCCTAGTCTTGAATCACCAAGAAAGGGCATTGATGATCTCAATAAGACTAGTACGACATCATCTACATGTATGAGATACAAGGTAGGGACCTCGTGGAATACAAGCATGGTGATGCCTTAGCTGATGTCGTGGCTGGATCTGTTGGAGAACAAATAGCACCAAATTGACCCGCCGAGAGATTCCAAAAAGATTCATTGTAAAGAGTATCATTGGATTATAAAGTCTCCCATCTTTTGGTAGTGTGGATCTTCCTAGACTTAAGGATGTCATCGAACGCTATGTCATAGGGTTATACTTTGACTGTACAACTCTATCCGTCTGAAAATGGGGAGAACAGTGTACTCTTGGGTGTAACTCGAATACATGAGTATAGATGGACATGCTGAGAGGACCCCTGCAAGGGATTAGTCATTCACAAGACTTATAGAGCTTGGATAGCTTCTAATTAAATCGGGAGCATGTGTGCACAGCAAGTGATAATGAGGAGTCATGATACGCTATAGAGTTATTATAAAAAGATTCCTAGTTCTCGTGAATTAGCTACATTTAGTCAATTAAGAGAGATGATACTCTATCTTTGCTCTCAACTAAATGTGAGGGATGATTATGCACGGTATCCAAATATGAAAGGTAGATCACTTGATCAACTCAATTAGTTCTGGGGCCGCAGGGCATTGCTAGTGTCTTATAAGATCATTAAATAAATTGGGTTCGTTAAAGGAGTTTTAATTGGTTCAAGTTTATTTATATCAGTAACTAATTGGGCCTAATGAGTCATACACAAAGGTTATTCCCGATTGCTTAAAATTAGCAAACTTGAGCCAATAATTGTTATTGGGTTTTATCAAGAATAAAGATGTAATTGGGTTGGAGTGAGACTCCAAGCCCAATAAGAAGCAAAATAGCATCACATATATGGTCCCCAGCTGAAATCAGTTTCTCCACAAAAAGGCACAAATGTGTTGGAAGACCCAACGAGTCTAACCAAGTTGAATTTGGAATCTGAATTTTAAATTTAAATTTGAATTTTGAATTTTAATTCAAAAGGTTAGGTTATAAAAGATAATATTGAATTATCTATAATATATATATATATATATATATATATATATAAAGATCCAATAATGATTGGATGAAGATAGGAGAAATAATAAATGAGGATTGAATGAAAAATGATTTTGAATTTTAGTTTAAGAGATGAATGTGATCCATCATCTTAAATTATTATTCAATTAATCAATTAAGATATAAATGTAATCCATAATCTTAAATGTTGACTCAATCAAGAAATAAATGTGATCATTTATCTTAAATGATTGATTCAATCAACCAATCAAGATATGAATTTGATTCATCATCTTGAATTCAATCAATCAATCAAGGCATGAATTTAATTCATTGTGATTTGGATTTTCCAATTCAAGCTTGGATTGGATCTTTCTTGTAAGCACTTAAATTAGTGTTAAACTCTTATAAAATGCTGATTTTTAGTGTGCCATTCTCTTGCACATTTTTCTAGGAGAAAAAGAAGATGTCTTATACTCTCTAAATTTCGGTAATTACCAAAGGTTTAGAGGGAAAAGGCGCCATCCAAGAAAGGCAAGGTTCCAATGATCTTTCTCCTCATATCTTTAACCTAATTTCAAGAAACCACCACCTTCTTGAAAAGATAAAAACCATAGGAAACCAAACCTCAACCTTTTCTTCGCCTAGCAAGCATCCAAGGAGTGGGAGGTTTCAAAAGAAGGAGTTCTCGTGCAATTAGAGGGTAGCCGTGTGGATCAACGTTAGAGGACATCAACAACATTGAGGTCTTCAAGTGATTTAAGGTAATCCTAATCTCTAATAGTTGTGTTATTTAGTTATCCTAATCCTCAATAATTGTTTTAACGAGTAATCCTGAAGCTCATGATTATTATAAATTGTTATGAATTCTCATGAGCACCGTAAAGAGTTACGGATTAATAATTATTAACTAATTAACGTGATGAGTTAAGGTTAATATTCATGAGAACCGTAAGGAGTTACGGGTCTCCGCAATGATTAAACAAAATTTTTGTTTTCAACCTTATAAACCTTTGCATGAAAGTCATATAATAGGTAAAGTTAACCAACAGATGACACCTCATATTCCCATAGTACCAGTAGACGGCGTTTCAGAGGATGAGCAGGGGATGTATCAACCTCAGTGTAAGAACATTTTTATAGAATAATTCAACAGGAGATAAATTGGGATGAAAAGACGCCTTATGCAACATTTCAGGAGGAGGAAAAATCAGAGAGATGGCGGATTTTTGTCTCCTGTTTGATGGTAGGTCAAAATCACATGGGTCACGGCATTTATGTGGTAAAAGAGTCTAATGACTATATGATGAGGCCCACCATGACCATTAGAAGAAGCCCATAAAACAAGTCCATTAGATACTAGTATATTTGAAGAAACTATAAAGACTCAATGAATAAGTACAAAGACTTTATTGATATTAAAGTAAAAGTATAGGAAATTGCATATTAAGTTCCCTTTTAAAAACATAATATTTCTATTTATTATCCCAAAAAAAAGGGTCCAATAAAAAGGATGTGATTTTTCACGAAACAATTAATTAAATATTTAGATGTTGAAAATAAAGATTAAATTTATCATTAATTAAATTGACAACAAGTAGTAGTGGAACTAATTAATGGAGATTTATGATGTATTAAAAGTCAAGAAAGTATAACTAAAAAAGTTGTTGGCTGAGTTTGTCAAAAAAATAATGTTGGATGAAGTGGTAAGTGACCTTACCCCTGGTAAAGAGGAGAACATAAGTTTAAATGTCGAAAAAACATACTTAGTTAAAGAGGCACATTTTGTAAGTTAGCTATATATAATATATGAAAAAATGGGTTCAACAAAAACTAGCACATTCTAATAAAATAATAAAACATATGAAAAATTTATAAAATGATTTGAGCACCATTAGGACTAATTGGCATAGTTCTTCCAAATGTATTTTTTGCATTCGCTCATATTCGAACTTGAGACCATATATGCTTAAGCAGTCATAGTCCATTCCACATTGATGGAAGATAAGTATCTTGGGGGTTTTAATAATAATAATAATAATAGTCACTTACAGACAGTAACCTATAACAGTGTGGGGTGGAAAATTAATTTACATTTAAGATATTATTATAAAAAATAAAAAATTAATAAATGGGTTCAAGTACAGATCTACCCATCAAAATTTTTTTTTGTAAAGTGCATCTGGCACCATAAAATTTATTTGGGTTTAAGACTACCAAAAAAATTTCTTAAATGGGGCAAAAATAATAATGGAATGTCAGACGTTGACTGTTAAGTATATTTATCTTGGCTAAAGATTATGACATGGAGGTTGATGTGATCTTCCATCTCTCCCCATGTATCAACTTCTTCTTCTTCTTCTTCTCTCTCCCCCCCTCCCTCCCTCCCTCCATTAGTGTTAGGAATTTGAGCCGAGCTCGTCAGGATGGGCGATTTAAGCCCTTTTAAGTCAAAGGCCGGACCCCTCCCCTCCCTCCATTAGTGTCGAATTTGAGCCGAGCTCGTCGGGATGGGCGATTTAAGCCCTTTTAAGTCAAAGGCCGGACTTATAAATTAATATTTTGCTTACATTTTCCATAATTTTTCATTTGTTATATTTTTTGTTGTCTTTTTTATTTTTTTTAATTTTATTATATTGTTCTTCATTAAAAGTTATTCTTCTTTCTACTAAGCTATCTTATATATTTCTATATTCTTGATATTCTCTATTACTTGATTCTCCTTCTTCTATTATATATGTTCATCATACATATTTTATAACCTTCTTCCTTAATATATCCCTTTTCTATATTATTTTCTTCTTCTGAACTTTCTTCTTCTGTATTGTAATCATCTGGTTTGGTTTTATATTCATATGTTAATTTATAAATTTCTAATTCAGCGTTTTCTATATCACTATAAATAGATTCCTCAAATTGTAAAGGTTCTAGTTCATATTATTCTGTCTTTTCTAATATATTCATTGTTTTTTGAGTTTTTGGTAGTTTACAATCTGTAGATATATGTTTTAATTTTCCACAATTATAACATCTACATTTTCTTATTTTTTTACTATAATTTTCTTTATTTCCTTTTTTCTTAAAGTATTTTCTTGGTTTATATTTTCTATAATTTTTGCTTTTTGGGTTATATTTTTTATAAAATTTTCTTTTTGGGTATTTTATAAATTTATATATTTTTCTTCTTTTCTTCCTTCTCTTTATTTTATCTTCTCGACATCCGTGTGTGTATATATATATAATAAAAGTCTGATATGTATTCCATTTTCCTTTTTAATAGTGTAAACAGGTAAACGTGCATTTTCAGTCCTTTTTTTATTGGAGGGGCACATAATAATTTCATAAAGTGTTTTTTCAATCCTGTATCCTAACGTTATTAATACAAGATGACTTTAAAATTTTAATTGTTTAATTTTTAAAAAAAAATAATAATGTTTAGCACACAAAAATCATCAATTGAGACTAATTGTATTAAAAAGACTAAAAAAGCATTTTATAAAATTATGCAATCAAACTAAAAATTTATATAAAATTAAAGAAGGGAGAATGACTTTTAAGTTTTAATAAAGAAAAATAATATCAAAAAAATTCTTATTGACAAAGAAACATGAGAGATTAACAAGTAAATTAATTATAATTAATAACTTACTTTCTATGGTTGGAATATTTTGATATAAAAGTACACGATCTTCCCCTTCAATCAATGCTCTGTCCCATTGGACATTTCAAGCAGACGGGGATCCATTTTGTGATTAAAGTCTTCCTACTCACTACTCACCAATCATAAGACAACACCTATTTAATTAAACAAAGTTATGAAATTTTATATTAAATACGGGAGATATATTCCAATTTTTCTCTCAATTATAATATCTTCTTCGAAACAGTCGGGTCACAATTGGTTTCTTGTCACTTGCCCGTTCTGTGATTTCACCTCCTCCTACTCATTGCCTTTTTTTTTTTCCCTCCTTTCGACCAGGTCTTTCTTTCTACTCACCAATAGAGCTGATGAAAAGGGCAGCCTAGCCCTATAGTGTCAGCTTTTCACGGGTTTTAAAAAAGACCGACTAAAAAAATAGTCATTTTTTTGAGGCTCACCCTTTGAGCATTAAGGTCAGGGGCTCTAGCTATTTTAATAATATTTTGCTATTTTTTTAGCTTTTTTAAAATAAATAAAATTAGAATAATGCAAATCTTAATTTAACATATAAATTTTGTCAAAATTAAGGTGTAAATGATACGCATCATACAACAAATAAACACAAATACCAAGTAATAATCAAAGGTAAACTATTGTCCATATACCACAATTACAAATAATTGATGAGAAAACTTAACAAAATTAAAAATACTTCTTATAAATATATCTTGAAAAATGTAAGTAGTCAACAAAATAAATAACACAAGATATAAACAAAATAGTTACTAGAAAATATGTTAACAAATAAAAAAAATAGTAAGAATATTTATGAAATAAGAAATATATTTTATAAGTTGTTAATTTTTAGGATTCATATAAAACTGAATTTTAAAAAAGATAATAACAACTAAATATTTGCAATATCATTAGCAAAATATAAAAATTAATAATATTATTATCATATAAATAATTTTAAAAAAACATACATGCCCAAAAAGGTTGACCATTTTAAATCCTTGACCCTATAGGATTAACTTTTACAAATTCAGGACTTAAACCGGTCAGCCCGAGCCACTTAGCCCGTTTTCGAGCTTTACTCACCAACTAGAAGGCGACATCATATAATGAGTTTGTTTCTTGTCACCTACCCATTTTGTGATTTCACTTCTTCCTACTCACGGCTCTTTGTTTTTCTGACCAGGTCTTGCTGCTTACTCCTCACCAACCATAAGGCGACTTCTATATATTTAATATAACCGAGTTATTTTATTGTACTCTACAACTTTGCTAATATTATATATATATATATATATATATATATATATATGACAAATTAATTCATTGATCCATCAAACAAGCACTGTGCCTTTGCAGATAGCAAGAACATGGCGAAAAGTCCTGATTATTCAGATCCACTCAGATGGGGGGAGGCAGCAGACTCACTCAAGGGAAGCCACCTGGACGAAGTGAGAGCCATGGCGGCCGACTACCGGAGGGCCATCATCCATCTGGGCAGCACGTGGCTGTCAATTTCGCAGGTGGCTGCGGTGGCTAACCTCAGCTCCAACGTGAAGGTGGTGCTATCGGAGTCAGCGAGGGCCGGCGTGAAGGTGAGCAGTGATTGGATAATGGAAAGCGTTAAGAATGGGACTCCAATTTACGGTGTCACCACTGGCTTTGGTGCTGCTTCTCACAAGCGAACCGACCAAGTCGCTGCTCTTCAAAAGGAGCTTGTGAGGTCAGACTCTTCATCAAAATAATAGAATTCACATTATTTCTTAAATTTTTTTCTGAAATTACATAAATATTCTTTTTGAACAAAAGAATGAACTTGCATTGTTATCATTTATGTTAATAGATTTTATTTTCTATATTAATATTGTGAATTGTGATATATGTACGGATATTTATTATTTAAAAAAATAGAAAAACTTATCCCATATAAATTTTGTGTTATACGCTCTTCATTTATACTATTTCATTTCATATATTATAGAGGGAAAGTTTGAATAATTTTTCTCTTAACAAAGATAACTTTGAATTTTTTATCAACAAAAAATTTAAAGGGTATATTTTCATTAAAACTCATGGAAGTCTGTATATGGCGAAAAAAGAAAAAACCCATTGTTTAGGAGAATTGTTTGGCCAAAAAAATTGTTTAGAAGAATTTTCATAGAGTTGAAAAAATAAAGTGGGTAGTTGTAACAAAATTCATGATAATTTCTATAAATTTTAAATTAATTAAAAGGTCAAAGAAATATACAAGTAATTTATTGACTTAATTGTATAAATAAAATATTTATATTAAAAATATAAAACTGCGTGCTTTAATTAAAAAAAATGCCTAATTTAAAATTAATGTTTATATACATGGTCTTTATATATTTATATTTATTTTTTGCTAATCCTGAAACAAAGTTGATTAGATTTTGTACTTTAATAATTCTGTTTTGTTAGATTATGTATAATTTATTGATAAATATTCTATTTGTGGATTAATGTCATTTTTAATATATTATGTTTTTCAGCATCATATACCTATACAGACAATTTTGTATATTTTAATTAAAATTATAATATTTTAATCATCATTGAGTTGAATCTAGCTCAAAAGCCAGTGCGATTTTCATTACCTTTGTTTATTTATACATAAATTGCCTGCCCCTTTGATCAAACAGAACAATAACATTAATTATAAATGTTTGTTGTGCCACTAGATTCTTAAACTGTGCAATATTCGACAAGGGAAAAGACATGAAACACACTCTGCCTCAGGCAGCTAGCAGAGCAGCCATGCTGGTGAGGGTGAACACTCTGCTTCAAGGCTACTCAGGCATTCGGTTTGAGATGTTAGAAGCAATCACCAAACTGCTCAACCACAACGTCACTCCTTGCTTGCCCCTCCGCGGCACCGTCACTGCTTCCGGCGACCTCATCCCTCTTTCCTACATTCTCGCTTTGCTTGTTGGTCGTCCTAACTCACAGGCCATTGGACCTTCTGGGGAGTTCCTTACTCCTAACCAAGCTTTCCTCCTTGCCGGCATCAATACCCACCATACCACTACAGGTATGCCGTATGCATATCATATGAAGAGCATAACACATTTTTACCTAATTTGATTGGATTAAAAAAGTTAGTTAAATTAGTTAATATAACATGTATTTTCTAAAACATAATAATCATCTTTCTTGATCCCACATTCCCTCTTTTCATTGACTATTGTTGATCAAGCATCAATAGGAGTAAATTAAAAAAATTAAAAAATATATAAAAATTATGTCTTATATTTATAATTAAGATCAACCCTTTAAATATGTTTAATATTAAAGACCACAAGAGTACAACACTAAGCTAGCTAGAGTGCATGCCAATTGTTGTGCATTCTTTTTATCAAAAATATTAATTGCATTACTAGTCACATTGGATTGGTGGGTCAAGAGTTTTAGAAAAGTTGATTGAATATGATTTTGTACTCCATGTCACTTGTTATAAGATCCAAATAATCGAATTGTGTGGTTTGAGAAAAAGCTATTAAGGGAGTAAGGCTACATATATTTACACCTCTCTAGACCTCATCTAGCGGAAACTTTATGCAATAGGTCGCCTTTTTTTTAATAAATATATAGGAAATATTTTTTATTTTAAATACGCCCTTAATTAAAAGTGGGTAAATGAAATAGAGTAATAATGAGAAAAAACGTATGGAGAAAATTTATTATTGTAAAATTGGTAAAAATCTGAAGTGGATTATATAAAATGAGAGAAAAGGATTAAAACATTTGGACCTTATAAAAAGGGAAGAAGGGAGTATTCATTTTTCCTTCATTCATGGGCCAAAAACAATGTCATTTATAGTTAAATAAATCCGTTAAAAATTGTGGTTTATTAACTCTGTTTTACAGGATTATGAATGGTTTATATATGAATTTTTTTTTTGTCTATTAATATATTTTTCATTTAGATATTACTTTTTTAATATTATACATAAATATTTTATATATTTAATTTAATTATATTATTTTAATGATGATAGACATTGCCCGTACTCTACTTGATCAAACGGTTAGCTTTTCCAGTGTACCCTTTTTACTAACACAGGTTATATCCATAAAACATCGATAAGATGATGAGCGAGACACAGACATCGGTGGGTCCCACGAAGGCAGGGTCAAATTCTTTGAATTGCAGCCAAAGGAGGGCCTTGCTATTGTAAACGGCACAGTCGTTGGATCTGGATTGGCTTCGGTGGTGCTTTTTGAAGCTAACATCTTAGCTTTATTATCACAAGTCACATCTGCCATTTTTGCTGAAGTAATGCATGCCAAACCAGAGTTCACCCACCACATGATTCACAACCTTAAGCACCATCCTGGTCAGATAGAAGCAGCTGCAATTATGGAATACATTCTAGAAGGTAGCTCTTATGTGAAGCAATATCCTCAGAAATCACAAAAGCCCAAGAAAGAACGATACGCTCTTATGACTTCCCCTCAATGGCTTGGACCACAGATTGAAGTCATCAGATATTCCACAAAGTCCATTGAGAGGGAGATTAACTCTGTGAACGACAATCCTTTAATTGACGTTTCCAGTAACAAGGCTTTCCATGGTGGTAACTTCCAAGGCACACCCATTGGAGTTTCAATGGACAACACGCGTTTAGCTGTGGCTTCCATAGGAAAACTTGTGTTTGCACAGTTCACTGAGCTAGTAATCGACATGTACAACAATGGGTTGCCTTCTAATCTCTCTGCTTCTAGAAACCCAAGCTTGGATTATGGCTTTAAGGCTTGTGAAGTTGCTATGGCCTCTTACTGTTCTGAGCTTCAGTTTTTGGCAAATCCTGTGACCAGTCACGTGCAAAGTGCAGAACATCACAACCAAGATGTGAACTCCTTGGGTCTAATTTCTGCCAGAAAAACCAATGAGGCTATTGAGATCTTGAAGCTAATGTGCTCAACTTATTTGGCTGCACTATGCCAAGCTATTGACCTTAGGCACCTGGAAGAAATCTTCATTATCACAGTGAAAAACACTATAAGCCAAGTTACAAAAAAGATATTCCCAGCCACAGATCAAAACCCATTTCCACTCTGTGAAGAGGATTTACTTAAAGTGGTCGATAACGAGTATGTGTTTTCCTACATTGATGATCCCTTCAATGCTTCATATCCATTTATGCCAAAACTGAAACAAGTCCTTTATGAGAAGGCACACAAGAATGCTTTGAAAGAGAGGAATGATAATAATACTGTGAACAGTAGCGGTGCTTCAGTTTTTGAGATGATTGAGGATTTTGAGGAAGAACTTAAGCTTGTTTTGGTAAAGGAAGTTGACAGGGCAAGGGTGGGTTATGAGAATGGCAAGCCAGCAATTCCAAATAGGATTGAGAAGTGTAGATCATACCCATTATACAAGTTTGTGAGGGAAGAGTTGAACACTGGGTTGCTTAGTGGAGAGAAGATCAAGTCACCTGATGAGGACTTTGATAAAGTGTTTAGAGCAATTTGTGAAGCAAGGATTGTTGATCCACTTTTGGAGTGCCTTGCAGATTGGAAAGGAGTTCCAATTTCAATGTAACAATTAATCTTTATTTTTGGTTTAATTAATATGTAAGACATCGGTCACTTGGAGGGAATCTGCGATTTCGGTTTTTTTTTGGGGGGTTTGTTTTTAATGATTAATAAAGGATATAATGTGGTTATTCTGAAAATTATTCTTTACAATCATGTTTGTTGAATTGGCATGAGATGAAATATTAATTAAAGATGGAAATATTAGGTTGCATATGCCAGGCTAACAACCCCTGGGAAATGATCCTCTCATCATCCCACTTTCTTTTTTCATAAGTTAATCTGCACCATTGATGTTGAATTGGCATGAGATCAAATATTAATTAAAGATAGAAATGTTAGGTTGCATATGCAAAGTTAGAAAAGCAGAGCAAAACGAAATGCAAGAATAGTTGAGGCACTCAATTATGGTGCACAACGTGGTTCTATTGTATATATAGCACAGTGATACATACGAAGAGAATATTTACAGTTATAGAATCAGTACTAGACCTCTTACATCAGGACACGTATATAGGGGAAATATTGCACAGACACCATTACAAAACAGAATACGGGGACCACTGCATATTGTACAATGGCATATTCCACAGCATATACCAATAGACACTAATTGTGATTAAGCTCTAATATTCCCCCTCAAAGGAGAGGGTATGTCAACTAGCCCGAGTTTGTTTCTGAAGTATTGAAACTGAGATTGCGAGAGTGGCTTGGTAAGACAGTCAGCAATTTGATGCGATGAAGGCACGTATCTGATGTCAATTACTCCGGACAAGATAAGATTTCGAATAAAATGCACATCAATTTCAATGTGCTTGCTTCTAGCATGCTGTCAGGATTGGATGCTAAGGCCTTGGCACTAAGGTTATCGCACCAAATGATGGATGGTCTTTTGAGATACAAGCCTAGCTCAAATAATAAGGAATTTAACCACTTGATTTCTGTAGAACCATCATAGAGGGACCTATATTCTGACTCAGAACTTGATCTAAAGACTACTTTTTGCTTTCTTGATGACCATGAAATCAAATTGTTACCCAGATAAACACATAATCCTGCCAAAGATCTCTTGTCATCTACATCACATGCCCAGTCAGCGTCTGTATAGGCCATTAGTTGTGGTTGAGAACTACTAAATGGTTTAATGTGTAGGCCGAATTTGTAGGTTCCCTTAAGATAGTGAAAAATCCTTTTAACATCTTGGTAATGATTAGTTCTTGGCTGAGATAAGTACTGACTTAACTTATTAACAGAAAATGAGATATCTGGGTGAGTAATGGTAAGGTACTGTAATGAACCTATAGCCTGGCGATACTCAGTAGGATTTGCTAATAAAACACCATCAAGGGCAGACAAGTGTCTTCCAGTTACCATTGGAGTTGGCACTGGTGCACAACCTAGCATTCCAAATTTGTTAAGCAAATCAATCACATATTTAGCTTGATTTAGGAAAATTCTCTGTGAGTTCCTATAGACCTCCAGACCAAGAAAGTAATAGAGAGGCCCTAAATCTTTCAAAGAGAAAGTTGAATTTAGCTGACTCACAAATTTTTCGACATAGACTGGATTATTACCCGTGACTAGGATATCATCAATATATATCAAGATAAAAATAGTCACATTATGGGTTTGTAGCATGAACAGAGATATGTCACTCTTCAGGTTCTTAAATCCCCAAGACAACAAAGTAAATCTCAGCCTATCAAACCAAGCTCTCGGAGCTTGCCTTAAACCATAAATAGCTTTTACCAGTTTGCAGACGTGATTAGGTCGTTGAGGATCGATAAATCCCTCAGGTTGAGGCATGAAGACTTCTTCTCGCAAGATGCCATTTAGGAAGGCATTGTTGACGTCAAGTTGGCGAATCTCCCACTTGTATGTCACTACAATCGACAATATAACTCGAATGGTTGTCGATTTTGCAACAGGGCTGAACGTCTCGCTAAAATCCACACTTGGGATTTGTTGAAAACCTTTAACCACGAGCCTTGCTTTATGCTTCAATAGAGACCCGTCGGCCTTGAATTTAGTCTTGTAAATCCACTTGTTGTTGATTAGCTTTTGACCGCAGTAGGGAATCAAAACCCAAGTTCTATTCTGCAACAGTGCTTCAAATTCGTCTTTCATTGCCATTATCCAATTCTGAGACGATAAGGCTTCACGAACTGAACGAGGCTCTGAATGTGTCGGAGACATTAAATCAGTGGCAGCTTTAAGTGACCCAATGTAAGGAGATTTGGGCCTGGTTATTCCAGCCTTAGATCGGGTTATCATTGAATGGCGATTCGAAGGCCCATCACTATTTTGATTAACTTCACCGGAGTTGGGCTCATCATATCCAGCAGAATTAGAGTCATCGGGCTCAGGAGGAGGCTCAACATTGCAGAGTCCACGTTCTGATGTCTCTTCACTGTGAGAAAGCTGTTGCCTTATTACTAGGACTTGGGAGACGAGAGAACTATCGTCGTTATCTCCAATCATTACAGGAGCTGAGTTCTGCCCAGCTTGAATTATAAATGGAATTGTGCCCACTTGTTCACGAACAGACACATGCTTCTGTATAAAACCTGTTTGAAAAGGAAACAGGGTATGATCAAACACAACGTGACGAGAAACAAAGACTTTACCCGATACACTAAGGCATTTATAGCCTTTCTGTTGTGATGCCAAACCAATAAAGACACATTTCTCACTATGAAATTGGAATTTGTGAGACTTATACGGTTTTAGGAATGGGTAACAGGCACACCCAAAGAGACATAAATTGCTGTAATCAGGCTCTATTTTCTTCAATCTGTGCAGAGGTGTCTTGCCCTTCAGGATTTGCGTTGGTAATCGATTAATTAAATACACTGCTTGTTGAAATGAATCAACCCAATATCTCAAAGGCATCCCTGCATGAGCAAGCAACGTCAATCCCATTTCAACAATGTGACGATGTTTTCGTTTGGCTCTTCCATTTTGGGCTGAAGTGTATGGACACATGAACTTGATGTTGATCCCTGCTTCATGAGCTATGGGAATGAATGGTTTAAACTCGCTCCCATTGTCACACTGTATAACTTTAATCTTTAAATCAAATTGGTTTTCGACTAAAGCTTTGAAATGCTTAAAGGAGTGAATTGCTTCCCCCTTGTGTTTTAGAGGATAAAGCCATGTGTAACGGCTGAAATCATCTACGAAGTAGATGTAAAAACGATGACCATGTATGGGAGAGGGTCCCCATAAGTCAAGATGGATTAGTTCCAAAGGAGACACAGCTTGAGAAACAGAATTAGTAAATGGTAAATACTTTGATTTGCCTAACTGACATGCTTCACACACAGATTTGTCACTCATAACAGAACTAGCAACTTTGCTATTACAATTATTAAGGACTTGTTTCAAAATTCTATCACTAAGATGTCCTAGAAGATGATGCCACTTCGCAAGTTCAGACTGAATATCGTGTGTTACCATCATCATTTGAGGCAGGTGATGGTCTTCATGCTTTCTTTCCATCAGAGGATACATTCCTTCCCTTGGAGTTCCCTGTATTAGTAGATCTCCTGTCACTTGATCCTTCACATGACAACCATGATTAGTAAAATCCATTCTAACAAGGTTATCCTGAATCAACTTATTAACACTCAAGGTTTTTAGTGATGGAAGGAACATATAGAACATCCTTAAGAAGTAATTTAGTTGGACGATTATGAGGATGAAAGCATGAAACAGTCCTTGAACCAATGCCTGATATTTGGTTCTTCATGCCAATACAAATAGTGATATGATGTAACTTACCAACCATGGTTAAATCATCGAGTTGCTTTGGGTTGCCGATAACATGGAAGTTTGCCCCGCTATCCATGTACCACGCAGGATCAACAACTAAATAAGGATTGGCAAACTGAGCCTGTGAATACTGAGCTTGCGGATACGGAGTGGAGTATTGGAAATTTGCTTGAGGAAACGATGGAGAATACTGGTTGTTAGTGAAACCAACATCATCTTTATAATAACACGTGGCCAAAGTGTGACCTGGCTTTTGGCAATGGATGCAGAAGGGTCTATTGTTACCACGTCAACCTCCTCCGCGGAAGCGACCTCCACCTCCCCTGAATCCTCGTGAACCGCCTCTTCCTCCACCATGATTGTAGTGGGGCTCGCGACTGGTACTTTCATGGTGATTGGCAGCAGCAGCATTAATAGAGGGTTAAATGTTGAGGGTTGAGAAATGACTAAGTTGGTTCAAGCGAGTCTCGAACGACAATAGCGCCGCCTGGGCTTCGACCCACATCAAGTCTGATTGATCTATGTGTAACATCCATTTTTCAATTCCTCATCCACTCTCATTTTCCTAATGTATTTGTATGCCCCACTTACACTCATTTTCTACATTCCACACCATCTCTCAATTATCATAACTATCGTGGAAAAAAAAAGAGGAGCAAGGCAACAACACACATATCATTCTTTCTTTTCCATTTCAATTTAGTGGGACCCCATGTTTTCTCTCTTGTCTATCTATTATCACTTTATCTCAATCTATAATCAAACACTTACGGGAAAGGAGAATTCACATGCACCCATACTATTCTTCTAATATATATCCATATGTCCTACATATATTCATTTGTCTCCATCCGGATAGCATTATAACGCATACACAACCCATTTCCACCCACTTTCCTTTTATTTCCACAACCATCCAAATAACCTATCTATTCAATTGACTCTCTTACCTAAATGATTGTATTATTCGTCTAATTTTCTGCAAGGTGGGTTCAACATCTTCATCTTTTCTTTTAATATTCATTCGCATGCCTACATACTATTATCCTTATGATTACAAGACGACGGATAGCGTGGTACACGTTTGCAAAAAAATTCCTTTCACTCTCTTAATCAATTACGCATTCTGTGGAGTCCAATCATCCGACAATTTTCTTTAATCATTCACGAGTGCAAGCACGTGGAGACTATTCCTTATTGTTTATTCACGGGAGGAAATAATTATTGACATAACGTATTTGTGCCATATTAAATATACAATCTGCATGCCTTCCTTTGTTCTTCATCTCGGTTTCGCATAATATAGAAGAGAGAGAGAGAGCTACGAGTGTGAGGCCCTTTTTTATGGTATTTTGAGAGTGAAGGCTGAAAGTTTTAGGAGGCAAAAGCAAGTAGAAGTTACCAAGGATCAAAGGATCAAGACGAGTAAGTAAGGTTTTAACTTTACTTGTGTTATTTTGTGAAGATGGTTTGAGGATGTTGTTCATCATTTTTTATATATTATTTTGGTATGAATAAGAAGTGGTGGAACCAAAAGGATTTTGATGGTTTTAAAGTTAACAAGGTGTTTAACACGAAAAATATAGTGGGAATAAGATTGGAAAAAAAAATTAGAATCAAAGGGAATAAATTATACAAGTTGCAAAAACTGCCAGTTTTAATCTTTTGGAAGGAAGTCGACTGTTGCACAGTTTTTTATTGAGTAAATGATGTCTAAAAATTATGAAACTTTTCAGATTTTAAGTAGACATCCAGAGCTTTCTTTTGATATATAACATGAAAATTTTAAAGCTCTGTACAAGGAATTATGAATTTTACAAACTGTCCAAAAGTTTTGGAAGTACAAACTGGTCAGCGAAGTAATTTAATTAAACTGGGAATGATATGGATTTTTATTGCTATTTGGATATTTTTCGGTGGAAATAGACATATCAAAGGACATTTAGGCTTTGGAAGCATGTCATTTGGAGTTTTATGCAATTAACTATGAATTTTCAAAGTTAACAAAAATTACGTCAATCATAAGTATTGTGCTAAAGTAAGGAAGAAATGGTATTTAATGTAATACCTTATAAAATAAAAGGAAATTAATATTTATAATGATCTTACTTTAGGATATTGAAGGAGGACCGAGTTTCTACGCTGTGAATTTTATAAATATTTGCAAAGTTGAGGTTGGTAACTTAATCTCCGATTCCTTGTGTTTTTATATATGCCTTATGTGTTCATGTTATGTGGATTCGTGGCCGGGTTTGTATGTCCGAGTCATGCGTTTTATTTAACTGGCTGTGGGTTATTGTTTTTATATAATAATGCTACATGCCTGTTTACCCAGTACTTGTATGTGTTTTCGCCGTGATGTTACATTTGCTGTGTGATATGTATACTGATTGCGGTGCGTTTTCTTGTTAAATGTTTATAATTTTCTGCAACATATGAAATATTAGTCATGTATAATTTACACTTTGAATATGAGATTAACCGTTACCCTAGGGTTCATCTTATCACTGAATCCTAGAGATACCTAAAGATTCAGGAAGGTGTTCTGGATCAGGAAGTAAGGCGATACAGCTGCAGTAGACGAAGAAGATCTCAGAGTTGGGAATTTAATTAAGTGAACTATATATATAAGTTTGGATTGTTTAATAGTTATTTGTCTAGTTTATGGGATGACTGTATTACTTAACATCCTTCAAAGGGATAAACCCTGTCTACTATCGGATTTTAGTTTGTATTACGCGTATATTCCTTCAGGAATTAAAATAGTCCACTATATGATATCAGTTACTCATCGTCCATCCGCTAATGCATGCTTTCTGTTGCGAATACTCTGAAGTGGTAACCGTATACGTGAATAGTGAATAGTACCATATACATGAATAGCGTGTACGCAATTAAATGGAGTATTCAAGGTGGGTGTTACACTATGAGTTTTACAACGATTGCATTATACTCTGTATTAAGCCCATTGAGAGTATGTAGAATCAGATCGTCAGTTGCTACAGGAGATCCAACAAGAGCTAACTCGTCTGATAAATTCTTCATTTTATTGAGATAATCTTCCATCTTCAAGTCGTTCTTCCGAGTGTTATGAAGTTCACTCTTGATCACCATTACGCGAGCCTTGGTTGATGCACAAGTAAGGTCGCGTGCTCCATTCCAGAGATCAGTTACGGTCTGGCAGTGCAAGAGCTGCACCGCGACCTCCTGAGTCATCGTGTTTCTCAGCCAACCGACAAGCATTCGGTTGACTGAGAACCACTTGGAGTACACTGGGTTCGGTCGGGTTCCTCCTGGAGTGCCAAACAGGAGCTTTGCCAGAGCTGTTGAAGAGCCATCGATGTGGCCATCCAGCTGATTGCCTTCGATCAACGGGAGTACGATGGATTCCCAAACCAAAAAAAATGGTGCGATCCAGCTTGATCGCGGTGGTTTGGCTAGATGAGCTAAAGAGAGAATATGATCTGGCATTTGAACGAGAAACAAAGTCAGCGGAAACTGACGAAGAGGAGGAGGATGAATCGGCCATTGTGGCTCTGATACCAAGTTAGAAAAGCAGAGTAAAACGAAATGCAAGAATAGCTAAGGCACTCAATTATGGTGCACAACGTGGTTCTATTGTATATATAGCACAGTGATACATACAGAGAAAATATTTACAGTTGTAGAATTAGTACTAGACCTCTTACATCAGGACACGTATACAGGGGAAATATTGCACAAACACCATTACATAACAGAATATGGGGACCACTGCATATTGTACAATGGCACAAACACCATTACGTAATCTCTCGATCGAACACTACTGCAACTGCGCGCCATCGCCGCCGCCACTGCTACTGCACCACCACCGCCACCACACCGCCGCCGCCGCCGCTACCACCACCCTATTATAATATACCTGTTACGGATCTATATTTAGGCCCAATAGCAGTATGGCCCAACAGGCAATATATCACATATTAGGATCTACCTATAATAAAGGGAAATCCTATCTCACCTATAATCAAGGGATATCTATCTTATCCAAATATAGATTCGATAGTTATGATACTAGGGTCGTGGATTACGAGGCCCATACTATCTCACCTGAGGTACACTCTATAAATACAGAGGTCAAACCCTAAGGTACAAAACACACTAAATGGAGCATACACACTACCCCTTTGGCTAAACGTCAAGGTGTGTCCTCGAACTACGTGGACTTTGATCTCTCTACAGGGTACGTAGGCCCTAGGCATCACGCCTAGGTCAAGTCCGCTCCAAATCAACCAACATCAAACAGGCTAGTCCATTAGGGCTAGCCACATCTGGTTCCACACCAGAACATTGGCGCCGACCGTGGGGAACGTTAAAATATGATTCCTGTTACCAACGATGGTTTAACCAAGAAGCCACAATAATCGGAAGAACTCTGGTTTTTCGATTCGACGGGGGACAGAGTGATGAGGAGGACAAAAGACGCCAAATCCTGGAGGTTGAGAGCTGATTGTGCAGGAACCTCCAACGAGCCCTAATCCTGGTTCGCAAGGGAGACGTGGAGATTTGGTGCTCAATACTTGGGCACTATTTTATGAAGGGAACGTTGATAAGGAGGAACGCCACCATGAAGCAACAACACGGCGATGACGATGAGAGAACCCAGTATTATCGCCATCGATGCAGCAAAAGCCGACCTCATTAGGTTGATCTTCAGAGATGCTGAAGGGCCCGGATTTAGAGACTTTGACACACCGATGTTGAATGGCGTTAAGTGCGATACCGCCACCACGGTTGAATTGTTAATTTTATCTTCGCAAAGTTAAAATGGAAAGAAGACAAGGGAGTCAATTTCATCTTCTTCCCTTCATCGCTGAACCAAGGGAGTCGGCGAAACCAAATCCTCATCCTTCTCTTCATCAGAAGGAAAAGTGGGAACCAGAGCCGAGATAGAGAAAGAAAGAACCCATCCCTAAGTTCACGTCCTTGTCAACTCCAAGATCACGTCCTTCCTCCCCAAGCAAGACTTACACCTCGGTCTCGACCATCCACTTGTATAGGCTGGTGAAGTCATACGTGGTGCATCTGCATGTGAGTATGTCAGAGAGGTTTTTCAAGGAGGAGGCGCAAAACAGACAAGACGTCCGACGCAGAAGACGACATGCAACTGAAACGAGATAAGTTTTGGATAATAGATTTCAAGCTGAGATGATGAGGGATGACCGTGTAAGTGCATGTCCGAGATACTTCCGGGTTTGATGCCGACATGGATATTTCAAAGAAGGGTGAAAGCTGAGATTGACTAATGCCCTTGAGGTCGGCCTCATCGTGATAGCTGAGGTGGGTGAGGCCCTACTATTAGGCGCGGGGATGATGATATTCCAAGGACGAATGATCATCCAGCCAAGATCACTTGTGACATTTGATCCCTATAGTTGCGTCACTTGCACGCATATTTCGGCCTGGCTTCGTACGTTTCTGCTTCTGTTTTCCCTGTTTTCCATTACTGTCTTAGTATCTCAGTTGGAAGGCTGCAGATCCCTATAGTTGAGGTATGTATGTGATATTATCCCAAGTTGCCGAGATTCTGATATAGGTTTCGAAGACGATGTATGCCGGGATATATAGAAGATGCAAAGCCGAGATAGTCGTAAGGCATAACATGAAGATCCTCCAAATTTTTCATGTCAATGGCGCGCCACATGGGTAGGGTCCGTGATGAAACTCCGCCGCGTGGTGCATACAGATTGAGCGTTCGTGAGGATCCTCACAGCGCCGATTTTCAGGAGAATTGCTGCCGTCGCGTCCGCAAGTTCCTGGTTAGACGTTCTTCACTCTTGGATTGTTCCTTCGAAGATGGATACGAAGACGTTGCTGCAGAATCCTCGGACGACCAAGATGACATGATTGAAGTTTCCCCAAGAAACCGATGCTGCGGGAAAAGCTGAAAACTCAATTGCCTTCAAACTAAGACTCGGGCTTCATGTTAAATGCTGAGTGATTTTGCAGAGATAACTTTGTTGCTTTCAAAATTAATTTCAAAATAAGCAGTTTCCCTTGGATTCAAGTTTCTTCATCTCCTTTGGAAGATCCTTAAGGAAGAATCAAGCACCTCGGTGGGATCAAATGAAAAATCTGCATCTGAAGAAAGGAAGACAAGTTTTGATCTTAAAATGCTAGCTTTGTCCCAAGTTATGAGGAAGGCTCCCAATAGCAACAAACCAGGGTGTTCTGCATAAGACCAGCGACGTGATGCTTGGGTAAGAGCCATCTTACCAGTTGAGCTGCTTCTTGATGCTAGATGAGAGCCTGACTCACAATACTCACTTGAAAATAAATGGTTGAAGAGTTTTTCTACCAACGTAAATCTAGAGTTATTGAATTGTGCATAGTCATGCGTGGAGCTGTTCTCATAAATCCAAATATGATTTTAATAAAAAGGCTAAAGAGCAACTGCAGTTTATCTCACAGTTGGATAAATCATAGTCAGATGTAGAAATGATGATTTTTGACTGCAAGTGGAAATTCAAAGTTTGCACATATGGGATCACCTAGAAGAGTACCTATCCGTGAGGTGACGATGAACAGATGCAAGATGACGCTGATGGCAATTCCAGGCATTAAAACGGTTGTATGTTTCTCTTTTCCCAATTTTATGTTATTCATGTTTATGAACATCAATATGAATATGAATATTTTATGATGAAATGGCCGGGGGCAGAAACTGGCTATAAATCTTTTATTGTGGAAGTTAAAGAAGTGGTGGTAGAAGACTTCGATCTTGGTATCCCCCACGAGAAGGATTTTGGTACTTTAAATCTGGTTTTGCTAGATATTGCTCTTGAAGTGATCTCATTCAACGTATTAACCTTGAGATTTGCATTGTAAAGAGGAAACTCCTTGAAGAAGTTCCTGAAGATGTGAATAATGGAACTATTATTTAATGCTGCTTTAAGTGGCTATTCTAGTGAGGTTTTGATGAATGAAGCTTGTCATCTTCTTCAAACAATGATTTCCAACAAATCTGGTATGGATGCTCAATTAAACTTTCCCTTTCAAAGTGAAGAGAATAATTTTTCCTAATTCCAACAAATCTGGGAAATTGAAGACCTTTATTTTGATTCTACTATGCGTTGTGGATGTGCAAATGCTGATTCATATATATCTTTGCCATATTATAAATATACTACTTCACTTTTTCATATCGAAATTTGTGGGGCCTTAATATTTAGTGGCGCAAAGCATGAAAGTTGATGGGTCTCACAGCCCTAATCATGAGTTCATTCAAGTTCAGGATGTGGCTGGAATTGGGAGAGATGGTGAAATGCCTCTTAGTTATTGTGAAATTTGTGCATCTTCTTCAGGATAATTCTGCATGATTTTGAAGATGTCTTTGGAGTTTTTGATGAGCTGCATGTTAGACCTTTTCTTGATCCATTGATGGTATGTGTGGTTCGGATATTGGGGAGCTGTGCGGTAAGTCTCGACAATGCAAGATTGAATGAATTCCCCACATGTCAGAGGGTTACGTGCTTTAATTAAATACCTTGAGGAGGAGTTCGAAACGCGGATTCTTGCCTTAGTTGTGCTACTTCAACAATTTGGGAGAATCATTTCTTGCAATGCCTTTTATTTTGCACAGGTTGCAAGATCCTGAATTTTTATTCTATATGGGATGCTATCATTACTGTTGGATTTCCAATCAGGCAACTTATATAGCAAATTTTTGCACCTGACTACTTCATGGGGTTTTTGGCATTTTCTGTGCAGTTATTGATAGAACTCAAATGCCACCTTTTGCTATTGGAATTTCTCTTGCATTTTTATCATGCTATACAGATTGGGAAGCAACGTGGCATGAGACTTTGACCTGATCACCCACATGTTCTTCATTGAAATTATTTTTGCATGAAACTCCCTTGGTTATTGGTTTCTGATAACAACCCCAACCTGAGAAATTGCAGATTTCACCATGTTAGTCTGTGGGCCCAATTTTGCCGAATAATCTATTAAAAATGATGCAACGAGGATATCCATCATGGATTAATTACATCTATGCTTTCTTCCTGATTAAAGGAGTGCCATTTGGTGTATTTTTTGTGAGCCAACATGTTCAAAGTGTTATGCGTCTTGGTTTCATGGACTATGGTCATTACCATTACTAATCATCTTCTATGCCAGCAAGTCGGTGTCGCTTCACTTTTGCTGCAAATGAGAGAAGACAGACTCGGTTACACCGAATCTGGTTAAAATCCCGGCTCCGTGATAATTCTTGAAGGCGGACCCGGTTACACTGAATCCAGTTAAAATCCGGGTTCATTGTTGGGAGATACAAAATATGTCAATAAAATATTTTCAGAGGACAAGTTTGATGCTGTGATGCACTTTGAAGAAACACCACAGGTCCCAATTAATCTATATGAAAGAGCCAAGACGATGGCTGAAGCTTGTGAAGTTTCTGAAAATTTCCTCTACAAAAGCTCACTGGTTTTGCGGTAACTCTTATTTTCCTCTCACTTTTTGGTTGCCAAGAAAGAATAATTTATATATTTTTCATTGCTATGACATATCTAACTTGTTCACCCGAGTACCAATTGAGTTTGGAACCCTGATAAAGTAACTTTATCGGAGTTAAAGTCCGAGTTCCGCATGGAGTCCGTCCCTACAAAAGGGAACGAAGGCGGAACCCAATTAAACTGATCACGCTTAGATCGAGTTCGTATAAAAACAAATCTAGGGTTACGACACCCGTTTTCAAATAAAGCACGGATACGCTAAAAATAATACAGTTAAACTTCGCGCGCGTTCCTTAAACGGATCCCGGATAAAGAATTCCTCTGTGGAAATGTAAATTCTTTACTAACGATAGCTAAAGATACTATACCGAGGTCATTTACACCCGGTCAGAAATAAAATACACCGAGGTCATTACACCCGGTAGGATAACGCCGAATTCTTCGCTATATCCATTGAGAAGGTACAATCTCAGGTGTCGGGATCACGGATGGCCAAGATTATTAAATGCAGTGAGGATAAGGTGTCGATATGTACGTAGAGCCAAGATTCGATGTGCATGCCGACATGCATGATATTGAGATGTATGCCGAGATATAAGTCGATATGTGCATGGATCCGAGTTTGCAAAGGTGTACACCAAGATGTATTGAAATGCCGACATGCTCTGACGACTTCTGTGAACAATCTTCGCATGCCGAGATGAGGATTTTGGAGAAAGTGGATGCTGAGACCCAATATCGAGATTCCGAGACATCAGAATTAGTCTCCCTTGGCGTTAAAAAGCAAGCTGACAGTTGAAAAGGAACTAAGGAACCAACAAAGAATTTAATTTTGAGCATTACGCGACGTCGCACTATCCTTCGGCGTTTGTTGTAGGTATCAATGTCAAGATCGGTGGTGACAAATGCATTGTGATCGTGACTGGATTCTCCAGACTTCTTCTGTGTCACCCAATTCTCATCTGGGGGGTGGAGGACGACATCTATCCCGACGGAAATAATTTGAGATCGATGGCTCCAAGAAATGCTCGGGGAAGGCATATTCGATGATTCCTAAGGACGACATCCCGATTGATGTCCGAGATATAATTATCCAGAGGTGTCAAGATTTCAAGTTGCTGAGGTGTGCAGTCATTATCAGCTTTATTGAATACGGTTAAGTCAGATACTGAGAAAGATGAGGAGTTTGTCGAGATACTAAGGCGCTGAGACGTAGACTTTGGAGAAAGTGGATGCCGAAGAAGATGACGTGCCGAGATGGGAAATACTCCTAGAGTAGAGTCCAAACCTGGCAAAGACGTGGAAGAAGCAAAGATCGTTGCCGAGATATTTCTTGAGATTTTATTGCACTATATGCAATAACCAAGATTGCTCCTACTGAAAAAGCTAAGTTACCCTTTTTGTTCTTAATAGAATTGTTTATTCTGATGGCCTATTACTTAGAAGATAAATGCATCACATGATGACTAAGCTATTTTGGGGTTGCTAGAATATTTGTCAAGTACAACATTTATGGCAGTCCTTCCCCCCTTATATTAATATGTTGCAGAGCCAGTGGTGATGTGGTTTTATTAATAATGCTCTGATCAGATAGAGCTAATTAATTTGAAGATTGGTGGATGTTAGGCTGCTATGAGAGTTTTTGACTCCGGCCCTGTCCGGGCTCCGTGGAAAAACAAATTCCGGGTTACGACACCCACCTCGGATATGTAAATTCCGGGTTACGACACCCATCATGGATAAATGAACAAATTCAGGAAAAATATTACGGAGGAGTCCACCTCCAAAAGAAAAAGAAGGACCCCGGTTACACTCAACATAGTTAGAACCCGGGCTTCGTGCAAAGTTTTGCGGACAGAAAAAAGAAAGATAGACCCCGGTTACACTTAGTACGCTTAAAATTTGGGCTCCGTGTAAAGTACAGCTGACTTCGCGTTCCTTAAATTGGACCACCGGATAAACTAAAGACTATCCAGTTGACTCCGCGCTCCTTGATTGGACCCCCGGATAAACTGAAGATGATCCAGTGAAATCCACGCTTCTTAATAAGACCTCGGATTAACTGAATACCATCACCACGGCCCTTAAGCCTGGGTTTTTTGTCAAGCAAAGCCGCCAACAGCCGGCCTTCGCCATATTGACCTCGTACACCGACGAGCAAACGTTGGAAACAAGAATGCTAGGGATGGCAAACCACGAGCAAACTGGGAAGACCCTTACTGGGTTAAGGAGATGCTCGACAAAGGAGATTACATACTCCAAACCTTGGGAAGGAAGCCAATCAAAAGGACCCGTAACGCCGACAAACTAAAAATCTACTATGGCTAGATCCCTACTCGGACTGAACACCTCAAACACATCATGTTTGAGCACGGTTATTTTTTTGATCTTGATTTCAAATTTACATTTATGATAATTCAATTTCCTTGTTTTTGTTAGATCATTGCAGTGGATTATTTAAATCCCCCCGTGGAAATTCAAAGTGCG
Source organism: Acacia melanoxylon (assembly GCA_019022615.1). NCBI lineage: Eukaryota > Viridiplantae > Streptophyta > Magnoliopsida > Fabales > Fabaceae > Acacia > Acacia melanoxylon. The sequence continues at coordinate 490,918 of JAFJYJ010000045.1, read as the reverse complement.
TGCTGTTTATAACTTAAGTTTTTTACACCGAGGTCCACGAACCCAGTTACACCGCGGTCAACGAACCCGGTTTCCATTAACACATCTAGATGGATGACACTAGGGCCGATGTGCCTAGGTTTTGAGCAATGTGAAGTTGCTCGTATAGGTCTTCACAAAATTGACGCGTCAACGCCGCTCCTTGATAAGAAGATGAATTGTCATGCCGACCCGATCGTCAAAATGTTTGGCTTTGTGTTATGGACACCATAGCTTAAACATGTGACATTTTGCCCTTATCTTGGTGATGAACCCGGACGAGGGAGCCGGAACTCGGTAGTGCGTTATGATAAAACATCCTATGCGGTTACATCATGAAAACCCTACCAACCAACTCCAGATTGCAAGTCTGGAAGAAAACGCAGATCTGCATTACTAAAGACCCTGGCTCGGTCACAGAATCACCAACATACGTTGGGATTCATTGGAACTATGAACATATGTTCATAGTCGATGCACCCCGACAGGCCAGAGCCCATGACTGCCAGGCTGGGGGACGACAAGACAAGCATAGCATTGTAAAGTTGTTAGCAATATAGGCAAGCCCGATCTATTCCTCTTCAGGATAATTCGGTTTGGGAGAATCCGGTGCTACAACAAACAAGCCCGGTGAGAATCCGATGCTAAAACTAACAAGCTTGGTAGCCCAATTCGTTCCAGTACAGGATTATTTGGATTGGGGGAGTTCGGTGTTGCAGGATGAGTGAAGAAGAAGAGATCCCAGCGATCATGAAAAGAGACAGACGGAGTTTCAAACTTTAACTAACTTGGACTACATGTCTGGGGGAAATCCGATCAGAATACAAGTAAATCCGGGATTCGTTTAGACACGGACAAAAGCAAATCAAGCTGGAACAACTCGGATACGAAAGATCCCGACCTCGAAGTCAGGCAAACCATCTCGGCACTACTCAGGATATTTGAGATAAGACCTCGGATCCTCGAAGTAAGCCGCCTTGACAGCCCGGATCAACGTAACTCAGCTCTACAAGGTAAGGCCCACGATTGCAAAGCTCGGGCCAGTGAATGAAGTCCGACAAAAAGCATCCTGGCAGCACAAAAACCCTTGACTGCCAGGCTGGGGGGCAACTACTATACAGTTATCAATGGTGTAAGAAGAATTAACAGAAGCAAGGAGGCCGTAGTAGAAGCCCGACCACCGATCCAAGGAAAGGACAAGAAGCCCGGACATCCAGTAAGCACGATAGAGCTCGAACTCAGAGACGAACCCGAGATCCCACGTCCAGAACCAGAAGGCGAGTTGGAAGAATTAATCCTCGGAAAGGATCCCTCACAAACTACGAAGGTCAGGGGAGCACTGAGTCTGGATTTGAAGACCAGTTCGATTGAGTTCCTGAAAAAGAACCGGATGTATTCGCATGGACGTCATCCGAGATACCAGGGATTAACCCTAACTTCTGCTGCCGCAAATTGGCTATTCGACTGGGGTCGACACCAGTGGCGCAGAAGAAAAGAAACATCGGAGCCGATAGACGAAAGGTATTGGAGCAGCATGTCAAGGGACTATTGCATGCCAGAGAACACAGAGTACCGAGAGTGAGGGTTTTTCACCGACTCGCAAATCGGAACAGCGCAGGTTGAGGGTACTTATCAGACAAAAGGTCCTTTATTGGCCAAGTATCTCAATAAGGCAAAGGAAGTGATCTCCGGCTTCGAAGAGGTGATCGTCACTCTCATTCCAAGAGAAGAAAACACCAGAGCCGGCATTCTCTCCAAACTTGCTAGTACCAAAGGCCTGGGAAACCACCGGACCGTCATCCACAAAACCTGGCAGAACCGAGCTGCATCATGACTATCTCAGCGGCGACGGATTGGAGAAAACTGACTGAGAATTTTCTAGAAAGAGGAATTGTTCCGATTGACTCGACCGAAACTAAGAAATTGATCCGAGAGGCCGCCGTCTACACAATGATCGATGACCAACTATACCGGAAAGGTTTGCACTCTCCAATGATGAGATGCTTGGGTCCATCTAAAACCAAATATGTGTTGGCTGAGATACATGAAGGAGTCAACGGTCACCACATGAGGGCAAAGCTCTGGCCAAGAAAGCTCTGCGTGCCGGCTACTACTGGCCAACCATGGTTATCAGGAAGCCCTCATGGGATTATTCTAACGGAAGCCCTCACGTGGTTATTTGAATTTTCAAAAGCATGTTCACCATCAACCGAGATCGAGGCAAGCAAAGACAAAGAATGAGGGAAAGACAAATAGATCCCACCTTGGGAAAAACCTATCGCCTAAACAGGCAAATCGATAACGGAATACGAATGAATCTGAATTCATCAAGATGATGACAATCGCAGCGGGAACCCCGCCCTTGAAACCAAGCAAGTTCCCCTATAGTACCTCAGATCTTTGAGACATTACCTCGGATCTTTGAGCAATAGACTACTACCTCGGATCCTTGAGACATTACCTCGGATTAGAGAGTAAATGACTTCGGTCGCCAGGGCCAGAATGACCCAACTCGGTAGATAGGCAAGAGGGTAAGGTCCATGACAACCTACCCCGGATAACCTGCTTGGGGGCAAAGTACATCCCGGCAGCTCAGAAGCCTGAACTACCGGGCTGGGGGCAACTGTTACGGATCTATATTTAGGCCCAATAGCAGTATGGCCCAACAAGCAATATATCACATATTAGGATCTACCTATAATAAAGGAAATCCTATCTCACCTATAATCAAGGAGATCTATCTTATCCAAAGATAGATTCGATAGTTATGATACTTGGGCCATGGATTACGAGGCCCATACTATCTCACCTCGGTCGACACTCTATAAATACGAGTCCAAACCCTAAGGTGCAAAACACACTGAATGGAGCATACACACTACCCCTTTGGCTAAACGTCGAGGTGTGTCCTCGAACTACGCGACTTTGATCCCTCTACGAGTACGTAGGCCTAAGCGATCACGCCAGTCAAGTCTGCTCCAAATCAATCAACATCAAACAATTTGCTCCATTGCGCTTTCATCCTGCTCCACACCGTAACAATACCTTTTATGATAATTTTTATTAGAAAAAGTATTTATGACAAAATTTTTGTTAAACAGCTTATTTTTAATTTCAGTTTTTTAGTAACTTTTAAGCTAAAAATTTATATAATCACCCAGCTCTTTTTAAAAGCTAAAAATAAGAGGATCGGTCTCTAATTATGATTATGCTCAAATATGCGAGGCTAACTGACTCTGCTCCCTTCTCTGCGTGTCAAAAGCTTCAGACTCTTCCTCTCTGTTAGCGCTCGCGTCTCACACAACGGAGAGTCACTACGTGCTTCGGTCGTTGTGAGCTGGACCCATCGTCTCCGGTGGCCGTGTTGTGGTTGCCTGATGTCGTCTTCATCAGCCCAGAAATCATCAGAACTATTGTGGCTTATCCCCCTCCTAGATAGGCCGACGCTGTGAAGACGGGGGAACCAGAGAGCTTCGGCACTGGCGTCGCTTCTCTCCCCTCCCAGATAGCCCAGCGCTATGAAGACGGGATACCCAGAAATCTTCGGCACTGTCGTCGCTGTCTGGTTTGACAACCGGTGGCGGCGAAGTTCATTTCCGGTGACAATCGCAAGTGGGTACCGGTGTTAGCCGAAATTACTGTGTGGATATCTCACGGTCACACTCCGTCAAGCCACTACTCTGTGAAGACCTAATCAAAACCTAAAATCGTTGCTGTTGGAATGAGCAGAAGGCAGAAGGCAAGAGTTGGTTGCAGCCATGGTACGTTTCCTATGTTTGCTCTTTTGTATGTTGTTTGGAATCTAGAATAGGCTGATACAAATAGAGGTTTCTTTTTCTCCCTCTTTTCCTTAATATGAAGTAAAATATATTGCTTGTAGATTTCTTTTTCTCCCTTTTTCGTTAATATGAAGTGGAATTTATACACACTTGGCTTATCAATGTGATTAAAAAATATTAATTCTATTGAATCTGTGCTTGTTCATATGATCTTTTTCTTCATCTGTCTTGATTAATTGTGATTTATTATTCTCCAATTGAGATTAGATATAATTCTAGGCAAGTAAAATGAATTAATGACATGGACGAACAAGCAATGAATTCACTTATGGTGAGTTAATCCGTGTGTTTGAGTTGTATTTAAGAAGTTAAAATTGTTTGAGGTTAGTTGGATAAGTGATGTTTGCTTCTGCTGGTCTTCTGGAATATCTTGGTGTTGTCATAACTTAGTATGTTTCATGGTGCTTCCAGTTCATGCTCACTGTGTCAATATTAAAATGTGTATCTGTTTTTGTCCCCCAGCATATGGAAAGATACTATACCTTTTATTGGCTTCAGTTTCGTCTCCATCTTCCCAAGTAGAATAACATGTCCTGATAGAGTGGCATAGCCTGGATCATAGATTGACTCTCATCTACATGTAATCCACGTTTCTACTAATTTTTGTTCTTTCCCCATAAATAACATGTCCTGATTGAATAACATTGGCTGTAGAATAGGTGTTTATTCATACTTTTGAAAGATGCTAATCCGTATTGTGCTTAAGGAGGTGATGGTGAAATTTCAAGCACATCTCCCAGCTCTTGCTTCTAAAAGGACATATCATGATATCAAATATTGCTGCTATTCTCATTTTCATAAAAACCCATGTGGCATCAGGTTGCAATAGACATAGATATCTGTAGTATTCTGTACACGTTCTATTTTTCAACTGTTGTTTCATGATTTTTCTAAATATCTATTGTTTGATATAACTTACTAACTCTAACAGCCATAAATCATCTCCTGTAGTGGATAAATTTTAGCTGAATAAGTATTGTTGCTGTATTTACAATGACTGTGATGATAATCTTATATTTACAACGGCTATTATTATAATCTATTAATCTCTACAATGTCCTGGCTGCTTGATGATTTTCAATTATGGTTTTGATTTCTTCGCTTTATTAAATCTGGAGTATTAGACCAGTAGTCCAACTTTCGCTTCATTGTTGAATGTGTTATGGTTTGGTTGCTGGTTTGGAATGTCTGGTTGTTCATCAATTGAAATGCTTCACTAGGTAGGACAAAATATGTTCTTCGATATGCTAAATCTCATTAATTAAAGAATTCTGTTTGGCACGTTCTATATATGGGTCCATGTTCAATTGTGTTCTAGAAATGCTAAAGCCTCAATTATTTATTCTTGTATTTTTTTTTTCTAGGTAAAGAAGAGGGAGAAGGAAAAGGGCGTTAAAAAAATAAGAAGAAAAAAGAAAAGAAAAGCAAAACTGGACCAAGGGCCTCAAGGTTCAGTTTTAAAGATAAGGAGGGCAGCGGACCGTAAGAGTAGAGGAGAGAAGCCAAATCCCTCTCCACCTTGTCTGCTTTGCTCGCTTGCTCCTCTAGTCGCCGTGGCCTCGCGGTCACGTGCATTTGGGTAACTAAAAACCCTTTCAATCTTGTTAAAACTGTGGGGACTTGTTTTGAATTAGTATTTGGAATAGAATTTCTAATTAGGTAATTCCCATTAAGTCGAGATTTTACTATTTGTGTTGTTCTTTGTTCAAAAACCAGATTTGGTTATATGATTATCTATATGAAACTTAACTTTGGGAATTTAGGGTCCTTAATTTGTGCTTGAACCAATAGTTGTTGCAGTCCGTAGTTGCATGCCATGGTCATGGTTCGTTAATGACTTGGAGAAGTACGAAGCTTATAAATCTTATATTATTATTACTGGTTATCTCCATTTTTGTGTTTTGTGGTTTATAAATATAAATAACAAATAATAAAAGGAGGATGAGATCAAATCATAAAGGAGAAAGTGTTTAATACATTTGTTCTGGTGTAGAACCAGATGTGGCTAGCCCTAATGGACTAGCCTGTTTGATATTGATTAAGTCGGCTTGACCTAGGAACAATGCCTAGGGCCTACATACTCTATAGAGGGATCAAAGTCCACGTAGTTCGAGACACACATAGGCGTTTAGCCAAAGGGGGTGGGGTGTGTGTTCTGTGTAGGCTGAATTGTAAATAGCCAGAAAGTAGAATCTGTGTACCTTAAGGCTTGACCTCTGTATTTATAGAGTTTACCTTAGGTTGAGTTGCTTGGGCTCTGTGATTCGAGGCTCCGACATCCTAACTACCAGATATATATGTAGATATACCTGGATTGTAGATAAGATATGATCTTCCTTCATTATAGATAGATCCTGATATGCAATATATTCCTTGTTGGGTCATATACTGAATATGGGCCTTATACAAATGAGCGTTGTATAAGGCCCATATTCAGACAAATGAGCGTCTGTCCTATAGCTTCATGGACTTCTGTTATTGCTGGTCTGGCAATGCATGGTCGTGGCGAAGAAGTTGTTTCTCTAGTTAAAGAGATGACAAAAACAGGTGTAGCCCTTGACGATGTTGCTTTTATTGGATTGCTTTCTGCTGTAGCCACTCAGGTTTAGTTGAAACAGGACGTCACTATTTCAATTCAATGGTGGAGAAATTTGGCATTGAACCCAAGATAGAACATTATGGCTGCATGGTAGATCTATTGAGCAGAAATGGACTTGTGAAAGAAGCTCGGATTTTGTACAAAGAAATGCCCATTAAACCGAACCAAATCATATGGAGAAGCATAATCACCGCCCGTCACGCCCGAGGAGAGCTCAAGCTTGGAGAGAGCATCACAAAACAACTAATAGAAAATGAGCCCATGCATGAATCTAACCATGTTTTGCTATCAAACATTTATGCAAAGTTGCTACACTGGAATAAAAGCCAATGGTAATGCAGTGCCTCTTTTGCTCAATAAAAACCACTCTCCGTTCACGCTTCCCGATGAGCTCCATGGCAGATCGAGCCGAAGTTCAAAGTCTCAGTGAGCTCCTCCGTTGGTCAATAGCCGACTAGGGTCTTTGACAAGAAATAATGTTCCCAATTATAACGTAAAAGCAGACTTTCCATACCTGACTTAAATACTCACCAAAGTACTACGGAAGAGACTATTAATTCATCAGGGAAACAGCGGGAGCAATACAGCATGCAATAATCAGGAGATGGTGTGGTATTTGAGCGTGCAATCTGTGAGTAGTAACTAGCTTATACAGATAGAAGAAAATTATCAAAATGACAGCATTCAGCAATAATCAAATTGTAATAGAGTCACAAATTCCCCACAGAAAACCTGGGATACAAATTGCTGAAGACAACAGAAGGAACTCAGTAGGCTAAATATTCCTTCAGTCGCCAATCTCTCAATCCAACCATGAGTATTTAGCTGGCGAACAAAACTGGAGAAATTGTTATGCTTGAAATTCCTTGGCAAGACGATCCTTGCAAATTCCACAGGGTCCCATACCACAAAACTAGTATCGGCCAAACCCCAAGATGTGATCAGATCCAGAGATGGATCATCCACCAGATCATGAGTTTTCCATAGAAACGGCAGAATCAGATTCTCCTGTAAACACTCACGCGGGTGTGGCAAATCCATAGAAACGGCAGAATCGGATTTTGAAGAGGATAAATTGCCATTGTTAAACTCGTTGACTACGACTTTCTCGGAGGAATCGTAGGCAGCTTCTGCTGTTTGCTTTTTAGAATCCACTAGCAATGAGCATCCGATAAGAAGATTGAAACTAAAAAGGTGCGTTCGTTCGCAATCAGTGAGGATCGGACGCTCGGGTTGCTGCTTGCTTCTTGTAGCGACCATCATCGGTCGCGAGAATCGTAATTTACTGAGTCCCCACGGTCGGCGCCAATGTTCTAGTGTAGAACCAGATATGGCTAGCCCTAATGGACTAGCCTGTTTGATATTGATTGAGTCGGACTTGACCTAGGAACAATGCCTAGGGCCTACGTACCCTGTAGAGGGATCAAAGTCCACGTAGTTCGAGACACACATAGGCGTTTAGCCAAAGGGGGTGGGCAGTGGCGGAGCCAGGATATTGAGTTTATGGGTGCAAAATTAGTGTACCCGATTTATTTATTTATTTTTAAGGAAAGTTTTAAATGCATTAAGATTGTATCGTTGACATTTTTTGGAAGGAAAAAAGTTTGACAAGATTAAAGAACATGTTGCAACCTATAAGAAATCAAAGAATGAAGAATTATAATAACTAAAAGGTGGGCAAGCAAACCAAAATGCTGGCTTCGTCTTCAATTCATCATAAACGAAAATAACAAGGTGGGGTATTACCTTCGATATTCATTTACATCGGCCTTCATCTCGTTTAGCCTTGAGTCTTTGCATCAACCTCCAAAAAGATTTGAGGGATAAAGTTATTTCTTGAAGCAAATCAATCTGCAAAAGAAAGCGAAAAGGAAGTCGTGTCATGCCAATATTCAATACTTGTGACGAAGAAAGTAGACAAGATGAGTTTTAAAAGACCTTTAGATTAGGCGTGGATGGATCTCGGTAGCCTCATACTACGAGGAAATGCACTTAAAATAATATTTCGCATTTGTATGCAGCTACTAGGAATAACATCACAGAAGGTAAAATGATAAGCACACAAGAACTCGGGGAAGTCATGAAGTAGCACTAAGAGCACCCTAAGTGTGCCTTTATAGAGAAAATGAACCTGATGAACAAAAAGGAAAGAGAAAACAGAAATATATACAAATAAGACTTATTATCATGCTTTCACCATAGAGCAAAGGAATAAGAGAAGGATAGTTACAAACCGACTCTCTAAGTTCAAAGATGCCTCAAAAAAGGCTATCCACTAGAGAGCACGGCACTTTCAATAGGTTCGACACCAAACACCTACATAAAGGAGGAAGGAAAACAATGAGAACACAAATGCATTAACATAGAAAAATAATAATCAAGAGTCAACTAACCTTTATATCAGAAGGATTACAAAATCATTCTTCGATTCTTCATTCCTTGAAAATATTTCATTATATCCTCATCATCAATCGTATCAAATATATCACGTTCAACAAAAGTTAACATGCATGAGTTAAACCAATCATCACTTATCTGATCAAGTAACTTATTCTTAACAAAAGTCATTGCAGAAAAAACCCGCTCAACACTAGCAGTTGCTACCGGTAGAACGAGTGCCAACTTTATCAACAAATAGACTAGTGGATAAACAATATCCTTTCTCTTCTCAACCATCTTCAAAGCAAGGTCAAAAATTGTTTGCAAATTGACAAAATCAGAATCAGCCCTCACATCAACAATAAAATTATCGAGACTTGAAGACAGAAAAGGAATATCTGCAAGTTCATCAAACTCCGAAGGATAGAATTTAGCAAACTCAATCAACTTTTCATTGTTAAAATTAGCAAATGAATCACGAGGATCAAGACAACTCAAACACTCAAGCAACTTGATATTGACGTTATCAAATCGATCATTCAACTCTTGAACCTGAGTATCTATCACTGTATTAAATAACTCCACCTTAAAGTTGTAGAGGAATGTGAATGATTCCAATCTCCGTCTCGATCTCCCTTTAGGACAATAAACATCATTCATATTTGGAATGTCAATATCATATTTATTGGCAAAAATGTTTGTTTCTTGAAGCAATTTATCAAAACTATTATCCCTCACCTCTTGTAAACGAGACTTGACTACCTTCACTAAACCAATTGCATTTAAAAGGTCTTGATCTTTTCTTTGCGAGTGCTTGTGACAACTCATAAGAAATCCCCAAGATCAATTTCATAAGATGCAACAAGAATGCAAATTCAAAATCCTCCATGGCATACAAAATGCAACTTGCATCGGTTCTTGCAGCATCATTTTTTGGCTCGTCTTCAATAACTTTCATCAAAGAAATTATTGGAAAAAACAATGAGATAACACTTGTAACCGTACCAAAATGGGAACCCCAACGAGTGTCTCGGTCGCTTTAAGGTTGTCTCTTGATTTAAATCTTTTTCAGTTGGTATTTCACCACTAGCAATTCTTTCAACTATTAGCTCATACTGATTCATTTGAAGAATTTCCTTCCGCTTGCATGAACCCCCCACAACGGTAGCCATCTTTTGAAGCATGTCAAAAAAATCTTGAATCTTCCTGTGATGTTTTGCAACCTTCACAAGTGCCAATTGTAACTGATGAGCAAAACAATGAATGTAGAATGTGGATGTGTTGTCTGCCAAAATCAAACTCTTAAGCCCTTTGAATTCACCCCGCATATTACTAGCACCATCATAGCCTTGCCCACGACATTTAGAAAAACTTAAACCAAGTTTAAAAAATAGGCCATCAATCGTTGCTTTTAGTGATTGTGCAGTCGTTCCTGAAACATGAATTATGCCTATAAAACGTTCAACAATGGACCCTTTTTTATTTACATATCGAAGTACAACCGTCATTTGTTCTTTAATTGCAACATCACGAGCTTCATCAACTAGCAAGGAAAAGTAATCATCATTGAGATCACTAATTATTGCTTTAACAGTCAAATCAAGACAAGCTTGGGAAAGATCTTTCTGAATCATTGGTGAAGTCAATTTGTTATTATCGGGGCATTTTCCAAGACCACATCACTCATCTCTTTATTTGGCTTAGAATAAAACTTTAGAATTTCAAGGAATAAACCTTGTTGATTTGAACTTGTAGATTCATCATGTCCCCGAAAAGACTGACCATTGCGTAGTAGGAATCTAACACATTCTAAAGAAGTTTTCAGCCTAATACGATAATCAATTTTTTGTTGTTTAGAAATATTTGAAAGAGCAATATCAATATGTTGATTTTGCTTCATCAAATTTTGACAAGATTGATAACATCTATTGTGGACACTCTTATGATCTCCAACATGAACTTTGATTCTATCCTTCTTATGCCAACTTTTGAACCCCACACCGACAAATGCTTCTTGCGTCGAACCACTACCTCCATATCAAATAGATAACAATACAAGCAAAAACAAGCATCTTTTGATACATTATACTCCAATCAGGAACCAAATTCTTCATACCACTTAGGATTGAATCTACGCATTTTTCCATACACATCCTTTTGAGGGAATGGTTTAAGAATTGGTTGAGTTGGCCCCTTGAGCAAATAAGCTCTTCGAATATCCTCTTTCTATAGGATTTGATGTCATTGAATAAATTGAAGGTCTTTTTCCCGGATCCGCTTCAAGATTTTCTATATTAACTTTTGCTTGAGATTATAATTGAAATTGAGATGCTTGGTGGTGGTTGGGAGGATTCTTGACCGTTGGAATTGAAATACTATTTGAAAGTTGCTCACTTTGAGATTCGGGTTACGTATTTGTGGGTTTTAGACGTTTGAAATAAGATTGTATCGTTGACATTTTCTGGAAGAAAAAAAGTTTGACAAGATTAGGGAACATGTTGCAACCTATAAGCTAGCTCATCTCAATACTTCCTCGATCAAAACCTATAAGATTGTATCTTTTTTCATACAGGGACTCTAAGCAACTGACGCTATGATTTCCAATTCCAAAGCAACTAAGCAATTCACACTCTAAAGCAACTAAACAATTCACACACTATAGTTTCTCCTTATTTTACCATTTGACAGCTCAAATTGCATAAGAGAAGATCAGAAGAAGAAGAATTAATCACTTCGATGATGCAGACACAACTGTCACTATGATATTATATTTCATACTTTAATAATTACAGGTGTCAACAAATAATGGAAACCAAATAGCTGCCTATAAGTATATTGAAGCATGGCACATTTCAAACATAATGCCTGTGGATTAAGACAAATAGCTAGATTCTGCGTCAACAAAAAGATATTGTCTCATCAGCACCAAAAGAATTGGAAATGGATGTCTCAATAGTTATAGAAGTGAAATGAAATCAAATAAGATATTCATGATTACAAACAGAGTTTAGCACCAATGTCAAAGGAATACATTCATATGTTTTGGGATCACTAAATATTGAGTAATCAGTAATGAGCAAAAGAAGAGTTCATTCCAATTTCAACCCAGTGTAACCGAGATGCTCTTACATGAAGGGTTTCACAATTACAATAAAGGAAAATACAGACTTGATGCTACTGAGAGAGATTCGCCGCATGTAGCTCAATTAAACGCGATCCGGATAATTGCAATTAGAGAATCCAATAAGATTTTAATTAATATTTGGATGCCATATTCAACTTCTGTATTAAGTATTGTGACAAAATTATTAAGTGCAATCAAACAACCAAAAATGTCATGGCCCAGAAAGACTATTTGCTTGATCTATATGAACCCAGAAAGGCTACAATTACTGAAAAGAATTTCCCTAGCAGAGACATAATCTTCTATATGTCAAAAAGTTAGTTTGCAGGTGAATAATGGGGTCCTCGATTCGGTGTTCTCAATGAGAAATGGTCCCAGAAGAACACAAGATCCAGAAAACTCAACATGAATCTATACAGGGTTATAATTTTTCTTTTAAAATTTCCGTGCCACAGAAAATCAAGAACACAGAGTTAGCGACTTTCATGAACAAACAGAGCACAGAAAATATGACAAATATGTTGAAATCGAAACAGAGTCAGCGACTTTCGTGAAGAAACAGAGCACGGACGAGACAAAGAGACCATGGATGAGTAAGAACAAGATGAACACAACGGGATTTATATGACGAACACTTTTTAAACAGGTCAGGGACGAGAGTTACTCACCGGAAGGTATTACCGGATGAAATTGGCGGATCGATTTGGGGGAAAATGAAATTGGCCGATCGATTTGAGGGAAAATGAAATTGGAGAAAGCTTTACAAAGATTTGGCAGATCGAGTTGGAGCCGGAGTGTCACTGCGTGAGAGTTGAGGGCTGAAATTGACAAAAAAAAAAGGGACAGGCAACTCGTTCGAACTCGGGACCTTTACACAGATGGCTAAAGCTTTAACCAATTAATCCAACCAGATCTATTGTAATGATATTCCTTCACAAAATATATATTTTTTAAATTTTTTATGGGTTCACTTGCCCACATAGGCACTAGTGTGCCTCCGCCCTTGGGGGTGGGGTGTGTGTTCTGTGTAGGCTGAATTGTAAATAGCCGAGAGTAGAATTTGGGTACCTTAAGGTTTGACCTCTGTATTTATAAAGTTTACTTTAGATTGAGTCGCTTGGGCTCTGTGATTCGAGGCCCCAACATCCTAACTACCAGATATACATGTAGGTATACCTGGATTGTAGATAAGATAGGATCCTCCTTCATTATAGATAGATCCTGATATGCAATATATTCCTTGTTGGGCCATATACTGAATATGGGCCTTATACAGATCCGTAACAACATTAAATCAAAAACAAAAATATATTATCAAAGAAAGAAAATATATAACAACTAATTAATACAAGTGAGAATGATAAATTATAACTTATTTAATAACTAATAGATGGACCAATAATTAATCATTATAAAAACAAACAGAAGGATAAATAAAGGGTTCAAAAATAGGATATACTATTTTTGTGTCCATATTTTGTTAGTTCATATATATTATACCATTAATAAGCCAAAAAAAACTTAAATAAACAGACATCTTTAGATTTTCTTAACAAGAAGAAATACAAAGGTTATATCAATGTTTTTTTTAAAAAAGATAATGCTTGTATGAATAATCCTAGAATGTAAGTTTTAGAAGAAGAAATAATTACAGGGCCGAAATACAAAGAAAAGAGTTATAAACTTAGAAGGAATAAGAATCAGTAGAAATGACAAGATTTATAAATATAAATAACATATATAAAGGGAGGATGAGATCAAATGGAGAAAAGGTTCAATACATTAAATAAAAAATAGAATTTAAAGAATGATTATTGATAAATAAATAAACAATATAAATAACAGAAATAAGGGGAGGATTACATAGTGAGAATGATAAATTTTAGTGAATTAATGTATCAAAAAAATATGTATAAGAAAAACATCGAACAAACAAAATTTAGAGGTAACGGGTAAACATGTAAATGATAATAATGGTTAATGTTTATTAATAATTTGTTATTATTTTTATATTAATAAATTATAGAAGGTCGGAGATTGAGAGTCACGAGAGGGGGGTGGTGGTGGGCGGCGCCGATTAAAAGAGAGTGAAGCTACAAAATGAGAGTTATCGTGACAGGAAGAGAGGTTTAGAGAGTGAAATTCAATTTTCGGCGAGATGAAGAAAAAATTCAGCGGAATGATTTTTTAAGCTTCTCCAATTTTTTATGATACTATTATAAAATAAAGAGTAAATACCATTTATAGTCCCTGACAAAAAACGCGATCCCCATTTTGGTCCCTTAAAAAAAATGTCATTTTTAGTCTATAAAAAGGATGAATAAGGGTCGATTGGTTGACATTTTGATCCCTCACAAATTTTCAAAATGTCCTTTTTAGTCCATAAAAAGGACGAATAAAGGTCGATTTTTTGTAAGGGACCAAAATGGGATCCGTGTTTTTTGTCAGAGACCAGAAAGGGTATTTACTCTAAAATAAATGGAAATAAATTTAAAAACAACACAATTTGAGATTTTCATAAATTTATTTTATAAATCTGTTTATTCCAATAATATGAAATTTGAAAATCACAAAAATCACCTAAGATTTTCAAATTTGAAATTTAACAAAATCATAACTTCTTAATTTATTATGGCTAGGTCTTAACCGAATTTCCAAATAATGTGGAGAAAAATTTGCAAATTCATCATTAATTTCATATCATTATAAAATTAAAATCAATACCAAGTAAAGATATAAATGAATAAAATGATGTAATTTATTTAAAAAAGAGAAAATTGAAGAGCAAACCAGGTAGAAACCCAATTATGCAAACTTTAAGATAAGAGGCTCAAAAAATTGATCCGACATGGTACTCTAATTTATCGATTAGGAAAGGATCAAAATAGAAATTTGCATTAATAACTTAATATGTTGAATAGAATTTAATTTATTCTTTTTTTTTTTAATTTTAATTATTAAGGAGCGATTATTATTTTCATTTAAAATTATAATATTATAATTTTATGATGAAAAAATCACTTATCTTATATCTTATAGGCATTCCATTTTCATGTTTTATCTTACTCACACCTCGGAAAGCGGTGAGACTCGATGGCTGCAATATCGCGTAACCCTATCGTGCCCTTATTTTCATCATAGAGATTGAAGAGTCGATGTGAGGATTGGGCATTGTCAACCGGAGAAACAACCGTCATTGCCGTTTCAGGTGTGGGTTGTGGCAGAGAGTCCGTCGTTGCCGTTTCAGGTGTGGATTGTGGTAGAGAGTAGCATTCATCAATTCGGCTGTTTTTCCCTAGTTATATTTCGGCCGTTTATTTGTGTTTGCCCTAGTGTGGTTGCATCGTGAGCGTCTTTTCCCTGAAATGGTAAAGATGAGATTATTTGAATTCTTGGCATTTATTGGGAAGAGTAATTCGGTTGTATCTTGATTACTAGCCGTTGCTAATCGGTTCTTTTACCTTCAAACCTTCCTCGATTTCTCTCTCTCTCATATCTTGCCTATTCTAGTTCTTTTGATTTTGCCGTTGCTTCAGCTCCCTTGATTTTATTCTCCATCTTGATTTTCAAACCCCTACCCGATATTTTTCTCTCATATCCTCCATGCTTTTATTCTATTATACTCCTTCTCCCTTATTGATTTTGTTTGTGTTGCTTCTTTAGTACTCTATCTTCTCTCCTCCTTGTAACGCCCGTCCTAAATGAGCCTTTATTTATCAGAGTTTAAAGGTGCAGGCATCAAAATGATTTGGATGACTTAATTGCAAAATGAAACTTTCATAAAATGACTTAGTGGTATCAGGGTCCGGAATAGTGTGTGGTATTAGGGTGGTATCAGGGTCCGGGGTAGTGTGTGGTATTAGGGCCCGCGGTAGTGTGTGGTATCAGGGTCCGAGGTAGTGTGTGGTATCGGGGTGATATCAGGGTCTAGGGTAGTGTGTGGTATCAGGGTCCGAGGTAGTGTATGGTATCAGGGTTTGCGGTAGTGTGTGGTATCAGGTCTGGGGAATGTGTGGTATCAGGGGTCCGAGGTATCAGTGGTATTAGGGTTCAGGGTAGTGTGTGGTATCAGGGTCCGAGGTAGTGTGTGTTAGTGTGTGATTTCGAGGTGGTATCAGGGTCCAGTGTAGTGTGTGGTATCAGGTCCGGGGTATCAAGGTCCGAGGTAGTGTGTGGTATCGGAGTCCAAGGTACTGTGTGGTATCGGGTTGGGATCAGGGTCAGGAGTAGTGTGTGGTATCAGGGTCCGAGGTAGTGTGCGGTATCAGGTCCGGGTATGTGGTATCAGGGTCTGGGGTATCAGTGGTATCAGGGTCCGTGGTAGTTTGTGGTATCAGGGTCTGGGTAGTGTGGTATCGGGGTGGTATCAAGGTCTGGGGTAGTGTGTGGTATTAGGGGTCTGGGGTATCAGTGGTATCAGGGTCCGGGGTAGTGCGTTGGTATTAGAGTCTGATGTAGTGTGTGGTATCAGGGTCCGGGTCCAGGGTAGTGTGTGGTATCTCACTCACATCTTTTGCTTGTTTTAAACCTGATTGAGTCTACTATCTACTGTAAAAATTTTGTGGAAAAACTCAAACGTTTAACTATGAAACATAAGTTTACAAGATTCTCTGTTTCAGACAAGAAAAACAGAGCTTGGTTACGTTTTTCTTCTAACTAAACCACTTGCAGCAGATTAAAGCTATAAGAATAGGAAGGATAAGCCTAAGGAACTCACCTTAGCTGATTCCTCAAGCTTCACGATTAGCTCCTTCGTCTTCTCCGGTCGTAGCTCTCTCTCTTTCTCACTCTCAATTCACACTCTCGCCTTTCCTTTTCTCTTGAGCTTTCTCTTGTTTCGCCACTTGCTGAGCAAAGTGAATGAATGAAGATCAAGTAGCAATGCTTAAATAAGAACGTATAGAGAGTCTGTTGTCGTGAATGTTTAAACCGCTGTGAGAGTATGGTGCTTCTGCAATTGCGTGCTGAGTTAATCACACTGAAGAAGTATGACTAATGACTTTTATTGACAGCTCTCCACTGCCACGTGCTTCAGCTGATGGAGTTATTGGAGATAATAGGCTTATGGTGAATATTATCTTATGAGGCTCATTTTAATACCTAATTGTTCCTCTTCCAAACCTTTATTTGCAATTAGGTACTTAACTCAATTAATTGCAAATATTGGAATAATGATAACATTAAATCCTTAATTCCATAAATGTTTTAAGCTTGAAATTATCCTTTGTGAATATTCTTAATCTTTTCCTAAAATATATTTAAGGAAAAATGGACTTTAATTTCCAAATAATTATTCTCATAATTATTTTAAGCCAAAATTTCATAATTAATCTCCATACATTATTCAAACTTAAGAATCCCAAAATTTGGGATGTTACACTCCTCATCACTCATCTCTCATCTCTCAATCACCCTCAGCTCTTGATTGCAATCAAAGTTTTGGCATCGTTTTCAGTTTCCTCCATTTCCTTGTTTGAAGGATCGATTGCCTTTAGTTCCCAAAATTCTACTTCCTCCAAAATGAGTCTTAGCTCCTCGTACCACTGCTTTTTCTCAACATCAATTTTCCTTTACATTACCTTTGAATCTTCCTTCGCTGCCTGTCCCAATTCTTCTCTCTGGATACAGAGAAAGGGAAGAATTATTATGAGGTAAACGCAGAGGCTCTTCACTGCGTATTTCTATCTTCCTAGTGATCCGCATCATATTTTCCTGAGAAAATCTACCAACTGCAAGGTACTTTATCCATACTTTCGCCCCTTTCCTCTTTCTTGCGTGTTATTGATATGTGCTCCTTTTTATTCCATAAAGATTGCTTGTCTCTTTTGTTTTGTTGGAAACCAGGCAACTAGGCTTTTGTGACATTCATTTGAATATACATCCTTCTTTTTCATTTGTTGCTCAAATATTGACGCAGTAAAAGAAAATTAAGAAAAATAATGTTTATTCCTTTTGCAGATATGTCATCCAGACAAGAATAATAATGATCCTAGAGTAGCGGATATGTTCGAGGAACATATGAAAAACGCCATCAGACTCTAAGGGTTTTGAAGTGATTAAAGTTTTGCTTAGGTATTAACCATTAACACATTAAGATGTCGTGAACCTTGCCGTTTTACATTTTTCATCAATTTTTAAGATCCTCATGCATAATCTTTTTGAATTGTAATCGAACATCCGACATTTTCACATATTAACATGTAATGAATGGATGTAGCGGTATGACATTGTAAATGGTGTTTTTGAAGTGGAAGTAGTCGCAAATGAAACTGCAGCTGATATAGAAGAGGATTGTGTGTATTGTTGGATTTTTTAGCCTATTATACCTCTGTTTTGTTAACAGTGACCATTTTTTTAGCTATTGCACATTAGTTACCACTTTCTTTTAGTTTTGTATATGGAAATTTCTTGAAAACTCAAATCAACAATTTTTCCCTCTTTTTAAATATCACAAAAAAATAGCATATTGACTCTGAATTGTCACATTTGCTAGCACTTGCTTCAATCTATATTGCAATTGCTGGTTCAAATAAGCATATTGATAAACTTGCTTGCTGAGAGTGCTCAATTCCATACTCTGATCTATTATTTGCAAATTTAGTGTCATGAGGTTATTGTGATTTCTGCAAAAATATTGTTGACACTTTGCACTAAACCTTGATTCATTTGGGACATGCTGATAAGTCAATTCATTGTCATTATGTGATTGCACAATTTCTAGAATTAATGTTATGTTGTGATTTGAACCTTTTGTCTAAGAAATGGATTGAATTTAGATTGGCCTGATTCAAGTTTAGCAGTTTGCTTGGTATCGCCATGTGGATACATTAATTGCTATTAGACTTATCTTTGAATGAATGAGACAAGTAAGATCATTTTGATCTAAATTTGTATTACTGCTCCAATTTTTTTTAGGGGAATGGTTGATTACTCTTAACTCTGTTTTTGACATATTGGTGTGATCTGAATTAGAGATTTTGCTATGATGAAATGGATCTCTTTGCTTGACAACCACTTTTGTTGGATATCTTGATGCTGACGTTAGTTTTTCCTGGCAGGAACTTGATGGGAACGAACTTCAAGGAAATCAATCCATACCATGTTGATCAGAACCACCGCCAAGGAAGAACTATCAAGGAGAAGAGTGATGTACAAGTTAATGAGAATTTTTGCTATCAGAGTTTGAGGAGATTTCGTTCACACGGTTGTCCCTTTCCTCTCCTTACTTTCTTGAATTGTTTGTGAAATCATATGTTGGATTGATTGTTTAGAATAAGTGTGGGAGAGGGGACTAATCTGGCAGTGAAAGATAGAAATAATCGTTGTGCTCCACTGTTTTATGGTAGTAGCCTTATTCTTGATCCTTGCTAAAAGTTTGATCTACATTGATTATCGTTAGTCTACGCTTGCATTGACTACAACCGTGGGGAAGAATGGATTTGAGTGTGTGTCTTTGTTCGATTGCATTATAAAGGGATTGATTGCATTATTGTGAAAAATGAATTCTTGTACACTTGAACTTCTTTGCACTCTAATATGCTATTTGTTCTGGGCTTAAAAAATTGAATATTGGAGATTATATTTTCATTAGTAATTGTAGAAGTAAGCTTGATTGAGATATGAGAATTTTGATTTGGTTAGCTGATTCTAAGACAATCAATACTGAAAGGAGTGATTATTCATGGCATTAGGATCAATTTGGTGTATTTTTTTGTATCTGTTCATGGGCTAGAGAAATTAACCTTGGATGGAAGGAATTTTGAGCCTGATTTCATTTCTTAATATTGAGTGCATACTCCTTAGTGCTAGTTTTCTCTAGAACTTGTCCTAGCTCTTGATTGAGGCCACATATGTGCATGGGAGGAAGTGAAAATGATGGAGGCATTTGATTCTCAACCTTATTTATACCCAAACACAAACCTAAAACACTTTTAACCTTTGCTAACCACTTTGAGCCATTCATTTTCTTTCCTCTACATCATTGACCAGTTGAGTAGAATGCATTATTATATTTGCGAACATGACCTAGCTTCGAAATGGAAATAGAATCTAGTGACAAACTTGAAATGAATATTTTAAGTTGTGTTGAGTTCAAGGTCAATGAAAGTGCGTAGAAGTAATAAGTCGTGATGTATTATGCTTACGGACTCGATCTTTGAAAAAAAGAGTGAAAGGAAAAGAACAAAAAAGAGGAAAAAATATAGTAAAAAAAGAAGAGGAAAAAAAAAGAATTGATGATAGAAAAAGGCATGAAAGGGAAAAACAAGTGTACCCCCCCCCTCCCAAAAAAAGCAAAGCAAAAGCCAATATGAAAAATAAAGAGAAAAAAAAAAACAAGAGGAAAGAAATCAATCGCATGCAAAAGCATATTAGTGTAGAAGCTAATGAAACTATTTGCATAGAGATGATTAGAATTGAATTTATTTGTGTTTCAAACTTTGATTGATGAGTCCTATACATAAAAAATAACTAAGAAGTGGTTATTGTTTTACATATTTCTTAAATATGCATTTTTGCTTGTATGGTCAATGCTCTTCTTTTCGATGTCCATTTTAACCTTTCCAACGTTACGGCCTTGGGAAAGACCTCTTGATACATTGATTCACATGTTTTGAGTGGTGGAGATAGTAGAGATTTGACAAGCTTATGGTAGAGGCTAGCCTAGGAGAGAGGAGTGAAAGAACCCTTTATGATTAAGAAGAGAGAAACACACATACCTGTGAGTCCTTGATGCCTATTACCAATTACCATATTGTGCATCAGGACGGTTATTTTGTCTGGATGATTGCGAATTTCTTATTGATTGTAAAGAAGAAAATGATCAGATTAAGGAGCTCTTGTTTTGGTTGAGTTTGCTGCTATGATGATTATTTAGAATTGGATTATTGATTGAGATTTATGTGCCCAGGAGTGCAAATGTTCTAGTGTGGGGGAATTTGGTAAATTCATTTAATTGTTATATTTCTATGGTATTTCATGGGTGTTTTATGCATTTTATGGTTGAAAAATCAGCATTATTGATTAAATTGTGAGTTGCGAATATTGTTTCGTTATTTGGATTTATACAGGGTCAAAATGGGGAAATTGTATGAATTTTTACAATGTGCAGAAAGGACCTGATTTCAATATCAGAAAAGGAGAACTAAACTTAATATTTACTCAAGGACCATTGAGTTATGAGAAAGAGTTAATTTGGACGTGAGCAAGAAATATGGTTATAATCTTGGTAGGTTCTAGCACAATTTACAGAGATGACGGGTAGATATACACAAGAAATGCAAGCGGTAGGTTTGTCTTTGACTTTGATAAGCTTGGGATTTCTGATCAACATGCTTTTCCTTTTCTTTTCTCTTGGTTGGAATCCACTGAACTTTTATTTATTCTTCATTCTTGGTGAAGATTGATGAGCTACTTAAGCAATTTGGCGGCATGTGTCTAGTAGCACCTTTCTTTTATGTCATAGTTTTCTTGGCTTTTGTTATTTATCATTTATTAGAAGACTACACTGATTTTCTTGGATCATTATCAAACAGGAAATTGGAGCTACATGTTCTTTTATTATTATTATTATTATTATTATTATTCCTAGAACTTGAAGCTTGAAAATCACATAAAATTTTAAAATTTGATACTAGCATTGGGGAGAAAATAGTCCCTTTCCAAATTAGAGGTCATGTGTGGTTTCAAGGCTCAACGGTAGACTCTTCCTCTTTTCTTTTTTTTTCTTAAAACCATATTTTACAATAACTTGATTTTTGGATTGAACACCTTCTTTCCTTATGCATATGAGATTAGTCTTTATGGGGATGAGGCTCCTTCAAAGAAAACAAAGGAATTTGAAAAAGCTACAAGCTTTGTGGATTAGATAAAAGCTAAAAGTGATTTTCATTTGGTGAGGCTTCTACCGCAAAGAGTACACGGATATTGATGAGGTGCAAAGTAAGGTAAAATGTTCATCTCTACTTTTTGCTATTTGATTCTTCATTAATTGTATGAAAGTTAATTCTTCATTAATTAGGTTAGTAACTATGTTACTATTGGATTCTTATTACTTTTTTATCATTGTTCTTTTGTTCTTTGGTTTCTTTTATGGGAGAACAGTCAATGATAATTATGTTGCTTCATATTTCTAACTAAACTGTTTTGGTTCCATTGGAAAGATAGATCACATTTTTCTTGGGTGTTGTGGACTATCACATAAATTGTTCGTTTGGGTGCAGTTCAGATTTGTATATCAAAATTTGGAGATGGCAGAATTGTTTTTGTCATTTTTGTTATTCTCACTATGTACTATTAGAGCCATCCATTTGTTTCCTATTCTAAACGTTTCTGTGATGATTCTTTTGCATTTCAAGATTTAGGTGAGTAATTTGCTCATTACTACTAATTCTTATTCCTTATAAGTTTATAACTCTTATCTTTGCGTTTCGTTCTCGTAATTATTTTTTGTTTAAAAACTTACATATTTTAGGATCTATTCATACAAACATTATCTTCTTCTTTTTTTCAAAACATTGATATATCCTTTTTTATTTCTTCTTGTTAAGAAAATCTAAAGATGTCTGTTTAGTTGGTTTTTTTTTTTTTTTTGTGGCTTATTAATTGTATAATATATATGAACTAACTTGAACCCTTTATTTATCATTCTGTTTGTTTTTATAATGATTAGTTATTGATACATTTATAGTTATTAATTAATAAGTTATAATTTATCATTCTCACTGTGATCTATTTTTTTCTTTGATAATATATATATATTTTTTTTTTATTTAATGTATTTCCTTTCTCCTTTATGATTTGATCTCATCCTCCTCTTATTATTTGTTATTTATATTTTCACATGAATTTATTATTTATAAATAAAGTACATATTATTTATTATATTTATTTATAATGCATTTAGTTATTATTATTTTATCATTTTCACTTATTTTAGTTAATTTTTATTTTTAACTAACAGTATTTATTTATTTATTCTTTCTTTTATTATTTTTAGAAATAAAATACAAATTATTTCTTTTTATTTATATTTTTTTTATATTTTCATTTGAATTTTTTATTTCTAAATAAAATACATATTATTTATGCCTATAAATATTGTTATGTTTATTAATAATTTGTTATTATTTTTATATTAATTATCTTATCATTTACATGTTTTTGCAGAAAAGAAATTGGTTGTCTGTAAATTTTGTTTGTTTGATGTTTTTCTTATACATATTTTTTGATACATTGATTCACTAATAGTTGTCATTCTCACTATGTAATCGCCCTCTTATTTATGTTATTTATATTGTTTATTTATTTATCAATAATCATTCTTTTTGTCACCCTTTCTTCTTTATGATTTGATTTCATCATCCCTTTTGATTTCATTACTATTGATTTTTATTCCTTAAAAGTTTTTAACACTCTTGTGTTTCATCCCGTATGTATTGAACCTTTTGATCTTAGAATTTGTTATATATAAATAAAGTACATATTATTTATTTTTTGATGAAGAAAATACATATTATTTATAATATTTATTTATAATGCATTTAGTTTTATCGTTAATAGTTTATTATTTTCACTTGTTTTACTTAATTTTTTATTTATAAATAAAATCGTATTATTTATGCATTCAAATATTGTAATTTTTATTAATAATTTATTATTCCTTTTTTTATATACCAATAATTTATCATTTACAGTTTACCCTAAAAGGCCTCTAAATTGTTTGTTTGACTTTTTATACATATTTTTTAATACATTGATTCACTAAAAGTTATCATTATTACTATGTAATCCTCCTCTTGTTTCTGTTATTTATATTGTTTATATTTGTTTATCAATAGTCTTTCTTTAATTAATTATTAATAATTTATCATTCATTTACTTGTCTCTCTTTAGTTTTTTTTAACAATTTTTTTTTTATTGTTATGGAGATTATTTTACATTTTACTATTCCCACTTGTACTAATTAGATTAGTTGTTTATTATTTTTTCTTTGATAATATGTCTATTTTTTATTTAATATATCGAACCCTTTCTCGGTTTGATCTCATCCTCCTATTATTTGTTATTTATAAATAAAGTAAATATTATTGTTTTTATGAATAAAATACATATTATTTATAATGAATTTAGTCTTTATTAGTATATCATTTTCACTTGTTTTACCTATATGTTATTTCTTTTCTTTTTTACTAACAATATTTATTTATAAGTTAAAGTCAGCCACCAACTCGGTGCAGGTCACGTGACCTACAGCTCGGCCTTCGCTTTTTGAGGCTTCCTCTACCCACATCTCTATGTGCCCGCAGCACTTCCATATGGAGAAAGATAGGCTTACCATGTTCCATCAATAGCACCTAACCTATGCCGATTTTGGCGGACCGTGCTCCACCCCGGTGAACTCATGCGGTTCCGACGTGCCCAGAGGCCAGAGGCGAATCCGTTCACGGTCCGTAGGACCAACACCATTCGAAGGTGGGTGGCCCGCCCCGCCTAGAACAGTCATGTTTGACTGGGCTTACACACATTCGCTCACTTACGCTGTCCCCCCTCAGCTCACCCTAGCCCCGGGCCTTTTGCTCTTCTAACGTAAGCTCCAAGGCTTCACACCAAGTCTTCACTGACATAATATGCATGCTTAAGTAGGGTCAGGCAGAACCGTTGTTGCCTGATGGGAACTCCCCCCATATTGCTATCAATGTCTTCATGTCGCACGACCTCTTAACATTACACCACTGAATCCCCAATCCACTCAATCATTTATCAAAGAATGACTGTTATAAAATGATTGAACAACCGGAGCAATTTAACGATAAATTGACATTCATAAAAAGTATCTAATGAATTATGAGTTCAATACATCCCGTCACATTATTCCTTGTCATTATCACTTATTCACAAACCCCATGGGGTTAATAGTTTTCATTTCCCATCTCATGGAAAACCCTTTTCGCTTGGTTAATTTTTGTGATTTCTATTGAACGGATGATCCTATTTGGTCAAATTAAAAACTCAAAATATAAACAAGCTTATTCTCTTATTGATAATGATGATAGTTAATATTGAAAACGATATCTACCTTGATACGGAGGCAACTATGATGAATGCGCTTATGTTTTAGTGATTCAAAATTCCATCTAAGTTTTAAGATTCATACATCCTATCGTATGATTAACAACGTATTTGTCTTCTTGGTCAAAATTGCAATTAAATATAATATTTAGTCATTTTTTCCGGCCATAAATGGAATGTGACACAAAGATCAAAAATCTAAAAGAAAGTTAAGACACGGGTAAAAGTTTATCGTAAGATCTATAACCAAGATTGTAATGGGGAGAATATTCCCATAGGGATTAACTCTCATTTCTATCTAAAAAAAGAAAAAGAAAAGAAAAAGATTACATGAGTTGGTGAGTTTTCATTTAAAATTTTAATAAAAAAGTTAATGAATGTATTTATGATATTTGGAAAACCACCTTTTACATGTGACATCATTATTCTATTTTGGACCATTTAATGACTTTAAAACTAATTGCAAAAATTTTCTTTGATGCTGAGTATTTTTGTTTGTCAATATGCTATTATTTATTCATTAGTAATAAAACAAATAGTGTAAAACTAAGATAAAGTTCGAAAAATGAGTCACATTGTCAATATATAGTGCTAAATTTCATTAAATCAAAATATAATTATTATAAAAATGAGTTAAAGAAAAACTTACTTATGTTTTAGTGACAGTTTTAAGATGTACATGTATTGAAAATTGCAATTTAAATAATTAAAAGAATTATAACTGTATATAACTTTGAATAGAATCACGATTTATAATTTTTTTAAATATAATAATTTCATAAAAAGTTTTTTTTTTACCTTCATAATGTTATTAAAAAGTTCACATACTACAATTCTTTCAATATATTTAAATAATTAAATTATTCATTTGCAGAGAGATGATGTTAAAATGTTGATTTAGATGCTAAAAAGAGAAACAACAACAAATGGTTTAATTGACAAAAAGAAAGCGAGACACGCAAAAAAAAAAAAAAAGGAAAAAAAAGGAAAGAAAAAAAGAAGACCACCAAAATCAAAATCATATACCTACTCGTTTAACCAAATAGGCCTAAACCATATATGAAAAGATTTATTTAAATAAAAACAAATTTTATTCAATTTAATCATCATATTGGAAAGGAAATGGTTAAAGTGTAAAAATACTCATGAACTTTTACACATTCATCATTGGGAATGCAACAATAAACATGACTATTCAAACTGAGAGAAAAATGCCAGCATCATTAAATTTAATCTAACACTGTTATTTTTTGAAGTGGAGCCCACACTTGTGCTGATATTTTTGCTCCTATTTTAAATGTTTGTGAGTAATTTTGTACCTTTAAAAACTATATAACGCTGAACATACTTTTAGTAAAAGCTCATACGTATTTTTACACTTAAAAGTCCAATGCTATGTCATTTCTCATTATGTTTTTTGGGCTGTTATTAAAATGATTAATTATGGAATACAAAGCTAGCGTTCAAAAATTGAAAATAGAACTCTATAACTATGGTTTAATTTAAATAGTCACTATGGCAACAACAAAAAAACCACAAATTAATCTGTGATTTTTTATTTTCAATAATCATAAGTGAGTGTAAGATACTGCTATCATTAATTTTTGGCCCAATAAAAAAAATACATCATTCATTTACGACGGCACAAAATTTAACATGATGAATTTTACATTAATTTAAATTAATTTAACCCTAATTTAATTAAATATAATTTTAATTTCAATTCTGATACAAGTAAAACGTCTTTCTTCCTGCTTATGCATCTGGGCCACTTCCATTCCTTCTAATGTAATTTTTATTAAACCGGCCCAACTAAAGTACCACCAAAATTATGCTCATTAATGCAGTTACTTCTTGTTATGATAGCTCTCTGATTATGAGGATCAAAGATTTGGTTGCTCATTTCTTCCATTCAGCACGTCATAATTGCCCTATGCGTTTGAGGGCTATCGCGGATCATGATAGTTTGGGAGTTATTCCCTTTTCTTTGTAATTGTCTTGCTTTGTTCTCTGGCGTTTAGCCTCTTCTATTTATCAAAAAAATATTTGCCAACGCTCATCTATCAGCACGTCATAAATACGCGTTGAATAATCAATTTACCGCACAACCTCCTCCTTAAATCACGCGCTAGGTGCCACGATGGCTTTAATGCCGTTTCAAGAACGTGAATTTGTAAATACCGCCTCTGTCACCAACAAAAATTGAAAAGGAAAAAAAAAGGGGGGGGGGGGCCTCCCTCGCTCGGCTCATTCTCTCTCCTATCCACACACACACACGCTCCCGTTGTTGTGTTTTTGAAGCAAGATAAAGAGCCGTTGATAAGTTCCTTCCATCCCCGTTTTGTTTACTGTTCTTCTCTCGCCGGCACTCGGCACTCGGCTGCCAAAAAAAGAAGAAGAAGGAAATACTATGTTTCTCTCATTTCGCTCTATTTCTCTCTCAAGAATTTTGTCCGCATTCGCAGAGATCGCTAAGGTTGGGGGTGAATAGATTCGTGGATTGTGAGTAAAAATGTCGGAGGAGAGAAATTGTTGAAGGAGTCGAAGAAATTGTCGTGGGAGGATCGGCTGTTTCACACGAACTGGAAGGTTCGGAATGAGGCCAACATCGATTTGGCGGCACTCTGTGACTCCATTTCCGATCCCAAGGACTCTCGCATTCGTGAATTTGGTGAGTTTTTGTTAGGGTTTCCATATTTGATTTCAATGTGAGGTTGCTTTTCGATCTCTGCGTGGTGGATCTAGGTGTTTTCTTGAGGGTAATGAGTAGGTGATACGGTGCATTTTGGTGTGGATCTTATTCCATTTTTATTTTTGAATTTGCAGGTCCGTTTTTCAAGAAAACTGTGGCCGACTCTAATGCCCCGGTGCAGGAAAAGGCACTCGATCCATTAATTGCTTCCTTGCGAGCAGTGATGCCAATGCCGGAAGGTATATACGATGATTTTTATCATGCTGCTTGATTTTCTTTCTCTTGCATGCCATGCTATCCGCAATTTGTGCTTATTGGCGGAATGTAAATTTGAAAATTGTATAGGTACGCTAAGGAAGTGTGTGACGCCATTGTGGCAAAGTGTTTGACGGGAAGGCCAAAGACAGTGGAGAAAGCTCAGGCATCTTTTATGCTCTGGATAGAATTGGAAGCAGTGGATGCGTTTCTGGTATTTTTCGTTTGAATGTGCAGTTGTGATTGAGTAGTTTTCTCCCTTGTGATTTATCCTACAATTTGCGTCAGTCCTTTCGCGTAAATTATTCAGTTCACTTAACAATATCTGTATGTAAGTAACTGTTGACAAGTTTTTTCCGGAAGTAAGCAAAAACCTTCTTACACGTTTTGTTAAAGGGTAGGAAGGAGTACATAACTGTCCCATACAACCTATTAACTGGTGCTAAAATGTTTAAATTAAATCTGGAACATCAATATGATAAAATTTTCCTGCTTTATTACATGACTGTCCGGTTGTCTTCCATCCATTATCCATGGGCTAAGCAGTAATGGGAAGGGCAAAAAAGCTTATCGGTCAGAACAGTTTTCATGGAAAGGTGTAATTCACATTCTCAAAGAATCTCCTTGAATTTGAATAAACTCACGAGGTTGATAACTTAATGTTTAGTTAATCTAAAATAGAGGTTCAGTTCTTTTCTACTTTCAAATTTTACTTCGAAAATTTTTTATTCAGAATTTTGTTTCCCCCATTTTTATAAGTCCTTTGGTGTACTTGTGAATTTTGGTTCTTGAGTAGCGTATTTGGTGAGAATCTTTTTATGCATCAATTTCTGTAATCTAGCCATATTTTACTGTTTTTGGTGTATTTTAGGATGCTATCGAGAAGGCAATTAAGAATAAAGTTGCTAAAGCAGTAGTACCTGCAATAGATGTCATGTTTCAGGCATTAAGGTTTGTTACTTCTTTGTTGCAAACTCGGACATAGTTTCTTTCTTCCAATGGGTATCCCATGAAGCTTAATCTGTTCATATTGTATTAGTGAATTTGGAGCAAAGATTCTGCCCCCTAAAGGATTCTGAAGATGCTTCCTGAACTCTTTGATCATCAAGATCAAAATGTCCGTGCATCTTCTAAAGCATTGACTCTTGAGCTTTGTTGCTGGATTGGTAAAGATCCTGTAAAGTCAATTTTGTTTGAGAAAATGAGAGATAGAATGGTACACTAAATTGATTTCTGCTTATCAATGCTTGTTCATTTGTTCTCCTGTGTGGAAATTATGTAGTGCTTTCTTTCTGTAGAAAAAAGAGCTGGAAGCTGAGCTTGTAAAAGTTACCGGAACAGCTAAGCCAACAAGCAAATAAGGTAGTTGTCTTTGAATTTTATGCACTAGTCTTTCAATGCAATTGTAGCTTTATTCCTATGGTCAAGATTTGTTCTAGCATCTGGGTATTAGAATGTTGTTTTAAGTGGGCCATGCCTGGGAAATTGTGATGACAATACAAGTGACAAAAGGAATAGAAATATCATGGTAATGCAACATATATTCCACACGCGTCCATATTTTTTTTTAAATCTTATTTCATTCCCTCAAATTTATTTTGATCTTGCTTTTGTCTCCCTTGGTAATCTTGATTTATGTTACATCCATAAAAAGTTATCTGCTTCTATGATTATCTTGAGGCATCTTTGCTAGATGACTGCTCCTTCATCAATCATATGGTCTCGCAGTTTTCCTTTTCCTGTTTTAGTGCAATTATAACCAATGTAACACCAATGGAACATATCAAGATGTCCTAAAATTTCCGCATGCAGTTGAAAATATGCTCACCCTCCTGAAACTGAAATGTCTATACACCTAAGATGTTATGACCTAATTTCAAATTTCTTCCAAATACCAGAAATTTATCCACTATCATATAGATGTTTCTCTTACAAATGACTTCATCTGCTGCACACTATGGACAAAAGCAAAAAGCACATTACATTTGTGCAGTGTTTTAATGCTCCTAGATGATTATTGTAGGCCTTCTCATTTTCTAATATCTATGGTGATATCTGGGAGCCATACAGTTTATGAATTAGGCAACCAGAGTTTATTGGTGAAACTATTTCTTTAGTGCCATTGTGTATTTAAAAAACTGTTTCCCCTATTTCACAGATCCGAGCAAGACAAGGAGGCTGAACCAGAAGCAGTTTCTGAGGTGGTGGGTCCTGGCCCTTCTGAAGAATTTGAGGCTGATGGTATGGAAATGGATTTGGACACTTGAATACGGTTTTTCTCAAACATGTCTTGCCTGTTTACTGAGGCACTGATCATACACTTATGCTTGTTCTCTAATATGTTTATATCAGCTCCTCAAGAAATTGATGAATATGAGCTTGTTGATCCTGTTGATATATTGACTCCTTTGGAGAAGTCTGGATTTTGGGAAGGAGTGGTTAGTTTTCTCCACCATCTGAATGATCATGCACTTGTACTTGTTATTGAATGAAATCTCTGGTTTTTGTTGAGTATTTCAAATTTGTCTGCCTGTCTGTCTCTTATTTTGTCTTGTAAAACTTTTAGAAAGCTACCAAATGGTCTGAAAGGAAGGAGGCAGTTGGTGAACTAACCAAGCTTGCATCAACTAAAAAAATATCTCCTGGTGATTTTTCTGAAGTTTGTCGGACTTTGAAGAAGGTATTTATACTTTTTAAATATAGTGATTTATAATATGCTTTTGATTATTGGATGATATTGATGTAGTATTATGTAGAAAGAAGTTGCGGTTGCTTTTGTCTCTCACATTTAGTGAGCAATAACTTGAAGATGTGGCATCGTAACGCTTTGAATCATTTTTGTTGTTCGTTAATTGCTATCCATATATCATGCTGTGCTTGTGAATTTCGGTTAGCTAGGAAAGGATATGATGTATTCTATGACATACAGTAGCAGAACAATTATCAAGAGTATTTGCTTTTGAACTTTGTTTTTTGAGGCTGTCTTGACATCTGCATATATCCAACCAAAAGCAGACATGCAACAAATTAATAAATAACAACACACAATAAATGAAGGACCAACCACATCTAAAGAAAAACTTGAAATATCAATCAAAAGCCATCAGTGTCCTCATTCTTGCATATGAATGTTAAGAGGAGATCAAGGCTACAATATAAAGCAATCGCAGATATATGGTAGGTAATCATCAAAGAAATTCTGAATAATGTGAGAAACCTATCAAATTTAGGGATGAGTGGTAATGATATGGAAGAGTTTATTATTATTCAAAACTTTGTAGTCCCAAAGAATTTAGCTTGAGTTTTACTGTTTTTTCACTGCTACTCTTAACTTTGTTTTTGACATATTGGTGTGATCTGAATTAGAGATTTTGCTGTGATAAAATGGATCTCTTTGCTCGACAACCACTTTTGTTGGATATCTTGATGTTGACGTGAGTTTTACCTTGCAGGAACTTGATGGGAAAGAACTCCATGGAAATCAATCCATACCTTGTTGTATCTTTGAGCCTTTACCAATTGATCAGAACCACCGCCAAGGAAGAACTATGAAGGAGAAGAGCCATGTACAAGTTAATGAGAATTTTTGCTATCAGAGTTTCAGAGTTTCACACGGTTGTCCCTTTCCTCTCCTTACTTTCTTGAATTGTTTGTGAAATCATATGTTGGATTGATTGTTTAGAATAAGTGTGGGAGAGGGGACTAATTTGGCAATGAAAGGTAGAAAAAATCGTTTTGCTCCATTGTTATGGTAGGAGCCTTATTCCTTATCCTTGCTACAAGTTTGATCTACATTGATTATCGTTAGTCCAAGCTTGCATTGGCTACAAGTGTGGAGGAAGAATGGATTTGAGTGTGTGTGCTGTTCTGATTGCATTGTTGTGAAAACTGAATTCCTGTACACTTGAACTTTGCACTCTAATATGCTGTCTGTTCTGGGCTTAAAAAATTGAATATTGGAGATTTTTTTTCATTAGTAATTGTAGAAGTAAGCTTGATTGAGATATGAGAATTTTGATTTGGTTAGCTGATTCGGCACAATCGATACAGAAACAAGTGATTATTCATGGCATTATGATCGTTTTAGTGTATAATTTTGTGTGTGTTCATGGGCTAGAGGAATTAACCTTGCATGGAAGGAATTTTGAGCCTGATTTCATTTCTTAATATTGAGTGCATACTCCCTAGTGCTAGTTCTCTCTAGAACTTGTCCTAGCTCTTGATTGAGGCCACATATGTGCATGGGAGGAAGTGTAAACGATGGAGGCATTTGATTCTAAACCTTATTTATACCCAAACACAAACCTAAAACACTTTTAACCTTTGCTAACCACTTTGAGCCATTCATTTTCTTTTCTCTACATCATTGACCAATTGAGTAGAATGCATTATTATATTTGCAGAACATGACCTAGCGTTTGAAATGGAAATAGAATCTAGTGACAAGCTTGAAATGAATATTTTAAGTTGTGTTGAGTTCAAGGTTAATGAAAGTGTGTAGAAGCAATCAGCTGTGATGTATTATGCATACGAACTTGATCTTTGAAAAAGAGTGAAAGGAAAAGAAAAAATAGAGAGAGGAAAAACAGAGGAAAAAAATTGAAAAAAAAAAAGAGGAAAAAAGAATTGATGATAGAAAAAGGCATGAAAAGGGGAAAAACAAGTGCGCAAAAAAAAAAAAAAGAGAGAAACAAAGCAAAAGCCAATATGAAAAAAAAAAAAAAAGAGGAAAGAAAGTGTACAAAAGAAAGGATCAATCAGCATGCAAAAGCATATTAGTGTGGAAGCTGATGAAACTATTTGCATAAATGAGTAGAATTGAATTTATTTGTATTTTAGCTTTGATTGATGAGCTGTATACATATAAGAATAACTAAGAAGCTGGTTATTGTTTTACATACTTCTTAAATATGCATTTTTGCTTGTATGGTCAATGCTCTTCTTTTCCATGTCCATTTTAACCTTTCCAACGTTACAACCTTGGGAAAGACCTCTTGATACATTGATTCCCATGTTTTGAGTGGTGGAGATAGTAGAGATTTGACAAGCTTATGGTAGAGGCTAGCCTAGGAGAGAGGAGAGAAAGAACCCTTTATGATTAAGAAGAGAGAAACACACATACCTGTGAGTCCTTGATGCCTAGTACCAGTTACCAGATTGTGCATTAGAACGGTTGTTTTGTCTGGATGATTGTGAATTTCTGTATTGATTGTAAAGAAGAAAATGATCAGATTAAGGAGCTCTTGTTTTGGTTGAGTTTGCTGCTATGATGATTATTTAGAATTGGATTATTGATTGAGATTTATTTGCCCATGAGTGCAAATGTTCTAGTGTGGGGGAATTTGTTAAATCCATTTAATTGTTGTATTTTCTATGGTATTTCATGGGTGTTTTATGCATTTTATGGTTGAAAATCGTAGCATTATTGATTAAATTGTGAATTGCGAATATTGTTTAGTTATTTTGATTTATACAGGGTCAAAATGGGGAAATTGTATGAATTTTTAGAATGTGCAGAAAGGACCAAATTTCAATAGCAGAAAAGGAGAACTAAACTTAATACTCAAGGATCATTGAGTTATGAGAAAGAGTTAACTTGGACGCGAGCAAGAAATATGGTTCTAATCTTGGTAGTTTATGGCGTCTAGCAACACCTTTGAGCTTTCTTTTATTTCACATTTTTCTTGGCTTTTGTTATTAATTATTTATCAGAAGATGACACTAATTTTCTTGGATAATTATCAAACAGGAAATTGGAGCTAGAGCTGCGTGTTCTTTTTTTTTTTTTTACCTATACTAAAGCTGAAACTTATGAAAGTTTCTTCAAATTTTTTCAACCTACCACAGGTTCTTGAAGATGTCAGATATTGGGGAAGATTTGGTATGATTATCTACTTAGATAACCTAGGCTAATAGATTTGATTCCTTTTACTTTTACTTTATTTATTTATTTATTTATATAACCATGCTTAAATTTTTATGTGCAGGCTGAGGAACTTCAGAACCAGATGGAGCAAGACTATGACATTAGGTGAGCTTATATACCATGTACTTGTTTGTGAGCTGTGTCATATTTTTTTGGTCCATTATGTTGCTCTTACTAATGTTTTAACAAGCTTTATTGACCACCAATACCTCTGCACATTCTTTTTCTCCCCTTTTTGGTAGTTCACAAACTTGTGGCTTTCCTGATTCTTTATCATTCTTTGTTGATTCTTTATCATGCTTTGTTCAGGTCAACAATAAGAGACAAGATTATTCCCCATGCTGTATCATGGTTTATTGGGGAGGCCATTCAAGGAGAGGAGTTTGGAGACCTAGAGGGTGATGAAGATGAAGACATTGTGGAAGATGATTAGGAGGAGGAAGAGATGACGAAGACGAAGACGAAGACGAGGATGATGATAACGATTAAGACGAAGAACAAACCAAGAGCAAAAAGAAGGTATTTAGGAACTAATATATACTGATTTCAGGTGTTTGAGTGTCAAATCTTAATTTGTTGTGGTGTGCTATTATTGTGTATTGTTGGATTTTTTAGCCTATGACACCTCTGTTTTGTTAACAGTGAAACCATTTTTTAATTGAAATTCTACTTTTTCTGCTAGTAACCTGCTCCAAATTGTGTCCATTGGGTTGAGAATCTAGCTATTGCACATCAGTTAGCATTTTCTTTTAGTTTTGTATATGGAAATTTGTTCAAAACTCAAATAAACAATTTGTCCTCTTTTTAAATATCACTCAAAAAAATAGCATATTGACTCTGAATTGTCACATTTGCTAGCACTTGCTTCAATCTATATTGCAATTGCTGGTTCAAATTAAGCATATTGATAAACTTGCTTGCTGGGAGTGCTCATTTCCATACTCTGATATATTATTTGCAAATTTAGTGTCATGAGGGTATTGTGATTTCTGCAAAAATGTTGCTGACACTTTGCACTGAACTTTGATTCAATTGGGACATGCTGATAAGTCAATTCATTGTTATTATGTGATTGTACAATTTCTAGAATTACTGCTATGCTGTGATTTTGAACCTTTTTGTCTAAGAAATGGATTGAATTTAGATTGGCTTGATTCAAGTTTAGCAGTTTGCTTGGTATTGCCAAGTGGATACATTAATTGCTATTAGCCTTATCTTTGAATGAATGAGACAAGTAAGATCATTTTGATCTAAATTTGGCCCCAAAACCCAAATTTTTTTTGGGGAATGGTTGATTACTCTTAACTCTGTTTTTGACATATTGGTGTGATCTGAATTAGAGATTTTGCTGAGATAAAATGGATCTTTTTGCTCGACAACCACTTCTATTGGTTATCTTGATGCTGACATCAGTTTTTCCTTGCTGGAACTTGATGGAAAGAACTTCAAGGAAATCAATCCATACCTTGTTGTATCTTGGAGCCCTTACCAATTTGATCAGAACCACCACCAAGGAAGAACTATGAAGGAGAAGAGCCATGTACAAGTTAATGAGATTTTTTGCTATCAGAGTTTCACACGGTTGTCCCTTTCCTCTCCTTACTTTCTTGAATTGTTTGTGAAATCATATGTTGGATTGATTGTTTAGAATAAGTGTGGGAGAGGGGACTAATCCGGCAGTGAAAGGTAGAAAAAATCGTTTTGCTCCATTGTTGTGGTAGTGGCCTTATTCCTTATCCTTAATACAAGTTTGATCTACATTGATTATTGTTAGTCTACGCTTGCATTGACTACAAGTGTGGGGGAAGAATGGATTGAGTGTGTGTGCTGTTCTGATTGCATTATAAAGGGATTGATTGGATTATTATGAAAACTGAATTCCTGTACACTTGAACTTATTTGCACTCTAATATGCTATCTATTTTGGGCTTAAAAAATTGAATATTGGAGATTATTTTTTCATTAGTAATTGTAGAAGTAGGCTTGATTGAGATATGCGAATTTTGATTTGGTTGGCTGCTTCGGCACAATCAATACAGAAAGGAGTGATTATTCATGGCATTAGGATCAGTTTAGTGTATAATGTTGCATCCGTTCATGGGCTAGAGGAATTAACCTTGGATGGAAGGAATTTTGAGCCTGATGTCATTTCTTAATATTGAGTACATACTCCCTAGTGCTAGTTCTCTCTAGAACTTGTCCTAACTCTTGATTGAGGCCACATATGTGCATAGGAGGAAGTGTAAATGATAGAGACATTTGATTCTAAAACTTATTTTAGTGTATAAGCTGATGGAACTATTTGCATAAATGATTAGAATTGTATTTATTTGTGTTTTAGCTTTGATTGATGAGCCGTACTTACAATAAGAAGCTGGTTATTGTTTTACATACTTATGCATTTTTGCTTGTATGGTCAATGCTCTTCTTTTCCATGTCCATTTTAAGCTTTCCAACGTTACAGCCTTGGGAAAGACCTCTTGATACATTGGTTCTCATGTTTTGAGTGGTGGAGATAATAGAGTTTGACAAGCTTATGGTAGAGGCTAGCCTAAGAGAGAGGAGAGAAAAAACCCTTTATGATTAAGAAGAGAGAAACACGCATACCTGTGAGTCCTAGATGCCTATTACCAGTTACCAGATTGTGCATCAGAACAATTATTTTGTCTGGATGATTGTGAATTTCTGTATTGATTGTAAAGAAGAAAATGATCAGATTTAGGAGCTCTTGTTTTGGTTGAGTTTGCTGCTATTATGATTATTCAGAATTGGATTATTGATTGAGATTTATGTGCTCACGAGTGTAAATGTTTGTGTGGGGGAATATGGAAATCCATTTAATTGTTACATTTTCTTTGGTATTTCTTGGGTGTTTTATGCATTTTTATGGTTGAAAATCGTAGCATTATTGATTAAATTGTGAATTGCGAATATTGTTTTGTTATTGTGATTTATACAAGGTCAAAAGGGGGAAATTGTATGAAATTTTAGAATGTGCAGAAAGGACCAGATTTCAATAGCAGAAAAGGAGAACTAAAATTAATATTAATATTTACTCAAGGACCCGTTGAGTTATGAGAAAAAGTTAACTTGGACACGAACAAGAAACATGGTTATAATCTTGGTTGGTTCTGGCACAATTTATAGAGATGACTAGTAGATATACACAAGAAATGCAAGCGGTAGGTTTGTCTTTGACTTTTTGGGATTTCTAATTTCTAATTAACATGGTTTTCCTTTTCTTTTCTCTTGGTCGGAATCCACTCAACTTTTATTTATTCTTCCTTCTTGGTGAAGATTGATGCTCTACTTAAGCACATTTTATTTCATAGTTTTCTTGGCTTTTGTTATTTATCATTTATCAGAAGATGACACTGGTTTTCTTGGATCATTATCAAACAGGTTCCTACGTGTTGTTATTATTATTATTATAACTTGAAGTTTGAAAATCACATAAAATTTTAAAATTTGATTCTAGCATCGAGGAGAAAATAGTCCTTTTCTAAATTAGAGGTCATATTAGAGGTCATGTGAGGTTTCAAGGCTCAACAGACTCTTCCTCTTATTTTACAATAACTTAATTTTTTGATTTAATACCTTCTTTCCTTATGCGTATGAGATTAGACTTCATGAAGATGAGTCTCCTCCAATGAAAACAAGGGAATTTGAAAAAGCTACAAGCTTTGTGAACAAGATAAAATTTAAAAATGATATTCATTTTGGTGAGGCTTCTACCGCAAAGAGTACAAGGATATTGGTGAGGTGCATAGTGAGGTAAAATGTCCCTACTTTTTACTGTTTGATTCTTCATTAATTGGTTGATCGTTAATTCTTCATTAACTATGTTAGTAACTATGTTACTATTTGATTCTTATTACTTTTTTTATCATTCTCTTTGGTTTCTTTTATGGGAGAACCGTCAATGATAATGATGTTGCTTCATATTTCTAACTAAACTGTTTCGGTTCCAATGGAAAAATAGATCATTTTACTTGGGAGTTCTGGACTATCATAGAAGTTGTTCGTTTGGGTGCATGCTAATTGGTGTCAAATTGTATCTCAAAATTTGGAGATGGCTTGTTTTTGCCCTTTCTGTTATTCTCAATATGTATTATTAGAATCATTTGTTTCCTATTCTAAATGTTTGTGTGATTCTTTTTTTGCATTTAAAGATTTAGGTGAGTAATCTTATCATTAACTCATTATTTATTAATAATTTATCATTCATGCCTCTATTTAGTTTTGTTATTATTTTTTTTTGTTATACATATTATTTTACTTTTTATCATTCCCACATGTACTAATTTGATTCACTAAAAGTTATCATTCTCACTTTGTACTCCTCCCGTTATTTCTATTATTTGTATTGTTCATTTATTTATCATTAATCCTTCTTGAACTATACATTTCATTATTCCTTCTTGAACTATACATTTCATTATTTATTAATAATTTATCATTCATTTACTTGCCTCTATTTAGTTATGTTATTTCTTTTATTGTTATATAGATTATTTTACTCTCTATCTTTCTCACTTGTACTAATTTTTTGATTAGTCGTTTTTTTTTTTTTTGATAATTTGTTTCTGCTTTTTATTTAATGTATTGAAACCTTTCCTTTCTCCTTTATGATTTGATCTTATCCTCCGTTTATTATTTGTTATTTACATTTATATTTCAACATGAATTTGTTATTTATAAATAAAGTATATATATTATTTTTTTTATTAAAAAAATACACATTATTTATAATGCATTTAATTTTTTTTATTTCTAATAATTTATCATTTTCACTTATTTTACTTAGTTGCTATTTATTTTGGTTTTAACTAGCAATATCTATTTCTATTTACTTGTTTATTTATGTATCTTGTATGTATAATGGAATTTTAATGTGTTGAGTTTTTTCTTTTGTTATTTATATTTATTTTTATCTTTTTGTTTTAATTTTTTATTTCTAAATAAAATATATATTATTTATGCCTTCAAATATTGTAATGTTTACTAATAATTTGTTATTCTTTATATATTATATATATATATATTAATAATTGATCATTTACATTTTTAACCGTTTTGGTTCCTCTAAATTTTGTTTGATGTTTTTCTTTTACATATTTTTTTTTGACACATTGATTCACTAAAAGTTATCATTCTCACTTTGTACTCCTCCCATTATTTCTGTTATTTGTATTGTTTATTTATTTATCATGAATATTTATTAATAATGTATCATTCATTTACTTGCCTCTTTCTAGTTATGTTATTTATTTTATTGTTCTATAGATTATTTTATTTTTTTTTTTTTGATAATTTGTTATCATTCTAACTTTACTTTATTATTTGATTTCTAGTTATGTTATTTATTTTATTTTCTTTTATTTTACTCTTTATCATTCTAACTTGATAATTTGTTTATCATTATTTTTTTTTCCTTTGTTTTTTTTTTAAATGTATTGAACCCTTTATTATTTGTTATTTACATTTATTATTTCACATGAATTTGTTATTTATAAGTAAAGTAGATGAGTTTTTTGATGAAGAAAATACACATTATTTATAATTCATTTGTAAATTGGTTGCCTCTAAATTTTTTTGTTTTTGTTTTTTGATGTTCTTCTTTTACATTAATGATTATTTTTAGCTATATATTATTTCTTTTATTGTTATTTTACTCTTTATCAATCTCACTTACTAATTTGATTACTCGTTTATTTATCCTTTATGATTTGATCTCATCCTCCCTTTATTATTTGTTATTTACATTTATATTTTCACATGAATTTGTTATTTATGAATGAAGTAGATATTATTTTTTTATGAAGAAAATACACATTATTTATAATTTACTTGTAAATTGGTTGCCTCTAAATTTTATTTTTTTGATGTTTTTCTTTTACATATTTGTTTGATACATTGATTCACTTAAAGTTATCACTCTCACTTTATACTGCTCCCTTTATTTATTTTTATTATTTATTTATTAATAATTCTAACTATATATTTCATTATATTTAAATAATTTATCATTCATTTACTTGCCTCTATTTAACTATGTTATTTCTTTTATTGTTACACAGACTTTTCTATTTTTTATCAATCTCACTTGGACTAATTTGATTAGTGGTTTATGTATTTTTGATATAATTTGTTTATGTTTTTTATTTAATGTATATTGAACCATTTCTCTTTAATGATTTGATCTCATCCTCCTTTTATTTGTTTTTTTACATTTATATTTTCACATGAATTTGTTATTTATCAATAAAGTACATATTATGTTTTTTGATGAATTAAATACACATTAATTTTTTGTTGTTGTTAATAGTTTATCATTTTAAATTGTTTTAATTGTTATTTATTTCGTTTTAACTAGCAATATTTATTTGTGTTTACTTGTTTATTTATCTTATTTATTTCGTTTTAACTAGCAATATTTATTTGTGTTTACTTGTTTTATTTATGTATCTTGTATAATCGAATTTTAATGTGATGAATTTTTATTTAGTTATTTATTTTTCTTTTTATCCTTTTGTTTTAATTTTTTTATTTCTAAATAAAATGCATATTATTTATCCCTTCAAATATTGTAATGTTTACTAATAATTTGTTATTCTTTTTTAAATAGTTCATTATTTAACTAGTAAATTATCATTCATTTAGTTGCATCTATTTAGTTATGTCATTTTTTTTATTGTTATACAGATTATTTTACTTTTTATCAATCTCACTTGTACTAATTTAATTAGTCGTTTATTTATTTTTTTCCTTTGATAATTTGTTCCTTGTTTTTAATTTAATGTATTCAACTTTCTGCTTTATCATTTGATCTTATCCTCCCTTTATTATTTTTTATTTACATTTATTTTCACATGAAATTTTTTATTTATAAATAAAGTATATATTATTTTTTTGATGAAGTAAATACACATTATTTATAATGCATTTAGTTTTTCTTATTGTTAATAGTTTATCATTTTCAATTAATTGTTTTACTTAGTTGTTATTTATTTTCATTTTACTTGTTTATTTATGTATCTTGTATATACAATCGAATTTTAATGTGTTGAATTCTTTATTTTGTTATTTATTTTTATTTTTATCTTTTTGTTTTATTTTTTTTATTTCGAAATAAAATACATATTATTTATGCCTTCAAATATTGTAATGTTTCCTAATCATTTTTTATTCTTTTTTTATATTATTAATTTTATCATTTACATGTTTACCCGTGGTTGCCTCTTAATTTTGTTTGTTTGATGTTTTTCTTTTACAAATTTTTTTGACACATTGATTCATTAAAAGTTATCATTCTTACTTTTGTTTGTTATTTTTGTTATTGGTATTGTTTATTTATTTATCATGAATCATTCTTACTAAAAGATTTCATTATTTACTAATAAATTATCATTCATTTAGTTGCAAAAATTATAATGTTTACTAATAATTTGTTATTCTTTTTAATATTATTAATTTTATCATTTACATGTTACCCTTGGTTGCCTTTTAATTTTGTTTGTTTTGTTATTTGTATTGTTTATTTATTTATCATGCTTAGATTTCATTATTTACTAGTAAATTATCATTCATTTAGTTGCCTCTATTTAGTTATGTCATTTTTTTATTGTTATACATATTATTTTATTCTTTATCAATCTCACTTGTACTAATATAATTAGTCGTTTATTTATTTTTTTTTTTCGATAATTTTTTCCTTTTTTAATTTAATGTATTAAACCCTTTCTCGCTTTATGATTTGATCTTATCCTCTTTTTTTATTTTTTATTTAAATTTATTTTCAAATGAATTTTTTATTTATAAATAAACTATATTTTTTTTTATGAAGTAAATACACATTATTTATAATGCATTTAGTTTTTCTTATTGTTAATAGTTTATCATTTTCAATTGTTTTACTTAGTTGTTATTTATTTTCATTTTACTTGTTTATTTATGTATCTTGTATGTACAATCGAATTTTAATGTGTTGAATGCTTTATTTTGTTTTTTTTATTTATTTTTATCTTTTTCGTTTTAATTTTTTATTTCTAAATAAAATACATATTATTTATGCCTTCAAAATTTGTAATGTTTACTAATAATTATCATTAAAAGTTATCATTCTCACCTTGTACTCCTCCCATTATTTTTGTTATTGGTATTGTTTACCTTATTTATCATGAATCATTCTTTAACTATACATTTAAATATTTACTAATAAATTATCATTCATTTAGTCTCTTTTTTATATTATTAATTTTATCATTTACATGTTTACCCAAGCTCCTCCCATTATTTTTGTTTGTTTAATGTTTACTTATTTATCATAAACCATTTTTAACTGACATTTCATTATTTACTAATAAATTATCATTCATTTAGTCTCTTTTTTATATTATTAATTTTATCATTTACATGTTTACCCAGAAAGAATTGGTTACTCCTCCCATTATTTTTGTTATTGGTATTGTTTACTTATTTATCATAAACCATTCTTTAACTGTACATTTCATTATTTACTAATAAATTATCATTCATTTAGTCTCTTTTTTATATTATTAATTTTATCATTTACTAGTTGCCTCTTAATTTTGTTTGTTTAATGTTTTTCTTTTACATATTTTTTTGACACATTGATTCACTAAAAGATATCATTCTCACTTTGTACTCCTCCCATTATTTTTTTTATTTGTATTGTTTATTTATTTATCATGCTAGATTTCATTATTTACTAGTAAATTATATTTCATTTAGTTGCCTCTATTTAGTTATGTCATTTTTTTTTATTGTTTTACATATTATTTTATTCTTTATCATTCTCACTTGTACTAATTTAATTAGTCGTTTATTTATTTTTTTCTTCGATAATTTTTTCCTTTTTTAATTTATTGTATTAAACCCTTTCTCGCTTTATGATTTGATCTTATCTTCTTTTTATGATTTTTTATTTACATGTATATTTTCACATGAATTTTTTATTTATAAATAAAGTATATATTATTTTTTTGATGAGTAAATACACATTATTTATAATGCATTTAGTTTTTCTTATTGTTAATAGTTTATCATTTTCAATTGTTTTACTTTGTTGTTATTTATTTTCATTTTACTTGTTTATTTATGTATCTTGTATGTACAATCGAATTTTAATGTGTTGAATTTTTATTTTGTTATTTATTTTTATTTTTATCTTTTCGTTTTAATTTTTTACTTCTAAATAAAATACATATTATTTATGACTTGAAATTTTGTAATGTTTACTAATAATTATCATTAAAAGTTATCATTTCATCATTTACATGTTCCCATTATTTTTGTTATACGTATTGTTTACTTATTTATCATGAATCATTCTTTAACTCATTGATAAACATTTCATTATTTACTAAT
This sequence comes from Acacia melanoxylon, assembly GCA_019022615.1. Taxonomy (NCBI): domain Eukaryota; kingdom Viridiplantae; phylum Streptophyta; class Magnoliopsida; order Fabales; family Fabaceae; genus Acacia; species Acacia melanoxylon. The sequence goes on along the minus strand of JAFJYJ010000045.1, from coordinate 447,628 downwards.
AAATTATCATTCATTTAGTTTCTCTTTTTTATATTATTAATTTTATCATTTACATGTTTACTTTCGAATAAAGAATTGGTTGCCTCTTAATTTTGTTTGTTTAATATTTTTTTTTTACATATTTTTTTGACACATTGATTCACTAAAAGTTATCATTCTCATTTTGTACTGCTCCCATTATTTTTGTTATTTGTATTGTTTATTTATTTATCATGCTAGATTTCATTATTTACTAGTAAATTATCATTCATTTAGTTGCCTCTATTTAGTTATGTCATTTTTTTTTTTTTATACATATTATTTAATTCTTTATCATTCTCACTTGTACTAATTTAATTAGTCGTTTATTTTTTTTTTTCTTCGATAATTTTTTCCTTTTTTAATTTATTGTATTAAACCCTTTCTGCTTTATGATTTGATCTTATCCTCTTTTTATGATTTTTTTATTTACATGTATATTTTCACATGAATTTTTTATTTATAAATAAAGTATATATTATTTTTTTGATGAGGTAAATACACATTATTTATAATGCATTTAGTTTTTCTTATTGTTAATAGTTTAGCATTTTCAATTGTTTTACTTTGTTGTTATTTATTTTTATTTTACTTGTTTATTTATGTATCTTGTATGTACAATTGAATTTTAATGTGTTGAATTCTTTATTTTGTTATATATATTTATTTTTATCTTTTCGTTTTAATTTTTTATTTCTAAATAAAATACATATTATTTATGCCTTCAAATTTTGTAATGTTTACTAATAATTTGTTATTATTTTTTATATTATTAATTTCATCATTTACATGTTTACCTTGAATTGGTTGCCTCTTACTTTTTTTTGTTTAATGTTTTTCTTTTATTATTTTTTTGACACATTGATTCAGGTATTGTTATCATTCTCACTTTGTATCATTATTTTTTTTATTTGTATTGTTTATTTATTTATCATGCTAGATTTCATTATTTACTAGTAAATTATCATTCATTTAGTTGCCTCTATCATTCATTTAGTTTCTCTTTTTTATATTATTAATTTTATCATTTACATGTTTACCCAGAAAAAAGAATTGGTTGCCTCTTAATTTTGTTTGTTTAATATTTTTCTTTTACATATTTTTTTGACACATTGATTCACTAAAAGTTATCATTCTCATTTTGTACTCCTCCCATTATTTTTTTTATTTGTATTGTTTATTTATTTATCATGCTAGATTTCATTATTTACTAGTAAATTATATTTCATTTAGTTGCCTCTATTTAGTTATGTCATTTTTTTTTATTGTTTTACATATTATTTTATTCTTTATCATTCTCACTTGTACTAATTTAATTAGTCGTTTATTTATTTTTTTCTTCGATAATTTTTTCCTTTTTTAATTTATTGTATTAAACCCTTTCTCGCTTTATGATTTGATCTTATCCTCTTTTTATGATTTTTTATTTACATGTATATTTTCACATGAATTTTTTATTTATAAATAAAGTATATATTATTTTTTTGATGAGGTAAATACACATTATTTATAATGCATTTAGTTTTTCTTATTGTTAATAGTTTATCATTTTCAATTGTTTTACTTTGTTGTTATTTATTTTTATTTTACTTGTTTATTTGTGTGTCTTGTATGTACAATCGAATTTGAATGTGTTGAATTCTTTATTTTGTTATTTATATTTATTTTTATCTTTTCGTTTTAATTTTTTACATCTTAATAAAATACATATTATTTATGCCTTCAATTTTTGTAATGTTTACTAATAATTATCATTAAAAGTTATCATTCTCACCTTGTACTCCTCCCATTATTTTTGTTATTGGTATTGTTTAGTTATTTATCATGAATCATTCTTTAACTGTACATTTCATTATTTACTAATAAATTATCATTCATTTAGTTTCTCTTTTTATATTATTAATTTTATCATTTACATGTTTACCCAGAAAAAGAATTGGTTGCCTCTTAATTTTTTTGTTTAATATTTTTCTTTTGTTTTTTTGACACATTGATAAAATACATATTATTTCTCTTTTTTATATTATTAATTTTATCATTTACATGTTTACTTGGTTGCCTCTTAATTTTGTTTGTTTAATATTTTTTCATATTTTTTTGACAAATTGATTCACTAAAAGTTATCATTCTCATTTTGTACTGCTCCCATTATTTTTGTTATTTGTATTGTTTATTTATTTATCATGCTAGATTTCATTATGTTACTAGTACATTATCATTCATTTAGTTGCCTCTATTTAGTCATGTCATGTTTTTTTATTGTTATACATATTATTTAATTCTTTATCATTCTCACTTGTACTAATTTAATTAGTCGTTTATTTATTTATTTTTTCTTCGATAATTTTTTCCTTTTTTAATTTATTGTATTAAACCCTTTTTGCTTTATGATTTGATCTTATCCTCTTTTTATGATTTTTTATTTACATGTATATTTTCACATGAATTTTTTATTTATAAATAAAGTATATATTATATTTTTGATGGGGTAAATACACATTATTTATAATGCATTTAGTTTTTCTTATTGTTAATAGTTTATCATTTTCAATTGTTTTACTTTGTTGTTATTTTTTTTTTATTTTACTTGTTTATTTGTGTATCTTGTATGTACAATTGAATTTTAATTTATTTTGTTATTTATTTTTATTTTATCTTTTCGTTTTAATTTTTTATTTCTAAATAAAATACATATTATTTATGCCTTCAAATATGGTACTGTTTACTAATAATTTGTTATTCTTTTTTATTTTATTAATTTCATCATTTACATGTTTACCCGAGAAAAAGAATTGGTTGCCTCTTAATTTTGTTTGTTTAATGTTTTTCTTTTACATATTTTTTTGACACATTGATTTATTAAAAGTTATCATTCTCACTTTGTACTCCTCCCATTGTGTTTGTTATTGGTATTGTTTTTTTTATTTATCATGGATCATTCTTTAACTGTACATTTCATTATTTACTCATAAATTATCATTCATTTAGTTGCAAATATTGTAATGTTTACTAGTAATTTGTTATTCTTTTTTATATTATTAATTTGATCATTTACATATTTACCAAGAAAAAGAATTGGTTGCCTCTTAATTTTGTTTGTTTAATGTTTTTCTTTTACATGTTTTTTGTTATATTGATTTACTAAAAGTTATCATTCTCACTTTGTACTCCTCCCATTATTTTTGTTATTTGTATTGTTTATTTATTTATCATTGTGCATTTCATTATTTACTAGTAAATTATCATTCATTTAGTTGCCTCTACTTAGTTGTCATTTTTTTTTAATTGTTATACATATTATTTTATTCTTTATCAATCTCACTTGTACTTATTTAATTAGTCGTTTATTTATTTATTTTTCTTCGATAATTTTTTCCTTTTTAAATTTATTGTATTAAACCCTTTCTGCTTTATGATTTGATCTAATCCTCTTTTTATGATTTTTTATTTACATGTATATTTTCACATGAATTTTTTATTTTTAAATAAAGTATATTTTTTTTTTGATGAAGTAAATACACATTATTTATAATGCATTTAGTTTTTCTTATTGTTAATAGTTTATCATTTTCAATTGTTTTACTTTGTTGTTATTTATTTTCATTTTACTTGTTTATTTATGTATCTTGTATGTACAATCGAATTTTAATGTGTTGAATTCTTTATTTTGTTATATATACTTATTTTTATCTTTTCGTTTTAATTTTTTATTTCTAAATAAAATACATATTATTTATGCCTTCAAATTTTGTAATGTTTACTAATAATTTGTTATTCTTTTTTATATTATTAATTTGATCATTTACATGTTTACCCGAAAAAAGAATTGGTTGCCTCTTACTTTTTTTGTTTAATGTTTTTTTTTTTACATATTTTTTTGACACATTGATTCATTAAAAGTTATCATTCTCACTTTGTACTGCTCCCATTATTTTTGTTATTGGTATTGTTTATTTATTTATCATGAATCATTCTTTAACTGTACATTTCATTATTTACTAATAAATTATCATTCATTTAGTTGCAAATATTGTAATGTTTACTAATAATTTGTTATTCTTTTTTATATTATTAATTTTATCATTTACATGTTTACCCGTAAAAGAATTGGTTGCCTCTTAATTTTGTTTGTTTAATGTTTTTCTTTTACATATTTTTTTGACACATTGATTCACTAAAAGTTATCATTACTTTGTACTCCTCCCATTATTTTTGTTATTTTTATTTTTTATTTATTTGTCATGAATCATTCTTTAACTGTACATTTTATTATTTACTAGTAAATTATCATTCATTTAGTTGCCTCTATTTAGTTATGTCATTTTTTTTAATTGTTATACATATTATTTTATTCTTTATCAATCTCACTTGTACTAATTTAATTAGTCGTTTATTTATTTTTTTCTTCGATAATTTTTCCTTTTTTAATTTAATGTATTAAACCCTTTCGCTTTATGATTTGATCTTATCCTCTTTTTATTATTATTTTATTTACATTTATTTTTTCACATGATTTGTTTATTTTTAAATAAGGTATATTTTTTTTTTTGATAAAGTAAATACACATTATTTATAATGCATTTAATTTTTCTTATTGTTAATAGTTTATCATTTTCTTACTTAGTTGTTATTTATTTTCTTTTTACTTGTTTATTTATGTATCTTATATGTACAATCGATTTTTAATGTGTTGAATTCTTTATTTTGTTATTTATTTTTATTTTTATCTTTTCGTTTGAATTTTTTATTTCTAAATAAATACATATTTTTTATGCCTTCAAATATTGTAATGTTTACTCGAGCCGAATTTGTTTCAACTCGAGCCAAGTGAAGCTAGAGAAAATGATGAAGAACAAATCTGTCGTGCAACCTCGAGCCAAGGAAGTATGTGCCTCGAGTTGGAGAACTCGAGCCAGGACTTTATGTGCCTCGAGTTAGATAGCATTCTCAAACGTACATATTGTCTTTAACGATGTGCAAACTCGAGCCATGTTTTTCTATGCCTCAAGTCCATATTTTTCAGAACTTCATCTCTGCATTTTCGTAAAACTCAATAGCAGTAACATCTCCGAGAATCCCGAAATGATTCTTATCAATTGATTTTTGCTTGCTATACTTCTCAATGCTATTATTAATCATGTTTGTTAGCAAGTTTCAGATGATCAAATGAAGGGTTAACATCAGATTATCAAAAAACAGATGATTACGTCAGAAGCTTCAACGGTAATATTTCTCCAACGGTCGAATAGTTCCAACGGTTATATTCGCTCACAACGATCATATTCAAACCTGGAAGAATTGCTCCATGTTGTTCATTGACTATAAAAGGTGAACCATTCAAAATGGAAAAGATGATGATACGAGCTTGCACTGTCGAAATGTTGATATTCTGAATCTAACAATTATTTCATATACTCTCTGTTTCTCAATGTTTATAGATCGATTATGTACTTCAGTGATTATTATACATCTACTCTGTGAGAGAATCTAAACACTTATTTGATTATCTGTTTAGTAATCAAATCTCAAGGTTGTTGAACCTTTGAGAGTGGGTGTACAGTTACAACTTGTAAGGGGAAGTGGGTCCAAGAGTGAGAGGATCATCCTTCGTTTACGAGTGTGTAATTGTATCCTTACGATTGTAAGGGGAGTATCTCGGTAAGAGATTGTAAAGGCCGCACAAGTGCCCGACTAAACTTGTGAGGTTGTAAAGGCTTTTCTCTTGTGCCCTGGTTAAACAAGGAGATAGTGGATTGAAAATCTCAAGTGGAGCTTGAGGACCTGGACGTAGGTCAAGGATTGGGCCGAACCGTTAAATCACGCATATTCTCTTCCCTTATCTCTTATATTTCCGAGATATGCTTATTTGAATATCTAACTATTGATTTAGAAAACGCGAAAATATTTTCAAAGTTTCAAGTTTTTAATCTTCACCCAATTCACCCCCCTTCTTGGGTTCAAATTTGGTTCTACATATGTTAACTTTGTTATTTCTTTTATTGTTAATTTTATGTATTTTTTATTTGATAATTTTTTTTTCTGTTTTTTATTTAATGTATGTTGAACCCTTTCTCGCTTTATGATTTGATCTCATCCTCCCTTTATTATTTTTTATTTACATTTATATTTTCACATGAAGTTGTTATTTATAAATAAAGTACATATTATGTTTTTTGCTGAAGTAAATACACATTATTTATAATACCTTTAGTTTTTTTTTTTTATTGTTAATAGTTTATCATTTTCAATTGTTTTACTTGGTTGTTATTTATTTCGTTTGAACTAGCAATATTTATCTTGTATGTATAATTGAATTTTAATGTGATGAATTCTTTATTTTGTTATTTTTATTTTTTTTATCTTTTCGTTTTAATTTTTTATTTCTAAGTAAAATGCATATTATTTATGCCTTCAAATATTGTAATATTTAGTAATAATTTTTTATTCTTTTTTATATTAATAATTTTATCATTTACATGTTTACCTAGAAAAAGAATTGGTTGCCTCTAAATTTTGTTTGTTTGATGTTTTTCTTTTACATATTTGTTTGATACATTGATTCACTAAAAGTTGGGTTTGGCTATGGTCCACTTCCCTTACTATCACTTCTCATCTTCTTCTTCATCTCAAATGAATTGAAATATCAACTGTTCAGATCTAATGATTTATAAACATATTAAAAAATATATTAAATTATTAAAAAAATATTTTTATAAATCATTAGATCTAAACCGCTTGAAATTTCAATCTAACAAATTTGAGACAAAGAAGATGATGGGAAGTGGATGGTAAGAGAAGTGGACCATAGCGAAACCTTTGTACTCCTCCCTTTATTTCTCGTTATTTGTATTGTTTATTTATTTATCATTAATCATTCTTTAAACATTCATTTTCTTGCCTCTATTTAGTTATGCTATTTCTTTTATTGTTATATAGATTATTTTACTCTTTATCAATCTCAATTGTACTAATCTGATTAGTCGTTTATTTATTTTTTTCTTTAGATAATTTGTTCCTTTTTTATTTAATGTATTGAACCCTTTCCGCTTTATGATTTGATCTCATCCTCCCTTTATTATTTGTTATTTACATTTATATTTTCACATGAATTTTGTATTTATAAATAAAGTATATATTATGTTTTTGATGAAGTAAATACACATTATTTATAATACATTTTGTCTTTTTTATTGTTAATAGTTTATAATTTTTACTTGTTTTACTTAGTTGTTATTTATTTCGTTTTAGCTAGCAATATTTATTTCTGTTTACTTGTTTATTTATGTATCTTGTATGTATAATTGAATTCTCTTGTGTTGAATTCTTTCTTTTGTTATTTATTTTTATTTTTATCTTTTTGTTTTAATTTTTTATTTCTAAATAAAATGCATATTATTTATGCCTTCAAATATTGTAATGTTTACTAATAATTTGTTATTCTTTTTTATATTAATAATTCTATCATTTACATGTTTACCCAGAAAAAGAATTTGTTCCCTCTAAATTTTGTTTGTTTGATGTTTTTATTTTACATATTTGTTTGATACATTGATTCACTACTCCTCCCTTTATTTCTGTTATTTGTATTGTTTATTTATTTATCATGAATCATTCTTTAGCGGTACATTTCATTATTTATTAATAATTTATTATTCATTTAGGTTACTCAAGTTCCTGATAGGTATTAGAGAATAAACTATTGGACCTTCAATAAGGTCAAAATTTCGTAGGAAGGAAATGAAAATGAAACTTTGAAAACAAGACACATGAAATCCATTTGACCAAGACCAAGTGACACAAGGTTAGGAAGGAAGTAAAAGACAATATTCTTGCTCCAATTGAACTAGGAATTTCGCATATCACAGGGGAAACATAAGACAACAATGTTTTCCATACAAAAAGAATAATTGAAAGTCAAGAAGAATAAAAGAGTAATTGAATTTTGACTTAAAGATGAAGCCAAGCAAGATTACATCAAGATGATGTAAGCCAAACTTAGTGTGCAAGAGTCAAATAAGTATCATGAAGACACAAAATCTTCCCGAAGAAGCTAAGAGGGCGCCGGCCAAGAGAAGAAGAGAAAGGGAAATGCACAATACTCACATGAAAAAAGTCACATTGTCAGTTTTAAATGGAAAAAGTAGTTCATGAAAAATAACATCTCTAGACAGAAAGATTTGATTAGTGGTGACATCTAGTAAAATATAAGATTTTAATCCATAAGGAAAACCAAGAAAAACACATTTAGGAGAACGAGGATCAAGCTTAGAACGATTATTAATTAAAGTGGAAGCAAAACATAGAGAACCAAAACCTTTAAAATCAAAGTATGAAGAAGTAAAGTTGTTTAACTTTTCAAATAGCGTAACATTGTCAATAATTGGTGAGGGAAGCCTATTGATGATAAAAGTAGCATGCTAAATAGCAAACGACCAATAACAATAGGCAAATTTGATTGGAAAAGTATTTATGGTGAAGTTCTCTGATAACCATATCTTTGTAGACTGTAACATGAAAATGTCATTTCCAACGAGCAATATATCATCCACATAAAGCACAAGGAAAAAATAGCACTCCCACTGACAACACATGGCTTATCTTCATTCTTGATAAAGGCGTTACCCTTAACAACTTCATCAAAACGAAGATTTCAGCTCGTGGAGGCTTGCTTAAGCCCATAGATTGATTTTTGAAGTTTGCATACCATATGCTTTTGGTCTTTGGATTCAAAACCTTCAGGTTGTATCATATACACTTCCTCCTTCAAGAAACCATTTAGGAAGGTGGTTTTGACGTCGATTTGCCAAACCTTAAAAAATCATGATATACAACTATAGCTAGCATGATCCTGATAGATTTGATCATAACAACGACAAGAAGGTTTCCTCAAAGTCAATTCATTGCTTTTGACGATAATCCTTCTCAACCAACCTAGCTTTATAGGTTTGTGTGTTGCCTTGTTCATCAATCTCCTTTTAAAGACCCACTTACACCCCATGGGAACTATTCCCTCAAGTGATAGAACCAAGGTCTTTTCCTTATTCTGATGCATCGAATCTATCTCAGATTCTATGGCTTGAAGCCATTCTGAGGAGTCAACATCCTTGACCGCCTTAGTGTAGGAAGTAGGTTCATCATCTTCAATGGTTTGTTGATTTTGAATCACAAAACCGTAGCTCTCAGGTTGATGAATAACCCAAGGAGTCCTACGAGGCTGGGTGGCTACACCTCTACTTCAAGCATATCCTAATTAACAGACTTGGGCTCTGTTATCTATTCCTGTAGAGTAGATCCTCCTCAAGGAAGGTAGCATTCTTGGACGCCAACACTTTGTAGTCCTTAGGGTAGTAAAAGTAGTATCCCTTAGTTTTCTTGAGATAGCCTACAAATTAGCACAAGGTGCTCCTTGCCCCTAACTTATCATGTGCTAGGGTCTTGACATAAGCTAGACAGCCCCATACCTTGAGATAACTCAAGTTGGGCTTTCGGCCCTTTCATATCTCATACGGAGTAGTCTAAATAGATTTCAATGGAACCCTATTAAGAAGGTTTAACACCATATTGAGGGCGAATCCCCAAAACGATTTTGGGAGCTTCGTACCACTCATCATTGATCGTACCATGTCAAGCAAGGCTCAGTTCCTCCTCTCAAACACACCATTTTGATGTGGTGTATAGGGAGCCTTCAACTATGAAAGAATCTCATTCTCTCTTGATAACCCTGAAACTCTTGACTCAGATATTTGCCACCTCGATCAGATCGAAGTGTCTTCATCATCTTGCCAAGTTGTTTCTCTACTTCATTCCTAAACTTTTTATACTTTTCAAAGGCCTCAGATTTGTGTCTCATAAGATACACATATATGAATATGGACTTATCATTAGTAAAGGTGATGAAGTAGGAGTATCTTCTTTTGGCCTGGGCAGACATAGGTCCACAAACATGGAATGAATGAGTTCTAACAAAAAATGGAATTGGCATAAATGAGTCAAGCCAAGGGCGACTTGATGGTAAAAATCATGGTATGTATGAACCATGATCCCATGGCACGAAAACTAGTGGAGATGACCTAGGAGGGAAAAAAACCAAGAGGTTTTGGCTAGAAGATGGCCTTCTTTATACCACTGGGAGGTGAGTCTTTGTTCCAAAGTGGGAGAATTTATGAAAAGAGCTCATCAAGGTGTGTCATGAATCCAAGTGGGTCAGTCATCTGGGACAAAGATGCATGCTTTCTTTATTGGAGGTAGCATGCTACTGGCCACAAATGAGGGACGAGATAGAAAGACTTGTCTTGTTTGCCAACCAGACAAGATAGTGAACCAACCACTTGGAGGATTGTTGGAGGCTCTACCTATACCAGGGCAACCATGGGAGAGTGTTTCCATTGACTTTATTTCAGCCCTACCAAAGTCCGAGGGGCATGGCTTTATAATTACCCTATGGATTTTACAGCAGAAGAAGGGGCCAGATTATTCTTCAAGAACATGGTAAAGTATTGGGGGCTACCTAAGATAATCATCAGTGATAGGGACCCTTACTTTATTGGAAAACTATGGATTAATTGTTCAAGCTCCTGGGCATTGAGCTACACTTCTCCGTAAGTTTTCACCCACAGACCGATGGACAAACAGAAAGGGTGAACTCTTTTTGGAATGCTACTTACGGCACTTTGTGTAATATCCCGAATTTTGGACCCTAAGAATTGAGAATAAGCCTAAAAGTGGGTAGACGATTAAACCCGGTTCGAGAAGAGTCCCAAGAATGACGAGAAATAGGAAGCCTCTCAGGGACTAAGTAACTTGTCTATGTAGGTCAGTGGACCTAATGTGTATAAATCGTGGAGTTAAAGTGCCAATGGAAAAGGGGCATAGAAGACCCATACGATACAAATTCGGTTGGAAAAGATGCCCCCTAACTATGTCCTAAGGTATAGGACAATTAGTTGAGTGAAAATATGCCGGTATAAGTAAGTATACAATATTTTCAGGGAATTCAAGGATGCCTTGAGTTTTTGAAGATCAGGAGTTAGTGTAATCACTGCTGGAGGACACGTGTCACTGCGAGATTTAAAAGCAAAAAATAAGTAATGATTACAGGGGTAGAAAAGTCAAATCCTTACCCCTTAAGTATTCAATTTCGTCCACCCAGGAGAGAGAAGGAAAAATAAGATTATTTTATCTGTACTCAAGCCCAAACACAAAGTGTGGGTCCCACAGGCGATTAACTGGTAGAAAGGGGACTGATAGGGACCAGTAGGGGTTTCTTCTGGACTGAATGAGACAAGTGTGGGGCCATACTGGAAAGTCAAGATGGCGCCACATATGGATGGGTAATCAGGGGAAAATATCTAAAAATTTGAAGAAAAGTACAAAGGGAAACACCCTGTTGACTGCGGGCCCCAGCATGGACTGGTGAAAGGAGATTGGACCGAATAAAGTGGAAAAGGCAGAGGAAAAGCATGAGGGAAGATTTGGTGGGGCCCAAATGGTGCCACCTAGCCCTTATAATGATTAAAAATTTACTTGGAGGAAAAGAAAAGAAAAATCAGTCAAAAAGTCAAAGTGCGGGTCCCACTTTCTGGATAAAAAGGAAATAAATTAGATAAATTGGGAAAATTAATTAAAAATCAAAGGGATCAGATTTTTGGGCCCAAGAGGGCGCCACCTACCCAGTAATCATTAAAAACGACTTGGGGATAAAGAAAGAGAAAATGAAGAAGTTCCGGGCCAAAACTGGTAATTTTCCCCATATGAAAGATAAAAATCTGAATAAGTGGAGGGGGAGGCGCCACTTGTCCAGACCCTAGATAATTCTGGAATTTCTTGGGAATTAAGCCAAAACGCCAGATGAATTCTACTAATTACTGGACAGGGTTTTACTCCAGTTATTCTGGATTGATCAGCTACTTTTTTCATTATTAAAACACATGCTCTCTCTCTCTCTCTCTCCTAAACCAAGGGAGCACGAAATTTTGCAGAGAAAGAGAGATGAGTTCAGCCAAATCTCCATAGCCAAAGAAAGGTCCAAGCCATAAGGATCATCAATCAAATTTCCGATTCAGGTAAACACCGAAAACCCGCACCTTTGGAACTTAAATCTTTGATTTTCGTTCATCTGGTTGGGGTTTGGTGTTGGGGTTTGATTTTGGAGTTTTTGATGGTCCCAAAGTGTTTAAAACGTGATTTTTTATGGGGTTAAGCTATGGTTTAAGTTCCCAAACTCAAAAACACCGAAGAACAAGCTTATTTGTTCATTCTGGAATTTCTAGCAGCGAACCTTCAATTGAGTTTTAAAAATAGTAAATGAACTTGGTTTAAGCTGCAATTTTACAGGGAGAAATTATACATCTTAATATTAACCGTGATGTATAATTTTGTGTCTTTTGGGTTTTTTTTACTAAGATATAAAAATTGCTAAAGTTGGACCAGGAAGCAATCAGGCGAATCTAGACCAGGGGTGAAAAATTGACTACACACCAGAATATGTGCACTTTTGGTTTATGGGAATATTTTTCTTAAAAACTATACATTTAAATGGTTCAAATGGCGCTAGTTTCATGAAACAATGATTTATTTGGAATTTATTAAAAATTCTGGAAGTTGGGCATCTTCACGTAATTTACGAAATTCTGTGTGGGCTCGGTTTTGTCAAAATAAATGCAATGGTATTTTTGGAAATACTAAAAATGGTGTGTGTTGATGTTATTAGGTTAAGGGCATATTTGGAAAAGCGATCGGGCACATTAGAATATTAAAACGGTATATACCCCACCAGGTAGTAACTGCTTTACTCAGATATCTTTGTGTGTTGTTGTATGTTTGTATTTGCCATGTGTGTTTTTGTATGTACTGCAAATATGCATACATAGTTATGTGGTTCCTAGTGCTGAGGACGATTGGGCCGAGGCCGGTCTTGATTGGCGACTGTACGGGTTGATAGGTCTGGGGCTGTCCTGGTGTAGGCGGCTTTACGGTCATGACTCCGGTAAGTCCGGGGCTTGCCTTGGTAAGGCATGTTGGCTCTTGTATTTTGATGATCACAATTTCCAGATTATTGAATTAAGTATTTCATGAGTTTCAAGTAATCATGCTCGAGCAACATCGGGTTCTCTGGAAAAATAAAAGTGATGTATAAGTGATCATGCCCGAGCAACGATTAATCCTGCCTGAAGTAACATCAAGAAGCATGATCATGCTCGAGCAACATCGTGGCAAGGCAAATTTAAGAACTTCAATATGCCTTGCCCAAGCAAAATAAATTGCTTACCCAAGCACCATGCCCGAGCAGAAGAAATATCCTGCTCGAGCATCATCTCAGCTATGCTCCTGCCTACACCTTGCTCGAGGAAGCATGATGGTATGCTCGAGCAATGGCGATTTTCAGCTACCTTCTTGAAGCTTGCCCAAGCATGAATTAAATCATGCCCGAGCACTATGCCCGAGCAAACAGAAAAGCATGCTCAAGCATCATTGATCTAAAGTGCCTTGTACCACACAAGGGAACCTTGCCCGAGCATGAAGAATTGCTTGCCCGAGCATCATGCTTAAGCAAGGGAAAAAGGCTTGCCCGAGCAGCCTATGTTCTCCTTCTTAATGTCGCCTCTGCCTAAAGTTTTCCCGAGCAACGACGACTGGAAGCAATTTTCCCTGCACATAAAGAATTGCTTGCCCGAGCATGAAAATCATCTTGCTCGAGCACCATACTCGAGCAAGGAAAATAATCTTGCCCGAGCATCAACGACCAAGAGCTTTTATAACTGAATCATAAGAAGCTTGTTCGAGCAAGCCTGGATTGTTGCTCGAGCAAGGTATCTCTGTTTTTGAAACTCTCATCTGCGTAATTCACTAAATCATTGGTTTTATCTTATTAATTCTGATTATTACTTATTGAGATTACCAAATGCTTTTAACCAATGTGTTGATGAGTTTCAGATTATCTAGACACAAATTACCAGCGGATTTGAATAAAGCAATTTTGTCTGACAGAAGCATTAAATGAAGTTACCTAAACCAGAGCTAAATTTGTTCTGATCGAAGTAAAGCCTCTATGCTATTCCCACTACACATTAAATGCTATCTCACAACGGGAAAACAAAAAGAATGAAAGAGAATGTCAACTCGCACTTTCGACTTGAATGACAGACGAAAATCTACGACGAGAAGTTCATCAGTCTAAACGGACACATTCAAGTCTCTCAACGGCTACTTCACAAGCTTCACCAACGGTCATTAATTGTTTCTCTATAAATAGCTGAAGCATTCAATGCAACAACTACCGAAATGCTGTGTAATTAATTTGAGTTCAGATTCATTCACTGTTTCAACTGTTTCATTAATATCTTCGGATATTAAGTGTTCTTCAGTGTTCATTTATATTTACTCGTGAGGAGTTATTAAACACTTATTCATTTCATTCAGATAGTCAAACTTAAGGTTGAGGAACCTTAAGTGAGGGTGTATTAATTACAGCTTGTAAGGGGGAGTGGAGTCTGAGAGGATCATCCTTCGTTTACAGAGTGTGTAATTATATTTGAAAGATAGTGGAATCCCAGGTGTTCTAGGGACTGGACGTAAGTCAGTGGATTAAGACCGAACCAGTATAAATCGCCTTGTGTCTATTTCACTTCTCTATCTCATTCTTATATCTTTTTGTCATCGTGTGGATTTTGAAAAGAGTTTTTGAAATTACCTATTCACCCCCCTCTAGGTGATATTCCACCTTCAAGGCAGCCTGACGGCACGTGGTAGTCGGTGATGTGTATGTATCTGTTTGCATATGTGGCATGTGTGGCATATTATTTGTGTTTTCATATTTGACATGGTTACCTGCATACACTCCACATATTTAGTATTTGAGTACTGATGGTTACTCTGGGGGCCATTATTGGACTCCAGAAGTTTCTACAGCTGTAGGGGAGCGTGCCTGATTTAGAAGACCCTTTTTGAAAAGGTAGGACTTATCAGTGCAGTTGAAGAATAGGGGATGCCCTATTATTTTATTGTATTATACTTTATTTTTGGGGATGACTGTACTTATATTTTTGGTATTTATATTTGGATGATTGTACCCTTAACCCTTTGAGGACTTTTACTTTATTTTTACTTGACTTTTACCAGTACAGTAGATTGTCCAAACCAGTTAAATGCTCTTTTGCGTTCACTCTGATACATGTTAAATGGACCTAATAATGAAGGAATGGTAACTAATATAAGGAATCCCTCTAACCCACCACCCAAAAGGGCGAGGCCGGTAGGAGAGTAACACTTTGTGAGTGCCAACCAAAAGGATTGGGCCAAGCTCCTCGATGTGGCTCAATTCTCTCATAACTTATAAAAGAGTAAAGCAACAAGAAGGAGTCCCTTTGAAGTGGTGATGGGACAACAACTGCTCACTCCTCATGCCTTTGCCACTAGCTACAAGGGCAAGAGTCCAGGAGCCTACCACATGGCCAAATCTTGGAAAGAACAAGCAGAGGTAACGAGATCCTTTCTTGTCAAGGAGGCCAAGCGAATGAGAAAGTTTGCAGATAGGAAGAGGTGAGCCTCTTAGTACCAAGTAGGAAACATGGTTATGGTGAAGCTTCTTCCTCAACAATTCAAAGTGTTTTGAAAGGTACACAAGGGCCTCACCCGCAAGTATGGAGACCCGTACAAGATTGTGGGGAGGGTAGGAAAGGTTTCTTACAGGCCAGACTGACAGAGATTTGCCGTAATCTCCCAAAATAACCAGATTAGAAAAGGATTTGTAGTATAATGTAACCTGGGTCGTTTCCCAACAAATTCACAATCGGTTCAATTCTAACAGCAATAAAACAGTAACTGGGGGGTTTGTTTTTGAATGCAGTAAAGATTAAAACAGAACTAAACAAAAGCAGATAAAACGAAGATTAAACAGATAATCAAAAGATCAACCCAAGATTTTGAATTCCACTAATTTCATTCCTCGAACGAAAATAGATTATAACTGAACTCGCGATTGATTCTGGACAAACTGAAATCTCTGTGTTCATCCAGAAAATCCCTCGACTAGACGATCACCTAGCATTTGTCCAAACAGTGGTGTCTCACTGTGTAATTGCACATCAATACTTTAACCTAGTTCAAACCCGGTCCTTGGGATATCTCAATTTGGACATTAAATCTAACACCCAATCCGAAAGTAAATCGAATATGAAATTACAAAACAGAAAAGAATTTGTTACCGTTAAGAACGAGTCCTCTGCATAGTGGAATCCTCAATCCGTGGGCCAATCACAATAACTTAGCCCACCATGGCTATGCAAAACGAAAATCGAATAAAAATGAAGAAGTTCATCATGAACACGAAGAACACGATAAACATATGAAGAACAATTGAGAGAAAATAAAACTTTTGTATTTAATCCAAAACTGAGTAAAAACGTGAATGAGAATGGTGTTTGTGGCTGCCATCTAACTTAACCTAATATGGCACAAATGAAATGGGGCTCCAATCCACAATTCAATTCAGGCCCAAAACGGAAAAGAAATAAAAATGGGCTTAAGTTACAAAATTCGAGCCCAAACAAAAATCCAGAAATATACATATGACTTCGGCTTCAAAATCGATCGCCGTCTTATCTTAATTTGCCCTTCATGTCTTCATAACAATTATAGCTCTTTCCTAATGAAACGCCGATAGAAACCTGCATGACCAAGAAAAGAGTGAACTTCCCGCATAGATGCAAGGTAAGGCAAAGCAATAATTACATCTATCTTAGCATGGTCTACCTCAATCCCTTTCCTAAACACTATGTGTCCCAAGACTATACCCGACTCAACCATAAAGTGACACTTTTCATAATTCAGCACAAGATTAGACTCAATGCACCTATGCAAAACTCTAGACATATTAGCTAAGCGTGCATCAAAATTAGACCCATCTACAATGAAATCATCCATAAAAACCTCAATGCAGTTCTCTAGAAACTCAGAGAAAATACTTACCATACAACGCTGAAAGGTGCCAGGTGCATTGCAGAGGCCAAAAGGCATCCTTCTGTAAACATATGTCCCAAAGGGGCATGTGAAGGTCGTCTTCTCCTGATCCTCAGAAGCAATATGGATCTGGAAGTATTCGAAGTAGCCATCGAGGAAGCAGTAATGAGATTTACCACCAATCGCTCTAACATCTGATCAATGAAAGGTAGAGGGTAATGATCCTTGCGAGTGGCTTGGTTGAGTCTCCTATAGTCGATGCAAACTCTCCAACTATTCTGAACTCGAGTAGGAATAAGCTCATTCTTTTGATTGGCTACCACAGTGACTTCGGATTTCTTAGGAACCACCTGGACCGGGCTAACCCACTAGCTATCAGAAATGGGATAGATGATACCATCTTGCAGAAGCTTAGTGACCTCCTTCTTCACCACATCAGTGCAAACAGAGCACCATTCATTATCAGCACATGCACAAATGGCAGAATCACTTCCAGATGCAAAATCAGGGTAATCAGCATACCAATCAGCAAGAACATCATCCACAACATCATTAATCACATCAATGCAGAAAACAGAATGCTCTTCCCTAGGATGTTTCATGGCATCAAAAATATTGAAATTCACAGAAATATCACCAAACTCCATGGAAAGAGTACCAGAATGCACATCTATCTTAGTCCTAGCTGTTTTCATGAAAGGCCTCCCTAGAATGATTGGTGACCTACTACTAGGAGACTCATCCTCTATATCTAAAATGTAAAAATCAGCTGGGAATATCAGTTCATTAACTGTAACTAATACATCTTCAACTAAACCAGAAGGATGAGCATTACTTCTATTAGCTAACTGAACAACAACACCAGTAGGACGTAAAAGACCAAGACCAAGAGATTTATAAACAGATGCAGGCATGACATTAATAGAAGCACTTCAATCTAGCATGCAATCATCAAATCTATAGTTACCAATAATGCAAGGGATGGAAAATGTCCTTGGATCTTTGTACTTGCGAGGCATGGTAGGGTGGATGAGTGCTGATACATTCTGGTTCAAACTCACTCGTTCATTCCCCTTCAGTCGCCTCTTGTTGGTACACAACTCCTTGAGAAACTTGGCATATTTTGGAATTTGTTTGACTGTATCTAAGAGAGGAATGTTGATCTCTACCCTTCTGAATGTCTCTAGTATATCCTTCTCTTGTGTTTTTTCTGTGAACTTCTTGGATTGAACAACTCTCTGAGGAAAAGGAAGAGGAATGGGAATGTCTTCCTCTTCACCTTACTGCACTGCCTTTTTTATTTTTAGAGTCAATCTTCACATTTTCTGACTTTTTTGCTGATGTGGAAGTCACATATGTAGCTGGTTTAGGTTCCTCCAATTGTTTGCCAGACCGTAGTGAGATAGCACTCACATTCCCCTTAGGATTGTAAATGGTTTGTGAAGGAAGAGTGTTGGATCCCTGAGGTTGGAGCTGGTTCAATGATGTTGCCAATTGGCCAATTTGAGTCTACAAACTCTGAATGGAAGTTTCGGTTTGCTGTTGAAACTATATAGTGTTTGTGGAAAACTACTTCATCATATCCTCCAATGAGGAACCACTACTACTAGCTTGCTGCTGTGCCGCCTATGGAGGTGCACATATGGCTGGCCGAGGAGGTGGTATTGGTAAAGGAGGAGCAGATTGCTGCTGGAAACTCTATGGTCTATACTGTCTCTGCTGGTAATTCCCAGAATTCTGCTGATACTGGTTACTCTAGTTCTAATGCTGGTTCCAGCGAAATTTGAGGTGATTTCTCCAACCAGGATTGTAGGTATTGGAAAAGGCATTATTCTGCTGGTATTGTGGCTTTCCTAGAAAAACACCCACTGTAGTTACTAACTGGTCTTGATAAGTAGGATCATGCAAGGTAGGGCAAGAGTCAGTAGAGTGATAAGGGTTAGAACAAAACCCACATGAGTACCCAATCTAAGGAGGGGAAGACTGTATTGCCTGTGTCACTACCAACTGCCTTACTAGGGAGGTCAGATCATCAAGTCTAGTCTCTAATCTCTAAGAATCATATTGGATTAGAAGTGCTTGAATCTGGTAAACATGAGTACTATTAGCCCTGGTGCCAAACTGCTGAGAGTTAGCTGCCATAGTGGATATCAAGTCTCAGGCATCTTTAGGTGTCTTGTTACTCATAGCCCCACCATTAGAAGCATCCACCAAACCTCTGTCTACAGGTAACAAACCCTCATAGAAATAGGTAATAAAGAGTTATTCAGTGATCTGGTGGTGTGGATAGCTTGCACATAACCTTTTGAACCTCTCCCAGTAGTTATGCATAGTCTCCCCATTGGCTTGTTTAATGCCACTAATTTCTTTCTTGATCGTAGTGGCTCTTGAGGCAGGGAAATATTTTTCAAGAAATAACTGTTGAATAGCAGTCCAGCTCCCAATAGATGAGGGCTGAAGGTAAAACAACTAGTCCTTAGCTCTACCTTCCAATGAGAAAGGAAAAGCTCTCAACTTGATATGATCTTCATCAATGGCCTGCGGTTTCATTGTGCCTACATGGTCCTTCAAATGCTTAATGGGGCACTCACCTGCAAGGCCATGAAACTTAGGCAACAAGTATATTAGACCAGATTTAAGCTCAAAGTCAGCAGCGAGGTCAAGATATTGGATGCACAAAGGTTGATAATTAACATCAGGTGCAGCCTATTCCTTTAAAGTAGGACGATTTTCCTGTTCTTCTGCCATAATTTTTGAGTTAGCAAAATTGCTACTAGAATCAGTGAAAACAACAAGACTATCAGAAACACAATTAGAAAGATCAATAGAATGGACACAATCAGAATGGTCACAATCAAACTCAAGTTCAATGTCCAATTCAATATTAATCCCACGACTTAGCCTAACAACTCTTCTAGCAGTAAGAATTGTTCTTTCTATTTCAGGATCAAATGGTAACAAGTCTTCTGGATTAGTAGTACTCCTAGTACTCATGAAGCATAAACACACAAGGCAGAATTTGCAGATACTCAGAATTACGAAAATGACACCAAAAGTGGTAAAAAGTAGAAAAACACTAAGACAACACAAAAGCAAAAACCTATGTTAGAAATTGACCAAAACAAGTCCAAAACTCTATCAAATGATTTTTAAAATTTATGGGACTTGGACAGGGCAACTTCTACACTATTGGGGAACCCGAAAATGAACAACAAACTTTAAAAAATTGAAAAATTGGTCTAAACGATGGAATTTGGGTAAAATATGAGGATCACAGTGCTTATGGTAGTGTGTTCGTTTTAAAATATGATTTTTCTTTAGCTCGCCAAAAATCAACCCAATCGGAGTAAGTCAAACAATTTCTGAAATACCCGTTACGTCCCAACGAGACCAATATATATATATATATGAAAAGTGGTCTACACTAATCTATTCTAATCTACTGTTAATGATTAAACCGATGCAAATTCCCTGGCAGCGACGCCATATTTTGATAGAGATTTGTCGTAATCTCTCAAAATAACCAGATTAGAAAAGGATTTGCAGTATAATGTAACCTTAGTCGTTTCCCAACAAATTCACAATCGGTTCAATTCTAACAGCAATAAAACAGTAACTGGGGGGGTTTGTTTTTCAATGCAGTAAAGATTAAAAATAGAAACAAATAAAATGAAGATTAAATAGATAATCAAAAGATCAACCCAAGATTTCAAATTCCACTAATTTCCTTCCTCGGACGGAAACAGATTATAACTGAACTCACGATTGATTCTAGACGAACTGAAATCTCTGCGTTTGTCCAGAAAATCCCTCGACTAGACGATCGCCTAGCATTTGTCCGAACAGTGGCGTCATAGTGTGCAATTGCACAACAATACTTTAACCTAGTTCGAACCCAGTCCTTGGGATATCTCAATCTGGGCATTAAATCTAACACCCAATCCGAAAGTAAATCGAATCCGAAATTACAAAACAGAAACAAATTTGTTACCGTTAAGAACGAGTCCTCTGGATAGTGGAATCCTCAATCCATGGGTCAATCACAATAACTTAGCCCATCATGGCTATGCAGAATGAAAATCGAACAGAAATGAAGAAGTTCATCATGAACACGAAGAACACGATGAATATATGAAGAACAATTGAGAGAAAATAAAACTTCTACATTTAATCCAAAACTGAGTAAAAACATGAATGAGAATGGCGTTTGTGGCTGCCATCTAACTTAACCTAAAATGGCAAAAATGAAATGGGGCTCCAATCCACAATTCAGTTCAGGCCCAAAACGAAAAAGAAAAAAAAAGGGCTTAAGTTACAAAATTCGAGCCCAAATAAAAATTTAGAAATATACATCTGACTTCGGCTCCAAAATCGACCTCCCTATTGTCCGAATTTTCCCTTCATGTCTTCATAACAATTATAGCTCTTTGAATCATCTAACATATGAAACAAGAATGAGGTAAATCTGATGTCTAGTTCAAGGGTTATTGTAAAAATAGTGAAGCAATGTAAAATTGGAATTTTATTATTAAAAATGGCTAAAATATAATAAAAGACCCAAAGCCCAAATAAGTATAAAAGCCATTATTTATTAACTAAAGAGTCCTAAATTATTAATCAAGAGATAAAAAGAAGTGTATGAAATATTCAATTATCACGAACCTACCCCCAAACTTGAAGATTCATCTCGTCTTCCATGTTAGCATGCTCAAGCCGTTTCATGAAGACGTGGATGATCCTGATCAAGCCATCTGGACGAGAGCGCCTCTGACCATGACCAAGTCATTTGATCAAGAAGTAGAAGAGGTGCTAGCTGATCGAGTGGTATGGCGACGAGGGTACCACCAAGTACCAAATACTTAATCAAGTGGAAAGGATTGCTAGAGAGCGAAGCCAAATGGGAACCTCAAGATGATCTTTGGCAATTCAAAGACCTACACCAGTATAGAGACAAGTCAGTGATAAGGACGTCATAGGATTAGGTGGGGAGAGTGTCACACACCATAAGGAACGCCAGATATTTTGTGCCAAAGACACTCTAATAGAGGTTTCTAGATGATTCCACAAAGTTGTAGATACATGTACAAAAGAGTAGAATTGTATAGAGAATTCTAGAACTTACATGTAAAGCATAAATATCTGAATATTTTGAGAGAAGGTTTTGGAGAACCATTCTCTACCGTTGGATGTATTAAATCTTGACTGTTCTTTGAGAAGATGATAGGTTATAAATAGGAGGTACGTCCCTCATTTGTCACCATCAAAAGCAATACAAGTCATTTGCATTCAAGAACTTCTCTCTCTAAAAGTTCTTTTTGTCTTTGGTTCTCTTTGCCTACTCTTGAGAGTTCAACTGACTTAGTAAAGATCAGAGTGGAGTGACTGAGTTAAGGCCGGCACGGTTTTGAGAGGTTCTATCTAAGACCGTGACACACTGCTTTAAACTTTTGTTAAGCATGTATGTGAATTGCTCTGATTGGCCCATGTGATTTCACCTTTCACAAGCATATATGATTCATTAGTTCACAATAATGGAGCTTTGTTAATTAGACTCAAAATGAAGCTACGATGTTTTGGTGAAAGGCTATTAATTATTGAATAAAGAATTCAAAGTTTGTGTGTTAGTGTACACATAAACACCATGCTATAGAAAAAAAAAGAAAAAAAGCGTATATTTAATACTTTCTACTGATTTAGCTGTCAACACCATGCTTCCCTCTCTACACCTTCCTCTTTTTTTTTTTTTTTTTCTATTTTAATTTTTTTATAAAAAAAAAAAAAAAAAAAAAAAACCAATTGTGTTGCCATCAGTAGTGTACGTGGAAAGTACCAAAATCAAAATAAATGCAAGTTCTGATGTTTTGGTCATTTTACCATTTTCATCCACAAGGGTCCGGTTAGTCTATGAGTTTAATATTGTGGGGGACCAATTAGCTGCTATTTATGAGGTTGAAAACGAATGCTATATATATCATAACTCATTCAGAAATTAAGAAAGCAATAAAATAAAAATCAAAGACCGCAATTTTTTCTTAAATTATGTGAATATATTTCCCTGCAAAGCAAAGCTGTACATTATTTATCTAACCCCTCTTCCTTCTCTTATATTTTTGTCTATGTCCCCATAAGCCATAAGCACCCACAAGGTCTGTGGTGGTCTCCTGTAAGGAGTATCCTTCATTGAAAAATCATGTTAGAGCTGAAGTTTATGGATTCAATGGATGGTATGTTGTTAAAATAAAGATATATCTAATAACCTAACATAGTCTAATGAAGAATTGTTTTGGAAAGATGGTTTTCATTAATTATAAACAAGAGATTAAATATTTTTAATGAAAATTAAAAATCAATGTTGACTTGAGAGAGCTTGGTTGGTTATTTTAAAACCTTTGAGTAGCATATGGGCTCATTCAACTAGCATAAGTGGATAATTGTATAGTTTTATGAAATACAATGGGGAAGAAGTAATCCTAAGCCTTTAATCTCTTGAAATTAGAATCAATTTCTAGTTTTTTTTTTTTTTTTTTTTTGTAAAATAGTTTTCAAAATTCACGTTTCACGTCTTTTGGTTCAACTTAATTGAATTCACAAAGTCTTTTGCTTGACTATTTTGTTATATAATCCTCCATGAGAATGGGCGTGACCCTTGTACTTGCTCTATGAGGGAATAATTAAAAAATAGCTTTAAGGGTTATCAGTCATGGTAGCCACTGACCTTCCAGCCTCTCTTCCTTCACCAAGGCTCAAATCACTGAATAATATAGAATAATTGAAAGGGTTTTCTAAAGAATTTAGAGTGAGTGTAAGTGCGCAACATGACAAATGAAAAAAGAGAGATAAATTTGGGATCTCAATTAACATATCATTAATTGAGACTAGTCGAATTGAAATATTTAAATCTTGGAATTGACAATTTTTTACAAATATATGTTTTTTTTTTTTTTTATTTCAAAAGTTGAGACAGGTAAATGCGAACCACTAAAAATAGTTTATTACACTTTTTTGTTTTGTTTCTAAATGTATGTATTCTATGTTTCGCTTCACAAAAGGGAAAAACATTACCAAGCCATGAAATTAAAGGAGAATGAATTTGCTTGCTATTGGTGTAACAAGGTGTGTGTATACATTATTAGCTAATATAGAGTTGATCTAGCGATATAATAAAGGCTCCACTAGATTCTTTGAGTTTCGAATTCAAACCCAAATGAGACACTTGTATTGAAAAAAACAATCACAAACCTCTAAATTAGAATAGTCGGTTGCTTTTTGATAATAAAATCTAGAAAAGGTGTCGGACACCAATGATATTATCGGAATATATATGTCCACACACACACACACACACATATATATATACACATGTACACGTATGTGTGTGTGTGTGTATATGTGGGATAAGGGTCTTGAATGTTATGGAAGTTTTCACTCAGGAGCACTGGTAAGACGGAAGTTTTTTTTGGACCAAAAATGCCACGGAAGTTTACAAAATGTAGCAATTTTGCCCCTCCGTTAATTTTGACCATTAAGTTTATCTGATTGCACATGTTGCATGCCACCTCATCACACGTGGCATGCCACCTCATCAATCAAAAGTATCATTTTTGCCCCGGAAGTTTTCACTTAGGAGCAATTTTGCCCCAGAAGTTTTCACTAAGGAGCAATTTTGCCCTGGAAGTTTACAAACGTAGCAATTTTGCCCTTCGTTTCCCATTTATTAAATTTGACTATTAAATCGAAAAAGACCACACATGTCATGCCTTGAAAGGGTCGAACTTGGAGTCAGAGAAAGAGATCCTTGAGATGTTGAGCTCAAGGCGGCCAGAATTTGTGAAGCCGAACTGGTCAAAGGGACTGAAAGATTTGTTGTAAAACCCAGAGGAAGCATCACTTACGATCTAAGCAAATGAAACGCAAAACGAGAAATGAATTGTTCCAAAAATTGGTTCAATAAAACAAATCAATAGTGATAATATTTACGTTTGTATAGACTGATCATTTGCTTAGATCATAAGTGATGCTTCCTCTGGGGTTTGCGACAGACCTTTCAGTCCATTTGACCAGTTCGACTTCACAAATTCTGGCCGCCTTGAGCTCAACATCTCAAGAATCTCCATCTCTGATTCCAAGTTCGACCTTTTCAAGGCATGACATGTGTGATCTTTGACTGATTTAATAGTCAAATTTAATATTGGGAGATAGAAGGGCAAAATTGCTCCTTAGTGAAAACTTCCGGGGCAAAATTGCTCCTCAGTGAAAACTTCCGAGATAAAATTGATACTTAACTCTTATTTGATTGATGAGGTGGCATGCCACGTGTGATGAGGTGGCATGCCACGTGTGCACTCAGTTAAACTTAACGGTCAAAATTAACAGAGGGGAAAATTGCTACGTTTTGTGAACTTCCGTGACATTTTTGGTCCAAAAAAAACTTCCGTCTTACCAGTGCTCCTGAGCGAAAACTTCAATGGCATTTAAGACCCTTATCCCATATATATGTATACATATATACACACAAATATATGTAGTCGCACATCATTAATTAGTGTTGATGGGAAGAGTAATATTAACGAAAAAATACTAAAGAGAAAAGGGAAAATTTCAAATAAATACCTTCTAAATTTGTAAACCCCTGTGTTTTGAATTTGTAAAAAGACTGAGAGGTACCAAGGATCTATGAGGGATACGCAAATTCGGGTGAAATTACCCTTTTACCCTTATTTTTAAATAAATAAATAATAATAATAATAAAACCCTCCACCCCCCACCACCACCGCCGGCCTCTCTTGGTAAAGCTAATGTGTCTCCTTATGGCCTCTCTTGATATATCAAAGGAGGAGCTCCTATGGGCCGGCCCAAGAGGTGAATTCAACGGGCTTCTGCTGCCTTGCAATTGAACTTGTACCTGACTTGCCCTGACCTGGCTCAGGCCCACCAACTCGGCATGAGATGAGATCTTCGTGAAAAGGGAAGAGGGAGAAGATAAGTCAAATCATATAATAATAATAATAGTAGTAATACTAGTAATAATTATAATGGGACATGGAAACAAATAGTCTATGTGGGAGAGAGTTGCGTTTGTCTTGGTAGGGAGAGGGAAGAGGGAAAGTTTCACATTTTGAATAATAATCGAGTAAATAAAGGACACATTGCTCTCTTAATGTCCATCAAATTTGAACGTTAAAAATGTGGTCCATAGGATAAGTCAAAGCATACTATTTAGTACATTCCATAGTACCAAAAAATTTTAAGGGTTAACCCATTTTTAGTTCTTGTAGTTTACCATTTTTTTTTATTTTAGTCCCTTAAGTTTTATATAGGTGATTTTGGTCTCCTAAGTTTACTTCATTTCAAATTGTTAGTCTCTGAAGTTTTAAAAAGACTTGGAACCAAGGTTAACAGTGATAGTAGAAAAAAATTATAAACTTAATATTTTCAAAAGCTGATATATCATAAAAATTAAAAGAAAAGAAAATATAAAACCATAAGTATATCACACCAATGCTCTCTTCTTCTTGAACCCCGTCTTCTTTCATAGCTCGTTTCAAGATTACAAATGATGGTAAAATACCTAATGGTTCAAGACCGAGCAACAATTGTTGGAGTTGAGTAAGTTCTAAAACGCATTTGATTCTAAAAGAGCAGTAAATGACAGAACCATGCTTGATTTCCGCAAGCCATTGATCCCGTTTTGAATTTAAAGTGGAGGCTTATGGCTCTGCAAGTATTACAGGTCCTGATAGCAAAATGCTTTTCCCCAACACTTTTTCTACATAGTCCGCAAAAAGGTCTTTAATTTCTCTGCAATTTTTTGTACGCGATTGCATCTGCTGACCTTGCACGCTATTCATGTCAATCAATTAAGCGAACTTCATTTTTAACCCCATTTCCTTCAATCCCTCAAAGATTTTCTCCTCAAACATGTGAAGCTGGCTAGTTCCACAAGTCCGGTCTAGATTTGATTTCTCTCATAATCCCTTATAATTTTTAAATCATGTCTGTCCAATCAATTTGAAAAGTCACAATACTACTTTGACTTTTCTCTTATCTTCTTAATCAATGAACCAAATGGCTTGTTGAGAGATAATGAGAAAAAAGAATGAGGAGAGGATCTGCTTCCAATCTTATGACCGCCAACCCAGCTTCAGCGAAAATGGAAGTGGGTTTGCCTCTGACCTAATCCCCATCTCCCCTTTCCTTTGTCCTTTGTGTTGTGTGCTGCATTTTAGTTTTTTTCCTGAGCTTTAGAATTTATTTTTCCACCCCAGCTTGCCTAATCAGTATCCACATAAGCATGTTTAATGGTGTTAGTGCCACATAAGTTCAATTAATGGTGTTAACTCTAACTCGAAGTCCTTATGAAATTTTGGAACTAACGGCTTGAAACGGAATAAACTTGAGGGACCAAAACTTTCTGTTTGAAACTTCACGGACTAAAACCAAAATGACGGTAAATTATAAAGACTAAAGACTGTATCAACCCAAATTTTAATTTGAACATTTTTAGTCTTAGATGGAGATAATAACTCACCCAACATAATTTTTAAGATGTGGTGTTTTCCATTCCTGATTGCGCATTAGTTTTTCTCCTATTTTGGGGTTTCATTCCTCATTCTTAATTAATAAGTGGTATCAAAGTTAGGTTTTCTTTGGGGTTTTGTTTCTTAAAAAATGATGTCGTTGAAAACTAGTACTCCTTCCATTTCTAAATGTTCTATTTGCTTATTATTATAAGGCATTTGCTTATTTTTAAAGAGTATTAAATTTTTTTTTTCATGTTTGCCCATATTCAATAATGGTAGTAGGTGAGATTAATAATTAAGATGATATTAAAATTTAGAGTAATTAGCAAGAGTAATATTAAAAATTACTTAAATAAAAGATCAGGGTCGGATTTCAAGCCCTGCCGAACTCTCTGTTGACTTCGTCTCCGTGACCAAATCGCCCATCTTTCTTTTGTTCTTTCCTGGTCTGATCTTGTTGATAGGAAAAACCCCCATGACGACCCTAATTCTAAAATAGAGGATTGGGGATTTCAAGCCCTGCCGAACTCAAACTTCAAAACAAGAAGGCGTTGTTTGTATTTCGATGAAGGTATTGAATCGGTTTTGTTGAAGGTCTTGAAAGCAAAAATAAATAAATAAATAAACTCTTCTCTCAACCAAATAAATAGGACCAGTACAGTGGAGTAATTTTTACTGAGGTGAGTTTTGACATTTATAAGAAATAGGGTTAAGGTGCCTCCAACACAACAAACTATTTGGCCAGGGAAAATCGTCCAACACAATTAACTATTAAGTGGATCAACCAAAGACAACAAACTTTTAAAAAGGGCGTGCTAAAGCCTTTCATCGCCAAGCTAAAAAAAGTTAACGTCATTATTTAAGATCGTCCCAACACAACAAACTATTACTCCAAGAAAAGCGCGCAAGCACAAAATTCTAAATTTTACTAAATTAAATAATTTTTTCTCAATTGTCATTATTCAAAACTACTTGTATAAATATCTATGGACAAAAATTACTCATTCTTCAATTTTGTCAAAATTATAGTTTGCTAAAATAAATAAAAGTTTTCATTAAAAATATAATTATATGATTTAAATAAAACTCAAGGTGTTTTATAGTTTATTATATATGTTAAACAAAAAAATATATGATTTATTTTTATTTTAGAAGAAATTTATATGAGTTAAAAAATTCATTTAATGTTAATAAAATTTAAAAAATCTATTATATCCTTAAAGAAATGAAATGAGTTTAATTTTTATTTTTATAAAAAGAGTTTAATGGATATCAACTTTGATACTTAATAATATAAATCCCAAATGAACTTGATGATATATTTGTTAATTAAATGATGTATTGCTTATATGGGGACTTTCGTAGGCTAAATTGCTCCTTAACCCATTATAATTGCTCTTTAACCTATTATTAAATTGTCCTTGCTCAAGCCTCTTAAGTTATCTTTTTTTCAACAAGTCTCATAATTAGTAGATCATTTAATTAACAAATATATCATCAAATTGCCATTTATATTACTAAGTATCAAAGTTGATATTCATTAAAATCTTTTTATAAAAGTAAAAATTAAACTCATTTAATTTCTTTAAGGATATAATAGATTTTTTAAATTTTATTAACATTAAATGAATTTTTTAACTCAC
Source organism: Acacia melanoxylon (assembly GCA_019022615.1). NCBI lineage: Eukaryota > Viridiplantae > Streptophyta > Magnoliopsida > Fabales > Fabaceae > Acacia > Acacia melanoxylon. Next base: position 418,491 of record JAFJYJ010000045.1, on the reverse strand, counting down.
ATAAATTTCTTCTAAAATAAAAATAAATCATTTTTTTGTTTAACATATATAATAAACTATAAAACACCTTGAGTTTTATTTAAATCATATAATTATATTTTTAATGAAAAATTTTGTTTATTTTAGAAAATTATAATTTTGATAAAATTGAAGAATGAGTAATTTTTGTCTATAGATATTTATACAAGTAGTTTTGAATAATGACAATTGAGAAAAAAAATTATTTAATTTAGTAAAATTTAGAATTTTGTGTTGGGCGCTCTTGAGTAATAGTTTGTTGTGTTGACGCACATTAGATAAACGGACGTTAACTTTTTGCTAACAAATAAGGTCTTTGATGCTCCTTTTTAAAAGTGTGTTGTCTTTGGGCGCTCCTTTTTAAAAGTTTGTTGTCTTTGGTTGGTCCACTTAATAGTTAATAGTGTTGGACGCTCCCGAGCCAATAGTTTTGTTGTGTTGGACGCACCTTAACCTAAGAAATAACTAATTTTAACTAACTTTCTTAATATACTTAAAATAATTAATTGGAGCAAATAAAAACTATAAGAAGGTTGTACTAGATTTAAAATATACTTTAAGAATATTTTGGTTATTTACTTATTATTCCTTCACTATTTCTATTCTATCAAGGCTGTGCATGGCAACCATTCTGTTCTCCAGCACTGTTTCTGAGATGAAATAGTTTTTTTTTTTTATTTTGTGCCTTGGAAGAGTTCTGAAAATCAGAATGACGTTTGTTAACTCATTTTATTTTTACTCCGAGAATCGAAATACGTTTGGTAACACTTTTTTTTTTTCATTCTCGAGAATCGAATTGTTAACACATTTTTATTTTTATTCCGAGAATTAGAATTATACAATACAAATCTATTTCTTTATTTTTTGTTTACAGGTTTCATCAACGGTATAAAATAATAAATTGGGGTAAATTTTAACTAAAATGCCAACATTTCATGTCTAAAAAAATAATCTATTTATTTACGTTTTGCTCTCATTTTTTCATACCATATTATTACCTTAATATTAATTATACAAATGAATAAATAAATAAATAAATATATCTATATTAGTCACTTGACTCAACTAAATTTTAATGATACCACAATAATTTAAAGCAAAACAATAGACAATCTTTTTTTTTTGCTCGATTTCAAGACAATCTTCACCCATTCTAATCTTCAACATTCTTCATACCCAAATATTCTCGGTTCTTTCCACAAGACCTTAAAAGCATCTCTACGAATTAAACCATGACTGCACAAGCAATCCACTCTCAATTTTACTTCAAAACCAGCTCTCAACATGCCCTCTTGGAAAATCTTCTCTTTGATCGCTTCTCAACATTTCAAAGTCTTGAGCAATTGTAAACAACACTACTAATAGTGTCACCATTGGGGCTGAATACCAATGAATACACGAGATCCCTATGTCCATTCAAGCTACAGATAAGTTTCCCAACTTCAACATCCCACAGCTTTACGGTTGAGTCATGACTTCTCTGACATGTGTATCTTTTATCTCCAGCACATTTTCAATCATGTCCTGTTCTTCCTCCTCTATTGCCCCGCTCAACTCTGCACCTCTTAACATCAATTTCAGTTCATCTTCAATTACATACGGTTTAAGACAAGCAATTTCAACACCCCCATTGAAATATCGGTGACAATTCTTCCTACGGATACAATACCAGGGAAAGCCACGCTACTGGCCTAACCACAAATCGGGCCACCTCTGTTGTTGTTACTTCACCAAAACTAGAAGTAACTCTTACTACAATCCTTGCCTTACCTTGCTCTGCTCATTTATCGTCACGCCATAAAAATGATTAAATGAGCAGATTCCTTCTCTACCTTTCCACTAACTGACGTCCCAATAGGAAGAGGTCTGACTGTATCTGTGCCATTCAAGGCTTCTTCAAGAACATTTGCTGAGATAGTAGTCTTGATAGGGACACCCAGCTTGCTCAATAATGCTGCAAACATTGTGTTAACAGTTCCAAGATTTGACAAATCAATTTCCATGTCCAAGTTATCGGCATCAAATGCCTCAAATCTTGCACTATCATAATGCCTTCTCTTCTCTGGATCGGATAAGATGTTGTAAGAATATGCAACCTCTTTAATTTTGCCAGAATGAAGCTCTTGATCGATAAAGAACATCCAAGAATGATCACCGAAGATGTAAGGACGCAGTAGAGAATACGGAACAATTGGGGTAGACTTTCTCTTTGCTAGAAATGGAACAGATTTGCAATGATGGGTTCTTTGATGAACAACGAGAAAAGTGACGGCTTCAATTGCAACTTGAAAACGGAAAGAAAACGAGAACAACACCGTCTAGTTCATTCTGATGAGACTGAGGAAAGAAAACGGAAATCGCAAATTGAAATGGAACAGATTTGCAATGATGGGTCTTTTTTTTTTCCTCTTTGCCGAGATTGGAGGAGGAGGAGCAGACGCCGCGACAGAAGGAAGGACGCCGCGAGAGACACCGATGAGACTGCGGTTTATCGCTCGAGAGAAAGAAGGACGCCGGGAGAGACACTGGAGACTGAGGTTTATCGCTCGAGAGTAGAGGTTGAGGGAAAAATAAATTCTGATTTTGTGCCCTGGAAGAGCTAAACACAAATTTTTTAGCTTCTTTTTTTTACTCCCAGTACAAAAAATAAACTGGTTCATCCTGGAAAAAAAAAACTGGATTTACCAAACACAATTTACATCCATTTTTGTTCTTGGGCATAGAAATTAAGAAAAAACTCATTCCGGGAGCGTTACCATGCACACCCCTAATATCTAAATAAAAATATCATTATTCATTTCACACCTACCAATTATATACTTTAAACTTTAGGATTCCATTTCATTTTCATGCCCATACTCATTAAATTTCTTCTCCAAAACCAAAAGCATGGATAAATACAATTGAAGAACCATGCAAGAAAAAGTTTTCGCCCCCCCGGGGGGCGGGGGGATATAGGGTAGGTTTGTAGGGTATAGATAGGAGGAAAGATAACGTATTGCAAGAGGCAAAAAGCAAAAGCTGAATACTTTGTGTGTACCAGTGGTGGAACCAGGAATTTTAATGACGGTGGGCGAAAAAAAAAACATTATATCATAAATAAAAGTACTTGAAATACAATATAGCACAATATATAAAAAATTGAAAGAAATCTATCAAGAAATTCCAATAACTTGATTTTTTTTTCAATGTATGTAATCAAAGAATTATCAATAAATTGATCTTTTAATCTATTTCGAAGTCTGTTCTTGATTATCTTTAGAGCAGAGAAAGATCTTTCAATAATTGTTGTAGAAACTAGAAGAATGAGTACAAGTCTAATCACTTTATCAATAAGAGAGTAAATGATGAACTTTTTAGTTCTCGCTAGCCCTTGATATAATTCAGATGTAGTTGATAAATTAATTAGATTTGGATGTTTAGGAAAGTCAAGCTCAAAATGTTGTAACTCCATATTCGAATGTAATTTTTTTTGTTATGTGAAATCTCTATAATGAAATTTATTAACAAGTTCACAAATATCATAACCATTAAATAACTTGAACATGTTTCTTGGATCTAAACTCATGCTCAAAGCAAGTAATTCAACAGTATTATCATTGAATATGCTATTTAATTCTTACAATTGATAACGGATTGTAGCGTAGGTTTGGTTGGAATGTAATTATAAGTTGTCAATCATAGGACTGGAGAAAGATTATGGACTTGGAGCAAGCAAAAGTTTGCTTCATTGGGCTAAACTAATGATCATAGTGGAGCCAAGCTGACGAAAGGGGATCCAAAGCTTCCAATTTAAAAATCCTAATTTTAGGGAAATTGAAAAAGAGCTGCTCTCGTGCCCATCCTCATTGGTTTGCCTAAGTTTCTATTTCTCCCATCGTCCCAACTTTAATTCAGGGGTTCCCTCATTTCTAATTTTTTTTTTTTTTTTTTAAAAAAAAAGTTTAGGGGGGCGGGGGCCCACCCTAGCCCCCCCTCTGGTTCCACCTATGGTGTGGACAAACATTATTGTGATCAAACCCACAACATATCACCCTGATATTATTTATAAGTCCATTTTGACTAAATCTTACATACCAAGGAGATGTTGTTAACTCAATGATTATGAGGGTAAATTCTCAACTTTGCCCTCATCTATGGGGTGTTTTTAAACTGTTTTTTTTTCTCTCTCTATCTTCATGGGTATAATTAATATGGGTAAAATTGTCACAATCTCATTTATTACATAAAACTAGACTTATAAATATGATCAAGTTTTTTAATCAAAGTGGACTTATAAATAGGATCAGATTGGTAACACACAAAAAAAGTCAAAAGCCCAAAAACAAGTTCTAATTAGAGTAAATACCCTTTTGGGTCCCCGACAAAAAACACGGACCCCATTTTAGTCCCTGGGGACTAAAATGAGACTTTTTTATGGATTAAAAAAGGCTTTTTGGAAATTTGGAAATGACCAAAATGTTCACCAATCGACCCTTATTCGTCCTTTTCAGAGACTAAAAGAGAATTTCTTTGTGTGAGGGACCAAAATGGGGTCTATGTTTTTTCCAGGGACCCAAAAGGATATTTACTCTTCTAATTATTCTCTCCTCATCTCTCTGCATCTTTATTTTTTTTTTTTTGCCAATAATGGAACCGACCATTCTTCACCTTCACTATTTTGTTATCCATTTTCTGCTATTTATTCCCAATATTAGGGGAATCCACTGTTATTAATTAATTAAATTAGTCATTTCAATACATGTTTTGCTTTTTGATTCCTTACTTTTATTTTCCATCTATCACTCAATCTGTGCTGTTTCAAAAGAGGTATTGTTTTCCATCATTAATATAGTATGCCTAGATATATTTAATATTTCATTTTGGGAAAATCCATCTCAAGGCCTATATTAGTAAAAAAATGTCAAAAAATGCTCCTAGGGTCTTTTCTGGTATTATTTCATAAAACGTTAACAACTAAATCAATACACATTAACAATTAAATCAGTACCCGTTAACAACTATATCAGTCTCATTAACAACTAACGTTTTATGAAATAATATTAGAAAAGGCCCGCGGTCTTTTTTTGACACGTGACTTTTTTAGGCTTTTTTAACATTTTTTTTATACTAATATAGGCCCTGAGATGAATTTTTCCTTTCATTTTCTTCTAAAATTACTTTGGATAAAGATATTTTCTTTTGCCGTATGCAATGAAACTTATTTTTTGGGAGAAATAACTGACTGTCGGTGCTGTATGACACATCATATTTCCTCTTGGTGAAATCCATATTTACTATAAAATTAAGGGGTTTAAACTTCTTATGTTACATGAGAAGAAGAAGATTTATATACACATATGAAATGGTGAGATCCACGTCCTTTTTAAAAAAAATAATAAAAAATAAACTCAAGTATGGAAAATCGAAGTAACTATTACATGAGGATATACTTCTCCTGCAACATGAGAAGTATATTTCCCTAAAACTAATTGAAAAATAATTTTTAGAGTTTACAATTTTGTGGTCCCTCTATTTTATGGGAAAATAATTTTTACCAACAATATATAATCATAGTCTCTGCTAAAACCAAAAGTCATCACTAAATGTTTTTTTTTTTTTTTCCTGCGAACCCAAAAGGTATTTACTTTTTTTTTTTTTTTTTGGGTTGCCGCGTTAGGCTATCGCTGAAACTTACGGTGTTTAGCGTCAATCAAGAACACATAACTAACTAAATATGTGTTTTAGAAATAACAACAATAGTGTTATTTCTAAATATATTAACCAGTTTCCATTAAATCTTTCTATTATTCTAGGGACATATCAATTATCTGAAATTTCTAAAAGAAAAAAAAATTTAGAAGGGACTAGATTCTAAGAGGATTACTTTAATTTGGGGGAAAATTACGCTTAGGTCCTAAGGAAAAAAAATTACAAAAAAATCCCTTGAAATCACTAAATTACACAGAAGTTCTAAGGGAATTTTTTGATATTATTTGTATTAAAAACAGGAAAATGCCATATTTACAACATAAAAATACCATATTTACAACAACATTTAAACACTTCACCATTTACAACAGAAATGATATATTTACAACAACATTTAAACACCTAGATTTTGAATGTAGAGAGGTCATTTACAACATAAAAATGCTATATTTACAACAGGAACTGCTGAATTTACAACAAAATTTAAAATCTGACCATTTACAACAGAAAAAGTCATATTTACAATAGGAAATGCCTATATTTACAACAATATTTAAACATATGGATTTTGAATGTAGAGAGGTCATTTACAACAGAAAAATCCTAGATTTACAACAAGAAATGCTGTATTTACAACAAAATTTAAAATCTGGCCATTTCCAATAGAAAAAACCATGTTTACAACAAAAAATATTTATATTTACAATAACATTTAAAAACCAGAATTTTATTTCCATACAAATAATATCAAAAAAGTCCCTTGGAACTTCTGTGTAATTTGATGATTTCAAGGGACTTTTTTATAATTTTCTTTGTTCCTTGGGACTTACGTGTAATTTTCTCTTAATTTGGAGAAAAAATTCAGAGAAAAATAAGAGATATTTTGTTCAACCAAATAAGATTATTAGTTTTTATTTTATTTCAGAGAATTTATGTGGTGCATCCAGAGGTAATCTTTTGGAGGATTTAATCACTATATTTAAAGCAGCGAGTCAGCATCGCAAGCATCAATTCTGCATCTTCAGATATAGAAGGACCAAATTTATTTTCCCCCTCATTATTTTCTCCACATATACTTGTCTCTTCAGCCAAAAAAAAAAAAAAAAAAAAAAAAGGCTTTTCGTAGGTCCATAAAGACCTTATCAAACGAAACCTAGCACAAAGAAGCCATATGTCACTTGCGGAGCCGGCCGCGCACAGGAACTTCCCAGGGGTCACCCATCCTGAGATTTTCCGCTTAATTTCAGCAACCATCACGCTTAAAACTCGAAGATAACAGGGCACACCACATTTTATAACTTCCCTCATCTTGCCCGATATGGGACCCATTATGGTGAGACCGTGACAAGCTCCCCCACCCATCCTAGCACACCACATTTTATATAAGACGCTTTAAAGAACTTTCATCCCGCCCGATGTGGGACCCATTATGCCAAGACCGCGACAAAGCTCCCCCACCCATCCCTGTGATGCCCCCATCACCCAAGAGGGGTCCCCATTCCATCCACGGAACCCCTTCCACACATCCCACCACCCACCGCCCATCACCGAGTTACTCGTAGTCACGTCGGAAGCGTCCACGCATCAACTTCCCGCGGGTCATCCATCCCGAGACATTTTCCTTTGCCGAAGACGCTTAACTTTTAGAGGCGCTAACCATCATGCCAAAAACTCGAGTTGATAGCAGAGGCGCACCACATTTTATATAAGTCCCAGCAACTTCCCTCATCCTGCTCGATGTGGGACCCATTACGATGAGACCGTGACACATAGGACCCCAAACTCACATATGTCCAGAATACCTATAACTGATTTATTATTATTATTATTATTTAGCAAAAGAGAGATTACCAAGCTTTCTAAGTAATCACGTTAATAATAAGCATCTTTTATTATTAATTATAATAATATAATTACAGATTGGAGCTTATAAAAACTATAACAAATAACTATAAGAAGGTGAGTTTGACATTTATAAGAAATAACTAATTTTAACTAACTTTCTTAACATACTTAAAATAATTAATTGGAGCTTATAAAAACTATAAGAAGGTTCGTACTAGATCTGAAATATACTTTAAGAATATTTTGGTTATTTACTTATTATTCCTTCATATGCCTTCACTATTATTCTATCAAATATCTAAATAAAAATATCATTATTCATTCCACACCTACCAATTATATCTTTTAAACTTTAGGAATCCATTTCATTTTCATGCCCATACTCATCTCATTAAATATCTTCTCCAAAACCAAAAGCATGGATAAATATAATTGAAGACCTATGCAAGAAAGAGTTGGGGTAGCACATATAGGGTAGGTTTGTAGGGTATAGATAGGGGCAAAGATAACGTACTACAAGATGCAAAAAGTAAAAGCTGTAAACTTTGTGTGGACAAATTCCATATGCACCGATATCCCAAATAAACCCATTATCATCATCAAACCTACAACATAGCGCAAAAAGAAGTCAAAAGCCCAAAAACAAGTTCTAATTATTCTCTCCTCATCCCTCTGCATCTTAATTTTTTTTTTTTTTTTTTTTGCCAATAATGGAACCGACCATTCTTCACCTTCACTATTTTGTTATCCATTTTCTGCTATTTTTTCCCAATATTAGGGGAATCCACTGTTATTAATTAATTAATTAATTAAATTAGTCATTTCAATACATGTTTTGCTTTTTGATTCCTTACTTTTATTTTCCATCTATCACTCAATTTGTGCTGTTTCAAAGGTAATGTTTTCCATCATTAATATAGTATGCCTAGCTATATTTAATTTTCTTCTAAAATTACTTTGGATAAAGATATTTTCTTTTGCGGTATGCAATGAAACTTATCTTTTGGGAGAAATGACTGACTGTCGGTGCTGTGTGACTCATCATATTTCCTCATGGTGAAATCCATATTTACTGTAAAACTAATTGAAAAATATTTTTTAGAGTTTACAATTTTTTTGTCCCACTATTTTATGGGAAAATAATTTTTACCAACAATATAATCATAGTCTCTGCTAAAACCAAAAGTCACGACTAAATGTTTTTTTTTTTTTGGGTTGCCGCGTTGGATGCGGCTTCGGTCCACTCCGCCTAATATCCACTGCCAATCACTCCCCCAAAGGCGCAAAATGACACTGCTGGTCCTTTTTTTAAAAAAAAAAAAATACACATATTTCAGGGTACTGTACATACTAAAAAAATACTTTAGGATACTGATCGGTATTGAAAAAATAATTCATAATCTTGAAAAATTATTTTAAGATGTTGAAAAAATATTTCGTGTTAGATCTTGACCGCTAAAAGATGCTTGAGGATCTAACCGAGGATCTTGGCGGGTATTGAAAAAATACTTTATGATCTTGAAAATTTATTTTATATCAAAATAATTTTTCAAGATCATAAAGTATTTTTTTAAGACTTGCTAGTATCCTCAGTTAGTATTCTAAAGTATGTTTTTAGTACCAATCAGTACCCTGAAATATTTTTTTAACATCCTAAAATATTTTTTCAAGATTATGAAGTACTAGTCAGTATTTTTTCAATACCGATCAGTATCATGAATTTTTTTTAGTATGTACAGTACCTGAAACATGTGTATTTTATTTTATTTTTTTAGAAAAGGACCAGCAGTGTCATTTTACGCCAAAACGGCGCTGTTTTGGGGGAAGTGATTGGCAGTGGATATTAAGCGGAGTGGACCGAAGCCGCGTCCGCGTTGGGCTATCGTTGAAACTAGCGGTATTTAACGTCAATCAAGAACACAGAACTAACAAAATATGTGTTTTAGAAATAACAACAGTAGTTTTATTTCTAAATATATTATCCAGTTTCCATTAAATCTTTCTATTATTCTAGGGACATATCAATTGGCTGAAATTTCTAAAAGAAAAAGTTATTTTAGAAGGGACTAGATTCTAAGGGGATTACTTTAATTTGGAGAAAAAATTCAGAGAAAAATATGAGATATTTTGTTCAACCAAATAGGATTATTAGTTTTTATTTTATTTCAGAGAATATATGTGGTGCATCCAGAGGTAATCTTTTGGAGGATTTAATCACTATATTTAAAGCAGCGAGTCAACATCGCAAGCATCAATTCTGCATCTTCAGATATAGAAGGACCAAATTTTTTTCCCCCTCATTATTTTATCCACATATACTTGTCTCTTCAACCAAAAAAAAAAAAAAAAAAAAAGTGGCTTTTCGTAGGTCCATAAAGACCTTATCAAACGAAACCTAGCACAAAGAAGCCATAGGACCCCAAATTATGATTTGCAAGCTTTCTAATGGCCCAAACTCACATATGTCCAGAATACCTATAACTGATTTTTTTTTTTTATTATTATTTAGCAAAAGAAAGATTACCAAGCTTTCTAAGTAATCACGTTAATAATAAGCATCTTTTATTAATTATAATAATATAATTACAGATACTCGGAATAAATAGTTTGCTCCCCCCCCTCCATGTTTAAGCTGAAAAACTTCATCTATTGTTGGAAATATGGATAATTCATGATAGATTTTCTTGATGATCATTCACTATATTTCCCTTGAAGAAGAATAATTTGTCACAGACGTTTATTAGGATCCAAGTACTTCCTCCAGTACTTAATATAATTATTCCTACCTTTTTTGATTCAATTATGTGCTTATTTGTCGTAATTGAAATGAAGAATTTGATTGTGGCCGCTTATTTTTGGTGTTCTAGAAAGCCTAGGAATATAAAATTTGACCTAGCTAGACTTTTAATTGACTCGTATAGGATTGAGTATTTAGTCACTAAATAACTTGATTTTCTTGTAAGATAGGAATATAATTATTGGTCTTACAAATGACCAGTTCAATCCTACAAATGGACAAGGTCAATGGTAGTCACACACAAGGGACTTACGAAGGGTTTTAAGAATAGATCCCCTGTCTAGAAAAGAATAAGAAACCATATTTATAACATCTTGCTTGACTTCAATATGAATCAGTTCAACAAGTAAGCCTTTCTAAATAAATAATACTTTTCTTTATTAAAAGAAAAACTCACGAAGCAATGAATAAAGATAGATATCCTCCATTAGCTTAAGGAACAAGACATCTTTAAATAGCATTTAAAATATCACAACTCATCACTTGTGTGTGAGAGAGAGAGAGAGAGAGAGAGAGAGAGATCGTCACTGATATCTCTCTATATTGACAATATTTTCTTTATACTTATTTTTAATAGAACTACATACAATATTTTATTCCACAACAATCTAGCTAGACTCAAAGCATTACACATATCGATTAATTAAATCAAACACCACAATAAGCCTTGAGAGGAATTCTGTGTTTCCTAGCATCTTCAGTGTGATAATAATCAAGAAACTCAATAAACTCAAAGGGCTTAAATTGAAGAGGGTGTTCCTCATCCACCAGCTCCTCCGGTGCTTTCACTAAGTGGCCTCTTTTTGGCTTTGAAAAAAATCCTAATGAGTATCTTTCCTTATTTCCTTTTATCATCACTCTGTGAAAAACCGCATCCAGCCTTCCATTTGTCCAAGCCTGCATTTTTTGTATTCCTCATGGATTAATTACACACACACACACACACCATGCACTAATATCCCTCCATTCCAAAATATAAGACACCTTCCCAAAAGAAAACTTTATTCCATATATACTTATAGAGTTATTAGTTATCATTTTTCAATTTTAACTCTATTTAGTAGTAGTCATTGTATATCGAGAAAGAGGATAATAGAGATGAGACAAACTTGAATATGGACAAATTTTAATATATATTTTTTCAATTTAAGATAGACTTAATCAATCAACCGCTCTTCCTTAATTATTTTCGGTGTAGTAATTAAAAATGACTTATATTTTGAACCAGAGCTAGAGCTAGGGAGTGTGTGTGTAAAGGGTCTTGATTTAGCATATTTTGTTAGGAGAATATAAAGAGAAGGGACTTACTTGGAAAGAGTCGCCAAGATAAACGACAAAACTAAGAGGCGAGGGCTTGATCCAATTTCCATCTTTGGTTTCAATCTCCAAGCCCTGAACTTCATTTTGATAAAGTATGGTGACTATGCCACCATCTGTGTGAGGGCTTACACCCAACGTTTCGTCTTCAGTTTGAGGAGCTGTGTATTTCATCACCCTCAGAAGATAACTGCTCGAGTTCATGTGCTCATCCAAGTACTTCTCAACTCCTAAACTTTCCAGAACCATCTTCCTAAATATCTTCTCCAGCTCTGATAGCTTCTCTGAAAAGGCTTGCATAACTTTGCTGCCAAAATATATAATAACAATAAACAAAGTTGATTCTGTTATGAAACTGAAGAAAATATAGGATAAAGGAAATAAGAACAGAGAAGATGAAAATCCAAGAAGGAGGAGGAGATTCTTATTAATGTGTGTGTGTCCATCTCGGTTACATTAGGGGGTATTTATATTGGACTTCCCTACATATAATATACACCAAGTGGGATTAGTAGATAACCATTAAAGGATTTAATAATATATCCTACACACATAATGCATTCCACCGCAGGAGTTGGACATCCACGATTGGACATCCACATATTCATAACACTCCCCCTTGGATGTCCATTCTGAATGTGCCTCGTTAAAAACTTTAACTAGGAAAAACCCAGTGGGAAAAAAACCTAACCAAAGAAAAGAGTACATCATTCATTGATACACTTTCCAGTGCTGCCTCATTAAAAACCTTTCTAGGAAAACCCAGTAGGACAAAACCTAGATAAGGGAAAAAGAGTACAGCGTGTATCGACTCCCCCTCTTGATAACATCAGTTTTACGCTCCCTGATGACGATATCAATATTGCTTCTTTTGATGCTAGTATTACTTCCAATGTCTTTGTGCTGGCGAAGAACTATATCTTGCTAATAAGCATGATATATTAGTACTCAAAAAGCACTAAGATATGGTACTTCTGGACCAAGTAGTTCATCAACAATAAATTGTCTTTTGAAGCTCTTCAGGAGTTCCAATGATATTGATATTATCAACATAAACAGAAATTGTAACAATATTCATTTCTATATCTTTTCATAAAGATGCATGGGCATATTGGGTTATTTTTGTACCCTTCTTTTTATCTAGTATTCTTTGAAACAATTATACCACATGCGCCCTAATAGCTTCGGCCAAGGGACGTATTTAACTTAATTGAGTATTGTTCTTGAGAACTTGAATCAGATGTTTCTAATATCGAGTCATTCAGGGATTTGTGCTTTTGGCACATTAAGTCCTTCGGGGACATGTGCTTCTGGCACTGAGTCCTTCAGGGACTTTCATATAAATATCACTATCAAGTGAGCCATACGAACAGGCAGTTATAACATCCACTAGATGCAGACCAAGCCCTTCATTTACTGCTGGGCGAATCAAATAACGAAAGTATTTGCATCCACTAGTGGTGAATATGTTTCTTCAAAATCAATGCCAGGTCTTTGTGTAAAGATTTGGGCTACGAGACATACCTTATATCTTGTGATTTCACTCTTTTCATTTCTTCTCGTACAGAAAACCTATTTGTATCCAACTGGTTTTACATCACTGGCCTTACATCATCAGTTGTATGGACTGCAGGTCCAAATACTTTTCGTTTTGCCAATATTTTAATTCTGTATTAATAGCATCTTTCCATACGGGCCAATTCTTTCACTGTTGGCACTCGCTAATGGATTTTGGCTCGTGATCCTCATATCATTCATTATATCATATGCTATATTATAAGCAAAGATGCCGTCAACGTTGTCTTCATTTCGGTCCCATCGGATTCTATTCATAACAATTTATTGAGATCTCATAATTTTCACATATTTCAGGTACCTGAGTCTCTTCTGGGACTATAATATTCTCTTCCGGAGATATCTCTCTTGGAGATAATAACTCTTCGGAGATGGCTCTTCTAGAGCTACTAACATTTCTTAACTATCCTTGACTTGATCATCCATATTCTTAGCTCATTTTCTCTTTCGAGGATTTTTATCTTTGAAACCGATGGACCTTTCACGCTTCAGGCGTGCTTTATATTCATTCATAATAGGTTGTCCTTCAGGGACATCAATTCGAATAGGAGCATTAGCAGCTGGGACATGTGACTTTGTCACTTTCTTAGGGTCAGTAAATGCTTCTGGCATTCGATTAGCTAAATTCTGCAAATGAATTATCTTTTGAACTTTCAGTTCACATTGTTTTGTACGAGGATCAAAATGAGCCAATGATAATTCATTTCAGCTAATCTCTTTACCCAACCGCCTATTTTCTCCCCCTCATGTTGGGAAAACAATGTCGATCACAATTGACTAATCATGCAATGTAAGTCTCCTAAATCCATTTGTTACCTTTAGAAACATCATTTTGTTCCATTTAGAGACAAACAAGAAAAAGGAGGACCTTACACAGCATTTATCCCAACTTTCTTTCTATATCCATCTATGTGCATTGTAGTCGATTTATAAGCATTGCACATTCAAAAACTTTCCAGATGGAATTGTCTGGTTCCTGATCCCAAAAACCAATTTTACGAGGAGAATTTTGTTGGCTTATATAAATGCTTGCAATAATCAAATATACCAACATAGAAATCTTTGTTCTCATAAGCATTAATCCAGCTCTTTATGGATGCTTTAATTCATTATTTCTCGGATCATATAACCTGGAAATAGCGCTTTAATTTATTCAAACATTATTGCAACTTCAGGTTGCATTCTTACAAACTTCTGGTTGTAATGGGCCCATATAAATCTGTTTGATATATTTCTAGAGATCCATTACCAATCATGACCTATGATATTCACATAGTCATTTTTATTTGAGAACAAGCAGCACATAATTATTCTTGAACAATATGTTGGATATTTATGAAGAATTTTCTGGTTCTTATATGACTCGGATGATCAAACAAGTCATGCCAACAATACATTTATTTGGATCAGTAAACTTCTGGTTTACTGTAACATATATATTTCAAACAATCATAAATTTTTCAATTTTAATAACATATTGATCAAAATCCGATATGCATTTTTGGGAGATCAAACTATATAACTTTTCAAATATTAGCTCACACTTGTATTCTAACTCACATTTGTTTTTCTGGCAATCTCCCTTTCAAGTGTGAGTTATATAAACATACTTTCTCTATATTTGTATTTCAAAATCACTTTCAAACTCTTTAAACTCTTTAAGAAAATTTATGTTAATTCTTCAGGAATAAACATATAATATTAAATCACTAGATAATCTCATAATTCATGATTAATATACTTCAATTAACTTATATATGCATAAAATATATGCAGTCTATCATATGTGAATATGTTCATGATTAAAATAACTTAGAATTACACAGATTTAGAGTCACACATATGATAATTTCCTAGCAGAAAATTTTCATGGCAATAAATTTATAATATGTAATCATAATAAATTTAAATAATAATAACAATAAATTAAATGTCCTATTACCTTGTAGGCTTATTCTTTATTTTGAGTCTTGGCTTCAATAATTCTCTATAGCTCATTTCCTCTTGAATATTTCATTGATAGTAAACTTCTAGTTTACATTGGTAAAAAATTGATTTGAATTAGCAACCTTTTGATTTGCTACATTTGTAAACTTCTGGTTTACAATTCCAATATTATCTGTAAACTTTCTAGTTTACGCAAACTTCCAATTTGCATTATCATCTGTAAATTTATGGTTTACGTAATATGTATTTTCTACATAATTTTGTAGAAATTAATACATAATTTTGTTCCTTCGGTAACAAAATATTAGCTCTTCGAGCCTTTTGTCAAATTTGTACTACCATATAGTCTGAACATTAGTGTCTCTTATAAAGTTGAGCAAAATATGCTAATTAGTCTCCATGACTATTAGCCTTTATACTTATTATGACATAAATCTCTGCAAGTTATTGTCTTCTGGACAAATACTTTTCCAATGTTACTAAAATCTTATTGTATCATACAATATTTAAAATATAAGCCTTCGTGGCCTTAATATTAATAACAAACAAATGTCACACTTTTTGTGGCTCTTATCAATAATTTTCTCCACTTCAGGTGGGAATTTGAACGTAATAAACATGATTACAAATCAACACGTTTACACAGATGTCCATATAAATTCATGAGTTACTTCATTCACTTCTGGGAATGGAATCAAACAAATTTGGACAATATTCATGATTCTTGACAAAACTCATTGTTTTGTTTGGCTACATGAGATCAAGAAATTAATTCAAAATATTTCTTAAAATCTCTTTCATAATATTGCTACTGCAGGAGCAAATTGAATACATCAAACTATAACGAACTTAGAAGAACAACCATCTTCTGGTGGTTATACAATCCCTTTAATTTGCTCTAAAGAACAAGGGGTCTTTTAATGCCAAATATTCAACTTTGAAGTCTTCATACAAATGGTGACATAAAAATCATGGATATGGCTTCACTCAAATTGGTCTTATGGCTTTAGGCCGATTTTATCTCTCTTGGCTTCAGGCCAATTTGTCTCCAGGCACTTTAGGCTAATCTGTGTCTCATGCCTATTTTTTGTCTCATATCATCAAGATCATTTAATCTCATGATAAGAAAGTAAATCTATATGACTTCTGGTCATTTATTTTCAATATACGATCAGATATAGTACAAGACATGAAATAAAGGCACATATGAGAAACCAAAATTTCGCTTACAAATAACTCGAGAGGTATAAATAATACTTCTAAATTTAGATTGTAAGTGCAAACTAAGACTATAAATGGCGTGAATTGCAGGGTGGATATTTCCAGCTAATGCTTTTAGCTACTATGATCACCAAAAAAAAAAAAAAAATTTCTAAAGCTCTTACGAAGCCCAAAACTTGGCCCAGCACAAAAACAAATAAAAATGCTATGCATAATATTCAATTAATTTAGGGTACTATGTATATTTGCCACTCATCATTCAATTAGGTATATTCTTTTAAAAATTGCCATGGGAAAATCTCACGTAGCCGCCCACTAACATACTCTATATATATATATATATATATATATATATATATATATATATATATCCTCAAAGTAAACAAAGTAGGCAAGGCACAAATATCAACTATAAAATTTTCAACAGTAGGTAAGTTCCCACTTTTGTCGGCCACACACTCAGTAATGCAAAATATAATTAATATTTGGGTATTGTGCATGGTAAAGAAAAAGAAAACAATCGCTACTTCCTTTATGCCAGTAGACACATTGAAAGCACGTAGATATATCTCTATCTTTCTCTGTCATTTTATTATTATTATTATTATTTGAGATATAAACTATAAAGCATATGATATAAACATGTGGGTCCATATATATAATAAAATATATTTCACCAATCAATATATATATAATATACCAACCACTATCATAAGTTTTGTCATGCGCATATGGGATCTTTAATAATAATTAATGGAAATAAATCGGAGTTCCGTAATGAATCGTAAAGAAATATTAATAAAATAATATTATGCCTTACTTTTGTCATGCGCATATGTTTTCCACTTATATTATAATATGTTTACCCTAATAAATAGGTTTGCATATTTTATAATAGAAGGAAATCACGCATGCTCTGTTTGCATAGATTTCAATATTCTTCCTACCACTTTCAATTATTTTATTATTATCTTACCACTACCATTATAAAATTGGGTAGATTAAATATTTTATAATCCACTCTCAATTATTCGGTCAAGCATGCGCGAGTACAGGCAGCGAAAAATCAGCAAACACAATAAATTTATATGTGAATCATACACCTAACCCATTAATAATTGATCTTTTACATGTGGGATATCTCCGTTTTCATATTTGAATCTTGACTTAAATTATCACTTTTACCTTTTATAATAATCTCTAGAAAAATGCCCATTTCATTTCGGAGTATGCAGATGAGTATGCAGATGGAGATAAAGAAAAGGAACATGGAACCTGATTCACGCGCAAAGATTCAAGGCGCCGTCATTGTTGAACCCTGGAACCTTCGAAGAACTCCAAATCGACCCGTGACAAAGCTCCTCCTCCTCCGATACCATGATCGCCGATGGTCTTCTGAACGACTCTCCGGCAGCTCCTCTGCCTTTGCCTTGACGAAGATTCTTCTTACAGTAAAAGCAGGACCTAAGAAATCTCTCTGATGGATACTCAAAACACATTCTGCTTCACCGTCAGCGTCGCCGGAGAAGATAACCCAGTTCCGGCATCGAAACAGCTACTTTCAATGACGCAGTCATCAAATATATGAGTGGTTCACGGTTCGGACCATGCGATATCACCCGAGTGTATTCCTCGGAGCTCTCTATCTCACTCACGAAGAGACAACCTGGTAACACACGAGGCGAATAATTCGATCCAAACCCAGATTTCTTCTCCGGCGTTTTTCACCGATTCTAATGGAGACATCAACGGGATCTGGATTTTCAGCTGGGATTCGAAAATGACCATTCGGGTATCAGGTTTGGATGTAAAGTTCAGATTTTGATCATCCTCAATGAGAGAATCAACAAGGCCGAGACCCACTGGTCACCGGAGCTGTTCGTCGGAGGAAGGAGAAGAAAAGGCGGTGTTCAGGGATGTTCGAGTTTCTTGCCCTTGGTTTCGAAAATGGAATCACGAGAATCACTCACAAGTCACAAGAGGGAGGCTCAGTTCATTAGAACCTCGTGCTGATAACGTGTTATGAAACTGAAGAAAATATAGGATAAAGGAAATAAGAACAGAGAAAGATGAAAATCCAAGAAGGAGGAGGAGATTCTTATTAATGTGTGTGTGTCCATCTCGGTTACATTAGGGGGTATTTATATTGGACTTCCCTACATATAATATACACCAAGTGGGATTAGTAGATAACCATTAAAGGATTTAATAATATATCCTACACACATAATGCATTCCACCGCAGGAGTTGGACATCCACGATTGGACATCCACATATTCATAACAGATTCACCATATATAACTAAAAAAAAAAATCACGTTTTGGCAAGGGCCGAAAAACCACTATGCAGGTACCTTTACTTTTCTTCAATTCTTAATTTGATACCTTCCCTTTTTACTTTCTTTATTAAGTCCCTTAACTTACTCTATTAGCAGTATAAGTAACAGTACGAGGACTGGACAAGCTAACAGTGCTTACCGAGCAAAATTAGAGAATTTAATAGAGAGAGAAAAAAAGACATATGTACCAAATTAAAAATTGATATAAAATTATATAGGCACCTGCAAAATGGTTTTTCCTAAAAAATAATCTATAAGAAATACTTTTTGGGTGATACCTGAAACTTGGGTATCCTTCAGGCCACAAGATTTTTTCCATGCTCTGTACATTCTCAAGGACATTAGGTTCATCGATGCCGATGCTCTCGTAGAGTGGACTTCTAGGGCCCTTTCCAAGATAACCGTAATAAGGAATCTCATACACATTTCGTAGCTTGGTTTCATGAGGGAGAGCAAATAGCTCTTTTAGCACAGCAAAAAAGGATTTGCGAAGTTCTAAAGGAACCTTATCAAACAAAGCCTCAAAGCAACCATACTCTTTAAGTGCTTTGAAGACTTGGGATTTCACTTCCTCCCACTTAGGGCTCTTGCCTTCCAAGTCAAGGCTGTTAAAGTCAATGACTGGAAGCTTAAGACTGGTTTCTGAACCCATGTTTTTTTTTTCTTCGGCCTCTACTATAGAAGGGAAGTGAGGTTCTAGTTTATGCTAGGTTTCGAAGATGTGTGTGTTTTGATGAGTCCGGGCCATGCCATTTAAATAGTATAGGCGTATTTGCGCTTAACGAATAAATTAAATGGAGTCCAATATATATTATTCTTAAGATCAATTTATCGTTTGATAAAAAATGGTTTTTGGTGGGTTAGGTGAGAATGAAATATTTATTTATTTTTATATAGTACGGTGCATACTCCTATAATTTGGCTTAAAATATGGTAAAATTTGAATTATGAAAGTGGTCCATCAAATGATAAATTTGAAGCTTTGTGCGTAGGCTAGGTTTAATATGTTATGACATGGAATATAAACGATTATAAATCCAGCCGTGTTTGTCACATATGTGATATATATGTGCATTATAATTAAGTTCATGTTGGACCACTAAGTTTTATGTTGAAATACCCCAATGCTTACAAATTAACATCAATATAATGTCATTGAATTGAAAAGGAAGTGATGAAAATAATGTTTTGACCAAAAATTAGGGAATAATATAGAATTTTATTGCCAAAGGAGCTGAGTCTGAAGACAGAGATCTTTAAGAAATTAACGAATTATATGATCTATGCATTTTTTGTCTCTATAGTATATACTACATACTTGTAGCTGTACTATATATATTATACTATAATACTACCTTTGGTCCTAAATATAAGAGTTAGACAAGAGATTTATTTTGGTCCTAAATATAAAACCTCAATCTAATTTGTCTCCCAAATTTATAATTTTTTTCTAGAAATATCATTATTGATTGTACATGGTTAGAGTGTTTCGATCAAATATTGATTATAATGAACATGATTAAATAGGGCATTTTAAGGAGATAAACACATAGTTGTTATAAATAGCTAACTTAATTAAGTTCATTAATATATGTAAATTAATTATATAACTCTCATATTAAAGACTGGAAATAGTACTAACATGCATATTAACCAAGAATGGTGAGGACTTCATGGAAGAAGGGGAAATATGTCTAAATTGATGATACATGCCCGGTGACAAATCCCTATTTTATTATATATTTTCATATTTTATATAGGTTTTTTTTTTCCATAATAATTGAGCTTAAAATGTCTCTTTTGTGATTAAAGGTGTTTGAATGAAATTAAGGTTGAAAAAGGGCAAACATATTATATATTTTATGATTTACCTTAATTGATTTTTGGAATATAAGGTATTATATTTTTGGTTTATTTTCTTTGCAGATCAGTTTGGGGAAGATTACAGAAAAAAAAAAAACCCAGAATTTCTAGAAACTGTGAATTAATGAAGAAAAGAACCAAAGAAAATTACAAAAGAGGGCCCCAATGGTTTGAAAGTTACAATTACATCCACAAAAGTTTTTATTTGTGCAGTGTAGTCCCTCAAACTTTCGAATCTTTCATTTTACGTCCATTCCTTCTAAAACTTGGAGCCGGACCGAAAGAGCCATTTTGAAGTATTCGATTTATTAGATCTTGAATTTTGACAAACTTATTTTTGTTGTAAGCAATTCATAGAAGAATGAATCGAGGAAAACCTTTGAATGCCCTAACTACAAGAAATTAAAGACCTCATGATAGTCAATATGGGTCATCACCACCCATCAATGCATGGTGTACTCTCACCTTTTTCTTCGATCTTCTTTAAACCAGAAGTCATGATGATTTTTCTTCATGAAGACCACCTTCGTCGGCCTTCCTTCCTCCTCCACACCACCATTAATCACCTTCATTTGACCTTACCTCCACCACTGCACCTTACCTTCATTGTCCGTCATCGCCTATGAGTGGAGAATGAAGTGAAGCTGGAATATCACCTAGAGGGGGGGTGAATAGGTGATTATAAAAATCTTCTCATTGTACACTCAAGAACACCAAAACAGAGACAGAGAGAGGAAATGAACACAAAGAGATTGTACTGGTTCGGTCTAACTCCTCGATCTACGTCTAGTCTCCAAGCACCTTGGGATTTTCACTAACTCTTAAACACATAATACAATTACACACTTTGTAACTCAAGATGATCCTTTCACTCTAGGACTCTTTCCCCCTTACAAGTTGTAATCGTACATCCACACTTAAGGTTCCACAACCTTATGATTTATAGATAAACAAATAATTAAATAATGTTTTAAAAATCTCTCACAGAATAGATAAATGATAAACACTGAAATACAAAATATATTCGAAGATATTAAATGAAACTTAATGAAACAGTAGATTGCAATAAGCTCGAATTGAATGCGCAGAGTTTCGGTAGTTGGCGAATTCAATGCTTGTGGTATTTATAGTTGATGCCATTAATAACCGTTGGAGAAGCTTGAAGATTATCCAATGTGACTCTTCGAAATAGCCGTTCGACAGATGAAGCTTTGATGGTCACTTTCGCCGTTAATGTTCCAGGTGGATTTGTACCATCTCAACATTCCTTCATTCCTTTTGTTTTGCTCGTTGTGAAATAGCATTTAATGAATGATTGGAATAATAGGAATGTCTTCTAAACGCTCAGAGGTATGGTTGCTGTGATTGTCTCTCGATAAGGCAAGTGCATTAAATACTCTCTGACACACAAATTTCTTTATGATAATTTGTTGTTAATCCTTGATATAATCATCTAAAACTCATTAGTAAACTGATTAAAGACAATTATGAATAGTAATGAGTGATGATATGAAGTAATGAAAACACAGGCAATGATTTTCAGTTTTCGAAGGCGGTGATTTTCAAATCTGATAGATTTAACTTCAAGTTAAAATAATGTTAAGTTGAGTCATTTACTCAAGGCAAGAAATATTGTAACTGGAGTAACGATAACACTTTCATAAAAAGACTTGAAATCAGAGTTAAAAATGTCTTTGAAAAAGTTAACTTGAAAGATGAGGAAATTAACTGGATATAATGACTCTAGGCAATTTCTACTTAGGAAAGTTAAGAACGAAAAGTATAATAAAAGAACACCTAACTTGAAATCAATAAAATATGCCTTGAGTCATTGACTTGACGCAATGACTTGATATGCAAGAGTTAAGAAA
The DNA here is from genome assembly GCA_019022615.1 of Acacia melanoxylon. NCBI lineage: Eukaryota > Viridiplantae > Streptophyta > Magnoliopsida > Fabales > Fabaceae > Acacia > Acacia melanoxylon. The sequence goes on along the minus strand of JAFJYJ010000045.1, from coordinate 396,006 downwards.
ATTTCATTTTGAAATAGTGCATGACTTGATGCATAGAGGAATTGACTAGAGTCATTTAGTTTTTAACTTCAAGTTAAAAATGCAAGTTGAGTTCAAAAGTATGTCTAGAGAGATATTGCCTTGAGTTAATTATTTTTAACTTCAAGTTAAATACGCAAGTTGCCTTGAGTCAATTGCTATTTAACTTCAAGTTAAAAAAACTCTCATTTTGAAACAGCACACATGATGTGATATTGATTGGAGTCATATATTTTAACTTCAAGTTAAATACGATTTGCCTTGAGTCAATTATCATTTAACTTCAAGTTAAATTAGATTTGCCTTGAGTCATTCACAAATTGAATTGAAGTTAAAAATGATACTCTCTTTAAAAGGAGTCCAGAGAAAACATTAACTTAAGTCAATTCAGTTTTAACTTCAAGTTAAACATATTTGCCTTGAGTCAAATATGATTTAACTTCAAGTTAGATAGTGTACTGGCGCAAACCATAAAATTTAAATCTTGGAACAGATGACTTGAGGCAAAGCATAATATGTCTGGAAGTTAAAGTTTTATTTAAAAAGTTTTCAAAACATTTACTTGAGGCATTTTTACTATGACTGCAAGTTACTCTATGACAGAAACTTCACAATGAATTTGAACATAGAATTTGCCTTGAATTTTATTATAATTGTTATCACCAAAACATAGAGAACTAACATGAAGAATAGTGCCGGAGACATGAAAGCGATTCAGAAACACAGAGACTGTGTAGTGAGATTCAATGTGGGTCTTCTTGGCCATCCTAACCATCATCACTAGCATCACAACTGGGGGAGAGAGGAGCTCAACAGTAGCTTCACACAGTTGTGACAAAGCTTCATCACTGATTCTGTCGAAACTCCACTATTTCTGGCAAAGCTCTGATCTATACGCTTCTGGTGAACTTCTTCTTTCCAGCCTGCCGGTGTCTTCCATTTTCTTTTTCCAGCGAGCTCTTTCATTCTCTAAGTCGTGGCTCCTCTATTCTGTTTTTGGTTCCAATTGCAAGACTGATATCTCTTTATTCAATGTTAATATGTGAGTTTAGTTGGTGTTCTTTTAATGGCTAGAATTTTCAAAGTGTTTGGTGAAGTTGTGATGACAAATTGCACTGGCTAAATTCCTCCACTCCTAGAGCAATGAGTTGATTCTCGAGCTTGGAGTTTCATAGGGGAGTATTTTACTATCTAATTTTTATAATTAATTTTTTGTATTAGTTAAATTCTAGTTAATTAGTATATTGGATTAGAGTTTTGTATAGGGGTTCCAAGCATTTCTTGAGATTAGATATGTATTTGGTTTTAACTTTGTGCACTTGACACTTTAAACTTTATTAATAGCAATTTCTTGTGTATTGACTTAGTTAACAAGTGCTTGGAATTGCTATGAATATAATGTTTGTAATTCAAGGATCGTTGATTACTTGTGTCTTGCATATTGTTAATTTCATTGGCTAGAGTTTTGAATTGGGTTTGAGTTAGAGGAATTAAGTCTTGCTAGGCATGAGAGATTTAATTTACCTAACTCAAGTTAACTCAAAGGGTGTTTTGGGCACTTGTATCAAACTAGCATACTCTCGTTATCTTTTGAAGCAAGGATAAATAAAATTCATTGTTTGAGGACATTTCTATTATACTTTTCAAAACCAATTTCCATTCCATTTTAACTTTTATTCCAAGAATCCTAAAATATTAGTTTTTAAAGCATTTTAGTTTAATTGCAATTTACTTGTAAGATAAAAAGCTCAAAATCCTTTTTAACTTATTTTATGCTAATCATCAAATTTAGTTATTAGGTAATTAATAAAAGGCTTCTCAAGAGATAATCCGGGATTGCACTAAAGCAATTATTGATTTATTTTAAAGAGGTTACCAAGACATAAAGTACACGACTTCTTCACTCGGCCTGATCAAGTAGTTAAAACTTTAGAGATCCAGTAGTACACTTTAATAGTTTCTTCTAAGTTTGATATAGTTAAAACTTCAAAACCAATTTATTGAACAAACTCAAGTTGACGTAAGGAAAGATATGCCTTACACCCACAATAGTCCAAGAGAGATTACTACTGTCATCGGAGTATAATTTTTGTACCCTGCGAAAATAAAAAAATATCTCTTTTATCGATTTTAATCGATGATGAGGTCCTTTTGCGACGTCACCCCCTAAACTAATTAAGTGAAAAATACGCGATGAAAATTATCCATTAAATAAAAATATATAGACAATTTTTTCTAACTAAACCAAAGAAAGTTAAAATCTATAAAACGTGGGTAATAGTGATTGATCTTGGATAACACTCATTGTATAATCTCACCAAGGAGTTTAGTTAATTTAATTAATTAATTATTAGTTTAACTAAATAATAAATGCCCAGCTAATAACATTAAATAATTTGATTTTGAATTTTTTGGGCAAACTTTTGAATGTTGAATTATAGTTATCTTTTTTTAATAATTATTTTGAAAAGAATGGGAAACCATTCATAGAAAAGATTAATGATTCCTTCCTTAAACTTCCTTTAATGTTGAATAAGTGGATTTTGAGTATAATTCTATGTAATTGTTGAAAAAAGTTATGAACTACAACTTTCATATCATAACTAGATTGTTATTATAATCACCTTATACATAAATTGACACATGCATTCATAAAATAGGCACATCAAATTGTGTGCTTCTTGCTCAAACAATTACTTTCTGGAGGTACTATATGAACTTTGGAGCTACTAATAATCCTAACTATGATTGCAACATTCATTTGTATTTTAAGAAACAAATACTACTTCTACTACAGCGAATATCCCTTTAAAAGTGAATTGAATTATCCAAATTCTAATTTAGGTTGCTAAATTTAAAAAATCATTAATAAAGCCATATGGCCTATACTAGGATTTAAAAGTTTGGACAGTTTACCTCAATGCCCCTAATCAACTAATTAGAAAAAAGAAATTTAACTTGTTAATACCTAACCACTTTGTATTGCTGCTCAACTGGCAAGGGGAAATTGCCTTTTCTTAGTAATGGCTCCAATTGCCACAAAATATACTTGTAATTAATCAATGACAATGACTATTACAAATGGTTTTCAAACTCTTTTGTTCCAACACTATAGGCCAAAACATCCAAAGAAGCCATCAATAGTGGACAAACAAAGGGTTAAAAAAAGGCTCAAGATTTAAGAGTGTTACTCAACACTCACAAAATATTGTGAAGTTTTAGGGATATTAAAGTAAAATACTCCACACTCACAAATCCTAAATTAGGTTCATGACCTGACTGAATAGGGATTTGTTTAATTTAGCGATAGACTGTAATATATAAAATTATATATATTATAATTACCATATATTAGAACTTGTGTGCAGTTAATAACTCACTTCAACATATACGTAACTCTTGATCATCATATTTTATTCTCATAAGAACACAGTTTTGGTTATTAAGTTCAAATCTAATATAAACTATTTTGACTAAAAATACAAGATATGGGATATTCGGGATAACACTGTAGCACACTAAAGAGAAATGGTGCATATATGATACAGACAACACAAATGTGCAATAATTTATTCGCAGCTGGGAAGACAATATATTATAGACTCAATTAATATTATTGGAGTTTCCTCAAACACCACAATAAGCCTTCAAAGCAAATTTCTGTCTCTGGGCCTCTTCAGTGTAATAGTATTTGAGAAACTCAACGTGATCAAAGGGCTTATACAGAAGAGGGTGTTCTTCATCCACCAATTCCTCTGGTGCTTTAATCATATACCCTCCTTTTGGAATCGAAAACAGTCCTGCTGAGTATCTAGGCTCATTTCCTGTCATCATCACCCTGTGAAATGCCGAATATAACCTCCCATTTGACCATGCCTGCAACATATATATTTCTCAAGCTTTAATATTTAAAACAACATTTCTTACAAGTTGCTTTGTTTTTGTTCCGTAAGGGAGTATAATCAAAAGGTGGACCCCTTTCAATCAGGTCACTATACACATCATGAGCTTGTTTGGGATTCCATTTAGAACCCTCAAACTAACTTCTCTACCCTTAGAAGCAAGTTGAAGTAAAAAAAAAAAAAAAAAAAAAAAGCATGTTTGGCATGGTTTTGGGCGTAAATGACTTTTTTTCACCCAAACAAACCAATGTCAAAGTTAAAACAATTTTTTCTGGCCTTTGGCATTTCATATTTGAGTCTTCTAAAACCAACTTTTTAATATATTATCCAAGCTAGTTTATGTCACACTAACTTTTTTAATCAAAACCTATCCAAGAATAAATCACATTACAGTAATTATTGACTGTTACTTCAATTTGGATAAACGTCACTTTTGAAAATGCTAATCCAAACAGGGCCTTACTAGTTGGTTTTTGTCAGGGTAAGCTTTATACAATGGACTTACAAGGAAAGAGTCGCCAATCATAACGACAAAACTGTGAGGCGAGGAGGGCTGATAAGTGATCCATTTCCCATCTTTGGTTTCAACCTCTAAACCTGAAATCCCATTTAATTGGCACAGCGTGGTAACAATGTTCTTATCAGTGTGTGAGTTTATACCAAGCTTGGCGTCTTCAGTTTGAGGGGCACTGTATTTCATAATCCTCAGAAGGTAATTGGTTGAGTTCATGTGCTCATCTAAGTACTTCTCAACTCCCAAACTTTCCAAAACCATCTTCCTTACTATCTGATCCAACTCAGATAGCTGCTCTGAAAAGGCTTGTATAGTTTTGCTGCAACAATAACAACAAATACAAGGGCAATATGATAAAGTGAACCAACATAATATTGGAAAAACATGGCCTAAGATGACAAAAGCTGAACATGTGGCTGATAAAGGTGTATAGATGACACTTTTCATCACTACGAAAAAATTGACTTTGAACAGTATTGGAATATACCTAGTCCACCCTTGGTAGATTAGGGCTCAAGCTCAATTCACATGAGGCTATTATGTAATTATAAAGAGATATGGGTCTAAATGAGGAATTTTATCTTTATGATTTAAAATTCAAATCAACGTAACTTTTCGTATGTAATATATGGGAAGATATCAGTTTGTGAGAGTTAGTTTTTCATTCACACTGATAGAAAAAACTTCCCCGTAAAAACTTCTCTCTGACTCGATCTTCTCTTTAGTGGTGATTCTTTCATATAAACATGATTGGAGTCCATATTGGTACTCCAATCTCATGTGGGTAATTCAAATTAATAATTATTTTGATTTCAAGTACACTCTAATTTCTTTAAGCGGCGACAAAAGTCACTGCTGAAATTCAAAAATTCGCTGCTCAAGTTGTTCAGCGGTGACAAAAAGTCATCACCATGTCGCTATCACAGTGGTTGTGGCTGAATATAGCGGTGACAAAATCATTACAAGGCACTACTTATGCTGGAAGAAATGACTACATGTTATCTAATTTCATTGAAACAACTCATAAAATTATGAGAAATATAAACAACTAGAAGGGTTTCCTTTGGAACGAAAATGATCGAGTTTCATAAAAAATAATAACATATATAAAGATAAATCTAAATTGGATGATACCTGAAACTTGGGAATCCTTCAGGCCACAAGGTAGTTTCTAAACTCTCTACTTTCTCAAGAACATTTGCATTATCAATCCCCATGCTCTCATAGAGTGGAACTTGAGGGTATTGCCCAACATAGCCATGAAAAGGCTTCTTAGACATATTTCGTAGTTTGGTTTGAAGAGGCAGATCAAAGAGCTCTTTGAGGACAACAAATAAGGATTTCCTAATCTCAAGAGGAACCTTATCAAACAAAGCCTCAAAGCAACCACACTCTTCAAGTGCTTTGTGGACTTGGGATTTCACTTCCTCCCACTTAGGGTTTTTGTTTTCCAAGTCAAGGCTGTTAAAGTCAATGACTGGAAGCTTAAGAATGGTTTCTGAGCCCATTTCTTTTCTTAGGTTTCTCTACTTTGATGATGTGTGTGTTCTGATGATGCGTTATGAGTCTTAGTTTATCATGTCATTTAAATAAAGAAGGTTATGTGAGTAAGGAATAAGAGAAGACACAGTAACATTCTAAGAATCCAATGTTTATTGTTCTTATTGTACGGTGTATACTAGAACGTTTGATTAAAGTATATATGGCATAATTAAAACTATAATGTGGACGAAGTTGGTAAAGGGTCCATTGTCATACAGACACCAACAGCGTAGCCTTATTATTTGATTCGAAGCTTCAAAAAAAAAAAAAAAAATTGAAGTTGTATTTTTCCCCAATAATGAAGAAGCAACGTTTCAATATTTATGAAGAAGACAAAAAAATTATGTTGAGACCAGCGTGGTAGATTTAAATTTGTAAGAGAGAAATGAGAGAACAATGATAAAATAAATTAGTAAATTCAAATATATATTTTCAATTTTATATGGATTAATTATTTTTTTGTAAGCGTGTATTTTAACTAATGCTTGGTTAAGAATAATAAACTATGATTATTTTGTATTTTAGGGACAAAAATATACACAACTTTTTAATTGTTCAATAAATATTTCAAGGAATCTCTTTGGACAACATAACATCCACTCATCGCGCCCAAAGTGTTTATGTCACCATGCGTGTGTATAACGCGCAATGTCCTTTCATTGTAAGGGACAAAATGAAAACTGCATAATGTCTATATTAAAAAGAAACAGAAAGAAAATTACATTAAGTCGTAATCCATAGTCGTGTTCCAACACATATATTTCCCATCAAGGGCTCATATTTTAATAAAATATATGTTAAGATTGATTGGTAGAGGACCATTTAGTTAAATAAAAACAACATTAAAGACAAAGAACTGCACTCTATTTTCGAGACACACACACATACATATATATATGACACACACACACACACATATATATATATAATATTCCTAAATCGTACAATTATTTACCGGGTATTGTGGTTCCACTAATAAAAAAATTCGGCTTGAAAAAAGCATAAGATAACATAATTTTATAATTCTATGAAATTTTAGGTGCAAACAACAAACACGATCAATGATCAGTCCAAATATTTTAGAAGCTCTTAATAAAAATATTATTCAATTTGATGAAATGGTATATGAGAATCTTCCAATCTCGAATAAATACATACTATACTATGTGTGTGTATGTGTATAGAGAGACACTCCTTCCTTCTTCTTCACTCAGCTATTAGATTGGTTCATCAATAGCAGAGCAAGCATCACCAAGAAAACGAATAATGAATAATAAGTCAAAAAAAGAAAAAGAATAATGAGTAATAATTAAGGTTCTGAAACCCGGACTGATCACTAGATCGGTCTAGATCTTGGGTCGATGGTCGGCGAAGCTAAACCGGGGTCAAACCGGTAAAAAATGGAAGATTTTAGGGTTATTAATATAAAATTTAAAGAAAATAAAAATAAAATCAATTTTTTTTATCTTTTTAAAAAAATTAAAAAATTGAACCGGTTTGCCCCCAGACCGGACCGGTTTACCCACCGGTTCCCGGTCCGGTCCGGGTTTGAGAACCATGTTAATAATATCTGATATCAATTCTGAAAAATGTGTATTGGTGCTGAAGGAGAATGAAGAGGAGGGACAAGTGAGAAGCGACATTTTTTGATGTGTGCTTGGTCAGGATTTTGGGGATAATAGATAAAATAAGTCAAACTATATCCATATGCTAGGAGGATTGGAGGTGAATTCATGCACCCAATTAACTGGAGGCTGGGGTTTTCTGCTGCGCCTTTAGTGCCACATCCCCTGTGGCCCCCAAAGAAAACCCTCTTTCCCAAATATTTGTTTTTTATTAGATTCTACACAAAATAAATGACATTTTGATATATAGAAATCCTTTAAAAAGAATTTTAAAAATGTCAAAAGACAAAAAAAGTGTTTTGAATATTCATAATACCAAAAAGGTGTGAGGGTTTGATTGGTCCTTTTCAAAATTAAAAGGAAATGACAGAATTGTCCATCTAAATTTAAAATAAAGAATAGAGAGGAAGACTTGATTTCACAAATTTTGATAAATTTTTTCACAAATTTAGATAAAATTTTCACAATTTCTCATCGAGAATTTCATAAATTGTAAATTTGAATTCACAAGATATTTGATAAAGGTTTCATAAGTTCTTAAAATAATTTCACAACTTCCTTAAAGAATTTTAAAAGTTGCAAATTTTGATTCTCAATAACTCATAAGGTTTTCACAAGTTCTCAAAAGAATTTCATAACTTCCTCAAAGAATTTCACAAGTTGCATATTTTGATTCACAATATCTAATAAGAATTTCTTTCACAAATTTTGATAAAAGTTTCATAAGTTTGGGCAAGGTTTTCAAAAGTTCTCTAAAAAATTTTACAAGTTGCGAATCAAAATTCACAAGATTTGATGAGTGTTTCACAAGTTCCAATAAATGTTTCACAAGTATGAATAAAGTTTTCACAATTAATGATGTCAAAGTGAAAATTAAACTCCGAGAAATAATTTTGTCATTTCTTTTTAATTTTGAAAAGGATGAATCAGGCTCTAACACCTCTTTGGCATTCTAAATGTTATGAAAACCTTTTTGTCTTTTAACATTTTTAAAGTTCTTTTCAAGGGATTTTCCCTTTGGATATATTATTGACAAAAAAATGATGTTGTTTTCAATTTTAAATATTTGAAAATCATAAAAAATTTAAAACAACACAATTTTTTACTCATAAGATATCAAAATGATACACATTTTATTTAGAATATAATAATTAAAAGACGCACAAAAAATAGTGAAAATTATAATAAAGGACCTACGAAAAATAATATTTATTAAAAAGGACCATAAAAATGGTAATTATTTTGAATGAAAAAAAATTAAAACATTAAAATAAAAAGACTAAATTACCCTTGATTCTACAATTTTTGCATAAAGGTGAGAAATCCAAAAAAAAAAAAAAAAACGTTTTACTTTTTACGGCTCCACACTTACCATCCATTGCCCTAGGTCTTGAAAAGAGATAAATTCACAAAAAACATTTTACTTTTATGGCTCCATGTTTTTTTTTTATATATATTAGAGCTGTGGTGCAAGTACTACTCCCTTCTAGATTCCATCTTTATGCACGACATTGGTTTTTTTTTTTCTTGTGTTTGTGCTTACTTTTCTTATTCATTTTTTTCCCTTTCTCTTTTCCCATTTTTGCATCTCAAACTGTTAGTTTGTACAATTAGAATCTACAATTACAATATAAGAGAAATTATTTATGTTTGATGATAGAAAAATATGGCCATTGCTTAGATCATTCTAATGAGTATTTATCAATAGTTCCAACAAAACTCCAAAACAACTTATCCTGCATAATCTTATTTTGCATAGTAAAAGCTGTTTACAAGCACACAAGTCATAAGTCCAAATTTATATAAAATCCATCAAATATTTTGCAAAGCATATATCCTACGGAGCTAGCCGTTTAAGCCACCAACGATACCCTTGTTGTTTACATTGTCTCCATCACCACAAAGCTCAATTTGAACCTGGATATACAAATACAAAACATTGTTTCCATCACTATAAAGTTAAAGATAACATTGAATGATTAAAAAATGATCTATACCTATTATCTTCACAAATTCATCATCATAGTTCAGTTGGGTTAGGATTTGTACAGCTCGCACGGTTATGCCTAAATTGGTGACACTAAGAACATTGATATTGCACCTTATGTTGGAATTGGGATTCACGACACTTTTTTTTAGTTCTTCCAGGTGGTCGACTTGTAATTGAGGGTTGTAAAAAGGTATTTGTCCTATAATCATTGAGGGACAATTGGTTTAAGTTGGGCATATCATGAGTTTCTATTGGGATCATGGTGTTCATGTAGATCTTTTGCTGTAAGGACAACAAATAACACTCTTCAACATATATGTAGACATTACCATGTAAATTCTTTATTGCCGCACAAGCATGAGGGCATGGGATTCCTAACATTTGCCAGAAGTGGTAAGTACACTCTCTTAATGCCACATTGACTCTTAAATCTTTTCGACCAACACGAACAAGCATTCGACCTAAAATGTGATCTACTACCACCATACCTTCAGCTTGAGCAACATTCTCCTTTAGTATAGCTTCAATTTTGGGTCCAATACCATTTTTCCAGTTCCCTATAGCTTCCTTGGCAACATAAAGCTTTTTTGCTAGCTTTTGGCGATGCTCATTTATCAGCACACATACGTTATCTCTTCTTTCTTTAACTAACCATGCATTAAAATATTCTGCAAGGTTAGTGGTAATATTGTGCCAATGTCTAAATAGAAAGCGTGACATAGCCCACTTATCAACATCACTTTGTGTCTCAACCCATCTTGCTAAATCGATAGACAAGGACCTAAGATTTTCCATTGCCTTAACAAAATCCATATCTAATCGAGAATTTGCAATTTTAATGCATCCTCCTTACGCCTTCTACGATGTCCACTACATACTTTAGAGAACTCAACACTCAAGTTCTCTTTTACGTGCCTATAACAAAAGGCATGATGAGACCCACCAAATACTTCTCTAACTGCACCAACAATTGCATTATGACGATCAGAAACGATAGTTATTTGTAGAGACCCAATCAATTCCTTCACATTCCTCAAGAGCCATGACAAATCTTCATAGGTCTCTCCACTTACAATGGCATAAACCAATGGATACAAATCATTATCTGCATCATAAGTAGATGTAGCCAAGAGCGTCCCTAAATATGGGCCGCTTAGGTGACAACCATCAATATATAAAATTGGTCTACATCCAAGCAAAAACCCATTTATGCAACACCCATATGCTATGAATATATAGCCTTTCAAAATGGTTGTGTTGACATATGAAGTCCACTTGGGCACTGTTTGTGGATTAGCTTCCATTAAACGATTACATAGCTAAGGGATTAACATATATGATTGTTATATTGACCCATTAATTTTATCCAAAGCTCTCTCTTTCAGCTTCCAAACTTGATGATAATTCAATTGTACCCCATATTCGTGAAACAAGTAATTGTGAATATCATTGGGTGCCTTGCCTTGATTGGTCCTAATATTATCAACAATTATAGATGCCACAAGATTTGACCTATTTATATGAGACACTTGCATGTTGTCTTGTGCTGAATGATCATGTTCATTATCAAAGGGTTTCACATGCAAGAATGGAGTATTATTTGCTATTGCATAGGCTGTGATTTTCCACTTACATCTATCAACATCACACTTTGCAATCATCTTATACGGGCTATTCTTTAAAAAATTGTGTATGAACTTGTGTGCAACACTATATTTGTATAGTGCTTCCATAAAAGCAGCTACATCATCAAAAATCTGTCCACTTCCCACAACTAATTCACGCCACTTTGTTGAATTTAACTTAGATATTGTTGCAGTGAGACTTTGATTTGCATGAGGAGTAGCAATAATATTTTCACTTGTGGGAGTAGCAAATTGTGGTCGTCCTTGTGATGTGTACGCGGTGCATTTACATTTAACCCAACATTATTTATTAAATGCACTAATATGAAAGTATTTTAAACTTATATACACAATATTATAAAGTAATCTCTTACCCTTGTGTTGATTGGCTTATTGTTGTTCTATTTTGATCTTCAGTAATGTACAAATGAGCACAACCTTCATTTTATTTTATCAACTATTTCACTCCATCATCATCAATAGGGTCTACAAGCTGAGAAGGATCAAACTTTAAACTATATTTAAGCCTCTCCCACTTATTTCTTCCCCAAAACAAGATGATATCATGGTTATTAGTTTGGTCAATGATAGCCCATGTTCAATCATTTTTGCCAATTGTTCTCCCTCCTTCATAGCGTAGCACTCCTCTTGATTCATTAATGACTTGCCCACCCATATGAAAGTAGAAAAAAAAATCTCCAACGAATGCTGACAATCCATTATTTTCTAGGCTCTATTATCGTTGAACCAATTTCCTGAACAATTATAAATAAGTTTCAAAATCAAAAAGTATCAAATGAAATATCTAACTAACCAACAAAAAAATAATAATTATAGGTCAATATCTGGGAACCCTTTTTTTTTTTTTTTTTTTTAACAATAATATATGGGAACCTTTCATTCCTAAGAAAGAAAGAAAAATGACGGACAATGCAAATTTGCCTTCGAGGTGAATATCTGGGAACCTTTTTTTTTTTTTTGAACAATAATATATGGGAACCTTTCATCCTACGAAAAGAAAGAAAAATGACGGACAATGCGAATTTGTCTTCGGTAATTCAAAACATAAGTTTGAAAAAGGTACAATACTAAAGGGGCAAAGATTAATCAAGTTTTAATGATGATAACTAGAACCAAACCAAAAGAAAATCGGAGAGAAAAAATTACCAGGGAGAGGAACTTGAAGATCATAGAACAGAGGGGGAGGAGCCTGGGAGATCTTTGTCGACGGAAGAACCTACGATTCCTCCAAGGAGAGATAAAAAATTACTAGTAGAGACTCTAACTTACATATTCCATATTTTAATTTGATCTCTATTTATCATTTTCAATCAATCACTTCAAATTTTGATTTAATTGAGATAATATAGGAAATTTGAGGAAATTTGACCAAGGGCAATTTAGTCTTTTTATTTTAATATTTTAATTTCTGTTCCTTCAAAATAATTACCATTTTTATGGTCCTTCTTAATAAAAATTATTTTTTAAGTCCTTTATTATAATTTCCCCAAAAAAATATTTGGGAAGGAGCAATACTAAAAAAATTGACTTTTAGCGATAATTTTCAACGGCGACTCTAAAATGTCGCTGCTAAAGTTTGACTTTCGCAATGACAATTAAAATCACTACTGAAAGTGTGACTTCACTACAAAAAAGCTTCGAATTACCCACGGAATTACCGACGGAAAAATTTCATGGGTAATTACCGACGTAAATTACCCATAGAATTCCGTGGGTAATATCTTCAGTCATGGTTTTTTCTGCGACGGACATTTTTCGTTAGAAATCCAATTACTCACGAAAATTTTCTACAGAATTCCGTCGGTATTTGGATTTCTGACGGAAAATGTCCGCCATAGAAAAAACCGTGGCAGAAGACATTACCTGCACGGAATTCTGTGGGTAATTTCAATCGGTAATAATTACCTACAGAATTACATCGGTAATTACCTATGAAATTTTTTCAATCAGTAATTCCGTAAATAATTCAAAAAAAAAATTATATTGTTTTCAGCCATGACAATTTAAATCACCGCTGAACACGTCAGCCATGGTTGCTGTGGCAATGACTTTAAGCAACTAAAAAGGGGGGGGGGGGTTCGCTACTCGTGAGGAAACTTAGAATAAGTTAAGTACAACCAGAGAATTGAATTAGATCCCAGAATTTCTTGTCTCAACAGTGTGCAAAAACTCTGGACACACATCATAAAATTCCGAAGAAGAAAGACCCTTTTTTGCCAACATGTCTGCTGCTTTGTTAACCTCTCTGGGTATAAAACGCAAGCACAATTCCCAATTGCGAGTGAAAAACTCCTTGATCTTCCAAAAAAGCAAATTGGCATACCTGTCAGCATCATTATTCTCAATTAAGGCTATCAACTCCTTAGCATCAGATTCTAACAACACTCTTCGAAAGCCCAAATCCCAGGCCAAGTCTAAGCCTTTAACAATCGCCCATTTTTCAGCCTCAAAAGCACTACAGGATCCCAGAAAATGTGCAAACCCCGAAATCCATCTGCCCTCCTTACTTCTAATTAACCCCCCACATCCAGCACGCCCCTGTATCCTAGTGACAGCCCCATCAACCCTGACTATAACATAATCATGTGCCTCAAAGGACCAACCAGCGTTCGGAACCACCACAGGCTGTAACAACTCCGTTTCCTCCTGACGCACAGTAAAATGTTTCCAACTTCGAAGTATAACTTCTGCTGGGTTCTCCGGCTTCTGAAATCTTTCTTCAAAAATGAAGCTGTTCCTCCACTTCCACAACCTCCAGACTGCAACACCCCAAATCAAGCTCCATTCCCCTGACAGATTAAAACTGAGGTCTCTTTTCAGGTTAAGATGACACCAATCGGGGACGGGTGCAACACCAAAGGCGATGCTGACATCCCCTACGGCCTGCCTCCATTTAATTGGGTTCATTTTCACCTCCAACCCTTCTAGCATATGGTTTGGGTTATATATAATCCATCCTTAGTAGATTAAAACCTAGTACAAGTGGGCCTCTAATTTTTTTTATCCAAATAAAAAAAATTCATTACAAGAAAAAAGGGCGTCTAATGAACATTAGGAGAAGTGCATGGGCCCACTGAGGAAGTCTTCTCCTTTTATAAAGCAACGCAATGTAAGACAGTTTCTCTGTTCCATCTTTGTCATTTGCTGTGTGAGAATGATTAATTAAATCACTCTATTATAAAAAAAAAAAAAATTAAATCACTCTATGAACTATTGATTGTTCCTACTACTATTATGTTTCTTGTTGTTGATCGAATTCGGACCACTCATACATGATAGATGATAGTAGTGGCGGAGCCAGGATTTCATATTTATGGGTGCACAATTAATGGGGGGATTCGGGGGTGCTGCCCCCGAATTTTTTTTTTTAAAGGAAGTTTTAAATGTATTAAAAAAAATAAAAGAATATAGACAATAAAAAAAAAAAAAAACTTCAAGTGAACGTAAAATAATAATAATCAAGAGTCAACTAAGCAATATCAAATGCAAGAATGAACTATACTCTAGAAGATATAGGCATATCTCACTCAAGGAAAATTAGGAAACATTTATGTGTATGTGAAATTTTCTAGTTTGCCAAACCGGTTTTAGTTCTCAAAAACCAATTTCCTAGAAGTAACACTCTTACCATTTACAAAACACAATTTTAGATTAATATTCCATTTTTCAAAAGTCACTTTTGAGTTACTCAAATAAACATTACCAAAATTGAGTTTTGCAAAAGTCAGGCTAGATCTTCAAAACTAGTAGCCACACATATACCATGATGTTTTACTAATTTATTTTTATTAGGTTTTCTTTGATTGTTTCCTATTTTATAAAAAATTTTAAGTATGTATATTTATGATTTATGTGAATGTATGTCCATATTTAAGAGAACTGATTTTTTTTTTTCCAATTAAGGGTATTTTTATGGGTGCACTTGCACCCAAAGAAAGCAATGTGGCTCCGCCACTGCATGATAGTCTCATAACGTCTATAGTCTTACTCAATAATCAAAATTAAATTAATCATTTAATAATAATTCGTTTCATTAAATCATTATTCAATAATTAAATTTGATTTTTTTGAATATTAACTCATATATTATCATGACTTCTTCATTAATTATCTTGAAAATAATGGCAGTCATACAAAAACAATAATATGTTTTCTCTTTTTTCCCCGGCCCTAAGCATAGATATCATCCTACTGGAAGCAATTTTGTTTGGGCACTATTGGGTACTAAATGTGGATATCTTTCCTAGCAGGAATTCAAACATTGGTTCTTCATGTTGTGAAGAACTAGTACAATAATATGATTTCTTACTTAATTTTTTTTTTTGTTATTTTTGGGAGGGTTAAAGGAATGGATTTAATTAATAACCAAACATTTCAAAGATAAGTGAGTAGTATGAACTTATTGTTATTTCCTATACTAAAACTTGTAATTGCATGTTGCCAGTTATTATGGGACTTTTGGTAATTACAATTATGTCTTGAAACTTTATAGTAATTGTCCCTTTATTATTTGAAGAAAAATGTGCATTTGAGTGTGTATAATTGTGTGTGTCTCTCTCTCACACACACATGAATACATAGACAAAAAGAATCTCTGGCACACTCCGTTTCATTTGCATTATGGCAACAGGATTTTATTAGAAAAGAAAGACAAATCAATATGGAAATGAGCGTGTGTGAGACAAATTAGGTGAAGTTGGCTTAGATAAAAAGTATGTCTACTTTATAATAAAGGCCATGAAAGAATTCCTGGAGTATGATGAATCGCGATTCTAATTCAAATCACAATGGACGGAAAATTTTCACCAGATGCTATTTTGCTGTTGATTATACTTACTAGAATATATATCTTAATTGACATGCCAAGGTGGCTCGAACTTTTTTTAAAAATGTTATGAATTACGTGATCAATCTTTATATTTTAAGCAAGTAAAATTTCATAAAATAACTTTCAGATATTTAATAGGGAAAATTTCAACAACAAAAAAATCCTAGAAATATCAAAATACCAAATCAATTTTGTTTACTGAACTTGATGAGTAAATTACAATACGTTTTAATAGGATCCTTCATTTAGAATTTTCAAATTTTGAAGATATTTAATTCGGATTTTCTCAATTTAATTAGGAGAATGATGGTGTTCATTGGTTGATAGGATAATCACTTTATATAACACACATGCATATAAATATACATATCAAAATATGTTCTCCCAACAGAAACGATATTTGATGGAGATATCGTGAACTAATTATGATATTGTACTTTATTAAACTAATTCATTTAGACTAAAATATACTCCTCCGGTCCTAATTATAAGACTTAGTTGACTTTTTTGGAGAGATTAAGGAAGTTAATTAAATTAACTTAGAGTATTTTTATTTTTATTTTTTTTTTCTTTAAATTAAATAGTTTGACCAATAAACTAATATATAATATAAGAAAATACAACATATGAAATGATTAAATAACTTATTTAGCTTCCTTAATCTCTCTAAAAATAGTAACTGGGTCTTATAATTAAGACCAGAGGTAGTATAATAATTACTAGATTAGAGCTTGTAATATACTCAAATTCACAGTAGCAACACTTTTAATTTTCAACACACACACACCTTAATGATCATCATGCTTTATTCTCATTAAAGGAGCACAATTGGAGGTTTTCAAGTCCAAATCTAAGATAATATTCTGGCAATTAAAGCTGAACAAAAAGTAAAAGTGAACACAAGTGATTCTCCACTCCCCACCCACATAATAAAAAGACAAATATTATTAAGATAAACAGATTGTAGTACATAATTAGTTCGTGGATAATAATCTAAATTTGAAAAAGAAAATAGAATTACTTGTCATGATAGAAACTACAATAAAAGGTTTAAACATGGTAAGGACATCAAGCCAGATTGCATCGATCCTTAGACAATGGTCAACATGTTTGATTGTGATAGTAAGACTGATCTATAGATTCAATAGAGCTGCCCTTAAACATTGAATGAGGAAAGAGGTCGGACTAGCCACTAGACGATTTAAACACCACAATAAGCCTTCAAAGCAAATTTTGGTCTCCGTGCCACTTGAGTATTGTAATAGTATTTCATAAACTCACCATAATCAAAGGAACAGAAGAGGGTGTTCTTCATCCACCAACTCCTCTGCTGCTTTAATCATATACTCTCCTTTTGGCGTCGAAAACAGTCCTGCTGAGTATCTGGCTTCATTTCCTGTCATCATCACCCTGTGAAATGCCGAATGTAACCTCCCGTTTGTCCATGCCTGCAACATATTTCCCAAGCTTTGATATACACATACACACACTCGCTCTGATGTTTATTATAAAACATCAACTACCAATTCTGAAAAACAAATATTTTCCTTTTACTCATTCAGAACCATCCTCATAAGAGAGAATGTTTCTTATAAAAGGCCCAAAAGGAGTATTAAGGAACAACTATCAAAATCATACGGTTCAAAATATTAGTTAAAAGTAATAAATATGTAACTTATGTACCTTTCTTTCCAGTTATATCCTTATTTAGAAAGAGTGTACATGAGAGATAACAAGTGAAAATTTATTGTAGAGAAATAACAGATGACATATATTTATGAGGATAATAATGGAAAAACCAATTTAAAATTGCAGAGAAATAAGATTTATTCCTTATATTAAGAACCACTCATATGAGAGAGAATATTCCTTATAAAAGGAGTGGAGGGAGTATTAATTATTACTTCTCCCACTACCCTTATTAAATAAGGGCATACATGAAAAAACAAATATAATGCTTATTGGGAACTTGCAAATGCTTTATAAAAAAAGATAAAAAAAAATACTTATTAGTTGATACCTTATAATAATCATACGAGGGAGTATATGTAAAACAAGACATTTCTTCAAAATAAAGGGTAGACCCTTTTCAAATAGGTTACTGTATATGCATCTTTTTAGTTGGCTTTTGTCACAATAAGCTTTATAAAATGGACTTACAAGGAAAGAGTCGCCAATCAAAACAACAAAACTGTGAGGCGATGGTTGGTAAGTGATCCATTTTCCATCTTTGGTTTCAACTTCTAAACCCCCAACTTCATTCTGGTACACTATGCTCAAAATGTTCTTATCTGCGTGTGAGAGGATAATCCCAGCTTGGTTTGTTCAGTATGAGGGGGCACTGTATTTCATAACCCTCAGAACGTAATTGCTTGAGTTCATGTGCTCTTCTGAGTACTTCTCAACTCCCAAACTTTCCAAAACCATCTTCCTTACTATCTGATCCAACTCTGATAGATGCTTTGAGAAGGCTTGTTGCTGCCAAAATAATAACAATTACAAAGGCAATATGGTAAAGTGAAACCACAAAAGATTGGGGAAAAAAATCCTTAACTATATATTGATCGAAACATGGCCTAAGATGACAAAAACTGAACATATGAATGATAAAACTATACACACACACACACACACACACACACACACACATATATAGATGATACCTGAAACTTTGATTTCCTTCAGGCCACAAGGTATTTTCCAAGCTCTCTACTTTCTCAAGGACATTTGCATCATCAATGGCCATGCTTTCATAGAGTGGGAGATAAAGATATTGCCCAAGATAGCCATGAAAAAGCTTCTTAGACACATTTCGTTGTTTGGTTTGAAGAGGGAGATCAAAGAGCTCTTTGAGCACAACAAATAAGGTCTTCCTAATATCAAGGGGAACCTTATCAAACAAAGCCTCAAAGCAACCACACTCTTCAAGTGCTTTTTGAACTTGGGATCTCACTTCCTCCCACTTAGGGCTTTTTCTTTCCAAGTCAAGGCTGTTAAAGTCAATGACTGGAAGCTTAAGAATGGTTTCTGAGCACATTTCTTTTCCTTGGTCTCTCTGCTATACGATGATGTGTGTGTTCTAATGAGTAATGAGTCTTAGTTGATAATGAAAGTTATGTAAGGAATAAGAGAGGACACATAATAGATATATGGGATGATTAAAATCATAATGATGTCCGATCAAAAAGATGCTTCGAACTTGAAGCCAGTGTGGACGAAGTTGTTGAAGGGTATGGTCCATTGTCTTAGAGATCTGCGTAGTCTTGTCTGATTCGAAGCTAAACTAATAAAAAATTGAAGTTTTATTTTCCCCCCATAATGAAGAAGCAAAGTTTTAATATTTATGAATAAGACAAAAAATGTATGTTGGGAAAGATTCCCGTGGTATATATATATTTCCGAGAGAGAAATGAAACATACGTTAAGAATATTTTAATTTTATGGGAGGTCCATATGTAATTAAAGCAATACTAGAAGGGAGGTTTATGAAATATATATCTTTATTTTAAGGGGGGTTTTGTCCATATGAGTTTTTGAAATAAAAGGGAGATGTATCTGTAATTTGGAGTAAGTAGAGGGGATGTTGATGTATTTTACTCTAAAATTAATTAGTAACTTCAAATATTTTCAATTTTGTTTAATTTGGATTAATATTTCTTTTATGAGTGTATTTAATATTTCTTTTATGAGTGTATTATTCTAACTAATTATTCCTTGTTAAGAATAATAAACTTTGATTATTTTGTATCAGGGATAAGAGTATTCGCAACTTTTTAATTGTTCTATAATTTTTTCAAGGAATCTTAGTTTAGACAATATAACACGCACTCATCGTGACCAAAGTTAAAAATAATAACCGAAATGAAAATTGCATAAAGTCAAAATCTATAGACATGAAAGCACACACACACACACTTCCATCAAGGTCTCATTTTTTTAATAATAATCATCTTTCAGGATATTTATTTTGATGATAATAACATCGAAATGAGTTTCAGTAGGGTCAGAGCATGTAAATAAACAGATACTACATCCTATCCTCAAGAAATTCAACAACAAAATATATCTTATATTAAAGATCAGAGTTAGTATATATTAAAATTGATTGGGGAGGATCATTGAGTTAAATAAAAACTACATTTAAGAAGATAAATAGTGGAGTACTGCACGTGATCACATGTATGGCGGAAGAGAGAGAATGGAGTGGAGAAGTGGGAGGGGATGTAAGTCAATTCAATGTGATAATGGTACTGAATTTAAGCCTATCATCCCTATTGCTGCCTCTTCTGGTATAGTTATGCGTTTTACTTGCCCTTACACCTCTACTCAGAATGGTAGGGCTGAGAGGAAACATCGACATATTGTAGAAATGGGGTTGACTCTTTTAGCTCACTCAAAGGTCCCTCTAGCTTATTGGACCGAGGCCTTTCAGATGGCTGTTTATCTCATTAATCGTTGATAGGGCAAAACTTTAAGCCTATAAACTCCGCAAGTATACGGGCCGTACCAAGTAATAAAGTGATAAGAAATATATCGTTCCCACAGAGACTCAGTCAAAATAGTGATCAGATATTAAATTTCCTATTTTCATTTAAGTTGAATCTAAATCAGAATTAAATGCTGTCACTAATGGGGGAATTACAAAGCAACCGGTTAATCATGTCTGGAAATGCTTGGATGACTTATCAGCTGACTTTATACAGAACAACAATGAAAGAAGGCCATTGAAATCAGTTGATAAAGTTATTGAGGAACCTTCTTCACAGTTGATGGCAATGTTGACTACAATCAACAAGAGGTTTGATAACTTAGAAGCTCAAGTAAACCGATCTAATGGTAGACAGATGGGAGTCAATGCTATTCATGCTCCTTGTGATTATTGTGGAAGTTGTCATGATAATGGACAATGCCTCATATCTCAACAGGTGGAACCAGTCAACTATGCAGGAAACTATCGAGGCAATAACCAGAACAATCCATACTCAAATACATACAATTCTGGGTGGCGTAAAAATCCCAACCTCTCTTGGAAATATGGTGCAACTCTTAATGATGCATCAACCTCTAGTACAAGACAAGTGTCACCTCCTGGCTTTCATCAATTGGAAAGGGAAGTCGTTCCTACCCAAGAACCTAAATCTGATCTACAAGCAATGATAGCTCAGCTCGTAAGTTGTCAATTAAAGAGCGCTCAGGATCAAGCTGCTACTAATGCCTCTATCAATAATCTTCAGACACAGATGGGACAACTTGCAAATGCTGTGAATGTTTTACAACAGAGAGAATTGCCAAGTAATACTGTGCCTAATCCTCGTAAAGATGGGAAAGAGGAATGCAAAGCTCTTACATTGAGAAGTGGAAAGGAATTACCTGAGATTCCTCAACCAATGAAGAAGCCCTCAGCTTCTAATGATCAAACAAATCTTACAGTCACTATAGAGGATGATGAAAAGGCTGCACAAACAGTGAATGAAAAAGTCAATGAAGAGAAAGTTGAGATTGAGTCTAAAGAGGGTGAAGTGAAAAAGAAGGCAAACCAGGAGAATTTTAAATGGGTACCGCCTTTACCATTCCCTCGGAGATTTCAGAAGAAAGCTTTAGAGGAGCAATATAAGAAGTTTTTGGGGAGTTTCAAGCAACTACACATTAACATCCCTATCCTCGAAGCGTTAGAGCGAGATGCCTCGATGTGAAGTTTCTAAAGGAGATCTTTGAGTAAGAAGAGGAGGTTCGGTGACTATGAAACCGTAGCCTTAACTGAAGAGTGTAGTGCTATTCTTCTCAACAAGCTACCCCTTAAACAGAAAGATCCAGGCAGTTTTTCTATACCTTGCGTTATTGGAGAAAAGTTTCAGGGAATAGCATTATGTGATCTAGGATCAAGTGTCAACTTGATGCCACTATCTGTGTTCAGAAAATTGCAACTAGGTGAAGCTCAACCAACTTCTGTCACACTTCAGCTAGCTGATCGAAGTTTAGTTTTTCCAAAGGGTATCATTGAAGATGTTTTGGTTAAAGTTGACAAGTTTATTTTCCCTGCTGACTTTATTGTATTGGACTGTGATGAAGATAGAGATCTACCGCTCATTGTGGGAAGACCTTTCCTTGCTACAGCTCGAACACTGATTGATGTTGAAAAGGGAGAGATCAAGTTGAGGGTGGATAATGAAGAAGTTATATTCAACATGAACAAGGCATTGAAGTATCCTAGGGATGTTACAGTTGCTTCGGGTTGACATGTTCGATGAGATGATTCAAGAGACTTTAGAGTCCTTTTCTATAAAAGAACCGTTAGCATCTGTTTTACTTGGAACTAATGAAATGGAAGAAGAGAATATAGTTGAATGTAAGAAGTTACTTGAAGCCTCTCCTTATTCCAGGAAATCATCACAGCAGTTTGAGTTGTTAGAGATAGAATCAAGGCAAACTACTTCTTTGAAGCCTTCTATTGAACAAGCACCAATTCTAGAGCTTAAACCTTTACCACCGCAACTTGAATATGCATACTTGGGTGAATCTGAGACACTACCAATTATCATCTCTTCTTCCTTATCTGAAGATCAAAAAGAACGGTTGTTGAAAGTTCTCAGGGGCCACCAAGGTGCTTTGGGTTGGACAATTGCAGACATAAAAGGCATAAGCCCATCACTTGTAATGCACAAGATACTTTTGGAAGATGATCACAAGAAATCTATCCAGAATCAGAGAAGATTAAATCCTATGATGAAAGAAGTGGTCAAGAAGGAAATTATTAAATGGTTAGATGCTGGGATCATTTACCCCATTTCTGATAGCTCGTGGGTCAGTCCAGTGCAATGTGTTCCTAAAAAATGGGGTATGACAGTGATTACTAATGAGCAAGATGAGCTTATCCCTACTCACATAGTTATTGGTTGGCTTATTTGCATGGATTACAGAAAGTTGAATGATGCCACAAGGAAAGATCATTTCCCACTTCCTTTTATTGACCAGATGTTAGACCGATTGGCTGGTAAAGAATTCTTCTGTTTCTTGGATGGGTATTCGGGGTATAATCAAATTGTGGTTTCTCCCGAAGATCAAGAGAAGACAATATTTACCTGTCCTTATGGCACTTTTGCCTTTAGAAGAATTCCATTTGGTTTATGCAATGCTCCTGCTACTTTCCAAAGATGTATGATGAGCATATTCTCTGATATGATAGAAGAGATAATGGAAGTGTTCATGGATGATTTCTCAGTATTTGGAGAATCATTTGAAGAGTGATTGATCAATCTGGAAAAGGTGTTGAAGCGATGTGAGGAGACAAACTTAGTGCTCAATTGGGAGAAATGTCATTTCATGGTGACTGAAGGCATAGTTTTGGGTCATAAAGTTTCTAAACATGGTTTAGAGGTTGACAGAGCCAAGATTTCTGTGATTGAGCAGCTTCCTCCTCCTTCTAATGTCAAAGCTATAAGAAGCTTCTTGGGCAATGCTGGATTCTATCGTCGATTCATCAAAGATTTTTCCAAGATTTCAAAGCCCCTTTCACAGTTACTAGAGAAAGATACTCCTTTTCAGTTCACTGAGGAGTGTATGAAGGCTTTTGAAGAACTGAAGAGAAGATTGACTTCAGCTCCTATCATTGTAGCTCCTGATTGGTCACTACCTTTTGAAGTAATGTGTGATGCGAGTGACTATGCTGTTGGAGCTGTGTTGGGACATAGGCGTGTGAAGATCTTCCATCCTATCTACTATGCGAGCAGGACCCTAATAGCAGCTCAGGTAAATTACTCTGCCACAGAAAAAGAAATGCTTGCTATAGTTTTTGCTTTTGAAAAGTTTAGGGTATATTTGATGGGTGCTAAAGTTATAGTTCACACTGATCATGCTGCCATTAAATATTTGTTAGGGAAGAAAGAGTCTAAACCTAGACTGATTAGATGGGTCTTGTTACTACAAGAATTTGATGTGCATATAGTTGATAGGAAAGGAATTAAAAATCAAGTTGCTGATCATTTGTCTAGAATTGTGAATCCTTCTGATCATGTGAGTGATTTGTTGGTGAATGAATGTTTTCCGATGAGCAATTGTTTGTTGTAAGTAGTTGTGGTTTGCCATGGTATCTTGATATTGTGAACTATCTTGTGTGTGAAGTTTTACCTCCCGATTTGAATTTCTATCAAAGAAAGAAGTTTTTGCATGATGTTGCCTACTATATTTGGATTAAAATAATATATTAATTAAATCTATCAAATAGATATAATCTAATCTATTTATTTCATCCGAATTAAAAGCCTTCGATTCAATTTATCTCTATAAATTAAATCGAGATATGATATCTATCTATTTAATTAAATCGAGATACTATATCTCAATTTAAATTAAATCATATATATGATATCTTTATTCGAAAATTAAATCGAGATACAATATCTCTATTTGTTTTAGATATTTAATTTATCAAATAAATTAAATACAAAACAAATAATAATATTATAATCTATATTAATAATATCATCATTATTTAATTTCGAATTTATAATATAATATATGTATATCCTAGATTAAAGTTGTATTCATTAAATCTTAGACATATCTAAGATTCAATGAATCTGGACACTTTTGCTCATGTTGGGCTATTCTTGTGTGCGACCTTGCAGGCCCACATGAGATTGGCAGCGGGCCAATACTGTATCAGCCCACAAGTCCCAAGCGGCCTCTAGCAAGACATTGCGACTACCCAATTCATATGGGGATCGATAATACGATACAACCTATCGTACAACCATGTCACATCCCTTTTGTCACACGATAATTTGGTCAAGGATAAGGCATGGATAATGTCAACTTCCTGTTCTTGACCATTACTTTCTCGATTCTTGAGTGGTCTAATAATTGAAATGGAAACTCCTTTCCATCGTAGTATGGCCATACATTTCTTAGACTCACTCATCGAGGGGCCCAGTATTATCTCTCTACAAATGTGAGGGACAAATTCCATCTTGGCCATTCACATTCCTCTGTATGAAAACCACTGATCCCGATCCAAGCCTTTTTCATCACCCGGTCAAAGGTGACGTTTGACTAGGTCAAAGAGTAGCGACTCATCATGTAGGAATCCATGATGATCTCAGGTCAAAGGGCGTTGTGACGCAGTTATACATGAGAAAAGCTTATGACTAAATCCATGCAGCTTTCTCATAGTGGGTCGGTCCAACACCTTGTACTCTTACAAGTGCCCATGACTTTGATTCGTATCTCTATACCTCATCAAAGTCATACTAGTCTTATTTCATCTTCGCTCCTACGTAGATGACCAACTAGGGACATTTAGGATAATCTATAAGATATATCTAGGGATACAGTTATCACTATAAACATGCAAATGAAATGATAACTAAATGGAGAATACTTTAAATGACATTAACGTTTAAAGTACAATGACTTGCCCTTAGGGCATAATTTCCAACAATTAGTATATTATGAAATGCTTTTATTAAGATGTGAAAAGATTTTTAAAGTTCCTAAGTTTTTATCATACACCCAACTCACCCCCCTTTTGGGTATCAGCCAGTGCTAACAATAACAGGAACTGGAAAATGAAAAAAAAAAAACCTTCTTTCCATAGGTATGTTAGTTGCAAATTTCTTGGTTTAATTTTTTTTATGGCTATATATTCTTTGTGGTTGTTGCAGTTATTGTATGCGATTTTTGTCCATGGAATTCGTCATGGTTCAGAGTGATTATGACAATGATTGAATTTCATTGATCATTCAGATAATGGTAAGTTTCACAAAACCAATCTTTACGAATTCAATGGACAAAAAATTGCATAAACTTATGTTAATTGAATCTTGTTTGCCATGCCTTTGTTCTTTTCAATTTTTTTTTTGGATGCCCCTCCTTGAAAGGGCTTAGATGATTCTTGAGTGTTAGGTGGGAGTGTCGATTGTAATTTTAACCTCTACATGTGGGAGCTGTAGATGTGTGGTTTGTATCGCAAGTCATCCTTAAAGTCGAATGTTGGCACCCTTAGATTGGGTATACTAGGTGTACTAATCTTAGGTCTTTTGGTTCTTTTAAGATTTTAGATAAAATATGGCTTTGGCCTACCTCAATTTTAGGTGATAAAGGTGAAGTATCTTATTTAATGAAGTTGAGTACTAACATGGTTGATATGCAAACTTGAAAATTCTGTTTTGTATGGTTGAATATCGTTGTGTGATGAGGTATTGGTTGAGATGGAAATTAAAGTGAAAGCCAATAATAAGGAGCTACCCAACTAAGTGGAGTTACTAGTGACGAGTTGATAATTAAGACGTCTAAATTAGACAATGACAAAGGTAAGGCCAGTAATCCGGCCAGTCTTGGAAGAAAAATTTGTTGAACTGGATGACCTAGTGATGATTGGGCAAATCTACTTTTGAATGAGTGATGAATTGTTACAATCAATGCCAGGTCATTTAAGTCAACAAATTTATTCTTCCAAGTCTAAATCACCAACTCTATGTTTTTCATCCTCCAATTTAGAGTTGTTAATCCTCACCCTATCACTAGTATTTCCACTTAGTTGGTTATTACTTCCTTATTATTGGCCTTCAGTTTGGTTTCCTTCTCAACCAAGACCTCTCTATGATATCATATTCACACATATAAAATACAGTTTTCATACTAGTATATTAACTCTATTATACTCAGGTTCATCAAATAAGAATCTTTTCATTTATCACCTGAGACTAGAGTAGGGCAAAGCCACTTTATATTTGAGGTCAAGAAGAATCAAAATGCATAAGTATGGTAACTTAGCAGCCAATCCATGGGTAGCTGCATTCAACTATAGGGATGCTCACAATGTAAATCATGCATCAACAACATGCAGATGCTAGGCCTAAAATTGCATCCACTTAATCCAACACTAAAAAAATCATCTAACTCCTCTGGAGATAGGGAAAATGCAAGCAAAAAAAGTAAACCTTGAAAAAGAAAATGACGGAATTAAGATTAACTGATTATCTAATAATATATGGCTTTAGATTCATGGTTATTAGTTATATTTATTTGTTATGTCAATTGCATTTTTTGTTCTTAGGGTTGTCTCTGTCTATAGAATTTTTATTGTACATTATAGCTCTTAGATATAATAATAATATCCAATAGTGCTTCTAAAAAAAGCCCACTTTTTAGACCAGGTATGAAATTACTTGCTCTAAAATGTGGACATTTTTATATATTATAAATTGAAACTTTTTAACACCGGCCATCTAA
This sequence comes from Acacia melanoxylon, assembly GCA_019022615.1. NCBI lineage: Eukaryota > Viridiplantae > Streptophyta > Magnoliopsida > Fabales > Fabaceae > Acacia > Acacia melanoxylon. Next base: position 368,712 of record JAFJYJ010000045.1, on the reverse strand, counting down.
CCAAACGATTTGAAAGGGTAACTTTTAAGATCGGTCATAGGTACGGTCTTAATAATGATAGAATTTTTAAATAGGTTGATACAAGACCAAACCTAAACCCAGTCTAAAAAGTCAATTTCAACGGGTCTTAAAAGCCTTTTTTCTAGTAGTGTCACAAGTTTCACAATCCCAACCATAACGAATTCCATGGGCAAAAATTGCATATAATAACTATAACAACCATAGAGAATATAGAGCAAGAAGAAAAAATCTAAACTTTCATGTATTATAAGCTTTCACACTCAAGTGAACACACAAGAAGCCAACAAGCACAAAATGAATATCATATTTATACTTATGGAAGGAAGGTATTTTTCTATTTTCCAAGTCCTACAAGAATGACTTGCCTGTATCTACAACCTCCAATTGTATTCATCCCTTGTTTTCAATTACACAGAGTTACATATTAGATCAAATTATTTAATGCTCTTCACATGTCTACAAAAAGCATAAGTGATATCTATATAAAAAAAAATCACTCAACTTGGTGCTCTTCATACTCCTTTTTATACACTATGCAATCAGTTGTCAGTTGTTATTATTGGAAAAAGAATAAATTTGTAATAAATGAAAATAATATTTTTGAACTACTCATGAATATATGGTCTCTTAAGCACTCATCCAGACTCTATGGTATGTATGCATGTCTTGTGTTCATTTTCATTGCAGGTTGAACCTTATCATATATGTCGTGGTGTTAATTAACCAGAAGAAATGTTACTTGCTCCAAATGCAATGTACTACACATGTTCACAATCTACACTGCATTTGGAGCAAGCATCAAATTAAATCATCCTGGAAAAATACTTGATGCTATTAAAATTTGATTAATCACCACAAGTGTACAAGCCGTGAAAATATCATAATAACAAATTAAGGTCATCCCACAAAGACTCAGTTGAACTAGTGATTATGCATCAAAACTCCCATTTCAATTTAAGTTGAGCGAGACACAAGGATGAAATAAAGATAAAGCGAAAAAAAAAGATCTAACTAGAATAATAAAACAAAGGAATCTAAACTAAAACTAATGCTACAGATGATTTTAAATTACTTTTGCAATGATTTGGATTATTATAGCATTGATTATTTTTTAGTGTATAACATCTCCCCTTAATTGTAATTAAAATTATATTTGCTAGTCTAGGACTCTAAATTACCTAATAGGTCTTCAATCCTCTAAAAGGCATTCCAATTATATTAATCCCTAATTCCTTAGGCGATTAGTACTTAATTGGTTTAATTTAATTGCAAGCCTAATGAGACAATGTAGAGCCGATAGGTATATGTCTATCCTACAAGAAAATTAATTCTAAAAACTTAATCCTATGCGATTCAATAGAATGTCTATTCTAAATTTCTTCTGTCTAGGATCCTTTAGAATACCAAATTAAGTTACAATCAATTTTCTTATCTTTTAGAACAATTAAGCTCACAATTGAATAAACAAACATAGCCGTAAAACAACTATTCCACAAAATCATAATCAAACTACAATAATCCAAAGCAAAGTCCGATCATAAAAAGTCAACATTCTTATGATCAAAACAGCTAGCAAGCCAAAGTCATCACAGTCTTGACTTCATAATCCAATATCATAATAGCTAGAAATAAGAAAATGAAATACTATTGAGTTATAGAAAACTCCCACAACATAGCAGCTTCCAAAACTAATTGTTGCTACCAAATAGAAAAAGAATAGAAGAAGTGGATGGTGCTCCCCTCTGAGGAAATTGTGGTCTTTGCTCTGGTCCTTCCCTCAATGGTCAGAAATGCTTAATATAAGCAGCTCCCTGTTCCAATCGGCGTCAACAAGAAGAGGAAAAAGAATATTTATAGCAATAATCAACCTCTAACTCCTCTGTTCTTGTAGCTCTCGATCTCTCTCGCTCTAAAACTCTACTCATACTAAGAAGAAGAAATAGGGGACAAAGACGACATATCAGAGTTCCTTCCATCCTCATCACGGTCGTTGTTGATGGAGCTCTGTGCTCTCCTTGCTCTTACTCTAGTTCAGTTGCCTCCCAAGTTCAAGGATGGAGATTGATGAAAAACAGTGTACACATCACTGCTGCCTTTTCCATTTCAATCATCTTTGCCCCTATAGCTTCTTGGTCTCCCAAGTCTTAGCTCCCAAAAATGATGGCATTTTTTGTGTGGCTCAATAGTCAATTCTTATGCTTCTTTACAACTCCTATCGTAGTGTCGTTTGGTGTTTGCCTCCTGGTAGATGCTCGGATTTTAATGAATTAAGAGATCACACCTTAGTTAACCCATCCACGTCATCCCCGGGGAAGGAAAGAAGATAACATTAAAAAAAATGTTATAAAATAATACATTAATTTTTTTTTTTCCTTTTAAACTTTAATTTCACAACTTTTGAATTTTTATCATTATAATTTTTTGGGGAAAAGACATTTAAATGCCACTTCAACTTTCAAAGCCCAGAAAAGACCATTAGAACTTGCAAATGACAAAGAAGGGATGTGGTAGGAACCTGGGTTTTTCATTTTTTGGCTTAAAGACCAAAATGTCCCTTTCAAATTCTAAGACATTTAAACTCTTTGCTTTGCAAAAAAGGGGGATTGCCATGCTAAAGTCATCTGAAGCTGATCAACATCGAAGAAAGGAAAGCTAAGAAAAGAGTAAAGTGTAAGTAACTTTTTGACAATCATTATCTTTTCCCAAATTAATTGGACCATAACCATCTTATTCCCATTGTTAATGTTGGTGCGTTTTGGGTGAGCCTAGTTGTAGGCTCTCATTAAGGTTCCTCTTACTTGTACATGTCATCATTTTAGCATTTCTGTTTACATATGTAATTTCATGACCTATAAATTATTTAATTATGATTTGATAATTCTATATAACTTGAATATTTCAAACAATGATTTTGGAAACAATTGGTTTTGGTGTTTGATTGAGATATATGATAAATATGTATTGTTGCTAATGGGCATAGCGTTAATGCCTACGTTTCACCGAAGAGGGGGTGAATTAGATGAAATTAAAAATTTAAACCAAAGATGACACACAATTAAATCAAAGAGAAAGAGTTAGAGAATATCATCAAAGTGTGCACAGCTATTTATACTGATTCGACCCTAATTTCTTGACCTACATCCAGTCCCTATATCGTCTTTGATATTTTCACTATTGTTCCAAGATTACACGGGTTCTTGGTACCTCAGTACAGAGTAATCCTCACTAGGACTCACTCCCTCTTACAAGTTGTAATCTAACAACTATACTCAAGGTCTCACTACCTTGAGATTTTACAAAAATCAAACCGATTGAAAACTCTCCCAAAGAGTAGATATAGAAATACTCATGAACAATAAATATAAGAATATATTTCACAAAGAGTTTATGAACAATTAATGAGTAGTAATTAATCGTGTGCTAGGTTAGTAGCTCTGTATTGAATGCTCAAGTATTTATAGTTGAACACCATTAATGACCGTTGTGAAGGTTCAAGCTTTCCGTTGTGAGTGTTCAAACTATCTGTTAAAGTGAAGAAGCTTTCCGTTAGAGATAGATTGGAGTCGTTGGAAGAATTTGAGGTTCGGTCATTTTCGCTTTTCTACAACGTATCTCCACACAACATCCACGTGGTTTTCTCTGGGATTGCTTAAGGTTGGGTTGCTTTCATCTTCACCGCAATAGATGCTTCAGATGATATTCATTTGACCTGCTCTGAGATCACTTCTGTACGCTCTGTTTTCTATCATCATATTTAATGCTTTGACACAGTATTTTGCTTTGAGCTTTAATTTTGGACCTAATTCAAGAATTTAAACATCTGACACTTATTAACAAATATGTTTAGTAGCATTAAGAAGTAGTATGAGAATAAATTAAATGTAATCATATGTTAATTAGTAAATTTGAAATCTCGTAGACGATGGTTTAGTTCAGTAAGAACAGACAATCGAGTGTTGTTCCAAATGCACTTGAGTGCTACACTCAAGTGGATTTGATGTCATATTCAAGTGGCGATGAATTCTGCCTTTGATAGAAGACTGTTGAAAAATAGGATACACAAGTGTTTTAAAACACACACTTGAATTCTTAGTTAATATGGTTTCAAATTTTACTAGATACTTGAGTGTCACAAAGCCACACTCGAGTGTCACATTGAGTCAGTCAAGTGCACCTCACACGAGTATCTTGCACTGAACTTGCAAGTGTTTACCTTTCACTCGAGTGTCCATCACAATACTTCTAGGGTTGAAGTGAGTGTCATGCAAAATTTCTGTGAGTGTTAGCCAGCACTCGAGTGTTCACTTATGCATTCGATTGTCCAACATAATACTTTCATAAATCAAATTAGTGTCAGGAAAAAACCCAGTGAGTGTTTAACCAGCACTTGAGTGTTCACTTAAGCACTCGAGTGTTCAACATAACACTTCCAAAAAGGAAGATAGTGTTATGCAAAATATTTGCAAGTGTCATGTGCAATACTCTGCAACACTCGAGTGTTCTCCTAAACACTTGAGTATTCATCTCAAAATACTTTATCACAGTTTCCAAATTCAAGTTTTAGTTTAAATAACGGTTTTTTACTCAAGTGTCTTGAGTCACACACTCGAGTGACTTGAATCATCAAGTTATCATTCTTTTCCAAGTTTGTTATCATCAAATCATAAACCAAGAACTAATATGGAGCCCCAGTGGAAATGATTTTGTGATAATAAATTTGGATTGAGGGATTTAACTAGTTCATTGGGCTTGTGGATCGAGGATTCTCTTGTTGGGCTTCAAATTCCTGAGGCTCAGTTGTCTATTAGGGATCCCTAATACTTACTACCATTGTGCTTGAAAATGGTTTATTAAATTTCTATGATTAGCTTTTCAAATTGTTGTTTAAAACTAGTATATGATGACATATCTTTTTCTACCATTATATTGTGTTAAACTTCAAGAATATTAGGTTGAAAAAACTTTGACAAAGTTTGAACATTTTGATGAGTCTCCTTTGAATATTCTTTCACTAGTGCAAAAACTTTAAGGCATATAGACCACGACTTACGACAATTAACTGGTCTTAAAGGTATGACCGGTGGCAATTTTGTAAATATAAAGAACTTTTATGTATGACCGGTGGTAGTTTTGTAAATATAAAGAACTTCTTATACCGGATCATTTTTTCATAGGTCTTAAATATATTATTCATACCGTTAAAAAACAAGCCGGTCTTAAAAATGTTATTAAAAAATATTCAAATATCAATTACTTTATGGAGAAATCTCACACAACGGGACTAATATTTTCTCGTGGTCCAAAATAATAAAGGAAAAATTTAAATATAAAGGTAATAAAGTTTTAAGACCGAACATATTTAAAAGCCGGTCTTAAAAGTTATTCTTTTAAGACCGGACATAAAATGCGGCGATATAAAATATAGAAAAAGAGTGCGGATAAAAAATTAATTACTTTTAAGACCGGACCATAACATGATCGGTCTTGAATATTAATTATTAAGACCGTCTCTTTTTATATCCGGTCTTAAAAATAAACCGCCAAATAAACATTTCTTCACGCGAAAGCTTTTGTTACCCTCACTGAAGAACCTCTGTTCACGTTGCGAAACCCTTCCTGTTGCATTACTTCTCTTCCTGTCTCGAAAATGAACGGTGAAAATGATTCTATTCGTGTTCCAGGAACACCAGTTACTGGTGTGACTGGTGTGAGTGAGAACGAACCCTCTTCATCTCACAATGAGCCTCATAACCGCCCTGCACGCCGTGGTAGAAGAGGCACACAAATGATGGATGTAACCCTAAGTCGGACTTCTGGGTCAAGGTTGGAGATTCAGTTTGATGAAAAGTTGGAACCTTTCGGTCCCAAGAAATCCAAATATACTAGTTTTGTTGGCTATCTAGCACACAACAAGGTTAGCATCTTGACAGATGAGTGGAAAAATGTGGACGTTCGCACGATAAAGGATCCTATTTGGGACACTATCCGGCTTACATACACTGTCCCTGACTGTCAGAAGTTGAAAGACAAGACATTGTCTTATTGTGCTTATCGGTGGAGGAAGTTTAAGACCTTTCTAGCTAACAAGTATATTTTTGCCGAGGTTCAGCCTGAAGAAAATGCTTGGGACAAGTACACATTTATTGATGAACAAACTTGGCAACAATTTGTTCAGTTGCGGACCACTCCTAAAGCTCTGGTAAGTTCATATTTAGTTTTGTTTGCCCTTTTGTGTGCTTATTAACCTGTGCGGATATGTGAATGTTACTGTGTTCATCTAATCCTGTTAGTTAAATGGTTTGGTGTGTGAATAGAAGTATACATTTCCTGCCTTTGTCTATGCAAGTCTGATATGTAAACCTTGAAAAGGTAAAATACTAAGAAGGTAATTAGGGAAATAATAATGGCATAAGAGTCAAGCCATTATTATAGTCTTAGTTCATTATAGTAGGTAGTGGTTTGACATTGATTTGTTAGTTAGTTAGTATGTTAAGCGTGTAATGGTTTCGGTGCAAGCTGTTATTGGGCCTTAAGAGTCAAGCCTCTAACTATATGTAAGAGGTTAGTCTAATATGTGTAGGAACCAGTTATGATGAATGAATGAATTGACTGAGTTGGCAGCATTTTTGCAACTCCCTTTCCTCTTGTTTCTCCCAATTTCTTCTACAATTCTACATCTTTCTTAAATAAAATGTTTGAAACTTGATGAAGTGAATTTGACTAATGTTTGACCTTCATATGATGCGAAGTTCTCTAATTTCTGTTAGTGAGATGGATGGAATTCATAATTAATAGTTTTTTTCAATTCGATTCACGAAAAAGAAGGGAACAAACACGGAGATAGGGAGAAAGAATGATTGCCCGCATAGGGCTTCTCACGGCGGATATGAAATGGCCGAAAAAGAATTGATGGCGGCCAAGCGGAAGAGATTGGAAGATGAAGCCGAATCCAATCCTTCGATAGTTGATCGACCATCTCCAATACGTCGCGAGGAGTTGTGGTTGCATATTCGGCAAAAGCCAAGCGGCGCCTACACGAGTGAACAAACTCGTGTAGTTCTTTGAAAGAATTGTAAGTATCGTTATTGTTATTTTTTAGTTACTAAACATGTTTCATTACTAAGCTTCTCGTTATCTATATCTTACGGAAGATCTTAAAAAGAAAGAAGCGAGAGGATCTTTTGTGTCGGACGGGAGGAATGATGTTCGACCATTGCGACCGAAAAACCAGATCACGTGGGGCGTGTAAGGGGGGTTGGAGGAAGGGTAGGCCTGAAGGAATACTTTGGTAAATCCAAACGCCACAAACAAAGTATGGTTACCCGGGAGGAGATGGAACAGACGCTGGCCAAAATAAGTGATGAAGCAGCGGCTAAAGAAGCAATGTTTCAATCCCAAATGGAATAGACGCTGGCCAAATTAAGTAAGGAAGCAGTGGCTAAAGAAGCAATGTTTCAAGCCTAGATGAGCCAGATGAAGGAGGAAATGAATCAGATGAGGCTGCTTTTGAGCTCTCGTCCAGAGAGCAGTGTTCCCGTCACACATTCACCTGCACCTATGCAGCAGAGCACTAAAGGGAGCTGCATTGTTGGACAGTCAGAGCAACCTTGTTGCCTGTATGTGGAAAAACCTCATAGACTATTAGTTGCAAAAGGGACTGTCCACAACTTGGGATCAACTGTACACCACCAACAAATGGCTGATGATGAAGTCAGAGTGTCAGTTGAAAAGGTGATCGTTGATGCACCTCTCCCTCTCCCAACTGATGAGCTGAAGCTTGTGAGTGATGTCAAGGGAACCTTCATCTCTTGGCCATCTTGTACATGTCTCTACTCCTCTTGAAGCTTCATCCCCTCCTCCTCAAGTTCCATCCCTCAAGCTCATCCCTCCTCCTCAAGTTCCATCCCCCTCCTTCAAGCCATCCCCTCCTAAATTTGATCGCCAAGGAAAAAATATCCGATTTGAAAAAAAAAGGATATTTTAAAGATAAATCGTGGCCTGTCAATGAAGTAGTAGGCGTCCCTCATCCTGAAGAGGTTTACCTTGACAGCGTAGATGTAACGTCCCTGCTACTTCCTGGACAGGAGCTTACTGATGCAATTGTTCAAATGTTTATGAAGTAAGTATCTTCTTCTATGAGTACATAATTTAAATGCCTCGTTTAGACACACATACATATATACTAATTCCCTGATCGATGTCATTATTGTAGGTGCATGCATCAAGAATTGGTTGAACATGGCAGAATCAATGATTTTGGATTCTTGTGCCCAATCTATGCAAGTACAACGTCCTTGGAGTTGAGACAAGAATACATGTCAAAGAGGGTGTGTGAAGTGATAAGAAAGGTGTACGTGTTTCCATACTACCGCAGGTACATATCACAATTCTTGTATGCAATTCACTTAATATAATTCTACTACATATATCACTGAATACTTTACTGCTGTGAATTTTCAGCCGCCATCGGCGCTTGGTCCTCATGTGCATGGAGGATCATAAAGTTATCTTCTTATGCTCCACTCACAAAGTGAGCCGAGCCTATATTGACGCTCGAGCGTCAACAAGTAAGCATGTCATTTTGATTCTCTTGTCTGAAATCTCTATTGTGAATTTTCAGTGAACATTATTGATAAATTTGTGATTTTGATGATAGTGCCATGAGGACCTTCCAAGTCGAGGTAAAAAAAAGGCGTGGGTCTCAGGCCACTTATCCTAAATGGTTAAAACCAAAGGTTAGTACATATTTGGACACTAGCACACTGCCTTGTGAACTTGGTCAGTAAGCTATATATGCTAGCTCTTATATATATTTCTTGTTCGTTTTAGACCCATCGGCAACCAACGGGGTCCAACTTATGTGGCATGTACGTCATGAAACACATGTATGATGTTATCACGGGAGGAACGACAAAATTAACTGCAAAGGTAAATGTATTTGATGTTACATATTATGGTTGAATTCGGTTTCGGCTTAATGTTACATATGAAATATGCACGCAAGTTAATTCAATTTCGTCTTTGATGTTATAGAGGTTTGCGGACCTGCTCCCTTTCCTGATGATGAAGTGGAGCACATACGCAATGTGTTTTGTGAATATTTGTATGACCTAATTAAGTCCTAAATTCATTTGTAAAATATACGCACAATGTGTAATTCAATAATAAATTTGTTTATTTTTTTGAAGAAATTGGTTCATTCATTCTAGCTATTTAGTGCTTGAAATTTGAGGTACAAGATGTTGTAAATGAGCAATATATAAGATACTATGAAAAGTATTCACGACTTCTATGACCTAAATTAATTAAGGGAAAAGAATAATTCAATGAATTATGCCTAAAATTATATATGAGAATTAAATCATGAAGAATAGCCAATGATTTAAAATTAATTGGAAAATTAGGAATTTATTTTCCTTGTAATCTATATAAAAAAAAAGAAAAGAAAATAATAATAATGATCAAGTACTCAGTGACTTAAAAGAATTCGTTTATTTTACAAATATGGTGAGACCTTTAGGACCGCATATTTATTAAACATCCGGTCCTAAAAGTCTTCGTTTATTTGTAAAGACTTTTAGGACCGCATATTATCTGAACGTCCGGTCCTAAATGTCTACGTTTAATTAAAAAGTCGGGCAAGTCTTTTAGTACCGCATATTATATAATAAGGCAAGACTTTTAGTACCGCATATTATATAATATCCGGTCCTAAAAGTCTATATACAAATATGTCTATACTTTTAGGACCGTACATTTGTTAAATATCCGCTCCTAAAAGTCTATTGCTAGACTTTTAGGACCGTATATTTATTATTTGTCCTCTCCTAAAAGTTCATCGATTTTATTAAAAATATGGCTTAACCTTTAGGACCGTATATTTGTCTAACGTCCGGTCTTAATAGTTTTCCTTTAAACAGAAATGTTGACTCGTTTTTCAGACAAATTATTAGGGTTCATGACAACCGAGGTTCTGGCGTTCTGCTCAAGCTAGGACCTTCCTTGTCGTCGATGTTACCCTCGGTTTCCCTTTTCGTTGTCTCTTCTTTTTTTCGGAAAAAGATGAAAGATGATAAAAAGGACACTGAAAATATTCAAATCAAGGCGAGGTAAAACCGACGACAACGACGGTCCTACCTTGAGAAGAATAGTCACTTTGTTTGTTTTTATTCGAATAAGGTAAACAATATTTTTTTTTTTTTTTTTGTTTTTTTTTTGTATGTTCTTAACTGTATTCTATGAATTTTTAATGTTGATTTACACGAGGACAATGTTTTGTTTGTTTCCTTTTTGTCGAAAAAGAAAGAAGATAATGAAAAGGACATGGCGATCGAATATAGAAACTTAAAATTTTTTATTATATTTTTTTTACTGCTGCCCCGTGAGGAGCAATAGCAGCAGCGCAGTACAGACAAAAGAAAAACAGGAAAAAAAACATAAAAACATCTACTCCCCCCCATCGTTGTTGGAGGGGAGGGAGTCGTCAGAGAGTTCGGAGATGTTGTCATCTTCAGGATGATACTCAACGTCCTGGGCGTCGAGTACCGCTATCGGCTTGTCGTTGACGGAATGATAGACTGAAATAACCGGGTCGCGCGCGTCGGTCTATATGAGCGAGGCGGGCGGAATGTGCTGAATCATCTCGGTAGATTGTCGGTTCCGGAGGCAACGGAGGAGGAGGACCTCGTGGTGGTGGAGCAGGCCATTCTTGTGGATGTTTCGAAGTGATGGAGAAGAATGTGAAGGAAGTAAAGTAACATCGGGTTTAAATAGAGAACCCCGCCCGACCAATGTGAAACGCCGGAAACAAGAACGAGGAGACGCATAGTTCCTCAGAATACAAGGAGACGCCTAGTTGGGAAGTTTATCTGGAAGTCGAAGAGACTTTGAATCATTCATTTGAACAGTGTAAGGATACGACTCTGAATCATTCGATTGAAAAAAAAATGAATTATAGGACTGAATACAAGATAAAAGGTTGGTCTTAAAAGTAATTGAATTGATTGAAAAAAATAAATAATAGACTTTTAGTACAGGATATATTTTAAAAGGTCGGTCTTAAAATCAATTGAATTGAAAAAAATAATAATAGACTTTTAGGACCGGATATATTATTAAAGGTCCGTCTTAAAATCAATTGAATTGAAAAAAATAAATGAATTATAGGACCGGATATAAGGTAAAAGGTCGATCTTAAAAGTGATTGAATTGATTAAAAAAATAAATAATAGACTTTTAAGACCGGATATATTATAAAAGGCCGGTCTTAAAATCAATTCAATTGAAAAAAATTAAATAATATAATTTTAGACCGCATATTTATTAACTCCTCATACCTCTATGTCCTTATTAAACTCTTCATACCTCGTAACTCCATACTTCGTTGCTCTTAAAAATATAAACTCCTCATACCTCTCTGTCCTTATTAACTCCTCACAATCTCGTAACTCCACACTACGTGGCTCTCTGCCCCAACTGCTCAAACCATGGTTAGATACAAGAGAACCGCTCGTAGGGGTACTCTTACTCCCGATGCTCGTGCCTTCCGTAGAGATCGTTATACGGTGCGCCTCCTCCAACGAGTGCGTTCTATTGTGATAGAAGAGTCTCGAGTCATTGGACCCATTGTTATTTCGGATGATGAAGAGGTTGCCGTACCCCCTCCAGCCTTTCGGACCATGAAGAGGTTCATGCTCCCCTCTCCAACCGGTTGGCCCCGCGCCCTACCGACCCCTCTCTCTTTCCTCTAATGATGCATTGCGGTTGATGCGAATAAGACAGGAACTTGCTGATCTCCGGCGGGAAGTTAATGTTTTTCACACCAATATCGCCAAGGATGTTTAGTCAGATTATTGTTTTTGATAATTTTCTACTTGTTTTTCTTTTGTTTTTTTTTTTGTGTACATGCATATTCACCAGTAATGTATGAATCATTAAGAACTAAGCTTGTGTCTTTTTTTTTGTTCATATTATCCAGTAATTAAAGAAGCTTATTCTCCAGTTTTTCTTTAATTTTTATTCATTTAGTTACTACTGCGTTTGCCAAAGCCAATCCTCGTTTTTTTTAATGAGGACTTTTAGGACCGGATGTTTAATAAGACTCCGGTCTTAAAATTAAATGAAAAATAAACAATTAAGACTAGAGGCTTTTAACCCTCTGGTCCTAAAAATTTAATTATATATTTAGGACCGGCTACTTTATAACTAACCTAGGTAACTAAGAACTAAGCTTGGTTCTTTCTCCATAATAAAATCCAAATTAATAAAACAATGTTTTTTTAAAAAATGAGGACTTTTAGGACCATATGTTTAATAAGACTCCGGAATTAAATGAAAAATAAACATTAAATTTTAACCCTCCGGTTCTAACTTACTTTATAACTAACCGGTCTTAATAAAATCCAAATTAATATGTCTCGCGCGCGAAATATTGATTACTCTAGAACTTCACTTGTCGCGCCGAAAGTGATTACTCAGGTTCTGTCTCCAGTGTTTTTGTGTTGCTTCGTCAACTGCTTCGCGTTGCTCTCTCGACAATCACTTTTTGGTTCCTTAGCTAAACGTCTATAGACCAAGTTGTAAGAGGTGTTTCGGTTATATAACTTTATGGTTTTCTCGGGTTGAACGAAATCGATGAAATGTTCTTGTGGGTTTCTCTGTTGTTAATGAATATTGTATTTTGAATATTATATTTGCGCTTTAGACCTACCCAACTGACCAACAAATGTTTTTAGGTTACTCTTGGTGTCTACAACATCAACGTTCGTGGCGGGAGAAGAAAGACTCCGCAAATGCATTTGAATTTATATGCTACAAAGTGAGTCCACAAGACTTCACGCGATGCATTTAATTTCCTCGTCATGCTTTTATTTTGCTTCTTGGATTCACTGTGATACATTTATGACCAAAAGTGATCTTCGTTATGCATTTAATGGGCAAGTTTCTCCGTAAAAAAAATTGACATAACCACATTGAGAATAAATATGCATTTGGTGTTGCCTTATTTTATATGCAAGTGTCAATTTTTTCGGAATATGTATGTTAAATCTTTCCGTCTATAGGAATTCTACTATGGATCACAGTTGGATAACTGCGTTACGGACGAGTGTTGAATATCAGAATGGGGTGAGGGACTTTATAGAATTTGCTAAACAAAATGCCCATGATGATAGTGGGAAGTTTTATTGCCCTTATAAAAATGTTTGAATGAGAGGTGACTAAGTCCCGAAGTTATCCACACACATTTAATTTGTGAAGGATTTTGTAAGACTTATACAGTATGGGTATGGCATGGTGAAAAAATACCAAGTGGGTCTCAACATGCCTTTGATGATAATGACACGGATATGGATGATCACATAGAGGACATTATTCATGATGTAGGAGAAGAGGCTTTTCATCAATCACATGCATATGGTAATATGTGCAGTGATGCAGAGACCCCGCTATACCCTGGTTGTAAAAAATACCAATTGTTGAACGCTGTATGTTTGAAATTGGTAAGCTTGAAGGCACGTCATGGATGGAGCGACAAGAGTTTTTTGAAATGCTTGAGGCTTTTAAGGACATGCTTCCGGATGATAATGTGTTGCCGCATCGATACTATGATGCTAAGAAAATACTTTGTCCATTGGGGATGGAGTACAAAAAGATCCATGCATGCCCGAATGATTGCGTATTGTATAGAAAAGAGTTTGAAGAGAAGCAAAATTGTCCGATATGTGAAACCCCAAGGTACAAGTCAAATAAGGGGCCTGCAAAAGTGTTGTGGTATCTTCCAATCATACCAAGGTTCAAGCGGTTGTTTGCGAATGAAAATGATGCAAAAAATTGAGGTGGCATGCAGATGAGAGGATTTCTGATGGAAAACTTCGACATCCGGCCGATTCTTCTCAATGGAAGAAAATCGATCACTTATTTTTGAACTTCGGCGAAGAACCTAGGAACCTTAGGCTTGCCCTTAGCACGGATGGCATGAATCCCTATGGAAGCCTTAGCAGCATACATAGTTCATGGCCTGTGCTCCTTATTATTTACAACTTATCTCCAATGTTATGCATGAAACGAAAGTACATCATGCTGTCTATGTTGATTTTGGGACCAAAACAACCCGGAAATGACATTGATGTTTACCTTGAGCCCTTGATCGAAGACTTGAAGGAGTTGTGGGAAGAAGGTGTCGATGTTTTTGACTCTTTCAAGAAGGATGTGTTTAAATTGCGAGCCATGATATTTTGTACTATAAACAACTTCCCAGCATATAGGAACTTGTCAGGGTATAGTGTAAAAGGCCATAAAGCATGTCCGGTTTGTGAAGAAGGCACACGCTACCATCAACTTCAACATGGAAGAAAGACGGTTTATCTTGGACATAGGAGATTTCTTAGACGGGGCCACCCATATCGTCGATTAAAGAAAGCCTTTTTGGGTGGCCAGGAGTATGAAGATGCTCCGGTGGCATTGACTGGGGAGCAAGTTTATGAAAAGGTGAAAAATATCAGTGTCATCTTCGGTAAGATTGCAAAGAGTAGAAAAGAAACAAATATATGGAAAAAAGATATGTATTCTTCGATCTTCCATATTGGCGTAATCTTGATGTGAGACACTGTATTGATGTCATGCACGTGGAGAAAAACGTATGTGATAGTATTGTTGGCACGCTTCTCAACATACAAGGTAGTTCCAAGGATGGTGTGAAGGCAAGATTGGATTTGCAAGTAATGGGAATACGTGAAGACTTACATCCAAGGCCATACGGAAAGAGAACTTATTGTCCCCTAGCTTCTCATACTTTGTCTAGGGATGAGAAACAAAGTTTTTGTGAGTGTTTACATGGCACAAAAGTTCCCTCAGGGTATTCTTCAAATTTTAAGAGGCTTGTATCGATGAAGGACTTGAAATTATTAGGCCAAAAGTCTCATGATTGTCATGTCTTGATGCAACAGCTACTCCTAGTAGCTATTCGAGGCATCCCCGAATATGATCTTTGGGTCGTTTTGACTAGACTTTGTGTCTTGTTCAATGCGGTTTGTAGTAAAGTTTTCGAGATAAAAAAGTTGGATGAATTGGAGAATGAAGGATATTTTATCTTGTGCCACCTTGAGAAGCTTTTTCTTCCTACCTTTTTTGACATCATGGTTCATCTAATTGTTCATCTAGTGAGGGAGATAAAGTTGTGCGGCCCTATCCATTTACAGTGGATGTACCCAATTGAAAGATCTATGAAATTCCTAAAAGGGTACGTGAAGAATGCATACCGACTAGAAGAATCAATTGTTCAAAAATATGTTTTTGAAGAAGCCATGGAATTTTGTCAAAATTATTTGGCCAAAGTAAGACATATTGGGCTTCCAAAACGTCAGCATGCTGAAGGGGGTAGACGAGGGGCTTCGGTAAAAGTGTGGATCCCGATGAATTGTCACAAGTCCACTTATACATCTTGAATAATGTTGATGAAGTTCAAGCCGGATAGCTGCACATAAAGAAGATCAAGTAAGGAAAGAAAATCATCGAATGATTGAACAAAGGTTGATTAGGGAGCATAACGTAACTTTTGCAAACTGGTTCAAACAAAAGGTTGAGGGAGAGGAATGTGTTTCTGATACAATCAAATGGTTATCACGTGGTCCTGAGGTTGATGTCATATTGTGGAATTCGTATGTGATCAATGGTTATACATTTTACACGAAGTCCCTAGATGATAAGAGCACCGTCTAGAACAATGGTGTTATATTAGAGGCTGAATCTATGCACTTCTCCAGTTCGAAAGACAAGAGGCCTTTATTGGCAGTCATGCCATATTATGGGGTTATTGAAGAGATTTGGGAGGTGGACTATGTTAAAATTAGATTTCCCAGTTTCAAATGCAAGTGGGTTAATGTCAATAATGGTGTTCAGATAGATCGGCTAGGATTTACATTAGTCAATGTCAATGGTAGAAGTTTTGGAGATGAACCTTTTATTATGGAAGACCAGGCGAAACAAGTGTTCTATATCACTGATCAAGAAAATAAAATGTGGTCTGTAGCTCTCCAAGGAATAAGGGTCATTGATATTGATGAGGAAAGTCATTCAAATTATGGTCTTCCTGAGAGTACTCCTTTTTCAAGGGGTCTTCGGACATGAACGAAGAAGATGAAGCAGATAATGAACCCGGCATAAGAAATGATCATCAAGAAGGGATATGGGAGGATATCGCTTTATAAAAGAGTCAATTCATAAGGTAATATTCATATGCAAAATTCTTTGAAAACTTTAAGGTTTTAAGTATATTATATTCCTTCTATGTTCTTAAACAATGTCACTGACTATGAAGTTTGTTCTTGTTTTTTTTGTGTGGCAAGATCCGATCCAAAGGGGCATGTTATAAAAGACGACGTTACGTTGTTGGGTGGGAATCAGATGAAGGCATGGTGAAGATTATATTGGGCATGTATGTTGAATTTGCATTGTAAGTAAGTTATCTTATTGTATAAATTAATTTAGGTGTTGTAGTCATAGTATAATCATTAATTAAGAAGCCACATAACTCATGGTGAATAATATTTGTATTTTTTCCCCAATTCAATTTATTCATAATTGTTCATAGCTTGTAGTTTAAAGTATCGACTTTTATGTGCTGGATTGGGTGGTGGATTTGTGTATATATAATATGATCAGGAAGAACAAAACAAGGAAAACATTTGGGAAAATTTAGACCGGAAATAAATATGCCGGTCTTAAATGTTCAACTTTTAAGACCGGATGTATTTATATGTCCGGTCTTAAAGGTCATGTGTACGTATTTGATATTAAGCCGATCTTAAAAGTTGGACTTTTAAGACCGGTGTATTTATACGTTAGGTCTAAAAATTCAATTTTTAAGACCGGACGTATTTACTAACCAGTCTTGAACGTCAGTCTTTTAAGACCGCGTATAATTAGTCGTCAGGTCTTAGAAGCCCCTATTTTTCAGATCGGATTTATTTTTGTCCGGTCTTAAAATTCTGATCTTTTAAGACCGGCCGAGTTTTTGTTCAGTCTTAAAAGTTGAGTTTTAGGACCGAACAAAAAATATTTCAGCTTTATTTATTACGACTTTTAAGACCTTTTTTTTAAATGTCTGGTCTAAAAGAGTTTCTTTAAGACCGGTTCAAGTCCGGTCTTAAATGTGGACTTTTAATACCGGCTGGAACAAGACCGGTCGCGGGTCCGGTCTTACGATGCCTCTTTTGTCCGGTCTTAAAGCCCTTTTTGCACTAGTGTTTATTCTAGAATTTGACTCAATAAATGAATTTTCAAAACCCAACTACTCTTGGAAATCATTGAAATAATATAAATGAGAATCAAACTAACAACTCCCTAATTAAGAACATAGAACTCAAGCCACAAGATCCATCCATAAAAGGAGGATAAACCAAACATGGTGATGGAAGAAGAAGAGAATAATATAGAGTGTAGTCACACTCTTGGAATGAAATATTGGATCCCTTTTATAGCCTTCTTGATGCTCCTTGTTGAAGTAGGAAGAAAGGATATTGTCATTTTCAAGATTTGATGATAAGATAATCTTGATGAATCATTATATTTTTCTTGCATTTGAATTTTGATATATTTGAGAAATAGAATTGAATTGAATTCTCAAAGGATAAAAACATTTAGTAATTTGAATTTAATCCTTTTCTGAATTAGAATCAAATATATCCTTTAAAATTATGAGGACATGTGGCATCATGAGATTTGAGATATGATAATATCTTTTTGGATTTTCATGAATTACCTCTAACTAATTCTCATGATGACATGTGTCAACTTGGGGTGCAAGGCTAGGGGTCTTCATCCTCTTAGGTGAAGCCATATGATTGCTTGTGGAAAAAGAAACCATGCAAAATAACCCTCGTGCCCTTTATTAATGTGGCGACATAGACTTGGAGAGAAGGTAACCTTGTGAAATCACCTTCTTGCCCTTCATTTTTTTTGTTATAAAAATTTTAGGAAAGGAGTTGGGCTCACCCATGATCCAAGGGTAGGGTAAAGTCTCCCTCCCTCTTAGGTAATACCAATATTGGGCAGAGCGAGCCGTTTATCACCCTCAGGCGTTTACTTAGGCACCCAGGAGCTAGGATGTCTCCCCCAGCGCCTTGACCAACTCCAGGATCTAACCCCCTCCCTTTGGTGCGAGTGTTCGACCCCTTCCTATCCTTCATTACTTGTAGGTGGCCATGTTTTTACTCTTCATGGGTCATGGAAGACATACATTTGGGCTTAAGTGGTAGTCATAAGGCTCATTTAAGGAGCATAAGTCATAAGTTAATACATATGGACCCTAACTATGATGTAATTTGGCCTAAAAGTGGTCTTTTCATAGATCATTCAACCTATGCGAATTTCCACATTTTCTATGGTTCTTCATCCTCTTTCTGGGTTTGATTGTCTTTTTTACTTTAATTCATCAATTTCCCTACAATTAACACAACAAAAATACCTTCATGCAAATCAGTTTCATTTAAGAAGATAAATATATGACAATTCTACCCTTTTAGCATTTATTTTGTGCAATACCTTCTAATTCAAAACAACAATAATAATAGTAACATTTAAGCACAATAACAATGATAAAATACTATAAAAGTATATAAAAATATATAAGTAAATAGGGACATATCACATATATGAAATTTGGAATTGTTATTGCAAGTATGTTATCAATGTTTAGGAGTGTTCTTGTCGTTACACCTCTTAGTTTGTAGACCGATGTATTTTTAAGCATATCTTGTACCTATTTGCGTCTTATAAGAGTGAGTGTTTTATGAAGAACAGACTACACTTTTGAAGTCTTCGAGCACTTCCTCCTCCTCTGAGATATTCTACCTCCTATTGAGTTTTTTTTTGTCACCTTGTATTCGTGCAGGAAGGGTTTCTTTAAATTAGGGTGGTGCCATGTCTTAGGGTCTTTTTGGTTTGAGGGGACATAATGGGAGGGGAATAGAGGGGACGGGTGCTCCACTCCCGTTGATTGGCACCCAAAAAAATATAGGAGGGGAGGGAAAATTTCAAACAAATTTAATTTTCCTTCCCCTCCCCTCCAAAAGTAGGGGATTTGGAAGAGATGGGCAATTTTTTGCCCTGTATTGACATCTTTATCATAGTTATTTCTTATATTCTTAAACTACCCTGCCTTCTTTTGTTCTTCCTCACTCTCACAATCTGACCATCCCCACTCCTTCCTAATGTTGCTCTCACCTTCCACACTTCCTCATTTCTAATATTGGGTTAGCTTTGGCAATGATGAGACGGATTGGTGAGGGTGATTTGTGAAAAATGGCTTGTGGAAGAAAGCTTATTTCGTACTTGGAGTAGAGGGACAATGACAACGGAAATTCGTTTGCGTCTTGAAATTGTAGTTTAATTTATTGGTTTTGTGAAAGAAACCTTCCTAAGATTATAGGTCCATGTTGGATTTATACTTGGTCGAATAAATTTAGCTCATTATTTCCATATTCGAGTACAGTGCCTTTGTAAAGTTTGCCTAACCTAAAAAAAGTGTAGTAAAGTGTCAACTATGAACAAAAAAATAAATTGTATTTGTTTGTTATAATTATATTTATTTAATTTTGATAACTATAAAATTATTATTTTATATATTAAATTTAATCTATATTTAATTATATTTTATTAAACATTGTACAAAGTTTGCAAAAATAACTTAAATAAAATAAGGGTAAAGTTGTCCAAATAAAAATATTTTACCTCAACTCTCCTCCTAAACCAAACAATGTAACATTAAAATCCCCCATCTCCTCTTCTCTCTCATCAATCCAAATAAGGTAATATTAAAATCTCTCCTCTCGCTTCCCTTTCCCTCCCCTCCATTAAAATCCCTCCCTTCCCCTCTTCCCCGTCAAACAAAACAGACTCTTAGAAAATATTATTGTTTTGGAACATGTCTTAAGGACACCGTCTTTGTGCAAGACTCAAATAAACCATTATTTTATCATTGTGCTATAATCACCAATGACAAACTTATGCCTTGGATTTATCATGTCTTGCCAAGTGACATTTGTAATCTCCTGAATTTTGGGCCTAAAGACTTGAGGATAAGCTTGTATTAGGCAGGTGACTAAGCCTAGTTCGGGAAGAGACCCAAGAATGTCAAGAGATAGAAAGGCTCTCGGGGACTATATGATTCGGCAATATTGGCCAAGAAGTGGACCTAATATGCATAGGTTGTAGGATTAAAGTAGTGGTGTATAAGGGCACAAAACGCTTATATAGTGCCATTGGGTTGGTAGGAAGATGCCACCTAGCTATGTTATAAGGTATGGCACAATTGGTTGAGCAAAATGTGCTGGTATAGGGGTGTGCATATGGCATTTCCAGGATGGACATATGTGCCCTATGTTTTTTAGGGGAAGACAATAGTGTGTGGCGCCATACAGGGCCCACACATAGAGTCTAACCAGGCATCATTTGTCAGGTCTCGGTATGCGTGCTGCAATTCCCAGTGAAACCCGAGTAGAATCCCAAGTAAGCATTAGTAAAGTAACTTTATTAAAGTAGTTTTTTTTTTCATTTGTCATGATAGAAAGAGGATGAGTCATTTTCTAGCACAACTAATGTTGAGGTTCTAAGAGTTTAATTGTTAATTTGACGATTGTTGTTTGGGATTTTATGAGAATAGTGCCTGAATGTTATGAGCTATAAATCATGACAATTCTAACATGTTTATTGGGTATGTGACCAGTGACAAGCCCTAAGTCTTGTGAGACTAGTGTGTGCATAGGCTGACATAAGCCTACAGTTATTAAACCATGAATACTAGGCAGCTCGACTTAGAGCTCGAAAATTTCATGCAATGATTTGAAACTGCCGAAAGGCTGGATTAGAATGGAATGTGTGTGCCCTGTGAATGACTCGAGTGATAAAAGTTAGAGCCTGAAATGTGTTTAAAGTGATGACCTTCTATGAAAATTGTTTGGTTCCTAATATGTTTGAAAAATTGAATTTTGAACTTGCCAATACACCTGCTGTATTTGTGAATTTTTAAAATTAAATTTTCGAATAAAATGTTTCCAATAGAATTTGAAACTAGTTGTAATGGTCCCTTGTGAACTATGTTGTCTCATAGATGGGGTCCTTGTGGAACCCAAATTTGGAATTGAATTGTGAATCATGTTGTGGTGGAAGCAATTGGAATTAAGAGGCCAGAAACTGTTGTAGACATAGTCAGTTTGCTTGATCTTGCCAAATGTATTTAGAATGTTTTAAGTCGCTTGCCATAGGAAAGGCTTATTTGAACTGAGAATTTAAAGAAATAATTGTTTTGATGGTATATGTTTATGAAAGGTTGACACTCGCACTACCCAATCCTAGAAAGAAAATTTTGCCTTGTAGTGGCGTGTTACCACTCATGAGCCGAATGGTTGGAAGATGGTATCTTCCCAAAGCCAATTAATTGGAAGACGGTATCTTCCTAGTTGTGGCCAAGTGTGTAGGAAAGAAATGATTGGGTTATGTCCTGGAGAGGCAGGGCAGAATGTTGACGTGTGCCTCTCAATTGTTGAACCTCGTGAGATAAATTATCCCACTCACGAATCTAAGCCGACAGTAAATGTGTTTTCTTGATATTTAAGCTGGCAGTAAATGTGTTTTCTTAAATTTAAGCCGGTAGTGAATATGTTTTCTTGAACTTGAGCTAGTAGCGATTATGTTTTTATTCAAAATGTGAAAGCACTATTTTTTTGTACAATTATGAAAAGTACTGCAACCACAAAAATTTTGAATAAGTGAAAATAAGAAAAATTTAATATGAGACAACATAAAGGAATTGAAAAGCGATGACGTGATTGTTGTCGCTGATGTGTTGAATTGAAAAGCGATGCGTATTGAGCAGTAAGGACTCTGAAGTGGTTATGTAATAATTTAGTTATATTATGATTAACGGACTATATATTACTAATAGTTCATACTAATTTACTTTTGAATAACTGTATTATTAATATCCCTAAAGGGATTAATCTCGATACTTAACCAAGATATGTATGTATATGTTATCAGTACTCATTCGTCCAAACTGATACCGATATGCATGCTTTGTTGCACTGTTTATCACAATGAATAACATTTACTATAGGGGTATTACAGTTCTCATAATGACTAATGATAACATAGCTTTTGAGTCGTTGCAATGAGATCTTGACACGTGTCCTTCATTATGACAAAGCATAAAACTGCTTTTGTGTTGGTCTAATAAGAGCATGACATGTGTCCCCTTATCATGACAAGGTACAAGGTTACTTTTGTGTTGGCAGCACCTAGACGTGCCACATAGTGCTTGAGTCCGGGGAACCTACTGGTCTCCGGTTCGGTCGGGTACTTGGCTTGTTCAACAAGCCAATTGACTACCTTTATTTCCTTTCCCTTATCCATTTAAGTCGGAAAACTAAAGGAAAGAAAGAAGAAGACTGAAATAGAAATGGAGAGGGGGAGAGGCGATGGAAAGAAAGAAGAGGGAGAGAAGAGAAACCAAGAGGAAGGTGAGTATGTGGTTTCGAAGCCTTAATCTCTTTCAACTCTTCAATCTTGGTGATTCTAAACCCTAACATGCTCCCTTGGTGTGGTGTTTTATGGAGGAAGGCCGAAAACCCTATAGAGCCAAGGAAGGAGAAATCTTACAAGGAAACACAAACCAAAGCCAAGGTAAGTAGGGTTTGGTCTTATTGTTGTTGTCCTTAGACTTGTGTTGGTTTGTAGTTGCTTCTCCTTGTTTTCTTGTGATTGTGGAAGTCTTAAACCTTAAGGGGAGGTGTTATCCAATATGTCTAAATTGGATTAAAGTATGATTTAAGCCTAAACTATAAACTAGGAGATGATTAGAGGCTAAAATCATGTTGTGTATGAGATAGAATTTGGAAAATCAAACTTGACACTTCCTTGACATATTTCGACAAAGAGAGGGGACCCATAAAGAGTGATATTTTGTCCATTTTGATGCTTCCAAAGTGTTTAAAATGAAAAGTTATGTAGGGTAGAGGTTGGGCAATGATTTTGGAAACATAATGATTAAATTGTGAAAATCTCAAAATTGTCTAGTGAGTAATTCTGGCAAGGCAGTCAGATTGTAACATATTTTTGGATAAGTAAATGGTGTCCAATGACTATGAGATTTTCCATAGCCAAAGTAGACATTGAAAGGGGAGCTTAATCACCAAGAGGGGGTGAATTGGGGATTTTAAAATTCTTTTCTAAATGCTCTGTTTTTCGTCACTAAAAATAGAGGTGAGTAGAGAATAGAGAAGAAGAGCAATACACAAGGAATTTATACTGGTTCGGTCCAATCTCTTGACTTACGTCCAATCCTTAGACTCTCCGGGATTTTTCACTATCTCAATTGATTACACACTCTGTAACTCAAGAGTAATTCTCTCACTAGAACTTACTCCCCCTTACAAGTTGCAATCAATATCCCAATCTCCAAGTCCCCTGACTTGAGATTCTTACAATGAAATGATTCACAATAAATGAACTCTCTCTAAGAGTAGATAAATATAAACACCGAAGATCAATGTATCAAAAGATGTTTTACAAGTGAAAACTGAAAGAGCAGTTGGTAAACTTGAATGCAATTCATTTTCAGCAGATGTGTTCATTGAGAAGAATTGAATGCAACTCTATTTATTCTAAGAGAGCATTAAATGACCGTTGCAATCTCCATTATAACCGTTGGTGCATTAATCTAGCTGTTGGAGTCACTTTGGTGTCTTCTTTCTCTACTCTTCAATTAATTCCTTTTGTCCAAAGGATTAGTGTTGACTTTTCCTTGTAATAGATCCGTTGGAAGAGCAGCTACTGCTTAGGGAAAGCAGACATTAATCCCTTTGCATCGTGTAGAGAATGATGGTACAAAAGGATGCAAGTTTTCTGGGCTTAGCATTTAATGTTCTGACATCACCTTTTGCTTTTGTTCAAATCTTCATTTAATATCTTCTAAACCTTCTGAAACTCAGTAAAAAACTGATTAAACATAGTTAAGAATAGTAGTGAATGTTGATAAGAAGTATTACAATCAAAAGAGAAGATTTCATAAATTCGAGCAAGTTGATTTTCAAAACCAGCGACGCAAACTCGAGTTTTGTATATCAAAACTCGAGTTTTGGACTTTATATTGAAACCATGTTTAAGTCCAAAAACTCAAAACTGGAGTTTCCAATTGCAAACTGGAGTTTCCAAAATGATAAAATGAGCAAAGCTCTCAGAAGCCTTAAACTTGAGTTTCCAAAACTAAACTCGAGTTTCCTCTTAAAATTGGAAACCTTTGAAAATCTTTCCCAAGTGAAAACTGGAGTTTTCAAAATTGATGAAAAGAGCAAAAGCTCTCTCAGTTGCCCAAAACTCGAGTTTCCAAAACTAAACTCAAGTTTCCATTTAAGTATGAAAACTCAAAAATTTATCCCAATGTCAAAACCGGAGTTTTCAATGAAAACTGGAGTTTTCAAAAACCGAGTAAAAACTTGAAAACTCTTTGTCATGTGTAAACTCGAGTTTCCAAAGTAAAACTTGAGTTTTCTCACAATTTTAAAAAACTTAGAAAACTTATGGCAAATTGAAAACTGAAGTTTCCATATCAAAACTGGAGTTTGCATATGCCAAAATGTTGGAGACACTCTGTATGACCAAAACTCGAGTTTCCATTTAAAAACTGGATTTTTGTCTTTTTTAGAAAATGTTGAAGAGTCTCTGTATTATGCAAACTGGAGTTTTCTATGAAAACTGAAGTTTTGTCTAGGTGTTAAAACTTGGATAGCTCTCTGTAAGTCCAAAACTCGAGTTTCCAAATGGAAACTGAAGTTTTGCTTAGTTCATTAAAATTGAGCTATTCTCTGTCAAGTCAAAACTTGAGTTTTGAAACTAAAACTCGAGTTTGCCTTTGACAGCAAGTTTTTCAACTTACCAAAGACAAACTTCAACTTGTGTTTACAATTGTCAGTTATCATCAAAACACATAGGGAACTAACATTCTCCCCCTTTTTTATGATGACAACACTTGTAAACCAAGATTTCAAGAGTTTGACAAATTGTGCATTTTGAAATGGATTCGCACTTTGAGTTTCAAAAGATTTAGCGCTTTTTGAAGAAGAATTGACAGTGCAAATTTAAATATCAGATATAGGCAACAGAAGCAGATAGACAATTAGGCAAATCAACATTCTAAAAGCCATTCATTCATAATTTGCAAAATTACATCATTGAGAGTGCAAATGGAAATTAAAAACAGAAACTGACAAGTTCTTCTACACAACTCAAACTCTACTCTTGTTTCTCTCCCCCTTTGTCATCTTCAAAGGAGGGTGGAGCTGAGATAAGGGGTTCATGGAGAGGAGGTGAGAGATGGAGAACCTCAGTAGAGGGAGTCTGAGAGATATGGAGAATTTTTGTAGTAGGAGTAATGGGAGATGAGGTAGGGAGGACTTCTGTGGTAGGTGTGGAAGTGGGAAGAGGAGATGAAAGGATATGAGTATATGGTTCAGGTGAGGAGGTAGGATCCTGAGGAGTGGTGAAAGTGAATGAAGGAGAAGAGGAAGGCTCGGGCTCAGGTTTTGGGTTGTCATGAGGAGCAGAGGTACTAGGACCAGCAGAGGAGCCAAACACAGAGGAGGAGCCAATGTTAAAATGCTTCAACACTTTGTCTAGCTTGTCACTCAAAAGCACATTGCTAACCATTAGTGTGGACAACTTGGCATCATGATCCACCATATGACCAGTAAGGTCCTCTACTTTCTCCTTGACAGTGTCAATTGTGTCCTTCATACCATCCTGGACATCTATATTCTCATGATTGCCCCTTTTCACTTCAACTACCAACTTGCCTATTTCAAACTCTAATTTGATAGACAGTGAGGCGATGGCAGCATCCACAATAGCTTTCACCCTTGCATCAAAATCAGAAGGTGGAGGAGCTGATTGGGCTTCATGACCCTGGGCCTGAGAAGCTCTGGCATGAGAAGCTCTGGATCTAGAGGGTGCCCTCGATTGGCCAGAACCCTCACCTTCAAAGGTAATCTTCATATAGTTCAACTGGGACTTGCCAAATACAGAAGGGGATTTGATTGAGTCAAGAGCTCCAAGAAACCAGATTTTATGATTAAAGAGGATGACTGAAACTAAGGAAGGAAATGGGATATGAGAAGGCCTGCGAGAGGCAAATTTGAATTTCACCATCTCCTGGAAGATCCAGTGTCCATGGTTCAGAGGCACATTATTGACAAGAGCTGCAAACAAAGGGTAGTCTTTCTGTGCAAAATGAGTATAGTTGCCCCCTTTCTGAATGAAATTCCTGGAGTAGATGTACCAAAGTACTCTATGAATAGGTGGCATGGATACTGGTTTGAAAAACAAAGTGTGGAGCTCCCCTTCAGGAATTGGCTCATTGGGCCTGAAAATCTCATAAACTTCTCTGTTGCTAAACTGAATTTCAGGAATTGGAGGTGGATTAGCAATTTTGAGAATGGTGTTTATGGTGGAAGCAAAGAAAGTGAATTTGACTCCTTTAACTGTGGTAGAGACTCTCTCTTCAACTAACTCACTCTCAGAATCAAGAACATTGTCGTAAACCATATTAAAATAAAAGATCTCTACAATGTTGGGAGTGTATGAAGCAGAGATAGATAGGAAAGATTCATACTCTTTCAACCAAGGGGATAGGTCTAAATTACACTCATATTTGAGTTTGCCTAAATCAACTGAGATAGAAGGACAAAATTCCTTATTAAGATAGGAGTCCTTGAATTTGGCAGCTAATTCATTTGAGAGAATAGTGGTAGAAGAGGCAAACCCTGTAAGAGGAGTGTGATGGTTGTAGATTTCCTCTATGGCATTGGAGATGACAGGAGGCTCTTCCTCTGATTGAGCATGTGAGTCCTTTGATGGTGTATGCCCCTTCTCAGTGTCTGGGACCCAGAAGTAGCTTTCGACTTCTTTGGTTTGGGAGGCTTAGAAGATTCACCAGCCTTCTTCTTGCCCTTTCCCTCAACTGGTTCTGGCTCACTTCGCTTCTTTGATGGATTCACAGAGGGTGCTTTGAATGAGACTCCTTTTGATTTAGGTTTAGGAGAAGGGGATTCCGGAATGTTCTCGCTAACCCCTCTGATTGTTCGATCGAGGCCATAGTGGAAGCGTTTTGGGGTTGATTTCATCCTTCTGGTTCGCAGAGGAGGAGGAGGAGGAGGAGGAGGAGACAAGGATTTGGAACCCTTATCGCCTGATTCTGCGGTATGAGTAGCTTGGGCAGATGATTTGGAGGCCATTTAGGGTTTCTAGGAGAAGGACTTGGTTGAGAGAGATGAGAGACAGAGGATTGAGAGAAGATACTAGGGCAAAACTTGAGTTTTGAGTAGAGTGTAGACGAACAGGCACAGTAACACATATACATATAAACGCGCAAAACTCAAGTTTTCAATACAGACTCGAGTTTTCATAAACTCCTACATGGATTTCAAAGGTGTATATGTGAACCTTTGAACTTCCACAACCAAAACTCGAGTTTCCACTTACAAACTCTAGTTTTCTCCTCTCTTCATCTGTAGTTGCTCTCTATCTGATGGAAACTCAAGTTTCCAACTTAAGGACTCGATTTTTCAATTTCTTCAAAAATGGGGATTCCTTTCTGACCCCGATAAACTCGAGTTTTGTTTTCAAGACTTGAGTTTTCCTCCCTTGACAGCAATCATCAGTATTTCAACATCCTACATAAAACACAACTAGATACTCCGATGCTTAAGTTAGTAATTGATCATCAAAACCATAACTAACATTGGGTGAGAAATACTTACAACTCATTGGGATTTACCATTCCCAATTCTCTTCTTATGAAATTAAATTGTTCTTTGGCCAATGGTTTGGTGAAACCTTTCTCATTTTGGACCTTTTTGGCAAAAACAACAAACTGATCAAATGTTTCATCTTTAGAGGTTAAGAATATAGTCTAAGCAAATCTAGAGAAATCATCAACTATGACCAAGGTATAAAGATTGCCACTAAGACTTTTTACTCTAGCTGGTCCAACTAGATCCATTAGAAGTAGTTGGAGAGGTCTATTAGTTGAAATTTCATTTTTATCTTTGAAAGACGATTTGGTTTGTTTCCCTTTTTGACAAGCATCACAAATCATGTTATTTTTAAAACGAAGTTTTGGAACACCAATTACCAAATCATTTTTAAGTAATCTGTCAAGTTGGATCATGTTGACATGAGCTAATCGCTTGTGCCATAGCCAACTATCATCCAAGTTACTAACAAAACATTTTTCAGAAACAAAATCATTTCTAGAGAGATTAAGTGTATAACAATTTCCTTCTCTAGGAGCTCTAAATAAAGCTTTTGATTTTATGTTTTTCAAAGGGAGAATATCCTTACTGACAATCAAGCACTCCTCAGAGTCAAAGATAACTAAGTTACCTTTATCAATGCTTTGGCTTACACTGAGGAGATTGTGACAAAGTCCCTCTACTAGGTAGACATCTTTGATTTGTGGTCCTTCATTGTTTCCAATTTCACCAATGACAGTAATCTTTCCAGATTGATTTCCACCAAAGGTTACCTTGCCACCATCCTTGGGTTTGATTGAAGCAAATTTGGATTGATCACCCGTCATATGTCTAGAGCATCCACTATCAATGTACCACTTGTTGGGATTTGATGCTCTTAGATAGACATGCAAAACACAACAGATCAAGTCTTAGGTACCCATCTTTTCTTGGGTCCTTTGGGGTTAGTTTGTGTCTTAGGAATCTTGTAAGATCCCTTTGGCACCCATTGATAATTTCCTATAGGTTTACTCTTTCTTTCCTTTTTATGAAAACAAGAAGAAGTAGTATGACCTTTACGATTGCAATAATTGCAATGAGCAAAAGGGTTTGAAGAATGAATAGATTTTCTAAAGTAGTTCATATACGACTTTTCTCCAAATTCCTTTTTGCCTTTCTTTTTGTCAAAATTTGGTTTGTAATCTATTCTTGATCTGTCATTTGTAAATCTTTGCTGTTTCAAAATGACATTGAGCATTTCACTACCTCTAGTGAATTTCTCAAGTGCCTTTGTGAGATGCACATTCTTTTTCTTTAGATCAGGACAATCTTTACAAACAGCATTTTCAAGATAGGAAAACTTTTCTACTTGCAGTTCAAGAGTTATATTTTTCTTTTTCAAAGCAAGATATTTTTCAGCAAGTTTTTCAAATTCAGATTGCACAAGGTTATATTCAGCAAGTAACTTATCATAAGTTGGTTATAAATCATATACCTCATCAATATTTTCAGAGTGCTCTTCTTCTTGAGCTACGAGACATATGTTAGCCTTATCCTCTTCTTCAGCTTCATCTTCATCAGATGAGCTGTCTCCCCATATTGCTGAAACATAAGCTTTCTTCTTGAACTTATTAAATTTCTTCTTGTCTCTGTCTTTGTCCTTCAGCTGGGGGCATTTTGACCTGATGTGGCCAGGTTTTTCACATTCGTAGCAGATGATTGGCTTCTTTGCCTCAGTGGTAAAGCTACCTTTGTGAAACTTTTTGTATCCTTGATCCTTTCTGTAGAATCTTTTGAATCTTCGAACAATCATTCCCAGCTCTCTTTCTTCGTCTTCTTCTTCTTCTTCATCTGTCTCCTTAGCTTCTTTGACAGCTTTAAGAGCAACGCCTTTGAACTTGCTAGTTGCTTCATCAAGTCCCTTCTTGAACTTGAGCTTGGAATCATATTCAGAAAGACTACCAAAGAGGGCTGCAACAGATGTCATTGATTCACCACGAGTTTCTTCAATTGCGCTCACTTTAGCTTCCCAATCCTTGTTGAGGATATTGAGAATTTTCCTCACTTGGGCAGGTTGCTCATATTCTTTGCCCAATGCAGCAAGCTAGTTGATAAGATGGGTGAATCTTAATCGAAATTTGTTGATAGATTCACCAGGCTTCATTCAAAGAAGATCATATTCTATTATGAGAGTGTTGATTCTGTTCTCTTTACTCCAGTAGTTCCTTCATGAGCTACCTCCAGAGCATCCCACATGGCCTTTGCATTTGGCAATGTGCAAACACGAAAATATTCTTGTTGACGTAAGGCACTTTGCAACATAAGAATAGCTTTACTGTTGAGTGTGATATTTCTCCTATCATTCTCATCATAAGCTTCTTCAGGCTTTGGAACTCTGACGCCATTTTCGAGAATTGTTGGGTTGTAGTCTCCAGTCTCAAACACTCTCCATAGGCCATATTCAGAAGCCATAACAAAGACTCTGAATTTGGCTTTCCAAAAGGAATAATGCTCTCCACTGAATCCCGGTGGTCGGTTGATCGAAGCTCCATCAGGTAGAATACCTTCCATAGTGATCCTTCTCAAGATGTTAATCTTTTCAGAGAAGACCTTGCTCTGATACCAAATGAAAGTGGAGCTTAATCACCAAGAGGGGGTGAATTAGGGATTTTAAAATTCTTTTCTAAATGCTCTGTTTTTCGTCACTAAAAACAAAGGTGAGTAGAGAATAGAGAAGAAGAGCAATACACAAGGAATTTATACTGGTTCTGTCCAATCTCTTGACCTACGTCCAATCCTTAGACTCTCCGGGATTTTTCACTATCTCAATTGATTACACACTCTGTAACTCAAGAGTAATTCTCTCACTAGAACTTATTCTCCCTTACAAGTTGCAATCAATATCCCAATCTCCAAGTCCCCTGACTTGATATTCTTACAATGAAATGATTCACAATAAATGAACTCTCTCTAAGAGTAGATAAATATAAACACTGAAGATCAATGTATCAAAAGATGCTTTATAAGTGAAAACTGAAAGAGCAATTGGTAAACTTGAATGCAATTCATTTTCAGCAGATGTGTTCGTTGAGAAGAATTGAATGCAACTCTATTTATTCTAAGAGAGCATTAAATGACCGTTGCAATCTCCATTATAATCGTTGGTGCATTAATCTAGCTGTTGGAGTCACTTTTGTGTCTTCTCTCTCTACTCTTCAGTTAATTCCTTTTGTCCAGAGGATTAGTGTTGACTTTTCCTTGTAATAGATCCGTTGGAAGAGCAGCTTTTTGCTTAGGAAAGCGAGACATTAATCCCTTTGCATCGTGTAGAGAATGATGGTACAAAAGGATGCAAGTTTTCTGGGCTTTGCATTTAATGTTCTGACATCACCTTTTGCTTTTGTTCAAATCTTCATTTAATATCTTATAAACCTTCTGAAACTCAATAACAAACTGATTAAACAAAGTTAAGAATAGTAGTGAATGTTGATAAGAAGTATTACAATCAAAAGAGAAGATTTTAGAAATTCGATTTTCAAAACCCAAGTTGATTTTCAAAACTCGAGTTTTGTTTATCAAAACTCGAGTTTTGGACTTTTATATTGAAACCATGTTTAAGTCCACAAACTCAAAACTAGAGTTTCCAAAATGATAAAATGAGCAAAGCTCTCTTTAAGCCTGAAACTAGAGTTTCCTCTTAAAATTGGAAACCTTTGCAAATCTTTCCCATGTGAAAATTGGAGTTTTCAAATGTAAACCCAGTTTTCAAAATTGATGAAAAGAGCAAAGCTCTCTAGTTGCCCAAAACTCGAGTTTCCAAAACTAAACTCGAGTTTCCATTTAAGTATGAAAACTCAGAAATTTATCCCAATGTCAAAACTGGAGTTTTCAAAAACTGAGTAAAAACTTGAAAACTCTCTGTCAAGCGTTAACTTGAGTTTCCAAAGTAAAACTCGAGTTTTCTCACAATTTTGAAAAACTTAGAAAACTTATGGCAAATTGAAAACTAGAGTTTCCATATCAAAACTGGAGTTTGCATAAGTCCAAAATGTTGGAGACACTCGTATAACCAAAACTCAAGTTTCCATTTGAAAACTGGAGTTTTGTCTTTTTCAGAAAATGTTGAAGAGTCTCTGTATTATGCAAACTGGAGTTTTGTCTGGGTGTTAAAACTTGGATAGCTCTCTGTAAGTCCAAAACTCGAGTTTCCAAATGGAAACTGGAGTTTTGCTTAGTTCATTAAAATTGAGTTATTCTCTGTCAAGTCAAAACTCGAGTTTGCCTTTGACAGCAAATTTTTCAACTTACCAAAGATAAACTTCAACTTGTGTTTACAATTGTCAGTTATCATCAAAACACATAGAGAACTAACAGACATAATGAGCTTTAATTTTATAGGTCATTTGCTTATCTTGGACTTGTGTACATAAAGTTATGAATTTTTTAAAATGACTTATAATTTTGGAATTCCTGTTTGAACAGTGGTATTGTTTTATTTATTTTGGAACAATACGAATATCTTTTCTTGTCCATGGTATTTTTCCTTTGAAATAGACTTATCAAGAGTTCCATAGTCGTTGGAATAAACTAAATTGGACACTTTTGTAATTAGATATGAATTTACAAAGTTTGGTAATAATTCTTGAAATTACAAATCAAATCCTAAAATGACACAAACTTTGGTCAATGATAAACCACCTACCATTTAAAGGTTGTAATGAATTCTAAATGATAACGGAAGCCTTTTATCATGATTGGATACCACAATTGTGTAATTATAGGAATATACAAGTGCCCAGGACCCAACAAGGAACCTGAACATTATTATGTTATTGAGCAAACATGTAGTAACTTCTATTTCATATGCTTTGTATATATGTGTATGCTTGTTTGTACCATGGTTGTGATATGTGTCTGTGGCACACGTTTATTGCATTCAGTAATTCTAGGTTCGAGGCTTAGTTGTTGTGTTAGTCATATCGCTGCAGATCCAGGACTTGTAGGGTCCTGCGTTTCGCAGTCAATGTTGCATGTGTTAATATGTTGTTTGATGTTGCTACGCTAGTTGTTTGATGAATGTTGTGTTGTTTGGTCATGATTGTGGTTAACCATCATATACTAAATATTCTTTGAATATGAGATTAACTTGTTACTTTAGGATTCAATTTGAATCCCAGACATGAAAAAAGTTCAGCAAGGGGCCATAGTGGTGAACAAGGCTCTCAGGGCAAGATGATGGACACGGAGCATAGCTGAAGGCTAGTAGGTGGTGAATCTGGAGTAATTATTTTTATTATTTAGTTGGATAATTGTAATATTATTGATCCTGAGCTAGAGTTGTTTTATTATCGCTATTAGTATTCTACGGCCAAACGATAATTATATGCTTAATTATGTTGTATGATGCGAAGTATGACATGGGAATGAAGGGGGATGTGATAACATCTATGTCATCCTTCATAAGTTTGTACTTAATTTCTATATAGATTAGTCAATTGCATTTTGATTAAAAAAAAAAACTCTACATAACCTTGCAATTAGTCCATATATTATGGGGGGGAATGACATTTAGCTCCAAAAGTTCAACTTAGAATACAATTAGACTTTTAAAAAAAAATTATTGAAAATTTTAAATTTTTGCCAAAATTAAAGTTTTTAATTTTGACAATTACAATTATAAGAGTTCTAATTAATTTTTTCTAGAATTATTATGAGGTCCTAAGGAACATACTTAATTACCAAAAAGTTTTACTTGACAACTGATGAGCATATAGTGACAAGTTCTAAGATAATAAATGACAACACTTTACTTGTCATTGTGACTTTCTAGTAATTAAATACCTTTCTTAGGACCTCATAGTAATTTCCATTTTTTCAACTACTTCATCCAGTGCTGAATATAAGAGACAAACAATAGGTTTAATTTAGTTCTAAACATAATATTCCCTTCGGTCCTAATTATAGGACATATTTAACCGATTTTGAGGAGATTAAGGAGATGAGTTAAATTAGTTAATTTTATTTATTTTCCTAAAACGCCCTTATATAAATTTAAAATGATATAAGTAAAAGTGAATCAACAACCCCTACCACATAACTTTCCAACCTAGAATTTTCTTTTCCACACGCTTTCTAGTTGAAATAATGGTCTTGCTATATACACATATATGTGTGTATATATGTATACATACACACACACATACATATATCTACACACATATATATGAATACACACACACACAAATATATATATAGACACACACATATATGTGTATATATATGTGTTGTGTGTGTGTTTATATATGCGCGCGCACACACACATATCTACACACATATATATTGACAGATACGCACACACATATACATATATGTACACACACACACACACATATCTAACTGTGTGTGTGTGTCTGTGTATATATATATATATATGTATATTTGTGTGTAGACACACATACACACACACACATATATTTGTGTATGTGTATATATGTATGTATATATGTGTGTGTCTATATATATATTGGTAAATTAACGACAGTTGATCGATAAATAAATTAAAATCTAACAATTTAAAAGTTTTAATGACTGAAAGAGTCTACACACCCACACATACATATAATCACCAAAAACCAAATACATTAGAGAGAATAAAATATGGGCATTTTAGGAAGAAGTTGAGAAAAATTAAAATGTTGTCATATAATTAGGACCAAAATCAACTCACAAATATTGTTCTATAATTAATAATTAAGACCAGAGGGAGTACTTTAGTCCGCTTTGTCTTTCAAACTTTTAGTTGTTTTCCCAAAATATCTGATTGCATATATTAAAAAAGCTTCCATCAAGATTAATTTCAACACACATAATTAAAGATGATATTTTAGGGTAATCAACAAACATATGTTAAATCAAATAACTAATTTTTTTAAGATAAACAAATTATTTATTTAGCTCTTATATTAAGCAATAGATCTATTATATTTAGCGCTGATGATATAATTCATATTTTGGGATCTTTATGTTTCTACTAATTTCATTATATTTTTTACTTTTACCTTCCGAGTTCCTATGGTAGAAGGCAAAACACCTTCGAGCAAAAAAAAAAAATAAAATAGAGGGCAAAATACCAAAGTACAAAGATTTGTAAAGTTAGTTGGGCTAAAAAAAAAAAAAAAAAAGTTGTAGCGTTAGTGATGCCTGATGCTAATGGGTCGCATGGATATGGGTAAATACCAAGAGCCAATTGGCCATTCATTTGAGCGGATGAGGATTAGTGGGCCCACTGGCTATTTTTATTTATTTATATTTACATTTACAGTTTTAATTCGCTAAAGTACACCCCTACACAGCTCAGCGCAGTTCATTTCACAGTAGTATATACCTTTCTTTTTATTTGATCCACCGCTTTGGACCCGAGTTTTGGTTTATCTTCTTGATTTCCTTCGCACCCCATTCCTGCCGTCATTTGCTTTCTCTACACTGAGATTGTTTGCTCTCTTTCTCTTGTGAGGATTCAAATTTCGCTTTTCTTATATCGTCGTCGATTCTTTTTAATTTACGATTTAATGATTTGACCATCGCTTCCCATTTCAGCTCTTTCCTATGGCTTCAAATTCGCAAAAGGATTTGCCTGCTGGTATGTATTGATATATTTTTTTGGGTTTTTCGGCTTGTACTTATCCTCTTCGTATGTATTGATTTATTTGTTCTCTGCGTCAAGGAGATTTCAGGTTTATCACAGGATTTTCCTGTCTATATAATTCTTAATTCGTTATGATTCAACGAGGCATCTTGTAGGAGTAGATGCACTAATAATTGGCAAGGGAAAAGGGGATAAAAAACTTCTAATATGTTACTGGATTATTTCTTCGTTCCAGTATTATAGAAGTATGTTTTTTTTTACACGAGGTTTATGCACCTCATAGCCATCTATTTGAAGTAGATGACCACTCTTTCGTATCACTTAGGGGTTTTTAAGCTTGGATTTATGGTTTCCTCCTGTGCTTAGGTATTCCTTTTGGTTTAAAATAATCAACCTGATCGTAAAATTATCTGGGTAGGATTTTTTTGGGATGAAAGTCGATGTCAAATAAAACTAGTAGAAATGTGCCTAAGGTCCTGCCAAAGGGGGGCTTGGGTGAAGGCTCTTTGCCTCATCCAGCAAGAAGTGTTGAGGCTTCTTCTTGCTGTAGACATTAAGGTGAGTGCCTTTGACTGGTTGTTTGAAGCGATATTTTTCTCCAAACTGCACAAAATAGCTTCTAAATCTATCTGTAAATCTCTGATAATGTTTTTAATCATACTACCTCCAAATCTATAGTTTGATATTGAAATTCTGTTTTATGATCCTGTTATCTGGCTTAACTTTTCACTAGGATTATAGTATCAGACTCTTTATGAATTGTAGTGAGGAGGAAGAAGAATATTAAGGGGTTTGGTCTTTTGAAGTAGTAAAGTCAAAAATTGACTTGTGAAGAGATTTATTAAATACCTCAATTATAATCAGTTAAAGTGAGTGAACTCCTTCTGCGATGACTTATGACCAACTTGGTACATAGAAGTGAAAGATCCTGTTATCTGACTTGGAATTGCTATTTGTAATATGTTTAATGGAAATTTGGCGCATTATATCCTTGTTATTTGTCTATAATTTATTTTACCTATTATTTATTCTTCCTTCTAATAGTCTGAGCAACTGAGAACAATTGCTTTCGGTTCTTGAAGTTTGAATTCATATGTGTCACATGCCCTTTCTTAGAGTTGCTATTTGTTATCTGTTAGTCGGGAATTGTTTGCTTGGTATTTATTTATTTTGTTTATGCCTTTTTTTGAGGTGAAAAATTGTGTTTATGTTTTCTTACTAATGCTGTGAAAATCTGAGAATAATATCTCTGGGTTCTTGAAGCTTGAAAGTCTGTTAGTTTTATTCATGCTGCATATTTCTTAGATGACAAAGCTGGTTCAACAGAGAACAAAGGCTCCAAAAATGAAACATCCTCTGAAGAGCAGCAGTCCGGACAATCAAGAACTACCTCTACACCAGCAACTGTGTCTGAAGAGCAACAATCAAGCCAAACAAGTGCTACCTCTGCTCCAGCAACTGGGTTTCCGCCCAACCCATTTGATTTCTCAGCAATGACTGGCCTGCTTAATGTATATCATTTTTCCTCCTTTTCTCTGTTTGTTGTTATTGATTTATCATCTCATCTTTATTTACTGATAAGGCAGCTGTCTTAGTGATGGTTGCTGTGCATGCATGTATTTGTGTCTGAGTTATATCTTTATTTTCCCATTCTATCCCTAACTAGAGAGGGATGATTTTGTCAGATGTTTTAATTTGAGCCTGAATTTGTTATCTCAAGGAATTATAAAATTAGTTTGTAGATTTAACAGAACCTTGATTGTGTATGTAGGATCCAAGCATCAAGGATTTGGCTGAACAGATAGCAAAGGATCCTTCATTCAATCAAATGGCTGAGCAGCTGCAGAAAACTTTTCAAGGTGCAACAACTCAGGAAGGCGTCCCTAACTTTGATAATCAACAATACATGTCAACCTTGCAACAGGTTATGCATAATCCTAATTTTATGACCATGGCTGAGCGCTTGGGTAATGCATTAATGCAGGTATTGTTCATTTGTCCTTTCTTTCCTGTCTGTTATGTACTGTACCCTATCTACTGCTTAAAAAAAATTGTATGCTATTTATCTCAGGACCCCGCCATGTCTTCCATGCTTGAAAGTTTTTCAAACCCATCAAACAAAGATCAGCTTGAGGAGAGAATGTCACGTATCAAGGAAGATCCATCTTTGAAACACATCTTAGAAGAGATAGAGACCGGTGGTCCTACTGCAATGATGAGGTTTAGAGGCTAAACATTATTTTGTTTTGCCTTAAGAGTTTTCATTGATTGAGATCTTTATCATACATAATGTTTACATTGCTTTTCTTTTAGATACTGGAATGATGAGGAGGTTTTGCGTAAGTTGGGACAAGCAATGGGCCTTGCTGCTTCTGGAGATGGTGCTCCTTCTGCTGAAAATTCTGGGCAAGATGAAACAGAAGACGTGGGAAATGAAGATGAATCAATAGTTCATCAAACTGCTAGTGTTGGTGATGTTGTGGTAAGGTTACCCCTATTTTTATTTGCATATTCTCCAAAACATAGATTATGGTTGACAGTTGCTATTATTGAGATGATACAAAGATATGAAGGGTTAAGGTGCAAATTTGCCCCAATTTTGCTTAAGAGCAATGTTACCCCAGAAGTGTTTTTTGGATACAATGTTCTGGAAGTATTAAAAAAGAGCAATGTTGCCCTTCACTGTTAAAATTTTATTTGTCAATGTCAATTTTTTAACGGTCACGGTCACTGTTAGCTTTTTAACGGCATGAGGCAACATTGTTACGATTTAAAACTTTAGGGGTAATATTCAACCCAAAAAACTTACAGTGCAACATTGCTCCTCGGTGAAAACTTCTGAGACAAATTTGCATCTTAACTCAAATATGAAATGGGTTGCTATGCTATTTGTGGATTTGTTATTGGAATAAGCATCTGATATAGGACCAAAGATAGAAAGGGAAGGAAATATCAAACAAAATACACAATTTGTAATATGTAAGGTGTAGAGAATATATTAGTTAGTTAGTTAGGAGGGTTAGTTAGTTAGTTGTTAGTAACCATTTTGGATTAATGGGTTTTGAAGGATTGCCTATATAAGGCATATGACTCTTCATTGTATACTATGCTTTTATGTTGAATGATGTCAAAGATGAATGAAGATGCACAGTGATGTGATTCTGTGTATTCTCCCTCTCCCTTTCTCTTTCTCTTCTCAAATCCTCTAATCTTCTACAACATCTGTATCAGTGGTATCAGAGCCAGGTTATCCTCGGCTCCCCCGCTGTGATCTCTGTAAATTCTTGAATTAGTTCAGAGCCTTTCTAATCTTCTACAACATCTGTATCAATTTGTTAATGAGTAACTGAACTGAACTAATAGGTGTTGTTAGTTGCTTTATATAGAGCCCCTAGGCCATATAGTGCACTGACTTGAACTTCTATAATTTTGCTTAACTGTGATTATTATTTTCACTTTAGTTTGTATCAGCTTGTATTGACCATATCTAAGATAAAATTGGGCTAGGACTGGTTAAATAGACCCCATTGAATTTATGTTTCCCTGTTATTCTAAGATGAATAAGAATTCAGATTCTTGTGAGTTTTAACCCATCAAGAAATGGGAAAGTGGGTGTCCTCGTTTTTGGCAACAACGTCAAATAAGCTAAGGAAATCTTCAGTGATTTTCAAGGCTAAAGCAGACATAAAAGTTCTCATGGGGCTGCGTTGGGCTCTG
The DNA here is from genome assembly GCA_019022615.1 of Acacia melanoxylon. Taxonomy (NCBI): domain Eukaryota; kingdom Viridiplantae; phylum Streptophyta; class Magnoliopsida; order Fabales; family Fabaceae; genus Acacia; species Acacia melanoxylon. Next base: position 329,550 of record JAFJYJ010000045.1, on the reverse strand, counting down.
GTAGGATGTCTTGGACGAACACTGGAGAAAGAAATACACTACAAAGTAAAAATGGGGCAGGTGGCTATGCATAGAAACAAGTTGAGTGATTTTATCTATTGCAATATTGGAATCATCTTGTGGTGATTGTGGCAGGGAACAAACCTGTACTTGTCAAGCCAAAGAATTCACATCTGCTTCTTACGTGATAAACACAAGCCTTCAGTTTCTTTCTTCCGCATTTTGAGGTGTTGGGGATGGTTGCATCAGGTTCAGGGTATTTAGGGTAGGCGACTTGGAAAGTAATCAACAAATAAGACTGGTTTGCTGTTCATGGCAGATTAGGGCGAAGGGACAGATGAAGACTGTATAAGGAAGTAATTTTTCTGGGGGAAGGGTTGTTCTCGAGGCTCTTGGTTTTGATCTTATTATAAATAATCTTTTGTTTCAAAAATTTCATAATAGTGAAAATTCCCTTGCTCAAGTTGCCTTGACAGTTAACAATGAGTATTTGACCTCTTTCAACAAAATTCCGAAATTGCTAGACTTGAAAACACTTGGGGTGTTAATTAGTTTCATTCCTGTGTCATTGCCCAGTATTTCAAGCATGGAAGCAGTGTGGCAAGTAAGTTTACATCTCGAAAGAACACATGCAAGCAGTGTATAGAAACTTGAGTTGCCTAAAGGTGCCCCCCTTTTGGAGGATAGTTCTTTGCAATAGGAAGTGCAAGTGGTGTGGAAGTTCATATGGATACTAACTGGGCTAGGATGGAAGGTCTACTGTTTGCTACTGTATGTTTGATTGAGTAATTTTGTTACTTGGAGGAGCAAGAAACAACTTCTAGTAGCTAGTAGTGCTAAAGCCAACTTCAAAACACTAGCCTTAGGAGTTTGTGAGGGATGTGGATACTGAGATTGTTACAAAGAACTAAGGATTAGCACGTCCCCTCTCCAATGAAAGTGTGGTCTTGGGAATCTCCAAGAATCTTTTTCATTATAATAGGACTTAACATGTAGAGATTGATAAACACTTTTTATAAAGGAGAAGATTGAATCATGAATGATTGGTCTAACCTACACCTCCATTGCTCAGGTTGCAAACCTTTTGACTAAAGCTATTTCAAAAGTAAGATTTGGAGAACTTGGTGTCAAATTGGGAATGTTCAATATCTATTCTCCAACGTGATGTGAAGTATTTGTAGTAGATAAAGCCCGAGGCCCATTAGCTATCTAATGCCTTTAACTGGTTATTTATTTACTTATATATTTTTTCACTTGCCAGTATTCCGTTGGCTTTTAGATTAATTTTTTAGTTTAGATCAAATTGTTCTGATTGAATCTGAGATATGATTCAGGTAAGATAGCTGAGATAAACCCATCAAATATGATGTACCCCTCTTATTTGATGATGAATAAAAATTCAGATCCCTGAGATTTCCCGTTCTATTTATCTACATTTCCTAATTCACTGGTAATATCATTTTTTTCCCTTTTATTTCATCGCCCATCATTCTGCCCTGGCTGGAGAAAACTCAAACTTTGAGCTATCAAACAACAAAGGTCTATTTGCAATTTGCCTCATACTTTTAAGGAGTATAAAAGTAAAATGATTGAGACTATTTCTTCATCTGATTGCTTTGATTTGGTTAATGGTTGTTAAACTTCATGTCTAGTTCTCCCTTTGTCAAATTCAGTGACTATATTCTGTTTCTTTATATTAATTGAGAAAATGTGAAAATACTTAAAAATTTTATCTTTCATCTATCAGGGCTTGAAAAATGCACTAGCCTCTGGTGCTGACAAGGATGAAGAAGATTCAGAGGGAAGAACAGCTTTGCATTTTGCATGTGGGTATGGAGAGGTATGCTGCATAAATTTTCAGTACAAAATATGCATCTTTTGTACCTGGACATGCTTCTCCTTTACTCTGGACTTGTTATGTTTCATTGTGGATGTGGAAATATGATGGGGGTAGATGATTGGCTTGGTCAAAATATTGAAGATTATTTAAGGAATAATAAGAATTTTAGAATGTCTCAAAGGTTATTAAGAGGTAATAAACATTTAGAGAAGTCTTGTAACTATATTATATCAATAAATATGTAGAATTCCTGTTTATTGAAATATACTGTGTGTATATACGTGAGAGCTATGCTACTTGCATTGTAGCATTCACATCACCTGCAACCTCAGTAACCACAATACAAATGTGACCATAGCTGCAATATAAAGACCTTGCCCCTTATTGTCGGAGCACCTATCAAGTAGCTGTGTTCTCACAAAAGCAATTATTATCTTCGTTAGGGTATTAAGAAATTGACAACGCTCTCTTTATTGAGAAATGGAAGATATTGGGTTCTTGAGATATTTGACTGAACTTGATATAATTTCAGGTGAAGTGTGCCCAAGTTCTTATTGAGGCTGGAGCCAAAGTGGATGCTTTAGATAAGAATAAGAACACAGCTCTTCATTACGCTGCCGGTTATGGCAGGAAGGAATGTGTGGCTCTTCTCCTTGAAAATGGTGCTGCAGTGTAAGTAGCCTGTCTATATTATCCGCACTTCCCCTTGGTTTCTCGCAAACCTGTTTCACAGATATATATTTTTTATGGTTAATTTGATTCTATTTGTTGTCCTATTTGCAGTACTCTTCAAAATATGGACGGCAAAACTCCCATAGATGTTGCAAAGCTCAACAGTCAAAATGAAGTCGTTAAGCTACTTGAGAAAGATGCCTTCCTGTAGTTCACTCCTACTTAATATTATTGCATTTATTTTCAGTTTGTTAGACCAGCATCCTTTTGTATGTGGCCCAGTGTTGGTGGTAACTGCGGCTGAATTTGTTGTCTGTGTAATGCGTGGATTCTTACACTGCATGCTTATGAATATTAATATCATGATGGTTCTTGGTCATTGATTTAATATATTATTTCTATGCAATTTTTTAGTCTTCATATTACTGCATTATATTTGTGTTAGTGGGAAAATCAATATGCCGATTTCTGTATGAGATCGATTTATAACTCTGGTCCTATGCAGTGATATAATTAATTTGGATAAACATTATTTATTCCACTTTGTTCTATTCTGCTCTTGTATAGTTTTTTTTTTTTTTTTCATAGTACCTACCAGAGGACTGATACATTACAGTAAGGCAGCAAATGATGTTAACTATTCTGCCGTCCAAAAATACAAGTTGGAATGCTTTTTATTCAAAATTTTCCAAGCAAAGAATAAACTTCAAAGGCTATTTTAGTTTCCAAAGAGAATTCTGCAGAGGCTTGTGCACTTTGAGAACGAAAGTTGCGAGAGAGAATTGGCGAGGCATCCATAATGGTAAATAGCACCAAGGGACTTAGCGCCTGTTTGTTTCTGGTTTTATTTTTTTTATTTCCAAAACAGTTTTATACAATTGTTTTTAAAAACAAGTTTTAAAAACAAAAACAAAAACAAAAAATGTTCAGATAGTTGTTCTTTTTATTTTATTTTTTAAAAAAAAATCTGTTTTTGAAATGACGTGGCTTTGTTGACGGTGAAGTGAATATGGTTGTTTTTGGTGTGATATATATTAAACAAGTGACAGCTTCAAAAAATAAGAAATTAAAAAACAAAAGCAAGAAAACACCTAATATGTATTTTGATTTTGTAGTTTTTAAAAAACAACTTTTTTTAAATAAAAAAAGTACTTATTGAAAAAAAAAAATTAAACAAAGTTTTATTGTTTCTTTTTTGTTTTATTAAAAAAAAAAAAAACTGTTTCGAAATTGAATCAAACAGCCCCTTAGTTTTCAGGAAATCTAATGTGCTCGTTGAAAGAATAATAAAATGTGCTCAAATGGACTTTGCATGGTCCCTAAAATTTTCTTAATCTGAAGAAAGAGAGTTACGAAATAAGACTATCAATAGTATCTTCGAAAGAGGATAAATGTCAATAATAGACTCGTAAGAGCTATCACAAAGGGTGGTTGAGAGGATTACCTATATTCCAACCCTTGTTCCCATTTTCACGTTATTTGGATTTGAATATAGAATAGAAAAGAGATCCAGATTGAGGAGGAGTCAGAAATTGCCAAATCTGTTTTTATAAACTTTTTAAGACTAATTTAATTTTCCTTCAACTTTTTTATAATGACAATGGCTAGACTATGAAATTGTTAGTCAATGTCTCAGACCAATTTATGACTTGTCTGATTTTCAACTCCTTAATATGAATGGAAACTAATCAAAATGAATACTCTCCTTATTATAATGTACCAATTAGCAATTCTCACAAACCAATAAAAACAATTAAAGTCAATAAAGTTGTCATACAATTTAAATAACTTCTAATTTTACCCCTACTAATTGCACTAAGCTCTAATATTATATTAATTTTCATTCTCACCTACTACCCTTATTAATTATGGACATACATGGAAAAAAATAATTAATGCGCTTTGGAAGCAAGAGAATACCTTTAAAAAAAAGACCAAATACAATTACTAGTCGGTGCCTCATAATGAGGATTAGAAGGAGTAGTTACCAAGGTTTTAGAGATGAAACAAAATATTGCAGAAAGAAGGAGGTAAAACAAATGGGGGCACTTTCGAGTCTCAGTCCTCAGAGGAAACACCAATGCTACAAGGGGTATCCACAAGCCTCGAACTAGATACCTTGCTAATAATATCAACAACAACAAAAAAGTGCAGCAAAATATCTGAGCTAGCCCATCCACCCATGATGCTCCTAGAATAAGACAATGCAAATGGAGACTAGATTAGGGAATGGATTAGAGTTAGTAAGAAAAGGAATATACTCCTTCCGTCCTAATTATAAGACCAAGTTGACTTTTTTTGGAGAAATTAAGAAAGCTGATTAAATTATTTTAGAGTATTTCGATTTTTATTTTTTTTTCTCCAAAGTAATTAGTTCGAGTAATAAACTAATATATAATCTAAGGATATACAACATATGATATTAGTAAGTTACTTATTTAGCTTCCTTAATCTCAAAAAAAAAAAAAAAAAAAAAAAAAAATCAATCCGGTCTTATAATTAGGATCAGAGGTCGTATCTAAAACTCAAACTCAGGCTAATGAGATTGAAGTTTAAAGGAGAAAAGTAAAGGATGTGATCATATTTGTTGAGGGGAAAACTAAGAAGTATGGAATATCAAGCAAGTCTCTTTGTGAAAATATAGAAATGAAGTAATAAGTATTGCTGGAAAAAAAAAATTAAAGTAGCTAATTTTGATGACAATGAACGAATAAAGATGTGTGCATCATAGGGTTGTGTTACCAACCTAGACAATCATCCAAACTATGTGATCTTTGGGTGTGAGAGATTGTGAAGATGAGATTTTATATTGGAGATTGATTTGTAAAAGCTGTCTTTTCTGCTTTCCTTCATGTATGCTTTCAATTTATCGATTATTTTAAAAAGATGACAAACTTGGGGGAGCACCTTTTAAGTTTTCTGGAAAGAGTGATTTTAAATTATAAGGCTAATGTTCAATTTTGTACTAAATGTTTTCACATAGTAACTGTGAGTATCTAGAAGTTTTTTCAAATCAATATTACTTTTGAAGTGTCAAGGTGCATAATCGCCGTAATTGTTAAAACATAATGTTGATCGTCAACATTTTTAACCATCAAGGGCAACATTACTCCTTTTATAATACTTTCAGAAAATATTATCTAAAAAAATCTTTTGGATACCTACAACTCCTTCCCGAAAACTTCCAATGAAAAATTAAATCTTAACCCTAAATTATATGTACACAAGATATATTTGAGAGATGAAAATAGGGATAAGCTTGGTCAAACAAAATATGGGAATGGACAGTGGAAAGTATGCAAGTTAGTTAGAATTTAATTGTGTAATTGTACATGTTTAACAAATCCACCCCAGAAGTATATGCTTAGGAGCAATGTTGTCTTAAAAGTTTTTATTGTCTCAATGTTCCTCAGAAGTTTCAAAATATAGCAATATTGTCATATTCCGTTAAAAAACTAACATTGCATGTCAAAAAAATTTACGTTAACTTTTAACTTTTTAACGAAAATTAGTAACATTGCTATGTTTTGACATTTCTAAAGCAATATTGAAGACAAGAAACACTTCCAGGATAACATTTCTTCTCAAAGAAAACTTTCATGATAACTTTGCTACTTAACCCTAAAACTTATAGGCTGAACCTTAACTCAATAAAACGGTGAGATATCAAAACATTTTTCATATTACAATATGGGGTTGCTCAACTGAAAATTCAACGATATTTTTGGTGAGACGAAGGAGTGCAAGGACGGTAAATTGTGAAGAAACCAAGAACTTTGAGAACCATAATTGAGGGAATTCAATAAGGAGCAATTTGCCAAAATTACAATATGATGTGTTAAGTTTTATGACTAGAGAGAATAATTAGGAGAAAGAATATGAAGAATGATGTATATTGACAATAGAGAGCATAATGCTCTTACAAATAATTGTGATACACACTCTTATTGATTCAATTAACTAAGCCTAGGACCCTCCCTTTATATAGACTAGGGCTAGAACGGGTTGGGTTTCTCTCCCCATCTTTTTCTCATTATCCCTTATCATCTTTAAATCATATCCATCCAATCAATCACAATACTACTTTAACTTTTCTATTCTCTTTTCAATCAATGGCCCAGATGGGGCCAATGAGGGAAAAAGAGAAACAAGATTATGAGAAAATCCTCTCCCGGCTAGGACTAACTCTCTAACTAATCATTTAATTCCACCTTATATTTCTAACACGCCCTCTCAAGTTGAACACTTCTTAACTCAAGATGTTCAACTTGAACAACAAATACAAAATAAGGGGTAAGGTGAATTTAAATTGAATAGTTTTCAATCAACAAAAGTAATACAAAGACTTCTTTGATTTTCAAGACAGGGGCGAGGAGGCGATTCTTCTCCGCTCTCTACTCTACTTTCCCTTAGATCGATAGAAGTGAGGAGTCGATTCTTTTCTGCTCTCTACTCTACTTTCCCTTAAATCGATAGGAGTGAGGAGGCAATTCTTCACTGCTCTCTACTCTGGCTTTCCCTTCTTCTTGGGTCGAATTCTTGAGGATCCGCGCTTTTGGGCTTCAGATCTTGGAAGACTCCATTTTTCTTGGATCGTCTTCTTTACTTTGTGCCTCTAAAGTTAATACTTGAGGCCTGGCCTTCTTTTATGCCCCATACTCTAGGATCTGTTCTGGATATTTTGAGCACGATGGGCTTTCCGATCTATGCTTCCTCCAAACCTGGAAACATCTTCTTTTACAAACTCAATCGGCGTAAATAGAATGCGTTCTATACTATTTTTCTCATTCATGAATCTCTCCAGCTCCTCTCTCTCTCATCTCCAATAGATTCCTCTTCAAGAATGATTCGATCTTCACAACACCAGCAGATGGCTATAGAAAATTAGTTCCTAATTTACCATCAGCTCTTTCTGCAACAACACCTATCTCAAATATACTTGGAACCCACATAACATCAATATCCTCATCTTGAACCAAACAATTCTTGAAAGTATTCAGAGCTCCAAATTCCATGACATGACAGCATCCCATTGAAGAATCACGCCCCAAGAATTACATAGCAATGACAACAGAGATGTTTGTAGAAGAAGTCAAACCTTCAGTCACAATAAGGATTCCCCTGGCATCAATCGAATGATGGCTATTGAAGATGGCAACAAACTCCGCAAACTGGATCCACCTGACACCAAGCAAAATCAAAAACATGTCAACCATGGTGTCATTCTTGAAGGATTCTTTCTCGAAGAGCACTCCAATTGAATAAATTGTGACATTGGTCGAAGAGCGTTATGGTCACCATCGAACAAGAGCGAACACCAACCAAAGATACTCAGCAATTTAGAGTTGAAACAGAAGGAAACCAAAATTGCGCGATTGAAATTACGATAATTCCGGGATTTTAAGGGCGTGACCATGTCGTCGTTGCCAAACTCTCGGAGCTCCCTCAATCATTTTCTGAGGCTTTCGTAGGATTCCTTTCTGGTTATGTCGTACACTAGTAATGCTCCCAAGGATCCTCTGTAGTATGAACTCGTGATTGCTCTAAACCTTTCTTGACCGGCAGTGTCCCATATCTGATCTTTGATGAGTTTATCGGCAACTTTGATGTTTTTGTAAGCGAATTCAACTCCAATGGTAGGCTTCAAATCCAAACAAAATTCATCGTTCGCGAACCTCGACAGAAGATTTGATTTCCCTACTCCTGAATCCCCGATTAGAACGACTTTGACTAGGTAATCGCACTCCTCGTCAAATGCTTGACGATGATTACGACAATAATGATTGGCCATGAAATTTACTAATAAAGCTCCGGAGCAGAGGATTTCAATTCGCAGAAACTTGAAGCAACGGCAAAATAACACCACTCAGCCGCGACAACTGAGTGTCCCCCTTTGCGGCGGAGAACGTGAACATCAACGGCGGGGATGGACAATGGTGAAGATCAAACAACAGCCTATCGGAACTTCTTCAGTAAATCACACAAGACTTGAAATCCATTCGCAATTTCCAAAATGAATACGTCGAGATGTGGTTTCCGGTGTTACGGCTTGGAGAGAGGGTTTTGGTGTTGACCTGGTTGGTGTGGGCTAAATTATTGGGCTTTCTTGAAAAACGAACCCATCCTGTAGCTTTCTTGCACCAGATTCTTGAATTTCTGCCTTGACTTGGGCCCCTTTCTTGAAATTGGGCCCTTGCTTGATTTTGAGTAGAAGAAACGCTGCAAATCAGGAATCATTGGGCTGGAAACAATTTGAGTTAATGGCCCCATACTTGAAAAAAAAATCAACCTGTCTCTGATACTATGTTAACTAGTATACTTAGAGTAGATAATAAAGAGAAAGAATCAAAATGAAGAATCAATTGTATATCATTAATAAAGCAATAAGGCTCATACAAAGAGTGATAGTGAGGACTTAATCCCCAACACTCACTAACTATTTATATTAGCTAAGATCCCCCTATTTAACTAACTCTCTAACTAATAGGCTAACTAACTTTCTAACTAATCAACTAATCACCTATATATTCTAACATGCCCCCTTAAGTTGAACACTGTTTATCTTAAATTTGTTCAACTTAGACAAAAAAAAGATAAGGTGAATTAAATTGACCAATTTTCAAATAAAAAAAAATAATACAAAAGATTTCTTCAAACCACAACATTCTTCTCCAAATCTAAACTTGTTGATTCACTTTTGAACAGCTTCTGAACTCTGTAAGCTACTGCAACCATTGAGCAAGCTCCCATATATCATGGCTTCTCAACAATCCAAGAGAACCGAATGTAAGAGATAATTCCCAATATGCTTTGTAAGCATGAATGAACACACCCATCAATGTTCCCTGATAGTCAGAATCGCAAGATAGGAGTGAGGAGGCGACATTTCTCTGCTCTCTACTCTCTACTCTCTACTCTGCGTATGTTCCAAATCGGGTTGTGCATAACCATTCGTCAGTCTGCTGCTTCAAACTCCATTGACATTATAGAATGAAGCATCAATGTGGGAAATTAAATCAGAGCCCCGACCCATGGCGGAAGCAAGAAAGCCCAGAAGCATGAATGAAAGAACACAAATGATAATCACTAACTGCTTCCCTGTTATCTTTCTTCTCATCGTCTTTTTTGGAAGGAACCACCTCCACGTTTCGGTTCAACTTGCCCTTCAGGTACGGCGTCATTTCTTTCACGTCCATCGTTCCTTTCACGGTTACCAAGTCCTTGCCTGCATCTATGTTCACCGATTCAACTTCTTTGAACTTTAGTATGACCTTTTGAATTTTGTTTTAGGACGCAACCCTCGCAATGCAATCTGATCTTTAAAACCTCCGTACTCTCTTTGGGCTTTTTATGCTGACCTTTTTTTTTTTTTTTTTTTTATCATCGGATTTCTTCTTGTCGGTCTTCTTCTCTGGTTTCTCGTCCGGCTGCTTATTGCCGGCGGCGGCGTCTTTCTTAGGTTGAGGGGAAACAATCTCCACCTTCTTGTGGATCTTTTCGGCCAGATCATCCCGGACCTTAGCGGGGTCCACTTCACCAATCACTGTCAGTTTATTGGCTGACACATCAACCTTGACTTTTTCCACACCAGAAAAGCGGTAAACGGTTTTTTTTTTTTTTTTTTTTGGATCTTCTTGGCGCAGCCTTCGCAATGCATATTGAGCTTGAAAACGGCAGTAGTGGGAGCGTCGTCCTTCTTCTCACCCATATTGGAATTAGAACGTTAGGGTTTGGATTGGGGTTTGATTTTAGAAGCAATCCTTCAACTTCTTTGTATTCTTAACGGACATCGCAGGGGGAAAATCACCTTTCGTGCGTCTAGCTGTGGGTCGAATTGCAGATGATCGTGGTTCTTCAGAATCGTTTTCCGACCTCGCTTTGTATTCTTGACGGAAGAAGGGCAAGAGCTGTCTGCCGGCGTAGTGCCGTGTTTTTGAAGGGGTTGGCTACGGTCCTCTTCTCTTCCCATAATCTTCCTCATTTCAGCCGTTGGATTGAAATCTTAACCGTTCAGATCTAATATTATATAAAAGTATTATTTTAATATTTTTTTTAATAATTTAATATTTTTTTAATATAAAAATAAAATTTTTATAAAAGATTAAATCAACCGCTCGATTTCAATCCGAAACAAAGCAGTAAATATCAGGAAATTTCATGAGTTACTCTTGGGTGCAATTATGACGGTTCCAACTCATCTAAACATACTTAACTATTAGAGTTTAGTACAAGCAATTAGTAAGAGTAATATTGAAAATTATTTAAATTTTAAGACAACTTTATTGACTTTAACTGTTTTTAGTGGTTTATGAAAATTGTTAGTTGGTACATTATAATAATGACCAGAAGGAGTACCACTTTGATCCTATTTATAGCCCAATTCCTTAAAAAAAAAAAAATGATATTTATTATAAGTCCACTTTCCCGGTTGTAAATGCAAGTAATACACTTTTTCTATATTAATTGTAATAAAATTTTGATATAGAGGAGAAAGAGGTGAAAAATACCCATTATAAATAAGAACAAAATTGAAAATCCTTTATCAATCTAGAGTTAATTGACTCTCCTTTGTATTTGAGAATTAGGTTATTTGCACATTAGAGTCCTGTCTTCTCTTCTACTATGATCAATTATAGCAGCTGTCGTGGACTTTTGTTGCCATGTCATCAACCTTGTTTCTATTTTCCACGTCATTAATTTAATATAAATGACATCTATCCACCATAAGGATAATTTAGTAAACAGACTGAACTTGAACTTTTAATTTTTAAACAGTAGCAATTTACAAGGAACGATTAACCCAAAAAAGGTAAAAAAGTAAATAAATAAAACATGGACAGAAAAAAATGCAAACCAGCAGAGGAGCCTGAGTTGCTACCATCTAAATTGAAGCCAAACTCACAAGGCATCGTATCAAATTACTTCTGTGGTTTCAACCTAAACAGAATCAGGGTTGAGGACTGGAAGCTTCAGTTACGATCCTAATACCACACAAGAACAAGGTGACTCCTAGAAGGAAAATTACAAGATAAATATCAATTTAATCCGAATTCAAACTTATTGTGATCAGAAGATCCATTGTATGCGAATGCTACAGCAAGCCAAAATAATCACTAGCTTAATTGTGGTAAATACTGACAAAACTGATACACTAGCTTAAAGGTGCAGGGAGCCCAGAATAATTGCTCAATCCAGTTCCTGTTTGCTCTTGCTTCTTCTCATCTTTGCCTTAAATCTTGACTTCACCATTAACGTCTGCACTGTATTTGCAAAGTTCCCAACAGCCATTAAAACCAGTAGGCCGCCGCAAAATATTACCTGCCGAAGAACATTCCTTCATTCTATAATCAATACATGAATTTATTTCTTTCTGTTGGTTTATATAATTTCGGGTGCAGAATAAAGACACTGTTGTGAAATAAAATGAGACAGCATGGCTAGTACCTGCCACTCAGAAACAACCCCAACAAATGCGGTTCTGAGCAACAATAGTCCAACGTATGCCTCAAATACCTGGATCAGAACAGAAGCACAAATAAAGTTCATGAATGTCAAAATCTACTCTGCTGCCTTCTAATTTAGTTGAAGTAAACCAAACATTATATGAGAGTTCGTATCTATAAAACTACTGCTACCCAGTGAATAAATCATCTTTTACGTCATCATAGAAGTCTTCAAATTACCTGCAAAATGAAAAGTAGGGGCATAATAACCACAGTTGGCCATCGACTCCAGCACTTTCTCCCCAAACAACATCCATTCTCTTAGCCTACAATTCAGAGAAAAACAAGGATGAGATCACATATTTCATTTTCTATCCATATGATAGGAAACAGCGACTTTTACTAGTTTATTCTAGGAAGTGGCAAGTTCCACTAAGACATTGTGTTTTATGTTTTGTATTATGTGTCTTGTGCTAACTATTACAAGTATGTGTCTAGTGATGGTTAGATCATTGTCAGATTTATATGGTTAGGACAATGTAGTTATTTTGAGTTTAGGTGTCAACCTATAAGTATCCTATGTGTATTCTGCAAAAATCATCAATGGAGTTTTATTCAGAAAACAAATGGACATTAACCTAATCCTAGAGGATCTTCACTTCCCTTCTACAATCTTATTTCTCCTTATACTTACTCTATCTTCTTCTACCTAGATTCTAACATTTTTGTATCAGAGCCTATCTTTCTCAGCCTGATGGAACAGATAGTTGCCACACGCAATTCTACTTTAGATAAAGATCCCATCCTTCCAAACCCCAACCCAGAATCTTCCCGTCATTACCCAAAACCACATGACTTACCAACCCGTTTTCCACTGAACTTTTAACTCAACAATTATCTTCAATAATGGCCAAGACAAGTAATTTGTATGCTGAGATCACTGCAATGCCATTCCATTATATCTAGGAGCCATACCCCCAATATTTGGCCTACAGATATCCACAGAATCAAAACAATGAGATTGAAAGGCAAGTGAATCCATTGTTATTAAAAGGATTTCTTCACCATACTGTGAGTCCCTTTGCTAGCCCACACTCTTGGAGGAAAATAAGGACTAGTCTTGGCGCCTATGAATTGATTATAGGGAACTCAACCATATTACAGTCCTAGATAAGTACCCCATTCCAAATATTGATGAACTCATGGAGCTTCTTTTCCAAAATTGATTTGCGTTCAAATTACCACTAGCTTTGCATTCTCCCTAAAGACATCCCCAAACCTGCCTTTAAAACCAATTCTGGTAATTATGAATTTATTGTCATGCCTTTTCATCTTATCAATGCCCCTTCTACTTTCCAAGCTGCTCTGGATGACTTGTTCCAACCATTTCTCAGAAAATTCATTTTGGTCTCTTTTGATGACATTTGAGTTTATAGCTATAATTTTTGGGAGCATATTGGCCCATTTGCACATTGTTTTGCACACTCTGCAACATCATGCATATTTTACTAATACCAAGAAATGTCTATTTGATCATGCATAAATATTTATCTAAGGGTACATGATTAGCAAAGATGTGGCCGTGGATGAGGAAAATATTACAGCAGTAAAGCAATCGCCTGTTCCCCAAAATGTGACTAAACTTCGAGGATTTTTGGGCTCAACATCTTATAGACGCTTTGTTCATCATTATGAAAAATTGGCCAAGCCTCTCGAATACCTCACTGAAAAAAAGATGCTTTCAATTGATATGCTTCTGCACTAGAAGCCTTCAATAACCGCAAGCAAGCTCTAATTGGCGTTCCGTTATAGTGGAGTGTGATGCTTCTTCAATGGGAATGGGGCTGTTTTGCAAACAGGAAGGGCATCCTATTGCTTATTTAAACAAGGGAACCTTTTCCAACAGACACAAGTTTGTTTAAAGTAGAGAATTGCTAGCCTTGGTGTCCACCTTTCAGAAATGGCACCATTATCTATTGGGGCGAAAGTTTGAGGTGCATACTGATCCTTTCAGTCTTAAAGACTTACAGGAACAAAGGTTTACAACTCCAGATCAGCAAAAGCTATTAATGAAGTTGCTTCCTTTTGAGTTCATCATTTACAAGGCTGGTACTTCTAATCAAGAAGCGTTTTATCTCAGAATCCGCATTGGTGAAGTTTTGACAACTAGAGGAGTCAGGATTTAGCAACTAGAGCAGGTGAACAGAATTTGGCATTTTATCACAAGAACTGCATTGGGGAGGTTAAAACAGCTCTTAAGAAAATATGAAATAGGAAAGCCGTTGGCCCCAGTGATATCCCTATTAATGTTTGGAAGAGTTTAGGCAAAGAGGGTGTGTTATGGTTTTCTCAGCTATTTAATGAGACATTGAGATCCAAGAAAATGCCTAAAGCTTAAGGGAAAGCACTTTAATTCCTATTTACAATAATAAAGGGGGTGTTCAAAATTGTGCAAATTACACGAGAATCAAGCTTATGAGCCATACAATGAAATTGCAGGAAAAGATGGTTGAACATAGGTTAAGATTGGAGACTTGTATTTTTTAGAACCAATTTGGATTCATGCCACGAAGGTCCACAATTGAAGCGATTTATTTACTAATGGGATTAATGCAACAGTATCAAAGCAGGGGAAGAGACTTGCATATGGTTTGCATTGACTAGGAAAATATGATAGCGTACTAATGGACATACTTTGGAAAGCATTGGGAAAGAGTGGTGGACGTGTTGCATATATCAAAGCGATACAAAATATGTATGAGGGAGTAACAACTAGTGTTAAGAACGCCTAGAGGTGAGATAAAGGACTTTTTTATAAGGATTGACCTACATCAGGAATCATATTTGTATGTGCAAGTGAAGTCAATCTTGAGTTTGTATGCCAAGGAGAAACCAATAATAGATTGTCCTTCATTATTAATTATTAAGTTCCCCACCAATAAATATCCTCACAACAAGTGGTATGCTTTGAACCAACCCGTGCTTATCCTCCCAAAACTTCTCCTACAGATGTGCTTCTGCCCCTACATAAATTGTGTAAGCGCTGATAATGTTAACAATATCCCTGCCAACATCATTCTTAAGGTTATGATTTTGTCTCCAATCCTTTTAACTTCCACCACATTCTTCTTCCACTCTTCTTCAATGATGATACCGACACAGTTCCTAGTACCATAGTTTGAAGTCACTAATTTCCTCAGCAATTGCTCCATCCCATTTTGTTTCCTGAAGGCACATGATGTTAATCTTTTTCGTTTCCATTATTCCCACCACCTCCCGAGATTTGTCATTTAAGGTCCCAATGTTTGGAGTACAAAATCTAATCTTGCTCCTAAGAAAAAATTTCTTTAGCCATCTTCATGCAGAAGAGTGTGGTAACTGTTGGAAATCAGATTATTACCCATGATACTAGCCATGATCCTAGCTCTATCTCATCCCATGATCCTAGCTCTATCATATCCCTTGATTCTAGTTGTATTAGTTTAAGAAAGATTTCTGACTGATTGTAATCAGTCCTTTATGTTGTAATCCCTTTAATCTTGCCTTTGATATCTCTCCTAGAGCCTATATAACTGTAATCCTTTCCTATGAATAAATATAGCATTGAGAGTGTTTATGCTTCTAACATGGTATCAAAGCAAGACCTTCCTCGTTCAAGGCCCGGAGAGCGAGAATGAACTCCACCATGCTCATCCACGCATGACCGAGCACTCACGGAGGTCCCAGGGTCAAAAATCGAAGGACCCAGTGTCGGAACTCTTCACTCCGCCACCCATAATGTTAGTCGACCTCCTCTGTCTGGACAAGAGTTGAAAACACGAGAGTGCGAGAGAAATAGAGCACTTCAGACCACTCCCGATCTGCCTGAAGGAGAGCACGTGGGACGACACCGCCACCACAGACGGCGTCAGCAGGCGCCGATCGGCGGATCCCGGAGGAGCGACGGCGATTTGACCGGCGCGTAGCCTCCACGCACCACCACACTGCCGGCGCGTCAACAGTGATCTTCGGCGACTCTGAATTTTCCAGCGAAATGGATTCCTCCCAATTTTCTCCCCTGTTTGGCTCAATTCCAGAAAAACCAACCAGCATAATTCCCATAGCTTTTATGTCCGGTACGAGTTCACAAACTCAAAACTCCTCATCTTCATCTTCATCCACCACCAGTACTATAGTACCATCCAGAACCACAGAGATGCTACCAGATTTCTCAGAAAATCACACTATGGTTATTAACCATAAGTTTAATGGTCACAACTATCTCCAGTGGTCACAAAGCGTGCTAAGGTATATTCGTGGAAAGAGAAAGGAGAAGTATATAAATGGGGCAGCCCCTCAACCAGCCCCTGATGACCCCAATTTCGACACTTGGTTTGCTGAAAACAATCAAGTCATGACTTGGTTGTGCAACTCGATGACTGTGGAGATCAACGAGGGATATCTGCTTGCTCACACGGCAAAGGAAATATGGAATGCCGCTCGAAGGACCTACTCCTCCCTTGAAAACACCGCTGCTTTGATTCATCTGAAGAGACAACTTCGGGATTTACGACAAGCTAATATGTCAGTCACTGAATATTATAATGCATTGCTAAAATTGTGGCAGCAACAAGACTTGTTTGAAGTTCATCCCTGGGAAAGTCTCAAAGATGCACAATTGTACAAACAAATTGTGGAAGGAGGAAGGATACATGATTTTCTGTCAAGCCTAATGATTTTGAATATTGAAGTAGGCAGAACGAAGTTTGAAGGATTTCGAGGCAAGCTGGGAATGATCGACGACATATACTCTCCAAACTTGAGGGAGTGTTGGAAATCAGATTATTACCCATGATACTAGCCATGATCCTAGCTCTATCTCATCCCATGATCCTAGCTCTATCATATCCCTTGATTCTAGTTGTATTAGTTTAAGAAAGATTTCCGACCGATTGTAATCAGTCCTTTATGTTGTAATCCCTTTAATCTTGCCTTTGATATCTCTCCTAGAGCTTATATAACTGTAATCCTTTCCTATGAATAAATATAGCATTGAGAGTGTTTATGCTTCTAACAGTAACCTTTGCTCATTTAACACTACACCCAGGCGACGATACAATTGCTCTCGCTCACTTTTCACTGTACTCAAGCCATCCAATGCGTTACCTTTGGGCAACAACCTAGCATTAACACAATTTCTTCGTTGATCTATGAAGTTTTATATTGGCTATCAAAAGCCTAACACAACCATCCTCCTCCTGCCAAGATCATTAATAAAGTATTATTTAGGAAACTTTGGAGATTCTCCTACTTCTAGGATTAGATTCTGATTCTAGAGTCCCTTCAATCTTATTTCTCCTTTTACTTATTCTATCTTCTACCTAGCTTCTAACACCAGGCAAAATAATATAATCATGACAATAAGCAAAGTACCAAGCACAATAGTATAACAGCAGAAGGTGATTAGGAGACAAAAGGGAGCGAGCTCGCTAATGGAAAGATTAATTGAAGCTAAAATATTATTCAAATAACTTATCAAGGAAAAGGAAACTGAACACTGAATTATTCCATCAAAAAGTAGCACCTTTCCTAGTGCAATACGAGTATAAAGTCTTTGCCGTTGATATCTATTTTGCAAAAGCATTGCAACTCCTTGCATCATAGCCCACTGTAGAAAAAGTTGTACACCTCTCTGCATGCATTAGCAAAAACTTTGTTGATATTCCCAATCTTACATTGAAGAAAAAGCAAAACTATATGCATGAGAGGAAGGCTAACCTGCTTTTGAGCACAATTAGGTTGTCCTTTAATTTCCCAAGTGAGACTCACAAGGGCCATTGTCATGGCACAATAATGATGGTATATCCACCTACAATGGAATAAAAAGTGAACTAGCCAAGAAAAACAAATAACTACAAATAAAATAGAGGATAAAAAAGAATATAAATTAAAATATATATACTTTTTGTACTTTTTTCAATTATATTAAAATAAGAATAATTTTTTTCTTTGGCTCATCATTATTCCAGCAACTAACTACTTTTATTAATACAATTAACTAGTTTTAAAATTTAAAGTCATCTATTCTAATTTGATATAAAAAGCACATTAAGTATATAAACTTAAGTACCCAGGTTTCCTCCTAAAGTAATTACCATTTACCACCCACCCCAACCTCATTACTCTGCAGTGATTTTACAAAATGATTGATGAGATTACTTTGCCTAGACCGCCTACTTCTAACATTGAGTATAAACCCATAATTGGTGACTGAAAGGCAGAAAGAAAATCCATGGGGCTATGATCAAAGGGCCAAAACATTTCATCATGTATATGCTAGAATAGAAGACTTTTGTTTGCAAATTAACCAGTTAGTGAACGACAGAAAGATTAGTAAACTGTTATTCAGGTAGTTAACAAAAAAACAGAAAGATTAGTTACCTGCAATTCAGGTAGTTAAAAAAAAAAAAAAACTACTAGATGTGATTCAAACCGGTGTTGTAAAAACGTAGTGTCAAAACGTAGAAACGGACGTTTCTACGTTTTTTGGCTGAAAATCGAGTCAAAATGGAGGTAGGAACGGAATTGGAGTAGAAACGGTTGACACACCACGTCAACTTAGTAAAAACGTAGTGTCAAAACGTAGAAACGGACTTTGACTCCAATGACTTTAATTAGAGATGTTGATCTCTTTTATAATATTATTGCCTTGGTGTTTTGATTTTAATATGTATTATGATGACTGAGTTTGAACTTAATTATTTCCTTGAGTGTTTGGACTTAAATTTGTGATGACTTTAATGTATTGGTGTGTTTTGGTTTTATATATGTTGGATTTTATTTTATTTTTTTGTCGTGCGTAGTAAACTCTTACGTTTCGTTTACGTTTTACGATTTTACGTTTTTGCTCACCCTTACCGTTTCTATGTAGACTCTACGTCTTAACAACACTGATTCAAACTATTACGTTTTACAAACAGATGCAGAACTCGCATTGTATAAAGTTGATAGATTGAATTCCCTCATTATTAGCCTGTCTTTTCCATCTTTCCTGGTGCAACACGCACCATTCAAGTGTCAAGGTGTCTTTTCAGGCGAATGTCAAATGGTGCTGAAAACAAGCATATGATCAAATTTGACCAATGTCCCAAGCAAACAAAAATCAGTATGATGGGACTGAGTCTGAGATAATCAACTGCTCATATACCCAAAAAAACTCAAATCAATATCAATCGAAGAGTTACTTAGAGATGGATGGATTTACCAAAACCTCAAGCAATAAGTTGCTTCTTAGAAATCATTCACTCAAATATCCCAAAAAAAAAAAAAAACCATAAGATTTTTCAGCCGAAACGTCCTAGCTAATGCTATGTACATAGCATGCCTCCAAGACAGATCTGTACAAGCTTTGCACCTCCATATGCTGGTTTCAATTAAAAGAAGCAACCCAAACTTCCCCATAAATTCCCATAAGCCATAAAGCTCAATGCAATAATCAATATTTTTTTCCAAAGACCTTGACCATTTAGTCTACTACTTCCTTTAATAAAAATCCCACTAATGTTGACATGAACCAGTGACAATTCAAATACCAGTAAAAGAAAAATCAAGCAACTTGAGAAGGAAATGATGAAAGGAGGAAAACGGGGCTATGTTATTGGAACCCTAACATTATACTTCAGATCATACATGAAGCTCTCAAAGATTCTTGATAACAATGCTAGAAGATTACAAAGAATAATCTCAGAATGCATATGTTACTGCAGAAGAATTTCATAGTTTCACTCAATAGACTTCAGCAATTTTGTACAATGCAATTGAAGGTTAGGAAGGACATACAATGACAAATGCAGAATGTAACATGAAGAAGTAACCAGGGTAATACTGATGGACATAGGCATGAAATTGAAACTGAACGTAGGATGGATGGACAAGTAACAATGATTATGGCAAATGAAATAAAATAAAGTTGGATCAGATGTGCACAACCGGAATGGCCAATGCAAATAATAAAGAAGTTAAGATTTGTTTATTATTGAGACAATGTTAGTTAGGATCTACTTTATTTAATTAGTTTCTTTTGAATATGTGATGAGAGATTTTAGGAATCAAAGGATCCATATTGCTGTTGATAGAATCTAGTAGATTTTAGAGATTATTTCTATATTTTATTTGATTATTTTAATATGATTTCAGTCTATAAATGGGCTACTACCATAAGCTAGTCATGGAGAAATAATATATTAGTTTCATTGTTTTGGACTTATGGAGATTCTCCTAAGTATTTGGAGTTGAGCGAGATGCTTGCTCTCTTTCTCTGTCTTATGACTCTTATCAGAGGCTGTATTAATGATATAAGTTTAATGACAGAGACTTTATCAAAGCAATGCAAGATATGTATGAGGGGCTAACCACTAGTGTAAGAATGTCTAGAGGTAAGACAAAGGACTTTCCCTTCAAGATTGGCCCACATTAGGTTTCATCTTCATTGATCAAACTGACCTTACTTGCTTATAATTTAATAGAGATTTTTCCATCCTTTATTAGTTTATCTTATTAGAATCTGACTTCATATTTTAATAAAGACCTTTTTCTTCCTTATTTCTCTCAACCTACCTTTTTCTTCCTTATTTCTCTCAACCTATCTGGATCCTATCAAACCAAAACAACAACAAAAAAGCAAACAATCATGAAGTGAATCGAGGATCAACTATGTCAATCAACAATAATTTTAAGAGGTCAATCAATGAACATCTTTACGTCTTACCTAGCAAAAATGTTCACTTGATCTCCACAAAAGTAAATAGATATACCTAGTAAAATGACCCCATTATGCTTCATAGAATCATTCCCAAGTCATTTATAAAATAACTCTTAATACTTCTGAATACACTATCCCTAACTCAATAAATTCTACAAATTCTGATGATTTATTGGGTAATCATACACTATTATTGTTGACAAACCACCCTTATCATCCTATAGTCCTGCAAACCTTCAATTAACCTATTTTTAGGCTTTCAAAACCATCTACACCAAGTCAAAGCCCTTAAAATATTGAGTCCATCACTATCTTACACTAACTTTGGTACTATTGCCATTTTTTGTGCCCATCTTATGTCAAATAAGTTTCATAAATATCAAGCATGTACTATAAAGAAGAAATATAGGAATGACTTGCAGTAATAAAGAATGTTAGATCACATGCAAAAATTACTATTGCAAAGTCTCAGTAGACAAAAAAGATTAAGGCATTACCATGGACGAATATCACTTCCATTGACTCTCAATATGTTCTCTCGCAATGCTAAACCAGTGTAAAGAAATAGCAGCCAAGCCTGAGAAATGATATCCATAAGAATAATGTATGAACAAGTTCAAAAGTAAGAACAATATATAATCAAATGAAGGGATTTAAAAGAAAATACCTGGTAAAGCTGAACTGGGAAAGCAGGCATACATCCAGCCCAAATCCATGATCTTAGAATCAGAAGTACTGATGGGAAAAAGAGGAACAGTAGGGCAGTTCTATCCTGAATGATGTGTAATTTTCTCGTAAGTTTCACAATCTTTATAACCTCGGAATCCATTATCTAGATGCAAGTATAACATGTTTATCTCTCTATCTGAAAATAGTTTTTCCATGCATACAAATTTAATCATAATTAATCAGAATGAACTCAAAGATTAACACATAAAGAATGGCAATGATATCAAGAGAGGTTCTCATGAAATTAAATAGGGGCAACAATCAAGAAATGCATGTTGGGACTGAAAAGATTAATAATCAAAACTAATATACAGGCACCAGAAGATCTTTAACAGTCCAGCTTCTTCTATGGCTATGTTTAGGGAAAATTTGTAGTGTGAATAAATTAATTACATCAAGCCATCCACAATCAGAAAGAATAGTGGCCTCAAACATAAGCAAAAATGAGCATCTTATTATCATGTGAATGAGGGAAGCAATGACAACCTTTAGGTAAATTAATTAAAATCAACACCTTAGTAAAATCATATACTTAGAATACTTAGATGTATGAGAAAAAAAGGAACATGCCATCTGTACAGATTTTACAACACCAAACAACAAAAACTGCAAATCTCATAAAATATCAACGCAGTGATATAAACAAGTCAGCACTATGTAGCTGTCTGATATGTAGGCTGTAAATACTAGTTATTTGGGATAAAATTATGGTTAATTAGGGATTAAGTGATGTCGCACAATTAAGTCCATGAGGCCGCACTTAGAAGATTTAAGTGGCACTCACTAGTTCTATGAGCCATGGTAGATAAGGAAGGTTAGGGAATAGTTATTAGCCGTTAGAGTTAATCCTATATAAAGGGGAGTCCTAGGCTATATAAGAAGCATTTATTCTATTCTCTCCTCTATCACTCGTTTCTCTCTCTTCCCTCTTCTCTTCCAAAATTCCTCTATACCTTTCTTATCACTGTAATTTCCATAAAAAAATGAGCATGGAACCATAGTATAAAAGCAACATAATGCTCCCTTAAGTCAGTCAAATTGTTACTTCCGATTATATAGAGTAGCTATAAAGAATTGCAATGACCATAGAGATACCCATTGCCCTAAAGTACACTGTTGATTGAGCAGCTTTTTACCCAACCTTTACCATGTCAAATTGTCAATGAGGTATTCAGAAGTTCAGGGAAAATCCAACATAAAAATTATTAAAAAAAAAAAAAAAAAAACAAACTTATCCTAGATGAAGCAATATAAAGATGAAAGCATTTCCAACTCCAAGATGCAACATCTATGATTAAGCCAGACATTTTGTACTTAGGGAGATAGAGAAAAATGTGTGCGGAAAGGTAGATGTAGCAGTGGATTCATACTTTGTAACTGTTGTACTCTTCTTTAACCTTCAACTGGACATCCTTCTGAGAGGCACGCACATTAATAGGGCCCAGAAACATCCTCAAAAATCTCCCTAATGATTGGATATCAGCACAAGGGATAATATTATGATACGAAAATTTAAACGTAAGAGGCATACAGCTCATAAGTTCATGAGAAGAAAAAGAGAAAACAGAACCTTGCACATTGCCTGGAAGAAGCGAAGCAGCATCACCATCTGCCATGATGCATTTCGCCCTTTGTAAATCTTCATCCAACTGTAAAAATGGAAAAATAATAAAGATAATAACAAACAATAATGGATCAGAATATATAAGGGGTATTAAGGACTTCGGACCAAGCTGTTAAGAGATTATATATAGTTAAATTCTCAAACCCTCCATATTTTAATTCTACTACACAAACCTATCCTCAACTTCTACAACCTACAAAAAACACCAATTAAGATAGACTATTTAAAATCTTTTAAGAGATTTTACGTTTTATTTTTATCATTATTATCAAATACGAAATTTCAATTTTATTGATGAAACTGGCCTTACTCATTCTACTCTAGGACTACCCCCCATATACATGCTAGCCTGCAGTCTCTTAAATCACCACCTCTTGTTTTCAACAATTCTAAAGGGTTTTATGATTGAGATCCTCAATTGACCAGAAGGTAAAGATGAAAACCTATTAGAACCTCCTAGAACTAGAGTTATAGTTTAATCCTCAGACAGGGTAGCATGCAAAGCACGAAGTCACAAACTTTAAGTGACATAGCTTGATCCAGTCTACATTTGATATAAATATTAGAGGAACTAACACCTTTCACAACACAATCATGAATTAGTCTTCCATGATACAGAGGTCTATATAAAATCAAGAAATATGTAGGGAGAATGAAGTACACTACATATAATAAATTTATATTAAAAAAATCCAAAAGAATTACCCATTTCGAAGTATCTGACGTAGAATTGATATAGAAAATTCAATTGATTTTTTCCACTATTAATGAAGTAGAATTTCACCTTGTCCGCCACCTTGGGGTCCAAAAGCTTCTGAGAGAGGAGAGAATCAAGCAAGGAGCGCAAACGTTTAATAGAGTCATTAAGAGATAGGGCACGCTGGCGGAGAGATTGTTCTTCAATGGAGGTCTTTGAGATGTGAGTTGTGACCAATTCCTGCAGTTCTTTTGCATCTTCTACCGTTCTCCCTACTTCTTCCTCTATATTTTCTGCTGTTACTGACATGGATGCTGCAACTTTTTTGGTCGATCTCAGGTCTATTTATTTTTTCTCACCAGTACACATGCACCAACTACGGTTCAAAGATTTGCTTATTTACTTCAATAATCTAGATTCTGCAGCTAGGAAACACAAGAAAGTGCATATTAGAGGTTGATGTGATCCTACATCTGTACATCAGGCTTTCCTACAACGTTTGACAACGAACCTGAAAAACTCCTTAAGCTTCATTCATTCTTTACAGATGATGTTGCTCTAATTGTCTGATTAAGCCAAAAATTAACATTTGTTACTATCTAATGTTTTCTTTGAGTAAATGAGCGCGTCTATATGACGAGAATGTTTACAAATGTCAAGGATAAGGCTGGAAAAATTACTTACCCTGAAAGCAATACTGTACTAATTAAACAAATATTCCCTCATACTACGCTTGTATAAAGTCTTTTCATTTATTCCCCACTACATCCATTAAACGCGCGAATCCCCACAAATCGGATAGCCAAGAAACAAAGGCAACATGCAGAAGATATGCCGACACAAAAAAAAGCATATTCGAAAAATAGATCAAAGTTAACGGCGCAGTTCAATTTTAAATGCATATGATTGAAGATTAAAGAAAATTACCATCCTGGAATCCGAGGATATGTCGTAGAAAAAGGAGAAGAATGAAGGCGGGTGGTGGGCAATAGAAAGGCGGATGAGACGATGGATTAAAGATTTAGGACCATGGTTGGCCAACGGTGAAGAAGAAAGTGCAGAGAAAGCGATTCAGGGCCTTTTGTGATGTGTCTGCGTGTGGGAAGGGAGTAGCGACCAGATGGGTGGAAAGTGGACGAGGAATTATTATTAATTTCTACAAACAAGTGGCACTTACGCCCCGAGATTCGTTTGAAAAAAAAAAAAAAAAAAATGCCCAACATATTCAAAAGGATAGGATATTGTCACTACCACTTTTTTATCGTTAGATCAGAATCTCAATATGAGAGAGAAATGAAAAAGATAGATGAATTCTAATCTAACGGTGGAAAAGTGGTAGTGACCAAAATTGGTAGTGACAATATCCTATCTCTATTCAAAAATGTTAATTTTGTACTCGGAGATGGCCTAATCACCGTGCCTAATCATACTTCTCCATTCTCCATCTTAAGTGTTTGTCTCTCTGGTTAAAGGATTGAAAGCATTTTTTTTTTCATTTTTAAATTTTATTATAAATTTTATTTATTTAGATTAAATTATTAAAAAAAATACACTCAAGATCTCAAATTAATTAATTTTTAGTCCCGTATTTTGAAATATTTTCTATGTAACACTAGTTTCATGAAAATTAATTAATTTGAGATATTGGGTACAAAAAAAAATTCACGATACAACATATAATTTAATCTAAAAAAATAAAATATATAAAAAAATTAAAAAAATGATTTCAACCATCTAATTAGAGGACAAACACCTAAGAAGAATAAATGGAGAAACATGTAATTTGAATTCATAAAATTCATAAAATAGGTTTGAAATTAGGGAAATTTTCTTAAATGTTAAAAAAATTCTAAGGGAAATTCAGATGTCAGAAAAGTCTTAAAAAGTTATTAATTTTATAAAAGGAATTGTTAATAAGACTTTTTTTGACATCCGAATTTTCTTTGAGACTTTTTTAACATTTTCTTGATCCCTTAGAATCTGAAAGAAATCTTCCCTTGAAATTAAATTTTATAGTAAAATAACATAGAACTATTGCTTTTAAATCTGGAAGACAAAATCACAACAGTTTAACAAATCAAAACTTTAACTTATCAAATCATAACTCAGATGGTAACAACTAATTTCAAAAATGTGTTATATTTGAAATCATTCTATAAACAGTTGCTTTGGTGATTTAAATAAGAAGCAAGTTTATGGAATACTGTATCAAAAAAAAAGTTTATGGAATATCATTAATTGGGAAATTAATACCCAAAATATTATATCTCAATTTTGTTATGATAATAAGACAGTTACCTAAAATTACTATTTATCATGAATATGTTTTCTTGAAATGGCCCACATACAGAGTGATATCTAACTTAAATGTTAGTTGTTCCACTCTCAACGATTCACCTGGAGCAAGTGAGGCTTTCTCCCAAATCTCCCCTACTGTTACCCAAGAATACCAGTGACTCCCTCTTAACAACCCATCTCATCCACCATGCTTTTTTTGGTTTCTTCGCCGTTAGTGGTTTTGCCTCATCAAAACTAATGAAATGCAAATAAGGAACACTATCATTATAAATTAGCCATGTGCCCATATTTTATATATCCAAATTAAGGGTTGCATGGTTGTTTCTAAAAGGTTCAAACTTCATTACAAAGTGTTTGATTCCACTGCAAAGTGTTCCATACTATTCTTCAATCGTCATTCATCTGAGCAGTTAGATTGTTTAGCATTTGATCTTAAGAAGAAGAAGGCAGTGAAGGTTTGTAACTTTCTAAATACCAAGATACACTTTCAATAGGTCATTTTTATCACACATGGTCAATTATATATTGCTCTGTTTAATATTTGATTCACCAAAACAACAACCAACAAGACAACCAATGTGACTTATAGAGAAATATTTCAAAACATCTCGTGAATCTCATTGGTCATTAAACATTTCTTTATGTGATCAGTTTTTTATCCGTTCCTGTTATTCATTTATTACTTAATTAACATTCTCTTGACACCCCTAAGCATTAGACATTACAAAAAAAATGTCAATTCGTAGCAATTAATTTGTAGTGATCGGACGAAACCGCTACAAATATCAGGATTTTGTAGCCGTATTTTCAAAAACCGCTACAAATTTGCAACGGTATGACTCGTGAACGAACAACATTTGTAGTGGTTTTCACAAAAAAGCCGCTACAACAGCCAAAGACTTAAATATATGAGTATAAATGGACATACCGAAAGGACTCACAATCCCCTACAAGAGAATATCTTTCACAAGACTGGTAAGGCTTGGATGACTTTTAGTTGACTCGGGAATCTATGCATAGTAAGTGTAACATCCCAAATTTTTATTGTAGAACTAAGTAATATTTTAGGAAAAATTAATTCGTGGTGATTAAAATTTACCATGTAATTACTCTATGAAAATAAATTTTCTAAAAGTGAGAGTTTAAGAAATTTTAATATATCGATAAACACACAATGATATAATAATATATATTATATGATATAATAATACATTATATGTTACTCCCTCTATAAGTTCTTATTATAAGGCACCAACTAACAAATCACACAAACCAATAAAAAAACAGTTAAAGTCAATAAAGTTGTCATACAATTTAAGTAACTTTCAATATTACCCTTACTAATTATACTAAACTCTAATATTATATTAATTATTACTCTCACCCACTACCTTTTTTAATTATGGGCAAATATCGAAGAAGATAATTAATGTTCCTTGGAAACAAACAAATGCCTTATAAAAATAACCAAATAAACTTACTAGTTGGTGTCTTATAATAAGGACCAGAGGGAGGGAGTATATATTAAATATTACACTACTACAAAAAGGGGATATTACTTCCCTAAAGGACATTCTTATTAAGAAAAGAGAAGTAAAAAGTGAACGAGATGGCATTCTCGTAATTACATACTTGAACTTTGAGCCTTAGGCATCCTAAATCATATTTTGGGACATCTAAAGTTAATATAGGCGTCCCAAAGACATTTCAGGACGCCTAAATTTTAGGCGTCCTGAAATGTCTTTGGGACATCAAAAATTAATTATTTGGCGCTAGGGGAAATTTTTGGGAACTTTTGGCGTCCTAAAATGTTTTTGGGACACCTAAAATAAATTTTTGAGAATTTTTGGCGTCCCAAGACGTTTTGGGACGCCTAAAATTACTTATTTAGTGCATTTTGGGAAATTTTTTGGGCGCTAAAAATTTTTGAAAATATTTTTGGGACTTTTTTTGGCGTCCTAAAATTGAGTTTAGGACGCCAAAAATACTTTCCAACACTACCCCTTGCATGTGACGCGAGACTTCTGCTCCCCTCATTTCATTCTATTTAATTTCATTTGCATCTGCTTCTCCTTCTTGAATATGGAATATCACCTAGAGGTGGGGGTGGGAGGTGAATAGGTGATTATAAAATTTTTCACCGATTTCTCAAGAACACCAGAAAACATAGATTGAAAGAAGAACAGGAAGACAAAAGAGATATCCTGGTTCGGTCTAATTCTTCGACCTACGTCCAATCCCCATAACACCTAGGATTTCCACTAACTTTCAAATTAATTACAATTACACACTGCACTCGGATGATCCTCTCACTATGACTCACTCCCCCTTACAAGCTGTAATTGTACACCCACATTTAAGGTTCCACAACCTTAAGATTTTACAAAACAATAATCAAATAAGTGTTTAAAAACTCTTCACGAGTAGATAAATGATAATCACTGAAGTACGATATATCCGAAGATATTAATGAAACAGTTGAATACAATAAGTTCGAATTGAATGCATAGCGTTTCGGTAGTTGGCGAATTCAATGCTTCTAGTATTTATAGCTGCTTTAATTAATGACCGTTGGAGAAGCTTGAAGATTTACGTTGTGACTCTTGAATATAGCCGTTAGTCAGATGAAGCTTTGTTGGTCACTTTCGTCGTTAATGATTTTTGCTCTTCGCAAACATTCTTCATTCCTTTTGTTTTGCCCGTTGAGAGATAGCATTTAATGCGTGAGCGGAATATCTATAAATGCTTTACATTGATCAGAAAAGTGGTTGCCGAGGATATCACTGGTTTTGGCAAATGCATTTAATGCTTCTCTGACACACAAATGGCTTTATACCAATTTGTTGTTAATCCATGATTAAATCATCTGAAACTCATTAGCAAACTGATTAAAAAACAATTAGGAATAATAACGAGTAATGATATGTAGAAATGAAATCTCACACGATGAATTAAGATTTACGAAGACGATGATTTTGAAAGCAGAGGATGATCATGCTCGAGCATGACAATTAGTATGTTCAGGCAACAACGGAGAAATTATATTGACATAATAGAAAATCATCATATGCTCGAGCAACATTGAGCTACTGCTCGAGCACTCAATTATGCTTGCTCGGGCATGCCTCAGAAGAAGTATTTAAAATCCTTAATCATCGTTGATGCTCGAGCAGCTACGTCTTCATGCTCGGGCATCATTGTAACCCAACGTCGCTAATGCTCGAGCATTCAAGAGGCAATGCTCGGGCATAAGCCAAACAGATTTAATGATGAAGAAGCTTAGTGATACTGCTCGAGCATGGTTTTTCCATTGCTCGAGCATGACAGAATCATGCTCGAGCACAAGTCATATAAAGACAGTGAATAAGAAGTATTTGATACTGCTCGAGCATATTGCTTACCTCTGCTCAAGCATGATGCTCGAGCATCACTTACTCTATGCTCGGACATGGTTTTTATCTATCTCTGCTTCTGCTATCAGCCCGATGATGCTCGAGCACGCTTGTCTCTCTGCTCGAGCAGCCATGGTTAATTCATTAGATAATGCTTGGGCATTTAAAAAAACTTTGCCGGGCAGCCTTTCTGAAACACTTGAACAATTTATCAGATAGAGTATGCTTGGGTATAAACTAGCCTTTGCTCGAGCATGACATAACTTAAACACAAATTACTTAATTCAATAACTCAGAATTTCTAATAATCAAAACACCAAGAACTAACATTCTCCCCCTTTTTGATGACAACAACTCTAAGATGGGATTTTGAGATATACTAGATATGAAAGTTATTGAATTCAATAATGGATTGTTCAAGATAGATAGAGTTGCAAGAATACTAAAACTGAACTTTTGATTTTCATAAACTAACATTTAGTACATATAGTTCAGATTACACAAATATCATCAAAGTTAAATAACACAGATTAAACATTAAATATTGCAATAAAAAACATCTAACATTAAACATTTCAATCTCAAAAACATCTCTTTCTCCCCCGTTGGCATCACTCAAGAAAGGGGAAGATCAAGATGAGAATGAGACTCAGAGGAGGGCTGAGAGGACTGAAAGGGGACAAGAGTTGTCGTAGGAGCAAAGGCAGGAGGCGTATCAAAAGTAGAAGCAGGAGCCATATCAGAAGCAGAGGCAGGAGGCTTATCAGTTGGACCGTCAGGGCCAAAACTGGTCACAAAAGCATTCAAAGTCTCATCAAAATCCTGTACGGCATGTTGAAGACTGAGTTGTTGTTGAGCCAAGTTCTAAACTTCCTTCTTAATCTCTTGTTGATGATCAAATAAAACAAAGAACCGAGTATCCATTTCTTGTTTGAGGGCCTTCATCTCTGCGTCAATTTGTAAATCAATGTGAGCTTTCAAGTTGACCATCTCACCTTTCATAGCCTTGATCATTCCGATATTGAGTTCCTGAAAGGAGTCCATAGCCTTCAACACCTTCTCAGTAAAAGGAGCCATGGCACTCGAACTGCCAACTGAATCAGGTGCTGAGTAGAAGCCTGGGAAAATGATGGAGCAGATGTAGAAGGACCAGTCTTAGATGACTCAGCCTCATCTGGGGGTTTTGAAGCAAATGGCTTTGAAGGCTTTAGAAGAATAGGAGCTTTCAATTTCCTTTTCTTCGACGAGGCCTCAGTAAAGGAAATCTGTATCCGAATCATATGTTCTTTGCCAAAGCGAGGTGGGTATTCTTCTTTGTCATCCGAGAGGTACCAGACATTGTTGACTTCCAAGATACGAGAAATCAACAAAGGAAACGGTATAGTGGCTCGAAGCTTGACTGGGGCCTCTGAGATAAAAGAGATCATCTCATCCAAAATCCACTTGCCAAGATTCCATGGTTCCTTGGCAATGAGCGAAGCAAACCGCTCATAGTCTTTCTGCACGAAGTGAGTGAAACTTTGGCCTTTCTGAACGAGACTCCTGCTATACACATACCACAACACTCGGTACTCATCCTTCATCATAGCCGGAGTGAAACTGACCTTTTTGCCATCATAAGGAACATCTAGGAGAAGGATTTGGTGGTAAGCAACATCTGACAGTTTTGGAGGATCTTCAGGAAGATCAACAATGACAAGAATGACATTGAGATCGTGAGCCGTGATCTTAATTTCTTGCTCCCAAACCTTCATAACTAAGGTATCATCATCATCTGCTTGAATTTTGTCCTGGAGGTGCATATTGTAGTAGAAGACACGAACGACTTCAGGAGAGTATGGCTTGCTAATACTCAGTAGAGGCATGAACTGGAGAAGCCAATCAGTCAAGTCGAAATTGCATTCCTTTTGGAAATGCTCCAGGTCAACATATACAATAGGACAGAAAGGTCTCTTCCCAAAGTAAAATTCACAAGTTCTCAGGATCATCAACAACAACATTACCAACAATCATTCCTGGAGAAGGTTCAGGCAACTGGCCATTTGGAGGTCGACTGTCCGAGACTTGTTGTTTCTTGCTACCAGACGCTCGTGATTCTTGAGGAACTAAGACTTGTTGCTTCTTGCTCCTAGAGGCCTAAGATTTCTGACTAGTCGATGCCTTGGGATTTTGAGGACGATCTTCGACTTCCTTTGATCGATTCTCATCGATAGTTTCCTCAGAATCAATGGAAGCTGAGGGTGATGGTGACTTTGCTCGTTTAGCTTTCGCTTTGTCTAAAGGAAGGGACCCATTTTGAAAATGAGTCTTCGGCTTGGGAGATTCCTGAATTGCTATACCGACTTCCTGTGGTGGTTTGGTGACCTTTTGCTTCTTGGTGGCTTTGGGTTTGGTGGGTTCTTCGGAAGCTTTAACCTTAGGTCGATAATAACGATACTTCTTTGCATGAGGCTTTTTCGATAGAGATTTATCGCTGGAAACCGCCATTGATTGAGTCGAAAGAGAAGAGCTTTGAGTGGAGGAGTTTCGACGATGAGTCCTACGAGGAAGAGGATGAATTTGGAGGGAAATGAATCGGTGGAAATAACGGTCATGCTTGAATGAATCGATTTAACGGTTAAAACAGCCATAACAATTCGTAAACGGACGTAACGGAATGAGAATTTGAGAAGGTGGGAAGACTAGGGTTCGCGACGCATAGTGAGAGGGAGAGACGGTGAAGTGAAAATGAAGACCGTGAAGTGAAACGACATCCTATTTAAAAACCTTGTTACGCGACGTTGCTCTTGTTAGGATCCGTACACGCAGCGGAATTAAAAATTTACGAATCCCAAAAGAGGATCGCTCGACCGCGTTTAAATCAAGGTTCGTTAAGAAACCGTACCTTTAAGAACTCGTGCGCGTCCTATACGAACTCGTGTGCGTCCTTCGCGAACTCGTGTTCACCTCAATTTCACGTTCAGCTTGGGCGAGGTCTGGTAATTCGATGATATCTATCAAACCAGAAATCGGATTGAGGTGAAACTAATTTTGTATGAAACTAGACTCCCAATGCGTCATTTTGATATAAAATTCAAGCCCAAAAGAGTTCAGATCAAGGCGCTATGAATTGTGGAAGTTGACAGTGAAATTCACGCCACTCAGTAGACCAAGCTTCGGTATTTTGGGTGTATCTCCCAATCTACACATCCAATTGCACTGAAACTGGTTCCATTTGAAACTAGACTAAAAATTCGTTCCATCAAGCTTTGAACCAACCGAAACAGAGTTCAGACCAGAGAGATAAGGCCTTCGAAAGTTGACACTCAAAATTCTGGAACTATTTCAACATAGGCTCGGTTTTCTCAATCACCAGGAGCACAATCTACGAATCTCTCCCTCTATCGGTATCCACACGAACAGCCTCGAACACGGATGGCAGCGTGCTCGCGCCTTCGATTCTCGCGTCTCTCTTTTCTCTCTAGGGTTTCTCGCGGCTTTCTAATTCATCCGTTGTATAATATGACTAGATTAATATCTATTATAAAGTTTCTAAAACCCTAATAAGCCGTATTAAAATATTCAAAATTAATCCAATCAATTTTGAAATTTGAATTTCAATTAAAATAATATATTAATTAAATCTATCAAATAGATCTAATCTAATATATTTATTTAATCCGAATTATAAGCTTACATATTTAATTTATCTTTATAAATTAAATATAAGATATGATATCTTTTTATTTGATTAAATATGAGATACTATATCTCAATTTAATTAAATCTCATATACTATATCTTTATTCGAAAATTGAATCGAGATACAATATCTCAATTTATTATAGTTATTTAATTTATCAAATAAATTAAATACTATATATAATAATATTATTATCTATAAATAATATCATTATTAATTTCAAATTTAATAATATATATATATATATTTCATCCTAGATTAAATACGGTATTCATTAAATCTTAGACATATCTAAGATTCAATGAATCTCGACACATTTGCGTGTTGGGCTATTCTTGTGTGCGACCTCGTAGGCCCACGAGATTGGCGGGACCAATCAATACTGCATCGCAAGCGGCCTCTAGCAAGACATTGCAACTACCCAATTCATATGGGGATCGATGATACGATACTACCTATTGTACAACTATGTCACGTCCCTTTTGTCACGCGATAATTTGGTCAAGGATGAGGCATGGATAATGTCAAATTCCTTTTCTTGACCATTACTTTCTCAATTCTTGAGTAGTCTAATTGAAATGGAAACTCTTTTCCATTGTATTATGGCCCATACGTTTCTCAGACTCACTCATCGAGGGGCCCAGTATTATCTCTCTACAAATGTGAGGGACAAATTCCATCTTAACCATTCACATTCCTCTGCATGAAAACCACTGATCCCGATCCAAGCCTTTATCATCACCCGATCAAAGGTGACTTTTGACTAAGTCAAAGATCAGCGACTCATCATGTAGGAATCCATGATGATCTCAGGTCAAAGGGCGTTGTGACGCGGTTATACATGAGATAAGCTTATGACTAAATCCATGCAGCTTTCTCATAGTGGGTCGGTCCAACACCTTGTACTCCTACAAGTGCCCATGACTTTGATTCGTATCTTCATATCTTATCAAAGTCATACTGGTCTTATTTCATCTTCGCTCCCGCGTAGATGACCGACCAGGGACATTTAGGATAATCTATAAGATATATCCAAGGATCAGTTATCACTATAAACATGCAAATGAAATGATAACTAAAGGAAAATGACTTGCCCCTAGGGCATAATTTCCAACAGACTCCCACTTGCACTAAGCGCAATCATTAATTACTCTAATTCCCATTGCCCTAACATGACGCTCATGTTTTGCTTGTGCAAGCGGCTTAGTAAGAGGATCAGCATCATTGTCTTCTCCTAGTACTTTGCATATATATATATATATATATATATATATTTATATCACCTCTATCATTGATTTCTCGATAAGATGAAATCGTCCGAGTATATGTTTGGTCCTTGATGTGACCTAGGTTCCTTGGTCTGTGCAATAGCGCCGCTATTGTCACAGAACAAGTCTATTGGATTTGGGATGGTAGGAACCATCCCAAGTTCATTAATGAACTTTCTAATCCAAAAGGCCTCCTTAGCCGCTATATACTTAGCTTCTATCGCGACCGCCTACAATGCTCGCTTGAGCACTTCTAGCTTACCGCACCACCATTCAACAGAATACATATCCTAATTGCAATCTTAGATTTATCTTGGTCAGTTTGGAAAATTGTATCTGTGTGACCAGTCACACAGAGCTCATCTTCCAAACCACCATATACCAAGAATAAGTCCTTAGTCCTTCTCAAGTACTTAAGGATATTCTTGATAGCAGTCCAGTGACCATCACCGGGATCTTGTTGATATCTGCTGGTCATACTAAAGGCAAATGACACATCTGGTTGAGTACATAACATGGCATACATGATAGATCCAATGGTGGAAGTATATGTAATATTACTCATACAGTCTCTTTGATCTTGTGTACTAGGACACAGATCCTTACTGAGATGGATGCCATGAGACATGGGCATGTAACCCATTTTAGAATCCTGCATACTGAACCTATGCAGTATCTTGTCTATGTATGTACTCTAACTTAGGCCTATCAGCCTCTTGGATCTATCTATATAGATCCTAATCCCTAGGATATTAGTGGCTTCGCCTAAGTCTTTCATTGAAAAAGAATTTCCTAACCAAGACTTGACACTCTGCAAGGTAGGAATGTCATTCCCAATGAGTAGGATGTCATCGACATAAAGCACTAGAAATACAACTGTGCTCCCACTAACCTTCTTGTAAACACAAGGTTCATCTATGTTTTGAATGAATTCAAACTCTTTGACTACTTCATCAAAATGATGATTCCAGCTTCGAGATGGTTGCTTCAATCCATAAATGGATCTTTGAAGCTTACAAACTTTACTAGAGTCCTTTGGACGCATAAAACCCACAGGTTGTGTCATGTACACATCCCCAAGGAGCATTTCGTTAAGGAAGGCTGTTTTGACGTCTATCTGCCATATTTCATAGTCATAATATGATGCAATGACAAGAAGGATTCTGATGGATTTGGCCATTGCAACTGGGAAAAGGTTTCATCATAGTCCGCACCATGAGTTTGAGTGAATCATTTTACTACCAGTCGTGCCTTGAAGATATTTACTTTGCCATCCATGTCAGTTTCCTCTTTGAAAACCCACTTGCACCCAACAGTTTTTATACCTTCAGGTGGATCGACTAAGGTCCATACCTTATCGTCGTACATGGATTGCATTTCGAACTTCATGGCATTAAGCCATCTTTTAGAGTTTGGTCCCACCACGGCCTTTCGATAGGTAGTTGGCTCATTCTGCTCAATGAGCAAAACATCATGACTTCCAGTAATCAGAAATCCATATCTCTGAGGCTGTAGCCGTGTTCTATCAGACCTTCGTGGGCTTTGTGTTACATGAGTAGGCTCACCAACTTGTTGTGAGTCTTCTCCAATTTCCATCTGTGGTTCTACATTGTCTTGTGACTCTCGAACTTCTTCAAGGTTCACCTTACTCCCATTGGTTCTTTTAGAGAAAAACTCTTTTTCCAAAAAGATACCATTACGGATAACAAACACTTTGTGATCCATAGGATTGTAGACATAGTATCCCTTAGTTTCCTTAGGATACCCCACAAAAAGGCATTTTGAGGATCTTGATGATAATTTATTAGAGGCTTGGTGTTTAACGTAAACCTCACAACCCCAAATTTTAAGAAAGGACAAACTGAGTTTCTTCCCAGTCCATATCTCATATGGTGTCTTTTCAACTGACTTTGACGGAACACGATTTAGTGTGAACGCAGCTGTTTCTAGGGCATGGCCCCAAAAAGAAGGTGGAAGATCTGTTTGACTCATTATAAATCGAACCATATCTAATAGAGTTTGATTCCTCCGTTCAGAAACACCATTCCATTGAGGTGTTCCTGGAGGAGTAAGTTGTGAGATGATCCCACAACTCCTAAGATGGTCAATAAACTCTTGGCTCAAATATTCACCACCTCGATCGGATCGAAGGGCTTTAATTGTTTTGCCAAGTTGGTTTTGCACTTCATTTTGGAATATTTTGAACGTTTCAAAAGATTTAGACTTATATTTCATTAGGTAGATATTCCTATATCTACTAAATCATCTATAAATGTAATGAAGTACAAATGAGCTCCTTAGGCAGAAATATTCATTGGTTCACAGACATCAATATGGATGAGGCCCAATAAATCAGTGGCCCTATCACTACGCCTAGTAAAAGGTGCCTTTGTCATCTTTCCCAATAAACAAGACTCACATGTATCAAATGATTCAAAATCAAATGAGTTAAGAAATCCATCTTTATAGAGTTTCGAAATGTGTTTCTCATTTATATGACCTAGATGACAGTACCCTAGGTAGGTCGGATCCAAATCATTTGACTTGATCCTTTTGGTAGTCTATGTCATAGATATGTCCATTCAATTTTCTACTGTCCTTTGGACTCTACACATTTATACAAATGTGAGAACCACATGCGGTATCTAATACCCATGTTGAGGAAGTAGAAAAGTGAATATCTATGACGTAGATACCGGCGATAGCCCCGCTATCCTTCTTGTTCTTTTCCGCATCTTCAAGGTAGAGTTTGCAATTCCTCTTCCAATGACCGATTTCATTGCAGAAGAAGCAGACCCCATCCTTCGGAGGTTTTGCCTTCTTGGCTTCAGGCTTAGATTCGGGCCTGTTTGACTCATTGAGCCATTACCCCATCTTTTTCCCTTTCCTTTCTTTTCATACCCTTTCCTTTCTGAATGAACAAAACAGTGTCGGGCCTCTTCTTAAGGCTCTGCTCAGCAGTTTTGAGCATCCCATGCAGTTCAGAAATTGATTCCTCCATGTTGTTTATGTTATAGTTCATGACAAACTGGTCATAACTATCCGAGAGTGAGTTCAAGATCATATCTATAGCTAACTCCTGGGAGATGGGGGAATCTAAGCCTCTCAAGGTGATCAATGTAGCCTTTCATTTTCAACAAATAAGGACTAACTGATTCACCTTCAGCCATCTTGCAAGAAAATAAGGCCTTTGTGGTCTCATACCTTTCTTACCTTGCCTGTTGCTAGAACATTTCCATTGGATGATCAATCATCTGAGAGACCTCCATATGTTCCAAATCTCCATCGAGGTCTGGAATCATAGTGGCAGGCATCAGGCATCCTGTATCCAGAGAGTCAACCTTATGCTTCATATAAGCATCAGTCTGAGCTCTTGGATCAGTAGCTGCAAGCTCGTCAAGAATGGGTTGATCGATTAGATACTCCTTTCTTTCGTGTTTAGGATCAATGCTTAAGTTCCCAAACAAGTCAAGAAGGTTTGTCTCATTGAGTTCGTCCTTCTCAAGAACTGATCGCATTGATGGTGTTGTGGTGTTACTATTGCTAGTCTACATGATTCTACAACTAAAAGATATGCAAAGTTTAATTAGTAACCTCCCACTAAATTAATAACCCTCATTATAATTAGTCGGCTAAGATCCATATTTGGCTTAAATTTAAGTCCGCTTTGGCAGGACGCGTAAAATCAAGTTATTTAGGTAGGCAAGCTCTTTGCCAATTATATCACATGTAACTCTTAGATCTTTATGGGATTCGATCATCATATGTTCTGGCATGTTTAATCCCATCTAATACCTTGAGATCCAAAACCGTTTTGATAATCTCAATTAAGTCAAGACAATAATGAATGTTGAGTATCACCATTACTCACTCTTATCTCACCAAGATAACTCAAATGCATCCACTTTGGTGGAACATACAAATGGGCGATTGAGGTTTTGACAAGTATTCATTTATTGATGGCATTATGACTTAAGATTTTATTTAGAGGGTATTATTGGTATAATCTAATTAATCCTATTAATTCTACTTATATGAATGCAATCATTATTGTATCTCATATAATATCTAAATTAATTATGAGTGATCTAATCAAAACATAATTAAAACTCTAAATTAATCATGCAGTGATCAAATCAAGACATAATTAAAACTGTGACACAACATGGCTCATCTAACCTAAAATCCTCTCAAGCCAATGAGCGGACTTCTCTAAATAAGAAAAAAATACATCAGGAGAAACCTCGTTTTAACATACGAGGGGAGTGGGATGAGAAGAGAATGTACATCAAGAATATTTAGAGAGAGGCATGGCTCGCAGGCCATATTTATAATTTACAAAACTTGTAAAACTCTAGAGCCATGTTGTTCACCATACCCAAACAACATTTGAAAGGTAAATCACAATATATATTAATTCATATATTATGAAATAAAATATTATGATTAATATTATAGAGTTTAAATTCTCTAATTTAAACTATATTATATATTATATAATATAATATAACATCATGATTTAAATTCTCTAATTTCTATTATATTATATAATATAATATCATGATTTAAATTCTCGTGCTACGAACAAATCCGCTAAGAACAAAACCTAATATTTTGAAAAGACATAATCTTTTCAAAACTTTCGAAGTGGTCGACTAGTGTTACCCGATCGTTCGAACTCGGGTCGTCCAATGTTACTAGAACGTCTTAGCATCATTCGATCCCTGTGTGTCCAAAACGTGAGCAAGATCGATGTCCAATCTGAACGCTTTAGAACATGACCAATCCGCGAGCATTATGAACGTCCGACCCCATCACATCCGCTATCTGTCCTGAACGATTCAGAACGTCACGGATCTGAATGCGCGAACGTCACAGATCTGAATGTGACCACCGATTCTGATCTGAATGTTTCAGACCCACATGAAAACTACCGCAAATCCGATCTGAACGATTCAGAATCGGCCGCAACAACGGACTAGCTATTCATAGAAACCTTAACACGAGTTTTCAATTTAAACACATAACAGGATTCGGCTTTTAACATATATATCACATACATATGATCACACGAATAAAAATTTATGAATCCCAAAAGAGGATCACTCGACCACATTTAAATCAAGGTTCGTTAAGAAACCGTACCTTTAAGAACTCGTGCGCGTCCTATGCGAACTCGTGTGCGTCCTTCGCGAACTCGTGTTCACCTCAATTTCACGTTCAGCTTGGGCAAGGTCTAGTAATTCGATGATATCTATCAAACCAGAAATCGGATTGAGGTGAAACCAATTTTTTATGACACTAGACTCCCAATGCATCATTTTGATATAAAATTCAAGCCCAAAAGAGTTCAGATCAAGGCGCTATGAATTGTGGAAGTTGACAGTGAAAGTCACGCCACTCAGCAGACCAAGCTTTGGTATTTTGGGTGTATCTCCCAATCTACACATCCAATTGCGATGAAACTGGTGCCATTTGAAACTAGACTGAAAATTAGTTCCATCAAGCTTTGAACCAACCAAAACAGAGTTCAGACCAGAGAGATATGGCCTTCGAAAGTTTACACTCAAAATTCTGGAACTATTTCAGCATAGGCTCGATTTTCTCGATCACCAGGAGCAGAATCTATGAATCTCCTCCCTCTACCGGTATTCACACGAACATCCTCGAACATGGACGGTAGCATGCTAGCGCCTTCAGTATTCTCGCGTCTCTCTTTTCTCTCTAGGGTTTCTCGCGGCTTTCTAATTCATCCGTTGTATAATACGACTAGATCAATATCTATTATAGAGTTTCTAAAACCCTAATAAGCCGTATTAAAATATTCAAAATTAATCCAATCAATTTTGAAATTTGAATTTCAATTAAAATAATATATTAATTAAATCTATCAAATAGATCTAATCTAATATATTTATTTAATCCGAGTTATAAGCCTACATATTTAATTTATCTTTATAAATTACAAATAAGATATGATATCTTTTTATTTAATTAAATATGAGATACTATATCTCAATTTAATTAAATCTCGTATACTATATCTTTCTTCGAAAATTGAATCCGAGATACAATATCTCAATTTATTATAGTTATTTAATTTATCAAATAAATTAAATACTATATATAATAATATTATTATCTATAAATAATATCATTATTAATTTCAAATTTAATAATATATATATATATATATATATTCATCCTAGATTAAATACGTATTCATTAAATCTTAGACATATCTAAGATTCAATGAATCTAGACACATTTGCTCGTGTTGAGCTATTCTTGTGTGCGACCTATGTTGCAGCTATTATGAGATTGGCGGCCAATACTATACCAGCCCACAAGTCGCAAGCAGCCTCTAGCAAGACATTGCAACTACCCAATTCATATGGGGATCGATGATACGATACTACCTATTGTACAACCATGTCACGTCCTTTTTGTCACACGATAATTTGGTCAAGGATGAGGCATGGATAATGTCAACTTCCTTTTCTTGACCATTACTTTCTCGATTCTTGAGTAGTCTAATTGAAATGAAAACTCTTTTCCATTGTAGTATGTCCATACGTTTCTCAGACTCACTCATCGAGGGGCCCAGTATTATCTCTCTACAAATGTGAGGGACAAATTCCATCTTAACCATTCACATTCCTCTGCATGAAAACCACTGATCCCGATCCAAGCCTTTATCATCACCCGGTCAAAGACAGTCGGCCCAATCTCGTAGGTAGGAGACCCGTGAGTTAGTTCGGCCGCACTAGCGGAATTGCCGCTTAGCTATGAAAAACAAAGAGCACCTTGTAGTGGCCCCACATAGGTTGATGAATGGTCTGATTCATGGAATCTTTCATCTCTGTGGTTGTCTATACATGGAACCCACTATTTTTGCCTCACTTTCTCTTTTCAAGGTTTGATTCTCCTTTTTATTCTTTTGTTCAATTCCATATTGACCAAATTAGAAAAAAAATCATGAAAACACGAGTTGTCTCTGTTAGTTCTCAGTGTTTTGATGATCACAAAGTCTGAGTTTTTGAATTAAGTAATTTGTGTCTAAGTTGTGGGTTGCTCGAGCAAGAGTTATTTCATGCCCGAGCATACTCAATTTAATGAATTGTTTAAGTATTTCTGAATGGCTTCCCGAGCAAAGAACATGATGCCCAAGCATAATTCCATTATTGATCCAGCCATGCTCAAGCAGCATAACGAGTGTGTCCGAGCATCATCGGGGAAAGAGCAAAATGTGCAAGTTGAAAGCCATGCTCGAGTAGAGTGTAAGGCATGCTCGAGCAAAGGTAAGCAGTGTGATCAATCGACTGCTTCATTCTGTGTTTGAATGTCTCATGCCCGAGCATGATTATGGCATGCTCGAGCACCATGCTCGAACAAAAGAGAAATCGTGCTCGAGCAGTATCACTAAATTCATATTCATCGCCTCTGTATGTCGTATGCCCTAGCATTGTCTTTGAAATGCTCGAGCATGAGCGACGCTGACTAAATGATGCCCGAGCATGGAGTCACACTTGCTCGAGCATCAGCGATAAAAGATGTTTTTAAATACTCCATTAAAGGCATGCCCGAGCAAGCATAATTGAATGCTCGAGCAGCGTGCTCGAGCAGTAGCTCATTGATGCTCGAGCATAGGTTGATCTTCTACATTATAACATGCTTTTCACTTTGGTTGCCCGAGCATATAATTAGTCATGCTCGAGCAGGATCATCCTCTGTATTTCAAAAACATCGTCTTCATAAATCCTAAATCATCGTGTGTGATTTCATGGTTTACATATCATTACTCGTTGCTATTCCTAATTGCTTTTAATCAGTTTGCTAATAAGTTTCAGATGATTATATCATGGATTAACAACAAATTCTCATAAAGCAATTTGTGTCAGAGAAGCATTTAATGCAGTTCCAAGATCGAGTCATCTTCACAATAACCAATTCTCTGATCATTCTAAAGCTTCTGCTGCAATTCCACCTGCGCATTTAATGCTACTTCACAACGGGCAAAACAAAAGGAATGAAGGGAATGTCGTGACTGCAAATCCACCTGGATTATTAAACGGTGAAAGTAGTGACCGAGCTTCATCTGTCTAATGGATATATTCAAGTGTCTAAACGGTTAATCTTCAAGCTTTACCAACGGTCATTAATTGCACATCTATAAATACCCGAAGCATTGAATTCGCCACCTACCGAAACGCTGTGCATTCAATTTGAACTTATTGCAATCTGCTGTTTCATCTGCTTCATTAATATCTTCGGATATCTTGTACTTCAGTGTTTATCATTTATCTACTCGTGAGGAGTTTAAACACCATTTGATTATCTATTGTTAAATCTTAAGGTTGAGGAACCTTAAGTGTGGGTATACGATTACAACTTGTAAGGGGGAGTGAGTCTGAGTGTGAAAGGATCATCCTAAGTTACAGAGTGTGTATTTGTACTCGTATTGAAGAGTTAGTGGAAATCCCAAGGTGTTCTTGGGGACTGAATGTAGGTCAAAGTGTTAGACCGAACTAGTATAAATTGTCGTGTGTTTATTTTCCCTTCTGTCTCTATCTTACTTGCGCTCGTGTGTGACTCGCGAAAAGTTTTTGAGATAACCTATTCACCCCCTTCTAGGTGATATTCCATCTTCAATCTCCTCTATTCAAAGTCTGTTTCTCATTCCTTCCATGTTAAGGGACTAGAATGCGAGTTGTTAGTTACTTGTTAGGTTTTTTTTTTTCTTTTTTTATTACATCTTCCTTTTTGTCTCTGTTTTGTAATTTGTTCATAGAAGTAAAAAAGAAAGGCTAATTGTTGATTTGTTCTTACTCATTTTTTTTCATGTTCTTGCTGGTTCTTTTGGAAGTATGTTGATTGTTGTTTTTTTGTTCTTGATCTTGCTCTCTTTCTTCCATGGCCAACCCCGAACCAGGTTTTTTTTTTTAAAAAAAAAATTGTAATAGGACGTCCCAAATTATTATTTAGGACGCCCTAAGTCCAGACTTACAACTTCCCCCAAAATTAGGGACGCCTTAAATGAAGACTTACTACGTCTCCTATATAGACTCCCAAAAAA
This sequence comes from Acacia melanoxylon, assembly GCA_019022615.1. Classification (NCBI taxonomy): domain Eukaryota; kingdom Viridiplantae; phylum Streptophyta; class Magnoliopsida; order Fabales; family Fabaceae; genus Acacia; species Acacia melanoxylon. The sequence continues at coordinate 286,089 of JAFJYJ010000045.1, read as the reverse complement.
AAGGGATGTAAGAAGGGGGAAAATAAGGACGTTAAAAAGTATTTTTGTAATAGTGTTATATGATATAGTTGGAAGCCTAACACAATTAAGGGCATATTTTCTCTTATCATGATCTCAATAGTTAGAAATATTTTAGGATCTGATTAGAAGATTATGGAAATTTGAATTTTATAATTATTATTTTGGAATTATTATGCTTTGGTTGTAATCCCTAGATATTAGGATCTAGAAGATAATATTCATACTATATAATTATGTAAACTATGATGAATAAAATGTATTGGGATCAATTATCATCACCGTGGCTCTTCAAATATAATAATATATTATACAATATGATATAATAATAATATATTATAACAATATTAATATGTATATATATGGTTAGGCCGCCACACACACATCGAAGATGCAACACAAACACCCACGGCACACACTAAGAACATGTTTGGAATGAGAGCGTGAGCGGAGAGAGAAAAGAAGGAAAGAAAGAAATAGGACAGAGAGAAGAAGAAGAAGAATTGCTTGGTACCTTATACCCCAATAAGGGATTATCTAGTTGCACTTTTGGAATAAGTGAACGAAGGAAAATCCCAAAGAATAAAGCTGCTATGAAGATGCTTGAATTAAATTTATGGCCTGATTTAGAGACTCTAATTAAGAGTTTAGGAGTAGCACTTGTGTGATTACCTATAAGCTAGAGAGTAACAGGTAACTCCAAAATTTTCTTCCATATGCATGTGAATTAGGTATGATTGTGAATAACTAACTTTTTTTTGAAAATTTATGGACTGAATTATTTGTATATGTATATGTATTGCAATTTATATTTAATACAAATGAAAGCATGATTTTATTGTACCTTGTTGTAATTATATTTGAAATAATATGTCATGACGGTTGGATTTGTGATAGGATGGAGTAAGGAGGAACTTTGTCAGATGAGATCTCGTACTATATGTTATGCCATCACTTGATGCACAATGTATGGTAGTTGTCAGGACCCCTTCTTCCATGTCTTCCTTTGGCCGGGATTGCATTGGAGTTGTGGGACAAGGTGACACCTCATTAGTTGTGTTCTTTAAGGAAGGGAGCCATAGTCCAGACTTAAGCTCCACACCTTTGGCCGGATGTATCTTAAGAACTGGTGAGCTTGGGACAATCCAATCAAATGGATTGGTTTTCGGTTAGGCTATGTGTTAGCCTATGGCTCTAGTCAGCGGCATAAGGATGGACAGTGATATAAGGGTGGTTGCTTATTGCATAATTGTATATTACATGTTGTGATGAAAATAGAGATTGATATAGTGATGATTAATTTGAAATGTTTTATATGAGGATTGTGATATATGCAAATATACATGTAATCAGTTCCCTCTTTTATGTCATATGTAGTTTGCTTGTGTAGGGTAGAACCATTCAGTAGTTACTGAGACATAAAAGAGCCCTTCATATAATTTTTTTTCAGGTGATTGTTCTAGTAGAGAGCAAAGGAAGATGGAGTAAGCCTTGAAGGCTCGTTTGTGCTCCTAGAACTTTTGTTATGATGTTTTATTTGTCATAACCCTAGGGCTTCCGCTTTTTATTTTTATTATTGATAAATTTTTGGGATATAATTTGATACTATGGTGTGGATTTTAGTTGAACTAAATTTGTTTTGATAATTTGGAACTTAAACATCCTTATTGGCAATGTTTGAAATATTTTCGTTAAGTATTTTGTTGATGAAAATTGGGGTGTTACAATAAGCGATCATGAAGAGTCATGATCCGTCTTAGAGTCAATAGAAGAAGATTCTTATTTCTGTGAAAAGCTATATTTAGTCAAACAAAAAAGATGATACTCTATCTTTGCTCTCAACTAAATGTGAATGACGATGTGAGGGATGATGCCGACACGGTATCCAAATTAGAAAGGTATATCACTTGATCAACTCGATTAGTTATGGGGCCGCAAAGCATTGCTAGTGTCTTATGTGATCATTAGATAAATTAGGCCCATTAAAAGAGTTTAATTGGTCCAAGCTTATCTATGTCAGTGACTAATTGTGCCAATAGGTCACATACTAAGGTTATTCTTGATTGCTTTATTTAGCAACTTTGGGCCAATAATTGTTGTTGGGCTTTCTCAAGACTATAGGTGTAATTGGGTTGGAGTGTGACTCCAAGACCAATTAATAATGGCGCCATATTTGGGTATTTAATGATAAATTAGTTGCTCCACTAATAGGCCTAAATATGTTAGAAGGCTCAATAGGGTCTTGGGCCATGAATGAGGTTAGGTGGTTAAGGATAATTTAGAATTATCCAAAACAATATCCAATAAAGATTGGATAAAGATTGCATAAGGATTGAGCTTCTTGGAAGGCCCCATTCTTGGAAAAGTCTTTCTAGTTGGACTGGGCTTTTCTATTTGGACTCGCTTTTCTTGTAAGTAGTTGAATTAGGATTAAACCCTAATTAAGTGTATGATTGGTCCTGTGGTGTCTATGGATGTTTTTGGGTGTAGGACTCATCCAAGATAGGATGGTGACATCCAAGGTTCAAGAAGAAAGGTAGGTTCCCACTCTTGATCATTCAATCCTCCAATCTTGCACCTCACTAATTTCAAGACACCGTCATCATCTTGAGTAAAAGAAAACCCAACGACTTGAAGCCTCCATATTGCCATCACCTAGCAAGCATCCAAGGAGAAGGAGGAGTCAAGGAGAAGGAGTTCTCATTGCAATCAAGAGGCAAATGTATGGATTAATGTTAGAGGACATCATACAATTTGAAGTCTTCAAATGATCAGAGGTAATCCTAAACCCCAATAGCTGTTTTAACGAGCGTATCCTTTATAGTTCTCATGAGCACCTGTAAAGAGTTACGGGTTTCGCCATATATAAACAAAGTTTAACTACCTAGTTATAACTCATGAACACCGTAAAGAGTTATGGGATCCACAATGATCTTTGTGTTTGAAATCGTCATGAGTATCGTAAAGAATTATGGGTTCTCATAATGATCGTAAAGAGTTACAGGTTATAACTCATGAGCACCATAAAGAGTTATGGGTTATAACTCATGAGTATCGTAAAGATTTGTGGGTTCTCATGAGTGCCGTAAATAGTTACGGGTTATAACCCATGAGCACTGTAAAGAGTTACATGTTCTCATGAATACCCGTAAAGAGTTACAGGCTTCACAATGATTACATATTTATGATATTCAGCTTTATGAGTACCGTAAATAGTTATGGGTTATAACTCATGAGGATTAACTTTGATATTCATGGCTTTTAGTAATAATCTATATTCCGCTGTGATTAAGGAAGATTTTTTTTTTTTGTTTCCAACCTCTTGAGCGAGTGGCCTAAATGTCGCCACACTCCAAAATTTAACCAACACGTTGTATCATAACTTGGCTCATTACAACAAATGTGTAGGGTCTTTACTATTGAATATAATTCAATAGTTGTTTAGGATTTGCAAATTGTTTGCATGTGTGTTTTTCTAACCTTTTTGTAGGTACAAGGAACAATGATAGTCATGATGCTTCGAATGTATGGTCTAATTTCATTTTTAAATTTGTCTTTTGGTAAATGAGATTGTTTTGTCCCAATTTAAATTTTATGTCAATATTTTCTATGTACAATATTGTAGTAGATATTAGGATATAAATATTTTTTTTATCTTGGGAGTTCAAAAGGATGGCTAGACCAAGAAGACTATGCCAAGAGGTGCAATTGGCCATGTGGATGGAATCGGGGCAAATTTGAAGTTGACCATGATTCAAAGAACATAGCTACTGCCGATGAAAATTGAAAGGCACCATGATCATCCATTTTGTGTTTATTTTTCAAAGATACATTGTTTTGAATTTTGAATTCACGACTAGTATGAATGTTAATAGTAAACACGATCACTCTACGACTAGTATGCATGATAAGACAAGCCGTAAGAAATTAACTATATGATAGTTAGTATGATTGTATGTCTAATTATGCATGCAAGATAAAATCCCTTATAACGTTAGAAATTAACTATGTGATAGTTAGTTTATTAGTTAGTTATTTAAGATGAGACCAAAAAAGAACCCTCATGAAAATTACCTAATGCATTTGATTGCCTCCCATCATCAGTGGCACTTAAGTCTCTTCTACATGGTAGTGCTCTCTAGCTCAACAAAGACCTATCATTTCATCAAGTAACGTTGCCATTCAAAGTGTATGACACTTAGGATGATGGTTTGTGTTGGACTAGATGTATAGTCCATGGCGGAGCCACACTTGCGCTGGTGACCACACGTGCAGACACAAATTTTGAGTTTGTTTTTTCTCCCTTCTCAGAACCCAATCACCTCTACACTCTCATCAGCTTCCCCAGAATCCTAAAGATGAAGATGATGCCTGTTAGAAGTATTTCGAGGGTGAATGGAGCTTCCATTAACTCACAAAGAATAGGCCAACTACAGTCCCTTCAAAGTTCAAACCGTAGATCTCGGGACGACGATAGTCCTAGCAAACGGATTGGGCTGGAAAGGCTTTTGTCATCGATCTATTAAATACTCCATTGGCGGATCAACGAGTCAATAACAACACCCAGCAAGTGAGAAACATGGCAAACATTTTCCGGCGAAGCTCGATGGCGACAATCTCAACTACGAACCATTGACACACTGGGTGGAGATCAGGTTGGCGACTCACCGTTGAACAAGAAGGAAGAACCCTAATCTAGAAGCATGTTCCATCGTTGCTTGTGTCTCGAGGGTGCTTAGTCACGAGCTCCATCTGAACTAGGTCTTGGACTTATCGGATCAAATCTTGGGTCGACACTCTACCTAGCTCAAATTCTTGATTCTACGGTGGATCTAGACATACTTCTTGGGCCTTTCTTGGTGTTGGGCCGGATTAAGAAACAATTTCTTGAATATTTCCTGGAATGATATTTTCTTGAAAATGCACCACACAGAGAGGCACTCAAACACAATGAGGAATTGAAAAATTGGCAAGACCTAGATGCTTTGAGATTCTTGCTCCATCAACGGGTTTCAAGTGAAGAAACGCCGAGATTATTGCAAAGGGCATAATTCTTGTGGATTCTCAATTGCTCATCATGATTCTTGCATTATTACGAGTTCTAAGACTGAAGAAAGATCTGATTCACTAGATTCTTAGTTACTCAAGATTTTCGGACAACTATACCATTACTTTCATGATTTCTGGTTTGAAATTTCCAAGTAAGACATGACAATTATACCCTTTTTTCTGTAATGCCAGGTGCGTGATTATACCTTCGGAAAAAAATTCTCTACTTGGGATATTCATATCAATTGGCCAGGTCAGTATGAATCAAGTGGGAGTCTCCATATCTTTCACGTTGACTAAAGTTGGCACTCATTCTACTAGTAGCAATTGCTAATGTTGAGCAGGTTTTTTCTGCAATGACTTTTATTAAGGATAAGTTGCGTAATCGGATAAGTGATGATTGGTTTAACTCATGCATTCTAACTTATGTTGAACGTGATATGTTTAAAACGATTGATGATGAAGATATAATGCAATATTTTCCAGGAATGAAGAATCGAAGAATGCTTTTGTAATCATTCTATTGTAATAGCTTAGTTGATTCTTGATTATTATTTTTCTATGTTAAGTTGAACTTTTCTTCTTATTTTCTTGTTTATATTCTTTTGTTTTTTTAATGTATTTAAAACCTTCCTTAAAAAAAATTCTGGGCAGCAGAATCCCCCCCGCTAATTGTGCGGACACAAACAAAAAATCCTAGCTCCGCCACTGGTATAGTCTGTAGGCTCAGCCGGGTCTATGCATTTAGGGCAATAATACCATGTTGCTAGATAATGATGTGACACTAAGTAGCAAGGTATTGTCAAAATGATGATCTAAGAGAAGATAAGAAGATGTTGTTGATTAGATCAACCCACTAGAAAAGCTAGTTTTGCAAGCTCAGACAGAAACTAGTGATTCTAGCAATTCTCTTAGCCCACTACAGATATCCTTATGAAGGATAACCCTAAACCAATCACTAAGGGTCATTGATTCCAGATAAAATGGTAGGAGGGCCACATACGTTTTTAAAAGTCTCCATATATGGTTGTTTGAAAATTTCATGATATACTTATGTCCATCTTTTACTTTCAACATTTGAGTCATGGCCGGAATTTTTAATTTCTGCTCTATTCTAGATGCTAATAAGTTAGTTAGACCCAACTTTAAGGACTAGTATTGGAATGCAAAAAATTAGTTTTGCGTTGAAAAGATAGCTTACGTTTTAGATTCTCCAATTCATGTTCCCCTACTCAAGGGCAAGATGGGTATGATCAGTTTGACTGGGAAGCCCATAAACAGTACCTGGTGAACAATAAGGCAGTTTGCATATTGCTGGCGTACATATCCGCGAAGCTCCAACGTCAACACAGGCATATGGATGCTCCCTCCATTAGCTTGCATCTGCAAGATCTTTATGATAAGCAAGGAATAGTTGAGCACTTTGAAACCTCCAAGGAGCTATTTGGCTGGAAGATGGTTGAGGGTATGGCAGTTGGACCACACATCCTCGAGATGATTAGGCTAACAAAGAAGCTTGCTTTTCTGGGCTTTATCATGAACTATGAGCTGAGTATTGACTTGGTCTTGCAGTCCTTACCACATTCATTTAATAGCTTTATGGTTAATTATTATATGAATAAGGTAGAGTCAACACTCGTGGAATTGTTAAGTCAGCTAACCACTGTTAAGGGTGTTGTTAATAAAAACAGAACCTGAGATCTTCTGATTGGTGGGTGTCCTAACGCTAAGGTCAAGGGCAAGGGCAAGTCTGTAGAAATAAACAAGCTCACTCTTAAGGGCAAGCCCAAGAAGAAGAAGGGCAAGGGTAAAGGAAAAGGGAAGGAGAAGTCTAAGGACACTACCATATACTTCCATTATTGCAAGGAAGAACATTAGAGGAGGAACTGTTTATTGTAACTTACGAGCCTCAAGGGAAAGAAGCATGGTGATTATTCTAACTCCGGTACTAAAGAAACCAAGGTTATATAATCGATCCTATATTTGGCACTGTAGATTGGGACACATTAATGAGACAAGATTGTCTAGACTCCATCATGATGGTTATCTAGATTCCATGGATTTTGAATCCTATGGGCCTTGTGAATCTTGTTTGGCTGGAAAGATGACGAAGACCAAGCTTGAGAAGCTTGTGACTCATAGAGCCAATAAGTTGTTGGAACTCATTCATTCTGATGTTTGTGGGTCCATGTCTACTTAGGCTAGAGGAGGGTACTCCTACTTCATCACCTAAACTGATGATAAGTCTATATTCGGATATGTGTATCTTATGAGACATCTGAGACCTTTGAAAAGTTAAAAGAGTTTAGGAATAAAGTGGAGAAATAGCTTAGCAAGATTATTAAGACACTTCGATCTGATCGAGGTGACGAATATCTGAGTCAGGAGTTTTAGGATTATCTAAGAGAATAGAATTCTCTTACAGTTGACGACTTCATACACACCACATTAGAATGGTGTATATGAAAGGAGGAACCGAACCTTGCTTGACATGGTACGGTCTATGATGAGTAGTATGAAGCTCCAGAAAAGTCATTTTCAGGATTCACCCTCCATACGGCGTGTCACCTTCTTAATAGGGTCCGTCAAAACCTATTCAAACTACTCTGTATAAGATATGGAGGGGTCAAAAGCCCAACTTAAGTTATCTTAAAGGATGGGGTTGTCCATCTTATGTCAAAATCCTAGCACATGATAAGTTAGGGGCTAGAAGCACCTTGTGCTATTTTATAGGCTATCACAAGAAAACTAAGGGATGCTACTTTTACTGCCACGAGGACTACAAAGTGATTGTGTCCAACAATGCTATCTTTCTTGAAGAGGATCTACTCTCTCAAGTAGATGGTAGGAGTAAGGTAAAACTTGATGAAATTAGAGACCTACAGGAATAGATAACAGAGCCCGAGTCAAGCAATGCCTCAACTAGAGGCTGTAGACACCCAGCCACGTAAAACTTCTAGGGTTAGTCGTCCACATGAGAGGTATGGTTTTTTGATTGAGAATCAAAAAACCATTGAGGATGACAGGACTACTTCTTACACTAAGGAAGTCAAGGATGTTGAATCCTCATAATGGCATAAAGCCATAGAGTTCGATATAGATTTGATGCATCAAAATAAGGTATGAACCTTGGTTCTACCACCTGAGCGAATAGTTCTTATTGGGTGCAAGTGGGTCTTCAAAAGTAAGACTGATGCTGATGGCAACATTCAAACCTATAAAGCTAGGTTGGTTGCGAAAGGTTATCGTCAAAGGCAAGACATTGAATTTGAGGAAACCTTCTCACCTATTTCCATGATCAAATCTATCAGGATTATGCAAGCTATAGCCGCATATCATGATTATGAGGTTTGGCAGATGGATGTCAAAATCGCCTTCTTGAATGGTTTCTTGAAGAAGGAGTTGTATATGAAACAACCTGAAGGTTTTAAATCCAAAGGCTAAGAGCATATGATATGCAAACTTCAGAAATCAATATATGGGCTTAAGCAAGCTTCCAAAAGCTGGAATCTTTGTTTTGATGAAGTTGTTAAGAGTAACACTTTATTAAGAATGAAGATGAACTATGTGTTTACAAGAAGGTTAGTAGGAGTGCTATTGTATACCTTGTGCTTTATGTGGGTGACATATTGCCATTGGAAATGACATTCCCATGCTACAGTCCATGAGGTTTGGATGTCAGAAAACTTCACCATGAAGGATATGGGAGAGGCGGCCTATATACTTGGTATAAGGATCCATACAGATGGATCTAAAAGGTTCCTAGGATTATCCCAATCCACGTACATAGATAAGATACTAAAGAGGTTTAGCATGGATGGGTTGAAAAAGGGGTTTTCTTCTCGTCAGTCATGACATTCACCTTTCTAAGGCCATGTGTCCTAAAAACGCCAGCCAAAAGGGAACGTATGGAGAGGATTTCATATGCATATGTAATGGGATCCATCATGTATGCTATGCTATGTATGAGATCAAACATCTCTTATGCTTTAAGCATTACGAGCTGATACTAGGAAGACCCTGGAAAGGGTCACTGGACAACCGTAAAGACGATATTAAAGTACTCAAGAAGGACTAAGGATCTATTTCTTATTTATGGTGGTAAGTGGTGAGCTGAAAGTGCAGGAGTTCATCGATGCTAGTTTCTAGAGTGACAGAGATAAGTATAAATCTCAATCAGGCTTTGTCTACACCTTAAATGGTAGAACAGTTTCTTGGAAGAGTTCCAAGCAAGAGACCGTGGCAAACTCTACAACCGAGGCGAATACATAGCAGCTTCAGAAGCGGCTAGGAGACAGTATGGATCAAGAAGTTCATTAATGAACTTGGAGTGCTTCTTAACATTGTTGATCCAATACCTTTGTATTACGACAACACTCGAGTTATTGCTCAGGGCAAGGAACCTAGGTCTCATCAAAGGTCCAACACGTGATCCGCAAGTATCACCTCATCTAAGATATTATTAAAAGACTGGATATAAAGATGAACTATATTCCCAACGATGATAGTTTGGTTGTTTCTCTGACGAAGGGTTTCTCGTAGAGAAAGCATGATAGTCAATATGAGTCTTTAGGTTTGACACGTTGACCTAATTGACTTTAGGCCAAGTGGGAGATTATTAGTATATAGGTGTCCTAAAGACAATCTGTTTTATCATATGAACACCTTTTACTATTCTGTATTTCATGATTTAAATATATGAGCACACTTTCTCTTTATCATATTTATGTCTCGCCTATATTTTATAAGGTTGATATGCATTTAAGGATAAAGGCCCTAGGAATAGAACATGTTTTCACTCGAGGATCTATAATAAAGATGATGATCATGAGGACTCATGGACACTACATGTCTATTTCCTGAATCTTGTTCCTAGTCTTGAATCACCAAGAAAGAGCATTAGTGATCTCAATAAGACTAGTACGGAATCATGCACTTGTATAGAGATATAAGGTAGGGACTTCATGGAATGCAGGCATGGTGATGCCTTAGCATCGTAGTGGGTGGATTTGTTAAAGAACAGATAGCACTGAATTGACCCTTCGAGAGACTCCACAAGGATTTATTGAAGAAAGTATCATTGGATTTGTAATGTCTCTCATTGTTTGGTAGTGCAAATCGTCCTAGACTTGAGGATGTCATCGAACATTATGTCATAGGGTTATACATTGACTATACAACTCTATCCGCATGAAAAATGGGGAGAACAGTGTGTACTCTTGGCTATAACTCGAATACATGAGTATAGATGAATATGCCGAGAGGACTTACAATCCCCCAAGGGAATAGTCGTTCACAAGACTGGTAGGGCTTGGATGACTTGACTTCTAGTTGACTTAGGAATTTATGCATAATAAGCGATCATGAAGAGTCATGATCTATCTTAAAGTCAATAGAAGAAGATTCCTATTTCTATGAAAGGCTACATTTAATCAACCAAGAGAGATGATACTCTATCTTTGCTCTCGACTAAATGTGAACGACAATCTGAGGGATGATGTGGCACGATATCCAAATTAGAAAGGTAGATCACTTGATCAAGTTGATTAGTCTGGGACCGCATATCATTGCTAGTGTCTTATGTGGTCATTAGATAAATTGGGCCTGTTAAATGAGTTTAATTGGTCTCAGTTTATCTATGTTAGTGACTAATTAAGCCTAATGGGTCACACACTAAGGTTGTTCTTGATTTCTTTATTTATCAATTTTGGGCCAATAGTTGTTATTAGGCTTTGCCAAGACTATAGGTGTGAAAGTCCTGGCTATCACCCAAGAGAGGGGTGAATTGGGTGTCTAATTAAAAGTTTAGGAACTTTGAAAATCTTTTCGCAACTTATTGAAAGTAGTTTGAATGACAATAATAATTGATAAAGCAAAAGTCAGTCATTCAAACATGTATGCATATTCAGATATATATTTGCTGGAAATATAAGAGATAAGGGAAGAGAATATGCAAACTGAGATTTATACTGGTTCGGCCCAATCCTTGACCTACGTCCAGTCCTCAAGCTCCACTTGAGATTTTCAATCCACTATCCTCTTGTTTAATCCGGGCACAAGAGAAGCCTTTACAATCCCACAAGTTCACCCAGGCACTTGTGAAGCCAAATCTCTCACCGAGATACTCCTCCTTACTCAATGTAAGGTTACAATCTGTTCCCTCTCAAGATCACCCAATCTTGAGTAACTCTCACATAAACAGATAGAATGTTTATAATGAATCTTCTCTCTCAGAAGTGAATAAGATAAACATTGAAGTGCATTACAAATAATTTCACTCTCTCTGATAAACTATGTAAGCATTTGAAAAACAGAGAGTAAAATGAGATGAAGATCAGAGTATGAGCATTTTGAAGTTGTAGGCTTGTGTCTTACTTCTTCTGTCTTGAATCTGACTTCTTTTATAGGTAGAAATCAATATATGACCGTTGGAAAAAGAAATATAGCCGTTAGACTCAGATGGAAACTAGCCGTTAGAACTTCGTTTTCTGAACCCGTGACGAATACTCGAGTATTCATTTGGAAACTCGAGTATTCAATACTTTACTTGGATACTCGAGTATTCACTCAAGTATTGCTTCGTTGTCCTTTAGGTGAGCCTTCGACATTCCAGACCATTACTTGAGTATTGTTACTTACATACTCAAGTATTCAATATCTTACTCCGATACTCGAGTATTGACTCAAGTATTGCTTCTCCCAACCTTCAAGTTGCTCTCTGTCTGATGGAAACTCGAGTATTGAACTTACATACTCGAGTATTGACCTTTGTTGAACTAACCGTCAACTTTCGAGGGTCATATCTCCCTGGTATGAACTCCGTTTTGGTTCGTTAAATCTTCATGGAAAGCTCTGTGAGTCTACTTTCATATGCCACCAATTTCAGCTCAATCGGATTTGTAGTTTGTGAGTTACACTCCAAATATTGAAGCTTGGTTTGCTGTGTGGCGTGGATTTATCTGTCAACTTCCACAATTCATAGCTCTCTCATATGAACTCCTTTGGGATTGAATTTTATATCATAATGATGCATTGGGAGTCTAGTTTCATATGCCACTGCTTTCACTTCAATCCGATATCTGGTTTTGGAAGATATCATCGAATTACCAGACGTCGCCCGTGCTTTAACGTGAAACAGTGATCATCGCGCATACTCGAGTATTGACTTGGATACTCGAGTATTGACATTCCGAGACCCCGGAGATGCTGAAAACACTGCATACTCGAGTATTGACTTGGACACTCGAGTATTGCTAGTCCAGAGACGCCAGAGAAGCTGAAGACACTCCAATACTCGAGTATTGATGAACATACTCGAGTTTTGAGTTCCAAACTCGAGTATTGAGTTGTGAACTCGAGTTTTCTCATCATGAAGCTGATTTTTGCTGACTTTAGCTCCGAATTGAGCGATTCCAACTTCCATATGATCTTGGAGGCTTCTAGCATCAATATAAGAACTTGAATAATGATATCTTCATTCCATTCAACAAGGTCTTCCTTTTTCCATCTCCCAACTTGATCATTCTTCATCATTCAACTCTTTCTTTCTTATCTTTTCTTCTTCTCTTGATCATTTTCCATAATTCAATTCTTTATTTCTTCTCTTCTCTTGATCATTCTTCAATATCCGAGAAAGCCGAGCCTATTCTAACTTCTTCCAAAATTGCATGCGTCGTCTTTCTATATCTGCGCACTATTCATGTGTACTCCACAAGTAGCCCAAATATGATGAAGCTTTATTCCAACTTCTATTGATCATAGAGACTTCCATTATTAAACTTTGCATCTACATTAAATATAAGAATTAGTCAAAGTATAATGTAAATGTAGTGTGCAAACTTTTTGCTCGTAATAATGGCTTCTATATTAGACATCATCAAAACTAATCATATCTAACAAGATGTAATTGGGTTTGTAATACCCGGGTAATTATTTGTCTGGAATATTATATTCCGATAAATAATACCTATTGAAAATAGGTGAATATGTGGTTTCAAATAATAAGTAATAATTATCTTATTTCCTAAGGTAATTTCTATTGAAATTAGGGTGAATAAAGAGCTAAAAATCCCTAAATGCAATTGTGGGCCATAAAATACCCCGAAAATATTATGATAAATCCTAAGAGGCAATGAAATATTTATTAAAAATTGGAGAATATGTTGTCTCTAATTTAGGTAATTTTTGGGATTAATTTCCTTGGAAAATATTGAGGCAAGATTTAATATTATTTTGGGGATCATAATTGACCCCATGATTTTTAATATTTTACATGGGATATAAAATACCAATGTAAGTAAAATAATTGTGAGATAATGATTTATCCTAATTAATAAAATTATCAAAAATTAGTAAGTGGCTAATCTGGTAATTAATGGGATAATTAAGGTATAAAGTAAATGAATTAAAAATAATTTAAATAATTATTTTTAATTGGAGAAATTCGAAATTATTAAATAAATAAATAAAAATATTAATAAAATATTTTATGCTTAGAAAAAAAAAATAAAAGAAAAAAAAAAAAAAATCATGATATTTGTTGTAAAATTGTATTATTATATAATATAGTGAATAGTAATGGAATAAATAGGAAACAGATCATATCTAGAGAACCAGGAATAGGAATTCCAAAGTCAAGGTAAAATATTGATCAGTGAGTTTTTACCTTCAAGTGACCTCTTCCGGAAGTTAATTCCGAGGCTCGGTAGCGCATTTGCCTAATAAGACGAAATAGGGAAAAATGCGAGATATTCACATTTTGGATTTGAAGACAATAATTATAACTCAACATCTAGAGATGAGTTTATAATTATCTGGACATATTTGGAATCGTGAATTATTATCCGAGATTGATGATTCCGAAAGCGATTTCCGACACCGGACGTGTTTGGACACGTTTTTCGAGAAAACTTCAACTGGACTGTTGGAACCCTGTAAGGGACCGAAATCTAAGTTAAATTAGATATTATTGATGAGGAAGAGAAGATCTTCAAAGTTATGAATCCGAATTTTGAGATTTCTCCGAAGAGACGCGAAACGGAGACCGAACAGGAAAATCTCGGCCGAACCGGCCATAAAGTAAGTTGACTCACCATTTTTGGACCAATTGATTGCTGCCAAATCAGCCTTGAATGTCGACCAACATGCTGCATGGCTAGGAATTAAACACCATTATGCTTTATTTTACTTGGTTATAAGGTAAGAGAAAATTACAAGATTTGGAATATGGAAATTACCAAAGTGGCACAATTTTTTCCTATATAAAGGCATGAGCACCTTCTTCATTTTTCACACCAAAAATATGCCCCTTAGAGAGAAGTTAGAGAGAGACGCTCTGGAGAAAGTCTGAGCAAAGTCTGGGTAAGTTCTTCGGTCCTTAGTCTTTAGTTTCGGTAGTTCTTTCGGTAGATATAGTAGGAATGCTAGATTTATCTTTAAATTTTCAAGATAGTCTAGATATCATATTTAGGGGTAAATATGATATATATTTCGAAAATATGATGAGGGAAAAGATCTGTCAAAATTCTGGAGAGATAGAGCGAAAATAGCGAAGCTCTGGCGAAATTCCGCCAATTAGGGGTTCAGGGGCAAAATGGTAATTTGTACCTAAAATGCCTGTTATGATGCTAGATATTGATAAATATTATCCTTATAGGATATCTGAGATAAACGTACCGCTGTCGTACCGCTGTCATACCGCTATTTCACCCACTGTCAAAAAGTACCGTTTTCCGTAAAAGTACCGTTTTCTGTCAACGAAGGTACGTTCGCGTACTGTAACACTAACTTTGATATTTACTGTATACTTATATGTGATAGACGACTATACGAGTGAATTGTATAGATAACTTTACATGAGATGTGTCTTTTGTTAACATAGATAACTTTACATGCGATGTGTCTTTTAGCATAGATAACTTTACATGAGATGTGTCTTGTTGTTATATTAATCTTCCATCTGCTATATACTTATGTTTTGATTAATGCTATGATGTCTTCCATATGTTGTGTATGTAAATATGAGGTTAACCGTTACACGAGGTCCGATGTGCATTTGGACCTCGGCATTTAAAATAGCTTCGGGTCGGGAGGACCGAGCGCCGAAGATAAGGGCAAGCGAGACGCTTAGAGTCCCAAATGGGAGGATTCCTTTTGTTGCCACAGCATGAGTGTTGCCAGGGAGACACTTCTGTTGTTATTTACTATGAAAACTCTCGGTCATTGTACCGCTTCTGTAAATCAGCCAGACTTACGGCAATTTGAATAAATGTATCAGTTACTCAATCGCTCCGATGCTCTACTCTGATGAAAAAAAAAATTATACTGCTTTCGAAAATGGGATGTTACAGGGTTGGAGTAGAAATGCAAGCTCAATCAACAATGGCACCATATTTGGGTATTTAGTAAGAAATTAATTTCTCCACTAATAGGCCCAAATATGTTAGAAGGCCTAATAGGGTCTTAGGACATAAATGAGGTTAGGTGGTTAAGGATAATTTAAAATTATCCAAAACAATATCCAATAAAGATTGGGCTTTTTGGAAGACACCATTCTTGGATTGGACCTTTCTAGTTGGATTGACCTTTCTTGTAAGCACTTGAATTAGGATTAAACTCTAATTAAATGTATGATTGGCCTTGTGGTGTCTATGGACATTTTTGGGTGTATGACTTATCCAAGATAGGATGTGGCATCCAAGGTTCAAGAAGAAAGGTAGGTTCCCAATCTTGATCGTTCAATCCTCCAATATTGTGCCTCACCTAATCTCAATACACCATCATTGTCTTGAGAAAAATAAAACCCAAAGACTTGAAGCTTCTGCCTTGTCATTGCCTAATAAGAATCCAAAGAGAAGGAGGAGTCAAGGAGAAAGAGTTCTTATTGCAATCAAGAGGCAGCTGTGGTGTAGATCAACGTTAGAGGACATCATACAATTTGAAGTCTTCAAATGATCAGAGGTAATCCTTAACCCTAATAATTGTTTTAACGAGCATATCCTTTACAGTTCTCATGAGCACTTGTAAAGAGATATAAGTTTCGCCATGTATAAAAAAAGTTTAACAACTTAGTTATAACTTATGAGCACTGTAAAGAGTTACGAGATCTGCAATGATCTTTGTGTCTGAACAATACTAGAAAAAAGCTGATTAGCGACGGAATTTTTTCCGTCGCAAATTTAGGGGTATTTGCAATGGAATTGAAATTCCGTCGCAAAACCCGTTTGGGTCAGAAGGGTTTTGCGACGGATTGAGGAATCCGTCGCAAAACCCTAAAGGTTTTTGCTACGGAAGTTGTATCCGTCGCTAACCGGCGGCCAAAAAGGCCGCCGGTTCCCCCTATTTTGCGACAGAACTCTTGTTCCGTCGCAAAAAAAAAAATGGTTTTTGTGACGGAACTTGATTTTCGTCGCAAAAAGCGAGATTTTGCGATGGATTATGAGTCCGTCGCAAAATCTCTTTAAGTCCCAATTTTGGGACATTTCCTCCGTCTCTCACATTCGAAATCCTTCTTCTCCCACCTCGTCGCTCCTCCTCTCCCTTCCGCCCACCGCTGTTCGTCGTTGTGGTCGCCGCCGCCGCTCCTCCTCCTTCCGGTCACCTCCGCCGCTCCTCCTTTCGGTTGCCTCCCCCTTCCAGTCACCGCCGCTGCCATTTTCCAGGTTAGTTTGAAGTATTTTTTTTTT
Organism: Acacia melanoxylon; assembly: GCA_019022615.1. Classification (NCBI taxonomy): domain Eukaryota; kingdom Viridiplantae; phylum Streptophyta; class Magnoliopsida; order Fabales; family Fabaceae; genus Acacia; species Acacia melanoxylon. The sequence goes on along the minus strand of JAFJYJ010000045.1, from coordinate 269,338 downwards.
AAACTATTGAACCATGAACATTGAAGGGGAAGCTATGTTTTATGCATTGTGTGACGCAATTACCAATATAATCTCCCTGTTACAAGTTCAACGGTAGTAAATTATGGGATTAGCAGTGGATTTATTTGACTGTCTTGTGCCGTCGTTGGAGCGTGGCTGCATACATAAAACTCTGGCTTTTAATCTCAATGAAAAAGACACATGCATGACGACGTTGATACTCATCAGTTAAACTTAAACAAATAATTCCTTGTACTACAAGTGAACATGGAATCAAATCAAAACCACATGCGTGTGTGTATAATTTTTCTTAGTGGATAATTATATAAACGAGTTAATTCTGGGCTTCAGTATTAAGAGTAAAATGGCCTTCAATTTAATGAGTGAGGCCGGGTTGACTAAAGAATGAACAGCGAACATCTAGGGACAGTACTATTTGTGTTTATTAATTAATCAGTTTTGACCACATGTATTTAACTAATATTAAATCACGATTGGTGCTTATTGTTATTTTATATTATAATCTAACAAGAATGATTTTTTAATTATTGAAATCCATGCAATGTTATATGGATGTTAGTAGGGTGGGTGATTTGCGTATTTTTTTCTTGTTATATGTTAAATTTCTGTATAATATATAATCTTGGTAGTTAATTAGAGATATTTTAGGATCTAATCGGATTATGAAATTTGAATTTTGTAATTGCTTTTCTGTTTTTTAATTCCTAGATATTAGAGACCTTTTATAATTCCTAGATATTATGACCAGCCTCTTATAATCCTAGATATTAGGACCGGCCTAAACCGATCCGTAGATTATAAAATTTGAATTTTGTAATTGCTTTTCTGTTTTATAATTCCTAGATATTAGGATCGGCCTAAACTGATCAATAGAGTATCTATGTGTATAAAATCCTGAAGGCATATGAATAATAAAAATTAAAAACTCAAAGGATTTTATACATTTCTTTTTTATTTCATAATTTTTTATATTTTTTTAGGAATCGAGTTTTGCGACGGAATGACCATATTGGTGCATCGACATAGGAGATAATGAAGCATATGCATATTCTACTTTAGTCCCTAATGAAGGACAAGGGTGCGTGATACTTTTTTTTAGTACATATTATTCGCAACATTATTATTTATATCTTGTTTTCTCTATGTAAACTCTTTATGATTGTTATTATATATATTTGTATAGTATACAACTTTTTTATATATTTTAGTTTGTAATTTTTTGAAAACAAAAAATTTTAAAAACGATATTTTTTTTAAATGTCAAAATTTGCGACGGATTTTGAATCCGTCTCAAATTCCGCGATTTTGCGACGGATATGGAATCAAAATCGCAAATCCAAGACAAATTTGCGACAGATACAAAATCCGTCGCAAATTTTGAAATTTGCGATGGGAAATTGGGTTTCCGTCGCAATTGCGACGCAGGTTTTTGCGACGGACGTAATCTGTCGCAAACTAAATTTGCGACGGAAAAGCCCTTTTTTGCGACGGATTTTGTCCGTAGCAAAAACTGATTTTTTTTGTAGGGGAAATCATAACTCATGAGTACCATAAAGAGTTACAGGTTCTTTTGAAGACCATAATATAACTCATGAGCACCGTAAAGAGTTATGTGTTCTCATGATTACCGTAAATAGTTACAGGTTTTAAGCCATGAGCGTCGTAAAGAGTTACGGGTTTTCATGAGTACTTGTAAAGAGTTATAGGGTTTACAATGATTACATATTTATGATATTCAGCTTCATGAGTACGTACCTTAAATAGTTACAGGTTATAACTCAAGAGGATTAAGTTTGTTATTTATGGCTTATAGTAATAATTTATATTTCGCTGTGATTAAGGAAGAACAAAAAGTTTGTCAACCTCATGAACAAGTTGCCTGAACGTCTGGCAACACTCCAAAATTTAACAAACAATGGTGATGTACCACGTGACATAAAACATACCACAATTTCTCTCATCTCTTCCCCTTTTTATTCATATTTCAATGGAACAAATATCTTAGAGCATGTACATGCATGAACAATTCATAAGTCATAGTCATATCAATCTCATGTTCTTGCTCTCTAAAATCATGAACAATCAATATCACAGTTATATCAGGCTTATGCTATTACTTTCACAAATAATGCTTTTCAGAGAATCCCACAATGTCGTTCTTATCAAATTCGTAAAGTTAAAGCATACATAATATCTACTACTAGTTTGTAAGACAATAGACACCTATTAACCACACTCCAAGAAGGAAAATAGCTACCACGTTTTACCACTTTAGCAAAGAGTTATTAAAAGGAAGTCACATGTAAGTTCATTAGTCCTTGAACCGATATGGATTATTAAAACAATCTAAGTTACTCAAATGGGTTTCAAACGTACCCTCTTTTATTAAGCAAGGGAAGCAGAAGAAGATGAAGGTGACTCCCACAATCACACACATATGCAGTAACATAAACAAAGGAAGAATAAAGAGAAGATGAAACCCCGGCACACCTTGGCACGCCGATGATGTCAAGGAAGATGAATGATGATGCAAACAAAGATAACACATGTTTTCCTGAATCTTCTATCCCTTTTTACTCTCATTCAAGTCGGCTAAAATGAGAAAAAATTCTAGTGCTTTAATTTATATGTTTTTTTCGTCATCGTCATCATCATAATCGTTTGTTTTTTTTAGTAATTATGCCTTTACCCTAATGCTATTAATTTATTATCTTATTTCATTTAATTATTTTTATTATTATTATTATTATTATTATTATTATTGGGCCCTTACACTTTTAACACTGACTAAAATTTTTATATATATATGCATGAAGTACAAGTTAGAAATAGGATATGAAGATCCAATAAACAAGTTTGTTAGAATGAGCACATCACATCTACTTTGGACCACTACTCATTTGTTGGATAATGACGATAATTGATATCAGTGAAAGATAATAAGAAAAAGCACATGCAACAATATTTAAGTGATCTTTCAAGCATTGTATATGTGTCACATTCCATTTAGCTGCAACATCTAACCTCAAATCAATTGAAGTGTCAATACCCCCAACATGATTGACACATTTCTTGAAACTTATCAGTCACACATGTGATTGCTTCACATATCTAATTCTCTCCCTAATCCCTAATCTTATGTACAACTTCACTAGTTACTTTCAAGCCCTCTTGAGCTATGAGTTTCAAGATGCCGGCACAACACCTCACATGAAAATAAATCCCAATTGCATATCAAGCTATAAATCGAAAGTAACCTTTCTTTTAGTGAATGTTGCATATTGTTATTTGTAGAAGTATTATCAAGAGTGATAGAATAATTTTTTTATCAATACCCTAGTCAATCAATATCTCATCCATGTTCCCTTTAGCCAATTCAACACCAGAGTAAGGAGGATCCACCTTAGAGAATGCAAGAATTTTTCTTTTAATTTTCCATTTATAATCAACAAAATAAGCCATCAAACAAAGATATCATTCACTAGTTATTGAAGTCCAACAATCAGGAGTTAAACACACTCTACCAAGTCTATTATTGTCTTCATTAGGATCTCTTTTCGATTAAGATAGAAATTACAAACATTTAATTCAACATTTTTAGTAATGCATTTATAATCAAGATTCAATGTGGAGATCCTTAATTGCATCATATCCTCAACAAAGGAATAGGGGAGATCCTGTCTAATGAGAGCAAAAGCAAGCTTTTCCCTAGATTTGTTATAATCAATTTGTCTAACTCTAACATTCCCTTCTTAGTCTTGCATCATAGTACCAATGACGTTATATTTTGAAAGTGAAATGCATACATTTATATGACGATAAATGGTTGAAGACCCATAATCCTTGCCTCCCACTACATATACTTTCTCAAACCCCTTACATGTTTCTTTTTTCTTTGCCATCAACTCTATCTTTAGTAAAATACCTTCAAATTTCAGATGTGGTTTAATTTTTTCCCCTTTTTATTTCAATTATCTTGCACATAAGACGTAGGTTTATGTTGCGGTTGTGTAGATTGGTTTTCTACATTGGTTTCACCAATACTATTTGGATTAACATCCATTTTTTATTCTCATCAATGAATTCACTTTTTTTGTAATATACTATAAAAAGTTTAGCAAGATAAATGATTACAAAAGCTTAATAGTTACCGACAACATCCAAACAACAAAACATCCAAGATCATCAATAATCAGCAACAATTACAAAGATAACTAGTAGGATGCAAGAGCAAGCTAGCAACATCAAGATAAATATTGCAGCAGCTAAGCAAGCATTTGTACAAACTAAATAAAATTTCAACAACCATTGAAAGATTCAATGCAACATCTAGAGAAAGCCAAATATTGAAGACATCAGTTACAAGTTTGAAGATCAGAAGTGTGAAGCAAGACTGAGTGAAAGTCTGAAGTATGAACTACTGAGAAGAGGGCTTAACCTCTATGGTGCCATGGCGTATGGTGTGGTTGGAGAAGAGCGCTCGGCCTCCATGGCTCTACGATATTGACAGATATGAGAGATAATTGTTGTGATGCCGTGTGTGTTGAGTGTAACATCCTTCCATAACTATCATTCAAATAATTATTTTATACCCAAACATATTTAAGTCCGGCCAAAATAAGTTATTTCACATTAAACATCATATCAAAAAGGCTCTTCATAATACAATTTCTAGAATGCAGTGGAATATCAAATTATGCAATGTACTAAAAAGGCCCTAAAGTTTAGCAATATACATTAAACTATGCTCATGTAACAGAATAAGACATACAAGATTTGATTACTCAGATCAAGTCTCAAATGCCTTCCCTAATGACGAGGTGAGTCACGAGAACTCAGTAACTACATATCCAATTTAACAAGTATACAAGGAATGATTACAAGATAGTTAAGATGGTCAATTATGTCTTTGTATATCAATAAATCTAAGTAGTTTGCTAAGTAATTAAATAGTTCAAAATTATTTAATATGCATGTAACTCCCTCAATCATCCTTATAACCTCCTTATAACCGCTGACAGAACCTATGGGCTATAACATAATAGGTTTAATCTCTTTGCAAGATTGCACCAAGCTGACCAATGATGAGGTGTAACCCAGCCAAAGGCTACAGAACCCATATCAGACCATGAGTTCCCTTTCTTTCGAATAGAGAAAGGTGTCATTGTCCCAAAGGCTGACTCTTATCCCAGCCAAAGGAAACGGATGATACCAAGGGCCCTAAAAATGTCATAGTCATCCACTGTGCACTCGGTGTTGGCTATACCACGTGGTATAAAATCAATTTCCTACTATCACATCTCATCTCAATCTAGTACACCTCAATATACAGGGCAATATCACAATTTCAACATCAACAATTTATACTTATATTCAATATTCAACACCACGCATAAACTTTCATTATTAAAATATAAACAATTTAATCATAACAATATAAGCAATTTATGCCCACTTAACTAAAAGTTTACCCTCAAACAAATATCTCACACATATATACATGTTTATAGGTAACACACTATAATATATTCATATCATTTAAATATATGAGCATACGCTTATAATCACCCCAACAAGTATACAAGATAAATTGGAAAGTAATTACCTCAAGTTCTTGACACAAAAACTAAACGTAAGAGAAATCAAGTTCACTCTAAAAATAAATATATAATTATACGTTAATAGAATTAACAAAAATAGTCACTAATACAATAATAAATAAATAAATAATCTATTATCTCACTTTAATTTTTCTAAATAAATGACAATTTATCTATTCCTTAAATCATTATTACAATCTCATTTTCTTACTTCATAAATTATTTCTTACTAATAAAATATCACCATATCCTCATACTAACTTAAATAAGTATAACCTAATTTATTAAAAAAATCTCCAAACCTCCACATAATCAAAATCACATCAACTCTAATTTAAAATCTCAAATCTCAATTCATAGTTTCTTATAGTTCAAGATTTAGCAAAACTAACCGATTAAATCTTTAATAATACCTCTAGTAATCCAACTAAATGCTTTAATCCTCATTTAATTGGTAAAAATATACTATATGGCATAAATCCTAAATTATTTTAAATAGAAAATAAATTTAAATTCTCACAAAGAATCAACTAACAAATCTAAACCGATTAAAGTTATTTATTAATCATGCTTTACATATATACCGTCTTCTATTATTAAAACTTAAAACTTTGCCAATATTATAATCCCAAAATTTTCACTAATCAGTACTATATTACCCTCATTGGAAAGAGAAAAATACGTAGAACAACTTTCATGGAGAAAATTTGTTGAAAAGAAATTAACTTAACTACCTAAATAATCTTATAAAATAAATAACTTACCTTAAAAACTCAAATAGGTTTTCTTTGCTTCTCTTTTCTCTCCTTCCTTCTCTTTTCTCTCCTTTCTTCCTTGTCTTACTCTGCTCTCCCGTCTCCCTCGATCCTCACACTCACCCACATACACTATTAAACACACACACACACACTATACATACATATGTGGTTTCACATTAAGTGCTTTTCTCTTAGGTGCTTTTCCCTCTAATTAGAGGGATTATGTATTTTTTTTTTATTCTATTTATTTAGATTAGATTATATGCTGGATCCTGAATTTTTTTTACACTCAATATTTCAAATTAATTAATTTCTAATCCTCCATTCAAAAAAAAAAATTGTAACCCCAATTTCTTGGAAATTAATTAATTTGAGATATTGGGTGTAAAAAAAATTTCAAGATCTAGCATATAATCTAATCTAAATAAATGAATATATAAAAAAATTAAAAAAAATTGTCTAATCCCTCTGATTAAAGGGAAAAGCACATAAGAGAAAAGCAGCTAATGTGAGGTGAGGTGAGGCAGTGGAATGATTTTTTTAAAAAAAAATATATCTCCTCTGCCATGCACAGTGGCAGGAAAGCTGCCACCTGACCCAAATCGATGGCAACATACCTGCCACAAAATGTATAATATATATATACTTTCTTTTTAGTTTTTATTTTAAGAATATTACATTAAGGCTATCTTGAGTGAGTGAGAAGAAGAGAGAAGGTCGAGAGCAAGAAGCCAAGATCCAGGGAAGGGGTGGGAAGTGAGTAGGCGACAACGTTTGAAGGCTGGCGACGGCGTTTGATAATAAGAGAGAGGAGAGTTTGCAAGTGGTTTAGTGTGCGATAAGAGAGTTGAGATTGAGAAGGAAGGAAGCCACAACTTTTTCTCTTTGGGATTGGGAGTTGGGACTTAGGTTTTTATAGTTCTAGCTTTTTTATTTAAAAAAGAAAAATTATGTCAGGCTAAACCACAAGCTAGCCCACCTTAGCTCGTAAGTTACATAGACCCATAATTTAGTGAGCTGCCAAAATGCCAACCCTAACCCATGAACCTGTGGGTTGAGCCCATATTATTGGCTATACAATGGATAGCTCCCTCTATTAAGTTTATGGAAAACTAAATTTCCCAATTGTGAGGTAAACCACTAATTTCCTTAGGGAGGACCTTAGGAAAATCCTTTACAACATGTATTTCTTCAATTCCTCCCACAATCTCAACTTGAGCTGAAAATAGTATTAGAAACCCTCATATCCCTTTTCTAAACATCTTTTAGCTTGGGTGGCAGATAAGATATTTAGCTTAGTCTCAATACTAGGCACAAAATCAAAAGTGAGTAGAATTATGGTTTTGTTAGTGTAACCAAGGAAAGCATTATTGGCTAACAACCAATTCATTCCAATAATGACATCAATTTCATAGAATGGCATGCATATCAAGTCAAGTTTGGCAGAACAATATTTAAATCATATCGAACAGTTAGGTGACAACTTTGCTTTTAGTAGGGGTCGAAACAACTAGGTCATTTGGTAACATCTTAATTTTAAGCCTCAACTTCTTAGCACAGTCATATGATATGAATGAATCATCACTAGCTTCTAAATTAAATATAGCACTTAAAAGAAATTTATCAATTTCAAGTATACCTTGAATCAGATCAAGAGACTGACTCGCCTCTTGCCGCATGATTGCAAACACTTGTCCTTTAGTTTGAGGATTGTAATTTTGGTCACAGAACCTAGCCACATGACCAAACATTCCACATCTACTGCAATTTTTTCCCTGCTTGGCAAGTGTTGGCCAATGGTTTCTACCACATTGCTTGCATGAAGTACATTTGCTCCTTTCTTGAATCTTGGCCCTTTCTTGTTTAATGGAGTATTTTCTTTATTTTTCATAAAAGCCTGTGTCTGTTGGGGCCTCTTGAATACAACCTGAGGTTTCTCTTTATTTCTCATCCTATCCAAGTTACTTTCAACTATCCTACAAAATTCAATCAATTTACTAAAAATCCTTTTTTTTTTAGGAGCAATATTTATGATAGTTAGCTTCAATCTTCTTTCTAGATTTTTAGAGTTTCTATGTTCATCATCACATAGCTAAATGTAGGATGAGTATCGAGAAAGCTCAATGTGCTAGCTTGGCCACATATTGGTCAACGGCCATGTCCTCAAATTCTTAAAGAGCAAGGAACTTAACTTCCTTATCATCTCTTACAAATGTTGGAAAATATTTTTTCATAGAACTGTTCAAGAAAATTCTCCCAATTGATTGGGATATTCGAAGCCTGCAAGATTAATTTAGTGCTCTTCCACCAACAATCAACCTCTTTTTTTAGCATGAACGTTGCGAACAAGGCTTTTTGTTCAGAATTACATACCATGACCTTAAGGATTTTCTTCAACAGTCTAACCCAAGCTTTATCATTATTAGTATCAAACTCTCCATCAAAGTTAGGAGGGTGATGCTTATGGAATTGTTCAGTATTTGGTGGCTAAGTTCGTTGGTCAGCGACTGGCTCTATAGGAGGTAGAGGAGGATCAGTTAGTGTAACATCTCAGGCGCTCGCTTGTGGATATTGTCCGCTTCGGCACACAAGGCCTCACGGTTTTGCTTTTTGGCTGGGCCTCGTTAGGCCCATCAAAATGGGTCCATAAGGGAAAGGTCTCCACACCCTTATAAGGCATGCTTCGCTCGCCTTTTCAGTCGATGTGGGACTTCACACTCCACCCCCTTGGGGCCCAGCGTCCAATGGGTCCACAAGGGAAAGGTCTCCACACCCTTATAAGGCATGCTTCGTTCGCTTTTTCAGTTGACGTGGGACTTCACACTCCACCCCCTTGGGGCCCAGCGTCCTCGCTGGCACAATGACTCAAGCCCTGGCTCTGATACCATCTGTAACATCTCAAGCGCTAGCTTGTGGATATTGTCCGCTTTGGCACACAAGGCCTCACGGTTTTGTTTTTGACTGGGTCTCGTTAGGCCCATCCAAACGCGTCCACAAGGGAAAGGTCTCCGCACCCTTATAAGGCATGCTTCGTTCGCCTTCCCGGTCGATGTGGCACTTCACATCGGCCGGAAGGCGAACAACATGCCTTATAAGGGCGGAGACCTTCCCTTGTGGACGTGTTTGGATGGGCCTAACGAGACCCGATCAAAAAACAAAAACCGTGAGGCCTTGTGTGCCAAAATGACAATATCCACAAGCGAGCGCCTGAGATGTTACAATTGGTATCAGAGCCAGGGCTCAAGTCGTTGTGCCAACGAGGACACTGGGCCCCAAGGGGGTGGATTGTGAAGTCCCATATCGACTGGGAAGGCGAACGAAGCATGCCTTATAAAGGTGTGGAGACCTTTCTCTTGTGGATGCGTTTTAATGGGCTTGGCCCAGTCGAAAACAAAACCGTGAGGCCTTGTGTGCCGAAGCGGACAATATCCACAAGCGAACGCCTGAGATGTTACATTTAGTTGGTCATATTTTGAGGCACAAGGGAAGGATTTTCACCTCTGTTCCCATATCTTTCTCTATTATTGTTCCTTCCGGTCAGTTTCTCTCGGAGTTGATCAATAGTTTTTTGTTGGTGGTCCAAGTCTCCACTATCTCTAACAATATTTAACTAGATACAACAACCATAAGTTTAGTAACAAAATGTCTAGTATGAAGTCAATAATCAAAATCAAACCAAACAATTATCACAAAAAATCACTCAAATATAACTAAGTATCAAATGATTTCCAAACATATTAATATGATGTATCTATGTTTGCTGGAGCTGCGCTCTGATACAAAAAATGCCATGCCTTATATTAACATTCTTTAATAAGTTATAGTTTTCTCATTTTCAATCAAAGATAAAAGTTTCTAAAGGAATAAACATACATTCATACTTATAAGATTACAGAAGTGTTTACATGTCATACTTAAAGTATACAGGACATTGCAGCACTACCTCCTCTCCTTGTAACATCCCTTTCTTTTTACTAGCTCTAATCCTTAGTATACAAGTCAGTTTACTAATTTTAGTAGATTTTTGATATTATTATCTTATATACGGTTCGAGGTTCGTGGATGGGTTCCAACACAAATGACTCCTCTACTAAAGACCCAAAGAGAACTAGTGGGGCCTTACACCACTATATTAACTCTATGTTGGTAATTTTGGTAGATTAAGTTAGTTATGTTAGTTATTTGTAACAAATATATGTTGGTTTTTCTAAACAATCTTTCATCATGACTACTTCTAAATAGAAACTCTTTAATGTGTGTAGTCAATAGAAATATTTTGGAAAAATTATAAATTTGGAAAACAAAATGGATAAGAATCTTACATTTAGGATTAAATTCAATTTCCTAAGAATCTTACATTTAGGATTAAATTCAATCTCCAACGAACTCTTATATTAAAAATCAGATGTAGTATCTTGATAGCCTTATCTTCATCTCACTCCCATTAATAAATGCAATGAAAGAGATGGATACATTTTTCAATCTCTAGCAAGCGCAATAATATGTTTATATATCCAACTCTATTCTACGATTGATCTCATCTTAAAAATTATCCTCTTGAATGTAGAAGCACCGTGTTACAGAAAGGAAGTTCCAACCGCGTTTTTTCTGCTAAACCAAACAGTATCTCCTCAATCCTTCATTTTTGAATCAAGGGCTACTTCTAAAATCTAATCTAATAAATCTTGCCGCTACTTTTTGGAAAACACGCAATTCACCCTTTCATTGTTGACTTGAGTCAGAATCTTCTAAATAAAGGAAAAGAAAAGAAAAAATAAAGTTAAAGGGGAAAAAGGAATGAATGAAAGAAAGAAAAAAGGAGGACTACCATGCACCAACTCAAAAGAAAGTGGTGTAATTCTTTTCTTCTTTAAGAAAAACACTCACTCCATTCATTCCATGTTATAAATATCTATTGACCACTTTGCATAGATTAAGGAAATAATATAAATTTTGTTGAGTGCAGAAAACTTTCCTGATTTTCAACCCCCCCCCCCCCCTTTTTTTTTGCACAAATGATCATATATGAAGAATCATAGAAAGTTGGTTATTTGTGGACGTAATGACTAGAATTTACAGTTCCTTTTTATTTTTATTCAATTTTCACATCGGTTATTCAAAGTCATTACAACAGCCAAACTCCACGAATCCCAAGATCATGCCCCTAAATCCCATTTACAAAGATGAGAAAATATGCAAAAGGAAAAACTATCAGGGTAAAGAATCAACAATACAAAATACTCTTTTCAGTCCTTTGTATAAGATCTAATAAACTAATTTGATTAGATTAAAGAAGTTAATTTAAATAATATGACATTTTTCTTCTAAAATACTCTAATCATATTTCTTAATTCCTTCTATTTCCCTCTTACTTGATTATTGTCAAGAAAGTATCAATTGAGTAAATTAGGAAAAAAATTGACAAAAATGAAACATGGGTCTTACATTTATGATCCAATCAACTCCTTAATTAGGTCTTGCACTCAGAAACAGAGAAATAACAAAATGAAACCAAAGGCGTATTGCAGTAATCGAGCTAATAAGGACTTAACTCGAATTTGTGGGTATGAGAATCCAAGTCTCTTACAAAGTGTAATCCATTTTCCTTCTATATTTAATTTACAACTTGCTATGTGCTAAATTTTACAAAAGAATCTCGGGGATCAATGAAACAGGAATGGTAATATTGATCTGTTATTGCAAACAGAAAACCTTGAGGCTGAAAATTTGAACTCGTATCAGAAGTAACAATTAACTATACTTAGGCGCCAAAACAAGGATCTACCGTGCCGTGGTCCTAGTCTCACTTTCAACTTGGCTTTTGTAGAACTGGCTGCTACAGCCTAAACTCTCCCTCAACAATTTCTTTCTCAAGGAGCAACCGAGAAACATGAGGTTTGATGACCACCAGTCTCACCTTCCAGAGTTAATGTCCATTTGCAGCGATCACAGCCAAACTGTTTTCTGTCCTACTTTGAAACACTGTCTTCTGATTACTAATCTGATTCCTGAACATGTTCATATTCATAAGCCAAAAGCAAGGAATAGAAGAGATATTGTCGATAGAATCAAAATACAAGATGCTATGTAATACCTGAGGCAATTCCAAAGTGAGTCATAATGGAGAAGGGCAACAATTCTTCGCTTCTTCTCTCTACCAACTTCTCCACCCCGTTGAACCACTGGCAACTGCTTAATACCCTTGGCTTCCATCAAATCCTTGGCCATAGCCAGGCTTGTATCAGGGTAACAGGTTAAAAGCCCACGCTCTTTTCCACGATAGCTAATCCCTCGAGTACAGGCAGAAGAAACAAGACATGCACGTTCCTGCAAATTTTTCAAGTTGGCTTATCGTGCATTAGATTGATATAAAGGGAGCTTAGACAGTAACCTTAAAACACAAGATTTTATAGAATAACCTGTGATGTGAATGTGACTACTCTATCCTAGTAAATATTAGATATCTAGGCATGAATTCTTGTGTTCATGAGGTAGCCTACTCAGCAGTGCACTTCAAATATATTCTTCAAAGATTACACACTATCTAAAATTTGTTTGTAGCAGTTCTAGTTGTACTCTATGAAATAAGGTGAAATAGATTGATTCAGTCATGGTTCCAAAAATGCATATGAAAATAGTTCCTGCACTTCATGTTGCTGTACGATTGAACACAGACGCAACAGATATGTTGTTGCTTCTGTATTTAATTTTATGGAGAAGCAATAGCCACCCCAGACATACCACGGATTCCATGAATTTAACAAAAAAGCAAATAGGTATGGGGTACTTTCTACATACATCCAGAAGCCCTGAATCAGTCTTGGAAGCATCGCTAGTCTTCTTGGACAGAAACCTTTTAATGTCACCATATGTCAATATTCCTTCCAGAAAATCTTCATCATCAACCGCCAGTACACAATTCTGCTGGCTATCATCCATTAACTTGGTTGCTTCTTTCAGTGCCATATCCAGTGAAACCTTCAGATAATTTTTTGACATGGCAAGGGAAACCTGACCAATAAGAGCACCAACATAATGAGGTGATGAAAATATCAGATTAACAAATGCCAGAAAATAAGATCAGAAGTCAGTAACATGCTGCTGAGTCAATCCCAAAATAGCTGTGATAGTAAAACTACCTCCAATTCTAAATATAAGACCCAATTGACTTTTTTGGGGAGATTAAGGAAGCTAATTAAATTACTTTAAAGTATTTATTTATATTTATCGTTTTTTCTCCGAACTAATTTGTCTGACTTATAAACTGATATATAATTTAATCATACACAACATATAATATGATTAAGTAACTTATTTAGTTTTTTTAATCTCTTCAAAAAAAAAAATCAACCGGGTCTTATATTTAGGATTGGAGGTAGTAGTTATGAGGAAAGAGAAAGGTATTCTCAACCTTAAGATTTTCTAGAAGTAGTTCCTCATCAACAGCATTTCCTACAATAGAGAGTTCTAAACCACTTCCATTGGTTTGTCTCAAGTTCCCTCCATCATTATCTTCAGGTGCAACGGAAGTATATCCTCTTGCTAAGCTTCTTGAATCGGGTGCATCATTCTCCTTCACCTGATTTGTCACTGAAGGAACCCATATTGCCAACCCAACAGCGCCCTGAGAGCAGGGTTGACAAACACACAAAGAGGTATTCAACATAAAATCAGCCTTCAGAATCTTTTATATCACACAGAATTGGAAATTCTATTCAAACCCCATCATCAACAGAATTGTTAAATTTTGAAATTTGAAAGCAAGAATGCACAATAGTTGAGGTTCAGACCACAAGTCATGGTTAGATGCATTCCATGTAACCAAAATTTTAGATGAAAGAAAATTAGAGAAATACTGCATAGAAGTAATTCATCGATCAAAACCAAAAGAGTAAAAGATATTAATACCATGGCAACAATGACCCTTTTTATTTTTTAAAAAAAGAAGATGCTCACATGGTGGGGGAAAATTATACATGCCTAGCTTTAAGAAAAAGCAAGAAAGCCATGACGCGAACTAATATGTAGTATGGAAACTGTTCATGGAAAATTAAGAATATACCCAATTATCTCATTTGAGAGGGAAAGGAAATTTGCTCGAGTCATTTCATTAACCATGTACAGAGTTATACAAATTTCTTTTGCAACAACAAGAAATAACACTAAAGAATGATTACCATGAGAGGAAGTAATATTCTATAATCTTTTGTCAGCTCAAAGAGAAGTAGAACTGAAGTCAAAGGTACTGAGCAAACTGATGCTAGTGTAGCGGCCATTCCAACCTGTGGTAGAAGTTAAATAATCCTTGTATGAACTTGCAATAATAAAATATATATCTAAACCAAATCAGACTTGAAATGCAAATCACAAGGGTCACATTACCAGTGCATATGCCTGGGGTTGGGCAACAGCATCATTTCCAGGAATAGCTGAATTGATAAGCTCAGCAGCAGAGCCTCCAAAAACAGCACCAACTGCAGCACCAATCATTAAACTTGGTGCATAAAGACCACCTACAAGACCAGATCCCTTGCAAAGAGCTGTGGCAATAACCTTGGCAGCAGCCAATTGAGTAAGCAGCCATATTCCTGGAGCTGAAGCACTTTTTCCAGTATGCAAAATTTCTTCTACATTTGTAAATCCCCAGTACAGTATTCCAGGGTATTTAAGAGCTATAGCTCCAGCTCCTAGACCACCTAAAGCAGGGCATACCACAGTAGGAAGGCCAAATTTTTCCTTCATGACCTCAAAGAATTTGTCGAACCAAACAACCAATCGACTAAAGGCCACACTTACAATGCCACATAGCATGCCCAATATTAGGTATAAAGGTAGTTCTGCAAGGTAGCATCATAATAAAATGTTAGGGCATTCATTTTGGTGAAAATGCCCCTCTATACTAAGAGTTAGAGGTTTTAGATACTAGATTGATTCTGTGTCTTCTCTGGAGCTTATATCAAATCAGATCATGGCTTTCTTTGTTTTCGATATCAAACATATGGAACTGGTGAATCAGACTGTGATTATATATTTCGGTTAGGCAAAGAAATCCATTCATCCATTAGTAATCTTGTATGTCAGCAGAGAAAAAAAATATTTCCAAACAATTTCAAGTCACTTACATATTGTCTAGTCATAATTATTGCTCACTTGAATGTCATTGAACAGAATGGTACTTGCTAATTAAAATTAACATAATTATAAACTATAACAACCCCAACACTCTAAGGGCACATAAAGGAGAGAAGTTATGTAAAAAAGTCAAGAATATTACCATATTTCACGTAATTTCAATATTTTTCAGTGAAGTTATTGAGTGACAAGAAGATTAAATTACATTCTAATTTACCAAGAAATGTAAAATTCCTTAGAAGTTGAATATCTTGTAATAATTCCTGTATATACAGGTGTCTAAAAACTACCATGAAATGTTTGACAATATTAAAATTTGACGGTTATTCGGCCTTCTTTCAACAGTATTAATATCAAATCAGTTTAAAAGAAAAGGAAACAGATTAGAAAAGTATTTTTCCTTAGAAGTTCCTTTTCATACAGGTAATAACAATGTCATTCATAGAATACAGCAAATATAAGTAAAAAAACCTGCAGCAGATTTCAAATCATAGGAAGGCACTGTAAAAGCTGACTGGGTTCCAAGTAAAACATTTGACACAGTCGATGAGATGACAGAAGCCAATATAATCATGGCAGTTGTAAATGGGGGAGAATTCTCTGCACGGAGAGGTCTTAACACTGTTTCAATAGCAAAGAAACAACCAGCAACTGCTGCATTGAAGCCTGGATACAGGGGAAAAAATTTAAATAAATAAGAGCTAACTTATCCAACACTTACAACAGAAAGAAAATTTTGGATACAATTCAATGAGTTCATAAACAAACATTAATGAAAGAAAAAGGTTTTAACTGTTTCCCAGCCTACACTTTCATTTTTCTCCCAACCCAATGCTACCAATCTTTAAATTTGAAAATGTTAGATTTTAGATGGTTCACCTTCTTTCTTCTAACATGAATTATATCATTAATTTCCTATTTATTTTCCAATACTTATTTGATTCTAATTTTCTCATATCGAGCTGTAAGTTCATTTCTTTCTCATTCTCCATCTAATTTTTTTTTTTTCTCTCATTTTCTTTTGCAGTATTGTTTCTTTAAAATGGTAAAAAAAACAGAGAGAAGAAGCGTTTTCTTCCAGCATTTGCAGTACATTTCTTCCTTATAAACATCCTTAAATTTATCTTTCTCAAATATGATGAGGGAGGGAAGAAGTGCAAGTAAAACCACATTTGACAACAATAAGTATGTTTCTCCTAATTTATGCATCCCTCTCCTATTCATCATAAACATGTGGGTAAACCGCCCTGGGAAAAGGGGGCGCTCAACAAAATTAATAAAACATGTCACATGGAAGATGGAAATCAAGTCAATATTTCTGCATTAAATATATTTTGGTCATGAAACCTAAAGATGGTGACAGAATTGCATACAATCATTGATGTGTGCCTGATAATTACTTTCACTCACAGGCTTATTATAGGTTACACAAGATTTATTGAGGGCTCATCTAGTAAATAAATTTTGTGGAGTAATCTTAACTACAATCACATAATTACAATTTTTTTACTTTGTCGTATTTGGAGTGTACTGTAACTCTTGCAACTGTTACTAAATGGATACGTCTTTTCCTGAATCAGACATATGCAAAATGAGTTTGCACAATCATTTGTGGCAAGAACTTATGGAAGTTTTTGGATGATGAGTCTTTGGGTACTCATGACATATCTTATTCAGTGTGCCTTTTCACAAATGAAGTCAAAGCCCAAGTGGATACATATGGTGCACAAGAGAGGTGACAAGGATCCGAGATATGTTTTATGACCAATAGCTTGGAGATGCATCTCTCGTCATCTTTTCCTATCCCTATTATCTTTCTTCAATAGGAAAATTGCTCGCTAATTTAACTTTTGATGGGTGGGGGATTCCTTCATATTCCCAAAAAATGTGAGTGACAAGTGGCTTCAGGGTTTTACTCAATAAAAAGAAATAGGGTGGGCATGGGGTCAGTGGGACAAAGAACAGGCTAAACCAGCAAGTTGGATTGGAAACGAAGTGAGCTGATTGCCCTGATCCTTTGAGCAGTCATGTGAACCTCAGAAACTGGAAGGCAAAAAATTAGTGAACAGTCCAAAACTGAACAGATTAAGAGCATTTTCTTGTTAGTTATTATCTCTAAATTGCTTAACTGTACAAATGGGATCAACAAGAATTTTTCACAGCGCCAAGAGTGACACTTCTTAATGAGTTGCTTGGTAAGCAGAATCGAACAGATTGAAGAGCAAAACGAAATTGAAAAAGTGACTTGTGGATAAAAAATGTCATATTTGTCCTAAAATAAAAATAAAAATAACAATAGATGTATAATAGACATTATATATCTCTTTTCCTTTAGCAATGAAAGGGGTTTTCTTTCTTATATTCAAACAAAACGAGCTATAAGTACCATATACTTACAGTACCACAGGGAAATAATTATTATAGAATAAGGAAGAGTATAGAACTTTTTAAAGTTAGATAGCTCATTTTATAAAATCATATCAAATTTCAAGTGGAAACAAGAAGATTTCGCCCATGGTATTATCATTCCAACCAACAGTGATTTGAGCACCTGAATATATAAATGCATACTCGTGGAATCACTCAAAAATAGTTTGAGTGAGGATTAAACGAGCAGTGAAGGAAATGGACATCAATAACACCGTGTATAGCAAAATTACATGCCACAAGAAAACCTGGTTACCTGAAGAAATCCCAGCTGCTGCTCCTGCTGCCACGAGGGCTATCATTCTTTCTCTGTTATTTTCCATCATTAAGGAGAATCCATGAGCACATGACTTTCCGATGTCTACACTAGGACCCTCAGGACCCAAAGAACCACCAGTACCTAAAGTAATTGCGGCCTGAATAGCCTTTATTGTTGGAAAAAACCCAGCAAGCAAATCAAAACCCTGCCTTTGAGAAGAACTGGACTGCTTAATTTGATCCAGAATTTCGAGTAAACCGTGCATCAAGCCAACAATGACTCCGCCAGTGACAGGAATCAAAAGAATTCGATGCCAAGTATCAGTCAATCTCTGCAATCGAAGCCAAGCAGCACCCTCGGTTGGGGTACCAGCCCAGGCCCATTCATGAATGAGATGCACTCCTTTGTTGAAAGCCGCGACGCAGAGACCAGTAGCGAGACCAAGAAGACAGCCAATGAGAAGTAATGCCCATTCAGGAGGAGCACTGTCGCCGAGAGCATCGTCAGAATCGACATGAAGATCCAATACATGATGATGATTATAATGACGCGAGTGAGAGTGAGACTCATCTCGTCTTTCTCCATTTTCTCTCTGATCTCGCTTGAAGCTGTGCCTGCGACCAGAGAATTCCCTCTCCAATTTCTTCAGAAAACCCTTGAATGGCGAACCCCCTCCTCCTCCTCGATCTTGAGCTTCTACGTCGCCCTTTCTGTCTTCTGCAGCGTTACCGTTCAATGCCGTTACCCCCAGCAGGCGACTCTGATCACTCTCCTCTCCTCCCAACATTGGAGATCTCTGAAATCCCCAAACAGAGATATGCAAAATCTCTGTTTTATTGTGTATAAAATCAAAATCTGGGATCTTTCAGCACGATGCGCTTGAGGCACGTCTTCATGACTCCTATAGATCTCATACGACTTCCATTTATTAAATTCAACAATGGAAATCAAGCCACAAGTTTCATTCACCTTCACGTCTTTCTCAATCACTTTCCGAACAAAGCCCTCAAGCCTTTCTTCTCTGTTCTCCTTCCTGCGTTTCTTTTTTGCTACGTGGGTCTGCGAGTGTGAGAAAACTTTAAAAAAAAAACGCGTAATTGTTTATTGTTGATGGCTTGATGGTACCAAGGTATAAATTGCTGCTGGAGTCCGACCGAGTTGAAACTTGAAACTTGAAAACAACTCATCCTCATTCCATGCTTTTATTTTATGTAATTCTTAGATGTTTTTCCTCCTAAAAAGCATATAAAGAAACATGAGAAAATCTTTTTTTTTTGGTCCTTTTTAGAGAAAAAATCACAAAAAATGTCGAGTCTGAAATCAAATCCCGAAAAAGCGCGAGATTTTCGAATCTACGTGAGTTTTTAACGGTAGATATAGTTGTTAACGAATCTTGATATAGTTGTTAATGAAATTTGATTTAGTTATTAGAAAATTGTTCTTAATGGGGTGATTTAGTTATTAATTAACAACTATATCACCTCGTTAACAACTTCACGCAAAGATTCTGAAAATCTAAAGATTTGAATTTTGAGCCTTTTTTGGGATTTTTTCTTCAAAAAGTGCTTGCGAAAAGGATTTTCCCAAGAAACATTGATGAAATTTTTTTAAATTTTATTTTAATTTTTTTTAAAAATTATTTATTTAAAGTAAATTATATACTATATCCCGAAATATTTTTTGCGATCGAATATCTCAAATTAATTAATTTTCGGTCTTGCATTCGAAATATTTTTCCCATCGTAACACACCGCATCCGTAAATTAATTAATTTGAGATATTGGGTGTAAAAAATATTCCGGATGTAGTATATAATTTAATATAAATAAGTATATAAAAAAAATCCATCAATATTTTTTTATGTACTTCTTAGGAGGAGAAGCACCTAAGAAGCACATAAAAAAAAAAAAGCATGTAATGAGGATTCGAGCGGTCAACCATGGTATTAAAATCGGACCAGTTATTAAATTGATCGGGATATTGGAGATTGAGCTTCGGAGTTAAATCGGAGCTAACCTGGTACAAACTGGTGAAAAAATAAAAAATTTTAAGGTTATTAATATGAAATTATATAAAAAATAAAATAAAAGGGAAAATTACACACAGGTCCCAAGGAAGAGAATTAATCACAACAAAGTCCCTTGAAATAATGAAATTACACATAAGTCCCTAGGGGCTTCTGTGTAATTATTTGTAAACATAAAATTACTTTTTTGCCCATACTGCATAAAAAAGGAAACAATCAGAGCAAACATTTCGTGCACGGGAGAACTGGATTTGTCAAAAAGGGAAAAATGGAAAAATCATGTAAGCAAGTAGGTGGATCAATCTCCGACGTTTAAGGCAAGTAAGTGACATTTTCATGTCTTAGGCAAAGCTTAAAATATGCAGCTGTCATGTATTCTACGTTAGATGAATAATTTATTTTGTGGGTGTTTGTTCTTTGCATTCAGAGAGTGAAGGGTTGGTGAAGGGTTAAAGTTTGAGCTCATTAGTGGACTATAAGCTAGTACCTAGGTAAGTAATGCTAAGATTTTGTTAAAGATATCTCTTTACCATTGAAGTTGGGGTTTCATGCTATTAGGTAGGGTTAATGACATTGTACTCTGTTTTTTGGGAAGGTAACAGAGGAGTAATAGAAGGACTACTCTGTTTTATTGGTTTCTAGTTGATGTGATGATGGAACGTTTAGTTACAAGTTCTAATAGGATTTAATAAAGTTGTTGTTAATACGTGCATTTATTGTTGTAAATACATGCTTTTTCAGTTGTTAATACAATCTTGTTGTTGCAGATTGTCTTGACATATGGCAGGTACTTCTGGAAAAAATCTATTCTGTTTCTTTCATTTGGGGGGGGAGTTTTTAAATGGTGGGGGAGATAAAAGTCAATATGTAGGAGGTTTGGTAAGAACAAAATTTATAAAGGAAGGCACAACCTATGACGAATTGCAAAGAATCATATCATCTCTAATTGGAAAAGAAAGCAATGACATTCGACTGAAATTCAAAGTTAGCTTTGATCCATCAACATATGTAGATCTTGTAGACAATGAAGGGGTGAATCATTTAATAAAGTTGAATGAAGAATGCAGGCATGTTTACATTGAAGAGAAAGGGAATAATGACAATATACAACCACCATTGAATGCTGAAATGCAAGAGGAAGAAGAAGTGTAGGTTTAGTTGCTATAACAAAGCTAATTTGTTTTTGTATAAGTGTTGAATGAGAGCTCATACATTGTCATTACTAATACGGTAACTTGTCGTTTATTGCAGGGATGAGGACTTGTTTAGATTTGCAGGTGGATTGTCTATGTCTCCACCTTCTTTGGTAATTGAAAGTGAAGAGCGGCCATCTTTGACATGGTGTACTCAAATTGTGCCAACACCAAGACCGGAGATGAATCATACCAAGTGAAGGGATTTGATTGTTGGAGAAGGACAAATTTTTGCCAATGTTCTGACCCTTTGTCAAACGTTATAAAAATACACCATTGCACACAAGTTTTTGTACCATTTTGTGAAGAACAATCAACAAAAGGTAATTGCGAAGTGCAAGGTTGATGGTTGTCCTTGGTAGATTGGTGCATATTCATCGAGAGAACATCAAAATACAGAGTTCCTTAGAATCAAAACATACCGAAGTGCACACATCCACCAAGCGCAGGACAACCTAATTGTTTCTCATCCACCTCGATCCACCTTTAACATCCTCAATTGTAATGGATGGTTTAAGGGGCAATATCGACAAGACTGCCCCTAAAATTCGCTCAGACATGTATAGAGTATGGGGTGCGAGTGAGCTATTCCCAAGCATATAGGGCCAAAGAAAGAGCATTGAGGGAAATACATGGTCGAGTACAGGAGTCTTACTAGGTTATCCCTTGGATATGTGAAAGACTTATTGAAAGTGATCCTAACACAGTTGCAAAATGGGAAGCCTCATCAAACAATAGTTTTCAGAGGCTATTTATTGCTTATGGTTGCTCAATTAAAGGCTTTTTAGATGGATGCCGACCCATACTTTATATTGATGGATGTCATCTGAGTGGCCCATACAAGGGAACAATGTTGTCAGCTTGTGGATATGATGTAGGCAATGAAATGTTTCCCTTAGCATATGTCATTGTTAGCGGTGAGACATATGATGAATGGGCTTGGTTTCTATGGACTGTGAAAGAAATAACTGGATCAATGCAGATAACAATCGTGTTTGATCGTAATAATGCCATTATTGGTGCGGTAAAAGACATATTTGGCAATGAGAGACATGCTTTTTGCTACCGGCATTTAAAGGAAAATTATAGTGTCGAGTTCCTAAAAATCAGTAAAGGTGTGAGACGAGCATCGGGACATAGTAAGGACACTGCACTTAAGCTCCTGGATGGAATCACCTATGCAAGGCTCCACTAGGACTTCACTGATGCGATGGGAAAATTAACATTGTTCAATCCACAATTGGCACAATGGGTGGAGACAAATGGGGATGTAAACCGATGGGCCCTTAGTAAGTTTCCTTTCAAGAGGTGGGATAACATAACCACTAATCTTGTCGAGTCCTTTAATGCATGGATGCTGAAAGAGAGGAAGCACACCGTCACTGTTTTAATACAAGAGCATAGAGAGAAATTGGCACGAAAATTGCTTGCGAGCAAAATGGGTTTGGCGAATTGGAAAAATTGTGTTGGACCCAATATTGAAAAAAAAAAATCTTTCAAGTTCAATATGCTGAAAATATGCCTGTGCAATATTATGGAGACCATCAGTTTTCGGTGCAAACTACATGTGGTGATGGTACATGATATGTTAACTTAGATCTTCGTGAAAAAAAATGCACGTGTTTAGCATGGGAAATGAGTGGCCTTCCTTGTGCACATGCATGTGTATAAAGCACTTTAATGGTAATGTGTACACATTTGTTGATGAGTGCTTTAAAGTTTCTGCCCAAGAGAAAATATATGCGAATAGCATGAGGCCAGTTGCAACACATGATTGTTCACGTGCTGATGCTCCTATAGTGACATATATGCTAACACAGACATTCTTGGAACCTCCCATTACTACAAGGCCATCAGGGAGACCAAAAAGAAAACGAATTGAATCTGAATTTCAAAACAAGAAGATTTATCATTGTAGGAGATGCCATGAGGCTAGACACACGGTGAAGACATGCAAAAATCCAAATCCCAACTGAAAACACGATGTACATACTTTTGATTGTTAATGGCTTAGTCATTTTGTCTATACACACCTTGTATTAATGACTTCTTGTAACACCTTTTTGTATTTTGATGGGTGGACAAGAACTTGTAATTACAGCTTACACATGGACGTGAAACTATATATGATATTAAGTTCAATGAGTAGGTGCAAATACCCACTTATTCATACAACTTAATATTTTGAAATGATATTCACTTCTTAAGCTAGCCTTATATAGCAACATTCTCGTTAGTTGTTGTTAATATATGTTTTTTTCCGCTTGTTAATATAGCATTTGTTGTTGTTGTAAATGGCCTAATATAGATTTGAGAAATGAAAAAATCCAGGTTTTTCAAAAGTTGTTGTTAATATATGCTTCTTATGTTGTTAATATAGCATTTGTTGTTGTAAATGGCCTCTGGACGTGAGAAATAAAAAAATCCAGGTTTTTCAAAAGTTGTTGTTAATATAGCATTTATTGTTGTAAATGGCCTCTGGACTTGAGAAATGAAAAAAATCCAGGTTTTCAACAGTTGTTGTTAGTATATGCTTCTTATGTTGTTAATATGCAATTTGTTGTTGTAAATGGCCTCTGGACTTGAGAAATGAAAAATCCAGGTTTTCAAAAGTTGCTGTTAATATATGCTTTTTCTGTTGTTAATATAGCATTTGTTGTTGTAAATAGCCTCTGGACTTGAGACATTAAAAAAATCCACGAATCTTAGGTTGTTGTTAATATATGCTTTTTCTGTTGTTAATGTATGCTTTATCTTGTTGTTAATATAGCATTTAGGGACAATCAAAGATTCTCCTTTTAAGCAACACATTATCAATTTAGTCAAGTTTCAATATAGCATTTCCTATTGCTAATGTACATTTGGCTCTAAGGCTAGTCATGAAATAGTCAGATTTTGCTCTAAGGCTTGGAACATTCAGTTGACATTATATACATAGTTGAAAATCGAAATAAGCCCATAACAATGCGAACGCTTTCAACTATTTTACAATAACATCTACAACTCTATTTATTCTTCTTCGATTGTTTGTTGCCTGGTAGTTGGGACAGCACCTTCTGCGCATGTGTGTTTTTCTCATGCGATACAAGCCACCATAAGCATTCAAGCTTAATCTACTGTAGTTGCTCATGTAACGTAGTCATGGTATACCCTTCTTTGTCTTGGGGAGAGCCATCCCATCCATGTAACCATGATAGAACACGGACACCACAAGAATGCCTGAAATGAAAATGTCACATACAGTGTGTGAAGAAGGCGGAATATCACCTAGAGGGGGTGAATAGGTGATCTCAAAATTCTTTTGACCTTTGCTTGGGCATGATTCATTGACGAGCTATCTTTTGTATGATTAGTAATCGAGGAAGACAAGGCGATTAGGATAAATGACAAGAAAAGTTATCTTGGTTTTCGGTCTAACTCCTTGACCTACGTCCGGTCCCCGGACACACTGGGATTTCTACTATCTTATAGTCACAATTACACACTCTAGCTTACATAGTCACTCAAGATGATCCTTTCTCTCTAGGTCTCACTCCCCCTTACAAGTTGTAATCGTACACCCACACTCAAGATACCTCTATCAAATTGAAAGCTCTCAACGGACAAAATCAAATAATCAAATCTGAAGATCTCTCAACAGCTATATTCAACAGACCTGGACCCAACAGCTAGTATTTCGAATTGCTCCAAGTCTGAACAGATCTATAACAGTCACAAGCTTCAAATCAGTTTAAATACTTGAAGATTTGAAGTCTGCAAACTGAGAAAAGAAATACACAGAAAACGCATACAAAGATTTCAGTCTTTTACTGTTGTATTATATTCATTTGTATCTTTGATACATTGTGCTTCAGTGCTTATCTTTATTCACTCTTTGAGAGAGTTTATTTCTGTAATCATTCTTTGTAAGAATCTCAAAGTTGTGGGACTTTGAGGTTGGGTTTTTAGATTACAACTTGTAAGGGGGAGTGTATCCTAGGGAGATGATAACTTTCGAGTACGAGTGTGTATCGATTGGATACAATTACGGACTTGTAAGGGGGAGTGAGTCCTAGGGGAAAAGGATCATCCCGAGTACGAAATGTGTAATTGTATTTGAGTGATAGTGGAAAATCCCAGAGTGTCTGGGTACTGGACGTAGGTCAAGGAGTTGGACCGAACCAGTATAAATCTTTTGTGTCAAGCTTTTCTACTCTATCTCTACTTTACCTTAGTTTCCATCTGTTGTGTGGGTGATCGAAAAGAATTTTTGAAATCCCCAATTCACCCCCCTCTTGGTGATTTCCTTCACTTTCACAGTGAACCAATAATTTGAAAGTGATGAACAACAATGAACCAAAAATACTTACATATCATTTTGCAAATGCACTTTGGCCCAGTTTACATGGTCAGGAATTTGTCTTCCTTTGGCAAATAGTTCTGGTTTAACTTTTCGAAGTATTTTATGGAAGCAATCTCTATGCATGAACATAAAAGATTTTTCAGGTCAGCATAATAGATTAACATCTTAACAACTAGCAGTAACAACAGCAAAATTGCCAATTCACAACACAACGCATCTAGTTTAGTGTGTTGTTCTTACACATCGACTTGCCAACCAATCCTTGGCTTTAAACTCTTGTTGACTTTTAGTCAATCTCTTCGGTTTATTTGTATGTTGAGACCCTTTTGTTGCTTCTTCTTCCTTATTCTGTAACTTTAGATACGTTATGCTGTCGACATGAGTCAAGGGCATATAAACATATGGTTTTTGTCTCGAAAACGTAACAAAACCAGTGATTCAAGTGTAGTGTTGGACCAAAAATGAAGTCACAATGGCCGATGTTATATCCAATATGTTTCGGTAGGATCTCTTTTTCATGCGCTTCCCATGACCACTTCTGCGGATTGTCAGGCATTTTTTCCATCAACTCTGCTGAGAAAATGTGTCTTCTCACATGGCCAGACTTCTGCAATTCATCCTCGACCAAGGTCTTGCCAACCATTGACATAAACTGTGCGCGTTGAAGAAAATGTTACTAATCAGCAGAACAACCAGACAAAAATTGGCATGCGTTTTCAAGTCACTGGTAATAAACAACGAAAAGCTCTTAAGTGGCACGCTTCTCAGAAACCAAACAACTGAGAAATTGAAATAGTAGAAATATACAAGGAGACACAAAATTCTGCTTAATATTTAATCTTTTCCCCTTAGAAAATGGTCCCAAAAAACAAAAACCCTAAGACCCATTGAACCACAATTTTTTTTTAGAATGCTCCCCAAAGTTGAAAACAAAATAAACATGATTGCCAATGCACAATTCATGGAAAATCTGGAATCCTATCGAAAGTTTGCAGGAGTGGATTCTTGGCATAAGCTAAACAGATTAAAAATAAAGGAGAAAGCCCAGTATTGACCACTGACCTGGTCATTTATCCATTTTCCTTCGCATAGACATTGAAGTTCACCACGGGTGAGAAAATAGTCATACATACCTACAAACTCTCTGATACACAAACAAGTGTAGGAAGTTAGTTGTCATGGTTAAATTTAATAAGTTTGCTAACTTACTCCAGCTCCTCCTCTTTGGTACATGTTCTGGTGCACAACTGATATAAAACTTTCTTTTCGTTGTCATTTTTTGGTCTCTTTTTACCCATAGTTGTCACCACCCATGGAGACCCAATTGCAGGTCTTTTGAGCCTTGTAGATTTCCTCAAGTTTTGAAATTCTTCCTCCACATTGACTTTATCTTCAGTTGAGTCATTATTGTGTTCACATTCCTCTCCTTGTTGTGACGTATGATCTTCACTTTCAGACCCTTCTTCTTTACTTCCAGACCATCTTTCATCTTCATCCTCATCTTCATCAGTTGACTTTGAACCTTCATCTTCATCCTCATCTTCTTTTTGTATGTCTCCCCCATCCTCTTTATTTTGTGAACAAGGTTCTTCATCCTCACTTTGAACCTCATCATTGCCATAACCTTCATCAATTTCTGCCCCCTTCAAGAGCCTAGCTTGAAGTGAAAGCAGTTCTTCTTGCACTATGGACATCACCCTAGACATCACTCGATCATATGTTATCTTCATTTCCTGAAAAGTATGATGAATAAATTAATTAGTGATTTAATTGTACCCATTGTGGACGTAACATCGAGATCGCATCCTTACCGGGTGAGTGAAGATTGTTTCTTGATGCAATTGCGTAGATGACTGGCCAACTCCATCACCGTAAGGAAGTAGCAGCCACTCTCCTCTTGACCTTAGTGTCATCCCAAAAATGAATCACATTCCACTGTAGGGGCTTGTAAGGGGCCCAATGGAAAATTTTGCAAGCAATAAATTTGCATTAGAAGTCAATAACCAATTGTCAGCAACAAATGACAACTTGTGCTGCAGCAATTTACAATGCATGATACAATGACCAATTAACTAACATGAAACAGATTAAAAAACACATGCACTTACCATGAGAAAATACATACAATCTCCAATATATATTGGTTTCCCTAAAACTACCGCTTTCCCTTTCCTTACTTTTTTCTTGTACTCTCCAATAGAATTACAAAGTTCATTTAGCATAAAGGTGCACCAATCATACTCCTTAAAATCTTCCTTTGTCGCCACAATGACCTTCAAAAGTGCGTCACTAACTTTATTGGCCGCACCAGGACACAAGAAGGTTCCCAAGGCAAAAATAACGAAAAGGATTTCAAAATCTTCTTCCACCTTGCTTTCAATTATCCAGTCCCTTATCATCTTGTATGGGATTGACCCATACGATCTCTTTAGTGACTTAAATGCTTTATCGTCCTTCTTGGATTTTCTTTCAATCTCCCCCCATGACATGGTAACCCCATCATTTGTTTCACATCTTTAGGGCCTACATGAAGTGACTTCCCTCGAATGGAGAAACTCTTTGTTGGAGGGTGAAAAGCGTCCATAAACCGACCACATAAATGTCGAGGAATTTGTGCACAACATATATTAACCAACTTATGGAATCCTATCTTCTCCAACCTCTCCATCCTATCCGGTCTATTTTTAATCTCCTCACACACTTTCATAAATTGATTTGGGGCACAACGAGTAAGGAAAGGAACAACATATTTTTTCCCCTGGCCCCTACTTAATTTCTGGGCTCTCTTCCTATATGTTTCCCTCTCCTTATCTCTTAACGCATTCCATGCTTGTTTAACAGCGTGACTCTCCTTTCTCAACAGCTCGACCTCTTCATTCTTCTTCTTCTTTTCCTTGAAATACTCTTTCGTGAACAATTTATATCCGGAGATCTTTGGAATGACCTCTTTCTCTGTCGTCATATTGTTATTACCTGAAAAATAACATGGGCAGTTTGATTTAATTTCTTTATATAGTAATGTTCACACAGGAAACATAACCCCAAAATAACAGCGATTAAACCCAAAAAACGCTTAGAAATTGGAACTTCTAATGTTTTGTGGTATCTATACAATAAAAAGTCTAATTGTAATTGTTACTTTCACCAGAGGATTAACATACATATATTGCTTTTAATCAACAACAAATATTAAGCTCTGCCAAAGAATTATTTGCAGTGTTTCATCAGTATGATTTTATTCAAACTTAATATTAATACACCTAAGTAGCAATGTCCACATGAAACCAGAATTCATTTGTGTGAACAACCTAAAGAACTACAAATTTTTGTTGACTGCCAAATGTCAATCATGAAAACTTCCAAGGAAACCATAAAATCTTTAGAAGGAGGAGAAAAGCATAACATGTTAAGCAAATTGTGCCCTATGAACAGAGAAGTCATAATAATATGCAAGAAGCAAAAATTAGGTCAAGAAAACTTGGCAATCAATATAAAAAGCCTAACACGATTCATCATAACCTATTAGGACTAATGGCACATTACTCACACATGCAAATATTAAAGATCAAATCAAAGAATATTGACCTGTAGCATGAGCATGATGATACTGAGCAATGAGCAATGAGAGACCCAAGTCCTTGTCTCTGAAAAAGAGACTGTGGAAATAGAGAAACCAGAACTTGGGTCTCTCCAAGTAGAGCCAAAGCCAAAAGAACTGTCAGAAGGTGAGATAAAAGACAAGGAAGTTGAGACTGATAAAGAGATAGTATTTGATGTAGTGGGGGAAAAGCCAAGAGTAGGATTTAGAGGCAGAGGAGAAAAGAAAGGACGTGGTGACTGAAAAAGAGCTTGTGTTTGATGCAGGGGAGGAAAAGCCGAGAGAAGAGGAGAAGAGCAAGGACGTGGTGACTGAGAAAGAACTTGTAGGTGAGTTTGTGACAACTAAAGAGATATCAAATGATACAGTGAAGGAACAGAAAATTGAAAAAGTGGAGGAAACAAGTGACAATTAGGAATGTCTAGTCAAATCCCTTTGAAACCTCAAACCTATTTATAAAACAATAACAATTAGGAATGTCTAGTCAAATCCCTTTGAAGCCCTTAAACCCCAACCCACCCAAAAAAGAAACATTACGCTCGGAACTCATGGCAACTGCATAACCAGCTACCCAGTACCTACTCTAGAAAGCATCCCATTCAGATTTGTCATATTTAAACCAAAAGAAGAGAATTGAAACATAAAAAAAGAAAAGGAAACAGAATAAGTTGCAAACATAAAACCATGAGAAGTTGAAATTCCCACAATATTGTTCATGGAAATGCAAGAACTAAAAATTAAGCCCCGTTTCATCAAAAAATAATAATCCAGCAACAGCCCAAATTCACATGAGTACTTACTCTAATTGTTCTAGATAGCGTATTCTACAAGAACCTCAGGTTCTGCGTCAAGAAGCAACATGAGTCTCGTCCATGACCATCCCAATCAAATTTCAAGGAATAAAGATTCACCAATGCCTGTTTGACAGCAGTAAGAAACCAAGAAAACAAATGCTTAGATGAATGCTCAACAAGAACTGAAAATACAGAAAGGGCTCTTGGAGACACGCATTCAGCAAGAACAAAACTCAAAAAATAACCGAAAAAGGTTCAATCTTCGGAGTTTAAAAACTATCCCAAACATGATTCAACAGAAGCACATAAATTGGAGAAGAATGGGAAAATGGAATATGAGGATTGAGATAGGAAGGAGTACCCGGTTCGGCAACTCGTGTGTGTGTGAGATGGTGGAGAACGAAGGTGAATGAAGAAGACTGCAGACGGGACGGGGGACGAGATCGGGGGAAAAAACCCTAAAATTTAACGTCTTCACTTGCGGTTATGTGACCCACTGTGGCTCCGCCACGAACATCAATGAGAGATGCAGGGAGTCTCGCACAATCCCACTGGCGACGAACAAGGAATGACGGATGCGGTCTCTCGGGAACGGCGTCGAAGGGCTCGGTCGAATGTCGAAAGGCTCGGTCGAATTAGTTGAGAGGGAGATGACAGATTGATTCAGTGATTTAGGCGTGTTTCTTCTTTGTCCAAAATGGTAATTTTGCATTCACAAATAATTACACTTCTGTGTAATTTGGTCATTTTAAGGGACCTAATTGTATTTTATTTGTCATCCTTGGGACTCCGTGCGTAATTTTCCCAAAATAAAAAATAATTAAAAAATATGGATTTTTTTTTAAAAATATATAATTTCATATTAATAACCTTAAAATCTTCATTTTCTCACCCAAACAAACTAGATTAATGTTCGAACTAGATCGATTTACCAACCGGTTCGTCATTTTTCAGGCCGAAGCGACCGGTCTGCTTCGATTTTAATAACATTGGAATTGAGGGACTCGCAGGCTAATGGTACAAGATCTCCCATTTAAATGGAATATTGTAGGTTTATAATCTCATGGCTGGTGACCACCCCTTTATTGAAAAAGCTAAAGAAACTGAATCGACCAGCAGTAAGGCAGTTTGGAAGAATTGATTGTGATGAAAGAAATAAAAGGGGAAGGAAGAATTGATTGTGACATGAAGAAATAGGAAGGGAAAGGAAAGGGAATAGAAAGAAAGGAAATTGAAAATGGTTTGATTATGTATGTTTGGTTGTTTGAAATGATAATAAAATAGATGGGAAAAATATATAAATGACCATTTTGAATATTTAAAAATTCAGTCATTCAAAAAAATATATTAAATTATAATTTAAATAAATAAATATAAATTAGAACTCTTGTTGAAGCTTTTCAAGGTTTTAATATGATCAATGACCGAGTCTTTTGTCATCATTGCTCTCGATTCTTATGTAACTTCCTCCTAGCCTTGCTGAAAACTTGTGGAGGTATTGGATTCGTCACCACAGAGCCAAAGGTTTTACTCATGTTCATTTAAGAGACAGCTCCTCAAGATGTTTTACTTAATAATGTGCATCAAAACAACGGTTTCATTCACTTTTCTAATGAAGATTCAGATTTAGATGATGAGGGAGCAAATCTACAACATCAAGACATTCCGGCACCCTCTCCGTCTTCATCCCCTTCTCCTGTTGCTACGCCAGCAACTCAAGCGGTGAATGATATGGAGGATCTACTAAACAAATGGATGGACATTGATAGCTTTTATTTTTTGGTAAAAGAGAGGCCTACAGCCTTAAATTAAATGATCAGTCAAAAAGGGGATCAAGTCCCATACAATCTTGTAAGAACACATGTCTCAGCTTATGAGGGCAAACACTAATTACAAATGAATTAGAAATGCCTTCCTTAGCCATAGCATCGGCTAGCATGTTGTGAGATCTACTAACATGATTCAAAGTAACCTCCAAGTTTATATTCAACAAGGCTCTAATCTGCAGGAACAATAACCTGTTGGTGCTGTCATCCCTTCCACTCCTCAGCTTCTCCACAACGATCTTAGAATCAGATTCAAGAATAACCTTCTTGTAACCTTCTTCCCAAACCAATCTCAAGCCCATAAGTACAGCCCACTCCTCGGCCTCAACCACTTCAGCCAACCCCAAAGTTTGATAAAACCCCATTAGCCACTCCCTTCTGTGATTCCTCAGGACCCCACTACATTCGGCCTTCCGATTTGACTGAACAACAGCGCCATCTACACTAAGTTTAACCCACCCAATAGGAGGAGGAGACCATCCTTGTTGCTCAATAATTCTTTCATTGTCTCTGGAATTAATCTCATCAGTAATCGGACAAGAGCAAAAAGATGTCCATAAGCTTCTAATAACCGCAATAGGAATCCTCGGTTTGTGAAAATCCTCCTGGAACATAGCTTTATTCCTCCAATTCCAAAGTAACGAAACTGAAATACCCCATAACTGACTCCAAGCACCCAAAGAGGTGATCCTTACTTCCTCAGACAAATTAAGCGCCATCTAATCAGTCAAAGGAAGAGAGAAGAATGAGGATATATACCTCTGCTTGATCAACCCAAGCCAAATGTTCCTAGCATAACTACAATCACGCAGGATGTGCAATTGGTCATCAATTCCTTGCTGGCAATAAAAGCAAACAGCCGAAGACAATGACCATTTGCTCCTCAAATCATTGGTTGGTAACCTATTGTTAAATGCAAGCCACAGGAAAACTCTAATCTTTTCAGCTCCTTTCCAAGACCAAATGGCTTTATAAACTGAACTGAAAAAGTGTTGATTGGGCTTTTCAATCAGAAAATAGGCACTCTTAATAGAGAAAGTACTGAGAGACGTTGCCCCCATACCATCACATCCTCCCCTGCTTCATCTCTAGGTGGCATAACAGCAATGAGACTCTGGATAACCTCATTGCTCACTATACCAGTCAAACGAGGAAAGTCCCAAGTACCACAATGAAGCCAATCAACAACCTTGCTAAGTTCCTCCTCAATATTCAAGGGTCTGATACACATGTCTCTTATCCTCCTATTGTGCCCAAGCCAACAATCCATGAAGAAAATGGTTGAATTCCCATTTCAAACCTGCCACTTGGTTCCCTTTTCAATAATGTCTTGTTGTTTACATAGGAATTTCCAGAATATAGAATATGAAGCTCTAGCTTCCAGCAAGGAAGTTTCACTCCTATACATGTATTTATTTTGAAGGACCTCAGCCCACAACCTCGTGGCTCCCTGAATAAGATTCCACGCAATCTTGGCCCCAAAGGCACGGTTCACCGAAACAAGCTTCTCAACCCCAATCCGCCAAAACGCTTAGGTTCCGATATTCTCCTCCATCCCACAGGATGAAAGCCTCTACCACCATCACGTTTCCCCCATATGAAATTTCTTTGGAGACGCTCTATCTCTTCGCACATCGAAATCGGTAATTGAGCAACTTGCATCGAGTACATTGGAATAGCTCCAACCACTACCTTTGCAAGTGTAATTCTTCCAGCTATAGTCAAGCACTTAGCTTTCCAATTCGATAGTCTACTTTTGACTCTTTCAATGACATAGTTGAAAGTCACTCTACTACTTCGCTGCCTTGTCAAAGGAACTCCAAGATACCTCCCAATGCTAGTAGCAATTTTCATTCATGTGATGTTCTTAACTCTACCCTTTAAGGCCCCTAGGACTTTCGAAGAGAAGAAGACCAAAGATTTAGCTAAGCTAACTTTTTCTCCTGAAATTCTACAAAAACTATCCAGCGCTTCCATCATCACCTCTGCTTGTCTCGGAGAAGCCTCTCCAAATAACAGCAAGTCATCAAAGAACATCAAATGAGATACGGTTGGACCCTCCTTAGATATTAGAATCGGTTTCCACCTTCCATCCCTTACCATGTCATTAATGATATGAGTAAGCTTATCCATGCACAAAATGAATAAGAAAGGGGAGAGTGGATCACCCTGTCTTATTCCCCTACTCGGCTGAAAGAATTCTGATTTGGCTCCATTCAACAAAACATTAGTCGAAGAGGTAGATACACATCTCATAATGATATTAATAATCTTCCCATTAAAGCCAGCTTCCTCAAGCATTTTGGAGATAAAAGTCCATTTAATCCTATCATATGCTTTTTCTAAATCCATTTTCATAACCATCATACCTCTCTTACCTCTAGCCCTTTTCATTTTGTGTAAGATCTCCTGACCAACAATGATATTATCTTGAATGTGTCTTCCAAGAACAAAGCTAGACTGAAAAAGGGAGATCAGCTCCCCCAAAACGCATCTAATTCTCCGAGAAATAATCTTCATTATACACTTGTATTGAACCATACACAAGGAAATTGGTCGGAAATGCTCAACTCGGTGAGGTTGGTCTCTTTTTGGAATGAGGGAAACCAGGGTACAATTAGCATCAGTTATATCAATTGTTCCCTCAAAGGCACCCCTGACAAAATTAAGGAGATCGAAGCTCACAACATCCCAATTCCTTTGATAGAAAATTGGTGGAAAGCCATCCACTCCTGGAGCCTTATAAGGTCCTATCGCCTTAATTGCTTCATGCAATTCCAGTAAATCCGGAAGCTTAGATAACTCTTCTATACTGTTAGACTCAATGAGGGGAAATCTACTCACTGTGTGAACATCATTGACATCCAGGGAGTCTTCTTGAAAGATCTTCTTAAAGTAGGCCATGACCATACTTTTAATATCATTAGCATTATCTAGCCAAATTCCCTCTTCATTCTAAAGAGTAGTGACTCTATTTCTTCTCCTTCGCATGTTAGTCTGTAGATGATAATACCTCATATTTCTATCACCTTTAGCAACCCATTCGACTCTCGCTTTCTGAAACCACTTAACTTCCTCTTGCCTAGAGACCTCCTCCAGCTGAGATTGTAGTTGTGCTTCAAGGTTAACGAGGAAATTAGAATATGGGTAGGCAGGATAATTCTGGATTCCATTTAACCGCACTAGAATTCTTTCTTCCTATTCTCAACAAACCCAAAGATCTCCTTTTTCCACACCTGAAACTCTGATTTAATTCTTTCAATATTAACCTCCAGGCCGTCATTCTTCTGCCACTAGGAATTTAGGAAATCTTTAAAATTGCCATGCATCATCCACATGGCCTCAAACCTTAAGGGCCTTTGACTATCGAATCTGACAGGTGATCCCAACTCCACGAAAATCAGATTTTCATCCCAAAACCTAGTTCTTGGAAGTACTCTGATCGAGCATCTGGAGGGGGACGCTATCAGGGAATGGTTTGTAAACGCCCTATCCAGCCTCTCATATAACCGGCGATACCCTCTCAAACAAGGTCCTTTCCAGGTATACTTTGGTCCAGACGCTCCAAGATCAGTAAGGCCACAATCATCAACTCTGCTTTGAAACCACGAGACTCTTCGGGTATTACAGGGCACACCACCAATTCTATCAGACTCCGACAAGATGTCATTAAAATCTCCACAGACCATCCATGGTGACAAAATACCAGATGATAAGGCCTTTAGATTATGCCAGAGGACCGATCGGAGATTGGAATGAGGAAAAGTGTAGATAAAGAAAGAAAGGAAGGCGTACCTGATGCCGAGATACTCATATGCAAGAATTGTCGATCCTCTTCCACATCAAAACAGAGATCTCCAAGCTATTCCAAAGAGCCACCAAGCCATTGGAGTTACCGACGCTAGGTACCATTCTGATTTGATCAAAACCCAGACGTAATAAACGTTGAAAACGGGACACCTCTGAGACACGAGTGTCGGCTAGCAAAACAAGATTGGGCTTAGGCCCACTTATAAGATTTTTTAAATTGCGATAGAGTCCCAAGCTGCAGGAACCTCTATTACTCAAGTAGAATGCTTTAATCATTAAAAACCAACAATAAATAGAACCAAGGCCCAAAGCTACTCATAACATAGACTCCGGGACCATGGATAGGTCCAAGTCTCCAGAGTCCTCAATACCTTGTTTCTCTTCACTCGCATAGGTTCCCATACTTTCCCCATCTAGCCCAATCACGTCAAACGGCCCATCCTCAGCATCCATAAATCCACCAGGTTCATGCGATAGGGCCACAATATCATCAATTTCCTTCAAGGGTTTGACCACGTCAGGATCGAGGTGCGAGCTGAACATTTCATCCTTCCCATCTCCCATTGTCAACATCAGCACCTCATTTCTTGTATTCTCTGACAGTTCCCTCATACATTTTTCAACCCTTTTACTGCTTTGATGAACCAAAATCCCCTTCTCTCGGATATCCACCTGCTTCTTTCCCTGCGCCCCTTCACTTATCCTCTTTTTTGCACCACCTTTCCCCCCTTCATATGTACTTTTTACTTTTGTCACTTTTTTCCCTACCGCCATTTCCCCAACGTTTCCCTCTGCATGTATAACCTCGGCCCTATGTTCCTCAGACTCCTCCATCATCTTTGTTGCCTCTGTCAGAACCCCAAACCTCGAACCCCCACCTTGATTCTTTTGAACGTCAACGGTCTTCTCCTTCGTCTTCCTCGGATGTCGAGATTTTTGAACTATTCACCATTGATCATCTAGCCCCTGTTGAGAGGGTCGAACAACCTCTGCAGAAGTTTTTTCCGCCGTGGCCTCCGGAATATTCTGGTTATCACTCTTATGTTGAAGGCACGTCTCCTTTCTATGACCATGGACGCCACAACAAGTGCATAGCAAGTACAACCCTTCATACTCAATGAAGAACTCCTCATTATCCAGATAGAATCCCTGCATCATTTGCTTTCCAAGTTCAACTAAAACACAAATCTTGGCAAAGTGACCTCTAAGGTGGCCAGAAGTATTCATGTCCACTTTTAGGGTCTTCCCAATTCTATTGCCAATAACTGTGAGGGCAACCTCATCGTAATACTCCAGGGGAAACCTAGGAATCCTTACCTACATCGCAGCCTTCTCAATCTTAGCCTTATCAGGTTGAAAACTTGCTTCCCATGGTTTGACGATTAAATAATGATCATATAGTAAACAAGGACCCCCTGTCAGAGCATTTGCATAGTCCTTCTTTTTAGTAAACTTCACAATGAAATACCCATGACCAACATTAATCAGAGTAAAAACACCCCTCTTAGCCCATATTGCCTGTAAACAATTTTGCAGCGCCCTATACCCAATGCTTCTACCTAGGAGTTTAACAATAACAGCTGAACCCCAGGCTTTATACAGTCTCTGTTTCATCTTGCTAGAGAAATGGAAGGTGGGAAAGTTTCTAGACAAACTCTCCAAGATTTTACACTTCCAGTCGTTACCCTCTGGAGCCTTCTCTTCATTAGAAAATTCCAAAAGGGAGTCATCAGAGATATCAGCGTCCTCCCCTACAATCATCTTGTTGTCTTCCCTACCAATTCCTTTTAGCTTGTTAGCAAAAGAAGGCCCTCCTTCACTAAAGGACAAAAGGTTTCCACCCAGCTTTGGCCAATGCCCATGAACAATCTCATTCTCATTCCCAGCTAACACGTTTTTAATTTTCTTGGAGCTTCTTGTTAATAAATCGTCTTCCTCCTTTTAGGACAAAAAAATCTTGTTCCCCTGAGATGAGAGCATTTTTGGCAGTCTCAATTCTTCTGGGGACATTGATAGCTTTATAATGAACCAATACCGAAGAAAAACTTGAGTGATCCAAAAGCAAGTGATCAGATAGAGCCAAATCTAATGAGTCTAGTAACAATGAATAACAAAAGGCCTTTTAGACTGTCTGGAGCAAGGAGTGCCTGATAACAAGGCCCCATCTTCGAATCCAAGGCCCAACTCAGAGCCCAATATAACAGTTTTTGCCCCAGAATCCAAAGTTTCTCCTGTCCCATTCGACCCTTCCCTAACTTATGATGACTCCACCCAACCTAGTTCTAGTTCCCTAATTCACCTAACTCTCCCCCTTCATCCTTGTCTCGTTCGATTCTCATTGTGAACTCATTGGGCCCTCCTCTTTATACGTTACTAGCTGCTCGTGCTCATGGAGCAACAAAATATAAGCGTAGAAGGCTTATTAACAAGCTCTCTAACTTCAATCCTAAGATTAATTTTGTTATGGACTTATATATGAGGCCTATTTAATGTATGGCCCAGCAAGGGGCAATTTACAAGACACAGATATGGCGACACATTACTTAGGCTTGGAGGCACAAAGGCTCATAAGTCCAAACCCTAGTCCAAACACAGTGCAAGTTGAAGACGTAACTGACACCGTTTCTTCCCCAACATTCACGACAACCCCTCAGAATGCGATTGTCCAACAAGTCCAGCAGCAAGTCCCTCTTTAACAAGTTCCAATTGCAGATCCAAACGCTCGCCTTATGCAAACCGCATTCAATGCTATATTGAGGTGAATGGAGGAGATGGAGCAGCGTAACAATCTCCAGAGGCAAGAGGATATCAGAAGAATGCAGTTGGTGGAGGAGTGTTTTAGATGAATTGAGAACCCAGTCCGCAATGGGAACCTAAATGAGAGTAACCCAGGCTCTGCTCAAGTTGATGCTTGAGGACCTCAAGTCAATAATGCTGAAAATAACTTGGTCAATCAAGGCCGGGTTTGAATCCCCGCAGTTCAGGGTTCAGATCCTTTACTCACGAAGAGCCAACGTGCTGAGGATAACCAAGATGGAGGAGAGCAAAACCGGGATGTGGTACCTCAAACGCAAAACATTCCTAGCACATACAGGAAGAAGTACAGTAGGGGGCAGCATAACAACAGTCCATTCATAGACGAGATCGCGAATGCTCCTTACCTGGAAGATTTGGATTTGGCCTTTTTGTCAAAGTACGATAGAAGTCAGGACCCACAAGTCCATATTGATATTTTCGATATGGACATGTACGTGAGGGGAATTGAAGAGCCCATTATTTCCCAAATATTCGCTACAACATTGACAGGAGCTGCACAAACTTGGTTTCATACGTTGTCCAAAAATTCAATCATGAAATTTGAAGATATGGGAGAGAAGTTTTTGCTGAATTTTGCAACAAGCAAAACACAACCAAAGTCTGAGTTCTCTCAGTAAGATCAAGCAGCAACCAGGGAAAATGCTACAAAAGTATTTGGATCGCTTTAAAAATGTCGCGTTACAAGTGCATGGATTGCAAGAAAATGTGCATGTGTACCTAATCGTAGCTGGCTTGGATGGCTCATCTCGTCTGGTAAAGTCAATTTATAAGGATCCCGTCAAGACCTTGGTAGAGTTTAGAACTCGGTCAAAGAAATATCTAAAGTTAGAGCAAATGGAGATAGCCAATGCTGTGGGAAAGGAGAGGAGGAAGAGTCCACCTCCGAAA
Organism: Acacia melanoxylon; assembly: GCA_019022615.1. Classification (NCBI taxonomy): domain Eukaryota; kingdom Viridiplantae; phylum Streptophyta; class Magnoliopsida; order Fabales; family Fabaceae; genus Acacia; species Acacia melanoxylon. The sequence goes on along the minus strand of JAFJYJ010000045.1, from coordinate 229,847 downwards.
GGGAAGGAAAAACCTGGAAGTCAAAAGCACGATTTCCACGGAAGGAACCAGGATAATAAATTTCGGGGTGTCAAGTATGAAGTAAAGTATGAAAAATACACTCCCTTGAATGTTCCACGGTCTCAAATTTGGAGGGAGGTAGCATTGACCGAGATGAACAAAGTGGACCGACCTCGACCACGTTACAATAAGGTGGGCGTAGATCAATCCCGGTTCTATGAGTTTCATGATGGACTGGGACATACTACTGATCAATACTAGGATCTCAAAGATGTTGTGGAAAATTTTGTCAGAGAGGGTAAATTGCGACAATATGTGATAAAACCCAGCGGCGAAAGAATAATAAACACAAGCAAGGAGGCCGTAGTAAAAGCCCATCTCCTAAAAAGAAAAGGAAAAGATGAAAAGCAAAGGACACCTGATGGCAACGATGATGAATTTCAAGAAGCTGAGTTCAATTGCAACGTCATCAACGAAGCCCTTGGAGGAGGGGGAGATACGGTAAGCCAAAGGACAAAATATTTAAGGGAGGTCCTTTCAATTAGGGATTAGCCGAAATTTAAATAAGATTCTAGAAAACTGGAACCTCCTCTATAGTATTTCAATAAAGAATATTTAAAAGATGTAGTCCAGGTCTTGAAGATGGTTTGGTGATTACAGGAACCCTGGTAAATTGCCGGGTCAAGAAGATTTTCATAAATGTTGGGAGCTCCGCCAACATTATCCTTTGGAATGCTTTCAAAATAATGAATCTCGATCAAGAAAATTTGAAGCCGTGTAAGACAATACTCATCGGTTTTAATGGGGAACACACTCGTCCTAAGGGGTACATCGATCTTAGGTTAACGCTAGGAACAAAGGAAGCATTCAAGTTAGAATGAGTAAGGTTCATTGTTGCCGACTTTCAGTCTTCATATAATATAATCTTGGGGAGGCCAACTATTCACAACTAAGATATGTTGGTTTCCACCAAGCACCAGAAGTTGAAGATGGTGAGTACCAAGAATAAAGTTGTTACTGTCAAAGGAGATCAAAAGGAATCTCGACAATGTTATTTTGAGACAGTCAAAGAAGGTGAAGGTAGACCTTCCTCTCCACCCCAGATTCGCAAAGGAGATAGGAGTGTGTCCATCATTAACTATAAAGATCTAATGTGGCAGCAAGGCCACTCTACCATTTACAATACCTAGTCGCGTATATAAGTCTTCTACAAAGAATTCTACCCGCCGCTCGACGGGAATTTCTTCAAGGTGTCCCCTGCGACTCGTCCATTGCAAGGGTCTCGCCAACGACACTGCCTTTGGGGGCCGAGGCCCCTACTGGGTCGGCAAACAGACGGGGCATTTGATATTTAAATGAATATTGTTCTTCATAAAAAAATTAAATATAATATTTAATATAAATATATAAATCACTATTCAATATAAATATATAAAAAATGGATGGATAAATTTTGTCATTATCCTCAATCCATGAGAGATTAAGTTCAAAAGGGATCTTGAAAGTTCAAAACCAAAGAATATTGAATTTAGAGTGCCAAAATTGATTTTGGCCTTTGTTTTCACAACAAATTAGTGCCAAATTTTGGTTTCCAAAATATAATAGAGAAGTTTGAACAAAATACTCATGATAAAAAAAAATAAACAAATACTAGGGAAAAAGACAAGAAAATACCACTTGAACTTTAAAATCTCAAATCAGTCATATTGATTACAAGAGTATAGGTGTTGGTCAAAATCCTCTTGTGGTAAGGAACCAGTCGAATAAGTAATAAAGAGTAAGTAGAGTATTGTCCCACAGAGACTGTTAATACCGATTACATAGCCAGTTTCCTTTCAAAAGTTGCATGATAGGAATAGTTTTGGTGATTGTTTTGACTATTACTACTAACAATAAAATAGATAAATGATCGAGAGTTCGGTTGAGAGAAAATAGAGTTAAAATAGGTAGAGCTCGAATTTCATCCTAAGTCGCATTAATCCCCCAGTTTGCATCTGACGCATTGCTACAACATTTTACTGCATATCTTCCGCAATGCTACAGCAAAATGCCTATTGCAATGTTATTTAGTTAACCTACAACTAAATTATACGTAAGCGTCTGCATCCTATAAGTACACCCCTTGCTCTACTTCTCCCATATTCCTATAGTGATTTTTAGGCTTATAATGTCAATTTAACCTAGGTGTATTAGCTATGTAAGGTAGACCCATTCCTGTAGCCGACAATTTAGATCAAACATTGCACAAGCTCGCCCAGCACACACTTTTCAATAGAGGTCCAACCTCGACTCCCTTCCAATAAGTCAAGGCCACTGATCTAGCCTATTAACAGCCAACTAATAAACAAGACGATAAATCACAATTAAACGAACTGAATTTATTAAATTGAAAACTTAGCAAACTGAGTTCATACTACAACTTAAGAATTCATCCTTGCTTAGCCAATGGAAATTAGTTCATGACTGATGAGGGAAACAAAATCAAGATTACAACAAACAACCCATGGAAAGATTAAGAAAGAAAAGTAACATAGAGAAGATCATCCGAGTAGTCAACGGCGTAGGGAACATCTTATCACGTGATGTCTCCCCGTCTTCTACAGCTCCATCTAACTTCTGAAACAAATTAGGTCTTTTCTGCAACTCTCTCTCTCTCTCTCTCTCTCTCTCTATGAATCCCAATCTCTCAATGTGAGTCAGGTCTTATCAAATTCGTACTCTGTATTCTCGACTTTCTGACCCTTTATGATTCCACGATCCTCTTTAGGTCTAGCCATCTCTTCCTTTTATACCTAGGTCCTTCACATCGTACGCCCAGTAAGCTGGGCTTTCTTATTCTGTTAGGCCTGACTCCCAAAATTTGGTTGATTAATCCTTTTAATTACGCGGGATTCTACAGATCTTCTAATCGATTCTTCGCATCTTCTATTTCCATCTCTGTCAAATCAACCGTCGTCTTAACGTCCAACTCAATAACCTATATTTTGTTGGGATCCGTACACGCAGTGGAATTATAAAAAAACTTTACGAATCCCAAAGAGATGATCAATCAATGGCATTTAAATCAGGTTCGTTAGAAAAATCGTACCTATACGAACTTGTATGCGTCCTTTGCAAACACGTGGGCTAACACCTTCTTGCTTGATCAATCTCTAGGAGCCGACTCTACGAATCCACTCACTTTACCGGTATCCACACCGAACAGCTCTCCAACATGTACGGCAGCGTGCTAGCGCATTCTTTCTTTGTGTCTAACCTTTTTCTCTAGGATTTACTTCGCGGCTTATCTCTCATATTTTTCAATACGACTAAAGCTTTATTTATAGAGTTTCTCAAACCCTAATTGGGCCGTATTAAAATATTCAAGATTAATCTCAATCAATCTTGAAAAACGAGTTTGGATTAAGTAAATCATCAACAGATCTAATCAAATTTATTTATTTAATCCAAATTAAAAGCCTACTAATTTAATTTATCTTTATAAATTAAATCTTGAAATATGATATCTGTCTATTTAATTAAATTGAGATACTATATCTCAATCCCAATTAAATCAGATATGTGATATCTTTATTTGAAAATCAAATCGAGATACAATATCTCTATTTGTTTAAGATATTTAATTTATCAAATAAATTAAATACAAAACAAATATTATATAATAATATTATAATCTCTATTAAATAATATTATTATATTATTTCAAATTTAATATATATATATATATATCCATCCTAGATTAAATACAATATTCATTAAATCTTATACACATATAAGATTCAATGAATCTGGACATTTTTGCTCGTGTTAGGCTATTCTTGTGTGTGACCCTGTAGGCCCACATGAGATTGGCAGAAAGCCAATACTGTACCAGCCCACAAGTCGCAAGCGGCCTCTAGCAAGACATTGCGACTACCCAATTCATATGGGGATCGATAATACGATACAACCTATCGTACAACCATGTCACATCCCCTTTGTCACGCGATAATTTGGTCAAGGATGGGGTATCGATAATGTCAACTTCCTGTTCTTGACCATTACTTTCTCGATTCTTGAGTAGCCTATCAATTGAAATGGAAACTCATTTCCATCGTAGTATGGCCATACATTTCACAGACTCACTCATCGAGGGGCCCAGTATTATCTCTCTACAAAAGTGAGGGACAAATTCCATCTTGACCATTCACATTCCTCTGCATGAAAACCACTGATCCCGATCCAAGCCTTTATCATCACCCGATCAAAGGTGACTTTTGACTAGGCCGGAGCAGCAACTCATCATGTAGGAATCCATGATGATCTCAGGTCAAAGGGCATTGTGATGCGGTTAAACATGAGAAAAACTTATGACTTAATCCATGCAGCTTTCTCATAATGGGTCGGTCCAGCACCTTGTACTCTTACAAGTGCCTATGACTTTGATTCGTATCTCTATACTCATCAAAGTCATACTGGTCTTATTTCATTTTAGCTCCCATGTAGATGAACGACCAGGGACATTTAGGATAATCTAAAAGATATATCCAAGGATATAGTTATCACTATAAACATACAAATGAAATTATAACTAAACGGAGAAATACTTTAATTAATAATAACGTTAAAGTACAATGATCTGCCCCTAGGGCATAATTTCCAACATATTTATTTCCTGAAATAACTCAAGAAAATATCAGCGTAACACATCGCATAACAGATCATCACTTATGATACTATAGAATTATGGTGGCATTGTGGTGCTGGTTTAAAATAAAGATCAACAATGTTGTAGCATTACATTAGTTTTGTTATGCGATCTCAAAAAGCGTCAAGATGCAACCTTTTCTTCTGCCTACATGCGAGATAGTGTTCAAAATTATAGTGTTCAAAATACAACAGCTTACTACATCTATCCCTTATTTCCACAAGTGCATGAATTCCAACTTATTTCATTAAATAGCACACATTAAAGCTCAGAATTACCATATAAAATGTAATACCCGGATTTTAGCAAATCTGGAATTCTTGAGATAAGAGAAATTAATGAATATTTTGATGAAGCAAATTCATGAGTTTAAAACTATTATAGAAAATTTTATAATTGTCGAGTAAATTTTCGAAAAATTACGAAAAAATCGGATGAACAAAATGACTAAAAATGCAATAATGGTGATAAAAACAGGTCTAAAAACATTATGATAAATATTGAAAGATCATGAAAGAATATGAGAAAATTATGGGAGTATTATCTTTAATTATAAGAATTTAATAAATTATTTCAAAGGAAATAACATGAAGAAATGTTTAAAAAGTATTCCAAACCATAAAGTAACTTTATGGTGTAAACATTTTTAATATTTTACATAGATATAAAATGACAATGTCGATTATAAAGTTTGTAAGATAATAATATACTGTAAATTATAAAATTATCAACCATTGGTAATAGAATGATTAGATAATTACTAGCTAATTGATTCGTTAAAACAAGAGAAATATAGAAAGTTAAATTTATGGTAAAATCCTTAATTAAGAGATTAAGGTTTGGTAATTAGCATAAAATATACTTACTAATTATGATAAAAAAGGATTAAGGAAAAAAATAGTAAAGATAAATGTATGAAGAAATCTAATCCTAAAAAGATCACTAAACGAAGAATATAGGTCGATTAAGCCTTAACGAAGGCATGGGTAAAACATGAATTTTTGGTAAAAAATATTATATTTTTTAAAAATGGAAAAATTATGAAAAAATAATTAAAAATGAATTTTAAAATGAAGGGGCCGAAATTCTTGGTATTTTTAATTAAAATGAATTGTTTAAATAATTAAAATGATAATTAGAATAAAATAATGATATAATGCGGTGAGTCGGCTTATAGGCGGGCCAGAAGGGAAAATTCGAAATAAATTCTACGGGTAAACTAGAGGTAAAAGTATTTTCAGACTGGTCAAATTAAGAACAAGTAAATTTTTACACGAAGAAAGAATTTACCAGACGTTGATTTCCGCAACCGAAAACCCTAATTCCTAATAAGACGGAAAGATCGAGATAGAGTAGAGCCGATAGGCAAAGTGAGAACCTATAGAAACAATTTCGTGTTTTCAAACACGGGATTAAGTTAGGCAACAACTTGGACGTTTTACGATTCAAATGAATTATTGTCCGTTGGTTGGTTCTATCTGAAGCGATTTCCGTAATCGGACGCGTTTGCCCGAATATCTTCCGACGCACCGGAGAATACATGGATATGATCAAAAAGAGGATCAAAATAGATAATATGAAAGAGGATGAAAAGATCTTCAAAGTTACATGCCCGGATTTTTGAGTTTCTGCTAAATCGCGTGAAACGGACACCGATCGGGGTAGCTTTATCGGGCCGGAGGCCATAAAGCAAGAGTCATCATTGGATGACAACTCATTCTTTGACTTTTGGACCCCTTGGATGTCGGCCAAGACCCTTGGATGGCCAAGATTTCATCTAACAAAACCCTAGATCTAACGGTCCGAAACAAAGCGAGAAAATTCCCTTTACGTCCCGAATTTTCACTATAAATACCCCTCCCTCTTCTTGAAAATTCACACCATTATTCTCTCTTCCTTGGCCGAAATCTTAGAGTGAGAAGCTCTGCAAAAATTCTGCCTAGCTCCGAGTAAGTCCTTCTGTCCTTAGCTTTTAGTTTCCGTAGTTCTTTCGGTAGTTATAGTAGAACTGTTGTTTTGATCTAGGAAGTTTCGAGAATATATTCCTATACTTGTTTTTAAGCCTCATTGCATTGAAAGATGCCTGACGAGGTAAAAACCTAGTGGGGATAATTTTGAAATGGAATAAGGTCAAAGTAACGAAGTTACGCGAAATTCCGCCAAATAGGTGTAGTAGGGGCAAAATGGTCTTTTTCACCTAAAATGCCCGTTATGCTGCCAAATATTCATAAGTGTGTTATTATTCTGATTAGAATACTTCGACGTCGAACCGCTGTCGAAATTCCATCGTTCCGCCGTTTGTTTGCTTTGTTTATTTGTTTTACGTACGGCCACAAAAGTACCGTTTTTAGCCGGAAGAGCCGGATATCTCGCAACTAAGGTACGGATGCGTACTATAACCCTAACTCTATGCTGCTTATATACTTTTGCGTTATAGATACGTTCATAGACGAGGTTACCGTGAGAATCGTCGGAGATACTTACAACTTTACCCACGGATTATAGTATTGGTAATGCCGTTTGAGTTATTCCTAGCGGCGAGGACACGTTAGTGGCGTGGCAATTGGATATGTGCGTAACTAGTCGAGAGAGACTTTACATAATGCTTTGTGCTTATGTTATGTCCATGTTATTGATCATACATCGATGTTTGCTTTTGTGATGATATGCTTTGTATTGAAATGAATATCTCGTTGTACGTATCTTGTTTTATTTGAGCATAAGGTTAACCGTTACCGAGATCCATATGTGGAATGGATCTCACCGTAGCATCGTGGTCTGCGGAGGACAGATGTTTGGCGATCGAGGCAAGCAGCTAGAGTAGGCCAAGACGTGTCTACATTATTTATCGTTTTCTTTAGTTTCTTTAACTTTTGAGAATTATGGATGACTGTAATCCGATACATTTACACTATGGTCCATATTTTGAATGTAATGTAAATTACTTACTCGCTCCAATGCTCTACTCTAATTACTCTGCTTGAAATATTTGGAAACGTCTTTAAAAAAAAATTCCGCCGTTTTCAAATGGGATGTTACACAAAACAATCATAATACATGGGAAATATATGGCAAAATATGACTTATCAAACTCCCTTACACTTAGCTTTTTACACTCTTAGGCAAAAATAGAGATAAAAGATACAGTAGAGATGACTTGGCAGTTTTACTCCTATCCTAAGAACCATGTATCATATTGTTGTCTTAAGTTCAATTTTTCCGTGTAGACAATCCTACTACCTAGCATTTGATTGAACGTCATACAAGGTGTTGTTCTAGCAAGGGAGCATCCAGAACTCTCAGATAACGTGTTTGTCGCTATCTCACATTGGGGAATTTATCTCTCTAACTTCACTAGTCTAAATTGTTTATAAGCTTATCGAAGTTCTACGTTCTATGTTTTGCATCTGAGTTTATCTGCATCAAAAGGACTTCCTAAATATGCCAAGAAAATGTGTCAGCACTCCTCCAAGCAAATTCCTAAATATGACAAGCTTCTGAAGGAAATGTGTCCTAACAAGAGGGGGCTGAAGGGAAATAAACATGTGAGATTGAACCAAAATGTGTCAGTACTCCTCCAACCCATGCCTGATAAGTGCAAAGATCCAGGCATGTTTTCTATCCCTTGCATTATTGGTAATTATAGATTTGATGATTGCATTGTAGATCTAGGTGCTTCAATTAATGTCATGCTTGCATCTGTCTATAAATCTCTTGGTCTTGGTCCTTTGCATTCTACTGGTGTTGTTATCCAGTTAGCTAATAGGAGTAACGCTCATCCTAGTGGGTTGGTTGAAGATGTATTAGTCAAAGTAAATGAATTGATATTCCTTGTTAACTTTTACATTTTAGAGATGGAGGGTAAATCTCCTAGAAGTAGGTCCCCAATCATTTTAAGGAGACCTTTCAAGAAAAGTGCTAAGACTAAGATAGATGTGCATTCTAGTACTCTTTCTATGGAGTTTGGTGATATTCTTATGAATTTTAATATCTTTGATGCTATGCAATATCCTAGGGAAGAGAATTCAGTTTTCTCCATTAATGTGATTGATGATGTGTTGAGGATCTTGATGTTCTTGCTAGTTATACTAATTTTACAGATTTTGAATCTGTGAGACTTTGTTGATTGTGGTTGCACTGATGAAAATTTGTGCCCTCTTTGTACTAAGTTCACTAATGCATTAGATGGTAACTTTGAATCTGGTGTTGATTGTGATATTCATTATAATGCTCATTCGATGTTCCCCTCTATGCACTATTGATTTTAAAGATACCCTAGTTAACACTAATCATGCTTATGCTTTAAATGATTTTATTGATACTGCTTTAAATGATTTTATTGATACTATTTATGATCTTTACATGATTGTTGTTGGTGGGGATACTGTTAAAGATAAGTGTGGGGGAAGCCTTGATTTGAATATGCATTTAGAGGAGAATTCCATAAATTTTCATGATGTTTCACATGTGAAATTTGTCTTGTGTGACGATTTGAGCAACCATAGTGAGACCATTTTTAGTGATTACCTGAATTATTCTTTAGAGAGTTTGACTCTTACTGAGTAGAGTCAATTTGATTTTGTGGGTTGCTCAAAATATTTGGAAGTTCCAACATTTTCTTTTGATCAATTTCTTTTGGGATCTTCCTTGATTCTTGATAAATCAAGCTTATGTGATTATATTTATGTGGGACGAGATACTGCTTGGTGCTATGATTTTGAACAGGAACATGGATTGATTACTCCTATCCAAACACCTTCTCTACTTGAGCTGAAACATTATTTACGGATCTTGAAAAAGAAGATTTTGTTAAATATAAAGAAAGGACATCGCTAGTGCCTTTATGTGACTTACAACCAGACAAAGGAAAGAAGCCAATTATACTACTTCATTTTTGTCCGGTCCTACTCCCTCCTTAATCTTTTACTTGCACTACCTACTATTATTGTTTAGATCTATCTTGTGCATTAAGGACAATGCATGCTTTAAGTGTGGGGGAGGGAATTTGTTCTTACTTTTGGTTTTTGTTCTTTGTTTTTAAAATGAGAAAAATAAAAATCTTTTGATTTTTGTTTTGGTTTTTATTCCTTGTGTTTAATAAAAGAAAGAAAATTTCATTTTCTCACTTTGCTTTTCCAAAATAAAATTAATTTTTGAATAATACAGTCTCTCTTTCTATGATTGCTACATATTATGAACTTGGACATTTTGGTTTTGATGGATCATTCTGTTTGGTCTTCAATTCTTTACTCTTGAATTACATATCTTGGTAGTTGATTTGGAAATGTTGATTGCATAATTTGGTATTGACCTTGTGAGGTTTTGGGCCTGCATGAATGGAATTCATCTTTTACCATCATTTCTTTCATGTGTGCATCTGTTCATGATTTGTGTTCTCTAGAACATGCTCCCTTTCTTTTTGAAACTATATTTTTCACTTATGTGTATAAATATGATGGAGGCTTGTTGTCTTTCTTTCATTTTCCCACTTTGGCCAAATAGCTTTTCCCTTGCATTATATTCCCTTTGTTAGACCCTTTTTGACTCATTATTTTCTAAACCACATTACCAGCGTAAGTGTAAAACTAATTTTTACCGCACCTTGGAAATTTATTGAGCATTGATTTCACCTTGGTTATGTCTAAGTATGGGGGTTGCCCAGGTGTGCAACATCGTAGGGGAGGATATTTGATTTCATTATATAGATACTTAAAAAAGAAAAAGAGACAAAGCAAGAAGAAGGAAAAGAAAGAAGAAAGAAGAAAAGGGGATTTTTTAAAAAAATGAAATTTGATATTTGAGTGCTCTTTTAGCTAGTGCTCTTTAAAAATCTTGGGTGCTTAGCCTCACATTTCCGTACTATTACCTACCTTCACCCTAGCCCCATTACAACCTTAAAAAATAAGCTTTCTTGATTTTTGCATATATGTGTAATGAGTAGTGGAGAAGTAGAAATTAAGCAAGCTTATGGTAGAACAATTTTCTTGAGTAGAATTTGAGTGATACACTTATTTATCCTATGCACTTGAGAGATTGATTGAGGGCCTCCTTTGAGAGACCATCTTGTGTCATTAGCATCATTGATTGAGATTGCCATGATTTGTAATTTGAGATGAAAGTATTTCAGTCTTAATTGATTGGTCTTTTGAAGCCTTGTGTTTCCTTATTCAATTTTTGCAATGTTGGCAAAATTGCTAGAAAGGAGAAATTTTTCTGTCTTTTTCTTTTAATTTTGCTCAGGAGTGCAAAAGGATAAGTGTGGGGAAATTTGATAATTGAATATTTCATACACTTATTTGTATCTCTTGGTCAATAAATTTAGGACTGTTTAGTTAATAAATAACGGGCTTTTATGCTTATCTAGGCTTTAGGCTTTTAATTAGATTTAATTCGTTTTAATGATAAAGTTCCATATTTACAATGCTTCAGTATTTTTACCATAACTCTTGAACCATATATCCGATTAGCCTCATTCTTGTCTTATATTTTAGATAATTTAGAGAGCTACAAATGTCATGAAGCTTTGGAAGCTTAATTCGGACAAGAAGATGGTCGAAATTGGATCTGAAATCAGACATGTTTTTTCTGGATTTTATTGGGCCCGAATTTTGTAATTAAAAGACCATTTGTTTTTATTTCCATTTTAGGCCAAACTTTTGGAGCCTAATCCGTTTTGTGATTAGGTTTTTAACCTAGTCAGTTGAACATATTACACATTACGTTTTTACACAATTTCATATTAAATAGAGGCTTTTCATTTTCTCTGAAAATGTTCTTTGTGTTCTTCGTTTATTTTTCATTTTTCCTAGCCATGCTCAGCTAAACCTCTCTAATTAACCCATGGATTAGGGATTCCGCATTCCAAAGGACGCGTTTTAATCAGTAACTTTACTCGTTTCTGTTTTCTTTTATCGGATTCGATTTTTGATTCGAATTGGGTATTTAATTAAATACCCAGATTGATATCCCAAGGACGTAGTTTAAATCACATAATATCACTAAGAGGAGGTGAATTGGGGATTTAAAAATCTTTTTGATAAACCCAGAACTTCATGCAAAAAATAGAGACTAACAAAGAGAGAGGAGGAAAGATGAACACAGAAGATTTATACTGGTTCGGTCTTAACTTTTGACCTACGTCCAGTCCCCAGATTCTCTGGGATTTTCATTATCACTTCAATCAGTTACACACTGTGTACTTGAAAGTTATCTTCTCACTAGGATACACTCCCCCTTACAAGTTGTAATCTAATTACCCAATCCCAAAGTCCCAATACTTTGAGATTCTTACAAAGATTTATAATCAATAATGATCTTTCTAAAAGAGTAGATGAATAAACACTGAAGTTTAGAGTATCCGAAGATACTATACAGATGAGTAGAAACAATAAATACTTATATCACGTTGAATGTTTGAGTTTCTGATATTCTTGATTGTTCTAGTTGAACAAACTGAATGCTACAGCTTATATATGATGATAGCATTTAATGACCGTTTGAAGACTTAATGAAGCCGTTGGAAATAATAAATAGCCGTTAGAGTCATTTGCTTCAGTCGCTTGATTCAACCAAGGAGCCCAGACATTCTTTGTTGACTTTTCTTAATATTAATCCGTTGGATGATCTAGCATTCAAAAGAGGAAAGAAAATGTTAATGCCTTAGGAATGTGCAGAAAGAGATTGTCCAAAACCGTGCTATGTTTTCTGAACCCAACATTTAATGCTATGACGTAATCACTTGCTTTATGGTTAATCTTCAGTTTATCATTCGTTTGATCATCTGAAACTCACTAACAAATTGATTAACCATAGTTAGGAACAATAATGAGCGATGATATAAAGTATACATATCATACTAGAAGATTTCACGATTACGGACATGGAGATTTCAAAACAGAGATACATTGCACTCGAGTTAATACAAGAAAATTGGAGTGCATGACTCAAGTTTAGCATTCTAGGCTCGAGTCACTGGATCATCTTCTTTAAAAATGAGTTTGAAGTTTAAATAAAGATGTCTCTGTATGACTTAAGCTTGAGGTTAAAACGTTTAACTCAAGTGCATGACTCGAGTCAATTAGAGTTCACTCAAGTCAAGCTTTGGTTTCGAAATGAACTTCGAGATAACATTTTGAAAAACATTTTGAGATTGCGTTCACTTGAGTCATTAAGTGACTAACTCAAGTCAACTAATTTATTTGAAAATATATTCTAAAAGGTAAACTCGAGTTAAAGATCATAGGCTCAAGTCAAGGACTTATGTTTTGAAAATTAGTTTAAGTCCATAAAACATGACTTGAGTCAAGATGTACAAGCTCAAGTTACTTTATGTTTAAAATACTTTGATATCTCTCGACCTTACATTGACTCGAGTTAACCATGATGGACTCGAGTCAAGTTAACTTTACAAATGTTTTGAAAGCTCTCTGCCTTACACTGACTCGAGTTTTATATCTCTAAACTCGAGTCACTTTGACAGAGCCTTGATAGTATGCTTTGAACAAGTTTAAAGTCATTTCTATCTTAACCAATAACTTCAATTTTGTTTACCATTGTTAGTTATCATCAAAACACATAGAGGACTAACACGTAGTTCAAATCGAGTTAAGTATGTACTATGCGATCGCACAAAGATGCGTCGTATGTTCGAACAAATTCTGGGCGATCATCCAATCGAGGGAGTTTCTAGAAAAACACAGAGATTTCGGTTTGTTCAAATTCAATCACAAGTTTGGTTATTTCATTTTTTTCCTGATAAAGGTTCTAGAATTCCTGATTCTGGGTTAGTTGTTTTAATCTGATTAGTGTTATTTTCGTACTTTGTTTCCGTTTTAGTTTTGTTTAAATTTTTGTTGCATTGAAAAACTCCCCCCAAGTTTGTTATTGCTTCATTGTTGTTACTGTTTTATTGGACCGACTGCGAATTCTATGGGAAAAGATCCAAGTTCCCTATACTACAAATTTATACTAAACTTGGTTATTTTGCAAGACTCGACAAATCTCGATCAACTAGCTCACAAAAGCCGCTAATTGAACCCGATCACTGCATGGTTTGCTACAATAATTCCTTGTCATGACATGTTGCTTCTATTTTTCCATCATCGCCTTTCTTTACTATCACAATCCCTATGTGTCCTTGCCCTTATAGCGTGTGCAATCCGTAAGAGTTGTTACCTCCCCCTACATGCATTCAATTGTATCCCTCTCTTGACCTGCGTTGGACTAAACAATCAAAACAAAAGGCATGTAAGGAAAATTTGGGTTGCCTCCCAGTAGCGCTTGGTTTTAAGTCTTCACCGACTTTGTTACTGCTTCTAGTTCTGGTAGCAAAAAGACATGATGGCCTACCCCTTATTCTCATTTCCATCCCATCAAATCCTGAACTTTGGGTCGTTTGGTAGCATCCATATTAGCATTTGATTGATTTATCTGGTGTTGCATGCCCTACTTGAGTCGTGAGGATCGGACAGTTGCCAAATTTTCGCTAGGCCTGAGTAACATCAGCGTTATTCACAATTGTGAGAGCGGAACATTCTTCCCTATCATCTGGATACTACATGGCCCAAAGGACTTTGAAGGTGACATGCTTACCAGTGACTCTTATAGTAAGTTCTCATTTCTCAACATCAATCAGTGTTATGCAAGTAGCCATGAATGGCCTTCCCATAATAATTGATAGATCAGCTTCAAAGTCCATCACAATGAAATCAACTGGGAAAATAAATTTGCCCATATTTACCAGCATATATTCAATTTCTCCTTCTGGGTAAACGATGGATATATCGGCTAGCTACAGGGTCATTGTTGTGGGTCTTGCTTCTCCTACTACCAAATTTTTGAATATGGACATCGGCGTGAGATTTATGCTTGCCCTCAAATCACAAAGTGTTTTTCCACAATAGTTCAAACCAATAGCACATGGAATTGTGAAGCTGCCCGGATCCTTCAGTTTTGGAGGTAGCCTATTCAGCAGTACGACACTGCTTTCCTCAATCATTGCTATAGTTTCAAGCTCACCCAACTTTCTTTTTTTGGGACAAAATGTCCTTCAGGAACTTTACGTGGCTGAGCATCTGCTCATGCCCAACTTGCCAATCACTTCTTCAAACACTTTTCTTGAGAAGATGCTGGAATAGGAGGCATAGAGATAAACAACCAGAGTTCTTCTTCTGCAAAGGTCTTGAGTAATGAGATCCAAAGCATTCGAGTACGTACATTCATCAACGAAAGATACATATTCGAGTACATTCATCAATGAAAGATACATAATAATAAGAAGGAGAGAAAGAAGGGATTCGGTGGCTTTTAGCCATTTCACAAGTAGGAGGTATTCGGGATTCGGTGGCTTTTAGCCAATTTCACAAGTAGGAGGGATTTGGGATTCGGTGGCTTTTAGCCAATTTCACAAGAAGGAGGGATTCGGCATTCGGTGACTTTTAGTCGTTTCACAAATAGAAGGGATTCGGGATTCGGTGGCTTTTAGCCGTTTCACAAGAAAAAGGGATTCGAGATTCGGTGGCTTTTAGCCGTTTCACAAATAGAAGGGATTCGAGATTCGGTAACTTTTAGCCATTTCACAAGAAAAAGGGATTCGGGTTTCCCATGGAGGATGGTGGGAAGGCGGAATTTATGGCAGAGTCAGGGTTCTCCATGGGAAATTTGGGAAATTAGGGATTTGGTCGGGTAACAAGAAAAAGAATATAAGACTTTAGGTTCCCTGGATCGAAACCCTTTGATACCATGTTAAAATTCCATCCAGAGAAGTATTTCCTCTTTTTCATTCATTTGTTCATTCATCTTCAACTAGAGGGATGTTGATATGTAATTGTTTAAACATATTCAGGAATTTTTGGAATTGTTTCTCTTGGCTTTGCTTTTGTAGCCTTTTGATGCGTTGCTTTTGTCGCTAAAGCAATCAATTAAACTAGGTCCTAATTAATTATGCAATATAGGGTCAACCTAGGTCATTCTCCCAAGGAGCAATCTGTGGGTTTTTCTTTAGGTTGAATTTAGGTGATGAATAATGCAATGAAATGAAACTAAACTAACTTAATGCAATTCTGGGGGGTTTATGAAAAGAGAACTAAAATCCTAAGAAAAGAAATTAACTAACAAATAAGAAAGTCAAATAAGAAATGACAAAGAAGGTTTACTTAAGGTACGGTGAAGGGAACAACTCAGGACTCACATGGAATTAACTTTCTTAGCCCAAATTAATTAATTAGACCAAAGGGGGATTAATGAAAGATTGGAATTAATGAATTTAATTACCTAATTGAAACATGGGAAACTCTCATGTTCAACAACACCTAATCCACTAGAAAACTCATAATGGAATAAACGCTAGTTTAATTAAGTCCATTAAACCCAGTTAAAATAACTTCAAGATAGTTTTGGGAATCACGTTCACAATTGCCTAATTAAACAACTAGACAATTAACCAACATAATTAAACAACCAAGAGGATAAACCTAAATTGACAATTAAATTAATAATATAATTGACAATCAAACGGTTTGCAAACAAAAATCCCAACAAATATCTTAGCACAATTCAAATCCAAATCATCAATTTAATCCAAATTAAATAATATCTCTACAATCTAAAACTAGATTGTTCTCAAGAAAACAACTCAAAATTATCTAAAACTAAATAATCTTCAAGTCTTGAAATAAATCGATAAAAAGGAAAAACACTCCCTCGTGGTCTTCAAGTGTAAGCTTCTAGGCTCTAGCTTCCTCCATGCTCCTTCTAAATTGTCTCCCAACAAGCTTAAGCTTCCATGAAGTTCTCTTCAAACTACTTTAGGCAACAAGCCATGGCCATTGTAAAAGGTATCTTGTGGGTGAATAATTAATGAAGGGGATGTTGTGTGTATTAGCGAATGGAAGGGGAGAATGGAATTGCTTAATGGAATTGAAGGTGGGCCATGAGTGCGTGGCAGCTAGCTAAATTGAATGGGAGAATGAATGATGAATTTTGGAGGCTAACCATCTTGTCAAGTTCTAATAGCATAACCGCGTCGCATTTGTATCAGCCTCGGCTCTCAATGAGAGCATCCTTCCTTCTGGGCGGCTAGGTTAACTTTTATCTAAGAAAGAGAGAGTTTTGTGTACTAACTTGAGCCCATTAAAATTTAAGAAGCCCAGTAAAATTCCACCGTTAGATCTTCTTTTAGCTTCCAAGGTCAATTCTGCATTGTAGGATTTTCTAACATGATTTTCCTCTGCAAGAATTAAATAAAATCGTGATCAATCATATATTTAGAAATATTATTTAATCACAAGATAGCAATCAAAATATTAATAATTTAAGACCAATAATCTCATAATTAATTCTGATTTATATTATTTCCTAAAATTGGCTAACAATCCAAATATTATCTAATAAACCCAAATTAACCTAAAATAGTCCCCAAAATAAATGAATAAGGAGGGATAAAATATATAAAAATTGGGATTTATCACCTTTTGCAGGAAAGGCGGGGGTTGCTTCAACACTCGTGATGGACCTGGATCGGTAACATATTGTGATGGTTGTGCTATAACATCCCCAAACTTCTCTTGGATGTGCATTTTTGGTGTAGCATAAGATGGGAATGATGTAGCATTGGCATCACTAGCACCGTACTGCAGCATAGTGGTGCGCTGCTCTGTGTCTTAGATGTTCTTAGTGGCTTCTTGTCCTTTCTTTATCTGCCCTAATACTAGTTTGTCATCCTCAATGGGTCTTTTTGTGACCTTCAATGGCTCAATATTTTTGCCGCTCCTTAGTTCTATTACTTGACTTGTTCCTTTCCATGGTTCCTAGGAACTTCAGTGTCGCTAGGTAGGTAGCTTGATGATCTGTTGTTGAGTGTTGTAGCAAGCTGTCCAACTTGAATTTTGATATTTTGAAGGGACACTTGCTGGCTCTGTATGATGGCATCATTTTTAGCCATATACTCCTTAAGGAGGCTTTCCATGGAGGATTGAGGTGTTGGATCAATACCCTGCTGCCTTGATTGTTGATTGAACCTAGGGGGTTGGATGGTCTATTGGGGTACGAGAGGCCTGCTGAAAACTTTGGGTGTTGTCGCCACCTTGGATTGTATGTGTTTGAGTACGGGTTGTTAGTGTTATTTCCCTTGTTATAATTGTTTATGTAATTGACAGATTCAGGATTGGCAAAATATTGAGAGTAAGGATGTTTTCCTCCATAGTATTGCTTTACCAAAATTTCATGTACAATGTAAAAAAATAGTTGAATATTTGAATGACCTGAAAATATGAATTTTAGGATATATTGTGATAAATGAATAGTTGACATGGGATTGATAATCCATTGATCATTTTGAGACAAAATTTTCACCTATAAGTAAAGAAGGAAGGAGAATGTTTGTTAATGTGTAGTTTTGTACAATAATGGCAATATGTCTTTGTTATATGAATATGCATCAATGGATAATAAAATTCAACACTTGGGAATTCCTTTTTAAAGGCCATGTTCGGCCAAGAGACAAAAGGAGGGAATAATGGAATATGTGATTGTAAGAATGAAGCATGAATCATAGTCAAGAGATTACATGTGCATGACTATGACTGGGGCCAAGTGTCCAAATGGTATAAACTAAGGAAACAAGATATTTTGAGATAAGGTAAAGACACATTGAAGAGGCTCCAACTATCCTTTATTTTAGTCCAAAAGAGAGGAAGAGGATAAGATGAGTTGTCTTGGCATTTAAGGCAAGATCAAAGCATGTAATGCACTTGATACTTGAGATTGCCATATGTCATGATTTGGAAGATGAATGGACTATGCAATTAATTCATGTTCATCCAAACTTGCCATGTGTCTTCATGTTAAGAAAAGCATTGCAGGCTTCATTCAAGAGGCCATAATTTTGGCCTAAGAGGAAAAAGAGAAGAATTGGATGAAACTTGGAGCATTTAGCACATGTAGAGATTGAAAGTCAACCAAGCTTATCCTATGATGCCACTCTATGGTAACAAGTTGACTAGTCAAAGGGACACCTAAGCATTTCATGCATTTATTGGAGGGACACCCATGCATGGCCATTTAATGCAAAAATATGACTCAAATTCTTGACCAACAAGCCAAGAAATTTTGGCCAAACAAGATAAAAGAAGGAGGAAGCTAGAATTCAAGCCAAAGAGATAAGTTCAACAAGTTATCTTGAGTCAAATACAATCCCCTAAAATTTCTTGGGATTTCTTGGACAAGAAGAAAGGGCAAAGAGAGAGCATGAACTTTAAAAATTTTCCACTTGCCCAAGATCATTTAAGAAACCTATGACAAAGCATTAATTTAGCCTAGACTAGGAAGGAAGAAGAATCAAGAAGCATGAGTCACGTGAAGAAAATTAAAGGGTATTTTGATCAAGCAACAAAAGTGGACCCTTAGGTAACTTTTCCCACCAATGATAAAGCCCTTATACTCTTGTTTTGCATGCCTTAGTTGACCAAGCACTAAGCATCCATAAGCAAGAGAGAGTGTGAGGAAAGAAAGAGAGAAAGGAGAAGCCAAGGATCAAGGTAAGTCGTTTGGGACATCTTGCAACTTTCCTTCCCATCCTTGTATAAGTACATAGCTCTAATAAATAACTTGTGTATGGTATTTTGGAGAGAAGGCCAAAACTTTAAAGATCCAAGGAAGAAGAGAAAGTGGCAAGAAGATCAAGAACAAGCCAAGTAAGTGACATTTCTAGGTCGATATTGTTGGTTTTGGGGAAAAAAATTCTTCATGATTTCTTGGAAGTTTAAAAGGCTAAAACCCTAAGGGAAGGTTTTGCCCAAATTTCTAAAATGGGTTAAAGCATGTGAAGATAGATTAGAAAATCACTTAAGTTCTACTTCAAGGCTCATTTCGGCCTAAACCAAAACTTAAGGAAATGATGGGATTTTATGTGTTTTGATGTTTCCCATGTGTTTAGGAAGGAAAATGATGTAGGGTAAAGGTTGGAAATGATTTTTGGAAACATTAGGCACAAATTACATTAAATGATAAACCTGCCAAAATCAAGATGTTGTGAGGCAATCGGCTTGTGAATTATTTTTCGATGAGTAAATGGTGTCCAAAGGCTATGAAATTTTCCAAATTTAAAGTAGACACAAAATATTTAATTTGATAGGTAATTAGTTAATTTTGGAGTTTTGTGGAAGGAGATGTGAATTTTTGAAGTTAACCAATAGTTCTGGAAGTACAATATGGGCAATAGAGTAATATTTATTATTCTGGAATGATACGGATTTTTCTGACTACTGGTGGTATTTTTCTTTAAAAATAGTTTTGTCAAGGGTCACATAGCCTTTGAAAACACCTTAATTGGATTTTTTTCACAATTAATTATGAATTTTCAAAGTTCAGTGAAAATTCTAGGAAAAGTTGAGTAAGTCCGAAAATGACATGATGAATAGTCAAAGTTATACCACTTGTCATTCAAAGGTGGTAATAAGAGTTACATGGTAATTAAGACCTTTCATCATGTTTGAGTATAAGTATTGAGTACTGTTCACTACTTTTATAATTATAGGAATTTTCAAGTGCACAAGACCCGCCAAAGAACCTAAATATTATTGTGTTGCTAAGCAAATAGGTAGTAACTTTAATCTTTTATGTTTTGTATATATGTGTATGCATGTTTACCATGGTTGTGATCCGTGTCTAGGACATGCGTTTATTACATTCAGTTGTCCTAGGTTTAAGGCCAAATTGTTGTTGTTGTGTTGGTCCTAGCGATGTGGATCCGGAACTTGTAGAGTTTTACGTTTCACAGACAACGTTGCATGTGTTAATAAGTTGTTTAATGTTGTTGCATGTGTTGTTTTGTTGAATGTTGTGTTGTTTGGTCATCATTATGGTTAATTATCATATACTGAATATGCTTTGCATAAGAGGTTAACATGTTACTCTGAGATTCAATTTTGAATCTCAAATTCGCTTAAAGATTCAGGTAAGGATGTTGGATCAAGAGGCAAGACTGTGCATATTGAGCAGTAAGGACTGCTGGAGAATTGGGCAGACTCTTTTGGAGGGGTTATGTAGTTATGTAATTATATTTTGGTTAATGGACTGTATATTACTAATAGTTTGTACTTGTTTAATTTTGGATGACTGTATTACTAGTATCCTTGAGGGGACTAATCCCGATACTTAACCAATATATGTTTGTATATATTATTAGTACTCATTCGTCCAAACTGTTATACATGCTTTGTTGGGCTATTTATAACAATAAATGATATTTACTATAGGGCTGTTACACTACCTACTAGCACCACCTGTGGGGTGCTAGGTGGGACTAACAAAATAGGTGTAATAATAAGATAAAATAAGTAAAAGCATATAATATCAATTTATATTCCTCATATAAACATTCATTCACATCATAACATGTTACATCACAAATATCATAATGCAATCATTTGTTCTTTATCTTTCATTAACCCATAACCATCATTATTTCCTTTGACTAGACCCATGGGCTACGTTGTAGTATATGTTATTGGTGACTCTCATGTGTTGGATATGATTAGTTTTGATGATGTCTTATATAGATGCCATTATTGAGAGCAAAAAGCTTGTATACTATATTTATCTCTTACATTGACTAACTATTATATATTTAATGTAGATTAGTCCAAGTTGAATTATAAAGATTAATCAAGAAGGAGATAAGAGGTAACGAAAAGAAAAAGAAGAACTTGTAGAGAATATCAAGGAAGCAAGAAGCTATCAAAGGATTTTGGGAATGATCAAGAGAAGAGAAGAAAGAAACAATTGGTTTATGAAGAATGATCAATAGAAGAGAAGAAAGAAAGAGTTGGTTTATGAAGAATGATCAAGAGAAAAGGAAGAAAGAAATTGTTAAGTTATGGAGAATGATCAAGAGAAGAAGAAAGAAAGAAGAACTTGCTTAATGGAATGAGAAAATCATTATACAAGCTCTTAGATTGATTCTAGAAGTCTCCACGATGATATGGAAGTTGAAATGGCTCAAATCGGAGTTAAAATAAACAAAATCAAGCTTCAGGATGAATTAACTCGAGCCAGGATGTCTAGACTCGAGTTAGAATGGTTTCTACAGTGTTTTGGGCATCTGGTACAAGTTGACTCGAGCCAGGAAATCATTGACTCGAGCCAAGGCCTTGCCTCGAGTCAACCATATTGCTGACTCAAGTCAATAGTGATTTTCAAGCCATTTTCACACTCTGGAACGAGTTGACTCAAGCCAAACTTTAGTTGACTCGAGTCAGGCGTGTTTTCAGCAACTCTGTTCTACTTTGTTTCACGTTCAGCTTGGGCGAGGTCTGGTAATTCAACGATATCTCCCAAACCAGAGATCAGATTAAGGTGAAACCAGTGTCATATGAAACTAGACTTCCAATGCGTCATTTGGATATAAAATTCAAGCCCAAAGGAGTTCATATCATAGAGATATGAATTTTACAAGTTGGAGCATCAATTCACGCCACACATCAGACCAAGCTTTGGTATTTTGGGTGTATCTCACAATCTATAAATCCAATTGAGCTGAAACTAGTGTCATTTGAAAGTATACTCCAAATGTGTTCCATCAAGAGTTGAATCATACTAGGGAGTTATGGCCTTTGAAAGTTGACACTTGAAATTCTGGATTCATTTCAGCATATGCTTGGTTGTCTGGATATAACTCACATTATACACAACCAAATGAAGTGAAACCAATTCCATATGAATCTAGACTCAACAAGTGTTTCATAGAATTTGGAAGCAACCAATTTTGATGAGCACCTCCTCAAGTGATTTTGCCTCGAGCCAGCAGTTCCACCTCGAGTCTAAGTAAAGGCAGAGAGTTAGACATTCTGAGAGAGGTTTTTACCTTGAGCCAACAAGTGGACCTCGAGTCAGAAGGATCGTTTTTCAGAAATCCCAAAGTATTCTGTTGTACCTGACTCGAGCCAGGATTTTGGTCACCTCGAGTTTGGGGACAGACTCGAGCCAAGGTTTTTTGTGCCTCGAGTCAAATGCTTTTGAAGCTAATGGATCAATTGATGATTGACTCGAGCCAGGATTTTGGTTGCCTCGAGTTTGGGAGCAAACTCAAGCCAAGGTTTTTTATGCCTCGAGTTAATGAGTTCAAATTCTTTCCTCTCTACGTTTTCCAAAAGGAGTTGACTCGAGCCAGAGATATTAACTCGAGTTAATCATTCTGATTTCCTTCTTCTCTGGTTTCTCAAAATCAAATTGACTCGAGCCAGGATAAATATTGACTTGAGCCAATTTCTCTCAGTTTGAAATACACCGTGTCCGAAAAGCTTAAATCATTGATTGTGATTTCATTAATCCTTATCATCACTCATTACTATTCCTAACTATGTTTAATCGGTTTGTTAATGAGTTTCGATGATTATATGAAGGATTAACATCGATCATCAAAAGGTGAATGATTACGTCAGAGCTTCCAACCGTAACTTTAAGCAAGTCACAACGATCATATTCCAACGGGAAGAATTACTCAGAAGACGAATGCTCACAATAATTAAATGATCTTCATTACCTATAAATAGCAAAGTCTTCAAACCGAAAGGAGTGACGATTGATGAATGAATCGACGAAGCCAACAAAATGATTTTACTACTTCACTGTCGATAGTTCAATAACTCATACTCTCTGTTCTCAATGCTTGTATAGTTCATCATAGAGAGTGAAATGATTTGTATTGTACTTCAGTGTTTATTCATCTTCTCTTTTAGAGAGAACATTTCTTATTATTAAATCATTGTAAGAATCTCAAGTCGTGGGACTTAGAGATTGGGTTATCAGTTTACAACTTGTAAGGGGGAGTGTATCCTAGTGAGAGGATAACTTCGAGTACAGAGTGTGTAACGATTGAAATGAGTATCTCGAGTGAGAGATTCGGCTTCACAAGTGCCTGGTGAACTTGTGGGTTTGTATAGGCTTCTCTTGTGCCCGGTTAAACAAGAGGATAGTGGATTGAAAATCTCAAGTGGAGCTTGGGGACTGGACGTAGGTCAAGGATTAGGCCGAACCATTATAAATCACAGTTTGCATATTCTCCTCCCTTATCTCTTATATTTCTAGTATATACTTATTTGAATATCTAACTGTTGATTTAGAAGATGCGAAAAGATTTTCAAAGTTTCAAGTTTTTAATCTTCACCCAATTCACCCCCCTCTTGGGTTCAGCCGGTTCTACATCATGAGCTCTCCATAAGTGCAATGTAGACCGGTCAAACTACTACAGATTACACAGGAAAAATTGATTCCTCCAGTAGGGTTACTACCTATAGTAATATTTCCAAGGCCCGGGAATACTACCTAGAAGCCACTAACATGTCATATCAAAAATACTACCATGTAATTCAATGAAAGCTAGTGGTGCACAAAAATCAATCTAACAACGTAACATGTGATATTCAATTTCTATATCACACATCCCAAACTTTATTCCCACTACTCTCATATATTATATTTCACGGGTCATTCATAGTTCTCATGTTCATTCATGCCAATCGATTCCCTAAGTCCAACATATATCATATACATGTATCGTCCATGCCATTAAATCATACTCGACATCACAGGCTTACATATTCAACATATATAAATGATCATACAGTTAGAGCCGGGAAATCAGGCCGGGCTCGTTTAAGCCCTGGCCTTGCAAGGCTCGGGCTTGAAAAATAGGCCAAAACTTTGAAATTGACTCTACAAGGCCGGCCATGTAGGGCCTCGGGCTTAATCGGGCCAGCCCGTTAGGCCCGTTTAACTGTAGCTTTTTTAAAAATAATAATAATTACTTAGACTTCATCTTAATGAATGTTTTATTTGCAATTACTTAGATTTTTTTAGTTTAAATTATAACCTTTTTTTATGTTTATTATTATTCTGTATTAAAACACATAATTAGTTATTATAAATTTTAAAGAATGGATGTTTTCATATTAAATAAACACATACTTTGGTATTACAATATTATATAAGTAATAAATTATAAATATATTTTGTGTAAAATAAGTATAATTATTTTTACCTGTCAGTAAAATCATGCATAAACCGAAGGAATCTGCAGACACACAAAATTACGAGAGGGAAAGGCATTTTGTCGTGGGTATACATAAAGCAATTCCTTTGTTTAATATTTTTTGAAAAAAAGGAAAAAAAAAAACATATTCTGTGTTTATTTGTTTTTTATTACGAATTAATGAATGCGTTTATTTATTGAATGATTTATATTGTTTAGATATTAATGTTGATAACATTTATTTGATAGATTAGAACTTTAATGATTGCAATTTACTAATTATATTTCTTTGAAAAAAATCGAAGGAAAAATAGTTAAAATTTGGAATAGTAATTTTCAGGCCCTGTAGGGCCGGCCCTGGCCCTGGCGTTATCGGGCCGGGCTTTGAAAAATAGATGTTTTCCTTACTCCAGACCCTGATTCCTAGCTCTACATACAGTACATCAAAGACATCATAATAGAGAATCACTACTTGCCCTCTAAGGGCCACTTGTCTAAGTGAGTATGTTTCTCACCCGGGTGAGAATCACCCCACTCGCCTCAGCAAGTAGGTTGTTACACCCCTACCGGCCTCGCCCTTTCGGGTGGCGGATAGTGTGTTACCCAACCTTTATATAAAATTATTACTTAACGTCATCATACATCAGAGCATTATAGCATAGCGCAATGACAAAATGGTTTAGGCGTAGTATCTTATACTATATTACAAATCTTGGTAACAAAATATTTAAAGAGTAATAAGGGTCAATTGGTCCCTCACACAAAGAAATGCCTTTTTTAGTCCTTGAAAAGGACGAATAAGGGTCAATTGGTGAACATTTTGGTCCCTCGCAAATTTCCAAAAAGCCCTTTTTAATCCATAAAAAAGTCTCATTTTAGTCCCTAGGGACGAAACTAGGGTCCGTGTTTTTTGTCAGGGACCCAATAGGGTATTTACTCATATTTAAACATAATTACATAAAATTTCTACAAATATTCCTTGAATAATTTGAAACCAGTCCAGCACCTCCATTTGCTAGCATCCACCACTTTATCTTAGGAGCTACGTCAAATAAGTTGTACAATACATATTAGCAATAGGGGCTTGAATCCTGAAAGATCTCAGAGTAACAGATTAATCTCATATACAAAGTTGCAAGCAACCATAATCAGGAAAATAACATATCATAAAGCATTCAGAATAATGCACACAGTAAGGTACACAGCCAAATCCTAGAACTAGCAGTCATTTATGCACACAGCGATGACTGTAGGGCACAGCACAAAGTAAGGCCCCTAATGCACATAGCAAGTTCTGGATCCATAGCGCTTGGAACATCATAATAGTGGGACTCTAACCCAACATAAATGAATGCATACACAATCATGGTAAACACACATACAGAGATACACAAAGTATATGAAATTAAAGTTACTACCTGATATATTCTTAGACTGACAACCAACTCTCAAAATTCCTTAAAGCTTCAGACAACGATACTCCTTATAATTATAAATAATATTCGTCATTTATATAATCTCTCCATAATTAAATAATACTAAAGTAAATATAATTTGGTCCCACTTTTGACTGAAAGTCCTTTATTAATTGCAAACATGTCAAAATCATCAATCTTGACTTTTTTATCTTCCATTTTCATGCATATTCCAGAAAATTTCCAGAAATGTTGACCAACTTTGAAAATTCATAACTAATTGTTGAAAAATCCAATAAGAGTAATTCAAAAATTCATGTGCCCTTAACATGTCTGATTTTGACTAAAAATACTCTTTATATCTAGAAAAATTCATACTTTTCCCAGTTTACCAAAATACCCTTGTTGTCCAGGTTCTCATTCCAGAATTAAGGGTCAACTTCAAAAATTCATATCTCCTTGAATTTAACTCTAAAAATTATGAATTACCCATAAAATTAAAGTTTGAGATGTCTACTTTATTTTCTGTAAAATTTCATAGCCTTTTGAAATCATTAAAATATTAAAAATCACAACACAAGCTCAACTACCACTTAGGGTTTCAAACTGGTAGATTCACAACAATTTGTAATTTAACTTTAAGGTTTCCAAAATCATGTTCCATACTTGTTCTTATACAATTTTCCATTCTAAACACTTTGGAAACATCAAAATTACTAAAATCACATCATTTCCCCATGTATTTAGCTCTAGCCGAAAATCACATCCCAAGACCAACAACATAAGTTTTTCTCTTAACTTCATATTCATTCATGTTCTTGCTTAATCTTCCTTTTTAAACCATAATCTTAACTTTAGCCACTTGATAATCCATTTTTATAAACAAGGTTAGAACCTCCCCTTAGGAATATTGATTTCTATAACCACCAATTATTATGAAAAGAGACCAAAATCCAAGTCACAAAGTCATAAGGATAGTAAGGAAGTGACTTACTTAACTTGTGCTTGAATTTTTTCTTAAGCTTCTTCCTCCTTAAGCTCCTTATGGATTTCGGCCTGAGCTTCCAAATTACCACACAAAGGTTGTTTAATGAAATCCTAAGAATATTCATGAAGATAGAAGGAAGTAGAACAAGATTCATGACCTAATTACCTTAGTTCTTAACTTTCTAACTTTCCTTCTTCTTTCTTGCTTGAGTCTCTTGTTCTCTCTTTTCATGTATGTGTGTGTCCACTATAAGGGCAAAAAAATGAGCAAGAGAAGCCTTAAATAATGGTTAGAAAACATGCAAAAATATCCCTCTTGGTATATTACCAAATTGCTCTTGCATTTTCTTCATTTTTCATGTATTTTCCTGTCCAAAACTGGAATTTTCTTTGGCTCTTCATGGCTGCACGAATTTGGCTTATTTTTGGGCACATGTATGAGCTTGCTTAAGTGTCATTTTATTACATATTTAGGCCCCTTTCTTGGCCCTTCTTTATTGGTCCATATGTCCTTAACTTTTTGACTTTGTTTCCATGTGTTTAATGCTTAAATCATACTTCTTTAGTCCTTGTCTCTTTGGTGGACGAAAATTAAGGCTTTTGGGAGAAGGATTTTGGTCTTCATTTGCATTAAATAAGCATGCCAAAATGTCCCCCTTTAAGTCAACTTATTTTCCCATGAAGACACTTGGCAAGTTCAAGACTTATCTCTTTGACTTTGTTATCTTATGTGACAAATATGTACTCCTCCTCTTTATTCCTATTTGGCAAAATTTATGACTTATGGAGGAAGGAATTAAGTCTTCAACATGCTATAAATGCATGTGCTTAGGTGTCCTCTTAATTAAAATGCTTAGGTGTCCATTTGAGTTGTCAACTCTTTTACCCTTTGATGACAAATATCTTGCTTGGTTTAATTATGTTGACTTTTGTTTCTAGTTTCTTTTAACATTAAATATTTCTTGATCTTCCCTTTTTCTCATCTATCACATCCCTTGAATTGGGCCTAGTCATTTTCCTATCACAAGCTAATTCCCAAATCTCTAGGCTCAAAATTCAAGATATTACATAGGTTACTTGCTGGGGCAAGTTTTACCCCAACTCACCTCAACGAGTATGTCATTCACAAAGGCGAGTGCCACAATCGCAATTTTCCAAAATATGGGATTCAAATCTAGGGTTTTATCTACATTATCAGTAAACAATTCTATCTAGCCCTGAGGGTTTATGAAAGCAAGACCCAGAAGGCTAATTGTGGTCTTAAAACAATAAGGATCATACAATTCTGGTCATCCTAGGCTTGTGGAGTTTTTTGAAAACTCCACGAGCAATGCCAATAGATAAGATAAGCAAGACCATGTTACCTAGAGCTTTTCTTAATAATAGTCAAAGAAGGCTTCCTTTTGTTGGACAAAGATCAACTACAAGGTGACATAAACAACATCTACATTAAAACTCCATCTTTTTACTCACCCTAGAGTTAATCAGAAATCTCGCAAGTAACTCCTCTAATAGGAACCTAGGCTAGAATTGAGGATTTTTTTTTCAACAAAGTGTTAGATTAACCTAGTCTAACACTTCTATATCATGAATTTGAGTTTTAGATCTTAAAATTTAGTTCTACAAGAAAAATCCCCAAATTGGGGGTTCTCAAACCCTAACCTAGATCCCTTAAAATCTCATAATTAAAGAAGAAGGAGGAGGGAGGATTAGGAATGAATTAGAGCCCCTAGGAGTCATCCTCACAAAACCCTAGCAAAGCCCTACCTCTCTAATCACACTTGTCATTAGCGCTCAAATTAATAACTAAATTATGTAGCACAATGGCACAACCTAGGTCATATTCTCTTGCACGGAGTCAATAATATTTAATCCCTAAACTAAATAAGTGTGAAAAACTCAAAACATATAAAGAGTGGTAGTTTTTGGGATTTTTTAATAATAAAAAAGAAAATGAAAATGAAAAGAGAAGACACACACATACAAGATATGATGAATCTTCTTCAGAACATATATGTGGTCATTATAGTTCAACAATGGATATGGAGTTTATAAATGGTACCAAGTCACAAGATCTAAACAATAACTCAAGCCACAAGGTCCATTCTTAAGAAGAGGATTAATTAGCCACACATGGTGATGGAAGAAGAAGAGAAGAGTGATGTGTAGTCTGTTGGTTCTTGGAGTTTTGATGATAACAAGACTTCATTATTTAAATCTTTTGTTAAAAGGGATTTGTGTTTTTGAATCAGTAAATGTTAAGTTAAGGAGGTGTTCTTGGTTATTCAAGTAATTGTCCCGTATAAATTGACACCTTTCGAAAGTCTCATTTGAAAAACTATCTCGTATTACTTTTGGACGTTACTCAAGTAATGAGCACTCCTTTTGCAAGTAATTTAATTACTTTCTATGGTTACTTGAGTAAGGTTGTTTAGCTCCGCAAGTAATTTGTTTACTCAACATTACTTTCTGGAGTTACTCGAGTAATACCTTTTGATTTGCAAGTAATATAGACTTAATCATGTTTTGCTCAAAAATTACTTTCCAAATTACTCAAGTAAGCTATTTCCTTTCCGCAAGTAATCTCATTACTCTCTGACCTTACTTGAGTAAGGCACATCTGTTTTGCAAGTAATCAAGTAATAGACGCCTCTTTTCAAAGTCTCTAAATATTACTTTCGAAATTACTTGAGTAATGTTTTTCAAACTTCGCAAGTAATGTGGTTCTTCTCTGCGAGTCTTATTATCTTTGATATTACTTTCAAAATTACTTGAGTAAGCTTTGCAAGTAATTTCTGAAAGTGATTCTAACGCCTCTTTTTTCTTGAACAACTTGATTTTACTCAAAGTAATATTTCTCCAAAGTATTTTATATCTTGAAAATATAAGATATTATTCAAGTAATCCTTTAAGCTACCTAAGTAAGTTATTGCAAATTCCAGAAACCATCAGTATGTGCTTAAACTCTGCTCTAATCATTATGGGTAATCTTTTAACTACTCTTAATCACTCTCAAACTTATTTATATCATATCTAAACATCTTTTTGAGTGGATTTCAGTTGATTACCCTTTGTTTAATGTGAGATTAGCCAAAAGCATTTCAACATGTCAAAGGTATTTATTGCGCTGAAAAAGCAGAACACGCAAACAAAATTAAAGCGTGTAGCAGTCGAAGATATTCCAGCTGTTATTCTACACAAGTAGGCGAAGGCATTTAATGAAGCAACGGTCGAAGTCTCTCAACGGCTATCACATTCAATTCTGCCAACTACCCATCTACCAAAGCTTTGTGCAATTAATTCGACCCAAACGGTCATCAAGCTTCAACTGGTATAAATAGGCGAAGAGCTGAATTCATCAGTACAAACAACACAGACAGAGTATTCAAAGTGATCAAATTCTATTCTATTTATATCTTTAGATATCATTGAGCTTCAGTGTTTATTATTCATCTACTTTGTGAGAGAGATTTATCATTTCTTTTATATTTGTTCAAATCTCAAGATAGAGGTATCTTGAGTGTGGGTGTACGATTACAACTTGTAAGGGGGAGTGAGTCCTAGGGAGAAAGGATCATCCTGAGTTATAGAGTGTGTAATTGTATTTGTGAGTTAGTGAAAATCCCAGAGTGTCGGGACCGGACGTAGGTCAAGGAGTTGGACCGAACCGGTATAATTCCTCTCCGTGTCACTTCTTTTTACTTCTTTTACTGCTTTCATCGTTTATCTGGCGAAAGAATTTTTGAGATCACCTATTCACCCCCCCCCCCTCTAGGTGATATTCCACTTTCATAGTCATGCTCTTGGAATGAAGCCTTGGGGTTTCTTTTATAGTCATCAATGGCTTGTTGAAGAAGAAAAAGATAATCAAGATAATTTAAAATCTTGCTCTTCTTTCTTGATGAATCTTTATCTTTTTCATGCATATGAATTTGAGTTTTGGATAAAGGATGATGAGATGGAGTTATTTCTTCAAAAGATATTGGAAAAATGATGATCTGACCTTGATATTTGAAGAGATAATGACACATGCGTTTTTATTTAAATATATTTGAGGAAAAGAATTTAATTTAATTCTCAAAAGATAAAAATATATAATAGTTTGAATTTAGGGAAAATGATGATTAAATACCAAATGAAATTGCAAAACCTCCAAAAGTCTGTTAAAATTTGTAAAGGAAATAAAGGTGATAGGGATCAAATTGGGATTTTAAAATGTTGGTGAATTTACCATTATGCCCTCTCTTCCTGTTGCTCTCTCCTCTCCCTCTCTTCCCACCAACTATAGAGACCGCCACTGCCGAGGCCCTTCCTTCTACCGGCGAACCCCAAATTCTACACAGAAGCAAAAGCGACTCTTTAATCACAAGACTCAAAGTTTTGAGTTGCTTCCGCCTTCTTCTTCAATTACGACTCATCATCGTCAGGATTAGTATTGAGCTTCATGTAGAACGACATTGTTTCTATGGGTTTCATTCCTTTTCGACCCTTTCTTCCCTACAAGCTCATCAAATAAATTCTCTCGCGGCTTCCCGTGAAGTCACTTTTGAGATTCAGGAACGTTTGCTAGTGATGGAACTCATTAATTTCTGATTCTTACTTTGTGTGGAAGCACCTTCACTTATCAACTCAAAGCCCCAATTTTGGATTTTCTTTGTACCTCATAATATTCATTTGTACGATTAGACTTAGAGAACTTGACTGTCAAACCTAGCCCCTCCTGAGTTGAACAATATCTGGGTTTTGAGGAAGAAGAATGTGAACGGTAAATGTGGGATTTAACAAAAATCGTAATGAGAATAACAAGTTCATTAATGTGATTAACAAGTTCAGTAATAGAAATAACAAGTTCATTCTTCAGGGGGAACACATGTCACTAATGAAACCAAAATCTGACCACCATTAACAAATTGTGTAATGAGAATAACAAGTTAATTAATAGGATTAACGAGTTTAGTAATGAGAATAACAAGTTCATTCTTCAGTGATGAGAATATGTATAACTCCCTAAGACGTGTCTTACTGAAGCGTGTACTTCCAAATCTCAGCCAAAGGACAAGGGGTAGAGAATGAGCCTAAAAAAGTGCCAACCACTGGTCCACTATAATTAGCAGTGGAGGCAACCACAAATTTCTAAAAACTCTGGCTCACATCCTTATCTCAAACATACCTATAACAGACATACGATCCTTAACATATATAACAACATGACAATATCCATACAAGTGAGTTTAAAAAATAGTTTTCATAAAAATTACCAGTTATACAATTCTAACATACTTTCTTTGGGAAGGGTGCAGCAAATGTTAAGCCTTCCTATCACTTGCAAGAGTTTATGAGGAAACAAATAAAAAAATATATGATAAAAAAATAAGTGACATAAGAGACACCATAATTATTAACGTGGAAAACCCTCAACTCAAAGGTAAAAACCATGGGTCTTCCAAACCAAAGAAAATATGATCTACTATGATTAAAAATAGGGTACAAGAGAGTCTTAACCACATGCACAAACACATGCAATCAACTAGTCAAAAAACAAAAGCTACTAGCTTAAAATAGAGAACAAAGAAGTTGAAAAT
Organism: Acacia melanoxylon; assembly: GCA_019022615.1. Classification (NCBI taxonomy): domain Eukaryota; kingdom Viridiplantae; phylum Streptophyta; class Magnoliopsida; order Fabales; family Fabaceae; genus Acacia; species Acacia melanoxylon. Next base: position 197,150 of record JAFJYJ010000045.1, on the reverse strand, counting down.
TTCAAAAAAACATTCCTGACTACGAATATGATTTCTCTCACACCATGCCTCCATATGATGATCCCACCTAACTGAATTTCAACTTAGTCCAACAATTAACAAATGCACAAACGTTGATTTACTGATACTGACCTGTAAAACTGCGTTTTTAGCTTTCTATAGACCTCTCCAACCTACCCCCGGCCTCACTAACCTCTTCAGGGATCTTTGACCCAAAAACCTAATATATCTTCTCTTCACTTAAATAAGTGAGACACAACCTCAAATTAGGAAACCCCAAGAGATTTTTTTTTTCCCTCACAAAGAACAATAAGGAAACTTTCCTTTTTTTCATTCTCTCACTCTTTTCCTTTTTCCAATTTTTCCTTTCATTTCTTTTATTTGTATAAAATAGGATACACACACACATACATATATATATATATGTGTGTGTGTGTGTGTGTGTATGTATGTAGGTATGTATATATGTGTGTGTGTGTGTGTGTGTGTGTATGTATATATGAGTCTTTCTCCATGTACCCAAAAAAAATTACATTAGGAAGCTGTATAATCCTTAACAAAAGCAATGGCAAAATTGCATGTAAAAAGATATTGTAAGAAAAAATTGCATCTAAAAAAATATATTAGGAGTAAAATTGCACCACAAATAAAATTAGTGAAAGTCACTGGCATCTAACTTAAAATTAACCTCCATAAATATTTATTTTTGACCACAAACCCCTTATGCTTATTTTTTTTTATTATCTTCCAATAATTGTCATGTTAAATTAGTGAAAGTCATTGGCATCCAACATGGAATAAAAAATTTACTCATTCAATCTTAAATATAAAACATAGTTTGAAAATGAATTTTGGTCATGAATATAAAATCTTGGGTTAAGTGCGATTTGGCCAATAAACTATTGGCTCAAAAGCGTCCAACATAATTAACTATTAAGTGTACCAAAAATACCAATAAACTTTTAAAAATGAGTGTCCAGCACAAAAAAACTTTTAAAAAAGAGCGTCCAGCACAACACCGTTAGAAAAAAGTTAACGTCCGTTATCTAAGGTGCAGATTGGCCAACGAACTTTTACTCCGGAGATCGTGAAAGACAAAATTCTAAATTTTACTAAATTAAATAATTTTTTTCTCAATTGTCATTATTCAAAACTACTTGTATAAATATTTATGGGCAAAAATTACTCATTCTTCAATTTTGTCAAAATTATAATTTGCTAAAATAAAAAAAAAATTAAAAATATAATTATATTATTTAAATAAAATTCAAGGTGTTTTATAGTTTATTATATATGTTAAACAAAAAAAATATATGATTTATTTTTATTTAAGAAGAAATTTATGTGAGTTAAAAAATTTATTTAATGTTAATAAAATTTAAAAAATCTAATAATATAAATCCGCAACTTGATGATATATTTGTTAATTAAATGATCTATTGATTATATGGATATGAGACTTTTTTAGGTCAAATTGCTCCTTAACCTATTATTAAATTATCCTTCCTCAAGCCTCTTAAGTTATCCTTTTTTTTAACAAGTCTCATATTCATATTATCAATAGATCATTTAATTAACAAATATATTATCAAGTTGCCGAATTTATATTATTAAGTATCAACGTTAATATCCATTAAGCTCTTTTTATAAAAATAAAAATTTAATTCATTTCATTTCTTTCAGGATATAATAGATTTTTAAATTTTATTAACATTAAATGAATTTTTTAATCACATAAATTTCTTCTAAAATAAAAATAAATTATATAATTTTTTTAACATATATAATAAATTATAAAACACCTTGAGTTTTATTTGAATCATATAATTATATTTTTAATTAAAAAAAATTACTTTAGTAAATTATAATTTTGACAAAATTGAAGAATGAGTAATTTTTGTCCATAGATATCTATACAAGTAGTTTTGAATAATGACAATTGAGAAAAAAAGTATTTAATTTAGTAAAATTTAGAATTTTGTGCTGGACGCTCCTGGAGTAAAAGTTATTTGGCCAATCTACACCTTAGATAATAGGCGTTAACTTTTTTCTAACAACGCGTTATCTTTAAATATCCTTTTTAAAAGTTTGTTGTCTTTAGTATTTCCATTTAAAAGTTTGTTGATATTTTTAGTCCACTTAATTAATTGTGTTGAACGCTTCCCGGCCCGATAGTGTATTGGCCAAATCGCACCTTAACCCTAAAATCTTTTACCATTTTATCTTTTATATATATCATTTTTATTCAAACTAATTTGCTTATCTTATAAACTAACATATAATCTAATGTATACAAAAGCATTTTGAAAATATCATATCATGGCTTATAATTAAGTAATTTATTAATACTTGAATAGGTACCAAAGCAGTAACAATTTTCTTCACACAACTTAAAAGAAAAGTTAAAATGTAATTTTACCATTTTGCAATTTACGAAAAACACACGCACACTAAAAACACCAAGACCAAACAACAATATTATCCACATCTTTTCCCTGCGAATCGTTTATCCCGTGTTAGTGTTTTTATAATAAAATAATCTGGAAAAAAAATCCAAAAGTTGAAATGTGTTCAGAGAATATAGATCCTAAAGTTGAAAAAATAAGACTTCCGGTTCTTGCGCTGTTAATCGATTTTTCCCGGCCACAATTAATATTTTTTCTTCTCTGAATCACATTTTTCTTTTATACATGCATTTAACCAAAGATGGGAAAATTCCAAATAAAACTTTGAAAACCTCAAAAAATATATTAACACATTAAAATAACAAATAGAGAAATGTTATGCTTTTACCAAAATGCCCCTCAAGTATCTTTTTAAAAAAAAAAAAAAACCCTCACTGCCACCAGAGCTCTAGCAACCAACACCACCCCACCGATGGGACTATGGCGCCGACGGCCGAACTCCAGTGACAACTTAAGTAATGAGATTAATTACTTTAGTATGGGGATTGACTACTTGAGCTCTATAAACCCTATCTGGCATCGTTAATAAGTTGCATAAAGACAATAACATCTTGAGTGAACGATTAACAAATTGCACTCTCACAGTTCTTAATGGTTACACTCAAGTTGTCATTGTTAATACTGAAATTGTCATTGTTTTTATTCAACTTGTCAATGATGCTTGATAGGGTTTAATGAACTCAAATAGTCAAAATCTTATTACTCAAATTGTCACCAGAACTCCGGCCACCAGATCCTATCGATGGGGTGCGGGACCACTAGAACTCTAGCGGCAGAACTCCGGTGAGGGTTTTTCTTTTAACAAACCAAAAAAAAAAAAAAAAAAACTTGAGGACATTTTAATAAAAGCACAACATTTCAAAATCCTATATTAATCCCTTAAGACCTGTGTTATTTCCATGTGTTAAAAAGTTTTCCAAGATCAAATGATTTTTATTTGAAATTTTCCATGACACAAGCTTTATAGCATCCTTGCAATCACAACACTGACGGCAAAGGATGCCAAATTTAGTTTAGACTGTTGATAAATCCTCCTCCCTTGGAAGTGAGATCAGTCCAAGGTACCAAATGCTCTGAAACAAAATGAACCAGAGGCGCCCTTCTTCTGGTTTTTTTCTTTGTTTTATGTTTTTTGCTTTTTATTTGTTTGTGTCTGTGTAAGGATGGGCTTTTTTATTTTATTTTTTAAAAACACTTTTTTAATGCAAAAAAAAAAAAATGCTTTTTATTAATTTACGTGTTTAGATGATATTTTTTTAAAAAAAAGTAAAGGTAAAAAAAAAAAAGTCAAAATGCTGCTTTTTTAAAAAAAAAAAAGCTCCAATTTGGAGCTTACAAAAAAAAAACACACTTTTTTTAAAAGCCTATCCAAACGGGCCTAAGTGGATTACAACCAACAACCCAAGAAAAAAAAAATTGAACAGGAGGTGAGCAAGAGACCCTTGCTTCTACCAAGAATAATCCCTAAACGAGTTACAGTCAGTTTCATAAACCCTATCATCATAACTCTCACCTATTTGATCCCAAAGTTGTCCCTTGGGGTCCACCTTACTTGAAAATAGAGTCAACAAGAAGAACATGTACAAAACTGAAGTCATTCGAAATAGCAATGGTTTCCACACATTGGAGGCTACTACTGAGGAGTCGAATTATTGGATGCTTTGTATTCCTCCATTTCATTCCTGTATCTCTCCTTATCTCTCCTTCCTTTCTCCTGATAAATCTGGCATTAGAGTTACATATGGATTGCATGAGAACACCGTCATTTTTTTCGGAAAGTGAGAACATCATTATTCCTAAATCAAAGATACTAAAACAATATTTCATACAAAAAGTATAGGCAATCTTCACATCTCTGCAAGGGTATGCAGGTACAAAGCATTTCTAGGATTCTATTATGGGCTTCCTCTCATGCACATCATGGCAATTATAAAGGGGATATCTAGAATTGTACTTGATGCTTGGATATATATATCTAAAAAAAAAAAAAGAATAGAATCCAAGAAATACTCGGTGCTTAATGATTGGAGAAAACACACTTTATTTTCTCTTTACAAGAATAAAGAGAATATTTAAAATTGTGCAAGTTACAGAGGGGTAAGCTTATGAGCCATACATATTTGGGCCCTCATTTGTTTAATATGATTTTAGATGTTTCAACTGAAATTATACAAGAAGAAATCCCTGAGTTCATTCTTTTCATTGTATGATATAGTTCTAGTGGTCGAATCAAGAGATGAGATTAACTTTAAACTTGAGTAAGACACAATATGCATTGTAATTTTGATTAGAGACTAGTTAGAGGTAATTTTAAAATTAAAATGGTATCAAATCATTCCAAAAGTGATGAAGTTCATTCGGGCAGCCCAATGCACAAGGCTCCTACCAGGTGGGGTCTGGGGAGGCATAGATATACGTAACCTTACCCCCCATAATCGGAGAGGAATCAGAGGAATATATGAGTTGCTATGTTTGAAAAAAAGATAAAGAAATCAATCAAGGCACATAGCTAAAAATCAGACAGCAGAAAATTTAACAATGTAAAACAAGCTTTGATTTTTTTACCAAACCAAATACTCCCTCTAGTCCTCAATATAAAACTTGGTTGACTTTTTTCTAGAGGTTAAGGAAGCTAAAAAATTTAGCTAATCATAACATATATTATGTATTATTTGATTTTATATCAGTTTGTAAGGCAGACAAATTAATTTGGTATAAAAAAGAAAATACAAACACTCTAAAGTAATTTATTTAGCTTACTTAATTTTTCCAAATAAAAGTCAATTGGGTCTTATATTAAGGACTAGAGATAGTACCATCTATCAATTAACTATAAATCCCCAAATGGCAACCGGCAAACAAGCAAGTCAGGATGAAATACCCAATCAAGGCACACAGCTTAATGTCAGGTATGATCATGAACTTTCTGTACCACGATTTGGAGCTTACAGCATTTGGCATGCTAGAAATTTAGTGAAAACTGAGCATCTGTACCTGTCTTTCTGCTTCAGTGAGATGGTTCCATAAGAATCCAATCTTCTTACTAATTGCTCTCTCTTGTCCATAATATGAAGGCTTTAGCCTGGCATAGTGTTCTGCAAAGAAGAAATTGTAGCCACTCCTGTTTGATTTGGGCCGAGATGGATCCTGTGAACCCATCTTTGATCTCTTTCGATTCTGAGAAACAGGTACGGATGCAGAACTCAGGGATGCATTGTGAGGCACATGATACAGCACACCTTTCAGCTGGTCAGAACCCAGATTCACAGTGACTACATATCCACCATCAAATTTCAAGTCGATAGTGCCAGGCACCAAAGAGCCGAGCTGCTGCTCAAGCGTACTAACTGCTTACAAGATAACAAAAACCGCATCAGAGATATACTAAATCAGATATTCATTCTCTTTACCATTATTTAAGTTAAGAGAAATTTGACTATACAATTTAATTAGTGCAATGTCAGCATTATGGGAATAATGCAGGGGCAGGAGATTTTCTTTTCATATTATTTTTTTATGCTTTCTTCTTCATTAGGTTCAGGCTTCATTTTATGAAATTTGGGTCTTACATTAAAGGTATGACACTCAGATTTGTGGTCTACAGGTCCAAACCTCATGAGCTAACTTTTGCAGTGTGAATCTCCCAGATGTTCCCATCAAAATCATCCCAACACTTTCTCTTTCTAGTTCTATAACTTCCCCAATTCTACTTGTAGAAAATCAGAGAGAGAAAGATAGAGAAAATATACTCTCAAATGGATGTGTTTATTCATATGCTCAATAGGGTATTTATACACAAGAGAGTAATGACTCATTATAATGATTGATTCCCTAATCACGCATAATTCCTATAATCCCTGATTATATGCGATACTAATTAATTATAATATATCTACACTGATTTATTTCCTAACACTCCCCCTCAAGTTGGAGCATAGATGTTAATCATGCTCAACTTGTTACAAGAGAACATAATATAAATAAATCCAAACAAAATAATTTTCTTCCTAAGAACCTCTTCACCCAATTTTCACATACTCCCTCTTAAGCTGAAAGCAACTTGAATATGAGCAGAAACTAATCACCAATAACTTTCTTTTTCATGAGATCTTGGATCAAGCAGCAAGTTCGGGCATAGCCAAGAATAATTCAACCAAATGTCACACCAATGACATTCAAAAGTTACAATCTAACAGCTTCACCAAGAGCTCAAGCAACAAAAGGTACTAAACCAGAGTAGAAGCCACAACAAATGGTCTCACAAGGGACCAACAACAAATGGTCACACAAGGGACCAAATAATACTCCAAACATCTCACTAGAGACCAAACACCTCACCGGAGGCAAAACAACGAACGGGTCACACAAGGACGACCACCAAACTGTCTCACCTGAGACAAACACCTCACCGGAGGCAACGCAACGAACGGGCCAATGAAATTACCCAACCACAAATACGGCATTCAAGACAAAAGAGCACTTCACGAACGCGCTGGAAAACGAAACAAACAAAGAACCCAGCCACTAGAGACAAGTGAACGTGCACGGAACAAAATGCCGACCATGCTGAAATAGTAGAAACCCAGTTCACAACGCAACCTTTGAAGCAAAGAACCAGCCTACATATACCGGGAATGAAGGCTCGACGTTGGAGAATGAAGCACGACCATAAAATGGTCACAGCAACCAAACGAGGTATCAATAACCTCCACAACAGAAACCTCACCGAAACTCAAAGAACCACTAGAACAAGTTTTGGCAGCCAACCAGGACAACATAACAACCAAACGAGGTACACACTTTAACACTTTCTCTCTCCCCTTGTGAACAGTGACGACATGGTCACTGTTCACGAAACAACAAACGAAACAATACCAAAAAACAACAAAAAAATTGACACGAACAGAAAAGAAGGAGCACCACCAAAGGATAACCAAAGAATCGACAGAAACTGAAATGACACGAACACACGCTAGAGACGGGAGACTGGCCACTGTACAGTGACAGCGGCCACCGAAGAACTCAAATTGGCCAAGAACTAACCAAGCTCTGATTCCATGTAGAAAATCAGAGAGAGAAAGATAGAGAAAATATACTCTCAAATGGATGTGTTTATTCATATGCTCAATAGGGTATTTATACACAAGAGAGTAATGACTCATTATGATGATTGATTCCCTAATCACTCATAATTCCTATAATCCCTGATTATATGCGATACTAATTAATTATAATATATCTACACTGATTTATTTCCTAACACTACTCAACACGTGTGACATTAATTTGGCATCAGAGTTGAATTTAAGAAGTTAAAATTTACTAGCCAACAGCAGCTGCAGCAACAGGCAGCCATCAGCATCTGTTAACAAAGCAGATAAATATTTTCTGCCGCTGCAGAGCCTTCAGACATTACAATTTAAGAAACTACTCAGGCAGCCAAAAAATTTGGAATGCCACCAAAACCACATCGGCATTCAACAATCACTGATGCATGATTATATTTGAAATAATAAAATATACAGAAGAAACGCAGTATCCAAGTGAACAGTATGATGGACACATCTTTTTAATCCTCATAAAATATTAGCCACTAAAAAAAACTTATAATTCAATGAAAAAATACTTAGAGATGGGGGAAAAGGGCCCGAAGATAATGAAGCAGGGAAAGCAGATTGAAAGTTTTCCCTAGCTTAGCATAGCTAGGGAAAATGTAGAATATTTGACTGGCAAAGCTTAGCATAGCTTTAATAAAGCTTAGACTAGCTTGACAAATCACAATGAAATGGTATACATATAAGGACCATATCAACAAGACTGCCTTAGAATCCCATTAGATAAGCCATAAATTGAGTAAAAAATGAATTAGACAAAAAATGTGAAAATAAAGGAGATTAATGGAAACAAGTTCTTGAGAGTTCAAAATTCCAATGCTTGAATTATACCTAACATCCTTCAAAGAACTGTTAGGTCCTTTTATCCAAGTAAATTTTGCAACAATTCCCATCACTCATACAGTTGGTCACATATGCTCAAAAGGAAAATGGCAACGAAGGTTACAAATAGCAAAAGAGTTTAGTCTCAACAGCAATGAAGGCTATAGATAGCAAGAAAATCCCTAGTGACAATGATGGTCCTAATCAGGAAAAAAAATAACAAGGCATAATAAAAAAGTATGATTTTAACCACAAGCCACCAATTTTCTTTTTTAATACTAACCACTATTCACTAATTTTGCAATCTTTACCTATGGTCTTGAGATGACCGATCAGACACCACAAATCAATGTAGGTGGCTAAGTCTAGTTGTTTTCAGAAAGTGATATAGCTGTCACTTTTACGTTCAGTCACTTCCAGATCCAGATTCAATGATTGTTGAGTGAACGAAGCCAAGTCAGTAGCCAACCAGGGCTTGAGAGATGCGAAACCTTAAGTGGTTTTCGGGCTAATATAGGATCTTCTCAAAGACCTACCGGTTTAGGTAAATATCTAATACATTCCCCGACCGGAGAAGTTATTTTTTGGGGGTGAAACCATGCGTTTTTGGGATCTACGTGCTCCCTGGTTAGGGGACACAAGGGCTAGCGCAGAAAACTAACAGCAGGTTCAGTTTATTATCTTACAGGTCCAGGTTATGAGGAATAGGAAATGATGTTGTGGAATGGCTATAGACTCAGGCTAGACACATGGGTCACTTTTCACTGCTACATTTTATTTTATTTTTGGATGAAAATGTGTATATTGATAAAATATGTAAGCAGCTACAATTACTTTGTATCTGGTTTTTGAAGCACTTAAACTATGTTATATTGTTATGAGAGTCAGATAGAAGTGAGGAGGGAGCTGGTCTCATGAACACTAGTGAGGGACCTTGTTCTGCTTTGTTCAGTATTGTGCTTCCCATTATGTATTAGGAAATAGGGTTTTGGCCAGAATCAGTAAAATTCGCTTTTATAACAATAATTCGGTTCTAAAATATTAAATAGCAAAATCTTAGTATGCCCCTCAATTGTTATTTTCTTGCTTTTTTTTTTTTTTTGGGCTGTTGCGCTTACATTTTGAGCATAGCTCTATCAGATTATATTATTTCTTCCATATCATTGATAACTATGTGTAGAGTAGGAATGAATAATAAATATAGGAATCATAATATTATAACAATTGGTTTTACATAATTGTCCTTTTATGTTGTTTCAGTTTTGTTCATTTTGTCATATGGTACATTTCCCCTGAGCTCTCCATAAACCCTCATTAATTAGGGTTAGTGCACCATTTGGATTGATTACTGTAGAAATTTTGGGTTAATTCTTCCTCTAGACTTAATTTTATTAGATGGAAGGAGTGCTACTTTTATAGACAACAAAAGAGGCGTCAAAACTCCAAGTAACTAAGTCAAAAGACTACATAAGCTAAATACTCATGCATATACAGATTGAAATAGGATGATTATCATGTCCTACTTAAAACAATATAATATTTAAACTAATACCATAAGCCTAGAAATGTTAACCAGTAGTTAAAAAAGTAAACAATCATTTATTGAAAATGTTAAGGGAATCAAATTGAGGGACTTTGTAGTAGGAGGACCAAAATAAAATGAGTAACCTTTTAAGGACAAAGTCAATATTTAATTGAATGATTGAATAAATTTAAAATAATAATACCGAACAAAGAAAGATACTGATACAGTAGTTGTAGAAATGTAGAGGATTTGAGAAGAGAAAGAGAAAGGGGAAGAGAGAATACACAGAATCACATCACTGTGCATCTTCATTCATCATGAATCATCATTCAACATAAAAGCATAGCATACAATAAAGAGCCATATGCCTTATATAGGCAACCCCTCAAAGCCCATTAATCCAAATTGGTTACTAACAACTAACTAACTAACCCTCCTAACTAACTAACTAATACAACTAACTAATATATTCTTTACACCTTACATATCAATACCCCCTTCCTAAAAACATCCTTGCCCTCAAGGATGTGAAACAACAAAAACACAAACCTAAAGAACAAAAAATTCAAAACTCAAAAATACAAATTTGAATCAATCAAAAACATCTCCTTCGAAAGCCCACTTTCCGACGACTTCACTCCACGATACTTTATGCGGCGCTTTACTCAACATCTTGCCGGTCATCCCCTCCGGTCAGAACCCTTCGTAGGTAGCCCTCTTCGGTTAGCCGTTTCTCAAAGAACACACCATTGATTTTCTTGGTCCCTTAAGCTGTTGTCCCATACCAACACTAAGAGTATTTCCTTTTTTTTTTTTTTTTGCAAATTCAGAAACCAGCCCAATATTTTTGCTGCATATCAAGATCCGCTACCCATTTACGTTCGGATCTCCAAGAACTCACGCTCGCGCAGAATGGTGACAGAATCCTCTCGCACAAAACAGAGCGGTGAACATCCGACAAACAGAACAATGCAAAACCCAGAACCAGTCGACGACGCAAACCCAGAATCAGGCGACGAACAGAAGCAGAACTCACGAGTCACGACGCACAGCATGGCAACAGAATCGACGATGACACAGAATTAGTCGACGATCCAGAACCATTTCCGAAGTCAAGAGTTTAATCAGAATCAGCCGACACCCAATTCAGAAATACACCGACAACCCAATTAAAAATCCACCGACCACCAACAACCCAAGTCAGAATCCGCCGATACAATGAAATAGAGCATTCTTAAATCCCGCGGAACCAGAATGAACCAAAAATTTTACGTAAAGCCACGCAAACCAATATCGTGCGATGGCCAGAATTCCCGATGAACCAAAACTAACAGGGAAGAACCACCACGTCAAATACAACGACATCCAGAATTTTTCCCGAATCTATGATGCAATGTAGACGGATCTTGGACTTCTTAACTGGATTTGAATATCTTTTTCAGTTTCTTGTATGAGTATCTTGAAGGAGAATCCAAACCGTGAGGGGAAAAGAAGGTTCAGACTTGATTCAAGATTGATCAGAATGGAGCAGAACGTGCCGAGGATGACGGCTCTGATACCACTGATACAGTAGTTGTAGAAATGTAGAGGATTTGAGAAAAGAAAGAGAAAGGGGAAGAGAGAATACACATAATCACATCACTGTCCATCTTCATTCATCATGAATCACCATTCAACATAAAAGCATAGCATACAATGAAGAGCCATATGCCTTATATAGGCAACCCCTCAAAGCCCATTAATCCAAATTGGTTACTAACAACTAACTAACTAACCCTCCTAACTAACTAACTAATACAACTAAGTAATATATTCTTTACACCTTACATATCAGATACAGACCCAGCATCAAAGGCAGATGACACAGAATCTACTATTTATGCTTGATGCTAGAGATTTTATTGTCAGTGGAAACACATAAAACTGCTAGCAAATCAATAACACATCAATGCAGTAAACCTATTACACTTAAGTGGTAGATTGATAACACTGACCTGGTAAATCATTCAAAGCAGCCCCTTCATTCAAGCTCAACATGCTTCTGCTTCCAGAATCTGATGGTATGAAACAATTGATCTGTCAATAGAGCAAAAACTCTTTCCTTTTTTCTGCTTTTTTAATTTTCAGGTTTTGGTGATTTAGAGCAAAATCTGGTACATCATAATTAGAGAAAAGAAATAACAAAAGTTGTTCTTACCAGGAACTGCATAAGAAGGGACTTGCTTCCGAAAATAATAAACCTGCTCAAAGTCATAAAGCAATGATTGATAGTATTTGCGCAATGCAAATGATGCGCTGGTTACGGTGTTTGGGAATTTGAAGACTGTAATCACTTCCTTCCATTTACGATCTCCAATTACCTATGTTAGTTTAAGAACATGCTTAAGAGGAGAATCAAAATAATCTATTCAACAAAATATTTAAGAAAGCTGGGTAGAGTCACAGTTAAGTTACAAACTTCAGAATCTCTAATATAAACATCTTATCAAAGGCAACCAAAAACGCCTTTTTTCACTTACCTTCACACCTAACTAAAGTTGATTGATATCGTATCAAAAAGGAATGAATCAAAACATCATTTTCTAATATACGGCAAAAGGAGATTTATATTTTCTTAAAACCTTTCTTAAAGAATAATTTTTTTCTGTCTAAGAAAAATCAATATATACCTTTTCAAGCCCACCACGAGAAGTAACTTCAATAAAAAGGTGATATAGATCTAGCGGGTTTCCTCCAATAGCAGGAACTCTACATAAACACAAAAGGAAAACGAATGTCAATATTATTAAACTATTCTATGGGTTAACTTGCAATATATACCACAATTTCAGACACGTCTTAGTAAACACAAAGATAAAGAAGAGAAAAGCACAGGTTGTGACTTATTAAGCTGTGTAAAGCCAATTAGAAGGAAGGATCAATTTCCTTGAACATAACCACAAATTAACCAAAGAAAAGTAAAAATTACAAAATCTCATCTTGACTCTTCTGTATAAAGTTGCATATTAAAAGTTTCTTTCCCACCTTTAGAAGATCCAATCGCAAGAGAAGTTTCACTCGCATAACCAATTGCTTCACTTAATAAGCTTTGAATACATGCTAAGATTTATTGCAAAGTCATGAGTTCCGAAAGATATCCTCACAGTAGTTAGGAAGAGAAAATAGACATGGAGATCAAAGATTTCTTAAAAGCGGAATTCAGAAATTGAGAAGCTCTATTTGTTATTGTTGTTGCACAGACAAAGTAGGAGAGAAAGGTAATGGCAAATCATCATCTAACCAACGGACCAACGGTGGAAAAAGCATGAACAATCTGGCTTTCGTTATCATTATAACGGTCTGGATCGATTTTTCCAGATTGCAAACTATTTGGATGGAGTTTGTGATGGAAAACATGGGTTTCAAATAAATCAGAGCGCTAATGTCTCAGAAGCAAATTCCTTGGATACCAAAACATGCACCAGAACAACAAGGATTAAGTTAAAATCAAGCAAAAAGAAATCCAGACAAAACAATAGCTAAAAACAAGGAAAGTCCTTAGCCAATAAAACTACAAGATTTCAAATTATACTACTGCACTGCCCACTGAAGGCCGAAAAATGAAAGAAAAACCGTTCCTGAATCAATGGGTGTTCGATGACTGCAATAACTCCAACGAATACCAGAATTGATCACTGGAAAGCATAATTAACACAAAAGAATCCTACTCACTTTAATTTGGTGCCTGAGGATTTGTGAAAGTCCTGAAGGTTTCTCCAGAAAAGGTCCGAACTGCTAACAAGGTCCTCATATAGAGAGTTCGCGGGTGGGTAAGACTTCGGGCTTCTGATTGAGGATTGTCCATCTGGTTCCGCGGCACTCGCAGAGTGATTCCGAAGGGGCGAATAGACCGCATTGGGACGATGATGCTTATGATTCAACATTTTTTTTTCTGTTGGAAGTGGAAAAAATTTAAGATATTTAGTGTGACTCTCCTATCACCGCCCGGAGGCATACAACATAAATTTAGGGAAAATTCCTGATAAACAACTTTAAAATTACTAAAAAAAAAAAAAAGTATTTTGGAATATTCATAATCCGGAAGTTGTTAGGCTCAATTTGTTTTGTTTAAATTAAAAGGAAAATACCAATTTATCCTTACATATCGCTGGCACCCCAGAGCACAGGTGGCTAGCCGGTGACCAGACTAGTGGGAATATTCCATTAGAAATAAATATTCTCAAAGTGGTGGGGGTGTTTGCATAAAATGTTGGTGATCATTAGGCCACCAATGACATTCAATATAAATAATACAAACAAAAACATATGTATTAGCCTTTGATCCTTAACCCAAGCCTATTAATAAATTCAGATAAGGAATTTGCAACTTTCAATATTTAAGGGAAAAATTAACTTACTCTCTCAAGTCATTCACAAGTTCAAATAAGGAATTTGTAACTTTCGTTAAAGTAAAAAATTCACTTACTCTCTTAGGTCACTCACAAGTTTAGATAAGGAATTCACAACTTAAAAAAACCCTAAACCCTAAAAGTAAATGTATGTCAACGAATTAATACAAGGCAAAATTCTGATTTTATTTTTTATTCTCTAAAATATTAAAAAAATGATCAGAGCATTTAATTTGAAAGAGAAATGAGGTGATTTTTTTTTTTCACATAAGCATGTTTAATGGAGTTAATGCGACATAAGCTTAATTAACAGTGTTAACTCTAGCTCCAAGTCCTTTTAGAAATTCAGGGACCGATGATTTGAAACGGAGTAAATTTGAGAGATCAAAACCACCTGTTTGAAACTTCAGGAACCAAAACCAAAATCATTGTAAACTACAATAACCAAAGATGATATTAACCCTTTTAAAATCCTATCACCTTCTTTTTCCTTTTTGAAAGACTTCCTTCTGCCTCCTCACAAAAATAGTACCTCTCCATTATTAGAATATTATTGTAGTTGTTATGACTATTGTGTCAAGCTATTGTGACTATTGTGTCCAGTTGGCATATTTGTGTTAGACTAGTTGCGTCATCTATTAGGACTCAGTTTTGTTCTTGTTATGCTAGCTACACAGGTGCACCTACTTTCTATGTGTAGTTAGTCTATATATTCAATAGATTGTTCTTGTTATGCTAGCTACACAGGTGCACTTGCTTTCTATGTGTAGTTAGTCTATATATTCAATAGATGCCTCAATGGCTAATAATATGATTCAGAACTCTTTTGCACTCTGTTCGTATTCTCTGGTTTTCTAGTATGGTATCAGAGCTATGACAACCACCGTCAGCTCTGATCCCGATGATTAGAGTAATCAAAGTCATTGCCGCATGGTGAACTCCAGTGTTCTGGATTGATCACCTCACAAAAATGTCAGGCTGGAATGTCTGTTCCAGCGACTCCGATGAGTCATGGTTTTTCAAACAAACAAAATCATGATTAAGCTCGATGATTCTATTTTATTTTATTTTTGGAAGCAATAAGTTTATTCAATGGTCAAACAACACCATGTTTGCTCCTTCCTCAATGGTACTGCTACTCTTCTGCCAACCAAGATTCGCGATGACAACAGTAGTGAGATTACGAATCCAGATTTTGATGAGTATGAATCGATCGATTCTGCACTTGCTTCTTGGCTCCTCGCGTCTTCTGCATCAAACATTCTTCTAGATCTAGTTGGGCTATGACTTCTGCTTAAATTTGGGGAAAACTGAATCAATTGTTTTCTAGCAAATCCGAGACCAAGATTTTGTCATATTACAATCAATTGGCAAACCAACGTAAAGGAGATCTGTCTATGAGAGATTATCTCGCAAATCTCAAGTCAATATTGTTAGAATCAGCTGTCACCCAAGAGGGGGGTGAATTAGGTGAAGATTAAAAACTTGGAACTTTGAAAAACTTTTAATGTCTTCTAAATCAACAGTTAAATATTCAAATAAACATATACTGGAAATATAAGAGATAAGGGAAGAGAATGTGCAAACTGTGATTTATACTGGTTCGGCCAAATCCTTGACCTACGTCCAGTCCCCAAGCTCCACTTGAGATTTTCAATCCACTATCTTCTTTCAACTTTGTTAGATATGATTAGTTTTGATGATGTCTTATATAAATGCCATTCTTTAGAGCAAAAAGTTTACATAATATATTTATCTCCTACATTGACTAACTATTATGTTTAATGTAGATTAGTCCAAGTTGAATTATTAAGAATAATCAAGAAGGAGATAAGGTATTAAAGAAATAAGAACTTGCAGAAGTTGAATGGGAGAGAATGCCAAGGAAGTAAGAAGTTACACAGTATTTTGGGAATGATCAAGAGAAGAGAAGAAAGAAAGTGTTCAATCATGGGGAATAACCAAGAAGGAAATAAGAGATTATAGAAAGAAGAATCTGCAAAGAAGCAAGAAGTTATCAAAGGAAGGGGAAAATCAAGAAGAAGAGGAGAGATTGAAGAAGGAAGAACTTGCTGAATGGAATATCATTATTAAAGTTCTTAGATCGATGCTAGAAGCCTCCAAGATCATATGGAAGTTGGAATGGCTAGATTATGAATTAAAATCAGCAAAAATCAGCTTTCAGGGATGAAAAACTCGAGGTTCCAAGTGAAAACTCGAGTTTCAAGATTTTCAAAAACTTTGTTGCACTCTGTTTCACGTTTCAGCTCGGCGACCTCACTAATTCGATGATATCTCCCAAACCAGAGATCCAATTGAGGTGAAACTAGTGGAATATGAAACTAGACTTCCAATGCGTAATTTTGATATAAAATCCAAGCCCAAAGGAGTTCAGATTAAGGAGTTATGAATTGTACAAGTTGACACTAAAATTCACGCCACACAGCAAACCAAGCTTCAATGTTTTGAGTGTAACTCACAAACTACAAATTCGATTGAGCTGAAATTGGTGGCATATAAAAGTAGACTCACAGAGCGTTCCATCAAGAGTTGAACGAACCAAAACGGAGTTCATACCAAGGAGATATGACCTTCGAAAGTTGACAATCAGTTCAAGACGTTTCAAAAATGCTGGTCAAGAATAGTCTTCATTCATCGGATCATAACGGACATAATACAATGAGTTTGGAGCTAATTCTTCTTGCATTGGATTCTTACCTCAAGCTTGGACATGTAAACTTGAGTTTGAGATTAGCCAAGAGTTTTGATCTTACATAGAAGAACTCAAGGTTTCTGGACTGAGAAAACCTCAAGGTTTCATAACACAGAGACTTCTCGGCATTTTCTGGAAAACGCAAAACTCGAGGTTTCTGTTCAAACCTCGAGGTTTGGACTTACAGAGAGTCTCCTAAGTTTTGAACACTTGAAAACCTCCAGTTTTTGTCTAAAACCTCAAGGTTCTGTTTTAACATGAAAATTCCAGGTTTCACAAGTTTTGTGAAACCTCGAGGTTTGGCAAGAAACCTCGAGGTTTTGACCTACCAGAGAAAACTCAGGTTTTCGCCAGTTTTTAGAACCTCCAGGTTTATGGGAAACCTCCAGGTTTGAGCTCAAATGTTGTTTTCTCAAAGTTCTGAAAATTATGAGAAACCTCAAGGTTTCTGGACAAACCTCGAGGTTTGTCCAGGCAGAGAGGATCTGTGTTTTCCAAGTTTACAAAACCTCCAGTTTTACTCTCAAACCTCCAGGTTTCTGTTTTGGCACAAAAACTGAGAATTCCCAGATTTAAGTGAAACCTTGAGTTTTGGTGAAAACCTCGAGGTTTCTGCCATCCAGAGAGCAAACGACTTTTTTGATTTTGAAAACCTCCAGGTTTGCTCTTGGCGCGATTTTGCAAGGTTTCACATTCAAAATGAAACCTCGAGGTTTCTGATAAAACCTCGAGGTTTTGGCATTCAGAGAGCACACACCTTTCCTCTGATTTAGAAAACCTCCAGTTTCCCAGAAAACCTCCAGGTTTGCCTTGGCGCGATTTTTTCAAAAGTTTCATATTCAAGTGAAACCTCAAGGTTTCTGATAAAACCTCAAGGTTTCAACGCGTCTTCAAAATTTCAAATTCTACGATTTTGTAAAACCTTCTTGTTTGATCTTAATACTTCCTATCATTATTCTCTAATGTTCCTAGATATGTTTAACCACTTTTTTAGTGAGTTTCAGATGAATTAGAGAGTGTTTATTGAAGGTTTAAAGCAAAAGCAAAAAGCATGTCAGAACATTAAATGCAAAACCCAGAAAGTTGCATACTTTTGGGTAATCCATCTGCACACGCTTACAAAGAATTAAAGAATGATTTCCACATCCAGCAGCTGCTACTCCAACGGATTAATTTGCAGAGAGTCAACTCTAAACTTCTGCACAGCTAGATTAAGTGGAGATTAGAGAGAAAAGAAGACCAAAACTGAACCAGAACCTTGTCTAATAAAGGCAACGGTTATATTGAAGATTACAACGGTCATATATTGATCTCTACCTATAAAAGAAGACAGATTCAAGACAGAAGTGGCAAGACACTAGCCTACATCTTCAGAATGCTCATACTCTGATCTTCATATCATTTACTCTCTGTTTTTCAATGTTTACATAGTTTATCATAGAAAGAGTGAAATTATCTGTAATGCACTTCAGTGTTTATCTTATTCACTTCTGAGAGAGAAGATTCATTATAAACATTATATCTGAGAGTTACTCAAGATTGGGTGATCTTGAGTGGAAACAGTGTAACCTTACATTGTGTAAGGGGGAGTATCTCGGTGAGAGATTTGGCGTCACAAGTGCCTGGGTGAACTTGTGGGTTTGTAAAGGCTTCTCTTGTGCCCGGATTAAACAAGAGGATAGTGGATTGAAAATCTCAAGTAGAGCTTGGGGACTGGACGTAGGTCAAGGATTGGGCCGAACCAAGATAAATCTCGGTTGCATATTCTCTTCCTTAATCTCCTTTATTTCCGGATATATGTTTGAATGATCGTCTATAGCTTTATAACTCTTTACTTGTCATACAAACTAATTTTACTGAGTTACAAAAAGATTTTCAAAGTTGCTAAGTTTTTATCATCCTAGTTCATCTCTGTTTTTAGTGTTAAAAAACAGAGCATTTCTGAAAAGATTTTTAAAATCCCCAATTCACCCCCCTCTTGGGTTCAGCCGGTTCTTACAAACTTGATTATATGCTCTGTACTCAAAGTAATCCTCTCACTAGGATTCACTCCCCCTTACAAACTGTAATTAATACACCCACTTGATTAAACACTCTATACTCGAAGTAATTCTCTCACTAAGATTCACTCCCCTTACAAGCTGTAATCAATACAATGGGTTTCCCACTCAAGATTACCCAATCTTGAGGAACTCCCAGATAAGATAATTACAATGAATCTTCTCTCTTAGAAGTGAATATGATTAACACTGTAGTACATAATCAATTATCTCACTCTCTATTGTAAACTATATGAATATTGAGAAACAGAAAGTGTATGAGATATTGACATATCAACGGTGAAGTAGTAAAATCATTTCATTGGCTTTGTTGAGTCATTCATCAATCGTCACTCCTTCCGTTTTGAAGACTTCGCAATTTATAGGTTATTGTGTTTCGACCATTGTGAGCATTCGACTGTTGAGCTGTTCTTCCAGTTTGAAATATGACCATTGGAGAAGCTTGAGGATTATCTGTTGTGACTCTTCGAAATAGACGTTAGACAGATGAAGTTCGATGGTCACTTTCGCCGTTAATGTTCCAGGTGGATTTGTGCCGTCTCGATATTCTTTTATCCTTTTTGTTTTGCCCGTTGTAAAATAGCATTTATTGCTTGATTGAAATAGCAGGAATGTCTTTCAAATGCTCAGAGGTATGGTTGTTGTGATTGTCTCTCGATAAGGTAAGTGCATTTAATGCGTTCTGACACACAAATTGCTTTATAACAATTTGTTGTTAATCCATGATATAATCATCTAAAACTCATTTACAAACTGATTAAAAGCAATTAGGAATAGTAATGAGTGATGATATGAAGAGATGAAATCACAGGCAATGATTTTTTGTTTACAAAGACGGTGATTTTTAAATCTGATAAGTTTAACTTCAAGTTAAAATAATGTTAACTTGAGTCATTCATTCGAGGTAAAGAATATTTTGACTCGAGTCTAAATCATCTTCTTCATAAAAGACTTGAATTCAGAGTAAGAAGATGTCTTTGAAAAAGTTAACTTGAGATCAGAGGAAGTTAACTTGATATAATGACTGGAGGTAATTTCTTCCCATGAAAGTCAAAAACGATAAGTAGAAGAAAGGAACACTTAACTTGAAGTCAAGAAAATATGCCTTGAGTCATTGACTTGAGGCAATGACTTGATGTGTAAAAGTTAAAAATGACACATGACTTGATGTATAAAGATATTGACTGGAGTCATTTAGTTTTAACTTTAAGTTAAAACAAATTTTCCTTGAGTGAATTAAGATCTAACTTCAAGTTAAAAATGTAAGTTGAACAAAGTAATACTTGACTTGAGTTAAGAACTTGATTGCCTTGAGTCATTTATGTTTTGACTTCAAGTTTAACTTCAAGTTAAAAACGATGAGTTCAAAGAAGTATCCAGAAAGTTATTGATTGGAGTCAATTAGGTTTAAACTTCAAGTTAAACTGTTCTGTCATATGATCAAATATTTCACGCAAGGCTAACTCGAGGTTATAATTATTAACTTCAAGTGAATCACTCGAGGTAAGATAGTATTCACTTACCTAGACTTCAAGTGTGTATTTGAGGACACTTGAAAATGCCTCTATGTACAACTTGTTGACTTGAGTTAAGAAATCATCTTACTCGAGGCTCGCTTGCGTTATGTGATTTCCAACCAATGAATTCAGCAACAGTTCCATGCACGTGCTCTCCTCGTTGGCCTCAGAACTCTCATTTGCACTCTCCATGGCTTCACCGGGATCCTTAGCCGGGTTGCCGACATCAACATCAAGTAAAAGGATTTGCAAAGGCTTATCTCGGTAAGTAAGTGCCGAACCATACCAGTCGCCGCATTTGAAGCACAATCTGAGTTCTTGCATCTCGGCATAATCTGCTCCCTACCATCTCGGATAGCCAGTGTAATTTGCTTTCTGAGCGAATTTGCCATCTCAAATAGCCGGTGTAATTTGCTTGCCAATATTTCATCTCGGCATCAGATAGCTGATGTAGTTTGCTTAGCGACATGCCATCTTAGCATTAGATAACTGATGTAGTTTGCTTGCCGACATGTCATCTTGGCATTAGATAGTCGGTGTATTTTGCTTATGCTCTCTACCTTGATATAGCTTCGAATTTGGCAAACCACTTATCCCCATATAGCTCTTTGAGTCTTCTTTCCAACGCAAAAAGCATCAGCTCCAAACTCATTGTATTCTAACCGTTATGATCCGATGAATGAAGGCTGTTCTTGACCAGCGTTTTTGCCATATCCTAAACTGACTGTCAACTTCAAAACATCATATCTCCTTCAATTGATCTTCTTCTTTAATGATCTTGATGTTTTTGAAGCGGTATTTGAGTCTAGTTTACAATGGCACTAGTTTCAGCTCAATTGGATGTGTAGTTTGTGAGATACACCCAAAATACCAAAGCTTGGCTGCTGTGTGACGTTGATTTCACTGTCATCTTCCAAAATTCATAGCTCCTTCATCTGAACTCCTTTGGGCTTTAATTTTATGTCAAAATGACCCATTGGGAGTCTAGTTTCATCCAAAATGTGTTTCACCTCAACCCGATATCTGATTTAGGAGATATCATTGAATTACCAGACATCGCTTGAGTAAAACGTGAAATGGAGTTGAAAAGAGTAGTTGTAATACACCTTAACTCGAGTCATTTAGTTGGCTGACTCGAGTTAACTCATTCAGATGAGAAAATCACTATAACAAAGAGTACTATCTAGAGGCAGTTTAGTCCTTAACTCGAGTTGGTTTATCCTGAAGCTCATTTTTGCTTATTTTAACTCTGAATTGAGCCATTTCAACTTCTATTTGATCGTAGAGGCTTCTAGTATACCCCTAGGAACTTGAATAATGATATTTTCATTCCATTCAGCAAGTTCTTCCTTCTTCAATCTCTTTTCTTGATCATTCTTCATTATTGATCTTCACATCTACATTAAATATAAGAATTTGTCAAAGTAGAGGATAAATGAAGTATGGAAACTTTTTTCTCTTGATATTGATAAGTATATTTGTCATCATCAAACTAAGCATAACTAACATAATATGTGATCACTTAGCGATGCTTGGAGCGAAAGTGGATGAATCTGCACATGAGCCTGTTATTGCTGTCATTAATGTATCGCGACCTCGTTTTGGTCTTGAAACAATTTCTACAATGTTGCTTGACTCATAATCTCACCACAAGGTGTTTCTCTGGACTGGTAACTCACATCTGATCAATCTTGTTACTCTGAACTCTTCCTCTGTGGTAAACAATCACTATGCTGCTACAAATCAGTATTCTGATGATTTCGTTGAGGATGAGTCTTTTGCTATGGCTTGACACACTCAAGGTCCTAGTACATGACATGGCAACAGAGGCATTCATCCTCCAAATTGTCCTCGTGGTAGAGGTCGTGGTTATAGCCGTAGTCGAGGACATTTCAATAATTGGAAACTTCTCTGTCCAACTTGTCATAAGATTGGACACTCGGTTGATCGATGCTACTATCGGTATGACTATCCGCATCCTTATTATCAATCTCCTAAGGTTCAAGCTCACTATGGTGAAGGATTTGGTATGCGTGAGTTTTATTCTCCTTTTGAATACTATCCTATTTCTACTACATCATATGCATCTGCTCCGTCCTCAAAGCCATCAGATCCTGGTCCTATTATTACTAATATTGTCTTAGTTTATTATGTCCCTGTGTCTACTAATCCTGCTCCCTTGGTTCCTACTACTTCACATTCTCCTGCAACTTAGGCTTTTCTTGTAACTCCAGCCACCGTTACTGATTTTGCCTGGTATCTTGACTCTGGTGCCATAGAGCATATTACTCATGATAATTCTTGCTTCGCACCTAACACTATACTTAATGGAACAAGCACAATTCAGGTTGGTACAAGTGAGCTATCCTCAATCAAAGCTATTGGTAAGACTTTTCTTTCCAATTCTAGCTCTAAGTTTTCCTTAAGCAAGGTTCTTTATGTACCAAAGATGAGGAAAAACTTGTTCTCCATTGCTAAATTTACTCATGAAAATAATGTTTTTGTTGAATGTTTCCCTAAAAAATGTGTTGTCAATGATATGAGGATTGGTCAACCCTTGATGAACAACATGGCATGTACCCTCTACTTGAAAATGTGACCTCCATGCCTAGTACTTTCACTACTCGTCTCCTTCTACCATTTCTTCAACAATCAATTCTCAGCAAATGCAAGTTTTCAGTGTCTCTTCTGATTCACTGTAATTCAATTTCTTTTACTTCTTCTGCAAATAAAAGTCTTTGCACAGCTTGTCAATATGGGAAAAGCCATAAACTCCCATTTTACTTTTCATCTGCTGTGTATGAAAGACCTTTGAAACAATTCAATCGCATGACTCAGTGATTTACATTGCTTTTGTTGATGCTTACAGTCGTTTTACTTGGTATACTTCCTACATAAGAAATCAGATGAGCATTAACTAAGTTCAAAGAATTTAAACAATTTGTTGAAAACAAATATAATTCTAGAATTTAGCAAGTTCAGTCTGATAATGGAGGTGAATTTTTAGCATTTAAGCTTAAATAGCTACTTGTGGCATCGAGCACAGATTTTCTTGTCCACATACCTCTAAACAAAATGGCTTAGTTGAGCGTCATCATCGGTTAATTGTTGAAACAGGACTGACATTACTTGCTCATGCTTCTTTATCTATGTTTTATTGGAAGGATGCATTTGCCACTGTTGTTTTCCTTCTTAACAGGCTACCTTCTAAGGCATTGGACAAGCATATCACACCTTATGAGAAGCTTCATAGAGTTAGACCAAATTATTCTATCCTCTAAGTTTTTTATTGCATCTATTATCCTCATATCAGACCATACAATACTCACAAGTTAGCATTCAGATCAGTTGCTTATGTGTTTTTGGGCTATAGTTCTCAGCATCAAGGGTATAAATGCGTTGATATGACTACTGGGAGGATCTATATATCCAATCATGTGAACTTTGATGAGTCCAAATTTCATGTCACCGGTACTCAGTACAACATCAAAGTCACTGCTTCTCTTCAGGTAGATATTTCTTCTTCTATTTAGTCACACCTCCCTACCAACACAATTGTTCGTCCATTAGACAACCTCTGCACACAGATCTTGTCTTAGCTACTCCCACCTTATCCTCTCATACTACTGTGTCTCCTTTATCTTCATCCTCTTCTTCTTGCATGTCCACCCCAAAAAGTTCTCCCTTACATCCACCTTCTCCTCCAACCAGACCCTCCTTACCTAAAAATTCCCATCCTATGATCACTAGAAGCAAGACAGGAATATATAAGCCTAAGGCCTACTCAATGTCCACTAAAATTATTCCTCCCACTACCATTGCTGAAGCTCTTGCTGATCCTGCATGGAAGCAAGCCACCCTTGATGAATACAATGCCCTCTAGAAATTTCATAAATGGGATGTAGTTCATTTTCCTTCTCATCGGCATCCTATTGGGTGTAAATGGATTTGGAAAGCCAAAACAAATGCTCATGGTTCTCTATCTAAAAGAAAAGCAAGGTTAGTTGCCAAGAGGTTTTCTCATGCAGCAGGGATTGATTATGTTGATACTTTTAGTCCAGTTGTAAAAGCTATTACTATTCGAAATTTACTCAATGTGGCTATTGTTGGTTCATTTTGATTATTACATGACTTTCATGCAAAGTTTCATGAGGTTGAAAACAAAAATTTTGTTTAATCATTACGGAGACCTGTAACTCCTTACAGTCCTTATGAATTATTAACCTTAACTCATTACATTAATTAGTTATTAATTATTAATCTGTAACTCTTTACGGTGCTCATAAGAATTCATAACAATTTATAATATTCATGAGCTTCAAGACTACTCGTTAAAACAACTATTGAGATTAGGATAACTTAATAACACAACTATTGGAGATTAGGATCACCTTAGATCACTTGAAGACCTCAATGTTGTTGATGTCCTCTAACGTTGATCCACATGCCTATCCCATGATTGCAACGAGCACTCTTTCTCTTGAAACCTCTCACTCCTTGGATGCTTGCTAGGCGAAGACAAGGTTGAGGTTTGGTTTCCTTGGGTTTTTCTCTTTTCAAGAAGATGGTGGTTTCTTAAGATTAGGTTAAAGATAGGAGGAGCAAGATCATTGGAACCTTGCCCTTATGGATGGCACTCTTTTCTCTCTAAACCTTGGTGAAGACCAAAATTTAGAGAGTATAAGGCATCTTGTTTTTGTTGAGATCCGTACATGCAGCGGAATTAAAAAACTTTTACGAATCCCATCCAAGGATCGCTCAACCGCGTTTAAATCAAGGTTCATTAAGAAACCGTACCTATACGAAAACTGGCGTACGTCTCGTTCTAATTTGAACTCGTGGGCTACCTACTCGATTAACAGGAGCAAACTCTGTGAATCTCTTCCCTCTACTGGTATCCACACAAATAGCCTTCGGACACGGATGGCTGCGTGCTAGCGCCTTCAAACCTTGCGTCTCTCTATTTTCTCTCTAGGATTTCTCGCGGCTTTTTCTAATTCATCCATCTACTTAATACGACTAGATCAATATATATTATAGGGTTTCTAAAACCCTAATAAGTTGTATTAAAATATTCAAAATTAATCCAATCAATTTTGAAATTCGAATTTCAATTTAAATAATATATTAATTAAATCTATCAAATAGATCTAATCTAATATATTTATTTAATCCGAATTATAAGCCTACATATTTAATTTATCTTTATAAATTAAATATGAGATATGATATCTTTTTATTTAATTAAATATGAGATACTATATCTTTATTCGAAAATTAAATTTGAGATACAATATCTCAATTTATTATAGTTATTTAATTTATCAAATAAATTAAATACTATAAATAATATTATTATTATCTATAAATAATATCATTATTTATTTCAAATTTAATAATATATATATATATATATATATATATATATATATATTTTCATCCTAGATTAAATACGGTATTCATTAGATCTTAGACATATCTAAGATTCAATGACACTTTTGCTCGTGTTGGGCTATTCTTGTGTGCGACCCTGCAGGCCCACATGAGATTGGCAGTGGGCCAATACTGTACCAGCCCACAAGTCGCAAGCGGCCTCTAGCAAGACATTGCGACTACCCAATTCATATGGGGATCGATGATACGATACTACCTATCGTACAACCATGTCACGTCCCTTTTGTCATGCGATAATTTGGTCAAGGATGAGGCATGGATAATGTCAACTTCCTGTTCTTGACCATTACTTTCTCAATTCTTGAGTAGTCTAACAATTGAAATGGAAACTCTTTTCCATCGTAGTATGGCCATACATTTCTCAGACTCACTCATCGAGGGACCCAAAGATTATCTCTCTACAAATGTGAGGGACAAATTCCATCTTGACCATTCACATTCCTCTGCATGAAAACCATTGATCTCGATCCAAGCCTTTATCATCCCCCGGTCAAAGGTGACTTTTGACTAGGTCAAAGATCAGCGACTCATCATGTAGGAATCCATGATGATCTTAGGTCAAAGGGCGTTGTGACGCGATTATACATAAGAAAAGCTTATGACTTAATCCATGCAGCTTTCTCATAGTGGGTCGGTCCAGCACCTTGTACTCTTACAAGGGCCCATGACTTTGATTCGTATCTCCATACCTCATCAAAGTTATACTGGTCTTACTTCATCTTCGCTCCCGCGTAGATGACCGACCAGGGACATTTAGGATAATCTATAAGATATATCCAAGGATCAGTTATCACTATAAACATGCAAATGAAAAGATAACTAAAGGAGAATACTTTAAATAACATAAACGTTTAAAGTACAATGACTTGCCCCTAGGGCATAATTTCCAACAGTTTTTCTCCTAGAAAAACGTGCAAGAGAGAAGCACACCAAAAATCAGCACTTTATAAGAGTCTAACCTTAATTTAAGTGCTAACAAGAAAGACCAAATCCAAGCTTGAATTGGAAAATCCAAATCACCATAAATTAAATTCATATATTGATTGATTGATTAAATTTAAGATGATGAATCACATTCATATCTTGATTGATTGATTGAATCAATCATTTAGGATGATGGATCACATTTATTTCTTAATTGATTAATTGAATAATAATTTAAGATGATGGATCACATTCTCCTCTTAAACAAAAATTCAAAATCATTTTTAATCCAATCCTCATTTATTACTTCTTCTATCTTCATCCAATCATTATTGGATATATATATATATATATATATATATATATATTATTAAATAATTCAGAATTATCTTTTATAACCTAACCTTTTGAATTCAAATTCAAATTTAAATTTCAAACTTAAATTCAAAATTTGAATTCCAAATTCAACTTGGCCTAAGACCCTGTTGGGTCTCCCAACACATGTTGGCCCTTTTTTTTTTGGAGAAACTGATTTCCCACTTGGGACCATATATGTGACGCCATTTTCATCCTAATTGGGCTTGGAGTCCTACTCCAAACCAATTACATATTTACTCTTGATAAAGTCCAATAACAATTATTTGCCCAAGTTTGCTAATTTTAAGCAATCGGGAATAACCTTTTTGTATGACCCATTAGGCCCAATTAGTCACTGACATAAATAAACTTCAACCAATTAAAACTCCTTTAACGGGCCCAATTTATTTAATGACCTCATAATACACTAGCAATGCTCTGCGGCCCCAGAACTAATTGAGTTGATCAAGTGATCTACCCTTCATATTTGAATACCATGCAGGCATCATCCCTCACATTGTCATTCACATTTTGTCGAGAGCAAAGATAGAGTATCATCTCTCTTAATTGACTAAATGTAGCTAATTCACAAAACTAGGAATCTTTTTATATTAACTCTATAACGAATCATGACTCTTCATGATCACTTTCTGTGTGCACAGAGTCCCGAGTTAATTAGAAGCTATCCAAGCTCTACCAGTCTTGTGAATGACTAATCCTTTGTAGGGGGACTATGAGTCCTCTCAGCATGTCCATCTATACTCATGTATTTGAGTTACACCCAAAAGTACACTATTCTCCCCATTTTTAGGTAGATAGAGTTGTACAATCAAAGTATAACCCTATGACATAGTGTTCGATGACATCTTTAAGTCCAGGACGATCCGTACTACCAAACGATGAGAGACTTTACATATCCAATGATACTCTCTACAATGAATCTTTGTGGAATCTCTAGGCGAGTCTGTTTGGTACTATTTGTTCTTTAACAGATCTACCCACGACATCAGCTAAGACATCTCCATGCCTATATTCCATGAGGTCCCTACCTTGTATCTCTATACAAGTACATGATGTCGTACTAGTCTTATTGAGATCATCAATGCCCTTTCTTGGTGATTCAAGACTAGGAACAAGTTTTTAGGTAATAGATATACAGTGTTCTCGAGCCCTCATGATCATGATCTCTATCATTGATCCTCGAGATTAACAAATATTCTATTCCTAGAGCTTTTATCTTCAAACACATATTTACTTTAAAATAAAAACGAGACATAAATATGATAAAGATAAAATATTCTCATTTATTAATAATGAAATACTATAACATAGAAATGGTGATGATCTGTCCTTACATATTGTCTCTAGGACACCTAAATACTAATAGCTATCTCATCTAACTAGAAACTACGCCAACTGGACTTTAACAACGCTTTTCTAAATGGCGATCTTATGGAGGAAGTCTACATGGAAGCACCACCAAGTAAGTATAATTTACTTAAATTGAACTTTGAGGACAAAATTCTATTTAGGTGGGTAGAATTGTAATATCCTAAAAAAAAAAAAGAATACATGTGTGTGGGTGAGTGATTGTGTGTGTGTGTGTGTGTGTGTGTGTTGTGGCAGGCATACTGCCACCGTCTAGGGAGAGGTGGCAGCATGTCACCATTGTGACGTGGGGGAGGCCCACCGCCTCTCCTCTCCTTTATATATATTCATGCGTGTGTGTGTTGAGTATGGTGAGTAAGAGTGAAACGAGAGAAGAAGAGGATGTTATTTGAGTTTTTAAGGTAAGTTATTTATTTTATAAAGTTATTTAGGTAGTTAAATTAATTTCTTTTCAACAAACTTTCTTAATGAAAGTTATTCCATATATTTTTCTCTTTTTAATGAGAGTAATATAGTACTGATTAATGAAAATTTTAGGGTTAGAATTTTGACAAAGTCTTGAGTTTTAATAATAGATAATTGTATATATATGTAGATAATAAGAACTAGATAATTTTAATCGATTTAGATTTATTAGTTTATTGTTGTAGGAATTTTAAATCAATTTTCTATTTAAAAGAATTCGGATTTGTGTCTTCTAGGATATGTTTACCAATTAAATAAGGTTTAAGGCATTTATTTATATTACTAGAGGTATTATTGTAGGTTTAATTGGTTTAATTTTGCTAAATCTTGAACTATATGAAATTATGAGTTGGGATTGAGAATTTAAATTAGAGTTTGATATGATTTTGATTATATGAAGCTTTGAAGATCTATTTAATAAATCGGTTTATGCTTATATAAGTTAGTATTAGGTTGGAAAATTGAGGTTTGTGATAATAGGTGTCTTATATCCGGATTTATAATTCATTTTTAATTTATTGGAAGTTATATTGATGATTAAATGGATTGGATTTAAGGGTTATAAAGGAATGTGAATATTTGAAATTTTTAGGTGAAACGTTTATGGTAGAAAATTTGGTATTTTGGTTAAATTTAGGATATAGTGATATTTTGATAATCATAATGTGAGAAATAATTTATGAAAGAAGGAAATAGAATTGTAAGGATGATTAGAGGAATATCTAAATTGTAATTTTTCTAAGGAAACTAAAGTGAGTTAATTATAGTTTAATTAATTATTTGTTATTGTATTGATTGGAATTTTTGTTTATTCTATTAACCTATAATTATATATTTATTTTTGGGGTGGACTTGATTTCTCTCAAACTTAATTCTTGTATCAAGAAGTTGAGGTAACAACTTTCCGCTTGTTATGTGTGTTAATATGTTGTTTGTAAGTATTTTGTGTGAAATGATCATGAGAATAAAAATATATAGATATTGATTTAATATATCAATGAGTACTTTGAAATGGTTATTGGGACAAAAAGTTATGGTATTATATGTTTTGGATAATGTACTTTTGTTATGGTTTCTTGAGTTAAAATAATAATATTATCTTAATGATTATTGAGACGATGTATTTTTTTAAAAAAATCTTGTTTGAAACTATACTCATGATTTAGAAGTTGTATTTACATGTCAATATTATGATTGTTTGTCATTGATGCATATGGATGGATGTAGAGCGGTGAGGGGAGTTGTTGTGTATAAATACCATGTGGTATGCCACCATTCGGTGCATAATGGATGTCTTGACATTCTTAGGGCCTTTGGTATCATCATTTTCCTTTGGCCAAGTTAAGGGTCAGCTCAAGAGACAATGACAACTCCTTGATTTCATAGAAAGGAAGGGAGCCATAGTCCAATCATGACAAGTTAGGGTCACTGGCCAAGTGACGCCTCATGATTTGCAATCATGTGTAATCCAGTTAAATGGATAAACCATTTGTTAGCTATGGCTCCAGTCATCAGATATAAGGGTGGTCTAGGGTAATAAGGATGATCGATGTATCAATCTTTTACTTGACATGTTATATATGTGATTTACGATATGAAATTTGATATAAAAATTTTAGTATAGAATTTGTGATATAGAATTTATGATTGGAAATTTGTGTATTATATTTTTAATATTGTTATATAAATTGTTCCATTTGGCACCTCACGAGTACATATTAACATTTGTGATAAGTTGGATTGATGGTTATCAACATTTTTCAGGTGATAATTATCGTGTGGGTCTATCAGGGAAGACTCTAGAAGCTTAAGATATTTCTTCTAAAAGTAGTGCTTCCATCTTTTTGGTATATGTTGAATTATTGTATATTGCCATATTAGGTCTCAGTTTGCATACTTTAGTATGTTTTGATAAATGATGATGCATTATTCCATTAAAGAATTTGGGCCTGGTGAAATCCAAAGCTCAACTGTGCATGGAATTTCTTGATGAATGGTGTGATTAAATCATTTATTAATTATTGTTTTAAGAAATTAAAGGATGTTACACAAGAAAGCCACAGAATTGACGAAGGCACTCGATTGCCAAGATCATGAACTACTCTCCAAGCCAATTGCTCGTCAGGCTTGGAGAGTAGGGGACTTATTGTAGAGCCCAAAACTATATGCTCAAGCCCACAAATAAAATGATCCATGTAAATAAGGTCCAAAGCATGTCTAGTAAGCTTTAGCCTAGAATCCATCAACTCACACCCACATGTACCTGGTCAAACCCGTGTGCCAATATATTCGAAATAATAGCGTAACCTCCCCTTAAATTGGTGCATAACTGAAAAGGGTGGATCCAAAGGCGGACCCACGTTGTAGATGGGAGGGGGGCAAGTGCCCCCCTTGAATTTGGATTTTTTTTTTTAAATAAAAAAATTCAAGTTAAACGAGTTTGAATTAATAATTTAAATATAATGGTTTTAAATTTCCATTAGCATTATTTGTCTACTTTCTTTGAATTATTACATGTTTGAATGATTGTCCACCCTTAAATTAAGTGCTCACCTTTAATACATGAAGATTGCACTTCGTAATCGAATGCGGGATGAATGGTTGAATGATTGTTTAGTGCCTTATATTGAAAAAGATGTATTGGATAGCATTGATAATAAAACAATTATGATAGAATTCTAAAAAATAAGGCCTAGAAGAATGATATTGTAATTATTTTTATTGTAATATACTTTTGTTATTAAAATATATGTACTTGAACTTATTGAGTGCCCACCCTTCATTGTAATTTATGTAGATGCATTTCTAACCGCACTTAGCCTTGCTTTTTTAAATGACAGGTTAGTAAAATAATTATTTCTCTTATTACATCATCAATATTCACTTGATTTCATGAATATTTTTTTGATATTTTTTTTCTTATTTATATTCTTTTGTTTTTTAGTGTATTTAAAACTTTTTAAAAAAAAAATGGGGGGGGGAATCCCACGCACTAGTGCCCCCTTTTAGTAATTTTCTAGATCCGCCATTGGGTGGATCTATCTATTAGTTGGACTTGTTATAAATAAAGGTGTTTAAGTTTAAGAGGAAGAAGAGGTCTTCTCCAATACTCCTCCTCTACTAAGTTCTTCTCCAATCTTCTTCATTTTTGCAGCTCTGTATTCAACTATTATTAATCTCTACTCCATCTATTTTTCTTCACTTATTGCCTTGTATGAAAATCCATAATAGAACTACCTTTCATTATCTGGATCTTTTTTCTTGTAATTATTCTCTGTTTTATTTATTATCCTAGTGTTGTCGGTACCTTTCCAAAGGAAGCTCCCTTCCTGCATATTATTGCACAAACAGTATGACCCTTCCAAAGAAGATTTTGTGATTCAGTTAGCTGCCAAATTGGCTTTCCTATGAATCCAAACACATAAATGATTCCTTATAAGTTCTCTTAAGACCACAATATTCTGAAAGATAGCCTCTTATCTCCAATCAGTTGATATCCCTTTTTGTTAACAATCGATTCAGCAATAAGATTATAAGGACAATTGATGTCTCTAATTCCCAGATTCAGCAATATAATGATTACTTAAGGACATCAATATGATTCAGCAACATTAGTATAATGCAATATTATGAAGTGTAATTTTTTATTCTATATTATATTAACTATTATTTTCATAATGTTTGCATTTAATCATTTATTTTTATTCTTATATATTAATTTCAATATGATTACTTGTGATATTTAATTTGATTTTAAATATGATATATTTTGACATAGGAAAAAGGGCATTTTGGTCATTCGAACATTTACTCATTTTCTTTTCTCCTTGTTTTCTCTTCTGATTTTGGGACATTGAGCTGTTTGGTATGAGGGAAAGTGAGGGAAATTGGGCGAATGAAAATTTTTGGAGTCAATTTTTTTTTTTTAAAAAAAAAAAAATGAAAAAGTGGGTTATAAAATATTAATAAAGAGGAGATGTACAGTAAAAGTGTAAGAAAAATTAATGAAAGACTTTTAACACTTACTCCTCCAATATTTTTATATCCAACTCACAAAAATTCCCTCTCCCTTCAAATCCCTTGAACCAAAATGTTATGCTTGGATGGGGAAAAAATTGAGAGGAAAGAAAGTGAGAGGAGAGAAAATGAAGAGAAGAGAAAATTAGGGAGAAAATGTCATCACACCGTTGTTTGGATTGACGGAAGAAAACAGAGAGGAAAGAAAATAAGTAACTATATGAATGCCAAAAATATTCTTCTATGTAAACATATATTATATTTAAAATCAAATTAAACATCACAATGCATCATCATGTAATTTCTTGTTTCCATGTATAAAAAAAGTGCATCATCTTGTAATATAAAACCAAATTATTTGGTGCGATATATATTCATGTTAATATATTTCAAAACCAAATATTTGTTAAAAAAAATTATTTTCAAGATAAGAAAAGTGGATTTTTTTTAAAAATAAATATAATAATAGGAAATAAATAAATTATACATTATTAATAAAAAGTGAGAGGCATAAAATGGATATGGAATATAATATCTTGAGAAATTGATTTCATAAAAAATAATTTTTTAAAGTAAAAAATTTAATAAGTAGATAATTTTAAATAATTTTAAATTTTTAAAATTAAATATAATAAAAATATATAAATAAATAAATAAGGGATAAAGTCAGAAAAAAGAAAAATGTATCCTTAAATGCATGTGTGCATGGCTTTTATTAATGAGTTTTATTAATGCGAGTGAGAGCAAATAAAAAAAAGAGTTTTATTCTCATTTTCTCTCTATATGTGTAGAGACAAGTTGGAGAGAAAATAATGTGGGTCTACGCCCTATTTTCTCTCCAACTTTTCTTTCTTTTCACTTTTTTTTCTTTATCCAAACAACGAAAACACCTTTCTTTCCCCATTTCACTCCCAAATTTTCTTCACTCCCTCATTTTCTCTACATTCAAACAAAGTTAAGGGATTTTTTCATCCATGAAACCACAAATCAAAGAGGTGGCTCACTAGACCTGTTTGGTTTGAGGGGAGGGGAGGGAATTGGAGGGAAGGAGAGGAATTTTGCTTCCCTTCACTTGATTGGAACCGGAAATATTGGAGGAGGGGAGGGCCCCCAAAAGTGGGGGAGATTTGGAATAGATTGACTACTTTGCTCATGCTTGTTTTGAATATCCCTATACTTCCCTAACCTCTTCTTCCCATCCCTTACCCCAAGGATTTCAATTTCTACGCCACACTCGCACTTGAATGTTACTTTGTAACACTCAAATGTGGCACTTGAGTGTTACAACACTTGAGTGTTACAAAGTAACACTGGGGTGGCATACTGTAACACTCGAGTGCCATAGGCACAGTCATGCATAGGCACAACAATGCACTCCAGTCTTCGATGAGCAAGCTTTAGATGCTGCCAAACACTAAGGCCTACCCTCCCTTAGTTGCTGCCATCTTCGATTTGAGCAAGCTTTTAAGATTGGTCCTTGGTCAAAACCATTAGGTCTTCTTCTTTGTAAAAGACGCTCGACAGACCAGTGGGAGACTCGCAAAGCACTGCAAAGGGAAAGATCGGACCTTGAGCTTAATCTAGGAGAGGAGGAGGAGGAGAGACCTTTACCATCACATCACCGTCGCTTCTCCTCTGTTCTCCACCATTGTTTGCCATTCTTTCAGACCACCGACGACCTAAGAAAAAGACTGGAGAGAGCTTGGAGCTGTGAGACAGGGGAGACCAGATTGAAAGGGAAGTCAAGAGCTTAGAATCAACCAGAGGAGAGTTTGGAGAGCACCATCAACCTCCTTCTTCTTCCTTCAACGGGTTTGAGAGCTGGAGATCAGAGAGAGTTGAATCGCGGATTGAAAACACACCAGAAGCTCGCAATGCAGGGGAGAGCCTATATCAATGAATTTTGTTCTCTTCTTTTGCCGGCGACTTTCATTCTGTCTTCTCCACACCACTATCGTGGTAAATGAACCAGAAGCAACGTCGGAGAACTTTCTGGCGGTATTTTCTGGCGTCACTCTCTTCCTCTCCCTGCACTGAAAGGGTAAGTTGGTTTTCTTCCATTTTCTTGATTCGTCGAAAAATGGGTTCCTGAAAAAAATTGGTGGGAAGCCATTTTCCCATGTATTAGGGAAAATGCCCCACCGCAGGAAAATTTTACCAGGAAAATGTGAATCAAACAACGGTTGCCAATATAAAATGTCTATTTTCCATTTCTCTTCTTTGATTTGCATTGAACCAAATGGGCCCTTGGCATCTGGGAAGGTGAGGGATGATGCGGTGGTTTTGTGACGTTGGTTGCGATGATATTTGTGAGGCAATGGCTTCGATAATAAGAAAGGGTAGA
The DNA here is from genome assembly GCA_019022615.1 of Acacia melanoxylon. Lineage (NCBI taxonomy): Eukaryota > Viridiplantae > Streptophyta > Magnoliopsida > Fabales > Fabaceae > Acacia > Acacia melanoxylon. The sequence continues at coordinate 161,596 of JAFJYJ010000045.1, read as the reverse complement.
TGAAGAAGGTGCTAATGGTAGAATAGGGTATTATAAATAATATTTATATTTATAAGAAAGGGTATATTTATATTTATAATTATTTTTTATCAAAATAATATTTATAATTATTATGGTATATATATATTGGAAGTAAAATTATGATTATTGGATATGTTATGTATATAAATTTATGTGAATATCCATTATTATTCCTCCATAATCCCTTTAATTATAAATTGGAGGTCATATATCTCTTTAGTTTACAACAGATATATTATTATTATAATTATATATAAGCTACTAATTATGTATTATAAGCATATTTAATCTGTTTTGATAATTTTAAAACAATTTAAATAAAAAAAGTAAAGTTGTCCATATAAAAATATTTTCCCTTCCATTTGTTCTTCAACCAAACAATATAACATTAAAATCCCTCCCCACCCCTCCCCTCTAATTAATCCAAAATGAGTTAGGATTACAATTACTTCACTCCCCTCCCCTACCCTTCATTAAAATCTTGGATTTGGCTTAGGTCATTTGTGGACCTTAGTCCGCTATAGCATCAAACGGCGCCGTTTTGGCGCCACACACACATGGTCCTTTGTTTTTGTTTTTAAAAAATTTTAGTTACTACCAAATAGTAAAAAGATAATTCACGATATTGAATGGTATGGAAAAAAAAATTCTTCATGATCTTGAAAAATTGGTTTAGGATCTTGAAAAAAAAATTATGGTATTGACTGGTACTAAAAGATACTTTAGGATATTGACCGGTACTGAAAAAATAATTCTTGATCTTAAAAAATTATTTTAAGATCTTGAAAAAATATCTTAAAGTATATTCTTAAGTAGTAGATCAATCTTTTGAATTATGTTTTCAAGATACTAAAATATTTTTTTTAAGATCTTGAAAAAAACATCCTAAAGTATATTCTTGAAAAATTAGTTTAGGAATTTGAATTTTTTTATGGTATTGATTGATGTACTAAAAGATCTTTAAGATATTGACCATGATCTTGAAAAAATAATTCTTTATCTTAAAAAATTATTTTAAGATCTTGAAAAAATATCTTAAAGATATTCTTAGCTTGATCATCTTGAATTATGTTTTCAAGATCTTAATTTTTTTTTTTTTTTAAGATCTTGAAAAAAATATCCTAAAGTATATTTTTAGTAGGTACATGAATTATTTTTTTAAGATCTTATTTTTTTTTTAAGATCATGAATTATTTTTTCAAGATCATTCATTATCTTAAAATATTTTTTTAAGATCATAAAATATTTTTTTTAAGATCATAAAATATTTTTTTTAAGAACATGAAGAATTTTATAGTAAGTATCCTCAATTATCTTTTTATTATCCGTAGTGCCTAATTTTTTTTTATAAAAAAAGACCCCGTGTGTGTGGCGGCGCCCGTCTGATACTGCAGCGGACAAAGGTCCGCAAAGTAGCTAAGCCAAATCCTAAAATCTCACCCCTCCCTACCCGTTGGTCGAACCAAACAGACTGAGCGCGTTCTCTCTGCCCGTCATAACCCTAGCCATTAGGTTTCTCCTCTTTTGCTCGCTTTATCCCATCGCAGTCTCTGGTCGTCATAGCATCGGCAACCAAGGTCGCGACTCCGATCTGATCATCTCGGATTCCTATTGCACCATGAGCTCCAGGAAGGGTGACAATACTCACTCTGGCGATGGTGCCAGTCCTGGGTTTGTTTCTTCTCCCGCTGTTTCTATTATCTTCTTCAACACCGTTTGATTAAATTCATATTTTTTATGCAGCAAAATCTTCATTGGAGGGCTAGCTAGAGATACAACACTCGGTGAGAATGATTTTCCCCTCTATGTTTTTAGTTTGTGTCTTTGTTCTTAACCATCGGATTTCATTCGGTTTGTTGGTTCAGAACAATTCGTCAAGTATTTTGAGAAGTATGGGGAGATAACAGACTCGGTCATAATGAAAGATCGGCATACGGGTCGACCTAGGGGTTTTGGTTTCATTACGTACGCAGATCCTTCTGTTGTTGACCATGTTATTCAGGAGAACCATGTGATCAATGGCAAGCAGGTAGACTCCACGCTGTTAATCTTGCCTTTTTTTTAAAAAAAAAAAACTGTAGTTATATCTCTTTACAGGTTAATAAATCCATTTTTTTTGAAGTTAATCAATCAAGTTTAATTTCTTGCTGCAATCTAGTTCGAACATATCGATGTTGTATGTTTAATTTTGTTTATTGACATTTGATTTATTTCACTTGATATTCTGCAAACTTTATTATACTCGTCGAAATATTAATCAATATCCTTTAGTTTCCAGTTGTCTTTTTCTCTAGCGCATAGGATCCTTCGCTACCAGCCATTTTTGAACATTATTGATCGAGTTGGAATAATTTCAAAAGGAAATAGCTTGTTATACTTTTGAGGATCAGAGCTTTATGTTCCATGATAAATTTGTGTCAGGTGGAGATCAAAAGGACAATTCCAAAGGGTGCATCACAAGCTAATGATTTTAAAACTAAGAAGATATTTGTAGGTGGTATTCCGACCTCAGTAAGCGAAGGTTTGGATTCTGGCCTTCTTTAATTGGCTTCTTGTTATAGTCATTAGCTAATGAAATTAATATTCTCCATATGCCTTATTATTGCCAGATGAATTGAAGAACTTCTTTTCAAAGTATGGAAAGGTTCTGGAGCATGAGATCATTCGTGACCATACTACTAAACGCTCTCGAGGATTTGGATTTATAGTGTTTGACAATGAAAAAGTTGTTGACAATTTGCTGGCCAATGGAAACATGATTGATATGGCTGGTACTCAGGTGAGTTCTATTTGGTTTCTCAGGATATTTCATGTGAACCAAGCCCATGCTGTCTTGTATAATGAAGCAACAGTTTGTTTCAATACAAAAGGACATTTTGGTGAAGTTATTTTGCTTTTACTTTTTGTTGTCCAATATAATGCCAAACTTTATTATCATTTGGAGCTATGTTGTTTGACTCTTGGTATAAGTGGGCTTACTACAGGTTAATTCTCAAGACGGGCTAAAATATTCTGCTTGTGTAAGAATCTAGGTTGACTTACTTCTTTGTTGTAGGTTGAGATCAAGAAGGCTGAACCCAAGAAAGCCTCAAACCCACCATCTTTTCCTCCATTTGGTAGTGATAGGGCACGCCCATACAGTGATGGTTACAGTGGATTTGGCGAATCCTATAGCGGATTTGGCAGTGGCAGTTTTGGTCCTGCTTCTTATAGGTCACTTGGAGGTTTTGGCAGCAGGCTTGGTGATTATGGTGGGTATGGTGGTGACGAATTTGGTGATAGTTTTGGAGGCTATGGTGGTGGTGGTGGTGGTTTTGCTGGCTATCGAGGTGATTCATCATTTGGCTATTCTAGTCGCTATGGTTCATATATGGGGGGCCTTGGTGGTGGATATGGTGGAAGTGGACTAGGGGCATATGGGCGAGGTGCTGGGGGCTTTGCAAGCTATGGTGGACCTGGTTCTGGTGGGGGTTATGACTCTGGCCCTGGTGCTGGCTATGCTGCTGGGCCAGGGGCACTATATGGTAGTAGAGGAGGTTATGGAGGCAGTAGTCGTTACCACCCTTATGCAAGATAGATTTATGCCTAAGCTTTGCTATAGAAGTTCTGTGCAGGTTTAAGCATCACATTTCATAGGCACAGGGCACTTAATGCGGTGACCACCATCTAGAAGTCAGATGAACCGTTAGCAAGTCTGTATTACATTATTGCGTAGACAGCTGAAGGTAGAATCTCATCAGTCTAGAGAAGAATCTCATCAGTCTAGAGCACTACATTCGCTATCAGCTGTGTTTCTAGTTATAGGCATATCTGTTTCTGTTCCTTTGATAATCAGATTGTTGCAAGATAGATTGTCATATTTCTAGATATGATCTCTAGTTAGAATCACAGTGGAGCTGTGTGAATCTTGATCTTTGAGTTTTGATTGGTGAGCCTATGTTAAAGATGATGACATCCATTGTAGGATAACGTTTCTTTTTATTTAGTTTTATGTTTAGCTACATACTGTTTATCGTAGATTTCAGTTAGTGTCAGCAGGTTATTGAAGTCACATGGTGACTTGAATGGTTGGTTCTGTCCTGAGTTATATTTTGTTAGTTATAGTAATTGGAATCATAGAAAGGATTGGACTATTGATCCAGGTTTAATTTGAGAATCATAGATTCTTTAAGTGATTTTTCATTGGATATTTTAGATATTCTTTTTCTCTTATTAGACCCCTGCTCTGAGGGTATAAAATGAAATTCTACGTTATATTAACTCTGGGCTTATTTTAGCCTTGATTTTCTTACTGCGTCTTTGGACATTAAGTATTCAATTAAATTTTTAATGAACCCATCTATCAGGGACTTAGTTCTGAATATCTAGATAAATACTGTATTCAGCACTTTATTTTTAGTACTGCTGCATCTTCTCCAACCCCAATCTATACTCGAGCAAAAAAAAAACCCCAATCTATACTCTTTACCTGGGTGTTTTGCCCTTCTTCCATCATTAATTCCCCTACCTATAGAAATGAATGTCGTAGCCATACCCTTTGCCTTCCTTTTGAAAGGTTGGTTTTGATGTGCTGAAGGTGTTATTGGTGAACTGTTAGATTGCTGCTTTTGTTATAAAATAATATCACGTCTTTTTCCCCTCTCCTTGCCTCTTTTCTGTAAGGGAGAAAATGAGAAGCTCAAGTTGTGTGTGCACCTTGGTGTATATGCTAATTTGACTCTCTGTTGCCAATCTCATTCTCTGTAGCAAAAATTGAATGAATTGCTTGTATCTATGTAGATAATACATCAAAATAATTTACGAGTAATTAATAGAGTGGAAATATAAATATACATAATTAAATGATTTTTTAGGGTATGTTTTCTGATGTCACTAATGGCTCTTCATGCCTATAATCTTTTGTTGTTCATAAACTATTACTTTTGTTTGGCTTCTCTTTTTCTGAATAAAAGGCTTTTTGTTTTATAGATATTATGCTTTGGTGGAGACACATTTCTTCATTGTATGCTAACTTATGACACTTTAATTATGTCTTTTTGTCTCACTCTTTCAGTCTGCTGCAAATGTAAAATTCTTATTTCTCGTTTGGAAATGTATACACATGAAATATATGGTATTTTTCCAGGTTGAATTGATTAACACAAACACGTGTTTTGGTGCATTTTTTACTGCTTATTTGATTGCATAAATGTTTTCATTGCTAGTGAACAGGATGGATATGGCTGATGTAAAGATTTGTGAACACTTTACTTGTAGTTTTCATCCATTACCTTGCTAATCTATAGTTTTTCTTAAATGTGACATTTTTAAGGGCTTTCATGGCTTTGCAATGATTGATTTTAATTTCTAGTTCATAGTTTAAATGAGACCTTTAAATGTGCAATTGAGAACGACAATAAAAATTTCAGCCAAAATTGCAGTATCCCAACGTAAAATTTGCTGTTCAAAATTGCATTTTCCCAACTCATTGTGCCACGCCTTAAAAGTTTGAAAGAGCTAGCCTGTTTTAATTCAAACGAACAGGTTAAATCGTAGCGCAGTAAATTTTCCATGAATGAACTTTCAGTATCTCAATTTGATAAGATATACGAAAAATTGGAACTTGTCACCTTTTTCAGTATTTTCAATCATGCCAAAATGTATTTCTCAAATCCAGTTATTTAATCCTGAGGTCCTCTGGGTAAAGAACAATGTTGCGATTCTGTTAAAATGTGTCAAGTTACGCTGGGCCAATGGGTCGTCCTTGGTTTATATGGAATTGTTAGAGCAAAAGTCTTGTTAGCTGGATTGACGGGAAATTATTTGAATGAAATGGATCTCAACTTCATTATTCCTTCAATGCTTCTTCAGAGGGCACTTTTTTTCATTCAATCTGTAAGATTAATCAATACTTAATTAAATATGAAATTTAATACGACCGGTAGAAAATTAAGAAGAACCCTACACAAATCAGAGATGAAGAATAATCTACTAGTAATTTTGTGACTAAATATCCTGATTTGAGCAAGATTTTTATGAGAAATTCATAATTTGCCCTCAGGTGTCTGAGTGTGCGGATAAACTTAGTACTACCTTCGGTCTTAATTATAGAAATACTTTCATAGTGTAATTTGCACTACAAAAGTGTTCCTATAATTAAGATTGAAATCTTATCTTCGATTCTAATTATAAGATTGGGTTAACCTTTTTTTTTTTGAGAGATTAAGGAAATTAAATAAGTTATTTAATCATATTATATTTTTAGATTATATATTAATTTATTAATTAAATTAATTAGTTTGGAGAAATAAAATTAAAAATAATTAATTTAATTAGTTTCTTTAATTTCTTAAAAAAACAGTCAATTTAGCTTTATAATTAAGAGGAAGTAATTTTTTTTTTGGGGAAGGAGCATAAACTTTATAATTTGAATCACCCTGTAAATTTATATAAATAGTACATGAAGCGGACCTTTAAACTAAATTAAGAATAAAACCGAGAAAATTACTTTAGTTTCACATGAATGAAACCGGTCTAGGTATAATAAAGTTCCACGAAGTTCAATATTAGCATCGTAGCCCAAAGTATATTGACAACTAATTATTGAAATTTATGAGGGAAAGTTAACTGCCAATTCCTATTGTTTCACCAAACTTTGAACAAAGTCTCTATAGTTTTTCCCTTTTTATTTAATCCTTTTTGTTTACTCTGTTATTTGTGCTGCTCCTATTGTTTTCGAAATACGCATATGCCGTTAGTTTGATATAGGATGATGTGGCAATCTGACTAAGCATATGGTAGAGGGATGAGTCATTAAAAAAAAAAGCTTGTTTTTCCCCATTGTCTCTACCCTCCATGTTTCTTTTCTCAGAACGCGTTTCCCTACTTGTCCAAGCGCTTGTCCCTTTTTTGGGGAGATCTGGCAGTGAGATCTTCCCTGACGGTTCAGATTTTTTTATAAATTTTTTTTTCAACAAATCCCAGGTAGTCGGTATCTTGAAGATCTTTTTAAACTTTATTAGTATGTTGAAATATTCCTAAAAAAAAATTATTAAAAAAAAAAAGAGATCTAGACCGTCAGATCATCTGACGGCTATATCTCCCCCAAAAAGGGGACGAGCGCCCTTTGCTGGTCTAAAGAATGAGGAGGGAAACATGTTTCTTCTTTTCTCTCACATCTCCTATATACTGTACTATATTTCATCACCATCTTCTTTAATTCTTCTCCTCTATGCCCCAAACCACTCTCTTCTTTAGTTCTTCTCGTTTTGCTTCCTTCAAGCTCATTTCTCTCTCCTTCTTCCTTCACCTTTAATTATCCCCTCCACAATCCTCCACCTTTCTAAATAAGTTCTTACTCATACCAAATAAAATAAATCTAATAAAAAAAAATTGTGAACATTCTCATTCTTTATTTGTCCGTTTGAAATTTGACCTCATTCATAGATTTGCTTTTAAAGGCTAAGACCAATATGAAGAAGATGGTTGGTGGCTTATTGAAAGTTTGAAACATAGTACTCCCTCCGGTCCTAATTATAGGACAACATTAGGGAGTTAGTTTTGGTCATAATTATACGACAATATTTAATTTTTGTCATTTTATTCTTAAAATACCCATATTTTATTCTCTCAACTGTGTTTAGTTTTTGGTAAGTATATGTATGTGGATGGTAGATTCTAATTAGTGAAACTTTTAAATTGTTCGATTTTAATTTATTTATCGATCAGCTGACATTAATTTACCAATATATATATAGACACACACACACACACATGTATATATATATATATATGTGTGTGTGTGTGTGTCTCTATATATATGTGTCACAAATATATATAGACATATACACACATGTGTGTGTGTGTGTTTATACATAGTGTGTGTATATATGTATATCTGTGTGTGCCTGTGTGTGTGTGTGTGTGTGTGTATCTGTATATATATATGTGTGTGTGTGTGTTTATATTTGTGTGTCTATATATATGTGTACACACACACATATATGTGTGTATATATATATGTATGTATACATATATACACATATATATGTATATATAGCAAGACCATTATTTCAATTAAAAAATATGTAGAAAGGAAAATTCTAGATTGGAGAGGTATGTAGTAGGGCTATTGATTCACTTGTATTTATGTCATTTTAAATTTATATAAGGGTATTTTAGGAAAATGAGTAAAATTAACTAATTTAACTCTTATCCTTAATCTCCCCAAATTTATATAAGGATTAACATATTAATTTTCCAAATTTATAACAACCCAACATGTTTTCCTCAATTTGGTAGTGATCGGGCATGCCCATACAGTGAAAGGTTATGGTGGATTTGGCGAATCCTCTAGAAGTTTTGGGAATGCCAATTTTGTTCTTGCTTCTTATAGGTCACTTGGAGGTTTTCAGCTAAAATTGATTTGCTCACCTTAACATACAATTGGTGGTCTCTTAATATTTTCAGTGTAATACAAAAGTGTTCCTATGCTCCTACTCATCTTGGAATAAATGCGGATGTCATCAATAAAGACAATAATAAAAATGATCTAAATACGGCCCAAGATTCGATTCATATAATTCATAAATACGATGGGAGCATTTGTCTATTCAAAAGGTAGAATCAAGAATTCATAGTGTCCATAATGAGTTCAAAAAGTAGTCTTCGAGATGTCTGATCTTGAGCTAATCGTAACTTAATTAATCTCAAATCAGTCTTAGAGAACACTGCAACCCCTATGAGTTGATCTAACAAATCATCATTCTTAATGGTGACTTTATTCAACTTTGTATTCAATGCGCAACCGCATACTTCCATCCTTCTTCATGATGAAAAGCATCGGTGAACCATATGGAGAAGCACTCGGTATAATGAAATCCTTCTAAAGCAACTCTTTAGTTTACTTCTTTAGTTTTGCTAACATAGAAGATGTTTAGTAAGGAGCATTAGAAATTGGGTTTGTATCTAGTACCAACTAGATAGAGAATTCAACCTCCCACACTAGAGGCAAACCAAAGGCCTTCTTAGTAAACACCTCAGGAAATTCGTTTACTAGTTCAATCTAACCGATCCTGGTCACCTTATTGATGCTAACAAAGAAGAAAACTATATAGGCCTGACAACCTCTTTGAACACGATTGTCCACCTAGTTGGTAGACAGTAACATATGACTAGCAGTTAACTCAACCGAAACGAAGTACAAGGGGAAACTCATTAGCTTCTTCTTATAGTCAAGATTAGCATTATTAGTAGACAACCAATCCATACCAACTATCACACCAATAACCTTTAAGCAATACACAAATCAAATCAACCTTTGACTCACATGTTTTCACACCTAAGTGTTAGGTTTAAATAAGCACGAATAGTCATAACAGTAGCTCCTATAGGAGTAGATACTTACAAATTGTAAGGCAACTCAGACATATAGTTTCAATCTTTAAGCACCTTCAATAGAGATAAATTAAAAGAATGCTTAGCGCATCAATCAAACAACATAAGAATATCATGCCCTTGAAGAGAAATCATGCCTCTTCCTGGGTCAACGCAAATTCTCAACTAAAAGCAGTGGAGCAGCCACTCTACAGGGGTTGTTGCCCTTTTAGGCCAAAGTGGGTGATATGTCCCAACTTATGACATTTGAAGCAATCCAATCATGTTTTGAGTGGTTCTTTCCATATTTTGAGCAAAACCACCTAACACTGGGTGTGGACATTATCGATTCCTTATAAGAGTTCTGACTCCCTCTAGTCTGGCTTCTCGGGGATTGGGACCTCTATTGTGAACCCCTTTGATCTTGTCTCCTCAAATGGAACCCTTTTGAGACCCAGACTCTTTTGGTAGGGATCACCTGTGGTGTGGCATAGTGATCATGGTGGTACAACAATTTGATCAAGCTGTAGATCATGTTCATGTGAGACTTTTGACTATTCTATGAAGGCGTCAAGAGGGCCGTGGGATGAATCTCTAGCAGTTGATTTTGTTTAGTTTGTTCGGATTAACTTTTAGACAATAGTTTTTACGATTTACAAGGTAAGCGTGTAAGAAGAATTTTGTCTCAACTTACAAAAAATGGCTTCTGAAAACACGGTTTTAAGGTTACCCAAACATTCATTTAATGAGATAAATCTTTTTTTCTTTTAAAAAAAAAAACCTTAAGGCGCATCTAACACCCTAAAGTATTTTTTTAAGGGCGTCCATAACCTTAAAGGACTTTTTTTTATGTGATTTTATACCTAACAATTTAGATAATTTATGATATTGGATACACCAAAGAAATACTTTAGGCTGTTATATGCACTAAAATAATAAGTCTGTATTGTATTTTATGTACTTTTATTTATGATATGATATTTTTTTTTTTAATTTTCGGCCCCTCATTAAAATTCCTGGGTCTGTCACTGAACGCATTATAACAAGTACCAAGCAAACAAAACTCAACACAATTAATCAAAAACAAGGAAGGATATGTGTGAAAATTGTATATTGCCATTATATACAATGCATGCCACACAATTCATAAAATTGTAAAATCTAATACAAAATTCCCTTTAGTTAACCATAAAAGTACAATTAAACCACGACTACATAATCTTTAGCAAAAGTCTGCCATGTAGTAGAAAAATCTCCAACTCAACTTATAAAGTACTAACCATGATAGAAAAGAGTTTAATTAACCAATTAAATGAAAACCCTACCATAGTTATAAAAGAACTTTAGTTATCAAAACAAATTACATGATAGAAAAGAGTAAAACTTAACTTCAAAACATCTATCATGGCTTTAAAAAAAAAAAAACTCATCCTTTAACACTTATCGGTGATAGAAAAGAATCATACTAAAACATTTAATAGCTATCATAAATATTAGAACTTTAATAAATCATTCTCGCACAAAACCATGTTAGAAAGAACACAATCCCGTCTAAAATGGTTACAAAAACAAACCTTAGAAAATCATCACTAATTGGGCCATCAACTTCTCAAAGCCCAAAATAGGAATTCACCAAAAAGCGCAATATAACTTTTTCAAATAATTCTCCATCACATATCATAATAGCAATAGTTGAAGGATCCATTAAATCAAAACACATGAAAACTTAGAGGCCTCCAGCCTTCTAATAGCACGCTTTCCTAAAGTGTCAAATAAAAGAGAGGTTAAAATAAAAGTCTACCATCGTAGAAAAACTTTCAAAAATTGCTAAACTCTTAATTCACTTGCTTACAACCCTACTATTGTAGAAAGAGAGGTTGAAAGATGGTTATATATAGAAGAAATTTGGTCATTGAAACAAGATGACCATACATAAGGGAAAATCTTACCTCAAGCACCTATCATGGTTAAAGAAACGGGCTTATCTTTAAAACACTTATCTATAATAGAAAAGAGTCAAACATTCACATTTAAAAGCTATCATGAATGTTAGAGTTTTTACTAAATCGTAGGATTCAAGCCATGTTAGGAAGGACTTGACCTGACTAACATGGGTATAAATATCTAAATTAACTAATAAGCCTTGGACTTCTCAAAACCCATTATATCAATTCACCAATAAGCCCAAACACAATTGAACAATACTTATCACATAGAAATCCAATATCTCATTGTGGATCCACAATTTCTCCAAACACATATAGATATTTTAGGTTCTCCAACCTCTTACCAAAGTGCAATCCAATGACAGTAACTCAATTATTTAGTCAAAACATCAAATCCTTATCCTTGCCCATGGATGGTTGGGATCCTTGCCCCTTAACCATCCGCTCTTGGGTTAGATCCCGGGGGAGGATGGGAATGGAGTGTACTTCCTTGGGAGACCTCGCCCCTTAATTGGCCCTGCAGTAGGTCGGGGGATTAATCTCATGGCTGCCGGCTGTGGGGATACCTTTGCGTAAGCAAAAAAAAATCAAATCCTTATCCTTAGATAAATAAGTGTATGCAAGATAATCCCTAATGTAACAATTAGAGTCAGGATATAGGGTTGAGTCCGTCGGGTTGGCCCGTTTAAACTTTGGCCCTTCACGGGCCGGGTTTCTAAATTGAAGCTTCTAAATGAAGCCGGCTTTGTAGGGCCGAGGGCTTAAAAAGGTCGGCCTTGCAGGGCCAAGAGCCAACTTGTTAGGCCCTTTAAATATTTTTGTTTTGTTAACTTGACTTTACCATTTAATTTATTAATCTATATGTATTTTGTATTTGTTGTAGAGTTAATTGTCCATTTAATTACAATTACATAATAACTATACTTTAATTTTATATTTGGTTTATTATTTGTTACAGATAAAGATTATGGATATATTCATGATGCGAAAGAAGATATTCTTGATATTTTACCCATGAAGTAGAGCCTATTACTCGAAATGAATCACAACCAAATGTCTTTGAAAATGTAGGGGTGTTCATAGGTAGGGCTAGGTAGGGCTGGGTAGGGTGAGACCCTTGCCTGATGCCCTGCCCAAAAGATCACTGGGCAGTAAAATGCAGTCCAGTGCCCGACCCTGCCTGATAGAAGCCTTAACATTTTTGGGCTAGGCAGGGTGGGTCTTCCCTGCCCAAGTGGCGATACCCTGCCACACTCTATGTGAAAAAACAACTTCAATAATACCTAATAAACAATATTGTAAACTTCAAATTAAATTCATAATTCTACACTTTGGAATATTCCAAAATAAGTCTGCAACTTGAGTTTTGAAATGAAAAAGACAATCATATATCTTAAGAAATAGTCAAATAGACATAAGTGAAAATAAAAAATATATGATACTATTGTATATAAAAAAAATAATACTATATATACTACAGGGCAGGGGCAAATGGGCAAGGCTGCATACCTTGCCTGATGCCCAGCCTTACCCGCAAAAATGCCTAATCTAATTGTGTCCAATTTTGTCTGAGCTACTTTTTCTTGGGTTGGGCAGGGCGATTTTTTTGTGGGTTCGGGCAGGCGCACAGGGCTATGGGCATCATGAACACCCCTATGAAAATGTCTTCTAGCCCTGTAGGGTCAGCCCTGAACTGCATGCTCTCTGCCTGGGCCTTAAAAATCAGACGTTTTTCTTACCTTGGGCCTAAAAGGATCGGCCCTTTCCGACCCTGATTCCCAACTTTAGTGACAATATACATCATCACATATAACAAAAAGATAGTGATGATTTCCATTTTAAATTATATTTGAGATATATTTTTGTATATTTGGGAAGTCATCAATGTTAAATCAGAATGATTTTCTTCAGATTTTAAGAGATATCAATTAGGTGCATCATTTGTGGGATTTCAAATTAAAATAAAATTTTTATTAGTTTAGGAAAGAAAAATAATAATAAAAACATTAATTGAAGGTTTTCTAAAAAAGGAAGAGGAAAAAAAAGATTTTTAGTTTATTATTAGTATATTAGTATATTTCCTTTTTCCTTTCTTCCTAGGACTAGATGGCAACATTTTGGGTAAATGAATGGGATACCTAAGAAGAACCAAGCAAGATTAGAGAGGGAAAATGTAGCAATTGTTTGGTTATTGTTCATTGTCTTCTCCAATCTTCATATCATTTTGAATTGTTGAACCACTGAGAGGAGGCGGATGGTACCCATCACAAGAATTACTGAATCAGAGGGAGAGAAAATTGGGGAACCAGAGAGAGGAGGTGGATTACCTTGTATAAAGATAGTAGCATAAGAGGATAAATCCTAAGAAGAACGAGAAATTAAATGACTATAAGGGAATTCACATTCATTGAAGATGACATCCCTTGATATATGTAGCCTGCCACACGGATCCCAACATTTATAGCCCTTATGAGAAGAACAATAGCCCACAAAAACACACTCTATAAAACACCAGTCCATTTTAAACTGGTTGTATGGTCTAGTATATGGAAAACAGGAGCAACCAAATAATTTTTGAAAATGTGTCATACCATGTAAAGCAGAGTTGGGTAAATGATTTCCAAGATGAACAACAGTTTGAAAAGGCTTGACCCATAATGTAAGAGATAAGGAAGCATTAGCCAATAACGCAAGTCCCATTTTAGTGATTGTTCTATGCTTGCGCTCAACAAGTCCATTCTGTTCATGAATATAGGGACAATTGAGGTGATGTAACACACCATTATCTTGAAGAAACTTCCCTATTCTAAGGAACTTAGCACCAGAATGAGATTGGATAGCCAAAATCTTATGATTAAATTGCAATTCAACCATTTTCTTGAATTTTAAAAATACAACATATGCCTCTTATTTAGTTTGTAAAGATAGAGCCATGAATAACACCTAAACACATTAGCAAAATGGATACAAGGTTAAGCGTTTTACACCAGTACATTAAGGTTAAGTGTGTCGTGCCCAGGGAAATGTTAAGATGGATGACCCCTGGGAAATTAGTTATCATATGATTAGTTATGTAATGTAAAGGGGTATAAACATGTTATCCAGCAGTTTATAGGCTATATGTTGTTTAAAGCTTTCCCTAAATTGCTACAAATATGTGTTGCATGTTATTCCTGAAGTATCTATGTATATGAAAAATTTGTAAAATGTCAAGTATGCCTTTATGACTATATCTACCTTTTACTTATAGAGTGACACATAAAGATGGTGAGAACAAGAGGTAGAGGTGCTGGGCAAGAACAAGTAGATAAGTAAGACCTGATGCAGCAAATACTTGATATATTAACGGAACAATGGGGTATGATACATGAACTCCGGGAAGAGCTTTAAGAGGTAAAAGCCAAACAAAATGAGAGGGAAAAATACTGAAGAGGGGGATCAAGATGAAAGGTCCTCACAGCTTGATGCTCAGCCTCAAATACGCTAGCCTCATGCACCTCAGGATAACCAGGTACAACATAGTATTGGATTACTTAATTATGTAAACACCAGCCTCCGGTATTCTGTGGGAGGTTTGACCCACAAGCCGATGAGGATTAGATGCTAAGGTTAGAAAAGATCTTTCAAGTAATGGAGTGCCCCACTAAGAAAAAGGCACAAATGGCAATATACAAGTTAGAGGGGGATGCAGATAGATGATGGAAGAACACATAAATGACTCTGTGAGCCAGAAACATTCCTGTCACCTGGGAATTGTTCCAAGATAAGTTCAATGAGAAGTATTTTCCCCGGTCTATCAGGATGTTGTCGTACACACGCCTTCATCATCACAATACCCAAGCCAACCCATTCACCTTCATCTTCTTTATTTCCCCATTCCTTAAATACTCGACTCTACTCCTCTTTTCTAGTCTCGACTGTCTCTTCCCAATTACTTTGCAACTATGCGTCCCTCCTTCCTGACTCACAATGATAAAAGTTAAGCAAGTAGCCTGTAAAGTCACGTCTACCACTCAGGCTAACACCCTCGATTTATCTCTCAAGAGGCTAAGACTTATTTCAAAGCCATCATTGCCAAGAAAAACCTTGTAGTTGAGTGAGGGTTTACTCCAGAGCTGATTGAGCAAAATGCCTATCCAGAATTCATGATGGCGATCATCCAACAGCACAAATGGGAGAAATTCTATGAAAGCCCAATCGAGGCTATTGTCATATTTTCAATCCTCCTCTGTTTGGGCCCTGAACGGCCATATAGGCCATTTGGGCCTACTTGAGGTGAGAAGAACACGAACTTTTTCAACGTCTCGGAATTGTGTGGAAACTCACCCTCCTTCCTCATTTTTCATGAGGATTCCAGAAGTATCCTGGTGACAAGTCTTAATTGCCTTGAAGTGCGTTTCAGCCTCCCAGGAGGTGAATATTGGGGGGTCTTTTCGGACACCCGAGGAGATTTTGTAGCATACTTTTTTGTTCAAACCATCTTGAGATGAAGGTTGAGGGATAGAAAATTGAAAGAGGAATGAAAAGGAGTTTGTTGGGGGTGTGAAATGTAGTAGCGTAGGGCTGAAAAAGGAGGTGAGCATTTGTCTTTATAAAAAGGAAGGGCAAGCGAAGAAGTGAGGGCCCAAGGGTCTGGTTAGGGTTTTCGCTATGAGTGTGAAGGGAAAAGTTAATGGAAGATTAGGGAATTGCGAAGAGAGTGGATAAAGGAGTTGTGGGCGGGCGTTACGTTGTTAGTGGGATTGAAGAGATAATGTGTGGTATAATTATGGCAAGCGATTTTTGGGGGACTGTTTATCAGTTTAAGGTGTGCATGGGGAAGTGGAATGGGGGAAATGAATAGTAGGAAAGAAGTGTGGTCCACCAGTGATGAGGTGTTATGGTAGTGGATCATTGCTAAGTCATATTTTTGTCATATATTTCTTATGTGTTACGATTGTAGAACATAATATCACCAAGAGGGGGTGAATTGGGGATTTAAAAAATCTTTTCAAGACTCCCAGAAATATGCGCAATAACAGAGTATAATAGAGAGGGAGAGAAAAATTAACACGGATGATTTATACTGGTTCTGTCTCAACTCTTGACCTACATCCAGTCCCCAGACACTGGGATTTCCACTATCTCTTCAATCGATTACACACTTTGTACTCGAAAGTAATCCTCTTATTAGGATTCGTTCCCCCTTACAAGTTGTGATCAGATAACCCAATTTCAAAGTCCCAATACTTTAAGATCCTTACAATGATTTATAGTCAGAAATGATCTCTTTAAAAGAGTAGATAGATAAACACTGAAGTTTAGAATATCCGAAGATATTATACAAATGAGTTGAAACAGAAAATGCGTATATCATATTTGAGCATTTTGCTTCTTGTGAATGCTAATAAAACCCTGATCTCTTTGATTCCTAAAGTAGGTCAACCTTTGAGAGTTGAACATTTCAGACCTATATCATTGTGTATAGTACAATATAAATGTATCACAAAAATCATATCTCAAAGGTTAAGAGGTGTTATGGAGGATTTGATTTCCCTGTTTCAATCTAGTTTCATACCGGGGAGACATATACAAGATAACATTGTGGTTGGGCAGGAAATTTTGCACAAGATGAAGCAGGCAAAAGGAAAGCGAGGTATTATGACTATAAAGATTGATTTTGAAAAAGCATATGATAGACTTGAATGGTCTTTCCTCAAAAGGGTACTTGAGGAGGCTGGTTTTGATGATGGTTTTCATAACCTGATTATGACATGTGTGTCTAGTTCATCTCTGAATGTTCTATGGAATGGTGAGGAATCTGAATTCTTCCTCCCAAAAAGAGGTTTGAGGCAAGGGGACCCGATTTCACCTTTCCTTTTTGTCTTATGTATGGATAGGTTATCTCATATAATTAACGATGCAGTTCAATCTAAAAAGTGGAAGCCGGTGATGATAACCAAGGATGGCCCTGCTATTTCTCATCTCATGTTTGCGGATGATCTTCTTCTTTTTGGAGAAGCATTGGAGGAACAGGCTACAAGTATGATGGCAGCTATCAATAAATTTTGTGAAGCTTCGGGTGAAAAGGTTAGTGTTATTAAATCTTCAATTTTTTTCACCAAAGGTTCCGGTTGTTCTGAAAGGTAGAATAAAGAATATTACTGGAATCAGAATAGCTAGTGAAATTGGGAAATATCTAGGATTTCTGTTGACAAGAAAGAGAAGTAGCAGAGATACGTTTCAGTATGTGATAGACCGTGTTAAAAGTAAATTAGCTGCCTGGAAGTCTAATTGTTTATCTATGGCGGGAAGAATTACTTTGGCAAAAACGGTTATTAGTTCAGTGCCCCTCTATCCCTGCAAGTTACACAGCTCCCGGTGAGTGTTTGTGTGGAAGTAGAGCAACTACAGTGAAGATTCATCTGGGGTACCAGCGATACCACAAAGGGGTATCACCTTATAAGCTGGGGAAAAATTACCTTACCGAAGCATTACGGGGGTCTAAGTATCAAGAAATTGAGTTCAGTTAACAGAGCTTTTGGTGCTAAACTGGCCTGGTCTTTAGTGAAGGGAGCGAAGGGCCTTTGGCCGGAGGTATTGAAGAATAAGTATATGCTCAGGGATGAAGTGACCTTGTTGAATTTCAAGAGCAATGACTCAGCTCTGTGGAAGTTTATTTGTAAGCAAGAGGAAGTTGTAGAAGCAGGAACCAGATGGCAGGTAAGAAATGGCCAAGATGTACTATTTTTTACTGATATATAGTTGTTTAAATCTGAGAAAATAGAGGATAAATGCAAAAGAGCGCTCACTGCTGAGGAAAAAGGGAGTACCGTTGCAGATTGGGTGACATCCGGTTTTTGGGATCTGTCAAGGCTAGCGAATATTGTAAATGAAGATGTTATTCTAAGTCTGATAGCAGTCCTCCCGTCTAGGGAAGAGGCTGGAGTGGATATGATGGTTTGGAAAGGTACCTCTAATGGTTGCTTTGCAGTTAAAAGTTCTTATTATATGCTGGAAGAACCACCTGAGGAGTTATATAATCGTGATTTCAATAAGTTATGGGCATGTAGAGGGGCTGAAAGGATTAGAGTCTTCCTTTGGTTGGCCCATAATAATAGGTTACCAACAAATGCATGTAGAAGTCGATGGGCAGCAAACTCACCATTATGTCAATATTGTGAGAATGGCATAGAGGACGAAATGCATACTTTTTGTGACTGTAGATATGCTAGCTAATTTGGGTTCAATTGGTTCATCTGAGGTATATAACAGAGTTTTTCCCATATTCTTGTCAAGAGTGGTTCTCTTTTAATCTTAATGAAGAATTAGGCAGAGACAGTGAAGGGAAATGGAATCTGATTTGGGGAGTTTGGATCTGGTACATATGGATATGGAGGAATAATCATGTCTTTAAAGATGATTTTCAAAATCCTCTCGGGCCAACTGGGGTTATTAGATGATCTTGGACATTATTTCGTGAGGATGCTGATTCACGAGTTGATAGGGATGGTAAACCAGATTTAATAGCTAGAAGGTGGATTCCTCCTCCTGAAGGTTGGGTCAAGTTGAACACTGATGGTACAGTATCTGTCAGATCAGGGAAAGCAGGATGTGGTGGAGTGGTTATGGATAACAAAGGAAAATGGATTTCAGGGTTCACACAGTATGTCAGCTTCTGTGATGCAAATGAAGCAGAAGAATGGGCCTTATTATATGGAATGAAGCAAGTATGGGATGAAGGCTCTAGAAGGGTAGTTGTGGAATCAGATGCTAAACTACTAATTGACAAACTGAGACATGGAACATCTGATCTGTGCAGCAGCAGTGTTTATATCTACAAATCCTAGGCATGCTGAATCAGGATTGGGAGGTTCTCTTACAGTACATACCTCGTGCTGGGAATGTTATGGCTGATGTTCTAGCCAAGGAGGGTTTGGCTAAATCATCTTTCTTGTTTGTATGCCCGGAATACCTTAGGGCAGTGTTTACAAATGATTGTATGAGACTTGATCCTCTTTTAGGAATTTCTAATATATAAAGGCTAATGCCTCTCTTTTACCAAAAAAAAACTTGCAGATATAGAGAGAGAAACAAAAGCAAGAGAATCAAATTGGCGTTGTTGGATTCCACACGGACACTGAGACATGTCATATGGAGTGGTATGAATGATAATGTTGTATTGTATTATCTATCTACTTTTGTCAAGCATTATACAAGTTCGGAAGCTTTTAAACAATACATCTAGTACTCTAGTAGCGTATTGACAAACTCCGGTTTAGTATCAATCTATGGATGTGGTCGACAGACTCCGAGAAAGCTCATATTGACAAACTCCAATTTGAATGTTGTCAATGAAGGGTTAATTAACACTGCACATATTTGTCAATATACATCCATTTTCACTTAAAAAATATTGTCAATGAAGGTCATTCGAGTTATGATAATCCATCACAAAATGTCGTGTAGCAAAGATAAGAATGCCGTAAAGCGTAAATTAATTTCGTGATTTAATCCCACATTATTTTCAAGTCTCACTAACAATGAAAATATATATATATATATATATATATATATATATATATATATATATATATATATATATATATATATAAATAGAGAATTAATGCAAATAACTCAATCACTAATTTCATGGTTAATTCCTCTTAATTTGCAGTTCAATTTCACCAACCTTCGCCCCTTCCACGGTGCATTCTCTATGTTGCAGCTCAAATGGACTCCCAGTTTCAAAGTGTGTAAATATGAACGCGGAGGATGTAAAAGGCTAAAAGCCCAACATGGGGAGCCGGGAGCCCATATCTCCTATATAAACGTCGGGAGGGGAAAAAAGGTCATCAGCGGGAAAGTTAAATTAAGCCTTCCTTTCGGGCTAATTTTGGTGCCAAATTAAAGGATTTCAATAAATTATAAATTAGCGACAAACTGTTCGACTTCGACACTTGCATAGGTGCTTCCATTCAGTCCAAAATCAGCGCTTTCTTCAAATCTCCAGCTCATGAGCCCAAATCCATCGTCCCAGCTTCGGATATCGACAGCGATGATGATGTACTAGTAATCTGGGAGAAGAAAGAGCATCATATCTTCAATACCTACCAGCGAAGACATTCCCATCCGAAAATGTACGCCATTGATAGAGTCCTCGATTTCAATCTTCTATATTTTGAAAACTGTTTTTTCCATTTTAGTTTATCAGAATCTGCTTAGTTACTAGGAATTTTGAGAAACTCTGGCTATTTAATTTGAAGAAAGGTATATGTTCTCCTTTTCTCAGATACCAAGCAAGACATTCTTCTTCTCAAGACGTTGCATTTTTCTTGGGAGATTGGTTTTTTCCTCTTTCTGGTATATGCTTTTTTTATTATATTTTGGTCAAAAAAGAATCCAAGGCGATACAGAGGAAATTCACCAAAGAAAGAAAGTCATACCAGTAGAATCATGTCCAAAACAAGAATCCCTTATAACAGGAAGGACGATTATCAAGAATAAGAAGAGGGGCTATGCTCAGTTCTATCTAGAGTGTGATCAATCTGATTTCCTGTTACACAGTTGTTCTACTTGCGGTGCCAAATTTGCTCCAGGTGACGCAAAGGATGAGAAAGCGCACATAGTTACATCACAATTCAAGAGCCAACAAGTTGGATAGTTGTGAAATCTCTTCAGGGATTTGTCCAGAAAATTTGGTCCCAGAAAGGTCCAAATGGGTAAGCATTGAAAGATGGGCTAAGCTTGATGGGATATGAGAAAAATTGAAGTGATTATCAGAAAAGTTAAGCCTTTGAATTTGTGAAAGGTGAAAGAGAGTACTGTTAGACCCAATGGAACCATAAATCTGACTGCTGCTAATGTTAAGGCCAATCACATGACCTGTTTGCTCATCACACTTCACACCAAGCCATGAGCAGCAATCAGAGTTAGGAATCCAAGAATTTGTTTTTGGATAATTGAGAGAACTTTGAGAGGCAAACTTAGTGATGGTAAAGCTTTGTTTAAGTTTTGTAAGTCAGAACTTTTAGCTTCATGACATGGTGAAGGCTGCACAAAAGCAAACCAGTTAATGAATGTAAATTTGTATAGAAAATAAAGAGGAAGATTAAACATTGATATATTAAGGAACCAAGACAGTTCCATATGCAAAACTTGAGCTCAAAATTAGAGAGTAGAGAGATATATGAACAATGATGCAAACGAGTCAGGTTTTATGTACAAGAGATATTGGCCTTTTGTGCATGAACATCAAACCACATGGTGATACCCTTGACTTTGTATGGTGAAGAATGAGACCTTATCCGTATTTGGTATGTGTTGTCTACTTTTGTTTTTATTTGCTAGTCAAGTCCCCTATCAGTTATGGCATCTTACAACTTTCCATGTTTGGTGGTTTGGATTGAAGGTATCAAAAAATTCAAAACACATGGCGATCTTATTGTCCTTTTTTGTTGAATATTGTGTACATGGTAAGGATGATATGCTGATTCTATAATTTATGAAATAATGATTCAATTGTGAGATGTCGTAGAAGAAAAAGACAACAAGAAGTTGGAAAATTTCTTCATGAAATGATTGATATAGGCTTCTTAAAAACACTTGTTTATGTTGAACAAGCATGAGCGGTTAGCACATGCCCATATATTTTTGTGTTGGAAAAGTTGTTGTACATATGACTACGTTGAGCTCTCAGTTCTTGAACCAATGATTGTGATTATTTTAATGAGTTTGAAATATTTCCTAAGAAGGAACCACATAATCTTACATCCAGTTTATATATTATTGCTATGTATATGATGGTATTATGTGCTTATTGTGATCCCTAATTGTGCCAGTTGCTAGGGGTGAGCATTCGGTCTTCGGTTCGGTTTTTCGGTAAAAACCGAAATACACACATTTTAACCACCGAACCGAAACCGAAGTAGCTAAAAAACTGAACCGAATTAACCAAAATATTTCGGTTTGGTTTTGCAGTTAATTTGGTTTTTGGGCTTAAATTGGGCCTTATTATGGGCCTTCTTGTTTGGGTTAATTCTGTAAAATGCTTACTTGTTTACTGCAAAAAATATAATCGCATACGCATCAATTTCTCAGGTTAACCTCGTGGTGACAAAAAGCAAAACCTTTTCCCATTTCTCACAAGCAAATGCGTCTAAAGGCAATATCATGACAATTGATAATATCTATGCCCGTGTGGGGACACCCGCTCCTAATATTTTCAATGCCTTATAAATGGACCATTTTATTTGTGCTAAGAATACCAAATAAATACTTAATTCGTCACTAGCATAATACAAATCTAGTATTAGCATAAACAGTTAAACAAGCATGCTAGGGAAAAAAACAAGAAGAAGAAGTGGAAGTACATCTTCAGGTCAGGACTGCACCAAAATTTATTTCCATTTCTTATCTCTTAACTTTCAAAATCACTAAAATAAGGAAAAAAAATACGAGAAGCAAGAGTGTTTCACTTCAACATTTAGTCTCATATCTTCAATTTATTTTTGTTTTTTGATTCCTGAACATTAAGAGACATCGTTAGTCCACTTAATAAAAATACAAATTGATACTACCAAGCTGGAGCATGGTCTTGATTTGATTTTTTTTTTTTTTTTACCAATTGCCAATGTAAGAAAATAATTAAATCGATTACTCTCCAAAAGCTATATTTCCCCGCATATGATGGCAGAGGAAGAAAGTCGTGACATGGTTCTGGGCCTTATTTTCTGATGGCTACTTATCCTCACATTCTTCCCCATCCAACAACAAAGTGATGGGTTCTTCTTCCTCCTTAGCTTCATTAACATCTTTTGGATTCATAAAGCTTGGCTGGTTGGTCGAAGAAAGGAGTCTTGCCCACATCCTATCAGTAATTACAACCTTGTTTTGCCCCTTGATGATTCACTGGGTACCAAAATTTTGGATATGATATCTTTTTGTCAGAAACGATTCTAATCTTGTTCAAATACCTACTCTCCATAGAAAGTTAGGGAAAGTAAAAAACAAAGCAAGTAAGCATTGTGGGCCTTCTTGTTTGGGAATGAACTAATTGCAAGAACTAAATTGAAAACACACATATAACTCAGAGTCAAGTTTAATGCATCAGAATCAGAGAAAGATGCAAAAACAAAAATAAATTATACCGAGGGCCGACAGAGGGCGGAACAGAGATGAGAGCCGACGAAGGGCGGAGTGAAGACGAGGCCGACAGAGTCTGATCGCAGTTGCAGATCATAGAGTAACAACGGTTTTGCAGAGTCTGGCACTATCGGAGCTGCGTGTCAAGGCAAAGTGAGTGGGTGACTCTAGGAGGAATACGACGGGAAGCCAAGCTGAGAAGTGAAGATCTGATCTTAGATTCTAAGAAAGCAAAGTGAAGGGCTGCGAGAGGCGAGAGGTGAGAGGAAGGCAAGAGGCGAGAGCTCAATACTGAGGTCCCGTTTGGTTCAAGGAACTCACAAGAGTTCCTAGGAACATAACACAGTTCCTACTAGCGATACATGTTTGGTTGCGCAACTTCCCGTCAAACCAAGATCCCACCTTGCTCCATCTTCCCACAAACGTGGGAAATTAAAATCCCTCCAAAAATGGCGGGATCTCAAAATCTTCCCGGGAAAGTGAATTAATGGGACAAAAAAGCCCCTCTGAAGGTGGTCTCTCGCAGCTTCTCGAGCTCGGTTCTTCGTCCCCAAATCGCTCTCCCTCCAAAGACGCAGTCAGGACCCGAGCTCTCTGGCCTTCTCGTTCCCAACGATGACAGTGAGGAGGACAACAATGGTGGCTCGTCGAAGATGCAAGAAGGTTGCTGGAGGTCTGGTTCAAACTCTCTCACTGGTATGAGGAATAAAGAAATCACAAACAAATAGCGAGCAGAGAGTGATCGATATGAACTGTGAAACTATGAAAGAAGATTTAAGTGTCAACAAAAGTTGCAAAAACAGTAATCCATCTTTCTTATAGTTTCACCACTTTCAATTTCTGCTACTTATTTTCATTCCTCATAACCAGCCTTCTTCTCCAATATGCTGAAATTAATTGCAGCACAGTTTCAGCTATTGCCAGTTTATGCGTTCGAACTTAGACTCTTTTAGGTGAGTGTTACGTTCGAACTTGTCAATTTTGTTCGAACCAAGTCATCCAAGTTACTGAACTTATGTCTGATATGACGCGAGAATTTTAGGGTCAACTTCAGAAATCCATATCTCTTTCGTCTAAACTCCTTTAAGCTTGCTTTTGGTGTCTATGTGACACATTGGGAGTCTAGTTTCATATGAAAAAAGTTTCACCACAATCGGATCTGTAGTTTGAGAGATATGATCAAATTATTGAACCTTATCCATGTAAAATGTAAAAACAGAGCCGAATAGAGTAGTGTGAATAGTGAATTCGAGAATGAAGTTACTGTTCATGTATCAGTTAGCTGCGCAGTTGTTTAGCATATGTGTGTTTTAAAAATTTCATTTTATGAAACACAGTAATGTTTTCAATTGGCATTGTCAAATTCTTGCACTGGATTATAAACATTCGTATATGTTTTCTTGAAGCAATTTGGGTTCCTTTCCCTTTCTATCCTTCTCCTGGAAATCCTACTCACCTCCGGCCATCATTCTAATTGTCGCCCTCACAGATCCCATCGGCAGCTCTTTTGATTTTCCTTCTCAACCATTACTGTCACGTTGTAGGTAGTCTGTTTCTGCCCGATATAAAAAAAATCAGTCAAGTCTTTTTCTCTCTTTTTTATGTTAGGGGTATTATAGGTATTTTACCTCTCCTTACCACTTAATCAACACCCAATTCTTCTTACCAAACAATCTATCTTCCCTCAACTTACTTATATTCTCATGTCTACCAAACAGCTCAACTTTTTTAAGTTCTCTCTCAATCTTCCCTTTCCTTCTTTAAGTTCTTTTCCCTTCTTAAATGTTCCTTGTACCAAACGGGCCCTGAAGCAAAAGCAGTGAAGAAGCGACGGGTTACTGCCACTGGGTTAGGGTTTTCAATGGAAAGAGGAATTGGGTTGGGTCTAGAACTGGTCTTCATTGAGGTGGGCCGAGGGTCATGACCGAAATGATTAAAAATTGAAAGGTAAAAAAAATATAAATATATGTTTTAATTAATTTCGGTTATTTGGTTTTAACCGAAATAATTTTTAAACAACCGAACCAAATATCGAATTAAGCTAGTTCCAAAAACCGAACAAAACTGAAAAAATGGAACCGAAAAAGTGATTCTGTAGTCTCGATGCTCTCTCATCACATCCCTTTTGCAATTTTTTTTTTAAACACCAACTGTTTTCGCTGAAGGCTGACGACCTGATTTTCCCCTCGCGAGCTTGAATTGATTTGCAATTGCTTCTTTCCTTGAGGCCCAACCATGTATGACTTCGTTCATTAGTTTGTTTGTTTGTTTGTTTGTTTGTTTTTTTTTTTCCTTTTTTAAATTCCGCCTTTTGTTTTATCCCGATTCATAGTTTTGTTTCCATTTGCCTAAATAGTTTATGTAAGCTTCGGCTTCCCCAAATTTTTTGACCCTCTTCTATTATTGTCGTTGCTCTTATTTTGTAGTAATTGCTCCCCTGGTCTCTTGAGAATGAAGCATTGCTTAAATGTTATGAGTATGACCCAAATTCACTGAATTTAGTTTATTTGGATTGTTATCAATAAAACATTTTCAGGTTTTTGTAATTGTCACTCTTGCACGAGAGGAAAGATAGGGGTAAGCTAATAGGAACAGATTTTTGTCATCGGGGAAGGGTTTAAATTATATTTTCTATTTGTGACTACTCAAATATCTTTTGAAGTTCTCTGTTTGATTTTGATATGTCTACTGTGCTTGTTAAATTTTATAGATTTGTCTTGTATTGTTCCTTTCTCCCTTTCAAGCTTTACTCTGCAGTAGATTGTATTAGACCAGAGTGAAGGGCAGAATCACCATCAATCAGCAAGCATGAGCAAGTCTTGCGGAAGTTAAACTGAATAATTACTAAATAATTTCCCCAAAATTCTTCAACAAGGAAAGTAATGAAAGTTAGGGACTTGGAACTTCCGGATTCAACAAGGCGGAAGAGAAAGTGAAGAATAACACTCGCTTTTGAGAAAGCTCTGGAGATCAAAGTTTGGGACTTCGAACTTCGGATTCAACGACGCGGAAGAGGAAATGGAGAAAAACACTCGCCTTTGAGAAACTCTTGAGGTCAGAAATGGCGAGAAAGATGGAGCCTCGACGGAAGAGCCCGAGTGGAAAGTGGCAATACATATGGCCAATGTGGTTGACGTTGTTGCTTCATGTCCTCGGCATTTTCCTATTCACTAGAGGCTTTCTGCTTACTAGAAACGAGCTTCCTTACTACAGCAATTGCTCTGACATTTCCCAGTCCCCTTGCTTTTTTTCTTCGGATCACTTGAGCCACCCCACTAATTCTTCGGATGGGTCTTGTTGGACTAAACCTGCTATAACCCGTCTGGTTATTATTGTTCTTGATGCTCTCAGGTATGCTGTTTTTTCATTCTTCTATGAATCTTCCATGTCACCTGATTATATTTTGGGAGTTGTACAGGTTCCTCTTTCTATGTACTTCATTGTCACTATTATGGTTTGGGTGCATTTGACTTTGTTTATCCCTTTTCAGGTTTGATTTTGTCGCTCCCAGTTCATTCTTTCCTGGTCAGTTATCTAAGACTACCTTCTCATTTCACTCTTCTTCTCTTTTTCTGCCAGTTGTTGGCTGAATTCGTATCATCTGTGGGTTTCTGCTTGTGTGCGAGTAGTTGTATATATCATAGTTCTCATTTTTTCCTTGAAGTTGGTACAACTGTGGGGCGGGCTTATGAAAAAGGGGTAATGAAGACTTGAATTAACCTGTGTTATTTGCCTATGGAATAGCTGCTTTGTTACCTTATTACAAATTTTTAGATTGACCGTGAATTGCAGCTTTACTATAGTTTCATTACATGCTTCAGAAGCTAAGCCATGGATGGATAAACTACAAATATTGAAGATGGTGTCTTCTAGAAATCGATCATCCGCTAGAATCTTTAAAGCCTTTGCTGATCCACCTACGACAAGTTTGCAGCGATTGAAGGTGAAATTAGTTGCTTTCTTTTTATAGCAGTTCAATAATAAATATCTTCTGATAATCATGAATAAAATGTGAGTCTTCTCGGAGCTTATGTAGTTATCATATCATCTGCTTAGTTGTTTACAGTCAAAGATGATACCTGATCCTCTGGTGTTTCGTTCTTCCTTTCCACTTTATGAAAGTCCTTTGCTGTTAAAATATGAGAAATTTATGGCTCTGTTTTTGGCTCCTTCCTTTGGGTAGGGCTTGACAACTGGGGGACTACCCACTTTTGTAGATGTTGGGAATAGCTTTGGTGCACCAGCAATTGTTGAAGATAACCTAATACATCAGGTAGGATTTTTCTTCTCTTACCTCTATTGTAATACTAAGTTGTTGTACTCACGTAATTTAATTTTACTTTGAGCAGCCTAAAGGCTGTTCTTATCTAAATTTCTAAATTCAAATCACTTACAGTTGGTTCAGAACGGGAAAAAAGTTCTTATGATGGGGGATGATACATGGACACAATTGTTTCCTCATCATTTTGAAAGATCATATCCATACCCTTCTTTCAACGTCAAAGATCTTGATACGGTATGAAATGATGTTATTTTTAATTTTGAAAGAATGCTATAAAATAGTTAGATTTTACTTTGGGGTGATCTTTTAATCCTTAAAACTTCTGAGTGAAATGTGTTGTAGCTTTTTATTCAATGATTAGGCATAAAATTTGTTCATTTCATTTATAATTTAGTCACCCTAACATAATGCTGGCTATCCTCCAGGTTGACAATGGATGCATTGACCACCTTATTCCATCTCTTTATGAGGAAGATTGGGATGTTCTTATTTCACATTTTCTTGGAGTGGTATGGTTGATATCTTTCACTGAAGAATATATTTGTCTTTCTACAATGTTTTATTTTGTTTGTTTGTGTTGTTAAACTTCCAACCTAATTAGTTTGTATTACACTGCCAATATATTGATGTTGATTTTGAATACCGGGTTGTATGTTAGTCTGAAAAGAATATTTTGAGAAGTTTATCAACTTTTCAAAAGCTACTGCTTGATAAGTATGTGAGTATAGCTGTGCTAGTTGTGATGTATCAGATTTATCAAGAGACACATTGGTAATGCTATTTATGGGATTCGTTGGTTGTATGGTTGGAATGGTATGCATGCATCTTTAAAGGAACTTCTTCTTTAATTTTTCTTAGGATATTTATGTCCACATGGCTTCCCATTGTTTCTCAGCACAT
The DNA here is from genome assembly GCA_019022615.1 of Acacia melanoxylon. NCBI lineage: Eukaryota > Viridiplantae > Streptophyta > Magnoliopsida > Fabales > Fabaceae > Acacia > Acacia melanoxylon. The sequence goes on along the minus strand of JAFJYJ010000045.1, from coordinate 132,970 downwards.
TGTCTCTCTAGGGAAATGATTTTTATCTAATATGCAAAGAGATTGGATACCTCTATTAGATTTGTAGTCATTATAGGTTTTCTTTTACTTTGTCCTGTTTTGGGCTTTTCTTGTAATTTCTGGTTTGAAGATACCTTCACCTTCAGCTTGTTGTAAATTGTTCTTTCTAATGACATTTCTTCTCTATGAATGGTAGACAAATAAATAATCTTGTGTTTTAAAACGAGAGAAAGGTATGTGTGCAATAATTTTGCTTTGAGTTTTGGTTTAGAAGTTGCATTTAAAAATGGTCTGGGGAGTATGATGGTATTCTGGATGCTGTGTAATGTCAATGAAGGTTGTTAGATTTGCTGAAAGCACAAGTAAGTGCTTATAGTGATCTGACGAGTCATTTCTTCAGATTTTATATCTCATGATATGATATTAACCAATAAAAAAAACATAGGATAAGTAGTTTCAATATTTTATGGTAGATTTTACACATGGTTTTTAGTCTTCTGCTTCTTTTTGTTTCACTGAATTATAATTACACAGAGAGTAAGTAATTTTCACCATTCTCTCTCTCTCTCTGTTCTGCATATTCCAGGATCATGCTGGACATATATTTGGTGTTGATTCCAACCCAATGATAGAAAAGTTGAAGCAATACAATAATATTTTAGAGGTATGTCGACTTTCTGACTGGTACTTTTAGTGTTAAATGATAAGACTTTTCAGGTTTAGTCATGACACTTTTAGCTCAACTAGAAATGTTCCCCATGCATTGCATGTGGGTATTAAATTTTTTTTTTAAAAAGAATATAACCCAAAAATATATCAAGTGCTCTTGTATTTCTAAAAGTATCATTTTAATGAATGGTAATAAATAATTTGATTTTACACTTATGTCACATTAATGCATAGTAAATAAATAGTGATAGATAATTTTGGTTTTATGTTGTATGGTGATTATATTTTTTAGTATCTTGCTGTCTTAGTTCTTACAACTTTTTCTGGAGTTACTTGCCGAAAGTATAGGAGTGGTCTTTGTTGTAATTTATTTCTTGTTGGTTTCCATTTTTTTAATTGCTTTGACACATCAAAATGCTATTGGATTCATCTTATCTTATCTAGGTTTAAGTTGGTTTAAGTTATTACTATTACTATTATTTTAATAATTGTACTTTGGACTCTATAAACAGCTCTAGGGCTACTTTTATGTTAGCCCTTTTCCTCTTGAATAAGATTGAGATTATTTGTCATTTACTTCTCCATTCTTCCCTACTTCTCTCCCTCATCCCTTTGTTGTACATCTGTGCATGTAAAATGCAGAATCTGGCACTCATTTGTTGTAACATTAAAGTGGCTATGTGATTATGGAATTAGATTATCTGGGGTCTTTGGTGAGACATGTCTGGGGATTTGGAGAAGTTTCTCTTCATTTGTTTCAGAGGTTGTGGACAAAGGAGGGGAATAATTTCTCACGGTGCGGGTTCTTTTTTTTCCTCTTTTCTGTAATTTGGAACATTTGGTTGGTTCATATCTTCAGTGCTACTTATTTGTCTTCAGATGGATCGTGGGGTAGAACATTTTGTAGCCTTTTTTTATGGGTTCTGTTTGTGATTTTTTCGAGGGAGTCACTTCATTATATATGCTAAGGGATTGGGCAGCTTGAGTGGATAATCAAGTTTCTATTTTTGTTCTTATATATTCTTCTACAATTTAGTCATTTGTTAAAAAAAAAAAAAAATCATAATAAGTGCGTTGGAATGCATGAGGATCCCTTGTTTTAAATATGATTTCTGTTAATTTCTGCCTCGTGTTTTATAGACTAATACTTTTAAGTGTGTCTAAAAACTTATCACAATACTACTTCGGTCCTTAATATAAAATCTCATTTGTAGTGTAAATTAAATTACAAACAATATCTTATATAAGAACCGGAGGTAGTATTAAATATTAATACTAAGAATTGGACAGCACAAATCATGAAGATCCCGCTGTGCTCTTGGTTTTTTTGACCTCCGCATTATTTTAAGTTGTGTTTGATTGCATTGTGTTATCTTACTTGAGTCCTATTCAACTGGCTTGGTGTTCGCTTCATCCCATATCAATTTGATAAACAAACTTAGCATCTTGCTGCAGAGAGTAATTGAAGAGCTTGAAAGTCAATCAGGACCTGGGGGTTTACATGAGAATGCTATGCTTATCGTGATGGGGGGACCATGGACAAACCCTAAATGGTGATCATGGTGGTGGAGGTGCTGAAGAGGTGTGTTATACACTGTCTGTACACACTTTTGGATACACGAATATCCTTTGTCTTTCATTCCTTCAATTTTATTTGGGATATCTACTGCCTCATCTTGCAGGTGGAAACTGCTGTCTTTGCCATGAATTTTAGGAGGCCTGCATCTTCCATACCACCAGAATTTGATAGTTCTACTTGTCGACTTGACATGGTATTAGTATATCTTTCATTAATGGCTTCTCACCGTCACACACATGACACAACACACACCATATACATTACACACATATATATAAATAGCCAATTCAAAAGTCAAAGGCGGTGGAAAGATTTAATCATTTCATTTTTTTTTTCTTTTCCTTTCTTCTTCCACACGCAGCACCTGATCACTATTTTTTTTTTGAGAGAGAATTGGGCCAAATTACAAGAAGAGCCCAAAATTTATTTTAATATCATCATCATCATTATTTTTTTCCTTCTCACAATTACAATTTAATAAATTTAATCATATAAAATTATTTCTTAATTTACAATTAAATCCTAAAATTAGGATGTTACAACAGGCACCTAATCACCTGTGTTCGAATGTAAAATCTGACAATAGCTTGAGGTTTACATCAGCAATTTCACAACCCTATAGACAGAAAACTAGACCACTAGACCATAGAAACTAAACAGAGACGCATGTAGAGAATGGATGAAGGAATAGTTTAAATGGAAAGAACAGAGGGTTGAGAAGAATTCAGAAACAGAGGAAGCCGACGGTGGTGGTCTAGTCTTTCCTCTCCAGCTACGGTGCTTGGAAAAGAAGAAGAAGAAGAAGGCGAAGATGATGGAAGAGAGTCGAAGCTCTTTGTTCTCCTCGGCGCTCTGATTCTACTTCTGACATCGGGTCTGTCGCAGTTGTGTTGGAGGGTGAGGGAAGAAAGGAATGTCACCAGTGATGATGATGAAGAAGGTGAGAGTCGCTAGCGACGGAAATTGAGAAGGAAGGCGGAAGGAAGGATCATATATGAATTTGCGGCGCTCTGGGTTTTTTTTTTGGGTAGATTATTTGAGCAAATTAAAGGGCTTTTTTGTCAACAAAATTCACTTTCCCGGGAAAATGTCGCTATCCCGCCATTTTGTGAGGGATTCAATTTTCCCACCTTTGTGGGAAGATGGCGCAGGCGAGAAATGAAGAATCCGGGAGAGAGGCGCGCCAAACTATATTTTTCAGTGGGAAAATAGCCATCTTCCCATTCCCTCACGCGAATTCAGCGTACCAAATGGGTCCTTGGAACTGGGCTCTCCAAACACCAAACAGTTTAGTATAGATTACAAACTAGTCCTACGTGTGGGGAGGTAGCTAGCAACAATCAAATCATTGCAGCATAAGCAACATCTATCAATACTACTGGTATTATTTATCTCTAGTTATTCATATATAGTTTCATAATTGAAGGAAAATGAATAGATGGTTTAGGTGCACAGACAAACGAAGCAGCTTGGCAAAAGCAACTGAAGGAAAAGCCACCAAAACACACTATGGGTGAGACGAAACTTATTGGAATCAATATGGATTTAGTAAGCATTACATAGTAAAAGATGTCACTGGGAAACGAAAAGCCAAGAGAGGAAGGCTAATTCATGGGAGTAGCCACAAACTTGGTGAGATCGGCAATGCAGTCGTAGCCATTGCCAACGGCAGAAGCAAAGTAGTAAGGTTGCCGCCGATTCAGCTGAACCTCCACACCCTCCCCACATCCCTCCGTTGGGTTTCCCACCAGCTTCGCCATCTTGAAGTCGTACGTCGTGAAGCTCCATAAGTCCAGCATTAAGTACACACTCATCGGAGACACATTCAATTTCCCCGGCGAAGATACTTGAACACTGCAACCAAACTCGCACAATATAAGCATAACCAAATCCAATATGTGATGTGTGAATTATAAAGTGAACTAAGTTTAATGTGATCGATGGATTGGTAGAATGTAGAGAACAGAGACCAAGTGAATCGTTAATGTAGAAGGGGCTATTTTGGACGGCCCAGTCGGTGTAGTTAGTCCCGGCACGCCATCCTTGGGAGTCTCCGACCATAATGCTTCTGCCTTGGCCCATTCCATTCTTTGTAGAGCAAGCGATCACTGCCAACAAAACTACTCCGATCTTCACGCTCGTCTTCATCTCCTCCTCTCTTCTGATTTCCGCCTCCCTTTCGATCAATGTTAATAAAACCGGTATGAGATGCTGTGGTGGTTAGTTACCGAGATAAGGGGCTTATATAAGTCGTGAAACGAGTTTAAGGAAACTCGTTATAAAATAAGGTAAACTCGAATCGTAAATTAATAAGAGTTTAGTATTTACAGTAATGAATAAATAGGTGTTAAAAGCATGGTTTAGGAACCCGGACCGGACTGGCCGGTTTAGACCAGAAACCGGCGAATCGGCTGGAAGACCGGTCCGAGTTAGGCAAAAACCGGGTTGACTCGGTGACTCCGAGTCAACTCGGCCTGAATTGGCCGAGTTAAGGAGTCACCAAGTCAATGAAAAAAGAGAGAGGGAGAAGCAGAAGAAAACAAAGATCCGATTCGCCGACCAAGGAGAGATCGCCGACGATGAAGGTTGGGGGCGACAAAAGCTATAAATGATGGAGGTTGTGTCGGTGATGGAGGGATGGTTTCGTTGATGAGCGAGAAAGATGAGATTTGATTGTGGTCGGAGAAGACAAATCACAGTGCTCAGCGCTCTTTCTCTTGCTTGATCTGGTCGCCTCCTGTGTTCACAGTAAAATGAATGAAGAAGATGATCTCTCTCTCCCTTTGTTCTAATCTTTCGCCTGAGAAGAGAAGATTTGTTAGGCTTATTTTTTCGATTTGCAACGCCCTTCTCTCTCGAACTATCTGTTTGAGTTTTAACATTAGAAAGAGAAAGTGCAGCTTTATCATTTGAGGGGACTTGGGGCAGTTCGGTCAAGCATTGTTGGTCATGAGAGAGAATCTTGTTTGACCATACCTTCAGTTTCTTGACGCCCATTAGCTAGTTTAGGTTCCCAAAGTCTTAGATTCAAAAGATATTGTGTGTACTTGTATATATATATATATATATATATATATATATATATATAAAAGAAATCGTGTATTGCTTTTTTTTTTTTTTTTTGGTTTAATTTCACATATAAATAATCTATAGGTTAAGGTGCAGATTTATTTCGAAAATTTTCGCTAAAGAGCAATGTTCTTTTGAAAGTTTTTTTAGGTTCAATATGGCATCGAAAGTATTAAAATAGAGCAATGTTATTATTTTATGTTAAAAAGTTAACGGCTAACGTCAATTCTTTTACTGTAAATGTTAGTTTTTTAATGTTATGGGGCAACTTAACTACGTTTTGAAACTTCTAGGGTGATATTAAACCTGAAAAAGCTTTCAGAGCAATATTACTCCTCAACGAAAACTTTCAGGACAAATTTACACCTTAACCCATAATGTACCACTTTGATTCTATATATAAGTCTATTTTGACAAAAAATATTATAAATTCATTTTCAAGGTAATAAATGCATTTTTTATAACTTTTTTGCCCTTTTTAATTGCAATAAACAAAAAAAAAATTGTTCATATTGATTTTTTGAACCAATCATAGATAAAAGGGCAAAATTAAAAATTTAGCTTATAATTAATGAGTTAACTAACTCTCTTTAATATATAAGAGTTAGTTAATTTAAACTTTTAAATAAGTGGTAATAAATCATTCTGAAAGTTTCTTTACTCTCTTTGCCTCCCGTTCCAACATGTTCTTCAATGACCCTCAATATTCTTACTCCGTTGTTTTAGATCATACTCCACTTTACTTGGTATATTCCCTAACTTTCACTCTATTTTAGAATTCCCACATGGAGGATATGTGGAATCATATATCCCAATTTCTTATAATTTGACACCTACAATGTGCTGTTGTTGCTGAGTGGACTAAGATGGTGATATGTATGAATAACTTTCCCAAACCTCAAAACCTTATAATTTGCCTGGTTTCCATATTTTAACTTGGATTCTTTCTAGTAATGATTCTTTTACCTCATTCAAACTTTGTTCTATATTTAGGATCGGAGGGAATATTATTATGTTTTGTTATTTTATACAAATGCAAAAATTTGAATATATCTATCGAACTTCATGCAATTAAAAATAGAATATTAGGACTGGAGGTAGTATCAATCCGCACTAATAATTTGGGTGTTCTTTAATAGGGTGCGTTTGGCATCATGGCGGAGGCCTGTAAATTGTAAGTGACTTTTATGGTCTGTGTGATCTAAGGGATTTGGAGGGAAAGGAGCAGAGGGAAAATTCTTATTAGTTGAATTTAACAAAATTAGATAAGTGAAGTTATATAATTTTAATAAAGAGCATATATATGATAAAAGAGTAACAAAAGCTAATTAAAAACTTTTAATCTCACTTTTTCAATTTTCTTGTATCCAACTCAAAATTCCCTCCTCTAACCTTTCCTCCCTTCCCCTCATACCAAACAAGCTTTTAAGGTCTAAAACATAGCTTTAGCCACTTTAAACATAAGATCATGTTTGGAACCTTCAAAAATGTTTATTCACGTAAATCGAGACAAAATTTCTCTCACATACTTACACATCGTATACTATAAATTATTGTTGAAAAATAGTTTTTGAATGCTCCAATCATTATTCCAAACAAACTAGTGTTTTCAAAAACTCACCTCTGATGCCCAACTTACTTCAAAGAACACAAAGCAGAAGAAGAACACAAAGCTCACTTACTCCTAATTTCTACGAAGATTTCAAGATAGCATAGTTAAGTGTTACCGTCTCTATACACCACCAATCTCTCTCCATGAGTTGCGTCATGGATGAAGAAGAATTTTAACTATATACTACGCCTCCTATCTTTTTATAAAGGCTTAAAGTTTGAATTATCTTAGTCTTTTTTATATGATCTTGACAAAAGTTATTTAAATATTTAATGAGTTTTTTTTTCCTTCCATTTTTACCTATTATTAATTATATATATGGCATTAATTAACATGTTGGTGATATCTATATTTACTATATTTCTCTCTTTTACTTGACCCCTCATAAATATGGGCATACCTAGAAAAATAAGTTTTATTTCAAATACACTTAATGTTTTTAACAATTTTAATTACTTTGTTAAACAACATAATTTGGTTATTATGCTATTATAAATAAGCCGGGGAAAGTATAAGAGAGAAACGGAAGTGACACATATTAAATGCATACTTAAAAATCACATTCTTAATTTAATAAAAGTAAAGTAGATAAATTTTATCACTTAACACTCATTTATAAGTCACTTGTACCTCATTCTCGCAAACAATAAAATTATTAAATGGATACTTTTATCCAGATTTGCCCTTATTTGTGAAAGGAAGCACATTTTCTTTCACATCCGTTTATCTTTATGCATTTACACCTCTTTTTCTTTTTAATTAATTTATTAATATAGTCAATAGGGGTAAAATTGACAAAACCTCATTTAATGCCCTACAAGAAAGTATTTTAATAGACCCAAATCCTTCATTTGGAAATCAGAATTAAGAAAGGCTATAAGTGATGAGATTCCCGAAGTATTGCTACCCATAATAACAATGTTATTAACATATACTACTAAGAGAATTATGTATGCATCCATCCGCTAATAAAACACAGAATGGTCGCACTTACTCTAATTCAAACCAAATCACTAAACCATAGAGCTAAATCCGTCAAACCAAGCACATGGACTCTACTTCAAACCATATAAAGACTTTTGAAGGTGACATACCTTTCCATGCTCCCTTTGAGTAACAAAACCAAGTGGTTGCTCCATGTAAACTTCCTCAAGAAGATCACAATTTTTTTTTTTTTTTTAAAAAAAACATGTCTAACGTCCAACTAATGAAGATCCTAACCATATAAGTGGCCGCCATAGAGATGAAGAGGCGAATAGAGGACAATTTTGCCACATGGGAGAAGGTTTCTGAGCATATCTCTTAGCAGCCAGTTGAGCTTTCAAACATTTCAAGGTGACATTAGCTTTTATTTTAACCGTGAACACCCACTTACACCTAATAGTCTTCATTTCAAGAGGTAAATCAACAAGAGTTCAAGTATTGGCCTTATGCAGAGCCATCATTTCTTCTTCTATCACAGCACGCCAACTGAGATAGGCCAAAGCTTGGTGTAAAGTAGTGGGAATGGTGATAGAGTAAAATAATCTAAATTGCTTGATTCTTCATTCATTGAAAGGGTCTATATATATATATACATGAGGAGGGAGCCTTGACATTTACGACTCTTAATAATAATATCTAATCTAATCCTTGATTACTAGTAATATCTAAACTAATTACTGATTTCTAGTGATCCTAATTTGATTACAAATATATATTTTCTAACAAAAATAGATAATAATTTTTTTTTTTATCTTTCCATGACAAGAATTTAGAAGATGCAATATATCCATGTAGCCGACCCCACCTAATGGGATAAGGCTTTATTGTTGTTGCTACTGCTATAAGAATGGTGAGAAAATTTTGGCAACTAGCAAGTCATCAATTACTCCAAGTTATAGAAATTAATTACAAGTTTTATAGTATGACATTAACCTTAATTGGAAATTGGAAAATTTTCCATATGCATTATTCTTGTATCTTGGAAGGCATTACTCTGCTTAGCCATTTAATTACTTTGTAGGTCAGCTTAAATATTATCATATATATGCAATTAAGTGACATGAAAATGTTAACTATAATCATCCTTGAACATTTCCCTTCTTTAGGAGGGTCATTATTACTTAGGGAAAATCACTTGGATGGTATGGAGCTCAGAGCGTTGAACCATTTTTCCCAGAAATAATCAAGTTGAAAATGGCAAAATACTTCATAATAATTTATTATATTTCTATTAGGGAAAATTCCATTAAAATACCATTTGAATTTACAAAACCCCGTAAGTCTTCCAAATTTGTAAAAAGATTGAGAGTGTCATCAGGATCTATAAGAGATATGCAAATTTCGGTGAAATCATCCTTTTGCCCTGAGTTTTAAATAAATCAAAAAATAAAAAACCCTCGCCGGAGGGCCGCCGGCCACCGGTGAGGGGGGTGGGGGTTAGGGTTTTTTGTTGTTTTTTTTTTTTTTAAAAAAAATAATATTCATTGAAAGTGTGGGGGTGGGGTTCGAACCCTCAAACCCCCCCTCCACATCCATAGGACCAAGTGGCCCACCAGTTGGGCCACTTGGTTCCTTTAATATATATATAAATTAATATATATATATATATATATATATATATATATATATATATTTTATTAACATTTTTTCAATAAGTATTTACAAATCCTGAAACGAGAATTATCATTTCACAAACGGAATTTATAACGTTTTCTACAGGGATCTGTTGAGGGGTTGGGCCAGGTTGAGCTGGAAGCCGGAGTTAAGCAGCAAATTTAAAGAAGTGGTTGGCTTAGTGTTGGGGGGTGGTTTAGTGACATGGCTGATATTTTCTTAGAGAGATGAAGCCGGCAACAAAACTAAGAAAGGCAGGGGAAAGAAAGAACGAGATGGTAGAAGCTAAAACGTTTGCAAATTAACTTCCTAGATATGCTCATACATAACCTTGGTAATCTTAATTGAAAGCATGCATTCGATGTTTTGTATCTGTAAATCAACATCCATAATTCCATAAAAGTAATCAAAATATGGCTTGGCCTATTCAATTTCTAGGATTCTGTTTTGTTGCCTCTATACACCAAGAATGATCCAGTGCCAATGTAACTTGATGCTAACGCCATTCCAACTGATGTTGGTTGAGAGAATGCTAACTGAGAATGGTCAAGCACGAAACCCATGCAGAAACTTTTCCTACCACAAATTCAACAATACAGGAGAGTTAGATATAATTGAGGAATACCAATTGTTCGACTTTAACTAAATAAAAAGCTCCTTTATATAATTTTCTATATTCACTTTTGGTAGTGCAAGAATTCGTCAGCTAAGCATAGCTCTTTCAGTTGAATATGATGCAACATTTAATCCTTCACTGGATAGTGATTTGTAACATACAAATTAAGTTTCTGAATATATACTGAGTAAGGGGAAAATCAAACGCATTAGCCTTGAGATTTGGATATGATATGCCAACAAATCCCATACGCTGACAAATAATTTTAGCTTCCTATAAATAGTTCAACAACTTGGACTAGAATATTTATAAGGCGACTAGACAAAGGCAAGAATCCGCAATCATCAAATAGTTCAATTTACCTCACGGCATCTAGCATTTGGGTGGCAATGCCTTTCCTTCTGTTGGAGGATGTCACCCATATTGCCCTAATGCCACTAACTGCAGTGACTGCTTTGTCATCACAAAATATTGCCCCACCATGTGTTGTGTCCAATTCTGCAGATTCATTCACCGAAGAGGCTCTCTTTTCAACTTCTCTTCGAAAAATTATATCCCCAAAATGGAGGGTGGTTGACAATGAACTCGTTTCCTTCTTTTTGCTTCCATTGGAACTTCCAGCAACTGAGCAAGAGATAACTTTGAAGGCTTCTTTGATTGGTTCAGCAACAAGGCACCCAACAATCCTATGCAGGGAGATGAACAGATAAACCTGCACATATAAAGACAACGAATTAATCTAAGGAATAGAACCAACAAAGCATATATGGAATTACTCAAGTAAACTACTTCCATCCAATTACAGATGAGCTTGTTAAGTTAAACGAAGTAGACAAGCAAAGGGATAGCATATCCACCTTGCAGTGTTGATGAATTATCCATCCAGTTCCAAGGTCGATTTCCATCATATTCACAACCTCTTCAACCTGTCAGCAATCACAATTTTTCCATGAAAAATTAATATCAGGTCACCATGCTTAAATGCAGAATTCCAATTTGGAAACATGAAAAAAAAAAAAAAAGGGTCTTGGGATATATGTATATAAGGATTAGACCTTATTTTTTTGAGCTAGAGGGTCACTCTGCAAGACCAAAATGACTCGATCCCCTTTGATATTAGGCATATGAATAACTCTTTCGTTAGTCCATCCCTACATAATAAAGATAACCATCCAAATGATGTCCAGCCAAGCATGTCACCCTTGTTCAAGTAGAAATTTTTTGAGTGAACTTACTTTAAATGTAAGCCCTCGAGTGTAAGTTTTATGAAATTCTTTGTGCGCTTTCTCATCCTCTGTGTCACCTGGAGCAAATTTGACACCGCAAGTAGAACAACCGTGTAACAGAAATCAGATTGACCACACTCTAGATAGAACTGAGCATAGCTCCTCTTCTTATTCTTGATAATCGTCCTTCCTGTTATAAGAGATTCTTGTTTTGGACACGATTCTACTGGTATGACTTTCTTTGTTTGGTGAATTTCCTCTGTATCGCCTTGGATTCTTTTTTGACTAAAATATAATAAAAAAAGCATATATCAGAAAGAGGAAAAAACCAATCTCCCAAGAAAAATGCAACGCCTTGAGAAGAAGAATGTCCTGCTTGGTATCTGAGAAAAGGAGAACATATACCTTTCTTCAAATTAAATAGCCAGAGTTTCTCAAAATTCCTAGTAACTAAGCAGATTTTGATAAACTAAAACGGAAAAAACAGTTTTCAAAATATAGAAGATTGAAATCAAGGGCGTACATTTTCGGATCGGAATGTCTTCGCTGGTAGGTATTGAAGATATGATGCTCTTTCTTCTCCCAGATTGCTAGTACAACATCATCGCTGTCGATATCCGAAGCTGGGACGATGGATTTGGGCTCATGAGCTGGAGATTTGAAGAAAGCGCTGATTTTGGACTGCATGGAAGCACCTATGCAAGTGTCGAAGTCGAACAATTCGTCGCTGATTTGTGATAATTTATTGAAATCCTTTAATTTGGCGCCAAAATTAGCCCGAAAGGAAAGGAAGGCTTAAATTTAACTTTACATCTGTGCAGAATTTAGATGTAAATCAATGACTCGTCCTATGATAGCGATACCACTTCATGCTAAATACATAGTGTGCTTCCCATTCAACTCATCCAGGTCCATCATGAATTAAAAGAACCAATAGCAGAAGTGGAAGCTCAAAAACAGGAAGATGCAAATATGACAGAATGATGACTTATGCTTATGCTTCGATCACAACATATATCCCAGCTACAGAGAACTTTGTCTTCATTGGACTATGTTTATGTGTGTGTGGATTGATTCACCTCGAAAGGTAGTGAAAATGGATGATGGATAGAGTTTTATCTAAGTGAGTGTCAGGGCAGAGAGATTTACGAATTTATAAGGCTATATATATGCAGTGTAACACGGGTTTTCAAATTATTTAAAAAATCTATTAAAATCACTTTTCAGAATTTCCCTCACAAGCATACATCAAATAGAGCATTTTTTCCAGACAGAAAGAAATCCAATCAAATAAACTAATTAATATTATATAGTACCGAGAAGAAACTGAATGGGATAAAAACCGAACCGAACAACAGAAAATAATCAGTTCGGTTTGCCCGGTTACCTCAGGCAAAACAGATGAATTTAATTTTTATAAAAACAAGCAGCGAGATAGGGATGAAGACCTTAGAGGCAGAGAATATGGTGGATTAATGGTCGATGCGTTGATACTGAGGAGAAAGGAGGCCGGAGTGGTCGAGATCGGGAGAGTATGTGGAAGTGGACCTGTGTTAATCGTCGGCGGATGAGGTTGACGAAGTGAACGGCTTCGACGGCAAGTCTGTGGCGACCTGTGTTTCTGCTTCAGCTTCGTCGGCGGATGAGGTTGACGGAGTGAGCAACTTCGACGGCGAGTCTGTGGCTGGCCGTGGTTGTGCTTTGACTTCAAGCTGAGGCTTTGAGGCTAAGCGGCAACTAGTAGCGCAGAGGAGAATGATTTACTCCACCGGAGCTCAATAAAAACCTTCGCCCACATACGAGCCGCATAGCAGAGACAGGAAAAGTCCGACAAAAGTGAAATTGAATAATCAGAACCGGGAGCCCATATCTCTATATAAACGTCGGACTAATGGCCTTGGAATAGGCCTTGGCCATTAGCCAGAGTCAACCCACATCCGAGCCGCATAGCAGAGACAGGAAAAGTGAGACAAAAACTAAGCTTAAACAAGGGCATAATCAGAAGGGGCAAAGCAGTACGCAAATACAAGGGAGTCAGACTATGAGGAAGGAGAAAGGGACCAGGGACATGGTGAAAGGCGAAGGCAAAAGGAAGGAAACCCTGCTTTTGAGGTAGGGCGCAGAGGGAGCTGTGTGGCAGACAGGGGAAGAGACGCGGTATTTCGCGGTATGTGGTAGGTATGATGACTTAAAAGTTATCTGACTTAAAAAAAAAGTTCGGTAGGAAAAAGTCAGGTTATAGATAATGATTTGCGTTTGGATTGATGGTGGTATAAGTGGTGGGGCCCACGTCAAAAGTTCGAGAAAGATTATGAAAAAAAGTTCTGGATTCTAAGCCTTTTTCCTTAACTCGATTTTTGAGCTTTTTTCGACTTAATATTCACCAACGTAACGAATGCGCAATCCAAATGTAAAAAATTTGCTTTTTCTCACTTTGGGTCATTTTAAAAGCCCACCAAATTTTTACACACCAACGCTGAAAAATAAGTCACTCCAAACAGGCCCATTATCGATGGGAGAAAAAGATGTTGGAGATAAAGTGGATTTGGTAATGGGCCCACGGGTTAGTCAGGATCCGTCTATTGAGGGGGAGCTTTTCTCCAATGGGCCTTTAGTAGCTAATGGGGCCGAACCTCTAGGCGGTTTAGTGGGGAAATTTTGGTCCAGTCCGTCAACGGTTCAAGCTGATTTGCATATGGATTTGGACGATTGTAGCGATAATATTAAAGGCACCATAGTGCCTAAGACTCGATATGAGTGTTAATTGGACGGGATTGGCTTCCATCATCTTCCCTTACCATCTATTTCTCATCCTCTTCTTCATCTGAGCCTTTAGATTGAAATCTGAATTTTAGATTTAATCTGTTATTTATGAAAAATATTAATAAAATATTAAATTTTATTAATAATTTTCAAATTTTGCTCCAACCTCCAACTCAATAAAGTTATTTTAAAAAAATATTCTAACTTCTTTTTCTTTGTGACTAATCAAAATGTTGATTTGATCCAAAGTTTTCCCTTTTGAGATTTATATCGCAAGGGGTTTTTATTTCTCCTAACTACCGTGTTTACGGAATTCGAACTTGCGTCCTCTACTTTACAGGTGATACCATTTACCATATCAACTAACAATTTTATTAGTCGACTGGATCAAATTTGAAAATTATTGAACTCAATTTGGGTTAACATTTCCAAAAGCCTTTTTTTAGGACTAAAATACACTTTTAATCTTTTAAGTTTTGCATGAGGTATATTTCTAACACAGTTAATATTACTAAAGAAAATGTTGATGCATCAGAAGTCAAAATTAATACAAGAGTTATGCAGAATGTGGTACGATCTCAGGATTGGTCTCTAAGGAGCTGGAATGTCTCTAGGGATCTGGTTAACAAGTTATCTCATAGATTAAGCAAGATAATGATTCTGTTTTGGAACGTTTCATAGAAATTGTTCATTACAGCCACTATATTTGTATTTTAATCACAAGTAAGGTGAAATGAAAAGATGATGGAAAACAGAGTATTGAATCAGTATGAGAGAGCTTCCTAGGAGATATGATTCAGCTTTCATTGCTCACCAGATAATGAGTTCATATGCATCATATTCAAATGAAGACTCCAAACTGACTATACAAACAGATCAAAATGCATTTTCTAACCCACTTCCAAAAATAATATCCATCAATATTACTCATGATTGAATCACTATAAATGAATCCAAAACTCCACCAAGTTTAGAATCAGATTATAGCTGTTCTATAATAGAACACAGATGTCTAGCTCCGATGAGCTAGAAATGGTTAATGTTGGATCAATGGGCCCTTTGATGATACTCTAACGGTGAGTATTAAAGAGAAGGCTTCAGCTCGACAGCATCTATGGGAAGATACCAACGAGAGAGCTCAGATCACAGTGCTACACAGGTGAGGTGTTTCGCCAGAGGGGTGGTGTGTGTGCAGTGTGACTGAATTGTAAGTAATGGAAGAGAGAGAGAGTCCAGAGTGCACCTGGTGGATAATCTCCTATTTATAGGGATCATCTAGGGTTTCACTCCCATGCAAATATACCTATCCATCAGTCATTATGCGCCTCCCACGTTCTGCAATACCTGCTCCACTATCTGTATGGTCCTGCACATAACAGACACGATGGAGTCTTAACGGTGAACCATTTGCTTGGCTAAAAGGGTTGTTTACTGCCAGCCTTCTTATTGGGCCGAACAATTGACTGGCCCAATATACGAGTCCATAACAGTTGCCCCCAAGCTTGGTATGGCAGGTTTCTGCCGTGCCGAGATTAACGTACTAGCTACCCCGGCTGGCGCTTATCCGAGTTCAAGTTCTGAAGAAATCCTTCGGGATCCTTTGCTTGCTCGCCTTGCTTTGTCGTTCTTTGTCATAAATGACGGGCTCACTTTCAAAGGGCACTCAACCCATTTTTAGAGCGGCCAGAGTTTGCGTCGACAAGTGGTCTTTGGTCATAACCATTAATATGAACTTGGTCATAACCGGCTATGAGCTCCCGCCATCTTGCCAGCTCTCACGTGCTTTTCTGAACGACGGGCTAACAACCTTGTAGCGGGCTCTTTGCTTTTATGATAACCGAGATTAACTCTGTTAAGGCCGGATTTCGTGGTTCTCCCACATGTTGCCCCCAATATTGGTTGTCATAAAGGCTTGGGAATATCTGAGGCGTGACTCAGGCATGATCCTATCCACCTAGGGATGTGGAATCGCCGCCTTTTCGCAATAATCCTTTTTTATTTTCGTGCACGTTAAATGCTCGCGCCTCTTCCTGATTTTGGCACTATTACACTTTCCCATTTGGAAAGCATTTATTATTGGTGGCGCTTGCCCTTTTCGATAAAAAGGGAATTGATGACCCCTGTCGGTTTATATTCTTCTGCTGAGAATGTATTTATTGCCCTCGGCATTTCAAACATCAGACTTAAAAGGTCATTAATTGCCCCTGACGCTCCCAATGTCAAAATGCCTATATGAGCTTCTGCTTCTTCACCATATTTGCCTCATTCCACACTATTCGAACCTCTGATCCTTCTTCTGCCTACCAATGAAGCATTGTTCCAGACAAGCAGAAGCGTGGATGCCAGGAAAATCAGGCCCTGGCCCTTCGCTCTTCCCTTTAGAGTTTTTGCAGATGAGCCGGCGAAAAGCAAGGAAGAAAAAATTAGTATCGATCAAAATGCCTCCAAAGAAGCCACTTCGCGGCGCGGCTTACAAATATATTTGCCAGTCTTCATCCACATCCTCCAACGGGCGTCTGGGAGTCCAAGTATATTTGCCAGTCTTCATCTGCCTGGCAAAATATTTCTGCTTGGATCCCAGCTAAGCTCCGTTGGTTACTGGCGGAGATCTTTGCGTGGATCGGCCTGGACTCGGAACCGTCATACCATGGGTATGCCACGGTTAGGGTTCTATGGGCCATCGATGGATCAATAGGTCCACCGTATCCAAACATCCCATAAGGGTCTCCGCCAATGCGTTTTGGGAGCTCTCTTTGCCGCAGAGAGTTCTTCATCCCCATCTTCTGCACATGACGACGAGCCTCTTGTTCCAAGACTTTGTGTCTTCCCTTTTATCAGTGCAAACTCTATTTATTTTCCTGTATGAATGTTATGTAAACAATTCACTTATCAATGGAAAATATCTTTTGTTTAACGCTGGTTTCTCCTTTATTCATTTTGCATTCCATTTGTTCTTTGTTTTCGAATCATGGATGTTTGCACGTGGACACGCCATTTAGTCCGATGTTAAAGCCAACAAGAAACCTTACTTCTTAAAATTAACCGCCCTCCAGGACGGGTTGGGATAAAATACCTCCCAATCCGGGCTAAGTTAAAAATTAACCGCCCTCCAGGACGGGTTGGGATAAAATACCTCCCAATCCGGGCTAAGTTAAAATTAACCGCCCTCTAGGACGGGTTGGGATAAAATACCTCCCAATCCGGGCTAAGTTAAAATTAACCGCCCTCCAGGACGGGTTGAGTCGCAACAAACCGCCCCCCAATCCGGGTTGAGTTTAAACGACTTGCCCTTCAAACTGGATTGAGTTGAAACGAAACACCCTCCAATCCGGGTTGAGATTTAAAAATTTTGAATATATTTTAATGAAGCTGCATAAGTCCACCATATGTTAGCCACATGCCTTAACGCATCATGACGTCCAGCAGTCGCCTATGCCGAGTGGTCATTCCTGTGACCTCGATATCCGTGTGCATTTAATGCTTACGTCGTTTCACTCGAAACGTCACTTGCTTTAGGGTTTATAACTCCGTTAGTGGGATGTAACGACGTCGCGACCCCTGACTTTTTGAATTCCCAACGTCTATAAATATTTTCTTTTTGAGAGTTGCCAGTCTTACTTGACATTTTCGACTATTCCTTCTGCCTGAGGAATTTGCTTTGCGCCCAAGCTATCGTCTTTCCTTGATAACCCTTGCGCATTTTCCTTCTACAACAGGTACTACCGTCTACTCTTTTATTTTCTTGCTCGCGCACTTCATTTTGTGGTTTATAGTATGCTTCTGGTTTCTCTGGGTGCGTTCCTGGTATTTGCTGCATTTCTGGGTTTTTATCGCGTTTCTGGGATTTTCTGTGCTACTAGGCTCTGTTGGGTGGGTTCTTAGCTTCTGTTCCTGTTCTAGGTGTTCAGAATGGCCCGAGCCTTTCCGTATGCTCCCAAACCCAAAGATTCTCTGTTCCCCCGGCGACCAAGGATTGAGTCCCAGGATATTCCCTTAGGCACCGATAGTGGCCTTTCTTTACCAGAAGTTTTTAGATCCGAGAGGGTTTCCTTCTGGGAATTGTCTTCCGACGGAGACAAAACATTATCGCCCAACGAGTTAACAGTCGTTCCTCCTTCAATTCCCGTCGTAGTTCCGAGTCCCATTCTCGAGAAAAATCTTCCTAGCCCCGGCTTACCAACCCCGGGCCCCACACCTTGCGACGAGTGCTGCCACAAAAGCATTGAATTAGCTCGAGTAGGACGGGATCGAGATGCCGACGTACTGTTGGACAGATGTCGATGCAACATAACCCCTTTACCTACTTCGGCTAGCCCCAGACCTAACTACCCCGATCGAATGTCTTTGCCCAGACATCAGGATAGTTCTACTACGCCAGGTATATATCATTTTCTGATCACTACCTTTTTATTTTATTCTTAGGTATTCATGGCTTCATCACGCCAACCCGGACAATCCTCGACTGACGAGTCCAGTGTTTCTGCTTCTTCCCAAGGCCCATCCGAGTTGACCCCTGCCGTGAGTAGTTGCGTTACGCAAATAAAGAGCTCCTTAATCGCCAACGATCTTGCCCAACTCGGGGTTGGGGACGGGGAGGGATACACCGTCCGATTGCCGCTGAAGAGCGAATCCGTAGATTCCAGCCGGCCTCAGGAAAAAGATCCACATTTCTTTTTCCTTTACCGGGATGTTATCACCCTCTTAGGAGTCAAATTTCCCTTTACCGACTTTCAAATCCAACTGCTGAGTCATTTGCACCTTGCTCCCTCACAACTTCATCCCAATGGCTGGGCCTTTCCTGTTGCCTTTGAGATCTTCTGTAGGGATTCGGATCTCGTCTGCAGCGTTCCAACTTTTATGTCCTTCTTTTCTCCGTTAGAAACAAACGTCAAGACCACGGCTTCAACGAAATGGTTTGGTTGGACGACTCTTCGAAGTATCCGTGACCGGAAACTCTTCAAGCCCTTTCGTGAATCGTGGAAGAACTTCAAGCCAGCTTTTATAAAGGTGGAAGCCCTTCCTGGTCAGGCACCTTGGTTTGTGTGAAGGACGGATACTGGGGAGACCGAAGAGAGGTTTCCTCTATACTGGTCTATACATCATCATACTCTTAGGGCCGAAGACTATATTCCCCATGCCACAAGTTTTTCTGCTGACGAGGAAGACTCCTTAGTGGAACTCGTGAAAATTGCAGGCCGTCTACGGGATCCCATGGATCCTGCCGAACTTATAGTCACGCCCCTGGTTAGGCGGCGCCCGTTAACCAGTAGGACATTGACTGTGCGTGTTGATTTCCTCTTTGTATTATGCTTTGTACTGACATCCCTCGTTATTTCGCAGGCCGAGCTATGAGAAGACTGGGATACATGAATGTATTCAAGAACCGCTCTGGGAATGTCGGGGAGGCTCCTACCAACCCGACCGTCGATCCCCAAGTTCCCTCAACTGGGAAAGCTTCTCAAAAACGCTCTGCACCTCCAGATGCCCATGACGATGCCGCCCACAAAAAGGTTAAGGGAAAGGAAGTCGTGACAGGGCAAGCTGCTCCGAGCATAGAATATTGTGCTACGCCGGCAATAGAAGGCTCGTCCACTCCATCCGGGTCTTCTCCTGCGCGAACAACCTCGCCTCAGACCGGATCCTTGGATTAACTCATGGTAGCCAATCTTCCTGAGGGCATCCTTTGGGAGAAAGGATTAACACAAGAAGTATTAGACATGACCCGTCCTCCTTCCTACTTGCACGATGCCTCGGGACTTAGTGACGCTGCTAGGAAGAAGTTGTCCGTGATGGAATTGGAAAGCTACAGGACCATCTCTTTAATCCGAGCCTATGCTCTCCTCAAGGTGAAATTCGGGCTGGCTTACGCTCAGATACTTGCATTAAAGAAGGAGAATGCAGCCCTGAAGCAAGATGCCGAGGTGACCAAAGTCGCCGAGGAAAGGGCTCGAGATGCTGCTGATATGAACGCCCTATCCGCCTTACACTCCCAACTGCAGAAGGACTTCCAGTCCCTACAAGTCATTAAGGAACAACAGCAGGAGGAAGTACGATCCCTCAAGGCCAAGGAGGAGACTATGAGAGGGGAGCTGACGGCCTCCAGGACCGACCTTGGTAAGGTGGAAGAGAAATTGGCCACAACCAAGCTGGAAATCAAACGCCTGGAGGACCTTCATTCCAACAGCGTCGTGGCCGTGGAGAAGGTGCAGTCTGACGCCGATCGTTATAAAGCGCTGCTTGGGGCCAAGGAAGGTGAACTTGCTCAGGCCAAGTCAGAACTTACCGAATACGCAGACGCGACCGTACACTCTTTCAATAATGCCGTGGCGCAGATTCGCGCCCTGAACCCTAGTCGGATCTCAACTTGTCCGGCCTGAATTTCCAATCTTATGTTGGCAAGAAAGGACAGTTGGTTCCTCCTGACGAAAATGAAGATGAAGATGAGGAGGAGGAAGGACAAGATTTACCCCCTTCTTCCCAAGCCTGAGCTGTAATCTAGCCCTCCGTTGCTTTAGAGTGCTCTATCTTTTGAGGGCTCCCTTTTGTTGCCGTGGTTATATCCCGGCTTTGAATTTTTGTAAATCAACTTACTTGACTCTTGTATTACTCTTTATTAATGACAACACTTTTCTTTAATGCATTTCTGCTAGCTTAACTAGACTCTCGCTTATCGTCAGAATCTGCAACCGCGTTGTTTAACCATTGCTTGGTATTGAAATATGGACTCATGCAGTCTGCCGTAAGGATTCACTCGACGTAACTTTGAACATGATTTTCCAAAATTTGTGAGAGCACCCTAACCCGACTTGAGGCCTGTATGTTGTCAGAAAACTGGTTCTTTGATCATGAATTCATTTATTCTTTGGTGTTGACTATGACTTTGAGAAACGGGTTACAATACCTCGGGTTCCTACATGTTTTAATTGGAACATGGTCTTCGGAACCGGGTTACAATACCTCGGATTCCTACATGTTTTAATTGGAACATGGTCTTCGAAACCGGGTTACAATACCTCAGATTCCTACATGTTTTAATTGGAACATGGTCTTCGGAACCGGGTTACAATACCTCGGTTTCCTACATGTTTTAATTGGAACATGATTTTTGGAAACAGGTTTGGGAACCTCTGTCTCCTACATGCTTTAATTGGAACATGGTCTTCGGAACCGGGTTAGAATACCTCAGGTTCCTACATGTTTTAATTGGAACATGGTCTTGGGAACCGGGTTACAATACCTCGGGTTCCTACATGTTTTGATTGGAACATGGTCTTCGGAACCGGGCTATGATGCCTCGGTTTCCTATATGTTTTAATTGGAACATGATTTTTGGAAACGGGTTTGTATACCTCGGTTTCCTACATGTTTTAATTGGAACATGATTTTTGGAAACGAGTTTGTATACCTCGGTTTCCTACAGTTTTAATTGGAACATGATTTTTGGAAACGAGTTTGTATACCTCGGTTTCCTACATGTTTTAATTAGAACATGATTTTTGGAAACGGGTTTGGGAACCTCTGTCTCCTACATGCTTTGGTGCGCGTCCGACTTTTGCAATTATAGCGTGGTCATGCGATTCCTGAAAACGGGTTTCTAGACCCGAAATTCATTAAGAAAAATTCACTTTAAAGTCATTACAACATTACTTCCCGCGGGAAAACATCAGATTGAGCATTACAAAAACTCTTTTCAACTATAATAAGTTTTAAGCTTGTCTGCATTCCATGTTCGGTTCACGGCTTTCTTCTTCAATGTTTCTAGCTTGTAAGCCCCTTTGCCCAATTTTTCCGTTATCCGGTATGGACCTTCCCAGTTTGCCGCGAGTTTACCTTGGCTGGCATTCTTGTTTCCAATGTCGGCCCGGCGTAGGACGAGGTCTCCCTTGGCAAACGACCGGGGTGTAACCTTCTGGTTATATCTATTGGCAATGAGTTGTTTGGCAGCCAATTCTCGACAATGAGCCGTTACTCTGTCTTCATCCACAAGATCCAACTCTACTGCGATTGACCGGTTATTTCCATCCTCGTCGTGTAGAGCCTTGATTCTCCTCCACGATGGTTCACCGATCTCGACCGGGATCATTGCCTCGCACCCATAGGTTAACCTAAAGGGGGTTTCGTGCGTCGCAGATTGGATCGTGGTCCGGTGTCCCCACAGGACAGGATATAATTGCTCCACCCAGTTTGACCCTGCATTCTCCATTCTCTTTTTTAATCCACCCAAGATGACCTTGTTAGCCGCTTCGGCCTGCCCGTTGGATTGTGGGTGCTCAACAGAGGTGAAGTGTTGTTTAATATGGAGGTCGGCTACCATTTCTTGGAAACCCTTATCGGTGAACTGGGTCCCGTTGTCGGTCACGATCTCGGCCGGTATCCCGAACCGGGATATGATATTGCGGTTGAGAAATTTCTGCACCCGAGCCGAAGTGATTGTCGCTAGGGGTTCCGCCTCTATCCATTTGGTGAAGTAGTCCACCGCCACAATAAGCCAGCGTAACTGTGCGGGAGCCATCTTAAATGGGCCCAGCAGATCCATTCCCCATTTGTAAAACGGCCATGGAGCCGAGATACTTATCAACTCAGATGGGGGAGTGCGTATTGTTAGTTCTCAATGTGTTTTGATGATTAATAACAATTGTAAACATGAGAGAATGTTTTTGTCAAAGATTGGTAAAGCATATTTATTTCAATTCAAAAACATTCATCACAATCGTCAAACTCGAGCTTGGGTCTCCAAACTCGAGCTTGCCCCTTACGTAAAGGAAACCAAGCTTTTTACATTTTCTAAACTTGAGCTTGGTCCATAAACTTGAGCTTGAAGGTTTTCAAAGTTTACTCATATTCGAGTAAGCTCGAGCTTACACTTGGAAGCTCGAGTTTACGAAGAGTCGAGGAATTTTTCAAGTTACTCAAATTGCAAACTCAAGCTTGTTAGTTTTAAGCTCAAGCTTGCTTCGTCCAGAGACTTTTCTCAAAGAGTTTACAAACGTGTAAACTCGAGCTTGCTGTTGCAAACTCGAGCTTACCTCTGGCAGAAACAAATGTCAAGTGAAAACCTTTCCTTAAACTTGAGCTTATCATTTTCACTGTAGAGTTTGTATTTTACAAAGAGTTTACAAAACATGTAAACTCGAGTTTGAAGGTTCAAACTCAAGCTTACCTCAGGCAGAAAGTTTTTCTAGTTTTCTTCAAAGTGTAAACTCAAGTTTGAAGTTGCAAACTCAAGCTTAGGTCTGACAGAAACTTTTCAAAGATTTTATTTTTATCAAACTCGAGCTTGCCTTTGCAAACTCAAGTTTGGGTCAGACAGAGAGCATTGTCATATTTTGAGCTTAGCAAACTCAAGCTTACACCTCTAAGCTCAAGCTTGCGCTTTGGGAATCAAAATTTTTTTGACATGAATAGTGTCAAACTCGAGCCTGCACACTAATAGACTCGAGCTTGCCATTTTGCATTTTGGCTCTCAAAATGATTTCAAACTTGCTTCCCCGACAAATGCTAAACTCGAGCTTACTCACTTACAAGCTTGAGCTTGAGACTTCCGAAAGCAAAACTCAAAATTTAAATGAAGACCAAACTCGAGCTTGGTATAGTAAACTCGAGCTTGGAGCTTCGCGTTGATGAACGAATCGAGTATAATTTGTTCAAGTTTGATTTCGCTTTAGATTGTTTCTACGAATTGGATGCTTATGATTTATATGCTTTATATCAATATTCCTAACCGATTTAACCAGTTTTTCTTATGAGATTTCGAAGACCTAAAAATCTGATTTAGGAAACTTTTGAGCATTCAAAGAGGAAAGATATCAATCAATTATGCTTCCAGATTTCCGTCAATCTGAGTTAACGGCTCAATATCAATTGGAGATATCCCCTTATGCCGAAATCGGTGCAACAAATTTAAAGCCACAACGGATGATTCAAAGAATCAAATCAAGATCTCCCAACAACTATATTCAACGGACTGGACCCAACAAAATAGTATTTCGAATTGCTCCAAGTCCGAACAGATCTCCAACGGTCACAAACTTCAATCCAAAGATAAATACATGAAGATTTGAAGTCTCGCACACACGAAGAAACACACAAAAAACGCATACAAGCTTATCAATCGTTTTTCCGCTTTATACTTCTCGAATACATTGTACCTCGGTGATTATCTTTATCCACTCTTTAGAGAGTTCATTTCGTAATTCATTCATTGTAAGAATCTCAAAGTTGTGAGACTTTGAGGTTGGGCTTTCAGATTACAACTTGTAAGGGGAGCGTATCTAAGAGAGAGATAGCTTTCGAGTACGAGTGTGTATCCGATTTGAGTGATAGTAGAAAAACCCGGAGAGTCCGGGACCGGACGTAGGTCAAAAGTTGAGACCGAACCAAGATAAATCTTCTCGTGTCAAGCTCTTCTTCCCTATCTCCATTTAGCTTCTGTTGTGTGAGTGATTTTAAAAAGAATTTTTAAAATCCCCAATTCACCCCCCTCTTGGTGATTTCCTTCACTTTCACGTATGACGTTAGCATGCTTTTGACAACTATTGCATCTACGCACATGTTCTTTGGAATCTTCCGCCATGGTGGGCCAAAAGTATCTGGCCCTCACCGCCTTCCGAGCTAATGCCCTGGTACCGATATGGTGTCCATTTATTCCCTCATGAATTTCGAATAGCACATAGTCGGCCTTGGCCGAACTGAGGCATTTCATCAGTGGAGAGTGAAAGCCTTTTTGATATAACTCATCGTCTATCATAGTATATGAAGCTGACGTTCTTACTATCTTTCTTGCACTCATGGTGTCTTCCAGGAGGATTCCTCTTTCTAGGTAATCGGCGATTGGCTTCCGCCAGTCGCTCGCTTCTGAGATTAGCATAACGCAGCTTGGTCGTGACAGGTTCTGCTGAACCACCGTGCGGTGATTCCCGGGGTTCTTCGTGCTTGCCAGTTTTGACAGGACATCTGCCTTGATATTCTCTCCCCTTGGGATATGCACCACTGTTACACTGTCGAACTCGGCCATCAGCTGCTTAACTTTTCCCAGATATTTGATCATTAAGGGGCCCTTGGCCTGGTACTTGCCTTCTATTTGAGATGCGACCAATTGAGAATCGGTGGATACGTGAACTCTCTTGGCCTCATTCTCTTTGGCCTGGAGTAATCCAGCGATGAGCGCCTCATACTCTGCCTGGTTATTTGAGGTCGTGAAGTCAAAACAGAGGGAGTGCTCCCAGGAGACTCCTTTTGGGCTCTCGATAATGATTCTTGCCCCGCTTCCTCTTTCGTTCGAAGATCCATCGACGAAAAATTTCCAGGTTATGTTGTTTTTGTGGCCGTCGTCCTCGCTCGGGTTATTCACTGGGGTTAGCTCCATGATAAAGTCGGCTAAAGCTTGTGATTTTATAGTGTGTCGGGCTTCGTAAATTATATCGAACTCGGATAGTTCTATAGCCCAACTGGCCATTCGACCCGCCAAGTCCGGCTTGTGGAGAATTTGCCGGATTGGTTGGTTGGTGCGTACCACTATGGTATGGCTCTGGAAGTACAGGCGTAGTCATCTTGCTGCCATGAGTAGGGCGAAAGCCATTTTCTCAAGTTTCTGGTACCTCAATTCGGATCCTTGTAGAGCTCGGCTTACAAAGTATACCGGAGTCTGGCCCTCCTTTCCCTCATTAACCAACGCGGCGCTGACGGCCTCCTCTCCCATAGCTAAGTACAAAATCAAGCTTACCCCAGGTTCTGGACGAGACAAAACCGGTGGAGCTGACAAGCATTGTTTAATCTTCGTAAAAGCTTCCTGGCATTCGGCGTCCCACACTCCCGAAGTCTCCTTCTTTAATAATTTGAAGAATGGGAGAGAATTTTCGGCTGACCTCGGCAAAAACCTGGTTAGGGCTGCCAACCTTCTCGTTAGCTGCTGCACTTCCTTTTTACTCTTCGGTGGTTGCATGTCCAAAACAGCTTGACATTTATCCGGGTTGGCCTCGATCCCCCTGTGGGTAAGCAGAAAACCCAAGAACTTTCCCGTTGGTACCCCGAAAGCACATTTTGCCGGGTTGAGACGTAGCCGATGTTTCCTCAGTTTGTCAAATGTTTGTTGAAGGTCTTGGACATGATCTCCCGCTCGGGAAGATTTCACAATCATATCGTCGATATAGACCTTGACGTTTCTGCCCAACTGGTCCTCGAATACTCGGTTCATCATTCTCTGGTATGTGGCCCCTGCGTTCTTCAGCCCGAAAGGCATGACATTGTAGCAGTAGTTGGGCTTTTCTGTGATGAATGATGTTTTCTCCTGATCCTCTTCATGCATGGGGATCTGGTTATAACCCGAGTATGCATCCATAAAGGAGAGCAACTTGAACCCAGATGAATTATCGACCAGTTGGTCTATGCTTGGCATGGGGAAGGAATCTTTCGGACAAACCTTGTTCAGGTCCTTGTAGTCGATACACACCCGCCACTTGCCATTAGGCTTTTTTACCATGACGACGTTTGATAGCCAAGTGGTGTACTGTATTTCACGAACGAAACCAGCTTCCAGCAATTCGTCAGTATGTGCCTCAAGGGCCTTTTTCCTGTCCGCTCCGATTTTCCTCTTCCTCTGGGCTACCGGGGTTGACTCCGGGCCAATTGCCAACCTATGGCAGCATATTCTGGGATCCACGCCCGGAATCTCATATGGTTGCCAGGCGAAGACGTCTTTGTTGCCCCTTAAGCAAGCCTCGAGCTCCGCTCGAACCTCCGGGGTTAAATTCTTTCCGATTTTGGTACTTTGCCCGGGATTGGCTCCTAGGGCAAAGTCTTCTAATTCTCCATCTGGCTCTGTTCTCTGCATCTTTTCTTCCTCGCGCAAATCTAACTCAACGAGGTTGACCGACTTTCCTTTTCCCACCTCCTTGGGCGTCTTGCTCCTTTCTTTCCGGGATGCTAGGTCGGCCTTACTCTCCTTGACCGTGTCGAAGTAGCATTGTCGAGAATCCTTTTAGTCACCTCTAACCGTGACGATCTGGTTTCTCTTATTAACCAATTTCAGCTTTTGATGCTTTGAGGACACCAACATGTCCCAATCATGGATTGTAGGGCGTCCTAGGATTATGTTGTATTGGGAAGGAAAATCAGCTACAATGAATCTGACCCACTCAGATTTAAAGGCTTCTTTCGTTCCTAATGTGAACTTCAAATCGATATAACCTTTGGGGCTAGTATCGCAGCCATTGAACCCAGTCAATGTCGTCTTGCACGGTTTCAAATCTTCGGGGTCAAACCGCATTCTCTTGAACACGTCCCACAGAATGATGTCCACTGCACTCCCATTATCAACGAAAATCTTCTTTACAGAACAATTAAGCATTGTTCCCGTGATGACCAATCCGTCGTGGTGACCTGGGGGCACATCTTCTAATTCCTCCTGGGTAAAACACAGGACTGGGGGTCCTTCTTGAAACTTGGGCGGTCTCGGATTGAGAGGATCTCCCTCAAATACTTCTTCCGCTTGCTCATCGAGTCCCCCCGCCTCCGAAGCCTCCACTGATCCTGTTGCAATTATACTTGGAATCGGGGAACTCATCATCGCTGTCTGGATCTTTCTTTTTATGATCTCGCCTTTTCTTTTCCGGGGGTGGGGTCTTGCTCCGGCCCCCTTGGCGCTTTTTGTTTTGCCGTCCCTGCGTTTGGATGACGAACCGGCGGAGCTTCCCTTCGCGGACAAACTTTTCTATGGCATCTCGTAAGTCCCAGCAACTGTCCGTCGTGTGACCGTGTTGATCGTGAAACTCGCAGTAGCGGGATTTGTCCAGAGTAGCGTCTCTTCGGATTGGCCGGGGTCGTTCCACCTTCTTCATTTCAGTTGCCGACACCTCCTTCCAAATCTCGGCCTGAGACACCCTCAATGGTATACTTGTCGAATCTTCGTTCGGGTCTGCTTCCTCTTGGTCTGCTTTCTCCGCCGCGAACACGGGACTCCGGCTTATGTCCGCTGTGTTGCTCTTTGGCCTTGGGCGGCGGGCTCTTTCCCCTTTCCCTTGGCACTTGGCTCATCATTTCCATTTGCTCTAATTCTAGGTACATTTTCGATCGGTCCCGAAAGTCGGCCAAAGTTTGAGGGCGGTTCTTCATTACCGACTTTTTGAGCCGGGATGTACTATTCAGACCAGCTATCACACAATGCAGATGTACGTCCTCCTTCAACCCGGGCACCTGGAGGGCCGTGGCATTAAAACAATCCAAGTACTTCTGCAAGGTTTCAATTGGCAGCTGTTTGACCTGATCCAGCTGGAACTCGGTCTTTGGCTGCTTCTTGCTAGTCGCAAAATTGAGAAGGAACTTTCGTTCCATGGTCTTCATATCATGGATAGACTCCAAAGGCAGAGAATGAAACCAAGCTTGAGCGGCTCCTTGGAGAGTCCCTGCGAACAATCGAGGGATTACGGGACCGGTGATCCCTTTCACCCCGATCTCCATTTTGAAGTTATTCAGATGGTTCAACGGGTCCTGAGTTCCATTGTATTTTGGCAACTCCCGCGAGTCCAAGCCTTTGGGGTAGGTGGCAGCCATAATTTCTTTTGAAAACTGGTGCAGAATGCTATCTCCGCAATGTCCTTCTTGAATCGTCTTAGGAATGTTGAACGACGGGGGAGTTGTTCCTTTTGCTCGAGATAGAATGGCTCCAGCGGGCCTGTGGACGTCCTCGTCCACTCCAGTGGCCGTCATATCACTAGTCCGCCTTGGCTTTCCGGTATCCCGGGCAGTAGGTTGGGTAGGATCCTCTAGTACCCTTATGCGTTCTTTTAGGAGCAAAATCTCTCGTTGCTCTTCCTTAGTGATTTTAACTCGGTCATAACCGACTAGATTTTCTTCCTCACAGTCTTTGCTACGCTCTTCTTCGGTGTGAGCCGAGGTCGAGGTCATAACTCGACTCGTACCAGCACCATCCCGCCTTGCAGTCTCCACCTGCTTCCCCTTTTGGCCGACACGTTCTTCCCATTCTTGGCGTATCCGCTTCTGCTCTTCTTGCTGCTAAATGGCGTTCCAGCGGTCCAGGTTCTCCTGGATAAGTCGGATATCTTCCTCTCTCTATAGTCGTTGACGAGTTTCCATATTTTCCATTCGCTGGAGTAGTGACTCCATCGTCCTACGCAACACCCTAGTGTCGGGGTGCCCCTCCTGGAGTTCATGCACCGGGGGTGGAAGGTTTAAACGTTGAACTCGATGCTACCCTTGCTGGGCAATTAGACTGGGATGCGGAGAATGTGCTGTATCCTCGGTTTCGCCTTCAGCCACCACGGTTACGTGGTTGGGATCCGGAACAACTGAGTCTGAGTTCTGAATAACGCGCTTCTGATGTGAGCGCTGCTGAGGTTCCTCCAGTAGCTGTTCGTGCCGAGGTGCCTGACTACGGCTTCTGGTGCTCGCGGCCATCCTCAGTGGTTGACAGTGGTTTTGTTTGGTCTGGGAATCAAAATTTACGATCCCCATGGTCGGCGCCAATGTTCTGTAATAGAACACAGATGTCTAGCTCCGATGAGCTAGGAATGGTTAATGTTGGATCAATGGGCCCTTCGATGATACTCTAACGGTGAGTATTAAAGAGAAGGCTTCAGCTCGACGACATCTATGGGAAGATACCAACGAGAGAGCTCAGATCACAGTGCTACACAGGTGAGGCGTTTCGCCAGAGGGGTGGTATGTGTGCAGTGTGACTGAATTGTAAGTCATGGAAAAGAGAGAGAGAGAGTCTAGAGTGCACCTGGTGGATAATCTCCTATTTATAGGGATCATCTAGGGTTTCACTCCCATGCAAATATACCTATCCATCAGTCATTATGCGCCTCCCACGTTCTGCAATACCTGCTCCACTATCCATGCGGTCCCGCACATACGACACGATGGAGTCTTAACGGTGAACCATTTGCCTGGCTAAAAAGGCTGTTTACTGCCAGCCTTCTTATTGGGCCGAACGATTGACTGGCCCAATATACGAGTCCATAACAATAACTAATCTAAATCAAGAAGTTCACCTCCAAACAAAGGTTTAACCAATAAAAATGTAAAACTTGCAGAAGAAAAACGAATCTGGAACAAATCCTGAACTCATAGACTAGTGAAGTATTTTCTGGAATGATTAATTTTTAGGTCCCTGAGTGTAATTTCTGAAATTCATCCAAAACTCCCACATTTTCTGCAATAAAACACAGACTAGTGAAGTATTTTCTTCTCACAAATAACATCAATTACCTTAATAAAAATGTCTAAAACATTGCTAAGATTCCACAAAAGAACACAATTTACTCTATTGATATAGGGATTTATCTTAAAATATATCACTTTTTGCGAGAGGGGGGATTTATTTTTATTTCTTGAAAACAATTGTGTAGGGCATTTTTGTCATTTATTTTAGATTTCAAAAAGGTCAAATAAGGTCTAACACTTCTCTAGTATTATAAATATTTAAAACATTTTTTTTGTCTTTTCCCCTTGTATATATACACGTGTGTGTATATGTAAACTAACTAACAATGCACCCAAACAAAGTGAACAATTTACCCAGTCAACCAGAATTGACTGGCCCTTCTCTTATTTATAGAAAGTAGTATGTATATACAACACAAAATGGGTCAAGGCTAAACTTATGAGCCCAAACTATACAAACAACATATTCAAATAACATATTCTAACACCCCCTTCAAGTGGGGGACTAAACAAATTTGTAGTGCCCAACTTGCGAACACAATTATCATGCCCTTCTCTACCAAGCAGCTTTGTCAACACATCTGCCAACTGATTTTTCGAAGCTACATGCAGTAAATCAATAATACCCTGTTGCAATTTTTCACGTACAAAGTGACAATCAATCTCAATGTGCTTCGTACGTTCATGAAATACAGGATTCGTAGCAATGTATATCGCTGCCTTATTATCACAATGAACCTTAACCGGTTCCAAACCCTTTACACCGAGATCACTCAATAATCTAGTAAGCCAAACTATTTCCGACACCGCTGTTCCAAGTGCCCTATACTCGGCTTCGGCTGATGACTTGGAGACGGTATGTTGTTTCTTTGATTTTCCACACACCAATGACTCTCCCAACTTAATGGCGTATCCTGTAACCGATCTCCTAGAGTCATGACATGCTGCCCAGTCTGAATCTACATAGTACTCCATACTGAACTGGTTTGTCGAAGAGAGAAGAATCCCAAGTCCCGGGCAACTCTTGAGATATCTCACAACACGAACTGCAGCCGCCATGTGTGACTTCCTCGGAGCACTCATAAATTGACTCAAAGTCTGCACAACATAGCTAATATCAGGTCGAGTATTAGTAAGATAATATAACCTACCAATCAAACGACGATAGACCGCTAGATCCAACAACAAGGGATCTACTTTGCGTCTTTGCTTCTGTTTTGTACGAGCACTCTTGCTTGTATCAGGTTTCACATGTCCTTCTAGACTCAACCGGGTGCTCCTTTCCATGGGAATGGATAGTGGCTTTGCCCCACTCAACCCCATATCACTAATGAGATCAAGTGTGTATTTTCTTTGACTGAGTACTATTCCCTTCTCTAAACGAGCCAATTCCAACCCAAGAAAATATCTCAAATGTCCTAGATCCTTGATTTTGAATTGGTGTAGATAAGCTTTAACATCCTTTATTCCCTGCATATTGTCTCCTGTAATAACCAAATCATCTACATATGCCAAAAAAAGGGTTATTCCATTATCATTCGATTTAATAAACAAAGGGTAGTCATACTTGCTCTGTCTAAACCCCCCTTGAATCAATCCATTAGTAAGTTTCACATTCCATTGCCTAGATGCTTGCTTCAACCCATACAAGGATTTGCGAAGTTTACAAACTTTATTTTTGCCAAAAATATCAAATCCTTGTGGGATGCACATGTAAACCTCTTCATCTAAGTCCCCTTGCAAAAACGCATTGTTGACATCCATTTAAAAGAGATGCCAACCATGCATTGATGCAAGAGTGAGGATGGTCCTTACTGTGACCATTTTAACAACCGGGGAGAAAGTCTCAAAATAATCAATCCCATCCTATGATGAGACTACGAGCAACATTCAAGAGGTGTCTATGTTTTCGCTCCACCACACCATTTTGTTGAGGTGTGTATGGACAAGTTGTTTCATGCACAATACCCTTACAATGAAAAAAATCAGCAAGCTCATTATTCACAAATTCAAGACCATTGTCACTTCGAACCTTTTTTAACATTGGCAGAGAATTGATTATGAGCATATGCAATAAAAGTCTTGAGACAAGAAGCACTTTCATGTTTATTTCGCATCAGAAAGATCCAGGTACATTTAGAAAAGTCATCAACAATAGCAAGAAAATATCTATGACCAGAATATGTGGGTACTTTATAAGGTCCCCAAGTAACAACATGTATCAACTCGAAAATACAATGAGTAACAGAAGTGCTACAAGGAAAAGATAAACGAGTTTGCTTGGCCTGAGAACATATGTCACAATTTGGCATAGAGGAATGAACAACATCCTTATTTAGAGAGTCTAAATGTTTAAGAACATCTAAAGGGGCATGACCCATCCTATGATGCCACAAAACAGAATAGTCTTTAGTATGATGAGTAGAATGCAAGTGCATGATTTCCTGAGATTGTAGAGTCTCCTCAACTAAGTACAATCCATCAGAAACCTTATCAATCACGTGGGATTTCCCAGTTAACTTCTCCTGCAAAGTGCAGAAGTTAGGATGAAATGATATAGTGCATTGCATTTGCCTAGTGAGCCTAGAAATGGAGACCAGATTGAAACAACATTGGGCAGTAAAATATACATCATGCAACACAATATTATCAAAAATAATCGTATTGTCCCTATATGTGTAACAATTATTTTATCTCCATTAGGCATTTTAATCTTTCTAAGGGGACCAAGATAAGGGGCAACAGTGTCAAAAATGGCAATATTACTAACAACATGACATGTGGCACCTGAATCTAGTATCAAATGAGATTTAGTTAAGGTATGAGGCAATGCGTTAATCAAACCTGAGATGCTTTCCTCAACATATCCAGCAGCCCCAACAACTACCTCATCCGAATCCTTCGGAGAAGGCGAAGAAGTTGGTTGTATTGCTCGTGGGTCAATGTAGGAGGAGAGGAGGTGGATTGGGATGCATTTGCTCTCCCACAGCTGGATTGGCATGATTATCTTGGTTTTGTTGATTGAGGTGAGGCGGGTAACCAATAATCCGATAACAAGTGTCCCTTTTGTGACCTTTCTTGTTGCAATGACTACAGATATCCTGAGAACGTCCTTTACCCCTGCCACGCCCCTGTCTACCACCTCTAGTGGTCAGAGCACTGCCATCAAGAGGACTGACCGAAATGGGAATAGTAAGGTGACGTTGGTCCTCTTCTTGAACAATCATAGAATAAGCTTGGTTGACCGTTGGGAGTGGGGACATGAGCAAAATCGTGATCAAACAAAGTGATATGTCTCATTAAGCCCCATAAGAAATTGAAACAAATGTTGTTGGCCACTTGATTTTAACAAACTCTTGAGAAGTGTTGCATTTACATGAGGGCAAGGGTACTAACACAGAATACTCATCCCATAAGTCCTTTAATTTGGTAAAATATGCAGCAATCGACAAACTATTTTGGGCAGTAGAT
Organism: Acacia melanoxylon; assembly: GCA_019022615.1. Classification (NCBI taxonomy): domain Eukaryota; kingdom Viridiplantae; phylum Streptophyta; class Magnoliopsida; order Fabales; family Fabaceae; genus Acacia; species Acacia melanoxylon. Next base: position 99,185 of record JAFJYJ010000045.1, on the reverse strand, counting down.
GCAATAGAACGATGTAAGGAATAATGTGTCCACCATCTACCTTGTTAAAGCGCTCTTGGAGGTCTTGCCATACCCGATGAGACGAATCAGCAAAGACGATCCCGGTGGCAATTTCTTTGTCAACCGATTGAAGGAGCCATGATAATACAACAGCATCACAACGTTCCCATAAATTTGTGTACTCAGAAGCCTGTGTTCGTGGAAAGGTTCCATCTATAAAACCAATTTTGTTCTTGCCTCGAAGTGCTAGGCGCATAGCTCTGCTCCATATGACATAATTGTTGGAACCGGTGAGAACTTGTGGCACCAAAGAGGTTAGATGAGTATCCGATGGATGCAAATAAAGAGGATGATTAACATCAACAGGGGTCTTGGTGGTTTCCATGAATGATAAGCAGTGAACTCAACCGTGAACCAAAGAAATAAAGTCCTTTAGGCAAATTAAACTTGAATGATATGAGACGCAAATGGCAAACCAAAGACTAGAAGCAGAGGAACAACGTGAACAATCTCAGAAAAATTGGAGGCAACAATCTCAGTAATGCAAACCGAAATGTGACCAGCCGGGAAGGTAACTCATAAACGTAGACAATGCAAAGAACAAAGAAAGGAGTCGCGGGGCAAGAATGAAACTCGGCAAGAATTTGGCAAGCACGAGTTCGGCGACAATCTTAGCTCGGACTGGCAAGAGCGACGAGAAGCAACGAAAAAAAAAAAAAACAAACCCGGGCGGAGTCCCAGGGCAAGAACGGAACTCGGCAAGGATCTGGCAAGCACAGAGTCCGGCGACAATCTCAGCTTAGACCTAGCAAGGAGCGACGAGAAGCAACGAAATCTGGCGACAGTCTCAGCTCGGATTTGACAAGTGGATTCCGACAACAGAACCACAGATCGGCGTACATGGGAAGTCCGGCGACGGGACCACAGCTACCATGCGGTGGCAAACCAAGAAAGAACCAACGGAACCACAGATCGGCCTTGCACAGATCGGCCTTGTGCAAATTTGCGTGAAGCAGATCGAGAGAACAGAGAGGGGGCTCACGGGCGAATGGTGCTGCGACCGGATCTTGGAGCTAGGGATTTGGATTTTGGGTGGCCAGTCGGATCTTGATTTGGGGGCCGTCAATCTTGGGCGGGTCTTGATAATGGGCTTGCAAGTCTGCTACAAAGGTCTCTTCTTGTCCACTAAAAATTGGGGTGGAAAAAAAAGAACCTGGCTCATGATACCATGTAAACTAACTAACAATGCACCTAAACAAAGTGAACAATTTACCCAGCCAACCAGAATTGACTGGTTCTTCTCTTATTTATAGAAAGTAGTATGTACATACAACACAAAATGGGCCAAGGCTAAACTTACGAGCCCAAACAGTACAAGCCCAAACTATACAAACAACATATTCAAATAACATATTCTAACAATATACATATACATGTATATATTACCAGATCGGGATTCATCAAGATGTATTCCACACTCTTGCCCTTTTTTTTGTTGCTTTGAGACTTTTTGTCACATTTTGTTGGTCTCTAATTGCTCCTTGTTCGGTCCTCCATTAATTCAAGCCCAATCTTCCATGTAGATTTTGCCATATATGCGCTCTCTTTTGGATCCGTTGATAAATGTTTGTTGTCCTATTATCACTTTGCAACAGTGTTGTGGGCTTACTAATTGTCGTTTCACTTTTATTTTAATTCTCTAATTCTTACTAATGGGGTTGGCACAAGTAGTAAGCGGCTTCTATCACTTAAGCAAGGTCTCGAATTCGAGCTTTGTAAATGCATAAAAGCCCCGTTGGGAGACTCTCCGACCATAGCCAGGTGTGCGATGCGGGTCGAATCCGGATTAATCAGGGCGAAACTCTGGATATCGGATGGCAACAATTTTTTTTCTCTAATTCCCAAAATAGCCAGTAATAAAATAGCACCTTTATGCATATCAGTTTAATCAAGAGAAATCATATCAACTTAATAATTATGCCCTTTTAACATTTATTTCATACAATTTCTTTTTATTCAATTTATTATAACAATTGCTACAATTAGGTCCAATAATTATACTACTTCCGATCCTATAATTAGATAATTAGGACCGGATGGAGTAATAAAAAACTATGGTTTAGAATCGGTCGAGAACTAGTCCAGGTTAGAGGAAACACAGGTTGATTCGGTGACTCCGGGTCAACTTGTCCAACTTGGTCAGAACCGAACGAGTTGAACGGTCACCGAGTTAGCCTAGTATTTAATAATAATAAAAAAAGAGAGGAGAAGATGGAGATCGCGATCCGGGTTTGTCAAAGGTGGGTCAAAGCTTCTTTGGTCAAAAGACGGAAGATGGGGATCGTGATATGTGTTCTTCTCTCAATCTTGCAGAAAAGATGTTGATGCTACCAAAAATTTAACTAAGCACCGCAAGTGTACGGGTCATGAAAATAGTAAGTGGCAAATCAAGGTCATCCCACAGAGACTCAGTCAAACTAGTGATTAGGTGTTAAATTTCCTTTTTTTCGTTTAAGTTGAGCAAATCAGAATTGTTTCCCATAATAATAAAAAGAATTTTAATAAAAACAAGAACTTTCAAACAGAGAGAGAATTCAAATATCAAGGAGGACAACCTAGAGAATAGCGATACTAATCCCTTGTTTGTTTCTTAGATTTTATTCCCACTAAATTAATTCTAACTTAACTTCATCAGTTAATCTAGAATATTAATGTTTATAAATACCTATCGGTCTACTTATACACCTACCTCAAATAATTATGCAAAGTCTCATACAATTAATTAAGATGCAATTCAATCGGGTTCACTCTAATTTGATTATGCGGAGCTTCTAGGTATATGTCTATCCTAGACGCAAATTAGATTAAAATCTAATTCCACATTATTTAATCCAAGGTCAATTTAAGATTTCCTTCGTCAAGTATAATCCTAAATCCCCAAAACATGTTTAATGGTGGCCAATCACTAAACAATGAATAGTAAAACAAAATTAAATAAACTGAATTACCATTAAGCAAAACTAATTAGTGGGCAAACAAGTTCATAATACTCTAAGTTGCAAAGGAAAAAAGGAAAAGTTAGCTACACATGGCTTCAAACATCATCATAGCAAGATTAACCAACAACATACTGGAAAAGAATAAGCAATTAAACCAGAGTTACTTGAAATAACAAGACCAAAGACAAAGAATAAGCATAGCCTCTTCGTTCTGGTTCAATCTTCCAGGTTCTTGGAGAAGATCTTTCTTGTTGCAGATTAAACAAGAGAAAAATGAACAGATGAAAAACGCCACCGCTGCTCTGTTCTCCTTCTTCGTTTGCGTATCCAGTCTCGTTCTACCCAGCGTTAATGGATGATGAAGCTCCCAGCGAAAATGACGATGAAACTCCAAAAGGCCGCCTCTGATTTGTTAAGTCGTAGCTCCACTGTGCAGTCTCCGTCCTTCTCGCTCTAGTCCGCCTCTGCTCCTTTTATTCCATTCTCAGTTCCTTTCCACCGTGCGCGAAGAAAAAAATGAATCATTCCCCCTTTTTCAGCGGCGCTACTCCGTCTTAAGCTCCCAGCGAATAATGACGATGATGCTCCCCCAAATTATGAATCGTGTTTTCTTCTTTTTTCAATCGCCGCCTCCTGTTCTTTTTGCAATTGATAATTCGTGAAGGTCCGACTCTTTCTATTTTTTAGGTCTTGTACTCATTGTCAAGGTCGTGGGCCCCTTCCATTCAATTCAAAATAATCTTCTCAAAATGTGATTCTGAATGCGTGCTAGTTATTCAAAAATAGAAAGTAATATTATAAAGAAGTACTGCACGTGCCGTGAGAGATCCTCCCTCCGCCCTCCCTCCACCATCTCTGCTCCACGACCAAACCTTCCCCCCGCGTTCGCCTGCGAGAAGGTGGTCTCTTTTTCGGCGTGTTTCCTCCTGGATCCAGGTTCCGTTTGTCTCCGGCGCCGGTGATTGACTCCGCCTTAGCCGTCCGGTGATTTCGCTCCGCCTTGCCGACTCTACCTCGCCGTTAGCCTGCGAGAAGGAAAGCCCGTATTCCGGCGTCTTCTTCTGGATCCAGGTCTGTCTTCAGCGCAAGAGCTCGACTCCGACATAGCTCACCGAGGTTTTGAGGCTCTGTCTTCCCTGCTGCCCTCTGCTTCTCCTTCCCGATCGTCTATGCCTTAGTTCGTCGAGAAGCGGTTCCGTTTGTGCTTCTCCAAATGTTTTGAGGCTTTATTTTGTTATAGCATTTCTCAGATCCAGATTTGTCATGGGTTCCGGCAATGGCTTTGTGTTGTCTGTGCTATTCATTTGACCTGTATTTTTGGGGTTGCATCTCTGTTTGCTTTCTGTGTTCGGTATCCTCTGGGTTTGGCGTTCTGCTGCCAATTTTTTGAAGTTATGCTCGATTCATGCATCCCTAGTTCTGCTCTTGTTGCTTTCGTCTGAGTTTTTCGCTTAGTGTGACAATGGAGAGGCAAGGGATCCAGCTGAAAGATGGGGACTGGGTAAGGATGGTGCAAACTGAGAAGGCTAAAGAAAATAGTATCTTGCAGCCTCCGCATCCTGTTTTTCAAAAAAGCCAAATTTCCTATAGAAGTATACTTTTGGAGAAGGAGGAGGAGGTGTTTTCTCAGGAATTAGAGGATCAAATGAAAGAATGGCTTTGTGAGGAGAAGGAGAATTCTCCGCCTCTTTCTGAGGAGCAGAAAACTCTTCTTGCTTCCCTACCAAAGTTAAGCATGTCGGATGAAAGATTGATGGGTCTTTGTCGTCCTTGGAAGGATGCCCTAGTTCTTACTCTACTAGGAAAATCGGCAAACTTAGAAATGATGAAAGACAGGATTGCTTGGATCCTTAGATCAAAAAGCTTTGAGCTCATTGATCTACCAAACAATTACTTTGTGTTTAAAACAGGAAACAAAGATCTACGATTGAGATTACTGTTTGATGGTCCTTGGGTGATACAAGGGCATTATCTAGCGGTGCAGAGATGGAGTCCAAATTTCAACCCCTACAGCAATGAGATTCAAAAAGTTGCGGTTTTGGGTTCGTATTCCTACTCTTCCGATGCATGTTTATTCGAAGAGTGTCTACTTGAAATAGGTAACATGATTGGTAAGGCCATCAAGGTAGATGTTAATACATTAGCACAATGTAATAATCAAAGCATGATGGTGGAAAGAGGGAAGTTTGCCGGGTTAGTGTTGAAGTAGACTTGAAGCAAGCCTGAAATCTAGGTTTGTTATTAGATCTACTATCTACACTGTGGAATACGAGGGGCTCGACCTGATCTGTTTTAAATGTGGTAAGTATGGACATTCTCAAGAGAAGTGCCCGCTTTCTCGGATCACAGGGGAGGATTTGCCAGAGAAACCTCTTCCACATATGAACATAAGCCACACTTCAAAAAACTAAAGCAACCGCCTTGCTCATCCTAAGCTTCTTGTAAGCGTTCCAGGCATTAACTCTGATGAAGAATTTGGCTCATGGATGATAGCAAAGAGATACTCCAGGAAAAGAATCCACAAGCTTGAGCCAGAGAGGAAGTTAGGGAAAATGCCCGAGAATAATAAGTCAGCTGGGAAGGAGAAGACATCTGTTTCAGGTTCAAGGTTTGATGTGTTGCAAGAGGAGAAAGATCCTATCTATCGAAAGGTGTGGATCGACCTAAAAGACAGAAGTAGCTATGACTACTTGGAGAAGGAAAGAGGGTGAATCCCTACCTTCCACAAAGGAAGGAGGCTTTGTGTCTAAAGAGAAATAGAGTCATCTAAGGAGAGCGGAAATAAGGAAGATGTGGTCGGCCACATTGAAAAGGAAAAGTTGAATCTCGACACGTATGGAAAATGTCCTTTGGTGATTGAGGAGCCTCAACTACAGCCTGCTGCGAAGGGAGAAAAGAAAGAGAAGGTAATGAAAGTGAAAGAAAAAGAGGGTAAGCCATCCAATGTTCTCGTGGGACAATCGAGTCATTCTACTCACGATTACAATCTAAGGCCCAACGGTTTATCCTCTGTGCGAAATAAGAAGAAAGCAGCAAGGGCACACAATGTTGTCATTGGATCCACCAAGGCACTTGAAATTTTGAAAACCAGGGAAACGAAGGAGCATGCCGGGGATAAAAAGAAAACTAATGAAGAAAAGGAAATAGTGCCGTGCAACCCAGACATCGCAGATTCTTCAACCAAAAATGGGAAGAATGATGATGTTGATAAAGGAATTGAAGACTCAGCAGTTGTGCCGTCATCCTTATCTCCTGCCGGGTCGATTGATCATATTGCAAATGTTGCAGATTTTATGGAGGGGCAAGAATCCTTGGTTGCAGATACCCAGTTTGAGCTTGGACGGGAGCTGGACGTCGGGCAGGCCAGGTAAGTCTTTGTTTCCTTGCATTTTAAGTATATCTATTTAATGATCATAGCCTCATGGAATTGTAGGGGAGCCGGTAAACGGACCTTCCCTATTGATGTTAAAGATATTGTCAGAAAATATAACATTGAAATTCTCTGCCTTCTGGAGCCTCGTATTAGTGGCACTAGAGCTGATATTGTTTGTCGTAAGCTTGGTTTTAGCAATTGGATTCGTGTGGAATCTAGTGGGTTCTCTGGGGTATCGGCTTTTGTGGGACAAGGAAAATTTTGATATTTCATATATATCATCTACCACCCAAATGCTCCACTGTCAAGTTCGCAATCAGGTAAGTAACTTTTCGTGCCTTATCACTTTGGTTTATGGTGAAACTAACTCTATTGGCAGGCATATGTTATGGGACTCCCTCCGTCATTTAGCCAATAGCTCTACCCTTCCCTGGTTAGTCCTTGGCGATTTTAATGCATATCTATCCCCTTCGGACAAATTGGGAGGGGCGGTCCCTTCATGGACCTCAATGCAACAGTTCAGAGATTGTATTGATGATACAGGACTTATTGAAGCTAGGTTTCAAGGGGAGAAGTTTACTTGGGAAAAAGAGGGACTGAAGGAAAGATTGGATTGGGTCTTCACCAACTTCTCTTGGCTTTCACCGCTACCAAACTCCACCGTCCGTCATGAGCTAAAATTTAAATCGATCATAGGATTGTGGTTGTCAACTCCAACTTCTCTCCCGTTGCTATCGTTTTCGAGATCCTTCTCTTATCAGATTGCTTGGTCCCTTGAGAACGATTTCAAAGATATCACCGCTGAAGCCTGGCGGGATAATAATTGGCTAGATGGTCTTCACAACTTTAGAGAATCAGCTCTGGAATGGAATGAAAATCGTGTGGGAAACTTCACCAGCAAGAAAAAAAAGTTGCTGAGGCGCTTAGAGGGCATTGACAAAAGCAGGAAAATGAATCTCCAAACTGGTTTATTTCGCTTAGAAAGAAAGCTTTGGGAAGAATACCATAAGGTGGCATCTCAGGAAGAAATTTTCTCGGTTCCAAAAATCCGAAGTAAATGGCTTCGGGGTGGTGACGAAATACAAGGTTTTTCCATGCCTCAACCATGGTTAAACGGAAGAAGCGAGAGAATGGAGCCGTAAAAAACGATGAAGGGGTTTGGATTGATGATCACGACACTTTGAAATTGATGACCCATGATTTCTTCAAAAATTTATATACAAGGGATGCAACAAAGAGAGATCCTGAGGGATGGTGTTCTAACTTTCCTTCCATTGACGAGAATATGCTTCTCCTTCTGTCTAAAAATGTTTGCAAAGTCGAGATAAAAAATGCAGCCTTTGCCATTGGAGCTTTTAAAGCTCCCGGTCCCGATGGTCTTCAAGCTCACTTTTTCCATTCTCAGTGGACTGTTATAGGTGATAAAATATGTGACTTCATTGAAGATTGTTTTAACAACCCCTCTAAGCTGTCTAGCATAAATCATTCCAAAGTTGTTCTTATTCCCAAGGTTGATAATCCAAATACGTTGAAGGAATTTCGTCCTATCTCCCTTTGCAATGTGAGCTTCAAAATCATTACTAAGCTCCTAGCTAATAGGTTTAGGGGTATCATGCCCCATCTTATTAGTCAAGAGCGGTGTAGTTTTATTGCTAATAGATCTAGGCGTGATAATATCCTTATTGCTCAAGAAATTATCCATTCCATGAGGATGAGCGGGAGGAAGAAAGGTTTTGTGGCAATCAAAATTGACATGGAGAAAGCTTTCGACAGTTAGATTGGGGGTTTATCAGAAATACCCTAGAATGTATTAACTTGGAGTACAACCTCATTGATCTCATCATGGCCTGTATCTCTACTACATCTATGTCTATCCTTTGGAATGGGGATGAAACTTCGAGTTTTAACCCTTCTAGAGGAGTCAGACAGGGTGATCCCCGAGCCCATATATATTTGTTCTTTGCATGGAGCGCCCGGGCCATTTAATTAAGGCCGAATGTGAAGGGCGTAGGTGGAAACCCTTTCTTTTCAAGCGAGGTAGCCCACACATCTCCCACCTTTTCTTTGCGACGACCTCATTCTTTTCACAGAATCTTCTAGTGATCAAATGATTGAAGTCCGAAGAGTCATTCAAAGCTTCTGCGAAGTCTCGGGGCACAGAATCAACCTTGACAAATCACGAATGTTCTGCTCCAAAAATATTAACTTCAATAGGGCTCTCGAGCTTAGTCATCTCCTTGGGATTGGGATTGCTGCTGACCTAGGTAAATATTTGGGTGTTCCTATCATCCATAAAAGAGTTTCTCATGCTACCTATAACCCTATTGTGCTAAGAGCCAGGAAAAAGATGTCCTCGTGGAAAAGCAAATTTTTGACTATGGCAGGACGTTCGTTCTTATCAAGTCTCGTATTATCTTCTCTTCCTAGTCACTTTGCATGCAATCATCTCTACTCCCAATTTGTACTATTAGAGAAATTGAGCGAATTTCCAGGAATTTCCTTTGGTCTCGGGATGATGACGTGAGAAAATGCATCTTATTGCTTGGGATAAAATTACACAAGCAAAGAAACAAGAGGTGCGGTTTCAAAATCTTCGCCGTCGAATAAAGCTTTTATTATGAAACTTTGCTGGAGCCTTTTAACAAAAAAAGATGCCATCTGGGTTCAATGTTTGTGGTCCAAATATAATTGTGGCAACTTGCTTCTGCCTAATATCTCTAGAAAGAAAAAGTCTTCCTCTGCTTGGAAAGCGATTGTTGAAGTTTGGGATAATTTTCTCAGTGGTGTGGGTAAAAGGTCAATAACGGGGCGGTACCAAGTTTTGGACGACCTTTGGCTCCCTCTTGATCAACCCATCATCTCCTTTATTCGGTATCCGTCCTCTATCAACGTAGAGGAGACGGTTAGGGATCATCTTCTCGTCTAATGGACGGTGGGACTATCACAGATGGTTTGGAGTTTTACCTCAGGATATTACTAATTTCATTTTACAATCGAATCCACCCTCTAATAATTCCCCAGTTGTTTTACCCGGAGAAAGCGGCAGCTAAGGATGGGGTTTCTCTGTAAAATCGGCCTACCAATTTCTTTTCGACAACGTTGAAGCAAGCGCTAATAATAACTTCTGGGCCCAAGTGTGGAAATGGCAAGTTCCTGAAAAAATTAAATACTTTATGTGGCAAGTTGGTCATGAGAGACTTGTCACCAACTCTCTTCGGGCAAGGAGGGGCCTCACCAACGATAATGGTTGCCCTTTTCAATGCAATAGTGAGGAAAATGTGATTCACATAATTCGAGATTGTGAGCGCGCCAGAAGTTTATGGAAACTTATTTTAAAACCTAACTATTTCTCTCAGTTTTTCTCTGGCGGCTTGCGGTTTGGCTCAACTGAAACACCAAGCATAACCCAGGCAAAGGGAGATTTACGAATTTCTCATGGGCGAGAACCTTTAGCCTGGGATGCTTGGATTCTTTGGACTACCGGATGTAAATTTCTTTTTCGGGGAATGACCACGAAACAAGGGAGATGTTACACCGGTGCAGCTATCTACTCATGGAGAATGGAGCGAATCAAAAGCTAAAGCACAAGATTTTCCAACTGGACAAGATAGACGAGGAATCTTGGACACCCCCTCCTGAGAATACAGTTCGCATCGATGTGGACGGATCGGTGCTCCAACAACATAAAGCTGCATGTGGGGGAGTGCTAAGAAATTCAAAAGGGGATTGGTTGATGGGCTTCTATAAACCCCTTGGCCTTCTTTACTCGTCATTGAAGCTGAAATTTATGCTATCGGGATAGGGTTGCGGTTGCCCTTCGGATGGGATTACAGAGTATCGTCGTTTACTCCGACTCTCTTGATGCCGTCAATATCCTTATGAGAGATTGCCCTGCTGATCATCCTTTGAAAGTCATTATTGGGGAGACTCGAGACCTTTTGTTCCAAGACTGGGACGTGGAGCTTCATCATACTCCAAGAGAAAACATCTCTTGTCTTGATTATATGGCCAAGCAAGGCCACGGTGTTGCCATTGGTGCCGATATGGCCATGATTCCAACTATCCCGAGAGGTTGCCTAGATATGGTTTTGAAGGATCAGCAATCCTGCCATTCATAGTTTTCTTCTTGCTGTTATTTCAGGGGCTAGAGTCTTATAATCTAGCTCCTATTTCTCACTTTCAAGCTTCGGCTTGCCCTTTTTTATCAAAAAAGAAAGAAAGTAATATTATATAATAACAATAATAATAATAATGACAACAACTTCTTTTTTTTCTTCTTCTTTCTTTTAAAACCTAAATTATATTTATTTTTTAGGTTGAAATCCCACCAATAATGCATCTAAATTGATATTTCTTAAAATCTTAAAAAATCTCTTTAATTTAGGATTAATGACTTTCTAAATATATTAAAATATATCTCAAATCTACTAAAAATGGGAAGTCATCGATGTATTCGAGTCAATGGCGATACGTAGATAATTGCGAGAGATTGACGACGTGAAGATCAAAGATCTTGTTGGTGTGCGACGTGGGGAGACGATGGGAGAGTGAGAATCTACGATGGTGAGACAAGCGAATGGTTGAGACTTGAAAAAAGTGATGGAGTTGGAAATGTTCTTTGGTGAAGAAAGTGACCATGGTCCCAACTAAGCCGCGCAGCTTTCCTTGGCTCGTTCATTGCATCGGCAAGGCCGCCCTTGGCTAAAGAGAAATGTGAATATAATAATGCAAGCCGAAGAACTGTGATTTTTTTTTTAAATTTAAAAAATCAATAAAATATTACACATCCTCCCATATTTACATAAAGTATTTTTTATTATTAATATATGAATATTTTTATCTTTTTTTAATTAATAACGGTCTTACTCGGACTTGATCCATTGACACTTGACCCAGTACCCCTAGTGGTTCAGTAGCCGGTCCAGGTTTCAGAACCTTGTAGAAAACCTTAATTAAGCATAAAAACATATTGTAAAATAGGGATTCATTAGTAAGCTAAATGTATGTGATAGTATGTATAGGAGTCCACATTAGGTGCCCAATAATTAGGTACCCTATGTGCCCATAACTCTATTAGAGATTTAGAGGGATGAACATTTTTTTTATATATATTGTATTTATTTATATTTAAATTATATCTTTGCTTTCTAATTTTATTTTATTTTTTGCATTCAAGTATCTTAAATTAATTAGTTTCCAATCTTCTAGTGTTACAAACAAATATTTTGAATGCAGGACTGAAACTAATTAATTTGAGATACTGGGTGCAAAAAAAAAATCAGAAAGCAACATATAATTTAAATATAAATAAATACAATATATATATATATTAAAAAAATATGCACATCCCTCTAATAAAGGTATGAGCACAGAAAGGTACCTAATTATTAGGCACCTAATATGGACTCGTACGTACATGTATAGTACTCCATAAGAAGGTAGAAGGAGCTTACCAATGCCCAAGGCAAGTGGCATAACAAGAATGCTCGTATAGTAGGTAAGTTGGCTATATATAGTTACTGTTTTATTCTAGGGAAAATATCACTCAGGTCCCAAGAAATTAACATACAAAATATCAAAAAAGTCCTAACCCAAAATCACAATAAAAAAAGTTTCTAGGGACTTTTTTGATATTAGTTGTATTTACAATAGGAAGTGCTATATTGACAGCAAAATTTAAAAACTTGGCCATTTACAACCGAAAAAGCTAGATTCACAACAAGAAGTGCTATATTCACAATAAAATTTAAAAACATGGATTTTGTTTCAAACTCAGGTCTCTAAGCGTACAGAGCTCAATCACAACAGAAAAAATTATATTCACAAAATGAAGTACTATATTGACTTGAGTTTCAAAATGGCTCCAGGTTTTTATATTTTGTTGTCAATATAACACTTACTGTTGTCAATATAGCTTTTTTATGTTGTGAATGACCTCTGTACGCTTGAGACCTGAGTTTGTCCAGGTTTTTAAATTTTGTTGTGAATATAGCACTTCCTATTGTGAATCTAGCTTTTTCTGTTGTGAATGACTATATTTTGTTGTGAATATAGCACTTCCTATTGTGAATATAGCACTTCCTGTTGTCAATACAACTAATATCAAAAAAATCCTTAGGGACTTTTTTTATATGTGATTTTGAGTTGGGAATTTTTTGGTATTTTTTATGTTTCTTGGGACCTGAGTGATATTTTCCCTTTATTCTAAGCTGCAATTTTGAGAGTGAAGTTTAATCGTGCAAACGTATGAATTAGACTCAGAACCGTTGTGGGGTTATAGCACACATACTAAGATTTGAAACAAGTCCTATATGACAATTTCTGGATTATGCGTAGATTAAAAGACATGATTTATGAACATGACCCAAAAAATAGAAAAAGATGTTCTGAAAATACACTGTACAGTTTTGAATATTTGAAGATTTTTTTTTTCAGAAATGGCTTAGAGGTTAACCCAGGCCTTATTATTTTATAGAGTTTTTCAACAGTTATATATAGACGGAGCTTCAAAACTCTAAATTCAAAGCTAATTTGAATTAGTTATGGTTTTTGAAATTTTTTTAGAAAAATCCTGTTCTGGCAACATGTGTTAGAACCTGAAGTTTTTTAAGAAGAGATTTTCTATTATTATTATTTTTTTAAAGGTTGGCGTTTTTGGGATTCTAACGGGTCACTTGTTGTTCTTACATGCTAGAAAAGTCTGGGTGATGCTAGTTTAAGATAGGAAACCAACATCTTGCTCTCCCACCACTACATCCTCGGTTCGAGGCGTGGGAATAGAGAAAAATGGTGTTGGGAGCTCTTCCCCCATGACCGTTGGCCCGATGCAGGGCGAAATACGGATTAGTCGGAACCGAAGATTACGGTGAACCGGGTGGGATACCCCAAAAAAAAAAAGTACGAAGAAAAGTAAATTATAAAATGTTAAAGGGAGCCTCGATTCATATAAATAATTTACTCCGTATGTATTACGGAGTTTGAATTACAAATAGAAAACAAATAGATAATACAGGATTTTATTAAACTAAAAAAAAAAAAAATTCCCGTAATTGTGCAATAAAAAATAGAGAACCTTTATAACACCATTGTATTCTTAAGTTGATGTAGAAGCTAGTTCTACTCCCGTAATTGTGGGGTTGACATTGGAAAATTGAGCACTTATTAGAGCTCCATTGAATTTGAGATTAATGTTATCGAGTAGAATATTTTCACATGGTACTCCTTTACTGCAGATAAGAGATACTCCTTCTTGACTTTGAGAAGTGCCTCGAATGTTTCTGAAACTCACATTGCTTATCTGTATCTTTGATGGGGACTATCCGATTGAATCATGCAAAAAAAATAGATTAAAAAAAACCATAAGAAGCCACTAGTGCTACGAAAAGATATGACAATGAAGAGTTTGATTTACTTACCGATTTGTCACATTGATTTGATGGGCAATATTCTTGGTCTATGATCACTGGGTTTTGAACATTTTCCATAACAATATCTTCGAAATGCATATCAGTTACAGTAATAGTCCCTGAAGTGCCAGGCCATGTCTTGATCCTCACACCATTCATTGTGTTAGATAATGTGCAGTTTCTAACATTGACATTTGTTACTGGTTGTTCATTGGGATATCTCCCAAGGCTTCCAACGCTAATGCCATGGCCAGGTCCACAATGCACATTAACCACCGTGATGTTTTTGTTACCATCGCCTAAGGAGACACAGTCGTCTCCAGTAGCGATATTGGTGTTCGCAACAGTCACTCCGGTTGATCTTCCAATGTGGATTCCATCAGTGTTTGGGCTATCTCCAGGTGCAATGATGTTGAACCCATCAAAGTTGATATTGTTGCATGAAAGAACATTGACATGGAAGTTTTTGCTATCTTTCGAAGTTACGCCCCTGATATATGAATTGTTGAGGAAGTTGAAACCAAAGTTCTGCTCAAATTTCATAGGAAACACTTATAAGTGTATTGGTGAAGTGCACCTCTAGCGACAAAACAATCCAACATGTCATTGTTGAATCACGTTTTACTTCTAATAATTAGACCAAGGCAAGGTACTATATTTTAAATAATAAAGAATAACTCATTCGCTGATAGAAGAATATCGGAGATGATTCTTTTCCATGTAAATAGTGACTAGTTCCTCAAAATAGAAAACTGCCTCGTCCTTTCTTGGGAATTGATTTAATTTTGTGCACTTCCCTGTATCTTTCTTAATAGAGAGAAAATATAGAATATGGGAAAACATGGTATGGTGCAGTAAGGTAATAGAATAAGAAAGGCATCATGATGCACTTCTCAAAAAACGTACACCTAATCCATATTCATCCTCTCATATTTCAAAATCAAGTTTGTCAGTTGGAGCTGGTGACTAATAAGCACATATGTAATCTATTTCATAGTCCTTGTATCTTGGTTCTCTTCTAATAATTAGCACAACGAAGAACATATTAAATTTTGAAGGGAAAAAAAACAAGAGAATAATACAGTAAGAAGATTTGCTTTGATGTTTTTTACCATGGTAGGCCAACTGCATTTTGAATTATGTGCACAATCATTAGCTTTCCATGCAGCTGGACCTTTGCCATCAAAAGTTCCTTTGCCGGATAATGTGAAGCCATTCACGTACCCTATTTTAACCCATTGGTCTGCCCCTTTTAGTTGAGCAGGGTTTGCTGGTGCTTGAATTATACCATCAACCTGTATCTCAAGAGAAGGAGCCTTGCATGGTCCTTTAAGATCCACCGCATTCATGAAGTAACTGCCTGCACCAACCAAGATTTTGCTAGCATCTGTGCCAGCACATGCGTCCGTCCATGCTTTTGTGAGAGCCTTAAAGAACACATTCACAAACATGTTAATGATGAACAAGGAACATTGAGCTAGGTTTCTTGTGCTATAAACAGTGGAATTATGTTGTGTGTGTGTGTGTGTATTGTATGAATATGTTATGACATTACATTTGTGATATCTCCATTAGGATGTCCGCCATAGCTAGCTATATTGAAGTCTTTTGCTTGACCTATAATGAAGGAACTGATAAATAAGAATAAGGCGCATATGGTAATACTCAGTTTCTTGTCCATTGTGACTAATTCCTTCTGTATTATGGCGGCTTTTCCTGCTCTCTGGTAATAAGTTTTGTTTGAGAGATATGATCAAAACCCATATGGAAAATAGCTATTTATAATCACAAAACTAAACTATAGTTTTATAAATAGTCAAGAAGTTAAAACTAATTAGAGACCATTGAGTTAACAAAACACTTGGAAAGAAGACGTCCATTCAAGCTATAAACGCGACAACCTGTAGAAGTTAACAGAAAGCGTGGTTTTCATTTAATTTCTCACCAATAAATTTGACTTCTAATTTTGAATGCCCCAAGAAAAGCTACTTCTATTTCTGAAATTACCGCAATGATATGGCAAAGCAAAAATATTTGTTGTTTTTCTCCCCTTGTAATCACACAATCCCCTCCTTATTCCTTTCACTTGAATATATATATATATATATATATATATATATATATATATTTTTCTAGACACGATACAGGAGGGGTGTCTCCATTATTCCTCTCTGTATTTCCCCTCCCAATAAGCCAAATTGGGAATTTCAACCTTGGGAATGGAAAATACCATGTTGAGATCCATTTGAGACTTAATGTATCTAAAATTTAATTAATTTGGAATAATCAGTGGCATAGTTACTAGATAATCAATTTACCATTTCCAACAATATGAGAGTTCACTCCTACCACCCATTTTTAAAATCAAATTTCAAAAAAATTGTTTCATTCATTCTTTCTCAGACACCACGGATCTTTGTCAACAATCAAGAGAGCATACGTTTCAGTACCTGTGGATTTGTCTTCATCTTTCAAGTCGCTGATACGGGCGTGCGGGTTGGTTAACGGAGTTTATTACCTTCTTATATTTACTATTTCATATCCACAGGAAATGGGTGCTTCTTCATCTTCTACTATTGCTTCTCATGGGTCTCCAACTTCTGCAGATCTGCCTTCACATTGAGCACTGCTTCATGTACTGAGATGCTTCCACAGGTGGCTATGCAATTATAATTTTATGGATTTCGATTTCTTCTCGCTCTTCAAATCTTCGTTTATTCCCAAACACAGTGTAGCTCGATCTGTGTCATTTACTGCTACGAAATCCTTCTCCATCTGTGATCCATTTTAAGGCGTCATTTAAAAGATAGGTGCCTCCAGATCCAGCTTCAACGGTGCTGATTCAGATACATTCAAAGAATATCAGATCAGCAGCTGTGGATTTGTCTTCATCTTTCACGTCGCTGATACGGCCGTGTTCAGATTCCGGGTAAGTTACCGGACTTCATTACCTTCTTATATTTACTATTTCATATCCACATGAAATGGGCGCTTCTTCATCTTCTTCTACTATTGCTTCTTCTGGGACTCCAACTTCTGCAGATTTACGTTCTGGAGGCACTGCTTCATGTACTGAGATGCTTCCACATCTGGCTATGCAAGGTAAATTTTTTGGATTACGATTTCTTGTGGATATTCAAATATTCATTTTTTTTCCCAAACATAGTCTATCTCAATCAGCGTCATTTACTGCTAGGAAATCCTTCTCCATCTTTGATCCATTTTACTGTGTCATCTATCACATGGGTGCCTCCACATGGAGCTTCACCGGTGCTGATTGAGCTTCATCGGCACAGTATCGTACACTAATCTGTTTCTCTCCCTCAGCGCCGCTCTCGTAGATCAATGGAGAAGAAGATCAAGAAAGGTGTTTCCGGTGAAGTTGAACGAGGATCCGGTGAAGAAAAGGAAGAAGATGCAAGAAGAAGAAGAAAGTGACAGTGCGACGCAGCAATGAGAGAGGGAGGGAAAAAGAAAAGGTTGAAGTAAATGAATGATGAATGAAAATTATAGTGGCAGACACACGGCATCACGAGGCAGAAAAGAAAAGTGAGCAAGATTGCCTCCCACTTTCCAATTTTTAATTATATGTTATATTACTTTTTTCCATCTTCTCTCATTATTACATTAAGTAAGCAAATGCCTCAGCAGATGTCTTTTCTTAATTACTCCCAGCAGTCATGCCAATCAGAGTATTGGACGAATATTTTTTTTTTTTTTGCTCTAGACGGAATTTCTCAAATAGGTAGTCCCATTCAAAAGAAACAACTTCAACCTATGCTTGGCAAATGTGTGGAACCAAAAATGGAGCTATGCAAGGTCAATTTGTCAGTGAAACACACCATCGACAAATTTTTACTGTACAGAAAGTTGACCTTATTTAATAACTTTTGATCATTATTAAAATTATACAGTTAATATCTTTCTTATGCACCCATAACGTATCTTTCTTATTTTGTTAAATAATTATTTGTCATTCATAAACTACTAAGCCCTGTTTATAAAGAGTTACAGGTTTGTCATATGGATCATTTGGAATAAGATTGAGAAAAAAAGACTGTTAAGCTATTAAAATTTTAAAATCTTCAGGTTATCATGACGATAAGCTTCTGAGAAAAAAAAATAATGATCACAAGCTTCTGAGAAAAAAATATGATCAGAAGCTTAAACATCATTATTATAATTATCCGTCGGTGCGTGGGATCTCAGGCAAAAATCACGTAAAAGATATTTGGTGAATAATACACTAAGAAACCCATTTTAATTATTACTACCTCTGGTCCTCAAACAAAAAAATTGATCATTTTATTATTTTATTTTTGTTCGTATTAATTTTATGAATTTTAAATGTATAGAAATATTTGATATATAGTTATATACACATATTTTCCATGGATTTTTCCGGAAAAAAATATTTCTATTCAGAAAAATCCATGCCTGCGATGAAGCCTGTCGTTACTTCCACACCACTCATGTTGTTCAGAATACAAGTGCGAGCGTGATGATTTTGCAGGTACTCTCTTTTCCTTTGGCCGATAAGGTCGAATGATTCATTTCAATATAATCGGTGAATGATTAACAAAAACATTAAAAAATTCTGAATAATTAAAGAGAGAGAAAACGCGTAAGGACATAATATATATATATATATATATATATATATATATATATATATATATATATATATATATATATATATATTTTGATTGGTGGCATTATCAAAAACCTACCTGCTTCCACGAGCAAAAAAAAAACCTACCTGCTACATATAACAATAGTAGATTTGTGACATTTGCTTACAAAATTCTTGAGAGAAGGGACCCATTCATCTTTATTTCAAATTGTTCATAGGCACCACGTCGGAGTGTAGAAATTTAATCAAAGATCTTATAAAACATGGTAGGATACATCTTATTATTACTCCTTCCCGTCTTCGAGCAAAAAATTACTCCTTCCCGTAAATAATAACATGTGAGCCCCATGCTTTATTATTACTCCATCCCGTCATTTATTCCCAAATTGGTTTGGGTTTGGAAGTTACTATTCTTAATTATTGGTTTATATATTTAAGTGAGCCATGATTAATTATTACTCCCTCTAGTCTTAATTATAGGACATATTTAACCGATTTTGATGACATTAAGGAAATGAGTTAAATTAGTTAATTTTACTTTTTTTTAAAATGTCCTTATATAAATCTTAAATGCCATAAATAAAAGTTAATCAATAGCTCCTACCTCATACCTCTCCGACCTAAAAGTTTCTTTTCCACACGCTTTTAAATTAACATAATGATCTTACTATATACATATATGTGTGTGTACATATATAAATATGTATATACATATATCTACACACGCATATATATACCCACACAAACACACACACACACACATATATATATATATGCATACACACACACACACAAAAATATATAGGCACACACACACACATTGACAGACACACATAGATATACATACACACAAAATGATGAGCGGGGATATAATATTTATGGGTGCATAATTAGTGGTGGGATTTGGGGAGTTCGGGGCGTAGCCCGATTTTTTTTTTTTTAAAAGGAGAATAAAAGGTAACTCACTCCTTCGTAAAGTTTATGACAAAAAATGGGGTTCAATTGAAAAGTATTTCCGAGGAAATCAATTTAAATAGAACAATATACTCTAATCCCATGGCATACAGATACCCAGATGTTACACAATCAAATTCCAAAGCAACATACAAGGAAAAATTATTATGGTTTGTCATATGTGATAGGATATTAAAAAGTCAAATTAACGAAAGAGCAAAGGAGCATAACAAATGCTATAACTCACAAGGCTGTCCACCAGAGAACACGACACTTTCAATAGGCCACTGTCCTTATCCACCATTTGGGCCTCCTCACTTGTCCATGTCCAAAAAATAGCTTAGAAAGTTGTCCAAGCAGGAGCTCAAACACAGGATCTGATGTGGTACTAGCATGATTACCACCACATCACCTAGACAACTTGTTATAAGGTTCCTTCAAAAAATACATATCTCCTTAAAATTTGTGGGTGCACTTGCACCCATGGCTCGCTTACTTCGCATGTGTGTGTTTATATATATGTGTGTAGAGACACACATATACACACACACACATATATATGTGTGTACATATATATTGGTAAATTAATGTCAACCGATTGATAAACAAATTAAAATCCAACAATTTAAAATTTTTATTAATTGGAAGATTTTACACACCTCATATACTTATAAAAAAATCAAACACACTTGAGAAAACAAAATATGGGTGTTTTAGGAAGAAAGTAACAAAAATTATAATGTTGTCTTATAATTGTGACCAAAATAAACCCCCAAATATTGTCTTATAATTAGGACGGAGGGAGTATAATCACACCTTCACCAACTTGTGAAAATAACGTTTTCCTCTGCCCAATAATCAGTTTAAGATAATTATTATAACTATTTTGGATTTTAACTTTATTGAGTAAAAACCCAAAATCTTTACTTTTTTGAGAAAAACAAATTGGCTTTGTTTATTTTTAGAGTAAATTTTTTGCGACCTAAAAATTTGTGCCAAAAAAAAAAAAAAATAAGTAAAATATCACCTTGCAAATAAACCCGCATGCAATGCATTGAACGAAAGTACTATGGCATTGTACGTACCCTTCGTTTTTTTTACTCTCTTTCAACATGTTGCTTTGCTATCCATTTCATATTTTTGTCAAATCTTTGCTATCCATTTGACACCTTATGCTTTTATATGACACCTCATCTTACCACTACTCTTTCGGTTTGACACCTTATGCTTACCATTTTTTTGATAGCTCACGCTTCATAATATGTTTTACTCCCTCGGATCCTAATTATAATATTTAGAAGCGTTTTTTTTTCAATTCATGTAGCCACACTGAATAAGATGAGGGGAGCTGAATGATTTGTTACTGAATGATGATTGATGCATTTTATCTGGAACTGGTGCAATTTTTAAATATTAGTTGCAGCCACGTCCACTATTCTGTAATGAAAATATGCGATTAACATATCATATAAGCAAAACATAATTCTTTTGAATACCTATGTTTTCCGATTGAGCTAAACATAATTGTCAACTATTCCCTGTCTGAAAAAGAAGCATCAATAATCATCAAAGTCAAAAAAAACCCTAGTAACAGTTTCAAACAATGCATCAATAATTGTCTACTAAGGGTTTGAACAAAATGCAAAGATGCCCGTAGAGAAATCAATCATGCATTCCACAAATATTATAGTATTGTACTATTTGTAATAGTATTAAATTATATTTTACATAATCATTTTATACGATTTGTTATAATATTATATTACTTTCATAATTAATATTTATTGCCAAGTTTTTTTACATACATAATATTATAATATTTAATTATTATATAATAATACCCCCCCCCTTAATATCGTGGGCTGTCCGCCCACTATCAGCTATAATTATATTTATTATTATCACGTGGTATATTATAAATATAATATATTTAATAATATAATGTTTCAACATAATATAATATAATAGTATATTCTATATTATTAAATTTTATAAAAACAATCAAGAGTATGAACGACAGTTTCGTGATCAACCTTGAATCACGGGTGAAACACTCCTATCGTGTGAGAATACACAAGAAAATGGGTCATTTTACGTAATTTTTTCCGGTAGATTTTTTCAAAAGTCACCTACCGTGTCTACCACATTTGGTTATTTTATATTAAAATTTTTTTTTTAAATATAATATCATAATTAAAATAATCTTTATATATAATATTCGATAATATAATATTAATCCTTTTATGTTTTTTAATAATATTATAGTATTTTATTATTTCAATTTATAATATAAATATATATTATAATTATAATATATAGGGGGTATCTTTTTTTTTGCTCGGAATAGGGAGTATCATTATATCATAATTAGACATAATATTATAATATTATATATTTATTTATTTTATTATAATATTATATAAATATATTATAAAAATGATAATGATAATATATATTATATTTAATTATAATACATAATATCATATATAACCTTTTTCAAACCATCACGTGAAGGCTTAAGAAAAATTTAGTGACGGGTCCCACGTGTTTATATTTTCAAACCTTCACATAAAAATTTGCTTGCCGGGTCCCACGTGTTTATAAAATAGCAGAATTCTATGTAATCAACAATTAATTAATGCTGGGAGCGTCGAAGTTGGAGCATGAATTTAATGAAACATACTTGGTGAATAAATAGTAGTACAAATTTTTTTGAGGACAACGACGCACTGAGTCTGCTTATGTTTTGTCATTCATATCACTCTCTTAAGTAGGAAATTGGTGCTTCTTCATATCCCAGTTCCACAATGAATGAATCAAAACAATCTTCAACCAGCTTCTTGAGATCTGTGTCTGCTTATGTTTTGTCATTCATATCACTCTCTTCTTCTATGCAACTTCTGAACTAGACTGCAAGTCTGAGTAGGTTTCGATGCCGGCCGCAGGGGAGCACGTTCAAGGAAATCGCTCGAGTTAGCCTAAGCACTTCATCTTTGCCGCCGCTGAAGCCGCCGTGTTCAGATGAGGTGCGTTGGAAATCGGGGTTCATGTCGCCGATCTCGAAGCACCTTCTGCAGATCTGAGTTCAGATTGACCACTGCTTCATGGACTGAGATTCTTCCATAGTAGATTGACAAGTAACTTCCGGCCGCAGGGTTTGCTCCTGGTGCCGGCAATTTCATGGAGGACGAGAGGGGTGCACTCAGGTTCATTCCACTATGAATGAATGAATGATGAAATTACATATTAGGTGGGCAATTTTTTAATTATATTATACTACAGATTATATTTTAATGGAAGTGGCAGGCAGCGTGTTATGCTCAACGGTTGGAATGAATAAAGAGGAAGACAACGTGTAACAGATAGGAGTGTTGAAATTGATATGCATGTGGACCTATGTGTTTTATATATTTTATTATCATATTACTATTTTTTTTTTCTCATAAATCATATTACTATTTGTGAAGTGTTGAAAATGAAAATAAAATATTATATTATAAAATATTTTAAGTGGAGACACGGCAGGTTTTCGTCCGGGGAACTTTTATTGATGGATCTTACATGAAAAATATGAGAACGCTTACATTAATTAAAAAAAAAAAAAAAAAGCTTTTAGATCGAGACCGTGATGAGTATTGTTTTTGTAACAAAATCATTGATGAATATTTTGTCCGTACTATTTTGATTAATAAACTAAACCTAATCGCCTTTTAAATTAAGAAAAGCTAATGATGTCAAATTAGGTATAACCACCCCAATATAAATATGGCAAGACAAATACCCTAATATAAAAATATATCTACAGAATATAATTAAATAAAACAATCAAAGTGGAGACACTACAAGAGAAGTGTTGAAAAATTCTTACTGGGACAATTACGTAAAATGAGGAAGAATAATCCTATGAATTATCTATAATTGAGCAACAATAATCCTGATGAAGCTTACACATAATAAGAAAACTCGTAGAGGTCCCGCATTAACTTAGTAAAAGATATTTTATAATAAAAAAACTATAATTTATATGCATTGTACAACATGATTAATTATACACGAGTTATGCTAAAGGCACACTCCCTAAAATCAATATACAATTATATGAGCAATTGGATTTATTTTTTTTGAAAAATTGGATTTTATAATATAAGATATGCAACACTATTTCACTTTTTGTGGTAGACAACCCATCCTCCATTTACGCCCAAGAAGCTAAGTCGTAGAAATATCTCATGAGACATCAATATCAACACCGATCCTTCATGTAGAAAAACAATTTTGTTTCTCGAAATCGCCATTCAAATTTGAATGTGATAGATACTTGTGCAATTTCACGCTTACTCTCAAATCAAAGATTATCAAAACTCGCTTAGCTGAATGAGCTCCGCATTCTCTCACTTCATTTTAACAGTTTTCCCGACGGAAAAATAATTTAACGCTTTGAGGAAGTGCGAAGGATGTAAATGGATGAGAATACTCGGTATGTTTTCCTTCTACCTCAATTGTTTTCCGTTTCGTGTTGATTGTTTTTCTATTTCTTTTCACATTCATATTACGTAGTATGAACAAACGTATCAAACTCGTTGCTTAGTTTTATTGTCTAGGGTCTTTTTCAAAATGTTTTCCCTTTCGTGTTCATTCTATTAACAAAACAACAAAGCCAGCCTTCTTCCGAGGATACTCCCACCTATGCATGCGTAATCAAGAGTTCCATTTTCACAAGAAAACTTGACATCAAGATACAACCGCACACTCAAAGTCGATTTCATTGCTATACGGCCATATAGAAAGTTGCATTAGGGTTGGTCGAGGTTGCATTAGGGTTCGGCGTCCAGCATTAACACATGATAAAAAAGCCTGCACGATTATGAATTGAATATAGATTAGAATACGGCGCTGCTTAATAAAAGATAAATCTAGACATTATTGGCTTAGCTATAAATTTTTTAAACCAAGAGTAAATTTCTCACATTCTCTGAAGCATCCCAAATATTACAACATACTCATTTTAAGCCCGTTTGTTCCTTGCTCTAAATTCAT
The DNA here is from genome assembly GCA_019022615.1 of Acacia melanoxylon. NCBI lineage: Eukaryota > Viridiplantae > Streptophyta > Magnoliopsida > Fabales > Fabaceae > Acacia > Acacia melanoxylon. The sequence continues at coordinate 74,783 of JAFJYJ010000045.1, read as the reverse complement.
CCACATTATCATGGCAGTCTAAGCAATTTAATCCCGTCAATCATACAATGCTTTCTTCCTTGATACTTTACTAAATGACAATCGCCTAACGTGTTGGCCGAATTGTCTAACAATGTACAATTCTCGTATTCGTCTTTACTTCCTGAGAATCTCTTAGAGATGAATGCTCCTATTCCATCCTCATTGATTCACGCTCCAACTTCTCCCTCAAGAATTAAAGATTCAATGCTTACGGAAACCAACAGAAACGTCGACGGTGTCCATCAAGGCGACATGTCAAAAGATGTCGTAATATGGCAGAACTTATGGAGTCTACGAAACCTACTCAACCAAGGAATTCTATTTCAAGTACGCATCCTGCTTCAAGTCTAGCTGAAACCACTAATCCATTTTCATGTTGTTGCTGCACTGTTTTGCGAGAAATCATTCATACAAATGGACTTCAATATCATAAACTTGAAGTTCATGGGACGATTGGTATGATATGCCATGCAATCTTTCATTAGGATGTACAATCAGGTTCTTCCAGCCCTGAAAAATTTGATTTTGGTAAGAAAAATATTGAAGAAGTCAAGTATTTTCTCGAAAATTATTGTTTGAACCAAAACTCTTTAGGGTATGTCCTTGTGCCGATCCTCTATCATCCTACTATGACACCCTCTCGTGTTGGTTTTGAATGGACTAAAAATCAAAATGAACTCCCGGGTAGTTCATTTCCAACCAACACAAAAAAATATATCCTATAAAAGAAAAGGCCCCGAGGTTGTAAATAATAAACACTTAGATCCCCCACCGAGAAATTCGTATAGGTCAAGAGCCGAACAAAACCTTAGGGCTGAATCAATGTCAATAAATGATTTTAAAGACTTATTTCATTTACCTCAAAGATGAAGCGGCAAAACGAGTTCGTCTATGCAAAAATGTTGTACAAGGAATATGTCGTAAGGGAGGAATAGAAAAATGGCCCTACATAAAGATTCGAATGCGATGAGGCAAATCACGCTCTAAGAAGGACAAGTTCTGGGCTTGTTGATCCCGTCTCAAGAGCAACTGTTCAAGAAGAAATTAAAAGACATAAACTTGAGATGGTGGAAGCTTGCGGTGGGTAGTACCGATTTGCTCTTGATGCTTGAACTCATCTAGCCTTTTTTCTTTTTCTCTTTCGATTGTACCTTTTATTCTAAGGTTCATGAGACTTTTCTAATCGAAATTTTTCAAAATTTTCAACAAAAAATTCTATTTCATTCAATATTAGTTGTTTAGAGTATTTCCAATATTTTTTTTTAAAATTATTATTCCAATGTTGGTTGTATTGCTCTGCTTTGTTATGAATCTTCGTTGTGATGTGAAATTCCATTAGGTCGAAAAGAAAAAAATGAGCACACAACTGCATATTTTTTTTGGTAAGTACAACTGCATCTTTTATCATCAAGTAAAAGCAGTACAAGCTATTTGACCAGAATCAAAATGCAGTACAACTTATCCTTAATCTTTTAACCTTGCAGCTATAGTACTCAGATGATATATCTACCTTTTGAAATGAATAACAGAAACAATGATGTGCAGCAAAAAAAAAAAACTACATGATGGTCGTTGTTGACCACATAAATATGTCGTGCTTAATTTCAAATTTTTCAAAGCAAAGAATCCATTTATTTTTCAACCAATTTTTTGTTTTAAAAAAAAAATTAAAGCAAAAGGTAATAATTAACTATATATTTTTAACATTAACATCCACAGATGATTTAATTACATTTAATGACATGTCGGGAAAATAAATTACACATGATGACATTCAAACAGTATTATATATTCACCTACATCTACAACAAAGTCATCGCCGAAGCCTCTCAAGACAATCAAAAAGGAAAAGAAATGATCATATTTCAATGAGTGAATGAGGTTTATTTATCCACTGTAACACAACAAAATAACAAACTCATGAGGCATCCAATGCTCTGAAATATGAATCATTCGCAGAGCAATTTGATATAGACAGGCAAATAAAAAATAATAATCAGTATAATAAAATAAGGATGGGTCAGATGTACATGTTTATTTCATAAGAAATAAATATCATAAAAAATATCAAACAATTTCATACTCATATCAAATTCGCCTAATCTTCATATTTACATAACAAATATCATAATCTTATACTATAATATTCAAACCTTCCAAGTAATTAAATCATTGGACAAAGACTATGAAAGACATTATGCATTGCAACAAACCATTCTGGGAAGGTTGTATTAATGGGAGGTGATTTTCGCCAACTATTACCTGTTATTCCAAAGGCATGTAGAGCAACTATAGTCAACGCTTGCATTACTTGCTCATATTTGTGGGATTCATGTAAAATTTTCCATTTGACACAAAACATGAGACTATCTTCTCGCTTTGAATCAAGATCAACATAAATTAGAAGCCTTCTCAAAATGGCTACTACAAATAGGCGAAGGCAAATTAGGTTTGCCTCATGATGAAATTACAGAGATTGAGATTCCAGAAGAATTCCTCATTCGTAACTGGAACGATCCTATTCAAGCTATTGTGTCATCCACTTACCAAGGTTTATTGGACAATTTAAGTAACTCAAAATACTTAGATAGAAGAGCAATTCTATGCCCAACTATTGAAAGTGTGAATCGTGTGAATGAATTTATGTGCTCTTTATTGCTTGGTGAGATGATGGAGTATTATAGTTCTGATACTATTTGTAAGTCATCACAGGAGGTTGATGGATTCAACGATCTATACACCACGGAGTTCTTGAATACTATTATTTGTTCGTGCATGCCTTTTACATATCCTTACATCAAGGTAGGAGTGCCTATAATGTTATTAAGGAATATCGATCAAGCTTCTCGGTTATGCAACGAAACCAAAGGCGTGTAACACATCCGGGAAAGAATGTTATCCAGGCAATCACAATAAATGGGTCAAACCCAAATAACAAGGTTTTAATCCCACGTATGGACATGAATCCTTCGCACACCCGCTTCCTTTCCGTATGAAGAGAAGGCAATTTGCTATTGCTTTATGTTTGCAATGACAATTAACAAGAGGTGGACAATCATTACAAAATGTAGGGTTGTATTTATCGGGCCGATGTTTACACATGGACAATTATATGTTGCTCTTTCAAGAGTTAACAATATTGGGCAGGATTGAAAATTGTAATAAAAGACGGACTACTCGAATGAATAAAACTACTAATGTTGTATACAAAGGAAATCTTCGTGAATGTTCGTTACAAAAGTGACATATTGTTTCCAAGGATCGTTACAAGACGAATGTTTACACCGAATGCACGCTTAAATGCAAACAGGTATGTGGTCCCGCATAATTACCTCGTTGTTATGTTTTTTCACCGCAAACGCCATGGGGAATGTTGCTTGTTACTAAAACCGTAAAAAAAAGGAAAAAACTTACAAACATAATATTAAATTATTGGGTTAAAATACAACTCTAACCACAAATGTTTAGCGATGTGCACCAAGCACCATATATTATAAAAATTTTATGGGTAAATCTACACACTAACCCTAATTTCACTACTACAAAATTGTTAATATATAACACTCAATATTTTACATTTTAGGGGAAACCGTAAATATCAAGAGGCGCAGATTGTGTAAGAAAAATACTTCACTATTGTTAAGATAACCCGTGAAGTATGTTGCAAAATAGTTAATAGCTTTACTAAACGTCCATGAAATATATCTTCAATTTTTTATTTATTAAAATATTCTCATATACTTAATGTTTTAGTTTGAAAAGACGTTAAGTATATGATATCAATATACCACAGCTTGCTTTTCAAACACCGCTAAACTAATATATTTCACGGTTGTTCAAAATGAAACGTGATGTATCACTACTACATATTTGAGCATCTATAATGCCTAATACATAACAGTTACAACTAATAAACATCAGATATGTCAACTCATGTAAAGATATATAATGCTTAAACGTAACGGTTAATTATATGCACCACCATGTATTGTAAGGAGAAATTCACGAAAAATACACAAATAATGGTTGTAGTTAATAATCGTCATTTAATTAACAACAAAAGTTACAGTTCTTTCTAAACAACAACCATGTAACTCTTACAAATGATTCAAATTCTAACCTCTTATATCATCTAAGACAAACATAATAGATTTTAGAAACAAATGTCATCTAACACTTTTATAACCCTTTGTAACATCGGGACATACAATGTCATAACTCATCATAACCTTCATAATCCTATTAGACCTTCATAAATCATAACTCATAAACGTTCGTTTAACTGCTAGTTCTCTATTTAAACTTAACTATTCCTTTTGATTATGACTACGTTTCTTTCATTATATGTTGTTTAAAACTGACATCTTATTGATGTATAACTAAGTTTATTATGTAGAGTGAACCTTAAATTTGACTTGTTTGACTGAATTCTCTCAAGTTTAATTCTTCAAGAACTTGAGATAACAACTCACAAATTTACCTTGTATGCTTGTTGAGGTGATTATAAGTGTATGTTAGTATTTTCATTTGTTATAAATATATGTTATAGTATTTTATATGTGAAAAATGTAAAATGACTGTATGAATTATGTCTTTGGTAAAGTTGTTAGTTAAGTGGGCTTGAATGGTTTACCAAAATGTTTATAATGGATAGCATTGAGTATGGATTATGAGAACAAATAGTTTATAGTAGATTTTTTTAAAAAAATCTTGAACTCGTTGGATTGCATATTGAGTTTAGTTGGATTGTGTTGATGTGTGGATGTGGGAGGTTTGATTCTTTAATACCAAGTGGTGCACGCTATTACTTGGCGCCCAATGGTCGACTTTAACATTCTCGTGGACCCTTGGTGTCACCATTTATTGTCTAGACCCTTTCCATGTTCTAAAGAAAGGGAACTCATATCCTAATGTGAGTTATGTAGTTTTGACCGTACTACACCTCACTATTAGAGAGCTTGATGCGCCTTTGTCAGAGAGAAGAATCTTGTTATGTGTCAGTAGCACATGGATTTTGTTAATAAGCTATTATAAGGAGGTTATAAGAATGGTCGGAGAGTCCTATGCATACTTAATTACTTCTTGAACTACTACTGTTTATGTAATATTGTTTATACTTTATTCTATATACATTGATATTTAGCCTCGCTTAACTATCTTGTAATGATCTCCCGGATACTTGTTCAATTGGATTAGTGGTTATTCCGGTCTACGTGACTTGTCCCGTAGTTTATTATTTTTTTCGGAATAGTTTAGTGTCAAGGGGAAATCGTTTTGAGGCTTGAGACTTTCTTCTCCGTAACATCCCATTTGAAAAATTGATATATATTGCCAAACCCGCCCTTTTAATATTTTTTTTTTTAAACGCTTTCCAAATATTTCATCAGTGGTGAGTAATTAAAGGCTAGGCCTAAATGCATTGAAATGCGAAAGAGTAATCGATTCATAACAAACATCAACCATAGTGTAACATTGTAATGATTACAAATAATCCTAGAGTTTGAAATTGATAACAAACATCAAAGCGGTAAAGATAGATAAGTCTCTCGGCTGCACGTCTAATCGCCGCTTGCCTCGATCTTCGATCCGTATTCCTCCGGATCCTCGAAGCTATAGCTGAGATTCAATTCACCGCATTGAATCTCGTGTAACGGTTAATCTCAAACCCAAACAATACAATATACGATAAATGTATATTCTAGACAATACAACAAAGATATCACTACATAAGCATACAAACGATGCATGATCATTATGCCGACAAAACATAAGCATTACGCAATATGTAAAGCCCCACAATGTAAAACAACAATAACAAAATGCACTATTCACCAAAGGCCACGATACCACTCGTGTTCTCGCTTAGAAAAACATACGCGTTATCAAAACTATAACCCGTATAAAACCGTCTCGTATATCGGCTACGAACATATCTATCACACATATATGCATTTAAGAAGTACAAGATTAGTGTTACAAGACGCGTCCGTACCTTCGTTGACGACGTTAGGTACTTCGCGAAAAACGTACTTTTACTAAAAACGTGAAATGTTCACTCACGCACGTCGGCAACAGAATTAAGCAAGAATCGAGTTTCGATGCCCTATCGAGTAATATCACTTTCATTAGTGATTTGACATCATAACTCGGCATTTTAGGTAAAATTACCATTTTGCCCTTCTACCCCTAATTTGGCGGAATTTCGCGTAACTTCGTTACTTTGACCGTATTCCATTTCAAAATTATCCCCACTATGTTTTTACCTCGTCGTGCATCTTTCAATGCAATGAGGCATAAAAACAAGCATAGGAACAAATTCTCAAACTTCCTAGATCAAAACAACAAGCTCTACTATAACTACCGAAAGAACTACTAAACTAAAAACTAAGGACAAAGAACTTACTCGGAGCTAAGGCAAAACTTTTGCAGAGCTTCTCACTCTAAGTTTCGGCCAAGGTAGAGAGAAGAAAAGGTGTGAAGAATGAAGAAGGGAAGGTGCTATTTATAGAAAAGTGAGGGACAAGGGGGTATTAACAAAAAGTCTTCGTAAATGATTCCGCCGTTGGATCTAGGGTTTTGTAAGATGCAATCTTGACCATTCAAGGTCTTGGCCGACCTCTTGGTCCCCCAAAAGTCAAAGATTGATTTTTCATCTTGCTTTATGGCCTCCTATCCGATAAAGCTACCCGACGGTCCGTTTCGCGCGATTTCGCAAAACTCAAAAATCCGGGCATGTAACTTTGAAGATCTTTTCATCCTCTTTCATATTATATATTTTGATCCTCTTTTTGATCATATCCAGGTATTCTCCTAAGGCGTCGGAAGATATTCGGACAAACGCGTCCGGTTACGGAAATCGCTTCCGATAGAACCAACTTCTCGACAATAATTCGCCGAATCGTAAAACGTCCAAAGGGTTGCCTAACTTAATCCCGTGTTTGAAAACACGCAATTGTTTCTATAGGTTCTCACTTTGCCTATCCGGCTCTACTCTATCCGATCGCCTTTCCGTCTTATTAGGAATTAGGGTTTTCTTTGCGGAATCGACGCCTGGTAAATTCTTTCTTCGTGTAAAAATTCACTTGTTCTTAATTTGATCAGTCTGAAAAGACTTTTACCTCCGGTTTACCTGTAGAATTTATTTCTAACTTTTCCCTGGCCCGCCTATAAGCCGACTCACCGCATTATATTATTATTTTATTCTAATTACCATTTTAATTATTTAAACAATTCTTTTTAATTAAAAATAACCATAATTTCGACCCCTCTTTTAAAAATTCAGATTTATTTATTTTTCTATAATTTTTTCCATTTTTTAAAAATATAATATTTTTTACCAAAATTCATGCTTTTACCCCCGCCTTCGTTAGTAGGCTTAATCGCCTAATTTCTTCGCTTAGTGATCTTTTTTGATCGTGTTTCTTCATATATTTATCTTTACTAATTTACAGTATATTGTTATCTTTCAAACTTCTATACCGATATTGTCATTTTATATCCTATGTAAAATATTAAAAATGTTTACCCCATCAAGTTACTTTATGATTCTCAAATGCTTTTTAAACTTTTCTTCAAGTTATTTCCTCCGAAATAATTTATTAAATTCTCATAATTTAGGGATATCACTTCCATATTTTTCTCATAATTTTTCATGATCTTTCGCATTTATCATAATACTTTTAGACTCGCTTTTATCACCATTATATCATTTTTAGTCATTCTCGTTCATCGATTTTCCCGTAACTTTTTCAACAATTTACTCTATAATTATAACAATTTTCTATAATAGTTTTATCTCATGAATTTACTTCATTAAAATATTCATTAATTTTCCTTTATCTCGTAAATTCCGCATTTGCTAAAATCCGGTATTACATTTCTCTCCCTTAAACAAAATTTCGCCTCGAAATTTAATCTATACTAACTAGACTACGGGCCATAAACTCGGGTACTTCTCCTTCATGTCACTTCTCGGTTTCCCAAGTTGCCTCGTTTGATGACAAACCCTTCCGCACCACCTTCACTATCGGTATAGTTTTAGTCCTAAGCCGCTTTCTCCCGGTGTTCGAGAATTTGCTCCGGCCGACTACAAAGGTGTTATCATGCCGTACTTCAACATCATCGTACTTTATGACATGATCTCGATCCGGTAGGTATTTCTTCGCTTGACACGTGAAAAACATCGTGAGATTACTCAAATTCGGGGGTAACGCTAGTTGATACGCAACCGGTCCTCGCTCGCTAACACTTCAATTGGTCCAACGTAACGCGACTAAGCTTCTTTCTCTTCAGTCGTTTCTCGCGACACCGGCATCGGAGATAATTTCGTAAACACATGGTCTCCGACTTCAAACTTCAACGGTCTTCTCCTCTTATCTCGCATAGCTCTTCCGTCTCACATCAGTGCAGAAGGAGTCTCTTCTTGATCGAGCGATCCGCTCGGAGGTCTCTTTTAGCATATCCTATTCCAAGCAACCGCTTTTCGACGCATCTGTCCAAAGATAAAGGCGATTGGCACTTTCGCCCATACAAAGCCTCGAACGGGCCATTTGTATGCTTGAATGATAACTATTGTTATACGCGAATTCGCTAGCGAGAGGTGTTCGTCCCAATTTCCTTTGAAGTCCAGGGCACATGCTCGCAAAGATATCCTCCAAATATTCGTATCGTCCTCTCCGATTGACCGTCGGTTTGAGGGTGATAAGCCGAACTGAACTTCAGCCTGGTACCCATTCCTTCATGTAGTGCTTGCCAAAAGCGGGATTGGAATCGAGTATCCCGATCGAGATAATACTCTTAGGACTCCGTGCGCCTCACGATCTCTTTGATGTAGATTGCAACCAATCGTTCTGGAGAGTAGTGGATGCTAATGGGTATGAAATGTGCCGACTTGGTTAATCGGTCAACGATCACCCAAATGGTATCGTGATGCCTGATCTTAGGTAGACCTACCACAAGATCCATGGTCACATTCTCCCATTTCCACTCCCATAGCTCTAGTCCTCGCAAAGACCGTGGGGTCGCCGTGCTCAATCTTTACTTTCTCGCAAGTTAGACACCCAAACCTACGTACCGAGTTACGTCTCTTTTCATTCCAGCCACCAAACTTCGGCCTTCAAGTTCTGGTACATCTTGACCATTCCCGGACGCAGAGTGTACTTACTCTTATGAGCCTCATCCAAGATCTTCCGCTTCGCATCAACCGGCGTATGTAAACGCGCCCTCAGTGTCCGACCAATCCACTCGATGAAAGGTCGTGGTCTTGGGTTTCACCTTGAGAGATCTTCTCCCGCATGGAGATTGCCCAATCATCTTGTCTCTGAGCTTTATCAACTTCATCTCTCATGTCGTACTCCCCTTGACTCACAAAAAGATTTGCAAGGTAGGCGTCACTTGGTGCGTTGAAATTCATGCAGATTTGGTTTGAAAGATTCAGTCTCGAAATCTTCAAGTAATTTCGCTCTTGTATCATCATGTATGACACTTGCACCTTCTTCCCCGCTAGAGCATCTCGCAACGACGTTTGCTTTCCCGGGTGATACTTGATCTCCGTGTTGTAGTCTTTCAAAAATTCCATCCAACGACGTTGCCTCATATTCAGCTTCCCTTTGATCAAAGAGATACTTCAGCTCTTGTGGTCGCAGATAGTTCTACGGTCCGTACCGCATGATAATGCCTCCATATCTTCAAAGCGAACACGATGGCAGCAAGCTCCAAATCGTGTGTAGGATAGTTCGACTCGTGCGGCTTCACCGACGAGAGGCATAAGCCACCACTCGCCTAATTGCATTAGGACACAACCCAATCCTTGCCCACCGGCATCACCGTAGACAACATATGTCTCATCGATCTCGGGATTATCAATACCGGGTGCTCAGAAGTCAACCTCTCCTCGCCTCTCGAAAGCTCTCCTCACGCCATCTCCCCATACAAAGGGTTGATTCTTCCTCGTAAGCTTTGTCAATGGTAGGGCAAGACGCGAGAAATCCCGTATAAATCTGCGGTAATATCCCGCCGTACCTAGAAAACTACGTATCTCCGTCACCGTTTCCGGCCTCTTCCACCCGTAACCGTTTCCACCTTGCTCGGGTCAACAAAGAACTCCGCCGCTAGATATCACATGGCCCAAAATCTCACTTCCGGCAACCAAAATTCGCATTTGCTCAACTTTGCGTAGAGCCGCTTCTCCTTAGTATGCTCAATACTAGGCGCAGATGTTCTTCATGCTCTTTTTCGCTTTTGGAATAGACGAGTATATCGTCAATGAACACCACCACAAACTGGTCTAGGTGTTGCTCAAGATACGGTTCATGTAATCCATGAATACCGCAGTGCATTTGTTAATCCGAAGGGCATCACAAGGAATTCATAATGCCCATATCTCGGTTCTCAAAGCCGTTTGGAAATATCATCGCTTTGACTCGTAAATCGATGATATCCCGAACGCAAATCAATCTTTGAAAAGACAAAGAACCATAAACTGATCCAAAAGATCATCAATCCGGGGAAGTGGATATTTGTTTTTGATAAATCACTTTATTTAGTTCACGATAATCGATGCGTAGTCGAAAACTTCCATCTTTCTTTTTCACAAACAAGATCGAGCTCCCTGTGGTGATACACTGGGTCGAATGAACCCCTTCTTCGAAGTTCTTCCACTGCTTTCTTCAACTCTTGCATTTCATTTGGAGCCATACGATACGGCGCTTTGATATTGATCTCCGTGCCGCATCAATTCAATATTGAACTCCACCTCTCGGATAGGAGGTAACTCAAAGAGATCCTCCGAAATACATCGGAAAATCATTCACCACAGTGATATCCCGGAGTGAAAGTTCGGCTTCGCTTTAACCGAAAAGAATACCATGTAGGCATGGCATCCCCGTTTCACGCATCGATCAACTTCGTAGCGGAGAGAAAGCTCAAGCTCACATCAACCTTGTCTCCGGAAATGATATCTTCTTCTTGCCACAATCGATCATTGCACCGTTGGTCGTTAGCCAATTCAGATCGAAAATGACGCCGATGCCGTGAAGAGGTAGACGGATGAGATCTATCTTTGAAACTCGCCCATCCACGTTAGCGGTACAGCCATACACGCGTCGGTTAAAGACTTTACACCCAAAGGGTGTAGACACTACCAGATCAAAAGGTAAACTACACGCATGCATTCCTAAACGACTTGCACAATCATAAGATATAAACGAACGACCGGCACCCGAATCATACAATGCTTGCAATTTATTCCCATTAAGATAGATGGTACCTTGACCATTTCGGAGACCGTGCCCGGCCTCGTGTTTGTCAACGCAAAGATCCGCCGCCGCTTCCGAGGTCTCGCCTCGCAGCCTTCTCGTGGCAATCCCGCTAATGTGTCCGTGCTTCTCGCATCCGAAACAGATTTGTTTCCCATCACAGCTTGGCTCCCGGACGGGTACTTCTTGCATTTTGGACACGCGTCTGGGATCCCGGCTGTTTGGGGTAATTCAATTGTCCAGTTTGGTAGGTCTCTTGTTTCCGCCTGCTTATCGCTCCAAGGCGCCTTCCTCTTTCGTGAGGAGCCTCCGCGGTTAAACCCACTCGCGGGTTGCATTGTTTCCTTCTTGGCCTCGGAATTTGCGCAGCTTCTTTCAAATTGCGCTCACCAATCTGCAGGATTCCACAAATTGGGCCATTTCGGAAATTGTTGCGATACTAGCCTCGCCTTATGTCATATTTCAATCCGGCCACTAGTCGATTCGCCTTCCAAATTCTCATTTTTGTGGCTGTTCGTATATGATGAATAACGAGACAGTTGGTGAAACGCGCGAAGTAATCGTCGAACGATTCTTCATTTCCTTTGCCGGATGTGAAGAAATTCTTCTTCCTTAATCACCCGTACCGAGGAGGAAAATATTGTTCGTTGAACTGTTCCAGAATGCTTCCCAAGTAACAGGGCCTTGAAGGGTCAGGAAACACTCTTCCACCACCCGCGGGCATCGCCTCTCTAGCTTGTAGATTGCCACCGAGCCTTCCGATTTCCCCGGCACTCAATGACTTCGAATATCTTCTCCGCACTCGTCCAATCCTCGCCAATTCACTCTTTCCACGAAACCGGGTGGTTTAAGCTTGCGTAACCGGTCGACCCAGCCTTTCCGTGGTTCTTTCTCTTCTTCCTTGTCGCGGGATCGGATCGATCGATTCATTTTCTTCATCGTTATGTTCATCGTTGTCCTCCTCTTCATTATCATCTTCTTCTTCGTCATTGTCATTGTCACTTTCCTCATCACGTTCTTCCTCGTGTTGTCGTGCTTCCAACTGCCTTTTGGGCTTCTTCATCCCGTTGATGTTGCCTTGCCAAGAGTGCATCTATGAGAGCTCTCTCGCTTCTTCGAGAGTTCTTCTCGCTTCTTGCACTTCATTTTGGTCTCGGCTGATTTGGTATATTTTGTTCGGTATTTCGTCCGGGCCGAGGTTGTCTCCGCTCCGCGTCTACCACGACTCGCCTCGGCTCGCCCCTTGGTACACCGGTACCTCTCATAATGGCCATGTCTTATTCTTTTTCCTTTATTTATTTAACAAATATGTAAATATTAGAAATGACACAATGATTTTTACATTGAAATATATATATTCACATATATTCATTTCATAACATTTTACATATTAGTCGGTCTAGTCCTAGTACAAGTCATATATTACAACAAGTTACAACCCCTCTTTATTCAAACATATTTTACAAGATCTTGTCATGTCGTACTTTTTGATATATAGTTTACTCTATCCGCTTCCCTCTTGGTGATCGAGCACCCATATACCGTGGTAACACTAGATATCAAAATGTCTCCATGGCGCCCATACACCATGGTAACACAAGATATCTTAAATGTTTCCATGGCACCCATACACCATGACAACACAAGATACCTCCTATTTAATGACACGATCGCGGTCCGGTTGTAGTAACTAAGAGATATGCATCGGAAACTAAAATTTTCGCGGCAAGTAAGATAACTATTTATCAAACCATAGGGGAAAACGTTAGATTTAGGAAGACAATGATTAGTCTATCGCAGTACTTTATCACACTAATACTACAAACGAACGGACACTCGTATTATTTCCCCTCGTTCGTGATTTCGTTGATTCGGTCTACTTAGAAACGGGTACGGAATTTCGTATCGGAGTTCCTCTACATGAGTCAAATACTGCATGTATCTATCCTTGTTGGTCTCGAGTTTCATCCGGCGTGGGCCTAGCTCCACATATAAGCTCAAGCGCTAGATACGTAATAGTCGTCCAAGACAACCGACGATTGTCGAATTATCGTAAACCGATATCAAATATGAATATGGACGATGGATTTACCGATTCCGGGTTAGAATGATGCACCGACGTAGGGTGGTACACCGTTCGGATGGTATACCACCCGCATCCGGTACACCGACTTAGGGCTATCTCGCATCATTTTCAAAAATGTGCTCACAATTTAAAAGGCTTTTTGAACATAACTCCGTTATCCGAATGTAACGGGCCAGATAAGTGTCTATCATGGGGACCTCACCAACTCTATGGCGACCGATTGGCCACACCCACATAGACTAGCCTTAACCGTCCTACCATACTATCCGTAATAACATAGTCATATCAATGCCTGACGCACCGCATCACGCATGCAACCATCGATACCATAAATGTAACATCCCATTTGAAAACGGCGAAATTTTTTTTTTTTTTAAACGTTTCCAAATATTTCAAGCAGTAATCGTAGAGCATTGGAGCGAAAGAGTAATCGATTCATAACAAACATCAACCATAGTGTAACATTGTAATGATTACATTAATCCTAGAGTTTGAAATTGAATAACCGAAAGCGATAAAGATAGATAAGTCTCCGGCCGCACGTCTTCATCGCTGCTTGCCTCGATCTTCGATCCGTATTCCTCCGGATCCTGATGCTATAGCCGAGATTCAATTCACCGCATTGAATCTCGTGTAACGGTTAATCTCAAACCCAAACAATACAAAAGATACGTATAATGATATTCTAGACAATACAACAAGATATCACTACATAAGCATACAAACGATGCATGATCATTATGCCGACAAAACATAAGCATTACGCAGCAAGATGTAAAGCCCCACAATGTAAAACAACAATAACAGCTTGCACTATTCACCAAAGGCCACGATACCACTCGTGTTCTCGCGCTAGAAAACATACGGCGTTATCAAACTATAACCCGTGTAAAACTGTCTCGTATATCGGTCTACGAACATATCTATCACACATATATGCATTTAAGAAGTACAAGATTAGTGTTACAAGACGCGTCCGTACCTTCGTTGACGACGTTAGGTACTTCCGGCGAAAACGTACTTTTTACTTTAAAAACGTGAAATGTTCACTCAATGCACGTCGGGGCAAACAGAATTCAAGAAAATCGAGTTTCGATGCCCTATCGAGTAATATCACTTTCATTAGTGATTTGACATCATAACTCGGCATTTTAGGTAAAATTACCATTTTGCCCTTCTACCCCTAATTTGGCGGAATTTCGCGTAACTTCGTTACTTTGACCGTATTCCATTTCAAAATTATCCCCACTATGTTTTTACCTCGTCAGCATCTTTCAATGCAATGAGGCATAAAAACAAGCATAGGAACAAATTCTAAACTTCCTAGATCAAAACAACAAGCTCTACTATAACTACCGAAAGAACTACTAAACTAAAAACTAAGGACAAGAACTTACTCTGGAGCTAAGGCAAAACTTTTGCGAGCTTCTCACTCTAAGTTTCGCCAAGGTAGAGAGAAGAAAAGGTGTGAAGAATGAAGAAGAGAGCTTGCTATTTATAGAAAAATTTCAGACAAGGGCGGGTATTAACAAAAAGTCTTCGTAAATGATTCTGAACCGTTGATCTAGGGTTTTGTAAGATGCAATCTTGACCATTCAAGGTCTTGGCCGACCTCTTGGTCCCCCAAAAGTCAAAGATTGATTTTTCATCTTGCTTTATGGCCTCCTATCCGATAAAGCTACCCGACGGTGTCCGTTTCGCGATTTCGAAACTCAAAAATCCGGCATGTAACTTTGAAGATCTTTTCATCCTCTTTCATATTATCTATTTTGATCCTCTTTTTGATCATATCCAGGTATTCTCCGGTGCGTCGAAGATATTCGGACAAACGCGTCCGGCTACTTTAAATCGCTTCCGATAGAACCAACTTCCGGACAATAATTCGCCGAATCGTAAAACGTCCAAAGGGTTGCCTAACTTAATCCCGTGTTTGAAAACACGCAATTGTTTCTATAGGTTCTCACTTTGCCTATCCGGCTCTACTCTATCCGATCGCCTTTCCGTCTTATTAGGAATTAGGGTTTTCTTGCCATGGAATCGACGTCCTGGTAAATTCTTTCTTCGTGTAAAAATTCACTTGTTCTTAATTTGATCAGTCTGAAAAGACTTTTACCTCTCGGTTTACCTGTAGAATTTATTTCTAACTTTTCCTGGCCCGCCTATAAGCCGACTCACCGCATTATATTATTATTTTATTCTAATTACCATTTTAATTATTTAAACAATTCTTTTTAATTAAAAATAACCATAATTTCGACCCCCTCTTTTAAAAATTCAGATTTATTTATTTTTCTATAATTTTTTCCATTTTTTAAAAATATAATATTTTTTACCAAAAATTCGTTTTACCCCCGCCTTCGTTAGGCTTAATCGGCCTAATTTCTTCGCTTAGTGATCTTTTCAGATCGTGTTTCTTCATATATTTATCTTTACTAATTTACAGTATATTGTTATCTTTCAAACTTCTATACCGATATTGTCATTTTATATCCTATGTAAAATATTAAAAATGTTTACCCCATCAAGTTACTTTATGATTCTCAAATGCTTTTTAAACTTTTCTTCAAGTTATTTCCTCTGAAATAATTTATTAAATTCTCATAATTTAGGGATATCACTTCCATATTTTTCTCATAATTTTTCATGATCTTTCAAAGCATTTATCATAATACTTTTAGACTGTTTTTATCACCATTATATCATTTTTAGTCATTCTGTTCATCGATTTTCCCGTAACTTTTTCAACAATTTACTCTATAATTATAACAATTTTCTATAATAGTTTTATCTCATGAATTTACTTCATTAAAATATTCATTAATTTTCCTTTATCTCGTAAATTCCTTTAAATGCATTTGCTAAAATCCGGTATTTTCATAGTAGTACTTTAATGTCTTAATAAGCTATTGAAATGTTAAATTATAAGGTAATTATAGGAAGTTGTTTCAAGTTGGTATCAGAGCCCCGTGTTTCGAGGTTCTTTGTTTTTGTCTTTATAATTACATATGGTTTCATTGGCAATATACACTAGTTAAAGATGTTCTTCCCCTTTATTATTAGTCTCATTATGTTTTATACTTAACTTTTCTTGGTTGGTTGCATCCTTGGGAGGGGAGAGGGGTGCAAATCTAGAAACACATTGTGTGAGAAAGACGAAGAAGGAGGAAGCAATTTTTTGGATAATGTTTAATTAAATTGCAAGCTAGATTAGGTGGTATTTTGTTTGGAATGCATGAATTGTTAAGTGAGTATGTTATTGCAGCTATGAGTTATTTTTGTGATCATGAAGAATTTGGGAACTATTTAAGTGGTCGGGAATCATAATAGGAAGTAACTTTAGGGGCATACAGATATTAAGTTTGTAGAGGAAATGTATAGCCAAATGTAATTGTGAATACTAGATTGGGTTTGGCTGGCTAATGAGATGGTATAATGACCAATGTGTGGTTCTACTCAATTGAGAGATTAAGTCTTGTAACATTGACTAACCGACCGTAATCATGGTAGCGATATTTATTAATGAGATTTTTGGATAAAATATTAGAGAAAAAACTTAGGATCAAAAAGTAAAAGATTAATGATGAAGAGAGCCCAAAATAAAAGTTTATGTGGTGCAATTGTTGACATGAAAATCATTATCTTCAATTCAATTAAGGTTTAAATTTCACATATTCAGGTATATAGTTGAGTTGATAAAGAAATGCGAACAAGATTAGACAAAAGTTATATGTAGTGAAGTGTGATAGATTGGGGGGTTTGACTTTAGGATTAATTGTTAGAAAAATACATATGTATCGTGATAAGTGGTCTTATTTGTCACGGAAGTTTTCTCTCGGTGAGCACTGGTGAACGAAAGTTTTTTTTTTTGGGATCAAAATTGCCACGTAAGTTTACAAAAACGCAAAGAATTTTGCCCTCCGTTAATTTTGACCGTTGTTTAACCGAGCGCACACTTGGCATGTCACCTCATCACACGGGCATGCCACCTCATCAATCAAATAAGAGTTAAGTATCATTTTTGCCCCGAAGTCTTCGTTGATGAGCAATTTTGCCCTTCGTCCCCCAATATTAAATTTGACTATTAAATCAATCAAAGAACACACATGTGATGTTTTTTTGGGTCAAGAGTTGAGGCATGTTTGGATGAGGGGTGAAAATTTGTTTTGGGATTAGGCACAAAATTGCAACCACTAAATAAGGCCCTTACTTAATTTAATCTCCTTTAGAAAAAATATGAAAATAAATTCTGCACTTGTGAAGTTCTCCTTTTGCCCTTCATTAAACTCCAGAATGACATATTTGACCTTTACCAATTGACAAAGGTTGTGCCATATCATCACCTACAAAATTACAATTTTTTTCCTAAGATTTTCCTTTATCTTTTTCCAACACATTTTTTTCTCACGTTCATCTACCCACTTATAAATAAGGTCGTATGTGAAAAGAGTACTTTTGCTACATATAAAATATTTTTAACTAATGTTAACAATTTTATTAAACTAAACAATTCAATTAGTAGGATCTTGTAATAAGGAATACTTTCATGGGAAAATTGCAACCATGTCCCAATTAACAAACTTAATAACAATATCAAATGCAATGAAGTTTCAAAGGACCTGGGAGCTATTAATTCCAAACATGCAAGTACAATGTTGTTCGTTTGTTAGTAATGACAAGTTTAGAGTGTCTGATAGCAACTTACACAGCAAAGAGTGACTACAAAAAATATTAGTTCAAAAGGCAAATACAACTTATACATGTTCCTCTTTGCGTCATCCCTTATTGATTGTGTATTGTCATCTACATTCTCCTACGCACATGACCATTTTCTCCATTGAATTTAATAAAATTTTCTACTCCTTCATCATCTACAAGGTACATAAAGGTTATTGCATAAAGTTAGCGTGAATTTCATAAAAATTCTACTATTTTATTTTCTAACAATTGATGCTATTGTTGGGATCCATACACGCAGCGAAATGATTCTCATCCATTAAAAGTTACGAATCTCATTGAGAGGATCTATCAACGGTATTTAAATCAAGGTTCGTTAGAAACCGTACCTAAGCGAACTCGCGAGTGTCTCATTCAATTTGATCTCGTGGGCTACCTACTTGATCAACATGAGTCGACTTTGCGAATCCACTCCCCCTACCAGATCCACACGAATAGCCTCTAACACCGACGACGTCGTGCTAGCGTCTTCGCATTTTTGCGTCACTCACTTTTCTCTCTAGGGTTTCTCGCGCGTTTCTAATACGTCTTGCAAAATGACCCGTAGGTTTTCAAAACTCAATCGACGTATTTTATTCAAAATTAATCCTTATTAATCTTGAAATTTGAATTTGGATTAAAATAATATATTAATTAAATCTATCCAATAGATATAATCTAATCTATTTATTTAATCCGAATTAAAAGCCTTTTGATTTAATTTATCTCTATAAATTAAATCTGAGATATGATATCTATCTATTTAATTAAATATGAGATACTATATCTCAATTCAAATTAAATTAGATATATGATATCTCAGATTCAAAAATTAAATCCGAGATACAATATCTCAATTTGTTTTAGATATTTAATTTATCAAATAAATTAAATACAAAAATATATTATATAATAATAGTATAATCTCTATTAAATAATACTATTATATTATTTTCGAATTTAATGATATATATATATATATATATACTCCCTCTGGTCCTTATTATAAGGCACCAACTTACAAGTTTATTTGATCCTTTTATACAAGACTTCGCTTTATTCCCAATACGCATTAATTATTTGTTTCCATGTGTCCCGCCACAATTAATGAGGGCAGTAGAGTGATAATTAATATAATATTAGAATTTAATACAATCAAGGGGGGCAATATTGGAAGTTACTTAAAGTGTAGGGTAACTTTATTGACTTTAACTACTTTTATTGGTTTGTGAGAATTGTTAGTTGGTGCCTTATAATAAGGACCGTGCAGGAGTATATATTCATCCTAGATTAAATATCGTATTCATTAAATCCTAGACATATCTAAGATTCAATGAATCTAGACACTTTTGCTCGTGTCGCTATTCTTGTGTGACCTTGCATGCCCACATGAGACGGCGAATGCCAATACCGTACCAGCCCACAAGTCGCAGCGGCCTCTAGCAAGACATTGCAACTACCCAATTCATATTGGGATCGATAATACGATACAACCTATCGCATAACCATGTCACGTCCCTTTTGTCACACGATAATTTGGTCAAAGATGAGGCATGGATAATGTCAACTTCATGTTCTTGACCATTACTTTCTCGATTCTTGAGTAGTCTAATAATAGAAATGGAAACTCCTTTCCATCGTAAAGGGCACATACATTTCGACCACCATCGAGGGGCCCAATATTATCTCTACAAAACGCTTTGTGACAAATTCCATCTCGACCATTCACATTCCTCTCGCATGAAAACTACTCACTGTCAAAGGTGACTTTTGACTAGGTCAAAGAGCGCCGATTCATCATGTAGGAATCCACGATGATCTCTGTGTCAAAGACGGACACGGTTATACATGAGAAAAGCTTATGACTTAATCCACGCAAACCTTTCTCATAGTGGGCCTGGCCCAACACCTTGTACTCTTAGAGTGCCTATGACTTTGATTCGTATCTCCATACCTCATCAAAGTCATACTCGGTCTTATTTCATCTTCGCTCCCTAGATGACCGACTGTGTGACATTTAGGATAATCTATAAGATATATCCAAGGATACAAGCTATCACTATAAACATACAAATGAAATGATAACTAAATGAAGAATACTTTAAATGACATTAATGTTTAAAGTACAATGACTTGCCCCTAGGTCATAATTTCCAACAACCTACAATGGTTCTCAACTCCTCATATGTAGTGCCTTTCATATAAGTCATATTTATGCCAAATAATTCCTGTATCATGACTATTTTGCATGGTAATTTTGAGCTCTAATATGGTTGATTTGATAAAATATGTTAGAATTCATGCACATGTGGAAAGAAGAGATAGATGAAGTGAGTTGTTGCATTGTAGCTACTATCCCGCACTTAGGCGTTAAAAAAACGATGCATTTAAATGCATTTTGAAATCGCTAAATGCATCCCCGAAATCGCATGATGGTGCCGACATCATGCTACAACATAGTAGATGATGCTTTGAACTAGCATTACAATGATACCCTAATACTATAGCATCATACATAACGACATGTTATATATTGTGTTACGCCGATCTTTTCTCAATAATTTTAGAAAATATAGGTAATTGAGCTAAACATTTAGACTCAAAGCTCACTTGATAGAAACAAATAGAGAACGCAGAATTGAAAGGAAGATCTATAGAATCTCGCGTTAATTAAAGAAAGAATCAATCAGCCGACTTAAGGAGTCAGCCTAACAAAATTGGAAAAAGCCCACCACCGGACATATGGCGCAAAGGACCTGACTATAAAGAGAAAATACGGCTAGACCTAAAAAGAGATCGAGAATTAGTAGTGAAAAAATAGCACGACGAGACTCAAGTCGAGGGATCAGGATTCATTGAGAGAGCTGCAGGAAGACTAATTCGTAATAGAATTTAGACGGAGCTTAAGAAGATGTAGAGGCGTTGTGTGACAAACGTCCTCTACGCTCACAAACACTCGGGGCGACCTTCTATTTTAACTTTTCTTTATTATTTTTTATGGATCATTTTTCTACAAGCTCGATCGTGCTTCCCTCATCGCCCATGAACTAAATTTCATTGGCCGAGCGAGGATGGATTCTTAAGTTGTAGTATGAACCCGCATTGTTAGTTTTTACTTTAATAAATTCAATTTGCTTAATTGTGATTTGAATGTCTTATCTATTAGTTGGCCACTAATAGGCAAAAATAGTGGTTTTAGCTTACTTGAAGGGAGTTAAGGTTAGACCTCTATTAAGTAAAGGTGTGCTAGGCGAGCCCCGTGTGGTTCGATCTAAACTCGTAAGCTACAGGAATGAGTTTACCTCATATAGCCAATACACCTAAAGTTAAGTTGATGTTCTAAGCTTGAAAATCACCATAAGAATATGGGAGAAGTAGAGTAAGGAACGTACGTACAGGATTGCGTGCTTCGCATAAAAAAGTTGTGGTTAACCGAACCTAATATTGTGGATATGTAGTTTGCAGTATTATTGTAGAAGTTGTGCAGCAAAATATTGTAGCAATGCCTTATAAGCAATCTGGGGGATCAATGCGACTTAAGATGAAGTCTGAGCTCTGCCTATTTGAACTCTAATTTTCTCAAACCGTAATGTCGATCATTTTCTTTATCTTGTTATTAATAGCAATAGTTAAACCAACCATCATAATTGTTTCCATCACGCAGCTTTTGTTGTATTACTAGCTGCATAATTAGTATTACCGTGGGATGATACACTCACTACTATATTACTTTGTTCGACTGATTCACTTGTCACAAGTGGATTTTGACCAACACTTTCTTTATGGTTCTTGTTCTAAAAACCACACCCCACATATTACAATCATATTCTTCTCCATTTAAAATTGTCTTCCCTATATGCATGAAACATAATATATGATTTCCAAATGTATTCGCCATCTTTTCTGCCACACCGCAAAACAAAGTTGTTGCTAACCATTACATAGCAACATTAATCACTTTAAAGTATTGTATTGATGACATGTTTTGAAATCACTTTAAGAGTTACAAACACAAAGCTTCATCCTTTACATTTATATCCATGTTTAAGCACTCAATGAAACAACAACATAAATGATAAAGGTAATATACAATTAACAAGCACTGAATGCTTTAAAGTTGTCAATGGCTGCTCTAAACTTGTCATTACTAATAAAGGGCAAAATTGTACTTTCATATTTGAAATTAATAGCACCCAAATTCCCTTAAGACTTCATTGCAATTTGATGATTTTTGTGGGTATAATTGCAATTTTCCCTACTTTTATTACCGTATAAAACTTTAGTTGGTTGAATATCATTTTGTTTAAAAAAAAGGATCATTTGCATCGGCACAAGCAATGTATTAGTTTTCATTAATTGTTTTTAAAAGAATTAAATTGAAATTTATAGTTTGTTTTATATTATCATCTCTGTAACTAGTTTGGGGTTTGTGACTGCCCATCCCAACACCAAAAATTTATAATTATATTAATAGCAAATGCAAATATTCAAAATTTAAATATTGACACATCATTAAAAAAATAGAAGAAAATTAATTTTTGTTTTTAAAATTAAAAATCATTAGACTCAAATATTATTAGTTGAAAATTTTGATCAATATTTTCCGTTAACAATGATGCCTAGTAGAGAACTTAAAATTGGTGGAAAAAAGAGAATGTAAAAATTAGAGGGAGAATGACATTTAAATACCATATGAACTTCCAAAACTCATAGATGTCTATTGAAAAGGGAAAACGATAGAGGTACGCAGTAGGAATTTGGGTTTTGGATATTTGGGCAAAAGACCAAACTACATTTTCCTTCACCTCTTCTCTCTCCACTCCCGCCTTCTTCCTCTACCTCTCTACCATTGATATTTGCATCACAACCTCTTCCCTGCAGGCCATTAATCTCTCGCTTCAAACTTTCCCCAATATTATTGTTGTTGCTTCTCTCGCCTCTTTCTCTCTTTTTGGACTTCCTTGTTCAATCTCAAAATTGCTCTCTTCTTCTTCGTACTTTGACCCCACATGCGCGACAAAACAGACTCAAAAACAAAATGGAGCATGTAACATCCATTTCCAAAAGCAAGATATTTTTTTTCATAGTATCATCAAAGTGTAGCACGGAAAGCACCGAGGAATCGATACATTTATTCAAATCGCGTAAGTCCGGGCTGATTTACAGAAGCGGTGCATTGACCAAGAGTTTTCAAAATGAATAACAACAGAAGAAAGTCTTCAAATGACTCAGGACGGCCGCTCGCCATTCTCCTCGGTCCTCGGTTCTTCCGAACCCGACGCCATGAGAAGAGCCGAGATCCAATTGCAATTTGGATCTCGCAAATTCAACCTCATAAATACGACTACATATACACGACAACAAAGAATCAATACAACAGTCCACAACAGATGTATGATTAAAAACACATAACCACGTATACAAGATAATAACCACGTATGTAACATAACCGTATTTACAACAATAATAACTCTCAGATGTGATATAACCTCGTATGTAACATACCGTGTATATAGCATAACCTCGTACACTACTACACAACAATCATATACAATCATATAATAAACATTAGAGCTAGTGTTACAAAGACGCAACGTATTCAAGGGATTATGAAACGATACGTTTTAATAAAAACGGTAATTTTTGACAAGGTGCAAACAATGGTACGACGGCGGTACAACAAATGTCCGATTATCTCGTAGCATCTTATAAGGATAAAAATTTATCAACTTCTAGCAGAGATAATGCATTTAGGTACAAATTACCATTTTGCCCCGAACCCCTAATCGGCGGAATTTCGCTGAGCCGCTTTCGCTCTATCTCCATAATTTTGACAGATCTTTCCCTCCTCATATTTTGAAATATATATCATTTTTTACTCCTAAATATGATATCTAGACCATCTTGAAAAATTTAAAGATAAATCTAAAGATTCCTACTATATCTACCGAAAGAACTACCGAAACTAAAGACCAGGGACCAAAGAACTTACCTGACTTTCTCCAGAAGCTTTCCTCTAAAACCTCTCTATGTTTCCCGAATTTGGCGTGAAGAATGATATGGGCGTCATATTTATAGAAGAAGATGTGGACGCGAATTTCAACAAAAGTCTTCAGATCGGATTTCAACCGTTTGACGCACTTTGACACGTGGCTCGATCTTGTCCATACACCTTCTGTGCTGACATCATCCTTCCAAGAAGATGATGTCATGCATGCCGACTTACCGATAGCGTTTCCCCGATCGGTGTCCGAAACGCGTAATCTCTGCGAAACTCAAAATCCGGGAACTAGGTTTTGAAGTTCCATTCTTTCTTTTAAAACTACTGGGTTAACTAAATTTTTTGATCCCATTACGAGTATTCCGTTATCCGCCGAAGATTTTCGGACGTACACCAACGGCTAATCAAAATCACTTCGAGAACCACTTTTCTTGCGTAAAATCACCGGTTCGCACATGACCGGATCTAAGTAACCATATCCCGGTTCGTAAAACACTGCATGCTTATAAGTCACTTTTAGCACTATCTCGCCTTATCTTAATTATCCCAGACTTAATACGCCGTTGGTTTCAAACGATTTCAGACCGCTCAATCCGAGATAGAATTTCACCGGGTTCATAAAAGGTCCAAAGGTAAAAGACTAAATTTCTATATCTTGAGGTAGAATTTCATTTCTATCTCGTTCTCATATCTCCCGTTGGCTCTTTACCGATTATATTATTATTTTATTCAAAATATCTAGATATTTATTTATTTTTCTAAGCTTAAAATATTTTATTAATATTTTATTATTTTATTTATTATTTATTTAAGTATTAATTTCGAATTTCTCCTTTAAATTAATTATTTACTAATTAATTTACTTATATCTTAATCTAAACAATTAGCCACTAATTACTTAATTAGCCACTTACTAATTGTTGATAATTTTCATAATTAGGATAAATTATTATCTCACAACTATTGTACTGACATTGGTATTTTATATCCCATTTAAAATATTAAAAATCATTGGGTCACTTATGATCCCCAAAATAATATTTAACTGTTGCCTCATTATTTTCCAAGGGAAATTATCCCAAAATTCCTAAAATTAGAGACAACATACTTTCTAATTTTTAGCAAATATTTTATTGCCTCATAGAATTTATCATAATATTTTTAGGCCATTTAATGCCCTAAAAATACATTTTAGCTCTTTATTCACCCTACTTTCAATAGAAATTACCTTAGAAAATAAGGTAATTATTACACTAGTTTTGAAACCACATATTCACCTATTTCCACAGGTATTATTTACCTAAATATGATACTTATAATAAATACGATTTTTAGGGTATTATAGAGCAAAAAATGGTATTCAAAATCATATATACGCTTAATGTCACAATCGATTTGCATGAGTTTCTAAATCCTAATCAAAGCAAGGCGGTGGTAAGAAACTTTGGAAGAAAACCATCATGACTTGTGATCACTCACGTTTCCACTTAGATCGACCACCATTTCTAAGATTTGGATAGAACTGAGATCAAGGAAATTTAAAAGAGGAAGTGGTGATTTCCTATCGAGTACTAACATTCATGCCCTTTGACAAAATTCATAATGGCATTTACAAGAGCAATAATGAGTTTGACAAGATTCGTATGTAATGGTTTTCACAAGAGCGTTTCCCGATAGAAAACGCAGATGTGATTCACCAACATTAATAAACTTGTCAATCCCATTACAATTTTTTGTCAAATGTTGGTGAATCCTTACTTACATGTTTTCTTCAAGAAATGCTTTTCTCAAAATCATTACAATTTTGGTCAATCCCATTATGAATTTTAGTGAAATGTGATAAGTCCCAATTTTGCAATGTATTTCCATTACTTTGTGATTGATTTTCTTAGAATTTCCATGATTAAAATGCTTTGTCATGATCAATTGTGAATGAAATATGAATATGGGAAACAAGGTTTAAAAGAGCTTAAATGATGCAATTTGGAAGTTATCATGTGCGTAGGCAAAAACGGCTTTTAATTGTTGTCATTTTGAGCTTAAATATCATTGATGGCTCGATGTTGCAGCGATGCTTACAACATTGCATTGGAACTTAATAATGAAAATCAGTAAAGATATATTGCCTTGTAGATAGGACAAATTTTCTGGATTAAATGGCAATCAAGACAAATTAATCTTCCTACAGGACTAGACAAAAAAAGTGACAAGCCCAACCCAAAGAAGGAAAGCCGGAAAAGCAATGAAAGGAGCCTAGCTATAAAAGGAAAAGAGTCAACCCTAAAATCTCTCGTGCCTTGTACCTCGACTCAACAAGAACATTTGGCGGCCGAGTTGCATGCTGCATGTAAATCTTCCGAGACCGACAGACAACTACGTATAAGGTCTCTAAGACAAAGAATACGCTATTGTACCTCACCGTAGAAGTTCCACTATGTTAACAAGTTCCTTCGACTATCTTCTTAGCGTTCATCTTTCCTAATTTCATGGATAAAACTACGTCAAATTCAATTGTAATATTTTCACAAGCCATGAACTATATTTCTGCTTGCTAATCAATACGAACCTTGATTTGTAGATTTAAACCAAATTGCTTCTTTTAAAATTAGTATAACTCCGCTTATTTAATGTTGTATATGTTTACTGTCGGTCTTGCTTGTTGAATGGCCATTAATGTGCAAGAGTTGTGATCTTAATTTACTAAAGGGAATTAAGAATAACCATTAAACAATGTGTGTTAGAGCACGCATAATTCCATTTAAGTTTATAAGCTTCGAGAAGTTTATCTCACAAAACTATATACCTTATTTTGCATGATTTCTCAACCCTAAAATTCCCATAGGCATATAAGTGGATAACTAAAGAACTTTGCTATAGCTTGCGGTAGCAATCTGGGTAAAAGCGCAAAGAAAGGGGAAAATCGGGAGTTTAGCCTATTTTTATTCTAATAACTTCAACCATATTAATTTTTAGTCTTCATTCCAATTTCAATTTTAGTAGTCTACATCATTCACATCACATCAAAATATCTTTTATTTTACCATATCAAGCAAAATCATTCATCATTTTGCATGCATGTTATAGTGTCATAAACCTCGCGACGATACTCTATTTATCATTTTATTACTTGTTTGACTAGATCACTTGCCATATATAATCATCAACAAAATGCCACAAATGTTAGTGAATCCTGACTTACATGTTTTCATCACCAAACTTTTTTGTCAAAATCTTTACAATTCTTGTCAAAACCATTACTAAACTTGGCAATCTCATTACAAATTTTGTGAAGCCCGCTCTACTATTCACCTTATTCTTCTCCTTAGTCTCCGGATTTCTCCAATATTCTCAAGCACTCCTCCACCTTCCTCCACCTTTTGCCTTCTCTTCGGGCCAGTGGACAACTTTTATCTTAACTGCCGCTAGCGAGCTTATCACCACTCGCTACACCCCCTCTTGGGCCTATAAGCTTTCTGGCATGGGTTAGAGGGATCCCTTTAATTAATTACCTTTTCTTTATTACTTAGCCCATTTAATACTTAACAGTTAATGTGAGCGAGCACGGATTTGGTTTGGACAAGTTCATTGTACCGATAAACATATAAAATCCATACGAGAGGTAAATCTCCAAAGAGTTAGGTATAGTTATCCTAACAAAAGTCTGATCAAAAGCAAATTACTCATCAAATATAATAGTACAAAAGTGATAAGGCATCCTATTTTCTTCAATTCCCGCAATATGCCCTACCTTCTTCTGGCCTTCCACTCTGCTACCGCTTTTGTATCTCCAAAATGGTCTCGGAGTTCAAAGTTCAACCCTAGAGTAACTGTTGTAAACTCATATACAATATGTATGCAATGCATGTAATGCAAATCACAATCAGGATAAATAAATGATAAACATGGTATGTAACGTCCCCTACAGACCGCACTCGGTCAAGACAAGCCCCTCGGAACTCCCAGTAGCTCGAGGGCCTCGGTAGTCGTGGTGGCCAACCCTAACCACCTACCCCTCCCGAGGCCTCGCAGCCATCTAAGGACACATGTCAATAGGCCCTATCTACCTCATATACCTCGAACTTCGCAGCAACCCCTGTGACATCACGGCCCCGCCCCGGGCACTATAGTCCCACCTTACGCCCTCGGACTTCAAAGAATAACCTAAGGACATCGCAGTCCTATAGGCACTATGACCCCAACATACTGACTTCGGTAGTAACTAAGGACACGCAGTCCACTAGGTACTACGCCCCAACTCCTACATTATGATAAAACACACACGCGAGAGTAACATAGAGTATGCAAGTTAATAGTTACTACCTCGGTACTCATTGGATATAGTAAACTCTTCCTTGACGTTAGAGATATTCCCACCGTACATGCTATCACCCTAGATACGGCAAAACATTATGGTTTCAATCACATATACAACCTTTTTACTTCAATTTCCATACATTTCGCTTTACACCAGAATTTTTCTGACCCTAACCCAACTTCACCGATTGTTAATAAATTCTAGAAAAATCATATTGAAGTGAAAATCAGTGGATATTGAACCCTTATGGTGTCTAGTTTACTATAAAAATAATTCTAAGTTCATACTGTGGTTCGGGTACTTTCCCTTATTCCCAAACTTAAGCCACTATTCCAAAATGAAGTCCCTGCTTTTGGGTCATTTTCAACAGCAAAGAACTCTAGGTAGGAAAATCATAATTCCATAAAATATTATACCAAAATCATCCTTAGGATATCTAATTTCACCATGTAAAATTTCAAAGAATTTTAACTTCATTTGCCATTCTAAAACCATCGATAAATACACGCCGCCCAGCAAACACCGACCGCAGATTTACATAACTTAAGACTTAGGCTTTTCAGGTTCAAAAAAGGTGATCCTACTTGTCCCCACCCAAAATCACATTTTGGACTCAATGAGAACCTCAAAAATATGAAAATCGTACTGCAACTTCATGTTACACATCCTTGGGCAAAATGCACTGCTAGGTTGCTCACAGGCTTACCTACCGGATTTTCACAGTACGACCTTCTTCTTCTCGAACCAAGACCTTCAGCTGCTCACTTTCCTCCAACACCTTGAGCTCGTCTCTGAAGATTGCAAATGGCCAAGTGAGGTCCTTATATAGACTCCAAGGGTTAGGGCTATTATCCAAGTTTCCGGTTATTATCCATTGGGTCGGGTTAATGCTTCGAATATTTAAATAATTCCTTGACTTTGCTTCTCAAGAAACTCTAGAGAATTCTAGGAAGACGTGGGCGCCTTCCATGCCCTAAAATTCAGATTCCAAGATTGCCCTTGATGATGGTTTTTGAGTTACTAGCGTAGGTTTTTGTCCAAAGGTTAAAATAACACTTCGGGTGGTAATGGTCATTTTGCGGTCCTCTCTCCAAGTTTTGGGGGACCAGCTCCTGCAGCCCATAACGGTGCCATAAATGACCAAGTGCGGTCATTATTATACGTCATTCTCTCGCGTCGATTCAAATTGCGTGGTCTGCATTAATCCGCATTATTTTATTTTCTCTCTCCTCATTATTACTGACGCGTGACTGCCTTCAAGTTACCTTTTCTTTCCGGCCACTGCTGGCGCCATCCCTTTCGGGCTCTGGGGAGTTCTGTACCTGTTTCCTAAAAACCCCGAACCGGTCCTTCTAACTACTTTTTTGCCTGCCACTTTTCCTAACTGCGCCACTTAGTTGGACTTGTGCGGGTCCGATCATCGCCCCTTCTCCCCGACTACGAAGGGCCGAAATACATTGCCTTGGGGAGCAAGAAATCCAGTTTTTAGTATCGCATAATTACCTTGTACTACGTGCTACCCACAAAATCCAACTTCCGACCCCCGTAATGCCACGTGTCCCACGAATCATCATTACTATTGACTTTTCCTTCGCATACGGTCTAGATACTCATTCTCTTCTCTTCCTCATTCATGGACACGCATACCATGTCCCACAGGGTCGAGTTCGGGCCCTACTTATGTCTTTGTCATTATACTGGCTTACCTCTCTGAGCTTGCTTCATCCACAAGTTACTATGTAACTTGTTATAGTTTCCTTCTTATTTTGACTTAGTAATTTCCATCTTAATTATAAGCAATGATTTTTCATCTCAGAGTCCTTAAAATAATTTACGCTCGTAAATTACAGAAGATAAATGCTTCAAATTAGAATCAAACTTCTCATTACCATACTTAATCATGGTTGTGCACATGTTACGTATAGTGGGTGCTACACACTCCACCATAACCACCAACAACACCACAATTTCAACCGCGGAGACATATGCGAGATAGAGAGAGAGAGCTCTGACAACCATTTTTCTCCGGTGAACCTCCATCCTTACTTCCTCTCTTCTTCTTTCCTCAACCACCATCGACCACCTCCACACCATCATCTCCGCCTTTATTGCCGCACCTCCATTTTTTCCACCATTGACCACCATCGTCTCTCTTCTTCTCATTTTTTTTTTAATTTGAGACTGAGCATAATGATAGATTCACCTACATTTTTAAATCTCAATTTAATCCTTGTCATCTTTATATCATTTACAAATATTAATAGATCTTCGAGTGCTTAAATTTCATAGCCAAGATTTTGTATTTAAACATTTTCCCAAAATTATATTGTGATTATTAATGTATTTTTTACAAAAATCCACCCACCAAAACGGGTCAAGCTGACGTGCCAATTTATGATTGGCCTGCCCACGTATCTCCCGGGACGCACGGCGTCGCTTGCTAGAAGGACACTCCGTTTTCCCACTTCTGGACGTCGAGACTCGAGAGACTTCCACGGCTACGATTCGGCCAACCCGATCCCAGAGAAAAACGATGAGAATGCTCCAATTTGAATCGCGATGTTTTCCAGCTCTGTCAATGTTCTTGTTAATTTTCTTCCCTCATCAACTTCACTCTTTCTAACGCACTTTTACGGACCATCATCACCTGTGGTTCAGCTCAATCCCTCCAACTTCAAGTCCAAGGTCAAAATGAAATTGAAAATTAATTTTCTTTCTAATTTAAACTGTTTCCCCTCTTTACCCGCTTTGTGATCCACTATATTTGTTGCCCTGCGCGAAATTGTGATGCAGTCAAGTGAAGTTTTGCGTCTTCTGTTTTTATAACCATATAAATGTTACCTTTTCTTTTTCATCTTTGAAGTTGCTTATTTGTTCGAAGTTCAGATGAAGTTACATTTTGTTTTAGTAAATAATGTTGCATGTTCAAGCTGTTTATAGATCTATTCTAAGGAACTTACTCTAGTGTTTTGATTTTTTCCCTTCGATTTCTGGTATCTTACTTTTCACAGTTGAATCAACTTTTTATAATTCTGTTTTTTATTAGTACAATTCATTCTAATTATATTGCAGTGTAATTCATTATACTATCGCATCATGTTTCTTTCGCGTTTTCGATCGCCATTTTGCCTGTAATATAGAAATTTGTTGAGCCACAACTCTACACAATCAATTTATTAATCATCCTCGCATGCGTGCTTGTACTTGTTCATGTTGTGTTCACTTTGATGGGATATGGCTTTTAGAATATGATAAGACTTTAGGCATATCTATTTATTGACTTGTCTTTCGCTCCTTTCTTCTCTCTCTTTCACTTACTCCCTCCCGTTTCACATCATACTGCATGTGTTTCGTTTTATAGCATTTTCATTGAACTGTATTTAAGATGCATATTTTATTTCTTTTGTAACTCATAGTCTAATTTAGTTCACTATTCCACTGTTGGTGAAACTCTTATCATGTAATGCTTTGTGTATAGAAAATCATTGTTTTCATTTCCTGATTTGATCAAATTTCAATTTCAATTTTGTCGGTATGAATCCGCCTTGGAAGTAATATTTCTAGCTCTTTCCATATTCTAGTTAGTAATACAACTCAATTTGGGAGTGCTATCTGAATGCGGCAGGTCCTCAATTCAAAAGGAGTTGTTCTAGTTGAATTCTTTGCTCCTTGGTGCGGTCATTGTAAGGCTCTAGCTCCTACATGGGAGAAAGCGGCTTCTGTCTTAAAGGGTGTAGCTACTGTTGCAGCAATAGATGTTGATGCGCACCAGGCTCTTTCTCAGGTTGCTTATAGTTCAAATCTTCATAGGCCTGTGTTGTGTTTTGTATCATATTGAGTTTGTTAAAACTGATAAATCCCTTCTTGCAATCAACCTTCTTTAATATGTAAATGCATTATTATAATCACTATTAATGCTAAACCTTTTTTTGAGACCAAGAATAATGTGGTAGTTCGATATAAATCATTGGAATAAGATGAAATGGTCCTAGCCACTTTGGACACTTTGAGTATAGCATGCATTGCTATGTTGCATATGGTTATAGAAATAAACATATGATAGAAATGCTAAATATATTAGATCACTAATTTTCTATCACCATTCATTTCTAGCATTACGTTCTAATTGAACATGACATAGAACATCTCTGTTGCATTTGTTCTTAGTGTAATTTATCCAGCTAAGATGAAACAATATCATGTGATGTTTTTTTATGTCCTTGGTATTGCTGTTCAACTAATTAAATATATTATTAGCCATGTACATATATGTACCTTCAGTGATAATGTACATGATTTACTATTTCCTTTTGACACTCTTATATGAGTGTGCTTCTCTCTATGTATTTAGGAGTACGGGATTAGGGGATTTCCAACTATAAAGGTGTTTACACCTGGAAAACCACCAGTAGATTATCAAGGAGCTAGAGATGTCAAGCCGATTGCTGAATTTGCTCTACAACAGGTTTTGAGAATCTTTTATAGCCTTAATTTTTTTTCCTGAAGTTTTGCATGGAAGTGTTACTGTAGGTGTATGTGAAAGCATTTTTGCTATCCTCATGCAGAAATTTGTGTAATGGGAAAAACAATTTTTGTATACATTTGAAAAAGTTGGATAACTAAATGTCAGTAAGAACTATTTTATTGAACTATACATATATATATTTTTTTCTGTGTGTTGCTTGGTGTCTGGGATGAGTTTTGGTGTTCATGGCTTTAGCATGGTTTGCTTTAAATTTTGTACTTTACATTGATTTGTTGGCCTTGCTCAAGCAAATTATATATCTCTGATAAATTTGAAATATAATCTTGTTACATATTCCATTGAATATTCAATGATAAATTTATGCAAAGATGGCCACTTATGGTTATCACCTCTAACGTGGTTTTTTGTTCACTGCTAAGTTTTTTCTGTTATTGATTGTTAGTCATGCTTAATTATTACGTGCTAATTTTCTGTCTACATGTACAGGTAAAGGCTCTTTTGAAGGAACGTTTGAACGGAAAGGCTACAGGCGGATCTGATGAAAAGTCAGAATCCAGCACTTCCATAGAGTTGAACTCTAGCAACTTTGATGAATTGGTTCTCAAAAGCAAAGAACTTTGGATTGTAGAATTCTTTGCTCCTTGGTAATTGCATTATTATATGTTAAAGAGTAAAATACTTTAACCTCTCTTCCATTTGCCTTAATTACATGGGCTTCTTTATGTTGAAAACATAGACACAAGTTTAAACCGCCAACTCTGTTAAGAATATTGTAAAAAATCTTTTAATTAAAATTTAAATTAGAATAAATTTTATTTACTAATTTACCCTTTATCATATTAAATCCCTAATTTCAGCTAAAATTGTTTTGAATAATTTAAGATTTTTATATTTTCCTTAGCTGTTTTGCAAATATTTATTGTTGTAATACTTTTATCATCTTGGACAAAAGCTTAAGTAATTTAATTAATGTAGACTTAAAATATTGATTGAAAATTTGATGAATTCTTTTAATAATTATATATTTGACTAAATGTATTTCTAAATGTTCATATAAAAAATCGTGTTTAAGAATTATAAATTATATAATTTTTAAACTTACATCATTTATACTATATGATGAATAAAAATGTGTCTGAAATATAATTCTGAGTTTTATAAAAGAAAACCTAAAAATAAGTTTCAATTGATGTGATAAAAATAAAAATATAACATTTTATAATATAATGAAAATTAATTAATTTTATAAGATATTAGAAAGTTTGAAATTAAATGTATTAGAATTATTTTTTGGTTGTATACTTTTTTTTGCAAATATAAATGTTTAAGTAATTCTTATGTTAAAAGGATGGAAATGAAGTCCCAATCTTAAATATGTAAGAGAGGTTTGTATAACATATAGAAGTTTTTTGAAATAGTGGGGCGGTTTTTTTTTTTTTTTTTTTTTTCCTAATTTAGGTAAAACAGATGGGTGATTAGTGTCTTTTGCTCAATGTCGAATGTAGTATGATGGACTGATGGTGGCTTCCCATAGTTGAAGAATACATCGTGATTTTTGGATCTTAAATATCTATTGCCTAACTGAACTGAAGGTACTTCTTCTATCGTATTTGGAGCATTATCCATAATTTTTTTCCTTTTATTTCTTGAAGGTGTGGCCATTGTAAAAAGTTGGCTCCTGAATGGAAAAAAGCTGCTAATAAATTACAAGGAAGGTGAAACTAGGTCATGTTGACTGTGATGGTGAAAAGGTATGCTGCAAATATGATTGTGTTCTCAATTTCTTAACCACAATTTTAACTTCCAAGACAATATATAATTATATATGCTTAAGGCATTTTTACATATATCTTTCTACCGTTATTCCTTAGACTTATTGAGTGATGAACATGGGCCTGAATTTACTTGCCCAATGTTATAGGTGCTGAACACGTGAGAGAGAGGGGTGAAGTGTTTTGACAGTTAGAGTAGGGGCTGGTGCTGACAGTTAGAGTAGGGTGGTGGGGGATGGCCGTAGAGAGGCATGGAAAATATTTGATTGTGGTAGGAGAGTATTGTGCCTTTCGGATACACAGTGAGTTGTTTTCTTTTGCTTAGGGTATGCTTTATAAGACTTACCTCTGTAGAGCAACTTTTATCATTCAGTAATACCTATTTTCTTGAGTGTGTTCCATCATTAAGCAACAGCTCAAGTTTTCTATTAATGTTAGCCAAAACTGATGTAGTTCTGTAGTAAGGAACAATTAGCTCAAGGATGAGCTGAATAGCTACTGAACAATGGTAAAGTGAAAGAACATTGATAAAACAGTGCCTTCTCACTTTAGTTTTTCTTAAATCCCAAACCTCTCTGCTCACTCTCATACCCCTTCCGTACCTGCCATGTTCCCCTCCCTCTATTCTAAATTTTCTGACATGCTGGAACTAGCCAAGGAAGCCTCCCTATGATTCTCCTTAATTTTCCTTCAGCTTCCAGGTTATTGCTCTAGGCTTCTGTGCCTTGTTTCCCTTTCTAGTATAAATCTAAGAGGCTCTGCCCTCCCAACATGAGTCCTATCACAAAGCTCTTTATGTCCATCAAAAGGTTCCTTACTGTTATATTTACTTTGTTCAATACCACCCTACTGAATGACACTTCTTCAAATTGCTTGAGTTGTTTTCTTGTAGTTGAAGCTCACTTGTCACTATTGGATAAAACAAAAGCATCAGCTGATGCGCTATAATTTCTAATCTGATTCTCTGATTTTCATAGATTCTGACATTTCCTTTAATCACACCATACTTTACATTATTGTACTGTTATTTGATGACTCTAATGCTTTCTGTAATATTTCTGTGCCATATCTTGCGTTTTATGTTTTTAGAGTTTGAGGCGTCAGCATGTTTGTTTCACGTCAAGATTCAATGTTTGTAGCTCTATATGATTCTAATATCATCCTTTGACAGCTTCCTATTTTCCTGCCTTTTTCTGTTTTACGTCTGTATAAGGCAGTCTTATTTTAATCATTCAAGTTAGATTAAACTAGATGGTCTTAACTAGATAATCTTTTTTTGTACTTCTTCATTTTTATTTTCTCACTAAAAATTCTGATAGTACTGTTGTTACCAGTCTCTGATGAGCAGGTTCAATGTTCAAGGATTCCCAACTATCTTGGTATTTGGTGCTGATAAAGATATTCCAATTCCATATGAAGGTGCAAGGACTGCCTCAGCTATTGAATCATTTGCTCTAGCACAGTTGGAAACGAATGTTGCGCCACCTGATGTGACTGAGCTAACGGGTCCAGTAAGTTTTCACAAACATTACATCCAATTGTACTTGATCATTGGTTAGGTTGAACCAGGGCGTATGGAATTTTATGTAAGCTTTTCTATAGGATGTTTTGGAAGAGAAATGTGGTTCTGCTGTAATCGTTTTGTTGCTTTTCTTCCTGATATTTTGGATTCCAAGGCTGAGGGGAGGAATCGACACCTTCAGCAATTGTTGTCAGTTGCTGAGAAGTTTAAAAGAAGCCCTTACAGGCAAGTAGATATGAATCATTTTTACTTAACTTTTAATTAATATTGCTTTTTTGTGTAAGCTTTTCAATTTAACATTGCTTGGCCTCCTCTAATCTCAATATATTCTCTTTTGTCAAACTACATATTTTCCAAAATCGAGCTGTGTTTTTCAACATTTAAACCATGTTCAAATATGCCTAAAAATATGAAATAACTAAAATAAGAAAATCAATTAAGAAAAGATATGACGTAAGGTTTACTTCAAAATTTTATATATTTTAACAACTTGATTTACATATTTAGTTAACTTTCTTAGTTAAATTAGTTAATTGATCAAAGGGAGATTAATGAAATATATGAATTAATGAATTTAATTGCCTAATTGAAAAGACGAAACCCTCAAGTTTAATAACACTTATACCACCGTGAAAACTCATAGTGAAATAAGCGATGCTAATTAAACTCATTAAAAACTAATCACATTTAATTTCAAAATAATTTTAGAAATCTTGTTTACAATTATCCAATTGAACAATTAGACAATTTATCAACCCAATTAAACAATTAAAATGATAAACTGAATTGTCAATTAAATTAATAACTAAAACTCAATTAATAATTCAATTGACAATCCAAAGGTTGCAAACAAAACTCTAGCAATTGTCTCAAGCATAAAAACTTCAAATTATCAATCTAATCCAAAAGAAATATGTTCACAATCTAAAATTAGATTGTTCTCAATTAACACAACTTGAAACCCTTTAAAACTAAACTATCTCAAGTCTTGAATTAAAAGATAAAAAGAACAACACCCTTGTAATCTTCAAGTGTAAGTTCCTAGCTTTAGCTTCTACGCCTCCCAAGTTGCCTCCCAAATAAGTTCAAGCTACCATGATATTCTCCTTTCCAAACATTATACAGCCACACAAATGCATGAGGGAAGAATTAATTAATCTATGCTTGGACACACACTGCCGCGCGTGAATTGGTCAAATGGACGGCGGGTCCGCATAGATGAATGGTGATGAATTGATGAATCAAATCAATCCCCGCGAGTGCCCGCTCCTTCGCGTGTGTCTTTGCGGCGTTGCTCTCTCCTCTTCTCCGCGTACGGCCTCACGAGAGCGTAAACCTTCTCTTGGCGGCTAGGTTAATTTTTATTCAAGTAGGGAGAGTTTTGGGTACCAACTTGAACCCATTAAAATTTAAGAAGCCCAATACAATTTCACCATTAGATTTCTTTTCGCCTTCCCTGAAAATTTTGCACTATCGGATCTTCTAATATAATAAAATCGTGATCTATCATATATTAAGAAATATTATTTAATAACAAGATATCAATTAGAATATTAATAATTTAAGCCCAATAATCTCATAATTAATTCAGATTTATATTATTTCCTAAAATTAGCTAACAATCCAAATATTATCTAATAATTCCTAATTAGCCTAAAATAGTCTCCAAAATAAATGAATAAAGCGAGATAAAATAAATTAAAATTGGGATTTATCAACTTCCTAATGTATCCCTAGATTCATCTCGTTTCTCATAGTTAAGACTTAAGCATCTAGCCCCATAATATATCTCAGATCTCATATATTATTAAGAATGGAAATTCTTGAGTTTCAATAACTAGTTATCAGTAATACCCGGATATTTATAATATTTCTTAAATATTTCTTTTGAGTCAATGTTATCTATTTAAGATAAGTGAAATTATGGTCTCAAATGTTGAGCATAATTAGTTTATTTTACCAGAGAAAAATCCTCACAAAATTAG
The DNA here is from genome assembly GCA_019022615.1 of Acacia melanoxylon. Taxonomy (NCBI): domain Eukaryota; kingdom Viridiplantae; phylum Streptophyta; class Magnoliopsida; order Fabales; family Fabaceae; genus Acacia; species Acacia melanoxylon. The sequence goes on along the minus strand of JAFJYJ010000045.1, from coordinate 36,627 downwards.
AAGGAATAATATGCCAAAAGCCAAAGATGTATTTTATGGCAAAATGGCCCAAAATATTATGATAAATCTTAAAGGGTAGAGAAATAAATATTAAAAATTAGGAAGAATATTGTCCTTAATTATAGGAATTTAATAAATTACTTCCATAGAGAAAGTGGGTAAAATTTAATATTATTATAAAAGCACTTTTGCTCTAATATTTTTAATATTTTACATGGGATATAAAATACCAATGTCAAGAAATAGTTGTGAGATAATAATTTTTAATTATCCTAATTAAGAAAATTATCAACAATTAGTAAATGACTAATTAAGTAATTATTGGCTAATTACTTAGATTAAGATATAAGTGAATTAATTAGGAAATAAATAAAAAATTAATTAAAAAAAGGGGGCGAAATTATTAAATAAATAAATGAAAAAGAAATAATAAAAAGGTAGTGTGAAAAGGGTTAATGTTATTTCAAAAATAATATCTAGATATTAAGTAATTAAATAATAATATATCTAAAAAAGCACTGTCACAATGAGAACCGATAGAAATTAAATCCACCAAAATATAGGAACTAAGTCTTTAACATCTCGAACTTTTATAAACTGAAATTTTATCCTGGCTGAGCTATCTCCGGGCTATTTCGAAACCAACAGCAGACGTAAGAGACAGATAAATAAATTAAATAAGGAAGATAAGATAAATGAACCTATAGAAAACAAAATAGTTGTGACAAAACCAGGATTAGGTTTCTTGTGTCCGGGACATATTATAAACCAAAGTTGAATTTTGTCCGTAACCGGCGCCACCTGGTTATTTCCAGAATCGGCGTCGTTTATCCGAAAATCTTCACAGACTACTAATACCCGTAACAGGTCAAAATTTAGTTAAACCAAGTAGCTGGGACGAGAAAGAATAAAACTTTAGTGCCTTGCTATCGGATTTTTAAGATTTTCCCGAGACTACGCGATTTGGACACCGAACCGGATACTATCGATGCCAGAGCTCATGCCAGCATATGATGTCAGCGTATGACCTCAATTTGCCTTGGGAAGTGTGCAAGGAGGTTGGCCTTGAGCATTGGAGAGACAAGATGATGCCACATGTCAAAGTGCGATCCAACGGTCAAAAACGTCCGAAAAAGGCATGAATAAAGGTCATTTTTTCTTCTATAAATATGGCCTCCTCCTTCTCATTTCACACCAAAAATTTGAATCCTAGGAGAGGTTAGAGAGAAAGAAGAGCACGAGAAAATATAGCGGAGTCACCGAGTAAGTTTTTCGGTCCCGGTCTTAAGCTTTGGTAGTTAGCTTTGGAGTAAGTAGAAATGCTAGATTTATCTTTAAAATTTCCGATAGTTTAAATATCATGTTTAGGGGTAAATATGATATTTATTTCAAAAATATATTGGGAAAAGAGATATGTCAAAATTAGGAGAGATAGGGTCAAGTAGCGAAGCTACCGAAATTTCCGATTAGTCAAACTAGGGGCAAAATGGTAATTTGCACCTAAAATATGCCTTATGCTGCCAGGTATTGATAAATATTATCTTTATAGGATATCCGAGATAATCACATCATTGTCGTCACCATTTGTTATACCGTCGCGTCACGCTAAAAATACCCGTTTTTAAGCAAACGTGCGAAATGCATGATCAGCGAAGGTTCGTTATGACGTCTTGTAACACCACTGGATGCTTATTGTTACGCTATATATGAATTCTTTTGTGTTCTTGTCTTGAGACTCCGTTTCAATTATTTTTAAATGCAATCATGAATACGAGCAGGCGCACCAGGGACGGAGCCATAACATAGGCCTTGATAGGCGATCGCCGGTAAGCGCAATGGGTCAAAGTAAACGCCATGAAGAAAGTCAACAACCTACCTTATGGCATAAATCTAATAAGGTTACTTCATATCATTTGGTGCTTAAACTATAAAGGGTTAAGTCTATGTAGTTCGATAATCACCTACCAAGATCACGAGACTTCGCTAGACACACCTGACCGGCCAAATGGGATGATTTAACTGAAGTTAGGTTCGATGCCTCAAGTCTACTCAAGGCTCAAGCAAGAAGGTATAGTTACATAGAAGATTTGTAATTATGAAGTTTTGTATTATCAGATCAGTATCACATGAATACTCATTCAGAAATTTTTAATATATCGATAAAGCTGCATCATCATATGTCTGGTATTTTTTATCACACATTGTTAAACTCATTGTTAAATTCGTTGTTCAAATTTTTTAGTACATGCTCTCCATTTCGCCCAAACGCTAAGTCAGAAAGCACATCAAAAACTCCGATAAATTTTTATAAAAACCCGCGTGTCACTAAACACGACTTATGCTACTAAAATTAAGGTGTTACGGTTGATTATCTAGCATAAGGCTCATTTAACCTTGGAAGGAATAGGAACATTCAATCAGAAAGTCATAATGATATTTACAAACATTAATTATTATCAATAGGTGATACTCGTGAGAACTCCTTCCATACGTGTGTTTGGTCATAGTGAGTTAAAAATGGGTCTCTACGATTGATCCTAGTAGGTGAGTGTATAATTAGTTAGGTGACATCATTCGTTTTTGTGGCAGCTACGTTTTTGGTAATGATTTTCTCTCTTTTCATAATTCCTTCGATTTCAAAAGTTATCTTTTGTTTTTAAACAAAAGGATATTAAATTGATCAATTTTGTTAAAGAAATAAATTATTTTTTTCCAACTATTATTTACTTTTGTTTAATCTCTTTTTTTAGTTACTTTGATTTTCAAACCTTCTAACTCCCTTTGAAAATAAATAAGTTGATTTGTTGTTTTGAAAACGGAGTTTCCTCTTGGGATGTATCTATTATAAATTGAGGGAATCCATGCTATAAAGAGAAAGGAGGATAAACGCAGGTATATATATGGGAAATGATGTGTGTGCGGTGATCGGAGTAGGTTTTTGCGGTGAATGAAAACGACACGGTTTGGTTTAGTTTAATGAACATTGAAAAAAAAAATTCTCTCTACTCTAGCTCGGCAACCTGCTCGCTGCGAGAGCGAGAACAATGGCTTCATTCTCTGCGCTTCACCTCTCATTTGATTCCTTTCATTTTTTTTTTGCTTCAATAATAGAATATATTGAAGAAATGTTTGGAGCAGATTCATTATTCTGTCATTGTGCACTGCTCTCTAGTCTTTCTGAATTCACTCTCTTTTTCTTGAGCAACAACGTCATTCTCGTCTCTCCTCGCTCTGCGTTCCCATCTCAGGCTTCTTCCTATCACTCTTCCCGTCCGAATGGTTATATTGAGGAGTATTTAACTACTGCTGAAAAGATGAGAAGTGCGGGGCTCACACGAGTTTGAGGCTAAAGAGAAGCAATGGGTTTGAAGAGAAGTGAAGAAATGTTTGAAGCCGAGAGAGAGAATGATTTTTTTCTTTTCAATGTTCATTAAATTAAACCAAAGCAAGTGTCGTTTCTATTCCCGCAAAACTTTACCTCCAGTCCACGCATACATCATTTCCCCTATATATATATATATATATATATATAGAGGTGTATAAGTTATATATAATGGGACAAGCTTTATTCCCCCAATCCATATGGTATATATATTGCAACATTCAAAATTTCAAACTAGACGTTTGAGAATAAGATCAAATAAATAGTCTACTAAGCTGGTAAAGTCAAAGGTCTCAAAGTTATCATGATGAAATAGTTAAGAAAATTATAAAAATTTATTTTTGGGCCTTGAAAATTTAAGAAAATTTATGGGCGCTATTTTGAGGATGCAGAAATATTATGAAGAGATTAATTATGAAAAAATTGGCTTAAATAATTTTAAAGTTCTAGAATTTAGGACTTATTTTCCTGAAAAGTTCCGTAAAATAGTCGGGATGGGGACAATTTTTACTTAAAAATTCTAGAAGTTTTAGAGTTACTATTTTATGGTATAGAGAAGATGTTTGAATATTTGCATTTAAATGAGCAAATGACCAAGTTGTAAACAAAAGTCATGTTGAGATACAATGAGGCTTAAACGAGTTATTTTGGTGAGTGGGTCCCACAGCACCTATCCTGCTCCCTTGCGGTAGATATATGCACGCTCTCTAGGTCCTCCGTTGTCCTCTGCTCTTGTCTTGGATCAGACAAACAAAAAGAGAAAGCGAGAGAGAAATCAAAGAGCGAGAGAGAGCGAGCAATCACCGGAAAGAGGAATGAAGAGGTCGATAGCTGCCTGCAACACTAGAAACTAAGTAAGGTAGACTCTTAAATCTCCTGCCATCATTCGTTTTTGTTATTGGGGTTGGTTGGGGAGTAAGAAGAGCAATTAAATCTTGGTTATGAAAAGAAAGAACTACCAATTTAAGGTTGTAGTAGTTCTTAAGGGTCGATTAAGGTCTCTGATCTTAGTATTTTGTGTTGTATGTGGTTTGGTTTCTCTGTTAGGTGATTACCAAATCTATGGTTCACTATTTAGGTCTATATTGCATCATGTTTCTCTGGAAATCAAAGCTAAAGAAAGTAAAATTGCTCAATAACATATTGAATCTGTGGTATATGCGTGTGTGGATGCTTAATATGTGGTAGTATGTTGATTAGTTGTTGCTGAGTTGTGTATATTGAAACAAAGGGTCCATCAATCAGGAAGATTGGCATAAGTTTTCATGAAGAAATGGGTATTTGTGTCATTGAATGCTAAATAAGTTCCGGACACGAGTCTTTGCGTGTATGTTGTGACAAGCCATGGTAGTTTGATTATGGGTTTCATTGTTTGTGTACAATGTTGCTGGAAATGATTTCCATATTTAATTAAAAAGGGGCTGTTGAAAATTCTACTAGAGGGAGTGTTTCTATGCTAGTTGTATAACATGATTCAAGTTGTTTTGATTAAAGGAAGATAGCTAATGTGGAAACAAAAGTTTTGATGCTAGAAACTGATTTACATACATTGTTTTGATGTCTCCAAGTGCTGTATATTTCTTTAATATTGGCTAAACCATACCTAGTGATTTTTAAATAAAGGTTTCATCATTATTCGTAGTACCTGAAAAATTGCAAACTTAAAAGGTCATGTTGTGCATGTGTTTGGCTTTCAAAAGTTCCTAAATGAGACTAAATCAGTGTTTTGAAAATTAATTTCAAAGACCTGAGATTTAGAAGGATTATGTTGTTGATGTGATCCTTGGTGTTAGATAGGTTATGAAGCTGGAAAATTGGTTATGAAGTACTGATTCATCCGTTCCTTTATTGAATCATTGTTTTAGATGCTTAAACTATGGTAAGAGACATCTAAATTATGATTTAGTAGATGTTTGTAAAGTTAGACAAATTTTAGTACATTAAAGAGGTGCTGTCCCATTTAACTAAAAATGAGATTTTAGAAATTGGAGCACTGATTTTATATGAGGTAAGACTAGGGAAAATAGTCTCTTCGAAAGTGAGCTTAATCACCGGGGGATGAATTGGGGATTTTAAAAATTCTTTGAAATTGCTCTGTTTTCGAACACTAAAACAGCTAGATAGAGTATAGGGAAAAATAGCAAGACACGTGAAACTTATACCTGCCGGCCCAATCTCTTGACCTACGTCCAAATTCCTGACACTCTGATTTCACTATCTCGATTGATTACACACTCGTAACTCAAGAGTAATTCTCTCACGAACTTACTCCCCACAAGTTGCAATCAATATCCCAATCTTCAAGTCCCCAAACTTGAGATTCTTTACAATAAATGATTTACAATCAATGAACTCTCTAAGAGTAGATAATGATAAACACCGAAGCTTAATGTATCAAGATACTTTACAAGTGAAAACTAAAAGAGTAGTTGTAAAACTTGAATGTGATTTGTTTTCAAATAGATGTGTTGTTGAGTAAGAATTGAATGCTACTCATTTATACTAAGAAAGCATTAAATAATCGTTGCTAACTCTATTATAACCGTTGAAGCATTAAACTAATGGAGGCACTTTGGTGTCTTCTCTCTCTATTCTTCGCTTAATTCCTTTTGTCCAGATGATCAAGTTGACTTTCCTTGTAATAGATCCGTTGGAAGAGCAACCTACCAGGAAAAGCGACATTAATCCCTTTGCAACGTGTAGAGAATGTGGTACAAAGGATGCAAGTTTATGGACTTTGCATTTAATGTTCGACATTGCTTTTTACTTTTGTTCAAATCTTCATTTAATGTCCTCCAAACCATCCGTAACTCACTAACAAACCGATCAAACATAGTTAAGAATAGTAGTAAATGTAAAGGAGATGTATAAAGATCAAACAAGAAGATTTCACAAATTGCCGATTTGATTTTCAAACTCGCGACTCATACTGCATATGTTCTTCAATACTCGAGTTTGTCACTATGCACTTATATCAATACTTGAGTATCCATGATCATACTCAGTATTCTTCTTCTAGAGAGAATGTCGTGATTTGAGCTTGGACCATATCTTTGAAATAGGAACAAAACTCGAGCCAAATCCAAACTCGAGTTTTGGACTTTTGATATGAAAATAAGTTTATGTCCAAAACCACAATACTAGAGTTTTCATTTCAGATTTGAGTTTTCAAAACATGTGTAAATCTTGAAAACTTTATGTCTATCCGATACTCGAGTATCCAAACCCATACTCGAGTATTCAGAGATTTTGAAAACTTTGAGAAATCTATGTCAAGTCAATACTTGAGTTTTCAAATCAATACTTGAGTTTTCAAAATGATACTTGAGTTTTCAAAACATGTGTAAAACTTGAAAGCTTTCTCGTTGGTCCGATACTCGAGTATCCAATCCCATACTCGAGTTTTCTCACTTTGAAAACTTTGGTGACTCAGATGACCAATACTTGAGTTTCTCAAATAGATACTTGAGTTTTGAAAACTTTAGGAAATATTCAAAGAGTCTCTCGATGATGCATACTCGAGTATTCCAACCAATACTCGAGTTTGGCTCAAGGTAAAAACTTGGAGTGCTCGTCGTAGTTCAATACTTGAGTTTCCAATGGAAACTTGAGTATTGCTTTGTTTAATAAAAATTTAGCTACTGTCAAGTCAATACTTGAGTATTGAGACCAATACTCAGTTTGCCTATAACAGTAAGTTTTTCAACTTACCAAAGACAAACTTCAACTTGTGTTTACAATTGTCCGCTTATCATCAAAACACATAGAGAACTAACATCTTCCGACCTTCGAATTTGTTGGCCATACAATACACATGTTATGCTTTACAATGAGTCCAAGAACACATTAATTGTATGTGTATATCAATAGTTATGAATTTTCAAACCTTGGGCAAGAAAACCGGAAAGACCTGTTTTTCTATATTCGTTTCGGATTCGTGCGATGTTTCGACTAGGTACAAGATTCGTTGTGAAATTTGGTCAGGAGATATTACACCTTATAAGCTTTAAAATGAGTTCTAGAACATGTTAATCGTAGGTCTAAAAAGAAAGTTATGAGTTTTCCAAGTCAGACAGGAAAAACTAGGCGAATCCTGTTTTTCAAATTTGGGTGATAACAATTTTTGTGAGATTCTGTGAGGTTACAATCATAAATTGGTATAATTATTATTTTTCATCTAAAGTAGACTTATAAAGCTTTAACTAGGAACTGAATCACCTCATTTGGAGTTTCCTAGACTAAGTTATGATTTTCCAAAGTTCCTTGAAAAATTAAGAGGCAAATTTTCGGTTGGATCCGAAAATGACTATTTCAAATAAAAAGGATAAGCTTTTATGAGTGGCTCTAGAAGAACATAATTTTAATTATGTTATTAAGATTAGAATAAGTAATGACCTATCTTTATATTAATTTCAAAATTATAGTTGGAATATTAATATCTTGTATTCGGGATATTAGGGGAGTATGAAGTAAAATAGCCAAGAGTGATAACTAGGAAAGAGTTATATAATTGCGATCGCAACATGTGAGTAAATAATGTCCCAATTAATTTATGAAGAAGTTTTTATTTTATCTCAATATACAGTTTTTAATATATTCACACATGTATATTAACATAATTCTTCTTGTGATCTTAATTATTGTGTCATTTGAAGTATTTCAGTTATTCTAGTCCGTTTATGAAAGGAAGTTGTGTTTATTAATATTCCTTGTATCTTAATTATAATATTTTAATCTTTAACCTGGTTAGCTAAATATTTGATCAATGTGTTTTATGCATGGATATGGTGAAAATATTTTCCATATGGAAAATATGACAAACTATATTGAGGAATAAAGAATGTTTATGTATGGAATTTGGAAAGGTATAGTTGACAGATATTATTTGTAAGCCTTTATACTGGGGCATTCTATTACAAAGTATTTGATACAATCTATCTATAGCGTAAAAGACTGAATATAGAACGTTGATTACTAACAAATAGCATCGTTAGTCCTTGATGCACCATGGTTAACCTCGAGCTCGCTGACTTGTGAGTATGGTACTCACGCTTGATATTCATGGGATTCGTTCTCATGCTTGTTATTTGTGGGTCTTGTACATACGCGTTTCGTAGCTTCGTGATGCGCTTGTTTTGTAGCTTCGCGATGCGCTTGTTTCGTGGCATCGTGATACGCTTGGTTATTTACCCTCATGGATTGTTTGTTCATGCTTTTTTGTGGCCATGTGTTGCGCTTGGTTATTTTCCTGGATCGTGTGTTCACACTTGTTATTTCATTCTGTTGAAATCCTACGAATAGATGAGATTTGAGATTTACTGTTTTAAATTAAATTTGTCAAACAAAACGGGTTAGTATGTATTTCGAGTTATTTGATTGATTATCCTATATAGAGTTCTATTTTATATATGATTATATGATATAGAAATTGAAATTTTTTCCATATTGTTATTATCAAAAAGTAAAAATGTTTAAATTATTTTCTTTTGTATTTTATTAAATTATATGAATGAGAAGTTATTCACCGAAAAATATGTTTTGGCTCGATAATGTTGTTGACCCTGTATTCTACCTAGCAATGAAGAGTTTTCTTATTGATTTAAAGTTCTACTCATTTTTTATGCTACTAGTTGATGTAATCATAACCCTAGACTTTTGTATAACTAATATAAGCTAGATGCTCCACGTAGTCTTCAGGCAGGATCCTGGTCTTTTTATTGGTTAGAACACATGTATATGTTTATACAGAGGTAGAGTAGGGCTATGAGCGCCTTTTTAGTCATTGTAGAATACGTATATGTAAATTAGAGGCAGTGAATATATATTCCAGATTTGGCATTATGAGTATTATTTAAATATTTGTATATAAGTTTACTACTTAAGAATGTGAAGTCCATTTATATTCTCAAGGCTGGGACACCCCTTAGTTTTAGAAGCGTGACATGTATGACAAGTATAAGTGTATATATAATGGGAAGTTTATTTCCCACTGAGAATTATACGATATATAGTGTATGGCATATATATATATATATATATATAGAGAGAGAGAGAGAGAGAGAGAGGTAGGTGTAGTGAATGTCTTGTAATTTGGGGTATATAAAATTATCTGATTTTGATTTTGTTCAAAGTTTCCTTTCTTAAAAATATTTCGAAAAGCTCTCGTGTGCCATTTGCTTCCTTTTGCGCACTTTATTACTTATACCTTACTGAGTGGGTGGACTCCCTTTTATTATATCATCTTTTTTCAGATTAGTTTGCAATTTAGTAGAGCTTCAATATCAAACTCCGTGGACATATGTTAGGTAGGACAAGTTAGAATAAAGCCAAATCCCATGGTGTCGTGACTACTATGGAGGAGTCAAGGTAATATTTATTTGAACTTTATGTGGGACACTTATTGGTCTTTATGTTGGACACTTGTTGATTTTCTTTTTCTCGTTCAGTTGGAACTTATGTGACGATTTTACCATTGAGGAATATTTTCTTCTTTAGATAATCCATGGTATTGCGTGGATGCATTTTTAAGTCAAGCTAGTTAGACTAAGGGTCCATTTGGATAGACTTTTTTTTTTTTTTTTTTTAAAAAGTCCTTTTTTTATTTTATGTGTTTAGGGGGGCTTAAAAAAAAAAAAAGAAACACAAAAAGCCTAAACTTCTCCTCTTTTTTTTAAGCAATTTGTAAAAAAAAAAAAAAAAAAAAAAAACACCAATATGACGCCACTGCACCTCCCGTCTACTCATGCCACTGCACCTCCTTACCTCCCCGTCTTAGGCCGTTGTATCGTCTCCTTCACGATCACAGTCATATGTCCTCTTCATTATCGCTTGAGAGCTTTGTTTTTTATTTTGTTTTATAGAAACTCTTTTCAGATTTTAACAGCTGTTTGGGGATTAAATAAATGCACAATTGACTTATTTTGATTGGCTACCAGGAGCCCTGGACATGCTTGACCTAAGTAACTTACATTAAGTATAGTCCTTATATATATATATTATTATTATTTTTTGCTCATATATATATATATTATTTCAATATCCCCAAATGGTATTCTACTGAAGCCAAACTCAATTTTCTTTATTGTAAATGAATATTTATCTATAGCCTTACCGAAGATGGGAGAGACAACATCAAATAAGCCAAAAAAAGAAGTTAAAGATTTCAAAGAACCAGAGAGCCTTATTGAAGAAATATCTGAATAACTTCACCAACATCAAATCTTGAAGAACCCGAGATGAGTAGAAAGACTAGGTGGAAAAAAAAGGAAAAACAAAGTGGTCGTCAACATCAAATCCGTTCCATCTTCCTTTTTCTTGGTCCTTTGGTAGAAGATGACTTTCGCCCCAAAACTTCAATTCTCTTAGCCCTTTGGAAGCTTTTAGCCCTTTGACTAGTGTCTTGGATCATTGGCTCTAAATGTAAGATTTGGAGTGGGATTTTGATACTTATAAACTCCATTTTCCTTTCACTGGGGCCTTCGGTACTGGATGGCATTTGTGATGTTTCGGTTAGGGGGTGGAACCGGATTAAACATAGACATCACCGTAGGACCAATGAATATGGGTAGTGAGACAATTGTAAGGATGGCGATTGGAGAGCCAAGAATTGCGCAAGTTGTTATAGACTGGCCATGGAATAGAGAGACCCATAAGGCAACAATGGAGCCGAACATGGTCAAAATAGCAATCTGAAGCATGAAAGGAACGTATTTCCAAAAGACAAGAGACTGAGAACGAAAAGCAAGTATGGCCAAGAAGGAGATGGTGGAAGTGAGGGACAAGGAAAGGGCCACAAGTGATGCGTCGTTTTTTTTCTCGAAATTCTCTCCCGCAAAATTGGAAAAGGCCATTCCAGCAACTAGGGTTGATGCCACTGAACATGTTTGTGAGGTCTGATCCAACCACTTTCTGTCACTTGTCATATGTTCCTTGTAACTATCCCTAAAGATTTCTTCCGCGGTTTTCCCTTCTTTATTGTGTATCTCCCACAATTCAGAAGGCACTGAACTTTTGACAAACTGCATCACCATGTAGAACAAATATTTGAATTAAAGTGATGATGAGTATTTTAATTTTCTATTACAAATAGATATGCACCTGAAACCACTTGAATTCCTCTATCATGGTAGTTGTCTGCCCATATAGATTGATCCCAGGCTTGGCTGCCAAGTGTAGTGCAGTGTTGCCATCTTTATCCATTTGCCTAAATGCAGTTTTGTCGTCAAGGTATCCCCATAAAAACTGATAAAGCTTGGTCTGCCTCTTTTCTGCCGCTAATAGAACTATGTTCTTCCCTTCATCCAAAACGTCCATCCCAGATGGAAAATATTCTAGGATCTTCTCCACCATTTCTATCACACCATTCTTAGCACCAATCATTAGGGGTGAGTCAACTATTTTAGACCCTGCCACTGTCCAATCATTCACAGTCCAAATCACAAAATTAGATCGTTGCAGCAACTTGAATGAAGAAAAATCATGATGATTAAAAGCTCACTCTTTCTCTACAATTAACTTGATTGAGATTCTTCTAATTATTTAATGAACATGATCCATCACAATTCATTGATGATATATAGGTTATATAGGTAATTCTGATGTCAATCATAATGCAGATAGGATGTGATCCGTTGGTGCCATTTGGCTCAACTGCTTCATGCCACTAGGGCTCTCAAATCGCTCATTAATCATGTTTGCAATATGTATATTTTAAAACACGTGTAATTTGAACAAAACGCAGCTGATCCAATGGTGAAGGTCAAGAATGATTCATTACTCTAATCCTAATAAATTGTCACAATCTATATATTTATAATAAATTATTTTTTTATCTCAATTTATAATAAATTCATAATGCTTTATATATGAACTAGGGAAAATCCCAATTAAATCCATATAAAAATGTCAAAATTCAAACTAAGGTCAATATTTTTAACAAACTTTTGATCAGGTCAAGAAATTTCTGTATGTTGTTATCGAAAGACCAAAATCTCTATGTAGCTAAAAAAAATAAAACTGGAGGTAGATGTAGATATGATTTTGCTTTTGTTTATTTCATGTGTATTTAATTGGAATTTTCCATCCTTGATTCTTCTCTATATATAAAAGCAATACAATATAAGTCAACTCACTTTTTCATGATGAAATATAATTAAGAAGTACCCAATATCTTTATATTAAAAATATTACTTCAATATATAATAAATAAAGCTTATTTTAACATCATACCAATATTTAACGAATTGAAAAATGAGCTTTGTGCACCAATTAGTTTCTAAAAAATAATTTCATCCGTTGTATTTCTCGTTTTTTATTTTTTTTTATAAAAAAAACAAAAACAAAAACACAAAAAAAAACAAAAAACCAAAGCGGAGCCTTGCGTTGTTCTTTCAAGGAACATTAAGCTAACCCCCACTTGTTTTTTTTTTTTTTTTTTTTTGGCTGCTACCTAACCCCACTCGTTTTACTGTCACGACATAAATGTAAAAATTAATCGCAAAAAAAAAAACGATAATAGAAATATATGTATATATAGATAAATATTTTTTTTGTTTAATAGAAAAAAATAAACCCTACATAAGAAAAACCTATAAAGAAACTAAAAATAAAGGGAAAATCGCATTTAAATTTAATTGAAATAATAAAAACCAAATTCTTGCATACACCTAGTTTTTGTTTTCCTTCTTAACTACATAGAAACCTTTTGATCTTTTAATAAAATTCAAAAATTTCTAATTAAGTCTCTTTACCAGATAATAATTAAAAGTGTTGGCATGAATTTAAATTTAAATTTTTCACTTCATTTAATTGAGATTTTTTTTCTGTAAACTAATGCGCTTTGGAGTTTTCATGAATCTTTACCATTGTCCTCTATTGTTTCGTGGCAAGTTAAAAGGCGTTGAAAGGGCGTCATGGATGTTGTTACTGACTGGTCTTCAATGGAAGCATGTTGCCTGAGAATTGTTTCCAATATTTGAAGAGACCGTACGTGCTTCTCCTTCATCTTTAGTATCACATGGAACCAGGTTCGGAACTTGTTTCGAAACCAGTTTGCTAGGAATCAGAACCCCGAGTCAGTTGCCGCAAAATATTTTTACTAAATAATATTCAAAAATAGGAAAAATTAGAGTAAAGGTGGCAATGATATTTATTGGAGAATATCTTAAAAGGTGTAATTATTCAAAATATTAAATTATCTCTAACCAAACCCTTGTGTTTACACAACTTCATATAATTTTCTCATTATTTAACAAAACAATCAAGTTTTATTTATATTAATTCAAGCTAATTTTAATTAATTAAATTTATAAACAATACTAATTTATTTATTTTTCAATTATCTTTTAAATAATTAAAATGGGAGACTAGATCATATAACAAGTGATAAACTCTAGATATTTGAGATTAATTATACAAGATGATGGTGAATTGATAGGGATGTTACAAACAAAATACAAGTTAGATGGTTCAAATGGAGAAATGTTCCAAGATTTACTTGTGATTGAAAAGTGTCTAATAAGCTTGAAAGAAAGTATTATCGAACTACTATAAGTCCAACAATACTTGGTAGTAGTGAATATTCAACTTTAAAGGCATGACATGAACATGAAGTTGGAGTAGCAAAGACAAAGACGTTGAAATGGATATATGGATATACAAGAAAAAATAAGATTGATGAACTTATACGAGGATAGGAAATCTATTGAGGTATAAAAATTTGTTTAAGATGGTTCAAACATTGAAGAAGGTGGTTGTTGGGGATGGAGCTTGAGAAAAATATTTGGGGGAGCCAAATATATACTCATTAACTAATTTAAAAAAAAAAGTATAATTTTTTGGGGTAAATGTATAATTTTTGGGGTAAAATGTATAAAAAATAATAATTTTCACTAAATTTTTTAGACAACTTTTTTTTTTGGGGGGGGGGGCACTTGTATACATTAAGCTCCGTCCTTGGTTGGGGGCACTAATAAAAAGGAGAAGCAGACAATTTTAAGTCTCATGTGACGAGGGGTAGAGGAAGACCAAAATATTTGAATTAAAATGAAGCAAAATATTAAATAAATTGTAAAACTTGAAAGTGAATTTTATTTGAATTAAAATGAAGATTAAAATTTGAAAAAAACTTAAATGAGTATGTGTTGCAAAGTTCTTCAAAAAAGAGTTAAGTTTTGCTCAAATTATTACATTGCAGCTTCAGTTATCACCTTGGGCAAAGTTTTAAGTGTAGATACCTATCAAGATTGTTTTTTCGTTAAATATATATATATATATATATATATATATATATATATATATAAGTCTATTGTTATATGGCTACCAGTAACAATTCCATGTATGATATTGTAAACATATATGTATAAAGTGTTGAAATATTCATCCATCATACCTTATTATTTTAACTATTTCTTTATAATTTAATTTTGATAATAATTATGTCTTAAATTAGAGATTTATTGTTGACCAAAAACTTAGATATTTATTGTTTCAACTTTATTTCTCTAAATAAATTAAAAATTAGTGTTTTTAGTTAAACATGCATGACCGGGCTTTATAAATTGGGGGTTTTGCGGAAGTCGGGTCTAAATAGACTGGCCCGTTTATGCTCAACCCCGTGAAGGGCCGACCCTTATTCTTAGCTCTAGCTAAGTCTAGTAAATGTGGTTTTGCAACCACACAACTAGAATATCGGGCCATCTAATTTTTGTCAAAGGAGTAGAGGTTGATCCTAAAAAGGTTTTTGCTGTAGCCGATTGTACTGTTCCTCCTTCTTTGAAGGCTGTGAGAGGATTTTTGCCTTCATACAAATGTTGCACAGCTCTATGAGATGTTAAAATTGTCCAATAACAAGACTTGTTTTAGTTCCTTATGGGACTCAACGATCCCTATCAGCAAGCAATGTCCCATATACTTGTTATGTCACCCTTGCTTACTGTTGATCAACCCTACTCCATGATCACACAAGATGAAGACCATCATATTATCTCCTTTCAAGCTCATAATAATCCATTAGATTCAACCAACAAGACAATGAGAAAAGGACGTCAAGGCAGAGGAAGGGGAAGGGGCCGCTCATAAGAGGAATGCACTTGTTGCCACCAAAAATGGCACAAGCACAGAAACTGCTATTAGCTTGTTTTTCTTGTCAACCCAAAGGAAGAAAGGAGCAGGACAACTAAGTTAATCAAGCCATAGGGGACGAACCTCCTCACCCAACAAGCTCAGAAGCTAGCAGCCTACAACTTGTCCTCGCACAACAACAACATAACCGAATTCTGCAAATCCTAAGCTAGGATTTAGATGGGGTAGCTATTAGGTTTGATTAACACTTTCCTGTCAATCCCATTGGATATTGAACTTAGGAGCCACTTGTCACATAGTAGTTTGACTGTGCTACATATTGTTAAGATGTAAAAAGGACTACCTAAGAAAATAAAAAAGCCTAATGGATGTTTGATGATATAATACAACATGCTGTTTATTACACTTTTGAATTTGCTTTAATCTAGTTTCAGTGTCTAGGGTAATTGAGAAAATGAAATGTGTTGTCTCCTTCTACCGATCATTTTGCACCTTGCAGAAGATTTCAGCTAGGAAAACTCACGTGATTGATAAAATTTGTGGTGAACTTAACTTATTTGAGAAGACCTGGAATCATGAACTTGGAACTTCATGAGGAAAGTAGGTAGTTTTAGAGCTGTGGCACAAAGTAATGGGTTACGCTCCTTCAGAAGTCCTAGGCACCTAAATGCTTGTAAAGAAAGAAATTACTGGTTCTTCTAAGACTAATAACTGTCATGTATGATATCAAGCCAAAGAACCCCGACTCCCATTACACACTAGCATGTTTACTACTACTACTACTTGTTTTGAGCTAATTAATACATGTTGATACTTGGGCCCCTACAAGGACCACACATATAAAGGCCAAGACTATAGTTGACGATTTTCATGATGTACTTGGTTTTTTAATGATTAATAAACATGATAATGCATAATGTTTGACAAATTTTATTGCATATGTTTGTACTCAAGGTATAAAGAAGGTTAAGAGTGATAATGGACTTGAATTTGTCAATAACTCTAACAACTAATAGGGATTTGGTCTAGTGGAAGTGGCTAGTTTAGTGCTTGACAATGTATTAAACAATATTACATCTGATAGGATGATACTTATACTAGGAAAAAAAGTTCATAACTCTGATTTAGACCAATGAAGTATGACCACCTAGTCTCTTGTCTTCGTATACTTGTAAATCATCATGCTTATGGCACTTAAACTTCCATTCACGTTGTTCCAATTCTTCCATCGTGGTGGCCTGCTTCTTCTTCTTCTTTAATCTAAAAACTTCCAGGTTCCAAACAAACAAAGCCACATGCATATCATTAGTTTCACAATATATAACACAATGAAAATATATATATATAAAAATAATAATACATATGAATAAAAAACACAGTAAAATGCAGATGACAAAATTTAAAATTATGCACTCCTGAGAACTATTTGATTGTCTGTTTGTTTGTTTTTGCTTAGATTTGGCCATACATAATTTCCGTATTTTCTCCTTCCTAATGCCTCTCGTCTTACGCAATCTCTTCGTTCCATGTGGTTATTTAGTTTAATAGTGTCTGGATCCTTTTTTTCTTTTTCTTTTTTGCCAATACCAGTGTCAGTTCGCTATTGTGATATTAAAGTTAATATATTACTCATTCAATTATTACTATAAAGAAGCATTATCATCTTTTAATTTTTTTAAAGAACTTAAGTGATTATAATAAATGCATTATCATTTAATCAAGTGGACAATTAAATTCTCAGGTACCAGTGTAAGATACTCCCTCTGACACTCTTTTGTAAGGAATCACTACCTAAATGTAATTCAAAATGTTAGTTAAAAATAATAAACGAGATATATATTTCCTATTTTATTTTTATTTATAGAGTACATGAGAGATCATGGGTAAAGTTTTATTGAATAGATAATAATTGGCATATATTTAATAGGATAAATATGAAAAGATTAATTTAAAATTTTGGACATAAAAGATCTCTTCCTTATATTTTGGACCATCCTTATTAAAAAGATAGTTGCATATAAAAGGAAGTGAGGGGAGTAGTTAAGAAAAATTATTGTAATTGCATTTAATCACAAGATTTTTTTTTTTTTGTCAACATTTAATCACAAGATTAGTTGTATACAGATAGTGTGTGGATTGTGCACATGGTTCAAGGCGAGGATTACGTATAAGATAGGGTGAGGATTGTGCACATGGTTCTAGGCGAGGATTACGTATATGATACTATTATCCTCTCTCTATGCAGGTCACTTGGCTCTTAGACTTTTTTCTGTTATTTTCTTCACATAATCTCATTTTAATCCTAATATTTAAGAAAATAGGTATTTAATTTTGAGCGTTAAGACGTCGAAGCGCATTCTGTTTTCCTAAGCTGCAGTGTAAACGCTCGAAAATAATAAACGGATTGCCTCGCCTAACACGCATCACTCTAGGAGAAATGGATTTCGCCATGTCCTTAGATCGCGTAAACCCAACCCTTTTCCTAAAATTTTATTATAAAAAAATTAGAAAACTGTCACTTTAAATATAAATAAGTAAATTTAAACTGTTAAAACATAATCTATAAAATTTGTAACCGTAATACAAACAAAATTAATAAAAATTAATTTATAAAATATTATAATAACATTTTTTTAATATATTAAATATGAACTATTCATTTTTTAATCTAAAGGTGTGATTAGGAATTTTTTTATATATATATAAAAATTTTGTGAAATGGGCCGGCTTACCCACGATCCAATGATAAAAGGCGAATCTCCTTCCTCCTGTGCTGACACCGTCGGCAGAAATGAAGCTGCTATTACCCTTAGGCGTTAACCTGTGATAATCAAGTAGCTAGGACGCTCCTCCAGTCAGCTTGACCAACCTTAATCGAACCCCTTTAGCGGCAGTGTCTCGACCCCTTAATGTGATTAGGATTTTAAAAGAAAACCAGAAAAATAATTCTGAGAAGCTGGCCCGGGTCACTCGTACATGCATTGGTATGCATGGCCCAATTCTTTGCCTTGTATCTTTCTATTGTTTAGGGAAAGATGGATCGCAAAAGTGTAGAGAGGATTGTTAATAGGAATCTTGAGATGCTAGATAAAAATACTCGTGTGTAATAAAAAGGACAAAAACTTGTCATGACATGCAAGCATGAAATCCCTTTAAAGACAATGTACTTACAGTGATAAAGAAGTCGAACAACGAAAAATCGACTAGGAAGATCAGTACTTTCGAAGGGGCTGAAGGGGTTGCTGCTACAGATATGGAGCGGAGATAACCCATTTTTATTGCGCATCATTGTCATATCTTTTATATGTCGTTTATAAAGATGAATTATTTCGATTCCCACATCTGAGAAATCAAAGCAAACCATATGCACTTGAATAAATAATACATTAAAACATTGAAATATTATATGAAAGAATGAATAATTGTTTTGCTTACCAATATGCCCTCTCAAGTGATTCATAAAATAAAGAAGAATGGTATCATTATCGTTCCTTTTATAGTCACTTGAAGAAGGTTCTTGGATTTTATAATGAAGCCAAAGAAAAGCTTCTTTGTTGCCATGGAGAGCCGCCAAGAAGAGAGGTGTCTCGCCGTCTTTGTTGCCTCTTGTAATGAAGGAAGGGTCTGCACCACCAATCTTCTTACACATTTCAACACTCCATTTTGAAGCGGAAGCTGCTAAATGCAGAGGAGTGTTGCCTTTCTTATTCTCAGCTCCGAAGACATGTTTCTTCTCATCGCCATTTTCGTCCCCTGCCTGCTCATTACAAACTAAGTCCACAAGGTGTCCTACTACATACGAAGCCCTGCTGGAAACTGCCACGTGTAATACTGTGTCTCCTGTTGACGGTATCTTTATCAGTGAAGCTCCTTTTTAGCTCGTACATTTTTAAGACAAATAACCAAGAGCCATCTCTGGCCCATTTTAATAACCTCTCGTCGTCTCTAACATTGTCGTTTGAAGTCATTGCTCTCTACGCTTCAATTGATTTCAAGCAAGCGTAAAATTCATATAATAATATAAAAACAAAAATAACAAAACACCTTCATTAATTCCCCTAACTTTCAAAACGATATGCTTTTACGATTTGGTAAATCTTATATCAAATTATACACAAACGATAAACCCTTTATATATATATATATATACACACACATATGCATATGCATTTATGTACATATGTATATGCATATGCCTATATATACATATATGCGTATGTATACATATGTATATACACACGCATATGCATACACTACAAAAAAACTATCATTTGTCACGGCTCATCCGTACCAAAACAAACCGCTACAAAATCATTAATTTATAGCCTTTTGTAGCTGCTTTTTGATAAACCGCAACAAATTGATAATTGCCGAAACTATTTGTAAAGGTTACACTAAAGCAACCGCAAAAAGGTTTTTTTGGAGCGAATCTTTGTGGTGTAACCTCCAAGTGCTTTTTTGGAAACATCGCTACAAATTTTGCCAAAAATAAGGCGCGTGACGGCGCAAACTTTGTCGCTGTAATTCCGTAGCTGTTATACAAAAGAAACCGCTACAGATACGAACGATAGCGTCTTTTGTCGCATGCCAAGGAGCGAAGCAACAACCGCGCGCATAATATAATTTTGTAGCGATTAATGGCACTACTAAAATTTTGGCTTTGCTACGACAAAATTCGTGAGCAAAACCCATTTTTCCGTAGCAAAACAAAAATCCGTAGCAAAATATCGCTGCCGCAATTGCGACGGATATTTAAATCCATAGCAAATTTGCTACGGATTGAGACTGTCAGAATTGCTACTAAATAAATTCCGTAGCAAATTTGAAAATTTGCTACGGATTTTTTTCCGTAGCAAATTCCGCAGCATTTGTTTTCCGTGAAAATTTCGAATTTGCGAGATTTTCTTTCTGTAGCAAATTTTAAATTTTTTTAATAGATAATTGAATACAAATAGTAAAGTAATGTACCATGAATATATTAACGATGAAAAGAGTTTACATAGTGAAAACACAATATATATATATATATATATATAATCCGTAGAACAAACAAATACAAAAAGTAGAGGCACAAGCAAATACAAAAAAGTAGCAAATGTTAAGATTGTGATCATCGTCATCACCGCATTTGTCATCATCACCGGAGTCAACGAACCTTTGTCTTTCATAGGGACATGATTTCGCCGCACGCTTCATCATCTCATTCTCGCCGAGTCATCTCCCCGTCGCATCATCGCCCGTCTCGCGCAACGCCTTCTGATCTGATCTTGTTCCCGCGCAACGCCGCTTGATCCGATCTTGTTCCGAATCATCTCGTCGCTCTCATAATCTCTCGAAGCCCGAGCGCCCACGGGCTCATCATCTCCCGTTCCCGGGTCATCCGTTGCTTGCTCCTCCACCAACGCCTTCATCTTCTTCACTCATCTACAAAATTGATTAGTACATTTATTATTTGTACTCATTTGAATGGACAAGAGAATGAAAATTATCAAAATAAATGTATTATGTTTACCCGAAGAAACCCCTACAAGCTAGGATGAGAGCGCTGTTTGCTTCAACATCAAGCGTGACTGACCGTATCCAAAGACCCTCCCCTTCTTGTCAACCACAAGAAACCTCAAAGAACGACTCTCATTCGGACATGAGGATTTAGGTCGCCTCACGTCGCGAGGCTCTCTCCCGCGACGCCTCTCAAAGTTTTCCTACAAGCAAACAAATACGTAACAAATAAGACATGTAAAATGAAATAAATATGCGTGCATAAACAAGTAATAAAGCAACCCAAAGTTTTCCTAACCGCTATTTGTCGCCCTCGGGTTAATCCATTGCCTCTCACTCCCTTCAGACACGGAACGTCCGCCGAAAGGTAACCCACTCAACCGATCCAACTGAGCTTCCGCACTCTATCTCGCAAACGCAATGATGACCTTAATTAATTACTTCAAAGTACAAAATATTGAATACGTAAATAGAAAATAACGTGTACTTACAACTTTACGTCGATGCTCACTAATTGATATGAGCCGCCAAAGATATGACGGTCCTTCCATTTGGCCCTATTTTCCTTATTTTTCGCACTTACGGTCTTAAACTTGTCATTGTTTTCCCAATTGCCAATAATTCATCTTTAGTGTCCCGTGGAAGCCAATCTGCCTTGCCTCTCGACCTTCTTAATGATAGAGCTTTCGACGCACCGCCACGTCCCGTGGTTATAAGCTTTTTCGAGATTTTCACGATGCTCAAGCAACGTCATATGCTTATCCCGAAAATCAATAACGAACAATTATTGCTTCTTTAAAAGTACTTAATTAACACGCATAAAAATAACTTACCAAGAACTCCTTGAACCAACTATCTCCATGGCCTTAATCTCTCGTCCACGCTGGTCCAAGCCGATGTAATTATTTAATATTTGCTTCGACATGAAAGTCGCCACCGGATTATCGTGCACAAATCAAACGAGAGATTATCATGCAAATATTAGCATACAAACCAATTAGAAAAGTAAAATTGGCCGATCACGTAACTTGGCACGACTTACTCGCTGTTGCTAAAGACAGATCCAAAGAACCCTGTCTCAGATCCGCGAGCCCCGCATGGCGTATCGGAGAACTACCTTCTTCCCCGACGTGGCTCGAGGCGACGAGGCGCTAAGGAAGAAATGTGAAATATTGAAGATGTTTGTACATAGATGGTCTCAAGAAACGAAACATATGTAAATCAATCGAAATGGTAGTAAACCTGCTGTCCCTCGTGTGGATCGCGGGGTGCCGACGGCGATTTACGATGTATAAAGGACGCAAGATGACAAATATCCCGGGACGGATGATTTAAAAAAATCAATTATGGCCCTCCGGGGGAAGACCGAGCCCTCCGCTCCATAGTGGAGCAGGCATGCGCCTCTACCCTCTTATGTACTCTGGCTCGGGCCCGACCACTACCACGTCCACTACCCGAACGGCCTCCTAGATTATCCATCTCGAATCCTTATAGACATAATGTCAAAATATATATATATATATAAGATATTTATTAAATATGACGTAATAAGCAACACGTATGTAGTATAACGTATCGTCATAAACAAAGAACTAACACAAATCAACCGTACGATTCATGTTCATCGACATCTACTTGCATGTCTTTATCCGAACTCTCATAGTCGTCGAACTCGCATTCACTATCGTAGAAGCTCATTTCCGCCATCCTCATCGTCTCGATTTCTCATCGTCAATTTGTATAGAATCAACTCTAACTCCGCACGAGAATCAATAGATTGCTGGGTACTTCGTCATCGAAGATGTTTATGGGCAAAGCATGTTCCACATCGCTGGAAAGGTTCACCATACCGTCATTTGATTCCTCGGTTCCGACTTTCGTTTAATATTTCGTGCTTTGGTTTTAATAACTCCCGTCCACCCTGGGCGAGACGTAGGGTATGCGTATAGTAAACTTGTTCCGCCCGTTGAAAAGGATGAATGGGTCATAACTAACCGTATATCTCCTTGTCCAAATGATCTCAATATTTCCATGTTTGTCCACTTTTGTCCCACGGGACCGTTATCAAACCACTCACACTTAAAAAGTGGTCACCACCTTGTCTCAATCGGTAACTCACCGAATTATCTCAACTAACTTCCCGTATAGTACCTCCACCCCGTCAACTTGGTCACCTCGACAACATACACCGATTGCAACATACATGCAGTTAAGTTTCGCAGCTACGCAAATCGATACCCATTGATTATATATTTGTTGCACGGTAATCGTAATTGCAGCTCCATAAGATAAACTCCACGCAACTTCATCGGGATCGATGGATTTTCCAGAAATATGATCGAAACCATTTTGAAACTCGTAATTGTGAATTGATCAACTGGGACACCGACATCGAAGGATTTCCCGATCGACCCAATTAGAAAGAATCGTAACAAATAACTTGTTAATACTTTAATACTTACCGACATTGAAGAGCATTTAACTTTCTTCAGACGGCCGTCCTATTTCAACCGGGATTATTGCTTCTCATCCATAGGTCTCCGGAAAGGAGTTTCCTAGGTCGGGTCTCGCACCGGTCCTATAGCCCCAAGACTCGTAGAGTTGTCGACCCATTGATTCTCGCATCTTCCATCCGCCTTTAAGCCATTTAAGACGATCTGCTGTAATGTCACTTGGCCATTTGATTGTGGATGCCGATCAAGGCTGAACATTGATGATATCGAGGTCTCGACATCATATCCCGAAAACCTTTATCTATAAACTCGGTGTCATTATCCGTGACAATCTTTACTGGGATTCGAAACGAGACAATATTATGGCGAAAAAACTTGTATTCGAGCCGGTTATAGTTGTTAAGGGCTCTACTCAATCCACTTAGAGTAATCTACCGCCACAATGAGCCACCCGAACCGCCCGGGGCCGCTTTCGACGCCCGAGGAGATCCATACCCTATTCAGGCGGCCGAGTGGTCGAGATGCCTTTCAACTCCGTGCTGGGGCCAAATGATTTGGCGTGTTTCGGTGCCTATCACATCTTTGGGTGGTCTCTTTCACGTCCGCCTTCATTGTTGGCTAATAGAAGCAAGCATTACGGCTTTCGGCCGCAGATTTGCCCATGCGACGGCCGTTGACTTTCATATGTATTTCACCTAACACATATTCGACTGGACGTCCCAAACATCTCATCGTTTGAGAGTCATAACCCTTTTCTGGCATAGTTGATCATCGACCATTGTGTAGACGGCGGCTTGCGAATCAATTTCTTAGCTTTGGTTGCTTCGAATTATTCCTCTTCTAGATAATCCTTGATCGCTTTCTCCACCGCGGCCGAGACGGTCACGACGCAACTGATTGTAAAATTTTGGCTGGATTTACTCGGCCTGGTGATTTCCCGGCTTTGGTACCGCCAACTTGGAGCTGACGCCGGCCTGGTGTTTGCTTTTCTTGGAATGTAGGTGACGATCACCTCTTCAAGCCGAAGATCACCTCCTTTGCCTTATTGAGATATTTGGCCAACAAAGGACCTTTCGTCCGATACGTGCCTCGATTCACATTACATGAAGCCGCGAGCTCTGTAAAACCCTTACTCTCGAGCCCGTGTTCTCTCGCCTGCAATAATCCGGCAGAAGGCTTCGTATTCGACCCGGTTATTTGAGGTCTAAACTTCAACTGACGGGAGCGTTTCAATGGCAACACCCTCCGGCTTTCGACTATGATTCCCTTCCGCTACCCTTTGCATCGAGGAACCATCGACAAAAACCTTCCATGTTTCATCTTGAGCCGCGTCTACTATGTCTCGCGAGGTGAGTTCCTCATAAAATCCGCCAATGATTGTGATTTGACGGATGGCTTCATAGGTGATGTCAAACTCGTATTAACTCGATGGCCCAATGGTCATTCTTCCGCTGTGTCCGGTTTATGCAATATTTGTCGAGAGCGGTTGGCTTTCGACTACTATTCTATGTCCTCGGAAGTAAGGCCGAAGCCTTCTTGCCAAGATAAGTAGGGCGAAAGCCACTTTTTCAAGCTTCCGGTATCGTAGTTTCAAGCTCGTAACGCCCTACTTACGAAATAGACTCATACCGTCCGATGTCAGCTTAACCAGGGTCGATTCATCGCTTCTTCTTCATCGACAGATATAAAAATAAAGACTCATCAGATCGCTTGATAAGATCGCGGGGGCTGCATGAGTTTGATCTTTTCAAAGCCGCCTCGCACTCGTTGTTCCATCCTCCTCGCATTTCCTTCTTTAGCAACCCTCAAGAGCGAGCGCGTTCACCGATCTCAGAAAACCTCATGAACAAGGCCAAGCGCTTCGCCACCGGACTTCCTTCTTCATTCTTGGGGCTTTCATATCGAGGACGGCCTTGCATTTATCAGGATTGGCTTCAATTCCTAGGTTGGTTAACATAAAACCCAGGAATTTCCTTGGCTTAGACTCCAAATGCACATTTAGCCGTAGTTCGGACGGATTCTGAAATCTTCTTAACTTATCAAACGTCTCAGCTCCAGATCCTGATATGATCCTCCGGTCTTTGGTTTTACGATCATATCATCAATGTAAACCTCAATGTTTCGTCCGATCCGTCAAAAAAAACCCGTTCATCATCCATCGATAGGGCCGCGTTTTTTAATCCGAATCGGCATCACGTCTGTAATCGTAGCTGGCCCGTTTGGCTGAGGCGTCGCTTCCTAATCGTCCGGTGCATGGGGATTTGATTATAGCCGATTACGTCCATAAAGGATAGCAATTGAAAACCCGACGAGTTTCACTAATTGGTCGATGTTTGGCATCGGTAAGAGTCTTTAGTATGGCTTTGTTTAAGGTGGTGTAATCCGTGATACCTCCATTTTCCATTTGGAAAGCCATGTAGTGTATTGTATTTCTCTCGATGAACCCGGCCGCCAATAGTTCCTTGACGTGCTGCTCTAAAGCCTTTTGTCTGTCGCGCTCGATATTCTGCGCCACCGTGTCGATCCCTTTGACGGACACTCATGTAAGCGCCAGGTTGTGGTCGATCCTCGGTATCTCGGATGACGTCCATGCGAATACATCCCGATCAGACTGAACTTAATCAACCTGGTTTTAGGTCAGATTCATAGCTCCTCCAATCTTCATAGTTTTTGGGATTCCTCCGAGGATTAATTCTTCTAACTCACCCTGGCTCCCGACGCGGATCTCGCCGCCCGGTCGAGCTCTACCATTCCTACCGGACGTCTATTTTCTCTGGTTCCTGGGTCGTTCGCCCCGCTGGATCCAGCGTGGATGATGGTCCCGCCTTCTTTCCCTACGCCTCGAAATAACATTGTCAGACTCCTTCCCGATCTCCATTAACAACTACCACCTTGTTCTTGTTGTTCGCCATCTTCAACTTCTCGATGCTTTCTGGGATACTAGCACGTCCCAGCTTATGGATGGCCTGGCCCGCCCAATATGATATTGTATGGGACGGGAATCGGCCACTATGAATCTTACCTGTTCAATTTGAATGCCTTTTGGTTCCCGCAGTTAGCCTTAGGTCGATATATCCTTTCGAGCGAATGTTCTATCAATCCTATATGGTCGCCTTGCACCTGCTTTAGATCTTCTACATCCATCCTCATTCTCAAGCAACGATCCTACCGATGATACCTGGCCGAGCTCCCCGCATCAACAAAAATTCTTTTACCTAGCAACGCGCCAAAGTTCCCGTGATAACTAGGCCATCTTGATGTCCCGAACTACGCCCTCCAAACTCTTCATTAGTAAAACTAAGCGGTGGGAGGCTGGGTTGGTTCAGCTATCTTTGAACTTGGGACGTCCCCGACGGGAGAAGACTTCTCTCAGTATTTTTGCGCTCGGTTTATAGTATCTCCTCCCCCACCGAGCCTCCACTAACCACATTAGTTGAACTCAGCTTCCGGAACTCGTCAGTCCTCCCTGGCCGACTCCATCGCTTCTCATCTTTCAGGCCTATGATCTAACCACTGCGCTCCTGCCCGCGTTTGTTATTCTTACGTTCCTAGGTTTGTATCATGTATTGACATAATTTACCTCTCTCATGAACCTTTTAATGGCGTCTCTGAGTTCATAACACCGATCCGTAGTATGCCCCGGTCCCGTCGAAACGCACAAAACTTGATTGGCCGGGCCGTGGTCAGACCGGGGAGCGCCGGCCCGCGCCTCTTTTTCATCTCAAAGGGCAACCTTCTTCCAAATCTAGGAGCTGTGGGCGTTCAGTGTAGCTGTATCTTTCATACCTTATTTTTGCTTCGCTCTCTTCCTCCGAGCTCACCCATCCTCGGTTCCGCGTGCTTGTGGGCTTCTTCCTTTCGTTTACCGAGTCGATCCTTATCCCCAGTGACGTATTCCCCCGTTTTTTGGTTACACAAGTATTAGCAATTCCATTTGTTCTACGTCCAAGTATCGCTTTGCTGTATGAAATTCGAGCCAGAAATTACTCTTAAAATATTCTTAGCCAATCGAGACGAGGATCCAACCCATCTATGATGCAGCCAGACATTAACATCCTCCAGAGCAAACGTATCTCGTAAAACTACTTCTTTCGAACCGTCTAAATATTTCGAGAGTCTCCTCCTTTTTCTCGTTTGATTTTGCTTGGCGAATCAGGACTTCTGGTTGTTTTCTATCGGTTGCAAAATTCAATTCAATTGCGTTCGAGGTCTTCAAAATTGTGCACCGAACGCGGGTGGTACGGGAGCCACTTCTAAGCCTACTTCCGTTAACGTTGTCGAAGAGCCGTACGATCGTTCTTAATCGCCGACAACATGAAAAATAACGTGTCGAGGCGGGCGCTGGTCCCGAGTCCCACATACTGGAGGTGCATCAAATCTAAATTCTTTGGATACGCGCATCGTGATTTCCTCGAGAACGCCCCATTGAGATCGGCAAGTACTTCATTTTATACTCTTCTGGGAGCCCCAGCAGCTATTCTCTTTCGTTACTCGCCTTTCGCTTCCGATATCTTTTCCAGGCTTAGCTTTTTCAAAATGAGGTCGACGGTCGAGCTCGTCTCAAGCCTCGTTCCCCGAGAAGTTCGGCTTATTTTACCGATATTTTAAAATTATAAATTGCATCAATAACTCAATTAGGGATTTGTTGAGTTTAATAACTTGATTTAGAGTTTTATTATTTCATATAGCTTTAAATTGGATTTTTCCTTATAATAATAATAATAATAATATTATTATTATTATTATTATTATTATGTGATGAAGTACAATAAAAAGGGATTGATGTATTTATATTATGCCACAAAATGAACCCATTGTTAACTTTATTGTATATTATTGTCGATGTTTTATTTTTAATATATAATTATTTATTAAAAACAAGATAGTTACTTCACTTTAAAAGTAAAATATATTTGAGTAATTTGTAAACTACAACGGAAGCAGTAAGAAGCTGGTGCGAGAGAGAGAGTTGCGTTTAGGTCAACAGAGACAAAAGCTGAATAATCGAAAAAAGACACTTATGATCTACAGCTAGCAAATAACAGAAGCTCATATTGCTTCAATGTCAATGTTTATTAAATAATACTTATATTTATTAAATATTATCTCTAGAATTTTCTTTCTTCTCTCTAGAACTTCCAATGCATTTCCCATATATTTCTTCATCCTCTTTCAAATAATATGAATAAAAATAATTTAGACAATATTTATCCATAATTATAGAAGTTATTCAAACAGGCGGAAATCGTAATAGTGTTAAATAATTTAATTACAAGGGAAGTAGGTGACAACAAAATCATCATAAAAAGGACAAAAACAAGTTGAATATAAAAAACTATTAAAAAAAATAAGACCTTCAAAAATATATAAAAATAAAAGGAGAAGTTAGGCATGTAACTGGAATATAAAAAAAATATACTCCCTCCGGTCATAAGTAACATTCTCAAGTTGGGTTAGTCCTATGCATTAGTATAACTAACAATTTGTATATGTCTAAAAAAAATTTATTTTCACTCTAAATTAATTACATGTTTTTCTCTCTTTTTTTTTACTCATTCTCTCTCTTTTTTGTTCCCTCACTCATTCTCCCTCACTTTTCATAATAGAGGTATATTTGAAAAAAAAAATCCATTTCTTACACATTTATTAATTGCTTTGAACTAATTTTAACCAATATTTCAGTCTATATAATTTGATTGCATTGTTACTAATATATAGTACCCGGAGAGAGTATATATCTGGGGAGTTTGATCAAAAGTTAAATTTAAGAAATAAACAAACAATAAAAACGTGAAAAATACGCTAGTGTTTCTTCTCCTGTACAATTATGGCTAAACATATTAATTACTCCCTCTGTCCCTATATATATATATACGGATACGTTATTCTCGCATACTCTTATTTTACCTACCTTTACCTACTCTTTCAATACCGTTAGATTATAATATTATCTAACAGTAAAGATGAGGTATAAAATAAACCATTTTATCCCTTTTTCTCTCCCACACCTCCCACCTCCCCCACCGCTGTACGAACCTGTTTAAACATCTGTAACACTGATTGGTATGTTTCGAAGAGCACCGCCTTTGGTCCAATACCTTCTGCAATTCTTGCAAATTGGGGTTTCATCGGCTGAAATGCCATTGGGTCTTGCATTTCTTATATCCCTGAACAGAAATTCAGTCCTAGAACTAAAAACCCTCCCCTGGTTCGGCGTTAGAGAATCAAAGAAATACACAAAAGACGAAGCAAGCTATAGTAAGCGGTGAATAGTTAAGAGACCAGAGAGTGAGGAAGAAGACAAAAAGGGAAGGATATTTTGTTGAGAGTATATGATACGAGTCTTAATTTAATAGAAGAAGCAAACTATATTAAAGATTAAAAAACTGAAAACTGGGTAGAGAAAAAGAAGGCAAAGAGACGGAGAGAGTTTCACATGCTAGTAGGGTTTTTTGTTGATGATTTTCATGAGGGAAAAGGAGACGGATCTGATGGGTTTGCGTGGTGGTGATCGTGAATTGGAGGCTGGATTGTGAATTGGCCAGCGGAGGGGGAGAGGGAGAGATAGGTGGGAGGTGGTGGGAGAGAGAAAGGGGTAAAAGAATATATTTTATCCCTCAAATCTTCAACGTTGGATTTGCGCATAATCTAACAAGATTTGAAAAATGAAAGAAAAGTAATATATAAAATAATAGTAGGCAGAATAACCTATCCCTATATATATATATATATATATAATTGATAAGCTTGTTGCTAAATATAATATCCCTTTTAAGCTTGTATAAATAATAAATACATTTCTTCCTATTTTGCCCTCAATTAATTATTATACTACATATATTCCCTTTGATCCTTTTTTTTTCATTATTACTCTCTCTCGCTAATTCATAAATAAGAGCTTTAAAAAAAATACATTTCCTATATAATTATTATTTTTAACTATTTTTTAATATCTCATAATTTGAATAAAAGGCTCTTATACATAGAAATGGGAGAATACTTTATATATTGAATGATACTGAAAAGTCACCGTCGCTTCCCTTCCTTCCTGTTCATCGAATTTTTCTTTTTTTAACAAAAAAAATTCAATCTTTTTATTCACTTGGCCAACTCGATCGGCAGGCCGAGTTGACTCCCAGTCAACTCGGGACTCGCTTTTCTCCCTAACTCGACCGATTTTTCCCACGGCTCGACGATTTCCCATCGGAATCATCCATGCTCCGGTTTCACAACCATGAGTATAATTGTATAATAATTAAGAAGTAAGAAATTTTATCGTGTCACATTGATCTTGAAGATTCAAGAGCCATATGACTATTGAAGGTGCCACTTTTATCTTGGTATAATAATATACCTTCTTGCAAGAACTTGGTCTTATTAGATGTGATTTTCCTATTTATGATCATGACTTCTCATTTTTAATAGATTTAAGATATATTTTGATATATTTGAGAAGTCATTATTACTAATTTAAAGAGATTTTATTGAGATTTTAAGAGATATCAATTTGGACGCATTATTTGAGGGATTTCAATTTAAAATGAAGGTTTTTGAGTTTAGGAAATAAATAATAGTAAAGGAAGTTTTCTAAAAAAAAAAAAAAAAAAAATTAGTTGTTATTATTATTATTATTATATAATTATTTTATTTTATTTGCTTTGACCAGGACGTAGGAATTACGAATTCAACAATTGAATTCTGCACTTCAATGGACGTGGGCCCCACAATTGAATAAAGAAAAAAGACCTAATCTAAAAGGTGAGGCGGACATTTTGGGATTTGGGGAATTGGAGAATAGAAAGAGGGAACGGACGCAGAGACGCAAGAAGAGAGGCGGCATCATTATTTGGGAATTATTCATTCACTCTTGCGGGAAGCAACTGAAGACGCACAGGGTAAGGAAAAATTGAAGAAGTAGAGGCGGCATATCTCTGGGTGCATCATCGTCATTATTCATGGAGGCGGCATTTATGGATCATTCTCGCAGAGACGTTGAGAGCACAGCTGGTGTTTGAGAGAAACAGAACAGAGGCGCGAGTCCAGACCTTGCTGTTGCTGAGTCTATTCTTTTCCTTGGTTTTGTAATTTAACTCTGTTCCAGTTTCTTAGCATTTACCATATGTCTCTGTTTCTGAATATTCTTCTTGGTGTGATGATGTTTGAAGCCATGTGTGGCTAACTTTCCCTTTGTAACTTAGAGTACTATGAACTTGTTTGAGATTTAGAAATTGTTCCAACTAATTAGTTTTGCTTAATATTAATTCGTTTATTTAATCCTGTTTATTGCTATTGCTTAGTGAGTGGCCACCATTGAGCATGTTTTGGGGATTTAGGGTTGAACTTGGAAGAGGAATCCTAAATTAACCTTGGGATTAAATAATGTGGAATTAGGATTTAATGTGAAATTAGGTTTTAACTTAATTTGCGTCAGGATAGGAATATACCTACAAGCTCCGCATAATCACATTAGAAGTACCCGATTTAGAACGATATTATTTAGTTGTGTGAGACATCGTGATAATTAATTAACGTAGGTATATGAGCGACTGGAAGGCATTTATAAACATCATTACTCTAGATTAATCCTGGTGACGTTAGAATTAATTTAGCTGGAATAAATCTAAGAAACAAAGCTTAATTAGTATCTCTAGGTTGTCCCTTTGATATTTGAATTCTCTCCGTTTGAAAGTTTTGTTTTTATTAAAATTCTTTTTATTTTTATTGACAACAATTTCATTTGCTCAACTTAAATGAAAAAAAGAAATTTAATACCTAATCACTATTTTGATCGAGTCTCTATGAACATATCTTTCTATCACTTTATTACTTGGTACATCCTCGTATACTCATGGATATAGCTTTAAAGTTTTGCCCTATCAATGACAAATAGATATCCTTGCATAATCTTTGGCTTTTGAGAGAAGTTAACCTTATCATAAAGAAAAGTAGGATTTAAGATATATGTTGCTGCATGAAGATCTTGGCGAAGCTAAGAATCCCACCTAATCTTAATAATACTCGTGAATGGCTTGTACCATTTTTTTGTGCGGTTGAAAGTATGTTTGATAGCTTTCCTTATCCTATGCATCCCTTCATAAATATATCGATGTGAAAGCCTATCATCAGAATCTACAATTCTCAAAAGTCTTATAAGAGGTTTGACAACTTCAACAATGTCTACACAATCATTCTAAAATGTACTATACAATAGATACTATACAATACAACCGCAATTACATCTATTGCCTTATGCTCTCGTGAGTATCTAGAGTTATTAAATGTCTTGCTGGTTACCAAGGCTTGTAAATCATGCTTGTGCTCAAGAATACTTTACAAGGCAATAAAAGTATTAGCAAATCGTGTTGCTGCTGGCCGGATGATTTATGTCCACCCTTCTCTTTTTCTTAGCCAAGCTAGCAAAATCCATGGTTGTAAATGAATTTTGAAATCAAAGATGCATGTGTAGATAAAAGTGTGACAATCTCCATTTTGCCAATGTCTGGCAAAATTAGGTTTAAGCAATGTGAAAAATGTTGTCTTCTTCAAATGTATCTTGGTTCTTCCCTTTTTCTTTGATTTCTTTCAAATTTTCGCTCAACCAAAAGCGAACATCTCCTAAAACCTTTTTACAACTTATGATGTCCCCTTTTATTCCAGAAAAATGTTGTTTCATTTTGTGTATTCGTCCTCCAGTGAATTGCTTTCCACAATACATACATTTCAATGGAGGTTTGCCACCTGGGATTTTGTTTGGCACAACGCAATGCTCCCATGCTGGATCGGCCTTTGATCTAACAAACTGGATGGGGAGCAGTAGTAGATACTTGTTCTGCTTGGGATGACATTTTCTAGTTCCTGCAACACAAAAACACCAATTGTTATAATTATAACGAAGCAGGAACAATATCTATTAATCAAAAACATTAAATGTTTGCTAAAAACTAAGAACAATATCTGGTTTCATTTATCATTTTCCACTATCCTAAAAATCATATTGCACTTTTTTTAACAAGAAGAAAGCCACAATAAAGTATTAAACTATCCTAAATCCTAATTCCAATAGAACAAGTTTAGGTCCATGCATCATTTTCCACTAAATCATATAGTTTAACAAAATAGAACTTTGTTGATGCCAAACGCACCATTAAACGGGTAAGATCACATTGCTTTACTTTATCTCACTTCTAAGATGCTGCCTCCAATTGGAAAACATTTTCAAAAGTGGAACATGACATATATATTGGCATGCAAATATACACTCGATTCTTCTTATTGAAAGGCAAGGAATTGACCAGTATAATACATTAATACTACTGTATATGTAATATGCAGATTCTTTGACAAGAAAAGTTTTCAAGTTCAAGTAGGTATAAGAATAATTCTTCAGCAGATGTGGTGATGCAACTTTGTCCCCACCATATTATTTAAATTACTTGAATTGCAAACATCAACGTTGGTGTCTCCTTCATAGTGATTCAGATTATGCATTGACTTATTAATATATTAGTAGTATATGTTTCACAGAAAGAGACAAATCATCTCTACATCAGCAACTAAGAAACTAAGATTCATAGTAATGACATAGCTGAAAAACCGTAATATTCACAATTGATTTTTTGCATTGTCCCTCTGATGCCACCCGCTAACAACTCTCTCATAATATGCCATATCTATATTCCAAGACTTTTTCCTCTTTACTTTTAAGGCTTCCTTAGTGGTACATACCACATTGCTTTCATCTTCATTTGACAAGCATGAATGCTCATATCAATATAAAACAGAGCACAGATGTAAAGAGAAACCTGACATGATTTGTACTTTCTATGGGCATATATTAAAAACCAAAAGTAAGAGGAAATTCAATATTGACTCTGAAGGTGTTTTGCATTGTGGTCATCGCTTATGTGTACCAAATACAGGAGGCTTGCGAAGGAAGTATTAGAAGAGACATCATTCAATCTATACTGGGATCAAATAAGATTTACCAGGATCTTAGAGAGTTATATTGGTGGCAAGTTATAAAAAAGGACGTAGCCAAGTTTGTATCCAAATGTTTAGTTTGTCAACAAGTGAAAGCTGAGCATCAAAAGCCTATAGGGTTATTGCAACATATTGAAGTACCTAAATGGAAGTAGGAAAGAATTACAAAGGATTTCGTGACAGGGTTATTAAGACCATGACAAATTATGACTTGATAGGGGTAATTGTTGATAGATTTTTTTTTTTGCTCAGAAGTAATTGTTGATAGATTGACTAAATATGCACACTGCTTGCTAAAGATGTCATATAAGGCAACTACATGCTAAACTATATATGGATAAATTGTCTCTTTTACATGGAGTACCACTATTAATAATCTCAAATAAAGGGTCAATATTTACTTACTGTTAAGTTTTGGAGGTCCTTTTCAAAGGTTGTCAACTCTCGAATAATTAACCACTACATCCATCCTCAGATCACGGTCAATCGTAACGTGATTCGCATTTCTGTAGGATATGCTCTGTTCGTGGTACTAGATTTTGGAGGCATTTGGGATAGATACTTACCTCTTAATTTGGGAAATTCCTTGCGTTTCAATAACATGAGTTATTATCTAGCACAAGGCTCATTTAACCTTTAGAAGGAATAAGAACATTTATTCTGAAAACTCGTAATGATATTTGCAAACATTATTATCTATAGGTGATACTCGTGAGAACTTAGGTGTTCAGTCCTAGGAGTTCAAAAGGGGTCTCTCGTGTATAATTAATAAGGTGGCATCCTTCGATTTCGTGGTTGCTACGTTTTTGTTGCCTAAATGTTTGTTTGTTTTTTTTAATTCGATATATTTGGGAAGCAAATCCATTTTTTTCCTCTCTATGATGTTTTCTACAAATTTCCACTAGTATAGTTCTCTTAATGATTTCCTCTCTTTTCATAATTTCTTCGATTTTTAAACAAAAGGATATTAAATTAGTTAATTTTGTTATGGAAATTTAAACCAACTTTATTTACTTTTGTTCAATTCTTTTGGTTAATTTGATAAACCTTCTGATTTATTGAAAATATTTATTTTCAAAGGAAGAATTTCCTCTTGGGATGTATTTATTATAAATTGAGGGAATCCATGCTATATATCTATGAGATTATAAGTTATCTATAATGGGATGGTTATTCCACACACACATATACACATACATATATATATTATGTGTGTGTGTCTCGTATAGATACATATGTGTGTGTACATATACACATATGTATATCAGTATATATTTGAGGTGTATAAGTTATATATATGTATGAGGATGGTTATTTGATGGTTATTTCGCATTAAGAATTATATGATATATATAGTGTATGGCATATATATATATAGAGAGGTGCAGTGAATGTCTTGTGAATTAATTTGGAGTATATGAAATTATCTAATTTTAATTTTGTTCAAAGTTTTCTTTCTCAAATATTTCAAAAAGCTCTCGTGTGCCCTTTACTTCTTCTTCGTGCACTTTACTACTTATACCTCACTGAGTCGGTGGACTCACCCTTTTATTATATCATATTTTTTTAAGATTAGTTTGCAACTTAGTAGAGCTTCGATATTGAACTCTGTTTCAAGTTAGAAAAAATGGCAAATCACATGATGTCATGACTACCATGGAGAAGTCAAAGGTCATTTATTTGAAATTTAAGGTGGTACACTTGATCATCTTTATGTTAGACACTTGTTGAGTTGTAACTTCTGTGATGATTTTACGATCGAGGAATATTGTCTTCTTTACATAATCTAAGGTGGTAATGCTTGGATGTGTTTTTAAGTCAGACTAGCTAGACTAAGAAACAATGACTTAGCTTATTCTATGCGCTAATCATGTCCCACATTTTGGGTCGTACTGGGAGCAAACTAAAACTATCAAGAATAAATAACACACATAACTAATTGGGAACTTATCACTTGACCAAAAAAATTACAAACTTACACTGTCTTTTCATACACTCTAGTTAATTCTCGATCACAATCATGTATCGGTTTCAAATGTATGGCTCGTGCATACAAGTTTAAATCTTAAAAAATGTACTTATTGAAAGAGGTAAAAACCACTTCTCAAAATGGGATATCCTTATCAAATAAAATCAAAAAGATATATGGGTAATGAAAGATATGGAATTTAGAATTATAGAATATGACACTGCACCTCCTTACCTCTACGTCTTCGGCCGCTGTATCATCTC